>OV815275.1:42487575-47287575 GCA_929108145.2 Limnephilus rhombicus | reverse complement strand
TTTCAGTTTGTTCAGCCAACTATCGCCCTCAGCCTTTTACAAATTTTATGAGAACGATTAATTTTTTATCACTGAAAGAGGCTAACCGGTGAATTATTTAACCACAGAGTATTTTCGGGAGATATTTCTTCCAGCCTGACACGGACGGACTTACGAATGTCATGCTATTTCGTTTTGAATTTATTTAATATCAAAGGTATGAATTAACCACAAATAATAATTGCAAGTCACAATCATAAGAAAATAGTAAATATAATTTTAAAAGGTAACAATAAAAATTGGCATTAGACGGTACAATGACATCAGAAAGTATATAAAGAATCCATGCTATTGTAGGATATAAAAGTAAGAGATTCAAGTACGCACAAAACCTGTAAATAGTTTCAATTAATATCAAAAATATATTATAGTATAGCCTACTTGTATCCTACCTTCCGTGCAGTTAAATAGATTCACCACATCTGCGTTTCTATTACTATTATTGCGACCCAACTCTTTGTACTATCATTTACAAGTTTACGATAGACGTTCCAGAAAATTCCCGATTTTTTGGTGCTCGGCTTCATGGGGTGAGGTTTGTCTGGGTCTTGGCGGCGGACGCTTCTGCCCGATCGGGAGAGATTGGTTGAGGGAGACCTTTTGATCTCTCCAGCAGGACTCTCGGAACGCACCGCAGTCGGAGGGTTGAATTAAAGTCGTAATTACAGTTTACAAAAACAGAGAATCTATTTGATATTGAATATCAAGCGATAATATCTGATTACATGATAATATTTTGACGAGACCCGAGACACGTAAAGATAAAAATATTTGGTGCACTTCACACGCGGTAGGAGTGAAACCTTCACAAAACTAAAGTAGACAAGAGTGGAGACTATGAAGCACCGCACAAAGAGGAGACCGATTATTCTATCTCAGTCTTTCGCAGGCTAAATCCTACAGACACGTACGTTTGTCCCTTTTTATGTAGTTTCTTCGTTACATCAAATTTTAAATCACAACATTAAAAGAAATTTTAACTTTTAAAAATATCATTTATATTTACATATTTTTAATTTAGGCAAAAGTGACAACCATAAAGTTACATTGTAAAAGCGCCTCGTAATTAATATTATTAAATTGTTTAAGGTGCATTTTTTCCGAAGTAGCAAAGCCTCTCAAACGTTGGCATCATTAAATTTCCACAGCTCTCTTTTGATTTCAGAACCAATATATTTAGTTCACAACGTCATATTCAATGTAAAAAAATTATTTCGGTATTTATAGTTTTCCCTTCTGTAATAAAGGAGTGATAATATACTTATTTATTGTTATTAAGTTAATTTTGTACAACTCCATTTTAATTTTTTATTTATTTTATACATTTAATGATATTATTATTCAATGTATAAAAACAGTTTATTATAAACAAGTTCTGCTTCGTAATTATTATTATGCGTTACAGCTGTTTTGCCCTCTGAAGGCATTATCAAACTGTGGTTGTACCACCAACAGACGATGTATTTATTTAATTTCAAGACACGTACTTATGATGAAAAGATGATGTTTTTTTTCTTACCTGCGCCCAACTTCCAAGTAAAACGATTTAAAATGACTAACCATTAATATTTTTAATTTACAGAGGGCGAAACAGCTGTAACGCATAATAATAATAACGAAGCAGAAGCAGAACTTGTTTATAATAAGCTGTTTTTATATATTGAACAATAATTGAAATTATTAAATATATAAAATTAAAAAAAAAATAAAAAAAAAAAAAAAAACTGAAAAAAAAAATAGTAATATACATATTTTATTTTTTATTGCAAAAGGTGCGCGTGGGTAGTGCAGTGATATATATTTAGTAAGTGACAATAATTAAAAATAATAATTATGAATTTAAAAAATTAAAAACTGTTCATATTTATTAATAAATTTATTTTAAAAATCATGTGTGCAGTTCACACGACATAGAAGTGAAACCCTCAGAAAATTAAACGAGAGAATGAGACGAATGCAAAATATCAGGAATAGAATAATTGTAGGGTTTATTTATTATAATATTGTTACCAAGCTTAAAAATGATTTTACACTTTATTTTATTTTTATTTCTTCGAAACACCGCAAAAAGAGGATACCGATTAGTCTATCTCATTCTCTCACAGGCTAAATCCTATAAATGTGTTTATGTGTTTGTTTGTCTCTTGTAAGTATCGCTTGTTTCCGTTTCATCGAGTTTCAAATCACAACAGTGCTGAAAAAGTTTTAATTTAAAAAAATGGATTGTTGATATAAATTTTAATGTATAACGACGTCATCTATCATTTATACAAGTCAAAACGTGTATAAAAATTACACAGATGGTTATCCCCTATAGTGCGTCTTAAATTTAGTAAATATCTCAAAGCCAAATACAATGAAAATTATATTTGAAATAAAAGACAACTTCTACAATAGCAACATTTTTGTATGTTGGAATTTTCATTAACGGTAATGAAATACATTAAAAACGGTACTGTAGTGAAATGTACATTTTATTTATTTTCTATAAATATTTACCCTATTTACTGCAGTGCCACTGAAATGTTTGAAGAAAGGCGCTGTCCCGGATTCCGAGTAATCCGAAAACGGATCGTCAGCCACAGAACGCGATTAGCCACGAGCGAAAACCTCTTGTCATGGCTGCACTGCACTTCTGGCAGGGTCTCATTTACAAGCGACTGAGCCAAATCCTGCCGTCATAGATTTCTAAAGGGTTTATTTATTTTATTTATTTAAACGCCCGGCTTTTACATAGAATGCAGTACATTTTTTTTAATTACAGTGAAAAGAATGGGTTTACAAAATACAATACACAATACAAGTAACATAATATTTGTTAAAAACAAAATATAGGTTACATAAAATATAAGGGTTAAAAAAAAAATAAAATAAAAAATTTAGGTTACATAAAATATAAGCGTTAACAAAATGCAGGTAACATAAAATATAAGAAACAAAATATAGTCCATAAAATATAGTAGTTGACATAAAGTAGGTAATTTTTAAAATTGTTGTTCTCTTTAGTTTACGGGATAGGTAGAAATAAATAGTTGGCCCATATGGCGTTTGAAGTTTGCTAAGTTCAAATTATTGTCAAATACATCCAGATTGTTTAAGTATTTGTTACCAAGACTATGCAAACGTTGTATTGGAGAATGTAAATCATAGTTCGAATGAGATGTACGTATATAAAATGTCAATGTTTGTCTAGTTGTTCATGTAGGTACATGTAGATTTATTAATTGCAGGAGTTCACAACTGTCGAATTTAGAGTTTAATAATTTTAATAAAAAAGTTAGGTCGTTTATTTTTCGCCGGTGTTCTAATGTTGGAATATTTAAAGTATTCATTAACGACGGATAATTTATGTGCTCTAAAGGGATGTTAAGTTTAAAATTTACAAAACGTAGAAATTTTCTTTGAATTCTTTCAATAGTATGAATATGAATTTTATAGAAGTGCGACCAGACTATGGAGTTATATTCTATTAGGCTTCTAACAAGGGATGTATACAGTAGTTTAATGATTTGTAACGATTCAAAGTTTTTAATTGTTCTTAACACAAATCCTAAAGTTTTCATAACCTTATTTGCAGTTTGTTGAATGTGAACCGTGAAGTCTAGTTTCTCATCCATTATTATGCCAAGATCCCGCATTTCCGATACTCTTTCTAAATTTATTTTATTTATTGAATAGTCGAAAAACAGTGATGTTTTTTTTCTGGAAAAGGTCAAAGTTTTGCATTTTTCAACATTTAAATATAGATTGTTTTGTGAGCACCAAATTTTTAGCATGTCTATATTTGATTGAAGAATTTCACAGTGATTAAGGATAGTTATCTCTTTATATAATTTAATGTCATCAGCGAAAAGCAACACTTTGACGTCTTTAAAGCAGTTGACTATGTCGTTTATAAAAATAAGAAATAAAATTGGGCCAAGATGACTACCTTGTGGTACTCCACTAGTGGCAGAAAATGGTTTGGATATAAAAGATTTTATTTTTACAAATAAAGTTCTACCTGATACGTAACTACTTAGCCAGTTCAACATATTTGCTCTGATTCCCAGAGAATGAAGTTTTCGGATCAGTATTTTGTGGGACACTTTATCAAAAGCCTTAGAGAAATCAGTATATATACAGTCAACTTGATTGTTTTTAGAAAATGACTCCAATATATAGTTTTGAAAGAGTAATAAGTTTGTTGAAGTTGATCTACCTCTAATGAAGCCATGTTGTTTGTCATTTATTATCTCTGTTAACGTGGGATATATTTCATCAAGAACTAGAGATTCAAAGATTTTGGGTAATACAGATTGTATACATATAGGTCGATAGGTTGAGTTTTACGTAATTTTCATTAATCTTTCATTATTATTAATTGATTTTTACTAGAACAACTCTTTTATTAGAATAATTGGTGTCCTCTTTGTGCGGTGCTTCGTAGTTCACTCTCTTCTACTTTATTGTTCTGAAGGTTTCACTTCTACTGTGTGTAAATTGCACACTCTGATTTTTATAACCTTTGAAGGTTATTCCCACCAATGTAACATATCAATTGAAGAAGAAGATAACACTAATAATCTTAACGAATTTAACAATGAAAGAGAACAAGACATAGAAAAATAAACATATAATGGTCGCAACTGAAATTCGATTCCGGGACCAACGCCTTACCAATTCTTGTTTAAACATTACGCCACGGCTTACTTAATTAATTAACGTCAATGTTTGTCATATATAAATTTCAAATTTCGGAAATAATAATATTATCTTCCTTCTATTGGCAAAAACCAGCTTGTTCATCGGAAATAATTTTGTTCGAAGAACTACTCGTAGTTTGTAACCTAGATAATAGAATCTAGGATAAATATATCTGATTTTATTTTAAAAAATATTCGAAGACAATATTGTTAATTCATAAATTTGAAATATGAGATTGATAAACGTGCCATTTAAATAAGAGATGGAAGTAGCCAAATTGGTAAGGCGTTTGTCCGAGAAATTCTGGGTTCGAATCGCAGTTGCGACAGTTATCTTTTTATTTTTCTGTAACTAGTTCTCTTTCGTATTTTCGTTTAGATGATTAGTTTTTGAAGTAAAACTTCTTTACGCACGCTTGACTTGGGGAGTAAGCTGGCGAATGCGTGACGAGAGCGTTACGAAAAGCGAAGCGAACGCTTCGTATATTACTGTAGAGGCAAGAGAGAGAGGTGCGAGCACACATTTTTTTCTCTCTTTCTCTCATAGCCAGTTACGTTACACAGTGCAGGCCTATTGTCTGTACCACACTGTAGGAGCAAGAGAGAGCAGTGCGCGCGCACATTTTCTTTCTTTCTTCCTATCATATAGATACAGATGGAGCAGAAGTTTCACTTCAGTTGTGTGGTCTAAAGCACACTCGTTTTTTATCATTACCATTTTTGTAACGCTGAAATTCAATGTTCACGTTTGCGCCAATATGCGTCCCTGTTTGATAATATAAAAAAAATTATAAACATAAAATAATTACATGGTCATTGGTCATCAAACATAACGGCCCTTGCAATGGTTGAGTGGCTCAGCTCTCGACTTAATGAACGAAGGATGCAGATATGCGGCGACCTCCCCGATGGACAAACTTTTAATATAACATGAATTTAATTTATATTTTACTTATTGATGTTTTTATTTTATTTCATACTAGCTGGGGTACCTGGCCTCGCTCGGGGAGTTGACTTGAGATTGAACTGACGTTCGAACCCACGACGGATCTTGCTTTATATAACTCTACCAAAAGGTAGTTCCACGCATACAAAAAAGGCTTCGAAAGGTCCACAATGTTCTAGAACATTCCACAACATTCGAGAGTGTTCTGGAATGTTCCATAATGTTCTGGGATGTCCCAAGATGTTCCAGAACGTTCCAGACTATTCCCGAAAAAACCACAACATTCCAGATTGTTCCGGGATATTCTGGAATGTTGTGGAATTCTCTCGAATACCTACTCTCCAATGTTCTGGACTGTTCGAGAAATTTCTGAAGGGCGAAACTTTCAGCCCTTATATCTTCAAAAGCATGTCCTTCAGGTAAAAATGGGAACCTTTTTCACGGATGGGGGATAGGGGGCTACCACACCATGTCACCCTTGATCACATTATTGTTTAACGCACATTATTGTACATTTTCTTTTATAATATATATTGATTATCATTATTTATCGGCTATGTTTAAAAAAAAAAATTATCTTTTAAATGTAATAGGTAGTAGTGTTACTACCAAAGATATTCAAATACAAAAGAGACATGCTATGGTGTCCGCGAAACTGTCGCCGGACTACGGCCTAATTAGAGTAGTTTGCATACGAAAAGAATTTGTTCATTTCGTTGATGTTTTGAAGCTGTGCATTAGTATTGATTAATAATATAGTTTGAATACGGGAAGAATTCGTTCATTTAGTTTAACGTTCGTTTGCTTTATTCGTTAATTATTCGTTCATTTAGTTTTATTATTTGTTAATTGGTAAACAATATCGGCGACACCCGGAAGCGCAGTCCCACCTAGTAAAAACTGCAGATAGCACATCTACTAATATTTCAATATCTTTGGTTACTACCAACCATACATGCATGGATGGCTTTTTATTGAGATATATTTTTAAACATAGTGTGAAAATACGAAATTATAAAAATGCAATGTTGCCATATACACATTCATAATAATAATAAGCCCACGTATCACGGTATCCCGTCTCGATGTGTGGGAGCATGATAATTTAAAATACTTACTATAAAATATTCATTTTTGCCAAATAAGCAAAGGATTTTAGGAGAAAAAATACCTACTTATGCTTCTTTACTAAAAATGGCACGTGTAGGTATAATTCGGCAAATTTAATGCCAGACAGAAAACTTTGTTACCTCCTGTCTACTTTATTTAATCAAATGTTAAACGGAATGTTTTGTTGTGTGAAGTATAATATTTATTTTGGGACATTTTCCAAGATCAAGTACAAATTTATTACTTGAAAACATGTATTACGATGAATTGTTTACATACTTATATTTACTATATTCTTATCCTTGACCGCATTTGACGGTTGAATTATAAATAATAACATAATCGTAAATAAAACGTTTTTACTATTTTGATTCGTAGCCTTAAAAAACAAGTTCAAGCGCCAAAAAACAACAGTTTTTCAAGCATTTTAAAGGGTACGCGTAATAAAATAAGAACAAAATGCAAGTAAAAAAGTGCAACGTGTCATGAATAAGGTGATATCGGATTTTGCGTGACCGAAAATTGGTAAAAAGGGAAATGTTTATTTTAGAACCAATACAAAGGACAAGCTGTGAATTTATATTCGGTTTTCGGGATGCTCCATAGCACAAACTTCAATAAATCAGAGTGTGCAATTCACACGCGGTAGAAGTGAACCTTCAGAAAACTAAAGTACACAAGAGTGGGAGACTACGAAGCACTTTTTTATCAAAGCGAAGGAGATTTTTACCACATTTTTGTCGTCGAATTCCAGTGCACCTTTTCCTATACACTTGGTCATCTTATTAGTATTTGTGTTTTTCTCCAAAGTCACTAGATGTCGCTTTTTGTGTTTTCTTTGCCAGATCATTTTGGAGTGGTTTGAAGATTGGATATTGATTTTAGTAAAATACTTTTTTTTTCGAGTTGGATTCCTTTTTTGATCCGCTGAATATCTGCAAAGTTTCGTCAGGCGCTTTTTACCACTACATCAAAGGAGACTTGCGTGGGATTGTGGATTTATCGTATTATTTTGAATTAAATAAATATTTTATTGTTATTTTCATTTTCTCTCTGGCTAAATTTTACAGATGTATGTGTTTGTGTCTTTTTAGTGTCGGTCGTTTCAGTTTCATCGAGTGTCAAATCACAACAGTGCTAAAGAATTTTTCACTAAAAAAGGCGACATTCTATGAATAACAAGGTGATATCATAATTTGCGTAGCCGAAATATAAGTTGTAAAAACGGAATTGACCTTTTTATGATAATAAACTCATTTTGAAGGAAAAGTGATCTCCAATGTGTATTTCTGTTTTGTTTCATGGCCAAATACATTTACGGTTATTTTATTAGATATATATACATAACTTACTGTAACGACCATGCGAATGACGTCTGGCATGAAAGAGAAGTCATAAGACAGCCAGATAAAAAGTCTGAAAAAGTATGTACTACTATTTGTCCTTATAGAATAATGTTATTGAAAGAAAATAATAAACCAAAAGCATCAAGGAATTTAAAAATGTATCACACACGCTATTGGTGAATAGGTACTGCGTGATGCAGGTAGATATTATAGATGGGTACAACTTTTAAACTCCTGGGTTGAAATCGATATAATACAAAAAAATAATTTCTGTGAATGTAAAATTATCCAATTCAATTGTTTTGTAAATACCTATACGATGAAAACAAAATAAATAGGTGGAGTGAAGATATGGCACAGTTCACTATTGTATAACTACTACGGGGTAAGAGGGTAGGTTCATTTCGAAACAATTTGAACCACTGTCCGTGTGCACAAATACATTCAGAAGCAGTGCGCCCTATGATTTGCCTGAATGTAGGTAGGAACTAAATAGGGTGAGCGGGGAAAGTCGGCTACAAGGGTAAATATGCACTACATGTACTCTGAACATATCCCCTTCCTGTGCACAATGCATCGCCTCCGGGTAACGCATGAGCAGGCAGTAGTGTACAGTGCAGAATGCAGGGCTTCTCAATTTGTGGACTCGCGATCAAATCTTGGGACGTGAAAAGATGTCGAAGTTTGAAAAGATGGCATTTAAAAATTCCTAAAGATTGGGGTCAGTTTTGGGTGATGTATTCATGGGGTGTAGGTTTTCGATTCGGCGATATTCTTTTATTCGTGTTAGAAATTTTAATTTGGGAGGCGGGAATGGCTACCGCCGCCCGGGAACCTTTATTGGATAACCAACACCTCTGCCATAGGTCACCCCAAGTGGTTCGCTACGTTTGGTGATTTAGCAGGGGTGCCCGGGTTCATGGGGTGAGGTTTGTCTAGGTCTTGGAGGCGAATGACCAAGACACACTGAACCATAAGGTATTAACATAGTTACGTTAACTATGTTAATACCTTAAAAAAGTATGTCATAGCTAACATTAAATAATTTTTTGACCGTTTTTGTAAGTTATCATGTTATTGCTGTGAATCCTTTTCATTTACATACTTGCTATTCGATTTACTATTGTGTTCATTCTGAGTTGTAGTTGTAGGTATGTACAAATGTACATATTATTATTATTGCTGTTGTAGTGAGAATAGATTTCTGACTCTTGACTACTTTATGTTTTGAAATTTAGTAAGCAGATTATTAGTTTATATTATAGTTTATGTAGTGTTGTTATATCTTTTTTTTTACAATTTTCAAGGACATATTTTTGTTAACTTCTTACAAGACCCTTACTTTTTAATTATAATTTTAATTATGTGAAAATCTATTATTGGATAGTATGTGTGTTATTATTGTTATTATTATAAATTTTAAATATCTGTTAATTTCCCTAATAAATAAATAAAAAAAAAATAAAAAAATAAATTAAAACTTTCAATTTCAAAAGATGCATTGATTTATAAATCATAACCAGAAAAAACTGTAAAATTTTCATGACGCCAGATTCCAAAACTGCTGCTCCAAAAAAGTGTGCTTCAGTCGTATGGTCTAAGGTTTAGACCATACGACTGAAGTAAAACTTCTTTAGCTCCATCTACATTAGGGAATGCAATCTCGACTCGAGATCGCATATTCGAGATCTCGCGAGATTAGAAATTACAATCTCGCGAGAACTCGGAATTTTCGGCATCTCGTTAATTAAAAGAAAATATTCTTTGAAAGAAAACAAAAACCTTTATTCTTTAATATTAGTTACTAAGAAATTAACTTAAAAAAAAAAAATTAAAATAATCAAAAGAAAAAATATAGTTTTAAGATAGCTTAGATAAAAAAGTATTTACGGGTGATTTTGAAAGTAACTTCTTAAAAAACAAAGTGTATTAAGGATGCTATCTGCTAAACAGCATCCAATGTCCGTTGCAATGTACCCAGCTGCTTACAACGTAAGAATCCAAAAATTATATTTATTTAACTCAAATAAACAATACAAAATGCATAATTTAAGAAAAAGTAATGACCAAAACTGCACAACTAAAGCAAAAAAATGGTTGCCTGCACGCACACAAGTATCTCTTTCTCACTCACTCGACACAGTTTTATATTACCTGTCCCGCTCGTCATCCGTCGCTAATATTCGTAAATAGTCGGGATAGTTTTATTTCGTCGATCGACACTCCCGCCCGACCGTCAGTCAGTCAGCGCACCACTCGCGCCCCGAGTGGACGTGTGTAGCGTCGCTGTCGATCTCGAACGGGATCTCGTTATATTATGCTTCGGGATTGATCCCGAAAAATGTCACGAGATCTCGCGAGATCGAGATCCCGCGAGATCGGGATTGCATTCCCTAATCTAAATGATAGAAAGAGAGAAAGAAAATGTGCGCGCGCACTGCTCTCTCTCTCTCTCTTGCTCCTACAGAGTGATGCAGACAATAGGCCTGCACTGTGTCTTAGATATACGAAACGTAACTGGCTATGAGAGAAAGAAAATTTGTGCTCTCTCTTGCCCCTACAGTAATACATGAAATGTAACTTTCTCTCTCTTTCTATCTTCACTAGCTTATAGCTCCCTCTCAACTAACGTTCGCCTCGCATTTCGTAATGCTCTCGTCACGCATTCACCAGCTTACTCCCCAAGTCAAGCGTGCGTAAAGAAGTTTTACTTCAAAAAATGTAACAACAAAAGCATATAATAAACTAAAATACATAATTTTTTTTGTTTTCTTAATTGTTTTAGTTTTGAAGTATTTAAAATAACTGTGATACTCAACTTATAAACTAGAGTGTAAAAGCCCGCTAGGGCGTGTAATAAATAAATAAATAATATAGTTTATAAATAAATATTTATGTGAAACCCCTGAAGCAGGTAGTGAAAAATGTCGTGTCTACGAGTATATTAAACTTTTTTATCCTGTTAAGCTACATTTAAACACTTTACAAAAAGTTGTGTTTTTATTTTCCATATTATGTTCGCTTTTTGCTTGATGATATAACTACTTCCTTCACCTTGCGTGGAAAATTATTTCACAGATTAATCCACGCAAACCTTGAAGACACAAACATAATTTATATGAGAAAGGAAGCTGTGCGAATAATTGACTAATTAAAGACGGGGCCAGGTGGCTTTTAGCGGTTAGTGCAAACATGTTGTAGCGGTTAGTGCTTTATTAGATACTGCCTTTATGAATGCTTTTCTTCCATTACGTTTTCTCAATTTTTCCTTATTTTCAGCACCTCGATTTTGTTAAAATGAATCATAATTTAATAATAATTTAAGACATTAATCACTCAACATGGCGATAAGAGTTCAGTTTCATATTGACTGCCGGCCGAATCTTCCTATAATGTTTTTCATGGCTTCCTTATTCCAGAAGGCAAAGGCGAAAGAACTCCACATAAAAAAAGGTCACGACCGCCTCCTTCCCACTCCCAACATAACACAAACAGACACGTATGTATATACATGGCCCACGGCTGCGGATGCTGATGATTGCTGATGTTGATGCTAGGCAAAACATGCAATTTTAGTAGGGTTTTAAGATAACAATTTTTCCCCACCGATGAAATACAAGACCTCTAAGTCTATAATAGCAAGGTAATATTTTAAATACCCGCAAGAGGTAAAAATTGCGAGGCGCAAATAACGCCGTTCTATTTATATAAACAACATTAACATTAAATTCAGTAAATTTAAATGATTCACCCCTTCAAGGCAAATAAGAATCTAGAAAATGAAAAAAGCAAAAACTGTTAGAAATTCACTTTTTGATCATTTGTTCATAATTTCAAAAAAATGTTCATTGAATCGAAGCTGCCAGGCCACAGTGGAGTATTGGTTCCTACCCTCATGCATGGCAGGGATGCACGGAACTGGTAGAGGAAGAAGGTATGAAAGTAAACTGAATGCTGTAGAAATGAGATTCCTTAGGCGTAAGTCTGAAAATCACCTGTATACTTAGATAAAATGTGGATTTACAAAGAATGCAAGGCTGGTCGGGGACACCCAATGAAGACAAGATGAGAGCCAAATACTTGAGTCGGGCCATGTCAAGAGTTAGAATAACCGAAGGGTATGTACGTACGAGACGTGAAGCAAGGACCGTTAGCCAAGACCGAGTAGTTAATTAGTCCATTATCCCAATATTATAAACAAATAGTTGTCTTTCAGTCTTATATTTATAGTTTTATTCTAATTTCGTATTTTTATCAACTATCCCAGATCGCCAACATCACTATAGATAGATTATGGTAGGTTTTCGTAGTGTCCGAAAGTCGGTGTTTCTAGTGCGATTTCGTAAAAGTGCGACGAAACTCTTTCAATCCCCTGTGCTCTGACAAGTATTACCTAATTGTACATATGTACAAAATACGCGACAGAAAACTTTTTCGTATCTTTTCATATCAAACTAATTTAACATTACGCTGGTTATGGCAGCACACGTCCTTTATTAAGAATGTCCAACAAGCGCCGCGCCGGCCATAGAGAGAGAGAGAGAGAGTCACCTAATTCGACCATGTATTAAACAAGCTACCCTACGGCTACACCCTTCAACATACCTAATAATTTTATTATTAGATATTGTCGGGTTATTTATTTTTAGCCGTGGGCACTGGAAAAGGTTTCGCATCCGTTTTGACGAATGCTTACCTCATTGAATTACCAAATGAATAAATAAAAAAGAAAAACGAGTATATTTTCTGGTGCGCGATCAAAGGTGTTATTTTAACTCTATTGGTGTTTGGATTGCCTAGCTTCCTTCAACGGAAGCAAACTTTCCAACATCCATTGATATACTTGGTGTAACTCCAAGTGAACAGCTCAAATACGGGAATCTATCGAACCAGAGATAAGTTAGCCTCTCAGAAGCTTGGCGAGCTGTTCAGGGCCCTAGGACACTTGTATAGTGCACAACTGCAAATAATAATAATATTTGGATGATTTATATAGCGCCGTTTTTGTGAAAAATCACCTCAAGGGCGCTGACATACAAATCGCAAGTGCCCCCTACATAAATAAAATAAATAAATTCTAAATAAATTCTCCCATTTTAACAAACGGATTGCAATATTAAGAGAACAAGTGTCGGGTGGGAATGCTGTCCCTTTTCTACGTATTTCAATGGAAGATGATCTGAGGAACTAGTGTCTTTGATTCATTCGGCATCGGTCCACAACAAAGTTTTTGCGTGGTTGACTTTTGTCACTTAAGAATGGGTCGGTCCTACGACTCTTGAGTTCAACAGCTCGACTGTGATACGATTGGCCGGCCTCTGTTAAGGCCCAAGTTCACTCTTTTCTTTCCACTAAAAGTTCCTACACACAGCATCTGCAAGGTAATCTAGACCCTGAGGAAAATTATTTTCCTTGAAAACTTGGCTAAGCCTTTAAAAGTAGTAGGGCAAGAGTTAAGATTTTTCTCACCCCTTTCTATAAACTGGCGTCAGATTTATCCAAATCGGAAAATCAATCTGTTTTATACATGGGTTTTACCTAACTATTTTAACATCATCGGTCTTACCTAACATTTTCGTATAATAGGTTTGAAAATTAAAGCAGATCAGAAGAGATTATGAGACAATATTCAGTTATTTCCGAGGTATAACCTTTTATGGCTAGTGGAAAAAATCAGAGTGTGTAATTCACACGCGCTAGAAGTTGAACTAGAAAGTCGATTTATTTTCTTTTGCTTGTTTTTTAAAGTGGTTTGAAGATTGGATATTGATTTCATAACAGAATAATTATTTTTTCGGATTCGACCCCCCGTTCGCTCGACGTCTGTCCCTCTGGCCGCTGAGACTTATAGAAGGCACGCGCTAAGGTGCGAATTTACCGCATTATATTAAAACCGAGTATTCGTGTAGAACTGAGTTGTGACGCATTTCCGTTTCAAGTCGATAACGGCGCTAAATAAGTTTCACTTAAAAAACTCAGAAAAAAATGTTTTTTTTAGCAGGAACAATTCTGTAGGGAAACAATCATCCATTGTTATTCTCACACACATTATTCGTAAATAGTTTTAATTTGCTATTAATATTCGAATAGAAACTAGATATCAAGAATTTATAAGATTTCTATGCAGGTAAGTACTTTAACATTTAAAAAAAACAGAGTGTGCAATTCAGACAATAGTGGGGAGGCTACGAAGCACCGCACAAAGACCTGACCGAAAGGCTACGAAGCACCGCACAAAGATGAGACCGATTATTCTATCTCATACTCTCGCAGGCTAAATCCTGTAAACGTATGTGATGTCTCTTTTTAGTGTCGCTATTTTTCGTTTCACTGAGCTTCAATTCACAACGGTGCTAAAGAAATTTTCATTTCAAAAAATTTCGAATAAGGAATTGTGCAATTTGTCTAAAGAAACGTCAATATCTCAAAGACTATTCTTTTTTCATCGGCCAAGTGGGTATTATAATTTTGATTATGAATCTATCTATCTATATATCTATCTATATCTACATATATATAATATTATTATCTAAATAAAAATGAATCGCCGAAATGTATTTACGCGCATAACTTTCGAACGACTGCACCAAATTGGATAATTCTTTTTTTTGTATTTGTTATTGTCAGGACAAGGTTGAATAAAACTACTGGTGAGCTTTGGCATTATGAAGTTTACATAAAAAAAATTGCAATAGGTGGCACGCGAGCTGTTTGAAAACTGAATGTAACAGGACTGAATGTATGCCATGCGGGAGGGGGGAGGGAACTCGGGAGGGAGGTTCGCGGGACCTGTAAAGGGGGAGAGTAGAGTGCGGAAAGGAAAGGTGGAGGAGGCGGAGTGGGAACACGATAGGGGAAGGGGACGCGGGAGAGGAAGGGGAACGGGAATGGGACGAATGGGAATGAGAAACAATTTCTTTATTAAATGGCATACAACGCATGCCGGGAACCAGCTAGTAATTAATAAAAGTATCACAATAAAGAATCCCAAAAACAATTAAACAATAGAAATATTTTGAATGAAATATAATAGAAGTGTAAACGAGCTACAATTCAATTCCGAACCAAACGGTTCTGTCTGTAAAATTGGTCATAGAATATTATATCCTGGTAGAATCTTGATATGACGATTGAAGAAAACCGTAGAAGGAATAAGGATTTTACCATCACCAAAGGTATCATAGTAAATTCAATTTGTGGTTCACAGATAACTACGTCATGTGTGACGCGGCGGAGCACTGATGGGGAGGTAGTACAGAAATAGCTTCAAAGGAAAACTCGGGATACAGAAATGGTTTGAATTGATGTTCCGATCTATATTACACCTTTAGAGTAACTGACGGTGTGTCGTAACCATGTCTGAAATAAACCAGCAATATATTTAATTTATTAGTTAGCTGGTTGTTTTCAAGAAATGGTTCATTGCATTTTATTCATTTTTGAAGAAGAAGATAACACTAAAAAAACGAGTGTGCTTTAGAACACACGATTGAAGTAAAATTTCTGCTCCATCTTTATGATAGGAAGAGAGAAAGAGAATGTGGCCGCACACTGCTCTCTCTTGCTCCTACAGTATGATACAGATAATAGGCCTGCACTGTGTCTTAGATATACGAAACGTAACTGGCTATGAGAGAAAGAGATAAAGAAAATGTGTGCTCGCACCTCGTAATATACGAAACGTAACTCTCTCTCTTTCTATCTTCAATAACTTCAATCAACTTTCGCCTCGCTTTTCGTAACGCTCTCGTCACACATTCGCCAGCTTACTCCCCAAGTCAAGCGTGCATAAAGAAGTTTTGCTTCAATAATCTAAACAAAGATAATTATGAAAGAGAACAAGACAGAAAAATAGAAAAAGATAGTGGGCATAATTGGGACTTGAATCCAGAACTTCTCGTGTAATCGGGAAATTGGCTTTTACCAATTCAGCCATTTCTACCTTCTATCAAACCGTCATGATTGTCAATCTCACATTTTCAAATTTTAGAATTAACATTATTATCTTCGACTAATTTTTTCAAATCATGGGCAACTACCCTTTTTATTGGAAACAATCGTTCTAAGAGCTAGTTTGTAACCTAGATTGCGCATTGGATAAATATATCCGATTTTAGTTATATGGAACATAATATTTACCGTTTTAAAATTCAATTTTTTATAAGAACAACTCTTTTTTTTTAAATTTTGTAATATGTCATTGAAGAAGAAGATAACACTAATAATCTAAACGATAATATGAAAGAGAACAAGACACTAAAAAATTGAAAAAGGTAATGGTCGCAACTGGGAATATATTACATTGATGGGAATAACCTTCAAAGTTATAAAAAGTGAATTGTTCTTATAAAAATTGGAATATTTCATTTTGCTTTTTCCAGAACAAAATGATGTTTTCGGAGCGGAAAAAAATATAGATATCAATTTAACATTTTCCTGAAAGTTTTATGACATCTGCTGACAGTTTATTTCCAAAAGGAATTTTGTAAGTCACGGCATGCAACTGATAGTTTCATTAAAAGGTTGATTACTTTGTACTGTGATAGCTTTTAAAAATGTTGAGGAAATCGCAAAGTTTTTTTATTGATATTCGAAACAAAGTTGATTAGCATCATAAGGGGTAAATCTCACATCACCGATAAGTCCTTTGTGTTGTTGTTAGCTAGTTAATTTTGACCTATTTTTAGCCCCTCCTGTGCTCAGTGCCAAGAGTTTGGAATTTGCTAAAGTGGCGGGTTCAAAAATATCGAAGTTAAGTATAATGTATGAGTTCCTATCACAAATAGGTACAATTAAAATACACTATTTCAAATTTTGTCTACCTACAGCCTAATCTCGTACCAGAATAGATAATAATGTTACTATCACCCTCACGAAATTCAAAATCTAAATTAATTTAATTGCCGGCTACCCGGGCGTTTATTGAAATAACATTTTCACATACAAACAAGTAAGTAAGCCTCCTCACTAGACGATGTCTGTTCTGAGACGGGTACATATGTATATATGCATACACATACACATACATACACACATAGGTTCAGTTATGTATACGCATGCATGCATGCACATAAACATAAAAACATAAGTCCGGGGGTTAAGTGCATAACTTCGGGAGGGATTCTACATGATGGTAGGAGTAAAAAAGATTAACGACTTTCCCATACAAAAAGACGTACCTCTAATAAAATTCCTTAGTGTGAGGTACGATCTTACTTGCTGATCGCCCGCCGGGCACGATTGTGGCATCATTGTATGGTTGTGACTGACCTGTATCGTAACAGCGGAAAATAATAAAGCTGGCGGCACACGCTGGTCTATTTTTATCTTTTTACCACAAAGCAACCCCTAAAAGTTGAAATTTCGAAAAAAGTTGTTTTTTTCTTTTTTACTTATAATATCATGTAGAATCATCTCCCGAAGTTAATGCACTTTACCCCCGGACATCTAGACATGTATAAAATCTAGATAAAATTATTGGAAATTGTTAAAACATAAAATTTTTCATAAAACCAAAACTCTGAACAGAATTATTGGTAATTGCTAAAAGGTTATCATGGGAAGTACAAAGTGTCTTAAAACCAAAAATATGAAAATTGTTATAAGGTTAACATGGAATGTACCGACATAGTATCGTAAAGTCTTAATGGAATTAATAGAAATGACTTTAGCTATGTTTAATTACCGACTCTAAATAGCCACGCACTTCCTTCACGTCCTCTTCCCAATCTCCCTACCACGTTGCATTCACCTAACAACATTCCCCAAATGACGTATTTTCACAAACTATGAATATTGATAAAAGCGTACGGATAATTTAAAGTTTATTTTATTTTTTTCAAGCAAAGCTATTACTATTATGACGTAAAAATCGCCGTTGGCTGAATGGCTAGTAAGACGGCTGTCACCGGCGATGGCCGGTATGTCGTCAAAAACGTCATATCATTAAACAAAAACGAACATGTCGTTTTGTCGTCAAATTTTAAATTAAACAAACAATTTAACATAAAAATAAAATAAAAAATGCCTTCAACGTCGTAATAAAAAAAAAACAAACGAATGTGCTTTAGACCACACGACTGAAGTAAAACTTCTTTAACTCCATCTATATGATAGGCAGAGGGAAAGAAAATGTGCGCGCGCACTGCTCTCTCTCTTGCTCCTACAGTGCGATACAGACATTAGGCTTGCACTGTGTCTTAGATATACGAAACGTAACTGGCTGTCAGAGAAAGAGAGAAAGAAAATGTGTGCTCGCATCTCTCTCTCTTGCCCCTACAGTAATATATGAAACTCTCTCTCTCTCTTTCTATCTTAAATAACTTATATCTCCCTCTCAACTACCGTTCGCCTCGCTTTTCGTAACGCTCACGTCACGCATTCACCAGCTTACTCCCCAAGCCAAGCGTGCGTAAAGAAGTTTTACTTCAAAAAGCAATAATTGAGATGTGTGAAATTTTTTTTTTTGTTATATTTCTAAAAATGAACAAACATGTTAACTACTGCTTGGAATAAAAATTTGTCAATAATCAACACTTATGTGCATTATAAAGGAAGGAACTCAATAATTGAGTATTTTATTTTAAATTGCGTATACAATCACAACATTCTTATGACTAAATTTAACAATTATTGAGATCTTTTGCAGAGTTTCGGTGCGGCCGAGGTTCGGAAGAAAATCTGCCGAAACCGAAACTGATGCCGAAACTAGATTTTTTTACCGAAACTTGCCGAAATCGAAACCGAAACCGAACCTTCGGTCGGTCACTAGTTTTAAGGGAAGTACTTACTCTACCGGTGATTCCTGACATTATTTGAAGTAAGAAATGTAAACGAAACTTTGGTCTCCGCTGACTTCTTCAATGATTTTTTTTTTGAATTTTTTGAATATCGAACAAAAAAAGTTTCTCTCATGTCATCACTGGTCACTCATCCGAGTAACCAAACAACCCTTCTGATATATCATTTCATCTTCGGTGACATTTTTGAAATGTTTTAAGGTAGGCAGTTATAGATGGTACATAGTCCTACCATCATTTAAACCTACTATGAAATCATTGTCCGTTTAGGAGTGGGGACGGCAAATTTTTACTTAAACACGGCTCTTCATACTCCTACAGTTATTATTTTCCTTGACAATATACAAGTAAAACACAACAGGTGGTGCCAACATAATTCATGTGTAGGAAAAGCGAGTACGTTTGTATGCATGCATGATTCAGACCATAATATTCTATCAATAGGAACTTATCGACCCACAAGGTAACGGTGTGAGAATGTTGTATTCGAGAAAATATTTTTATTCGATTTAATTTGTATTGCAGGAACCTACAATCAGCGCAACTGGGTGCCGGCCAAGGATCCAAGGAGTCGAGGAGCCAATGAGCCAATGATCCAATGAGCCAGTGAGCCAAGGAGCCAAGGATTTAAGGAACCAAGGAGCCAACGAGCCAAGGAGCCAAATATCTAAGGAGCCAAAGAGCCAATGAGCCTAGAAGCCAATGAGACAAGGAGCCAAGGAGCCAATGAGCAACGGAGCCAATGAACCAAGGCGCCAAGGAGCCAGTGAGCGAAGGAGTCAATGAGCCAAGGAGCCAAGGATCCAGGATCCAAAAAGCCAAGGAGCCAATAAGCCAAGGAGCCAAGAATCCAAGGAGCAAAGGAGCCAAGGATCCAAGGAGCCAATAAGCCAAGGAGCCAAGAATCCAAGGAGCAAAGGAGCCAATGAGCCAAGGAGCCAAAGATCTAAAGAGCCAAGGAACCAATGAGCCAAGGAGCCATTGAGCCAAGGAGCCAGTGAGCTAAGGAGCCAATGAGCCAACTATCCAAGGATCCGAGGAGCCAAGGAGCCAAGGAGCCAATAAGCCAAGGAGCCAAGGATCCAAGGAGCAAAGGAGCCAATGGTTCATGAGGTTTGTCTAGGTCTTGGAGGCGGATGACCAAGACACACTGAACCCCAGATTCCTACCCACCCCTTAAACCCTTTTCCTTCCCAGAACTCACCTCTCCTTCCTTTCCTTAAAAAAAACCATCCACACAGCATCCCCGAAGATGACATAGGCCCTGAGGGAAATTATTTTCTCAGGGCCTCCTGTGTGGAGGTCACGTAAAAAAAAATGAGCCAAGGAGCCAAGGATCTAAGGAGCCAAGGAACCAAAGAGCCAAGGAGCCAATGAGCCAAGGAGCCAATGAGCCAAGGAGCCAAGGAGCCAATGAGCCACGGAGCCAATGAACCAAGGCGCCAAGGAGCCAGTGAGCCAAGGAGCCAATGAGCCAAGGAGCCAAGGATCCAAGGAGCCAAGGAGCCAATAAGCCAAGGAGCCAAGGATCCAATGAGCAAAGGAGCCAATGAGCCAAGGATGTAAGGAGCCAAGGAACCAATGAGCCAAGGCGCTGATGATACCCAACACCTTTTTGAAGTGAGAACTTCTTTAACACCGTTGTGATTTGAAATTCGAGGAAACGGAAAAGAGCGTAACTAAAAAGAGACAAACACATAATACATATATAGGATTTAGCCTAGGAGATAATGAGATAGCAATAAAATATTTATTTAATTCATGGGTACTCGGTTCCATTATAATACGATAAATCCGTAATCTCCGAAGGAGAAAACACAAATACTAATAAGATGACTAAACTAAGATCACTATACATTCAAGGGTATAAAATTATTAAATAAATTACCCCTTGATATACGATCGGAAGAAAGCTACGAAAAATATAAAAAAAAATTTAAATTAAAATATTCTAGTACCACCTCATAACTTAACTTATTGTATATTGTATTTAGAAATATGTATTGAATATGTAGAAATATTTTTTGCCTTATCAATACTTCAAATCATTTATTAACTAACCTTTAATTTATTACTTTTATCTGTATCTCCCATGGAACTATGATTCTAAGGTATCTTCTCATAAAATCACTAATGTTATTTGTTGAATAACTAATATTTTTTGTTTTCATTTAAACAAATGAAATTTTTTTTTTTTTAGTTGTCCTCTCCTAAACTGCTTTATTAGGAGAGTGATTGAAATGTTGTTGTATATTATGTGGTAAAATTGTATCAATTTGTTTTTTTTTACTTTTTATAACTCTGTAATATACCTATTTATAATAAAAAAAAAAAAGTATAGGTAAAGGAGCACTGGAATTCGACGAAAAAAATCATCGTTCACATTGATAAAAAAAGTGCTTCGTAGGCTCCCCACCCTTGTCTACTTTAGTTTTCTGAAGGTTTCACTTCTACGGCTTGTTTTTTTTTTATTGGCGCCGGGCGCGCGACGTTTGGCTCACGGCCGGCTTATTCCGTGCCCCTACCAGATGGAAGTAATTTATTATGTGCGTACGAGCGTCAGTTACGAACACGGGAAGGAGGGGGTAAGGGTAGGTGTCAAATGTCAGCACTGTCAAGATAACAAATGACAACACCTGTTTCTCACAATAATTGGACCGTCATCATTATGGGAACTTTTCTGCGTCGTATGAATATAATACTCGTTTATGGGAAATTTTGGTAACCGACCAAAGCTTCGGTTTCGGCGAATAAACGGGTTTCGGTTTCGGTCGGTAAATAGATTCAAAACATACTTACTCCCAAAAAAATAATGACAACCTAATATCCCTTATTTGATTTATAACAATAATTTGTAATGTACATATAGGTGTCCGTTAGAGTGCTTCAAAATCGTATGAATATATTTTTGTTGAGTTTTCTAAAGGACACGCTTTCATATGTTTCCAAAAATCTAAAAAAAATTACACTTTTCAGATTTAAAGGGGTTTAGGGGACGCTGCCAGCTGTGAAAATTTAGGGGTTTGACCAAAAAGGGTAAGTGAGTATTTATGTTATGCAATTTTTTACAAAATGTTCTGTAACACAAGATTAAAATTAATCCAATTGTTATATGTTCTATTATGTTCGCCTTTAGGGGCCATTTTATACCACGATTGTACATTCAGTCTAAGATCAAAATGTACGTTATTAGTTATTACTCAAAGAAAGCGATACACGCTTCCTGTTGTTTACATTAGGGGGCATACTAATTACGTGAGCACAAAAGGGGGAGGGGGGGCCCAGCAACATCTCACGTTACTTGAAAAGAATATACGAAATGGCCCAAATTTATCTCACCAAGGGGGGGGGGGGGCGGGGTCTAGATTGGAATAAAAACTGCTCACGTAATTAATTTATGCCCCATTAGCATCTCCCACACGCACACTTCGTCGCTCCGAAGTGTGCGTGTGGGAGATGCTAATAGGTTGTGCGGGTGTCGGTAGAGGGGTGTTTAATAGGGTGGGTCACGACTGTTTGGGAAGAAAATCTAGTTTTGATTTGTCTAATAGTGATAAAAGGGTGTTAAATGGTGATATTTTACTTCCATGGTCGACGTTCAGCTTAACGTCACAATGCGAACCATCAGCGGAACTTTAAAATCGACTCCTCTCTCTTGGCTCCCCGTACTTAACACCGAGGGAATACAAGAAGAAGGCGCTGTAAAAAAGCGCAATACCTTTACACGATGATGTCGTTTCTCACCCGGCATGTCGCTTGAAGTCTCGAAAACCCTTCTGGACAGAAGGAGAAAGACTCCTTCGATCACCTCGCACCCCAGATGATAGGTAGAAGCTTGAGTGGCAGTGGAGGTTATCCACCTCTTACCCGCCCTGGTATAAGTAACTGATGGTTACTCCTTCAAGGCTCTCGCAAGATTCTAATTTTTTTTTGTTAAACGAAGCTATATTTATTTATTTTGAACGAATCTAGACCTCCAGTGTCCTTGGGTACGTTGTTAGTAAGCAGTATGCAAGTGCTTAACAGGAAAAACAAAATGCAAAAAAATAGGTTAGTAAGACAATGATAAATTAAACAGGTCAAAAGAAAAACTCATTCAAGAGACTGCATGAGGCGGCATTGCATCTGTAAAAACCTTCAAGCACCCGCATAAAATAGAGAATATAAGTAATACAATAAATCTCAAATCGATTAGCACCAACAAAAAATGTGAATGGCTTTCGGTCTGACCAATAAACTACACAGCTTCCGTGTCCCTTAGCCAACCACTCAGTGAAGCCTCAAAGAATGTTAACTGAATATTTGGGGTAAAATACCCGAAGACTAAAAGAAAATTCAGCGTTGGGTAGTCAGAGGCAGGACAAAGGACAGTCAAGGTCGTCTGATCAAGTCTCAAGCCTGTACATGTCATTGGGGGAGGCGCAGATAGATTTGAGAAAGATCTGCAATGATCAAGCAGATCAAGATCAAAAGATCAAGCTTGAGTGGTAATCGGCCAACGTCAAAAACGCACATCTCGTTCAAGAACCCACTCAGAGAGAGCCTGGGTTCTCATTGCCTCGCAAACTCTGGACCGCCATCAATAGGATAAGGTGATCCCATAGCCGTTGTGCTCACATGATGCATAAATGGGGCCTTAAAGAGTCGGCGATGCGTGAATGCGGTGCGGTGCAGACCACCGAACATGTGGTCAATGAATGCCCACTCCATTCATTCCCCGGCGGGATTGATCCACAGGGCAATGCCTAAGGCCCTATACTGGCTCGCAGACCTAGATGTCCCCCTCTGACCCCCCACCATACGAAAGAAGAAAGGAGATATAAAATCAAGTTTTTTTTTTAATAATATTTGGATTTCTTCCTCCGGATTGACTTTGAAATTTCACATAATTGAGAAAAATCCACCCTTGTTAAATCTTGAGATGAAGTTATACGTGAAATCCTATTTAGATACTATTTTGATTAATCTTCACGAAGAATCGGCTTACAGTACGAACATCAAAAAATATGCTACGGATAAATCGAAGCTTTTACTAGCTTTTCTATGTATTGGATATTACAATAAAATTATTATTTACGTAACAAAAAATGTAAGCGTAAACCACAAAAAAATATGTTTTTTCGTGACTTAACTATGAAGTAATACAAGAAACAATTTTAAAAAAATACCCCTTTACGGCTTAGACTATTTTTGAGGTTTTCCATGTTCTAACTTTTTTTCGTTCTTATAAAATTATGCACAAAATAAATAAAAACCACTTTTTCGCTTACTAGCCTCGTGCAAATAAGAAGCGCGATTTTAAAATTTTGCAGGCATGAGATTCGAAATATTTCTAGCGTATATATTCCTCTAAAGAAATGTTAGATAAACCATTAAAAATGAAATATTTTTAATAAAACACGAAATAGAGGGTATATTTTGATTTATTTAATAAAAAAATATATTAATATAATTCAAATTATCTCAAGGTTTTCAAATCTCAGCAAAATCCTTTTTTCTTTTTTTTTTATTCAATTACAATTTCGCCGAAATAAATTAAAATGTGAGCCTCGGGCAAAACCTCGATGAGCGAGGTTGGCATTATTGTGAGTGACTATAGAGTCATCTATCGGAAACATTGGGAACCACATTTTGTGGTAGTGAACATCGCTATTTGCAGCTGTGTTGATAGATTAAAAATAGCAAGAGCCTAGAACCAAACGTTAGAAAATAGTGTGAACACAGAGTATTAGGATGGTGAACGAAATAAACTTATAAATTTTATTCATTGCCCTAGAAAATTAAGTAATGTATAATATATGCATATTTTTTTAGTAAATCATAAGCTTCATTAAAATGTATTTAGGGGCCATCCGTAAATTACGTCACACGAATTTGATGATTATTTGATCCCCTCGCCGTCCCTGTCACATATCGTCATATTTGTGAGACCCCCTCCCCCCAGTGCGAAGTCACATATTTTGCAATTTTACATCTAAAAATAATCAAATCTGTAGTTCAATTTCTTTTACATGGGACGGTCAGAGCTGATGACCCCCACATACCCCTTGTCGCACAGTGTCACACTTCTCTACTCCCCTCCATCTCCCACTTAACCTATATCACAAACCTTCGTCGAATCGACGACGCAGGATTAAAAAAACCGCGATAACTTTTGCGCGCGCGACCGTAATTCTTTCATACTCACGATTACTCAGGCCAATCTCAATCGGCCCGTTACTTCTGCGATAGACGGTAGTGTTAACGATGGGGGAAGTCCACGAGAAACCATGGCTCGTCGCATCTACGAAATTTTTAATACTTTTTTTTGTTCAAAATTTAGTTATAAGCTATAACTAATTCAAATACCAACTTAAAAATGTAACAATTGTTGATTTTGCATGAAAAATATGATCTCATTCATAAGGCTGTTGATAAATAAGTTTGATATTTTTGTTCATCTAAATATAAGAAATAATATAAATAAACACTGTTCATTTAATAAAAAGAAATATGTGCATGTTTTGTTTTAATAAAACCATTAAACCCCCTTAAGTACCGTAGTCGAAACGACGAAGGTTTGTGATAAGCGTCGAAAAATAAGGTTAGTGATCTAGGATTAAGGTGTGACATAATTTATGGATGGCCCCTTACTGGTGACTTACAAAAAATTAAATGTTAGTTAATTTTTGTTATTTATTTTTGGGGTGTTATGCCGTGATACGCTACCTCCTCCTTCAGCCAACGTTTCGGACAGCGTTACGGTGTCCATCATCAGTTCTAATTTGTGATATTATAATTATAGTGGTAGTGCAGACCCGTGAAAAATCTCGAGAGTCTGAATTGTTGACAAATTTGAAAGTTTAAATGATTATTACGACAACGTAATTTTTTTTTCTGAATCAATGTAATATTATGTAATAATTGTAATAAGTTGGTCTGGCGTGTCTAAAGTCTTCACACGATTAGTTCTTATTTTGAAAAGCCTACTTAAAATCACAGCAAAATTCAGTTCATTGAACCTTGATGCACAGACATTTTTGGTTAGTACACAGCAGAAAGATTTATGAAGACAGCAGAAGCTAGTATTTTTTTAATGATTTAAATACAAAGAAATATTAATTCATCTAGCCATCTATGATTTCTTTTAAGAAACATTGAAACTTTGGATAGGTACCAACAATGAATTTAAGAGATTGATAGCTTACACGAAATCCAAATAGATGTCTCTCGGTAACGTTTTTTAAGGTTGTATCTCTGCCGTCATACGACGGATCGTAGGTATATGTTTAGTTACTAAGAATTATAATGTGAATATTATTACAGAATACTTCAGCTATGCGTACATTTTTTTAATTTACTTTTTTTACTCCTTTTACATTTGGTACATACAGGGAGTAACAGGACGTACCCGAGGGATTTTAACCAGCGATTCTTGAGCATATTTGGAGTAAACAATGTAAATGAAACTTTGAGCTCCGGCGACTTTTTTTATGACATTTTTTTTTTGGTTTTTTTAAATTTTTTTCATCAAACTCAAACAAAAAAAAAAAACTTCCACTTGTTGTCATTGGTCACTCAGACGAGTAACCGACCAACCCCTCACCCCGCCTCCAACTGTCCAACACCTACCATTTTTAATGCTTTTGTAGAAAAAATAAATTTAAAAAACATCAAAAATATCACCGGGGACCAAAATTTCATTTACATTTTTTTCTCCAAATATGCTCAGGAATCGATGGTTAAAATCCCTCAGGTTCGTCTTGTTACACCCTGTATGAATGTTTACATTTTAAGTAAGGGTTAGTAATAAACGATAGGTTAGTAAAAATTATTTTTACTTTTATTTGTAAAAAAATATTTTACTTACAGACTTTACTTAATTAAGACTCAGGTACAATTTACTTAACTTACATTTGAAGAAAATAAATTGAAAACAACAATAAACTAATATTATCACAAATAATGCGTAAAAATATATATTTTTTTTAATTACTAGTATGTTTTAAACATAGATATTTTTATTTTAAAAATGTCGACATAATTTGTATATTACATCGTAATGATTCCACCATAGTTGATTCCCCGACATTTGACCCCCCGGCATACTTACATTCAATACGCGGTTTATGGAAAATACGCACCTTTACCCACTTACACAAAATATGACTAATTATAGGTACTCCAAGGGGTGTACAGAGAGGATGTACATATTCATTGTCATGCAAATGCATCTATCAAGGAAAAAACTATTTGTCTACATTCCGCGCATAAAAAATCGTTACTGCAAATATATTCTTTAATACCAACTTATTATTAAATATATTTTTGAAGTCGATTTTTGGTTTCAAATAGGTAAATATTTCACCAAATATAATAATTTAAAAATAAACAAAATTTCGGGGGCTAACTGTCGGGTCACCCATTGAAATAGATTATCTAGTGAATCGAGCAGGTAATAAATAAACACAAATTGACCCCACGCTCAATAGTTAGCGATAGTCGAGCTCCTAATTTATACATTTTAAAAAGAAACACAGGTCGCTTATCCTTCGCCGATCCTCAAGTGCATGTATTTTTAAGGTAGGTATTTAATAAAAAAGTGTAGATAATTTGTTCAAAGGGGTTATTTAACGTAAAATTAATAAATCGTTCAAACTTTTTTTGATATATATTTTATGATGATGTGACCAAAGGACGGAATTGTATTCTAATTGTCCAAGGGGAGGTGTCTACTAATATCTACAGGAATTCCATAAACTGAACAAATCGGACTAATATCTATGAGAACCAAAGTGCGTACGAATATCTACAGCTCAAACTGCTGACTAATATCTATGAGAACCAAAGTGTGAACGAGTATCTACAGCACTGCCAGAGGTTGGATTTGCCAGTTTAAAAAACTTAATTTATGTATGTATGTAAGTAAAAATCCCTAATATCGGACTATTGAACATATTTAGCTGATTATTAAGGATTTGGGTTTTTGTTTTAACAGCTTTCTTTATTTCGAGTGCTTCTAAATTATTTAGTCTGTTATCATGACTATTTCTATGTCAGTTTTAGGTTAGGTTGTGATGCCGTGTATTTCGAAATAAATAAATATCTTTGTATTATGACCTCCATGTCCTCATAAACAGCAAAATACGTAATATTACGTAAAAAAACTTCATGTACGTTCTTTAAACGTTTAAGCCTTTACGTAATTAGTAATTACGTAATTGAAGTAATTTATGCTTTTTCGTACAACCTCTTGCTCAGCTGCCCTCTGTAGATATTAGTCCAACCTACGCTCAATAGATATTAGTCACCACTGGGACCGTCATAGATATTCGTCCGACCTTAGCTCTGTAGATATTGGTCCACACTCTGAAGTTCGTAGATATTAGTCCAACATATGAGCTGTAGATATTCGTCCGACATACAGGCTGTAGATAATAGTATCTTGAGTCGTCAAGGGAGGACAGGGCACGGAAATAACAAGATAATACTGACCATACGAGGGCGTATTTGGTAAAGAACAAGCGATTCAAATAGGATAACCCTTTATTTCTACACATATTATGTAAAGAAGAGCATCCCGGTGCGACGGTGTGGTTTATTTTTTACTACGAGACAGGAAAAGTTTACACTTCCTACGTACTTACTAATTTACTCAACTCCAAAATAAATTGTATCCGGATGTCCGGGGGTAAAGTGCATTAACTTCGGGAGGTGATTCTACATGATGGTAGGAGTAAAAAAGTTTAATAAATTTTTCCGAAATTCCAACATTTTTTTCCCCATACAAAATTACGTACCTACTAAAAATCCTTAGGGTGAAGTACGATCTTACTTGTTGAGGGCCTGCCGGGTGCCCGACTCGATTGTGATTGGCCCGTATCGTAACAGCGGAAAATAATACATCTGGCCGCACACGCCGGACTAATTTTATCTTTTTACCTCAAAACTACCCCTAAAAATTGGACTTTCGTAAAAAGTTATTTACCTTTTTTACTTGTACTTTCTGGGTTACGAATAACCCAACAATGTTTGAAAATCTCCTACTACCATCACAGAAAGCCGAAAATGTTGCTTGTGTTGTGATGGAGGACAAGCGCTATGCCCACTCAACCACTGACCGGTCATTATACATGCTTCGTGTTTGTTGTTTAAAAATGTATAATATATAAGCATAGGTGATCACGGCTTTGTCCTGTAAATATCAATCTAATTACGGGACCGTCAAAACTGTGAAAAAAATCAACTCTGTGACGTCACCAGCTCCGCCGGCGCCTTTTGGCTGCTCGTCTTTAGGTAAGCAATTTAAAAGCTCCTATAGCGCCTAGCGCTTAGTGGCAATGTTTTTACTGCTTTGCATATTTTCGGCGGTAAACAACACACCTCATGACAGTGACGCCACATATGTAAATATTGCAATATCTACTAGTTTTCAATGTTCTTTGTGATAGCCGTTAAGTTTATAGAGAAGTTAATTCTAAAAAGTGCACCAACGCCGCACCACCCAGAAAATCAGGGGTCAGTAATTAGACATATATTAAATTAAAAGACTGACAAAATTACGTTCTTTCTACCGAAAAAGTCCAAGAATATTTCATTTAAGAAATATGTTTTGATGTGATCCCTTCGAGCGATTTTTTGATAAACTATGGCAATTTTTGCAAAACGTCTTGTGCAATCGCTTGCCATAATATGCTAAATTTATCAACTTTACGTAAAATATCTTTTTCAAACCTTCTCTCGATTTGCTTTAGTAGAAAGCTGATATTGTAATAGTTTCCCATTTTATCAAAATATGTCTCAAATCCACTTCCCATGCCCGATTCTACAGGCATGCATGTCTATCTAAGGATTTTCAATTCATGTGAATTAAAAAATTGGGAATTTTAAAAAAAAATTTCTAAGCGAAGTGTGAATTCTCCGCCTCACGTCTATTTATCATTGAAGCCAGATGAGAATAGAATGTAAGTAAAGTGTCGGCAATTGGTAGAAAAATGCATACCGAACAGGGTCTGGGCTTGGTTTGACTGCAGTGTTTACGATGAGTGTGCAAAATAGGCAAAATGACCCTTCCCGCGGTTAAAATTAAATATTCCTTTTCCGCGCATGATGTGTTAATTTAAAACAGATGACGGTTTTATTGAAGTGTTAAAAGTACTATGTGACGTTGCCATAGTGACACGGTCAATATTATTTATATCCCTAGTCATTTTATCTGTAATAAACTTACATCAAAAGATCTAATTGATTGACCAATATTCTCAGAATAGACTTCCAGCAGCAATAATATGAAAAGGTAGGTACTCTTAACTTGAGTATTTTTGGTAGGGGGGGGGGGGGGGGGGAAGCGAACAAGGTCCGTGAAAACAGTCATTTCATTATATCCGTAGATTTTCTGTTATTTATCTTATCCGTTAAAGTAATTCGGTAACTCTCTTCGAACTTGGCGTAATTAAAATAGTTATTTACAAACTGTTTGAAGGTCTGTTCGTAATTTGGTAATTTAGACAATTTGAATTTTATTCGGGTGAAAAAATTGACTTTTCATTTTTTTTCTTCAAAAGTTGTAGTATTTTTAATTTTCTGATACCAACCTCCATACGCAAAACCTTAGTTTTAATAGAGTTTGAATAGACATTGGCAAACTAAAACCGAGCTTATTTTTATCTCAGGAGGTTTCATATTTAGGGTTGACGAACTGATGCAAGTGTATTGAGGATTGTGGTCGTGCCTATTTCCGTTATAAAGGAAATTTTGTCATACTATTATTTATGAAAATCTTTTTCGAATGACTAGTCAGATTTAATAATTTGTCTGGGGTTTAGAATCGAAAGATCTTTTTTTTTTAAGTCGATCATGCTTCTAGGTAACTGTTCAGTTTTTAAGGATATTTTTTAAAAATTTGTCGTTATACGTTTAAACTTTCGGATGTGATTTTATTCATTACGGAGCTATGTAGTTATATACGCTTTTTGAAGTAAAACTTCTTTACGCACGTTTTACTTGGGGAGTAAGCTGGTGAATGCGTGACGAGAGTGTTACGAAAAGTGTGATCAGGCGAGGCTAACGGTCGGGCCTTTACGCACGCTTGACTTGGGGAGTAAGCTGGTGAATGCGTGACGAGAGCGTTATGAAAAATGTGATCGGGAGAAGGCGAACGGTCGGCGGGGCGAACGGAAGTTGAGAGGGAGATATAAGTTAGTGAAGTTTTACTTCAGTCGTGTGGTCTAAAGCACATTATTTTTTTTTTATATCAACTAAAAAAAAAATTCCTCTCAGGTGATGGACATATGAATCCATCCCTCCCACTCCGAGACTGTGCGGATAAATAAGTCAAAGGGACTCCCTCAATCACTCTCTCTGGCCTGCCATGCGGCTGGGCTGAGCGAACTACTTGTGGTGACCTATGGCAGAGGTATTGGTTATCCAATAAATGCTTCCCGGAGCGGCGTTACCCGTACCCGCCTCCCAAGTTGGAGTGGAATGCTAAAAATATTCGAAATAAAAAGCTGTGCATTTAAATTATTTGTACAATGTATAATAATATTGCACTATATTCAAAGTTCAGCGCCGTCATACGAGCATATTGTGCCCAGTTTGACGGTCGTAAACTCCTTAGATCTATAGGAATTTATTTACATGGCATCACTTTGGATAGACAAGGTTCTAACTTCTTTTTCCTTGGTCTGAGATATAAGATGTCAAAGTTTAAGAAGACGATTTTTCATCATCTATTTACCGATTTCTGTTTTTAAGGTTGAATGTTGCGTAAATTATTACGGTTTAACACGTGCTTCAAAGGAAAAAAAAGAAGACGTGTAGTAACTAATTTAGAGCATACCTAAACGTGCAGATAGAACCAGATGCAACCAGCTAGTGCATAATAATTCATTGCATAAGATTCTAACCGTATTTTCATAATGCCATTCCAAATTAGATCAACCTAAATACTTTACACAAGAGTGAACCTCAATATCAGAAATAGATTATGTGAAAACGTCTTTGCAAACTTTGACGCCTCAGAACATGGTAAGGCTATGTTGGAACCCTGTCCAAATAAGTGACGTATATTGCGCCTCATAAAAATGACCAACTGTCAGATATAAACAAATGGCAATATTATTAGGTACAAAGTGATGTTAGAACCATGTAAAAAAAAAACGAGTGTGTTTTAGACCACACAACTGAAGTAAAACTTCTTTAGCTCCTTCTCTTCCTGTCGTATAGATACGACAGGAAGAGAGAAATAAAATATGCGCGCGCACTGCTCTCTCTTGCTCCTACGCCCTACAGTATGATGCAGACAATAGGCCTGCACTGTGTCTTAGATATACGAAACGTAACTGGCTATGAGAGAAAGAGAGAAAGAAAATGTGTGCTCGCACCTCTCTCTCTTTCTATTTTCACTAACTTATATCTCCCTCTCAACTACCGTTCGCCTCGCTTTACGTAACGCTCTCGTCATGCATTCACCAGCTTACTCCCCAAGTCTAGCGTGTGTAAAGAAGTTTTACTTCAAAAACTTGATGTTAGAACTTCGTCACATAAGTATCTACGGAAGTGCAACACAGATGATAAATAATATTACAGAAAATTATTTTAGTTATTGAAATGGGCAAAAGAACTGGTTTTGCACTCGAAGGTCATTTTTGAAAAAATAATGTCAGTTAGAGCCTTGTCCAACTAAGGTGACGATGGGGAAAATGAAATAATCATTTCTATAAATTGTCTAGATACGTAAATATCTAAAACACGAGCCTTTCGGTTGAATAATAATTTCCACAAGTTGACATAACTTTACGATCTCACAAATAATTGCAAAAGCAATAATGCTAAAAAGCCAACATACCATGCAATGTGATAATGTTCGCGACAAATCAATAGGTGCAGGTTTATCATTACAATTTATATACACTATCTATTATTTTGTCCATATCTCCAGGCTTAGAGGATCGAAGCATTGACCGTGACAAAGATGTGAGAAAAATTGTGACCGGACAACTCAGAATGAAATCAACTTAGCACCAGTGAAAAGTCATTAATAGCAATGAAAAAAAAAATCTGAGTAATTCACATGCGGTAGAAGTGAAACCAGAAAGTCGCTAGATGTCGATTTTCTTTCTTTTGCCTGTTTATTTAAAGTGGTTTGAAAATTGGATCTTGATTTCACAAAAATAAAAATGTTTATTTTTAGAAAAAAGAAACAATACAACTTTGTATAAACCACTTATATAAAGCGTAAATCCGACCGGTTTCGGAACAAACGTTCCTTCTTCAGGGAAAGCTTATACTAATTTGACAGTTTCGAACAATGTTTTATTATAGTAGGGGTGGAGCCGTTGCTAGTTATTAATGTAGATTGGGTGGGTAGGTATTAATGTAGAGTGGGTGGGTAGGGGAACAAATCCATGATTGGGCTATAAGACAATATTTTTTGTTCGTTGATAATAGATTCATTATTTCATTATGTTTATTTATTTTGGAATTCGTAGGATTCGAACCTCCGTTCGCTTGATGTCTGTTTGTCTGGCCGGTGAGACTTGTCAGGCACCTTCCCTACGGCGCTATTGGAGGCACGCGCCGATATGCGAATTTACCGCATTATATAAGAACCGACGACCGCCAAATAATAAATTAAAACTCTACAATAAAATCCAAATTCTCTCACTCAAAAACCAAAACAACCTTATAACATTTATATGTATACTACCTATAGTACAGGTAATATAGATACAAAATATAGGGAGATCAGAAATTGAAAATTTATTGACTTCAAATTAATACAGACTGAATAAATAAACCTCTTAAAAACCCTTCAAAAAACGCAATTTGATTTATTTTATGATTATTTGCAAAAACACTTCCAAAAATATTTATAAATACTTCACATTGAAATATTTTAATATGTAAATTAAATCCTCAGTATGGAGAATCTCAGTGAGGATATCATTAACTCTATTTGTAACAAAAAAGGAAGATAATAAAACATTTTTTTGTTCATACTTTTTGCACCAATTGATGAATAGGCTCGAGGTCTTAAAATAACTTCCTTTTAATTGAATAAATTATTTTTATCATCATTTATTTAAATTTGTTCGCGAAACTGCGTGCTTCTCAATAGCGTGCATTAGATCATCCTACCTTGAATTTGCACCTTTTGCATCATCAGGGACGCTGTGCAGAGGGTCGTTGTGTCTATATTGTAGTCTGAATTCTTGAAATTCAAAATTTTAAAATGTTTATATTTACTTCTTCAATTTTTGTAAATTCTCTTTGTGTCGTCATTTTTAATGAAATGAAAACAAATCACCACCATTTAAAAATTATCTGTTAAGTTTCGAAACCAAAGGTTTCTTCGTCAGGATAAGATTAACATTAATAAAAATAACAAAAGACAAACAAGTACAGACGAACAAGAACTATAGACAGAGAGTTGGGGGGACGGGTAAGGGTAACTACACTTAGCTTCCGTGTCCCTTAGCCAACCACTCAGTGAAGCCTCAAAGAATGTTAACTGAATATTTGGGGTAAAATACCCGAAGACTAAAAGAAAATTCAGCGTTGGGTAGTCAGAGGCAGGACAAAGGACAGTCAAGGTCGTCTGATCAAACCTCAAGCCTACACATGTCATTGGGGGAGGCGCAGACAGATTTGAGAAGGATCTGAAAAATCAATAATGTAACTAAAGATGAAGCAGGGACGAGGTCCAGCACACCCCCATATGGGAATAGGGGAAAAAAAAATTTTTTTTGGAGTTCAGTTCATCCAAAAAAACATTGAAATAGTTAAAGACAAACAAAACAAAACAAGGAACATGGCATAAATTAACAGGTAGTATAGTAAATATAAACAAAACAAATCGCAAAGCAATTATATACATTTTTGAAAATATAATGAACAAAATAACACAACGCAAATGTAAAATATAACATATAACTCATAAAATATAATAAAATAAAAGAAATAACATATTACAGAAACACAAAACACAAAAATCATAAAAAATAAATCCAAGCGGTAAATGTTAGGGAATAATGAAGAGTGTCCGTGAATTCAGAAGCAAAATACACCTGGTACCTAAGTTATTTTACAGCTACTCAGCGACTCTAAGAACAGGCCATCCCTCAACACAGACTTTCGTGAATTTCCTCAGACACTCAAAATTCACCTTATTCGAGACGAGATCTGTATTCCAAGCAGGTCTCGTAATAACTTGTAAACCATCAAGCATTTCGTCTCGAGCATCCGTCAAAATCTCACAGTGCCACAAAATGTGCTCGGCTGTTTGGTCGGTATCACCACAAGCGCAATTGGGATGGGATGATAGAGCCAGTCTGTGAAGTCTACCTCTAAACTCCCCATGTCCAGAAAGCAATTGGGTGATATGGTGGTCCATTAAAAGATATGCCCCTTCCATTCTGATTTTAACTGATGGAAAGAAGGAGAAGGTCCATCTTCCCATATTCGATCTATCCCATCTCATCTGCCATTCACTCAGCGTTTTTATTCTCATCATCTTTAGAAGATGAGAATAAAAACATAATCATCATTTTTATAATAATTGGCATCGGTACAATAAAATGTGCGTTATAATTACAATTTCCTATTAAGGAAATAGGCTTTCTTCTGGCAAATTCAATTTGGGGGCGATATGGGTACCGCCTCCCCACTTATTTGATAACCAACATCCAAAGGTCACCGTAAGTGCTTAGCAGAGGTACCCGAGTTCGCGGGGAGAGGTTTGTTTAGGTCTTGGCGGCAAATGCGTTTCTCCATCTACTGCGTGGCGGGCCGGATCGGGAGAGATTGGTTGTGGGAGACTTAATCTAGTCTTCTTCTCCCGGACTATTTAGACCCATCGCCTTCACACATCAGTAGACACGACCGTCACTTGTTGACACATTGCCCCCAGATTGGCCTTGATAGATCTTGTTCCTTCTCAGAACTTCTTGCTCTAAAAAGACCTTTGACACAGCATCCCCAAAGATGACCTATGTACTAAGGGAATTATTTTCTTTCGGGTCTCGTACTTGGAGCTAAAATAAAAAAATAAAATGTTCTCCTGATGATTTACGTGATAAGGAGAATATAATATGTCGTGAAAGTGAACGGTGGAAGCAGTTGAGGATGCAAGAGGAAGGCACGGTACGATCAAGTAAAACAAATTCTTTACAGTAATATTATTTCTACCCTAAACATCTAACCATTTTTCAGGTACACTGGATCCTCAAAACTTTAGGTACCGCACACCTTCATTACCCCACGAAACGCCGGGCATACTTATTAATTATTGCCTATTCCCGTATTTACAGGACATCACACACAGTGACGTAACTGGGGGGGGGGGGGGGGGGGGGGTTAAAGAAAGTTATTATTCTGTTAGTGTTAGTGTTCAAAAACAAGGTAAGTGGATTGGATAGTTACATGTTTTTGGAGAGAGGAGGGTGACATTTCGTTATCCACCCCGGGTGCCACCCATGCTAACTACGCCACTGATCACACGCAGTAGAAGGTGCAGATTGGATACTGTTTTTTCTGACTATTTTTGTTTATTAACATAAAACAATTCATAACATCTTTAAATTACAGAGGAAATCTTGATTGATACAAAGAATGTACCTAATGTAATTATTCCTGTATTTTATGCAAACAATAGACTTAAAAATTACATAGTAAATAATAAAGATAGAGATTCAAAAATGAAAAAATCTGGAATTTATAAATTGAAATGTAATGATTGTGATTTCTTTTATATAGGTAAAACTTCGAGAAACTTTGAAATAAGGATTAAAGAGCATATGAAAGCTTTAAATAATAATATTTACTCGGAGTTTGCCAACCATTTAATATAAACTAGTCATACCTTTAATTTTAACAGTGGAATAGAGTTAATACATTGTAATGTCAATGGCATTCAGTTGGATAAATTAGAAATTTTAGAGATTAGAAAGAGTGTTAATGCAAATTTAAAGATTATTAATCATCAAATGTTGTTTTTAAATGACTTATTATTAAATCTATTCCCCTTTTAAATTTTTAATTGTTCTATATTGCCCCTTGTCTCCTACACATTATTTTCTTTCAAATTTTATTATTGTTTATGTCTATTATTTTTCTCTATTACCTATGTATGTCTATTTTTAAAATTAGTTCTGTCAAAACCCTGAAGAAGTCAGCTTTGCTGACGAAACATGTGGGTTTTTTTTAAATAATTAAGTGGTTAATACAAAGTTATCTATTAATTTGAATTATATTTTTTACTTGTATCGTAGTCAATTCATTTCTCCCAGTGGAACACAGACTCTAAGCTACGTCACGAATTTTTAGTCAATCACCGCTCAACCCCCTCCATGACCTAACCTTGTTAAACGCATTTAATAATAATAATAATATTTTTTTATTAATTTCTTACACAATTACAAATTTTAATTTATTGCTTGTAAAAAATAACGCCATACAAATATTTTTAAAATAATGATAACAAATATTTATACATAAAAGAAATTAAAAAAAATATAGCAATTTCAAAATAAAAATCTCAGGCAGTGGTGAAGATTTTGTCAATGTGGAGAGACTCTTTCAAGAATCAAAAGAATTTCCCTTTTGAATCTCTCCTCACCGACGCCAAATACATCAATCTCGGAGGAGATTTGGTTCAGCAGCAATATGCTCCTCCCTTCTGGTAGAACCATTGGCAGGTTAGTCCTACAGGCAGGAAGATAGAATAATCTACGATGACGCTGTCTAAGATAGTCATCAGGAACATAAAGACTCACGCGCTCCAAAATGGCGGAGTTCTCAATATAGCCTCGCAGCAAGTTTTGTTTTCTCTGGTTTTCTACGAACCTTCGTTACAACCTACACGTTTTTATTAGCTCTGTTAACAAATTACTTTCATTCAGTAACAAAAATCATCATTGAGCCTTCAGTTTAACTTGACTGAAGGATTTTGTAATCTTCCTCTATACGCCTTGGTACCCAGATGTTTGATAGTATCTAAGTTTTTCCATTCATAAAATTGGTTTTTAACATTACACCTTTTATAATGTATATGATATCTATGTTATTTACCTTTTTTAAGCGTATTTCCGTCAACATATTTAGTATTTGATTATGGCATTATCTAGGACTGGAAAGATTTTTTGATAAAAAATAAAATCTTTGCGTCAACTGCGTAGTAGATGATGTACGTGGCAAAAAGTTGTATTGAATTGGACAAGACATTATTATTGGTTTGGTATAAATAGCTCAATCAGCGTCATGCAAAGACATCACTCTGTATTTAATCATAAATAAGAACGTCCTTGAAAATGTTTGCAAAAATATTCCAGTCACTTCATCTATGACTTATTGTTCCATTCCAATAACAGACAAGCCCACAAGAATTATTGGAAGTTTCGGTGCCAATTTGTTGAACCGATTGGGCCATTATAGTGGTGACACTTGTGAGCAATCGGAAATTTTTGAATTAAAAACTTATTTAATACAGTTGTGATTTAAAAATCGACGAAACAAAAAATAGCGATACTAAAAAGAGACAAACACAAAAATCTATTGGATTGAACCTTCGAGAGAAATGGTAGAATAATTGGTCTCCCCTTTGTGCGGTGCTTCGCAGTCTTCCCACTCTTGTCTACTTTAGTTTTCTGAAGGTTTCACTTCTACCGCGGGTGAACTGCATACCTACTTATATTGTTTTGTTAGTGTTTTTAAAGTGAAAACTACTTTAGCACCGTTGTGATTTGAAACTCGATGAAACGAAAGAGTGACATTAAAAAGAGACAAATACATACATCTACAGGGCTTAGCCTACGGGAGAATGAGATAGAAAAATCGAACTCCTCTTTATGCGTTGCTTCGTAGCCTCCCCTCTCTTGTCTACTTTGTTTTCTGAAGGTTTCACTTCTCCGCGTGTGAACTGCACACTTGTAATTTTTTAGATGAAACTTCTATAGCCCCAGTATGATTTGGATTTCGGATGAAACGGAAATGACGATTACTGCACCTGAGGCGCTTCAACTGCGCTCATTGACCGCTTTGATTATGATCTCACTTTAATGGCTCCTATTGGTTGAGATATGAAACGGAAATTACGCGAGATTGGTTGAGATTGTTTTGGTAAAGTTTCGCTTCTACCGCTAGTGAACTGCACACTTGTAATTTTTTTATTCATGTGAATACCGCACAAGAATCTCAACCGCCCCCATCTGGATCTACTGAGACAATGGCATCCTCAATAGGGGTATTTTGTGATCCTGAATGTAGTGGGAAGGGGATGGAGATGACGGTTGGGAGGGAAGAGGAAGGTGGGGAAGTAGCTTGCTATTCAAATCTGGTCACCAAACTCGGATAAAGCCATTTCAAGCAATGTGCCAATTCTGAACAGTGGTCTTACACTAGAGGATTAGAGGTATACGGCATACTGAGAGTATCTTCAGCACTGGAACGTTCTGCAAATATATTAGATATTATTTTTAATTAATTAATTGTGAAATAACGCAAGTTAATCAAACAAATTGCGCACGTCGAGCTTTGATCCCGCGACCTCCAGATTGTTATTCGAGAGCCTTATTCCTTTCGCGTGAAAATGCATCTATGAGATTTTACAATTTAAGATAGTATTTAAAAAATAGATCTGTACCCGAGGAGCATACGGATGCAAGTCCAAAATTTGAAGAAATGAGTTTTTGAAATGAGGGGCGGACTTGAAGTAAATTATCGTGTTTATCAGTGGTAGAAAGATACAGGTCCTATCATGAAGAAAAATAGGATTTGCGAAAATTTATACGGATGTAACTACCTTTGATGCAACAGCTATCTTAGAAGCAGAAAGATGTAGGTACATGGACTTGCATCTTTATGATTTAGTTGAATTTTGAATATTATGACTCAAACAATTTGCATCCTTCTGCCTCCAAAATTACAACGCTTTCTATAACAGTAAACATTTTTCAAACATTGATCCTTTCATAATACACCACTTGTCATAACAAAATATTCCACTTCATTTTGAAGCAGAAGGACTCGTGTCCGTGGTTTTGTTTGACTCAAGTCAGCGTTTTTTTTTTAAGGATTAAACAATATTTTTAAAGGCTTTGGGTATAAAATATTTCGTTTTATTTGCTCGTTTTTAAAACAAAACTAATTGATTTAATAATTACTTTTTTTGTTATCTATCAGCGTGGATAATCGAAGAAGTTATAAGACCATAGTTATTGAAAAATAGTTTTTTGGCTCTCCTGAACGTTTACCTTTTTGGACTTGCATCCGTATGCTTCTCGGGTACACTGATATTATTTCAAACTTGTATTGTGGAGGATATTTTACAAGGGTAGGTGGATATAAAGAGATATTAAATTAATTATAAATGTGTTAGGTTAGGTAAGGTTAGGTTAGGTTAGGTTAACAATTTAAAATTTAAAATACTTAAGCAATTAAAACGTAAAATACATCTAATAATTGTTTTTATTAAGCTTTTGAGCTTGCTATTAAATATTAAATATGCTTTGCTGCGGGGAGATGTTTCTTTTAAATCAAAACTAATTCCGCCGACAATTGACGGAAAATTAAAAAAAAGTTGTGAGAATGTCAAAATAATAATTTCATGAACAATGTCGTAATAGCTAAGAAAAAATTGTTTCGTTTATTCAAAAAAAAACAGAGTGTGCAGTTCAGACGCGATTGAAGTGAAACTTTCAGAAAACTAAAGTGGACAATAGTGGGGAGGTTACGAAGCCCCGCACAAAGAGAAGACCAATTTTAGTCTATCTCATTCTCTCACAAGCTAAATTCTATAGATGAATGTGTTAAGGAGGTAAGGAGACAAACACGTCATAATTCTAATGGATTTAGTCTATGAGAGAATGAGATAGTATAATCTCTGAATAGTGCCAAATTGGATCGAAACCGTCACTTTCGACGTGAAAACTTCTTTAGCACCGTTGTGATTTGAAACGATGAAATGAAAAATAGCGACACTAAAAAGAACACACTACAAACATCAATAGGATCTAGCCTACGAGAGAATGAGATAGACTAATCGGTCTCCTCTTTGTGCGGTGCTTCGTAGCCTTCCCATCCTTGTCTACTTTAGGTTTCTGAAAGTTTCACTTTTACCGCGTGTGAACTGTAATATTTTTATTAATTTAATGCCTGGTTTGGGCATCCAGAAGGGATGAACGAAAAAATGAATGTAAGGAGAATATAGAAGAAGTCGGGGACGCCCAAAGAAAATATGGCACATGTGAAATAAACACTTATGTGTGCTACGAAGATGCTTTAGCAACGTTGTGGTTTGAAACTCGTTGAAACGAAAAAGAGCGACACTGAAAGGAGACAAACACTAATAAACCTAAAGGATTTAGCCTACGAGAGAATGAGATGAGATAATCGGTCTTCTCTTTGTGCGGTGTTTCATAGTCTCCCACTCTTGTCTAATCTAGTTTTCTGAAGGTTTCACTTCTACCACGAACGTAGAACGTAGTGTGAATTGAACACTCTGATTTTTCATTCCTCCAATTATATTACCACATTAAATACTTATGCGAAGCAGCCCAAGTATGAAAACAAATTTGATGTTCGGAAATTCAAAATGTTAAAGATAACAACATGATAACAACTATATTTTCATTTCTCACGAAATTATAGTTCAATGAAAATGTTTTTGAAATGAAACTTTTTAAGCACAGTTATTTGAAACTCGGATGAAACAGAAACGATACTAACACCAGACAAACACATACAACTGTAGGATTTAGCCTGGGAGAGAATGAGATTTACCTTACCGCATTGCCCGCTTTGATTTTTACTCACTTTTTAAGGCTCCTGTAGGTTGAGATTATGTGGGCGAACGATTCACTTCTACCGCGTGTGAACTGCACTCGATTTTTTTATTTAGTTAGTTTTGAGCCACGTAGCTATGAAAAAAACAATTTAATAGTAAATAACATTAAACTCCATATTTTCTTCCATATTTTTCAGATGTTACAACTTTAATCCTTAAAAAACTTTCTTCACATCATTTCTATTAAAATCTATGAAATACCCATGAACCTTAAGACGAATACGTCATATTGTTAAATTAGTTCTTCTTTTAACTAGTTAGGTTTTGAACACAGTGTTTAAAGTGCGAAGTAAACTTGTTGTAAATTTGAATGAAGTTTATTTAATAATTTACATAACCCAACTATCTTTACAAACACATTTAAACGCGTTTTACTACTTAACCTACGATGGCCTCCCACCTTACTAACGAACGTGTTTTGTGCAGTCTTACTAAAGCAAAATCACATCACAACCGTCAAACGATGATTAAGTTACACATTGTACATGGACCTTACGATTTTAAATTAGATTTGTTACTAATAAAAAATCCCCAACTGTATTATTGGCTGTGTTGGCTTTATTATCGCGTTTGGGCCCCAACCAGGCGTAGCGTGTTCGATTCTTCGGCTTATTAAGTCCTCCATCACGACACAAGTAACATTTTCCACTTACTCTGGTGGTAGTAGGAGATTTTCAAATTTTGTCCGGTTATTCTTAACTCGGGAATTGGTTCGTCTTTCCTTAAAAAAATATGTATATTTATACATTTTTTTAAAAATCTGGCAACACTGAATACGTATGAGCAAATTGTTATATTTTAACTGCCTAGTGAACAGCGCTGATCAATAGGATCTGTGATTTTTGGTGTATTGGGTTAAAAGTATTTATGTCCAAAAATCTTTTCGAAAATTATGTTTTGTATGCAAAATGATCAATTTACTGTTTACCTTCGTGTATTTGTGCAATGTTTTTTGTCAAGTAATCAAACAAAATATGTTGTAAATTGAACAGTCAGAAAATGGTTATATAGGTTAAATCAACATTCAAATTGCAATATAGGATGTTTATTTTAAAAGAATTTCTTGAAAGGGATTTAAAAAAAAAATAAATGTTTAATTAGTATGATTCGTATCAAAGAAATTAACGTTTTAAGATGTGCAAGCAATGCATTACAAATTTAAATGTCAGTTTTTTTATGTTATTTTTTGTGAATTAAAAGCAAACGTCAAATTTGTTTTATTTCTTATTGTATGAACGAGAAAAAGGAGAAGTGACAGTTTTCTTTCAAATTCATTAAATAAAAGGAATTTATTTTTTTATTAGTTACATTTTGATTAAAAATGATGTGGGTAAGTTTTTTTTTAAATTTTTTGGGTTTGAGGCTAAAAATACGGCAATTTTGAAACGCTTAAATGTATTTCAAATACAACAGTCTAATTAAATTTATGAAGTTTCTAAAATGGTTTTTGTTTTTACGACATCTTCCAAAAATTAGAAATATATGGGACATTTAAAATACATTGGAAAATTCATTAAGAAATTATTACTAAAACAAGTGTATACTACAGATAATTCTTAGACTGGATAAGCAATGTCTATATTTTTCAATGAACAATTTTTTTGTATTTTTTTATTAGTAGTGTTTTCACGGTAATTTATCAATAAATTTTTCACAATGTTTTTTAGTAAGGCTGGTAAAGTTTAAAGCACAATTTAAAATTAGGTCATTGAATTTTAAAAAGGCAGCATAACTATTAAAGTGATTTATTTTTGGGTTGTAATGCCTTGTTGTCTCCTTCTTTAGCCAACGCTTCGGACAGCGTTACGGTGTCCATCATTGTCATATCACACCATCACATCTGACGATGGACGCTATACGAAAATATATACGCATGTTCGATAATAATATATATGTCCCATAATACAAAAAAAATAAACCACTATTGGCCGTGAAAATCTAAAATCAAATCCAGCATTACAATGTTTATTATTCTCCTCATTCTTTTTAAGGTTGTCTAAAAAGTTATAAGGATTTCCAAAATGAGTTCAGGACGTGCCGGAGATAATAATTTTCTAAACTTTAATTAATGTTTGACATTTTTACTACGATGTTATTTTGGCCTCGAAACTACAGAACTAACAAATTATTTTCGGTTGATTAAAGTTAATTATTATTTTTAATTTATAAACTAACGTTTAGACAAGATTTTTATACATAGCACAAAGGGTAACAATTATTATAAGCAATAATTATCAGCCTGAAACACTCATCAACATTGAAAAATCTTCCGAGAAAAGATACTTGCTGCTCTTGACCACTGAGCTATGGGGGCTTATCAAATACCCGCCAAATAATTCAATATATACTAGTGTTTCATTCAACAATTACTGCTTATTATATTTTTTCCACCTGAAAACAACCAACTTTATTTTTGCGAGAGAGACATTGTAAGTGTTAAATCCCTCGAAGGTGGCGTCGAGACAAATTATGACTACATTTATTGGGGAAATACTTAAACTTGTCAGATATTAATTATTATTATTAATGTATAAACTAACGTTTAGACAAGATTTTTATGCATATCACATTTTTCAATGTTGATGAGTGTTTCAGGCTGATAATTATTGCTTATAATAATTGATTAAAGTTAAATAAGTTTTAAAAAAGAGGAGTAAGTGAGTAGGTACTTATACGATTTTTTGTCTCAATTTTTAACTTAAAATTAGGTGTATATTGATATCTTTGGAAGAATCCATAATCTAAATAAATAAATAAAAAAATATATTAATATTTTTATAATAACTTATTCTACATATAACATCATGTATCACTTTAATGTAAAAGCCATTTCATGGCGTTTAAATCAGTAAATAAATATATTACTTTAAATTTTAAGGAATTCATTGAGAGTGAATGAAGTGGAAGAAGATGATTTAGAGGCAGGTTGGAGATTTTATGGTAATTTTATTATTTTTTGTGACACTTACTCGTTAAGATAAATAATGAAAACTAATGTAAAAACAAAATTAGCAAGTAAGGATTAATATAATCATAAAGATAAATTGCAATTATAAAATTATTCCTAGTGTTTTACAGATCGTTTTTGTAATTTTAAAGAAGTAATTTTCAATTTAGGAGGCCAGTATGGGTACCGCCGCCTCGGGAACCATTTATTGGATCACCAACACTTCTGCCTTAGGTCACCTAGCAGAGGTGACTTAGCAGGAGTGCCCGGATTCATGGGGTTAGGTTTGTCGGATCGGTAGAGAGCGGTTGAGGGAGTCCCTTTGACTTCTCCAGCCGTACTATCTCGGAACATCGTCTTGCACTGTAGAGGGAGGGATGGGTTATTACGTCTGTCACTCCTGGACACACTGACCCCCAGATTCCTACCCTCTCTTAATACTATTTTCCTTCCCAGAACTTCCTCTCCTTCCTTTCCTAAAAAGACCCTCCACACAGCATCCTCAAAAAAGACACAGGCCCTGAGAAGAATTACTTTTCTCATGGCCTCCCGTGAAGAACCAATGTACCAGAACCAGTTAAAATATTAAAGATAAGAATCTTACAAACAAAAAAATTAACTAATTTCAATACATGTTCACTCTCCATATTTACATTATAATGCATTAGTTCTTACAGTTTAGTAGAGGCTCATTCTGTGAGAAATATTGTAACAATATTTTCTTTCGATACTTATTTTATATTGCACTTTATAAAATTGTTAACAATTTAAATAATGATGGCACCTAAATGGCACTTCAATCGAATGAAAACTATATTATGTTGTATTTATGCTAAATTATGCTGTACTCTCAATTCAGACCAAAAAAGTTTTTTTTCATATTTATTTCAAAATTATTTGATACTTGCTCACTTAAGTATTGTTTTTAACATGTAATAGCTTGTAAATCTTTGTTTTTTCATTATGTTATTTTTTTTATAAATATTTTTATAAACCGTAAGGATATAGGAGTGTATATTTTTTTAATTTTCTCTATTGTTGAAAATAGTTGTTAATTCATACGTCATTTAATTTTTTTAAATTTTTATTATTTTGGTTGTTCTTAAGAGGAATATAAACGCTAGAAATATTTCGATTCTCACGCCTGCAAAATTTTAAATCGAGCGTCTTATTTGCACGAGGCAAGATAGCTAAAAAGTGGTTTTTATTTATTTTGTGCATAATTTTATAAGAACGAAAAAAAGTTAGAACATAGAAAACCTCAAAAATAGTCTTAGCCATAAAGGGGTATTTTTTTAATTGTTTTTTGTATTACTTCATAGTTAAGTCATGAAAAAATATTTTTTTTAGTGGTTTACGCTTATATTTTTTGTTATGTAAATGATAATTTTATTGTTATTTTAATACATAGAAAAGCTAGTAAAAGCTTCAAATTATCCGTAGCATATTTTTTGATGTTCATACTGTAAGCCGATTCGTCGTAAAGATTAATCTAAATAGTATCTAAATAGGATTTCACGTATAGCTTCATCTTAACGGTTTGGTAATGACCGATATTTATGTGTGTTACTTTTAATAAATTGTGAAATTAACAATCACGATACAGGCGAACCCTGGTGGGTTAATAATTACATGCTAAAAAATGTATTTAAATTGTGAAGAGGCAATGAATAAATAAATAAAATGTAAAAAAAAAACAAAGTACTCACCTTTTTCTTTTTCCTTTTCCTTTTTTTATATTTAATTGCTATATTTTAATTTTTACATTTATGGAAAATACATGTTAAATAAATATATAAAAGTAGATTAAATTCGCGATCCTCCTCACTGGGAAATCCTGTGCTGAGAAGTTCTATGTTTTGACAAAGTATTCAGCGACTTCTGTGGCACAATTTCATGGTTTGGGTAAAGTTTTTTTTTTCAGTAACTTTGATGACATTATTTCTAATGTACAAGTAAGTTATTTTCCGATAGTTCCTTAAGCCAAGATTTGATGTCCTTTGTATAGATATGTTTTATTTAATTTAATTTGATACTGTGTGGAAGTTTGTCAAAAAACTTTACTGCTAAAAATTCAGAGCTTCTTTGTTCAAAGGTAGATGTATTTACACTTAGATTTATTTATATATATATAGCTACTTACAACTTACATTTCAACACAATATTGTACATAGTTACTTGATATAGTTACTTGCATAAACACATAAGTACATGGAAATATAAAATTTGCTCCTGTGCAAAGATATAAGACTTCGCAATCCGATTTTTTTTAAATGTATTTATTTTTTTAAATTTTATTTATTTTTTTATTATTTGTTTACGATAGTATATTACTTATTTATTTATTTATTGACTTAACGTCCAAAGGGCTTTTACATTTATAACATAATTACCTTAATCACTTAAATTTTTAGTACAAAAATAGAGTGATTCAATTCAGCAATTCACACGTGATAGAAGTGAAACTTTCAGAAAACTAAAGTAGATAAGAATGAGGAGACTAAGATGCACCGCACAAAGAAGAGACCGATTATACTATTTCATTCTCTCGCAGGCTAAATGAGTTTGTCTCTTTTTAGTGTCGCTATTTTACGTTGCATCCAATTTTAAATCAAAACGATGTTAAAGAAATTTTCATTTCAAAAATATGTTTATTTGAAGCTAATGTCCGTACATTAAAATTTGCCGAACCGATTCGGTAATTATATGAAATTCTGTCGATAGAAAAAAACCGCAAATTACGGTCTGAAAATTATTAAGAGCACATTTTATTCTGTTATTTAACGTGTAAGAGGCATGAAAAAAATTACAGTGTATCTTTAAATGCTACTTTAGACATTGGGTTTTATTAAATATTTTAAAGGTTAACTCGCTCCCTCTAACATTCGATTTACATATGTTCTTTTCAACTATCTAGTGCTTCGTTTTGAACACTTACTACCGGGCCTTAAGCAAGAGTTTTAAATAATATTTTATGTTTTTTAAATTAGCTCATGAACAAGCTTTACTTTTCTCACCAATATTAACATTTGAAGTAGAACACGAATAAACTTAATGACAAAAACATATTTTATGCTCTATTGTGAAATTATTTTATTTAGATTATGTGTTTACTGAACTAATAATAAACTACAATAGTAAATTTGTACTTAGCACAATTAGTACGAGAAATTGTGGAGATATCGCCATGTTTATTCAAACACCTTTGTTGTAAATAAATACATTGAATTTAAGGTAAGAAATACACAACGAATAATTATTGTTATATATTATTTTTAATCTGATGGTGAAGAAATAACAAGTAACGTCACGTATTGATTGAAAATAGGTTGTTAAAAGTAAATATTATTTTCCCATAATTACCCACAGGTGATTTGAACGTAATGAATATTATTGTTTATGTATTCACTTTACTAGAAGTTTAGATACACAGAAACCACTAAAAATAAACTCACGAAGTGTGATCCAAGCCGATTTAATGTCAACGAAAAACCTTTTGACTTCTTGGCTATTGACAGTTCAATAAAATTTATTAGCTTTAAGAAAGGGGTTATAGCCTATCAGAAGCTGAGCTTACTGTCCAGGCCCCGCTGATACTTCGACAGTACACAACTACTAACCCTGTACCAATCGCAAGTTTGCTCCACGGTTGAATTTGGTAGCCGCCTCTGGTCTGGAGCCCCAAAATACCTGAAAAAACCTCGACTCTAAGCAGAAACGGCCGGTTTCTCTTATCTCAACAAGCGGATTGCAATCTTTAGAGCTGTCTATATTCTACCGGTACTTCAGTGGAAGATGCTTCGAGAGACTAGCATGATCAACTTGCGGCACCGGTGCACAGCCGGGAAACACGTCAACCATTTGTACACGGTTGACATTTGGCACATGACAATGGATCGTTTCCACGACTCGTTCTTCAGTTCAAAAGGTCGGCTGTGGAACGATTTGCTGATGTTTCCCCCTCCTACAACACGGGTCTCTTCAAGAAGCAGGTTCACTCCTTCCTTTCCTCAAAAACACCCTCCACACAGCATCCCCAAAGATGATATAGGCCCCAAGAGAATTTTTTTTCCTTATGGCCTTATGTGTGAAGTAAATGTGAAAAAGGACTGACATTTGAAAATATTTAAATAGTTATACTAGAGAAAAGTTTTTTTAGAGAAAATACACATTTACTTCGGCCACACCTACACCCCCACAACACCCTTCTATCGGTTTATCTTCTCAGTAAGACTCAAAATTTTGATTTTGAAAAAAATGTAATTAAAATGAAAGTAACTTTGATGAATAACTGAAACGGGTAAAAAATAGATTACTTAGACCTATGGAGAAAAGCCATCTCTTCTTGATAGGTCTCAGTAATCTATTTTTTGTTTGATAGATCTTAGAACGAAATGCATGTTTGTGTGTAGCGTATTAAAAATACGTTCAGGTGGTTCAGGCTTTGTATACGCCGAGTGAACAGACGCAAGTAGATAGATGAACAAGTCGAAAACGTCCCAGAGAGACAAGGCAAGATCAAGTTCATCACACGCGTACTTGAATCGAATCATTTTAGAGTTTCAGCAACTGAAAAGTACTTGACTTAGACGTACTTGAATTAATTTAACCAGTGATTCCTGACATTATTTGTAGAAAAAAATATAAATGAAATTTGGGATGTGTTTTTGAAGTGAAAACTTCTTTAGCACCATTGTGAATTGAAACTCGATGAAACGAAAAAACGATACTAAAAAGAGACAAACACCGAGAGTATGAGATAGAATAATTAGTGTCTTCTTTGGTGCTTCGTAATAATCGGTCACCTCTTTGTGCGGTGGTTCGTAGCCTCCCCACTCTTGTCTACTTTAGTTTTCTGAAGGTTTCATTTCTGCCATTTTTTTCTCGAAATCAAACAATTCTTTTTTCTTTCATATTTTCACTAAGTCGAGTAATCAACCAATACACACTTTTTTTGTGTTTTAGCAACAACAAAATAACACCAAAAATGTCACCGGAGACCAAAATTTACATATTTTACTCCAAATATTGTCAGGAATCAGTGATTAAAGTAAGTTAAGTACAACCCTTAACAACCTGTATATAAGAACATATAAAGACATCGATGATCATCTAGGTGTGTTTGTCAGTGGTGAGGTATTATATATCAACCTACCATCATAAACTCGCTTTCTAACCCTTACCAAAGCCACAGTAAAAAACAATTTGTATTTCTTAATTTATCAATTATGATAAAGTAAATTGATTTTAAAGTTTAGTTTTTAAGATATTTAAGTTTTCATTTGACAGAAGCGCCGTACGTTTTTCACGACGCTCGGCGTCACGGTGTATCTCCCGCACCCCTCTAGCTGCATCTATTTAAGCGGGCCGCAGGCGTCGGTGGAGCCATTCGCGGATCATCGGCGCTCCTGAACACACACTGAGCCAAAGTCGCGCGCGCCAACTCTGAAAATAAATAAAATCACACTTGATCAACGAATCAACAATTGATCGTAAAAAAAGTTTCAACAGTCCTTGCAGGAAGTTCAGTGGGTGGAGTTTCCGAGAAAATTTTGAAAAAAGTTCGTGCTAACGGAAATCGAATTTAATGTGCAAAGATGACAGAGAACGGAAACAGTGAGGCCTGTATACCTCTGAGGGAAGACTATAAGGTAAAATCTATTTATTTATCTCAGCTGTTATTTTGGTAATACACTACTTGTAAGCACGCGCGCTGTACCGTGGGATTTCTATTTTGGTTCTTTGTTATTATTACGTAATGCGTGAACGTAAATATTTTCCTTTCGTGATTTGCGACCCCTAGTTAATTTGATAGATTAAGTTTGGCCCTTTGGCCACAGGTTGTCGCAGCAAGTAAGTCAGGGTCTTTACATGACCTCTCCTAACTGAAATTATACAATTGAGAAGTTTGCTGGAGTATTTTTGTATTGGCGCGCTTTTTTTAGATGCCGAAACTATGCGTTTTATAAATGAAATTTTTCATTGCTCGGTTAGTACCACATTGTCTTTTCTTATATGTATTTGCATAATCTGTTTGAAAACTAATCTGGCTGTTTATTACGCTTTATTGCTTATGAAGATATGAACCTGCTGAATACCAGTTTAAACGATTGTTTCAGTGTTTTGAAAATATTTATAACGTGGTACGAAATACAATGGACTATTTCTCAAATTACAGCCATAACAATCGATTCGTTGAATCGATGATTGTTATTGAAATGACCATGGTCAAGAGCGTTTTGCGTTTAAACGTTGATTTTATCAGATTAAGTCAAATAGTGTTACGTTTTTATACTAAATCCGTTTCTATATTTCTTAAATGTGTAGTATATATCAGTGGCGATCCATGACTTTTTAATGAGTGGTAAGACTGAAAAATACAACATTAACGATGTTGCTTTAGCTGAAAATATGTCTATACATATTTTTGGAGTGAAAGCTTCTTTAGCACCTTTGTGATTTCGTCGAGTTGATACTCGATGAAACGAAAAATAGCGACACTAAAAGAAGACAAACACATTAATCTATAGGATTTAATTTTTTATCAGAGGTCTGGGTTCGAATCCCAGTGGCGACCATTGTCTTTCTCTGTTTTCTGTGTCTTGTTCTCTTTCAAATTTTCGTTTAGATTTAATAATAAGTTTAATAAGTAAAACTTCTTTATGCACGCTTGACTTGGAGAGTAAGCTGGCGAATGCGTGACGAGAGCGTTACGAAAAGCGAGGCGAACGCTTCGTGTAAGGCAAGAGGGAGAGGTGCGAGCACACATTTTCTTTCTCTCTTTCTCTCATAGCCAGTTACGTTACAAGCCGATTGTCTGTATAACACTGTAGGAGCAAGAGAGAGCAGTGCGCGCGCACATTTTCTTTCTCCCTTCCTATCATATAGATGAAGCAGAAGTTTTACTTCAATTGTGTGGTCTAAAGCACACTTGTTTTTTATTGTTATCTACTACTTCTATAGGATTTAACCTGCGAGAGAATTAGATGGACTAATCGATCTAATCTTTGTGCGGTGCTTCGTAGCCTGTGGGTCCCTTCTTTTTGCAGTGCATTGTAGCCTCCCCACCCTTGTCTACTTTCAGGTGACATTCAGGTGGTTTTACTTCTACCACGGGTGAACTGCACACTTTTTTATGGTTTTTGGAATGCTGCGCTTAACCAAACTGAAAATTGAAAAGAAAAAATAAATTTATTTGAAAAAAATTATTTCACCTACAACAGCATCGTTAATGTCGTATTTATCAATCTTACCACTCTGGCTCATGAAAAGTCATGGACCGCCACTGGTATATATGTATGCATGTAAGTGTATACTGTACTTGGTCGATGATTGTTTACTTAGGAAAGCTGTAATTTTAAAAAGGTTAAATTCAACGAAACATCATTATAAACATCAGGCCCCCTAGCATGGTCGATCGATATAGGTTTTATCGAAAATGTCGGTAACTTGCGATCGTTCCCGAGCACGACTGCAGGCCGCTAACGAATAAACAACAGTTTACGTCAAATAAATTAGGAACCTCTAATCATTGTGAACCATTGTTTGTTTGTTAGCGGTCTGCAGTCGTGCTCGGGAGCGATGGCAAGTTACCGACATTTTCGATAAAACCTATATCGACCGACCATTCTAGGACCCCTGATATCGTTTATAAATAGTAGGCCGAAAGGTAAGTGTGTGGTGTTATGAGTTAATGTGTGTGTTTGTATATCAAAGCAGACACGTACCACGAAGCATTAGACATATTATTTTCAATTGAATCCACTTGCTTTGGATATTGGAGACTTACTTTCATGCTTCTCTAGGGGCGGAAATTTTACAAAATGGCACAGGATAATAATAATCTCTAGATTATTTCTACAGCGCTCTTTTGGTTAGAAAATCACTTCACGGGCGCTTATGTTTGCCCTCAGCAGAGAAAAACCGATGTCGCGTATATATTTATTTATTTATTGCTTCTTCACAATTTATATACATATATTTTTAGCATGTAATTATTAACCCCACTAGGGTTCGCCTGTATCGGGGTTAATAATTTCACAATTTAATAAAAATAACACACGCAAATATCGGCCATGCAAAACAGTTAAGTAAAAGCAATATAATAAAATTTTAAAATAAAATGATAAACAGAGAAAATAATAAGTGATAAAAATATATGAATTAATAACAAAGTGTTAAGAGATCAGACAAAATGTTCTCGATCATTAGTTCATACAATTTTCAACAAAAGATAAAATAAAATATATATATATATATGTCCTAAGGTTTTTTTTTTAAATATGTGTAAAAAAAAAAAAAAAATGAAACAAAACAATGATTTAAAAGCGATTACATTAGAGCGAATCTTTCTTATATCACTTTAAGAAACTAATATTTTTTTAAATTATTATTTTTTAATTGATAAACTAACGTTTAAGACAAGATTTTCATGCATAGCACAAAGGGTAACAATTATTATAAGCAATAATTATCAGCCTGAAACACTCATCTACATTGAAAAATCTTCGGAGAAAAGATGCTTTCCGCCAACGGGACTTCAACCCGTGTCCTTCTGATTGCCGGTCAGGTGCTCTGACCATTGAGCTATGGCGGCTTATCTAATACCCGCCAAATAATTCAAAATATACTAGTGTTTCATCCAACAATTGCTGTTTATTATATTTTTTCCACCTGAAAACAATCAACTTTATTTTTGCGACAGACTTTTTTTTAAATTTTGGAGAGTAGGCCACTCTTCAAAAAGAACTAACACTTATTGAAGTCAAATTTCTTTAGCACCGTCGTGATTTGAAACTCGGATGAAACGGAAATGAGGCATTACAATACATACGAAGCGTCAAACTGCGCACATTGGCCGCTTCTATTATGATCTCACTTTTCAAAGATCCTATTGGATGAGATTGTTTTGGTGAAGTTTCGTTTCTACTGCGTGTGAACAGCACTCGATTTTTTAAAGTGAAACTTCTATAGCACGGCTGTGATTTGGATTTCGGATGAAAAGGAAATGACCCAGTACAGCACCTGCGAAGCATCAAACTCATATCAAGGCTCCTATTGAATGAGATATATAACGAAAATGACACTTTTTAAGGTTTCTTGGTTCTTCATTGGTTGATATTGTTTTGGTAAAGTTTCGCTTATACCTCGTGTTAACTGCACTCGATTTTCTTTTTACTTGTCTCATACATATCTTTGAATTCTCTGAAATAGATATTTCAACGAATTGAATCAAATGAAAATTCTTGCTATTTTTTATATTTAAATATAACTTTTGTGGTATTCTTTTTTTATTCTTTTTTTTTTTAGTTGATAAACATATTTCACAAATTAAAATACTTTGGCTGTTCAACTAGAAAATTTTTCCCGTTTTCGATCAGTCATGTTTTATAGTTCATGCTGTACATACATTACATACAATATATTAATTATATTAAACAATACAATAATATAAAATAGAATATTCATCTTAGTAATATTCCCAGGAATGCCACTTTCTCATTTCATAAACAAAGTCGGGCCTTCGCTTCTAAACACACGTACAAAATAAATTATTAAAAAAAAAACTGTCCTGGAAAGTTTTAAAAAAATTTGAAAGATTACCAACAACGATCACGTAACTCTTTTCTGGCTCGCGAAAAGCTTGTATATGTTATTTAGCCGAGCTTGCGTAGACTGAGTACTAAAAAAACAGTTTCCCCAATAATACTGAGGTGCCAAATGTATTTCCAGTGTCCCACGAGAAAAAAATTCCCACGTAATAACGACATCTTGCGATGTTCGTTACGTTGATGATTTGTTTTTCGATTTAACTGATTTTTGACGTGTTTCTTGTTATTGTTTTTCGTGTAACGACTTTAAATGGAAATGAAAATAAATGCCTTCTTCGCTCTACAATTTCTGAATTTCTTTTGGCTCTGCAAGCAACAATGAAATCTGGATTCACAATCTAATTACTTTAATTCAAACCAAGATGAAATTTAAAAAAATATGTATTGTGAAGTATGTAACTTCAAAAAATCGTGTGTGCATTTCACATGCGACAGAATTAAAATCTTCAGAAAACTGAACTAACAGAGAATGAGACGAATGCACTACCAGCAGTAGGATAATTGTAAGGTTTATATATATATATTTTTTTTTTACATGAGCTCCACACAGGAGGCCCTGAGGAAAATAATTTCCCTCAGGGCCTATGTCATCTTTGAGGATGCTGTGTGGAGGGTTTTTTTTTAAGGAAAAGGGAAGGAGAGGAGAGTTCTGGAAAGGAAAAGGGTTTAAGGGGTGGGTAGGAATCTGGGGTTCAGTATGTCCCGGTCATCCGCCTCCAAGACCTAGACAAACCTCACCCCATGAACCCGGGCACCCCTGCTAAATCACCAAACGTAGCGAACCACTTGGGGTGACCTATGGCAGAGGTGTTGGTTATCCAATAAAGGTTCCCGGGGCGGCGGTACCCATTCCCGCCTCCCAAATTTTCTTTAACTTAATAATATTATTAAGTTAAAAAATATTTTAGACTTTATTCTACATAGCATTGCACAAAAAGGAGGTCGATAGGCTACGAAGCACCGCACAAAGTGCTATCTCATTCTCTTGCAGGCTAAATCCATAGGATTTAGCCTGCGAGAATGGGTACCGATTTGGAAGGCGGGAATGGGTACCGCCGCCCCAAAACAAAAAAACCTTGCACACAGCATCCCCAAAGATGACAAAGGCCCTGAAGGAAAATATTTTCCTCGGGGCCTCCTGTGTGGAGCTCATGTAAAAAAAAATGTATGTAGTATATATCAGTTTGTCATTTTTTAGTGTCGCTCGTTTCCGTTTCACAGGGTTTCAAATCACAACGGTGCTAAAGAAGTTTTCACTTCAAAAATGAGACATAAAGTAACAGTTACATTTGCAGTTCAGACTTCTTGCATTTACCCAAGCACCAATTGCTTCCTATTAAATGGTACATTTTTTGTAAAGTCGTTGTAAAAATCATCCATTTCAACTTTTTTGTTATTAGGTACTAATCATTTCTCTTATAAACATCACGCGGTATTAAACTGTGTTTCTAAATCGGATATGGTTGAATTTATTGATTATTTTTTAAGAGAATTCTCAGTGAATGAATTTTCAAGCATAGAGTAAACAAATCCATTCACTTGTTGATATTTCCATCTAAAATCACTCTCGGTGGGGTTGGATTATTTTTTTAAGCCCCTGATATTTCAAGATACACCTTACCTTTCTTACTAAAGGCCGTTAATTCCTCAAACATCTTGAAAAAAATGTATATTATTAGGTTATTATTGAGTCAGGCCATGTCAAGAGTCCGAATGATAGATGAATACCCCTGCTGGGAAACGGCGTGTTGGTTAGTTAGTTGTTATATTATGTAGACACCAATAGCGTAACTAATTATTTACTTATTATATTATTGAACTTTCTAATGTTCGATGAAAATGTTTATCCAAAGCACATCCAGAATTTTTTAATATCATGTAAAGAACAGGTAGTTAGTCTTTGAGAAAATAAAATATTATTAACATTTTTGTTATTAGTTTTTGGAGTATTATGCCGTGTTACGCTACCTCCTTCTTTAGCCAACGTTTCGGACAGCTTTGCAGTGTCCATCATCAGTGCAGATGTGTGACATCTGTAGGATTTAAACTGCGAAAGAATGATGCAGTTTAATCGATCTCCTCTTTGTGCGGTACTTCGTAGCCTCCTCACTCTTGTCTGCTTTAGTTTTCTGACGGTTTCACTTCTATCGGGGTGAGAATTGCACACTCTGTTTTTGAAGTGAAATTTTCATTAGCACCGTTGTGATTTGAAATTCGATGAAATGAAAAGTAGAGATCTTAAAAAGAGACAAACACATACATGTATACAATTTAGCCTGCGGGGGAATGAGATAGAATAATCGGTCTCCGCTTTGTGCGGTGCTTAGTAAATAATCAGACTCCTCTTTGTGATGTGCTTTGTAGCCTACCAACTCTTGTCTACTTTAGTTTTCTGAAGGTTTCACTTTTCTGAAATCATTTCCGGACTAAAGCCATTTACACACTTTAACAGATTCATTCATTTCAGAAATTTAAAATATTTTATGAAAACCATAATATCGTATGACAAAATTTCATTCATATTAAGTCATAGGAAAGATTTCGCGTTTAAGTGCTTTTAATTATCAGCGATTGTTGAACCAATTGTCGATGTTTAGTTATTGATTTAAAGTGACGATAAAATGCTGATGAAAGGCGACGTCAGAATAACGGAGAATTAGTCAAATTGACTTGCTTCTGCTTATCATGCTACATATTGTATGAGCTATACCGCATATATTTTATATGTAAAGTGGTAACAGTATTTCAGACAACTAGGAATTACGCACGCGTTATAATTTATGATACCCACTTGTCATTATATATTATCGTTAAATGATATCGGGGAATCGAAATTAGGAGATCAAATTATCTCTAACCAAACAAACTTTGATGATCTATGGACAACACAGGAAAACCAACAGACAATGTACGTTAGCAGCTACATCAATCTACTGATACTGAGATAATCGCCCTGATAAGTGACTACCATTCATTAATAACCTCTAAGTAATCAGGAACCTACCACCGATCTTTTCTCCTTTTCTGTCCTGTTCGTTTTGCCAAACAACTTATTGGGATGCCTTAATGTTCCTAGGCTTTTCAAACACGCTGGTTGGTAATATTGATGGAACAACAGGAATAGCAGCGATACCAAAAAGAGACAAATACATACATTTACAGGATTTAGCATGAGAGAGAGTGAAATAGTATAATATATCTCCTCTTTGTGCTGTGCTTCGAAGCTTCCCCACTCTTGCCTACTTTAGTCGTCTGAAGGTTTCACTTTTACCGCGTGTGAATTGCACAGCCTGTTTTTTATTTATTTATTTTTATTATACAGCGCCCTTGAGATGATTTTTCATGAAAACGGCGCTTTATAAATCAGCCAAATATTATTAATTATTGGTTAAAAGAAGGAGGGTTAAAAAGGTTAAGCCAAAAAAGTTTCTTATGCTAATGTCGATTGTAGATAGGAGTTATATATTAGAAAACTAATAATATAGTAAAGGGAATATAGGATAAGAATAGGAGATACTCTCGATACAATCTATACTCATGCTTTAATTAATGATCGTACGCATTAATTCGGTTCCATATTTCTTAAGGTTGTTATCAAGAATGTTGATCACATAGCACTCTTTTTAGGGTGAATTGCCTTTAAAAAAAAATGTTTATAATATGCGTTGGTTTGTTGTCCTTCTTGACTGAAATAGTTGGCGACTTTTTGTGTGGGGATAGTTGGAGGACTGGGAAATGACATTTTAATTTTTTTTTTCATCTTTTGTCATCCTGAAAACAACATTTCATTCCTTGGGAAAATTCTTTGTACAGTAATTTCTCCCTAACATGACAAGAACCAAGTCGCGGGTAAAATATAGTTAGTCATAATTTTAATTAATTGAATTTAATGTTTACAGGGAGTTGAAATTGTGGAATTTTTTTGTTTATGTTTATTTTTCACATTAGCTTCATACAGGAGGCCCTGAGGAAAATAGTTCCCATCAGGGCCTTTGTCATCTTGGGGATTCTGTGTGGAGGGTCTTTTCAGGAAATGAAATAGTGCATTATAATATGCGAGCCTGAGGTGTGTAAATAACCCCAGACCCTCTGGGCTTAATACCTAAAGATATGATTATGAAAATCTACTTGCGCGAACAAAATATCACAAGGAATGACAACTCCAGGGAAAATAACAGATCCACCAACCTTGTTTTGTAGTTATATGCAGCTTGGAGGCCTCCGTAATCTTATCCGCTTTAAATTCAGATCTGTAATTCCTTTTGTGACTTGAATCTTGCACAAGAGATGGGATTTGTCAATTAATACATAACTCATGACAAGAAAATTTTCCATAAAACAAACGATGTCAGTTATTATTTGTTTAAATTCTATTTTTAAAAACAATCCATTTAGGTGTCTCTGTTAAATCCAAAGTGTGAGTTAGTACCATCCATGTGATATAAATATATTTATTTAAATTTTCGAACAAACAAAACATATTGCAATGCCTAACCAAATAGTTGGGAAGGAAAAGGTACGAGGGCTGGGTAGGAATCTGGGGTCAGTGTGTTCAGAAGCGATGGATTTATTAATCTCGTGTGTTCATCCAATAAATGGTTCCCGGGGCGGTGATACCCATAACCACATCCCAAATGCGTTATTAATTTATAATTTATGTATTTAAAATTTCTTTGAGTCGTTTAACGATATTTTTGTATTCATCTTACTTGATGTTGCTTAAATGGAACTTAGCATTTTCTTTTATGCCGTGTTATGTCAAAATGCTTTTTGAAAATGTATCCTTCATGATTAAACGTGCTCTAAACCTCTGTTTACGATTTCGCCGCGCAACTTTAGAATCCCTCTCGGTCCGCACCAAAATAGCGTATCCCGCTTTTTTTTGGTTTCTGAGGAAAGCTGTCGCAAAGTTATTGGGGTATTCAGGAACGCACACTGTCACGTCGGCGCCGGACAGGGAATGACGCAAGACGACACTTCCATCATCAGGAGCGGGGGCTCGGTGTTGTTGTAAAAATAGTCTTGTTTTGTGTTACAAAAAATGACAGGGACCTCACGTGCTTGGGGAAATTTGATTTTGGGAAAGCTCATTAAATTAGTGTTAAAACATTAATGTCATTATGTTATTAATAACGTTGCGGAAAATAAAACGTACAGTATTTATACAGTGTTAAACAAAAATACCGTTTAACGGTGGTTAAGTATTTTTTTTCGCGTTCATGTTAGGCTGCATTTGCAGCTTTCAAATCCTGGACCAAATATGGTTTGTCCTTGATAATTTGAAAATTGATAAATAAATTCTATCGAAGCTGTTGATTTTTTATACCACGTAAGCTTTCATTTGATTTAAAATGCTAAAGCGGACGTAGCTTTTGAAAAAATGTTTATGAAAATGTGAGGCTGAAGGTAATGGGGAGAGAAAGGTGATGTGGAACGGAAGGTGGGGAAGTACCTGGCTATTCAGATCTGGTCACCAAAAACCGCTAAAGCAATTTCAAACAACGTTTCAATTCTGATCGGTGGTCTTACACCAAAGCGATATAGATTTCCACTCTTAAACGTGCCGCAAAAACACTGTATATTATTTTTAATATTTTTTTGTGAAATAACACAAATTAATCACGTTAAATCTATTTCCGGGATTTGAATTCAGATTGCTAGTCGAGAGCTTTACGCATCGACCACAAAAGATAGCTGCGTCGAATTGTTGTCAAGGCAATTAGTGCTTTTCTCATAGAATTTTGCTAACACCAACAATTATTTTAGTTATAAAAAAAATTTACGTTAGTGTACAATAATTTGAAAGTGTTGTTTTAAGCCATATAATTACGATATAAACGAAGCTTAAAAATAATTATTAATTATTATTTATTTAGTTTTTAGTCAAATAAATAAGCTGAATTGTCATTGAATCATTTTAACGGATACTACGGAATCGCATGTGTCAAAGATTATTCCTGCGGTTAACGACCAATGTAACAAATTGAACAAAATTTTCCATTCGCAATAATGAATGACCATTTAACCTAGACGTCGTGCATTATTGTTTTATGTAAATGTGTCGAAACAATGCTTCGTTAAGATACCGCCATTACGTTTCCTAGAATATTTGTTAACCGGAAACGTCTATTTAAAAACCGTGCGCAAATTTACTTTGTGGTGGGACGGTTTTTCTATTTTCCTTCCGCAACTGTAGCTAGTTCCTGATATCATTTCTATGTAAATTCGCCAGCCAAAATGACTAAGCGTCAGAGATTATAATCGGATTTGATAACAGTTCGTTATATCTCGACATTGAATACAGCAGTTGGCGCTTATTGACAAATCAGTTTAACTGCGGTTCTGAGGTCGTGGTGAAAATAGAACGGTTGTGCGAAATACTAAGCCGCGCGTAGGAAAATCATTCGGTATAGCGTTTGGCGCCCAACGTGGAGCTCAGCTTTCCGAGTAATTTTTCTCGAGATTGTTGCTGTAGGTTGGACTGCGTCAACTTTGTGAACTTGCATGGTTGTTTTGTTTTCGGTTTAAATTATCGTCTTTGTTAATAATACCAAAATAATTAGCATTTTCATTTAATTTCTAAGTGGGTTTAGTCTGTGGAGATTGATCCTTGCAAGCTTTTCAAGCGAAAGATGTTTCAGAAAAGGTTTTTGATAATGCCAAATTTTAAACAAACAGTTTATGTTATTTTAAATTCAAATTCTGATAATCCAGATGGATCCAATTATCTCATTTCAATAATCCACAGCAATATCAATTGAAGAGCCAACGAAGCGAATATTGTTAGAAACTTTCTGGAAGGTAGGAAAAGAAGGCATAAACTCACTGAAGCAGGATAGTGGTGTCATTTGTCCAATTTCCACTTTCCACTTTGCACCGATTATCACCAGTTGTAATTTTGTTAAGATTTTCACGAATATCGCAATTAATCAAAGAAGTCAAAATACAGAGCACAGAGCGCGGCTGTCATTTAGAAGACTGTAAAAGCACTGTCCTTGTGACTTCACATATAATATGTAGGTATGACTAGGTGTGGGTATGAATTATTAAAATGACAGGAATACTCCCTTAAAGATTCTCCATATTTTCGATAGTGGTGTTTGTCCAAGTTGTTCGCAAACATATGTTTTAACCATTTGATCACAGGTGTGCAAAATGCTATCGGCATCTTAAAAATTATTTTTATCCTTTTTTTGTAGCAATGTTCATCACGCTAAATGGCAATGAACACATAAACCATTCAATGAAAACGTTCACTTGTGTCTGTAAACAGAATTGTATTGTTGAAATAGGATAATATTATTGTAGCAATTCTACGTCAACATCTCAATATTACACTCCTATGCGATGGATTCAACAGCTTGAAAACAAATACTCCGATATTGTTGATAAACTTAGTACATCAATTTGAATGTATCAGTATACCTTATTGAAGTTTTTTTTATCAAGTAGGGGTATATTTTGATAAAGCTATTTAAATTGACTAACACATTAACAGTATTTTGTCGGCTGAAAGAAAAAAAAAACTATTTTTTTATATTTTGTACCTACAAACTGTGTGGATCAAATTCAATAATTTTTCTTTATATTTATTTTTGTGCAAGTGTTTTAAACAGTCGTTTCCTGCACTATTTACTAGTATAATTTCGTTAATATTGTTATTGTATGTAAAAGCCTAAATAGGCGCAAATAAATAAAATAGGTTTTCTGATCAATACATTAAATTGCCCCGTACACATTGACCATTAGAAAAAAGTTTTTTTTTTAATGTTTAAATTTTTAACTTTTCTGATAATTATTGTAAGGATATAAGGATATAACATAAGGATATAACATATAGATATAATAAGTGAGTTGATTCGATTCACAAAATGCAAGGAATTTCGAATTAAATGTGGACTTGCGATTCTTATAAACATTTCATTATAAACTTATAAACTCATTCTCATATTTTACATGAATATAATTTTATTAATGTTAAATTAACACCAGTATTACAAATTCGCGACTTGGGAGTTATATTCGATTCAAACTTAACATCCACACCACATATAGATAATATAACTAATAAGGCTTTAAAGATTCTTGGCTTCCTTTGTAGAACCCTAACTGATTTTAAGTCCTTGGATTGCATGAAAACACTCTACATTTCATTAGTTAGATGTCAAGTAGAATATAATTCACCTATTTGGTCCCCTTTCTATAAAATACACTCTAACAAAATAGAACGAGTTCAACACAAATTTCTTAGGCACTTAAATTTCAAACTCAAAATTTCAATAGAAAACATTAATTATTTAAGTTTAATGAATCGACTAAATTTAATTACGCTTTCTGACAGAAGAATCATTTCAGATCTAATTTTATTGTACAGAATTATGAACAACCTAATTGACAGCCCTGCCATCGTTGCTACTATTAAACTTCATGTACCGACAAGGAATACTAGACAAAATATAACATTCTTTTGCAACACATACACAACTACCAATCACACTCACTTACCAATAGGATGCATTATTTAGGCAACAAGTTTGGTGGTATTGTAGATGTATTCGCTGATTCCCTTTATATTCTAAAATGCAATTTAAACCAACACTTTGTGGAATCCTACAAATTATTGTAACATGGGTATAATATATTTAACGATTTGTTATTGTAATGTTTATATTATATTTTGTTCTATGTTATTGTTAAATATTACATTGTTTAAAATATTTCACGGTTTTCCACAAGATTATACAAGTGGTTTTTTTTCTTTAAAAACTAATTGTATATTCTTAAAAGTTTTTTCACTTTTATAACTTTTGGTATAAATTCTATGTATGTGTAATCCTCGATATCTTAAATACTATTTTCTAATCTATGTAAAAGCCCCTACGGGCGTATAACAACAATAAATTTCAGCGCTTTCGGAATTCTTAATAACGATTAGGACAGCTAATTTAAACTAATATATCGATCGTCAAGTTGATTAGTCACGAGTCAGACAACTTCGAAAAACCACTGTTAAATCAAATTATAATGCAGGAAAACCTTAAATGGATTAAACAAAATGTTAGTATGATATTCCAAAATTTTGTATAAATGTACCGGACCGTTATGCCTGCCGGCGTTATTTTATAATAGGTTTAATATATAAAACACAATACATATAATATTTGAATTATGGTGAGCATTCGAAAATTTCTTTCTTCATAATCTCAAAACTTAATATTTGGGGATATCTGACTAATCAACTGGGCGATCGATATTCGCATCACGCAGGTGGTTCTCCTTGAAACAAACATCAAACCATCATTAAATAATTTTTACCTTACCGGAGTAGAGCATAAACAATATTATATGAAATTGCAAGTGCGTGTTACGCTAGAGCTTAACTTCTGAATCACATTCATTCACGACGTTTTATTACGTATTTATAATAAATTGGTTTGTTTGTACATTTAGGAATATTAACGTCCGTTTGAAACCCGACTGAAAGCACGGGTACATTAAAGTGCAGCCGCGGCGGGAAGGAGGAATTATAACGAACTTATCCGCATTTAGACCAACATTTATTATCTTAAAGTGAAACGAGGAATTTGACACATATATTTATGCAATAGAAGGATAGGTGCTTATGGTTTCCAACAGTTTTTAAACTTGCACATTTGAAATTGGTTTTTTGAAAACTTCTTTAGCACCGTTGTGATTTGAAACCCGACGAAACGAAAAATAGCGACACTAAAAAGAGACAAACACATGCGTCTGTAGGATTTAGCCTGCGGGAGAATGAGATAGAATAATCGGTCTTCTCTTTGTGTGGTTGTTCGTAGCGTCAAAACTCTTGCCTCCTTTAGTTTTCTGAAGGTTTCACTTCTACCACTTGAGAACTGCACACTTGTATTTTTGAAGTGAAAACTTCTTTAGCAACGTTGTGATTTGAAACCCGATGAAACGAAAAATAGCGACACTAAAAAGAGACAAACATATACGTCTGTAGGAGGATTTAGCCTGCGGGAGAATGAGATAGAATAATCGGTCTTCTCTTTGTGCGGTGGTTCGTAGCGTCAAAACTATTGACTCCTTTAGTTTTCTGAAGGTTTCACTTTTACCACTTGAGAACTGCACACTTGTATTTTTGAAGTGAAAACTTCTTTAGCAAAGTTGTGATTTGAAACGAAAAATAGCGACACTAAAAAGAGACAAACACATACAACTATAGGATTTAGCCTGCGAGATTTAAAGAGAATGAGATCGACATAATCGGTCTCCTCTTTGGGCAGTGCTTCGTAGCTTCTCGGCCCCCTCTTTGTGCGTTGCTTCGTAGCTTCCCACTCATTTCTGCTTTAGTTTTCTGAAGGTTGCACTTCTACCGCGTGCTCTACTACGTTAGTACAACAGAATAACTCAATCGATTAATTTTTTAAGGGCCCGGTATAAGTGTGTCTATGGCAACCCCGATCGGGATATATTTGAGGTTAAAGAATTCGGAAAAGGAAGTATCTATGTGCCACAGAATTTTTATAAACAAAAAAGTAGGTTGTTGACAAATCTCGGGAGAATTAAAAGTTGGTTCCGTAGCTCAGTGGTTTAAAGAAGTCACCCAGTACAAGGAAGGCTCAGAATCGGTATGTTTTTAAATACATCTATTTGAATTTCGATTTTGTTTTCTATGTATGAACGAAGTGTAATCTTGGAAGTGAAAATTAACTCACTTCCCGACATCCGATCGAGCTGAAACTCAACAAATAGACTAGATGTCAATAACAGAGCATTCTTGGCTCTCTGGTGGCAAACACACATGCGGACATAAACGCATTTTAATATCCGTGTTCAAACAGAAAGAACGCGGGTTTCGGCATTCCGATTAAGGTCGGCGCATGGGTGATCGACAAGAATCTTTCTTTTAAAATTAAAAATTGAAAACAACATAAAAATTACGAAAAAAGATTAATATGTTTTGTAAAACCTTCCCATTCCAAGTAAATTTGGTTGAGGAATTCGCGAGTGAGGAATGCGAACAAAAATTTATGAAATTAACTTCGGTGAGATAAGAACCCAAGTGTACTGCAAACAACGCGTGACAATTGTCGGAAAGCCATACAAAGTAGGTGATGATATTTCCATTGAACTAAATTAACGTCACCTGCCACAACCTTCCTATATTAAATATTGTATGTGGAGGAAAAAACTCGGAAAATCTATAGATAAGTCAATTCAAACTAAATAATCGATATTACTACAAGAACCATATAAACGAGATGTGGAATAAACAATAACAGATTACCTTCAATGAGCATAATATATCAAAAGGTAAATATATATATGACAATGTTTTAAACGATATTAAGAAACAATAACAATAATTAGTCAACTTTTTATTTTGCATAACGCAAAAGACATGGAGTGACACAGGGATAACGTAGATCACTAAGATGAGACTCCTCCAAGAACTTATTTCCCCATAAAGTCAGGGAAACAAAGCGGATAGATGTCCTGGAAATGTAGCGCTGGAGAAAAATGGTCAGGAATCCCATGGACAGCCAGACGCACTTAAGATCTAGGTATCCACAATAGCAACAAATGTGTGCCTTCAACGTATTTTAAGATACACTGGACATGAGGCTCGATCAACTGAGGACTCTAACTTGGAGAAACTCAAGGTCACTGGCGAAGATTTGGCAGGAGAAGCATAGGAAGGTCACCAATGCGCTGGTGTAACAATACAATATATAAGTATCAATGGAGACCGGTTCATGTACATTCGAAGTACTAAGGAGTGGACGAACCTTGTCCACCAGAGAAATTAGAGTAGGGTTCACAATTATCAGCAATGAGGAACCGACTTAAGAAGACAAAGATACATAATTAAATCAAGGGCACTTTAAATAGGTTAATAATAATAATAATAATAATCTTTATTCAATGAAATAACAACAATATAACTAAAAAAAAAAAAAAAAAATTACATACTCAATGTAGTTTACAAATAGATTACATCAATCAGTACAGAAAAATTAACAAACAGAAAGTAACGTAAGAAAGGTTACACAGGAGTAGTATAGTTATACAGTATTTTTAGTTGTGCATTGCCTGCCTCACTAGGTGAATCTGTATTGAGGCAGAAATTTTGTTATTTGTTTCTCGCAATTTTATCTATGGTTTTTTTATAAATGTGTAAAGTGTATTACTGTGTTGTTACGCATTATTGATTAACAAATAAATTTGTACACAAATTTAATAAGCATTATTGATTAACAAATAAATTTGTACACAAATTTAATGGGAAATAAAATAAATTAATATTAGAAAAATGTGTTACAAAAATATGAGAAAAAATGCAAACATAAACGAATTAGCAGAAAATAAATAAAATCTCACAAATATTTTTTGGAAAAAATTAAAGGGAGGAACGACGAACGAATCAGGAAAAACAGTATTGTACAGAGAAATAAAGAATAGTATACGTTTGCAAAGTACCCACTCGTACATCTAGGTTGTTGTTTTTTTATAAAGGAAAACGACTTTCAAACCCTCTACTGAAAGTACTGCAAGCATCAATGAATAAAAATGAATCCATCAAGTTTTGATCTTGGTTATGATTATAATTATTATTACAAATTCTACATGATTTAATAAAATGAACTAAAAGATTTTTACCATTAATTTACTAGCTTCACAAACCGGCTTCACTCGAGATAATGATTTTACAATTAGGATCAAATTTTATGGAATCTAGATTATTTTTTGACAGTTAAGAATTACATTTTAAAAAATATAGTGCAGTTAACAGAGCGGTAGATGTGAAACCTTCACCACATAATCTGAACCAATAGGAGCCTTGAAAAGTGGGCTCTTCACCACATGCGGTAAGGTTTCATTCTATCTCATTTTCTCAGAGGCTAAATTCTACAGATGTATGTATTTGTCTCTTCTTAGTGCCGTTTCCGTTTCGTTTCAGTTTCAAATCAATGATACTAAAATCTGATGAAATGATCTTGCGAGCCCGAAATGGTTCCTTTGCTAAGTATTACGCAAATAATATTTGGTCAATCTAGACAGAACTGTATAAATTTCATGACACTTTGTTTTTCAAATTTCATGACACTTTCATTTGTTTGATATGGAGATAAGATTAAAACACGTGTTCATATTTCGTGATAAAATGAAACAGTCATAATTCTCACAGAGCTTAAATTTTCCACAGCCAAAATGTTGTTTATTGTTTCATGGAAACTTCTTAGGTAGTACTTATTGAAGATAGTACTAACACTTAAACATACCTACTAGTTATCTAGAAAAATAAGTCCAGGTAAGTATTATTTTTATGTGTCAATTACTATCTACAATAAGTAATACCTAAAAAGTTTCCACGAAACAATAAACAACATTTTGACTGTGGAAAATTTAAGTTCTGTGAGAATTATGACTGTTTCATTTTATCATGAAATATGAACACGTGTTTTAATCTTATCTCCATATCAAACAAATGAAAGTGTCATGAAATTTGAAAAACAAAGTGTCATGAAATTTGTACAGTTCTGTCTAGATTGACCAAATATTATTTGCGTAATACTAAGCAAAGGAACCATTTCGGGCTCGCAAGATCATTTCATCAGATTTTAGTATCATTGATTTGAAACTGAAACGAAACGGAAACGGCACTAAGAAGAGACAAATTTTATCCATTTATTGAACTTAATTAAATTGTAAAATGGGGGCCTCAGTACGGGTAAAGCACCCAGTGAGATCCACATTCTAAAAATAAAAATTGTATCGAATAAAGAAAAAATAAAACACGAAAACTAAAATGTTTGTAAGTACTAAGATTTCTTTGACTTGTTTCTCAAAAAACTAATGCCCGGCTTAGTTAAGTGTTAAAAAATCACAATGAGTAGTCCTTTAAAATTAATAGGTATTTTTGTTAAATTTAGAATTCTCTAAATCACCCGTTACAAAATTTTAATTTTATAATAAATTAATTTTAATTCATATAAACATACATACAACAATGTAATTTAATTCAATATGTTATCTAACGAAATCATTGCCTGAGATTGTAGCACAACGTCATGATTACAAAAACTGACCTGTAATCTTTTTACATAAAGAACAAAATCGATTAACTTTGAACCTCGTGCGGCAGTAAAGTGACACATGTTCTTATCAAGTGTCGACTAAAATGAATTCGCGAACTGGAAAATTCCAGTGACAGGAATTGTGGTTACGAACAACGATAACCGAGATGTTATCGGAAACATTATCAATGGATAATTGACATTCAGGCAGGTTTCTTCCTACTAACAAATAACGATACCAGGAATTCTATCGTGATTACCTTGGGCGCGATACAACAACAAAAAAGTGCATTATTAACAATAATACATTGCACATTATAATACTAATTACCTTGGGCGCCATTTAACAGCAAAAAAGTGCGTTTTAAGCAATAATACATTGCACATAATAATAATTACCTTGGGCTGGATACAACAACAAAAAATGCGTTTTAAACAATAAAATATTGCACATAATTTATATATAAATAAAAAATATGCTTGCTTGGGGTATATATGTGAGTATACGAGTAATATGTGCATGTATTGCTACATTAAGCATAGGAAATGTTTGAAACTTTCAAAATACCCTCTTTTGACCCCCGCGAAGGTTTCTGGATTAACCACATGACAATACGTTTAAAAAGTTTTTTAACCATTACAAAAACTCTTGCAAAACAGTAAAGTAAAAATTTGAGAATGTTATTATGCAAAACAATGATTGTTAAAACAAAATTCAATTTTCGAAACTCTTTAAATTAATGAATTTATTTGAAGTACTCGCCTAAAACTTTGAATCCAATCAAGAAAAATAGACATTTTAAATAGGTACCTATGTTTGATGCCAAATTTGATTGTTTGTTCGTATAATATACAAAAATGAATATTTGTAATATACGAAAAATGAACATTTGAATAAAAAAATTATAATAGGTGGCACGCGAACTGTTTGAAAACTGAATGTACTGGGACTGAATATGTGAAACGCGGGAAGGTGGTGCTCGGGACGGTTGGCGGGAGAGGGGAGAGGGAAGGCAGGGAAGGTGGAAGGGGATCGCGGGAAAGGACATGTCGGGAGAAACAATTTATTTAAATAAATGAAGACAATATAAGCGAAACTTAATCGAAAATCTGGAAACAGAAAAATCAGAAAAACATATTGACACCTCTGGGACTCGAACCCAGATTTTCGATTAAGTTTCGCTTATATTGTCTTCATTTATTTAAATATTACAGTTTGAGGTTTTACTCATAAAGTTAAAATAAAAAAATAAAATATTCATCCTAGACTTGCAGAAAAGTCGATAGATGTCGCATACTAAATAAAATGGATAAAGATTTATCCAGACAATATCTAGAGAGCATTTAGTTCGGGTTTGAATCTTGCAATCATACATAAAGATAGTTGCCAATAATATATGCGTTAAAGAAAATGAAGATAATGTAGGTGGTTCTTAGTCGAAGTATGGTACAGTTAAACATGACCGAATTTCATATCGACACCGTGGCGCAGTGGTTAGCGCGTTTGCCCGGAAAGCAAGATGTCCTGGGTTCGAGTCCCAGAGGTGTCAATATGTTTTTCTGATTTTTCTGTTTCCAGATTTTCGATTAAGTTTCGCTTATATTGTCTTCATTTATTTAAATATTACAGTTTGAGGTTTTACTCATAAAGTTAAAATAAAAAATAAAATAAAATAACAATTTATTTCTTTGAATATGGTATTGTAACGCATGCCGAGAACCAGATAGTAATAATAATAAAAATATTTGGCTGATTTATAAAGCGCCGTTTTCGTGAAAAATCACCTCAAGAGCGCTGTACGTATAAATCTCTATCTCCATCTTCTCTACATCTCTATCTCTATCTCTATCTCTACATATTATTATAAATTAAAGTCCCCCGCGTCGTCTGTCTGTTTGTCTGTTCGCGATAAACTCGAAAACTACTGAACGGATTTTTATGCGGTTTTCACCAATAGATAGAGTGTTTCGTGAGGAAGGTTTAAGTGTGTAATTTGTCAAGGATTTGTGATAATTATAACGATAATTGTTAGAAGTGTCGGTAAAAGTCAAGCCGCCTGGTAGCTTTCATCGAAAACGCTGCCTAATCCTTTTGGGATATAACAAAACAATGCATGGTGGGATATTCCTCTTTTATAGATCTACAAAAAAGTCTGCGAAGGCATATATCTATCTTTTACGGATAGCTTACTATACCCATTCTATCTTCTAAAAAATGGTCACTTACATTGCGGTAATTGAAAAGTTATTTAGACGGATACAGTATTAATCCTTATTAACTTAAATACGTTAGTTACCCCAAGCATTTCATGCACATTATTATAATCTTTCACACCATCTCTACTTATTATAAATGAATGTCCTCCGCGGCATCTGTCTGTCTCTTTGCGATAAACTCAAAGACGGCGGTGGTTATAAAGGTTGGATAACCATCCAGTAGATGACATTGTGTTTTATTAGCCACAGCAACGCGTGGCCGGGTCAGCTAGTATATTATAAAATAAAATTAATATTACTGGCTTACGAGTACATCTAAGATTTATAATTATAACTAGTGACTAAGAATTATAAGTATAAGTATTGACTTACATATACAGGGTGTTAAAGGACTTGACTTATTTTAACCAGTGATTTCTGATATTATTTGGAGTAAGAAGTGTAAGTGATTTTTGACTCCTGTGATTTTTTTTTCATTTTTTTTTTTTCAAATTAAACTTAAAAAAATTCTTTCGAATGTCGTCACTGGTCAGTCGGCCGAGTAACCGACCAACCCCTTAACCCGCCTCCAACTCTCCAATACCAACCATTTTTTTAATGTGTGTGTAGAAAAAAAAATCAAAAATGTTTCCGTAGGTCAAAATTTCATTTACATTTTTTATTCCAAATAATGTTAGGAATCACTGATTAAAGTAAGTCAAATACGTCCCTTAACACCCTGTATATTTGCAAACGTGACTTAAAGTTAGAGATTTACAACAAAAAAAAGGTATTTACATTTAAAAATAAATATTTTCGGATTGGCCAGGGTTGTCAGTGATAAATATGTAGATATAACCACAATAATGTAATTATAAAATTGTACATAATAAGATAATGAATCAAATAAAATTTGTACAGCGCCCTTGAGGTGATTTTAATTAATTCTGTTCAGTTTTACAACTCACTGAAGTCAATTATAAACTGTAGTACTTACCTGATACGATGTGATATTCCTATGAACTAGGCAGAAGAAAATAGTAAAGGAAAATCATTTTATAGGGCGTACGCGTGAATGTAGTATTTGTGCACGTCGATAGTCGTCCAAATAGTCGTCTAAATAATTTGAAATACTCGCCCGCAATCTCTTCTTACCATATGATACAGTAAACCACTACAAAGGCAAGAATCTCTTAAAAATGGTTCTGCTGTACGTACGTGAAAATAATAATATTATCTACCAAATCACAATTTTAGAATGTTCTAGGCAAGGTACTCAACTTGTTAGTAAAAGACCGTGTTTATTTTGGGGTGCAAAAGCTTCCGGTGTCTCTTTCAATCCAATGAAAAATTCCATGTCAACAATGAGGTATCAGATTAAATATAGCTGTGGACAAAACTTAAAAAGTTTTTGGAAAATGTCGAATAGTACCGAAGATATAAGCCGTCAGAATGTTGATATTTGCGGTCGGATGAAAGGCTTGTGACATCATAGAACACGCGCGGCAGTACTGCAGAGTTGCCATTTAAAAAAATAAGAGTGTGCAATTCACACGCGGTAAAAGTGAAACCTTCAGAAAACTAAAGTAGACAAGAGTGGGGAAGCTACGAAGCACCATGGTTATGTAAGGCTATGGTAAACCAGGCTATATAAACCACTGAATACTCTGTAAAATGTGTGTTGGAGAACGGAAATAAAGTAAATAAAGAGGCTACGAAGCACCGCACAAAGAGGAGACCTATTATACTATCTCATTCTCTCGTAGGCTAAATCTTATAGATGTTTTTCTCTTTTTAGTGTCGCTATTTTTCGTTTCCCTGGCTTACGCCATTGAAGTAAATATCGTGTTTTGTTTCATATCACGGTGTTTCCATACAAATGAAGTATTGTAATCCGTAAGTCTAAGCTTTAACTTTAGGGTGCACAGTTTACGCCCGCGCTGTGCTAGTGAGTTCCCCACAGAGCATCGGACCATCATCAAGTTTCAAATCACGGTGCTAAAGAGGTTTTCACTTCAAAAGACAGGAGACATTTTGATTGCAGCCTTTGGTTCCGTTCACACTACGCGAAACCCGCACAACGCACCGAGCCGCTCCCTTTGTTTTTTTTTTTTTTTTTTTTTTATTTAGTAACTATATAATATTTTTTACATTTTTATATGAAACATGTTAGTTAGATGTATAAATAAAATATATTCGTAGTCCTCCTCACTAGGAGATCCTGTGCTGAGGGGGACTATGCTTTGGATAAGTTTTTCAGCGACTTCTATGGTTTAACTTTATTGATTGGATAAGGTTTTCCAGAAACTTCTATGATGTTTTAAGTATACTAGTAAGTTCATTTTCCGATAGATTCTTCAGCCAACATTTAATGTCCTTAATGTAGCTATTTTTTATTTTTATTTGTTTGTTACAAGTAAGTTTAAAAATACTTGAACATTGAAGGGAAGGTCCGAATAAACAATTTTTGTAACAAATGATTTCATGCACTTTTGCCCTTTTGACTGCTTGATTATTTATTTGTGGATGGCACTATTGATTAACAATACAATCCTTTATTAACGGGGAGGCTGCTTTGGACAACTGACCTATTGAGGCAATCAATAAATCTGTCGGGAATAGCCGACACTATTCTTAATTGAAATTTTAATACGAACAAAGACTTGAAAACCAGAACAGAACTTAAACAATTCATCAAATTTATAAAGTTAATTTTCAAGTTCTATGGAAGTTCAAAAATAACGAAAAAGATTTTTTTACCTACCTAAACGTACTGATGTAGCGACAAAAAGTTACTTACTTGACGGTGGAAATATTTGATGAAACCGCTGTGCTATCTTTTCTGTAAAATTTTCAGCTAGACATTTACAAGATCATATAGATCAATATTACAAGATAAATTTCTAGTCATATAAATAATTATTTAATTTAAAATAATAAATTTAATTTAGAAAGGTTTCCCCCCTGGTACACTTTACCACTTATTAAAATTGTAAAAGAGAAATTAAAATATCACAAGAAATGGAAAAAATATAAGAACCTGGCTGACTACCATTCATTTTCAGTACTGAGAAATCGTCAAAAGAAGATCGCGTTAGAATGTTATGAAAAATTCATTATGACGGCAGAAGATTCAATAAAAAAGTGCAGCAAACAGTTCTGGTCATTTGTTAAATCAAAGAAATCCTCTTCCGATTTACCAAAGCAAATGTATCTTGGAGATATTTCCTGCAATGATGGACAATCCATATGTGACCACTTTAGTGATTATTTTAGATCAGTTTTTGTAGAAAATTCCAACCCTCGCCTCAATCTTATAAACTGTGAGAATGATGACGACAACTCTAATGTACATATACACAATATTAACTTCAATCAATCATGTGTACTTAATTATTTAAAAAAACTTGATCCGAATAAAAGTGCGGGATCTGATTTAATTCCATCCATATTTTATGTAAAATGCCGGGACCAATTGGCTTATCCTCTCTCCTTGCTTTTCAAAATGTCATTTGAAGAAGGCAACTTCCCCAACGCCTGGAAACAAGCACTCATTACACCAATCCACAAAAGCGGGGACAAAAATAACATTACCAACTACAGACCCATCTCCAAACTCCCAATTGTCAGCAAAATCATGGAAAACATAGTTCTTGATCAACTTTTTCCGGCGGTACAAACAATCATATCTAAAAATCAACACGGCTTTTTCAGAAAACGGTCGGTCGAGACAAACCTTCTGGAATACACAGATTTTATTTTAAATTCTATGGGTGGTAAAAATCAAGTAGACTCTATCTATACGGATTTTTCAAAAGCCTTTGATAAAATTAACATTGACCTGCTTCTGAAGAAACTGTTAAAAATCGGGATTAATGGTGACCTTCTCAGATGGATCAAATCATATGTAACAAACAGAAGTCAAGCAGTTAGAGCTAAGGGTTTCTCCTCGCGTTATTACAGTATACCTTCAGGAATCCCGCAAGGATCACATCTCGGACCTCTCTTGTTTATTTTATATATCAATGATATAGGTAAATGCTTTAAAAATTCCAAATTCCAAATTTTTGCTGATGACGCTAAGATTTACAAAAAAATCACTAATATTAATGACTGCCTAGAATTGCAAGATGATATCAATAGGCTTGGAATATATTGTGCTAACAATCAACTGTTCCTTAATCTGGAAAAATGTAACACAATATCATTCACCAAAAGCATAAACCCCCTAATATTCCCGTACAAAATCAATGACGTAGAGATAAAAAGATGTTGTGAAGTGAGGGACTTAGGAATAATAATGGACTCCGGAATGTCTTTCCGAACACATATAAATTCCATCTGTGACAGGGCGTACAAACTTCTAGGATTCATCATAAGAGTGACCAAACCATTTAGGTCACCACACGTAATCAAAACACTGTACGTCTCTTTTGTTCGCTCAATATTAGAATTCGGATCAGTCATATGGAATCCCCAATACAAAGTAAATATTGAAAGGTTAGAAAGAATTCAAAAAAAGATATTGAAACACCTAGACTTTAAATCCTTTCGAACTTCAGAAAACCTAAAAGACTCATTAACATTCCATAATTTATCAACTTTAGAAGATAGAAGAAATATATCCGACCAAAAATTTTTATTCAAAATCATTAACAACGTTGTTGACAACAACTATCTTCTAGAACACATTAATTTCCACTGTCCAATAAGAAACACAAGATCAAACCAACTATTCCACATCCCACACTCAAAAACAAATTACACACAACATTCATTTCTCCGAAGGACGTGCACAAAATACAATGATATCTTTTACGACGCTGATATTTTCCATTTGTCATCAGGCCAATTTATTAAATCCATAATAGAAAAAATTAAAACAAATTATTAATTACGAACTCTCCACCCCTGCTGCATGTTATTTTTTTCATTCTCATTATGTTGGTTTTCCTTCTTTTTATAATAATAATAATATTTGGATGATCTATATATCCCATATGCTTTAATTTGTGTGTGTGTTTTTTTTCTTTCATTTCTTTTGTATATATATATATATTTTTCTTTTTTTTCTACCACTTTATGTTTTCTTTAATGTTTTAATCCATGTTTTTATATATATATTATAAATTGTAGCGGAAACTTCGCTGGTTAATGCAATCATGTAATATGTTACTTTCTTATTAAAATATGTATAACTGTTTGTTTCCTAAATAAACTAAAATAAAAAATAAAATAAAAAAGTACATATTGTCAAAGCTGTTTTATTCAGAAACCGAAAACTTTAGCTGAATTTATTTTAAGGATCGAATGGCTATATAATAAATATTAATAATTTTAGTTGTGTCCGAATAACTATAGTTCAGTAAACTCGGATTTGCTTTGAATTTTAGTGTCATTTTCAAAATTGGAACTAATGGTGTGAAGAATTTAGAAAATTGATAAGTACCCATCTATAATGTATGGGTACGAACAAAAACAAAGCGGGTTTCGGTTTTCAGATTAACGGTGCTCAGTGCCCGGTTCCACTGGTGGCAGTCGACGCCTAGGTGTGGACAAACAGAACGCAGATGGAACCTGCGCTACCTACGCGGTAACTTGACAGCAGCTGTCAGTTTTTACGAAATGTCGAGTTCGACAGACGACGATTTTTTACTCTTGGAGAATCCTTTCTTGAAATTAAGGAATAAAACAATTGGTATTTGGTGATTGGTATCTTTAAGTACGAAAAAAACCTCAGGAGGACATGATAATATGTTATGCACATGTCTGAAAGGAATTCACTTGTGACATTTGAGGTTATTTTAAAATGTTATCCTGTTGATTTCTTTCTAGCACTTGTCAACCACATTTCGGTTGCTATGTAATGTATTTCTTTTATCCCAGATGGGCGATTTTTTGAAAACAACGGCAATTTATTACAAATATTTTTCGCTCATTTTGATATCACATTTCCTTCAAAACAAGCTTCACCAGTATTGCCATGTGCCAAAAATGAAAATGTTTCAAGGGTAAATAAATTCTAAACTGAAGTTTGTACTACATTCCTGATTTCAGGATTTCTCCGTGTGATTAGTGCTAAAAATCATATCCCACTAAAAAGTACAAACTTTAGTTAATTAAAGACATGTTCGATATGGTTATTTGAAATAACCATGTAGGTGGTCACCTACATGGTCATAGAGGACACCAAATCATGAAAGGATCCAAAATCCATGAAAACATGGCTAAAACCAAGCACTCGGCAACATTGAGTTTCACTGGCCGGCGTCACCGGCGAGCAGGAATTAAGAATTCATTCCGGTAAAGCTTATCGGCGCCGCCTCGCGCGGACATAAATCTGAACCTGCCTTCACTATGTTTGGCTTGATACGTTAATATATAGAAACATTCTTGTCGGCAAGCCTGCGCCAGTCGGCCGCCCATGCGCCGACTAATCAGAAAACCAAAACCCGCTTTGTTTCTGTTCGTAGACTAATGTATTCAATAGAAAACTATTTTATTTTATATTTTTAAAACTGGAACTTTTCAAAGAATTTAAACTATTCAGTGATTTTTCACGGGTTACTGCGCTACTGCTTCCACGGGTTACTGCGTTACTGCTCAATTTTAAAGTTACATTAAATATATTTAAATGTTAATAGTCAATTAAATATGTTTGACTACCATATGTATTTTTTAAATTTATTTTCACATGAATACAGGATTCACTTGCTTTTTTTTTCATTTAGGAAACTTCGTTGCTCCTTGATTTTGTTCTTTTCATTTATTAAAGTTTTTATTAAGTAAATAAATTAAATGTTTTCTTTTAATAATTATTGTACCTAATCTAACTTTTTCTTGCCGTATTTGTATTAGTATAGATAATAATAACTCTTATTTGTCTATTCTTATAAAAGTTTGACCACAGCACTTTTACCTAAGATCGCCAGGTTTTCGGTTGGAGAAAATGTCTCCTGGTCTATAACTTCTTCACGCCGAGGCTGTACACAGTGTATTTTGGCAATATTGACGAATCAGTCTTTCTTCATCGTCCTTCAATTATATGTTTTAAATTATATAGAATAAGCAATTAAAAAAACCCTGTACTTAAATTATCACGAGCCCGAAGTAAATCAGTGATGACCATGATCTTTGAAATGATCATCTGCCTTCAATTGCCGTCCCGATAACTAGATATGGTTGGTATCGGCGACTGGGTTTTGTTTATTGTCTATTATGGCCATTGACACATTCAATCAAACCATCGTCAATTAAGTTCCAATGAGTCGCAAATCAACAGCGCTTCTGCGGGCTTCTATTGGACGTGTCAAATGGGGTAACCTGGTTCGGGCGGCCGCGAGAACAACCTCAGACTCGATGCTGATGATGTACGATGCTATTTATGGACCATTGGCCTTTCTCAACCCTTATACTCACCATACTGTCATAACATATCCTCAGTCACTTGGAAAACATACAGTTAATGCATTCTATGAGACCAGCCCACGCACCGGAAAAAAGTTATTTTATCTCAATTTTTTTTTAATGATTATGAAGAGAGAGATGTTGGCGATGTATTGTATATCATTGTATACGTGCTTATTGCTTTATACTATCTTATTATTGTCTACGTCATTCCTGCCGTGCACCCTCTGCTTCTTGTTGGCTTAAAGTCGTACTAACGCAGTGAGTCCAATAAAAAAATTGTCATAATTAAATCGTTCGAATCAAAAAATTCACAGTGCAACAAACATTTTTTTGCAGTAGAAGAATCGTGGAACATTCTCGATTCTTTTGAACGTATCTTAAAAGGTGTTACTTTACCAGCTTTCCAGGGTAGGTAGTGACACTCGTATAACTTATTAGCAATATTGAAGTAAAACTTCTTCACGCACGCTTGACTTGGGGAGTAAGCTGGTGAATGCGAGACGATAGCTTTACGAAAAGCGAGGCGAACGGTAGTTGAGAGGGAGATATAAGTTAGTGAAGATAGAAAGAGAGAGAGTTACGTTATATTACTGTAGGGGCAATAGAGAGAGGTGCAAGCACACATTTTCTTTCTCTCTTTCTCTAGTAACCAGTTACGTTTCGTATATCTAAGACACAATGCAGACCTATTTTCTGTATCACACTGTAGGAGCACGAGAGAGCAGTGCGCGCGCACATTTTCTTTCTCTCTTCCAATCATATAGATGGAGCTAAAGAAGATTTACTTCAATCGTGTGGTCGAAAGCACACTAGTTTTTTTTTTTAATTGATTAGATGATTTGGGCATGAACGAAAAAAAGAGTGTAAGGAGAATACAGAAGAAGTCAGGGACGCCCGAAGAAAACATGACATGTAAGAAACAATACTTATGTGTTGTGTGAAACATGAGTGTGTGCAAAGATAGAGTTGTGTATCGGTCTATACTCTCTGAAACTGCTTAATGATGTGTAAGTTTTTTTTTAAATACATAATTTTGTTTTTCGCTAAAATGAAGAATCATGCTTATCCGCGTACTAATTCGGTTCGTATCCTACAATTTTCATTTCTGTTTTGAATCAATTAAACATATTATCATAAATTTGAAAAACTTAAAAATCTACACACATCTAAACACGTCAGGAGGGCAAACATCTATAAAGTATAGTGATCATGACAAAATTTTCTGCGTCCCCCACCCCACCAAGATCCCCAATAGGCCCCTTTCCCACCATCTACTGCCACCGCGATAATGAAGTCATCCTATTATGTAAAATGTTTTATTGTAAAAAGAAACTTATTTTCAATTTTAACGAAATATTATTTCGTTAACGTATACGTCGGTTTATACTCTAATATTTCTTTCTTAATTCCAATTTGGGAGGCGGGAATGGGTACCGCCGCCCCGGGAACCTTTATTGGATAACCAACACCTCTGCCATAGGTCACCCCAAGTGGTTCGCTATGTTTGGTGATTTAGCAGGGGTGCCCGGGTTCATGGGGTGAGGTTTGTCTAGGTCTTGCAGGTGGATGACCAGGACACACTGAACCCCAGATTCCTAACCACCCCTTAAACCCTTTTCCTTCCCAGAACCCTCCTCTCCTTTCTTTCATTAAGAAAAAACCACAACACAGCATCTCCAAAGATGTCATAGGTCCCGTGGGAAATAATTTTTCTCAGGGCCTCCTGTGTGGAGCTCATGTAAAAAAAAGAGCGGAAGTGAATATCAATGAATGCCTTGGTGATAGATCACCGTTAACTACGAGTAGCACCTTGGTGACGTGGCGTTTAGCTAACTAACGCATCACGGATTAACGTATACTGTTCGTAAAAGACTTACATAGGTAACCTACTTTTCAGATACCTAAAACTGACATTATGTTTTTTTAAATTATATTATGGTACTTTGTAAGTGTAAGAAACGTGTTTCTGGATGTATAAAATAGACCATCGTGTATGAACGTAAAAATGTGCATGTCTACTTCGTAGTACGTCTTTTTACATTATTACCTCGAAAGATAGTAACTTGAATACCAGTGCGAATAAAAATGTACGTTTCTTTGTTTGTCACTTATGCGCTCCAAAACTATTCATCCGATTGCTACTTTGGAGATACATAAAAGAAACCATTCAACCAAGTGAAACTTTAGGGATTTGATGTGCGCAAGTGCGCGATGGTTTCTATATAATAGAAGCTCAGGGGAGTTCAAGCGTTATGAAATTATTTATGCTATCCATCCGATTGCGATGAAACTTTGGTGAGTTGTTGTGAGATTTCTATGTGTACCGGTGAGCTCTGACGTCATACAATTTGTATGAATACAATGAATTCGACTTATTCAACACAGCACCCCAAATTCTAAAAAAAATAAACAATAAATAACTTCTAAACATATACAAACTATTATACTCCTATACAAATAACTTATTCACTCCCAGATTAGATCCGTCCCCTTCCCCTCCCGCCCACCATCCCATCCCAATAAGCTATTATAACTATTATAACTTTTATAACTTTTTATCTCTCTAATTAATACACACCCGTGAAAACCTATTATTGGTTCAATAACATATACATATGTAAATACACCTAAGTAAATAATGTAACTGTTGGTTTTCCAAATAACATAAAATAAAAATAAAATAAAATAAAATAAAGTATAAAAATTCAGCAATAGGTGACGCGCAAGTTGTTTGAAACATGAGTGCATTTCACATAGTTTAATGGAAGAGAGGGAAGGTGAGAGGGGGAGGGGAATCTGTGATGGGTGGAGGGGAATGAAAGAGGGGGGGATTCGCTGGAGGGGGGGAATGTGTAAAGTGAACGCAAGAGTTTGGGAGAGGAACGCGGGGGGGGGGGGGGGGGAGGTTCGCCGGACGGACGTATGCGGAAGACTGAACTGAGAAGAGCCGGGGAAGGCGGATTAAGAACGCGGGAGGGGAAAGGGTTTAAGGAACTATTTCTTTAATTAAATGGCATTGTAACGCACTGAACTCGGTAGTATCAGTATAAATCTATCTACACTAGTATTTACACAATATTTATTTACTACCCATTAATAAGAGGAAATATTAATGGATTATTAGTTCATCATCTAAAAACGAGCAATCAGCACGATAAGTTATTAAGTTAATTACATTAAATATTCCAAGTTCAGTGTTAACCGGCAAACGCTGATCGTTAATTAAAACTACCCTTGAGATACTAAACGATGAAAGACATACTCTAATCGAAAATGTCAGGGAACTCTAGTTGATGAAACGCGAAGTGTGCGTGTCATCGCTCACGTACAATCGACAGTACGACAGTGTGGGTTTCGAAAAAGCTCTAAAAGAAAATACTTGGCGGTAATATCTTTTTATTAATGAGTTTAATCGTTGGTGGAAAAATAATATTATATGTTTATTAAATTCAAATATTGGTGTATAATTCTGTTTTCGACTTACGATTTTCTGACGTGGTCTCATGCCCAGTTTGTTAAATTATGGGGTCTTGCCAACTTTTCCCGTCCAGAAACCGGTGTAAACCAGATTCAACTAATTTAAGTCATGTGCTGAATAGAAATATTTCTCTTGTGAAACAATTTATTATCCGTTTGAAAATAGATACAAAAGCTGACTACTTACTGCTGAATTTTAACTAAATGGCTAACTGAGATTATTTGTATGAAAGTTTTGTGACCAAATAACAAATTTTTTACTATACTTAATAAAACCTAATAACAAACTATTTAACTATAAAACCAATAAACAATATTCCCAAGAGTGTGTACTTTTTAGTGGTGTAAAATTTATAACACAAATATAAATAAATAAGGTCCCTAGTCTTAAATTATTTTATTATGCTAGTACTAGTATGATATCGGTAGCTTGAAGTACTGAAATGCGATTTTGTTCAAATAATTTTAGACCATTGAAAAAAGCTCGCTAATAAATCGAAGCGTATCTAATCTCAATGACCAGATATTTATTTTCTGAAGCAGCAAAAACCATCGAAAGGTAACTTAGTGTGATATCGTTAGGGTGGTATTTGTGGTAATAATTTCTAGGAACTCACAACGTCATTGAAACACATGGCGACTTGCAAGGACCGAGGAATTGTATACGACGCTCGTTTAACATTTCATGCTCACATTGAAACAATCTGTAAATCAGCCACAAAGGTGTTGGGTATAATTCGAAGGAACTAACCAATCTTACAGTTATAAGGCTGCTTTACTTTAGCTTGGTGCGTGGCATTCTCGCAAGTGAATCTCAGATATGGAGGCTAGAGGACATCGTCTATGTACAAATGGTCGAAAAAATACAAAAGAAATTTTTACGATACCTCTATATGAGAGAGTTAGGTTTTTACCCATGGCTGTTTCCAACAGCATTTATCTCGGGAATGTTGGGTATCTGCAGCCTTAGTTCAAGAAGAGAGGTCGCATTACTGCTGATGGCTTATATGCTTCTAAAAGGTTTTATATTGGTACCAGATATAGTGGCAAAAATAGGATTCTATATCCCGGATAATTTCACGCGAGGTCGCCAACACGGGCTTTTGATTCTTCCCAGGTGCAGAACTAACTTACCAATGGTGATGCCCCTGGGAAGAATCACTAGGTTAATTAATTGCCTGGCAGGAAATGTAGATATTTTCCACATGTCGTACAATGAGTTTAAACGTGAAATATCACTCATAATTTAATTTGTATCTTAAATGTATTATGTATATACCGCTTTTGTAATGTATTGGTTTTTACACTGTTTTTGAAAATAAATTAATAAATAAACTGATTTTACCTTGTTACGTCATTATCATAATGATATCAATAAAGGCAGACTAATAGAACCTAAACGAAAGCCAAATACTATGTTTGGAGATCGTGCTTTCGGAGTATCTGGGCCTAAGGCTTGGAATAGACTCCCTCCGGAATTAAGATGCATAACAAGCCCAACAGAGTTTAGGTCCAAACTAAAAACCTTCCTTTTTGGGCTCTCATACCCGTAATTTAAATATACCTATTTGAGAGTATCATACTTGTATTGTCTGTGATATGTCTTAATCACACTTTTCTTACTGAATTAAAATTACTCGATTCCTTACACATCAATCTGTCTCTTGACGAATCACATTTAGAAAGATCAAATCCTTATAGGTACTACTGCACCACCCACCTTTACATTTTGCTTTTACTTTCCAAAATACACTCGTCAAAATACATTACATATTAATATTAAAATATTTTTCAGGATTAAATAACATGTGTTCACAATAATGTCCTCCGCGTGCGAACTCTATGTAAATTTCTTTAAATGGACAATATACAGTGTTAATTTAAAGCGACCTCCCAGGTAAGTATGGTCCTGTTTTCATTAAATTTTAGGCAGCATCGCGTTCATTGGTCAAAATATTGTACACATATTTTCGTATCGGTGATCAATGAACCGATGTATGCAATTTTTAGCCATACGTTGTTTATAATTGTTTGCCTAGCTTGTAAGTTTTTAGATTTTAGAAATGTATTATAAGTTTGTACAGTGCCCTTGAGGTGATTTTTCACAAAAACGGCGCTATATAAATCATCCAAATATTATTTACGCACCAGATTTAAATGTCCGGGTTTAATTTTCCCCACAGGAAAAACTAAACCCTTTCACAGACTTCCTAAATGATCATCTGGTCAATCCACGTTATGCAATTGCACTATATAAGTATTATAATTACAAAACAATACAAGAACAACATGTCAACCTACCAGAGACCAGATGGGAAAATAATTCACCGACTCCAGATATTTTCATATCAGAGGGTTCGGCTCTGTGGAATTCCCAATTGAACCTATAAATCCTACTGATCCCTCAATATAAAAATTTAAAAAATCTTTTGTAATCCTACATGCATTTAAAATTACCGATTTTTGCATTTTTATATATAAATTCTTTGACAAATCTAATACGCGTAAATTTTGAATCAGATACCTAGGTATAATGCCAGTAGCCGAATTAACAAATGTTAATATTTTTATAGTCTGAGAATGCCAAATTCTTTTAATCTCATTTCCTTAATCTGTGTATTTTCTAATTTTTTCAGAAACAGTTTTTTTAATATTACAGGAATTTGGAATAGCTACATCAATGATATGAGTTATTTTTTTTAAATTTTGTCATGTAAAACTATATCAGGTCTATTATGACTAATTGTTCTGTCTGTTAGTATAGTTTTATCATAATATATTTTATAAAATTCATTTTCTAAAAATGAATTTGGTTCATATTCATAATATGGTACTATATTACGGCAGTCAATCAAGTTATGTTTAATTACCAAACTTTGGTGGATTATTTTTAAAACCAGATAGTGCCTAAATATATACTCGGACGGCGCTAATACCGAACATCCCGATATAATATGTTCTATAGTTTCCGGAAAAGCCAAACATTTTCTACATAAATCATCAATTTGATTTATATCTTTGATTATATGCTTCCTATAATTTTTAGTATTAATGACTCTATCTTGAATGGCAAGCATAAATCCTTCTATTTCTGCGCTCAACTCTCCAATACTCAACCATTTGTTTGACGAAAGTTTGTCAACATACGTTTGGTTGAGATAATTGAAGTGTTTTGCATGAATAATTTTATTTGACCAGGAATCTAATAATTCCTGGTTAGTATTTTTAAGAATGTTGGCATTCTCGTCATATAAATTTAAAGGTGTAATGTTTCTATCTGCCTTACAAATTATTTTGTGCATTTCTGAGCTATTAGCTTTCCTATGGAAAAAATTTCTAAGCATTTCTACCTGATTGTGTTTCAAAGATGTTATTTTGACTACACCTCTACCTCCTAAATTTCTAGGTAAATTAATTCGTTCTATAGCTGAATTTGGATGATGGCAATTAAACTTTGTTAACGTAGTTCTAATTAATCGTTCTAAACTATCTAAATCTGTTATAAATTTATTATTATTATTATCAGATTTTTAAAATTATTCCTTAACACGAGAGAATATAAAAGAAGGTAGAAGAGATTTCATCCGTAAGAAGAAAAAGTTTTCATATTAAAGCTTTTTAAAATGGACGAAGCCGGATCAGAAAAATCATTCCTGAAGAAATTGTATTGGGGAAATTTATAGGGACCTAGTTTAATTATGTTTATAAAATGTAAATTATAATGATGAATTTATTGTTATTGCTAATAGTAAGATTCAAGGATTTCCCATGCGAGTATATAAGTTTATTATTTGTTTGTGTGAAAATATTTTAAAAAAATATCTCCCACTCAATTTTTTCGATTCCAAGTAAAATATATATCTGTTCTCTCAAAACGCGGTTGTAATACAATTGGCCTTTGGCAATTCGTAATCTGTTCATACACGTGCTCATCGTGTCGGTTTTTGACATGAGTTTTGGCAGAACAAAACATTATGCTTGAATATCTATTATTTTGTATAACAATAGTATCTAACATAATGAGCTTATTAGGTGTACTTCTTACGTTAATACCTAGTTTAAAACACTTTAGTAAAACTTCTTTAGCAACGTTGTGATTTTAAACTCGATGAAACGAAATAATAGCAACACTAAAAGTGGCAATAACATATTTATTTATTTATTCTTAGTACATTTACATTACAAAGGTATAATATATTGTCCTCCACACTAGCAGCCTTACTAAAAAAAAACCACAGCGCGACCGATTAACTGTGTTATTGCAATAACATAAATAGAGCTCGTATACACTAAAAGACGTTTTATTACCAATAACGTTTCTTTCGTGGTCACGCTGTTAAAACGCATTGAAGATGTGACAACGTTGTATATGGTTTTAATTTACTAGGAAACAATGTTGTTTTAATTCTTCTCCGCTAGGGGCATTATTGGTGCACCTGTGCATATCGGCCCGCGATGACAAAACAGTTCGGTGTGTTTATGGCGGGATATGGAAAATTTTGTTAGTGCCTAAATGTTGTGATTTTAGTAAATAATTTCTATTGTAGTGACGAATTTACTCTTCTGTTCACATAATTGATATATTTACCATATTATTTGTGTGGTTTACATCAGTTTAATCAAGTTATTGTACAAACGCCGTACTTTCAAAGTTGAACTGTCAGAATATTGTTTTTTATAGGTTACTTAAGATAAAATTTTTATTTTAAGATCTTTATTTTAAGAGAATTTGTTAAAAGTGATAATTTTTTATAATATTAAAATCTAATACATGTGTTCGTAAACGTATCAAAAAAATTAACGTCTTTAGAGATGCAAGAAATCTGTTTTAAATTTTGGTATTATTTCTAAGTTATTTTTTTGGCAATAAAAAAAACTTTGAAATTTTTTATTATTTTTTTATTGTATACACGATAAAAAAGTGAGGTGATAGTTTCCTTCCAAATTTATTACATTAAAGGACTGTGTTTTTTAAATTTTGATTTTATTTAAATTTCTCTACATTTTGGTCAAAAATGTTGTGGGAGGAAACTTTTTTCCATGTTTTTCCGAGTTTGAATCATAAAATATGGCAGTTTTTGAAAGCTAAAGTGTATTTCAAATACTCAAATCTAAAAGGTAATTTTATCTAGTTTTCATAAATGGTATTTGTTTTTACGACACCTTCAAAAATAAGAAATATATAGAACATTCAAAATACTATGGAAAAATTACAAATATCGTTCGGACATCAATGGTTAAAACAGAGATAAACTCCCCTCTCAGGCCGTGGAAACTATGTGAATTTCTTTCAAAGAACAAATTTTTAATTAGTAATGTTTTCACATCCGCGGCCGTTTGTCAATTGAATAAAATTTTCACTGGGTTTTTTAGTAAGGCTGTAGGAGTTCACCTGTGTTGTAGAGGACATTTTTCAGTTGTAAATTATAAATTGTGAATAGTAAAACAAAAGAGTGTTAATAGCTAATATAAAAAGAGAAACTAATACAAGCTAATACAAAAATTATAAATTAAAAGTTAAATAGATTGTAGCCAGTTTCTTATGTTTTTTTTTTGTATTCAATAATATTAGTTGTTTTATATTCTGTAGGATTATATATATATATATATATATATATGGATTTAGCCTGCGAGAGAATAAGATAGTAAAATCGGTTTCCTTTGTGTGCGGTGCTTCGTAGCCTATCGGTATCATATTTTTGCAATGCTTCGTAGCCTTCCCACTCTTGCCTATTTTAGTTTTCTAAAGGTTTCACTTCTACCGCATGTGAATTGCATACTCTGATTTTTTCTATGAAAAATATTTTTTCTTCAAAATATCGTCTTTCAAATGACTGTAGTTTGCAGTTATGAGAAACCAGATCTGAATATCCATGAAACTTAATTTCTAACAGTCGACTGTTTTCTTGTCATCACTTCGTTATCATTTTAGAGAGAAGAGTGAGAAAAACATTTAGATATTTTAACATAGCGTTACTTCACGTAAGGATGTCGAAAGTGAAAAAAAATATCGATGTATCGACAGTTATTATATCAATATTGACGTCGATATATCGAGGAAAAATATCGATGTATCGATATATCGGTCAAATTTTTAAAATATTTTGCGTTTTTAAAATAATAGTGAATTCAGCTCAATATTACCAATAGTAATTTTTATGCACAATGTGCATTATTTTAATGTACAAAAATCTCAATAAAAATTAAGGTATTTATATCAGTATTCATTTTTATTAGGTAATAATTTCAAAAACATCAAAAACTAAAAAGCTGTCTTTTAACTTATAATATGTAAACTGAGACGCATACAAAGTTTGTATGCGTCCCAGTAACATTCTATTGGCGTATTAATCTGTCAAAAAGGACTTCGTGTTTGGAACAAGACATAGTCAATAATCATAGACAATTGGGAACCAACACGTAGGAATAGCTTAGAAAAAAATGGCGAAAAATAGCATACATTTCTATGTATGTACCTACACATATGAGATAGTATTAGTGATCACAAAAACTAATGCAAAGACAATAGTTTTGTAAGCTATTAATAGTTAAAATTTCAACCGTCAGATGTCATGAACTAATACAGTTACTTTTTTTTCCGTTCGTTCCTATACGGTTTTGGATTCTAGTGACTTTAGATAAATAAATAAAAAATATCGTATTTGATACAAATTTTCGATATTGGATATTTTGCATCGATATATCGATACATCGGATCAAAATATATCGGCTAAAAATATCGATGTATTGAATTAAAAATATCGATACTTTTTCAACAAGCCTAACTTCACGTGGCTGTAACCGTGTTTAATAACCAGATCTTTAGAGCCAAGTCCTTCCCGACTGTTCCCCATTTACTCCTTTTCCTGACTTCAGTCTCCCAATACCGTAGTGCATATTCCCACTTGCTTCAGACAGTTTGGCCTCTCATGCGGTAATACTAATAAGAACTTAGCTTTCGAACTTTCAAAGAATACTTCCATATCTTAATGACGTATTACAAGCCATTTTTTTGTGGTAAACTTATTTCCCACATGGGGAGAGTGGGGGAACTTAGATAAATAAGCAAGAACTTGTTTTTTGGTTATTGTAAGAAACATTTCAATATAATAAAGTACAACAAAACATTAATGTGAACTAAAGCGGATTACTAAATAATACACACAGGTTAATGAAAAATTAAAAAAAAAAATTAAGTTGAAATTTGTACTTACCCCGCGGTGTCGGGTAAGTCCAAATGAGGTTTGGTAAGTCTTTATAATGATACACATGCAATTATTGTAAATTTATCTATGATTTTTTTTATGACATAATTTTTTGGTATCTGAAATAAAACAAAATGTAGGATGTTTTACAAGGGGTGCATTTCTCTTTATTGGGAAACTTGTAGTGAAAACTTCTTAAGCACCGTTGAGATTTGAAAAGATACGATAAATCCACGGACCCACCCAAGTCTTCTTTGGTGTAGTGGTATAAAGCACCTGACGAAACTCAGCGGCCAGAATCCTACGAAATCCAATATATATAACAGTTTTATTTTTGTAAAATCAATATCCAATCTTCAAACCACTCCTAAATGAACAGGCAAAATAAAACACCAAAGAAAGCGACATCTAGCGACTCTGTAAAAGAAAACTCAAATACTAATAAGATTGCCAAATGCGTAGAAAAAGATGCAATGGAATTCGACGACAAAATATGTAAAAAAAACATCCTTCACATTGATAAAAATATATATAAAATATATTATCTGCTTGGTAGTGTCCCTAATCTTGTCTTTGTACTTTAGTTTTCTGAAGGGTTCACTTCTACCGCGTGTGATAAAGGTTTCACTTCTATACGCACACTCTGATTTTTTTTTAAATTTGGGTATTTTTTAATGTAGATTAATGATACTGTCGTCTCTAAACACTTAGTTTTTTTATAAATCACGTGAAAAAGTAAACTAATTCAATATCAGTGTCGGATTCAGCTCTGGTTGTGTGTCCCGCCTGAGCGTCGAGCTCACCTTAAACTTAAACCGAGCAAAGCAATGCAGCGAGCGTCTTGCCAGCTCTGACATCACGGAAAGATACCGACCGCCTCCACCCTGAGGTCTTCCCGCCCGGGGTTATTCTAGTACATTATCACAGCGGCCAGTAACAGTTGTATTCTGAATTGTTGAATCTTCAGATGGTTTTCGGAGAGTAAACTTGTCAGAAGGATCTCGGACGGTTGTCGGCTTCCAAATATTATCTGTTCTGCGGGTGTCGGCGCCGCAGTTGGCTCGAAAAACTTTCCACTTGGCAAAGATCGCTAATTTATGATCGATGAATACGAAAGATGATTGGTAGCCCAAATCGTTACGATAATCATTAGATCTGTATGCGAAGCTATTTTTATTTTGGTAACTTATAATTTATAATACGATGAGTACATTTTTTTTAAAGTGAAAACTTCTTTAGCACCGTTGTGCTTTGATACTCGATGGACAAGAAGAAGAAGCGAGCGTCACTAAAACGAGACAAACACATCAATTAAATTTAGCTTGCGAGCGAATGAGATAGCAATAAAATATTTATATATTTCACAAGTACTCGGTTACAACATAATACGACAAATCCACGGTCCCACGCAAGTTTTCTTTGCTCTATAAGTATAGAGCGCCTGGCATACCTTAGCGGCCAGAAATTCAGCGGAACAAGGATAGAATTTTGTAAAATCAATATCCAATATTCAAACCAATCCAAAATGAACAGGCAAAGAAAACACAAAGGAGAGTGACATCTAGCGACTCTAAAAAGAAAACTCAAATACTAATAAGATGACCAAATGTATAGGAAATGGCACTGGAATTCGTCGACAAAAAATAAGCAAAAATCATCCTTCAGATTGATAAAAAAAGTGCTTCGTTGTCTCCCCACTCTTGTCTACTTTAGTTTACTTGAGGCTTTACTTCTACCGCGTGTGAATTGCACACTCTGATATTTTTAAAGGCTACAAAACAATTTCACAGTGTAAACATACCAAATTGATTCAAATTATGTAAATTTTGCAATGAACCTATAGAAAACTAAATGTCAACTTAAAACTTTTTTTTTAAATACGTGAAATGCTTTTTTGGATCTTCCAGTGCTATCAAAAATATCTGCTAATTCCGATTTGCGTGGAATAAGAGAGTTTATAAAAGATTTGGTATTTACGTTATTGTTACAGATAAAGATATTTTTGGTTCGCGTGACTCTATTAGGAACATGAAAATAATGAAATCAGTTGCAATAATGTAAAACTGTCAACAAGAGAATTAATGACTTTAAAAAGAAAAGTGACAACAGCTTCGAATATTTTAGTAGGCATTGAACGTTTTATTTACGTATTTTTCATTATTATTATTTATTAACCAAGATGGATACACACACTTTTTTTGTTTGAAATGGGAAAAAAATAAATTTAAAGTCTTCAAATAGAAATGAAACGAAAAAAAGTTGAAAAAATTTAATAATTTAATTTAAAGAAAAGAAAAGAAATGAAGTGAAATAAAGAAATAAAAATAATTGACAAGAAAAGAGAAAAATAAACTGGAATGTGTTGTTATTAGAAGTATGTGAATATTTTATATTTTAAACTACCTGTAAAATGTACAAAATTTAGTTTAAGAAAGTCTTGAAGTTTTTCGTTGTTAATGGACTCTCCATTTGAAATGTATGTACTTGAAAATTAACAGTTTTTAATTTAAATCGGACAAAAATCTAAACTCTTCTATTTTTTTTTTGTAACGAAAATGCTGTTTTGAATATCTTGGCCAAAAACGTTTGCGCCTTAAATAGATTTTTCCACTTTTTTCTTGAGAATCATTTAGTTTTTTTAAGTAGGTATTCCCACTGTGGCCTTTGTAACTTTCTGTAGTCCTCTCGATTAGCAATCCGGGTCGCTGGTCCAAATTCAAAAAAATTAATTGTGTTTTTTCATAATTTCACTTTCAATTTCAATACAAGGTAAATTTGCGGCACGTTCCAGAGTCCACAATACTCTTAGAATCACCTCTAGTAAGACCACCATTCAGAACTTTGCTTGAAATGGTTTTAGGTGTGTTTGGTGACCAGATTTGAATAGCGACTTCCCACCTTGCTCTTCCATCTTCTTCCCCTTCCTACTAAATTCAGCCTAACAACCACAATTGGGGATGCTGTAGTCTCACTGGCTCCAGGCACTTGGGAGAAGTTGTGACTCACGCGGAATTACCATTAAAAAAATTAAAATATGCGCCAATTAATTTTAATCTTATCCACTTATTGTTTATAATGTGACGAACATGAATGCGAACTGACGGTTTGTACATGTACAAATTAGGTAAATAAAATAGTTTGGTACCGAAACGGACGCCGGACAGCCGCCATAACATGTATTTTTACATATCTTCATTTTATTGTAATAAGGAATGAACCGATAAATTGGGATCATGTTTTAAAAAATCTGATCTATTCAAAACAAACTGATCATAAGGCACCTACAGTCTAAAAGAATATGCGAGAAATGTTTTCATGTGCGGTACCGTTTGGGATAAAAAAACTTTCCACAGATTTGCTGCCGCGGATCCGTCAAACGTCGGTATGTTATTATTTATTATTAACAGTGCTGGAAACCGGTGATTTTCTTCCGGGTAATTTTTCCAGGCGCCACGATTCTTTTGCAAGTGCAAATTAGTCATTTAGGTTTCAAACCGAGTTTTGGATGAATCGGATACTGATGTTAACTTTGTAATTATTTCAATTATGTTATGTTTCACATACGTACGTGAGACAGAGTGGCGAGGGAAAATATTACAAGACCTAATGAGGGGTGAGTATGCGATGAAGTTAATTGAAAAGACAAACAAAACAAACTTTCAGGAATTATCGTGAAATATCGTTAGGATGCCAAACAGTGACTTTATGATTTCTGCATATTGACTTATGCATAATTAAATGATTGAATAAATGACCATTATCTTTATCATTTTTCTGTGTCTTGTTCTCTTTCATATGTTCATTTAGATTGTTAGTGTTATCGTTTTCTTCAATGATATATTACTGATAAGAGTTTGAAAGTATTGTTGTGATTTGAAACTCGATGAAACGAAAAATAGCAACACTAAAAACGAACATATACATTTTTAGGATTTAGCCAGTGAGAGAATGAGATAGTAAAATCGGTCTCCTCTTTGTGCGGTGCTTCGTAGCTAATCGGTAAATTTATTTAAATTTCTTTGTGTGGTGCTTAGTAGCCTCCCCAATCTTGTCTACTTTATTTTTCTGAAGGTTTCACTTCTACTGCATGTGAATTGTTTTTTTTTCACACCTGATAAATATTCGCTTACTCTATAAAATGATTGTTTATCATCTGTGTAAATTAAAATATTATTTATTATTAAAGTGGATTATAAAATGCACAAGAGGAATTAAAATAAATTTGGACAAATCATTATTAAAAAAAAAACATACAAATCTTACGTTGTTCAGATGTAACAAATGAAAATATTTCAGATTTTCAAGTCACGCCTACGTCAAAACTTATGAATATATTTTTTTTATTTTCAGGAACATTTTGGTTTTTTTACAAAAATTTTTTTTTCAAATATTCTGAGATTCTACAAATATATATCAACAAATATTTGAATACTCTCAATATTATACTCTTCCCAAGATGGTGCTGGTATAATTATTTTACGAAAAAACACCATTTGGCAAGTTATGTTTTAAAGAAGCTAGCAGTCCACAATGGAGTCCTGGTACCTACCCTGATGTATGGCAGTGAGGCATGGAACTGGCAGAGGAAGGATGAAAGTAAACTGAATGCTTTTTAAATGAGATCCCTGAGACGTATGTATGGTAAAACAATGTATGATCGTGTGAGAAATGTGGATATCCGCAAAGAATGTAAGGCTGATGTAAGCATAATGAGTAAGATTAAGAAAGGGACCCTCAGATGGTTTGGGCATGTAGACCAAATGAACGAAGGAAGTAGTGTAAGAAGAATATACGACGCGAATGTGAATGGTAGAAGAAGTCGGGGACGCCCGAGGAAGACATGGCACGATCAAGTGAATCAGATACTTGAGTCGGGTCATGTCAAAAGTCAGAATAATAGAAGAGAATGTATGAGACGATGTATGAATGTGAGTGAGGCAAAGAGTGTGTGCCAAGACCGAGTTGTTTGGCGGTCCGTCCTCTCTGCCTACCCCTGCGGGGAAACGGCGTGATGGTTAGTTAGTTAGTTAGTTATGTTTTAAAAATATTAATTGTTTGCGTTCGTTCGTACGCAATATGAATATAAATAATTGGTTTTGCCCATAAACAAACTTAATTCTTTCAAAAAAGGCATCCGTGAATAAATATCGGATCGGTAATTCAATCCAATATTGTATTTTTAAGCCTTTCTTGAAAGATTTAAGTTTGTTTTGGCGCAAACAATTATTTCTCCCTAATTTTTAAAGCGTAACTTACAAGTGTTTTTTTATAAAATAATTAAACTAGCGCCATCTATGAAAGAGCAGGTAATGAATTATTGTAATTGATTAATTAAATATGCCTTTTCATCTAGACATCTTCCACGTATTCTAAAGATGCAATTTGGAGTTGATTTTTTTACCTAACAGTAAATACACTCACTCGATAGAAGAATAAATTTAAAAAAATATATATATTTTCTCAATGTACAAAATCAACGCGCATGTAGATTCGTAAATAAAACGTGATGACTTTTCATCCATTCTAATGACAGCTAAAAACAAACACTGCTATTTTAAGCTCAAAGTTTTTGGCAGATGATAATAATTCATAGAACATTTAACGAGTGGCATGTCCACGTGTGACGTAGAATTAGAAAAAAACCTCGCATTGGTCGAATTACAGAGTGCCTAGGAAGTGCGATATTTAACTAGGAAATACTTACGATAGCGTATTAATCATCTGTACATTGTATCAGCGCAAACTAGACAAGCTAAATTATCAAGTCAATAAGTCATCATCACGTAACTTGTCACGGATAAAAATAAATTGGCCATCTATGATTTTGTATTACGGAACCCCACTGTACGACAATTGTACGTACTACGTCAGAATCAAGCATCCATATCTATCAGAACTTATACTTAAGTCAATCTGCTCACACCAGAAGATATGTGGAAAATTGAATGGCAATTGACCAACCAACGTGGGAAAGCCCATCTAACACGAGACCCTACTGAGAGACAGCCTGGGTTCTCATTGCCTCGTAAACTCTGGTCCCCCATTAATAGAATAAGGTGCTCCCGTAGCCGTGATGCATAGATGTGCATTGCGAATGATGTGTGGTGCAGACCACCGGGTGTGGTCAACGAATGCCCGCTCCATTCATTACCCCAGCGGGATTGGTGAGGTCCACTGGGTGACGCCTGTGGCCCTAGACTGCCTCGCAGAACTAGATGCCCCCCTCTGACCCCCCATCTTACGAAAGAAGAAGAAAAACTAACCCGGTTAGGATTAACTATTGTTATTTATTATCCCATTATCGCAACAACTCAATATTACAGGGGTAACAATTATTACCATCAATCTAAAAGACTGTTTATAAAAGGTCCAACTAAAATTTCTCAATTGCGTGATGAAATATGATTGATAGCTGAAATTTTAGATTTGAAATACCCGTTTAATTATCAACGAATAATTTTAAAAACTTTGTAAATTATAATAGAATATTGTAAACCACATCCCCGAATTAAACAATCTGCTCTGACTAGAGGAACAATGTAACATTTTTTTAATTGAACACATTTTGCAAGAAAAATAATATCTTCAAAATTTGATTCATTAATACAGTGATTCAGTCGAAATAAAGCTTTAATGAAATGAAAAAAATTCACTTTGTAAAACACCACTATTTAATCAAATGACGAAAGAAACCTTTGGTTTCGGAACATTTTGATAATTTTGATTAAATAGTGGTGATTTACAAAGTGATTTGTTTACATTTAATTAAAAATGACACCACAAAATGAATATGCAAAGTTTGAAGAAGAAATGAAGCTTGTTCAAAATGTACAGATACCTACTTGTTTCATAACGCTGATGAATTTCATACGTATTTGTGTTCCAATTTACCATGCAGATCGGAGGAACCCAGATTTTGAACTTCCGCACGTTAAGTGTATTTACCTATACGGTGGACTAAGTCAAGTACCAAAATATCGTCAGTCTATCAACAACCATCGTAACAAATAGTAACGTGACATTTCGCTCGACGTTGAAATGTTATTTTCTATCAATCGGAAGCGTGTAATGTGAAGTATTATCTCGCCGTCTTTATCGAATGCTTTGTGTGAACCGCTTCATCGTATCGTGACACAAACTCCATCGTGGTTCTAATAACCGAACAATCTTATCGTACGCCTTGGATATACCTATGACCGTCGCCGAATGAAGATCAAGCTACGAGACACAACAGTGAGTATTGCTTAATTGTGTATACCGGATCTTGTTTGGTGATTGGACATAATTCTTATCGAAATCGATAAGCGTTTTATTTAGCAAGGAATAACCAGAGGTTATTCTAAACCCCCGTGCCCTGTGCACGATTCACTACTTGCCTAAAGTTCACAAAGTTTTTTATTTTTCATTATAAATTCGCACCACAACGCATTTTCTTGCGAATAAAGTTTTTAAGTACCTGTTTTAATTGAAACGGTGGCTTTTAAAATAAAATTATGGCAGATGTTGATGTTGAAATATGCAAGCGACGAAAAATATATCAGTTTTTCGTGAACGTTTTTTAAAGCAAATGATTCATTATACCTATGTATATTTCAGCTTTCTAGGATGTTTGTGAAAATTTCACTTCACTGCTAACATTCCTCCGGCTATTAATACATATTATTTAGTGCAAACTCTCCGCACCGCCTGTGGGCAAGTTGCCACGGGTTCATCTCAATTCTCAGCGTTATTTGTGACAAAAAAATCAAAGCACGCATCAATTAAAACAAATGACTTTTAAATACCCGCGAGTGCGAATCATACTAGTTGGATAACCCATAAAATTTGGCCAATTTAAACATTTACCGTCTTACTTATTAAGATTCTTGCGCGCCGGTTCAACGTCGGTATAGTTATACCGGGTGTATAAGATGGATTTACCAATCTCTAGGCATTAATGTCAAACTAGCACAGACTCGTGAAAAATAGGGCAATATAATAATTATAGAATTTGTCAAGCATTGGAACGCCTCCGTGGTCGAAGAAAAGTAAATTAATTTTATTGGTTTGTTTATTGATTAATAAAACATTTAAAATAATGTAAGATCAATTTGCGTTATACATGTTAGATGTTATACTGAACACCTACTCATCTAACGTGTTATATGTACAAGTTATAATGAAAAATAGAGCGCTATTTACTATACGAACATGACTAATCAAAAAATAAAAATTGTTAAAGGATTTCGGCACAAATTTGATTTATAAATTACCGATTTGAATTGCTTCTAAAATCTTCCAAAATTGATTTTTTTATAATTTAAAACACAAATAAATAAAGTAGAATACATCCGTACCTATTACATATTTGCCATTCCTTTAAATATTTATATGAAATAGACCGCTCAGCCGTTCCTCTTTACATATAAATTTATTGTTTGATTGAAATGGTTTAATACGTATCAGCCTCTGATTTCTAAAATTAAAAGTTCCTTGAACTTACATAAATATTTTAAGCATTATGCAGGAATACAGAGGAATAATTCACACGACCTATGCACCGATAACCGAGATTATAATATTTTTTTAAGGGATACTTCTATAGCCCCGCTGTGATTTAAATTTCGTATGAAACGGAAATGACGATTACCGCACCTGCGACGCATCAACTGCGCTCATTGCCCGCTTTGATTATGTCAATTTTAAAGGCTCCTATTGGTTGAGATAGGAAATGGAAATTACGCTAGGTCTGCGCTCATTGGTCGCTTTGATTATGATCTCACTTTTCAATTATTGGTTGAGATTGTTTTGGTAAAATTTGGCTTCTACCGCGTGTAAACTCAGTCGATTTTTTTTTACCATTAGGTACCAACTATTTTTTAACGACAAATTGCGAAATATCAAATTTACACCGAGGTAAGTGTATGGTGGTTTCAAATATCTAAGACAAAGAATAGTTTTAATTCAATTTGGGAGGCTATTGCCATTTCGGAAATGCGGAACCATTTCCCGTGAATAACCGACACCCCTGCCATGGGTTATCCCAAGTGGTTATTTAGCAGGGGTACGTTTGATGATTTAGCAGGGGTGCCCGGGATCACGGGGTGAGGTTTGTCCGGGTCTTGGCGGCGGATGAGTCTGCCCGTCAGCTGCACGGCAGACCGGGATTGGGAGAGAAGGCTTGAAGGAGTCCCCTTGACCTCTCCAGCCGGACTCTCTCGCTGCACCGCAGTGAGAGGGGTGGAGTCGCACGTCCGTCACTCCTTGATGAATTGACCCACATATTTTTACCCATCCTTCATTCTTTTTTCCTTCCCAGAACTTTCTCTTCTCCTTTTCCTACAAAGACTTTCCACATAACATCTCCAAGGGTGACACACGCCCTGACGGGAATTATTTTCCTCAGGGACTCCAGAGGATGAAATTCTCGCGGTAGAAGTGAAACCTTCAGAAAACTAAAGTAGAAAATATTGGGGAGGCTACGAAGCACCACACGAAGAGGAGACCGATTATTCTTTCTCATTCTCACCGGCTAAATCCTATAGATGTATGTGTTTATTTCTTTTTAATGTCGCTTTTAGTTTCATCGAGTTTCAAATCACAACGGTGCTAAAGAAGATTTCGCTTCCAAAACAATTTTAGAATGATGAATCAGTTTGTGCAAACACGAGTTGTGTGGCGGTCCAACCTCTCTCCGTACCACCGCTGGTAGTTAAATATAATGAATTAAATAATGGCAGTTGATTAATTCAAAAATTTACGTAGCAGAACGTATTTTAAAATAAAATCAGTGTTGGGATGAAGTTGTACGTCATCTATTAAACATAAGATCTTTCAAACTTTTTCTTATATTTTTTGTTTAACCCTTTATCTTTTAATTTTTGCGAAGGGTCTAAATACTTTGGGGTATGACTTTATAAATTAAACGAAAAAACAACGTTGTAATTGAATTTCAAAGTGTGTTTAGTATATAAATGAATAAAAATATAAGAAAAACTTCCTGATATGCAAGAATGCGCTGTCTGTATCGATATACGTGTGCAGTGTGCATATTCCGTTAATAGAATAATGGTCTTTATAAATTCGACCTGACTTCGAGTCTTAAATAAATACATGTACCATGCAGCATCGTTCCGTAACTTGTTTGCCGATTTTCCAGTGAAAATACTTATAGCTGCTATTTTTATTCTTTTTGTATGTAAAAAAACAGGTTCGTTTAATATTATTTAGAAAACGTGGGATTTCGTTACAACAATCAGGATTGAAAATTCCAACAAAAAACTTGTTGTTCTGGAACATCGTTAACATCGGTACATCTTGCCTAAGTCTTTACACCTGCTGGTAAAATACTCATAGACTCTGAGAAAGGTTGTACGTACATCTTCGACGATCGTCCTCTTCCTTTTCATACGTCCATACTATGAGTATCTACGTGTGCATCAGTATAATTTAAAATAATTATTTTTTGAAGTGTTGGTTGAGATTGTTTTGGTAAAGTCTCGCTTCTATCGCGTGTTAACTGCACTCGATTATATTTTATTTGCACGCGGTGATTTTCATAATTTATTTCTTTAATAACTCTGTTTAAATACATCTGAATTTCACTTTTGTTTGTTTGAAGCGGAATCTTGGAAGTGGAAATGAACCCGCTTTCCGACAAACGATCAAGCTGAAACTCGGCAGATGGACTCATTGTCGATGACAATGCATTTTATCAACCACGGTGGCAATCACACACAAACACTAGGTCATTTTCACATTTTTTTTAAATTCGAAGAAATTGAAGCTGTATACATGAAATAAATGTCAGTTTCAAAAAACAAAAATTGTAAGGAAGGTGCATATCTCAAACAAACCAATTTTTTTAAATTGTTTTTTAAAAACTTTTAAAGGGTTTAAAAATAGATATATTACATTTTGTTTTAAAAAGTTTTATTTTCTCCGTACAACTTTTCAAAAAAAAATGTCTGGAAATTGTTACATAGTTAATGCCTAAGAAATACAAAAAAAACATGTACAAAAAAAGATGTATTACCTTAAAAAAGCCTATTTTTACGGGTTGATAAAAATGGTAATTTACGTTAAAAATATCCCACAGTGGAGTCTTCTAGAATGGTGTGTAAAAATGTATAATATACAAGCTATTTTGTGTGTCTTGTTTTTTTTTATTGGGAAAAAGTGTCAGGCCTATCACTGTCGCCCAAAAAATTAATTTGACATTGAAAAAATATTTTACGCCCATAATTCATTGTATTTTATCACCGTTGCGGCGTCGATTTTCATCAATATTATGATCAACATTATAATCATTTGCAGGGACTAAAATACATTGGCAGAGATTTCGACCTCGGATTCATCAAAACAGACAGCAAATCTTCAATTACCTATTACTGGCTTTGTTTACGTCATTATCTGACCATTAGGCATACGATTTAATAAGTTTCAAGAATCAGCTGCATGATTTGAAAATATTATTATGTAGTATTTTTTATATGATTACTAGCTGACCCGACGAACTTCGTACCGCCTCAGAATCAATATTTTTAATTAAGTTAAAAATTACACAATGAAGCAATTATCAATGCGCAACTGTCCGTGTTTTGTTTTTGTAATTATCAGAGATGGCGTTGTGTACGGATTTATATTTTTGTGGTTTTCTTACTTTTACAATTACTTACGGGAATTCGGGAGGCAGATACGGGTGCCGCCGCCCCGGGAACAATTTATTGAATAACCAACACCTCTGCCATAGATCACCCCAAGTGGTTCGCTACGTTTGGTGATTTAGCAGGGGTGCCCGAGTTCATGAGGTGACTTATGTCCGGGTCTTGGCAGTTGATGCGCCTGCCCACCTGCTGCGTGGCGGGCCGGATCGAGAGAGACTGGTTGAGGGAGGCCTTTTGACCTTTCCAGCTGGACTCTCTCGACCCATTGCCTTGCACCACAGTTGGAGGGATGGATTCATACGTCCGTCTATCTCGGACACACTGACCCCCAGATTCCTACCCACCCCTCATACCTTTTTTCTTCCCAGAACTTTCTATCCTCCCCATTCCTTAAAAAAATCCTCCACACAGCATCCCCTAAGATAACATAGGTCCTGAGATAAATTATTTTCCTCAGGGCCTCCTGTGTGGAGCTTATGTAAAAAAATGCGTTTCATTTCAGAGATTTATTATAATTATTGTATTTTTCCTTTGGAGGTTTGCAGACATACGTTCACCATTTGTCTCATTTTCGACTATTGACATTGAGTGTGTAAGAAAGAAGGGCAGCATTATATGATTAAAAACAAATGCACAACAATCAACGCATTGACATTTGACGTTTTTGAATTTTTGGAATTCACGCACAGTTCAATATTATATCCCTCACAATATTGCTGCAGTTCTTTCAAAATAGAGAATTCGTTCCATACAAAATGTATGGGGAAAATAATTTTCTTTATAACTATTTATTTCGTTAACTTTTGTGATGTTTTAATAGTTATTATCCTATCCGGGGCGGAGACAAATCCAACAAATCAAAGATCATTAAAATCAGCGCAGCCGTTCTCGAGTTATAAATAGTGTAACTAACCCGACTTTGTTTTATATGTTTTTACAATGTATAGTGTGAACTCACTCGAGTCTCAAAATACTCAATAACCCCCCAACCACTCATCTCGACCCTAACGGTCCAAAACCTACTAATGTTTTATCTTATACTTAATATCAAAAAAAATGTCAGCGGACACTTTTACTTCAAATAGTGTCAGGATCAGGGGTAGCAAGTCAAGTATGTCGCTTAACACCCTGTGTAATTGTATACGGTAATTGGTGTGACAAAAATATAGTGTAAAAATACAATAATAAGAAATCTCGATTATTTTATCCCATTCTCTCGCAGACTAAATTCTATAAATGTATCTATTTGTCTCTTTTTAGTGTCGCTTTTTTGTTTCAACGAGTTTCAAATCTCAATGGTGCTAAAAAAGTTTTCTTTCCAATAATTTAATGTTAGTCCTTTTTTGTAAAGCATAATTCATTTGAAAAATTACTACGGGTCACAGATACTTGTAACTTTTAAAAAATATAATAAAATATTAATAAAAACCATTTTCAGACTTCAATTATTCAATTTATCGCAAGTATTATGCGCGTTTTCGACTTCGACATATTTTAACAGCACGACAAGCTTTATAAATTTAAATCTTAATATACACGAAGCAGTTGACTTACTGTTTTTAATTAACCCCCTTAACATTAGATGTGTTTTAAATATTTGTACAACCGATAAACAACCCTTTACCCTATCAGATAGTTGTTTATCAATTATGTAACCTTAACAAAACGTTTATTAGTAAGAGCCAACATGTACAGCAATAACTCGTTAAACTTTATGATGCAATATAAGGAAGAAATATCTTAAATATATAGTTAACAGGGCAGTTTGTTCACAATATATTAATAATAACTAATAACGTAATAACCAATGTATGGCATTGTTTACCAATCAGAGAATGATTGATTGAAATCAGTGATGCTGGCCGGAAACTGTGTAGATGTTTTCCTGATCTCTACATGTGCTCGAAATATAGCATTTGCATTATTATTAATTGAACATATATACATTAAACAGAAATTACTGTTGAAGTGAAACTTCTATAGCCCCGTTGTGATTAGGAGTTCGGATGAAACGGAAATGTCGCATACAGCACCTGCGAAGCGTAAAACTCCTATCAAGGCTCCTTTTGGTTGAGATATAGAACGGAAATTGGGCCAGGTCTGCGCTCATTGGCTGCTAGGATTATGACCTCACTTTTCAAGGCTCCTTGGTTGAGATTGTTTTGGCAAAATTTCGCTTCTACCGCGTGTTAACTGCACTCGATTTTTTTTTATCTTCAATTGTGTTTTATGCACGTTCGTAACTTCCACGTATTCATGACACAGGCCCCGAGGGAAATTATTTTCTTCTGGCCTTCTGTCTTGAGTAAACATAAAAATGGGTAGCTAATAATATTTTTTGTATTTCTTGAGCATTAACTGTATAACAATTTCTAGGGATTTTTTTTTGAAGAGTTTTATTTGACCTGTACATATGTTTTATTTGACCTGTACATATGTTTTATTTGACCTGTACATATGTTACTAAATTTTTATTTTTCTGTCACACGTTTACGACACTTCCGTGTCATTTATTGGCAATTTTAAAACTAATTTTAAAATTATGGAAGTACAGAAATGATTAGATTTTATTAGGTGAGGGTAGTAGGAGTGGTGATTTTGGGCGGAATAAGGCCGTCCGTTCATGGAAAAACAAACCAATTGTCGACGCAATCGCAATCAACCTCCTAAACAAAATCCATATTTTCCTGATTTGAAATATCGCAGGTTACTTGAAAACAATTTGACAGTTCGTGAGCCGCTACCATGGCAACCTGTCAACAATGCAACTGAAACGCGTCGCGACTGCGACGGCAGTTTCAGAGTTTCAGTTGCATTGTTGACAGATTGTCGTGGTAATTGCTCACTACTCCTACCGTTTTGTCATGTTTTTACATGTCAGATAAGAAAAATATCGATTTTGTTCTGCAGGTTGATTGCGATTGCGTCGACAATTGATTTTTTTCAGTTCTCAACGAGCGAAGGCCCTGCGTCCCTACGTAAATAACCATTGTTCATCATATTCCCCTGTTATATTGACTCCTCCCACCGTTATTTCCCCTCCCCCCCGCTAAATCACCTCTCCCACAAGCTTAAACTTTTTTTTTACATGAATACTGCACAAGAGTCCCAACTGCTCCCGTCTGGAGCCAGTGAGACTATGACATCCACAATTGGGGTAGTAGTGAGGCTGAAGGTAGTGGGGAGGGGAAGGAGATAGAGAAGAGGGAGGTGGGGAAGTACCTGGCTATTCAGATCTAGTCACCTAACACGGCTAAAACCATTTCAAGCAACGCTTCAACTTTGAATGGTGGTCTCACACCAGGGCGATACTGAGAGTATCTTCCACTTTAGAACGTGCTGCAAATGTACTATATACTATTTTTAATGAATAAATTGTGAAATAACACAAATTAATCAAATAAAATTTATTTGCCATGCTGGGATCTTTACCGCTAGACTATGCCGGTTGTCAAACCTAGTAAAATCTTTTAAGATTTAAGATAATTTTGAGTTTGCTTGTGAATGAAAAGGATGTGGCGAAACCGGTAGCAGATAAATGAAAATTAAGTAAAACTCTTCAGAACTAAATAGCTAATATAATATTAAACATTTATTTAAAAAAAATTGAATATCGCACAGATATTCCAACTAAATGAGCCAGTGAGGCTATGCTATTGCAAACAATAGCATGGCCTCATGTATGTTGTGATCGTAAAGAGGGTTGGGAAAGGAAAGAGAATGGGAAGAGGAAGTCTGGGAAGTACCTAGCCATTCAGACATGGTCACCAAAGACGTCTTAATTCATTTCAAGCGGCGCTTCAATTCTGAATGGTAGTCTTTCACCTAGAGTATCTACCGTTCTGTAAGAAGTGCGCTATTTTCACTAAAATGTTAACCTAAATACCTGGCGAAGCCGCGTAGTAAAGCAAGTTAATTCATAAATTCAAACAATCCGCCATAATTTATCGTCGGTTGAAAGAAATTGGACCACTCGCGTGTTTACGATAAATAATTCACGAGCATTCAAAGTGTTAATAAAATAAATATTTATGAGGGCTACATTATGTTCTATACAAAAAATACTCGATCATATGTTTTTTGGAAGGAGCTTGTGAATTTTTCTTTCACACTCTAATAGTAATTTGTTTCCAAACTTTAGATTTAAATATTTTTTTCGTTGATTAATATACAAAAACGCACAACTTTTCAGCTTTACGATTAAGGCTTCTCTCTTTTTTAAATCTGCATCTTTAACTCTGCCTAAAGTCCGGGCAACGCCAGGGACTACAGCTAGTGATAAATGTATTAATTTACACAGGATGACAATAAAAACGGATATAATAAAAATAACAACAGTCAATATGTCCAGGAGTGATGGACGTATGAATCCATTTCTCCCACTGCAGTGCAAGGCGATGAGTCAAGAGATTCCGGCTGGAGAGGTCTAGATTAGATCTGACCAGTCTCTCGCAATCCAACTGGCCACGCAGAAAACCACGACCACGGCAAACCTTACTCCATGAACCCGGGCAACGTTTAGTTAATCCGAATAAGCTTGCTTTACCATCACCAAACTTGCGAACAACTCTGGATGACCTACGGCAGGAGTGTTGGATATCCAATAAATTGTTCCCGAGGCAGCGGTACCCAAACCCGCCTTCCAAATTCTGATGTTCCCGAGAAAGCTTAATTTTCCTTTTTTCTGATGAAATTGGTCAACTCATTCAAATATCGAATTTCTTTCTTGGCCAGATTCAAGTTTCACTGACCTGTCTGAGGTCTAGGCGACATTAGTCTTCTTTCAAGTCATCGTAGTTGTTGAATCACACTTATTGACGTTCTACAATAAAATGTAGGTGGGTTCATAAAAAAACTTTTAAGACAAATGAGCCGAAAGTTTACATTATTGTTATTTTGACAATGCTCGAAATAAAAATATTATATATATTAGTAAAGCAATATTTGACAATGTTCGTAGGTGTTATGTTATTAAATATGATATCGTATATACGTAAAGTTTTGTAAGCTTCACCAACCCACAGCAAAACGATATATTGATCATAAATCCGGATCGCAAGTACCAAAACAATCACACTTAATAGTGACGTATATCGAAAATGCGAGTTTTCCCGCCCTGTCGGCCATCTGGCGATACTCTATGGCAGCGCTGATAAAATGCAAGCTCGGAAAACTTGCATAGAGATTGACCCGGACTTTTCCCCGGCAATTGGGCGCCACGCCGTAAAAAGGTACCGACCCATTCATGCGATTGAAATAGGTGGCGATTATAACGAGAATGATTTTTTAACATACTGCCAGCGTTATTTATTCTTGATTCCAATTAGATTAGTCGAGTGAATGCGGCGCTTAACGCATTTGGAATCTCGGATGCGAAGGTCATACGCAAAATTCTTCATTCCTTTATTTGTGTGTTGATGCGACTGTGCGGCAATGGGTTCTTACAAATAACAACGACATGCGACACTGTGTTTATTGACATTCGCTGGGTTTGTGATGGAATCAATGTAAATCTCCGGATGTGATGTGTGTGAACGATCTTAAAGCAGATACCGTTTTTAAGTATACACACGTCAGATAAGTTATGATTATTCTGTTCTAATTATGTTCTAATTAATGTAAATAAATACATAATGTTATAAGGTCATCGACCGATTATTGTTGTAAAGACACGATGTCAAGATGTGAATAGCATTTGAAAATATATAATTTATTAAAAATAAATATATTACTATATCATTGTAGAAGAAGATAATAAATACTAAAAAACTAAACGAATTGTGAAAAGAATAAGATACAGTGAAGGTAATCCACCTCTTACCCGCCCTGGTATAAGTAACTGATGGTTACTCCTTCAAGGCTCTCGCAAGATTCTAATTTTTTGATTAAACGAAGCTACATTTATTTATTTTGAACGAATCTAGACCTCCAGTGTCCATGCATACGTTGTTAGTAAGCAGTATGCAAGTGCTTTACAGTAAAAACAAAATGCAAAAAAATAGGTTAGTAAGACAAAGATAAATTAAACAGGGCAAAAGAAAAACTCATTCATGAGACTCCATGACGCGGCATTGCATCTGTAAAAAACCTGCAAGCACCTGCAAGCACCTGCAAGCACCTGCATAAAATAGAGAACATAAGAAATACAATAAATCTCAAATCAATAGGCAAGTACCAACAAAAATGTGTATGGCTTTCGGTCTGACCATAAACTACACTTAGCTTCCGTGTCCCTTAGCCAACCACTCAGTGAAGCCTCAAAGAATGTTAACTGAATATTTGGGGTAAAATACCCAAAGACTAAAAGAAAATTCAGCGTTGGGTAGTCAGAGGCAGGACAAAGGACAGTCAAGGTCGTCTGATCAAACCTCAAGCCTACAAATGTCATTGGGGGAGGCGCAGACAGGTTTGAGAAGGATCTGCAAAATCAATAATGAAACTAAAGATGAAGCAGGGACGAGGTCCAGCACACCCCCATATGGGGATGGGGAAAAAAAAAATTTAAAAAAATTTTTTGGAGTTCAGTTCATCCAAAAAACATTGAGTTAAAGAAAAACAAAACAAAACAAGGAACATGGCATAAGTTAACAGGTAGTATAGTAAATATAAACAAAACAAATCGCAAAGCAATTATATACATTTTTTTAAAAATATAATGAACAAAATAACACAACGCAAATGTAAAATATAACTCATAATATATAATAAAATAAAAGAAATAACATATTACAGAAACACAAAACACAAAAATCATAAAAAATAAATCCAACATAAAAGAACAAGATACAGAAAAATATAATGGTTGCAACTGGGACTTGAACCCTGGATCTCTTGTCTTACCGGGATGAATGCCTTACCAAATCAGCTACTGAGGCCTCTTATTTTTAAGTCATTTATGTCAATCTGGTATTTCATATTTCATAATTAACAACCTTCGACTGTTTTCCCATATTATTGCCAGCTACCTTTTTAAATGGAAACAGAAATTTGTTCGAAGACCTGGTTTGTAACCTAGATTGTGTCCAATTTTATTTTATGTGGGACACCTATTGACATTTTTGTAAAAGGCTAAATGAATATTTATTTTTTTATTAGAACAACTCTCTTTTTATGACAACTTTTGTAGTATGTACTAGTTTTATTACTGTGATTTATTTTGTAAATTCTTAAAATTTAACACTTTCAAAAATATATTACATGTTTACACCAAGAATATACAACAATAAAAAACTTTTATGAAGTAAAACTTCTTTACGCACGCTTGACTTGGGGAGTAAGCTGGTGAATACGTGACGAGAGCGTTACGAAAAATGTGATCGGGAGAGGCGAATAAGCTGGTGAATGCGTGACGAGAGCGTTATGAAAAGTGTGAGATATAAGTTAGTGAAATTTACTTCAGTCGTGTGGTCTCAAGCACACTCGTTTTTTTGTATAAACCAGCTCGCTCACAGCTGAACCTGTTCCGAGAAGGAAGAAATTTAATTTATAATAATTTATACATAATTTACTATTACATATATTCATTCAAGTATATTAGATTTTAAAACCCACCTTTGAATCATGCTTACCATTCACCTTTGTGAAAATATGTTAAAACGTTAAATGGATGACCTCAAATTCCTTCTAAGCCTGGGCTCAAAAATAAGTTTTTCATTTTTTATGATTTATATTTTTTAAGATGATGGAATGCTTTATGTTTCTTACGAAATAATGATGATTCTAACAGAAGAAAATGGAAACCAGCACAATAAATTATACGATATCATTTTATTATTTGCAATAGTAATTTCGTCGAGTGCGTCGGGGAACCCTGTTGAGTTACGTACTGTCACTGAATGGATAATGCGATAGACTAGTGTTTTATGCTTTTCCGTTTGCCTAAAGCAAGCTCAAGTTTTAAATACATCAACATGAGACTGGTTGAGGAGGTCTTTTGACCTCTCGAGCCAGAATGCCTCGATCCATTGCCTTGCACTGCAGTTGAAGGGATGGAATGCTTGATTCCTTGAAACCCTTAGATCCCTACCCACCCCTTACCTGACCTTAGAGAATTTATTTTCCTCAAGGCTTTCTGTGTGGAGCTAATGTAAAAGAAAATTTAAAATGAAACGGAATCTTGGAAGCGAAAATTGATCCAACATCCGATCGAGCTAAAACTTGGCAGATATAATATATTATAATAAAACGAATATAAAACTTTATTCCACTTAATTTTATTGGACCGTAACCGGTTTCAGCTCGTCAAAGCCATCTTCAGACTGGTACAAATATTTCCTAGTCTACGGTTTATATACACAACATATTGGGGAGGGGGAGGGGGGTGGTCTACAAGAAAACTTCATAAATATAATAACGATTTCACAATAAAATTAGGTCATTAGTAACTCATATTACTTGTAAGGTTTTTCCCTAATCATCATTGAAGTGAGCTGCAAACCCAATGTAATTAGCTTACTGGAATTACCAAAATATTTAGAAATTCGATAGTCTAAAATGACTTAGCAACAAATATAATTATTGTAATTGATTAAAATCCTTGTAGACCACCACTCTCCCCCTCCCCAATATGTTGTGTATATAAACCGTAGACTAGGAAATATTTGTACCAGTCTGAAGATGGCTTTGACGAGCTGAAACCGGTTACGGTCCAATAAAATTAAGTGGAATAAAGTTTTATATTCGTTTTATTATAATATATTATAATGGAATTCCACCATGAAATATCACTCTCAAAAATAGAAATATTGGCAGATATACTGATGATTGCATAATTTGGTTCTATCAATTTGGTTGCCAATCACGTAACACACACAAATTTGAAGAAATTAAAGCTCATGAATTCGATCCTTCCGGGTTTGGCCCGGTTGGTAAGGCATTTGATTAGAATCACTAGGTAAGACGGATCAGCCCTCGGTCAAACTTTGTTTTTGACTGTTGGTGACAAGGAATCAAATCGCTACATCTTTCAATCAGAAACAAGACGTTGCTCGAATGGCTTTATCTATTTTTCTTGACTACGTCTGAAAAGCCAGGTACATTACAATATTCCCCTTCCTCATTTCCTTCCTTTAATAATTCAACATAATTCAATTGGGGAAGCCATTGTCAACAGGCTCTGGAGAATTTGGAGAAATTCTTAAAAAAATAAATTTCGAAAATGGATCACACTTCTTGGGATTGCCTGTTCACTGGGCCAAGCAGTTGCATAATGGTAATTAGAGTACTGGGTACAAAGTGCACAGTTAGCGAGCCACGTGGCTCTCACGTGGTGATGCGATCCGTCGGTTCCATGACTAAACAGAATAATCACAAAACAGTACATTTATGAAAAGTCATATAAATTTATTGAAAGGGATTTAAAAAAAAACGAATGTGCTTCAGACCACAAAACTGAAGTAAAACTTCACTAACTTATATCTCCCTCTCTAGTTCCGTTTGCCTCGCCCGACCGTTCGCCTCGCCAGATCACTCTTTTCGTAACGCCCTCGTCACGCATTCACCAGCTTACTTCCCAAGTCAAGCGGGCGTAAAGAAGTTTTACTTCAAAAAAATTTCCTTTACATCATAATCTAGATAAATTTAGTCTTTTTTTAGAAATATTTATAAACAACATAATATATTTGTCACAGTTCTATTTGGTCCGGTTAACCGGCAATGTATTTAGAGTTGCAGCGGTGCATCTGCACTCAAGGCCGACCGCCGGTTATCTTAAACTGCGTATTAAAACAATTTTATTGGCATATTGTAATGTATAATAGCCAGGAGTTACTTTCAATGTTAGATTATTTCCATTCATGTTATCAGGGACTCTCGCCTTCGATTCGGAGCGAATGTTATCGGTGATTTATTACTTACAATGTACTGTTATAAGAACACCGCTCGGTTACGCTTTTTCGGTGAATATATGTGAGTTTATTGCAAATCTTTCGTGGAGGATGTTGGAATACCATACATTTGTGAGTAGAATCATAAACAAATTAATTTAATCCTTATTGGCTATTTTTTTATCCGTGTAAGTATATATTTTTCAATAAAATATGTATTTATTTACAATAATATTAACAAATTATAAAAAGGTATTTATGCAAATCGAACCAATCAATCGTCGGCAGGTTCTACTATTTTTATTTAATAAAAATAATATTACCTTAAAACTCTGTAGAACTGCACAAGTTTCGAAGCCATTTCGAAGCAGCTACGAGTTTTTATTCCTTATGTCTTATCGCCTCTTCTTACATCTATTTGTCTATTTTTGACTCTTCCTGGTTCATATTGTCTCTTCTTGTATTTACTTGGCTTTTCTACTATTTTCTTATCTCTTCTTATCCGTTCTTGCCGCTTCTCGGCTCGCCTTGGCTTTTATTGGCTCTTCTTGAGTCTTCCTACCTCTTACTGCTCCTTCTTCTAGTTTCTTTTAATTAATTTTGGTCTCTTCTCGTACCTAATTGGCTCTCCTTGCTACTTTTTGTTTCGTTTTGCACTTCTCGTCCTTTCTTGGCTCATCTTTTCTCTTCTTGGCTCTTTTTGAATATTCTACTTCTCTCTATCCCTTTTTACTCTTCCAGTCTCTTTTGGCCTCTTCTCATCTTTTTGGGCTCGCTTTGTCTCTTCTTGGCTCTTCTTGAATCTGCTTACTTCTTCTTGCCTCTACTTGGATATATCTTAGATCTAATCTTCCCGTAGATTGGCCATCACACCACTCCATCCCGGCACACACCCCCGCGCCACTCATACTCATACAGCGCCCTACTCGTTTTTCCCAAGTGCAGACTTCTGACATAACCAAATTTAGTTTTTTGGAAAAATTAAAATGTATTATAATTAAACAAATGTACAGTCATCTGAAGTGTAATGAAAAAAACCGATTGAAAAAAAGTATACATTTAAGAGAAAGATAACGTAACATTTTTCACGTTGTTCTAAGATTATTACGGGCTTCAAATACCTTCCCGTTCAGTGCTCAGAAATTTTATGTCAATAACCAATCTCCAATCCAAAAATAAACAAAAGAGAATAGGTATATCTTTTCTTGTGAGTATATGTTATTGGTGTGATTTTCAATCGAATTCATTGCAAACTTTCAATGGCCCTGTAGTTAAAAAAATATTCATGTACCTTTATATAATTCGTAATTAATAATATTACTTAATTAATATTTCTTAATTAAATGAAGACAATATAAGCGAAACTCAATCGAAAAGCTGAAAATAGAAAAATCGTAAAAAGATATCTGAGACTCGAACACAGGGCCTTCGCCTTGCCAGGGCGCAACTCTACCAACTGAGCTAATGGCTCCCTATCCTATTCGGTCATATTTAACTATATCATATTCGACTAAGAATTACCAACATTATCTTTTCTTCACGCATATTTTTTTGACTGCTATATTTATGTATGATAGCAAGATTCAAATCTGAACTAAATGCTTTCTAGATAGATCTTATCCATTAATAATAAATAAAATAATTTTTATACATTTTTATTTTTAATATATTATTTTGACTCTTCTGCAAGTCAAGAATGAATTTTTATTTTTAAGTTAATGAGTAAAACCTCAAATAGTAATATTTAATTAAATGAAGACAATCAATTAAAAAATTTGAAAACAGAAAAAGATTCGGCCATATCTGGGTCTCGAACCCATTTCTTTCCAAAGGACTTTCGCCTTGCCGGGGTAACATAGGTAAATATCATTAAGTGTGTAAGTATATACGTCACAAAGCATCCTTTTTATGGTGAATAGCCTATTTCAAATAAATATTTATATTAATAAGTGAATATTACGTGATTATAAATTAATAAAATGCTTGTACTAATTCACGTTTTTATTTAAATCCACAAAATTATTAATAATAATATTTGAATAAATTTTAAAAATCAGAGTGTGTAATTCACGTGTGAAACTAGAAAGTCGCTAGATACCGCTTTCCTTTCTTTTCTGTTTATTTTAAAGTGGTTCGAAGATTGGATAATGATTTCACAAAAACAAAAATGTTTTTTTTTTTGGATTTCGTAGGATTCGAACCTCTGTTTGAGCTTGAGTCTCTCTGGCCGCTGAGACTTGTCAGGCGTCTTGCCCACTGCGCTATGGGAGGCACGCGCTGAGGTGCGAATTTACCGCATTATAATAGAACCTAGTATTTGTGTAGAACTGAGTTGTGACGCATTTACGTTTCATCCGAATTTCAAATCATTAAAGGCGCTAAAGAAGTTTCATTTAAAAAATACACATAATTTCAACTGAATCATCAATTAATGTAAATATGTTATATTTACAAATTATGAAAGATTGGTCCCGTCAATTATAAAAGAATGGTCGTTGTCACCCATCAATATCACAAGAAGCAAATTACAACATACGTTTCTTTTGAATGCTCCATAATGACGTGGATACGACCTCTGCCAGGTTTTACTTTATCAGCCTTGCGATAATCGTAATTATAATTAATTTTGCTGTGGGAACGATAAAATAGTTATTACTTTGCTATTGTTCGTATTTCATTCAATTTCCTATGCAAATACACGTACCAATGAGTAATTTAACAAATACTCCGTTCGGGTTCGTGCTCATTGAAAAAAAAAAGCTTTAACTCCATCTTCCTGAATTATCAATAAACATTCCTTTCAGAAGTTGCGTGAGGTGAGCTCATAAAAATATTATTTTTCTGAATGAATGAATACAAATTTTGGAATTGGATTTTACATCACTTCCCGAAATCCGACCGAGCTGAACCTCGGCAGAAAGAGTTGTTGTCGATGACAATGCATTTGTACTTGAGAAGAAATGGGATTAGTCAAACTTGAATAATCAAGAAGCTTTAGAAAAAAATCCCTAAAAATAAATAGAATCAATTTACCCGAATAGTAAATTTTTAAAATTATTAATGAAGAAGATAAAAATAATAATCTACAAAAAAATATGAAAGAGAACAAGACACAGAAAAACAGAAAAAGATAATGGTCGCAACTGGGCCTCGAACCCAGAACCTCTCTTCTATCCGGGACTTGCGTGTACTTTGACTATAGGTTCTGGCTTATTTTAATCTATTATTATCATTTTCTGTGTCTTGTTCTCTTTCATATTTTAATTTAGATTATTATTATTATCTTCTTCTTCAATGATATATTACATTGATGGGAAAAACCTTCAAAAGTTGTAAAAAGAGAGTTTTTCTTACAAAAATTTAATTTTTAAATGTTCCCTTTTTCCTTTTCTAAACCCACTTTTAGCCCCTCTCACTGAAAAAAATATTAAGGAGGTAGGTTAGGTTATTTAAGTTCAGGTTAGGTTAGGTTAGTCGAGGTTAGTTAAGTTAGATTAGATTAAGTGAGGTACAATTTTTTTCCGCAATAATCAATAGTAGAAAATCATAGAGAGCTAATGACTTAGACACACTGGCGCTATATTTACTTTTTTTTTTTTTTAAAGAAAGACAAACATTCCCGGGTTACGAATAACCCAACAATGTTTGAAAATCTCCTACTACCACCACAGAAAGCCGAAAATGTTGCTTGTGTTGTGATGGAGGACTTAGCCAGCCGAAGAATCGAACACGCGACGCTCGGGTGAGACCCAAGCGCTATGACCACTCAACCACTGACCGGAACCATTTATTCTCGTAGCTTTGTCTACTTCACCAACTCGCCATAGATTTGTGGGAATGTATGGTCAGCGATATGCTGAAATAAGCAAAGCCACGAGAGTATAGAACAAGTGTGTCAGCAACATAATTCAGTCTATAATAGTGAGACATATTTTATATAATATATAATAGTGAGAAATATTTTATTATGGGTAACTGGATAATACAACAGTAATATAGTGGTAAAACAGAACTCTTGAAAACATATTAAGTCATGAAAAGTGACGTAAAAATCTAGGTTACTATATTACTGTTCTAAAATGTTTTGCTTTGTCACTGTTCTGTTTAAGCCATTAACCATTGTCATTCTGAAATTATAAAATAATAGTTTTGTTAATTTAGTTATATTATTTATGTAGATGAGATTTGTGTTTATCGTCACAATTTTTCATAATTTTTATGTTATTTTGTCATTGTTCTGTTTTCCCATAGAATCTTTATAAAATTCTATGTTAACAAGCCGCCTGGGGTTAAGGGTTGATGGGAACGACTGAAATTGGAAGAAGATGAACTTGTAGTACTTATTCACCTTGGCTTTACGTGAAAATTTGATATCATCATTTATTTTCTGAGAAACGTAAGACATGAAAAACAAAGCGTTGAGGATTACCTTTCGTGTGGAAACTTACTAGCATAAGAAAATAGATAAACATTACATCACGTCATTTCCCGCAGCTGTTGGAAGACATTATCTAAAATAAACAATTCACATCTTTGCTTCATCCACATTCAAAGGTATCCTCAACTCAACGAGTTTACAATTTACAACATTTGTATACGTGCTTTGTCGTTCTGGGATGCCACCGATTACTATTCATATTCAGCAAGAGTATTTCAGAAACTATTTATTTTTATTTTTTAAACTTTTTCCACTTTTCCTCAAATAAAGCATTAATAAAAACATTAGGAGCTGGGTTTACGCTGTGACGCATTTTAAACAACATTTGTAATTTGGGAGGCGGGTAGGGGTACTGCCGCCCTGGAAACATCTCTGCCATAGGTCACCCCAAGACTTAGCAGGTGTAGCCGGGTTCATGGGGTGAGGTTTGTCAGGATCTTGGTGGCGGACGTGTCTGCCCATCAACTGCGTGGCAGACCGGATCGGGAGAGACTGATTGAGAAAGAGACCTTTTGATCCCTCCAGCAAGACAATCTCGGATCTTTGCTTTACACCGTAGTGGGAGGGATAAATTTATAGATTTATACGTCCGTCACTCCTGGATACACAAATCCCCAGATTTCTACCCACACCTTACAATTTTTCCTTCCCAGAACTTCCTCTCTTTTCTAAAAAGTTCCCCCACACAGCATCTCCAAAGATGATACAGCCCCCGAGCTAATGTAAAAAAAAAAAAAAATTTTTTAAATATTATATTAACCGCGTAACCTAACTTCGTACACGATTTTAAGTTCAAATCAATATGACCACAAAATCAATATAAGCACATTATCAAACCACAAAATCGACTTTATAAGTGATGTAGATTTAGCAGTTTCCCGCTTGTACTACGAGTTTCCTGACACCGTATATAATATGTATAATTTATATATTTACGAAAACATTACGGCAATCTAAACACAAAAAAAATCATTCAACAAAAAATAAAACTTCCCTTTTCCAATCACAGAAGAGGCGGCTTCGGGAACGGTTACCACCCCTCCCCCCCCATCGAGTTCTGTGTATTAGAAGGGGTGCCCGAGTTCATGGGAAGAGGTTTATCCGGGTCTTGGCGGCTTCACTATTTAGGAAACGTGGCTAACCTACTATGAATATGGTGGTTACCGTTCATCCTGAGGTTAGGAAGATTCTAGTGGATAGTGGTCATTGCTTTCTTGGGTGGAACGCCTGTCGCGTTCGCGATTTTATTGGAGCCATCAGATGTTTCAAGTGTCACCTGTATGGCCATGTAAGCAAGACTTGCATTCAGGAAGTAATTACGTGTCGTCATTGTGCCGAAAGTGGTCACGATTATGAGGATTGCCCCAAAAAGGCAGAGGCCGCTGTCTGTGCTACTTGCAGACGTTTAAAAAAAAAAGATGATCACCCCACGGGTGATAGAAACTGTCCTGCAAAGCGAGCCGCTATTGATATACAAGTCAAGATGACCGATTATGGTCGTCCTTGATCCTCCTTTCAAGTTTAGGTATGTTATATATTTCTTTTTTTATTGTTTCTTATTGTGATCTTTCTGTGTATCACTTTTTTTATTTAAATTTAAATTTAGTGTGACAAGAAATTTTTAGTTTTTATTTTGTCTTTTATTGTGATATCGCTGTGTATCATTCTAGTTATGTTGATTTTGGTTGAGCAAAGTTCCTAGAACTTCATATATTTTGTATTGTCTACTCCACCTCAGTCTCTGTATCTTTCAGGTGACTTTACTTGTAATCTTAATATTTTTACAGTTATTATTTTTCCATTGTTTTGAGTGATGGCATTGTTCTTTCTTATATTTTTCTGTAAAGTTTTATAAAATAATATTAATCATATTCTCTGTATTTATCTCATGTTATGTTCATCATTCATTACACTAACCCATCACCCCATTTTCAGACTAACTCCTGTTTTACAGGGACATTTGAGGGTTTAGCTTCGTGCATCATAAGTAGTTTCGTTTATTAAAAAAAAATTAGAGTCCTTGTGAGAGCCCTGAAGGAGTAACCATCTGTTACTTATACCAGGGCGGGAAAGCGGTTGGATTACCTCAAGGGTCTTGGCGGCGGATGCGTCAACAACTGTGTGGCAGGTCGGATCGAAAGCGACTGGTTGAGGGAAACCTTTTGATTTCTCCAGCAGTACTCTCACAGAACATCGCTTTGCATCCCAGTGGTAGGGTTGGATTCATATATCCATTACTCCTAGATACCTCACCCCAAGATTCCAACCCACCCCTCCCGCCTTTTTTCCTTCCCGGAACTTCCTCTCCTTCAAAAATCTAAAAAGATCCTCCACACACCATTCCCAAAGATGGCAAAGCTCTGAGGGGAATTATTTTCCTCAGGGCCTCCTGTATGGAACTTAAGTAAAAAAAAATTACAAGTGTGCAGTTCACACGCAGTAGAAGTGAAACCTTCAGAAAATTAAAATAGGCAAGATGGGGAGGCTACTATTTTTAACACTTATATTTTTTTAAAATTTTATTCACATTGTGCTACATGCATTGAAACGTATTACAAGTACTTTTCTTAACTCATTAAAATAAATAAATTGCTTGCTGAAGTCAGATTCTTACTATACATACACTTTGACTGCATGTCGAGGAAAATCCAATTATAAATCGTGATTAAAAAGTTTTATACGAAAGTACTTGAGAGCCATTCAGCCGTGTCCAAAAGACAAGGCGAGTTTTGTAATTTCGATATGAGAGGTGTCCAATCGCACACACATTTCAGAAAACTTCACCATTAAATGTGAAAAATTATTCTTCGAGCAGTTTTATTGGACAAGTGGAAATTTCCAATATTAAACTGATTGTGAGGCTTTGAAAACTTCACCAGTTCAATTTCATGCCATGTATTGCTATTAAAACATCCGACGGTTGAAAGAAAATTACTTTTGATATCCGAAGTTTTTTTTTCAATCAGTGTTCTGTGGTTGGCCGACTAGTAACAAGAAGGTCGTCCTGTTGCACACGTGTTTTGCATCAGTATGTTAAAAATTGATTTTTCTATGTAGCCATGTTACAAAGTTTATAAAGTTATAATTGAATAAGTTTTAAAAATACGTTGTTATAATGGCAGAATACGCACAGAGGTGTTTTACTTTTATTTTCACGATGGTAAGTTTACTTATTTATTTATTTTATTTTTTCTTTGTTTTACATTATTTTAGAGAAAAATGTTTCCTCACTGGGGTACCCCGTTCTTAGGTCCCATTGTTCAAGTTTTCATATTTGAAATATAAGTAAATACCTACATTACAAGAGGAAAATTATAAAGTTATATCTAAAAGTAAGTACAATGCAAGCATTAATCTTTGTTAGGTTGCAATATTGTAACTGTATTCTTCCTTCACATGTCCATAATCATATCTTAATGCTTATTTTGAAGTCATTTATTTTTATGGTATTTATTGCAAGAGGGAGTAAATTAAATAATTGTGTAAAGAAGTATTGCATATTTCTTTGTCCAAAAGTCGTTTTAGTTGTAGGTTGGTAGAATGTATGTAGTAATGTAGATCTTGTGAATCGGCCCGAGTATGTCTGTGTAAAGTTATCCTGGTTTTTCAATGCGTACCTACTTGCATACAAATTGTGTATTGTTTCCCTAAAACCGCTCCGTTAAATTAAGCAGACAATTAGGGCAGATAAATTAAGCGTAAACATTAATTTCTACTTATTTCACCTTTATAAAAAAACGTATTTATATAAACAAGTAGTGTATGCAAAGGGCAAGAGTTTAACTCTTAATTTTGCTATTGATTACAGCTATCCTATAAATAAATATTAAATAAACTAATTGATAGGTAATTTCATACTTGTACAGCCATCTCTTTTTGGATACTAAATACATTTTTTGTTTGTAATGTTCAATTATATAGACAATTTGTCCATTTTCATGAACTTACGTACCTACCTAATAGCAGATATTTATCTTAATGTTACCTTGTCCACCTTACCGCGTCGGCAGGGAAACATTTTATTGCTTAATGCGATGGATTCTGATGGTACGACTTGACGAACATTAATCAATCTGGGGGTAAGTGTGTTCACAACGGTAAACCATAACAGATTTAACTATTTAAATAACAATGATTAGTGGTGTAACGTACTACTAATGTAAGTAGTGGTAGATTTTGCAATTCGTAGCGAAACGGCAGTGATTAATGATCCACAGTTATTTAATTAAAATCAATTATTGAGAATAGGAAAGAACCAATTACAATTCGATCAACTAAACGTATGATAACATGCAACTCGCTTTGTCAAAATAGATGCTCAATATATTTTCAAAGTAAAACACCAAACTTCCTTCACCATCCAACGAGTTAATGCAGTTGTGATATTGCGTCATCCTCTTGCTCTGATAAGGTAATCTGTAACGGTGGAAGAAAATTTGTAAGAGGAAGGAGACGGGGAAAACAAAGAAGTAGATTATTATTACCTAGATTTTTGTATGTGATTAATTTTCTTTGCAATTTAGAATGGAAGATGAGGCCAGTGTTCCCTTAATAAGACACCGTCATTCTGAGAAGGGAGTAACTGAACATGGATATAGTTGTGTTTTGATCATCATATGCAAATAGCTAGCTACTTCCCTATTCTCTCTTTCTTTCCCTTCTTTACTCCAGCACACATTCAGTCTAACGATGATCCTCAAAATGAGTATGCCATAGTTCATGGACACTCTTGTGCGCTATCCATCTTATAAAGCCATTTTTCTTGTCCCTCTGAATGTTACCCTCATACTTATCTAGATTTCAAAGTTCACTGCATGAAAGGGACGGTTAACGATTGCACTTTTTCATACAAAACTTAATTTTTTGATTTGTGGTCAAAATATAAAACCACTGAATAATTATATTTTTTTAATTAAAAGGTGTTGCAAGTATCTAGCACGGAAATGGTGATTATTGTTTTAAATTACAAAATAAAGGTAAATGTAGAAATCAATTTTTCATTACTTTAGAGGCAACCTTTGCATTTTTTGAGAGTTAATAAATTGAATAAAAAATATTCTTACACTATCTAGCGAGTCAAAATAAAAAAAAAATTACCAAAAAAAAAATCTTTGAGCAGAAATATAATATTTTTAATGCTGCAAAGTTGTTTTAACAAAAACATAGCATTTTGTTCTTTATTTGCTTTTACGCCTATCAAAGACTTTTTTAATCATTTCAATTTTTTTATTTTTTTCCAGTATAGTATAGTACCTACTAGAGTAAATAAAGCAAACTTATTTTTTCAAATAATTATCATTCTCACAAATAATTGTCAAAGTTTTCTCTAAAATCATTTTGATTTTTTCCATTACCTATATTTAAATGACAAATAAATAAAGTTTTTATTTAAACATTTCTGTAAGTGAATGGGTTGAATGCTACCAACACCACACGACAAATGTAAATACATCACGAGAGTCCCAAAAGTCCGTAGCTAAAGGGACTCCAACATCCTCAATTGGGATGTGTTGTGATGCTGAAGAGAATGGGGAAGGGAAACAGTCGTATAAGGGGTAGATTTGGAAATACTTGGCTCTTCAGATCTAGTCACCAAGCACATCTGAAGCCATTTCAAGTAAAGTTTCGATTCTGAATCATGGTAATTGAATAGATCTATACTGAGACCATCTAATATTCTGTAATAACACTTGAAGATATTCTCCCTCTCTCTAATAATTCTTTTTGGGACGCGTGTGTCTGGCATTCTCTGTACCTGCCCAGCACATCTCAACCTGAGGAGTCTCATATGGGCTGAGATGTTAGGGGCCTGATACATATCATACAGTTCTTTGTTGTGCCGGATGCGCCACTGTTCCCACTCTTTCACGGGTGCACATATTCTCCTCAACACTTTTCTTTCAAATCAGAACATCTAGGCTTATCACCAAACCTACACTAACATTATGTACCACTCAGGAAAGTGCCGAAAATATTCTGAACTTTGATCTGAGCTGGCCATAAAATGTATTAAACCATTACGTTTATTATTTGCTCCCATCTCCTCCACTGAAGGTGACGGCTGATTTGTAGTTTCACGTATTATACTTTTTTTTATATATGACTGTTTTTCTCCTAATTACTTATTTCATTTTCAGAAGGTTTCTTCGTCTGGATATAGCCGTTATTTTTCTTTTTCTTTTACAAACACTATTATCTCTTTTTAATGTTACCTATTTCAGAAGAATTGTTCCACGGGTTGCTATTTCTATTTACCTTTTGTATAATTTTAAGGTAAGTACTTGCATACTGCTTACTAACCCCGTATGCATGGACATTGGAGGGTCTGGAGTCGTTCAAATAAATGTAGCTTCGTTCGTTAAAAAAAAGTCTTGTGCGGTGAAGGAGGAAACCATATATTTCCTTATAACGCCGTTGGGAAAGTGGTGGGGCCCCCTCCAATATACTTTGTCTTATCATCCATTTTTAACATTAGCGACCAGGTCGAGAATTGTGAATATGCATCGTATTATGGTCACGATGATTTTGTATTAATCTTCTCCACCCTGTGCTGGTATTACCCACACGCAAAACTGATTTGATCATGTTGTAGTTGTGGTGATACAATGTACCTAATCATTATTTACGCGAGGTCAAGCGTGAAATGATACCAGATGTGATTAGGAAATATGGATGTAATCTCTAGTTTTATTTTATCCGACTACTAAATCAAATACAGGGCTTTTGGGTACGAGTTAAAAAGCGAAAAATATATTCGCAAAATAAAATAATCAAGCGCTTGAGCTGGGTTATGTAAAAATAAGAGATTTTTAAGTTTGAGACGAAGTGTAGGAAGATACATTTGTGTTACTTTTCATCAGTCAGTATTTCTGTGTTACTTATCAGCAAATGTGCGCTTTTATAATTACCGTGACGATTCACGGTTACGGTACCGTGATGGCAAAAGGGCAATAAACATGCGTTCCTTATCGCTATAATGCTGCAGCTCTTTCTTAAACTTTAAATAATGATGAGGCACACAAAATACGTGTGACCGTTTCCCCCAAAGTACTACTTTTTTGCGATAGAAATTGTTTTAATTTTTTTTATACGTGTGAGGTCAGTACGAAAATGATTTGTGTTACGTTTGGAGGGTGCAGACATAAGTTCACCTTTTCGACTGGTGTTATTTAGTGTGTAATAAAGAGCGGCAGCATTATATTTTAATAACGGAAGCAAAACCATCAGCGCATTGACGTTTGACCTTTTTGAATTTTTGTATTATAATATTATGAGGGACATGGAAATGGAATGGAAAGAATGAAAGTAGACCGAATGCTATAGAAATGAGATCCAAGAGGCATTTGTAAGTAAAACCATGTATGATCATGCGAAAAATATGGGGTTTTGAAAAGAATGCAAGGTTGATGTAAGCGTAATTAGATTAACCTTTAAGTACCGAGGTGCCGTTTTAGTTACATAAGTACCGACCAATCTGCTAGACCACCATACTTTTAATATTAAAAAAAAAAAATGTTTTTTTTCGAATTTTTCTAAAAACATTGCTTTTAAATATTGTTTATATATCTCCTTTGCTTAATTAAAATAAAATAAAATAATTTACACATTTATTAATAATCATAAGCTTTTAAATCATAGACGTCGACATTTTCGAATAAAAAATGGACTTTTACTTTAATCTTAATGTATTTTAATTACATTGTTCTTTTTTCTTGAAAATATTTTTTTCTTAAAGTTAAATAACTAGGTAAACTATGAAAACAAAGAAAACATAAATAATCAGTAGTTTTATGAAAAACCACAAGGCATCAAGTTGTAGGAACTATCAAATATTACAATCAGTCTTTGCACACAGGCTCGCTGTATTGAAGACACACATGTTTCGTGGAAGTGTCACATTTGTAAGCTGTCTTGCATTTTAATTTTGAGGGACAGATATGACATAGTTTTTTAGGTTGGTTACCCTCCATTTCCCTTACATTTTCCGGCGCGTCTGACCCAAGAACTCTTTTTTATGGGTGAGGCCGCGTTTCATATTTCTTCTTAGTAACAGGAACACTTTTATTATCAGCCGATTTCATGTCCGGGGTGCCTGGTTAATTTATTGTAACATTTGACAGAAAATAAAAGAGGAAACCCATATAATCTGAATAAAGTCATATTCAAAAAAAGTTACATAAGTACCGACGTGTGGTCTGACAGACCACTCGCGATCTTATAACAGCCTTAACTTACCGAAATCGCACCAACCGACACTGCCTTTCTCCACGAACGATGTTGGGCAACTACTTGAGGGGTAGAGAGAAGTGCAGGGTAATATTACTACGCTAACAGAGGTAACTAGACTTTTCGAATGCTTAAGGTGTCTGTCAGACAACACGTCGGTACTTAAAGGTTAAGAATGGAACGCTTATATGGTTTGGGTATGTAAATGAATGAAGAAGGAAGTGTAAGAATAATATAATATATGACGAGAATGTGAATGGTAGAAGTCGGTGAAGCCCGAGGGAACAATCAAGTGAACCGTATACTTGAGTCAGGCCATGTTAAAAGTCATCGAATAACAGATGTTTGAGACGGAGATGATAAATGAATGTGAATTAATCAAGGTGGGTCTACTGAGATCGAGTTGATGGCGGTCTATTCTCTCTGCCTACCCCTGCGGAGAAACGCCGTGATGGTTTGTCAGTTGTATTTGGACAGAGAAAGTTGTTTTAAGTTTATTTTAAAATTAGCGATATTTAAGTGAACTCGGGTCAGGAATCTGCTATAATCAGCCTAGTTCGCACCACATACATCAACTTGCTGCAATTCTCAACAATCCGAATGTAAACACAGTACTAAACTGTGCGAAATGGTTTTTGTTACTCGACTCTGTGCTCGTACTATTCAGATACAGGGTTGTCACAAAACTGTGCGATATGTTTTCGCGAGGTACTTATCATCTTGATTAATAATTTGGTCACAGCATCAAATAAGGAATAATATTTTACCAATCATAAAGTAAATTGAGTGATCTGTCTTATCAGAGTTTGGTTATCATCAGATCAATTTTCACAGTCGCATAAGTTTCGAGATTATTTTTCTCTACAGTGCTTTCCGTAAATTTTCTCAGAATGATTAATTGAGAAATTTTACATTCGTGACTTCTCTTTATATATGAAACAATTATGTACTATTTGGCAAATCATCAAACAAATTCACTTAAATCATTATAACATTTCTAGAATGTTGATTATTCCGTTTTGACAGCTCTTGACGATCATGCGAACTCTGACACAGTAAAAAAGTGAACTATCCAACACGGCTAGAATTAACCGTACACGAAACACACAAACAAATTTAAAGGCATACGAAATTAAATGCCCTCGAATGAATCTTCGGTACTCTCAATCCAATTTTTTCATGGTAGCTTATCGTGTAACGAAATATGACGGAAATTTATCAATAGTTGATACAAAAGCCTTATATTTTTGGTTTGGTTTGTTACACGGTCTAACGGAGGCCCTGTACTACCATTCTTATTCTTACTAATAAACTGCAAAATGTGTACTGTGTGTATGAGCTGGAAATATAAAAAAATACTATCCATACATAAAAAAAAATAAAGTGAAAACTTCTTTAGCGCAGTTGCGATTTAAAACTCGACGAAAAGAAAAATAGCGACACTAAAAAGAGACAAACACATACAACTGTATGATTTAGCCTGCAAGAGAATGACATAGGTCTCCTCTTTGTGCGGTGCTTCGTAGCACCTTCTACTTTAGTCTACATTAGTTTTCTAACTTTTCTTGTTTACTTTACTTTTCTACTTTAGTTTTATTTTTCGTCTACTTTAGTTTTCTGAAGCTTTCAATTCTACCGCGAGTGAATTGCTTTTTGAAGTGACAACTTCTTTACCACAGTTGTGATTTAAACCTCGATAAAACGAAAAAGCCACACTAAAAAGAGACAAACATACATCTGTAGGATTTAGCCTGCGAGAGAATGAGATAGAATAATCGGTCTCATCTTTGCGCAGAGCTTCGTAGTCTCCCCACTCTTGTCCACTTTAGTTTTCTAAAGGTTTCACTTCTACCACGCATGAACTGCAAACTTGTATTTTTTTTGTCTTTTTTTTAATGCTTGGATAAGTAGTATAATTGTGCAAGTATAATATAATATCATAAATTAAATCACACCTAAGTGCCTACCTTATTACGCGACCCTGTCCCTTCACCATTGAGTCCGGATGGAAAAAAACCAGGGCTGTGCCACAGTCAAGAGATTAAAGGTTGTTATTGTCTCGCGACCTCAATCGACTTGGAATCCGAATACGTGGTGCGACAGAGCACGGAGCAGAGTTCAGCGCATGTTGAGCCGGCTCGGTCTGTGCGACGTCTTGCCGGTGTATTTTCGGACCAAACGCCAAAACGGTTGCGTAACCTCTAGTCTAGTATCACGACCGTCTAATATTAGTAAAGACAGCTCACTGGCTAGGATGTTGGGCCATGGACCGTGTTGTTGTGGAGCTTCGTTACAACCAAACGCCTGGCTCAAATCAATGAACATAGTGTAGTATGAACACTTTTAGATTTTATTCAAAGATTTATTGTTGACAAAGACATGTTGGTTACAAGGACGATATTTATGATCGTAGCATCGAGTCCAATTATTGTTGTTTGTAGTTTTTTAGATGTCTTCCCCCTTGAAGAGTTTTGTTGTTTAATGGTCTTATCTTCAAAATGCTAAAAGTAGTGGAGGTTTAGTAAGACAGATTTAATCCCTCAGACCTTTGGTCTCCACTGTCATCAAAATATTTCCGTTTTGCAATAAAATCCAAATAAATGTAATATTTCCGAACGCATCCGAAAACCAAGAACTGTTTTTGAAAGATGATGAAATAAGCGTCAAAATTTTATAATGCTAAATAGTCATATAATTTTTTAATGCAAACATAAAGAGTTTTTAAAATCGCTCACCTTATGTTTTTTCTAACTAAAATTGCTGATAACGAAAAAAAAATAATAACACACTCATTTTTACTAAGCAAATGTTATCGTCAACTCACTTTTTTGTCGTTTCATGTAAAAATAATTATTTTAAAATTTCCAAAGTTTCATAATTTTTTTTCAAATTGCGGTCGCAAACTTTGATTTCATAAAGGTGTACATTTTAATTATTTTGTAGTTCATTTTTAAATTTGAATATAAAGCGTGTTTTTTTCTCTTTCCAAGATTATATTTCTAACCATGATAGTAAGGGAGACAACGATTTCTTTGATACCTATATGAGTTGTTCTGCAAAGCTAACTAATCAGACTGAGGGGTTAAAACATTCAGAATGTCATATTTTCTTACACGGGATTGAACAAATGTATTTCAAGGCAGAAAGCTTTGTTCAAACCAAATTTTACAATATTCCTAAACCCATTCCATCTTTATATTCTCATATTGCGGCACAACAACTTATTACTTAGCTTAGCCATAAACCACAAATCCGTTTTCTAGAGCACACCAAAAACCCAGGACTCTTTTGGCTGTAACTGTCATGGCAATTTTTTTAAGTATTCATTTGTTATGTAGCCACGAAATATCTATTTATCTATTCTGATGTACATCCCAAGTGACACAAAAATGTATATGATTAATTAATTCTCATTTCTCTTTGTTTCAGTCAAAACCAAAGACCATACGAACGGAATATGATTCAAGAAGAAATGGAGTGCGGTCGGAGCTTGTGGAGGTTAAGTAAGTACCCAATAATATTAAAATATCTGAATTCTAAAATAAAAATTATGAAAAATATCATAAAATTTCTTCACAAGCGTTAATTCGATGCTGGAAATAAAATGAGTAAGGTAAACGTGGACCATTCTTGCAAATAATGCTGATTTTGAATATTTGAGATTTTATAAATGTTATTTCAATTAATTTGTGTGAGTAAAGTGATTGAATCGAAATGATAATTTTCCAAGAGGTGCTTCAGATCACTAATCGCATGTTATTCGAACTTCCGAATGCACTACATCAAAGCACCACTCTTTTACTCTGAATTCCAAGGCAATCCTGGGAATACCAATTCTTGAATACCTAACCATCACCACAGCCATAGATTACCCCAAATGGTTCCCTGCTTAGCAGGGATGCCCGGGTTCATGGAGTTAGGTTTGTCTAAATAGATCTTGGTGGCGGAAGATTTTGTCTACTGCATGGTGGGTCGAACCGGGAGAGACTGCTTGAGGAAGACCTTTTGACCTCTCCAGCCTGACTCTCTCAACCCATTACCTTGCACTAAAATGGGAGGGATGGATTTATACGTTCTTCACTCCTGAATATTTTGATTCCCAGATTCCTACTCACCCCTCATACCTTCATCCTTCACAGAACTTCCTCTCATTCCTTTCCCTAAAAAGACCCTCCACACATCATCCCCAAAGATGACATAGGCCCTGAGGAATTCTTTTCCTCAGTTCATCCTGTATGGAGATAATTAATTAAAAGACGCAAGCAATAATGCTCTTCTCAGCGCCTCTACCATTAAGTCAATGAGGCCTTCAAAAGACGAAATACCAAAATTCAAATACTCTCTAAATTTAAATTGAAAGTATTAATAATTTTTATTCTTAACATATTTTTTTAATATCTCAAATCGTATTCAGGGGAATTTCCACCATCCTCCTGATAGCTTTTCCATACGATAACAAATAGTAATAAATAAACAAATAAATATTCGCAACATTTAAAGAACTTTGATAATTTATCCTATATTCAGCCAATATTGATAGATTCTGTACCGAATAGTAAGCTCAGACTTTTTAAATAAATAAATATTGTTTAATTAATCGAAAATGCACGTTATCTTATGGATAATCTGTGAGGAGAATGGTGAAATGGTGAAATGGTGGAATGGTGAATGGTGGAATGGTGAAAAAACCCCCTCAATCTTTAATCATGGAAGGGATGGTGAAATTATAAAATGACTAAACCTCTATCATCCTAATCGTTATAAAAAACTGGCACTTAACTGCCTCAGCTTCCAGAGAAGTTACTTAAATGTTTAAATTATAATAATTTGCAGGTATAAGTGCGACATGAATGAAGGATCCATGACTCTCCAGGCCGGATCTACAATCCCCCTGGTGGAGACGAGGTTCCGGGACCTGGAATCGGAGTACAACCCATTCGAGCACCGGGAACTTACACATCCCACCAGGTAAATCAGTATGTTTTTGCCTTAACCATTACACCACAAACAATCAAAAAGCAATAATTGTCAGCCTGAAACACTCATTTACATTGAAAAATCTTCCGAGAAAAGATACTAGCCGCTCCGACCGGCAATCAGAAAGACTCGGGTTCAAGTCCCGTTGGCGGCAAGTATCTTTTCTCGGAAGATTTTTCAATGTAAATGAGTGTTTCAGGCTGACAATTATTGCTTATAATAATTGTTAACCCTTTGTGCTATGCATAAAATTTTTGTCTTAAACGTTAGTTTATAAATTAAATATAATAATTAATTAAAAAGCATTAAGTTATTAGTAGTTAAATGAACAGCTTCCAAAAAAGATGTGTTTAATCAGAACAAAATTTCTCCTTAAGAGATAATAAGATTTGTAAGTATTTACTCAAATTTGTAAATATTTTTTTTTTTTTAAATAATGAATTATTTAGGGCGGATTATTTCACAGAATTTGAAGAATTCACCAAATTTCAAGGTCAATATTCAAGTTCTGTGAAAGTTTCATTAAAGTTCTTATTATTCCATTATGGTTTATTGTTTTACACAAAATGAAATAATGCCAGAATTTGAATAGAAATTTCATTTGAAATTTTACTTTGAAATTTGAAGATTTGTTCAAATTCTGTGAAACAATCCGTCCTTTCACTTTCTTTATTTCTTTCTTTTATCGATTATTCCGATTTGACTGCTCGTAGTAGGAACCACGATCATGCGAAGTCTAGTGAGATAAGAAGATAGTATCCAACAAACCATCATCTTGAACTGGACTGGAATTAATTAACTAATTTACAGACCGATACCAAATGGTAGAGTTAAAAAAGGACTCTTCTACCTACCCTCAGTTGATAACATAGCAAGAGCACCATCTGTAAAGTACCTAGATATGTGAGGGTGAAAGCATTTATTTATGTCAGGTCAACTACTGTGCACTATGTGTTGATGCTGCAAAGAGGTTATTTAATGTAAAGAATAAGTGAAGCTTGAATAGATCTAAGTACTCTAAGCAGTACGGGAAGACGAGCACAAGAAAATGTCCATAAAAAGACTGCGATGGACAATGTTAATAAACACCCGTTTTTCATGTCTCCCCAACTGATGTCTATTTTTTATGCCAAGATTTCCCAACCTTTACTTCATCACCTTCCGTGCCCCACTGACATCAGCCTCACAGCGTACCCCAAGTGCCAATGCCATAGGTCTAGTTGTTTTGTATAAAATCATGTATGACAAAGTCATCAAATGTCCCTTCTGCACCATTTTGTTATTTATGACAGTTGGAAGGTTCCCGTTCAATGCAGAATCTAAGTCCATTTCAGTTTTTGAATTAATTGTAATCAGCTGAAGAGAATGACAACTATTTTATTACAGTTTATTTCAATTTGATAGAAAGCTGAAACGCACCTAGAATTGGCGTTTCACTGGGTCCTTCAAATGTAAAAAAAAACGAGTGTGCTTTAGAGTACTTTAGACCACACGACTGAAGTCAAACTTCTTTAGCTCCATCTATATGATAGGAAGAGAGAAAGAAAATGTGCGCGCGCACTACTCTCTCTTGCTCCTACAGTGTGATACAGACAAAAGACCTGCACTGTGTCTTAGATATACGAAACGTAACTGGCTATGAGAGAAAGTGAGAAAGAAAATGTGTGCTCGCGCCTCTCTCTCTTGCCCCTACAGTAATGTACGAAACGTAACTCTCTCTCTTTCTATCTTCACTAACTTATATCTCTCTCTCAACTACCGTTCGCCTTGTTTTTCGTAACACTCTCGTCACGCATTCACCAGCTTACTCCCCAAGTCAAGCGTGCGTAAATAAGTTTTACTTAAAAAAAAACAAAATATCGTAAATGGCCATGTAACGGCCGTATTTGTATTTATATTACCTATACATAATCCGATTGCTTATCATTTCAGTGACACAGAGACGTTTATCCACCTGCTGAAGGGTTCCCTGGGCAGCGGCATCCTGGCCATGCCTCTAGCCATCAAGAACGCCGGGCTGGCCACAGGTTTCATCTCCACGCTGCTCGTGGGCGCCATCTGCACCTATTGTGTGCACATTCTTGTCAAGTCCGCCACGGAACTTTGCCGGCGGAACCAGGTGCCCTCGCTGGGATTCGCTGAGACCGCCGAGATGGCATTTCTGACGGGACGCCCTGGCGTCAGAAAGTACTCACGACTTGCTAAGTAAGTTTTCTTGAATAGGTACAGAGTATTAAGGGACGTACTTGACTTTCTTTAACCAGTAATTCCCGGCAATATTTGGAATAACAAACGTAAACGAAATTTTGGCCTCTAAGATAGCTTTGGCGCACCCCTTTCTTATTGTTTAGTTATTTCACTTTACATGTAATCATGTTCACGAGTCTTTATTCACTTTTGTTATTAGACAAACTTTCTGTTGGTAAGTAGGGAAGGAAAAGATACGAGGGTTTGGATAGAAGTCTGGGGTGTGTCTCCAGGAGTGACGGACGTATGAATCAATCCCTACCACAAGCGTGCAAGGCGATGGCGAAAGGTCGACAGAATCATGGAATATGCTAAAAATAAAAATGTACTTCGATGCAAGAATTGTCGAACTCCTTCAGTAGCAAAACTCCTCCGTGTGTTAAAAATATTAATCGAGTTAAAAGCAAATAAAAATCAATCATTCTTCACGTCTGTCGCAGTAAATGTTAAAAGTGGGCCAAGGTTATTTATCTTTGTCATAAACAATGCATTTAATAGAACGAAAATTTAAACAAGCTTTAGTATTTAAACGGAGCTTTCAGTGTTAGGACAAGTTAGTTTTAAGAAAGGACTCTGCATTTCGGTTTTGCAAAAGGGCTTCCTAAAATTCACTATTCTCATTCTTTCCAATTCCACCATAATTATTTTATCGTCAGCAGAGTTTCACATCGGCGTGAAATGATAAATTGTTTTCTCCATCCATCATTGTTCCGTGTGGGTGTTTAATAAATAAATAAAGCTCAGCCTGTTTAAGTCAAGAGACAAGAAAAAAATATACTGATACATTTCTCAACACACCCAAAACTCAATAAGTTGGCAGCTGTACCCAAACTACACTTGTTTAAAAGACAATTTATTAGTTCAAAAGTTTATAACCGATAAATATATTGTTGTGGCACAAATTACATTACATTTAATTGGTTTGACTATAATATCTAAGCAAAAGCAAACCAAGTCAGGAAAAATATATCTCATATACCGGTGACTTTCGAGTTTGATCGATTTATAAAACTCGATTAGAGTCAAAGCAATTTTAAATGATATCTCAATGCATCTTTAATCGTCACAAATTATTCCTGCGGCAACTGTGATAGTTTTTTTGGTAAAAACATTGGAAATTGTCGTCAGTATAAATTGTGGCGTAAAAATACAATGTACCCATATCAGCTGCCATCTTTTTTCTCATTTTTATCGGTGATGTGGTTATCAAAAATTTCACTTCCATTGTGCACAAGTGGATGTTCGCTATAAATAAATCCATGTTGTTGACTTTAATCACAATAATGAAGTGATTCTTACAAAGATATATTGGTAATAATGATAATACTCGTATACACGAGTATAATTTATTATTATATAAAAATCTCGTGTCACGGTGTTTGTGGTCGCACTCCTCCGAACCGGCTTGACCGATTTTTATGATTTTTTTATGTTTATTTGGTAGGTATGATAATAGGTTTTAAAGTAAATTTCATACCGCTAGGTGATTAGGGTATCCCTTTCCAGATTTTTTTTCTATCTTTTTAACATTTTTTTCGTATTTTAACCCTCCTACCCCCACCCTCCCATTTTTAATGGCGATTTTAGTATTTTTGTATGAAAAAATTTAACCGTCGTTCGTATTTCAAACAGACGAAATTATTTATGTTGTTGAATGACAGATGGCGCTACGTCCACCTCATGGAAATTTCATCCACACATGCGCAAGACATTCACGAGAAGCGTCGCGTCATTTTGATATTTCATTCGGCGTCATGTTCTCGCGTGGACAAACCATCGAGCTTATTTGTGTTGGCTAAAGACGGACTGACAAAAAATATTGAACACTCAATTGCACTTCGAAATTTATATAGATTTTCTTTATTTCATTTTCGTACTTTAGTTGGTGTTTTTTTTTGTTTGTTTTGTCATCGTCTACAGCGCTCCACTTCTCTTTCTGTCATAGATCCCATCCCCACACACTTAAAATACATTCGTTATTTTTTATTTAACCACCAAAATTTTCACTAGAAATAACACGGCAGAACAACGTTTATCCGATCTATAATTATAATAAGAATATTAGAGGGTTAGAAACACTTATATTTTGAGAGATAATGATCTATTGTGGTATTAAATAATAATGTATTATTATATGAAATTATATTAATAATATCCAAAGAATAAAAATACATAAATTAAAAAAAAAATTAATCTTACATCCTCAAGCTTCGGAATAGCATGATTAATAGCCATAAACGTCATATTCCATTAGAGCATAGGTTCTCAAAGTGGGCAATAACGCCCCCTTGCGGACGTTTGGGATTTTCAGGTGGGGCATTAGAAGACCCAGAGAAAATTAGGGGACGTTGAGATGGCACAGTGAGGGCGTGGGCAGGTAAAAAAATGTGATCTAAAAAAGACAAAAACACGCTAATCATGTACTAATAAAGCTATAGTAAACATAATATTGGTTAATTTTTCGTACTGAACACGGGTTTGAGAAGGAAATTTGCGTTACTAACCCGTGCACAGTAGGATGCCGCTTGCCTTCTACTGGACACGGGTTTGGTGGATAAATGGCGTTACAAATCCGTTTCGATTTCGAGGCATCGTTGCCTCGTTGCCTCGTATTAAACACTGAAAAGGAAATACGCGACCGGGGCGTCCATACATTATAAAAGTATTTTTAATCTTTTTTTTAGATAATTTAAAGTGTGTGATTGTTTGTTGTTGGAAAGAGAAATAATTATTCTTCTCAGTTTGTCGCAAATATTTATACTTGATTCCACTGATAAAATCCAAAAAAATAGCAAAGTGTATGATTACGGTTAATTTTTTATTATTTGTCGTTATGCAAACGGCGTAAAAAGTGACAGATTCTCTACTAATTCCCTACAAGAAATGAATATTTTTGAGTAAAAAATTTTTGATAATCTTTTGTTAACATTTTCATGTTCCATATTAAAATTTTATTATTGTCAATGTTTATTTCATGTATAAACATTTAAAAGATAACTCTATCTAGTTTCTAAAATGGTATTTCTTTTTACGATACTAAAATGGTACTTCTTTATCAAAAATAACAAACTTATAAATAAGTCGGAAGCATTCAGAAGATCCACGAAATTTCACCACATCAAGTCTTTGGAACTTGTAGGTAAAAATATTTTGAAGACTGAAGCACGTTGCCAATAATTTTTTTTTTTAGAATGACAAACTTTCCCGGGTTACGAATAACCTGAGAATATTTGAAAATCTCCTAATACCATCACAGTATGTGGAAAATTTTGCTTGTGTCGTGTCTGGGACCTAAATGCTATACCAACTCGGTCACTTACCAGATTGTGCCACCGAACGCTTTTACCTATTAGGTACTAACAAAATGTTTTGCATTGCAGGGCTCTGATCAACCTCTTCCTCGTCATTGATCTTCTCGGCTGTTGTTGCGTGTACATCGTGTTCGTGGGCAAAAATGTGAAGCAAGTAGTGGACCACTACTCGGACTCGGACCTAAGCATCCGCGTTTATATGCTGTTACTCTTGCCCTTCCTGATTATGATGAACATGATAAGGAAACTGAAGTTTCTCTCCCCTTTCTCGATGATAGCCAATATCCTGATTGCTGTGGGTGTTGCAATCACTTTCTACTACATCTTGCAAGACCTGCCTGACATGAATACCAGACCCATGTTTGCCAGCTTTGGACAATTGCCCCTGTTTTTCGGAACTGCCATCTTCGCCCTGGAGGGTATCGGCGTTGTCATGCCCCTTGAGAACAACATGAAAACCCCGCACCATTTCATTGGATGTCCCGGAGTATTGAACTTCGGCATGTCTATTGTGGTTGGACTGTACGCTTTCACTGGTTTCCTGGGCTATTGGAAGTACGGAGACGAAACCGAAGGAAGTATCACGCTCAACCTGCCCAAGGATGAAATGTAAGTTTCTAGATATTCAAATACGGTTTCCAATTTTATTTGCGATAACGTTTTACAATGCGTATTATTGCTTATGTTATAAATGCGGTTAGCATTGTTCATTGCGATATTGGGGCATTTGTTGAAAATTATGACCATCCATTTGTTTATGAATCAATTTTTTTTTCATCCCTTGGACCCAATTTAATAGCGCTGGTTATGATACTTTATGGTAGGTATGTTTGAACCCCCGGCACATTTTTTTGACTATCAAATAGATGTTTTTAAAATTTATTTTATAGGCACGGATTCATTTACCACCGATTCTCGGTAAGATTCCGCCTTTGATCAGTCATCAAGCAACAAGAACAGCCTGCTTGACAATTTAACCAAACGCTGAAACGAACAGTTTGCATTTGCAGTTAAGCATTAAAAGTGGGAGTAATGTGACGGGAGTTCAAACAACCCAACCTAAGATTGCGAAAAGGGTGAAATCAGCAATGTTTTATTGATTTCTTTGTGCTGTGCTTTGGCGATTATTGTTCTAGGTATCAACATAATTTGAAGCGATATTTGAATATTATGTATTTTTTGTTGTGTTTCTTTACTTTGCTGTAAATTTTCAAAAATGTATATTTTCTTACTTTTTGTATTTTTATTTAACTTTTAGCTTGGCGCAGTCGGTGAAGATAATGATAGCTGTCGCCATATTCCTGACTTATAGCTTACAGTTCTACGTGCCCATGGACATCATCTGGAAGCAAGTGAGTCACCGCTTCTCCGATAGCAAAAAGAACATGATGGAGTACGTCCTAAGGATCACCCTGATAGTCGGAACCGTCATGATGGCAGTTGCTATCCCGAACCTTGGACCTTTCATTTCTCTTATTGGAGCCGTGTGCCTGTCCACCCTTGGACTGATGTTCCCTGCCATCATCGAAATGGTAACGTTTTGGAATGAGATAGAACTGGTCGGCTTTAACAACTGGAACTGGAGGTTGTACAAAAACCTGTTGCTAGTCGGCTTTGGAATCATTGGTTTCTTGACGGGAACTTACGTCAGCATTGAGGAGATCACTGAAGAAATGATCTGAACGGGGACTTATTTGACTACCTACCTCGTATTTTTTTCAAAACCTAGTCTATTTTGAAATGTCGTTAGTTGAATAATTCTATTGCTGTTATTAGACTAATTGAGGGTTGCTGTTTTTTGTTAAATATCTATTAATTAGTATAATCTTGAACAAACGCTTTGTTCATAATAAGGGGATAGTTAAATAAATCCATTTTACACTTGTGTTATGTAACATCTTTGCATTATGTTCGTTCAGAGTGATCTAACATATTTTCAGTATTCATTTCTTTTTAATAGGCAAAACAATATTAATTTCTATGAACCCTTTTTTTGTAAAATAATCAAACATTTTTACAAAGGTTGTCTGTGATTTTTCATCACCAGACGCAACTGCCTATAAATGCTATGTTGTCCTTTATATTATGCTGTTATTTTCACAATGTTATGGATCAGTATTGCATATATATACATATTGGATGAGCGTTTTTTCACGAAACTCTTCCTCCATATATTTTAATTTCGTTCTATTACAGCACAAAATTTATTAGCAAATGAAAAATCTCTGGTGATTTTACGTTAGTCAAAATCTCAAACGATTTTTTTTAATAAAATAAAATTACGTGTTCTATTTTACACCACAATTTATAATATTTTTCTGCCGACTAAGTCCGTCACTTATTACATTCTTATAACAATGATGTGGTAAACAGGGTGTTCAGTTTATAGAGGCTTTTAGGTTGTATATGGCCAAAGAAAATAAAAAGGAACATATTATATCCACAAACATAAATTTCTTCAATAATCGCAAATTCACTTTGTGGCATCATTTTTATTTAATTAAAACAAATCACTTTGTATACACCACTTATTTAATCAAAATTATCGACACATTTCGAAACCTATAGCTCGTTTATCGGGATAACTAATAAATAATTTTTATTTTATCCTGACGTTCCTTCGTCGTTCATTGGTTTCGAGACATTTTGATCATTTTGATTAAATAAGAGGTGTATATAAAGTGATTTGCTTTCATTTATTAAACATAAATATATTTTCTTCTCTTGAGACAAACTCAGCTTTGAAGCCCCTGTAGTTGCCAGACAGGTCTCACAACGCACTTAGTCGCTCCTAACTAACAAGTAATTGAACACTGTTGAGAAAGCCCTAATACACCATTATAGTCATAATTGATTTTATACTCATCATTTTGCCCTATTGACTTTTTATTTATTTGCTATTTGGGATTTTATCTTTGCAACTTACGGATACATTCCCCTGATCATTACCCGGTCGGCAACAAACATATTATAATATGAATAAGTTAATGGTGTAAAATATTAAACAAATATTTCCCAACTTATTTTAATCTAACTGACTCTTCTGCTAGTATCACACCTAGCTAAAAAAGCGCCACCGTTTTTTGGGTAGGTGTGACACGAGCAATAATCATAATCACTTAAATAAAAATTTTGGAAGAGATTCGAACATAGGCTTGTATTTATGTATCATTTTTTTATGAAATTTTAAATAACCCCATTATTTTAGGGTCGCTTAAAACATTGTGAAAAGGAAAGCTGTGTATTGTTAATGTTAAGGAAATTACTAGATCTGAGAAACTGCTTTTTTACTCAAACTAAGTTTTATTTAGTTTGTGTAAATTATACCAGCAAAGTATGAACCAGCACGGCTCAAATTATATAAAATTTGCTCATTTAGATATCTAATATTAATTATTTCTATCTTTCAAAACTGTTAATGTGTTGTTATATTTGGCTGATTTGTGTCATCGAATGACGATAACTTTTAATAAATGATTAGGTACTTCATAAACATTTTTCAATATCTTACAAAGAAGTTGTTTCTTTTTTCGTTGATGAAAATGTATTTATTTAAAGAGGCAATAAAGGCAATACAAATAGCTTTTCGATGTCTTTCTCAAAAAATTACAAAGTTGTGAGCTTTCAAAGTGAACATTTTAGAAATGATTTCAATTGTGTCTTGTAACGTCACACGCAGAACAATTTATAATTACGAATCGTAGTGCTGCAGTACCGTGATGCCACACGCTTTCAAATCAATACTTTGACGGCTTTTAAAAATTCTAAAAGTTCTGTCTTCAGGATGCTCTAAATTATATGATACATTTTAAAATAACAAAAAAAATCGTCTTAGGAAACAACCTCATTGATCTAAAAGATTCCTTCAGATTTTTAAAATTAATTTACTGTTGGTTCAAAATCATACAATATATTTTTTTCAACAAAGATATTTATTTTTTAAATATATATATATTTTAATATTTAATTTCAGACTATATAATTGTGATGATAGTTTTTGAAATTTAACGCAATGGACTCATGTTTGAAATTATTATAGTATATTTAAACAACAGGTTTAGTAAGTTAAATTGTAGTCATTAGTCATTAGTGTAAAGCCAAGAGTGGGAAGCTCACTGTTGGTTAAGTTTGTGATGAAAATAATATTATGCGTATTACCGAAGAGATCTTTTCAAAGTTTTATTTACAATGTACCCACTATTTAATTTTTTTATTTCAAAGGTACCCACCGTTTAAAAGTTTTATGTACAATGTACCCGCCATTTAATTTTTTTTATTTAGAACGTACCCACCGTCTAAAAGTTTGGTTTAAGGCGTACCGTCGACAACTTAATAGTTTTATATACAACGTACCCATAATTTAAAATTTTATTTGCAACTTACCCACCATTTAAACGTTTTATTTACAGCGTACCCACCATTTAAAAGTGTTATGTACAATGTACCCACCATTTAAATGTTTTATTTACACCGTACCCACCATTTAAATATTTATTACGTAGAAATAAATAGCGAGATGTACAAACGGGTCTATTTTTTCAAAATGTTTTATGCTTTGTGATGAAACTACTTTAATATATCACTATCAAGTTTATTTTTTTAAATATCTAAATATACGTGTAATATACACATAATATATATATCAAAAGAATGTGATTTTATTTTTTTATAAATATTTTAATAGTAATAAAACCTCCAGAACATACCAGCAAACGCTAGAGATGCCATCTATCTTTAAAAGGGATATAAATAATGTTGTAAACGCCACGAAAGTATATCATTAAATGAAACTAAATATTCAATGTACTCAAGCAAGATAATGTTTTGATAGAATTTAGATTACGTCTTATTAGCTTTAAAATTGATATTAAAAATTGTTCAGCATATACATTTTTTCAGGTGGTTTCAAAAAATCTGAATGGTTTTACAGAAGATTGCAAAATTTATTTTTTAAATGCAGCAAATTTTCTGGTTTTAAAAGACCAAAAATATTAGGTGTGTAAAAAGCTTTGAAAAAGTAATACTAATTGTAGTCATTAAATAGTTTTATCATTTAGAAAGTAATGAAATATTTTTTAGCATTTATTATTATTTATGGAAATGTAGTGAATTTTCGTTTTATTCTGGTTTAATAAATTCAAGTTTTAAATCTTTAAATCCATATAATAAATGTTCTAAAACAACAGGTTGTTTAAAAAAAGTTGACGTATTATTTTTAAAGCATCATTTTATAACTTTGACCTATATTCAAGTTACTATGGTGTTATGACTTTTAGCCTGTTAAAATAAAACAAGTTTAAATTATTAATCCATAAGTAATTTTCACAAAATTTATAACAGTAATTTTTGTTTTTAATTTTGATGTCAAGTTATTTGTTTGTTTATGATTATTAAAAGAATTGAATCTAAAAGAAAAATACTACTTCAAAACATGGATAGGTATTAAACGATTACGGGGTATGTCATTTGGAATGAAAAACCTCAATTTGTTCTCATTTCACAGTTCCTAGATACAAAACAACAATCTTAGAAACATCATTTTCTTGTAAACATTTTAGAGATTCGACAAAAATGAAAAAATATTACATTATACTGTTAAGTTATACAAAATAGCAACATTGTTATATTGTTAACCTGGCGCAAAAAACTGTTATGAATATGACATTATCTCCAAATTTTATCAATAAAAATGTTAACTTTATCAAAATATAATAATATGAAATAATGCAACCATTCCTAGAGTTTTATTACAATGTAATTTTATTATTGATTTATTATTTTGTATCTGTAATAATTTTTAATAAACAAATACTATTTTAAACATTTAGCGAATATTTTTAATTCTATATATTGCATTCCTCCTTCCTTTTCCACCAGCCTAACACATTCCTTTTAATTGAATGTACACAAACATTAAAAGTTTACAATGCATTATTTCATTCCCGGCCAGAATATAAAATTTTAAGACGGCAATCTGATTATCTATAAGAAACACGAAAAGGCATTATAAAGGCCACATTAAAAGTACCAATCAGAAACCAATAAGAAATATTAAATTTGTGTTGAAGTTGATGAATGTGATAATACATTTTCAATAGTGTTAAACTTTCCAAGTTCAAAACAAATTTATTTTAAAAAATGTCTTAATAAATAAAGTGAATTTCTCGCTTTTACAAAAATACTTTGACAGTGTCCATTCTATAATATGATCATAATAATTATCATGACAATAATATTTTTTAATTTATATTTTTGAAGTGAAACTTCTATAGCCCACCTGGGATTCGGATTTCGGATGAAACGGAAAATTCGGGTGAAATAAAGATTACTGCATCTATGACGCATCAACTGCGCTCGTTGACCGCTTTGATTATGATGTCATTTTTAAAGGCTCCTATTGGTTGAGATATGAAACGGAAATTACGATAGGTCTGCGTTCATTGGTCTCTTTGATTACCACCTCACTTTTCAAGTATTGGTTGAGATTGTTTTGGTAAAGTTTCGCTTCTATCGCGTGTAAAACTGCACTCGAATTTTTTTCTATTTATTTTTTGGATATCATTTTAATTATTGGTTTTGATGGTATCGTCATAATATTATTTTATTAATAGTTTTATTATATTACTTAGCATAACAGATTTTTTAATTTATCAAAATTTGATCTGGGTATCGTAAAAGCAGGCAAACACTTACACAGACGAATTTAAATTCTGTATTTAGAAGTGAGCACGAAATATCTATTCCTCCTCTGGTTCTCTACAGGAGCCATATCAAACGTGATAAAACTACCTTAACCATATTTATTGTAATACGAAAAAAAAACTATTTGACAGAGTATAGCGCCCAGTTGTAATTCTACCATTGGTCATTTCATCGGTCCGAAAATTAGTTTATTGCGATCCGATTTCGGATTCAAAATGGTGGCCGTTTTAATCTGTCGTGCGCTAGAAGCCGATATCACGATCAAAAAAATTATTTACGTGGCTAATCTGGAGAAAATACTTAGGGTAGATTATGTAATATTTTCATTAAAAATATATCGACTGATCAGTTGATTAGTCAGACGTCTCAAAAAATCTAAATATGAGTTGAGTGCTTAAATATGTGTTAAAGTGTACCCTCTATCTGGTACAGTAATTAGATTACTCATAAACACCACCAAATAAATTATAATGCAAAAAAGCTGTGATTTAACCAAAGGTTGCGGTTTTCTGGGTACTTTATAACATTTTTCATACATAAAACAAAAACAAGTATAAAATAATATTTTTATTTTTATTTTTAACTTTATGAGTAAAATCTCAAATTATAATATTTAACAAAATAAATACAATGTTAGCGAAACTCAATCGAAATACTGAAAACAGAAAAATCAGAAAAAGATATTGGCACCTCCTTTGCTTACATGGCAAGTGCTCTACCAACTGAGCTAATGTACACAAGCAAGTGCCGATATTCAATTCGGTAACTTTTAACTGTATCATACATCGACTAAGAACTACCAACATTACCTTCATTTTCACCTATTAATATATTACTGTGTTCGAGTCCCAGAGGTGCCAATTTCTTTTTTCTGATTTTTCTGTTTTCAGATTTTTGATCGAGTTTCGCTAATATTGTCTTCATTTAATTAAATAATATTTTTGTGGTGAGCATTCGTGTTCCCCATTAACTCAAAACATGGATATCTACAAATATAAACAAATTATCTGGAAAGTCAAACTTTATTTTGAAAAAACAGATAAGTTATTACGAAAATAGAATCAGTTTGCCCACGGTAAAAATTCAGCGTCGGCAGACGACGCGACGGGTTAATGGTTTAGTAAAGAATCTTTTTTCAAATGTGAAATCGTCGTTTTAATGAAGAAGGTAGGTATTTCAGTACCTTATTAATGATTTCAGAGGCAATTTTGGTTTTCATTTTAATATTAACAGAAAATTAAGAACATACTTCCTGCTAGTTATTAAGTAATAGTATTGTCAAAATTTTAGTTGCCGGGTTGTTCAAAAATCGCCTAACGTGCAATCACAACTGTCAGGCGGTGGCGGAAACGCACTACGCAGGCGCTTGATAGCGTGTTAAATAATTGCCTATATACAGGCGCTATAGTGAACCGATGAAATATATGATTTTATAGTTTACTTACACATTCCCTCACTTTTTTAGGTTAAGTTTTTTTATAGCCCAGGCAACGAAGGAAAAATAGGGGAAATAATTCATGTAGAAGCCAATTTTGGCACAGTTGTAGGGGAAGGTGTCCTTAACAAAATACTAAAAGTACTGGGGGTGGTGGTGGAGCTAAGGAGGAGGGGGGGGGGGGAGGGGTTAAAGGTCCCTTTTTTCAGTTTTTCGTTAATAACTCGAAAACTAATGCCTCTAGCGAAAAAGTGTTTAGGTACTAAATTATCTACATAAAATTCTTTACAAAAAAGGTTCTTTAAAATTTTTTGTTAGGATCAATGCTTAAGGGTATAGGGAGGGGGAAAGATGTAAAATTAAAAAAAAAACTGTTTTAATTTTTAAAAATGAAATATTTATTGTTAAAAAATCAAAGAACTAGTGCTTAAGGATGTACCTTAAACATTAAATTTCGTCGAAATCTAAACTTTCATCGTCATCAATGCTGTCTTCGACGGGGGTTCATACACGAGCCGAGGCAGCCGCAGGCACCGCAGCAGGCAATCCCTGCTTTGCGGCATCCCACATCCAGTCGTGCATCGGCAAAAGATCGTGTTCATTATATATTCTTAAGATTAGATTAGTCCGAAACTTTTTTTTTGAGATTATCTATAAAATATTTTTTAACAGTGTTTATTAATTGGATTTTATCATTAATTTTTCTAATTTCATCCGGTAGTCGGTTGAAAAAAAGTCTTCCTTTATAAGTATAATAATTATGTGCGAAGGAAATGTTTAATATATTTATGTCTAGTACGGTTTTCAGTTATAAATTGATACTTTTCTTCTTCTTTTATAATTTGAATCACTGCATTTCTATTGTACAGATCTTTGAAAGAAGGTACTTGGAATTCCTTAAATAATTGATCTGTTGGGTAATCAGAAGGTTTTTTTTAATATGATTTTAATTATTAGCCTCTGCACAAATTCAATTGGGAAAAGATTAGTTTTGTATGCGTTGTAGGTTTTGTATATCGGTTCATATTTAAATTAAGTTGCACGAGTTTATAAATTCAACTAAATTTAGTTTTTAAAGGGATATGAACGAATGTGGGGTTCAGAGTCAAGTGACCTACATGCCATAAGATCGCCAATGAATACTGCATCGCAGGTGACTGACCTACAATCTGAATACACTGCAATAACTACCACTTAGCTGGCTTTCAGTCTCGTGAAGAGACGTGTCTGCAGGCGAAATTGTCCACTTAGAATAAAACTGTCGTCTGGTCGCATGTTACCTTCCTGCATTTTACTTACAGTTTCTACGATTCACATTTGGTGCATATAATATGTTGCATATTATAGAAGCTTTCGCCCCTAGTTAAAGATTTTAAATAAATATTATTTTTACTTAATGATCCAAAAAACGTCTTCTTCTTCAGTAAGACCAGTATTCAAAATTAAAACGATGCTTGAAATTGCTTTGACTAGATCTGAATAGTCAGTTACTTCCCAACTTCCTATTCCTCATCTCTTTCTCCTTCCCGCTATCTTCATCCTCATGACAAACTCCAATTGGGGGATAACGGGCGTCTGCAAAAGGTCCGTCTGATTGACAATCCGTTTTTAACAGACCCATTTCCATCTCTGATGCATAGACGCAATGTTGACATGAGTCTGATCTACAGGTATTTTAATGGAACCTGCTCTAAAGATCTAGCTGCATTGATTTCCGGTGCACTTGCGTAAATCTTGATGGATAAGATCTTTCTTTGACTCGTTTTTAAGTAAGTCGACCGGTGTGTGAGCTACCGGCATCTGCTTTTCCTCCTTCATATAATTTGGACCTCTTCAAGACCCGCGTTAACAAATCCCTTCCTATATCCCCCCTTCCTGGAGGTGTCACATAGGTCACCCAAGTGGTTCTCATCATTTAGTGACTTAGCAGAGGTGCCCGGGTTCATGGGGGGTGAGGATTGTACAGGTCTTAGCCGGATGCTTTTGCCAACCTATTGCATGGCTGGTCGGATCGAGAGAGATTGTTTAATGGATATCTTTTTTCCTCTCCAGCACACCTCTTTTTACCCATGACCTTGCACCGCAGTGGGAGGTATGGTTTCAAACGTCAATCCTGGACATATTGACCCCCAGATTCCTGACGACCCCTCATACATTTTCTTTTCCATATCTTCCTCTGTTCGTTTAAAAAAAAACCTCACAGAAATCTCACATATGACATTTTCATAGAGATTTTTTTCTGTGTGGAGCTAGCGTAAAAAACAGTTTTAATAGGTTTGAAAGTATTTTATCAGTTCTGAAACAAATATCAACGCAAACAAATTTACAAAAATAACTGCATTTCCGTAAAACAGTATGACAACATATTTTTTGGAATATAATTAATAATAAGGTTATTTTGTGATAAAAACAAAAATAATTTGGTTGTAGGTAGAACTTATCTTAATATATAAAACAAAGTCCGGTTAGTTACACCATTTATAACTCGAGAACTCTGGACCGATTTTTATGATCTTTGACTTGTAGGATTTCTCTCCGCCGCGAATAGCAAAATAACTATTAAAACATCGCAAAAACTCACGAAAAAGAAAGTTACAAGGAAAATTCATTTCCTCATACATTTTGTATGGAACGAATTTTCATCTTTTGAAAGAGCTGTAGCAATGCTGTGTTGAAGTTTGCGTGAATTCCAAAAATTCAAAAACGTCAAATGTCAATGCCCTGATTGTTTCGCTTTTGTTTTTTAACATACAATGCTGCGTCAATTTCTTACACACTTTCTTACAAACATCGGAAACTTTCACGAAAAAAAAAATTATGAAGAAAATTCATTTTTTCATACATTTGTATGGAACGAATTCTCATCTTTTGATAGAGCTGCAGCAATATTGTGATACGCATAATATTGCTATTATATACGCATTATTTAAACATACAATGCTGCCCCTCTTTCTTACACACTAAACGTCAACAATCGAAAATGCGACAAACGATGAAAGTATGTCTGCACCCCTCCAAAGGAAAAATACAATAATTATAATAAATAAATCTTCCTCATACGTATAAATAAAATGAAACGCAATTCCGGTAAGTGAGTGGAAAAGTAATAAAATCACCAAAAACGCCATCTTTGATACTGACCAAGAACAAAAACGGTCAGTTGCATATCGATAATTAATTGCTTTATTGTGTAATTTTTAACTTAATAAAAAAAACTGAATTTAATTCAGCTAATGAGTTAACACAACAATTATTGATTCTGAGGCGGTACGAAGTTCCCCGGGTCAGCTAGTTTTATATATAGTACAGTTTAAATAAATAAAGTTTAGGAAATAGTCATTATGACTATTTTGAGGAAGTTCCAAATTACTGTCAAACCATAATATGATGTAATTACATACATAATTCACGATAATGTGTTGATACCAAATCGGTGGGAAAACCACTCTGATACTGACCGATAACTTACTGCTTGTTTTTCAATATGACGATTCTCTCGTGAAAATTACGCGTCTCGGAACATTAATTAGGTAGTTATTTTCCTGGTTATAATGAGAAACAACTGAACCGGTTATGAGTAGCCCTTTGCGGCAAAACTGGCTCAGAGGTTAAGCGTCATTGCTATGATTAAAAATAATTTCTTAGATAGAGAGCTCCATTAAAGCCTCTATGCCTGTTGCGTGTGTCGTTCACGAATGAGAAGGGATATGTCACAACAAAGGGGTATTTCCGTCATTGTGATAGATGAAAACATCTTAATTAACAACTGTTACCATTAATATCTAAGGTGAACGGTAATTTCACTAAGTGACCAACGATTATTATTATCTGTTGCCAGTAAGTGTAGCATATTGTCAATCGTTAAAACACCAACTCGCTCATTAATAATAAAAAAACAAATTTGAGCGGTGGTTAGAATGGGAAAAAACCCACGCGTTAATTATGTCGAAAATTTTCCAAATGAGCATAGTAAGGGATAAAATTTTGATTTATTTTTGGAGTAACTTAATAAGTAACTAACTAACTAACCATCACGCCGTTTCCCCGAAGGGGTAGGCAGAGAGGACGGACCACCAAACAACTCGGTCTTGGCACACACTCTTTGCCTCACTCACATTCATACATCGCCTCATACATTCTCTTCTATTATTCTGACTTTTGACATGGCCCGACTCAAGTATCTGATTCACTTGATCGTGCCATGTCTTCCTCGGGCGTAAAATAATTAAAATCTCAAATTACAACATTTATGAGGTATTTCACCATCCCTCTCATACATTATACATACAATAACGTTCATTTCCGATTAATTAAAAAGAATTTATTTACAGTCACAATTTTTAATATTTGTATGCTAGTATATACAGGCAAGGAGACAAGTAGCTTCTACGGGACACATTATTAAACTTTATGTAGGTAGGTATTTCCCTAAACGCAGCCCGTAGCGCAGCGGTATAGTGCGTGGCAAATCTCAGCCGCCAGAGAAATCCAGCGGATGGAGGTTCTAATCATACAAAATCCAAAAAAAATATTTTTTTTTTTGTTTTTTAAATCAATATCTTCAAACCACTTTAAAATAAACAGGGAAAAGAAAGCGACAGTCAGTGACTTTCTAGTTTCATTTTATTTCGTGTGAATTAAATACTCTAATTTTTTTAAATCCAGGATTCAATGATTTTGTTATTATTGAAAATAATTACCATTCACTACACTACCTAAAAACTTCACGTAAAATTAATTAACGATTGTAAACGGTTAATTTCCATACTGTACAATTAAAAACAAAGCATTATCATTTTTTGATCTAATACAGTCATTTGCAGGTACAATCATAACCGCAGAGGATTGCTCGTATTAAATAAGTTATTTTGGAATGTATCCTGTTATATTATATTGGTCAATGTCGTGGACAATTACCTAAGTACTGCGGTTAAAAAGGCATTCTGATGTAATAATACGGATGTTTCGCGTTCGATTCAATGGTAGGTCTTTATTATTTTTGACCTGAACACAGTATGGGGCAATCCCTTGAGGTATACATAATATTCAATATTTGTAAAATCTATAAGTGTGAACAGTTGTAGCGATATACCGGTTAATAAAAAACAGATGTGTAATTCACACGCATTTTACACAAAACTAAAGCAGACAAAGAGGAGGCCGATAGGCTACGAAGCACCGCACAAACAGGATACCGTTTATATTATCTCACTCTCTCGCAGGCTAAATCCTGTAGATGCATGTGTTTGCCTCTTTTTAGTGGGGCTATTTTTCCTTTCATCGAGTTTCAAATCACAACGGTGATAAAGAAGTTTTCATTTAAAAAATCAGAGTATGTAATGTAATTCTGAAGTGAAACCTTCAGAAAACTGAAGTAGACAAGAATGAGGAGGCTACCAGAAGCACCGCACAAAGAGGAGACCTATTATACTATCTCATTCTCTCGTAGGTTAAATCCTATGGATTTATGTGTTTGTCTCTTTTTAGTGTCGATCGAGTTTCAAATCAGAACGGTGCTGTAGAAGTTTTCAATAAAAAAATTCAGTAATTTATAAATGTGTTTTTGTGACGAATAAAATAAAGCAATGTTGAAGTAGGTATTGATTGGTGTGGCAAGAGTACTGTGTTAATGCTAATGCTAATGTTTATGCTAATGCTAACGTTGGATTAATGTACCTTTAGAATCGCCCATCCAACTTTACACGTAAGTAGGTAATGGTAATGGTAAATCATGTCAGCTAATCGCAGGATCTATTATACCTTGCTAAATTGGCCCTGATACCGCGGAGCGATGTCCTTGATCCTGTAATTGGCCGTGATAAGGATGTACGCAACTTGAGTCTTCGTCTCATTCAGAGGCATTCAAACATCCATTGAAATTACGTCAAAATTTTAATATAATATGTTCAGGGCATTCATCTACTCCTACGTCATACGGTTTGGCTTCACATGAGCAGGCAAATGGATCAGCTTTATTCTGATAGATTGAGTCTTGGACATTCGTGGAGTTGTCCCACACGCAATCATTTTTATTTTGGCTTCCTTGGGGAGTATGAAATTCACACCCACTTGTCAATATGTATAAACGCAAACTGTTGCTTGATGCTGTCACATTGATATTATTTGGTTTGATATTTTTATATTTTCAGAACCAACTTTAGATTAGTTTTTCTTCATTGTTCTTATAGAAAACTCATCGTTGAATTAGGTATTTCGGAAGTAGGTTTGTTCACGAGAGATGGAAAGGCTGAAAAGGGCATTGGAAGAAGGGTGATTGTAAGAAACTCCATTAATGGAGGACTGAATGTGGTAGACGCTAAAAATTACCATTGCCCAAGATTACGGAAATAAGACCAAAAAACCATAAAATACGAAATGGGTATAAAAAGATATGCTCTTCCTAGTATTCCCAACAAAATTAATAAAATTTGACTTCTCAAGAGTCCAGTTTCCAAAAATATCAAAATGTTCAGATGTACTAAGGTTTATACAAACTAACTGAAGAGATTGTTTTAAAAACAAGGGTTTGAATTTGAGGTACCAACGTAGAAATTTGGTGACCAGACAACTCAGAATGAAACCAATTCAGAAGCACCTCAGAAAGGTCATTGAGTGATAATAAAAAAATATAAAAAAATGGTTAAATGGGTTAAGTTAGGTTAGGGTTACCGGCTATTTTAAAATTATTTTTTCGTGGCTTTTAATGACCTTTTTGAGGTGTTTCTGAGTTGGTTTCATTCCGAGTTGCCATGGAACCAGAAATTTCAGTGAGAACTATTGAAATTTGATATTTCGGATTTGTGCGTTAACAAAATATTGATTATCTCAAAATAAACAAAATATTTGGACTTTTGAGTTTAAATACTGGGCCATCGATAAGTCTTGCAAAGAAAACTTGAGTAAGACCAAAAGTAATAATAACAGAAAGGTATGCATGAGACGACGATATCCTTTCTATCTACTCCATTGGTTGGTTGGTTGAACGAGAGCCTTAAGCCTTAGAATTTAAAAAAAACTTAATATGTGTAATGAACGCAAGTCTGCGATAGTGTATGTAAGAGACGGCCTAGAAATAGAGAGAAAAAAGTAAATTTAAAAAGCTTGAACGCATGTCCGTGGGCGCTCTTCCATTACAAACATTATACCCGTTTTATAATATTTAAGTTATTATAATTATGAATGAGAGTCGTGAAATAAACGACACGTATTGTATAATAAACCAATAAAAATGTATGTTCCTACACCACTAGTAAAACAAATATCAATATCGAAGAAAGAGGTTTTTTCAGAAAAATTGAAAAAAAAACGGGAAAACTCAAATGAGAATTGAATTTATTTTCCTTTGCGCTTTGAAGTGAATACTTCAACCGTATTACGTGTAAGCGCTTCAGGTAAAATCCTTCTACTTGATTGTTTTTAAGAAAACTTAGCTCCCTCCGGCAGTGTCTACGAATGCAAGGAAGGATATTCCTTCTGGAAGCAGATAGCACACAAAGCATTCATTCCGGATACCGAGTAATGATATTCCTACAACCGTTTGCACCCTCCACCCATTGCAATATACACCGTGTTTCAGGGTGGTTCCGCAAATATCAAGGGGAAGATTATTTAAGAAAATAAAGGGTTTTTGAAGTGAAACTTCTATAGCAAGGCTGTGATTTGGATTTCGGATGAAACAAATGATGATTAGTGCTCCTGCGACGCATCAACTGCGCTCATCGGCCGCTTTGATAATGATGTTACTTTTAAGGCCCCTATTGGTTGATTATGAAACGGAAATTGGAAATTGGTCGCTTTGATTATGACCTCATTTTTCAAGTATTGGTTGAGATTGCTTTGGTAATGTTTTGCTTCTACCGCGTGTAAACTGCACTCTAATTTTTATTTATTTATTTAGAGTAACCCTTATAATGTCCATTTCAGATATCGGCTCACTTAACGCGAAGAACTATGAAGTAATGCTAATTCCTGTGCTTTTGGTTTGAAATGTTGGCACATCTAGGCCTTTGTAACTATCGAGAATTTTTGAGTAGGTATTTTTACAAGCCCAGAAAAAATAAACTGCCAGGTTTATAAATATTGCTTTCAAGTTCGAAATCTCCTACATACGGTCCGTATTTCTGTTATGGTTTTATTGTGGGAGAATTAAGCAATTTAGAAAATTATTCTAAAATATTTAAACATTTGTGCCTGAACTCCGCAACATAAAATAAAAATTACAAAAACATAGTGTACAATTAACACGCGGTAGAAGTGAAACTTTTAGAAAATTAAAGTAGACAAGAGTGGGAAGGCTACGAAAAACTGCACAAAGAGGAGACCGATAGGCTAAGAACTTTTGACTTCTAAAACACTTTTTGACAATGTTTTTTTCTTTCTTAAATCAAAACACTCGGCTGGTGTTCAGCTGGAATATAAACCTTATCGCCATCTACATAAAGAGTGTTATTGTCAACGGCCCGATTTCAAATGTTACAAGACGTGGGGCCTTAACACGAAATCCATTTTACCTACTTGTGCGAATGGGCGAGTATTGTAAAGCTACTAGCACAATGCAAGTTTTCAAAATCAACAAATGATTGAGATTCTTCATAAACTTTGTTTTTGATCCCTGTACTGAATGGAGGAAATTAGGGAATAACTAGCCAACTGATTGGCTTTTTGTTCATTGTAAAATAATAATTGAAGTGAAACTTCTTTAGCCCCGCTATTTCGGATGAAACGGAATTACTGCACCTGCGACGCATCAACTGCGCTCATTGACCGCTTTGATTATGATGTCATTTTTAAAGGCTGCTATTGGTTGAGATATGAAACGGATATTAAGCTGGTCTGCGCTCATTGGTCGCTTTGATTATGAACTCACTTTTCAAGTATTATTGGTTGAGATTGTTTTGGTAATTTGCGCTTCTACCACGCGTAAACCGGACTCGAACTTTTTTTTATTTATATGTATTATTTTAGTGTCATATTTTTAACCTTTTTATCTGGGTTTCTCAACCATTCTTGCGTCCCTTTTATTTTCAAGGTAACTAATCAATAAATTGATGGTTGAGAAACACTGCTTTACACCTTTGATGTTAATTAAATTTTAATTAAAAGTATGGAGAGAGAAAGAAATAAATGATAATTTTAATGTTTTTTGAAGTGAAAACTTCTTTAGCAAAGCTGTGATTTGAAACTTGATGAAACATGATGAAACTTGATGAAACTTGACGAGACACTAAAAAGAGACAAACACATCTATAGGATTTATCCTGCGAGAAAATGAAATAGGAAGAAACCATACCTACTACAGTAGCTACAAAGGGTCGCCCTCTGCGCTGCGAATTGACCGCTTTGATTATGAGCTTACTTTTCAAGGCTTATTGGTTAAAATCTTAACTTATTGGGTGAAAGTTTCACTTCTACCGCGTGTGAACTGCACCCGATTTTTTAAAAATTTGGTTACAATATTATTGTAAATAAACCCTACAATTATCCTACTCCTTGTACACGCATTTGTCTCATTCTTTAGAAGTTTAGTTTTCTGAAGGTTTCACTTCTACCGCGTATGAACTGCACAACTACACACTACACAAAAAAAGTTTTAATAATTTCTTTAGTGATTGTAAGGTACCTAGTACCTACCTATTATATAAGATATGGGAAAACTTTTCTAAAATATTTATTTTGTTACGGTAAAAGGATTCGTTTGTTCCTATTTTGGAGGCCTGAAATTTTGTAAACATGTACATCATGTTGGAGTATACGCCCTTAAATGACTCATTTTTTTAATGTTAATACCGCCAAGAGTCCCAAATGTTTGGAGTCAGTGGGACTATGTTAATCCTAATTGAAGTGTGTTGTGAGACCGAAGGGAGTGGGGAAGAAAAGAGCAAAGTTGTGAAGTATCGGGATATTCAGATAAGGTTACCAAACACGGCTAAAGCCATTTCAAGCCACTTTTCATTATTAACGTGCCGCAAATATACTATATTATTAATTAAAATTAATTAACTGACTATCGAGGCAGTTGAGTCTCTTGTACGGGTAAAAAGTTAGTGTATTTGTAATAAATTGTAAATTATAAAAACAAAATAATCACAATCAGTCCCTTCAACAATTAATCAAAAATTCCATCCCATCAATAAAATTAGGTCATTAATAATTAATATCAAGTTATTCCTCGAACAATATCGAAGTGAGCTACAAATCCAAGGTAATTAGCCCACTGGGAATAACCAAAATAATTAGAAATTCGACAGTCAAAGACGACTTAGTAACAAATGTAATTAATATAATTGATTAAAATCTTTGTAGACCTCTCCCCCCTCTCCCCCTCCACCATATGTTATGTATATAAAGGGTAGGTTAAGAGCAATTTGTACCAGTCTAAAGATCGATTTAACAAGCTGAAACCGTTTACGGTGAAATAAATTAAAGTGAAAATAAGTTTCATATTTGTTTTATTATCCATGTATATATCTATTATTATCTGATCCGATGTAAATAAAAATGAATCGCCTAAATGTAACTTAACCTACTTCATTCAAACTTTGGGGATTTGATGTGTGCATTTTCTATATACTGGTGAGCTCTGACATTATGAAATTTGTAAAATAAATTGCAATATGTGGCACGCGAGCTGTTTGAAAACTGAATGTACCGGGAATGAATGAATAGAATGTGGGAGGGGGGAGGGAAACTCGGTAGGGGGGAAGCGGGCAAGGGGAGTGGGAACGCGAGAGGGGAAGAGGACGCGGGAGAGGAAGGGGAGGCGGATGGGGAACGGGACAAATGGGAAAGGACGTGCAGGGAGAAACAATTTCCTTATCAAGTGGCATAGCAAAGCATACCGGGAACCTATAATAATATAAATGGAGCGAACGATCGACGTGATTTTTTTAAACAGAGATAATTGGAGGACTGGGAAATGCTTTTTTTTACATTAACTCCACACAGGAGGCCCTTAGGAAAATAATTTCCCTCAGGGCCTATGTCATCTGGGATGCTGTGTGGAGGGTCTTTTTGAGGAGAGGAAGGAATGAACATTGGTCTTGAAGAGACCCATGTTATAGGAAGGAGGAAACACAGAGGCCGGCAAATCATTCCACAGCCGAGCTGTTGAACACAAGAACGAGTCGAAGAAACGACCCGTTCTCATGTGACAAATGTCAACCGTGTACAAATGTTGGGCACGCGTTTGGCGTGTTTCCCGACTATGCACCGGTGCCGAAGGGTTCAATGATGCTAGTTCCTCGGAGCATCTTCCATTGTAATACCGGTAGAACAAGGATAGCATTCCCACCCGACGCCTGTGCTCTAAAGATTGCAATCCGTCTGTTAAGATTTTTATTTATTTTATTTTATTTAGTAACTATATAATATTTTTTACATTTTTAAATGAAACATGTTAGTTAGATGTATAAATAAAATATATTCGTAGTCCTCCTCACTAGGAGATCCTGTGCTGAGGGGGACTATGCTTTGGATAAGTTTTTCCGCGACTTCTATGGTTTAACTTTATTGATTGGATAAGGTTTTCCAGAAACTTCTATGATGTTTTAAGTATACTAGTAAGTTCATTTTCCGATAGATTCTTCAGCCAACATTTAATGTCCTTAATGTAGCTATTTTTTATTTTTATTTGTTTGATACTAAGTGGGAGTTTGTTATATAACTTTACTGCTAAAAATGCAGAACTTCTTTGACCAAATGAAGAGTTACACTTTGGTATATTAAGTATGTCTGTTTGTTTGGCTCTGGTTTTATGAGCGTGTGAGGTGTCTGCCTCTGAATCATTTTTGTGGTGATGAACTAGAATGTTTTTGGCATAGATTTTCTGTATGCTTGGAACATCAAAATGTTTAAAAATTTCTACTGTTGACGTCCTTATGGGGACCTTTAGAATGGTCTTTATAATGCAATTCTGAGTTATCTTAAGTTGTTTCAAGTGATTAGATGCTGCTGAGCCCCATCCTATTACTCCATATTCCAATCGAGAGTGGCATAAAGCATAATATACTCTCTTTAGATCCCTCATCGACAAGATGTTTCTTAATTTTTTGAAGAAGTAGATGAGTTTTGTTAGCTTTTTTGAGGTAAGATCAATGTGTGAATTCCACTGTAGATTTTCATCAATTTCAATCCCAAGATATTTAATACTTTTGGTTTGGGTTATAGACGGGCAGGAACATTGTGGAAAAGTATTTTGACATTCATGTAATTTGAGGGTATGCACATTCATTGGTTGTCCTCTTTTGTTTTTGGAAAAAGTTAGATATTTAGTTTTACTAACATTTAATGTAAGGGAGTTTACTTTTAGCCAGTTTTGAAGTACAGCCAGGCCATGTTCCGCCTCCTTGTAGGTTCTTGTCCAATCTTGTTCGTGGAATATAATAACAGTGTCATCTGCAAAGCTCATTATGTTTCCATTAATGGGAAGATTCATAAGGTCATTTATATATATCAGAAATAGTATAGGTCCTAATACGCTTCCCTGGGGGACCCCGAATTTAATTGGAAGAGATTTGCTCTTTCTTTTACCAATTTGTACAATTTGTTCTCTTCCAGTTAAATAACTTCTAAGTAGGTTTAGAGTTGTTTCGGTTATTCCATTTTTTTTTAGTTTTAAGTAAAGTATTTCATGATCAATTGTATCGAAAGCTTTTTGAAGATCAATGAAAACAGCTAAGCATTTTTTGCCTTCATCCAGTTTTCTAATAATTGTATTAGTTACATTAGCTATAGCGTCACCAGTACCCAGGTTTTTTCTAAAACCATACTGCGTAGGTGATAATATTTTATTGGTATCCAAAAATGTAAGAACTTGTTTTTTTATTACTTTTTCCAATATTTTCGACAGAGGAGTTAAAATACTAATTGGTCGATAATTTGAAATATCGTCTTTGGGACCATTTTTATATAATGGTATGATCGTAGCAATTTTAAGACAAGCGGGAAAAACACCTTTAGATATTGATAGATTAACTAGGTATGTCAGTGGTTGAATTAACTCATTTTGTAGGTATTTAATTGATTTGCTTGATATCAGTTCATTTCCCGATGAGGTATTTGTGTTTAAGGAGGTTATAATATTTCTTATTTCATCACTTGTTATCTTGACTATATTGAGGCTGTTTTCATGATTTACATCATCATTCCTCATTGTTTTTTCGACAGGAGTAGAATTTTGTTTAATTTTATTTGCAAGGTTAGAGCCTATATTGCAAAAGTAGTTGTTTATAAAGTCAAGAAGTTTGTCTGGGTGTTTCGTAAAAGATGTGGGAATCTCATCAATGTTTAATTCTTTAATGTTTTTGTCTTTATGCGAGGCTTTAGTATTTGTAATTTCATTTATGATCTGCCAGAGTTTACGGGAATCATTATTGCATTCATCAATTTTGTTTTTATAGTATGTTTCTTTAGCATAACGAATTACATTTTTACATGTGTTACGATATCTTTTGTAGAATCGAAGTGTATGGACATCAAAAGGGTTGATTTTTACTTTTCTGTGCAGTTCATCTCTTTTTCTGATCGAGTTTATAATATTCTGACTGATCCATGGTTTAATGTGAATATTTTTATGAGATACCTTTTTATCTGTGGTTTTGGTGTTAGATAGAATACTGTGCTGTATAATTTCTATAAAATAACTCCAAGCAGTATCAGTATCATCTTTTTCCAGAAGGGCGGTCCAGTCATTCGTTGTTAACTCCCTTTTGACATTTTCCCAATTTGTTTCAGACTTCGTTAGGAGTGATTTCGTATTTAGGTTTACATAAGAGTTATTTTTTGTTATAGATAGAATTATTGTGTAATGGTCTGTCAGTGTGGTAGTATAAATAATGGCTTGAGTTTTTTTATTAGTTTTACTAAAGATATGATCAATGCAAGTTTTGCTATCATTAAATACACGTGTAGGTTCCTCAATTAGGCTTTCATATCCATGGTATGCAAGTGTCTGCATGTAATCATATTTTTTTGGGTGGCCATTTTCAAGGATATCAATATTTATATCACCTGATGGGAGAATCTATTAAACGGACCGCCCGTTTCTGCACAGAGTAGAGGGTATTTTTCAGGTATTTTGGAGCTCCAGACCAGAGGTGGCTGCCAAATTCAACCATGGGGCGCACTTGTGATTTGTACAGGGTTAGCAGTTGTGTACTATTAAAGTATCTACGGGCCCTGTACAGTACGCCCAGTTTTTGGGAGGCTAACTTTACTATGGCTTCGATGGAGCGCCCATACCTGAGCTGGTCACTTAGGGTTACACCAAGCAAATCAATGGAGGGCCTGTTCGGAAGATTGCTTCCGTTGAAGGATACTAGATATTCATTTCAATCCCTTTTAGACGTAATCAGACAAGATTGGGTCTTTGAAACATTAAAATCAACGAGATTATTTTTACCCCAAGAGAAAACGCTCTCGAGGTAACCGTCCATTCTTTTCTTCAAAGCCTTCTGAGCCGTTGGGGTTTGTGAGCCCTTTGGGGGCTTGTCAAACAAAAAGTTATCATGGACTGTACTGTCATCCGCGTAACAGTGAATTGGTGCACATGACAAAAGGTCGTTAATGTGCAACAAAAACAAAGCCGGAGACATAACCGATCCCTGTGGGACGCCAGCGTTTATCGAGTGTGAGGAAGAGATGAAACCATTGACTACCGTCTGAATCGACCTCTCCCTCAAAAAGTCGGCAATCCACATACACAAGGATGCGGGAAGTCCGTAAGAAGGCAGTTTGTAGACAAGTCCTCGGTCCAAACCCGGTCAAAGGCCTTGGAAATGTCCAGTGCAACCATTTGGGTCTCACCAAAACGTTCCAGGCACCACCCCCAAACATGCGTCACATACGCGAGAAGATCACCGCACGAGCGGTTCCACCGGAATCCGTATTGACCGTCGTTAATAATTTTGTTCTTCTCGAGGTATGTGAGCAGTTTGTCGTTGATGTCGTTGAACTGATGTGATCGCTATGGGGAGGTAGTTGGTCGGGTTGGAGCGGTCACCCTTCTTTGGAATAGGATGGATAACCGCTTTTTTTCCAACCAGAGGGCACAGAGCCAGTCTTCAGGGACATTTTAAAAAGCTTCGTCAAAATTGGAGTTATTTCTGCAGCGCACCTCTGCAGTACCAGGGCAGGTATTCCATCAAACCCACTAGCTTTATTAACATCTAGCCCTCGTAAAACATGGAGTACTTCTCGATGCCGGATCCTCAGCTTTTTCATACGAAAATCGCAGTGAGGAACCGATGTCGGGACAGCACCTTGGTCATCGAGGGTTGAGTTATCCGCAAACATTTTACCTAATAATAATAATAATAATAATAATAATATATCTTAACCAGATTTAAATGTCCGGGTTTAATTTTCCCCTCAGGAAAAACTAAACCCTTTCACACACTTCCCAAATGATCATCTGGTCAATCCACGTTATGCAATTGCACTATATGTATTATAATTACAAAACAATACAAGAACAACATGTCAACCTACCAGAGACCAGATGGGAAAATAATTCACCGACTCCAGATATTTTCATATCAGAGGGTTCGGCTCTGTGGAATTCCTAATTGAACCTATAAATCCTACTGATCCCTCAATATAAATATTTAAAAAATCTTTTGTAATCCTACATGTATTTAAAATTACCGATTTTTGCATTTTTATATATAAATTCTTTGACAAATCTAATACGCCTAAATTTTGAATCAGAGACCTAGGTATAATGCCAGTAGCCGAAATAACAAATGGTAATATATTTATATTCCGAGAATGCCAAATTCTTTTAATCTCATTTCCTAAATCTGTGTATTTTAAAAATTAAGGGTAATACAAGAGAGAGTAGTATAGTTTCACATCTATTATATATGGATGATATAAAATTATTTTCAAATTCTGAATCAAATTTAGAAAAAATGATTAAGGTAGTTAACATTTTTTCAGATGATATTAAAATGACTTTTGGTTTAGATAAATGTAAAACGATCCATATAGAGAAAGGCAAAATTGTAGATGGAGACGAGGGTATATTTAGAAATTTCAAAATTAAAAGTATGAAAGGGGATGAGGTTTATAAATATTTAGGATACCCGCAATCGAATAGATTAGATCACACTAGTATTAAAAATGATATTAGGATTAAATTTCAAACTAGGATCAGAAAAATTTTAAAATGCAATCTATCTGCTAAAAATTTAGTAAAAGCAATAAATACTTGGGCAATATCTTTATTAACGTACTCATTTGGCATAATTAAATGGTCCAATACAGATTTAGATAGTTTAGAACGATTTATTAGAACTACGTTAACAAAGTTTAATTGCCATCATCCAAATTCAGCTATAGAACGAATTAATTTACCTAGAAATTTAGGAGGTAGAGGTATAGTCAAAATAACATCTTTGAAACACAATCAGGTAGAAATGCTTAGAAATTTTTTCCATAGGAAAGCTAATAGCTCAGAAATGCACAAAATAATTTGTAAGGCAGATAGAAACATTAGACCTTTAAATTTATATGACGAGAATGCCAACATTCTTATAAATACTAACCAGCAATTATTAGATTCCTGGTCAAATAAAACTATTCATGCAAAACACTTCAATTATCTCAACCAAACGTATGTTGACAAACTTTCGTCAAACAAATGGTTGAGTATTGGAGAGTTGAGCGCAGAAATAGAAGGATTTATGCTTGCCATTCAAGATAGAGTCATTTACTAAAAATTATAGGAAGCATATAATCAAAGATATAAATCAAATTGATGATTTATTTAGAAATTTTTTGGCTTTTCCGGAAACTATAGAACATATTATATCGGGATGTTCTATATTAGCGCCGTCCGAGTATACATTTAGGCACAATCAGGTTTTAAAAATAATCCACCAAAGTTTGGTAATTAAACATAACTTGATTGACTGCCGTAATATAGTACCATATTATGAATATGAACCAAATTCATTTTTAGAAAATGAATTTTATAAAATATATTATGATAAAACTATACTAACAGATAGAACAATTAGTCATAATAGACCTGATATAGTTTTACATGACAAAATTAAAAAAATAACTTATATCATTGATGTAGCTATTCCAAATTCCTGTAATATTCAAAAAACTGTTTCTGAAAAAATTAGAAAATACACAGATTTAGGAAATGAGATTAAAAGAATTTGGCATTCTCGGAATATAAAAATATTACCATTTGTTATTTCGGCTACTGGCATTATACCTAGGTCTCTGATTCAAAATTTAGGCGTATTAGATTTGTCAAAGAATTTATATATAAAAATGCAAAAATCGGTAATTTTAAATACATGTAGGATTACAAAAGATTTTTTAAATATTTATATTGAGGGATCAGTAGGATTTATAGGTTCAATTAGGAATTCCACAGAGCCGAACCCTCTGATATGAAAATATCTGGAGTCGGTGAATTATTTTCCCATCTGGTCTCTGGTAGGTTGACATGTTGTTCTTTTATTGTTTTGTAATTATAATACATATAGTGCAATTGCATAACGTGGATTGACCAGATGATCATTTGGGAAGTGTGTGAAAGCGTTTAGTTTTTCCTGTGGGGAAAATTAAACCCGGACATTTAAATCTGGTGAACAAAAAAAAATTTAAGATTTATAACTAGAAAAACAAAAAGTACATCATAAGTACAGTAAAAGTACAGTTTAAAAGTTGCATACGTACGAAAGTTAATAAGTTTGCCTTATCGGTGGCGGTGTTTGCTAGTGAGCCGTCAGGTCTGGTGAGAGGTGGCAGACTGGATTGCAGAAATTGCGGCCTATTGAGTCCGCAAGCGACCAGAATTGCCTGCTTCCATGCGGGCATGCGGCCAGCTTTCTGCTGATCTGCTGGTCGTGCTCCAATTTTGACCTATTTATGATTCTCTTGGTTTCCTTTGCCATTTTTTTGTAAGCTGTTCTGTCTTCGGATGTTCTAGATGTGTTGTAGGCTCGGTAAGCCGCGTTTTTTCGTCGCACTGCTTCAGCGCATTGTCGACTGATCCACGGCTTTGAGCCTACACCAGTTTCCTTAACAGTAGATGGGATGAAGCTATCCATCGCGGATGTGATGACTTCACCAATTTCCGGGGCACATCTTGAAGGATCCGAAGTCCGAAAACAGACAGCTGACCACGGGAAAGCATTAAAATGTGCCCGCAGACTGAACCAATCTGCTGACTTACAGTGCCACACTTTACTCTTCAGCTTCTCATTTGGCGGTCTGAAGTTTACAGGGATTGATGTCGTCACCAGGCAGTGGTCGGACGATCCTAAAGGCGCTGTGACTTCAATCCTGTAACCGTGTAGCACAGTGGTTAAAAATAGGTCTTACAGATTGGAACGGTGAGTCTGGACATCAGGAACCCTTGTAGGCTCCTTAACCATTTGCTCCAATCCGTAGCAAAGGGCAAAGGATTCCGCTTGTCGTCCAGCCGAGTCTGTTGATCCTGAGAACTTCAACCAAGGTTCGTTATGAACATTAAAGTCCCCCAGGACCACAAACTCTGCCATAGGGTAGCGGGGCAAGAGGTCATCGATAGTGTCGCTTAAATGTTTGAAGAGTTCGGACGTGTCTGATTCGCTAAGATTCGGTGAGCGGTATAAACACGCGTAGAATCTTACCGTACTGGCAAGATTGACGCGTACCCACATTACGTCGAATCTGGAGTTTTCCAGATTCAACAGTTGCACATGGTTGACGTCAGCTCGACTATAGAGACAGACACCTACTTTAGGTCTGAACTTGCTTGCGAGGGTGAAGCCCGGGCAGTCCAGATAGGAGGCGTCTACAGACTCGGCTATCTGCGTTTCAGACAGGAATATTAGGTTGGGGCGTTGAGAAAAAAGGTGGTGGTGGACAGAGTTTAAATTGGTATGCAGGCCGCGAATGTTGGTGTAATTCACCAACATCTTTGGCCTGCGCCGGGGTCTCCTACTACTCGCCGCTGAAATGAATTTAATTTGTGTTGGTTGTGTTGTCATGATTTTATTGATTTTTTATTTTTATGATAGGATGTGGGGGAAGGAAGGTCTGGGAAGGAAAAGGTATGAGGGGTGGGTAGGAAGCTGGGGATCAGAGTGTCCAAGAGTGATGAACGAATGAATCCAATCCACCCACTGCGGCGCAAGGCGATGGGCAGGGAGAGTCCAGCTGGAGAGGTCGCCCAATGCGCCCCAAACGCTGCTGCTGGGTCCCCTCCGGTCACGAACCGGCACAACAGCAGCGGCGGGGTTTTTACACTCGTTGATGGGGCAGCCCACCCTCAGTCGTGAGCCTGAGGGTCGGGCCCCCTGTACTACCGAGCGGCCCGGACAGCGGTAACCGGTTGTAAAAAGTCTCCCTCAACCAGCATCTCCCAATCCGGCCCGCCACGCAGAAGGTGGGCCGACGCACCCACCATCAAGACCCGGACAAACATAACCCCAAGAACCCGGGCACCCCTGCTAAGTCACCAAACGTAGCGAACCACTTGGGGTGACCTGTGGCAGAGGTGTCGGTCATCCAATAAATGGTTCCCAGAGCGGCGGAACCCATACCCGCCTACTAAATTTTAAATGCTACTTTTACCCCGGAAAAACATTTCATTCCCTTGGGAAAATTCTGTATACAGTAATTTCCCCCTAATACCGTACGAGCGAAGCCGCGGGTAAAAGCCAGTAAATTATAAAATATTGTAATGGAATTCCACCATGAACTGTCATTTTCAAAAATAGAAATATTAAAAATAAACCCCGGTTAGATTTTTTATGTCCATGATCGTCTGCAACATTTTACGAGTATGTTAGTAAAGAGTGAATGTATCGGAGGTCGAAAGAAAATTGTATTCAGTATGGTTAATGAGTGTTGAGTGAGATTGCGTATATTTTCGAAGGGCTAATTACTACCATCGCTGTACTTGTAGTACGTACTAGTACGGCATTAACTGTAATAGTACCATCGTGACTAGTAGAACAATAATAAAGTATTATTAATGGACGGATACGTTGGGGTTCGCATTCCGGAATGGGGAGCAGTCACCTTCGAACTTCGACCTACTTTCAGCCAGATTTGATTACGGGCTACTGGCCTGATCGGTGATTTAGCGGTAGGTACATAATCACTGATTATGTACCTACCGCTGATAGCTGTTTTTCAACCTCTGCCTCTTTCTCATAAACGTCGATCCTTCCAGCGGCAGGATCGTAATATGTGATGCGCTTTTCTCGCCTATTGGCGAAGTGCACAAATGATTTCAAGCTACAAGTAGAATTATCATACCAACTTTAATATTCACTTGACTCTAAGTGAATAATGATTTATTTATGGTTGAAATAATGTTACAAAATCACTCACAATGTACCCATCTGGCCACTCATGTAATATATTTGTTTCGTTCTACATTTAGTATTTAGTGTTTTTGTATGTACTTCACTCAATTTTCTAAATGTTTTCCTCAACGCAGGCAATTAGCCCTAATAAGGTTGATGTTTTTATATATAATTTGTGTAGTGACAAATTCTTGGGTATCTTGGCCGAAATTTCGGAAAGAGCTAAAAAAATATTTTTTAAAAATACACAAAAAAGTCCTCGTTTGCTGGAAGATTGAGATTTTTTTGCATGGATGATAAAACTCTCAATCTCTTCAATTTATCCTTAGCCTGACTTGAGAAGCTGTGAGTTTGTCTATTCAAATTACTTCAACACCCTACTCTGCATTGAAAATAATCATTTTGCAATCATATTTTATGACCATTCCGTTTATTTTTATCTAGATTTATTTAGGACATACAGATAGATTTTACAACACATTACATATATTTAGTATTTTACATCTATTATTTACATTCATTTATTTTACATCTCAGATTTTATCCCACGCTTCCATTAGAATCATTTGCTTACAGAAGGAAGACGAATGTACAGTAAGTAATGCAGTAATTTATATTTAAATATTATGTGGTAGTAAATACGTTGCACTTAGATCAAGATTTTGTATTATGTAGCACAAACCTAGAACAAAACTTTCGTTAGTTCAAAACAACACTACGACAACTTTAGCTTTGAATGTTACAGTTTTTTAAAGTTACCTCAAGAACAGAAAGAAAATTGTCACCCAAGGAATCTTCCAATCTGCTCAATTTCTTGTTTTTTCAGGGATTCCCCAAGGATCGAACCTAGGGCCTCTTTTTTTTAATTTTCATTAGCGCCATTGCTGGAGTCATTCGTTTTTCTCGCTTTTTGCTATTCGCCGACGATCTTAAATTATTTCTTCTAATAAGAAATATTGAGGACTACCTGCGCCTTCAAGCTGATGTTGATAAACATTTCAGAATGGAGTCAACGAAACCAGTTACATTTCAATGTCTTGAAATGCGTAGTTCTGACTTTTACCAGAGAATTTAGTCTCACCTACCATAGGTACACTGCTCGGTCATAATCTCAAACGAGTTTCTAATATAAAGGATCTTGGGATTATGTAGTTTGACATTTCGTCCTCATAAAAAATGTTAGGTTTTGTTCTCCGAACCGTCAGAATTTTTCGAGATACCCATGCTCTGAAGATTTTATACTTCTCCCTGGTCCGCAGTAGAGTGGTTCGTTTATCTGGAATCCTCATGAGGTGGAGTGCTCCCTCTTGTTGGAGAGGGTTCAAAAAAAGTTTCTAAGATTTCTCTACATGAGGGTGTATGGCCACTATCCATGGCTCTACCCAACGAACTTTCTTCTGGGCGTGCTGGGAGTTCACTCCTTGCAGCCCAGAAGAGAGGAGTATGCTGCCATCCACTTATTCAGACCGCTGCGAGGCTATATTGAGAACTCCGCCATTGTGGAGCGCGTCAGTATCTATGTTCTAGCTTACTATCTTAGACAGCGTCATCATAGATTATTCTATCTTCCTGCCTGTAGGACTAACCTGCCAATGATTCTACAGGTAGGGAGGAGAATATTGCTCTTGAACCAAATGTCTTCCGAGATTGGTGTATTTGGCGTCGGTGAGGAGAGATTCAAAAGGAAAATTCTTTTGATTCTTGAAAGAGTCTCTCCACACTGACGAAATCTTCACCACTGCCTGAGGTTTTTATTCTGAAATTGCTATATTTCTTAAAATTTCTTTTATGTATAAATATTTGTTAACATTATTTTTTAAATATTTATATGGCGTCATTTCTTACATGCAATAAATTAGAATTTGTAATTGTTTAAGAAATTTTAATTTATTGTATAAAATTATTATTATTATTAACTTTAACTATAAGCCTCCATCAGTATTTCACTATCTTTATAGCACCAACTTGCACTTTTTCTGAAAACATTCTTAATCCATGAAAACGGGTAATTATAATGAGAATTTTCCAAAAACCGGACTAAAGATTTTTTATTTTTTATTTAAATACCGCACTTGAGTCCCAACTGCTCCCATACTCCTGGTGCCAGTGAGATTAAGGTATCCCCAATTAGGGTATGTTATGAGGCTTAGGTGGTGGGGTGGGGGAGGCGATAGAAAGTAGGAAGGTAGAGAAGCCCTGACTATTCATAACTGGACACCAAACACGACTAAAGCCATTTAAAGCAACTGTCGATTCAATTCTGAAAGTCAACCAGTCAATTCTGAATGGCGGTCTTACACCACTCTGGAAATGACGATGGCTTTATAATTAGAAGTACGATAAAAATATATTAAGTAGGTATTTTATGTATAAGTAAATATAAACATTATTGTTTACATTAGGCCTTTCCAAAATAAGATTAAAAATGTCTACTTTTGTACGTAAAGGCCCGACCGTTCGCCTCGCCCGATCACACTTTTCGTAATGCTCTCGTCACGCATTCACCAGCTTACTCCCCAAGTCAAGCGTGCGTAAAGACGTTATACTTCAAAAACGTTTATTCATCAATAGATTTGTTTACAGTACATATATATGTTTGTAACATATATATGTACTGTAAATGTAATGTTATATAACATTAATAATATACATAATATCCAATGACAGATTTTCACATAATTAAATTTATAATTAAAAAGTAAAACAAAAAAGTAAGGGTTCCGTACCCGTAAGAACTTAACAAAAATTAAAAATTAAGAAAAATTATTTAAAAAAATATATAAAAACACAATATAAACTATAATAATGTATTGATTTATTTTACTACATGATTAAATACATGATTGAAAATTTAACAAATCTGCCAACGACGTATGGTATAACCTTATTATACTAAAAATAAACATTTTTTCTCAAAATTTAAAACATGCGAATGCTAGATAAAATAACAATCTTTCGAAAACCATTTTTAATTTTTTGTGGAAAAGAGTCAATACGTCTAAAATCTGATTTAAAAATGACATATTTCTGGTTTTCTCTGGTAATACCCTCTTAAACATCGCGTATATGTACCGTGCTGAAACAGATGAGTTCTAGACCTTTCCGAGGTGTGAACGTCCTTTTAAGCCTCGCAAATATTATGATTGTCCACGTCTTGACCCGGTGTCCGGCCATCAGATCGTATTGTGTGACCACGCGACAGCTCGAAAAGATGGGTTGAATAATTAGTTTGGCCAGCGATCAACCATAGCCACTAGGAACGAGGAAATCAGCGTATTAAATATGCATTAGCGTGCGTAGGACAGAGGATCTGGTGTGAGGGCTATGCGTGGAGGGATCTGCGCCTGTGACATGATTTGGCTGATCGGGGAATAAGCGTGACCTGAATATATTCAGGGTCTCGGATTACACATACAAGTCCCAATAGGGAAATCTATTGGTAAATTTAGGACGTGGACCATTTTGGAATTGATTTAAACTAGTTGTATATTAACTCCCCAAACTATTATTAACCTTCATGTTTCATAATTTATTTATTTTATTTCTATTCTCGAACATACATTTTACCGATTATTACAGTAGTTTACATAGATAATGAGTTGTAATAATAAGAAAAATATTATTGATCAGTAACTGTATGCAAAAGGGTTAGTAGTAGTGTTTTGTACCTGTGCTGAGGTGTTCCCATTTAAAATAGAAAATCGGTGAAGATATATCAGGATGATAACAACGTTCAGTTGTCTCTGTGGGTAGCAACTTTTAAAGCTGGGCGTTACACGAATAATGCACTGCTGACGCTGATCCTTTACAAATCACAAATGCGCCCCACTGTTGAATTTGGTAGCGACCTCCGGTCTGGATCCCCAAAAGCCCTTGACTGCAGAAACGGACGGTCCGTTTGAGAGATTCCCCTATCTTAAAGAATTTTTGAATAGTTTAAAAACTGGCAGAAGAGAAGATACCATACTGATATGCCAAATTTTCCGTTTGAATTTCCAAAGGGAATTAGAATAAATAAGTATTCATAGAAAACATTTACCCGGTGGCTTTCTTGTAATTCATAAACATGTGTAAACACACAAATTGATTTTAGATAACTTTTTAAATAATGAAATAAAGTGGTTCAAACCAAAAGCATGTATCTATTTGTTTTAGATATATATGTCATGAAAATAGTATAGAAACTATGGTTAAATCGGGAAGTAAAATGAATAAATACAAGGCTATCTATGTTTCTGAAATACAACCGGATCGTAGCTCCATAGTACATAATAGGTACAGTATGATATTTTTTATGAAGACCATAAACAAGTAGGTACTCACCAAATAAAATTCAAACCACTAGACTTCCGACTTGCATTGCTGTACTTATTTACATCGTTGGTGTAATTTATTTTTTTCCCATTTTTTTTTCTGACTTGCAATCCGTGCACTCCATTGGAAAGAATACGCAAGACCTGCACGGGAAAGACATTTTCCTAATGGGTCGTTAGACGCGTGGTCGCCTTGCGAGAGCCCGGCCAAATCCCAGCCAATCAATTTGGTGGGCCATTATCCAATGACGACTGGTTGGCGTGATGCTCTTGGCGTAACACCACTCCCGCATCCTACCAAGGATGTGCGCAGGACAGGGGTGGGTCGTCATCTTTTTGGCACTTTTGAAAAGTCATGAAAAGTAATGAAAACCTTAACTATTTTTTTCTATTTTGTCCAGCTAGCAATACAATACTGCTCTTTATAGTTTTTTTGCGTCATCAATATCATTACCCGCACCACATTACTGTTTATTTACTTTTAATTTGAATACAATATGTACTTTTTCGCTACAGTAGAGGGTGTCCGTTGAGGAACGGGTAATAAAATATTACACACAAAAGTACAAATTTTTCTATTTATTTCTATTTATTCATTTATAATTTAAATCAAATGTCGTGGAAGCAACAAAACATGTCCACACGAACGATAACAAAAAATTATGTTAAACTAAATGATAGAAATAGGTATTTTAAAGAAAATGTAAATAAATAATATTAAGGAAGTTATGAGGATAAACTTTCTTAATATTGGATATGATTTTAGATTCTCACGGCCAAAAGTATTTTTGTTATTTATTTTTGGGGTGTTATGCCGTGTTGCGCCATCTCCTGCTTTAGCCTTCTTAATATTATTTTTTATTACCTTTTCTTTAAAAATCAATTTTTATCATTCAAAATCAAAATCAAAATCATTTATTGTACAAAATGTTCATTTAGTACAAAAGGTATAACTTATAGGTACCTATATCCTATTTCTTCCAGTTAACCTTTCATGTCATACAGATATGAACACAAATGAAATATAAATATAAAAGTGGTATAATACAAAGTGAATTTGTTTTAATTTATTATATAAACATAAATATAAAAACAATTGTACCTATGTGAGGTATTCACTTAATGTGTAATGAGACCTGTTCAGAAGGAATGTTTTTAGTGATGACTTAAATCTGAGTGTATCTTGTATTTGTTTAATATCATGTGGAAGGTTGTTGTATACTTTAATTCAGTCTAACTATAATTTTTATTATGCATCATGTGCTCTATTTTTTTGTTATGGTTCATATATGTTTTTTTTAAATACTGTATTTATTATTGTTCTTTTATTTTTTTTTCAAATATGTCCTTATTATGGTTCATTTAGGTTTATTTTAAATATTATTTTGATAACTGTTGATGTATTTGTTTAAATATAATTTATTATTATGAATCTTGCATGCTCTTTTTAATATTATTTTTTATTATGGTACATACATGTTTTTTGTCGACAAAATGTTTATTTTTATTAAATTTTTTTTGTCGAAATTTCAAATTATAATTTTTATTATTTAAAATATATATTTTATTTTTATATTATGGTTCAGGTGGGATGTTTTAAAAGTATTTTTTTTGTTTTTCATATATTTTCTTGTTTTTAAGTTCATTTATTTAGAATGTTTTTAATATATTTTATTATGGTTCCTTTTTTTATTTTTTTTATTCATATTTTTTTATTGTTTTTCAAGTAGATATTATTTTTTTAAGTGTCATTTTTCTGATGGTTCATGTATGTTTATTCTGAAATATAATTTTTAATATTGTATATTTTTTTATTGTAATTTTTACTTTAATTTTACTTTCTACATAAATATTATTAATACATAATAATATAACATTACATTAAAATATATGCTATGTAAGTCTGCCGAGATATGGGCACGAGCCTAGAATGGTCGTCGAGAGAATACAAATAAATTGTGATGAAAAATTTATATTAATTAAAAAACATTTCATTTAATAATATTGTGTAGTATTATATAAAATTGGATTGTAAAATAGGAATAATGCGTACTTACTGCAAGTGTCCTAAATATAATATTAAAGTGTTTCTTGATCAACCTCACTAGAAGGACCAAGGGAAAACATCGACTGTGGTGTTCATGTATTTTTAATATAGTATTGTAGAGAATTAATTATTTTATTGTATTTAAGAATATTTTAATAAACACCAAAATAACTCGTTTAAAAATAAAATTCTAATAAAATTTTGGTTTTGGTACAATTAAGTCAAAAAAACGAGTGTGCTTTAGACCACACGACTGCAGTAAAACTTCACTAACTTATATCTCCCTCTCAACTTCCGTTCGCCTCGCCCGACCGTTCGCCTCACCCGATCACACTTTTCGTAACCCTCTCGACACGCATTCACCAGCTTACTCCCCAAGTCAAACGTGCGTAAAGAAGTTTTACTTAAAAAATTTGTACTTTTTCACGCAACCGAAACATTGTGTTTAATTAAATTATGTGTTGGTGTGATCTGTGTGGATTTCAATGTGTAGGCATGCGATTATAAAATGCGTAGTGGTTATGAGCATGTCTGTCCGTAAGTAGTGTATTTTAATGGCATATTAAGGTTGTAGTTTGTTGAAGATCTCGTTATCACTATTTATGATATCGTAAGAGAGTGTGGAGATTGGATTTGAAGAGATGAAGAAAGTCTGTGAAGTAAGGTACCTACTTGAGGAATAATCTTCTCATTACCTTTTGAGCTTTTACTAGTGGGTCGTGGGTCTATACAAATGTTAGTTACCCTGCACAGCTACAAACGCATTGAGAAAGAGCAAAATACATTATAATAATAGCATTACTGGTAATACATATTATAGGCAGGCTCCTTTGTCTGAAGCAATCTTTACAAACCAACCCGTTTATAGGGGAAAAATCAAGCGGAAAAAATAAAGGATTTTGGCTATAATACATGTATTTTTATTATGTGGTGAATCAGTTTCGACTTTCTGCTACGGTCCTACACAACGAAGGGCACGACCTAGTTGCGCCATCATTTCATACCATTTCAAAGAAATGTTTGTGTCAGTGGCTTGGTAAGACAAAGAGTTAGAACAATATATATATATATATATATTTTTTTTTACGTGAGCTCTGAGGAAAAACTTCAAGGAACTCTATCATCTTTGGGGATGCTGTGTGGAGGGTATTTTTAGGGAATGGAGAGAGAGGAAGTTTTGTGAAGGTATGAAGGAAAAAGATATGCAGGTATAGGTATCTTTGTATTTTTTCAAAAAAAAGGTATGCAGGAATCTGGTGGTCAATGTGTCCAGGAGTGACGGACGTACGAATCCATCCAATCCATCGTATGTACAATTCTCCCCAGCCAACCGGAACAAGTCCTTTGCAACTTGATATTTGCCCATTTCCGGTTGTTTCTTAGCCACGAAAATCTGTCACATCTTTATCCATTTAACCTTCCGTTCCTCCTTACTCAACCGATATTGAAAGTAGCACTTCTTCCTCTAGCATCTGACTAAGATACTCCGTTTTTCAATTCCTTGTGTTTTGCATCAACATCATACCTCTACTTCATAACAGTTATTTTAAGTCGGTTTTACTCATAAAAAAAAGTAAGAACATTTGTAAGAAACCAATATAAATAAAGTTCATACAATTTTCAGCGTGTAGTTATCAAACATTCTCTAGCTTTATTTACTTAGACAAGTTACTTAAAATACGTTGTAGGCAGATAATTGAAAACCTGTTATGGATGCCTAGCTATTCCAGAGTATTCATATTTCGATAATAAATGTATTTTTAAGCCGAATGGACACATTTGTGCGTCTGGATGTACAAGGAATTATGATCATTTTCCCAGCACCACACTACAAGGGCATTTTTCTGTTTTATTTCGCTGGTTCCAAATTACTATGTTTGCATACCACATAGAAATATGGGGGAAATCAACGCGCGGACGATTCTCATCTTTGTCTTCTTTATTATGCCTCTATCCATATCTTAGGAATTTTATTGATGGCGAATTTTTTCTTGCAAATTCTTCGTATCACTTTTCGTTCACAACCTTTTTCGTCACTTATAGATGGGCATAGGTGTATGAAGTCGTTCATCGTTTTCAAGTCTATGAGAGCATTATTTGTTCTTACAAAGGTGTTTGCTCTGTCTGTCGCCACCAGTTTTGGCGTAGTTGATCAGTTGACCTTTATTAAGCAAGGAGTTGGTTAATTTATTCTTCAGAAGAGGCGATAAGGGTAGTGTCATCTGCTTATCGAAGATTTGAGATTTTTTTGGCCCTCAATTTTTATTCCACCCACCTTAACCCAGATGTATTCACCAAATAAATATTAAATAACATTGGTGAAAGGGTGCACCTTTATTGTACCCCCTTTTTACTTTAAATGTGTACGATTTTTGGGTGTCAATCTTGATGTTTGCGTGTCCTTCGGTGTACAGGTTTCTACGAAATATTAAAAAATGATAGAGGTAATAAAAAAAAATTTCCGATAAAGTTGGGTGCAAATTTTTTAAATATAAGATCATAAATAAATCAAAATTAGAGTGTGGAACTCACACACAATATAAGTGAAACTAGAAAGTCGCTAAATATTGCATTCTTTTGTCTGTTTATTATAAGTTTATTATTAAGTTTTTTGAAGATTGGTTATTGATTTACAAAACAAACAATTTGGGAGGCGGGAATGGGTACCGCCGCCCCAGGAACCTTTATTGGATAAACAACACCTCTGCCAAGTGGTTCGCTACGTTTGGTGATTTAGCAGGGGTGCCCGGGTTCATGGGGCGAGGTTTGTCTAGGTCTTGGAGGCAGATGACCAGGACACACTGAACCCCAGATTCCTGCCCACCCCTTAAATACTTTTCCTTCCCAGAACTCTCCTCTCCATCCTTTCCTTAAAAAACCCTCCACACAGCATCCCAAAAGATGACATATCCTGATGATGATGTATCCATACACATAGATGAAGATGACATAGCCTCCTGTGTGGAGCTCATGTAAAAAAAAAATGTTTATTGCTTTTGGATTGGTCCGCTTGATTTCTCTGGCCGCTGAGATTTGCGACGCACTATACCGCTGCGCTATTGGACACCCTCGGCGAGGCGCGAATTTACGCATTATATAAAAAATCAAAGCGGCCAATGAGCGCAGAACTATCGTCGTTTCCGTTTTATATCATCCGAACATCAAATCACACTAATGGGGCTAAGGAAGTTTCACTTCAAAAATTCCGATAAAGTGGGGTGGTAAACCTTTAAACATAAAGATCATAAATAAGTCTCCGTACGACCCTGTGTACATGGGCATAAGGTAGCAAGTCCCAGGACACTGAATTGATTCAATTGCCGTCATTAGTTTCGCCAACTGAAGGTGCATTGTGGTACTACACGACCTAATGGGGTTAGCCGGTGGTAAGGAAAAAATCAATAGAAATGCGATTGCGTGAGTGATCCAGATAATATATAAGTTGCTATTCAAAGTGTTCACAAAACGTCTCACTTAACTGACTACAAAGGTCACCTGACTTTGTATTCACTATCCCGACATCACTCAATCTAAACCCAACCAGACCTAACTAACTAGGCGTGACAATGAAAAAATAAAAACTGACCTCAAAATATATATTTTTTTTATTTCAGCGAAATATCAGGAGAGATGGGAAGGTTGATAGAGATATTGAAATAGGGGTAAATATAGGTAACTTTTTTAATGGAGGACGGAATGCCGTTGGTGGTAAACAAATTCCTAAGAAGCGAAGCTAACAGTCCACAATGGAGTGCTGGTATTCATGCTGTGGCAGTGAGGCCTGGAAGTGACAGAGGACGAGTGGAAATAGACTGATTTTTGAAGTAAAACATGTTTACGCACGGTTGACTTGGGGAGTAAGATGGTGAATGCGTGACGAGAGTGTTACGAAAAGCGAGGCGAACGGTAGTTGAGAGGGAGATATAAGTTAGTGAAGATAGAAAAAGAGAGAGTTACGTTTCGTATATTACTGTAGGGGCAAGAGAGAGAGGTGCGAGCACGCATTTTCTTTCTCTCATAGCCAGTTACGTTTCGTATATCTAAGAGACAGTACAGGCCTGTTGTCTGTATCACACTGTAGGAGCAAGAGAGAGCAGTGCGCGCGCACATTTTCTTTCTCTCTTCCTATCATATAGAGGAGCTAAAGAAGTTTTACTTCAGTTGTGTGGTCTAAAGCACACTCGTTTTTTTATGTTATGTTCACGCAGAAGGCTCTGAGGAAAAAAAATCCCACAGGTCCTGTCATCTTTGGGGATGCTGTGTGGAGGTTATTTTTACGATAAGGACGGAGAGGAAGTTATAGAAATGAAAAAGGTAAGAGTGGTTGGTAGATGGCTCGCTACATTTTGTAAGCCACCACTTGAGGTGACCTATGGGTAGATTTGTTCGTTATCCAATAAATGGTTCCCGGGACGGCGGTACCCATACCCCACTCCCAAATTGAAAGCTGTATAAATGAGATCCTATATGCCTATGTGTGGTAAATCAAGAATGCAGGCTGAAGTAAGCGTAATGATTAAGATTAATAAATGGACGCTCAGAGAATGGACGTTGAGCACGTAGAGCAAACGAACGAAGAAAGGGGTCAGATTAATAGAAGAGTATGTACGAGACGATGTAAGAATGTTAATGAGGCAAGGAGTGTGTGCCAATATTGAATGGTCTGGCGGTCCGCCTATCTAACTTACTGCCAGGAATCAGTGGGGCTACAACATCCTTATATAGAATTGGATGTTAAGGCTGAATGGAGTAGCGAGAGAAAAGGGACAAGAAAGATAAAGGTTGGTGGCTGTTTAAATTATACATTGTTGAATATTAGGCTTAAAAACACAGTAGTTAATATCGTGAGTTTCAAAACTAAAAATCCAGGAAAACGCAACTACTGTACAGAGTAATTTACGTAGCGTAAAAATTATTTATTTATTATGGTTTTTATTAATAAGTGTGGTGGGCTTATTACAATTTTATTGCCAGTTGACAAACTCGGTATCTAAATCAGAATTTAAAAAAAAACGTTTTCCCAGTCCTGTAAACACATCGGACAAAATTTAGAAAGAAAATTAATGTAATTTATATTATTAAATTCACATTTCTTATTAATTTCTTCAACTACTGAGACTAAGGAATTTGGGTGATAATTTTAAGGAATAAAGGTTGGTAAAAAAATAGGCTTAATACATTTGACAAAAATGGGAAAAGATCTTGTAGTGGTTGTTAAATATTTTACAACTATTTATTACTACTACCATAACACAAACAAAATTGGGTTATAAGTTAGCAGATATAAATATAAATACTTACACTTTCAAATCATTAACCAAAATAGAAACCTCCCTCTAAACTTGTATTAGATTTACGTATTGAGTTAAATGATCAGAATAGCATTCCGACATTCCTCTTTTACTTATAAATCCATATTTATTACTACTACCATAACACAAACAAAACTGGGTTATAAGTTAGCAGATATAAATATAAATACTTACACTTTCAAATCATTAACCAAAATAGAAACCTCCCTCTAAACGAGTTAAAAGATCAGAATAGCATTCCAACATTCCTCTTTTACTTATAAATCCATTTCTATTTCTTTCTTCAGCCGGACAATGTTCCTCAAGACTTCCAACTCTTCTCCAAGAACTCAAACTGTTCCCAACGGACTGGTGCCGGTGAGCATATGGTATCCCCAATCGGGGTACGCTGTGAGGCCGAAGGTAATGAGGAGGGGAAATTGATCAAAAAGTATGCCTCAAATATAAAAAAAAAATCATCCCACCATAACAGCAGATAGTTTGGCTCAGTTGAACTTCAAAAATTTAGTCGACTGTGATCCCATCTTGATTATTTATTGATTGATGATTGACTGTACCAGGGTTATTTATTTGTTTATTTTATGTATTATGTACACTTAAAATACATCCACTACATGTGGTTTAATATAAACATACTTAACTAATACTTCTAATACTTAGAACTTACATAATTTTAACTTTTTTTTAAATTTTCTTAAACTATGTACATTTTTAATTTAACTTGGAATTAAACTATGCATTTGGATTCCTTTAAACCAGAGGTTCCCAAACTTATTTTTCTCGTAGACCCCTTTCAAAATTTTACTGATTTCGGTGCTACATTTTTCCCCCTGCTGCTACATTTCTTCCACATTCCCAAAACTCGTCAAAAAACGTGAAGAATAGAACTAACGGATCTAACGATGGCAATTTGCGTCGCCGCTGAGTTCCAACCCTAAATTCGGTGGGCTACCTAAATAAAAAGAAAAAGAGTATATTTTCTGCTGTTCGACTTAATAATTGCAGACTTAGTGGGAAATACATGTAGATGACTGAAGAAAGGTATTTATTTATTTTATTTCATAAATTATTTAAGACTGTTCCCAAAGTTTTAAATAAAAATTTTAGTGGCCGACCGAAGGTTCGGTTTCGGCAAGTTTCGGCAAAAAAATCCAGTTTCGGTTTCGGCAGAAACCGAAACTGATGCAGTTTTTGCCGAACCTTCGGCCGCACCGAAATCTGCGTTCGTGAATTACCGCGCGTCGTTCGGCTGACTTCGGGTGAGTTCGTGGCTCGTGTGTCACCTGCCATCATCAGCTGAGTTTGCCGGCCGGTCCGGCGTGATTGTGTTGTCAGTTTATGTTTGAAATATAAATATAATTTTTGTTTGTTGTAGCAGATATATCAAAAAATAAATAATTATTTTTACACATTCTTCAATTATCGTTTTTTACTTTTTTTATTTCATTTCACACGTGTAATAAATAAGAATGTTGTGAATGTAAACGCAATTAAAATTAAAATAATCAATTAATGAAGTCCTTCCTTTATTATGTACCCACCTACCTAGGTAAATGTTGATTACTGACAAATTTTTGTCTCAAGAAGTAGTTAACATGTTTTGTTAATTTTTGTACATATTTTTTATTTTATAGCAGTAATGTAAAAAACATATATTTTTTCACATACCTACTATAATTATTGTTTTTTTTTTTTTTTCATTTAACACGTTTTTACTATCTGTATAAGTGTAAAAAAAAGCCTATTTTCGGTAAAAAATAGGTTTTGAACATCTCTAAAAAATTTTCGATTTCGGGCGAAACGAGACAGGCACCGAAGATTTGGTTTCGGTTTCGGTTTCGGTAGAAAGTCCTGTTTCGGTCGGACACGAAAAAAATTCAATTCGTTTCGGTGTTATGTGCCGAACCGCATGGTAAACTTGAAACGCATTTTTCTCGAATTTGTGTGCACTGTAGCTCAGAAAGCTTTTTATCAAACATTTTAAAAATGTGCAAATACCTTAATTATATATTTACGCTCTATCTATGTGAACCTAAATTCGTTGTATTATAATTGTCTTGGTATTTTTTAATTTAAAAAAAAATGGAAAAAAATGGCAAAAAATCATGGTTTCCTGTTTACACATCTGTAAAATATTTATTTCCTTCTTATTGTTAAAAGTAAGGTTTAAATAGAAGAGTCACATGTTCTTAAATTAAATTCAAAACCCAATTGATTTGAGATGAAAACCATGGCTTCCAAAATGCACACAAAAACTACGAAAAAAGTTTCAATAAATTATACACATTTCTTCCAAGCCAAAAAAAATCATGAAAATCATTAAATGTCGAATTGCAAGTTTTTAGAAGTAACAGTCGCTGACCTTAAAATACACTACTCAAAAAAAGGGAGGTTTTAAAAAAATTAAATTATTGCTAAATATGAAGACTATCTGATTCATAAGCCGGCCTAACTGAAAAAAAAATTCTAGCCCGTGGACAAAAAAAATGCAAAATTACTTTTTCGCGCTATCTATTAGGATTGCACGAGAACCGTAGCTACTAAAAAAAATTGCCAAAAATATGAATATTAGAATCTTAAAGCTTCAAAATGCTTTTTATGAAGTCTCAATACGACCATTTTTCAACTAAAATAAAAAAAAAATCGAGTCAAAAATCACCGAAAAATTAGATTTTTTTTTGCTCTCTTTAATTTTTTTAGTAGTGTATTTATTATCTGCCTATTGATAGGTAGAGCCAAGCCATTTTGTTCTTTACTATCGAAACCAGATTAATTTTCATGGACCCCACATACAACTTGTGGACCCTCATTTTATACATAACCTTATTATACTAAAAATAAATAATTTTTCTCAAAATTTAAAACATACCTGTACTAGATAAAAAAAACGATATTTCGAAATCAATTTATTATTTTTTTGTGGAAAAGAGTCAATACGTCTAAAATTTTATTTAAACATGACATATTTCCGGTTTTCTCTGGTTATTCCCTCTTAATATGATGTCACTTTTAAAGGCTCCTATTGGTTGAGATATGAAACGGAAATTACGCTAGGTCGGCGCTCATTGGTCGCTATGATTATGACCTCACTTTTCAAGTATTGGTTGAGATTGTTTTGGTAAAGTTTCGCTTCTACCGCATGTAAACTGCACTCGAAGTTTTAAAAATTATTTATTAATCAAGATAATATTAAAATATATACAATTTACTTTTTTTGCATACACCACCTCACTAGGATGAGCTCCAAGGTGGAGGTAAGATTTCCGAAGTGGTAGTAAGTAGATACTTCCCAACTTCCCCTTATTCTTCTCCTACCCTTTCCAATTAACTTCAATAGAGAACTCCAGTCCAATTTTTTAAAAATAATAATGACCTTCTGACTTAAATAACTGCATTTTTATTTTTATTTTTAGAGTTAGTTTTAATAGTTAAAATAATTTTCAAAGTTTTAATTTTTCACGACCCCCGAAAACCACCGTATGTATGATGAATCGTGTGACGTCATCACTCCTGAAAAATTAGTATAGGATCGGGCAATCAGCTGATCTACCGCCGCCATTTTGAATTCCGTCGTTCGAAGTATTCTTCCTATAGTATTACTATTTTTTTGTGCAGTAGTTTTTGAATATTTTCAGTAACAAAGATAAACTAATAAGAGATACCTTTTTTTAAAAACATTATTTAGGCCTAAATAATGTTTCAATAAACACAACAACTAAATATCTATAACGTGACGTCACGACACGTCGAACAGTGACGTCACCTTGACGGCGTATTTTTACGACCCGATTAAAAATGGACTTTTTAATAATTTTTTAAAAACTCTGCGTTTAAATTATTAAATAAAACTTATATATCAGAATCAGCGTTCATTGGTCTATACGAACATATTTTTTTAAAGCCAGAATATTTTTCACTGGAGTTCCTTATTGTGAAAATTGGTAAGTCTACTTCTATGGATTCTAGGGAGATCTAGAAATTTCTGTGCTGTAACAAAAGGGATATAATTTGGCTGGTAAGTGATGACTTTGACCTTGGGCGAGGTTAACAAGTGTTTCGGATTCATCTCGCACGTCGGCGGCCATTAAACCATTGGCTCTAGTTTTTGCGGTCGTTGCGTTAACGAGGAAGTCTCGTTACATAATAATAATTCTCTTCCCACCTGTTCCGACTGCGTTTCCCATGACATTGGTAGGCGATGTTACCAACCTTGTGGAAGTAGAGACTATTTAAACCATTAACGTTTTTATCAGCGGTTATGACAATACGTAATTATAAGATTACTAGTAAATAACTATAACTAAGTATAGAAATCATGGGGTAGTCTAAATTTTTAAAATGGCTATTCAAACTATGTTCTGTTAAACATATCATTATCATTACATAGTATAAAATTAAGTCGCTCAAAATGTAGGTGCGCGTTAATCTTTTAAACTACGCAACAGATTTTCGTACGGTTTTCACCAATAGATAGAGTCTTCTTCTTCCTTGCGCTGTCCCAACTCATTGCCTAGGTAGGCTGTTGGGGTCGGCTCTTCTCGTTCTCAGGTTGTAATATCTTCTGTTCTGGGTATCGCCTTCATCCAGGCCGTTTCTCTGAAGAATTTTGGAACATTGAGTCATCCAGGAGTTCTTCGGTCTTCCTCTGGATGACTGTCGGTGAAGCTCCATAGACATTGCCTGCCTCACTGTGTGGTCAGAGATAGAGTGATTGAAGAGAAATGTTTATATGTATAATACATGTAAATTATATTAGAGAAAAACCGAGAAATTTAAAGAAAACATATTTTTGTGTGATTTAAAACGGCTGGCGGGCCGTACTATAATCACTTTTGAAATTGGTTCTACGGAATAAATTGGAAAATAGATGTCCTAGAGTAAGTAGGTATTTGATTTGAATTATTTTATTTGATAAAGTCGCTCAAATGTATGTGCGCATAGATATTTTAAACTACGAAACAGATTTTCATGCGGTTTTCACCAATAGAAGAGTGATTCAAGGGGAAGGTTTATAAGTATAAAACATGCTTTTTATAGTAGAAAAAAACCGAGAAACTCAAATATTCAATTCAGGCAGCGGGCAGCTGGCAAGCGGGTGGTGTGGATTTTATAAAGGTTGGGTAATGGCGTTGTGTTTCGTTAGCTACAACAACGTGTGGTCGGGTGTGCTAGTTATATTATAAATTGTACCTATACTTTATCGGTTATCTGAATTCTTCAAATAAACTGTCCCACTTTAGAATCGAATGTCTAAAATTTAACCAGAGTTACGCAAGGCAGACACACAACCAAAATTAGTATTTTTGATTATGTTCTCTATTAAAGACTCTTAACCCACTGGCCACAGAATTAATGAGCTAAAAAGTTGGCCTTCACCACTGACTTAATTTTGTACCAAAAATTGAAAACCTGCATTGGTGTACTAAATCTATTGTTTCTTTTGAACCGTATACTCAAATGAATTAATTTCTTTAAAATTTGTTTACAAATTGAATTAAGGTAAAGAAAAACATAAAAAAAAAATTTTTAAATATGTGTAAATAAGGATACAAATATAACTTTCTCTTTTTTCGTAAATTTTTTTCCTCATTTTTATTCAAAAAGTTACAAAAAGACATAATATTCGTAAATCGAACAATAATAATTTTTTTTTACATACATGTAAACTAATAACTAATAAAATAATTGTATATGATAGCCCTCAAAGCAATCAGGGATGTTTAGGGTCACTACCAAAAGCCTAGAACCACTCGCAATTTTGAAGAAATTAAATGGAGGCTGGCTGCATACAAAACTTGGAACACAAATATCAAGGAAAAAACATAAGAAACATATTATTGCCGATTCTATGAAACTAATGATTAATTACCTACAGAGCGTTCGACATTTAAAATTTTATTGAAAAATGTCACTATTGTGCTCGTTTTTCGTTTTATGACGGACCTACTCTAGCCCGTCAGCGTGCCGGGGTTTGTGGTTAAGTACCTGAGTTGCACACCCGGCAGGCTGCCGGGGTTTGTGGCCAATGGGTTAATAAACTGACTTTCGAAATAAGAAACCAATATATTGGGCATTTATACGATGCTTTTTTCGTCAGCTTTCCAAAAGAGTCGCATTTTCAAATGGATGCTGAATGAAAAAATATGTGTTCGGTTTTGGTACCGATTTTTGTACAGTTTAAGTTGACGTACCTATTAATATATGTCGTCCGTCATAGTTTTACTTAATTATAGTATGTGGAAATTATATTTTAATAAATCGAGTGCAGTTCACACGCGGTAGAATCGAAACTTCACCAAAACAATCTCAACCAGTAGGAGCCTTGAAAAGTGACATCATAATCAAAGCGGCTAATGAGCGCAGTTCGACGCTCCGTAGGTATTGTAATGCGTCATTTCCGTTTCATCCGAGTTTGAACAATCTTAACCAACAGAAGCCGTGAAATGTGACATCATAATCAAAGCGGCCAATGAGCGCAGTTTGACGCTCTGTAGGTACTGTAATGCGTCATTTCCGTTTCATCCGATTTCAACGGTGCTAACGAAGTTTCACATCAAAAATTAATTATGTACGTTGATGTTGTTAAAGATAATATTAGCGACCCTCAAACGTAAAATTAAAACAGAAAAATCATAAAAAGATACGGTCGCTTCTAGGAACTCAAGGCCTTGCCGGAACTCTGTCTAACCACCGAGCTAATTCGAACCATAATTCCGTCATATTTAACTAAGAACCATTATTTTTATTATTTTCTTAACGAATATTTTTGTTGGCTGCTATCTTTATGTTTGATTGCTAGATTCGTGCCCGAGACCTGAGGGGTTAAGTAAAAAAAAAAAAGAGCGAAAGTTTTATCAAATGTTTATATATTTATAATTTGTATTAGTTATTTATATTTAAATCCCCCTACAAAGGCTGTTGATTATCAACAATGCCTTAACATAGACTTATTATATTATTGGAAATAAATTCTGTTATTCAAGTTACGCATAACGCCAACTAATTGCCTTGGTACACAATGTGTTCGGAAGGAAGTCAGGAAGTACTTATATATGTTTTAATGAATTACTGATTCATCGTAATTAGCACTTATTATTTACTCATTACATTGTCGTTTTACCTGGGATTTTCTTCTTGGTCAAGGACCTTCCGCCATAATATTATGAAGTTTATATTGTGTACTGTGATCACAAATAATGGAAAATAATACTAGGTGTGCACGAGACTTGTATTTCAAGCTTTGCTAGCAAGACTTTGCAAGTAACCTAGTGTCTGAATCTGGTACCCGGATTCATGGAGTGAGGTTTGTCTGGGCAATGGAGGTTATCCACCACTTACCCGCCCTGAGTAACAGATGGTTACTCCTTTAAGGTTCTCGCAAGATTCAAATTTTTTTTGTTAATCAAAGCTACATTTATTTTATGGTGTCTGAATCTGGTACCCGGATTCATGGAGTGAGGTTTGTCTGGGCAATGGAGGTTATCCACCACTTACCCGCCCTGAGTAACAGATGGTTACTCCTTTAAGGTTCTCGCAAGATTCAATTTTTTTTTGTTAAACAAAGCTACATTTATTTATTTTGAACGAATCTAGACCTCCAGTGTCCCTGCATACGTTGTTAGAAAGCAGTATGCAAGTGCTTAACAGGAAAATAAAACATAATACAACAAATCAGGTTAGTAATACAAACAAAAGTAATATTTAAAGCATAATTAAATCTTGTTCAAGAAGCTCACGAGGCAGCAGTGCATTATGTGAAAGCACCTGCATAAATAGATAGAGAACATACGATAAACAATTAAGTCTCAAATCATTTGGCAAGTACCAATAAAAAATGTAAATTGCATTCAGCCTGATGTAAACCACACCCAGCATACGTATCCCTTAGCCAACCACCCAGTGAAGCCTGAAAGAAAGTTAGTTGAATAATAGAGGTAAAATACCTAAAGACCTAAAGAAAAAATCAGCGTTTAACCGTCGGATGTGGGACAAAGCAAAGTTAAGGCCATTTAAGCAAGCTTCAAGCCTTCTGTTTTTCTGGGCAACTTTTACCGTCGCTTTACCTACCCTACTGCGTAGCGGGCCAGATCGGGAGATACTAGTTGGGGGAGACCCTTTGACCTCTACAGCCGGTTTCTCTCGACCCATCCCCTTGCACCGCAGTGATTCATATGTTCGTCACTCTAGAACACGTCGACCCGCAGATTCTTACCAACCTCATACCATTTTCCTTCCCAGAACTCAATCTCCTTCTTCTTCTTTTTCTTTGCCACTTCCCACTTTAAGTGGGGTCGGCTCTCCTTCTCAAAAAACTCAATCTCCTTCATTTCCCTAAAATACCTTACCATCCCCAAAGATGATATGGATCCTGAGGGAGTTTTTTTTCCTGAGGACCTGCTGTGTGGAGATAATAGGCCACTTGCATAACATTTTTAAAAAAAAATTCCGGTTCAGGCAAATATTCTAAGACATTCCGTTTTTTTTTTTTAATCCTATTTTTGAAACCCTGGGGATTTTTTGAAAATTTCAATCCGAAAAATCAGACCATTTTTTATAAACCTTCCGGTTTATAAAAAATGGTCTGAATGTTTACGGGACATAATTTTATAGGTGTGAAAAAACGATAATTACATAGCCGAAAATCATTTTAAAAAAAAGAACGTTTTTCACACGAATAACGAGGCATACCAAAAATATTACATCTCATAAATATTTTTTTTCCTTGATCCATCTTATTGATCATAAATCATTATAATGTACAGCGTCTATATTACTAAATTCAATGTAATATTCTTGTTCTTGTAAATTATAATAATATTCTTGTACTTGTAAATTGTAAATAGTAAAATTAGTTAGAACCTAAGCATTATTAATAAATTGTACATCGCCCTTGAGGTGATTTTTCACAAAAAACGGCACTTTATAAATTTACGCACCAGATTTAAATGTCCGGGTTTAATTTTCCCCACGGGAAAAACTAAACCCTTTCACACACTTCCCAAATGATCATCTGGTCAATCCACATTATGCAATTGCACTATATAAGTATTATAATTACAAAACAATACAAGAACAACATGTCAACCTACCAGAGACCAGATGGGAAAATAATTCACCGACTCCAGATATTTTCATATCAGAGGGTTCGGCTCTGTGGAATTCCTAATTGAACCTATAAATCCTACTGATCCCTCAATATAAATATTTAAAAAATCTTTTGTAATCCTACATGTATTTAAAATTACCGATTTTTGCATTTTTATATATAAATTCTTTGACAAATCTAATACGCCTAAATTTTGAATCAGAGACCTAGGTATAATGCCAGTAGCCGAAATAACAAATGGTCATATTTTTATAGTCCGAGAATGCCAAATTCTTTTAATCTCATTTCCTAAATCTGTGTATTTTCTAATTTTTTCAGAAACAGTTTTTTGAATATTACAGGAATTTGGAATAACTACATCAATGATATAAGTTATTTTTTTAATTTTGTCATGTAAAACTATATCAGGTCTATTATGACTAATTGTTCTGTCTGTTAGTATAGTTTTATCATAATATATTTTATAAAATTCATTTTCTAAAAATGAATTTGGTTCAGTTTTCATTTTATTATTATTATTAACAATAAGAATATTATAAAATTTTATTTTGTTAAAATCAGAACCATAATCATTATACCTCTAAAACACGTACCGACATCATCTTCACGTCAAAAAGTCGAACCAAATGATAAGTTCGCAGAGAACAAACCATAAATCTAGTGAACGAATTCAAAAATTCGCCTGAAATCAAAGTGATGCCATATAAAAAAATAAATCAGTGTGAAATTTTACAAAATTAATAGGAACATTTTCGGAGACGGGACATTTTCATGTAGTGACGTCACGAGCCCAAATAATGGATTTATTTATTTAAAAATAAATAAAAAACTGTACATATCTAACAATTTTTGCTAACATTTTCGTAATCTTAGTAAAAAGATCTATCCACATGATTTTTTCCAAGTTGTTATGAAATCCATGCAATTGGCCTATTAATAGACCATCTTCACAATCTTGTCACAACATACTGGCGTCATCACAACTTGGTTGAACTACCGAATCATTCTCGGTAGTCTTTTTAGGATCTGGTGTCTAGCATTTGCCGTAATTCTTTTGGAATTGTTTTCACGAACATTCTGTTTATTTTTCCTGAACTGTAGATAACTGGATCCGACGAAATCAAGAGTCCATTCATAAGAGAGTTTAAAAAATATGTTAAAATATGGATACATTCTAATGATCGAGCCTATACTGGTGCCGTCACCCAAACGCCCAGTCATTGACAGTTGTTATTGTAGTAATAACCTTGCAGTTTATGAATTGTGTAGGTATATGCAAACAATAATGTTAACTAAAATAAAGTTTTTGCTGTATGGAAACCTACTTTACACATTTATAAAAAAACCATAGACAAAATTGCGAGAAACAATTAACAAAATTTCTGCCTCAATACAGGTTCACCTAGTGAGGCAGGCAATACACAACTAAAAATACTGTATAACTATACTACTCCTGTGTAACCTTTCTTACGTTACTTTCTGTTTGTTAATTTTTCTGTACTGATTGATGTAATCTATTTGTAAACTACATTGAGTATGTAATTTTTTTAGTTATATTGTTGTTATTTCATTGAATAAAGATTATTATTATTATATTATTATTATTAATGTCCTCATTTGTTTTCAGATGGCATAATCTTCTGGAAAAGTTCTGGCAAATTTGTAGGTCCTTGTTTCTCACTTCTCAAGCCTCCCCTGAAAGATTTTCAATTGACAGAATATACTTAGTAATGTCATTAGCACTCCGAATCAGTGCCTTGTGAATTGTTGAAGGCACAGCGCCCTTAAGCTGATTTTTCACAAAAACGACGCTGTAAAAAGTATCCAATTATTTTTATAGAATACAACTTGTAGAGCCTTATAAAAGTCTCTTGCCAGACAATGCTAGTTAGGGAACGTACCCATACTACGTGACCAACTTTTTGCAATTTTTTGCAATTTTTTACCCCCCCCCCCCCCCCCCCCGGTGACCAAAAACCTAAGCCCGCCGCCGCTCATTTATACCAAGCGTGACATTTTGAAGACCCCCCCCCTAAACCTGTCACGTAGTATGGGTACGTTCCCTTATTTGCGCTGATGCACTTGAATTAAACGCTCGTCAGTGGGATCTAGCAACTGCTGCAATTTTATTTGCGCTGAAGATGCTGTGATCGTTATGAAATCACTTAAAGGATAACATTTTCTTGTATTATTTTATAGGATGGTAATACCTTTTCTTTCGTGTATAAAGAAGGTAATACCTTTTCTTTTCGATAGTAATCCTTATCCCTTGTTAATAATGTATTGGTAGTAATGATAATTATTACCAATACAATATTATGCCTCATTAAATTGAATCGACTAAGCTTGGAACCTAAAACCAAAGCGAGTACTTCACATAAACATTGTTAACACTGCAAATTTCTATATCTTTATTTTATTCATTAGATAAGCAAAAAACTATTACATATCTTACATTTAACAGGAATCTTTATGAAAGAAACGTAAAATTAAAAAAATTCGCGTCCCATATAGGAATATATTCATATCGCTAAAAACCTTTTACTAAAATTGGTTCACTGGTTATCCTTAATGTACCCTTAAAATATTTTGCAAATTCAAATACAAACTGTTTTATGTTCTCTTTCGGTTCTAATTCAATTATATTCCTTCGCCATGACTTTGCGTGAACTAGCTTTCTAATTTTTTTTACAAATTAAAGCATTAAGGTTACAGATATATTCTAACCTTTACAGATAACCAAATAAACAATAAGTAAAAAATATTTAGACGTAATATTAAAGCGGACGTTATATAAATAGTAAAAACGAAGAACAGAAAGCAGAAGAAGAGAATATAAGAATGTTTCGTAAAAGTTTAATCTAAGAATAAAACTCTAACCATTTTAAGGCTAAACTTCTTATGCCAAGTTCAAATGGATGAAGCTTATGAACATTATATATTGGGATATTAATAAAAGATTATAAATATATTTTATATAAATTATTATTGTTTAAATTATAACACTGTTACAGTAATAAACATAATACTATGGCAAACAAAATAGTGAAATACCCATTTTCAAGGATTTCTAAGTTAATTAAGAGTTCTTGAGCTTGGTGTAGGAGTTATTTAAAAAAATATATAAAAGAGTGCACAATAAATATAATCTTAAGTACTAGGATATTGTAACGTAAAAAATTATAATAGGGCATGAAATAAAGTTACAGCATTTAAATAGGTGATGTTATGGTAGTAAATTTTTAAAGAATGATTTGACCTTTTTTCGATGATACCCTTAATCTGTTAATTTTTTAGTTCTTCGGGAAGACTTTTAACATATTTTATACCTTTGTTAATATAATTATTGTTGTGTTGAAAATAGAGGAATTTAGAATTTAATATTTTATTATTATTTTTATTTTTAATATAACTATATTTATGCCTTAATGATTAAGCTTAAATTTTTTTGATTACATTTTCTTTAAATATTTGTGATATTGAATCGTTTTTAATTTTTGGTACTTTGAAAATTTTTAACAATGTTGCTGAAGAGAAATTTGCTTGTTTTTTTTTTCAAAATTACCTACTTCAAAAATTAATTTTTTAACAACTTTTACAGTACTTTTTTCATATGACCTCCCCATCCAATCAATCATATATACAACATTTATTAAATATACAGATTTTTTTTTGTTACTCATTTACGTTTTATGTAACCTATATTTTATGCTACCTATGTTTTGTTAACTAATCATTTTCATTGTAATTTAAAAAAATATACATGTAGAGTATTTTATGTAAAAGACCTTTGGGCGTTTAAATAAAATGCAAAAATGTTTTAGAATGCTTATGAGAAGTCAAGAAAAATGCGAACAGCTCAATTATTAAAATTTTGATTTAAAAAATAAATATCGGCAGAATTGTGAAAGGGCTTTTACGAATCATCCAACATGTTTTGGATGTAGCGTCCAAAGGTTTTCGAAGAAGTTAAAATGCGATTATAACTATATGGCACTTTCAAATACTTAAAAAATAAATTTCAGGGACTTCCCTTCTTCCTCCCCACAGACTACTTGAACTTTTGTGCGGTTTACACATAAAAAAAGGTTATTGTTCTATAATTTGTGATGTCCTCTTCAGGATCCTTTCGATACTGCAGCATCACAAGAGATTGTTTTAAATGTTCTGGGAAAGTTTCGGATTCAAAAGATATGTTAATTAATATTTCCAAAGCGTAACTACGCCTCTGCGTTTTTCTACTTTCGGGACTTTATCAGTACCGATGGTGCTTTTATTTATCAATTTAATATGCGTAATTTGGACAATTTCCACTTTGGTTAATTTTTGGGTTGGTGTCCATTGTGAGTGCATTATTTCCTGCCCTAATGAGTGTTTCTTTAATAATGAATTAGAGGTTTTTTTACATGTGTTGTTTTAGGTTCCAAAACTAATTTACATAGGTATTATTCGTTTATTGTTTTAAGTCAATTAGTCGTGAAAATTACTAAAAAGTTAATTTAGTATAAAATATATCATTTTAATCCAGACCGGTCGTAAATAACAATTTTATTCGGGTAGCCGTTTGTCATCATAAAGATTTTAGGGCAGCATTTCTAAAGGTCCATCTTAATTTCCACTATAAGAGAAGCAAATAATTTCCCTTTTTAAGGTGACATCAAATTAGGGTAGTTAATGGTCATTGTCTTAAAAATGCTTTTTTTGTGTTCTACCAATAATAATAAATGTTTTTTTTTCATTATACTAAAATGCTCTGTTAAAAGACGGGAAGTATTTAAAATGTGGTGAACCAGGGAGGTTCAACGAGATGTTACTGTTAAAAATGTAAATAATGCAAAATCATACAAAATCGTATGTTTTTGTTTTGAAAATTTGATTGCTTGGAAGTATTATAGATGCTTCAATTAAATACTGCGTGTAGAACATATCTTGGCCCTTAAAAATGTCGGTCAGTTTTTTTTCAGTCTTTTAATAAGCCTAGAAAAAAAAAGTATAAGGTCTATAAAAAACACTTTCAAGTCCAAGCTCTCCTATTTATAAACCACTTTTCGGATATGGTTTTATTGTTTAATGTGGCAAATTCAGTTCTTTTTATAATAATCGCAAAAAAATATATATTTACGCCCGAAGTTCACAAAATAAAATAAAATATGCATTTTCGCGTTGTTGTTTTACAATACGGCCGGCAGTACCTAGATGAATTTGGATTTTCAATGTGAACTCTATGCCGTCCACCGAAGGGCTACATAACTTGTCACGCTCGTTTTTTATCAGTTCGCCCTCGGATGGAGCGAAGAACGGACGTTAGGCTCCGCGTCGCTTTGTTCCGTGAAATCAATTTTAAAATTCTGTTTTATTACAATAAACAATGCGGAAAAAATAAGTTAATGTTTTTCACAGGCCTTTACGAAATCGACCTGTAAAAAAAATCTCAAATACCTTTTCCAACCTTTTCAAAAGCTTTTTCTCAAGTATTTTTAAACTCCTCCCATAAAAGGGCATGAATTCCGATTTCCATTTTTTCCTGAACTATTGGATCGCCTTAAAGTTTTTCCTCAGTTCTAAGAAGTCCAAAAGATATATTTTTCAAATTTCTTATACAAATATATGTATTTATAAATATATGTATACAAATATACATAAATTGAGGTATGAAAAGAGATATATATTTTTTAAAAACTGCTTTTATTAATTCACGTATTGATGGAAAGAGATTTCAAATTCGGTAATAATTATAATATCTTGGTCACATCACTGGGGCAACAATATTGACTGATGATCTAGGAATTGACGAAAGTCATGGTTAAATAAAATGACGCATCTCGTGGCTTCTACGCCAACGTACAAGCTCATTTGTTCCGCAGTGAAAATTGCCCGGATTATAGCCAACGTCCGATAAGAAAGAAAATTAAAAACGTCACCGCATTCTATGGCGATGTTTTTACCCCGGGTGAATGAATGAGATAACATGGATTAGTGTAGAAAGATTCAGTGTGCAATATAATAACGCGTTTCGCATAATGTACGACCTCCCCAAATAATGCAACCCTCTGGTGTGTTCGCGAAGGAGCGTATTCCCGGCTTTGCATCCCTTATAAGATCCAGCAGGAATGAGGGAAAAATAAATAGCTCAGCGGATACCCTGATCATGGAAGTCGTTGTTGACGCATACAGGAGAAAGATACTAAACTGTTGTTGTTATTAAGTTTGTTTGTCACTTACTCAATATATTCATAATCTAATGTAGATTGCACCAATCTCCCCACACGCTGGAATAAGATGGTATTATTATAAATTGAAAGATTTCTGGGGTGAGATCTGCAAGGTGAAATTTACCTTGATGATAGCTAACCTGACAATAAAGGTAAAATAGTAGCCGTAAAAGTCCTACCAATTGCTGAATAACTAAGTATTTTTTTCCCACCGCACACAATTGCCCAAAATTAGTGGGACCATGGCATCCCTATTTGGAATATTTTATAAGGCTGAATGTAGTGGGTGGGGAATATTTGATAAATAGGAAGTTTGGGAAAAATCTGTACAAAGAAACATTTACGCTGCATTTTGAACCAACTATGAAAATATTTTTGAAGAAGAAAATGTACATCTCGGTATATATTTATATATTTTCATGTAAAGGCTGTCTCAAGCTCAATGTGAGTAGTAAAGCAGAAACATATTTTTTCTATAGTAGTTTAAATTTGTCAGTTGAGTGTGGTAAATTTTCTTAACAGTATGGGGAGTTGAAGTAAATTAATTTTTAACCTCATGAAACGGGCAAAACGTTTTTATATACTCTTAGGTTTATTTTGGAAAAAGTACAGTCCCAGAATGTAATTTTTTTTAAAGTGCCAATATCTCGAAAACTGACATTTTATAAAGTATGATTTTCTGGTCGGTCAAGATTGGGCCTATCAATCCTCCAAGTGATAATATTGCCTTTGAGACCTTTTGTATTTTTTTCTGCGTTAGCTAATAAAAATAACGCATTGGAAGAAAATCTTTATATTGCTGGAACAAAACTAGAGAAGGTACAGAGTATTGTATACTTGGGCTGCAATGTAAATGATAGATGGGATCCTTCAGTTGAAATCAAATGCCGCATTGAGCAAGCTCGTGCAACCTTTATCCGCATGAAAAAAATGTTCTGCAGTCATGATCTCAACCTTGGATTACGAATGCGAATGGTCAGATGCTACGTGTTTTCGATATTATTTTACGGAATGGAAGCATGGACGCTTACTGAAGAACTTATTAGGCGACGTGAGGCATTCGAGATGTGGATCTACAGAAGAATACCTAAAATAAGCTGGATGGACAGGGTTACAAACGAAGATATTATGGTTCGGATGAATAAAGAAAAGGAAGTAATTAAAACTATAAAAATCCGAAAACTTCAATATCTTGGACATGTGATGAGAAATCCAGAGAAGTATGAGATCCTGCATCTCATAATGCAGGGAAAGATTGCCGGAAGACGGGGCCCTGGAAGAAGGAGAACCTCGTGGTTGAAAAACCTGAGACAGTTGTATGGCCAGTCTACCGTGGAGCTGTTCCGGGCTGCAGTAAACAAAGTCCGCATAGCCAACATGATAGCCAACGTCCGTTGAACGGACAGGGCACAAGAAGAAGAAGAAGTTAGCTAATATGAAGCTTCACACAGGAGGCCCTGAAGTAAATAATTTCCCTCGGAGCCTATGTAATCTTTGGAGAAACTGTGTGGAGGCTCTTTTTCGAGAAAGGAGGGAGATGAAGTTCTGGGAAGGAAAAAGGTAATCAAGGTGGGTGAGATTCTGGGGGGTAACGGACATATGAGTCCATCCTTCCCACTGCGGCGCAAGGCGATGGGTCGAGAGAGTCCGGCTTGAGAGGTTAAAAGCGCTTCCTCATTTTTCCAGATTCGGCTCCCATGCAGTTGGTCGGTAAAAGCATTCGCTACCAAGACCTAGACAATCTTCATCACATAAACCCCGGTTTACCCCGCTACGACACCTACACAAAGCTCACCCCACGAACCCGGGCACACCCGCTAGGATACCAAACATAGCGAATCACTTGCGATGACCTATGACGGACGTGTTGGTTATTCAATAAATTGTTCCCGGAGCGGCGGTATCCATACCCGCATCCCAAATTGTTACATGGAACAACGTGTGCTATTAACATAGGTTTGAATATGAATAGTGAAAGAACAACACCATAAAGAAAGTATAAAGTAACAAGAATGAAGGACAAAATCGACAGTCCCGGGGAACAACGTTTGTGCAATTTTGTAGTTTTGCAGTAGAGCTCTCTAAAGATTCGTTTCGGCATTTTTACTGTTGTTGAGATCAAGAATTATAGCATATAAGAAAAAAACAGAGTGTGTAATTCACACGCGATAGAAGTGAAACTAGAAAGTCGCTTGATGTCACTCTCTTTTTTTACTGCCTGTTTTATTAAGTGGTTTGAAGATTGGATATCAATTTCACTAAATAAAAATGATTTTTTTTGGATTTCGTAAGTTTCGAACCTCCGTTCGCTTGATGTCTTTCTCTCTGGCCGCTGAGACTTTTCAGCCGCCTTGCGAGCTATGGAAGGCACTGAGCTATGGGAGGCACGCGCCGAGGTGCGAATTTACCGGATTATGTTAAAACCGAGTATTTGTGTAGAACTGAGTTGTGACGCATTTTCGTTTCATGCTAATTTTAAAACACTAGCGGCGCTAAAGAAGTTTCACTTCAAAAAATATATTTCGTTTGATTTCATCCAAAATTTCAACAATTCAAACTTTTAAATCAACAAAAATAAATTAAAAATAAATAAATCAAAGAGTAAAAAGTATAAAAACTAAATGTACAAAGGGTATTTAATGATAAAATCAAGTGTGCAGTTCACACGCGTTAGATGTGAAACCTTCAGAAAACTAAGCTTCGAGAAAATGATAGGCTACGAAGCACCGCACAAACAGGAGACCGATTATACTCTATTATTCTCTCGCAGGCTAAATCCTATAGATTTATGTGTTTGTCTCATTTTAGTTTCGCTTTTTTCCTATTCATCGATTTTCAAAAAACAACAATATTCAAGAATTATTCACTTCGATAAATTGCATGAAAAGTTAGTACCTAATGATAAAAATTATGTTTTCTGAAAGTCAGTGTGAATGTAATGCTCCCACTTTGGAAAATTTCTGATTCGCAGCAGCGTTAAAATCCAACGCGAGAGTGCGTGAACGATATACACGGGGGATTTCCCTGAGTTTTTCCGGTGCACCGCGGCGCTCTCGGCGCTTAATAGGCCGCCTTTTCAACAGCGCCCTCCGCCGTCAGTCAGTCGTCAGTCGTCAGTCGTTGCGTTCGCTCCGGACAGAGGTGTTGTGCGACCCGCGGACCCACCGACCCCACACACCGACTCACCTGCAAATCGCGAAAACTTTACTTTTACTTACAATAGTTTACACTTTATTCAGTGTTTGTTTGTGCTTTTGTGATTCTTGAGGCGCTACAGGTGGTCAAGATGGACAAAACCGAGTTGACCCAAACGAGTGGAAATGGAGTGGGAGGGGTAAGTTTATTTGTTTTGCTTTATAATTTTTTATGTGTTTTTAATTTTTATGTTTATAATTTTTGTTATATTTAAATTTCATTTTGCCCTTAACAGCGACTTTTATATATTTTATATTTTCACCCAAGCGGAATCCTTTGATTTTGTTGATTGTTAATGGAGGAAAATTTTATGTTATTATTCACGGAATTTTTTAAAATTGTTTACTAGGGGCCTCATTCATAAACGTGTTTTAAATTTTATACAACTTATAAATAACCATTAATGTAGGGTAAACGGTTGTTTATCAATTGTGTACAATATGAAACACGTTTATTGGTATGGAGATATATATGTATATGTTTAAATTTTAATTTTCTTAACAAAACATTTTGTTTAACCACGTACCCAATTATATTACATGAACTACGTAATTTTTAAAAAATTTTCATGTTAAGTTATTGATTTGCCTCGAAAAAGAGCTGTTATATCTAAAACCAACAAATTTTATCAGTCTTTATACTTAATTAAAATAAAATGGATTTATTACTCGATCACATATTTTTATTATGTTATCAAAAATTTTCTCATTTATATAATTTATTCGGTTAATTGCATATAGAGTTTTAAAGTGCGCTAAAATAATGTATCTCCAACATCGTCTTTAATTTAGTTGAATAAAATAAGGGGTTCTTGTATACAATTAGTTATTTTTTTTATTAATTCATGAAATTTGTATTAATCTTTTGTGAAAATTTGTTATATTAATTAACGTAAAAAATAGAACGACGTACGTAACAAAGCAGAATACGGTATAAATGAGCAAAAACTGTGGCTAAATAATGATCTGCTGACTGAAAAAAAAGTTACGATTTAATGCAACGGAACCAAGACAACTGAAGGAATTTCACAATATAACTACAAATCTATACAATATATAAATATCATAAATGACAAATTTCTGAGATGGGACGTACATACTTATATGTAGAACTCGTCTCCACAAAGTTTAGAAAGCTGTTTATGTCAATAGTTTATGGGGTTTATGTCAATTAGAAATACACTAGCCCCCTTACTAATAAATCAGTTTTAAAATTCACACTACTGATAAACAACCATTAGCTATACATTAATGGTTATTCATCGGTTGTATAAAATTTAAAACACATTTATTATAAGTGTTAAAGGTTTAAAACTTATTTATAACGCTGTATGCGTGACGTTAATAGAAAATACATCTGTAGCACAGGGTGGTTGTGCAAAAACTATTTTAGATCCCTTAGAAAATGTATAAAAAACCATTGAGATTATTTTAAAGACATTTTTGATTCTGAGGTCCATATAAATCAAGATATTCACCAATGGATGACAGCATACTCTAATCAAAAATTTAAAAAAATGTCAAAAACAAATCACGAACAATTTGATTAATCTAAATATCAATAATATCTATCGAAGTGTAAATATTGTTTTAAAACCAAATATCTTATATTTTATTTTACTTTACAAGTCGATTAATAAAATTTAACACGAAAGCAAAGAAATGTATCATATTATCCTCTATAAATGTTTGATCAACCTTCGAAATATTGCTGTAAGTATATTGAGCTTTTTGTTGTGTTTGCGATTTTTGTTGCGTTATATTGTGTGCATCTCTAAAATTTTGAAAAAATTGTCAGCTATGTACTATATTGTAATATTTTTTAATATTCAATCAAAATTATCAACTTATTTCGGAATCAAAGGTTTCGTCGTCAGGATAAGGTTATCTTATCTTTATGAAGAAAACTTTGGTTTGAAACATGCTAATAATTTTAATTAAATAGTGGTGTTTTAAGTTATTTGTTTTCATTTAATTAAAAATGACGACACAAAGTCCATTTGCAAAGATTGAAGAAGTGATATTGTCAAATTGAATAGTTGGGCACTGAGTGTTTACATATTTTATGAATTTTCTTACCCAATAAAATAAATAAATGAATAATAATATCCACTATTAGATATCTCAATCAATTTTTATTATCTTTTATTATCAGATGATACAAACATAATAATTTTATTTAAACACATGCTTTATTTGGTCACATTTTCACATTAAGATAGGTCATTTCATTCAACAAATACGACGAATAAATTCAATTTTATATTGCTATCTTTAAGTCAAAATAAAATGATCTAGCGGTTAGAATCAGATAAGGTTAATTGAATTTTTCCTTGCCATACAAAAAACACGGAAACCGTTCAAGGCAATAACAAGTCATTTGAAATGAATGCGGTTCTGGGACGGTTGTGAAACCAAATGCAAGTGCAAGCTATAAATTAATTTTGCTTTGACATACTTATAGGCACATAATCTTGTGTTTCAAAATAGGTTATAAAACTCAAGTAAGATGCCATTTATAGATTTATTTCTTGTCACATCGTTTGTTTCTATTATCGTAATGTTTTTTGCATAATGTTATAAAATATATTGACAACTAACAAACTAATCAACTAACTAACTAACCATCGCGACATTTCTCCGCAGGGGTAGACAGTGAAGATAGACCGCCAAACAACTCGGTCTTGGCGCATACTCTTTGCCTCAATCATATTCATACATTGTCTCGTACATATTCTTCTATTATTTCGACTTTTGACATGGCCCGACTCATGTATATGATTCACTTGAACGTGCCATATCTTCCTCGTGTGTCCCCGGCTTCTTCTACCATTCACATTTGCTTCAAATATTGTCCATACACTACTTTCTTCTTTAATTCGCTCTACATGCCCAAACCATCTGATGGTACCTTTCTTAATCTTACTCATTACGCTTACATCAACCTTGCATTATCTGCAAATTTCCATATTTCTCTCACGATTATATCTCACGGTTTTACCATACACGTCTGAGGGATCTCATTTATACAGCATTCAGTATGCTTACATCCTTCCTCTATTTATTTATGTATCTATTATATTATTTTACAGTTATCTTATCATGTAAAACATCGTCCGTAGTCATTATCAAGCTGCTTTTTAATGCGAAACAACTGTCACTTGAAATTTTTCTGAATTTGTAATGTAAAATGCACTAAATTTTATGATAGGGCCGGTTGTTTAACGGAATTTGAATAATTCATCTAATTTGACTGAAAATTTTCGAGTTCTGTTATTATTTAACTTAAATGAAATAAATGTCCAATAATGATATAATAACAGAATTTGAATGGAAATTTTATAAAACTTGATAAACAGGTTGTGTGAAATGTTCAAATTCTGCGAAAGTGTTGATGTCTGAACCTAAACGGCAACAACACAACACTACATAATTTGACAATTTCAGTAAGTTTCTACGTCAGAAAGGAAAAAAAACATCATACCCGCACGCATTATCTAAGCGTCACCAAAGTGTTTTTCCATCACAATACCGAATAGCTGGTATTTGAGTAACAAATGTGCGATTTTCCATCCATCATCATCTCTCAATCTAAAAATGAGTTGGCACACCCTTTTTTTAAATACTTAGACATAACATTCAATTCTAAACTTTTTCGGCCATCATAAGAAATATTTTCATTTTCATTTATTGTGATGTACACTTAACATACACTTAACTCTTCTTGAAATTCTTTCCAAAATATCCTTCACGTAACAATTTGTCCAGTTTGACACATACTCGTATTAAGTATTATTGTTAAATATTCAATAGCGTTTTTTTTTACATCGTGAGAAAAAAAAGAGTGTGCTTTAAATCACACGACTGAAGTAAAACTTCACTAACTATCTATATCTCCCTTTCAACTTCCGTTCACCTCGCCCGATCACACTTTTCATAACGCTCTCATCACGCATTAACCAACTTTCTCCCCAAGTCAAGCGTGCTTAAAGAAATTTCACTTCAAAAATCCCTCAGGGTCCAAGTCAACTTCGGGGATCCATTGTTATTTCGGAGGCTCTTTTTAGGGAAAGGAAGAAGAGGGAGTTCTGGGAAGGAAAAAGGTATGAGGGGTGGGTAGGAATTTAGGGGTTAATGTGTCCAGGAGTGACGGACGTATGAATCAATACCTCCCACTGAGGTGCAAGGCGATGTGCCGAGAGATTCCGGCTGGAGAGGTCTCCATCAACTAGTCTCTCACAATCTGGCCCGCCTCGCAGTAGGTAGGCAAAAAAATTCGCTGCCAAGACCTAGACCTCACTCCAAGAACCTGGGTACCCTTGCTAAGTCACCATACGTAGCGAAACACTCGTGGTAACTATGGCAGGGGTGTTGGTTATCCAATAAATGGTTCTCGGGGAGGCGGGACCCACAGCCGCCTCCCAAATTGTATTTAATTACAAAAAAACTTATAAAATTATTCTTCCTTCTTTAAAAAACACTTTGTTGAACTTTCTTATTTAAAAAAAAACACTTATTTTAATACGTGTTGACAATCATCAGAATTGGTTTAGGAAGATGTTTTTAGTAAAAAAAAAGATATGGACTTCACTAATAGATATATATATATATAATTTTTTTTAACAATAATTCTATTGTGTTAATACAGTAGATACCATAATACATTATAATACTTCGTATTTCGGTTGTGTGGTTGTCTGAAATTTGGTTCAATGAACTCAAGTTTGGTCAGTGTCTTAAAAAAAAACTAAATTGAAACTGATTGAGTGAGGTTTCAGACAAGCAATAAACCTTAATTTATGTAAATAAACCTCAATACATTAAGTACTATAGTATTTTGACAGAAAATTATTTATTATTGTATTTATTTAAAATGTACATTATAATATCCTGTGATTTTTCACGGGTATGCGTTAGTGTATTCAAATATACTATTATGTTATAGTCATACATACTTTGGCTCAATCCTAAAAGTATCAAAGTCAGAAATAAAAATGACTAACTTATGTCAAAATCGATTACTTTAACATCATTTATTAGCTCCGTACAGACCGTCGGGAGTGGTTCACATGCGTTGTGCGACCCGTCTGTACGAAGCTAAAAATTTGAGTTGTGAATGAAGTTTTCTTATTTCAATTAAATATTAGAAATTTTACAGTATAAACTCATCAATGCGAAAAAAGATATCACTCACTTGATACAGTATCAGATACATTACATGCTACACTCTAGGTGAGTACCCTGCTTTTGATGCTTTTAGTACTAGGCCATTTTATTCTGTATTTCTAAAAATACTTTCAACTTGCTAAGGTGTGCGATTTGTTATTAAACTAATGCGATTTTGATGTGAATTAAAACCCAAGGCACTTGTAATCTCATTTTGCACATTTCTTTAGCATTGTACATTGCAATAATTATCACCCTGCGACTGCGAGTTTAACATAAATTGTTGCTTTCCTCGAGGTATTAAGATTTATAAGTACCTAATTTGGTTTAGAACAATACTTTTAAAATTATAATATTATTGCACCATAATATGATTAAACAATTGAACATTGAATTTAACGAATAACAATAATCAATTTAAAATTACATTTTCGAAAAGTTTTTAGGTTAGATATTGTCATCCCTCAACACTTTTAACAAAAAAATTCGTTACTTTTCGGCCGCCGTGGTCGAAGAATAAAGCTCTCCTGCGAATACGGAGATCGGGGTTTAAAATTACAGCGTGCGGAAGTCAATTTTATTAAATTAATTTGTGATTTACAACTAATTCATTTAAATAATATATTTAATATTCTATGTATATATGCCATACTACAGAGTAGAATATAATGTCAGAAGAGTCCTGGTGAAAGACCACCATTCACCTACCTTTAGCTTCACAGCATACCTTACACTGGTGTGGCCATAGTCAGAACTGTTTTCAAACTGTCGGAGGCAATTGAGAACCATATGCGATATTCACATAAATATGAAAAATAAATAATCACAAAAGATTTCAAAAGTTTAAAGATTTACTTGTTTTTATGAGACTCTGTGTTTAGTAGCTAAGAGGATAATGTGGGTCCGTTTTCCCGACTAGGTTGTGGTTTCATTTCATCTGCTAGCTAAATCCTCGATCATTAAGCTCTCCAGTTACTGTGCAGGAATTATTATCGTCTGCTAGCCAATCGTCATGCTGGAATTGTATCATCCGCTCTCCAGTCAATGTGATCTGTTAATCATTTGTGCAAGAATAGTTATCTTCTGCCAAGTCGAGGTGTCTATATCTAAGGCGAGAGTGAGCGATTGTCCAAGGAATGGCAGAGTCACATAATCTAAGCAGGGGTCCAAGGCGGTAAAAGAAGTTGAAGGTTTATAATTATATCTGAAAGTTTATAATTACAGCTTCGCTGTTACTCTGTTGCAAAGCACTGAATGGGTAGGTTACATCCTTGGAAGGTTGCTCGATCGAGAATTCTTCAGCTTTAGTTTTCTTCAAGATCACGTCGGTTTATTTCAGGCGGTTTTTAAAGCAACAAATTTTTAAAGGCGGTTTTTAAAGCAAAAATGCAAAGCAGCCTTCTGTTGATCTTGCTTTTGGTAAGTTTTCACTTTGGAAAATTTCTTCATTCAGGTCATCACGTGGTGAAGACTATGGATCAGCATAATAGTGGAATTTATCTTCTTGAGTTCGATACATTAGGAATTAGGTATTAGGCATTTGCACCAATACTCGTTTTATTGACCTCCTCAAAGTATTAGAGACAGAAAATCACATGTCGTGAGAATAAAAACATGGTGTTTAATTGAATTGAGCCAATTTTTCTTGATAACATCAATTGATAAATTTAATCATTCCTAGGTCAATAAAAGATTATTATATTATCACTGATTAATTTATTCGTCATTCTTATTAAAATTTATATGCAGGGAGTTATGCAAGATACGTGTCTGATTTGAAGGTAGATGATAGTTTAGTCTCCGGTGATTTTAAATTATTTTTATTCACCAAGAAACACAAACAATGTACCTATTGGACAGTTAAATAAAAAAGGATGTAAATAAATGAATTAAAAGTAAAGACCAAAAATTTTGTTGTTCATCTTACTCCAGGACAGGAATCGCTGGTTAAAGTTTGTCAGGTTCATCCCTTTACGTAGGTTCCAGTGGAGGTCCGTGAGTTTTCAGTGAGCGCTAAGATTGAAAAATACGACGTTATTGATGTTGTTGTAGCTGAAAACGAATTTTTTTTTCCAAATTTCACCTTTTTGTATGAAGTTATACTGAAAATCTTCATACAAAAGTTGAAATTTTGAAAAAAATTAAATTAATTTTCAGCTACAACATCAATAACGTTGTATTTTTCAAACTTTGCACTCCAGCTCACTGAAAACTGATGGACCGCCACCGGTCGGTACATCAACGACACAGAGGCGAAACTTAGGTTTTTTCAGGATCCTCAAATCTTTGAGGTAAGTGTTACCGGAAAGGAAGACGAAAACTCTGGGTCTTGAAAGAACCCTATTGTACGATTGAGAATACTTTAAAAACGGCGAAGTTATTGAATTTAAGAAAGCCGTTTTCGTCCGAAAATTTTCGGTATGCGTTTGATGTGTCTTCTCCGTTGTTCAATGCGATGCGTTTGGTGTGTCTTCTCCCGTCCACGCGATGCGCGCACAACGTGCTGAACCACTCCCAACTAGTAAGTTAGTTAATAAATTCTTAAACACTGATGGGAGGGACCAAGCTTGTGTTGCTCTCCATATAGAGAAAAAAATGGCCTTATTTTGAAACGTCCAGGGTCTCAAAAGTTGCGCATGATCTGTAGCTATTCGAGAACGTAAAAATAAAGAAATTGTTGTTCACTAAAATAGCCGGAAGTTTTGAAAAAAAAATGGATTTCGTGATTTGGAAAAAAAAATAAAGGGTCGGTATTTTATAATTTGCACCAAACTTAATTTTTATTCCATAACTGCAGCACAAAGAAAGCAATATTTAATTTTTTTTCAAAAATATGTGACGTGTTTGTGAAAAATAAAAAATGGAAAAATAACACTTTTTCTGGATAAAATCAGTATTCTTGTTGACTATCTTGAATTCATAAACTAGATTTTTTTTCATTTTTGTCAGATATACGCATTTTTTAATAACAAGCAAACAAACAAGGTTAAATTACTAACATTTATTAAAATAATTAAAAAAAGGTTTTTAGGTTTTTTCTGATTTTCAATGCATTTTAGCGTGCTAGTAACTATATAAAAAAAATTGAATGCAGTTTTCATTTTATTTGTAAAACGCAACTTTTGAGACACCGGGCGTTTCTGAATCCAAAAGTTGAAATAATTGACACACCCTGCCGGACCATGCCCTTTATTTTGTTGGTTTGGAGCGGCTCGATGCGTTGTGCGAGTTTCGTGTGGACGGGATCAAAAAACATCAATGTAGCGCTTTCAGAGCAATCTAGAAACTGGTAGAATGATCTGTATATGGGTAAAAGCCTTACGTAATCCAGCTTTACGTGTAAAGCGATGAAATCAAAGCGTGTGCAAATGCAAAGAACATTAAATTTGTGTATTACACTACAGCGGTCTTACCTAGGGAGATTCAATGAATGGGCTGGATAGTGAAATTCCCTGAATAAGCTTACTTAACATGATTGCATTCATGAAGTTAGGTTATTTAGGTTATCCAGACTAGTTCTCTTTTCCGGAATATCCTCCAGGTTACCAATGGTACTACCTTCACTATTCAATCTACGGATGCTTTCCGGCATCCTGGGCTATCCAGTGAGCTGATATTTTATATAGTATTTTCATCTGTGGGTACTTTTTTATCTACTCTTGTATTTGTTAATTTTTATTGTACTTTTATCCTGATGAAGAAACCATTGGTTAAATAGTGGTGTACACAAAGCACTTTATTTTCATTCAATTAAAATGACATCACAAAGTGAATTTGGTTTTATGTAAACATTAAAAAAACATTTACAATAATTCCTAAAAAATGATTTGATCCTTACGTCGCGTCGCGTCGATGGAAACCATCTAACCCCCGTTCTTGATAAAAACAATTCATTGAAAAATCTCGACTTATCGATGTGCATTTCAATAAAATATTTATGTCTTCAAAGTACTTTTATTTCAATGTATGTACATTGTACATAATTGTGTTTGCATTTTCTTAATTGGTCCCACAAATATTGATGAGAGCTAGAGGAAATATTATAGTACTTTCGTTTGGGGGATGTATTGATTTCGAAGAAAGATGATCGTAAAGCGAATCATACATGTCCTGCTCGTTTAGATCTGGCAAATAAACAATGTTAAAGGCATAATGAAAACAAATAACTTAGTATGCACCACTATATTATTATCATTATCGACATATTTCAAAAACAATGTTTTCTCCGTCAGGATAAGCTGGCAATATAAAGTTAAAGTTGTTAATAATAAGTTAAAGGCATTTAGGATAACTTATGTTCTGAAAGGTGAACTCAGTCGGGGATAATATTAAGAATACGTTTTCTTTTATTACATCCAGATATGTATGTGATATATCCCAATTATTATAAATCCTCTGCCAAAGGCTTAGCAACTAAAACATTCTTTTAGGACTATCTGAAGTGTTTTCGAAAAATTTCAAATATATATTTTTAGATTTTGAACCCTCTCAAAATACACGTTAAGGTAACGATTTCTTCAAAGATATCAATCACTACGTGCATTTTTTTACATTAGCTCTAGACAGGAGGCATTTATGTCACCTTAGGGTAAGCTGTGTGGATGGTCTTTTTAGGGAAAGGAATAAAGGAAGTTCAGGGAATGAAAAAAGTATGTGGGTTGAGCAGGAATCTGGGGGTCAATGTGTCAATTATGACAATCGTATAAATCCATCCCTCCCACTGCGTTGCATGGCGATGGGCGAGAGATTTCGGCCAGAGAGGTCTAAAAGCTCAACCCGTAAAAATAAGGGTTAATTAATATTATATTAATTACATATATTTTTAATATTGTACGTAATTAATTATTCGCTTGTTCTAATAATTATTCTTCACACAACTGATTCCAATTTAGAAAATGACACTTAAAATCATAGCGAACCAGATTTCTAGCGTTCATAGAATCAGAGTTACAGACCGACATACAGCCGAAATCAGTTTATTTGATTTCAACGTGATGAAGTTAACTGAGATCTAACTAGAGATGTATGAGTTCTGCATTTTTCCCGAGGCCTCCGAGGCTTGCTTCCTTCTAAAAGTACTCGAGTTCTGGGAGCAGGTCCCGGGTCCGAGTTCTTGGGTACCGACTGGGTACTCAGTATTGTTGGGGCCACCGGGACGCATGGGTTGGGCCAAGAACTCGGAGCTGGACCCGCATAGAACCCTTACAAGAACTCGAAAAAGCACCCGCACATGCACGCAAACCCGTCAGCTGACGCACCCGAGTCGCGTATTGTGCAATTTACATTTTCGCGAAGGTCAATGAAATACATTAGTGTCTTGTTGAATCCAGCTGAATTGGCGATGACTAACGCGAGGCCATAACGGTCGTAGTAACTTTACAGTTCAAACAATAAAGCAATCGGTTAAAAGATATTTAAAAAAAATCGTAACATCCATAAAACCATAAAAAAATAATAGGGTAAGAACCATTAAGTTAATGTGAATAAGTAAAAACCCTGTAACAGCCCTACCCCCTCTAACTATTAAATCAACTATAGGAAATTATCTAACATTGAAAACTACATTTTTTTTTTTAATATCCCTGATATAATGTATGTTAGTGTTGGGTTATTAGTTTGTATCAGTTGATATTATTATTTAACTAGTTAACTCATTTAACTCCAATTCTAGATATTGAATAATAAATGAAACATCACACCGTAAAGTTCGTAAACAGAATCGACCGCTAGGTAAGCAAAGGCTGTGACGTGTCACCAGGACTCACCACCTTGTACACTAGTGTACCAGGGAGAGTACGAGTGGCGCGGACTGCGGAGACAGGGATGCCAGTGGAGGCATTCGGGTTGTAGGTTCGACTCCAAGTTCCGGGTCCGTCTTCGAGTTCCGGGTTTGGGTCCAAGTCCTAAACCGGGTTCTCTGGAAGTAGTCGATTTGAAAAGGGAATAGGAATAGGATCCGCTTCCCGCAAAGAACTCAAGTTCTCCAGCTGAAGCTCCAGCTGAACCTACACGTTGCTAGTCCGAGAACTGGACAGGGTTGCGTATTTCAAAAACCTATACCGGCTCAGTCGCGGTTGCGACAATTTACATTTTAATACACCTTAATTTTAGTTATTTTTTTATCACTTTGCAAAAACAAAATTTGTTTTAAAATGTAGATAAAGTAATATTTTCAATGTGTGTATCAGAAATTAATAATTTTATTTCTAAATATTAAAATTTTCAAATTATTCCCATGTATTGAAAATACATTTTTGTATTGGTTATTTTTTATTACTTTGCAAAAACAAAAATTGTTCTAAAATCTAGATAAAATAATCTTTCCAATGTGTATATTAAAAATTAACAATTTTATTTCTAAATATTTAAATTTTGATATTGAAAATGTAAATTGTTGCCACCGCGATTGAACCGGTATAGGTTTTGGAAATACTCGACCGGATTCTCTGAGATCTGAGAGTAGTCGATTTGAAAAAGAGGTAGGAGTATGTTCCGCTTCCCGCGAAGCACCCAAGTTCAAGAGCCCATGCTGATCCTACACATCGCTATTTGTAACTCTCGTCCAAAATACATTAGCATATCAATATACTCGTACCATGAATCTTAACTGGAAAGCAGAAAATCGTTTTGTTTGTCAAAATCTCTGGAACGTGACAAGTCTAACTTCATAAATAAGTAAAGTTTCTTTGTATGGATTTGTGTTTCTTCTGCGGTTGGCTATCTTCATGCCAATCTTCACTCGGGTTTTCCGAACCAACTCTCTTCCCATTACGTCTTTTGAAATTACATACTCCTGTTTATCGGTTGGTTAAATGCTTATCGTGAAAGAAGGAAGCTCCGGTCTTTGAAACGTAATTTTTATAATGAGTTATGAAGATTTAGAATAATTTAAAAAAATAATAGTAAGTTACTTCTTTTTTCTTTTTTCAAAGCTGTGTGGAGGTTTTTTTTTAAGAGAGGGAGGAGTGAACATTGAAGAGATCAAGAATAATATGAATACCACCCGCGATATGGAGTAATAATAAACAGCTGCAAAATCTAATCTGCAATAGCAAGTGAAAATGGAAAATATGATTTCTAACTTCAGATTACAAAAAATGTTGGAGATAATCAATTTAATTGTTTCGTATCGACTTTATTTCAAATATTATAAAGTAATTAGAGATCGATTGAACATTGTTATTTTAATTTCTTCTTACATCTGGCTTCAGGTGTTGAATATCGATCACACTGAAATTTCATCAGTTATGATTTTTGGTGGTTCTCACCGATCTTTGGCTGGCGGCAGCTCTTTTCGTGTCTCCAACCCGTCTCAATGGGCGAAATCTGCTTTTCTTCTCAAACAAAAGTGCCACATGTCCATTGTGTCCCACCCGTGCTGGAACTGGTTCGCTCAAATGTTCATTTCAAACTTACAAGGAGATACCTAGATCTCTTGTATGTAAAATCATACTTCTAAGTATTTATATTCGATGGCGAAAAACTCCCTGCAACTAGCTGGAAAATTGTATCATGCTAGAGGGCTAGTTATGAAAACAGAGTAAAGTAATTTTTCCGTGAAACAATATTTTCATTTTCTCCGAATACTTTAAAAATCTTCACGTTTTTTTGTTAAATGTACATATGTGAAATTAAATGTAACTATTATTGGCGTTTTCAAAACCAAAATGTTATAAATCGGAACAAAATCGCATCCAATCCCGCCAATCCAAGCCCGCCAATCCGGCCCGCTATAATTTATTAATTTACTTAAGAAACACAATAAATTACATACATAATGATAATGAACATTTAAACAATTAATGGCATGAGATTAATCCTAAAAACTTACACAGATAATTCTCGTAATGAAATTAAACATTATAATTATGAGATTTACGTAGCTCTGACTTTCCACCGATATTTTTTTTGCATTTGTTGATAATGTTTAATACCATATATAATAGTTAGTCTTTTCCGTACATCACTATACATTGAATATAATCACTAAATACAATAAATCGCAAAATAAATCAAGCCTCTCTCCCCCAGCAGGGAAATGCAGCAGTTTGTTCATAGCTGTAACATATCACAAGGTTAGTAGAGATTTTATATAGTGTTCTCCTCGTGCAGGCAGCACTCCAGTCCCGAAAGGATTTCAGTATCTTTATTGTTGTGTAACGTTGCATTGAAGATGTTATTTAACGAGTAAAAACGAAGCAATGCCAACGACTGCAAGGACTAACGCCTTGAGGCTTCGGTTCGAGACTTGAAGGCTGTTCTACTCCGCTGCATCAGTGCAACTATCTTAACAGGGACTCGCTCTACTAGAATCTCGGATAAATCCCACTTGATACCTTAATTTTATTGCTCAGATAGCCTCGAACACAAGAACGTGAACTCACCATGATGGAAGTGAATTGGTCTGACAAAGTGCTGTGTTCTATTTTAAACCAATTCGCTAAGGGATGCATTTTCCTTGTGTCCGTGAAAACTCATGGAAAAACTGAGTAAGTCAAGTTACGTCAATAACGCCCAACACATCTAAAACTAAACGGACGTTACTCAAAAATTGTCGAACTGAGATGGTGTTTTGCATCTTCAAGTTTCTCATGACATCATGAATTGATACATATATCCGGATTAATTATTCATAGAATCTAGCTTTTCATTGCCTTCTAAACAAAACTACGCACTATTTAATTTTTTTCGGTTCCTTTGCCTTTAAAAAAACCAAATTGATCTTACCTACCTAATAGACATAATGTAAAAAAATCAGAGTGTGCAATTCATACCGGTAGAAATCTTAAGTAGACAAGAGTGGGGAGGCATCGAAGCACGGCAAAAAGAGGAGACCGATTATACTATCTCATTTTCTCGCAGGCTAAATCGTACAGATAATTAATCGCCGAGAGCCTGGTAGAAGACAAATGTCTTGGCTGCGAAATGTACGAGAATGGACCGTTTTTAGAAGCGTTAAGGAGCTATTTCGGGTAGTGCAAGATAGAGATACATTTACCAAAGTGATCGCCAACGTCGGGGGGACCTTATAGGGCACACAAAGAAGAAGAAGTATGCGTTTGTCTCTTTTAGTGTCGCTATTTTTCGTTTCATTGAGTTTCAAATCATAACGGTGCTAAAGAAGTTTTCACTTTAAAAAAAATGCTTAAAATCTATACCCAAGGAATTAAGTTATTATTTCATGATGTTACTCCGCGTTGATTACTTGAAAACCTTGAACTCTGAGCAAATCTTAATAAAATAAAAATAAAAATTTCCAATAGAGGTGTATATATATATATATTTATATATATTTGTGTATATATGTATATATATTTCCAATAGTCCCAGAGGTGTCAATATCTTTTTCTGATTTTTCTGTTTCCAGATTTTCGATTGAGTTTCGCTTATATTGTCATAAAGTCAGTGTCTAAATGAAAACAACCTTGAACTCCAAATCGATTATTTTATAATTTATTGATGTTTAGCCTTCATTGAAAACCACCATGTGTTACTCTGAGGAGTCTAGTCGGTTCAAATTATAATAACTATATAAGTTGTCAGGTAGCTGATATAGTGAGTTCGGTACAAAGCAAAGTTCCCACTAAGTTACCGTACTGTACAATACTTCCGCCAACCATATATCTTATTATAAAATCACTCCGATCTCAATGACTTCGCAAAGCTGATTTCGTTCAAGGTGTTGGCATGTATTGTACCAGATAAAATACTACCTGATTATATTATTGGCAGATACGTAGCTACTATGTATTAAATTCGATTGACATATTTATTTACTTTTGAGAAAGTTAGAAAGTCACCTTCGGGCCGCTTGGCAGTCTCAAATAGGTATTTCTGCAAACTACAACAATGTAATACACGTGCGAAAAGATAGCCTCCGGCTAAATATGAACTTGCTTATGTTAAATAATTCGTTTCAATTAGTTTCAAAACCCCATCTGTTGAATGTTTGGCCTCAAACTGTCAAAATGAGTGGCAAAATTCTATCCAGCACAAAAAAAGTTTTCTCTGAGACGTCTTTAAAAAGTTGTTCGTTGCGAATGAACCGTAATTTGCATATGGTATCGAAGAATATAGATTTTATTCCTTTGAGTCAAAGAAATGGCAAAAAGGCATGATAATCACCTTGTGTTGCCGAGATTTGCAGAAAAAATCTCGCATATATTATTATGAAGTTCATTAACTAGTTTTTCACCTGAATCAATATTATATATTTACGATTGTTTCAATTGCTTCATTCAAATTAAAATGTCTTCTACGAAGGTTTTAATTACAAGTGTGCATAGTACTTAATAATTATCATAAAAATGTCTTTGAAGTGAAAATTCTTTAGCACCGGTGTCATTTGAAACTCTATGAAACGGTAATGACACTAAAAGAGACAAACACATACATCTATAGCCTGCGAGAGAATGAGAAATAATGAAACCTTACAGCATTAGCCGATGAGCTCAATTTTCAAGGCTCTATTGGTTGAGATTGTGTGGATGGGTTAAGTGCACTCCTACCGCGTGTGAACTGCACTCGATTTTTTTCCCTACCTATACGTACTATGTGTAAACATTTTAAATATACACACCTTATACATTGTTGCACTTGTTAAACAAAATAAGATCGAATTAAATTGAGGATAATCTCCTTTCGGAAAGTAGGTACCACTGTGATCTCACAACGTTACATTATTTTTCCTTTGAACCATTTGCGTCACTATTTAAAGCAAAAAAACGAAGGCATACGCACTGATTCTGCTTTTATAGTACACGCAATATTCAGGTTATAGCTTGTAGGTACACGTGTCCATTCATGCCTACTTATCCATAGATTTAATAATTGACCTTTATGTTTTATATCCCATGTTTACATCTCTGTTTATATTTATATAAATGGAGAGGTATTCCGCATGCCACTGATTGCGAATGAGCATGTTCAATGTAGAGCTTCGATTCCTACAATTTTTGGACCGCAGTTAGTAGTCGAAGTATATCTAGGTCTGAAAAAACTAACGATTCAATTATTTTCTATTTTCTTTGCTAAAAATCAATGTCAAATTTTTCTCTTTCAAAACGTTCCACTTATCAAAAAATTACAATTGTCATGGTTTGGTATTCTCATCGCCTTGGTTCATTGACCTTGTACTTTGAATTGATAATACATTTCGGATCAATGTTAGTATCGTACCAAGGCTTGAATTTCTGTTGAAAAACAACTATTAGTTTCTTTTTTTACAGTCGACATGTAGATACATACTAATAATAATGCTGCACAAATTATTATTTGCCATCGTCTTTTTGAGTTTGGTCTTTTGAGAAGTCATCAATCGAAGCACAAAAAATCAGAATGTGCAATTCACACGCAGCAGAAGTGAAACCAGAGAGTCGCTAGATGTCGCTTTCTTTTCTTTTGCCTGTTTATTTTAAAGTGGTTTAAAGATTGGATATTGATTTTGCAAAAATAAAAATAATTTTTTTTTTGGATTTGGTAGGTTTCGAACCTCCGTTCGCTGAATGTCTCTCTGGGTGCTGGCCCGTGCGTTGCCGCACTATATTAGAACCGAGGACCGTCAAATAATAAAGTTTTGTGACGACTTTCCGTTTCATCCTAATTTTAAATCGCTAACCGGGCTAAAGAAGTTTCACTTCAAAAATGTGCGAACGCATGTTCGTTCTGCAGGTATTTAAATGGAAATTTATCAGTAGAACTCGCGTCATTGATCACTCATGGCTCAGGGGTAGGTAAAAATGGGAGCCAAACGCGAGCTTAATATTCGTACATGCTTGATAATTATTGTCGGGTATTACAATATAACGGGTAGTTTTCAGTTGTAGAATGTCAGTTCTATCTTTATTTTTTTTTCTTATTGAAAAGACAGCTAACACCGCGTTGCAAGCATTATACGACTCAATGTAAAATTAATATAAAATATCCTTGGCTTACAGCGTTACCTTTGCGAAATCTCACCTCGACGGCGGCGATCTACATAAAAAAGGAACAAAAAGTTGCTACTTATGACTAAAAAAAACATCAAAACAAATTATGTCAAATAAATTATTGACAACTTATTAAATTGTGATGAATTTTTTTTGCCCTCTTAAAATGAGTCAGTCTGTAGAAACGTATTAGATAGGTATAATTTCATAAATAACAATTTGTTGAAACTAATCGTTGTATTTTGATTATAATGTAGCACAGTTAGCAAAACGCCTGAAAAATTATCTTTTTGTGAAGAATCACCATCATTTTACGTATCTATATTCAATTTGGGAGCGGTTATGGGTACCGTCGCCCCGGTAACCATTAATTGGACGACCAACACCTCTGCCATAGGTCGCCCCAAGTCGTTCGTTACGTTTGGTGATTTAGCAGGGGTGCCTGGATTCTTGCCTGTTTGACTAGGTTTTGACGGCGGATGACCTGTACACACTGAACCCCGGATTCTTACCCACCCCTCATACCTTTTTCTATCTCAGAATTTCCTCTCCTTCCTTTCCTTAAAAATACCCTCCACACAGCATCCCCAAAGATGAAATAGGCCCAGAGGGTTATTATTTTCCTCAGGGTCTCCTCTGTGGCATAAATGTTAAAAATAAAACTAGTGTGCTTTAGTCCACACGACTCAAGTTAAACTTCTTTAACTCCATCTATATGATAGGAAGAGAGAAAGAAAATGTGCGCGCGCACTGCTCTCTCTTGCTCCTACAATGCAGTTTATGCTATGATATTTTGGTCTTTAATCTATTTTGTAATTTTGTGTCGGAATTTATTTTTGTTTTCCTCAATTTTATTTTCAAGTGTTAGACTGTTGAATGCTTTTATAGCGTGATATTGGTAATGTCTTTGTCCAAAGCTTGTACTTACCGTCGGAGTTTTTAAGTTTTCTTTGTATGCTTGTCTAACTGGTCTGTTTGTGATATTTTGTGTTTGTTGAAGGTTGTTTTTTTGGTCATAAATGTAATTTAGTAGCGATTTAACATATAATTGTCGTATGTCTAGTACGTCACAACGGTTGAATATTTGGTCTGTATCAGTAAGTCTAGGTTTTTTAAGTATTACCTTTAAGATCGTTTTCTGCGCAATTTCCAGGTGTTCGATAGCTGAGTTTGTTGCTCCTCCCCAAGCAATTATTCCATATTCTATTATAGACTGACATAGAGCAAAATATATTGTTTTTATTTGTTGTATTTTGTATATGTTTCTTATGTTTAGGAAAATGTGTATCGTTTTGAGGAGTTTATTTGTGACTTGTTGGATGTGATGTGTCCATCTAAGGTTATGGTCAATTATGATTCCTAGATACTTTATTTGTTCTTTTATGCTATGATAGAAAGAGAGTAAGAAAATGTGTGCTCGCAGCTCTCTCTATTGCCCCTACAGTAATATACGAAAAGTAACTCTCTCTCTTTCTATCTTCACTAACGTATATCTCCCTCTCAACTACCGTTCGCCTCGCTTTTCGTAACGCTCTCGTCACGCATAAACCAGTTTACTTCCCAAGTCAAGCGTGCGTGAAGAAGTTTTACTTCAAACATTACACCTACATTTTGAATGACATTATAAGCTAAAAGCTATATAGAGGGAGATAATGTGTGGCGCGGAAAATAATGTGAGCGTTGAAATCTGACTCTGCTTGTTATCCTCTGTAAGTAAGGACTCTCCCGTAGTAAAATGCAGGCTTGTAATTTTCACGCGAAGTATTAACGTAACTAGGTGCAATTCACTTGACTTCTCCAGCAACTAGTGCCACTGGAAAACCATTGAGGCGGTTGAATAGACAACGTAATGAATAATAACATCGTGTTGCGTAGTAAAGTAGTACAAAGGCAACTTGCGCCCGTTACGTCCTATACCCTACGGAATGAAAATAATCATGTGTTGTGGTTGAGACCGCCTCTGGGTCAATGTGGTGCTACAAAAGAGAAATTTGCAAAGAATAAAGCAGATATCTTATTTTGCTGTATCGTGTCGTAATAACACATTATCTTACATTACGATTGGTTTGATTTAATTACGGAGGCTGCGAATTATGAAAATGGTTAAATGAAGAAAAATTCATTTGAAGTTTTATTTTGATTTTTAAGCGAAAACTTATTTAGTACCATTATGATTTGAAACTCGGTGAAACGAAAAATAGTGACACCAAAAAGAGACAAACACTTCCATTTACAGGATTTAGCCTGCGAGAGAATAAGATAGTATAATCGGTCTCCCCTTTGTGCGGTGCTTCGTAGCTTCTCTACTCTTTTCTACTTTAGTTTCCTGAAGTTTTCACTTCTACCGCTTGTGAATTAGCTCCACGTAGGAGGCCCAAGTAAAAGAAATCTCTGAAATGCCCATGGCATCTCTGGGGATGCTGTGTGGAGGGTCTATTTAGGGAAAGAAAGGGACGTTCTGGGAAGGAAAAAGGTACGAGGGGTAGGAATCTGAGAGTCAACGTGTTTAGGAGTGACGTATGCACAAATCCATCCTTCCCCCAGCAGTGCAAGGCAATGGGTCGGCAGGAGAGGTCAAGATTAGGTCTCCCTCAACCAATCTCTCACGATCCGGCCCGCCACGTTCCGTTATCAAGACCCAGACAAACCTCACCCCATAAACCCGGGCATCCCTGCTAAGTCACCAACCATAGCGAACCACTTTGAGTGATCTTTGGCAGGCGTGTTGGTAATCATCATACCCGTCTCCCAAATTGAGGGTTGATTGTTTTGTAGATACCAACTTAAGGTTTATTTATTTATTTATTTAATACAAACGGCATAAGTATGCCATAAATATTAATTACATGTCACAAATTCATATTCAAAATATTAGTAATGGTAAAACAGTGTATGTATAACAGTTAATTGTGACGATACATTGTGAAGTGACACCAGAGATACATTTACATGCCAAAATCTATAATACAAATAAAATTAATAGTCATTAAAAAAATATGATAGCATAGCCGTCTTGTACCTATGTTCCGTGCAGTTAAATAGATCTATCACATCAGCATATCTATTAGTAACTTCATGCAACCTAGGTAAAAGTGAGTGTTTCGTATACTCAGTCCGATTATTGTTACATTTAAAAAGGATTTTAGAACGAGTAGTTCTCGTGGGAATATGAAATTCAATGAGCTTAGTTAGATCAGGACTGTCTATTCTACCATTTACAATTTTGAACATTAATATTAAGTCGGATATAATTCTTCGATCTGACAGTCTTAGTAAATTTAATTCTTTCATCAAGTAATTATAATTTATGTTTTCAATGGGAATACCGAGGTTAAAATTAATGTGTCTTAAGAATTTGTGTTGAATTTTTTCGATTGAATCTGAATGTATTTTAAAATGGGGGGACCAGATCGAGGAGTTATATTCGACTTGACTACGTACTAAGGATGTATACAAAATTTTTAAAGTTGAAATATTCTTGAAACCTCTGGAATTTCTAAGAACGAAGCCAAGCATTTTGATACCTTTATTATAGATTGAGTTTATATGGGATATGAAGTTTAATTTAGAGTCGAAAATTATGCCCAAGTCACTAATTTCTGCGACAGAGGTAAGGGTAGAGTTGTTAAGTTCATAAGGATGAATAATTGGTTGACTTATTCTGTAAAAACTTATTGAATAACACTTATTTATGTTCAGATAAAGTTTGTTAATAGAGCACCAACTAATTAATTTGTTTAAATTATTTTGTAGACAGGCACAATCTTCAGCGGTTTTGATGATTTTAAATATTTTTAAATCATCTGCAAAAAGCAATACATCCACATCTTTATCAAATATGTCAACAATATCATTTATGAACAGTAAAAACAAAATTGGGCCTAAATGGGACCCTTGAGGTACACCACTGGTAGCTTTAAATTGATTGGAATAAAACAAATTAATTTTTACAAGTAGAACTCTATCAGATAGATAGCTTGCAAACCAGTCTAAAAGTTTTCCGTCAATACCGGTTCAGTCGATAGCAATGCCGAACTCCGTGGTTGAGGAGTAAGGTACTCGACTAGCAATCTGAAGGTCGCGGGTTCAAATCCCATTCATTGCTATACGTGTCAAAGCGTCCATTACTTTCAAACCTCGCAATATAGAAATGGGTCAGCCTGTCATTAAATTTCTTTCCACTTTAAGATGAAAATTAAAGTGTGCATTCACTCTCTGAAACCTTTCCTTATCTCATTATTCCAGTGCATATTTAGGAATCCATGAATAAATCATAAGTCGTAAGAATCTCAGAAAATATTGTTATTAAAATAATATAAATATTGAATAATATTTACACTTGATTTATGTGTCGGCACGGACTCTTTCAAAAACATTTAAAAGGTTCTCATTGCAAAACTTTACATACAGCTGGGTACATTGTTATATTGTTGGTGGTATATTTGTATTTTTTTAAAGCGTTAACCATTACTGAAACTTATGACCTTTGTTAATGAAAAATTAACAAAAAAAAATTCACTGAATTACTAAAATGTTGGGTGATTTTTTCCTTAATTTTGTCGTTGAATTCCCGTTCATCTTTTCCTATGAATTTGGTCATCTTATTAGTATTTATGTTTTCTTCTTCGCAATCGCTAGATGTCGCTTTATTTTTGGTTTCCTTTGCCTGTTCATTTTGGAGTGGTTTGAAGATTGGATACTAATTTTACAAAAATTAAAATATATATTTATTTGGTTTTCGTAGAATTCAACCCATGGTTCGCTGAATGTCTGGCCGCTAAGGTTCGTCAGGCTCTTTATACCGCTAAACCAAAGGAGACTTGCGTGGGACCGTGGATTTATCGTATTATGTTGAAACCGGAAACCCGTGAAATAAATAAATATTTTATTGCTATCTCATTCTCTGAAACGCTAAATCATGTAGATGTATGTGTTCGTCTCTTTTTAGTGTTTCATAGAGTTATGAATCACAACGGTGCGAAAAAAGTTGTCACTTCAAAAATTAATTGATGTTTATTTCGCGCAGTAGGTAAATATGGGTGTTTTTCACACGTTCACAAGTCCAAGGAAATAACAAAGGCAAAACAGCCTCACGCATAAGCATTTAAAAATAAGCCAAATAAATTTAAATGATGCATATTGGCATAATTATAATAATTATACCACAAACTTTTTTTGTTTCTTCATTTAAGATATGTAGGTACCTTATACACTATTTTATTTTTAAAAAAATGAAATAATTTGAAAAAATCTTTATCAATTAGATTTTCTATTGTTTATGAGTGATAACATAGAAAATAATCACATTTTCACATTGATGAGATATATATATTTTAGTCGATCATAAAATACGTCTTTTATCATTATATTTTTGCTATTAATGGGCAAATCCGCGGATAGGAAATTGTTTGTCTGGTAAAAACATATCAACAACATAATGATGGCATATAATGAATAATAACATATATACGCACACATGTGTGAAGCACAGTCAAACGTCAATGGGTAAAACCAATCCACCTTGCCTGGAATTATTAGTCAAATTTAACTGGTTTCAACTGGTAAAACCTTCAGCGTGAGAAGGTTATAAATAAAAATAATAAACACAATTTTATTACTTTATGGAAATAACTTTGTGTTGATGGTTAATTACAGTAGTTTTATTCGTACTTTGAACTACTTTTGTTGTTGATTACAAATACCTATTGCATGTCTATGGCAAGGCAATCCGAAGGTCGCCAGTTCAAATCCCGGCGTGCGCAAGCAAATTTTATTTGATTGATTTGTGTTATTTCACAATGTAATCATTAAAAATAATATGAGGTGTTTGTGCGGCACGTTCCAAAGTGGAAGAAACTCTCAGAATCGCCCTGGTATAAGACCACCATTCAGAATTGAAACGTTGCTTGAAATGGATTTAGCCGTGACCAGATCTGAATAGTCAGGAACTTCTCCACCTCAATCTTTCCCAACTCCTTCCCCTCCCCATTACCTTCAGACTCACAATAAACCCCTATTGAGATGCCATTGTGTCGCTAGCTCCAGGCGGTTGGGAGCAGTTGGGAATCTTGTGCGGTATTCAATAAAATTATTATTAGTTGATTTTCGAATACAAAATTTTCAGAAAAATCTATATTCCCCAGTTTTATGACTAAACCGATCTAGTTTAGAAATATATATCTACCATCCGTGGTAAATACGACAGCTAAAAATAAATAATCTGAATTTATCCTGGATAAAATTGACGATGTAACACCATATCAATCACCCGTCGCCACTGTTCCCACTCCTAAACGTAGCGACGAGACAACCTGATATGCGCGTTGAAATAAACCGGAGTGCCTATCACGTGACCCCTCGCTAGACTATACTCAGTTGCGACGTGTTGTGAAAAAGGTTTTTATTGTTTTTTAATTGTAAAAAATATCATCGAACAGCGTAATGACATCCATATTTTTTACACCAAATATGCTGTTACACCCTGTGTATTTTGATTTCAATCGAAAATAAAACAAAAAAATCGATTCCCTTAAATGGGTATAAAAGGCATGATTTATTTCGATAATATAATAAAATTTAATAAAACAATATATTTAAGCTAGCTAATTTTTTAAGTGAAACTTATATAGCCCCGTTGTGATTAGGAATTCGGATGAAACGGAAATGATGCATACAGCACCTGCGAATCATAAAACTCCTATCATTGCTCCTATTGATTGAAAACGGAAATGATGCTGGTCTGCGCTCATTGGCTGATTTGATTATGACCTCACTTTTCAAAGGCTCCTTGGTTCTCCTGTGGGTCTTCGCTCATTGGCTGCTTTGATTATGTCCTCAATTTTTAAGGCTCGTTGGTTATTCATTGGTTGAGATTGTTGTGGTAAAGTTGCACTCGATTTTCTTTTTAAGTAAACCTTTTTGAATAAAAGAGATTAGTTCTGTTCTTTAAATGTTTGATCTGTCTTGGAATCTTTACATTTAATTTCGATTACTTTACATTTATAATTGAAATTATTATTGACGTTATTCTGTTAACAAATATTCCTTATAACCCAAAATAATAATAAACCTTCATTATGTGGGAAATTTGGTTAAAATGTCAATCATTTTTTTTATTTTAATTTTAACTTTGTGAAAGAAGTGCACATGACTGACATTATAACAAAAAAAACATGAATTTTAAGAATAATTGCATTGAAAAATGCCATTTCACGTATGGATAAGCCTTCAGTAACGGTTAAAAGCAGGCGCAATGCGAGATGTAAAATCGTCCTGTTTTTCGGTTCGGTGAAGTTCAAAATTGCAAATCATACGGGAAAAATCATCAACCCTGCCAATAAATATGATACGTGTCTATAAACGGGTTATGGTAAAACATATGTAGGTAGACACATCATATGATTGATAGCTATCTGGACATTTATTATATATAATACTATCTGACCCGACTGAATTAAATTCAGTTTTTTATTAAGTTAAAAACTACACAATGAAGCAATTATCAAGGCGCAACTGTCTGTGTTTTGTTTTTGTCAGTGCCAGAGATGGCGTTGTGTACGAATTTATATTTTTTGTTATTTTCTTACTTTTCCACTTCCTTACGGGAATTGCGTTTCATATTCTTTATACGTGTGAGGGAGAATTATTAAAATTATTGTAATTTTCCTTGGAGGGGTGAATACATACGTTCACCGTTTGTCTCATTTTCAACTATTGACGTTTAGTGTATAAGAAAGAGGGGCAGCGTTATATGCTTGAACAAAAGTAAAACAATCAGCACATTGAAATTTGACGTTTTTGAATTTTTAGAATTCACTCACTAATCAATATTATACTTATCAGAATATTGCTGCAGTTCTTTCAAAATATGAGATTTCGTTCCATAAAAAATGTTCCATAAGATGAGATTTCGTTCCATAAGGAAATGTCTTTTCTTTATAATTTTTTCTTTCGTGAATTTTTCTGATGTTTTATTAACTATTCTGCTATTCGGGGCGGAAACAAATCCAACAAATCAATGATCATAAAAATCGGTCCCGCCGTTCTCGTGTTATAAATGGTGTAACTAACCCGACTTTGTTTTATATATTAAAATAAGTTAGGTCTAGCATACGAAATTGACTAAATCGTCTATGGCCAGTTATCAATATTTGCGATCCCGGTCAAAAATCGGTAATAGTTATTCCGACCGACGATTGATAAATTTTAACACGGCCTCCGTAGTGTTAGAAAGTTTCGCATATAAATATTATTACTAATGCTAAATTACAGGCTTATTAACGAACGAAGTTCAACTAACGAAGTTTTCGGAATTGAAAGAAGTCGTATACGAGTTCGTGATCAATAGATTTTAATAATTCAACTAAGAAAAACTAAAGTTGTTGAAATATGATTAAAGACCCCATTAACTAATTAACTCTCATTTAGTGTCAAAAAGGAAAAGTGAGCTGCCAATGCAAATTTTGGTTAGTATATCAATTCAATATTGACAATTTATATTTATACGTTATTATTTGGCTTTTGACATTTCGAAGTGCAAAAATATAGAAAATACTTTCAGTGTTGCCAGCGTGTATCGATTTCTTATTTATTCCATGTCAATATCGGTTCTTCTGTCAACATTAATTCATTTAAAATAATATATAGTATATTTGCGGCATGTTACAGAGTGGAAGATACTATTAGTATCGCTCTGGTGTAAGACCACCATTCAGAATTGAAACGTTGCTTGAAAATGGCTTTAGCCGTGTTTGGTGACCAGATCTGAATAGCCAGGTACTTCCCAACCTTCCTCTTCCCCACCTCCTTCCCCTCACCACTACCTTCAGCCTCACAACATACCCCAATTGGGGATGCCATAGTCTCACTGGCTCCAGACGGGAGCAGTTGAGATTCTTGTGCGGTATTTACTGTAAAAAAAAAAAAAAATACTCGGGACATCGATATAAAATCATCTGAATATTGATCCGATATTGTAAAGTCGTAGATTTCACTGTGCTAGACCTCCTGAACTAAATAAACACATAACGGATTTCTTAGTAGTAGGATTATGGCAATAATCAGTAGAGCTTGACATAGGTGATGTTGTAAAATACACTATTATCTGTGTTAATTTACATAATATATAATATAGTTAATATCAATGTTGACCATGCCATTGTTATGTTTAATCCGTTGCAAAGTTGTTGAATGAATTATACACAGGGTCGACCTGCGGTTTTGGTAGGCCATTAGATTGGAACAGGTAATATATAACCTCGTTTCATAGAATAACTATGATGACACTTATTTAATGGTAAAAAAAATATTTTAGTTGGAATTTGATGAAAACATCAGATCGCTGTATTAGTAGTCACAAAGATAAACACATACTTAATTACGAGTGTGTTTATGTTGTGAATATGTAATTTAAAACTCTGTGTTTTTCCAAACCTACTTACATATTTTATAAGTGCATACCGAACAATTACTACTTGCAATAAATTTTAATATTTATTATTACACCTAGTGCTTAATCAGTTATCGCCCGCATTAATGTCAACTACCCAACCAAACCTTAATAAAAGAATGTTAGCCATATTTTAATAAATTTAATGTTAACTTAACGCCTCATTGTTTCTGTGCCAATTTAGTGATTTTGCAGAATAAATTTTTTTTATGTTTATTTATTTATACGACAGGAATTTTTGAAGTGAAAACTTATTTAGCACCGTTGTGATTTCAAACTCGATGAAACGAAAAATAGCGATACTAAAAAGAGACAAATACGTACAATTTTATCGAAGAAAGTAAATATTTGTGGTGAAATTATACAGGATGTCCGGGGGTAAAGTTCATTAACATCGGGAGGTGATTCTACATTATGGTAGGAGTAAAAAAGATTAACAACTTTTTCCGAAATTCTAACATTTTTTTCCCATACAAAAAGACGTACCTACTAAAAATCCTTAGTGTGAGGTACGATTTTACTTGCTGAGAGCCTGCCGGGCGCCCGACTCGATTGTGATTGGCCCGTATCGTAACAGCGGAAAATAATAAATCTGGCCGCACACGCCGGACTAATTTTATCTTTTTACCTCAAAACTACGCCTAAAAGTTGGAATTTCGAAAAAAAATATTTATCTTTTTTACTTGTACTATCGTTTAGAATCACCTCCCGAAGTTAATGCACTTTACCCCCGGACACCCTGTATATTAATTGATAAAACACTCTTTGCAAAACACCACTTTTAATTTGAATTAATATTTAACAGCATGGCTGTAATTTTAAATATGTTAAATACTAAAAAGTGCTGTTTTACAAAGTGTGTTTTTATTTTATTTAATAAACACACACAACTTTTGTGCCGTGCTTCGTAGCCTATCGGTCTCCTCTTTGTGCAATGCTTCGTAGCCTCCACACTCTTGTCTACTTTACTTTTCTAAAGGTTTCACTTCTACCGCGTGTGAATTGCAAACTCTGTTTTTTTAAAGTGAATACTTCTTCAGCACCATTGTGATTTGAAACTCGATGAAACGAAAAATAGCGACACTAAAAACAGACAAACACATGCATCTATAGGATTTAGCCTGCGATAAAATGAGTTTCCTCTTTGTGCGGTGGTTCGTATACTCCCTTCTACCGCGTGTGAATTGCACACTCTGATTTATTTTCGTCCAGGATCCCATCCACCGCCTCTACCTACAAGGCGTTTCCAGGAGCCTCTTCGTCCAGCTTCTTCTCGCCCAGCCCCTCCTCGCCCAGCCACTCCTCGCCCAGCCTCCTGAGCTGCTCCTCCAAATTTTGCCTGGTGCGGCCCACTGGACGACTAACCTAATTTCATTTAATTAACTAAGAATTTTCAATTGAATTCATTCATCTGATAGCATTTGGTACCTACACGATCAACCTGAATGCGACTTTTCTACGGTAGTAGGATGCTCACTTCAGTTGGTCGAAATGATGACACTAGAATTATTTTTTTTAAATCACGATAATCGTAATGTTGCTAAAAGACGCCACCAGGGATCATTTCGTAATGAAATCATTCTTGATCGCCTTGGTCACTTTGCCAAGAGATTGACAATCCGCGACGAGCTGCCGAACAAAACACAATCTCGAGTGGAATATATTGTTCATACCTTCCATTGTATCCGAAAAGAAATCTCATAATATCATTGTTAATAAATTGATATTTTTATCTTATCCATTAACACAACAAAACATTTCGTCTTTATAAGCGATTCAGAAAATTAAATTTGTTATCAAAAATTAAATTTTATATTATCTAACTAAAAATGTTGATAATTTTTATGAATCTCTAATTATTTTATGGTATATTTTTAATTGACGTAAAACATTCAAATTATTAATAATAATAATAATAACGTAGTATTTATATAGCGCAGTTTTGTGATGTTTCACTTCAAGTGCGCTTAATTATAATAAACTTAAAATTAACCTACAGTGTTCCTTAAAAAAATAATTAAATAATGTTAAATAATGAATATACAAAAATATACAAAGCATTTCCTAAAAAACAATATTAACAACAATAGTGAGTGCTGTTTTGGCACAGGACAATATATAATGATAAACCATCACCGTGCCATTCAACAAGAATCATTTAAACTAAATTGTATAGAACAGGAGGCAGTTAACATTTAGAAATAATACAAAGTCAGAGTGCACATAAAACTTTAGTAAGGAGGTAATCGAAACCAAACAATTACCAGAAACTTGAGGAACATGGCTTATTATAGTAGATTGAAAAGGAGTTAAAATTCATGAAAGGTATGATTTTTTAAATAAGTTTGTTTTTAAAGCTCTTTTGAATTCAGCCAAGTTCTGGATATTAGTAAGAGCTGAGGGAAGTTTGTTCCAAATGAGCGGGCCAGTTACACGAAAAGATCGATCATAGTAAACGGCTCGATTTGACCTAGAAAGTTCGATTAAACGATTGGTAACATCTCGATCTGCTGACCTAAGAGTAAGCTGCCTATCGCTTAAGTTTTGTCGGACACATAGTTCCGATATATAGGCTGACGCGTGCCTAGGCTCCACAAAATAAAATAAAACACGTTTTTTTTATTATACAAGTCAAACACATTTAAATAAAATACAACAACATTGAAGTAGAAGATAACAATAATAATCTAAACGAAAATATAAAAGAGAACAAGAGAAAGAAAAATTAAAAATAAAACATGTTTTTTTTTAAATAAATGAAGACAATATAAGCGAAACTCAATCGAAAATCTGGAAACAGAAAAATCAGAAAAACATATTGACACCTCTGGGACTCGAACCCAGGACCTCTTGCTTTCCGGGCAAAAAAAGCAAGCAAGAGGTCCTGGGTTCTTGCCCGGAAAGCAAGAGGTCCTGGGTTCGAGTCCCAGAGGTGTCAATATGTTTTTCTGATTTTTTTTGTTTCCAGATTTTCGATTGAGTTTCGCTTATATTGTCTTCATTTATTTAAATATTACAATTTGAGGTTTTACTCATAAAGTTAAAAATTAAAAATAAAACATGTTTTTTTATTATATAAATCTGGCTGTTGGTGTTTTAAACGTGAATTTAAATCTTATCGTCATCTATATAAGAAGCGTTATTATCAGCGGCCTGATCCCGAATTATACCTGACGAGCTGTGTCACCTTAAGCAATGCGAACTACCTTTATATAAAAAAAAAATCTCTTTGAAAAAAAAACTTACCTATAACATTGCAAACATGTTTTGATTATATTTTCTCCTTGACATTCGTTGCTCTCAACACGAAAACATGAAAGATTTTGATTTGTTGTTAACGTCACAAAAGTTATACTGAGATGTAAAATATATAAAGAATAAAGAATTAGTTTTTTGTTCGCATACAAAATCCTGATTCACTCGGGCTGAATTATCTCATTCAAATTATCCACAACAAATGAAATTTTGTACTTGACGGAAAGTGACACAATTTGATGGGATCTGACATTCAGAGGTAAAAATAATAATAAACGAATTTTGTAGCGAACTTTCACTGTAACTTGCCCATCATAGAAACGTGAATAAAATTCGTTAAATTTAACATGTACCTCCTATTATTGTTGCTAGGATTCCCATTAAGTGTAGCTTGAAATAATCATAAAGAACTTTAATATATTGATATTATCATGTACTATCGAAGTGCAATGACCAGTTCCCTACGATTCGCGATGGTTTTACTTGTTACTACTAAAACTAACACTTTACTATCAGTTGTTATTAATTCATGGTCAGCCTTGACTATCACGGTCGAGTGAGTGGGAAACCACTCGTAGTTGAGGTAACATACGTATTTGCTAACACTTAAGGCTCTTATGTGTATGCAAAATCATAATATTATTGTCCGTAGTTTAAAACCTATATAATCAATAGTAACGTTGTGTACATCTATCCTACTATCTAATATATAAAGTCTAATAATGACTGTGGCAGGCGGGCGGCCGGCGTGGTTTTGATTTATATGCAAACTGCAGTTTTATTCCGAGATTGATTAAATGTTTCACATTAGACCTTCCAAACAATGGAAAGGTCTAAAATAAATTTCTAAAAATCACCTTCATCCCCATTTCCAAACCCTTACAGCAATATTTTGATAGTTTTGATATTAAACTTTGAAAAAGGCCGGGTAATGTCGGGGAAATCCGATATATGTTATCTATTTTATTATAAGCTGTTGTATTATCAGCTATATATTATTATCAGCGTACATACTTGTAAAGAAGTGTCCCAGTGAGAGTTTGTTTTTTATACAAAACAAGGTGATGAAATTTTACACACTCGACTTATGTGAGATTTCCAAAGTTCACTTTATTCACCCCTTAAAGCTGAATAAATCCCGGAAGACGCGCGACGGAAGAGTTATTTTTTAAGTAAAACTTCTTTACGCACGCTTGACTTGGGGAGTAAGCTAGTGAATGCGTGACGAGAATGTTACGAAAAGCGAGGCGAACGGTAGTTGAGAGGGAGATATAAGTTAGTGAAGATAGAAAGAGAGAGTTATGTTTCGTATATTACTGGAGGGGCAAGAGAGAGAGGTGCGAGCACATATTTTCTTTCTCTCATAACCAGTTACGTTACGTATATTTAAGACACAGTGCAGGCCTATTGTCTGTATAACACTGCAGGAGCAAGAGAGAGCAGTGCGTGCGCACATTTTCTTTCTCTCTTCCCATCATATACATGGAGCTAAAGAAGTTTTACTTTACTTCAGTCGTGTGGTCTAAAGCACACTCGTTTTTTTAATCACAAGAACATTTTTTAAAGATTCTAAAATCATGTTTAAAAAATCAAAGCGTTTTTTAAATCATTGCAAACTCTAAAAATATCACACAGGTTTAATACTTTTAGATAGAAACTATTTTCGAAAAGCTAAGTGCCTCGCAACTCTTTCCTTCCCTCTACATCTCTTTCAGAGTTACATTCCGCCCCAATTTGGAATTTTGAAATTTATTGAACATGGCGTATTATTGTTTTTAAATACGCTTGAATAACCAATGTACATATATCAAAACGCTCCTGATGTGATCTGACGTCACAGAAACTGCCCGGGGCACCATCGAACAGGGAAATTGGCAATTATGTGACGTAACGTCCGCGTCTCTTCCATTTTCAAATTTGGCCATTTTGACCCAAAAATATCACAAGAAAATATAAAAAACCATCCGTGTAATTTATAAAATAGACTGCTCTTTTTTAAATTTAAGTGATATTAAAAATAACACCTGTTAATTACAATATTGTCGATTCTTATGTTTCCCACTGGCTGGCGCACTTTGTTAATTTATCTTGATTGTAATTCATACGAATTGATCATTTGATAATATAAATCACTTAATCATCTCAAGTGACAATATTGATAATTCGTTTTAATCTGCAAGTTGTAATTGATCACCTGCTTATCTGGAAGGATAAAATACAAGCTTATTTACATGCTCATATTCAAGTATTATTGTAATTTATTGCATTCACTTAAAATGATCTCGAAAATGTTTTGTTTTGGACATGTGACATTATAATTAATTCTAATATTTTGAAACTAAGAAAAGTGAGGGATTGTATTGAGAATAGGAAAATAAACTAAGGTTGGGAAGTACCGGGCCATTCAGTTGTATTCATCTTCTTAGATTTAGTCAGTAAACACTTCTAAATCAATTTAAAGCAACGGTTTTTGAAGTAAAATTTCTTTACGCACGCTTGACTTGTGGAGTAAGCTGGTGAATGCGTGACGAGAGCGTTACGAAAAGTGTAATCGGGCGAGGCGAACGGTCGGGCCTTTACGCACGCTTGACTTGTGGAGTAAGCTGGTGAATGCGTGACGAGAGCGTTACGAAAAGTGTAATCGGGCGAGGCGAACGGTCGGGCCTTTACGCACGCGTGAATTGGGGAGTAAGCTGGTTAATGCGTGACGAGAGCGTTACGAAAAGTGTAATCGGGCGAGGCGAACGGTCGGGCCTTTACGCACGCGTGAATTGGGGAGTAAGCTGGTTAATGCGTGACGAAAGCGTTATGAATAGTGTGCTCGGGCGAGGCGAACGGAAGTTGAGAGGGAGATCTATAAGTTAGTGAAGTTTTACTTCAGTCGTGTGGTCTAAAGCACACTCGTTTTTGAAAAACTTAAAACTTCTTTACGCACGCTTGACTTGGGGAGTAAGCTGGCAAATGCGTGACGAGAGCGTTACGAAAAGTGTGATCGGGCGAGGCGAACGGTCGGGCCTTTACGCACGCTTGACTTGTGGAGTAAGCTGGTGAATGCGTGACGAGAGCGTTACGAAAAGTGTGATCGAGCGAGGCGAACGGTCGGGCCTTTACGCACGCTTGACTTGGGGAGTAAGCTGGTGAATGCGTGACGAGAGATATAAGGGAGATATAAGTTAGTGAAGTTTTACTTCAGTCTTGTGGTCTAAAGCACACTCGTTTTTTTTATTACAAATGTACTCGGGCAGTGGCAAATCCTCTCTCAATTCGTTTTTCTTCATTGAAAATAAAATATAAATACAAATAGATTACAAATACAAATTATAATATAAATGTAAATAAAAAAATGCATTTATTGTTTTTTTACTCCAAATAATGTCAGGAATCACTGGTTAAAGCCTTAAGTTTTTTATTTTAAAAAAGCCAATTAATTACCTGTCACGAATAACCTGATAATATTTGAAAAACCCTTTTTACCTCTACAGTATGCGTGAAATGATTCTTGTGTTGTGAATGAGCACTTAGCCATCAGAGGAATTGAACACATTACGCGCGACGCCTGGGTGGGACCCAAACGGGATGCCAACTGACCGTGTTCTATACAGTAGATTCTATATGAACTATTATGGAAAAATAAACCACTATGGCAAATATAAAAGCCGACAAAGGATATGGCTTTTTATAGAGGCTTTCATTTATTTAAATTCCTTCATTCAAACATCACATTACGGTAGGTAAAAATTATAATATAATGGAACCTGTTTTTCAAGTTGCACTTTACTTTCAGGCAAAAAGAGCTAACTCGGCTCCCAAACAAGTGGTTTTTAATCGTCAAATGCAACACAGTGTCTTCATTTTCTCAAAAATAAGAAAAAGGCGAGTATATACAAGTATCTATCAAATTATTTTACTAACTTTCGAGCATTAGTGTTAATCATTGAAATACGCGTCCAGCTTTGGGATTTCTGAGCGTTCGATTTGGAAATTTCCCGCCCTCATTAAAAAAATCACTCCTCTGAATTTTAACATGGTGACATATAAAATGCATAAAGTATTAGAGAGCCGTTGTTTTCAGCTATATTTAAATTGGTGTACTTAGTACCTACTTGAAGAAAATTATATATATTGACTTTCATTATGTTGTCTGTAGCCTAAATAAAAAAATTAAAAAAACAAAGTCCTTTTATGAATTTGGAAGAGAACAGTCACTTCACTTTTAAATTAAATTTAAAAAAAATTTGAAGTTTGGTTTTAATTCCAAAAAATAATAATAAAAAAACTGACATTTTAATGCATTACTTGCACATCTTGCATTGATTAAAGCAACCAAAAAACAATTTTTTGTGTTTTTCACAGATTTTTAAAAATCTCTTTCTGAATTAACCAATGACTAAAACAGAATACCGTACACCGATTCAAATACATGCCAAACATTATGTCCAAACGGTTATATAAAAATGGCGGCTTTTTCCACGATTATTATTAATTTTACTTAACAAGTAATAAATATTGGTTGCTTTTGTGTCAGAATGTTTTATTGGTACGGCAAGTTCTATCTTAGGTTATTTTTATTTAGTCATCAAAATTAACCAAGAAAACCGTATTTTGACCTGATTTTGACTATTTGCAACAGAATTCTATCATTTCATTTCACCGAGAAATTTTGCTGGCAAAATAATTATTAATTGCTGCTGCGTTGGCCAGAAATTCCTGAAAGAAAATCACTGACCCTTGTCTGAGGTTTTTGAAGTGAAAACTTCTTTAGCACCGTTGTGATTTGAAATTCGATGAAACGAAAGATAGTGACATCAAAAAGAGACAAACACATAAAAAACAAATCTGAAAAATAAATTAACATAATTTAAGAACTTGTTGTTTTGCATCCATATCAATTTCTGAAAATGTCACACGACCATTATTTAGAATACATTTGCATTTAAAATGTTGTGATCCTTGGGAAAAGGTTTTAAATTCAACACCTGTCCTTAAAACTGGAAACGAGTAGTAAATATATAATAACATATACATTGGACAGATAACGCCAAACCTTTGATTATATGAAACTTGTTTTGAGTTGCGATGATTCACAATGGCATCTCCCTGGGAATATGTTAGAGAATATAATTATAAAAACATGCACGACAAAAGGAAAATCATTGATCAATCTTTTTCTAAAATACAATGCGTAGAAATGGTTTAGTACCATCGACAGATATACATGGTCGAAGGTTAGTACTCATAGCTTTGTGGCAAAATCCAAGTTCTCACAGTTTGAGAAGAATCTTATAAATCTTATAATCATACATAAAGACGGTAGGCAATAGAATTTGGGTTGATAGATTGCGTAGTCATCGATAACGAGTTTATCATCATCGATCTGCCTAGTTTCAGCTCAAGTTTTCGGAGATAATTTCCACTTCCATGATTTTTTGATTTTTTCCATGATTTCATTCAGGAAAATAAACTCTAATAGATGGGTTTTAAAAAAATACAGCTTAGTAAAGACAATTCCACAATTATTTGGTTTTTCTTCTTCTGGAAATTAAAAAAAAAACCTCAAGAAATAACAGAACCAATGGTCCCGCTCACACGGCACCCGCGTAACGCGGCAAGTAAATTAATTAATGAGGAAACATTGTTGGGAGGGAAATGTATGCTACACACTAAATTATTATAAATTATTCCTTAGAAAACAGAATCATGGATTGATAATAATAATTTGATAATTTGTTTTACCTTTTGGTAATTTATGACTAAATCATTTGTCTTTTCCTACGGGATACCTGTATTCCATGTGTTTACACTATATTTCACAAAGAAACAATATTCCATTGATCACCATGAAACAGGCAGCCGCCCAGTATGGTAATTCAATGCATCATTAAATCGTATTATATCTTATTATCAATATTTCATAATAATTAAAAATTATAAACAAATACTTAATTAATTCACTGTCCACGTCGTGTACAGTGTACATCAATCCAAAAAATAAATTTATTGTTATTATAAAACGTGCTAAAGAAAAACAAAACACTTTTTTGCATTCCTATCTTTTTCTACGAAACATTGCGTAAAAACCTGTATTTTCCAGTATTACAACAGTGAACAAACACGGTCACTGTAGTAATTATTTATTAGTTCTTCGTACTTAATCTTTATTCATTACTAGCTGAAGTCCCCGGCGTAGCCCGGGCTTTAAGCAGAGTTTTGTTAGATCGTATTGTTGATATGGATGTAGATAGTATTAATTTTCCACTTATTTTGAATGTCGAGTGTAAAAAATTTCTTCAAGAAGTACAAAAAATTCTGCAAATGGTAAAGTGGGGGGGGAGGTTCGAAATTTCAAGTACATAGAGATCTTCCTCTCATTTTCAAAATTCACACCCAAGCCGCCCCCCGCCCGCCAAAGACAATTTTTAATCAATATAAATATATTATTATCTTATATGATGTATAAAAAAAAATTGGGTTAGTTATACTATTTATAACTCAAGACCGGCTGGACTGATTTTTATGATCTTTAATTTGTTGGATTTGTCTCCGCCCCGAATAGCAGAATAGCTATTAAAATATCGAAAAAATTTACTAAAAAAATAATTATGGAGGAAATTCTTATCCTCATACATTTTGTATGGACCGATTTCTCATTCTTTGAAAGAGCTGCACAACAATATAGAGATAAGTATAATATTGAATAGTGAATGAATTCCAAAAATTCAAAAACTTCAAATGTCAATGCGCTGATTTTTTTGCTTTTGTTCTTGCATATAATGCTGCCCCTCTTTCTAACATTTTAAATGTGGCAAATAAAAGCAGTCGAATATGACACAAATTTTCTTAAATTTTGAATATCGTTATTTTATTGGTCAATGATTTAAAAATTCCCAAAACAATTAATAAACCAACAGTGTGCTCATTCAATTTGCATACCACTGTGAAGAACTTATTTGATACGTTCTAGTTTGTTTAATTTTTTTTAATTGTTTACACAATTGGCTAACTCAGCGAAAGAAATAATTGCAAGGTTCCTACTGATAAAATCAATCACAATTTTACAAACACATATTGTAAATGAAGCGACACGGATTTTACTAAATCAGTACAAAAAAAAAAGTTAAATGAGAGCACGTTATATGTGCAAATTAGTCATCGAGAGGTCGGCCTCATATTGTGCCAGTTGCACACCTTGCTTTGTTAGAAACTAAACAGAAAATCATCAGAAAACAACATTAATCATTCCAAAACTCGTGCCTATTTTGTAAATAGGTAAAAAAAATTCCGCTTTGCAATTAAATCCAAATAAATAGAACTTTTGTGAACGTATCCGAAAACTGTTTCAAAAGATGATGCGCTTATTTTATTATTAGAACTAACCGTATATTTTTTTAAATATAAAATAACGGTTCCATGACAACTCAGAATCAAGTCAACTCAACAAATTTTTGAAAAGTCATTAAAAGCTATAAAAAAATAATTTTAAAATACCAGTAACCTAAAGTAACCTATTTAACCAATTTTTAATGTTTTTTTTTATCTCCACTTTTTATGACCTTTCTGAGATGCCTCTATGTTGGTTTCATTCTGAGTTGGCCGGTCACCAAAATTACAATGCTTTGACATTTTTAAAGCATTAAGGACTAAAATTACTGATATCGAGAAAAAATTATAACACTCACATATTTAATTAGACAAATGAATTATAAACGTTGTCATCATCTCATATTATGCCGTTTATAATCTAATAATTCTTTAAAAAATCATATAGTTTCATATTTTTTAAGTGAAAACTTCTTTAGCACCGATTAGAAAGTCAAAAAGCGACACTAAAAAGAGACAAACACATATATATATACAGGATTTAGCCTGCGAGAGAATAATCGGTCTCCTATTTGTGCGGTGCTTCGTAGCCCACCCACTCTTGTCCATTTTAGTTTTCTGAAGGTTTCACTTCTTCGGCTTGTGAACTGCACACTTGTAACTTGCCATCGGATACTCCGGAGTCATAAAGGCGAACATTTCAATCATTTTGTGGATAATTTTTAGATTTGAATATAAAGCGTGTGGTTTTCTCTTTCCAATACCGTTTAGATCATACTTCTCACTTTGATAGTAAGGGAGCCACAATCATTTCTATGAGACCTATGTGAGCTGGGACAAATAAGGACTCCTGTGATTAAACCGGTTAAACCTACCTATTGTGTAAATACATGAATGCCTATTTAAGCGGCACGACACGGTCGTAATTATAATAGATGTCTTATCAGTACAGATAGTCAGTGAGATGATTTATTGCCAATATATTGCAATTTCGTGACAAAATGTCTTCAACACTAATGCACTAAAATCTTAGTGCTGCTCAATTCCATCAATCAGTGGTAATAAAGTATTGTGTTTAATCCTCACTAAGTCTAATCAAAACGTGTATTTTATAATACAACTGGAAACGAAGCAGAAACCAACAGTTCCTATTTCCTATCTAATTTATATCCGATTTAAGACCTCCATTGTTTCGTTTACGGTGAGTACTAATCATAATTATTGTAAATTACGACGGTCTTCGGAGCGTAATGTTCCACGTGTTCTCTTAGATCGATTATTACAGTTTCTAATAGTTTTTGCAATAGTGTTTGTATCAATGTTTTAAACGGAAATGCGTCACAAAAATTTATTATTTATAAATTCACAACCACGCACGGGCCTCCAATAGTCCAGCTGTATGAAGCGCCCGACTCTCAGCGCACAGCTTATCCAGCGAACGAAGGTTTGAAACCCGTCAAATCCAAAAAATAAATAAAAAAAATATTTTAGTAAAATCATTATCCAATGTTCAAACCACTTTAAAATAAACAGGCAAAAGATAAGAAAGCGACATCTAACGACTTTCTAGTTTCACTACTTTCGAATTGCACTCTGATTTTTTTTTATGAGAACAACTCTCTTTTTTCTAATTTTTGAAGGTTACTTCCTTTTAATGAAATATATCGTTGAAGAAGAAGATAACACCAATAATCTAAATGCAAATACGAAAGATAATAAGACACTGAAAAATAGAAACAGATAACGGTGGCAACTGGGACTCGAACCCAGAACCTCTTGTCTGACCGGCACGGGCGTCTTTACCAATTCGGCCATTTTTTTTTTTTTTACATGAGCTCCACACAGGAGGCCCTGAGGAAAATAATTTCCCTCAGGGCCTATGTCATCTTTGAGGATGCTGTGTGAAGGGTTTTTTTAAGGAAAGGAAGGAGAGGAGAGTTCTGGGAAGGAAAAGGGTTTAAGGGGTGGGTAGGAATCTGGGGTTCAGTATGTCCTGGTCATCCGCCTCCAAGACCTAGACAAACCTCACCCCATGAACCCGGGCACCCCTGCTAAATCACCAAACGTAGCGAACCACTTGGGGTGACCTATGGCAGAGGTGTTGGTTATCCAATAAAGGTTCCCGGGGCGGCGGTACCCATTCCCGCCTCCCAAATTGTACTTATTGTACTAATTGCCACTAATATATCAATATATCAGTTAATATACGTTCCATATAAAAATAAAATGAGTTATATTTATCCGAGACGCTATCTAGGTTACAAACCAATTCTTAGAACGATTGTTTCCGATGAAAAAGGTGGTTGCCTATAATTCAGAAAAAATACTAAAAGTTAATATTCTAAAAAAATTGAAATATGTGATTAAAAATATGACGATATATCTATTGATGGAAGGTGGCAGAGGCTGAATTGGTAGAGGCGCCCGTCCCGGTTAGACGAGACGTTCTGGGTTCATCTTTTTCTAATTTTCCGTGTCTTGTTTTCATTCATATTTTCATTTAGATTATTAATGTTTTCTTCTTCGATGTATACATAAATAATTTGAATTCGGTCAATCTTTCGAAATATCTTTGTAATCTCCTTATATCTTGACTGCTTTGAATGATCAATGAATACTAATCCTTGAATTGTAAATCATCAAACAAGATCCGATCCGACGATCGGATAATATTGTTGAATTTCAACATGTGAGAGACTATCCAATCATTGAACTACGAACAGATGTGGTAAAATTTTATAACATAATTAATTTTATCGGTGATTGAAATTTTTTTAGTTGTACCTACACTTTAGTTGTTATACTTGCTGTTCAACTATCTCAATAAAATGTGACAAATTGAAAATTTAATTTATATTTGTTCGTAACTTATTTTTTTACAGACAAGTGTGAAACATAAATAAACAAGTTGAAATGGCTTCATAATGCCCTAGCAGCACCCTTCAAAGGCCCTTTTAGCCTCTGAGACCAATATCACTTTGGGAATCATTGACCTAACCTAACCAGTGGTAAGATGGAAATAAATAAATGAATGACGCAAGTGAGGGTATGCAGTGAATCAATCAAATGATAAAGATCCTTGTTTTCCTCAGAAATTAAATCATTAATCATTGAACATAACATGTGTAAAATATTCAACAATAGAGGAATATTATTGAATGCATTCGACGGTCCCGAAGAACAATGTCGGATGGGCGATTTTGAGGTGTTTAAAGTTTCGTTTCTGCATTTTTGATGTTTTTGAGATCAAGAAATATACTATTGTTTATATATTTGGCCTTTCAGTTCATTTATTAACCAAATACAGGTTCATAAATTTAAAATCAACAAAATAAGCCAATCAATAAGCTAACATAACCTTCAATTTTTTTAAGTAAAAGTTCTTTACGCACGCTTGACTTGGGGAGTAAGCTGGTGAATGTGTGACGAGAGCTTTACGAAAATGATCGGGCGAGGCGAACGGTCGGGCGAGGAAAACGGAAGTTGAGAGGGAGATATAAGTTAGTGAAGTTTTACTTCAGTCGTGTGATCTAAAGCACACTCGTTTTTTTATTGTAAGAAAAACACTCTTTTTACAACTTTTGAAGGTTATTCATATTAATTGAATATATCATTGAAGAAGAAGATAACAATAAATTATGAAAGAGAACAAGACAGAAAAATAGAAAAAGATTGGATTGGTCGCAACTGGGATTCGAACCCAGAAACTCTCGTCTATCCGGGACGTGCGTTTACCAATTTCGCCATTACATTGCATTTTATCTTTTTCTGTTTTGCTGTGTCTTCTTATCTTCTTCTTCAATGGTATATAACATAATCTTTTTCATTTTTTAGCAGATCCGACATTGTTCTTCGTGACCACCGTTATTACGTTATTACAAGTGATTAAAACTTCGATATTTTCCGCAGTGATTTAAATAATATCGCATGATATTTTCTATGTTAATTTAACTCTACCTGCGGTAAATATAACAAAAGCAGTGATTAAATTATCTACGGAAGTAGATACGACGAAGAACAATAATCAAAAGAATTTTCCTCAGTAATTTAACGATTTTTAACCGAGATCTGCCTGTACTGCCTCTACGTACATACACAAGCGTTATTCACAGGAGTTGTAATTACAAAAAAAATTTAATAAAAAAATTTCGGTAGTTTAATTAGTTCGCCAATTAAAAATTGTGCATTTCATAATATATTCACACTAGCTGAAGTACCCGGAGATGCCCGGGCTTTATACAGAATTTTAGAAATCAAATATGTGCAAAATTTTATCAACCTCGGCAAAAAACTCTAGATTTGCATACCTACAAATGCCACACCGCCCGCTTGCCAGACCGCTCGTCCACCACATACAGTTATTTTTCTTTTGTATATTATATGTTTCAACCAATTTACACAAAACCTTGACAAATTATGTACTTAAACCTTCCTCATGAACCAATCTATTTGTGAAAACCGCATGAAAATCCATTCAATAGTTATTGAGTTTAACGCGAACAGGCAGACAGACAGACGTGGCGGAGAACTTTAATTTATAATATGTAGAGATTCACAACTATGAAAGACAAGTGATTAGGAGCATAAAATTAATAACGAAAAAAAATCTCTGTAGTTGAATTGTTAGAAGCAACTCGTGTTATATTTAAATTACTCACTTAACTCAGCTTGTGATGAGGAAAAGCAGTGAAAGTAAATCTCTTTCAAACTTACATAGAGTTACCATATTATATTAGGAGGTGCCGAGAGTATAACTCCTCTACCGGCTTAATTACGTAACTCCACCTTAAACCCATTTAAAACAAGCATAAACACTACAAGATATTGCAAGGCTCTTTGGTATTGTACCTGATGGTGAAATAAAGCGCAAGTCACTAAGTGTAGGTTGTTTGTAGGTACGGACAAGTCATTTGAAATTCTGCGCAAGCTGCGATACAAGCGGCGGTGCGCAATCAACAACACGACCTACTTAAGGCACTGCGATTTTCATTTTATCTAATTGAGGATTAAATTTATAAACAAGATGTCCGGAAGGAAAAGTGCAGGATCTTCGGAGGGTGGTTCTACATAACAGAAACTTCTATAGCCCCGCTGTGATTCGGATTTCGGATGAAACGGAAATGATGATTACTGCACCTGCGACGCATCAACTGCTGCGCTCATTGGCCGCTTTGATTATGTCACTTTTGAAGGATCCTATTGGTTGAGATATGAAACGGAAATTAAGATAGTTCTGCGCTCATTGGTTGCTTTGATTATGACCTCACTTTTCAAGTATTGATTGAGATTTTTTTGGTAAAGTTCCGCTTCTACCGCGTGTAAAACTGCACTCGTATTTTTTTTTAGAAATTCAAATGTTTAAAGGTACTGTTCAGGATTCAAAAATTGAATTGTTTCTGTAGAAAAAACTTGTATTAAATAAACTATGAAATGTCCATTTTCTTTTTTATTGTAACCATCGTGTAGAATCTCGAAGGTACCGCAATTCTCCCTAGGACACCTGTACAAACAAATTAATATCTGGTCATAAAAATAGGCTTGCTGATCTCTATGACAAATATTAGCTTGTTAAAACTTTTTGTTTATTTTGTCTTCACTATGATAGTTATGTTTTGTGTTTCTGACGATTTTTTAGTACTTAAATGATTAATTCTGTATCTTTTATAAATATTAACTTTATATTTTAAATTATTAGTTAATCTTTGTCGCTTCTATTGTTATAAAAATTATCAATATATTTTTGAATAATGCATTAATGATTATTTCAGACATAACTGAATCTTAATTCAACGCGGTTTGCAACTCTTTGGATGTAAAACTTTATGTTTACATTAATTTTTTTTATATATATTTATAAACTTTTTTTTTCAATGTTTAACTACATGTATTATCAAATAATCTGTCTAACGACAGTTTTTCTAAGTACAAATCCGCAAATGAAATCCTATTTACTCAGTGCCGCTTGGTTTAGGGCCGGTTTTATAACTATCCATTCGTTACGCTCGATACAATTTTTAACAAATATTCGATATAATACCACCAAATGAATATTTTTAAAAGGGCTCTAAAGACTTTGAACTTTGAACTTCTAAATCTTGCGACGTGCGACAGAGCAATCAAAACATCATAATTATTTAAAATAATTTTATTTTCATTATTACCTACATAAAAGTAATATAAATAGATCATTTGTGAGTGGCTCAACCGCATTGTTGTTTTTATTATATACATATTTCGTTTCCGGTCACAATTTTTTCCATAAACTAACCGCTGCAAGTGTTGCGAGGCTATTGTTTTTCTTGTTTCTTTATTCTGGCCGGTTAACTTTCTTGATACCCACTTTGCACAAACTTTTGTTGAGTCAGTTGTCGAATAATCATCATCTCACTGCCTTTACTGAGGGAGAGAATGCGACATCTGTAGTTATCTGGGGTCACCACGAATGGTGTCATCAACTCGCTGCCTGCCATTCCACTTTTCATCAGCTAGCGGTGTTTATTCTTCAGCTTCATTACAGCGACGAACCCATCGTATAGAAGTACTGATATCCATCTGTTGCATCATGGTACACATTTTCCAGTCTTTCGTGAATGCGATTAGGCGTTTCATCTTCTGCAGTCAAGAATCAATCACAGAACGCTGTCTAATACGAACATCGATATCAGCCATTTTGCAAGCTACCTGTTGACGAAAAAAATTACTACTGCAGCAGATTGTAGAAGAAGGTTTGAGGAATAGTATCATATTCAAATTTTTCACTTAACGTAGAAAAAAATAGGAGGCATTACTTTTTGACTGACCCTCGGTATTACGACTGAGTCTAAGTCGTAAATCAGTTTTATTTTTCTATTTTATTTCAAAGCTTTAAACAACAATAGGTACAAGCAATGCAGTAATACTTAACTAAAGATTTACGTTGTCATAGTTTTCCTGTCGGAAAAAGCAAATTGTGCCTTGCTAACTTAATAATCTGCTTATCCACGCAAAATAAATAACGCAGGTATGTACGTAAACCGATTACTTTGAAAACGTTTCATTAATTTATGATCGATTATATTATATCTCATTTTGCTAATTCGGTCTCCACATTATTATCATAAACATCTAACATTGCAATATCTATGTATAATACATACAGTGGAAAACACTGATTACACGATTTTATCTGAGATTTTTAAATGATTTCTTTCGATGTGGTTGTTTTCCAAACCATTCCAAATGCAAATGAAACCATAACTTACCTATTTTTTTTTTACTAAATATTTACTTAAACTTTCAAAGTATTTCAAATCACCCCCACCCAACATACGATCAGTGATGAGCAGCACACGGCTCATTTTATTAGGCCCTCGAGCTTTATCGTACTTCCCACTAAAGAAAGTCATTTTAAAAAACGAGTGTGCTTTAGACCACACAACTGAAGTAAAACTTCACTAACTTAGCGTGCGTAAAGGCCCGACCGTTCGCCTCGCCCGATCACACTTTTCGTAACGCTCTCGACACGCATTCACCAGCTTACTCCCCAAGTCAAGCGTGCGCAAAGAAGATTTACTTCAAAAAGTAAACAGACTAAATAAAATATCAAAAAGTACTCGGTAAAGAATATTCAAAGGTTTCTATTGCTTTGAGGATTGAGCTTAAAACTTTACCCTTTCTTCAAAGTTTGGAATCAGCCGCTCAAAAAAAAAGGATTTTTCTAAAATTTTGATTAACTTTCCGAACTTTTTTGATTAATCAACGATTGCCCAAAACTGCAAGCAGAAATTACAGCGCATTGCAATGAATTACATGAAATAAAGTGCATATAAACATATGCACTTTATTTCAGAACTAACAGACCCGGCCACACGTTGCTGCGGCTAACGAAACACAACGCCATCTACTGACAACGCCTACGCTATCTGTTATTATGCATACACATAAAATCCACACCACCCGCTTGCAGCCCGCTCCGTTAATATATCATATATTTCAACCAATTAACATAAAACCTAGACAAATTATATACTTAAACCTTTCTCACGAATCACTCTATCTATTGGTGAAAACCGCATGAAAATCCGTTGCGTATTTTAAAAGATCAAAGCGTACAGACAGCGGGAGAGACTTTGCATTATACTATGTGAAGATAATAAAAATCATGAATAAAACTACTTTGTGCACGCTTGACTTGGGGAGTAAGCTAGTGAATGCTGACGAGAGCGTTATGAGCGTGTGATCGGGCGAGGCGAACGGTCGGAAGAGGCGAACGGAAGTTGAGAGGGTGATATAAATTAGTGAAGTTTTACTTCAGTCGTGTGGTCTAAAGCACACTCGTTTTTTTTAAATTATTTTTTTTTTACATTTTATACGTAATGTGTAAATTATTTACATTAAGCCATTTTATACCAGGAAGATATAAATAATTCGCCTCCGGCGCTTCGTTTTTATGCGTTCTGTATATGTCTTATTAAAAAAATAACAATTCGGAAAACATAAATAGTTTTTGGACACAACCGCCTACAAATTTCTTTAAGCTATAAGTGCCCTACCCCGAGAGCCCTCGAATATATTGAAAATGGATAAATTGACCATCCGGCTAAAAACGTTGATCATCACTGCTCTAGATGCATTCACAAATCACCAATAAACTCAGTAATCAAACATGTACATATTACGTTTTCAAATTTTTACACGTAAAAATTTGAAAATTTTTACCTCAAAAATAAGTATTTTAATTAAAACTATTTTCTTTTATATTCATACACCGATTAAAAACGTATCGTATCAAAGCTATCCCATTCGGTAATCGACAAAAACGAATCAGAATTTAGATTTTTAGATATTTAATGATAATTACGTTTATTAAGAAAATCAACCCGTAAAATAAAAAGTTTTTAGGTAAATGTTCAAATATCATTTAAAACATTAAAAAAATCATTTATTTTTTGATTTTACCCACTGAAGTCTACAACTCTATCAACCGCGCTAAATCCCATATTGATTAGATCGACATTAATTGCATGTGTTAACTGATGTAATGTAATCTAATCTCAGAGGAATTAGTACAAGAGCACGTGTGAATTCGAGATTTCTAACAAAAGTTGATAAAATGCATTGTCATCGACTACGAGTCTATCTGCCAAGATTCAGCTCGATCGGAAGTCGGGAAGTGGTTAATTTCAACTTCCGAGATTACATTTCTTTCATTCAAATAAACAATAGTGAAAGGCAAATAGTTGTGTTTATAAATGTGCATAATAATGGTTTTAGAAATTAATTTTCACCACATTTCGAAGAACATATTTTACAGACAAAGTTGGTAAACAAAATATATAATGGAAAAATCAAAACATTAACATTTTGACTTCATATCAGAGGTTGACTATCATCAGGGCAACATCGACCTGCACGTTGCAGCCCGTTTCAACTTAGAGGAGCTGAACTATTAAAATATTTGATTCACCTTAATTTAAAATATAAAAATATCCAAAACTCTGAAATTCAACCGAAATACAACATACTTCCATTGAACATACGAGTATTTTAGTTTTTAACGCATCTGCTTGTTTAGGAATAAATACATCCCAAAACACGAAATCGCGTTGTACTTTCATAAGACCAAAAATGTCCCGAGCGACCTTACATTTTAAAAGCTATGTGTCTCTTTTCCTCTCTCTATTCCTCTATATATATATATATTTTTTTTTTTTCTTTTAACCAGAAAGAGAACGAAATAATGCTTCTTATTGTCTTTGAAATATGAAAGCTATCTTGCATAGATATTTTACAATCTCGAACCAAAGTGACGGTGTCAGAATTTACGCGCGAAATCCAGGGTTCCGGATTGTGAGGTGCGAATATATTGAACCAAGCAGACGGGGCACTGAAAAAAAACATGTTATTTTAAAAATAAGCACTATTCATAAGCCGAGCTAAAAACGTAATCATATGAAATTCTCACGAAAGAAAAAAATAACGCACAGTATGCTCCGAAAATTATAAAAAACACTTATGAAAAATGTATGAAAAATGCACAGTATTTCTTTAATGTTTGTCGAGAGGTTTTTGCTTTATTTTAAATGCATCGTATTTCGTTTACATATTTTCTGTTCAAATCTTGTTCAGTAATTTTCTTCTTCTTTTTGAAAGCTTAGGTACTACAGAGTCTTAAGGTTTTTTTTACTATTTCATTGAAGTTGTAAACAATTCAGCAGACAAGTAAGGTATTTAGTATAAAAATATTACGCACATATTTATTTTGCATCTATCAATACTTTCCGAAGAATTTGGCTTAAATATTAGTTTACCTTATTTGTCTAGGTGTGCTCTGCATTCTACGTACAGATTCGCGCAAAGAACTTCGAACGCCTTCAACATTGAAGAGTACATACCTAATGAATAGATTTATTCCATCATATACGTAATCACGTTGTTAATGAAGTACACTAGTCCCTGCGAGAGCTCGTACGCACCCTGTCGGCGGTCTTCCTCTTCCTTTTATCGCACCTTACATCAAAACAAAAGGAACAAAAATACTAGAACCACGACGTCACGTACGATCTCCTTTGCTGGGACTAGTTTATGATATTCTGCGAAATGTATAAGTTGATTCGCCATGCGCATTGGTTAAGCATTTGTGGTTTAAATTTTCCTACTCAGATTAATATTCTCTTGAAACCGGTTGTATACGCAGGTATTCCACACATAACATAACAGAATCCTGTTCAGCACGAGTATGTGGCTTTATTGAAGTTTAATTTTGATCATTTACACAAAGACACAATCCCTAAGTCTAGAACGAAACAAAATAATATACATTTTTTTAAATACCCAGCGGTTAGTAGAAACCTACTCACTACTCAAAACATAATTCTCTTGTTTTGTCAATGAAACCAAACATACCACAACAAAAGTAAAGGACAGTGCTTTTACACATGAAATTTTTTGTGCATCGTTTTAATATTTTTATAAAAGTTCTTTAGTTGAAGTCAAGTCGAATATATTTCTTCTATCTGTTCCCCTTACTTTAAAATCCACTCAGATCCCATTGAAAATAAATTTTATAAAAAATATAACAATCACTTTGTATTTAACCACGAATTTATTATTTTATATATCGACCCGTTTCGCTTCGACAAAACTTCCTCAGGATATAATAATAACAGTTATTATTATATCCTGAGTAAGCTTATTTTTATAATATAATGTCTAACCACAAAGTAATTGCTAAAAAAAATATCATTACAAGAAGGCTATAAAAGCAAACCTCATAAGAAATAATATTGTTAAATGAAGCAATGTTACTTTGTTTGAACCACTTGTATATTTGAGTAAAGTCGACCGGTTTCGGAACGACCGTTCCTTCTTCAGGGCAAGCAAAACAACCCTACCGTTATGCTTGAAAGTAAACGAACCGAGGTTACCGTTTAGATTTCTAAAATTCAAATTGCTGCTGAAAGTCTTTTTGGTGGTTATCAAATTGGTGGAGTTTGAAAGACAAAACCAAAAAGTATTAGGTAGTTACACATCCTTCACGGAAACCGACAAGCAGTTCTGTTATAACAGCAACCTATGAACATATCTACTCTTTGTAGAGTGTTCGGTTTTTGGCGTGTTCATTGACACGTGTAGCGCGAACTGCTTGAGCCAAGGTTTGAGACAACTTTGAACGCGGCACAATAATTCAAGACACTATTATTACTATTGATATATTTACTGACTCCATTTATAGAAATTAGCGTATCGTAAGGGGAGATTTTCAAACATTGTTGGGTAATTCGTAACCCGGGAATGTTTGTCTTTCTTTTTTAAAACAAAAAAAAGGACCAATCTATTGGGTTTTATGTTACTGTTACCTACATGTTTTCAAAATATTGTTAGTTTATCAGTTTTATAATTGTGTGTTGTAACAACTTTTGTATAATTTTCGATTGCTCATTAGGTATATTCTATTCTTATAATGTATGCAAAAGCCCATCCAGGCATAAAATCAAATAAATAACATCCAAATAGCACTTTAACTTTGGCCGTGAGAATCTTAGGTAATGGGTTTTTCTTTGCTTTGATCTCTATCAGATCTAACAATTTTAAGAAGAATCCTTTTTTACATTTTATTTATAATTTGTTTGCACGGAAATATTTTGATGTTTTTCCTCATTTACGCACAGAAATCGTCACTCTATTAAAACTACCTATGGTTGGAAAAAATATAGCATTATTCACCATATCTACCTAATACCAACATAGTTTGCACATTAATTACCCAAGTCTGGCGTAATGAGGAACAATCACCCTAAGAAAATGCACTTTGCTGGAAAAGCAGAAACTCTCAAAAAGTGAACCAAAACGACACGAAATAAGCAGAGCTTTTTACGGTAAGGAATTTCTTGATCAACTTTATAATTTTCTACTTACAGATTCATTTCTGTCATAAACTATGTAAATTTAAATATCAAATTCAATGTTTTAAAAATAAGAGAGGATGCAATAATTACCCACTGCAGTATTCACATAATGAAGGAAGTACTTAAATGCATTTGGGATAATATCTATAATTTGAACATTTATAAAATTTATTCACATGTAAGGCATTTTTTCGTATCGCCAAACTAGTTTCAACCGCTTAGTAATACGAAGAGGCAAAACCAGTCAACGAAACCAGTATTCGCACATAAATAAGGGATAATAAAAAATATGTTTGGCTTTGGACGGCTCTGAACTCTCCGAAACCAGCAGTCGTATTAAAATCGTCAGCCCATCTCTTCTGTGGATGCCATCCGCTGATGCTGATGAATGGTACCATGTGCCAAACACGAGGTTAGAGATTGTGATGACAACGTTGAATGTTGGTCACCTGACACTTGCTCCAACTACACATCGTCTGTCTATATCTCAATGAGATCCCTAACTTGATTCTTTCCATATCTTTTTGTGTTGTGACCATTTTCATCTCAACATTATTTGTTAAGAGTCGACGTTTGCGTTGTGAACGTTAGTACCAGAATGTTACTGGTATCAATGCTACTTAATATGAAAATATATAAAACTAGCTGACCCGGCGAACTTCGTACCGCCCAGAATCAATAACTGATGTGTTAACTTATTAGCTGGATTAAATTCAGTTTTTTTAGTAAGTTAAAAATTAAGAAATGAAGCAATTATCGATGCGCAACCGTCTGTTTTTTGTTTTTGTCAGTATCAGAGATCACGTTGTCTAGTTTTGTTGATTTTTTGTGATTTTCTTACTTTTCCACTTATTTACGGGAATTGCGTTTCATTTTCCCCTCTCCACTCCCCCTTCCCCCTTCCCGCGAATCTCCCTCACGAGTTCCCCTCCCCCCTCCCAGAATCCCCCCTTCCTCCCGCGAACCCCCTACCCGGGTTCCCTTCCCCCTTCCTTGTGGGAATACATAATTATATTAAACACAATAAAATAACTTTGTTTCAATTCCACATTATTATTTCTTAATCCAACCGGTTTCGGTTCATCCTGAACCTTCCTCAGGGGTGAATAAAAATATATTGAACATAATACAGATAAACATGGTATTTAAAAGAAAATTAGAAGAGAGAGAAAGAACATCAACGAGGGAGATGCCTGAAAGAGAGGGGTGAGCGTGGGCGGGGGTAATGGAAATATTTAAAAAATGGGGTGTGTGTGTGGGGAAAGTTTTGGATGAACCGAAACCGGTTGGATGAAGGAATAATAAAGTGGAATTCAAACAAAGTTATTTTATTGTGTTTAAAATAAAAATACATTAATTTCTTTATACGATAAAAACATTAAATGTTTTTATCGATTATCGAATCGATTAGAAAATAATCGAAAAATTCAATTGGTGATCAGTTGATCAAGAGGTAGAATTTTGCATTTTTCCACTTCAGAGAACGAAAAAAATTGTATTTTTTCAATTTCATTTTGATATTAAATATCATTATATGTATTTAATTAAATGAAGACAACATGAGCGAAACTTAATCAAAAATCTGGAAACAGAAAAATCAGAAAAAAGATATTGACACCTCTGGGATTCGAACCCGGGACCTCTTGCTTTCCATCGTCATCGTGGCACAGTGGTTAGCGCGTTTGCCCGAAAAGCAAGAGGTCCTGGGTTCGAGTCCCAGAGGTGTCAATATCTTTTTCTGATTTTTCTGTTTCCAGATTTTTGATTAAGTTTCGCTCATGTTGTCTTCATTTAATTAAATACATATAATGATATTTAATATCAAAATGAAATCGAAAAAATTCATTTTTTTCGTTCTCTGAAGTGAAAAAGGGCAAATTTCTACCTCTTGATCAACTGATCCCCAATTGACTTTTTCCATTATTTTCTAATCGATTCAAACGGTGTGTATGAGTTTTGCTCATATTGTCTTCATTTAATTAAATATTACAATTTAAGGATTTACTCATAAAGTTAAAATAAAAATAAAACATTATCAGCCTTACTAAAAAACCCAGTGAAAATTTTATTCAATTGACTAACGGCCGCGGATGTGAAAACACTACTAATTAAAAATTTGTTCATTGAAAGAAATACACATGGTTTCCACGGCCTGAGAGGGTAGTTTATCTCTGTTTTAACCATTGATGTCCGAACGATATTTGTAATTTTTCCATAGTATTTTGAATGTTCTATATATTTCTTATTTTTGAAGGTGTCGTAAAAACAAATACCATTTATGAAAACTAGATAAAATTACCTTTTAGATTTTTATATTTGAAATACAGTTTAGTTTCAAAAACTGACATATTTTAAGATTCATACTCGGAAATAAATGGAAAAAAATTTCTTACCAATTTTTTTTTGACTAAAATGTAGAGAAATTACAAAAAAAACAAAATTTCAAAAACACAATCCTTTTATGTAATAAATTTGGAAGGAAACTATCACCTCGCTTTTTCCTCGTGCATACAATAAAAAAATAATAAAAAATTTCAAAGTTTTTTTTATTGCTAAAAAACTAACCTAAAAATTATACCGTCTTTTATATCAGATTTCTTGCATCTCTAAAGACGTTAATTTCTTTGATGCATTTAGGCACACATGTATTAGATATTATTATTAAAAAAAAAAACACCACTTTCATAAAATTATCGTAAAATAAAACCTTTAAATGTAAATTTGAATTCTCATGTATTATATAAAATAGTTTTTGACACTTCATTTTTCAAAGTACGATTATTGTTTTATAACTTGACTAAAACTTATGAAAAACCACAAACAACACGGTAAATATATCAATGATATAAATATAAGAGTAAATTATTCATATTAATAGAAATTCACCATCACATAAGTAATATTGCACACACAAAAATCATTTCGCGCTTCCAGCGTCTTTTTCGAGCGCGAACAACGTATGCGCAGGCGCCGCGCCGCCGCGCCACCTAGCGGTTATGAAGGAAAACAAACAATTTAGTACTTAAATATGCATTGTTGCCGGATTTACAATACGTTTTAAGACCGAATCTTATTAGTAACGTTATCGTGTTTTAGTGTATTTTTGTTTTATTCATGTTGCTGCAATAACACGGGTTATCTGGCGTGCTGTGGTTTTTTTTTAGTAAGGCTGTATATGTATTTTCTTAGTTTTGGCGAAATAGAAACTTAATTAAGACGACTTTAATATCATTTTTTGACAACAGCTCCATACAAGAGGCCCTGAGAAAAAAAATAACTCAGAACCTCTGTTATCTTTGGGGATGCTGTGGAAGGTTTTTTTAGGGAAGGGAAGGAGAGGAAGTTCTAGGAAGGAAAAAGGAGTCAACAAACGTAGCAACCCTTGGGGAGATCTACGGCAGGGATGTTGGATATCCAATAAATGGTTCCCTGGGCGGCAGCACCCATACCCGCCTCTCAAATTACCTATAATAGTTATTAACTATAAAAAAATATTATTAATGGCGAATATGGTGTGTATGCTAGGTCAAACGGAGTACCAACCAATGGTTAATATTAAAAAATTATATTAACGCAATTCATGAAGACTTGCTTAGTAAAACATGTTTAAAACAGCAAGTAATTTTAAATTTGTGATCGTTAACTTAACTTTACTTGTTCATTTCAAAATTGCAAGTAGAAAATAAGCTTAGCTATAAATCGTTCATATTGCATTTTCCTCATTACATAACTCCCAGAACTTTCCTTTTCGTACCACTAAAACCCATTAATGAGTAACTTAGTTGGTAGTACCTGCTTTTGATATTAAATTGTGAGCAAAATCAAAATGAACTTCAATGAGAAATGAGAATGTGAACTTATACTCGTTATAACTTATATGAACTTCTATTCGTTACTTTACGTACAATAATTACGTGAGCTCAAAATGGGGGAGGGGGTCCAGCAAAATCTCACTTTTTTCAATAGCAGCCAAAAAAATCACAAGTAGTGTCTTTTGGCGGTGGGACTTTTGTGCGGTATTCAGACAGAAAAATAATTACGATATGTGAGAGGGTTTGATCAAATTGACAAGCCCACTACTTACTTCTGTCGGTTTATTGCGTCAGTGCACAGAATTTGACCATTTATAGCACTATTAGGTAGGTTAGGTAACTATCATAATACGGGTATATTTTTTAATGGGGGGAGTGATTTTGATCATCAATAATAAGAAACGCCAGTGAAAAATATTATGGCTTTAAAAAAATATGTTCAATAAACGCTGATTCTGAATATATAAGTTTTATTTAATAATATTAAACGCAGAGTTTTCAAAAAAATATTAAAAAGTCCATTTTTAGTCGGGTCGTAAAAATACGCCGTCAAGTTGGCATTATTGAAATTTTAGTGGTGACGTCACTGTTCGACGTGTCGTGACGTCACCGTAAAGTTATGGAATGGGAATGTATGATATGACACAAGCCATCGTATTAATTTATTCGTTTATTTACATACTGTTTAAAGAGATTTAGTTATTGTAGGCCTAAATAATGTTTAAAAAATAAAGGTATATCTTTATTTTTTAAACTTAGTTTATCTCTATTATCGAAAATATTCAAAAACTACTGCACAAAAAAATAGTAATGCTTCATCTAGGGGGAATACTTCGAACAACGGAATTCAAAATGGCGGTAGTTGATCAGCTGATTGCCCGATCCTATAGTAATTTTTCAGGAGTGATGATGTCACACGATTCACCATACATACGGTGGTTTTCGGGGGGTCTTGAAAAATTAAAATTTTGACAATTATTTTAACTATTAAAACTAACTCGAAAAATAAAAATAAAAATGGAGTTATTTAAGTTAGAAGGTTCAATTCATAAAATGTTCAATTCATAATTCATAAAAAAAAACAAAAATTTGGACAGGAGTTCTCTATTCTCGTAATAATTTCTCTCTGGAAATTACTCGCTTTTTTAATGATTTTTAACGATAACTTGGAAACAATCTTCGAAAATTTGTGTCAGATTATATGGAAATGATAACATTGAATATAATATGGTTAGTAATGTCTAATTAAATATTTGAAATAGCAACTTGTTTTTTTTTATATTTTTTGAAATTGGCGTATATTTCTAATAAGCGAATAAAATCATGGTATATCAATTTTACCCCACTCCAGAAGGTGACTTTGATATCCACGATTTTTGATGCGAAAACTTCTTTAGCACCTTTGTAATTTGAAACTCGAAACGAGCAATACTAAAAAGAGATAAACGTCATATATCTGTAGGATCGATTTCCTCTTTGTACGGTGCTTCGTGGAATAAAACGTGAAATAATTTTCCCAGTAAAAAACAAAGGAAGTTATATGGTGCGGTAGATCTCTATCCCCCTTCCAGGATGACGGTTCCCGTTTTTACCTAAAGGGCGTGCTTTTGAAGATATAAGGGCTGGAAGTTTTACCCTCTTGAAATTTCAATAACAGTCTACGATGTTCGAGTCCTTGATATGACCGTATATTCTTCAGATTTTTCTATTTTCAGAATTTCGATTGAGTTTCGCTAAATTGTCTTCACCTAATTAAATATTAAAATTTGAGATTTTACTCATCAAGTAAATTTTTTTTTAAATTTAATTTGTTTCAATGTTAAAAATCGATCAAAGTCACATCATTTTACCATAATCTATGATGTTACTATCATAGATTATAATAACATACCTTCATATCTATTCTCTTCGACAAACTCCGGCGGGACGTATGTCTACTTCGGATGTCCGATACTTAAAAAGCTCACGCTAATAATATTTTGGCAGCTCCGACTACTAGCCTAATATTGGTATGATTGCCAATTGTACCAAAGTGAATGGATTTAATGTGAGTATTATGCAATCGAATTACATAATGGTTCCGTCAACAGTGACACGACACATCGACTTGTCACAAAGCAGAAAATCTGTTTATCTAAAGCGGACAAATTATTGTACAGTGCACTCTGGCATCATGAAAAATGCATATATTCGAAGTGAAAACTTCTTTAGCACCGTTGCAATTTGAATCTTGATGAAATGGAAGCGAGTGATTCTAAAAAGTGACATTCATCTACAGGATTTAGCCTGCGAAAGAACGAGATGAAACCTTACCGCATTGGCCGCTCTGCATAATCAATATTTGAGCATTTCAAGGCTCCTATTGGTTGAGATTGTGCGGGTGAAGTTTTCACTTCTACGACGTGTGAATTGCACTCTCTGGTATTTTTTGAAAATATTTTTGAAAATATCGGTACTGCATTTTATTCGCAATGATCCAAAAAGCTTTCAAATATCTATCAAGGGCTTTTAGGATTACCACGTTTACGGAAGGTCGACTATAGAAAAAAACGAGTGTGCTTTAGACCACACAACTGAAGTAAAACTTCTTTAGCTCCATCTATATGATAGGAAGAGAGAAAGAAAATGTCCGCGCGCAATGCTCTCACTTGCTCCTACGGTGTGATACAGACAATAGGCCAGCACTATGTCGATATACGAAACGTAACTGGCTATGAGAGAAAGAGAGAAAGAAAATGTGTTCTCGCACCTCTCTCTCTCTTGCCCCTACAGTAATATACGAACTCTCTCTCTCTATCTTTCTATCTTCACTAACTTATATCTCTCTCTCTCGTTTGCCTCGCTTTTTGTAACGCTCTCGTCACGCATTTACCAGCTTCCAAAAGTTTTACTTCAAAAAGGCCATAAACATACTTTCTTTATCACAATAATGCTGCAGCTCTTTCTTACACATTAAATAAAGGTGAGACAAACGATTAGACACAATGTACGTATAGCTGTTTCCTTCAAAGCACTATTTTCTTCCTTTGGAGTAAACGGACATAATTAAAGTACATTGTATGTCTCATCTTTTGTCTCACCATTATTTAATGTGTAAGAAAGGGCTGCAGAATTATTGTAGTAAATAACGTACTGTATGTTTATTGCTTTATGTGAATATTAAAAGCACCTATTGACTATCAAAAATTTATTCATTTAAATTAGAAAACTTTAGGTAAGTGCAACTATTTTAAGAACGCTTCGACATTTCCATTCAAACTTTCAGACCTTCAAAATATAATACAGGGTATTTAGGGACTTATTTGACTTAATTTAAACATTAATTTCTGACATTATTTGGATTAAAAAATGTGAATCTAATTTTTGTCTTCAGTGATATTTAGATTTTTTTTCATCTATAAACATTAAAAACAACTCAGTGGTATTGAGTGGTTAGGGGCGGTGTGAGAGGTTGGGTTACATTAATTTAATTTAATTTAACATAAGTTAATTTCAGCAATCACTGGTATATCAAGTACGTCCCTTGACACCCTGTATATACGGTATAATTGATGATCTAAAAGTAAGACACACTGTTTGTTTTTATTTGCTAATAAAAATCTCGGGTGAAGCCGGGTTATATGTACCTAGGTACTACAGCATTTTTGAATGTGAATTGCACAATGTTCCCAATTGCTCCTAATTGTCTGGAACCTGTGAATGTAGTGCCACAGGGGTATGTTGTGAGACGGAAGGGAAGCGGGGAAGAGAAAAAGATGGGAAAAGGGAAGTTCGGAAAGAACCTGGCTAATCCGATCTGGTCACCAAACACGGCTGCAGCCATTTCAAACAACGTGCCAAAACTGAATATTTTAAACCACCTACAACCTACAAAGGTAATCGTTTTAACTCGACCAATTTTCATTTCATCTGTGTGTAATTTATTTTAGTTACGTTCCGGGTCCGGTTCGTAAGACGGTCGTTTCTTTTCGGATATTACCTTTTTATGCCGCCAAAGTTTGAACTAGTGTGGTTCCTACCACAAGCTGTCAAATGGGAATAATCAATAATATGGTATAAATTTGCTTAATATTTACGGTTTATAATCAAGTACTTACAAATCTCATGATTAATTAAATAAGAGAAAATGAGAAACATACGATTATGGACGAAACCTGGCATTCTCTTCACAGAACTTCTAAAGAATAATTTGTTCAGATGTGTATTAATAATAATTCAATATTAATATGTAAGATAATTAATTCACAATGACTTACTTTTGAAAAACAACTTCAACACAGATTTTCCTGGTGAGGTGTTCACGAAAAACTATAATATTGTTTAAATTATTTACAGCACACAAATTTTAATCTTTCTACGAACTATTTTACACGCAATCTACTTTTATAACCATAGCATAAATAAATAAAATAAAATAAAAAAGGACGTCCAATTTAACAATAACAGGTTTTATTGCGTACTTACGGTTGTTACATATGGGTTAATTATCACAGATGCCATTAACGTGATATTAAATGAATGTTGTTTGTACCTAGATTAAGTGCCGTAATATAATAGCATAAAATCACCATAGAGTGACGTACAATGTTAACATTTGGTTTTGGTGATAAAGCACTAGAATTGCATCAGCCCGGAGGCAACCTGACAATTGATTCCCCAAATTAGAACGGGGTACCCCATGTAAGGACCCATTTTTCTCTAAAAAACTGTAATAAAAAAAAATTGAGAAATTTTGAGTGAGAAAATGAAGTGAAGAGGATTAGGAGAAGGGAACGGGAAGAGCCAGTGGTTATTCACCTGCTTATTCAGATCTTCTTACTGAACGCAGGATATCAACCTTATACTCGTATATACATGCATTCCCTTTTTCCATTTCCTTTAATCTCATAAAATCCTCCTTTTAAGGGCCTTCTTCCACAGAGATATACATATATCCACAGGTATCCGATACTCGTGTTGTGTTTCCACGTCGCAAACAACTTGTGGCGCACAGTTCGTATCCCGCATCTCCACCAATCATGAAGGATGTGGAAACCACTTTTTGATTAAAAATCCCCCCTTTTAAGAAAAGGTTTATAGAAATGGAAGGTGTATAGAAATGAACGACATCTTCTGCATTTGGAAAGGATCGAATGTCAACTCGACTCGTCAACTTTTTTAACCTATTAAATTCCTTTCAAAATTAAATAAAATTTACGAAAGAAGTAGGCAATTGTGGAATTCTAAACTCTAAGTCAAACGAGAAAGCTTTCAAAATCTCACTCGCAATGTCACAATTTCTGTAGCTGTCAGTATAGTTTTATACAAGTTCTTTCTTTGTTGAGTTTTTTGTTCCTAGCATTAATCTAAGGGGGCATACATTAATTACGTGAGCAAAAAAGGGGGGGGGGTCCAAAAAAATTCTTGAAAAGATTATACAAAGTGGCCCAAATTTATCTCACCAAGGGGGGGGGGGGTCTAGATTGGAAGAAAAACTGCTCACGTAATTAATGAATGCCCGCTAAAGCACAAATTGTTACAAAATGCCTGACACAAGTTACGCCAAGTGTAAAACCTCAAGGGGCCTAGAAATATTTTTGACACTCTTCTTAGTTTTTGCTGAAAGGCAGATTTGTAACTTAGTTTTGTCATTTGAAATTGTACGGGTTTGTGAGGGAATGCGTCAATAATATTGAAAGTTATGATTGCTGCAGTGAAATCAATAATCTTACATGTCATGTCTTATTGATGCAATTTATCAGTGTGGCAAAATAATCAATCCAAATCATTAATTGGGCAAACTGATAAATAATCGAATATAGTTGTGAAATGCGCCTGAGATAATATACTTTACTGAACGACACCATAAAATGGTCAAATATCAATAATAGTCTATATCTATAGCATCGTGGGTGTATTTTACATGACTGACCATCCATCGCAGCGATTTGCACGGTCACGTTTCATGCAAATTTAGTACCCACAAAGGATTTAGTTAAATCCAATGACATCATTTTTCAAATGCATTAAGCTCTTTTGTTATATATTTTATAATATACCTACCGACCTTATACTGTACCTACATTCGATAGACTGGTACTGGGCATATGTGTAAAGATGTCGACCAGCGGTGTACCAACGATATTGAGGAAACGATACTAAATACAAAGCACAAAATCGGTTTTTGTGATTGCTGACATCTAGAAGTTAACATAAAGTTTTCTCTCAGGAATATTAGAGAATTTTGATTTAAAATCCTTTGTTTTTCTTATCTGTGTTTAAAACTATAATTTAACTGCCAAAGAAAATCAAAGATAAAATGCCTTATTTTAAGTTCATTTTTCCAGGTGTTTTAAAAGAAATATATTTTTTTTAAATAATTGTTTATGATGAACTCCAGCCCTTTATAATTTTTTAAATTGTTATAGTTAAAATTCCAGTATATTTTTTTAATTGTTTTAGTTAGTTGTAATATTTAAAATAATTAGATAAATGAAACAATTTAACTTTGTTTGAACCAATTATATAACGAGTAAATCCGACCGGTTTCGGAACAACCGTTCCTTCTTCAGGGAAAGGGTATACTTATTTGACAGTTTCGAAATATGGATGGGAACAATGTTTTATTATGGTAGGGGGGTTCACGATGAGTTCATCGAAAACGAATTCATCGAAAATCAATTCATCGAAAATCAATTCATCGAAAATCAATTCATCGAAAGCAAATTCATCGAAAACGAGTTCATCGAAAATCAATTCATGGAAAACCAATTCATCGAATGATCAATTCATCGAATCGCCAATTCATCGAAAAAATATATTTTGTTGATATTTGAGAGAAATGCCGAGGGGACCGAGAAATTTAAAAAGCATTGGTCAACCTAAACTAACCTAACCTAACCTAACCTAACCTAACCTAACTTTACCTATTTTACCAATTTTTAAATATTTTTTATCATCACTCTTAATGACCTTTCTGAGTTGTTTATGAGTTGGTTTTATTATGAGTTGTCTGGTCACCATTCCTTAAATATCCCCTTTTTGCAGTATCAGACAATCGGAAATCGAAGAGATAACCTATAAATTTTACATTGTCACTACGAAACTGACAGTTGCTAAACACATTTAACTCAGTTAAACAGACCTTTTTGGGTATTTAATTTTGACAGCTCTAATATCTACAAAAAAATATTTTTCGATGAATTGGCGATTCGATGAATTGATCATTCGATGAATTGATTTTCGAAGAACTCGTTTTCGATGAATTTTCTTTCGATGAATTGATTTTCGATGAACTCGTCGGTTACCGGTAGGGGCGGAGCCGTTGTTAGATATTAATGTAGAGTGGGTGGGTAGGGGAACAAATCCATGATTGGGCTATAAGACAATATTTTTTGTTTGTTGAAAATAGATTCATTATTTTTAAGGGTTTTTTTTATTTCCAAGGCTTCTAAGTTATCTAAACGTTTTCCTTTATGATTAATATGAAGAATATTTATCTCTGTATTTTTTTTTCAAAACTATGGTTATTTTCAATGTTAGCGAACTCAGAAAAATTATTATTATTAAGATACCTTAAATGTTCTTTGATTCTGATTTCAAAATTACGAGTTGTTTTTCAAATATAAAATGAGGGACAATCATTACATTTGAGTTTATATATTCCGGAATTAGTCAATTTATGGTCTTTACTTTTAGTATTTCTCAAAAAATTACCGATATTATTTCTTGTATAAAAAGCTGGTTAATTATTAGAAGGGAGATTTTTGCAACATTGAACTGAAAAATTATTAATATACAAAATTTTACGCCATTTTTTATCATTAACATTATTAGAATTGTATAGATATTTATTTTTTGAAGTTTTTTATTTAGAATGTTATCAATTAAACTTGGTTCATAATAAATTAATTGATAACATAACATTTCATTTAGGATTCTAATTTTGAACATCTGGCTGTCACAGTTATTTTGTTTTCGCCTAGGAAAAAATAATCTTTTTTATTATTTTAACTAATATTTTTATGTTTTCTGGTCAATAAAAGTGTAGTGTGTTGTTCCTTGAGGATTCTTCTCCCCTCTGATCTTCCAGGAGTCACTTTTTGTCGCTGTTTTCCAGATATTTATAACCTTATTTATTTCTGTCACTTTCCATACATTTTTTCTTTTCTAATTTTGTGAACAATGGAGGAGGACCCCCCTGGACACCCTAAAAAGCCCCCAGATCCTCCCCCTGACCCCCCAGATGGTGAAAATGTAGTAATTTCAGACAGTGAATCTGTCATTCTGACTACCACAAAAAAAAGGAAGTTTAGTCCCTCTTCCTCAATAAAACATGACTCTCCTTCTTCTTCTCAGTCTTCACCTGCTCTTCCTCAACCTCCTCCTACAAACTTTTATTCTCCTCATTCCTGTGGCCCGTTCATTGTGTACGCTCAAAAAACTGAGCAAGGTAAAACTATCCACCCTCTTGAATTTGGTAAATTTCTATCAAATAGCAAGAACCTTTCGATTAAGCCTGGAGGTGTAAAAGCTGAGGGTCGCTTCCGAATCTCTGTTGAATTCCTCTCAGGTTCAGCCGCCAACAACTTTATCAAAAACATATTTATTTCATCAAATTCTAAATTCAAGGCGTACATCCCAACTTTCAATGTCACTCGAATGGGCCTCGTCAGAGGTATCTCGACCGATCTGTCCATTCCAGAAATCCTGTCTTCACTTTCAACCCCCCAACACATCGGCAATCCCATAAAAGCCAGGAGGTTAAATTATAAGGACTCTTCTGAGGGCATCGTTTCCTGGAAGCCCTCCCAATCTGTCGTCATCACATTTGAAGGACAATCTCTTCCCTCCCATATTTATTTATTTTTCAACTCCTTACCAGTTGAAATGTATACTTATCCCACCACTCAATGTTACAATTGCTGTCGTTTTGGTCATACCAAGGCTGCATGCAGATCCCCTCCCAGATGTTTCAAATGTGGAGAAAACCACACGGCTGACCAATGTTCTTCTCTCTCTTCACCTAAATGTTTTAACTGCTCAGGTGCTCATTCCGCCATTAACTCTTCTTGTCCGGAACAATCTCGCCAAAAAAATATAAAAATTTCTATGGCCTCTGAGAACTTGTCTTTTCTGCAGGCTTCTAAACTATTCCCGCCTGTCAAAAAATCATTTGCTGAGGTTTTATCCAGTAACTCTTCATCCAACCCACTCGCCTCCTCTTCAACATCTTCTCGTTCAACTAAATTCACATACAAAATCCCTATCTCTAAACCGGCTCCTGGATACGATCAGCAACAACACAACTCACTTCTCTTAAATCCCAATGGTTCACCTCTTTCAAATGCCACAAATGGGTGCGCAAACAATTATAATTCATCCTCAACAAACCATCAAAAGCTTTCTGAACAATTCTCCCAAGATAATTCTTCATTTATTCAAACTCTTATTATGCTTCTAATTGACCTAATTTCTTCTCAAACTAATCTACCGTCCAACGCTGCTTCTATTATTTCCACATTAAAATCATTTATTCAAAATGGCTCTTCAAGATGTCAGAATTCTTCAGTGGAATAGCCGCAGTGCTATTTCTAACAAATCGAACCTTCTTAACCTATTAAATTCAAACCTTGTTTCTGTGGCTGCTATCTCGGAGACATGGTTTACTCCATCCACCCACTTTAATGTGGGAGGGTACTCCTGCCTCCGCGATGATCGCCCGGAAGGTACGGGTGGTGGTGCTGCCCTTTTTATTAAAAAATCCCTTCCGTTTTTCCCAATAAATAATATCAAACCCCCCAATGCTGACTTTCAAATGGTTGCAGCTAAAATAAAGGACACTTCCTTTGTTTCTATCTATCTTCCCCCAACATCGCACTTCAATAAACAAGCGTGGTTGCAAATTGTCCGTCAACTAAGCCCTCCTTTCTTTTTATTGGGTGATTTTAATGCCCATTCCCCCGTCTGGGGTTCTGCTTTCTGTGATCGAGACGGTCGAAGTGTGATGGATTTCCTAGATGAATCCAACCTTTTTCTTTTGAATGACGGATCCCCTACTAGAATCTCTCGCCCCAACACAAACCCCAGTGCAGTGGATCTCTCCATATGCTCTATTAATCTGGCACCTCTCTCCTCGTGGGTGGTGTCCCCCGACCCTTGCTCCAGTGATCATTTCCCGATCACCATCACTTATCAAACTTCTTTCCATTCAGACAAGTCCCATATTTCGACAAAGATTAAAACAAAACACACCAAATGGGACGAATTTAACTCACATATGGATAAGTTTATACAAAATTTATCCTATACCGATACATTATCTGTCAAAGATGACTACGATAACTTCAAATCAATGCTCGTAACTGCAATCAATAAATCAAATCCTCCCCCTAAAACCAAATCTCTCAAAAAACTCCCTCCGACTCCCTGGTGGGATGAGGAATGTTCCAAAGTAGTGAGAATTCGGAAAGCTAAATCTCTTTCCTATCGTCACAATATGACTATGGAGAACTATCTCATATACAAAAATGGCGAAGCCAATGCCAAAAGGGTATTGAGGTCAAAAAAAAGATCCGGGTGGTACAACTTCTGCAGTTCAGTATCTCCGAACACTCCAATTTCGGAAGTTTGGTCTATGATTCGAAGATTTCGATCCTCCTTCAGTCCAACATCTCCTCGAGCTTCTCATTCTAAATGGATAGACGAGTTCTTGGACAAAATTGCCCCCCCTTCTGTACCTAACTTAGATGAAATAACTCCAATCCACAACACTCCTATGTCTGATCATTGGCTAGACTCTCCATTCACTTTAATTGAATTAAAAAATTGTTTATCAACAGTTAAGGACTCATCTCCAGGCAGAGATGGTATACCTTATAGCATTATCAAAAATAGTAATGATAATGTTCTAAATCACTTTTTAAGCATCTTAAATAAAATCTTCCAGACTGGCATAATACCTGATGACTGGAGTTCTCAAATAATCATCCCAATTCTAAAATTAAACAAATCACCCAATTCTGGATCCAACTATAGGCCAATTGCTCTTTCATCCACCCTTAGTAAAATTTATGAAAAATTAATTAAAAACCGGTTAGAATTTTTTGTCGAGAGTAATCATCTTCTCTCTCCATCCCAATTTGGATTTAGGAAAAAGAAATCTACACAAGATAACCTTGCCATCATCAGCACTGATATTAATTTATCCATTTCTAACAAAGAAGTATGTCTTGCAGTCTTTATAGACATAGAAGGCGCCTTTGACAATGTTTCCATCCCAATTCTTAAAAAAAAACTTTTAGGCCTTGGCTTACCCCTCATGTTTGTCCAATCTATTATTAATCTTTTTCTCGATAGGAAAATTTTCATTGAGCTACCAGATGTTACTCCTCAGAGTAGGTCAATTTGGAAGGGTTTACCCCAAGGCGATGTATTATCCCCCTTACTGTATAATATATACATACACGATATGCATGTCACCATTCCCCCTCAAGTAAAAGTTGTTGAGTTCGCAGATGACATAGCTTTCTTCTTATCATCCAAAATCATTCCATCCGCCGTCAAATATCTTAATGAAGCCATGGATGCCCTTTGCACATGGCTCACTTTAAATGGTCTTGAACTTTCAGTACAAAAGAGTCAGTGTGTCACCTTCTCAAATCGTCATAATAACCCCCCTGTTCAAATTTTATTTAAAAACTCTCCAATCCCCAATGCTTCCGAAGTTAAATTTTTGGGAGTAACATTTGATAGGAAACTTAAATGGTCTTCCCACATTAATAATATAGTTACTAAATGTGAAAAAAATTTAAATATTATCAGATCATTGACTGGCGTTTGGTGGGGTGCACATCCTATCTGCATTAAGTTGCTCTACAATGCACTTATTCGAAGCCATCTCGACTATGCCTGCCCACTTTTTAGTACTGCATCCAAAAATGCACTCGGTAAATTAGACAAAATTCAATCTAAGTCATTGCGAATAATAACTGGCGCGATGCAATCGTCGCCTATCAATTCCCTTCAAGTAGAATGTTCTGATCCTCCTCTTTATTTAAGGCGTCAACTATTTGCTGACAAATTTGTTCTTAAATGTTTAAATTCTAAAAGTCATCAGGTTATTCCCAGAGTCTCGTTGTTCAACGACTCAACACATTCACATTCATCTACAATCAGAGCTCGAACTAAACCTCTCCCTGCCATCTGTAAAAATTTTCGCTCTCTCTCAGAGCTTCAAATTATCAAAAATGATCTTCTTCCTTTGTACAAATTAAAATATAGTCACGTCACCCTATCCCCAACGATTTTAGAAGGGATCGGCATCCTTAAAAGTCATTCCAATCTCCCAGCCCGTACTGTCAATAATATGTTCAATGACATTATTTCTTCTAAATGGCCCAACTCTTCTCTTTTATTTACTGATGGCTCCAAATCTCCGGACTCTCCTAACTGTGGTATTGGTATTAACGTTTACCACAATAATTGTAATGAAAGAATATTTTATTCAATTTCAAACCAATTTTCAATATTTTCTGCCGAGTGTATTGCGATTATTCAATCTCTCAAATATATAATAAAAAATAATTTTGAACATTCTCTTGTTCTCTCTGACTCTCTCAGTTCCCTCCAAAAACTTAAAACCAGTCCTCTTCTTCATCCTGATGATCACTTTGTATGTCTTATTCGAGTATTGATAACCTCCATTCAAAGCTCTGGAAAAACTGTCACTCTGATTTGGATTCCTGGACATGTTGGCATAGTGGGTAACGATATTGCTGATTCCTTGGCAAAACAAGGAGCGTCTAACCCTACCGTTACCCTCGTAAACCATATTCCCCTGTCTGATATTTTTTCCATCATCAAAGATAGATCCCGCAATGTTTGGACAGAGTATTGGAACATTGCTAGTCAATCCAAGGGTGCCCGTTACGCCTCAATACAAAGGACTATCCCATCAAAACCGTGGTTTCAAAAATTCCCCCATTTTTCCAAAAAAGAAATTTCCTTACTTATTCGTATGAGAATCGGACATTGTTCCGTTCCTTCTCACCTTTATAAAATTCATGTGCTTGACTCCCCAGATTGTACGTTCTGTGGTCTAGATGTGGGAACTTTAGATCACATATTTTTTGATTGTCCCTCTCTAAATAAATATCCTCTCTTCTATCAAGCGTTATCAAAAATTGCCTCTCCTCCATTCAACATTTCATCTCTTCTAAGTCTGAACTCTACTCCAATCTTCCATAAAATTCTGAAATTTGCACATTTAAATAAAATTAATATATAAATTCACCTTTCCTTTCTCTGTAATTATAAATGATGGCCTCGAACACCCTTGAAGGGTGAAAGCCAGAAATAATTGAAAAAAAAAAAAAAAACATTTCATTTAATTGGTGAGAATCAAAGAACATTTAAGGTGTCTTAATAATAATAATTTTTCTGAGTTCGCTAACCATATCATTTAAAATAACCATAGTTTTGAAAAAAAATACAGGGATAAATATTCTTCATATTAATCATAAAGGAAAACGTTTAGATAACTTAGAAGCCTTGAAAATAAAATAAAACCTTAAAAACAATGAATCTATTATCAACAAACAAAAAATATTGTCTTTTAGCCCAATCATGGATTTGTTCCCCTACCCACCCACTCTACATTAATATCTAGCAATGGCACCACCCCTACCATAATAAAACATTGTTCCCATACATATTTCGAAACAGTCAAATTAGTATACGCTTTCCCTGAAGTAGGAACGGTTGTTCCAAAACCGGTCGGATTTACTCGTTATATAAGTGGTTCAAACAAAGTAAATTGTTTCATTTATATATAATGGATAACCACAAAGTTATAGCTACATTCAAAAGTATAAAAAGTTGAAATAATTACTTAATTTTTAGGTTGTCCCAAAATCACACCAAATCTTTTTGGTGCGGTCGTCTGTGTGCATCACCAGTCTCAAAAAGTTTTCGTTTCATTTCAAATTTCGTTTTGTATGAGATTTGAGTCATTTTGGAAGAGAAAACTTCTTTAGCACCGTTTTGATTTGTAACTCGACGATACGAAAAATAGCGAAACTAAAAAGAGACAAACACATACATCGATAGGATTTAGCATGCGAGAGAATGAGATAGTATAATCGGTCTCCTCTTTGTACGGTGCTTCGTAGCCTCCCCACTCTTGTCTCCTTTAGTTTTCTGAAGGTTTCACTTCTACGGCGTGTGAATTGTACACTCTGTTTTATCAATAAGATTAATATTGAATAACATTAGGAGAAATGTTAGCATCTCGTCTCGTCTGTTTTAATGTATTGTCCCAAATTGCAAAAATACATCCATGATCGCATCTGATAAACAATTTACGGGTGATCGAAAAATCTCTAAAAACGAAAAAAATGTTGTGACTCCATCAAACTAATAAATAAATAATGCTCATTTATTATGAGGTCAATTGCATCTTGTTCCTGATATCATTTTGATGCAAGAACAACGGTTTAATTTAGGTGGTCTAATAAATTTTCCCAAATATTTTTGGCATGATTTGATTTTCCCCTTATTTTAATGATTGCAAAGTCCTCGAATTCATTTGTAACCTAGAAAACGTTTCTGATAAACATACCCATAAATATTTTTCAAAGGAATTCCATATTTTCAGGTGAAGCCGAGTAGTAACAATAACTAGCTTAGCATTTTAATGTTGTTTTATAAATTTTGTAAATAATACTTGGTTAAAAGAAAACAGGCTGGTTGACCAAATTTTCTTGTAAATTTTACCTTATTCTTGTATCTTTTAGATCGCGTGGAGATAATACTCTTTTGATAAGAAGATGACTTTTTTAGGTTAGGTTTGAATTATAAGAATACCTGAAAAGATAATCCCTAGAAATTTTATCGGTGCCTACTAGGGAAACGCCGACAGATTTATTTTTTTATGTGAATACCGTACAAGATTCCCGCCTGGAGCCGGTGAGCCTATAACATCACCAATTCGGGTATTTTGGGAGGCTTAATGTAGTGGGAAGGAAAAGCAGTTGGGGAAAAGAATAATAATAAGAATAATAATAATAATAATAATTGGATAATTTGTAGAGCGCCGTTTTTATGAAAAATCACCAGAATCAGAAATCATCAGAAAGGTGCAGAGATATCTGGCTATTAAAAGCTGGTCACCAACCACCGCTTAAACCATTTCAAACAACTTTTCAATTCTGAATGGTGGTCTCGATACTGAGAGTATCTTCACTTTACAACGTGCCGCAAGAATACGTATTTGCGTATAATTTAAAAAAAACTGTTAGCTCAAATCATTTAAATCTTTCAACTTCCGGCTTCCCACGGTAATTGAAAATGATTATCTGTAATAAATACTTTTAAAATCAATTTCCATCCGAATCAGGTGAAACTTAATCGATATAAGCCACACGGACACGCCCTCACCACATTTCTATCGGGTTTGTCCCTTCAATGGATATTGAAGGGACTAACTGGAAAAATTGAAAAAAAAGTCACGACTCGCCGACGCTGGTTCCAACTCTGGGTTAGACTTCTCATTCGTCAGTATTACTTCTTATTAGTAATAATGAAATCTGTTAAACATTAAAATGCCAGGAAAACAAGAACCTTCGCAAAAGGATTCAAAAATGAACTTTTTCACATTTCTTTCATTTTGATAAATTCTAAGAGCTCTTGAAGCACTGTAACGATGTCGATTTCTATTCATTCCAAAGTTTGATTATGAATAGCTTCTTAGCCTCAATTCAGCATTTTTATGTAGATAACGAACGAATAAAAAAACAAAACCTTAACAAAAGAATCTGAATCTGAATCTTTTAATTTAACACGGTCATACAAAATTTCATTCACCTCAGAGATCTCACTTCTACAGCTTTCATCTTCATATATACTTTCATCTTTCCTCCTCCACTTCCATGCCTCATTGTCATAGGGTTGGAGTTTTAAGAGGTAAAAACCATAAACTTTTGTTATTGTGGTTTTACACAAGTTTGCATTCACAACTTAATCAAAAGTTGATAAATAAAGATGAAATATCCGAAGATTGGTAGCTAATTTTGATCAAACGCTGTTCCATTTATTTGCTATACATAAACGATGCAATTTTGAAAACTTTTAAAATAACTAGATATCTAATAATAATAAGGTACATACTTACAAAGGAAAGGAAAAAGGGAGGTTTTAGAAAATTGCAGAAAAGCAAATCGTCGCACATTGGTGAAGAGCGACAACTTTGTATATCATTGTTCAACACTTAGTTTTGGCCACCTTTCAGAAACTTATTTCTTTAGCAATGTTTACTTTTCCATGGTTTTTTAAACCAGACTAGAAGATGCAAAAAGATGACCGGGATTGCGAAGAGAGGGGGGGGGGTGGGTAATGTACAATGGGAAGTAATTTAAAAAAGATCAATATATAAAGATTTTTTACTGTTAATAATATTTACATAGATCTTTATAATTTCTAATATTTCGAGTTTATCTAAATATTATAAACGATAACGGTATTATAAACGATATTATAAACGATAACGATGTTATAAACGGAAACAAAGATTTTATGATCATAACTTTATATCTCCAATAAATGATTAACAAACTTCAAGAAGCTATTATTCCTTAAAATTCTCAAATACTCACTCCGCTTAGCTTAATTTCAAAGTTCCACGAAGTTTTACCTAAAAAAATATCCACAAACTTTACAATTCAGTTAAAGTTTAAATTTTTAAATTTTAGATAAATGAAACAATTTAACTTTGTTTGAACCACTTTTATATTTGAGTAAATCCGACCGGTTTCAAAACTACCGTTCCTTCTTCAGGGCAAATGTAAATAAATGTATTTTTAAATTTTATTTGACTCCACATTATTTTAAATGTTTTTTTAGTGTATTATATGCGTAAGATGCTGGCTGAACTGTATTTAATATGTGCCTTACTTTCCTCTTTTACCACTTCCACTTATCCTTTCACATCTTGTTGTCTACATTTGGGTCGTTAGACTTCAACATCATTATTTTTTTTAAATGCCTCAAAATACTTTTCCTGTGTTTGAAGAAGTGATTCAAATTACCATTTAGCCATTTTTTTCAATGGAAAAGGGACATCTTAAATAATACTCGGTTATTATAAATTCAATTTGGTAAAAATGATTGTAAGCGACTTGTCGCTCTTTAGGCGCAATATTTAAAAATATTAATGTATTATAATATAGTCGACACATTTTAGATAAATGGCACACGTCATATTATGTTTAACGTGTTATGGCAGTTCAAATAATGCTGATTAGGGGAAGAGGAATTTTATAAATACTGCTGAGAGTACTGAGATAGAGAGCTGCGTCAAGATGCCATGTGTGTGACCACATTAACATGAACACGTTGCATGATCATAAGCTGTTGTAACAACAGTGACAAATGTTTTAAAGCTAATTGTGCGCACGCTAAGCACTGCAAAAATAAGATCGATATTGGCTTCTAATAATACTGAGCCATGATTTTCTTTGAATCGCTGACAGTGACCCTCCGCTTTCATGACCGTCGGAGCGGCCGTGGCGGGTGCTGAGTGCGTGCCAACTACTGCCGACAGTCCGCCCTACGTAGCGCGCTCGTACATCAAGCACTGCACTCATCGACCAAGTATTATTATTATAATATACACGTAGGGTTATTACATTTTATCGATGACTGCACTCGTTCGCAGTACCTGTGGCTTATTTACGGTTACATGACGAAATTAAACTGATCTTAATTTCAAGTACCAATTCTGCCAGAATTACACACGAATGGAATTGGAAGGACGAAATTACAAACGGAAAGAATTATTCCTAACTTAATTACAGTTCCATGATAACTCAGGATAGCAAAAAATCAGCACGCTTTAAAAAGTGATATATAGCCATTTAACGTGATAAAAAAGGCCTGTAAACTTAAACTAACGTACAACGTAAGGGGGGGGAGGCATTCATCAATTACGTGAGCTCGAAATATACGAAGTGGCCCAAATTTCTCTCACCAAGGGGGAGGGGGGGGGGTCTAGATTGGAAGAAAAACTGCTCACGTAATTAATGTATGCACCCTATTTAACCTAGTTTTTTCGTCACTTTTCATGACTTATATTTTAAAAGTGTGTAGATTTGTCACTCTTCTGAGTTGTCCGGTTGCCCCTAATTACACATTGTAGAATTACACACATCAAAAACTGTTTTTCCACTCGAGCAGTGGCTACTCAAATTTAGTTAAGTGATTAAAAAAATACATAATGTAATAAAAATCCATAATTATTTTTTTCATAAAACCTAAAGAGTATACGTATTGGTTTTATGACGACTCAGAATCATGCAAATTCAACACCCCTTTGAAAAGTCATTAAAAGTTATGTAACAAAGTCCATAACCTAACCTAAAGTAGCTATAACGTACCTATTTTTTTCATCGCTTTTATTGACTTTTCGAAAGAGATATTGAAGTTGCCTGATTCTGGGTTGTCCGGTCACCGCATATTTTATATATCATAATAAACGGTGAAATCATTGGTAGATTCATTGGCTTCAAACTGCAATGAGAAGTTCATAATATGTTTCAATATTTTGAGACATGATGTTTATTAAATCGAATGGCGGAATCGAAAACCGAACACCCAGAAATCCTCATCGCTCGTGTGATTAAACTATCGCAGACCTGTGAGAAATCGTAGGATTAACAGTTGAAATAAAAATTTAAAAATAAATAAATGTATTTCTACAATTTTTTTTTAAATACTAAAGAACTTTGTTTCAAATGCCACGACTGTGAGTCGAACCCCGTTCGACTGCATGGAGGCCACTATGCTGACCAATGCACCTCCAACTATTTTAATAACAGCTGTGCAATTTTTTATTATTATGAAATACAATAAAATATGTACTGGAAATATTCGAATTACTGCGCAGATCCGCAAAACATCGCGAGATATTACAATTTTTACATTCGAAAGAAAAACTGTTGAAACTTATTAAATATCATAACACTAGATGACACCGTCCGACATCTTCTTCATATTCAGAACTCGGTTCTAATATAATGCGGTAAATTGGCGCGTCAGCGCGGACCTTCGACAGTGCAGTGGGCAAGGCGCTCGACTAGCGGCCAGAGAGATAGACATCAAGCGAACGGAGGTTCGAATCCTACAAAATCAAAAAAAATAAATTTAAATCATTATCCAATTTTAAAACCACCTTGTAATAAACAGACAAAAGAAAGAAAGCGACATCTGGCGACATTCTAGTTTCACTTCTATTACGTGTGAATTGCACACTCTGATTTTTTTTATTTCTATTGTGCCATATCCAGCGGGGGTTGACTATCATGCTTTGAACGAATTGTGTTAATTTATTTACGATTCATTTCGGTGAGCCAAAGAATTGAAACATTACTGCAGAAATTGTATTAATTATTGGTGCAGAAATATATCATTTGATTAGCAATTATTATCATCGGAATACATTTTCCAAAAAAATTATTCCTTCATTATTCACAGTTGAGTTTTAAGTATTATTAGTATTTCACATGTAACGTTTTATGACATTAAATAATCATTCATTCCAAATGCATTGGAACATGGTGAGGTGTAAAGTTTGACAGAATGAAATGTGTCCAGGTAATAAAATAATTTATGGCCCAATAACGGTTTTCAATACAGTAGGCCTTTATTTACGTAAATATGTTGTACAGTGTTTTTATTTCTTTATATGATTTTAACAAAACTATATATATGACTCAGCGGATATGTAATTACAAGTTTCCCCATTTAGGTTAACTATTTTTTTCTGATTCTGTTCACTGCACATAAAAAATCAGAGTGTTTAATTCACACGCGGTAGAAGGGAAACCTTTGCCCCTACAATCTAAACCAATAGGAGCCTTGAAAAGTGAGCCATTATCAAAGCGGCCAATATTGTAAGATTTCATTATATCTCTAAATGCTAGGCTAAATTCTATAAATGTATGTGTTTGTCTCTTTATAGTGTCGTTTCCGTTTCATCCGAGTTTAAAATCACAAAAGTGCTAAAGAAATTTCACTTCAAAAAGATTCTTTACAGACCATTTTTAACTGAACCGCAAAGTAATAAACCAATGTACAGACAGATGAAATACCAGATGCTCTAGTTAAAACCTGACTCTGCTACGATCACAGGTACTATATTGTATTATTGATTTGACTGATTTTGTATAATCTTAATATATAAAACAAAGTCGGGTTAGTTACACTATTTATAACTCGAGAACGGCTGGGCTGATTTTGATGATCTTTGATTTGTTGGATTTGTCTCCGCCCCGGATAGGATAATAACTATTAAAACATCACAAAAGTTAACGAAATAAATAGTTATAAAGAAAATTATTTTCCCCATACATTTTGTATGGAACGAATTCTCCTATTTTGAAAGAACTGCAGCAATATTGTGAAGGGTATAATATTGAACTGTGCACGAATTCCAAACATTCAAAAACGACAAATGTCAATGCGTTGATTGTTGTGCATTTGTTTTTAATCATATAATGCTGCCCTTCTTTTTTACACACTCAATGTCAATAGTCGAAAATGAGACAAATGGTGAACGTATGTCTGCACACATACTTAGGGATGCTGTGTGGAGGATCTTTTTAAGGAATGGGGAGGATAGAAAGTTCTGGGAAGAAAAAAAGGTATGAGGGGTGGGTAGGAATCTGGGGGTCAGTGTGTCCGGGAGTGACGGACGTATGAATCCATCCCTCCAACTGTGGTGCAAGGCAATGGGTCGAGAGAGTCCGGCTGGAAAGGTCAAAAGGCCTCCCTCAACCAGTCTCTCTCGATCCGGCCCGCCACGCAGCAGGTGGGCAGGCGCATCAACTGCCAAGACCCGGACATAAGTCACCTCATGAACCCGGGCACCCCTGCTAAATCACCAAACGTACCGAACCACTTGAGGTGATCTATGGCAGAGGTGTTGGTTATTCAATAAATGGTTCCCGGAGCGGCGGCACCCGTATCGGCCTCCCGAATTCCCGTAAGTAATTGTAAAAGTAAGAAAATCACAAAAATATAAATTCGTTCACAACGCCATCTCTGATACTGACAAAAACAAAACACGGACAGTTGCGCATTGATAATTGCTTAATTGCGTAATTTTTAACTTAATAAAAAAACTGTATTTAATTCAACAGCTATTGATTTTGAGGCGGTACGAAGTTCGTCGGTTCAGCTAGTAATAATAATAAATGGATAAACAAACGTCGCCTCGCTACGCAGCCAATTCATAACTTTGGCATTTTTGGGACTGTGGGCGGATGGTCTAAACTAGTTCCAAAATTTTTTTGAAACTTTCGATACCATCGTTACGCTATGACTACGTGTGACTAAGGGTCTTCGCTCATGGAGAAACTGAAATGAAACTAGTTGCCATCAAAGTTGACAGTTTGTGAGCCGCTACAATGGCAACCTGTTAACAGTGCAACTGAAACGCGACTGCCGCACGCCCAGCAGTGCTGTTGCGTTGACAACTGGTTTCATTTCAGTTTCTCCATGAGTGAATTCTCAAAGAGTGTCCTCTTTAAAATGATTTGCCTGTAAGTGGGCAAGAAACTATAATTTCTCCACCCATGCCAAAATTTATACTATGGCGGTAGAAAGGTATAAACCCGTAAAAGCATCTTGCAATTCTTACAAACGCAGTATGTTTTCTGCAATATATTACAACTAAAATCAGAAAAAAATAATTTAGAAAGTGGTTTAGATGTGTTACGTGCCGATTCTCACTTTTGATAATAACTTGAGTAAGTAAATGTATACCCACAATCCACAATACAATAAATAATATTGTTAGAACAACATCAGCAATCGCCTGTCAATGTATTGGCGTTTGTATGGAAAGGTTTTGATTAAACCCTGTCAAAATGTCAGAAAACGCAATTTATTGCTCTCAGTAGGTAGTGCATAAAATAGATAAGGTGCTTTCTGTATTTTGCACTGGAGATAATAAATGTGGCGTGGTTGCGGGGTTAGACTCTCGAATAGCAATCCGGAGGTCGTGGATTCAAATTCCGACGTGCGCAAGTATATTTTATTTGATCAATTTGCGTTTTTTCACAATTTATTTATTTAAAATAATATATAGTTTACTTTCGGTATGTTCCGGAGTGGAATATACTATTTATTTGCCTTGTAAACAGTCTCTATACATTCATATTTGAGTGTTGGTAATTTTTATATCATTTACAACATAAATAATGCCATTCAAAATTTGTGATCAAAATAAAAAATAAATACAAATGCGTAACAATATGATATGAACTATAGAATCACCCTTGTATATTTAGTGTATTTGCGGCACGTTCTTGAGTGAAAAATACTCTCACCACCATTCAGAACTGCTACGTTGCTTGAAATGGCTTTAGCCATGTTTGTGACCAGATCTAAATAGCCAGGCACTTTCCCAACTTCCTTTTCCCCACATCCTCCCACTCCCCACTTCCTTTAGCCTTACAACATACCCCAATGCCATAGTCTCACGGGTTCCAGACGGTTGGGAACAGGTGGAAATTAGTGCAGTATTCTCATAAAAAGAGTATTAAAAAAAATAATATGTATGACTCGTGTAAACAATTTTCCTGTATTTGGAAAGGAATCTTTTATTGTAAGAATATTTATCATTCCATTAATTTGTATTCAAGTATAAAAACCTGTTATCTACGCAAACCGGTCAGTTTTAAAATGATAAAGCCTCTAAAGGTTACTTGTCACGTGTCATTATAAATTAAACACTTGTCAACGTAATCCAATATGTTTTTTCATATAACTTTAGAAAAATTTTAAGACTCTGGTTTATCGATACACCAATGTATCGTTGTACAGTATGTTTAGACGTCTCATATTGCCAAATGAATACTTCATAATAAAGACTGGTGGCATTTCACCAATTGGGAAGCGGCTCACCCACACTGAACTGGCCTGAAATACCAATCTGCATCATGGTCGGTAATTCGGGAATATAAAACTGGGTAGTGTATACCTATCTGTAATGTATCAAATTCTACAAAAATAAACAAGGAAATAAGTTCGGAATTCGAACTCATTGTAGCACTTTTATTTACGTCTCATCTCTCATGTGTACACTAGCACTTTTTAAAAATAATGTACACTGCACCAGCTAGGGAATATCGCCACCCAATTTGGGCGTGTTGCTATATTCGATTTATCTATCTATATATAAAAATCTCGTGTCACGGTGTTTACGGTCGCACTCCTCCGAAACGGCTAGACCGGCTATGAAATTTTTTTATGTACATTTGTGGTTATGAGAATAGGTCGTAAGGATTTCATACTGTTAGGTAATTAGGGTGTCCCTATCCAGAATTTTATTCTATATTTTTGACAAAATTATTTTGTTGTATTTTTTTATATTTGGCATCAAAAAATACCTACAACCCCAAATTTACACCCCCCTACCCTCATCCCATCTTTTAACCGTTTAATTTAACCGTCGCGTCGTTCGTATTTCAAATAGAACGAAATTATTTATGTTGACGAATGACAGATGGCGCTACGTCCGCCTTATCGAACTTTCATCCACATATGCGCAAGTCATTCACATTTTGACATTTGTATCACATGTTATGTATCACAACGCAGTGAGTGCAAAATTTTGTACGATTTATTTTAATTTATCTATTTGTGCGCGTGTATTACAGTGAACAATGCCAGCAAGACGCAAGGGGACCCATTTGGGCCGTCGAACGAATAAATCAACAAACATGCGAAATAGTAGAGCAAAAAGGAAAGACAAAGAAATCCAACAAGATAACGAAAATGTGCTTGTGAGCATGTCATTGAACATTTAACTTTTAACAATGAATATGTCTGATACTTTAATGAAATACATTGAATTGAGAAAATTAATGGTTGGTCATCGTCTACAGCGCTCCATTCCTCTTTCTGTCATGGATCCCATCCCCACAAACTTACAATACATTCGTCATTTTTTATTTAACAACCAAAATATTCACTAGAAATAATTTATATGGCAGAACAACGTTTACCGGGTCAGCTAGTAGATTATAAAACAGTTTCGTTTGTACCTACCTGTAATATATCAAATTCTACAAAAACTCACTAGGAAATGAGCTCGGAATTCATTCTCATTGAAGTACTTTTGTAAGCCACATCTCTCATACGTACACTTGCCCATTGTACAAATAATTGCACAGCATAGCTAGGGAAAATCGTTGGGCGTATTGTTAGGCTTCATTCGATTGATAAATTACAAAACAGTTTAATGTGTAACTACCTGTAATATATCAAATTATACAAAAATAAACTGTGTGTAATTCACACAGTTTATTTTTTTTCTTCTCAGTCGCTTTCTTTTCTTTTGCCTGTTTATTTTAAAGTGGTTTGAAGATGGGATATTGATTTGACAAAAATAACAATGTTTTTTTTTTTTGGATTTCGTAGAATTTGAACCTCCGTTCGCTTCTTGTCTGTCTCTCTGGCCGCTGAGATTTATCAGGCGAGTTGCCCACTGCGCTATGGAAGGCACGCGCCGAGGTGCGAATTTACCGCATTACGAGTATATTAGAACCGAGTATTTGTGTAGAACTGAGTTGTGACGCATTTCCGTTTCATCCGAATTTCAAATCACTAACAGCGCTAAAAAAGTTTTACTTCAATAAACTTGGAAAAAACTATAAATTCATAATCATTGAAGCACTTCTGTTTATGTCTGAATTATCACGAACTACGTGACCCACCCACTTTTTGCAATTTTTAACCTCCTCTCCCCCCTCGGCGACCATTTGTAGTATATTCCAAGCCCCCCCCCCCTCCCCCCCTCCCCCTAGAGTTTTCACGTAGTAATTCATAAATGGTTTTGAATCATTTCTTGATTACAAAAAGTTTAAAAAAAAATATTTTAGCTTATATTTGTCTTTATTAATACGGCGCTTGCTGCGTGACGGCAAGAGTGCATGCATACCCATAATTGCAAGTAGAAAAAATATTATCAAGATAAAACTTATGTCAAAATATATTGTAACCAGATCTTAATTTTGATTTCTAGATTGACTATGTGATAAAAAAAACTTAAGCCCCCCGCCCCTTATTGCGACCAAGCGTGGTATTTTGAAGATCCCCCCCCCCCCCCAGAACGGGTCGCGTAGTATGGGTACGTTCCCTTATATAAATAATGTACACAGCACAGATAGGGAATATCACCACCTAATTTGGGCGTGTTGTCAAAATGCATTCGATTAATATGTGGGTACACGTATTATAATAATATTAATACAATTATATGTTTAAAACTGATCGATTTTCAATAATAATATTAATGTAATTATATTTTGAAATACGCAAACATTATAAAAACATTAATTGTTTCTGCAAATAATAATTGTTCAGTTTTCGTTGGAACAGAATCCATCTGTCACGTATCTCAAAACAATATACATATATAGTATAATGTATTATTTATCTCACAAAAACATAAGCATATAACAGCGACATGTCATTGGTACCAATTTTTGTATTAATTCTATAACTTTATAACTATTTTCCATTATGTAATAATGTACTGTTTATTTCTGCAAAATAAAATAAAATAAATATTGTGAATGATTTTGTATGGGAATTAAAATAAAAACACATGCCTAACTTAATAATATGTATTTATTTAAATGTTATTTTTAAGTAAAACTTCTTTATGCACGCTTGAATTGGGGAGTAAGCTGGCGAATGCGTGACGAGAGCGTTACGAAAAGCGAGGCGAACGGTAGTTGAGAGGGAGATATAAGTTAGTGAAGATAGAAAGAGAGAGAGTTACGTTTTGTATTTTACTGTAGGGGCAAAAGAGAGAGGTGCGAACACACATTTTCTTTATCTCTTTCTCTCATAGCCAGTTACGTTTCGTATATCTAAGACACAGTGCAGGCCTATTGTCTGTATCACACTGTAGGAGAAAGAGAGAGCAGTGCGCGCGCACATTTTCTTTCTCTCTTCCTATCATATAGATGGAGCTAAAGAAGTTTTACTTCAGTCGTGTGGTCTAAAGCACACCCTTTTTTTATTTTATTATAAAGGTTCATGGGAAATTATATTTCAGTCCTTGGATCCTGGATAGGTCTCTAATCGACTATGCTATCGGTTTCTCACGGCCGAATAGAAGGTAGTAGGCATCTTGATTGGGTCAAATTGTAGGCTTTTCATGAGAGTCATGTTAGCTTTGTAGTATCCATCACATCTGCCCTGATGATTGAAACGTTGGTACAAGAAGGAAGAAGATGCAAACAACATACCTACATAGATTTACCCAGTTTGTTTTTTCCTACATCCTACGTCATTCTTCCCGTTTCTCCCTTTACATTTTTATTATTATTATTTTCTGAGATTTTTATCTGACTAATGGAAGTTCTAGCGATTAACAAGTTAACAATAATAATATAAATAATATTGAAAATACTGTCTCAACTCCATATATTAGTACCTAATTGAAATTAGTACCTAATTGAAATGACCACCGTTAAAATTTACGAAGGTTTACAATCTTAAAATGTAAAGTATCGACTTAATAAAAAAATAAAAATCATGAATGAAATTGGTGCTAAATAAAATAGTATACTTCAAATTAAATGAACCATTTTTTTTAAAATACTTATAATAGGTATTTGAATTTAGATTTTATTTTCTTGATTGAGATGAATAAAATGGAACTTTGAAGAGGAAATTAACCCACTTTCCGACACCCGATCGAGCTGAAACTCGGCTGATATACTGGTTATCGATAACAATGCACTCTGTAAAATTTTGATTTGATTGTTAAACCCACAAGCCTTTCTTTGAAGTTGGATGAAAGGACCGTGGCTGAAAGTCAAAACTATTTCACTTTTGGTGGCAATCGCGCATACACACGCGTCACACGCGAACATACACACATTTCTTCGAAATTGGATGACACTACATCCGTTAATATACGAAATAATGAAAAATAAAATGTCTTATCAAATTGGAATTTGGCTCAGCTGTTAGGGTTGTTGCCTCAAGTCCATGGTGAGGAAGATTCAATCCTCAGTCAAGCCATCTTCTTTCATGTTATTAATTTTATCTCCAAACCGGTAGAACCATTTCTTTATCATAATATAAATCTTGTTTCAGGATGAGGAGTTCGGCCCCGTGCGTAGAGGCCCCTACGTCAATCCGGCCTTTGACCGAGATGAGGCCACAACAGATATACAGTAAGGCCATTTTTGATCGTTATTCTTACATTTCATTTTGAACTATATTTGAATGCGAAAACAATATAAAACAAGTTGATTAGTAATTCTATGGCGAAAATTAACTAAGAATAATGTGTATGATTCTACCACCCCGACTGCGACCGTAGCTAGGGCCGGTTTTATAACCGTCCGTTCGTTACGCTTGATACCATTTTTGAGGCGAAAACTTCTTTAGCGCCGTTGTGATTTGAAACTCTATGAAACGAAAAATAGCTACAGTAAAAAGAGGCAAACAAATACATCTAAAGGATTTACACTGCGACATAATAAGACGGTGTGATCGGTTTCCTCTTTGTGCGGTGCTTCGTAAACTGCCACTCTTGTCTACTTTAGTTTTCTGAAGGTTTCACTTCTATCGCGTGTGAATTGTAAACTCTGATTTTTTTTTGGTAGATCGAATGTTTGTTAAAATGGTATCGAGCATAACGAACGAATGGTTATAAAACCGGCCCTATGATAATAATGACAGTTTTCAAAATGTTCGCGAAATATTCAGCGAAATGCCTTTATTTTGTATTTCTATTAAAATATAAAAGGGAAAGGTTGGATAGTGTAAGAGGTGGAAGAGAGAATGGATTTAATTAAACTCTTGCCTTGATTTTTAACACATTATATTCACAGATAATAGAAACAAGCTAGATGGTAGTTTAACATTATAAGTATTAAACCACACGCACGAACGTGTCGACAATATCATTCACTCACTAAAAATATTGCAAATCGTATCTGCGTACAGCATTAACTCACCCTTGTTTCTAACTACAAACCCACACCAAAAGCGTAAATTTCATTGGCTTTGTCGCGTCGCTTCGATGGTCCCAGCAGTTTGGTCGTGGCTTGGCGATAAGCATGGATAGGTCATATCTCTCTTTGTTTCTATTATCTGTTGATAAAATTGTTATAATTACTTTTATGTTGTGAAATATGTGGGTTACATTGTTTTTTATTAAATTTTATACTCAGTTTTTCCCCGATGGATGGGGGAAAGGAGGGTCTGGACAATCCAGCCTTCACCGTAGAGATGCAGGAGGCAGGGTCCTTCAGGTTAATTGACTACGATCCCTATGCCAACCGGGTCGTCGAGCATCCAACAACGTGAGTACCAAACTATTGCCATATTACCATACAGTAATTTTTTAAGACATTTTCATTCTTTGATTTACGGGATGCTTCCAAACAGTGCCCTAGTTATTTGGTTATTTCCCTTGTTTTTCACTCCTAAACTGTGTCATTCGTACACATTTGATTTAAGCGACACTTTCAAGAAGTAAATTTCTCCTTTAAAATCCATTTGTCAAATCCAAAATAAAATCATTGTTTTAGACGAAAATGTATAACATTAATTCATTTTAAAATACTCATTGTTTAAGAAACCTATTAAAGCTCACCGCAGAGGAATAACAAATGCAGGATCCGCAGGATCAAAACCATATACCACCGCCCCGGAAAGAATTTTTCTGATAACCAACACCCCTGCTATAGGTTACCCCAAATAAATGGTTTGCTACATTTGTTAACTTAGCAGGAGTGCCCGGGATCATGGGGTGAGGTTTGTCTAGGTATTGACGGCGTATGTGTTTGCTCACCTATTACGTGGTGGGCCGGGTCGGGAGAGATTGGTTGAGGGACACCTAACCTAGATCTCTCCATCCGGACTCTCTCGTCCCATCGCCTTGCTCCGAGGTGGGAGGGATGGATATACACGTACGTCACTGCTAGACGTAGACAAATTGACCTTCACACACTTCTCAAACCTTTTTCTTTCCCAGAACTTCCTTCCCCAAGAATTAAAAATTTGATTTACGTGAAATTAAATATTTGACAAAAATTAAATATCTGACAATGATTTGACTTATTGATTTTTACACAACCCATGGTTTGATATAATATAATAAGCATTTTGCATAAGCAATCTTTTGTAAGTTACAACAGAGGATATAATATGTCAAAAACATCACTTTTCACAGTCAAAATAAGACACACCCAGTAAGGGGGCATACATTAAATACGTGAGCTCAAAATGGAGGGGAGGGGTCCAGTAAAATCTCACCAAATCTCATTTAAACTGTATGGAGGGGGGTCAATAAAAATCTCACGTCAACTTTAAAAGAATATACTCGAACAATAGGCCACTTGCATGGACTTCATAACGACTTGGAAAAAATCGTGAATAGATTTTTTTACTAAGATTACGAAAATGTTAGTAAAAATGTTTAGAAATGCACAGTTTTTTTTTTTAAATAAATAAATCCATTATTTGGGCTTGTGACGTCACTACATGAAAATGTCCCGTCGCCGAAAATGTTCCTATTATTTTTATAAAATTCCACACTGATTTATTTTTTTTATATGGTATCACTTTGATTTCAGGCGAATTTTTGAATTTGACATTTAACGTTCACTAGATTTATTGTTTGTTCTCTGCGAACGTATCATTTGGTTTGATTTTTTGACAGATGTTATGACGAGAACCCCGTACAATATACGTTGTCCGTACGTGTTTTAGAGGTATAATGATAATGGTGCGGATTTTAACAAAATCAAATTTTATAATATACGCACCAGATTTAAATGTCCGGGTTTAATTTTCCCCACAGGAAAAACTAAACCCTTTCACACACTTCCCAAATGATCATCTGGTCAATCAACGTTATGCAATTGCACTATATAAGTATTATAATTACAAAACAATACAAGAACAACATGTCAACCTACCAGAGACCAGATGGGAAAATAATTCACCGACTCCAGATATTTTCATATCAGTGGGTTCGGCTCTGTGGAATTCCTAATTGAACCTATAAATCCTACTGATCCCTTAATATAAATATTTAAAAAAAATTGATTATTATTATAATTTACAAGTACAAGTATATTACATTTGATTTAGTAATATAGATGTTGAACATTATAATGATTTATGATCAATAAGATGGATCAAGGAAAAAATTATTTATGAGATTTTATATTTTTGGTATGCCTCGATATTCTCCTGTGTTATTCGTGTGGAAAACGTTCTTTTTTTAAAATTATTTTCGGCTATGTAATTATCGTTTTTTCGCACCTATAAAATTATGTTCCGTCTTTCCGGTTTATAAAAAATGGTCTGATTTTTCGGATTTAAATTTTCAAAAAATTGACAGGGTTTCAAAAATACGATTAAAAAAAAAAAAAAAAAAACAGAATATCCTAGAATATTTGCCTAAATCGGAATTTTTTTTTTAAATGTGATGCAAGTGGCCTATTGTTTCACTTCTTTTGAAGTGTTTCAAATTTTGTTCGCTGAAAAAGTTTAATGACGTGGGCGGGGGCCCGGAAAAAACCCATCCCACCCTGTCTCGACAATAGCTGTTTCCGTTTTACGAGGTGAATTACATGTTTTCAGCGCATTGTTGCGATTATATTTACCTCAACAGGGGGGGCGTAATAGGAGAGGATGGGGCGGGATGGGATAGGGCCCAGGGCGGGCCACCTACCCCAGATACGCCATTGATCTCACTGATCTGTGAGGGGGGGGGGTCCCACAAAATCTCACTTAATCTCACCAAAGGTGGGGGGGGGGGGGAGAGGTTTAAATTGAAAAAAAACTGCTCACGTAATTAATGTGTGCCCCCTAAGTGTCTTTGGTTCAGAAAATGTCTTCTTGTCTGCTCAAGAAATCTAAACTATCATATTTTTCAGCAACTCGGAGACACTGCTCCATCTGCTGAAAGGCAGTCTGGGCACCGGTATCCTGGCCATGCCCAACGCCTTCTCTCAAGCCGGTTACATCGTGGGCTCCATAGGCACAGTCGTCATTGGCCTGCTCTGCACCTACTGCATACACATGCTGATCAAGAGCAACTACGAGCTGTGCAAGCGGCGGCGAATACCCTCCATGACCTACACTCAGGTGGCTGAAGAGGCCCTGAAAGAAGGACCCGCATTCCTCAGGCCAGTGTCCCACTATGCAGCGTAAGTACCTATAGATAACATGATTTTTATCCAATTTTTTTCTACCATTTTTATTAGTCAGGACCTTGTAAACTTAACCACTCTGACCCGTAAGCGTATTTACATGACAATATAACAATAGCAGTCAAGTAAAATAATAGTCCAGTCAATAAATGCTCCAAAAGGAGGTGTAGAGTGCGTGAGCAGGGACCTAAGCGATTCCTTCAGAAACTTGTTTAGGGTGCTTAGGGTGTGAACATACTAAAAGTCCTGACGTCTAGGTGGTAAGCTGGGGGGGGGGAGGGGGGGGGGGGGGAAGGTCCCAGTTTTTGGCTTTCCGCTTGTATCTCAAAAACGGTGCGGCGCAGAGGAAATTTTTTTGACAATAAGTAAAAGCTTATAAAATTATCTATAACTTTTACTCTTTATGTAATTTCATAAATCCCATCCGTTTTTGAGTTACACGCTCCACAAATGTAGATATTGTCGAAAAAAATCATTTTGCATATGTATATTATGATCCTTACAGAATGTTGGATTAAAAGTTCTTATACGCCAAAAAATATAGAAGGCTACTATTGCATCAACACTTCATACAATACTAAACAAAATGATGGAATTGTAGTTTACATTAAAAACAATCTGAAAACTACTACTAAAGAAATCAAAATCAATGATTCCAATTGTCTACACATACAAGCTAAGTCAGTAATTGATATACTGGCTATTTATAGATCCCCATCCAAACCCAATATTACAAACTTCCTTACATCACTTGAAACTGTGTTACATAAATTTAAACACTGTAGTAATCTGTTTTTAATTGGAGACACAAACATTAATATTTTAGAAAATGGTCATCCTCAAAAAGATGATTACCTCAATGCCATAAGCTACTACGGTCTTGTTAGTTACATAAACAAACCTACTAGAGTCACTGACGAAACTCTTTCTTGCATTGACCATGTAATAGGTAAAACGAGAAAACCTATCAACACAATAATATATGAATCCACAGTAACAGACCACTACTCTACAATATTGGAAGTTGGAAATGAAAAAACTACTAAAGAGGACTCCGTAAATATATCTATCGTGAAAAATAAAATCGACTGGGATTCAATTATCTTCAACATAAAAAACGAAAAATGGGAAAATTTGTATTCAATTACTGATAATGATATGGCGTGGAATTATTTCACTAACTGTATTCAAAATCAAATAAATCTACACACCTACCAGAAAGAGGTACCTAATAAAAAAAATACAATCACTAAACCATGGATTACACCTGGATTACTAAAATGCATCAGGAAAAGAGATAATATTCATAAACAAATAAGGAAAGATCCAAATAATTACTTACTTACTACATTTTACAAAAAATATAGAAATATATGTACTAAACTAATCAAACATGCAAAAAATAAATACTATTCAAGAAAAATTATTGAATGTAATAATGACTCCAGAAAGATTTGGCAAATTCTTAAAGAGATAACACATGCAAGGCAATCCAGAGATCAAATTGAGGAACTCATAATTGATGGTCAGAATGTGAATCTTAACTTGGACCCGAAGACTATTGCCGATCATGCAAATACCTTTTTTTCAAACGTCGGATCAAATTTGGCCAGTAAAATAAAAGAAAACATCAACTGTAATACTAAAACTCCACAACCAGATGATAATCCCCGAGAAGAAACTTACGCAAAATTTACTCTAAAAGATGTATCGATGGAGGATATCATCAAAGAAATCGACTCACTGAAAGAGAAGACTTCACCTGGACATGACAAAATACCAAGTAAACTACTAAAATCACTGAAATCTCATATAGCCGTTCCCCTCAAATTCTTAATCAATAAGAGCTTCACTCAAGGTTGTTTCCCTAATGTATTAAAACAAGGGATTATCTCTCCAATTTTTAAAGGTGGAAAAAAAACTGAAATTACCAATTACAGACCAATTTGTGTTCTAAGTGCACTCTCTAAAATTGTTGAAGGAATACTAAGAAATCAATTGATTACTTACCTTGACTCTAGTAAAACATTATCAGCAAATCAGTTTGGTTTTCGCCAAAACTTATCAACCTCAGACGCCATCGCTAACGTTACAGACTTCATAATAAGTAATGTCGACAAAGGAAATAAATGTTTAGCAATTTTCCTTGATCTTGCAAAGGCGTTTGATACTGTGAACCACAAAATACTTTTAGATAAACTTAAGAGGATAGGAATATCAGATACAGTTCTTCAATTATTTCATAGTTATCTAACTGATCGAACGCAATGTGTTAAAATAAACAGTACCTATAGTAGTTCCCAAAAATCACATTGTGGCGTTCCACAAGGTAGCATCCTAGGACCCTTATTATTCTTAATCTATATTAATGATCTATGTAACCTACAAATTTGTGGACAAATCACAAGTTTTGCCGATGATACGGTCTTGCTATTTCACGCCAAATCTTGGGATGAAGTCTTTAAAACGGCAGAAAATGGCTTTCGTATTGTTAAAAATTGGCTTAATGATCACATATTAACCCTGAATACAGACAAAACTAAATTCCTAACATTTCGAATTTCAAATAAGTTCTTGCCTTTACAACAAAGCCTTAAACTCCACAGCTGTAACCCCCTATTAACTCCATGTACCTGTCCTTCTATAAGTAGAGTTGACAGTATTAAATATCTTGGTATTCAAATAGATGATCTTCTTAAATGGAACGTACATGTTACAAACCTAACGACAAAACTGAGGAAACTCGTCTATTTTTTTAAAAATGTTAGAGATATTTTAAATAGAAAACAACTGAAACAAGTTTACTGTGCTCTTATACAATCATCACTTGAATATGGTATTATCAGCTGGGGTAGTGCCACAAATACTTGCCTAGAGCCTTTAGTAAAGATTCAAAAACTAATTTTGAAGGTTATTCTTAAAGTCCCGTTGAGAACAAGCACTGATTTTATTTTTAAGACACTAAATGTTCCGAACCTGCAAAAATTGTATTCAAAAAATATCCTGCTTCATCAATTTAAAAATACACACATGTTTGAAGAACGAATGAACACAAGAGCCTTAAGAGAGTCAAATGTAAAATCTTTCAACATCCCAGTTTGTCAAACTTCTTATGGGCAAAGAAGTTTTAAATATAATGCAACAAAGCTGTTCAATTCTCTACCTCCTGAAATTAGAAACACGCAAACCAAAAGTACATTTAAAAGTAAAATCATTGATCACCTCAAATAAACATATCCATCACAAGTATTTAAAAACAGACTTACCTTTATACCTACTGTGTGTATATATGTAACCATGTACCTACTGCAATCTTCTTATATATATGTAACATACTTGAATTGTATATTTAAAGAAAAAAAATTATATTAACCTGCCATTTTCATAATATTACTACAAAATCTTAGATAACCACTCTGTAAATTGCCATCTCAACACAGGCGTTTCACACCTAGTGAGATGGGCAATACGTCATTTTATAACCAAATGTAATATGAAAATAATTAAATAAATAAATAAAAATAAATACATATTCTAAAAGGTAATTAAATTCTTTACAACTTGTTTGAAAAAAATTTCTATGTGTGATGAATTATTTTGGATGATATGAAGGAATGTTTGATGAAAAATGTGAGGTAAAATGATTTTTTTCGAAAATATCTCTATTTGTGGAGCGTGTAACTCAAAAACGGCTGGTATTTATAAAATTACATAAAGAATGAAAGTTATAGATAATTTTATAAGCTTTTACTTATCCTCAAAAAATTTTCCTCTGCGCACCGTTTTTGAGATACAAGCAGAAAGCCGAAAATTAAGACCTCCCCCCGCCCCCTCTCCCCCCTAGCTCACCACCTAGATGTCAGGACTTTTAGTATGTTCACACCCTAAACACCCTTAACAAGTTTCTGAAGGAATCGCTTAGTTCCCTGCTCACGCACTCTACACCTCCTTCCTTGACTGGACTATAAGCGCATTTTCATGCTGATGCGTGTGTTCCCACAGAAGTCGTTATAACTCTGTTATCGTTCTATTTACAACTCTAAACAAAAAGCAGAAGATCCATATTGAATTAAGCTTCACATTTCTGTTCAAAGTTGTCATAGAATTACATAAAAATACTTATTTTGTAGAAACAGTTTTCAACCGCCAAATCACCTACACGCCGTTAGACATTGTTAATATTTTTAATATTCTTGTATGAAATGGTAAAAGGTAGGCAAGAAAATTGTTTATTATACGGCTACGTTCAGAAATGTTTCATTTATAGAGCTTTAATTGTGAAGCGGAAATAACACAAGGTTTTTATAAATCTGACAGTTCATAATCGTACATAACATACGAGTACATAATCGCAACTGGTCAATATTCCCAATAAAAAATACAAATACCCATTTGCAAAGCACTCTGTTAAATTATTTAAAAATGTGTCGAAAATTAGTTGAGAATAATATCTTAATATATAAAACAAAGTCGGGTTAGTTACACCATTTATAACTTAGGATCGGCTGGGTCGATTTTTATGATCTTTGATTTGTTGGTTTCGTCTCCGCCCCGAATAGCAGAATAGCTATTAAAACATCAGAAAAAATATAAATAAAATTATTTTCATCATACATTTTGTATGGAACGAATTCTCATCTTTTGAGCTGCAGCAATATTGTGAAAAGTATAATATTGAATAGTGCGTGAATTCCAAAAATTCAAAAACGACAATTTTCAATATGAACACAAAATCTGTAATGATAACTTGTAAAATATGTAATCCTTTGATTCTGATACCTAAGTACAGGTTGGAGAAATTAAGCACCCAACGACGAAATATATTTTTTTCTCTAATTATACTATATTAATTTAAAAAATAAATTATATAGTTTAACTAGCTGAACCGATCACGCGTTGCTGTGGCTAACCAATTACAACGTCATATACTGGATTGTTACCCAACCTTTTAACTCACACCGCCATCTGTTAATTTGCATACAAATCATATCCACAACGCCCGCTTGCAGCCCACTCGTCCATCACATACAGACATCCTCCTTTAATTATATATTTCAAAAATTTACACAAAACTTAGACAAATTATAAAACTAAACCTTCCTCGTGAATCATTGTGTATATTGGTGAAAACCGCATGAAAATGTTTTTGAGCTTATCTCAAACAGACAGCCGAGGCGGAGGACTTTAATTATTGGTGAAAACCATATGTAGAGAAAATTCATCAAATATATTACGAATACATAAAAAGCTATAATTATACATTTATTTTACCTCCCTTAAACTTAAGTGGGACGCAATGGGAGGTGTAACTAAGGATTAGGGGAGATTGGAGGGGGAGATATAGAAAGGACATATATTTTATATGTCTTCATAATTATACGTCGTTATACTTCGAGAATACGATTTTCGTTCCACTCCCAAAAGCTGTCAGTACCCCATGGAGTAGTTGTCAGTTGTTAGAAGAGCATTGTCTGCCTCATTTCGAGAGATTTATCTCAGTCGCATTAGTGCTGGCATTTGACACCCTTTTCAGCAATTCATTCAGTTCAATTGATCTAACATTTTGTTTTAGTATCATCGTGAACGCGTTCCTCCTCACCTACCAGATCGGAACCTGCTGCGTCTACGTGGTGTTCGTGTCTGAAAATCTCAAGTCCGTGATCAACCACTACACCGGCGCGGACACGGACGTGAAGATCTACATGTGTATCATAGTGCTGCCTCTCATCCTGATCAACTGGGTGCGCAACCTCAAGTACCTGGCGCCGTTCTCGACGCTCGCCAATCTCATCACCGTAGTGTCCTTCGCCATCATCACCTACTACATCTTCAGGGAGCCAATCACCCTGGCCGGAAAGCAGCCAGTGGGTCAACTTGTGAACTTCCCTCTGTTCTTTGGAACTGTGCTGTTTGCGCTTGAAGCCATTGGCGTTGTAAGTTAGCTTTTTTATTTTATTTTATTCCATCTCTGCAATTTGTCATTTAGTAATATTTTTTGGAATCTTCCTCACGATGGTGGGTTTCTTCATTTGCCGAGAATGCTAAATGCAATGCTAATTGTAAAAGTAAACGGTCAAATGCATAGAAATTTTAAAATTTTGATTTACAATTAGCATTGCAATTAGCATTCTCTGTAAATGAAGAAACCCACCCTACTGATTTTTTTAAAACTTCGATGTGGTTTTTTTTTTTAATGTATAATAATTCCTCTTTGATTTCTTTAAGTCATTTGTGTTACCAGTTTTATTTGTGGCCGGTGGATTAAAATTATTGGTGGATTAAAGTAAATTAAAGAGCTTGGTGGATTTAATATTAATTAATTTTACTTCCCGGTTTAGCCGGAGATTTCAAATTTTCCAAAAAAAAAACCTTAAATGCAAAATATTTTTTGTAAAGTTTTCTGAGCTGTGAGCTGAATGAACATAGTTTGGTTGACTAATAGTCCAGTCAATGAATGCTCGAAAGTGAGGTGTAGAGTGCGTGAGCAGGGACCTAAGCGATTCCTTCAGAAACTTGTTTAGGGTGCTTAGGGTGTGAACATACTAAAAGTCCTGACGTCTAGGTGGTGAGCTGGGGGGGGAGGAGGGGGGGGGGGAAGGTCCCAATTTTCGGGTTTCCGCTTGTATCTCAAAAACGGTGCATCGCAGAGGAAAATTTTCTGAGAATAAGTAAGATCTCATAAAATTATCTACAACTTTTATTTTATATGAAATTTTCTAAATCCCAGCCGTTTTTGAGTTACACGCTCTTTCATCTCAAAAACAAAATAATTTGTTATAAAATTAAAACAAACACTTTTTATTTATCCAAATAACCAATCAATTTCTTCTAAACTTTGGTCATATTGTATGGCAGTCTTTTTAATAAACTACAAAATAATTAAATTTTAAAAGTACCTACCTACCTACAATAACAAAATATTTTTAATGCAAATAATACTTAATGTATGAAAAAAATGAGCGCTTTCTCTCAGACTAAATCAAGAGCTTTCATCTCAAGAACAAAATAATTTCTTCTAAACTTTGGTCATATTGCGCACCGGACATGTCCGATCGCAGAACGAAACCTCCCGAATTCAGTTTCGGTTTCGGCCGTAGTTTCTGCTGGATGGCGGCCGAAAACATTGTTAGTAACTTTTATTTGATATAAGATACGTAGGTACTAGCGATGTGTATGTTCAGCTGGAGTGGGCTCTTAAACTCTGGTACTTCGCGCGAAGCGGCTCCTACTCCTACTCCCTCTTCAAATCGACTACTCCAAAAGAACCCGGTACAGTACTTGTAGCCAGAACTCGGCGGGCCGAGCCACAGTCAGGTGGCGGAGCGGCGCGGTGCGGTGGCAGTTCGCACTCGTCAAATCCGTGCGTCACGGTCCGAGCCACATGTGGGAGTCGGGAGTAGATGGCGCATTCGAGTTCTTTTGCGTGCGGGCTCCGGCTCCAAGGTCCGGCTAGGGTAGAACCCGAGCATCTCGGTTCGAGCCATTTGCGAGTCGGAAGCAGGTTGCGCGTTCGAATTCTTTTGCGCGCTCGAGCCATTCGCGAGTCGGAAGTGGCTCCCGGGACCTGCTCCAAGAACTCAAGTACTTTTAAAAGGAAGCACGTCTCGGAAGCCTCCGGAAAAATGAAGAACTTACCCATCTATAGTAGGTACTTGATAAAAAATATACGATGACATTAAATGAGGATAGAAAATACAACAGCAGCAAAAAATAAGAAAAGAAACTTTTGATTATATTTGAAATTGAAAAAAATTCTTTAAATTAAGCAAAAAAATTGTGCATTAACTCCGCACAACAGATTCTGAAAGACATTATTTCTCTAGTTCATCTTTGGGGATGCTGTGTGGTGGGTCTACTAACGTGAACTTAGATAACAGTGATCTATTTTCACACATTTAGATTCTCCCCCTGGAGAACGAGATGCAGGACCCCAAGTCGTTCGGAGGCAACACGGGCGTCTTGAACCGCGCCATGTCCATCATCGTGTTCCTGTACGTCGGCATGGGTCTCTTCGGCTACCTGCGCTATGGAGAGGAGGCAGCTGGAAGCATCACGCTCAACCTGCCCAGTGACTATGAAGTGTGAGTCTATAATATATTTATAACCGCTATACTTATTCAATTGTTTCAACGTGTCCTAAGTTACTTCGGACACATTTATCGGCGAACTGAGAACCTGGAAAACTCGTGATCACTGGCAAAGTGGAAGACAGGAGAATCAGAGGAACATCACCGAGGCGTTTGAGTGATCAAATATTGCCTAGTGTTCTTCGGAAAATGGAATGGGATTCATGATTGTCAACAATAAGAAAACGAGTAAAGAATAATAATAAAGTAGTGATTCTGCCACAGATCTTAGAAACAAGGCCTTGATCCATTTTTAGCAAAGTGTTGCCAACATCGTTCACCCGTACCACTGGAAATTGCTTATACGCCAGCGGCGTCCTACTTTCGTTTCTATTTCCACAACAAAAGCATTATCAGTGGAAAAGATATGAATTCATGGTGATCTCTATAGACCAGTGGTTCTTAACCTGGGTTCGATCGAATCCCAGGGGTTCGGTGAGTCAGTCTCGAGGTCAAGACACACACTCCCTACTCATATGATTCGTGATGACACGCCCCGCTTTCCAATTAAGAAGGGTTCGGTGAATGCGCATATGAAACGGGTGGGGGTCAGTACCATCAAGGAAGAACCACCGCTATTGATGGATCGCATCATATAAAATCAGTAATCGGCATCAAATCACAATTGATCACCGGCAATCAATCAATTACAAATAATATGTTAACTTCACAAAACAGACATACACAACAGATCTGTATTATTTCTAAATAAATACTCACCGAGATATTAAAATGATAATTGCTAATTGCTTTCCGTCATTGATTTCAATTTAAATGTTTCAATAGTACCACGCATACGATGCTACTTCTATAGAAGCTAACAACACTAGTGTAACAAATAACTCACCAATTACTCGCGTGATCACAATACATGTCCATTTCGAAAAATCGCTACACTTTTTCACAACCCTTGCAAAACAATTTTTTTACATTTTTATCTTGATATAAATAAAATTTAAACTGCCGAGGTTTGTAATTTTTCATTAATCTTTTATTAATAAAATCAATTAGAATTAGTGATTTTAAAAATTGTCTTCATCCCTCCACACACTTTTTTCCTATTTATTATTATTATTATTTAAAATACATACATATTTAAAAAGAAAATATACGGTTCTTAAAACTAATTACATTAAATTAATTTCTTGTTAACGAAACTACCCCACACTATAGAGAAACATTTCTTGTGTTTGAATTTGGAAGTAATGCCATTGTAAAATAGGTACAGAAATTATATTATTTGAAGTAAGACATAAATAAATTTATACAGCATGATAACATGTACATATGATGAACTTGAAAAACATAAGAGTAACTAAAATTATGTGCACAACATAGAAATAACACAAAAAGAAATATTATAACATTTGATAGGTAGGTGGTAAGTACATAGAGTTGCTTCAAACATTGATATTTGCAATCGAAGGTATATAACAATAAAGATGCAACAATAAGTGCATTCAAATAAAGCAATATATTTTTTAATCAGTTTGAAAGCTGAAATAATATTTAAAGAGCAAGAAAAATTGTAATATTTAAAAAAATTAATTAATGATAAAATTAAATAATTAATTACATACTAAAAGAACATAGTGTAATTTACACTAGATCAATATCTACTAAGGTATATGTAATCATATGATGTGTAAAATTCGTTGGTGTTGGGTTGGTCTAGTAGTTGTTTGATTTGGGATTTAAAAGCTTTGAAATTTTTTTCAGATGTCATTTCATATAATTTTTTTCTTTGTTATTATTACTCATATCTCCATCAATTAGGATTAAGAACTATTCGAAACTGTAAACTATACTAGACGAAATTAGTAAGCTGTTTTATGGACATTCGTAATACGTATTTTAATTATGTAACATTTTATACCTAACTTTTCACTTGTACGGTGAATGTCTAAATAAATTGACTCCACCGTTTTTAATAACCCGTAGAGATTAGTAATATCTCTTCGCGCTTCCTTGTCACAGAGAGGAAGAAGAGTGAGAAGTACGTGCCTTAGAAGTATTATTAGTTTTAAAATGACAGCTTATGCAAATCTAGCAATATTAGTTTTAAAATGAAATCCTTGATTTGCGAATGCGAATTCCATTGAATTCTTCCACCCTCTTGCATCAAATTTGTGCGACTGAAATTTAAACTCAATATACACCGTGGCAAATGAAAGTTCAAGTTTTAATAATTAGGTATTCAAAAATTTGAACCGGTGGTGTCCGATTCCAATAAGAATTGACTTATTCTCCAATTTCGTTTGGTTTGGGCCGTTTGGGGTGAGAAAGGTTTAGAAATTCTCAGAAATAAGTCACCTACCAGCGGCGAAAGTAACGGCGTTCCACAATTTATTATTTCAGAGTTAATTTCGGCGCTGACACTGCAACAAGCTTTTGAATTTACTGAGCTGACAAGTGTTTTTATTATTACTTATACAGGAGATGCTGTGAGGTGGGTTTTTTTATGAGATGAAGGAGGGTCTCTTCAAGACCCGCATGTTACAGGAGAGAAAAAAGAATCAGAGTGTTCATCTGAAAAAAGAATAATTCACACGCGGTAGAAGTGAAACCTTCAGAAATCTAAAGTAGACAAAAGTGGTAGGTAATTCTGTGAAGCACCGCACAAAGAGGAGACCGATTAAACTACCTCATTCTCTCGCAGGCTAAATCCTATAGACGTATGTGTTTGTCTCTTTTTAGTGTCGCTGTTTTTCTTTCCATCTAGTTTCAAATCAAAGATTTTAAATCAAAGGTGCTAAGAAGTTCTCACTTTAAAAACTTCTCGACCGATTCCACTGAAAATTTTAATTTGAAAAGCAACATTAATACGAAAGTGGATAAACCGTTAACCATTGAATTTAGATTAGCACTAGTATGTACTCACGCTCTGGATTGCTACGTGGCCATCACGTCCTTAAACAACTACATTTTCGTCAGGAATGAAGGACCCAGTCTCCAGGAGTCGCCCACTACGAAAGTGATTAAACCATTTAATATTTAATTATTTCGTCTTCCAGTTTGGCCCAAGTAGTCCAACTGACCCTGGCCGCAGCCATCTTCATTACTCACGCTCTGGCTTGCTACGTGGCCATCACGATTGTCTGGAACGAGTACATCTTCGTCAGGATTGGAGGACCCGACCGCCCAGGAGTCGTCTATTGGGAGTACCTCTGCAGGACCTGCATCGTCCTCGTCACATGTAAGTGAACATAATTATATTTAATATGTTTATCTACCTCAATACCATAACACTAACACTTATAATATTTGTATGTACCTCGTTACCACTTTAAATCGCGTTGTTTTATGTGTGTGCGTACTAAATGGAATGTTATACATAAATATACATGTATATATTTTTTTTGTTATATATAATACATTAACAGTGTAAAGAAGCTTTGACTGTCCAACTAGGAAGGTCTCCCGTTCTCGTTGTTATCCATTTTATTTTGCATTAACCCTACATAGGAGGTCCATGAGTAATATAATTTTCCCCAGGGCCTACGTCATATTTGGGGATTCTGTGCTCTCCTTCTTTTTTGAAAGGAAGGAGAGGAATTTCTGGGAAAGAAAAAGGTATGTGGGGTGGGTAGGAATCGTAGGAATCTAGGGATCAGTGTGTCCAATGACGTATGAATCCTTAAGGTGAATGGTTCTCGGGGCGGCGGTACCCACAACCGCCTCCCATGAATTCATCATCATACCATCCTAATTTTATACATATGGGTACTAATAGTAACTAATCAACTTTTCCTACCTTTCTAATATTTTATCTAAATCTTTTTTACATTACAATATGGAGGAACATTAGACCTTTATTTTTACGCACCAGATTTAAATGTCCGGGTTTAATTTTCCCCACAGGAAAAACTAAACCCTTTCACACACTTCCCAAATGATCATCTGGTCAATCCACGTTATGCAATTGCACTATATAAGTATTATAATTACAAAACAATACAAGAACAACATGTCAACCTACCAGAGACCAGATGGGAAAATAATTCACCGACTCCAGATATTTTCATATCAGAGGGTTCGGCTCTGTGGAATTCCTAATTGAACCTATAAATCCTACTGATCTCTCAATATAAATATTTAAAAAATCTTTTGTAATCCTACATGTATTTAAAATTACCGATTTTTGCATTTTTATATATAAATTCTTTGACAAATCTAATACACCTAAATTTTAAATCAGAGACCTAGGTATAATGCCAGTAGTTGTGTTATTTCACAATTAATTCATTTAAAATAATATATAGTATATTTGCGGCATGTTCCAGAGTGGAAGATACCATCAGTATCGCCCTGGTGTAAGACCACCATTCAGAATTGAAACGTTGCTTGAAAATGGCTTTAGCCGTGTTTAGTGACCAGATCTGAATAGCCAGGTACTTCCCAACCTTCCTCTTCCCCACCTCCTTCCCCTCCCCACTACCTTAAGCCCCACAACATACCCCAATTGGGGATGCCATAGTCTCACTGGCTCCAGACGGGAGCAGTTGAGATTCTTGTGCGGTATTCACTGTAAAAAAAAAAAAAAGCCGAAATAACAAATGGTAATATTTTTATAGTCCGAGAATGCCAAATTCTTTTAATCTCATTTCCTAAATCTGTGTATTTTCTATTTTTTTCAGAAACAGTGTTTTGAATATTACAGAAATTTGGAATAGCTACATCAATGATATAAGTTATTTTTTTAATTTTGTCATGCAAAACTATATCAGGTCTATTATGACTAATTGTTCTGTCTGTTAGTATAGTTTTATCATAATATATTTTATAAAATTCATTTTCTAAAAATGAATTTAGTTCATATTCATAATATGGTACTATATTACGGTAGTCAATCAAGTTATGTTTAATTACCAAACTTTGGTGAAAATGATATTACCATTGTAACCATTTTTAACAGTTAAATTGTTATTTCAAAAGCTCCATAGCTCATAGAACATAACATTTCGAGCAGAAATTCGATGCGTTGACTTAAAATATTCAGACAAATTCGATTTTAACAGAGCTCACCGCTCTATTGTTTTTAATATCTATGCGTGGTTGTATATTCCGGTGAAATCTTGTTCAATGAACTCAAATTTGCGTTGAATTTAAGTGTTGTGATCGTGTGAAGAACAATTCAGACAAACGAGAATATAATAAAATGTAACATCATATTTTATAATATCACGTGACTTTTCAGGGGTCCGCGCTTGTTTTAATATAAATTATCTACCTACCTTATATTCATTAATTATATTCCTCTGACTATTTATTTACGAAAGGTAGGATTTTACTATAAATACTATTATAGAAATAGGTCTTCCAAAATAGTTACACTTTAGTTACAGCCGCGTCCTGAGGACTCTCGGTTTCTGTCTTACCCTCTCGTCGATCTTCTTATTGTCTTAACTTTCTAACATTTCTTTAATTTTTTTGACGTAACCTGTCCATAGAATCGACAATTAAGAGGAATATAAACGCTAGAAATATTTCGAATCTCATGCCTGCAAAATTTTAAAATCGAGCGTCTTTTTGCACGAGGCTAGTAAGCGAAAAAGTTGTTTTTATTTATTTTGTGGATAATTTTATAAGAACGAAAAAAAGTTAGAACATGGACTAACTAACTAACTAACTAACCATCACGCCGTTTCCCCGCAGGGGTAGGCAGAGAGGACGGACCGCCAAACAACTCGGTCTTGGCACACATTCTTTGCCTCACTCACATTCATACATCGTCTCATGGAAAACCTCAAAAATAGTCTTAGCCATAAAGGTGTATTTAAAAAAAATTGTTTCTTGTATTACTTCATAGTTAAGTCATGAAAAAACAATTTTTTTGGTGGTTTACGCTTATATTTTTTGTTACGTAAATAATAATTTTATTGTAATTCCAATACATAGAAAAGCTAGTAAAAGCTTCGTTTTATCCGTAGCATATTTTTTAATGTTCATACTGTAAGCCGATTCGTCGTAAAGATGAATCAAAATAGTATCTAAATAGGATTTCACGTATATATTCATCTTAATAATAATATTATTCTAAACTGCATTTAGGGGTAAACACTTTTTTATGTGATGCCGAAATTGTTTGTGAAATGTCGTGAGGCTGGAAAAAGCGGAAAAGTTGAATGAGGAGAAGAAGAGAGTTTGAAATCTGATCTGATCAATTTTATTAAAGCCATTTCAAGCGATGTATCCAGTCTGAGTGATGGTTTCTCTTCGGGGCAAAACTGAGAGTACCTACCTACGGATCACGCATCTCTTCTTCATAAAATAAGGTGCAAACAAAAATGGAGATCAGCTTCATTCCAGCCTTCCACTTACTCTTTCCCATCTCCTTCCCCTCCCCCCCTTCCTTTAACCTTATAACATTACCCTACTTGAGAATTCTGTAATACCAACAAGCAACGATACATTATTTTTTTACATGTATAATAAACAATAGTATTACTTTTTTGACCAAGCGTAGCGAACTGTACTAATTAGACGGCTTCAACTATCATTATAAGCATTTCAACTCTCTGTAAATTTGATTGTGTTTTCGTTTTCGAAAATCAACTGCAGCCACATTCTTACTCACTTATTCAAGTACCTAAACATTACTTTGACAAGATGGAGGGGGTTTTTTAATTATATTAATAATGGTTCAGTAAAGACACCTTTTTTAAACGTGAAATCTTCATGTTGCTTTGACTTCCTTTAGAGCATTGTTTCTATATTACGGTTCCAATGACTGAAGAAAGTTAGAAAAAATATTTGTCATTGGGATATTGGAGGTTATCCACCACTTACCCGCCCTGGTAAGAGTAACAGATTACTCCTTCAAGTACTATAATTTTTTGAAAGAACGAAGCTACATTTAGTTTAGAACGAGTTTAAACCTACAATGTCCCTGTATACGTTGTTAGTAAGCAGTTACTAACAACGTATGCAGTGACATTGGAGGTCTAGTTTCGTTATCAAATGTAGAGTCGTTTTTACCAAAAAAATTAGAGTCCTTGCAAGAGCCTTGAAGGGGTAACCATCTGTTACCTATACCAGGGCGGGTAAGTGGTGGGTCCTCCAATCCTAGTAAGCAGTATGCAAGTGCTAGTGCTAAGCGGGAAATACAAGATATAATATGTGTTAGCATGACAAAATATAGACAAGACAATGGGACAGGTTGGTGAAATTGAAATTGACAGTTGGTGTTGTTGTCATTGGGATAGTGACGTTTCTTTAGAAAAAATTTCAAATTTCTTATTTGAAATGTTATAAAAATATACTTTTCTGTAACTAAGCGGGTAGGTATTTAAGTACTAAAGTATTTAAGTGTTTTTGGTTTCGATTCATTAATTATGATAAAATTAAAAATGTATCAGCTTGTGTACGCCTGTCTCAACACAGGTATACCCTAGTGAGACAGGCATCGAATAATGTAATGTAAACATACCTTATATAGATAAATAAATCTATGTATTTTTGGATGCGAGGTCTACTGTTCACAGAACTACTTGGGATTACGCTCATCACACAACACGATGCACAATTGAAGGATCAACGAAACATTATTTAACACTATTCCCATATAAATTAGTTTACAATAATGTTAATTGCCAAGAGTTGCTAAATACGAACGTACTTAATCGTTCAACACGCTCTTCTGTCCTGTTTTTGAACATTGCAAAACGAATTGTAAACAAAATTGTTGTCTGAACAGACTATGCAATAATTACAATAACATAATCCAAAGTGGACATTTTTAATTACGAACTTGCCAAACACAAAAGTCATTAAAATAGAATTTCGCTAATGTTTCGTGAGTAATGTTATGTTTCTATTGTTTATATTTAAGTATAATTGTGTGGTGATTTGATTTGTGGGTAGAACCCAAAGATATTGAAATATAAGTAGAACCTGACTTCTTATGGTTACCAATAATTTAATTTTTCGTTTTATATCATTTTTGGCTTCACATTATTTCTTATATTTAATTATTTCTTATTCCTTATCATGCGCACTTGAAGTGAAATATCACAAAACTGCGCTATATAAATACTACGTTATTATTATTATGCTGTCTTGTAGTCTTATTACAAGTAAAGTACAAGGATGATCCGAAAGATGATGATGATAAAGAAGTTTCACTTCAATATATCCATAATAGGTTTTTAATTGAAGTGAAACTTCTTTAGCCCCGTTAGTGATTTTAAATTCGGATGAAACGAAAATGCGTCACCGAAATTTATTATTTGGGTCCTCGGGTCTAATATAATGCTCGTAATAGCTAATATAAATTCACGCTTCAGCGCGAGAACCCGATAGTGCAGCGCACGATAAGTCTCAGCGGCCAGAGAGAGAGACATCCAGCGAACGGATGTTCGAATAAAACGAAATAAATTACGACACCCAAAAAAAAACTTTTTATTTTTGTGAGATCAATATAAAATAAACAGGCGACATCTAGCAATTTTATAGTTGTTACTCATTTTACATGAGTAACGTGACTTTTTTTTGCTATATTACTCATGCACAAACTGATAAAATGCAAACTGTCGAAAAAGAGTAAATAAATAAATTATATAAATAAATGTTCTCTCTTTTCCAGTCTTGCTTGCCGTGGCCGTCCCGGCTCTGGACTTGTTCATCTCTCTGTTTGGTGCCCTCTGCCTGTCCGCCCTGGGCCTTGCCTTCCCCGCCATCATCGAGTCCTGCGTCTGGTGGAACCACATCACCCGCCAGCAGCGCGTCATCATGACCTCCAAGAACACAGTCCTCGTCATCATCGGACTGTTCGGCCTGGTGGTCGGCACCTACAGCGCCTTGGCGGCCATCATCGTCGAGTTCTCACGCTAAGCTGTACCCACACCCTGTGGACTTCCAAACGTTTAATGAGGAATTCCAATCGAGATTTAGGTATTCTTTCTTCTTCAATACATCTATTTCAATTTCGATTTTGTTTTCGTGAATGAATTAATGCAAATTTTAAAGGTGGAAATTAGTACACTTCCCAACATCCCATCGAGCTGAAACTCGGCGGATAGACTTGTTGTCGATAACAATGCATTATATCAACGTTTGGTGGTACTCACGCACACAAACACAATTCTCTTAAAAAGGCTACTGCGGGCCCAGGCCTGAAAATTGAAAATAGATGTATTATAGTAAAAAAAACTTTGTTTTTATTACGGGTTGATTTTTTAACACGTTTCGCTTCTTTAAACTTAATTGCCAGTATTTTTGTACTTTTTAATAACATTTTCGTGTTAAACACCCCTTTTTTAAGCTAGAGTTTTTTTGTTCTTAAAAACAGTACAACGTTGTGTTGAATTTAGTGGCGTCAAGATTTTACGCCAGAGCTGAGTTGGAGTTTTTAGATTTATTTTGATTTTTAAGATCATTTTCTTTTTCATTAACACACACGGATGGATCTGAGGAAAATAATTTCCCTCATGGCGTAACTATTGTATATTGTAACATATTGTAACTATTGTAACTATTGTATAGCTATTCAGTATTCAATGCTGTTGTTATACGAGTATATTAAAAAATTTTACAAGTTATAAAATTTTCGATGGAATTCCTCTTTCACACAATTCATGACCCAAGCGAAAAGTGAAGAAAACCGATACCTTCTAACTTATTATGAACGTACATTGTCCTGTATTAATATTTATAAACCACCTTTATTTTTGTTATTTTGCTTTCTCTTACAGACCAGTATCAGAAGTAAATGTTTTCAGTTTTTTACGAATGTTACTTTTTTTATCTTATTAGGCTCCTTTATATTCTGCGCTGTATCAGCTATTATTTATTTAATTAAGTATGTACAAGGTTGATTTATTCAGTACCTAACTGAAGACTTCAATTGTTGGTTCAACTAGTCGTAGAAACTGGAAAAAGCCTCTAGTCTATGTTCCGTTAAAATATCCCTTAATTAAAATCTTTTAATAAAACTATGATTAGAATAACTCAATTGTTGATTTTCGTGCCAATGTGATTGGTGCTGTGTATGATTAGTGTATTTATGTATTTTTGATAAAACTGAGTTGTGCTGTCATGTTTGACGTTAAAAGAAATTTACAGAAGTATTAAAATGCATGAAAATAATATTTATATTTCAGACGGTTTTAACCTTCCATATGATTATTTTTTGATGGCGTTATTCAATTTCGTAATAAAATACCTCTATTGGTTTAGGCTTCAGGATACGGTTTAGAATAAACGTTTCCGTAACAACTCAGAATGATGCAATTTCAACATCCCTTTGAAAAGTCATAAAAAATTATAAAAATAAAAATAGGCCATAACCTAACCTAAAGTAACCTATTTAACCATTTTTTTTATATTGAAGTGAAACTTCTATCACCGCTGTGATTAGGATTTTGGATGAAACGGAAATGACGATCATTGCACCTGCGACGCATCAACTGCGCTCATCGGCCGCTTTGATAATGACATCACTTTTAAAGGCTCCTATTGGTTGAGATATGAAATGGAAATTATGCGGGGTCTGCGCTCATTGGCTATGACCTCACTTTTCAAGTATTGGTTGAGATTGTTTTGGTAAAGTTTCGCTTCTACCGGGTGTAAACTGCACTCGACTTTTTTTTCATCACTTTAAATGACTTTTGTAATGAAATGTTAGTTGCATGATTCTGAGTTTTACGATTACCCGGATCATGTTATTGCATAAAAAATCTTTACAAATGATTTTGCTGTCAAAACTGACATGGAAAAAAAATTGTTAGTACTGTCGAGAGAAACATACAAGCTATATTTTTGGTTCCACGATAACTCAGAAACAACTCGACTCAACACCTCTGTGAAGAGTCATTAAAAGATACGAAAAAATTGAAAAATAGCCCATAACTTAACCTAACCTATCTAACTTTTCAAAGGAGTTGTTGAGTTGAGTTCATCCTGAGTTATCCGGTCACCATAATTTGTGCCATAGTTTAAAGTTACCGATTAAATTGCATCCCTCGAGTAATCAATTATTATATATAAGTTCATCAAACCCTTTTTCCAGATAACTTAATAATAATAACTTATATTATATACTGCGTTTAGCGCATATTATAGCATTTCATAATTAGTAGTAACTGTATCAAACTTTTTTATCTTTTTTTTCCCCATTTATAATTTAATTTGTATGCTACATTTTCATGTACCGATTACAAGACTACTAGTTTAAAAAACGAAAGCTTTATGAAATGGAAACTCGTATCCGCGTTGGATCGTATTCTAGAATGTTAACAATTATATAATATTAAATATATTCTCGGGTAAAAGTGACTCTATAAAAGACTACTTTGGCTAGGCCATGTGATATTATAAGAGGAGAATTCATGAAATGGAACAAATTTGTCAAAAGATTTTTAAAAACAGACAAATTTGTGAGAGGAAAGTTATAATATGTAGGATGAATTTATGAGTGGGAACAATTTTGATAAGATAGTTGGTAGAAAGATTACATAATTGTTATCATGGGCTAGTCTTCCAGAAACAGTTTATAAATATTTTTTATGAAATTATCGTCACAAATCAATAAAATCACTGGGGTCTATAAATATACACTAAAGCTAAACAATAATTAAAAATCTCGCAGATCTGGACTGTTTAACTGATTGATTTCCAAAATAACCAAGTCAATTAAATATTTTATTCCTTCCGAATAAGTAATCTATTGGTTTGTTTTCTATTATTTTTATTTTGGCTTTGAGAATTTTTTTACCCACTAATTTCAAATAAAAATCTTTCTAGCATTATTCTCTTAGATTGTGTAGAAATTATTGTTAGTAAGTGTAGTATCTCTATGTTAGTAAGTGTAGTATCTCTACATTAGTAAGTGTAGTATCTTTATTGTTGTAAGATCGCTGTGAATGAGATGATTTGCAAATTATTATTTGCACTGAAAAATGTTTAGACACAAACGGGCAAGGTTTGTTTCAGGATTTCTCTAGTCGAGTTGGGATTGTATTGAAATACGTGGATGATTGTTAGTTGTTCAAGAAGAGTTTTTAGAATTGTTAATCCATTTTTCTTATGAGTGAGTTATGTTCATATTTATAGATAAGATTAGTTTGCTTATGCGCTTCAAATTATAAGTGTTAATTAAGTGCTTGTTTTCTTTTAAAGTAATACGCTAAAGTTGTTATTGCGGCGAAAAATACTTAGGTTAAAATTTCTCAATCAAACAGAATCCATAATCCTCAGATCGAGAATATTAAAACTAACGGGGAATCTAATGACTATAGAAATCGTGAAACATCCTTGCAAATATTTTAAAAATACAAATCTTTCGCTCAAACGTGGTGTCCAGTTCAAATCCAGTGCTCCAGTGCTAGTCATCAATAATAAAGAGCATTACCATTTCAAAAAACAAATATTATATTCAAGGGTTTCAGATGAATGGATAAGTTATACAAAAGTAGGAACGTGCATAATATTATGTGCATATCTGATCTAATGAGTTTCTGTTTAAAATTGAATTGGAATTTTTTTCGTTAAGGATTAACAAACACTTAGATTTAACCACTTTTATTGTTAGGCTTAAGTATTTTTTTTAATGAAGTATAAGCAATGCTTATGAAACATTGTTGTTTTTTTTTTAAATAATAAACGTGATTAAAACTAATTGTTTATTAATTTTTATTTGAAAATGGTGCCACAAAGTAAATTTTATGTCTTTGAAGAATTTTTTTTTTACCGACCGCTTAAATGTTAGAAAAGCTTTCGCATTTATTTTTGCTCTCGTAGTAAACATTTACAAACCCAAATCAGAACAAATTCATCCTAATATAAAATAACCCTGTAGAAGTTAACTAGTTTTTATTTCCATTATTTATCAATAATTTTATTTTACTATTACAATAATTTTGTGTTTACTCGATTATTATTATTTTTCCTCAATATTGTTTGGATTATGTTCTTCCTCTCGATTAGTTTGTTTTTCATTATCCGCTCTTATAACATTATATCAATGCCATTTGCTCATTTTTTGCATGGTACAATGAGAGCAGAATAGATCATTTCTGTGATGCTCATTGTATGAAACAAGCCAATTGTTGTGATAATATTATTATTTGTAAGCAGCTGAAAGTACGGGGGTATTTCACCATCCTCTTGATAACTATTCATAGGATAACGCATAATAATAAATAAACAAATAAATACTCACAGTAGGTAGAAAACTCGGCTAACTTATCCAATATATAGCCACCATTCATCAGTTTGAGTACCGAATAGTAAATCAGACTTAATAAATAAATAAATCGGAAATCGTAAATACACATTACCCTGTGGAAAAGCTATCAAAGTATTGTGAAATACCCCCTTGGTGAAATTAAATCGATAACTTGCCAGTTTGTAACTAACAAAGAATTATTATACAAATTTGATTCCCAAATAAATTTTACCGGTTGATAAAATTGTTTGCCAAATCTGAAATTAATTTGGCACGTCACACAGTGTGCTTTTCTCTGTACTACTGTTTTATTTTATTATCTGACCAATATTTGACAAAAACTTTTTAAAAAGTTTACCTAAACATTTTCAAAAATGTGTCAGCAATCTGGCAGTATTCGGATAACACCAAATTTATTTATTAAGTACCTATTTAAGTATTTTGTAATCCATCCGTTATTTGTCATTTTTGTCTACTTTAATAATTTATTTTGCAGCGCACAATTTTCATTTATGTAATCTTTATTAGCTGTAAGTATAAATGTGTAGTATTCTTTGTGTTAGAGATAGTTAAGAATTTTGGAACTCAAAAGAAGTTCAGACATTTTCCTAGTTTTTAAGATATATCAAATATGTAATATGAAAAATGCTAAAAAGTTACTTCAACAATGAGTAACTCTTTATGAGGGGCATGACATGTACCAATATTCCATGAGACAATTTCATACGAAATCTTTCTGAGAATAAGGAATACATACTTACATCTTTCCTTTAATAAATGCCAGCCTTCTTTTAATAAATGTATCAATTGTGATTGTGATTGTGTCTAATTTATTATCCCTTTTAGGTACCGAATTTGCTATAAGAAATGTTAAATGAAAGCATACAAAAAAAAAATGGATATCGTCTGTAGCGTAATGGTCTGTGCATTTGACTTGAAATGAATGTTGGGGGATTTGATTGCTGCCAGTGTATAAATTGGATTTAGAAAAGCTGTGTGCTAATAAATATTCTTTACAAAGTAATCCTTTCTTAATTAAAAATCATATCAAATCATTCTTTGGAGAGTAATCATTTGGAGTTTGTGTAGCCGTGTCTTCGGCGACACTGTTTGCACAAACATTGACAAAAACATGTACATATTTTGGTGTAGGCTCTTTGGTGGGGGTCACAACATTTTTTGTTTTCCATTATTATGGCCCTTTCCCAATGTTTATGTTTTCATTGGATGTTTTGAAAAAATTTTGTTGCTGGAGACTCGAATTAACAATATTTCAAACATCACAGACCCTTACTCATCTGTTACTGCAAGCGGTGAATTATTCTTTATCTCTTTCGCTTAACCTGACATGTGAGGACGCAAGAGCAAGTTTAATTTATTGATCCGCTACCGTAAACTGCAAACATTTCAGTTTAACTCACAAAACGTGTAAGAGGAGTCATTTTATGCCCCAGGGTCTTGTTGTAACATGTAAAGGCATACCTACTTATTTGAGACAACTGGCCAAAACAATAGGGGTCACGGGAAGCCTGGCAGATGTGAAACACCGAAATTCATTTTTAATGAAGGAAGTGAAAATGAAAGTAAACAAGACACATTTTTGATAATAAACAAATGAATTTTTTTATTATTATTGCAAGGAAATATATTACGAATTAAAAATTCTTTAAATGTGGAATCTTTGTCAATTTTAGCGAGAATAGAAGCAAATTTACAGCACAAAGATGAAGCGTACAAGAGCGTCATCCCGTCTTGCCAAGCAACAGTAGGTCTACCCCCCTAGGTGTGCCAAAAGGTGGTTCACATCAATAATAAAACTTGAAAATTAACTTTGAAAATTGATGAATGGTTCAATTAATGGCTAATCTGAAAAATAACTGGCCCTAAGATTCTTTATTACAAATTCTTTAACACACTTGAAGAAATATTATTTCCTTCTCTTTTCTAGGCATTTCACTTCAGATTTGGACTAGGCTGATTTTGGTAAGAATCTACTAAGTGATGGTATGACCATATTGTGCGTCCATAGGACTAGAGTTTAATCTCAACATGGCCAAAATAAATTATGGGCAGTGGGCTTTGCTGGAGCCCGTGTGCCTGAAATAGCTACTGAATGTAGTGCAATACAAGCACACTTGATCATTGTAGCTCCGTACACAGACATTGTAGCTCAAATCCAAGAAGGTGAGTTCAGTAGAAGACGTTGAATGAATGAAAAATAGTAGTTATGTAGGTATTTGGTTTAGGAACAAGGTTTAGTAATTATTTTCAAGGTCTTCCATTAAGAACTGTTATAATAAAGAAAACTACTTTTTTAGATACTTATGAATGTTTATTATTAAAAAAACTGAATTTCATATTTAATTATTTTTATATGAAATCACATTAAAAGTAACAAGGAAATCTTAGCAATAATTGATCACAATAGCTTAATTATAAAAGAGAAAAAATATACATAAGTTATCGCCAATCGTGGGACAATAAGTGAGGTTCAATAGCTATTAGCTGACTCGTAACATTATATCTGTTTTAAAAATATATTTCAATTAATGCCATTATATTTTACTTGAATTAATTTCATAATCATACATTTGATTTAACTTCATCATATTACATTTGAAGATTTCAACTAAAGTCATAATATGTAATATGTCTGAATTCATTTCATAATCGTATATTTGATTTAACTTCACAATATTATATTTGTATTAACTTCACAAAATATTTGAGTTCACTTCAAAAAAATATTATATTCGTGTGAACTTTACAATATTACATTCAATAAAACTAAGAAATTATCATGGAGGTGGGGAAGGGGGGAGGCGGCGTTGTTGAAAGCTCTGCAGAGGAGTCGTGGAGCGAACTGGTAATGAAGGAGCCTGGAAAATTAGAAAATATTAATTATTAGATATAATCCAGAACAAAAAAAACGAATACACATTTTACACGAACATCTCAAAACTAACTATTTTCCTTCCCAAAATATACACTAGTGGACTTAAGTATGGACACTTTTTGAGATTTCTTGTATCTTGTCATTTGCCTTATAAAAAAACAACTTATTTTGTTACGGAACCTTTCTAAGTTTTTTTTCGTGTTCCTTGTGCTATAATTGATTAATAAAAGTACCATACGATATGCCATATGGTGATTCAAAATTCTTATCACTTTTTATGAGAAATGGGAGCAAACCCCTTTAAAACAACCAATTTTTGAGAATAATGTTTTTGAGTTTTGGCAACCCTAAAATGTCTCGTCTTCTGTATAAACCAACCACAAAGTGCAGGGGATCGTCGTGTGCTCGAATCAGGACACTTTAAGATGCAATATGATTAAGTTTTACACCCGTAGTAGTCAGTCATCCATTAAATAAAAGTGATATTGTTTTTTTTTTATAAATATTATTAAAATGGCTCCTAAGGTGCCAAAACATGCCGATTGGTCGCCCAAAGAGAAGCAAAGCTGTTGCACTTTGTGAAGAAGGCTACACATACGAAGAAAATGCAAAAATATTGGGTGGAGAAGCTACCAAGTCTGGAGTAAGAAAGGCTTGCCAACGCTGCAAAGAGTCTAAAACTACAAAAACTGTCCGAAAATCGTCCAAAATCCAAAGGTTACGCCACAAAATGAAAGGAGCATGTGTTCCCTTACCCTGCAGAACCATCGTCAAACATCCGAAGATATTAACAAGGTCGTTAAAGCTGCTGGACTCGATATTACTGATATAACATTTAGGGAGAAATAAGGCAAGAACAATAAAAGTCTTACCAAAACATGAAACAGAGGCATAAACGGCTGAAATGGGCTGTAACACATAAGGAATGGACCTCAGAAGACTGCGCAAAGGTGATATGGAGTGATGAGACCAAAATTTTCACTTTTGGGAGTGATGGTATCAGATTTGTTCGTTGCCGTCAAGTTGAAGATGTGATACCATAATGCACTACCGCGACAATGGAACTTCCTCTGAGTGTATTGGTGTGGGTTTGCATGATAAGGGATAGTTTTGGATGTCTGGAAGTGGTAGAAGGCACAATTAAGGCTAAAAGTCATCAAAATGTGATTCTGGAGCCAAAATTATTGCTCAGCACAATGATTTGTTCGAGGGGAACCGTGGTAAATGCAATTTCCAGTAGCATGGACCCCCATGCCACATAGCAAAACGAGCATGAAATGCTTAAGAACCACCATATTGTTGTTCTACCTTGGCCAAGGAACCATCTGGACTTGAATCCTATTGAAAATCTCTGGTCTAGAATGAAAATACTGGTTTCGAAAAAGAGAAATAATTGAAATAATTTTTTCAAACATGGTTCCATGTCATCAAACCTAAAAATTAGTGACGTTTTGTGGGCTCCATGCCTAGTAGACTTTAGGAAGTTATTAAACTTAAAGAATTTCCAACGAAATACTAACGTTAAATGCTAATTTGAAATATTATGCAAAATCTTTGTAATTAATAAATAATTTGTGTTTTTCCATGTCGTTTTATTCAGCATTTTTGTTATTTTTCTAAGAAAAATATTTAAATCTATTCAAAATATAACAGTATAATATGTTGTTGAATCAATTAGCTGACAAAATTATACAAACCCCAACGTGATTTAAAAAAGAGCGAATGAACATCAAATATAAGAAATTTATGAAAAGTGTCCATACTTAAGTCCACTAGTGTATATGTAACTTAGGTATATTAAGAGCGTTTAACCAGCCAGCGGACGAAAATCTACATTTCGTCGAAAAATGTTCTTACGATCGTGCAGGGCTGTTACAATGAGAAAAATTAATTATTCTCCGTACCAGCTTTTTAAAATTATAACTCCATATTGATTTTATTTCATTCCAAATTTACTTTAATTAATACCTAATAATGTACTTTTTGAAATAATTTTTTGATTATAAGTATTCATCATTTTTCAATAATGTCTAAATTAAATAAGAATTTTAAAAAAATCTGAAATATATTAGTTTGTAGGTGCGCAAATAAATACACAAACGGACCAATTTTCGTCAAGAAACACATGTACGTATATATTTTTTAACGATTTTATTTAAACTAAAATTAAAATTCTAAAACATGCGATACCCAGATAATGTATTGATTTATTTTACTGAATGATTGTATGATTTGAAATGGGTGTAGTATAATTCAAAATCTTTTTTGAAAATTTAACAAATCGGCCACGACCTATGGTATAACCTTATTGTACTAAAAATAAACATTTTTTCTCAAATCCATAGGGCCTGCTAATAAAATACTTCTAAATTTAGAAATCTGATTAACTTCAAACAACTAATAGGTATTCTGTAAACAAAGTATAAAGAAAAAAAAACTCTCATTATGTAGATGGTATTCTTACCTGAGCAAACCAGGAGTGGTGCAAGACACTACTCATAGAAGGTCGATCCTCTGGTTTGGCAGAAAGTAGTTCGCTGATCAGATCCTGAACCATATTTCCAACTCCTTCGAAGTGTTGAGTCGGGAAACAGAAGTCACACTTGACAATGTTGGTTGTGGTTTCCTCAACGGAATCGTCTAGGAAGGGAGACACCTAGAAGCAAAAATAGAAGGGATTCAAATTAATTAAACTTTAATGTGAAAATATTTTAACAATTTATAATGGTCAATTCGTCTCTTAAAATTAAGAACATTGGAAAGATTGATAAATAAGTAACACTGTCATGTTTTAGTGCTGAAGTCTTTCTAGATTCAGGTAAATATTAGTGAAATTGTGATAATGTTGCAACAACAAAATTAATGTAACACAAACTCGAAATAGAAATTACATAATTATGAATGTCCATTTTAAGAGCTTGTAGTAAGTTTTTTGTTTTCTGTAAATTTGTGCTTCAAAACTTCGATCATATTGCTCATGCCATCAAGCATAAGGAGCCCCAAAATGCTGGCAAAGGAGAGCGATCCATCTGATTACTCAGCTACAATCCATTGTTGATGGACCGATTATCATCTCTAATGCAGACGCAATGCAAGCATGCTGAAGTAATGGAGCCTCCTCTAAGGAGCTAGCAGCATTGATCCCCGGTGCAACAGTGCATTTGTGTTAAACTCAACAGACACGAACGGAACACCCTTTCACAATTGATGTTGGTTTCATGAGAATGGGTCGTTTCTTTTACTCATATTTGTGTGATTCAGCTCTTATGTGGAACAAGCTACCGGCATCTGTTTTTCTTTCTTCATTCATTCTGGCCATTTTCAAGTCCCGCATTAATATATCCGTTCCGACAACCCCTGCCTTCAACCGCCTCACAATGCTGCCCAACAAGGTGATGACATAGTTCCTCAGATATAGTCAGGGCGCTCTTGTGAAGTGTCACAAAAAAAAAAATATATAGATGTAAAAGAGCTCATCATAATTTCACTATATTTGTATATACCCTTTCGAGGTGGAATTATAATAATAAATAACTACTAACCACATATTTTAAAACATAAATATTTAACCAAACAAAATGGTGAAAACATTGTGTTTTTTTGATTTTCTGGATAGTTAGTAGTCTCGAAGTAATTAGAGTATTATTTGGTAGCTTATAACAGACCCAATCTGAAATTAATTCCATTGTTTTAGAATATATAAAACATTCCGGTTCTTTTTAAGGCAAACACCTATAAGCAGGTATTATGGCTTCCAAAAAGATGTCCTAAAATTCTGCAGTTATTTCAGGTTGTATCCCGCAGGATGAAGATGATTTTAAAAAAATATTTGCTTTGTTCCACAGAATAACTTTAAATTATAATATCCTGTTCAAATGTATAAGCCATTCTTACCCCACTAAGGAAGACATAGAGCAGTACGCCCAGTCCCCAGGCATCGGTGTAGGGTCCTCTGGGGCGGCCAAGCACGGCCTCTGGGGCGGAGAACTCCAGCTGAGCGGGGGCGGGGGGCAACACCTCCCCCTCCCCGCTGGTGAAGCACGCCACGGCCGCACAGCCCAAGTCGATCAACTTCAGCTGGGGGGGGCCAGTGGAAGATATATCCACCATGATGTTTTCAGGCTGAAAAAAAGTAAAAATATGTTAATAATGATTGACAAATTCAACTGTTATTTTTTTTTAAATAGATTAACGCATGCCTCGATTACTACTTCTAGTGGTGGATTGAACTAGCAATGCCTGGATGGGACTTGTCCACCAATCAATGATTGATTACCTAATGGGAATAGTTGGAATACAGAAATAATTTGTTCATATAGTTAATTTTTTTAAGGTGTGCAGTAGTATTGGTTTACAATATAGTTTGAATACGGAAAGAGTCCAATCATCTAGGTTTTTTTAAGGTTTGCAGTAGAATTGATTAAAAACATTGGGGACGCCAGGAAACACAGTCCCGCCCAGTAAAAACAGCAGATAACACATCTCTTATATTTCAATATCTTTGTACCCATCTCAGGTGTTTTAAATCTCGATAGGCCAAGATGCCAAACATAACGACTGAAACCAAGTGGGTCAGCTGATGACCCCATGATTTTTTTTTTGGTGGAGATCCTTCTTTTTGTTGTTATTTGTCCATTTATTGGGCAGAGAATATTACCTATATTGGACAAAATATTTTTTCCTGCGATCAACGATTTTTTCACATTTTTTTTTAAGCGGCACATTATGCATTAATCCTTTGTGCAGGAATGCTTAAAAGGCTAAAAATATTGATAGGGTCGAGTATCAATTTAGTGGGCTCAGAAACAAAATACAAGTATCTCGGTACGATAGTTTATTTTACAAGTTCACAGAATATCAGCTAATGTTTTTTTACAGTCTCACATTACCCTTCTGAAAAAAAAAACTCCTATCTGTCAAAAAAAGAAAAATGAAACAAAACAATTCAATTCGAATTCTGGTGCGTTTAAAAAAAAAATGGATTTGTGTAACCACCGTACGAAAGTACCTAGACTACACTGGGTAGCTCGATTCGAGCCGTGACTGATTCCCTTTTGCGTTTATTTTTTAGTGACGGGGTTTTGGGTCACTCTTCATGCTCGTATCAATCCACCCGGTCTTCTTGAGTCAAAACCTCGTTATCTTGATGCTCCACCCGGACTTCTTGGATTATTGGTACCCTTTTTAATTCATCTGCGTGGATTTTAGCGGGTTTACCTCTTTTGTCTACCCAGTATATATTACCTCTTCCACTTTTCATGAGGATTTTGTGAGGTCCACTCCATTTAGGTGCAAACCCTGCGAAATTTCCTTCCGGAGACCCAGATAATTGGTGTTCCTTTACTAACACCTCTTCTCCTTGTTGGTATCTAAGTAAGGCTTCCACCGCTGGGGCGTACCTGTCTTGGTACGCTGCTTGATTCCTTCTTATTTCCTCATCTGCTGGTTCTCGCTGATGGGGTAAAACGATTGCCTCGTTCGCGTTTTCTGGGAAAGCTTGCCACTCTCCTGGTCGCGGTATATCGTATCCCAGTAGTGCTTGACTGGGTGATATGCCTGTCGCTTCGTTCTTTCTGTTGCGGGTCGTCATTATTACTCCCGGCAGTTTCTCATCCCATTTGTTGTGAGGTGAATCTCTGAGGAGAATTCTCAAGCCTTTTTTGATTTCCTGGTTTCTCCTTTCCGTGGGGTTTGAGCGTGGGTGGTATATAGCTGTTGTCCAATGATTACATTGCCATCTTTCTATTGCGGCTAACCATTGGCGGTGGATGAACTGTCGCCCGTTATCCGTGAGAATGCGTTTCGGGTAGCCGTACCTTGGAAATACTTCAGTTTCTAACTGGTGGATTATGGTCTTTGCTATACTAGACTTAATCGGAAATGCTTCTACCCATCTTGTAAATAAGTCTGTTACTACAAGAATAAATTTGTTTCCATGCAGGGTTCTTGGGTACGGTCCCATGACGTCGGCGGCGACCACTTCAAATGGTCTATTTGGTTTCGTGCCTCCTTGAGGAGCCGCGGGTCTATTTGGGCCACGTTTTGATGTGGCACATGTCATGCACTGGCGTACCAGTCTGCGGATCTCTTCGTTCATTCCTGGCCAGAAGTAATGTGCTGATATTGCTCTCGTTGTTTCTGCTGCTCCCGGGTGGTTTGCGGTGTCCGAGTTGTGGTATTCTTCCAGAACTCTTGGAATTGTGCTTCGAGGGACGAACAGCCGGTCCATCTTTCCTTCGTCTCTTTTCCAAAGTATTCCTTGATGGACGTTATACCTTGTGTAGTGATTTATATCGATGGCATTGTTTAGGATTTCTCTGTCGTTTAGAGTGTTCCATCGATCTATTCTTTTCCGTGTTTCCCGATCTGTCGGTTGTCCTGATTTTACCGCACTTGCTAGGGTTTGTTGCTCTTCCTCCTCTTCTGAGTCTATTTGGTTTATGCCGTTATCTCCGCCGACTTCCGGATAGCTTTCTCGGGTGTTTCCGGTAACCGTTTCGAGTATCATTTGCGTTGGTCCTGGGTTTCTAGACAGCGCGTCGGCGAGCTCATTAGCTTTCCCCGGACAGTGCTCTACAGTAAAGTCGTGGTCTTGTAGGAGTAGGGCCCATCTTGTGAGTTTGGCTCTTTCGTTCTTTGCCTCGTTTAGCCATGTTAGAGCTCGGTTGTCTGTGATGAGCTTAAAGTGCCTCCCTTCTAGGTAAGGCCGGTATTTCTTAATAGCCCATATTGCTGCCAGTGCTTCCTGTTCATTGCTATGGTACCTTTCTTCAGCTGGTGAGAACCGGGTGCTCGAGTATGATATCACATCTCGTGAACCATCTTCATTTTTATGGAAGAGTACTGCTGCGGCTCCTAATTTACTTGCGTCCGTTTGTAGCACGAATTCCCTACTAAAATCAGGTCTCTTGAGTTCCAGCGGCCCCGCCATTGCATTTTTTATTTGCTGCATGGCTTCTTCGGCTTCTCCGGTCCATTGGAATTTTATCTTATTTCTGGTAAGATTTGTTAAGGGTGCTGACATTTCGGCAAAGTTTGGTATGTATTCCCTCAACCAGTTGCACACTCCTAGAAAACTGCGAAGTTCTTTTCTTGTTTGAGGTGATGGTGTATTTTTAATGGCTTCTTCGTGTGGCCTCTGGGGAGTGTTGCCCGTGGCACTGACTGTGTGTCCCAAGTATGTGATTTCATCTGTGGCGATGATACATTTTTCTGGAGAGCATTTTAACCCAAACTCTGCCAATCGTTCTAGGATGAGGCGGAGGTGTCGTAAGTGGTCTTTTAAGTTTTCGGAATATATGACGATGTCATCCAGATAGGCCATGGCAAATTTTCTAAGGAACCCGGCTAATACTTGCTGGCTCATGGTTCTTTGAAATGTCTTGGGTGCACCTTTTAACCCGAATGGCATTACTCGGAACTGGTAACTGCCCCCATCTGGTGTGGTAAAGGCAGTCTTTTCTCTATCTTCTGGTGCCATCGGCACTTGCCAGTACCCGCTTTTAAGGTCCAGTACTGTGAATACCTTGGCTGTGCTCAGGTCTTTAAGTGTTTCGTGGATGATTGGCAGTGGGGAGGGTTCAGATATTGTTGCTTGATTCAACCTTCTGTAGTCTATGCAGAATCGTCGCCCTTCTTTTCCCTTTTTGGCCACCATTACTACTGGGAAACTGTACGGGGATCTGCTGGATTCTACTACTCCATCCGCTAGCATCCCTTCTAGTTGTTTGTATAAATCCTTTTTCTTCTCGTCCGAAAGGCAATGTGGTGGAACGCAGATTGGTCTGTCGGTGTTCAGGTGGATTCTGTGCGGTGGTACTTTCGCTGTGCCTGTCAAGGGGGAAAATACTTCACTATATTCGGATAATAGATCCGTGAATCCTTTTTTCTCCTGTTCTGGGACTCGATCTAATAGTGGCCCGTGGACATCGTTACTATTTTGTCCCTGGCGAATGGGCACAAAGTGGGTGGATGTCCTGATTGAGCTTCCGAAATTTAAACAGTTCCGCATGAAGTCTATTGAAGCTTCCTCTTTGGACAGCCAATCGCGTCCTAAGATGATTTCCTCCCTTAGGTTCTCTCCCACGAGGAAGTTACATTCCCGTGTTGTATTCTGGATGTCGAATTTTATCGATATCATACCCTTTATTCGCATCACGTTTCTTTTGTTCGCCAACTTGAGGCATGGAATCGAGGATTGTTGTAATTTGGTACTTTGGGCGATGCCCATTCTTATTATAGAGTGTGAAGATGCAGAGTCTACCAATGCCTGATAGGTTTGTCCCTCTATGGTGACTCTCACCCTTGGAAGGAAGGAACCTGCTATTGCCGTGTGGCACTCTGCGGTTTGTTTCGGTTTCTTCCTTCTTTGCCCGGGTTGCCGTTTTAGTAACGAGCTCCCGGGCGGTACCAGTTTCCCGAGTTTCTATCTCATCTATTTTGTTGAGCTGGGGATCGCTGGGCCGGGGGATGGCGGTATGGCGATTGGCGATTCGGCGAACGGCGTGGCGGTGATTGACGCTGAGGTGAACTGCGCTGAGGTGAACGGTGACGCGGAGAATATTGTTGAGCTGACCGGTGAGGAGATAAATTGCTTCTTGTTTGGCGTTGGCCTAGGATCTTATATCTGCCTTTAGAATTTTCAAACCTCATGGCCTGGTTCATCCACTCTTCCATGGTGGTGGCATATATGTGTATGTACTGGGGTAACATTTGGCTATTACAAAACGCAGGCACGAATACATCTAACTCCGATAATTGTTTTGCCGGGTGGAGTCGTGCAAACATTCTTTGTTTATTAGCAATAAACTCTGCCAAGGATTCCGTGTTCTCTTGTGTTTTATGGTAGATCTGGTTTTGAAGTCGGAGTTCCACTTCTGGTCCCTCGTATTCCCGAAGGAAAAATCTTTTAAAAATCAACCATTCTGGGTGTTTATAAGTATTCGCCCAGTCCTTCGCTTTGTCCCGGAGCTGGGCCGTTGCCACCCTCGTTTTGTTTTCCTCGTAGGTGTTAGCTATTTGGAAATACTCTTCGCACCGTTCCAGGAAAAGTCGTGGAAATTCTTCTAGTCTCCCAGAAAATATTGCCTCCAGGCGAGGCTCCCTTTGACACACGGCTATGTTAGCGAGTTTTGTTGCTAACATTTCAAGGATTTGTGTCGTCTGGGTGTCTGTCGTGAAGGTTTCTCCATTTGGTACATCCGCTGAGGATTGAGTTAGAGGACTGTTATCCTCATTCTCCACTGTGGTAGCGTTGCCCGCTGTTGTGCTACGTATTTGTGGCATTTTCAGTGTTTTGAGCCCACTTTTGTTCGGTTTGTTGCCTCTCTTGTCTTTGAATTTATTCGTTAAAACTCATTGATCTGACAAACACGTTGGGCGCCAATTGATAGGGTCGAGTATCAATTTAGTGGGCTCAGAAACAAAATACAAGTATCTCGGTACGATAGTTTATTTTACAACACAGAATATCAGCTAATGTTTTTTTACAGTCTCACATTACCCTTCTGAAAAAAAAACTCCTATCTGTCAAAAAAAGAAAAATGAAACAAAACAATTCAATTCGAATTCTGGTGCGTTTAAAAAAAAATGGATTTGTGTAACCACCGTACGAAAGTACCTAGACTACACTGGGTAGCTCGATTCGAGCCGTGACTGATTCCCTTTTGCGTTTATTTTTTAGTGACGGGGTTTTGGGTCACTCTTCATGCTCGGATCAATATATTTCATGCATTTAAGTAGATGTAAGAAGGATAGTACTTTTGGGGTCTACCTTCGTCCCCAGTTGGCTGCGGAAGAGTTATAAAGCTATAAAATAACTTAACCCCTCCGCAACGTAAGCAGATATAAGCGTTAGAAATAGGACAGCAGTCAAGTACAATAAGCGTGTTTATACGTCAGCGCGTGTTTCCATAGAAATCGTTCTAACTCCGTTATTGTTTTAGTTACATCCCTAAAACAAAAATTAAAAGGTCGATAGTAGATCAAGCTGCACATCCCTATCAAGTTGTCTATGGAAATACATAGCAGGAATCATCTGTCAGTCGTGTAGTTGACAAAAATATTTACCCGCGCAAATTTGCTACGGGCGGCTCCACCGTGCTCAACATTTTAAATTTTTATTAAATATTTTTATATGAAATGATAAAAAAGTGAGGTGACAAAAGTCTAATAAGTAAGTTCTATTGTATATATTACACATATATACAATAGAATAAGTATTGTTGTTTACATAATCTGTGATTTTAGTACCGTTTTCACATAAAAACATCACGAGAGTCATATTTACCTATTTTTAATGTTTGCGTTCTAAATTTTAATATTTACAAATGCTAATGTTTATTTGTAATATAATAATTTGAAAGGCTATTTTGTAACCTTTCTAAAACAGTTTTTACTATTCGGCTTCGTTCAGAAATGTTTCATTTATAGAGCTTTAATTGTGAAGCGGTAATAACAAAAAGTTTTCGTAAAATGTCATTTTGTTAGAGACACCAAAAGCGAATATTCTCGAAAATTCGGAGGGGTTAAGGTGATGCACTACTTATTAATGCAAAATCATGTGATTTTGGTTTAAAATTAGATAGCTTAGAAATATTTTAGATGCCAGAGGTAGCTAAATTAGGGTACCTAAATAAATAATAAACAAATACTGCAAGTAGCCTTGCACATTTGCCTTGAAATAATCGAGTATTTTTTTGATTAATCTTTTTAAAAGTCCAGAAAAAATAAAGTAACAGGCCTATAAAAACTACTTTAAAGTTCAAAATCTCCTACTCACAAATCCCTTTTTGGCTATACTTTTTTTGTATAATATGGAAAATTAAATTTTTTTTTAAATTATCAAAAAAACATTTAAATATTTGTGCCTGAGCTCTGCAAAATAAAATAAAACACGTTTTTCGGCAAAAAATTTTTTTCGTGAAAAAATCAAATCAGGCTACTGGTGTTAAATTGGAATTTAAACCTTATTGGCATGTATCTCATAAGGGGGCATCCATAAATTACCTCACACCTCAAGGGGGGGGGGGGGGGGGGGGGGGGGGGGAGGGGGGGGAGTAGAGAAGTGTGACAAGGGGTATGGGAGGGGTCAGCAGCTTTGTGATGTTACATGAACAAAATGACTGCCCTGTTATCCCATTACGCCCCTCCGTTGTGGTAAATATGACCGTGAGGATATTAAATTTTGACGAAAAACTTTAAAATATTACCAAACTACCAGTTTTACATGTAAAATTGTAAAATGTGTGATGTCACGCTAGGGGTGAGGGGGTCTAACAAGGGAGGGGGTGATGATGTGTGACAGGGACGGGGGCAAGGAAGGAGTGTTATTGTTAGTAGTCCCATATTTTACACAACATGGTACATCACATATCGTCGGCAGAAAGGCTAATTGACGTAACCAGCAAATCCTTTACTTTCACGAAAGTCGAAAAAACAAAAACAAAAAATTCAGAAAATAGTAATGGTAAACCCTATCACGTTGATTTTTACAATGAGCAACAGAATAATGTTTATGTTTCTACCAATATAATAAGATCTAGTTAATTATTTTAAAAAAATGATGATTTTGGTGGTTACATCCATTCTTTTTTGTGAAAATTTTACAACTGCTTGGCTGTAACCAACAATATCTAGTATGAGAAGCTCGTTGTGCAATTAATTTACGGAAAGGCAAAAGGGCGTAACCTCTTTTGTGTTATTTGTAGCTCCTAAAACCATGGTGTAACCCTCTTCGAAGGGAATCAGACTTACAATTAGTTGATGTAACCAAATTTAAATAAAAAAAATATTTTTGTAATGGGAGGTACGGCGAAATATTCTTTTAAGAACCGTTTTTTTCATATCGAAGGCAACAAGTTGATCGCTCGCAACTGACATTTTTTCAGAAATAGAGTATGCACATAATTTTTTAAATTTTTTTAAGCTCTATTTAAATAACGTCGTCATTATATCTTTATATATCATTACTTTTTTTCATACACATCACTTATTTTTTTAAAATAGTTATAGAATAGAAGTTTTTAAAAACATAATTAAATAAATATAATAAAAAATATATAAGAAAAAATTTTAAAAAACATATTGAAAAAATATTAAAAGATTGTACACCAAAAACGTCCAGGCTGGTGGCCGGCCGATCAAAGAACTCTTCAATTGAGTGTTATCTAGACTACAGTTATTCGTTGGTTTTATTCATGTATTTGATTTAGTCCTTCCCAGAACTCTCCTCTCCTTCCTTTCCTAAAAAAACCCTCCTCACAGCATCCCCAAAGATGACATAGGCCTTGAGGGAAATTATTTTCCTCAGGGCCTCCTGTGTGGAGCTCAAGTAAAAAATAAAAAATAAAAAACGGTTGGATGCGCACTGAACGCCGAAGCAGGATGCAATAACACGATGTTTGAGTGTGACGCATTTTCGATTAAAACAGTGTAACGTTCTCCACAAAATAAAAGTCTTTAAATCTGTGGTAGTATTCAACTTTTAATAAAGTTTTTAAACTTACAAAATGATGTTACTAAAAATTTTCGGTATGGCACAACTTATAGGATTAATGAAACCAAATAAAACTTAAAACTTTAATCAGCCGTTTACCGTAAGCGAAAATATTTCCTAAAATACGGAAAGGCTATTTGACGTAACCATATAATTTTTCATAGTAAATAAAAACTAAAACATTGGATACGCCCGGGTTAAAGGGCGTAACCCGCATTTTATTAACCTTTCCCTTACTGTGCTAAAAAAAAACGCGCGTTCCGGTGCTGTGTAATCAATTCACGTGTCAAAATTAGCGATTTTATCTCGGAAATATATCAACATTCATAGCTAATCGCTTTTGTTTATCATAATTTGTGTTAAAAGTGATAATAATTGTAGTTTAATTGCTGAAAACGTGAAAAAACCATCGTCCGTTGCTCAAAAAACGGGCGAGGAGACCATCTCAAACGATTGCCCGCGAACGACTGAGGCGCTAGAAGCTAGAATAGTGATAGACTGCTACCCAATACATACAGCTATGCATGTGGTCGAAACACAACTGCGCACGGCGGCGGTCTCTGTTTCTCGTGTTCCCGTATAGCGAAGTAGAGCGAGACGTCACATGGCGTGTCATCTCCCCCCGCACACTCTTCGCGTATCACGGTCCACACTGGCACACGGTTGATTGTATTTGTGGTTTATTTCCGATATTTAACAAAATATCTCTGATTTTGAATTAAATTTGCTAATTATTTAAAATATTAAATTTTAATTCAGTGCGTAAATGTATAACGGAGGAATACCTAAAATTTGAACCCAGAATTCATTATATTTATAGAGATATACAAGTTATTAGCAGCAATGTGTAGTATTTACACTTTACAGACCAGGAAAGGTTAAGAAAACGTCGGATTTTCCATCACTTACATCAATTTTTTGTCGGACTTCCGGGAAAAACAGTAGGTATTTTAAGGGGGTAAACTTTCAAATTTTCATAATATATAAACTTCGAGTATACAGATCGACACAGTTTTTTTTTGTTCAAGTAAAATGGCATCAAAAAGTGAAAATCGACAAAATGTTGGTTACGTCAATTAGCCTTTCTGTCGTTGATATGTTTAACCATTGTTTTTAGATTTAACATGGTTTATGAAGTAAATATTAATTTGCAGATGGTGACTTGAAACACGATCGTGTATTAATAAATGTCGGTAGATCAGTAAAGCATTGTTATCAATTCAGATGAAGACTACTTACTTTAATGTCCAGATGGGATATATTGTTTTGATGTAACCACTCCAGGGCAGAGGCCAGTTGTTTGATATAGCCAGCTACCATTGCTTCGTTGTATTCTTCTTTTTCTATCACATAATTGAAGAGGTGGGGGCCACGGATTCTGAAAGAGAAAAGAATAAAAATATTAATTTTTAAAATCCGTAGGGTGAAAAACACAACACAAAAATAGTAAATAAACCAAATACAAAGTTGGTTATATTAATAATCTAGTATTAAAGCACGGATTTAGAAAAATAATGAGGAATTTCAACTTACAGTTCCATTACAATAGTATCATTTAAGGGTGCAGGGGCGTTCCTAAAGATAGCGAGCGCCCGGGGAAGGGCCACGTGTTGCGTGGAAGCCAGAAGTCTATACTCTCTCAGTGCCGTTGCGCTGGTGGTGGATTTTAGCAATACTTGCTTCAGGGCGACCCGCTGACCCGTGCCAAGATCTCTGGCCACACGCACGATGGAAGTCCGGCCTCGCCCTAATTCCTCTAACTCCTCGTATCTGTAATATTTATTAAGTAATTAATAATGTTGTTCAGGTAGACATCTAGTGGACCACGAATGGAAACAATCACTAATCACAAACGATCCGATTTCATCCGTCCTAGCCAAAGGTAACACGACATAAGGCTCCTAGAAAGGACAGTTTTCCTTGACGTCAGCTAAACCAGATTTTTAATTTCATTCGACATGTTTACTTCAAATTGGACAAACGAAATCAGATTGTCCTTAGCTGTCTTGAGGTGCTTCCTATATTGAGGAATCAAGAAATAATTAAAAGTTCTTACCGTCTTAAAAACTGTTGTCGCTCCCAGAGACAAGTGTCATCTGGAATCGAATTTGGAGTGCCAGGAGTACTGGGCTGGGATTTTGGTTCCGGTGCTATTGACATCCCATTTTCATTACCACCCACTCGCAGTTCACAGGAACTCTGGACAGACCCTAGATCGTTGGAGATAGAACAAGTGTATGTGCCAGCGTCGGACGTACTGCATTCACTGATGACAAGACGAACAATGCCATCTTTCGACAAACTTATTGCATGTTTTCCTGCATGTCTGAGAACTCTCGAGTCAGGTGAGGTTTTCCTCCAGAGAGCGCTAGTGTGTCGTATTCCTCTTCTAAGTGTGCATTGCAGCACTGCGGTGCCACCAACAGGAACGGAGCAGCCACTGAGTCTCTCGTTTAGTTCAGGAGCGCACACTTCGTTAATGACTCCGTCTCCTGGGGTTGCATCTGTCATCTTTTTGACGGTAAAGCTTGGCTTACGAAATCGAAACCCCCATGGGCGCCGGGAGGCCCCAGAACCATGTTCTGCTGCGTCGCATTGCTGTAAAAACAATTTAAAAAAAATGAAAAATATAACTCTAAAAAATATCTGAACAAAATATCAAAATAAAATTGAACAAGGACGATAAGAGTTACTACATTAAAATCTTTTTTATTACAATTAAAAATAAATTGATCAAATATTAAAAATACTAACTTCATTTGTGATTCTGTCTGTAACTCTGACTCAATGAACTATATAACTTGGATTTGATTCGAAGTGTCATTTTCAAAATTGGAACTGATTGTGGGAACAATTCAGACCAGCGATAAAGTAGGTCCCTAGTAAAATTATATTATTTCGTTTTAATTAATTACTAAATCTGTATTTCTTTTGTTTACATTTTAGACAGAAGTTATAAATTTACTACTTTACTAATGGTGATATTTTCTAATACATTTTATATATTGTTGTTATATGGCAGTTTTTTTTTACAAGAAGTAAGTATCTCAAGAGTAATAAACTCCATGCTTACCATAATCAGAAGCTTAGGGTTAACACCAAAAACCATGAATGCATAAAATGATTAGTATACACATTATTATTATTTAAAATGTTTCAGAGTATTAGTTTTTTTAAAGTTGAATAAATTACTTACGAAGCTGAACTTGAAAGCGAAGAAACCACACCCAAGCCATAAGTAGTTGTAAATACCATTTGGACACAATTTCATGCATTACGTATTAAATTTTAACATGTATTTTTTTTTCCAAAGAAAGACAAATATTCACAGGTTACGAATAACCTGAAAACATTTCAAAATCTTCTACTACTACCGCAGAAAGCGGAAAATGTTGCTTGTGTCGTGATGAAGGACTTAGCCAGTCGAGGAATCGAACATGCGACTGGGTGGGACCTAAACACAATGCCAACTCAGCCCCTGACTGGTCAATTAAATTGAGGATGTAATATTAATTTGAATACAGCATAAATTGGTGGAATCATATTAAATTGGGGATGAAAATTATTATCATGTTCTTATAACAATTTGAAAGTTAAGAGTTTTTTACAGCATGAGTAGTTACTTTTACGTTTTATGCATAGGGTAACACAAGTAGGTTTAGTATATTATTTTTTGTACATTTATGTATTTTTGAGCATGGATGTATCATTGACTTCTATTGAAGTTTTGTGTTCTTTTGTCAAACTCTGGAAATTTCATCGGTTAATGCAACCACTTATATTACAGTGAAACCCACTTATATTGCAGTGTAACCCCTTTATAAGGTTCCGACATAACAAGATTTCATGCTTAAGAAGTTGTTTTTTTAAATCCCTTGAAGACAGAAATTTACAAGTGACACAATTTACCTCCTACATGCATAGTTTACCCATAAAAGATTTTTTTCCTTCTCTTGTTAAAGTCCCTTGAAAATTTTGTAATAGAAAATAAATACATAAAGTAAATTCTCAGATTGAAGATAAAAGCTTTTTTTGGTTCTATTTAGATTCAGATTTAGATTCGAGTTTCCAGACACCATGTATTATTTTTATAACTTTTCTATTTTACAAATAAATAAAATAAGTACATTAACTTACTTGCCTTCTCAACAGTAGCATTTGTTTCCCTTATCCAGAAATAACTACATATTATTGGGTTTAAAATGGTTTATCGTACAGAACCAAAGATTGATATAATTAACTGTGATAATACGTCCCCCCCGTTTCAGGCAAAAGTCACCGACAACAGAATCAAAGATTTGAGATACGGTAGATTGAAAGTTGGATATGAGAGTAAAATCAGATTAGTATGATTGTAAAGTTTATATTTATGACAAACATTTTATAGTTTTGTCCACCTGCATAATATTAGATATTTTTTAAAATTTTATTTAAAAATTTATCTCAAAAGTGTGTACATATTGGGGTCGGCAACTTTGGTTTGATTGGGTAATTTGAGGGGCGAGTTTGGTTTGATGTTTGTTAGCATGCTCTATTATTCATTGAATATTTCAATCAGGAAACAAATCGATGTGTTATTATTACTGTTAGCAGGATGCAGAATACGTAATAAGAAAGAAGAAATCCACCGAGGTTAGGACCACTGTTGCATGCGCTTTGTTTGCACAAACTTACCAAGACCTCGCTATTGGTTTCGGACCACCGCCGCTGGGTGGAGTTTTCATTGGTCGAATTGTCATGGAGGGTTTTATTGGCAGACGTGGGTGAGGTGGGGGAGGGGATAGCAATAGTGTTGGCCTTGGTGTGCGGCCTCGTGGCGCGGTGGCCGACCTCACTGTCTGTCGGAGGCCTACTTTCCCACAGCTCCTCATTCCATCTGCTTAGACAATAATTTAAAACAAAAACATAAAACATAAATAAACAAAAACAATAAAATCATAAAAAAGGAACAGGTTAAAAATTCAAACAACATTTTTATTTGTTCACTTTATTTCAATTTAAGTAACATCATATTTTATTAACACTTTCAAATATCCCTTCATGCAACTGCTTACTTTCCTTAATATGTACATGCATGTTATCATACATCATACTGCCTTCCAAAAATAAATTAACTTAAACATAAATTAATGGTAATAGTAAAACTTTACGGCTGTTTGTATACTGACAGCGATGTTGTTGAAATAAGACTAAAGAGTATTATTGAACACAAATTATTTAACACAATTATTAACAATCATCACAAGATCAACCCATTCCCATTGTGAAATGAACTGACAATGTTGAAGCCGATTTAAATTATCCATACACCTAATTAGCATTACATACATAATGAGACATGGATCGGATTACATCATAACCTTTCAAATTTCTGCCAAAATCAAAATTCAATTTTCATACTTTGAGAAACATCCCGACAGGAGTGTGTTATTCAAACAGTGCAATTAGTAGACATCATATTCATTGTTTCCCAAACGTTGACATGAGTAGTACGAAAATTAATTTCACTAAAAAGCACCACAAGTGAGTAAAGATGGAGAATTTATATACAGAACTGTATAACCCTAACATGCACATGTTAATACATACATAAAGTTAAAACTAAACACAAATAATGATACGATTCAAAAAGGTGCATTTAAATGACCTTTCAACTACGTAGAAGTAATGAGTACATAATAATATATAAAATGACCTTTCTTTTGCATGTTCAAAGCAAATTAAAGTAGGCTAATGGTATAAAAAAAGTTTTTTGGCATAAACCTTATACATACAAATACTTATAGGTATAAATACCTTGTCATTGGTCATTTACTAATATATTATATTTATAATTAAAAAATGATTCTATACAAAAGAGTGAAATAAATTTATTAACAATAGAACAAGCACAAATTAGAAATTATACAAATGATCGTAATAATCTGTACCAATACTGAAGTTAATAAAAAAATATTAGAAGAAACCCATGTTATAAATACCTTTGCAATTCAGATTCTACTTTATTCGATCAAATGTGTAGAACAAAGAGTACAAATTTGCTCATTCAATAAAGAGAGAGCTAAAACATGAAAAGTTAATGAAGCCATCACCAATATGTAAATGTACAGAACTTGACAAAAATCATACATGTACATATCTATTTTTGTAATACTACATACATATTATTATGTCCGTAAACCCAATACGTTACCATAATAAATATAAAATGAAAAATATATAGGAGATATTAATTTCAATAGCCCAGTTTTGTAAATAAATATTTTTTTTAAATAACGAATGTCGAGAGCAAGAAGAAATTATTGATCAGTGATTTTATTACTACTATTTCATAAAAACTAAATTCCTGCATTTCATAAACAAAGAACAGTTTTTAGTAGGAAACTAAATAGATCTAATTAGGTAAATGCATTATTTCCTACATAAATATTTACATAACTACAACAATCTCATATTTAATTACTTTCCTTTTTGCATCAAGTGTTTAATGTAATGCTGATTATGTTTTGATCAATCTCTTTATCAGAAAATATTGTTTATGTTGCTGCCTTTAAATGTATATAGAAATAAAAAGACAAAGTTTAATAATAATTAAATCAAACGTATTTGAAATCATGAAGTTTAATTATTAATTAATATTTAGAGTAAAATATCAATTCTTCATTAGCTCAGTCCTATCGAATCGTCAATTATTATTCCATTTCAGTTAAACTAACACAGTTACTGGCTACTGACTTATTAATTATAGAGTACAATAATAATATAGTATAATACATCAAATGCTTGGAATTTACTGGACAATAAATGCTATGTTGAAATTGTTTCCACTGTGCATGGATTATAGTTAACACAGAAAGCAATGTGCAATTCTAATTTCCTGTAAGCCTATTTTGCAGGATGAATCTATTTATTTAATGCACAACTTTTAGTTGATACTGACTTTAATTTATATTGTTAATGTCTATGGAATGGCTTCAGTTGATGACCGAAGAGTGAAGGAGAGGAATTGATGGGGTACATTTATAATCTAATTTTATATATATATATATATATATATATATATATATATATAGTATACACAGAGTTAATTATAATTATACATGCAGTTCTTTTAATAACTTATTATTGAACCAAGAGTTAAATATTCATATTGTCATAGAGAAAATAAAATAAGTAAGTGAGAAGGGTAACTTAGAGATCGCTTGTTAAGAGACATATGAAAATGAAAGTTTTAATTTTAGTACATAGGACTTGAAAATATTAAATAAGGAAAGTACTTTACAGTTTATAAAAGTTTTGGTGGTCCACGATACTGAAGAAGATAAAATTTTGTTAGAAGAAGACTTCATCATTAGCGTTTTTCCAGAAACTGCTAATGACTAATGTTAGACATAAAAAAATACATTTTAAATTTACAATAATTATTAATGGTTAATTCTACATTCAGTTCAACTTATTCAGTCACTGCGCTTCTTATTTCTCCACAAGTGGGAACAAGTTGCCATTCAAATATTCTCATCAAATAGTCAAGTAAAGAACACTGTTAAATTAGTGATGCATGGTTTGTTTGTTGGAAATGATATTGGGTTGATGGACTCACACAGAGGCATCGCGAGTGAGCTCCTTCTGATAAGCAATGGGGCTCTGGATGGCTTTCAGGAAGTCCTTCTGCGTCTGCAGGATGGAGGTGATCATCTTCACCCACTCCTTGCGCGTCTCCTGGTCAGCCTTGATCTTGATGCCGGTGGGTGCGCCCCGAGGATCCGTAGAGCGCAGCGTGAACCCAAAGTCCTCCTCGATGAAGCTCATCTTGTTGACCTGCCGCCAAACAAGACAAACCAAACTTGAACCTCCTGAATAGCGCTAACATCACCCACAACAAACTTAACAAATTTAATCTCATCAAACGATAATACATGTACATGTGTTTAGTGGAGGAGGCTTGAATTATCCGGTAACCTAACAATCTGTAGTAGCATATTCCAAGTAATAAGACATGTGTTTTTTATTTTTAGAAAGTTAATATAGTAAGCTCTCACTCACTCACTGTAAGAGATAATTTTTAAAAGAGATGTCAGCAAGGTTATAACTAATATTAAAAGAAAGCGCAAAGACCCACCAAGATAGGACTAATTGAAACTAAACCATAAAAAACATATAACTTTCTAACAACAATGGACAAAGATAAAAATATCTACATAATACAGTCGCATAAATGTGAAATCAATTAAATCGCCACTTTAATATTCAATGCAATGTAATCAAAAGTATAAAGATGTGTAAACGCGCGGAAGTAATTATTGAAGGAATGAAATAATATATTTACCTGAATGTGGGTCTTGTAATTGTAGGACGGGGAAGTGAACTGTGTCTTCTTGCCGAATGCCTCGGAGAAGATGATGCTCTGCTCGAACATGAAGACCTGGAGGTCCTTGGCCTTGCCGGACATAGCCTCGGGCAGAGAGACATCAACGCACATCAGCGGGCCGTGCATTAGCAGCTTACCCTGAGCAGTAATCTTCCCCTAAAAATTAAAAGCAAAACAAGTTAATGACATGATCGTAAAATGTAAATAAGCCTGACAATTTTTTCAAAATCAATTTGCACTGTTCGACTGTACTTTTTCAGAGGGTCAAAATATTTCAACTGTGCAATAAAATCCAAATAAATGGAATAGTTCTAAAAACCAAAAACTGTTTTTGAAAGGTGATAAAAATATGCTTTCAAATTTTCTAAATAAACACATAATTTTTGGTCCAAAAATTTTGCATACAAATTAAAAAGGATCACTATGTTTTTTCTAGCTAAAATCACTGATAATGAAAAAAAAAACACATATTTTATTAGAAAAATGTATTATAAACATTATTGTCACTTCACTTTTTTGTCATTCCATGTTATGTACAAATTCATGCAAAATACAAGTTGTTTTTTTTACTTCACATATTCTTTTAGGCCATCATAGAAAAAATACTAGAGTAATTACCCGAGGTGTGCGCAATTACTGAAGCAATTAGTCCCCCTAGCATTAAAAATCAATTGAAATTAAATTTAATTATTAGAATTAGTTTAGGGCAGTTGTTTCACAGAATTTGAACAATTCATTAAATTTCAAAGTTAATTTTCAAGTTCTGTGAATGTTAGAAACTTTGGATTCACAGAGGAGCACATTTTAACTTTTTATGTGGTTAACTTCTAGATTTGAATATAAAGCATGGTGCTTTCTCTTTCTAGCACCATTTAGATCATATTTCTCACCTTGACAGTAAGGGAGACACAATGATTTCTATGAGACCTATGTGAGCTGTGCCCAAAAGCGAGCTAATTAGTCTAGGAGGTAGAATGATTAAATATAAGAGTAAGGAGTAAAAGTTTCACTTACATCGAAACCCTGCAGCCGGCCTACATCCATCATGTCATTGGCTGCCTTGGGCACGCGGGCCGTGATGTGTGCGGCCTGGCGCAGTGCATGGACCGCGGCGATGTGTACATTGGCACGCTCAGAGTGGCGGAGCACATCACGCACCAGCAAATGATACTTTTGGATGCGCTGCACCGGCTTGATGAGCAAGTCACACAGCTGGAAATTACATAATAGATCATGATTATAATCATGAAAACCACAGCCTACATAGGATTCAATTTTAGCTGTCCTTACTGAATGAAAGACGTCAAAAGGGATCAGAGAATGAGTCTTCCATCAAGTTTCCTTCAGCTAGGATGAATAAAATCAGATCGTCTGTAGGACACATTTTACAGAGAACTACATTCAGTGTAGTTACTTTCAGACTTTTACTTACTCATAGATACACTATGTTTGAATATATATCACGGCTACAGTGACATAAACATGGTGCTACGAAGCCTGCATATACATTTATATGTTTTACTGTAGATTCATTTATTCATTTAAGACGGGTGACGGAGATTCCTTATCCAATGTAATAATAATAATTACGTTGGAGAGAATGAGATGAATGCCCAGGATAATTGTAGGTTTTATTAATTATAATATTATTACAAATTTAAAAAAATTATAATTATTCTACGAAGCACCGTACAATGAGGAGGCCAATAGGCTACAAAGCATCGCACAAAGAGAACATCGATTAGTCTATCACATTCTCTCGAGCTAAATCCAAAGATATTCAAATACAAAAGAGATATGCTATGGTGTCCGCGCAACTGTCGGCGGACTACGACCTAATTAGAGAAGTTTCCATATGAAAAGAATTAGTTCATTTCGTTGATTTTTTTAAGGTGTGCATTAGTATTGGTTAACAATATAGTTTGAATACGGAAAGAATTAGTTCATTTAGTTTAACGTTTGTTTGCTTTATTCATTATTTGTTCGTTCATTTAATTTATTTGTTAATTGGTAAACAATATCGGCGACACCCGGAAGCGCAGTCCCACCTAGTAAAAACTGCAGATAGCACATCTACTTATATTTCAATATCTTTGGCTAAATCCCGTAGATGTACATATTGTTTATCTCTTTTTAGTGTGCCCGTTTCCCTTTCATTGAGTTTCAAATCACAACAGTGCTAAAGAAGTTTTCACTTCAAAAATTGTTTAAAATATTGATAAGTTACCTGTAGTTTATGCCCCATCTTCTGACGCAGCTCCTCAAAGTATGTGTCGATGTATTCGCTCACGATGTATTCGGAGACAGGTTTGTTTTGGCAGTAGACAATGTACATGTGTAGTTTGCGCTCGCTGCGACGGAATAGCGGTCCAAGAGCCTCAGGGCTGTTCTGGCAGTGTTGCAGCTCTGCCAGCAGAACACTGAAGCAAGAAAATACTGACGTGACGCACAAGTCAAACACAACTTCTTACCACCTGTTCAGGAGGAATAACGGCAAAACGAACGCAAGTAATACATAAGTATAATAAATACAATGATATTTTTAGAGCAATAAATAGAAACGCTGCAGCAAAATTTTATTCAGTAGTTCTAAAAAAAAAAGAAACTGTCTTCAGCAAATATAAAATGTTTCTACTGTTGAAAGTTCTGTTGTACTCTCTCTTTCTGTTACATTCTTTTTTATGAGAAAAAGGGAGAGGAAGTAATGGAACTTTCAGCGGTATGCTATGCTATTAACGCTAGAAATCTTTTCTAAATAGTTAAAAATCATTTACCTATTTGTATGTCTTTGTGACACGTTGGTATTACGAGTGGACTTTTACATCAGAAGATGAAAAATAATATCTTATTTTATTACTAAAATATATTTACGGCTAAAAATACATATATATTCATACAGATTAACAAACGCAGATTCTGAATATTTAAACTTTATTACATAAAATTATAAGTAGAATTAAAAAATCGTCACATAAGAATGATTAAAACCATAAGAAATTTATATTCCTAAAGGGTCAGTCGGTTTTGTAGGGCGGTCAATTTTGCATGGAGTCACTACCGCGGAATACAAATTATTTAAAGTATTCATGTTTTTTGAATTCCCGCTAATAATTTATTCAGAAAATTTGATGATTTAACACCAACCCATGTGAGAATTGCCTCACTGCTAACCGACAAAACTGAGGTAAGTGTAACATCATGTGTACATCGCCAGATTTAGATCGTTTTGACGGCCTTGAAAATTATTTTAACTATGAAAACCAAATTTATAAATAATAAAGAATTCCGTTACATTCACAAAACAAATTTTAAAAAATGACTAAAGTTCTTTGTTATGAGTAAACCTTTGGAGAGAGTAAGAGGCAAGTGATTTGTAATATGAAAGATTTTTTCAAATTTTGGTTCCGTTTAGGTAAATAATTCAATTTAATTTTACAATCTAACTTAGCAAATATTTAAACACAGGAACTCCGCTGCCGCATTGGATCAATTTTAACTTAAAATTTCAGGTCTATTTATAATATATGGTTTATGACATATCGTTTTATTGTTCTTTTAAAACTTATAAACTAGTCCCAGAATTCGACGTTCGTCCTCTTCCTTCTCACGCGTGTTTGAAAACGAAGATATTAGACCACTTACATCACAGAACGGTGATCTCTCTCTGTATAAGAGAGTGTCCCTGTTTGGAAGAAAATTAATATTTCGCTCGCTTGCAAAAATAATTTGGACATTCGCTTTCCTAATAATAAAACATGAAAAATGTTATGTAATAAATAAACATTTATAGTTAGGCAATAATATCAATTTGAACTTCAAAGAATTCAGACATGTAATACTTGGTATATTGAAAATAATAAATAAAAAGTAATCATTTATTCTTAGGGCCAGTTGTTTCGCAGAATTTGAACAATTCTTCAAATTTCTAATAATTTTAAAGTTCTGTAAATCTCCTATTCAAGTTCTGTTTTTAGATCATTATTGGCAAGTTATCTAACTTAACTGAAATAATAACAGAACTTGAAAAGTACTTTCACAGAACTTGAAAATTAACTTTGAAATTTGATGTATTGTTCAAATTCTGTGAAGCAACTGGCCCTAACTTTTTCAAAATTCTCAATAAAGAGAACAAATTTGCGATAAGCCTAATTTATAAAGATAGGCGAGTATAAAACATCAAAAATAATAAAGGTTTACATTTTAACAACCTATCGTATTTAAGAGAGCATGGGCATAAATATGATACAAGTATTAATTTGACAGATCTTAAATAGATTCTTAGCTATCAACTCGTTAGCAAAAATTGGGCTTTATTGATAAGGGGTTTGAATTGTTTTAGGTCAATCGCTAGCAGTCCAATAAAAAACGGTATAAACCAGGTGCATCAAAAATGTAGAAAATGTTTTGCAATCTCTCACTCCATGGGATTCCATTAGTGTCAGTAATTTGTTGCCATTAAACTGTCGGCATTGCAGATTTCTGTTTTACTGTCCTGCATTTTGCATATTTATTTTATGTCGATTTTTTACCGGCCCGTTAGGAAAGGAAAATAAATAAATTTCAGTGAAAACTTGAAAATTAAAAAAAAAACAATGGAAGTAAAAATTGACTAGAGAATAATAAAAAAATTAAAAGGCCTTGTAATTATTACAAAATAATTTATAAAAAGTGATGTTTTAAAAAAAAGAAAATTATTGTTAAATTATACATAAATATATTTAAAAAGGTATGAAATGGAAAAGGGATAATGTTAAATGATTATTGAACAGAATACTAACTCCCTGTGCCATTCGTAGATGGCCTCAATGTTGCCAAACACCATCTTGTCCTTGCCCTGTCGCAGTGGCTCCGGCATGATCACGGAGCAGTTGGGATCCCTCATGTGGTACAAGTAGCCCTCGCAGACCATCTTCAGATCGGCCACGTATTTTTCCTCCGTGTCCACCAGTTCCTTCATCACATACTCCCGCTTCCTCAGAGCACTCTCGATGGTGTCGATGCCGTCTTCTTCCACCGGCCCGATTTCGTCCGAGAGAGACACGGAGATAGAAGAGCTCTCTCCGTTCTGCGAGATTCCCTGACTGCTCGTGTGCAGCTCCTGAAAAACAACCAGCGTTAATACAATGTGTTAACATAATCATACATCTGCTGGGATGCTCTATTTATTGAATATTACGGATACAATCCCGCCAATCTACGTCAAGACGCAGAGCTGATGACGCCTCTGTATATAAATCACTGAAAATAATAATATGTACCTATTCATTCGATCAGACTCGAATTAATGATATTAAGAGGTTTTAGTCAAGATTTGATGGAGAAATGTTCACACTAAAGTGCTTGTTGTATGATATGACGAAGTGTATTATTTTGAGAAGGGAAAAAGGAGAAAAAAAGATGAATCATGTTTGTACAATCTATATGAAATAAGGATACATGTTAGTAAAAAAAATCACCAACATTCGATAAATGAAGAAAAGTTCAGGCAGCAAAATGAAAACTTGACATAAAGAAGCCTAGTAAAGTTTAAGTGATTACTTGCGTAATGCTTATGATAATATCTACAATTTTTTTTCATTTATTTTATAAAGTAGTCTATATTGTGTATCTAGCCAAATGGCTCAATCTAGTTCTTTGTGAAAATCTCAAGCTCCCATGTGATAACGGTTAAAGGTCAGGAGTGGGGTGGTTATGGGCGGTGAAGGGCTTGACAGGGTTAGGTTAAGATTTTCACAAAAAGTCTACGCTGGTGCTTGAGGTCTTCAAAAAACGCTAGTTTCGTTCATGTGCTGGTGACTTCTAAACTGGCGGAAAAAACGCAATGATAAAGTGAAATGTTAGAAAATCAAGAATTACTAAAAAACTAAAATAATAAGAAAACCATGTAGTGAGTGGGCATGCAAGGATAGATTGGTATAAAACTTTGAAAATATTAAAAAGCAAAATGTAACCACTTCAAAAGAAGGAACCCCATTGACTTGTGATTATTTGTGATAAAATTTCCATGAGTATTCCAATTATGGTTATGGATCAAAGTAAAAGATAAATCAAGCATGCAGTAAAACAAGAGGGTAAAGAAACTCCAGGAATAATATGACACAAATTAATTGCTTAAACTTATGATTGAAGATTATTTCATATATTCATTAGCAAAACAGTTTTAAACATTTTGCTAGCAGATGCAGAAGCCCCGGACTATCCGTTGAACTCTTTCCCAGTTATGGTCTGCATAAATAATTAAGATCTGAATTATTCCGCTGATGTCGAAGTTTGAATGTGAATTCATATTTCTTCATCGATAACCTACAGAGACAGTAATATATAATACATGTGTTGAATACCTCGGTCGTAATGGTATACTTATTAAAATATATAAACTGTTATCAATCTACATTTCGACTACTCAATTATTAAAAAAAAACGCATTTCCATAAAGCTAGTGCCGACTTGTATTTAAAGTATTGTTATATCCATTACCAGCACCAATTACAATATATTATGTATAAAGCATGCAATATAAATAACGCAAAAAGTGTTTTAGGAAGCCAGTCAAAATATTAACCTAATAATAAAACATGTACACCATATAATTCCCATAGATATTTGACGAAGAAACAGTAAATACATAGGAGACATAATGAAACAATACCGGAGAATTATATGTAACACACGCTTTTCAGTATTTAGTATGTAGGACTACGGAACACAAAGCAAGCTATAAACTATGAATCGAACCATTCTCTCTTTCACAATTTGTTCGATCTCTGCCAAGTCTGCCGAAGAGTTGCCAGTGTCCATTGACTTGAGGGAGAGGGCGGAGGTCTGAAAGTCCGGCCAAGGTGTAAACAATAGTCCTCCGTTATTAATCTCTAAGCTTACATTAAGTTAATTACACCTAAATGTGTTATTGGCGGCGTAGACATCCGCTCAGATTTTAATTACAAATAACACAGACAACCAAAGTAATGTTAATCATTATCACCAATGCAACCCAATTAATACAATACTTATATGTAGATCGTTCAATAATAAAAAATGTTCCCATTTTTTGTGAGAATTAAGAGAAATTTAAAATGATGATTTTTTAAATTTTTTCATAGGAATATGTTCTACAATCCCATTTGATGAAGTCACCGTTTGATGAATGAAAGTTGAAAATGTAAGTAAGTAGGAAAAAAGAATTGCAGAAAAGTTGTACCCTTTTAGGTTGCGTAGTCATTACTGGCATATTTAAATTCGATGATACTGGAACGGGCTGCAGGAGCGGGGGGTCCTTAAAATAAAATCATTTATAATTATTCAAAGATGCATCCAAAGCTTGTCCAAGTTTGACCGGGAGACTTTATTAGTGGGTAACACAAATAACCTAATTATAGTGAAAGAAAATCTGACATATAAAACCACCAACAGACATTATCAGCCTTATTTTCAGCCTTTATAAACACGTCCACAATTGTATTGTCTTCTTTGAATACATTTGCAAAATCAGTGTTGGCAAATAAATTGGTTAAAATATTTGTCTTTGTCTACTAAACTTTGCGTATATTTTTTTAAATTTGTATTTGTTTTGAATCGTATGATTTATCAATATATTGCCATGAATTATTGAAAATGAATTATTCTAAAATGCAGAAAACACTTTTATTACTTAAGTTATCAATGATTGAAAAAAAAATATGAGGAAGAAAACGAAAGCTGAAGAAAATGTTTCGGCACCACAGATCCAACACCAACATTTTAAAGTTAAAAAATTGTGTCAAATATGTCGTTCCTTATTTGAAAATGAATATAATTGATGGTGTCTTTGTTTTGGTTTTTGCGAAAAATGACTCAAAAGTCCAATTATGGGCAAAATTTGAAAAATTAGTCAGATATTTAAATAATAATACAAAATGTTGTTAATGCAAAAGTGACTAAAATAAATAGGAAAAGTCAAATAACTGACAAAGTCACTATCAGTTTTGCTGCATAAAGTGCCTTCTGTATTGTTAAAAAATGCTCTAAAAGCATTCCAAATTGAAGTGATAGCAAACTTTGTAATGATATTGTCAAAGGAAATCAAAGTTTGGAATGATGAATTCAAATATGGAACCACACACTAAACACTTGTTGAATATGTGAATAGGGGCTACCAACCTGGATTGGTTTCATCGGGGGTGGGAGCTCCACCGCCTCATCTTCTTGCTCCTCCTGAGCGGGTCCGGGAACGGATGTCACCTTCCCGAAGAGCTTGAAGATGGAGATTGCGGACTCCTCTAGATCCGACAAGACTTCCTCGGTCTCGGTCATGCTCGAGCGAGAAGTGTCGGGCTGCGGTAACTGTGGAAGAAAAATGAACATTTACTTCAAGATTTAACCCTTTAATATCTTAAGTTAATTCAAATTAACTATGAAAAACTTATAAAAAATGAAAAATTTTATCTAATATTCTGTGAGGTGAGGTTAGATGTACTAGGGTAATTAAGTCACTAACACCTACTCTTTCTGAATAATATTTTTCAATCTTAGAAAAGTGCAAGAAAAGTATTTAGCCAAATGGCATTTCATTTTCAATTCATGAAACATGCAGAGTTCTATCCGAACAATATAATATAAATAACGTAACTAGTAGTTCTGTGAATAGTGTAGACCTTGCATCCAAAAGATGATGTTTTTAATTTTCTCTTGTATAATAAATCTAAACCAAAATTATCTCTGAAATAATAAGATTTTTAAGTAGGTACTTAATTACCTATCTACTTCATTATAAACCATATATTTCCAAGTAACATTTTTTTTATTTCAAATAAAGATTTGTACAATTTTTTCAAAAAGTAAAAAAGACTCTGTCTCAAAGAATATCTACTGATTAAAACTATCACTATCTTGAAAGGGAAACGGAGTGTGCAAACAAATTTAGAGTCAAAAATGAAATGCAAAACGAACGAGTTAAACAGACTTCGCTAAATTCAGTCAATAATAATTTTTAACTAATCATCAGGTTATAATCATAAAAACTATCGCAGTTTTAGTAAAATGAGTAAAAAGAAGGGAATTTTTTTTGAAAAATTATAGTATGTAAAATACTAGATAATTAAGTAATAAAAGAATTGGTATTTTTAATTTTTACAATATATAATAATCTAAAGTTGGTAACAAGCCATTCGATACCAAATCATTTGATCGTTTTTTCGTCACATTTTGTAAATGGGTAAAATATAAAAACTAGATAAGTAATAAAAGAATTGTCTATTTATAAATTTTATAACTGATCATTTAAACATGTATAATAAAATTGGTAACAAGCCATTCGATACCAAATCATTTGATCGTTTTTTCGTGACATTTTGTCAGTTTCGTAAATGGATCGAAATAATTGACATCTCTTATTTGGGTCCTACTTAGGAAAAAATTCAACTTTCCTAAAGAATTTCTCAGAATCTCATAAAATAATATATTATTAAAAAAAAAATATTTTTATAATGTTAATTCATCCTAAATATTTATATATAATATACCTACATACAAAAGAATTTACGAAATTAACAAGAATTTTCATTTTTAATTCCAATCAAATTCCAGTCAGCTATTTTATTTCTTTACAAAATATGAACGAGTTCAGAGCAATCATTTTACTATTAGATGATGCTGCAAAAACTAGTTAAATCTGGTGTCCACAATGTCTATGAGGAGTAATTGTCATTTGGCATTATACATATTTTTTAAGACAAAAAGAATTTCAATTCTGTAAAAGCAACAAATCGTTCATAGTTTTTCAAAGATTGTAACTTTTGAGTTTTGTCTCGCTGGTCGCGATGCAATGAGAACAAAATCGTGTGTTTTTGGATTGAAATTTTGAACGCCTAGAGATGGTTATTAAAAAAACTCTGCGAGTAGAACACATCTTGGCAATTATAATGCCACAAAGTATTTTCTTCTGTAATCGGAAAAAACAGAACTGTTACAAAACAGAACATATTAAAGGACTAGGTTAGATTATGTAGGTGTGTTTGTAATTTTTCTTAAATGTTCTGTTTTTTCACTGTTCTATTTTGTCCTTGTCCTGTTTTGCAACTGTTCTGTTTTGTCGTGGAAAAAAATAATTAAGAAAACGTGTTATAAATATCTACCTTGAAGCGCTTGTCTGATGCGGTTTTCTTCAGCGGCGACGGGGTGGCCTTCTCGAGTTTGTTGCCCTGGGAGAGTTTCCTCAGCGGTGGAGGGAGCCACTTGCGGCTGGAAACAAGAGGTAATACCAATTTAATACACGAAACAAAGGGTTGCTTCATTCAGATGTAGCGTGGGTAGTGGGTAGTCAGTTCTAGCAGATGCTACAAAAATAGCGCCATCTTGATTCTATTAGCAAAGCAATTATTTTTCTCCACCCCCTCACTTGGGGTGGATGCTTGATACAGTACACTCAATTTGCTATGCAAATCAATAAGCCTGTCTCGAATAACATTCAATTTAAACTGACAAACAAGTTACATTGCGTACATCACATTTTCAATTTTCTTCATCACATCGTTTATAATTTCAAAAATATAGATACTACTTTTAAATGTTAAAAACCAGGCTGGCGAAATTAACGCAATCTAACTTTGTGTCACTTAACGACAAACGGTTTCGGCAAAAACTAACTAAATAATCATCATTCCGTTTCACCGCAGGGGCAGACAGTGTAGACCGCCAATTTACTCGGTCTTAGCACACAACCCTTGCTTCATTCACATTCATATATACAGAATAAATAAATAGAAATACAAAAAAAAGCCAGCCAATTCCGGGATAATTGAGTTACACACACAAAATTTTCATTTAAATAATGTTACCACATCAGAAAGTGACCAATGTCATAGAAATGAAAGGATTTTTTCGAAATGCGGAAGGTGTCTTTATTAAAATACTTACAGGTCGCGACAAAAGGCATTTTGTCTCGTGTATTTTTTATTGTTCACAAATTTAAAATAAAGATTTTTGGTGCTTTGTCTCAAATCTTATTAAGTTTATTTACACACAAAAAGAAAACTACATAGGTATATCAATACTAAAGAAAACAGCGCCAATATAAAAAATAAACAAAAAATTTAACAAAACAAAAAAACGATTTTAAAAAATGCACTAAAAATTTTAAAAAAAAAAAATCGTATTCTTCTACAACTTAATAATCAACTTACTTTTTCTACAATAAGTTGATTATTAAGAGACAGATATTACTTGACCATAACGACGTTACGGTAGGTGACTCAAAGATCCGGATAGCCTATATCTACCGGACCTGCCCTGATGATGGACACTGCAACGCTATCCGAAACGTTGTCTAAAGGAGGCAACGCAACACGGCATAACACCCCAAAAACAAATAACGAAAATACTTTTGGCCGTGAAAATCTAAAAACTTATCAGCCTATAAATTGAAGAGTTCCGTTACTTCGTCATGGATCCCATAATCAGAACCTAACCAAACTCTTATCAAACTACCCTTAAAGTACATCCTTTCCAATAAAAAAAGAATCATCGAAATCGGTTAGCGTGATGTTGAGTGACTCGTCCATTTGTCGCGCACATACTTAACGCAAATTTAAGACTTATATAGTTTTCTCATGGATGCCATTGTTAAAACCGAACCAAATTGAAATGGGACAACACGGGAAGCACCAGCTTTCAAATAAAAAAAGAATCATCAATATCGGTTCACTCAGTCGAAAGTTCTGAGGTAACAAACATAAAAAAAAAGAAAAATACAGTCGAATTGAGAACCTCCTCCTTTTTGAAGTCGTTTAAAAATAAACTATAATTTATTGCGAAACTAAATCCTTCCAATTTAAAATATCAATAAAGAAACCGAACTATATTGTTGGATTTATATAAACTTTCCATAAACATCACAAATGGCGACAAGTTTTGAACACTGCCGAAACAACTTTCCTACAACCATGAAGAAACAAAGAAAAAACTAAATAATCTAGAATTCTAACCAACTAAAATACGAACAATTGTGTAATTACTAAATGGATTCCATAGAATGGACATTCGGTGTACAGTAAAATTTCAGTCTCGGCGTAACGCATTATCCAACGTCTGGTTCTATTCTAGCATAATTTATATTTTATGCAACATGTAAAATATGTGAACAACGTATAAGAAAATCTTCATTAAAAAACAAACATAATTTGCATTGAAGATAAGCCTTCCACGAAATTAAGATTGCTTTCCAAATTTCTAACACTAGAATTTTTAAAATATATTTTCCACCTTGGGTTGCACCAATCAGGACAAGCGCACAGTGGGCTGTTGAACAGTCCCATAATTGGTATTATTATTTGTGAACACACCAAAAAAACAACACATAATTACAAAGTAGACACAGTGGACGGAATCAGCACGTTGGAACAAACAGAAGCGAGGAGAACTGAACACCGGCGATTTCAGAGATTGACTAATTATTGCAATCATATGACTCGAGACCAAAGAAAAACTCGCGGAGATAAGATAACAATTTAAGGGCAAAGAAGAACGATAATTACGAATAATCATTTAATGATGTTGACTCAAACACTCGCTCTCAAGTCACAACTCGGAAAGACATTATCTCACTGGCAGATAACAAGAATGTTAAGTAGTTAAATAGAATACCCGTTTTTCCAAGATGCAGAGATATCTATTTTTTTCGAACGCGGTCTTACTAATGACTCATGATGATCAGAGTAATTAACTGCCCAGGTTTTCATTACATAGAATAGGGAAAACAACAAGAAATGCCATGTGGGGTGTTTCGTGATCCAAAAGTCTGACCATTCTTTGCTTAAATTTCATATGCAGAGTTGTGTTTTACCATCATTACGAAATTCAAATGTAATGGCGATGTACGATATCAGTCAAGTGTAAGAGAGATAGAGTGAATGCTAAATGTGATAGAAATAAAATACAAAATGTTTCCATTCAAATCAATACAGAAGTCATTTCTAGTTTTCGTTAGTATAGGTTTTATTTGCAATACAACCTGGAGTAGAAACATATTGTATTATAAGAGTGGAATGATAAAATCATTAAATGTCGGCTAAACATAATTTGGTTCAATTTAATCCAAACTAAAAATAGCACATCGACTATTTTGATTATTGGAGGCTTCAACTAAACATTCCTCGCTATCTCCGTTAATCCCATTACTAAAAATATCAAGCCAAACCATTAAAACTTTACTAAACCGAACTGTATTATCGAATACTTTCGTGGTTGGTCATAACTTATAACTCAAAACATTACGACTTAAATATATACGATTACTGCGTAATACCAAGCACTAGGTGAATCATTATTACAATATCTAGTCTGAAGGAAGTCTGACAGTAACTAAAGTGATATGAAATTAATGAGAATAAGCGGAATGTAATAACAGGACGAAACCATTTCAAACTTTGGCCAAGCAAAATGGACAGGAAGAACAAAAAATAACATTTAATTTTTACAAAAAATTCTACCCACAGGTAGTTTTAGAAAGCTACTTCGAACAGCTTATCAGCAGGAGAGAAGTATCAAAATATTATGAAAGTATAAGCAGATAAATAAAAAAGAACACAGAATTGAACAAATCAAAGGGACTACAATTACAAGAATTTCTAAAATAACAGCATCAACGTAAAACATATTCCTCCAGTACAACAAATTTAATTCGAATATACGATGAAGAAATTCGCCTCCGAAGATTTCTTTAAGATTTCCAAGAATTTTTCAAGAAAATATATGGCTGAACTTGTTGAATATAAATTAATATTGGGTTTTTGTTTCTAGGGTTCATGCGAAAATGTGTTTTCGAAATCATTGGTACCAACTGAATTTATGAATTATGAATTTATCTTTGTTCTACTAACCTATTTTTTGCATTTTGTTTTTCCTGTTAAGCACTTGCATACTGCTTACTAACAACGTATGCATGGACACTGGATGTCTAGATTCGTTCAAAATAAATAAATGTAGCTTCGTTTAACAAAAAAATTAGAATCTTGCGAGAGCCTTGAAGGAGTAACCATCAGTTACTTATACCAGGGCGGGTAAGAGGTGGATTACCTCCACTGTGATTATGAATCTTTGATTACATTAAAAAATATGTTTACGCCTACACCAAAAACGAGGAGCCAAAAAAGTATAGAGCGCCAGTAAATTTAATCTAATCTAATATTTCGCAAACTTTATATAGGAATTTTATCTCTAAGATATTCTATTAACACCGCCCTTCAAATGACGCGTCTCGTATTTTCGCTGTTAAATTTTACTTGATAGGTAATAATATCTAATTAAGTGTTCCAAAATCAGGTGCAAAATTAAAATGGCAACATGTTGTTGGAGAACGACCACGTAAAACCGAGATTTCACCAATAAACTCGGTTACCGTGGCTTGATACGTTGACAGGAGCAATGATTTATTTTATCGCATTTGTGGTGCAGGTTTTGATTCAACTCTCAACGCTCAGGTCGAATGTTTTTACAATTGATCAACAACGGATACTAATTACTTGAACAGGGAAATGATTTGTCAAAGTAAGTAGGTATAATGAAAACATGATAAATCAAGATAACTCTCGAGCTCTAATAAACATGCAATTTAATGCGGGCGTTCATAACAATAACAAAAACAAATAAGGTTAAAAACAAAGAAAAGTTATTAATTATTTTTTATAAGTTGACAAAAGAATTTTCTATAGCGATTTAAATTGTGTCTTTTTCGATTTGCCGCCAAAATGACATGTTCGTTAGAATTCGCGAATATGGCGGCGTTGACGTCACTCCAGCTGTCCAAACAGCCGGTGGTGTCACAACGTCACAGTGACGTTGTAGCCAGTTGCAACCGTTTCCGAATGTGCACTTTTAGAACGTTTTTAAAAACAATAATTATAATTCAAACTCTTGAAATTACACGTCTTAGTACAATATCAGAATCAGTAACATAAACTCTCAAAAAACGAAATATTCCACACATTTATAACGACATTCACATTTTGTGAAAATACTCCTTTATGCAGTTTAAATTTGGGAGGCGGGATTGGGTACCGCCGCCCCGGGAACCTTTATTGGATAACCAACACCTCTGCCATGGGTCACCCCCCAAGTGGTTCGCTACGTTTGGTGATTTAGTAGGGGTGCCCGGGTTCATGGGGTGAAGTTTGTCTAGGTATTGGAGGCGGATGACCAGGACACACTGAACCCCAGATTCCTACCCACCCCTTAAATCCTTTTCCTTCTCAGAAGTCTCCTCTCCTTCCTTTCCCCCAAAACCCCCCCACACAGCATCCCCAAAGATGACAAAGGCCCTGAGGGAAATTATTTTCCTCAGGGCCTCCTGTGTGGAGCTCATGTAAAAAAAAAAGAAATAATGTGTCGTCGGGTTTTGAAAGAAACATTCTAGATATCTATACACATGATAAATTAATATATGTACCTATTAAAGAAAGATTTAAATTTAAAAAAAAAGAATTAAATAAACGCCGATAACGTATGAATTAACGATGTTACCACAAATCATTTTTTATATCATAAAAAGTCTTGTAAACTAAATGAAAATAAAAAACTTCTAAAAAAAAACAATCTTGAAAAATACGGCTGTAATCCAACGACCATGAAATCGTATCGATTCTCGGGAATGAAGGGAAAGAAGGGAATTAGCATTCTACACCGCATTCCCAGGACGTAAAATATCGACTGATTAAGAGCGATTATATTGCAAAAAGCAGGGCGTGGATTTCAATAGACGCCCACGAGCGCCGACACTAAGCACAACTTATGAACTATTCTATTCACAGTAATAAAGCCACTGTACTAACCGCAATATAATGACGAAAACTCCTCGCCTCTTATGAATGCAACCGGTGCAGCCGTTTTTTCAACACAATGTCGTACTACGAACGCAGATCGGAAATAACGCTTCAGTCAAATTATCCAACTGCCGTGATAACATATCGGTAATGATGCTAATCGACCTGTCTACAGATAGACTAAGTACACTGAAACTAAGTGATTAAATATGTATTGAAATGTACATATACTGGGAATTTCTGACAAATGTTAATTTGGGAAGTTACCTGCCTGCTACAGCGATAAACGCTGATGTTCAACTTGGCATAATATTCTACAAATTAAAAAAAAAACGAGTGTGCTTTAGACGACATGACTGAAGTAAAACTTCACTAACTTATATCTCCCTCTCAACTTCCCGACCGTTCGCCTCGCTCCATCACACTTTTTATAACGCTCTACTAACGCATTCACCAGTTTACTCCCCAAATCAAGCGTGCGTAAAGGTCCGGCCGTTCGCTTCGCCCGATCACACTTTTCGTAACGCTCTCGTCACGCATTCACCAGCTTACTCCCAAGTCAAGCGTGCGTAAGGAAGTTTTACTTAAAAAAATCATTACTCTTGCTACAACACCAAGCTACTCACTTTGTTTTAGAAAATTGTTCTTCACATTCAAATTTCTTTAATCCTAGTTTGACAGTTCGTTTTAAGCGGGGTCTCCTCCGACCGTGAATGTAAACATTTGCTTCAACATTACTATAAACGTTAGCAATGTGGGCGTGGCTTTGCACATTTATGTACGCGTCTGCCATAAGGCCACGCCCCCATTGCCAATGTTTATAGTAAGCAAATGTGTAAGCAAATGTTAATGTTCACGGTCGGAGAAGGTAAATTTCTAAAATTGGCATATGTGTTTGTTTTTGAAATGATCCTGAGGCGAATATTTTTTTACAAATCCTACAATTATAATTCTGCACTATAATTGCGATGCACATACAATTAGAATTGTTTATTAAACAAAAGAATTACTACGTCAAAACCCACATTTGCTCTGCTGTTGATTACAATAAAATTACCACCATCTTCGCCGGTTGTCGGTAATCGACTTTCTATGTACTTTAATTACCCGTCTCAGAACAAACATCATCTAATAAGTCGGATAATTTACCAAATTTATCATATTGATTTAAATAAATGCCCGGGTTGCCGGTATTAAATTAATTTATACCAACATTTGACTTTTTGAGACATTGGCTTACCGAATATCAGGAAAATTTAGGCCCCTAAAAGTTAGAATTATTGAAATAAAACTTCTTTACGGACGCTTGAGTGAGTAAAACTTCTTTACGGACGCTTAGTGAGTAAGCTGGCGAATGCGTGACGAGAACGTTACGAAAAGCGAGGCGAACGGTAGTAGAGAGGGAGTCCGCTTCTTATATTACTGAAGGGGGAAGAGAGAGAGGTGCGAGCACACATTTTTTTTCTCTCTTTCTCTCATAGTCAGTTACGTTACACAGTGCAGACCTATTGTCTGTATCAAGGAGCAAGAGAGAGCAGTGCGCGCGCACATTTTCTTTCTCTCTTCCTATCATATAGAAGGAGCAGAAGTTTTACTTCAGTTGTGTGGTCTAAAGCACACTCGTTTTTATTATAACATACTTAACCAATTTTTTATATATTATTACTTTTAATGACTTGTTGCATGATTTTGAGTTGTCCGGTCACCCATATAACACTGTTATTACAAGGTATGTTCAATTAGGGTGATGTTAGTCTAGGTTTTGGCGGTGGTTGACATGGACACATTGAACCCCTTTTCCTTCCCTGCCTGTTTTTAAAACGACTCTTCACACATCAAAAATGTTTCTTTACTGTTAAAATTTTCTTTAAATATTTACAGCTCGTGGTTACGGAGATATATCATACCAATGTAGGAACACATCCAACCAACAAATAACGAAGAAAGATAAATTTACTTGAGAAATTAACGTTTTTGTTTGTATTGTTTGCCGCAAATGTTACGAGCAGTGTTATATTGTGTCTAGTCTAAGTACATAAGCGGCTAAGTTGTATAACATTGTTTGGAAAACGAAGACTACCTACTCTGGGCTTGAACTCGTTATAATGGTGTAATCCTCTTACAAAGTTGGTTTGTAAGTATTTAACATCCCCCTACCATAATATATTACTATTATTACATGTTTCTCCGATAAGCCAGGAATAGATTATTGATGTTGTTAAAATACTAATTTTACTAAAAGATGCGAAGGCAGCCACTTAATTAATTACGATATAATACTATATTATGGAACGTATCGGGAGTTAACACATTTGGAACAAAAAAAAACTAAAGTAGATAAGAGTGAGGGGATACAAAACACCGCACAAAGATGAGACTGATAAGACTACGAAGCACTGCACAAAGAGGAGACCGATTATACTGTCTCATTCTGTCGCAGGCTAAATCCTACAGGCGTTTGTGTTTTTCTCTTTTTAGTGTCGCCATTTTTCATATCATCGAGTTTCAAATCACAACGGTGCTAAAAAAAGTTTTCACTCCACAGTGACACCAAAGCTCTCTCGTACATGTACAATGTATAAGAAACAAACCAGAACCAGAGCTCTCCATTCGAGAGCTTTTTAGCGCACTTGGAGTGAATTTTAAACAAAACGGCGCTCTACAAATTATCCAATTACATATTATTATTATTATTATTACTGTTTCACAAAAAGAGATTTTCTACTTAATAATGAAGATAATTGATTTTTTTTTAAATTGAACATCTGCTAGGATTTGTCTAAAGGTTGTTTTTTTTCGATCGATTATACACACTATACGAGGGGCAAACAGAGATATTGAAAATTTAAAACTTTTTACACAATAGATAAATAATTCAGGCTGAGTCACATAATCTTATCAAATCCACTTTCTTGGAACAAGAGTAATAATTTCAATGGCTTATAAAAATGGATTTTGTACAAATGGTGACGTAAAAATGACTCATGACTAAATTATGAAAATTTAAAAAATATATCGCAGCAATAAAGAGTGGGTTATCGAGATAATACATAGAATGAACATAAAATATTTCTGTTAATAATATCTATGTATTTTGTTTTGAAGAGTTTTATTCACATGTAGGTACATTTGTTACTTAATTTTGATTTATCTGACTGTTATGTTGTTGGGTTATGTTGACTCCTCCTACCTCACCTAATAATATCTAATCATTTTTGTACTAATCACTTTTGTACATTTTTGTACAATTTTTAAATGAGTTTAAAGATTGCTAGCGACTGACACGGATGTGTAGAAACCGGTAGCAGATAAATAAATATTAAGTAACATATTAAGTAAATGTCTAGAAATTGTTACTTAGTTTTAATGCCCATGAAATACATAAAATAACTATTTAGCTGAAAATCTGCGAGTTGAAGAACTAAAAACTCGGGAGTTCTGACAACACGAACCTTGCAAAGCTTTTAAACTGGAGGAAGCCGGGTGTAACTAATACACATAAATGATAGAATTTATTTATAAAAGCGTATTGAAAGGGATTTATCTATTTGTGGTAAGCATTTTGTGATTCAGTTTTTAATGTAATTTTTATTTTATTTAATTTTAATCGTCTGAATTAATTTGGTTTTTTATTATTATTTATTTATGTATAATATATATTACATGTTAGAGGCACTGCAGAAAACCAGGTGCATTCCGGGTGTGGAATGTAGTGTAGCTGAGCAGTGACCTTTTTGTCAATATTATCAAACCAAATATGATGTAAACATATGTAACAACCAATAATCTATCGAAAAATAAATGTTTTATTATTATTATTATCATGGAGGTGGGAAAAACTGAATAATCTCCAAAATGGACACAAAGAAAAACAGATCGACATGCATATTTAACTTTGTAGTCGATGTAACTAGAATACCAAAATCTATGGAATGAAAAAATATTTTCGTTCGTTAGTTTGATTGCCTTTGATCGCCTGCAAAGTTTTAGCGAAGGTTGTAAAAGAATTATGGAGCAACTGATTTGGGTTAACTTGTTTTAATCCGGAAAATGTAAAGCGTGTACAAATTTTGGAAATTCGTTTGCCATGCATCAATGCAGATGGAATCTAAGGACGCTGGATCTTCAGAGTTTGCAAGATACCGGTAGAATAAATAAATAGATATGTTGCTTACCCGCTGAAACCTCTCCGCTTGTTCACGGGACTGGAGGTGGACGCGGTGGCTCCATCTACAGCCACTGGTACGATTTCTGCAAATAAAGAAATTAACAAGCATTAGCACACAAATGTACTGGAAAAGCAATTAATTAATCTTACAACTGGGATTGGGTTTTTGAAACATCATCATTTTTGGACGAGCGATTACTGATCTTACTTGGATTAAAAATGTTGATGGTATTTTGGACATTTTTTATAGAATAACAACAACTGATACAGCAAGATCATTCGATAATAGACTACTAGAGCAGTGGTTCATAACCTTATTAGAGGTAAAGAACCCCTCCAGTTTCATATGCGCATTCACCGAACCCTTCTTAATTGGAAATCGAACAGAATCAGATGAGTCAGGGGTGTGTCTTAACCTCCGCCGAACCCGCGAGACTGACTCACGGAACCCCTAGGGTTAAGAACCACTGCTCTAGAGAAAGCCAAATCAGAGTTCACTATCGAGTACAATAACTACATCACAAGGAACCTTATTATTTTAAAGGGTAAGCCATAAATAAAAATATAATATTATTTTATTTAAGGTTCGTAATACTATTTAGATTCTCGCCAATATGATTCGAGTAACTTTACTCGGGATTTTAGTTTTGGGGAGCTGAAAGGTTAGTTGATCCGGTCTTAATATATTACCTATGGGTGAATTGGCGTTGCATAAAATACCCTGGCGGTAAAGTTATTTACGGTGCATTAGTTGATGAGCCGGGCGCTGCGCGATTTTGACTGGGTCTTATCAGCCATCCACGGGGAGAACCAAAAGCCCATTACCAGTACATAATGCTCGTTGAACATCGAGGATTAATATACGAAACTATGGTTAATATATATAAAAGCTTAACGTACGTTGCTTAATAACAAGGGGGAAAGATATGACTAATTCGAAGTAGGCTTTCGTTAGTGGATAAATGTTGAAAATACTTAAATCCTAATATTTCCCAAAATAATTTTTACACATGAATTTTACTTGTATGAACCCCAAATATGAGTATGGCATCTCACTATGCCAAAATATAAGCCATCCAAAACGATGTCCACAAATTGTCAAAAACAGATTAAAGTTGTCGGCAAAAAAATCATTTAAAAATTTTCCAAAATATGAAGAAAATAAAAAATCTACTCTTGTGAAAACATCGTAATCATAATAAAAATAACAAAATTATCATAACTTTGGAGGCAAAAAAAGTTCTTATCTTAACACGCCAGAACGGTTATTTTTTGTTCAATTGCAGGTTGGAGGATAAGAAATGAGTGCAAAATACTAAAGCCCAGTTGTTTCGCAGAAATCCAATTGTAACATTATCATCAAAATCATCAAAATGACAATGTTACATTTGAATTGATATTTGAAAGGTCTCTGTTAAATGCCGATTCTGGGTGCGTTTCAACTTTCTATCGAAAATAAGCTGAGAAGCATCATAATTGTCCTCTTCTGCTGATCATAATTTGTCCAAAAGCTGAAACGGACTTAGAATCGGAGTTTAAAGGGAACCTTCTAACTGTGAAAAAAAACACAAAATGACGTTGAATGGCCATTTGATCACAACTGTCACACCTGAATTTCTGCAAATCAACTGGAGCTAAATTGACACTTGATTGGACTGGAGCAGGGTCAGTATAAATAACAAATTTGTTTAGTAGATTTGTTTTCACTTTTGTTAACGAACGTTTTACTTGGAAAGTTTTTTTTTACTGAAATGCATGCACCATGGTCATTATATACATATACATGCTTTGGAGAGAACCTCATGCCTCAAACATAATGAAAACACAAAGGATTTGGGAGAATCTAATTCATGGCACATACTCGAAAACACATAGCAACACAACGTATGTATGCCTACACATAAGGTATAGGAAGATTCAGGCAATTATAGGCCGATAAGCCTAATTATAATACACGGTACCTGTCTCCTGCATCGAATACAGAGTGAACGGTAGATGATACGAAATACTGAAATACGTAATTGAGCAGGCAGCAGCAAAAGAAAACAGTCTGCATGAACGTAAATCACCTAAAAACAACAGGACTGATCGTGATAGGTTACGAAATTTTAGTTATTGACCGCTGTGGTGGTGTTACAAAATTTTTGCAAGCCGAAAATTCTGTAGTTTCGAGAAGGTTTTTTTATTAACTACTAGCTGACCCGGCCACGCGTTGCTGTGGCTAATAAAACACAAAGTCATCTACTGGATGGTTATCCAACCTTTATATCCACCGCCGTCTTTGAGTTTATCGCAAAGAGACAGGAAGATGCCGCGGAGGACTTTAATTTATATTACGTAGAGATGGTGTGAAAGATTAAAATAATGTGCATGAAATGCTTGGGGTAACTAAAGTATTTAAGTTAATAAGGATTAATACTGTATCCGTCTAAATAACTTTTCAATTACTGCAATGTACGTGACCATTTTTTTTAGAAGATAGAATGGGTATAGTAAGGGAACGTACCCATACTACGTGACCAATTTTTTGCAATTTTTAACCCCCCCCCCCCCCCCGGTGACCAAAAACCTGAGTAACCCGCCGCTCATTTGTATGGAGCGTGACATTTTGAAGACCCCCCCCCCCTAAACGTGTCACGTAGTATGGGTACGTTCCCTAAGCTATCCATAAAAGATAGATATATGCCTTCACGGACTTTTTTGTAGATCTATAAAAGAGGAAGAAAAGGGTTAGGCAACGTTTTCGATGAAAGCTACCAGGCGGCTTGACTTTTTCCGACACTTCTAACAATTATCATTATTGTTTGTTCCAGAATGCGATTTATCCATTTCGCTTTAAGAAAAATAATTAGTCGTATCATTCGTGTTATTTTAGTCATTTTAGTTAAACGTATTTTCACCTTTGCAAATAAAAATTCTCCCTTGGGTTTTTCAAATAAGCTCCCAACCTTTAGAAATAAATGTATTCTGCCTGATATTATATGGGGACATTCCTTTACCGATAAGGAACAAAAGGTTTATTCCTTAAATTGTTTATTTTTAAGTAGTTATGTATATCTGTACAGTTCAAATAGAACCCATAAATATTTATTGCAGCCGCCAAAATAGAAAGGGTTTGCTGGAGGCATATTTACCTAATAATAGGAACCGCCCTATTATCATAAAAATCCAATATTTGTTAATCCCCTAGGTTTAAGATGTATCTTTATTGATGTGCCCTTTTTGGCAAACTTTTAAAAGTAATTTTATTGTTTTATTGTGGGTTAAGTTTAAGAATTCGAGATATGGGAATATTTAATCTTAGTCCCAAGCATTTCTACATTTAAGTGTTTTATGATGTACTTAGTTTTATGGGTGGCCCTTTTGGGCTGACTTTAGCGTAATTGTTTTATTGCGGGATTTTAAAATCCCGTGGTGGAAGCAGCTTAAATATGCTGTCTCACCTTTGTATGTTTTTCTTTAAATATTATGATTTTTGGAACAGAGGGTTAGTCTTGCTGTTAGAGGGAAGCAGTGTGGTTGTTGCGGTGGAACCGGAAGATACACGAGGTGTATCTTCAGTTGAGCAGAGGGAAGATAGGCCCTTTGCGTTAGTCTCGCTAGTAGAATGAAGCTAGAAGATACACGCTGTGTGCCTTTACTTGTGTAATTATACTGAAGCTGGGAGGTACGAGTCGTACCTACGGTTCAGTATTGGAAAAACTGACAATAGAGAGATCGAAGTAGAGACTTCGATATTTGTCAGTGCAGTGTGGTCGTGGACCACCCGAGTGAGGGTAAATAGACCCTCTTGTAATAATTGTATTTATTGCATTAAATAAATTGTGCTGAAGAAGAAGAAAAAGAAGTGTTTTCCTGCCAACTCAATTCTGTTGTGTTCTCGTACCACGATAGTAGAAATAATTATGTTTCAACCAATTTACACAAATCCTTGCCAAATTACATATTTAAACCTTCCTCACGAAACACTCAATCTATTGGTGAAAACCGCATGAAAATCCGTTCAGTAGTTTTCGAGTTTATCGCGAACAGACAGAGAGACAGACGACGCGGGGGACTTTAATTTATAATATGTAGAGATAGAGATTATTAAATTAAACTGGAGGAATATTAGAGGCGCTAACTTCGTAAGAAAAATCCTTTCCCACCATCATTTTTCCATGGCGATACGGGTGGATTAAACCGCTGTAAAGCCTATTCGAGACACCAAATTATTTTATTTCATTTAAAAGTATAATATTGCTAAGGAATATAATGATCTAAAAGTAGTGTACTATATATTTTTAAGTATTTATACGCCAATAAAGTGAAGTATGTAGCTATTGAATTTGGTGTAGAAATTAACATCTCAGTTATGGTGTAGTATTGACAAGTTTACATAAAAAATTGTTTTAATATGTTTCATATTTAATTGAATGAATACAATATTAGCGAAACTCAATCGAAAATCTAAAAACAGAAAAATCAGAAAAAGATACGGTCACATATGGGACACATAAAGATAGCAGCCAATAAAAATAAGCGTTAAGAAAATTTAGACGATGTTGGTAGTTAGTCGAAGTATGATACAGTGAAATATGACCGAATCGGATAGGGACACATTAGCTCAGTTGGTAGAGTTGAGCCCCGGAAGGGCGAAGGTCCTAGGTTCGTGACCCAGGTGAGACCTTATCATTTTTTGATTTTTCTGTTATTGAGTTTCGCTAATATTGTCTTCATTGAAAACCATATATGAATAATAGGAATAGATACAATTTGGATGATTTGTGTAGCGAGGGTTTTTTGAAAATTCACCTCAAGGACGCTTTACAAATATTTTTTTACGCTGTACAATTATCTTATTACTAACCATAGACAATACAGGGTGTTAAGGGACGTACTTGACTTACTTTAACCATTATTGCATTCTGACATTATATGGAGTAAAAAATGAAAGTGAAATTTTGGGCTCCGGTGACTTTTTAAGACTTTTTTTTTCAATTTTTTTTTTAAATTCTTAAACAAAAAAAATTCTTCTGCAAGTCGTTACTGGACACTCAGCCGAGTAACAAACCAACCTCTAACCCTGCCTACAACTCTTCAGCACCCACCATTTTTTATGATTTGTAGAAAAAAAATTCGAGCGCAGTCAACACGCGGTAGAGCGAAACTTTACCAAAACAATCTCAACCAATGAAGAACCAAGGAGCCTTGAAAAGTGAGGTCATAATCAAAGCGGCCAATGAGCGCAGATATAGCGTCATTTCCGTTTTATATCTCAACCAATAGGAGCCTTGATAGGAGTTTGATGCTTCGCAGGTGCTGTAAGTGTCATTTCCGTTTCATCCGAATTCCAAACCACAACGGGGCTATAGAAGTTTCACTTAAAAAAAAACACCAAAAATGTCACCGGAGACCAAAATAATATTTACATTCCAAATAATGTCAGGAATCACTGGTTAATAGTAAGTCAAGTACGTCCCTTAACACCCTGTATTATATTATAATAAGTAGGTAACATGCATTATCCAATAAATACCTCCATTGAAACCTCGGAGACCTTCAGAAATGTAAAGGATTGAGGGTGGATTAGTTAATTAATAGGATGATAGAACACTACCAATGATTGCCTAGCGCCTAGCGCCTAGCGCCTAGCCCAACATCTGAGCCGGAATAAGGAATGTATAGCGAACAGTCTAATAATGTACAGTGCGCCCTCACGGCGACATTCTCTGCCAATAACATGATTTGGTATTAATTACTGGATTTAATGACATCATAAGCTAATCCTTTTCATTACTTAGCTGCAGAATTATTAGCCGAGTTCCAAACAATTATTAGCCTAGTTCCAAATAACTTTTGAAACGGAGATAAAGACACTTTTTACCTTAAAATACTTCTTATTCTCAAAATACTTCTTCAATCTTTGCTAATGCACTTCGAGGAGCCATTTTTAATAAATTAAAACATATCATTAAGATGAAGCTACGCGTGAAATCCTATTTAGATTAATATTTACTACGAATCGGTTTACATTATGAACATCAAAAAATATGCTACGGAGAAATTGAGACTTTTACTAACTTTTGTATGTATTGGAATTACAATAAAATTATAATTTACGTAACAAAAAAATATAAGCGTAAACTACACAAAAAAATGTATTTTCTTGATTTAATGAAGTAATGGGTAAATATCTAGCATGGTCGATCGATAAAGATTTTATCGATGATGTCGGTAATTTGTCTTCGCTCCCGAGGACGGCTGCAGCTCGCTAACTTACATACAGTAGTAGTTGACATTGTTTGTAATCGTTTTGTAATAAATAATTTATACTGCTCTTCCATTTAAAGCATTTGCTTATGGATTCTTTGTCGATCTGCGTTCATACTAGGGAACAATAAACATTTTTTTTAAATACCCCTTTATGGCTAAGATTATTTTTGACGTTCTGTATGATTAACTTTTTTTCGGTCATATAAAGTTAAGCACAAAATAAATTTAAAAAAATCCACTTTGGCGCTTACTTGCCTCGTGCAAATAAGACGCTCGATTTTAAATTTTGAAGGCGTGAGAATCGAGATATTTCTAGCGTTTATATTCGTCTTAAAGAAGAAGATAACAATCATAATCTAAACGAAAATATGAAAGAGAACAAGACACAGAAATAGATTATGGTGGCAACTGGGACTCGAACCCAGAACCTCTCGTCTAATCGGGACGTGCGCATTTACCAATTCCGCCATTGCCACCTACTGTCATACTGTCATGTTAGTCAATCTCATATTTCAAAGTTTAGAATAAACAATTTTATCTTCAATTATTTTTTTTTTCATATTATACGCAACTACCCCTTTTAACTAATCAATTCTTAGATTGATTGTTTCCAATAAAACTGCTTGAACAGAAAATAAACTGCGTGTACACTACATTTTCTGCCTGTACAGTACATTTTTACACAGCATCTCGTTCATTGATCAAATAAGTTTCGTATCGGTGATCGATGAACCGGTGGATGCCATTTTTAGCCATAAGTTGTTATAATGGTTTGTCTAGTTTGTAGTTAGAAGTAAGATTGTATAAATATATAAGTTTGTACAGCGCCCTTGAGGCGATTTTTCATAAAAACAGCGCTATACAATTAACATTATTTAATTATTGTGTTAATACTGGTCAGTGCGAGTGCATTGACATTAACTGACATTCAGTGCTGGCAGAAAGTAAATTGTTTATAATTATAACCGATAGCAATAATACAATTTATTAGCACAATACGCGAATAAAAGTATTTTTATTCGCAATGAAATTAATTAACTACTTTCGATTTATAAAACATACAACATCAACAATGTAATGCAACTGGGTATCTAGCACAGCCGATCAATTAAGATTTTATCGATAAGTTTGATAACCTCTCATCGTTCCCTAGTATGAACGCAGATCGCCAAAGAACCCATGAGCAAATGCTTTTTGGAAGAGCAGGATAAATTATATGATACAAAAACGATAACAAACGACGTCAACTACCGTACGTACATTAGCGAGCTGCAGTCGTCCTCGGGAGCGAAGAAAAATTACCGACATCATCGATAAAATCTTTATCGATCGACCACGTTAGACACCCAGCACATCTACAAATGGATACACTGGAAGTATTCAGCCAAAAAAATGGATTGAAGATATTCTTTTTTTAAATTTTTTATTAATAAAATACCTTTATTATTTATTTAGTTTTTTTACATTTTTAAATTAAGTCCCGTTAAACTGATTGATATCAGTTTGTCAACGGGTTCTTTTGACAATTACTTTTTTTTTAAATTGAGATAGGTCTTCGACCAAGTCGAAGAGACAGGTACATAAAATATACAGGTACATGAAAAAAAAATTGTTAATAAAATTTATAAGAAATACAGAACAGAGAATATGAAAGAAATAAAAGAAAAGACAAGAGAAAATAATAATGGAAAAAACATTAAAACGAAAAGCGGAAATAACAGAAATTAGTACAAAAAAGTTCTTTCACTTAACCATTATTTTTTTAACGTACATTTCCTTCTGAAACTCAATTCACAGCTTTTTATTGCGTTCGGTAACATGTTGTAAATTATTGGAACAAGGTATTCTAGAGTTCTTTGACCGTATTTATTTAGGTATCTGGGAATTATAAGTCCATCATTTGCAGTTAGTCTTGTATTATGAACATGAACCACTAGTTTATTATATTCAGATTGAGATGTATGCTGACTCGCAATTTTAAGCCACAATATAGCACGAACAGATAATACATTTACAGAGTTAAATAGTATTCGTCTTCTAAAATTCACAGAATCGAATAATCATCGAATAATTGAAGTTTACATTTCAAATAACATTTCTTTGGGCAAAGAAAAATATTATTGTACTTTGGTATTGGATGCAAAAATGGCTTCACACGCGGTAGAAGTGAAACCTTCACTCAGACAATCTCAACCAATAGGAGCACAGAAAAGTGAGTTTATAATCGATGCGGCCAATGTGCGCAGCTTGAGAGCGCGACGCTTTGTATGTACTGTACGTAGGTAAATTAAAAGGTAGGCTAAATCCTATAGATGTATGTGTTTGTCTCTTTTTAGTGTCGTTTTCATTTCATCGAGTTTCAAATAACAACAGTGCTAAAGAAGTTTCACTTCAAAAACTCGAAGTGAAAGAGGAAACGGTTCGTATATGCAATGCGCATACAAGTAAATAACGGAAGCGATAACGATAGCTATAATGTTTGCGGTAATGATTTATAGTTTCTAGACTTCAAGGTTTTAAAAAACTGAGTTAATAAATAAATAATAATATTTCAGGTCAAAGTAGAAACTAACATATTGAATGAGTTGGATGAAAACTGATAACAAAAGTAATTCAAGGATACAATTTTCAAGTCCAATTGGTGGTCTTTAGGAACGGGGACATACACGACATCTCTTGTCGTTCAAGTAAACATGGTTTCAATGCATTGCCGAGTTAGATGTCCTCGGGTAAAATACAGCTGTGATTGTTCGAAGCTTTCGAGCTGAGAATTTCTCTCTGGAGCTAACGTAAATTGAAGACCTATTAAAGACTATGTACCTATGGCTTATAAGGCAGTTAAAACAATAATTCTTAATTCTTCACAACAATGGCGTGCGGTGACAATTTTTATTCGGTTTCTTTAACAAGGCCATGAAAGAAATGTACACAGACAATTGTTTGATTTGGGAAGTATGTATACGAGATATGGAAACGCTGATAAAGATATTGAAAATGGGTAAGTGTAGGTAACTCCATTAACGGAGGAAATAACAAAAAAAAAACAAAATAACTGCCAAAGTAGCGAAGCTAGCAGTCCACAATGAAGCGCTGTTACCTACCTTGATATAAGCCAGTGAGACATGGAAATGGCAGGGGAAGGATGAAAATATACTGAATACTCGTGAAACGAGATCCTTGAGGCAAGTGTGTGGTAAAACCGAACGATCGTGTGAAAAATGTGGAGATCCGCATAGAATGCCGGGCTGGTGTAAGCGTGATGAAAAAGATAAAGAAGGGGACGCTCAGATGGTTTGGGCATGTAGAGCGACTGAACGAAGGAGTGTAATGAGAATATATGACGCAAATTTGAATGGTAGAAGAAGTCGGGGACGCCCGACACGGCAAGATCAGGTGAATTAGATACTTGAGTCGGGCCATGTCGAGTAAGAATAATAGAAGAGTGTGTATGAGAGGATGGCGTGTGGAGTGTATGTTTGGCGATCCGTCCTCTCTGCCTACCCCCAGAGACGGCGTGATGGTTGGTTAGTTAGTTAATATTGTTTTAAAAACAATATCATATTTGTACAGATAAAAAAGCTGTTATAACATTAACTTTTCAGGATGTGAAAAAACTTTTGATAAGGTCAAATTCCATCCAGGTATAGTATATTATAGCGTCGTGATGAAGATAATGAAAAACTAATAAAAAAAGATTTTGTGCAGAAACATCAGCAATTAATGTCAATGCGTTTTCCTTGCAAAAAGGTTTATTATTACGCGGTGTTGAATAGTAATTATTATTGCAAATTATTAGCCAGGTATTACGGAAAAGCCGGCTGGGCGGATTGTGCGTCTGCACGTGCACAGTAATTATATGCCAATCACACTTTAGTGTTCTGTCACAGAACGAGGACAGATAGAAGTAATCATTATGACTGCATAATGGTTGGAAGGTTTCAGAGTCGATAAATACATAGGCTGAGGTAACCATACAGAAGAGATTGTAATAACTATTCTGAAGCTGAATTCTTATGGAAAGACTTGGTGCGAAATTAGAAGGTTACCTAAGAAAGTTAATTAAAAATTATACAAATGTTGCAAATTATTCGAAAATGTCAAATTCCAAATAGCAAGTTTATTATTACGGTAATAAATTTTAGAGTCATGACATGAGTAAAAAAAACTTATGATCGAAGAAGTTAATAAAATATACATCGCAATACCATAGAAAAGTATTGTAAGTGTATTTTTTTCTATTTTACATTTTATCTCTGAAAAGTAAAGTGATTGTTATTATTTATGCCCCACGAAAATCATATTTCAGTTAGATCATTCCATCTCCGCAAGAGGTCTCTAGTATGTCATTTCGACGGAACCGCTTGTTCATCATTTATTCATCCTTTTCGCTCTCCTAAAAAATTACCTCCTTGGACTTTCGACACTTTTACGGGAGGTGCGATATTTTTTTTATCTCATTTGTTTTCCTTTGTATTACGAAAATCCTGCGTGTTACAGTGAAAAGTTCTGAGTATGTAAATATGAGTAGGTACCTGCATATGCGTTAACATGAAAATTCTCTGTGCATAACAACTGAAATTTATCAGAATAAAATTTTTAAAAGACAGAATTTGGAAAACCTTACCTCTTTATAACGACATTACCATAGTTTGATAAGACCTAATAATTACTAAGAATGTGAAGAGAATTCTGAAAGTTTTTAATTTGCCTTTGTACAAGAAAGGATAGTTAGAAGTCTAAAGAAGTCTATATTCAAGGTTATTATATATTTAAAATGAACGAAATAAAGTGAGAGATAAATTTATATAAATTATCCTGAACATCAAAAATAAAATGAAAATAATATGAAATATCTTTTAGGTATACCTATAAATTATTTGCGGCAGCTCCTTGCAACAGATTTACTAGTTCAAAGCCGGCTTTCCAGAGAATTTTTCTTTTTTAGAAAAGGATAATACTCTAAACACTTCGTAACATTGAATGAATAAACCTGAACATTTTATTTAAAATCGTCCTTTTTCCACGATTTTTTTTGTTACTATCCCAAAAGCGTGTGACCATGGATTCTTTGCAAATTGTATTCAGAGTGAGGCAACTTCGTATCGCTAAGCAAACAATAACAGATTGTTGTTATCGGTAGATAAAATGGTTCGACGGACACACTCATGACGAGCGAAACAGAAAAAAATCCGTGAAAAAAGAATAAGACACACAAAGGTGCGTTTTGGACGAGTTATCACGGGAAATAATGGGTATTGGTTCTGAATAAATTCACAGTAGGTACCATGTATCTTTTTTTTACTTCATTCGTATTGCTTTGCGGAATAAATACAAACTATCAGTTAAAAAACCAGGTTGTTGCTGCTTCGCCCAGTTTGAGTGTTGATGGCCATTTTATAAATCCGATAGGAACTGGTTCCAAAAATAGCCGGTTCCTCGGATCCACTGAGATCTACAGCTAGTCACCGGGACAAAGTAAGCAGGCAATGACGTCATATATAATATATGGACGCGTGGTATTACTATTCACAACTTCCAGTTACAAAAATAATCATATTATTGTCAATCTCAACATATCTCAACATATACCTCCGTAGTCCAGTGGGTAAGACTCTTGACTCACAATCCGGAGGTCGCGGGTTCGAACCCGACATGCGCAAATAAATTTTATTTGATTAATTTGTGTTATTTCACAGTTAATTCATTTAAAATAATATATAGTATATTTGCGGCATGTTCCAGAGTGGAAGATACTATCAGTATCGCCCTGGTGTAAGACCACCATTCAGAATTGAAACGTTGCTTGAAAATGGCTTTAGCCGTGTTTAGTAACCAGATCTGAATAGCCAGGTTCTTCCCAACCTTCCTCTTCCCCACCTCCTTCCCCTCCCCACTACCTTCAGCCTCACAACATACCCCAATTGGGGATGCCATAGTCTCACTGGCTCCAGACGGGAGCAGTTGAGATTCTTGTGCGGTATTCACTGTAAAAAAATCCAGAGAGATTCACGAAATTACAAATCCAATAGTACCTATCTACTTACTGTTAACGTCAGTGTTAACGCTAGCTGTTAACATAAGTGGCGCCTTCTTTTGGCATTGCTTTGACTCGGTTATATTACAAAAGTAGACTTGTATACAAGCTCCACGTACGAAAACGGTTTTGCGTAAGGCACGGCGTCAAAGTTGTATTCTTAAATTTCAACTAGGCTATTAATCCTGTTTGATGATAATTTATAGTCTGTCAAATTGAATCTAGCAACTGATTAGCTGCATTGTAAGTATGCATTGATAATTTTTTTTTATTATGCTTCAGGAAGGAAAATTCGGTTCACAAAACGTATACTATAATGAGCTAACAACCATAAATTTAATAAAACTTTCACACCGCTGAAAGGTCCATCGTAATCGTCCCCTCTTTCTCATATAAGCTTTCTCATAAGCTTTCGACAAAGTGTCACATAAATTATTACTTAGTAAACTGTATGCCTTGGGACTGAGAGGCAAGTTGTTAAACTGGTTCTCAAGTTATTTGTCTAACAGAATCTTATTTGTTAAAATTAAACATTCTAAATCTAAGTTGTTACATGCAACTAGTGGTCTACCACAAGGGAGTCATCTCGGCCCCATCCTTTTCTTAATATTCATAAATGATATCATAAGTTGTTTCGACGATGTAGAAGTTCTGCTTTTTGCCGATGACATCAAATTATACAAAGAAATATCTAATATAGGTGACTGCCTAATCCTACAGTCAAACATCGTCAAATTACAAAATTGGTGTGTCGCAAACAACTTATTCCTCAATATCGATAAATGTAAGACACTAACATTTTGTCGAACAAAGACCCCACTATCTTTCAAATACACAATAGATAATAAAATCTTAGAAAAAGTCAAAGAAATTAGGGATCTTGGAGTTGTGTTTGATTCGCAATTAAATTTTATAAATCACATACAACAAATAACTAACAAAGGCATGAAAACACTAGGATTTATAATCAGAACAATCAAAGACTTCGATTCGCTGGAAGTTATAAAAATCGTATATTTGTCACTCGTACGCAGCTTGCTGGAATACAATTCCACAGTTTGGTCCCCATATTATCAAATTCATATAAGAAATATCGAAAGAGTGCAGCACAAATTTTTAAGATTTATTAACTTCAAATTACACATACCTATTCAACACATTAACTACTCATCTTTACTAAATACACTTAAATTGCATTCCTTAGAAAACAGAAGAAAAATAAACGACCTAACTTTTTTGTTTAAAATTATTGACTCCGAATTAGATTGTTGCGAACTCCTGCATCTCATTGACTTTAAGGTACCAACTCGAGCGACAAGGCAAAACACATTATTCTGCAACAATAATTCTCTAACCAACTACCACACACACGCATCAATTTCTCGACTACACACACTAGGGAACAAATATACCTCAAATATCGATGTATTTAATACAAGTTTACCGTTATTCAAGAAATATCTGAACAATATTTTTATGTAGAATATGTTGATATCTAAGGAGCATCACGTAGGGTCTATTGCGTATATTTGTGTATTTCTATCTCTCTGTAAAAACTTGTTAACGTTTTCTTTTTATGTATCTTGCATTTTGTCATGTATTATTTATAACATTTAATAAGTCACCTGTAAATTTTGTATTTACTAACATACCAACTAATTTATTTTCTATGCCATTCACAACTAAGATACTTTCTCTTTTATTGTAATGCACTATCTTTCCTTAAATTTATCTGTATACCTACCTTTCATATGATGTTTACTTGTTATGTTTTTATAGTTTATCTTTTTTATTAAAAAAAAAAAAAAACTGTCTCTGTATCATAAACTTGTCATGTAAAAGCCCATCAGGGCGTTGAAAATTAATAAATAAAAATAAATAAAATAAAAATAAAATAAAATAAATATCCGACGCATATATATCAGAAACAGGTCACAGCGGCAAGACTGCACATACTTTTACCCCGGCACACTCAATGCTTCAGTCATGTTGGTATGGTCCTCCCTTGAAAATCTACTCCATCTTTCCGTAGCATGCATCGTTTACGAGAAAAAAGGAGAGGTTTCTACGAAGCTATGTGTATTTTATGACTTTATAATATGTTACCATTCGCATGAACGTTTAAAGAATTTAATTCCATTTGAAATATGGGCGCCTCAATGTTATTGGCAGAATATTCCAGACTAACAAAGAAGAACGGGTTCCGATACGAAATCGCGTCCCAAGTATCTTGCATATTGAACGGCGCACACTGGGACAAGAATTTATATTTTCATACAAGAAACAAAAAATAATAAATCAATCATGTGCCGCGAAAACTGTTGCAGCTGGATCAAAATTGAATTAGCAGGTAGACGCGATAGGCCCAACACTATCAGCCATCACAGCCCTGACTGTGATGGCTGATGACTATATCGAGACTGTATACGTGTATACTGGCAAAAAACGTTAACTTAGAATAATTTAGATTTAACTTTGTTGCGGAACTGCGCGAGCTTTCATTCGGATTTTATAGGACCAATAGCTATTGTAACTTACGATTAAATTTTAGTGGTTCCATGATAGTTGATCCCCCGACAGTTGGCCCCCAAGCATACTTATATACAATATGCAGTCGGTTTACGAAAACTACGATATACCTATGTGGCGGTACCTACATTCAACAAATAACTTGACAGCCATAAAGATATTTTCTGGGCGTGCAACACCGAAGATTGGAAACGGAGTGATTGGCACTTTTTCAGAAGCCCGTTTTCATTCTCGATGGTGATCTGTTTCTGGGTGGTAATTCTTGCATAGCTCTTTATAATTTGCCAAGTCATAATATTGTCGCAAGTTTAAAATAAATAAATGACTAAAGTTATACCGCGTAATTACTATTATTTTTATATATTACCTCCTGTGATAGTGAGTCTAAATCATAAACTGGACTAGATGCTGAGGTGAGTATCTACAAATGAGCGTGTAGTTCAGAACCATGATACCTACTTACTTACATAACTAAGTGTCCACGGATGCGGTGACCACAGAGGATGTACCGCCAAAAACCAAAGGAAAATAAATATTTTCATTCAAAATATATTGTACAGGTACCGGGAAAAAAATACCAAAAAATCTACAAAGTAAATAAATTCGTATCAACTTATGTACCTTTGAAGTCGATTTTAGGTTTGAAATTGGTAAATAATGAACATTATAATTTATTAACAATCATAATTTCGAGGGGCCAACTCTCAGGGGAATAACCATCGGGTCACCAATTTTAGTAGTTATTTTGCAATTTTTAACCTGATATAAAATAAATAAAAGTGTAAACGTGATCGGTCATGATGCCCAAGTATTGAGGATCATGATGATGATAGTGATGATGATTAAAAAATGTACGATAAAAATAATTAGTTATAGGTATAACATAACTGTATAACATAAATTAATATTTATTTATTTTGTTTGTAGGCTCGTCAACAGAACACATCACATATAATTATTACATTAGCTTACAGGTTAAAGTAACCATAATTAAATCTGATCTGATTCCAATGAAAGGTGAGCACACCATTCATCTCAACATTCTTAAGTTTACACAATAATAAATTAAATTACATGTGCGTGCATAAAACAAGAAGGATCAAATATTACAAAATATATACATACACACTCACGTGTACATGTAAACACATGTATATGCGTATGTGTGTACACTGCACGCACACACACACACACCCTCACACACACCCTCACACACACACACCCTCATATACATACACATGCATACATGTACATACATACATGCACATAAATACACATTTATACACATATTATAGCTCAAAGTGAGGAGATCATCAGTATATATATACATTTATACAAATAAGTATTTTTTTTTTTGAAAATCCTTTCTTGCCACTTCGAAATTTGCGCATTAAAACATCCTTACGAATTAATGGCACATTATAGAAGATCTTAAATCAGTGTGCGGTGGTTGGTTTGTGAAAGAAGTAATAATACCTACCTCCCTAGCTCTTTTCAGTGGCGGTTATTGGAAGTGGCTCGCTCGAAATTGATTTACTTTTGTATTTAACATAATGATTTGAGAAGGCGAAATTATTCACCTAATAAAAGCATTCGTGGTTCCAAAACTATACTTCTAAAGTAGAAATCTCTATGAAGAATATACCTCTGTGGTCCAGTGCCAAACACATCAATCAAGCCGATTTTTTTGAGTTTTGTCTCCAAAGTTCTAAGTCCATTCAAAGATGCCAACAGTAAATGATTGTTTTGTATATCTTTTATCGTTTTCAACTTTCCAGTCGCTAAGAGTTCTGTAATATCTTTCTCTTTCCTCCGTGCATACCTTCAGATCCGAACAACCGCCTTCTGACTTGATGATGGACACTGCAACGCTGTCCGAAACGTTGGCAAGAAGGAGGAAGCGCAACTCGGAATAAAAACCCAAAAAACAATCACGATAGGTTACTATTGTACCATAATAATATTAACTTTTGGTTAAAGCTGTTCGACTAAAAAAACTTCTACTCTCAGGGTATAGGCCGATACCCGTTCGTATTATAGTATTAAGTATACTGTGTAAGTTAGTATCTAGATTGTAAAAATTGTAAACTATGAGTGCAGAGGAGTGGGAAAAGGATGCGAGGGCTGAGGGTCATTTTCTGACCTGGAGTGCGGCAAAATAATTTTGGCGTACGACTAGATAAGACGTGCCTTATAATTTTCTTAGTATTTTACGTGTCATTTTAAACGTTTAAAGTAGAAAAATTAAATCGATGGGGACCAAAATGACATAGATCTACATTTTTGGTTACCGCAAATGTACTCTGGAGTCACTTCTTGAGATGAAACTAGAAGTGAAATCACTATTTTCGATTGATCTTTCCTACGAATCGATTTTCATTACGAATACCAAAAAATATTCTTTAGACAAATTGAAGCTTTTCGTATTGTTTTGCATGAGCAGAATTGAAATCAAATTGTTAATTATTATATAAAAAAAAAAAACAAAAAAATAATATTCACGCTTTTAATTTATTAATTTATTTTTAAAAACAGGAATCTAATTACACTTCACAAAATTTACAATGTTACATTTATTACATCAGATGAGACACAGTCTTGTGTTAAAAAAATACGTCCTGCAATCTTGAAGTCACTGCAGTTTTACTGAAAAATATCTGATTCTCCCCAAAGGCATGAACATATTATTAAGTTGGTTCTGCCGTTTCCCTAGCTCTGGTAAAGTTGTCAGAAACATAAATACTAACCCTTTAAAAAAATTGTAACCATATGTACCAAAAATAAAAGCCCAACGGGCATACAAAAATATAATAAATGAATAAATAATACGTGAACATTAGACATCCAAATGTGCCCATTGAGCAGCTTATGTGAACAACACCATTGCTGTTTGAACTTGATACAACACCAAGGATACAAAACTCACTACAATTAAGGTCCCTTTTTTGATTTTAAAATAGATGCTTTGACACAGAAATTCAAGAATGAAAGAGCTAAGTTAATTCAGAGAATTTTTGCTGCCTCAGACAAAAAGATTTCAGCTTTACAATATAGAAGATAATTCAGTGTGTTTTTGACTACAAAGACTGACTGGCATTTAGATTACATACGTAGGTATCTACTCTTTGGTTATCCCACTCAAAGTAAATTAATCTATACTTTCATTAAGCTTTATCTAAACATCTTCCCTTTCAGCTGTGCTCCTTAATCTAAAATTCGTATCAAGTTTTTAAATTACTAAAAAAATATATATATTTATAAAATACATAAATCCGCCTTTCTCTGAATGAATTCTGAATAAAGGCGGCCAAGGGAACTCTTGAAGGGAGAAAAACAAATTATACGATAAATGCTAAGGCGGCCAAATACCCAATTAACAGAGTTAACCAAGCCGATAAATCTTATAATAGCTCTTAACAATTTATAATAACGACAGCAAATACCGGAATGTATATACATCGCACATCCAGTAGAATAGTATCGTTAGTAAAAATTTTCTATTTCCGTTTTATCTCTGAAAATTTAAGTGATTGTGATTATCTATGCCCAACGAAAACCAATTCAAGTTAGATCCATAGATAGGCTCAATTTCCGCAAGATGTCGCCGGTATTTCTTTTCGATGGGACAGCTGGTTCATCATTCATTCATTTTCAAACGGGACACTTTTCTACGGGATGTGCGACATATATATTTTGTTTCATTGCGTAATAAAGAATTAAATTGTTTTTAATTTTTTGTCTATGTTCTGGTGGTCCGGTCGGTGGCATTGATTATCAAAAAAAGAATATAAAAATCCATCGTCACACAAGAATGTATGCCATATATTTAGGGCAAAATATGTGTTTTATGTTTCTCGATAAAACGTTGTATCAAGGTCAACGCAACTACATTCTACTCTCAACGCAATTTCCGCCAACTGCTATGGAGCTTTGAAATATCAATTTAACCGAATAAAAACTACATTCCTTTAGCCATTCGTACTTGGAAATACATACTTACGACTCGAGTTTAGTGCGCGTAGCATACGCGACGCTCGTGTGTACCCGCCATACTAATTTGCTAGTGTTCGTACACGAGCGTACGCGTCGACTACTGGTTTGACGTCAGTTGCACGCTACTGACGCATCTACTACTACTCGTTTGATGGAAATGGCGTCTAAACATGATTTGAATATTAAATTTGTTCTGGAGGTGGGAAATTATACATTTGTGTGTAACTATGACGAATGCCCTACACTTGTTTGACGTCAGTTGCACGCTACTGATAGTGCTGGCAGCGCGCTTCGCGAGTTGCATTCGCATCTACTACTACTCGTTTGATAGAAATGGCTTCTAAACATGATTTGAATATTAAATTTGTTCTGGAGGTGGGAAATGGTACATTTGTGTGTAACTATGACGAATGCCCTGCTGGATGGGTGAACCAAAAATCATTTTCTTCTGTTTTATGTACGTAGTTTTTTATACTTGTAAAGATAAATAAGATCAATATTATTGTCTTCGTCGCCAGAGTCACATGACATCGTATTAATTCCACGTCTACACGTGAAAAATTGATCAAGTTCAGTATATTTCGGATAGCGCCGTGTACGGAAACAAGCATTAAAGAGTAGTATATCTGCAGGCTACTTGTGGTTGCATCACAGTCACGTAACTTGTAAGTATCTCCACGTACGAGGGGAATTTATGTTTTTTGTGTGCTTATGATTAACAAGAAACTTTCATTAAAAGGGACTAATAATACCTACGAAAAAATATCAATTTGAAATTTTTATTAGTTGAACTGATGTCTTGTTAAAACTCGATTGAATCACTGAACAGATAATCTCGAGGACCTGACGCACAAGTACTTACATGTCTTTTGTTTTTTGCTTAATGTACATGTATTTTGTTCCCCCAGACAAGAGATAATTTCCATGTAATAAAGCGTTTGAGCATTTTCAGAAGAAGTAAGAAAAAGTTTAGCTTACTTCGGGCACACGGACTGAACCACGATAAACGTGTAAGTGGGTTGAACTGTTACTCTACAGTCCTAAGGCACTTTATTTTCAATAATTATGGCTCACATTCCTGGTATATTTTCACTGACCACAATCCGGATGCAGCCAACGCAAATGAAAGTGGATTTATTAAGGACTCTCAGGTAACGTAAAGTACAATTCGATATTACGTACATTATTTCCGAAAACTGCAAACCCCAATTGATAGGCGTTAAGAAGAAACCGGGCGGGGTTTTGTCCACACAAAACATTTTCCCGATTTGCTCACAGGATTTTGAGGCCAATGCCAATATTTAAAATAAATATATAAGATAGATATCGACGACTAGCGTGTCGGTACGTTTTTGTCTTTTTTTTGATAAGTTACTTCTTGTAGGATTTAGGCCTCTCCAAATTTTTTTTAAATTGCCTGGTTTGAAGGCCGTCAACAGACGTTCAGTGTAACATTTTGGAGGATAAAAATGGGGAATCCAAAACCTCAATTTTGTTGATTTTATCTAAGTATTATAAGCCTAAGGTGCAGTTGTTCCTTTAGCTCAATATTCCGGAAAGTAAGAGCTGTAGTGTTAGCAACAGTTTGCTTATAAAATTTTGTTGTTCAAATATCTCGGCGACCGGGTTTAATAAAAAAAAATTCAAAATTATTTACAACTATGCTAAAAATTTACATACCACCTACTCTCTTTTTTATTCTTAATTAATTCATGTTTTTACTTGTATCATGCATACAACATTACTTTGGTTAGACAGGGTTCTAATTTGACTTTACCTTACAATGCAACCAGCCGTGGCACAATAATTCATTGCTTAAATAACTATTCCCTAATGCCATTCCAAGATAGGACAACGTTCTAATTAAATATTTTCCTTTAAAACATGTTAAACTAAAATACTTTGCACAAGATTGAACCTAAAAATCATAAATTTTAAAACATTACGACAAACTGCTTTTGCAAATTTTGGCACCTCAGAACATGGTGAGGCGAAGATCTATTATATTACGCCTCGTAAAAACGATCAACTGTCAAATACATACAAAATGGCAATTGCGATGCCATTGACAAACACTAAAAAGTGATGTTAGAACCTTGTAAAATAAAAGGTTTCTTTAAAAACTTGATGTTAGAGGTTTTCAGTTTTTAGAGGTCATTTTTGAAAAAATGTTAGAACCTTGTCCAGCTGAGGTGATTACTGATGACATGTTTTATACACCACGGGATGTATGAGATTGCACTAATCTCTCCAACATCCCGGAATAAATTATATTATTATTATTTATGTAATAATTGATGCACAATGCAGGGTCACTAAAATGCATTTGGTGTTAAACATCGTAACTCTCAATTTATTTCATTATAAAATTGATATAAACGAATAAACATGCATCACTGATAGCTCCGTGGCAGTCTTTATTTCTTTTTAACGACTTACCCCTTTAAGTGCCTTATGCCGATATATCGGCAAGACACTTTACGCCCCTTGAGTACGGCGCGCTTACCGATATAAGAGGCTGGGCCATAGAAAACTTTTCGCGTCACCTACCGGTTCGAAATTTGGTCACCGATTGGGAAACACATCACCATGTCAGCTGCCCATTCGACATCAGAAATATTGGCAAAAACTTTTTTAACATTATGTATGTTTTGTCCAAAAATTTTTGGTACAAAATATACGATTTTCTTAACTTTTTCATGGATTATTTATTTCTCGTGAAACCATGAAAAAACGATAAACGCACCAACAGAGTTATAGAGAACTACTGGATTTGCCGTCGATAAACGGAAAAAATGGAAGCATTTGAATCGGAAAGATAGAAGGCTTGTTAAGAAGTCCTATTTTAAATCAATCCAATTCTTCTACTTCAATACAAATCATTCTAAATTTTAGTACCTACTAACATCATTTCATAAGTTAAACTAAAAACTGGAGCAAATCACGCACTTATTCCGAATCGCCTTTAAACTTATTCTCTTTACGAGGTCTTACCAAGGGATTAATTAGCAATAAACATTTTGAAAATTAAACATTTTCTTAAAATTGCAACATTTTGCGATATGAGAAAAATTAATAAGCAAATGATGACGTAATTTGTAATAACTTTAAAAAAGACAAGTAAAATAAATTGACACTTAGATTCAAAGCAAATTTGAGTTAATTTAACGTGAATAAATTCATACAGGACTAACACAAATTACAGACACAGTAGATCGGTAAAACTTCGAGAAACTTAGAATAAGGATAAAGGAACATATAGGATGTTTAAGCAATAATAAGTTTTTCGAATTTTTGCAATCATTTTTTGGAGACAAGACACACTTTTGAATTTAATAGGGGAATTGAGTTATTACATTGTAATTTTAATGGTGTTCTTTGGGCAAATTGGAAATCCTACAAATTACAAAGAGCGTAAAAACGAATTTAAATATTATAAATAATAAATTTTTTTATTTAAATGACCCATTATTAAACTTGTTCCCTTTATAAATTATGCTCAATTACCCCCTTCCCACTCCCTCCTTCCGTTGACCGTTAAGTCTATAGCTATTGTTCTAATTAGTTTTAGTTTTAAGTAAACCCTGAGGAAGTGAGCATCGCTCACGAAACATGTCGGTTTTTTATAAACAATAAACGTGGTTAAAACCGACTAATCTATTAATTTTGAAGTTAGTACGTTTGAATACCTTCGCAGTGTGATCCGATTTCCGCTGTTTAGTAGAAAGCATTAGACCGATACCCAGAATTTATTGATACAAACAAATTCTGATACTTTTAACGGTGAAAACCGGGGAGAGCACAATCTTATTTTGTCACCACTTAAAATGTATTTATTTACAAACTCTTCCCGTAACTCGATTTCTAAGGGAAGCCTTCCTAATTAAGGTTTACGTTATTCCATCAAATCGTGTATTTCTCAGCAAACAATATTGTTCGTAGCAAAATGCTCCACTTAAGCGAATATAATAAAATGAAGCCGAATATGACGGAGACGGCAGGGGGAATATAATCATATCTGAAAGCATCACATTATTGGTTGATGTTCCTATTGATTCGTAGCGTTTTATGTTTCTAAATCAGTGATGCCTTGTATAAAATCACACAGAATCTCTCCATACTTTACAATAACAATAACTATAGATATGTTTCTCTTTTTCTCTCAATTATTTTTTATGTCTTTAATTTGTTTCTTTCATATTTTTTTCTATTTTTCTTATCTCTTTTCATTTCTTTTTATTTTTCATTTTTTCTATTTATCTGTTTAAATTAGAATTTTTTTTTTCTTCCAAAATTAAGATATCAAAATAAGTTAAAATTCCTGCCACCTCGGAACAGGCTCAGCCTAGTGAGGTGGTATATACCAAAAAAATGTATATTGTTTATATTGTAATATTTTGGTTAATAAATAATTAAAAAGAAAAAAAGATACACTCTAATACAAATACCACCCTATGAACTTCTTTTTTTTCTCTTTTAATTTTTTGTTGCGCATATTTTTATTACTATACCTCAACTTAACCGATCCCCCATCATGCCTCCTCCCTATATAACTTGTTTCTTGAAATGTAATTTTTCATTAGTATTATAATCAGTAGGTACACTTGTAAAAAATACCCATGTGGAAACCTGTAAATGGTTCAATTATTGTGACTCAATTACTATTATGCTCTATTAATGAAAACTGTTGGTCTCCCAAATAAAATAAAATAAAATATTGTTAAAGTAATGTTCTTATTACTGTTATATGTATTATTGCCTTATAAAGGTTAGTTGTTTCGCGTCAAGTTTACTTGATGGTGACAAGACAGTTGATCTCCCAACAGTTTGCCCTCCGAAACCATAATCGTTATAAAATGATAATTTTTTTGTGCATCATTTTCAAGTTCAAAGCTAAAATCGTCTACAAAAATAAGTTGGTATGAATATCAAATGAATATTTACAGTGTCGATTTTTCGTACTCGTACGTCGGTACATACATTAGGCATATAGATAATTAGTTTTATCCTTGATGCATTACAATAAAAATACGTTTTATACTTTTGTTATCCGGCGGTAGATTCTTTCTGCACACCCCTTCGAGAATAGGCCACTTGCATGGACTTCATAACGACTTGGAAAAAATCGTGTGGATAGATTTTTTTACTAAGATTACGAAAATATTATTAAAAAAATTTAGAAATGTACAGTTTTTATTTTTAAATAAATAAATCCATTATTTGGGCTCGTGACGTCACTACATGAAAATGTCCCGTCGCCGAAAATGTTCCTATTAATTTTATAAAATTCCACACTTGATTTATTTATTTTATATGGCATCACTTTGATTTCAGGCGAATTTATGAATTTGACATTTAAAGTTCACTAGATTTATTGTTTGTTCTCTGCGAACGTATCATTTGGTTTGATTTTTTGACAGATGTTGAGAAGAGAACCCCGTACATTTTACGTTGTCAGTACGTGTTTTAGAAGTATAATGATAATGGTGCGGATTTTAACAAAATCAAATTTTATAATATTCTTATTATTATTATAATTTAAATGTACAAGTATATTACATTTGATTTAGTAATATAGACGTTGAACATTATAATGATTTACGATCAATAAGATCGATCAAGGAAAAAAATATTTATGAGATTTAATATTTTTGGTATGCCTCGTTATTATCCTGTGCCATTCGTGTGGAAAACGTTATTTGTGTGGAAAACGTTATTTTTTTTTAAATGATTTTCGGCTATGTAATGATAGTTTTTTCGCACCTATAAAATTATATCCCGTCTTTCCGGTTTATAAAAAATGGTCTGATTTTTCGGATTGAAATTTTCAAAAAATCGCAAGGGTTTCAAAAATACGATTAAAAAATAAATAAAAATACAGGATGTCTTAGAATATTTGTCTAAACCGGAAAAATTAAAAAAAAGTGATGCAAGTGGCCTATATTTAACGTGTAAGTAGGTATGCAGTAGTTATGTTTTGTGTAAGTAGGTATCCCTAAACCGGCTGCATATTGTATTATTTATGCTGGGGGGCAACTATCGGGGGATCAACTCCATGGAACCTTATTTGATATCAAATCGTCGATCGCAGAAATTCACGTGTGACAAAGACATCAAATGGTCATTCAGCCCCATTTTGTTTTTTTGGTTAGTTAAAAGGTTCCAGTTAAAGACCGATTGCTGTCCGGTTCAACTTTTGAACAAATTTGTATCAGCTGTGAATGGCCATGTTGTTGTGCTTGCCAGCTGAAAACAAAGCTGAAACTGAGCGATAATCGACGTTTAACGGGGATCATATCGGAGTATGGGGGATTTCGCTTGGGTTTAACCGGGGGGTTAAGAGGAAACACGTGCGCCGAGAAATTTATATAATAGTTATTTTACCAAACCGTTGCTCTCATTGTTATTGTTACCCTTCCCACCTGTTACCAGCTGATAATATCGAAATAAAATCGTTAAAATCGAAGTTTTGTATTCCACATTTTTCTCCTCCAAAACTGGAAGTTGTATTAGATTTTTTAGCAACTATGTTGAAAGATTATATAATTTGTGTATACGTATAGAGAAGAATATAATTGCAAAAAAACTGATTCCTTTATATACTTTACAAATAAAATAAAAGTAAAGTTAGGTTAATTGTTGTCAAACATTCTAATTTCGGCTATCGTGTGGTCATTTGGCAGTGCATACATTAAGTGATTGAATGTGATATATTCCAGCGTAATGCTCAAAATTATTTACGTTCAACGAATCTTTGATTTTTCAAAATTGGAACTGATAATAATAAATTATATCAGACAAGCGATAAAGCAGATAGATACATTTTAATTTTGAAATGTGGCTCTCTTTATTTAAAATTTGATCACCTACGGTGTTCATTATAACGTCTCTGAGTCTACCTGAAGATCTCCGTGGTCGAGGGATAAGGCTCTCGACTAGCAATCCGAAGGCCGTGAGTTCAAATCCCGGCGCATTCAATTAAATTTTAATTTATTGTGTTATGAATTGTGTTATTTCACAATTTAACGTTTAAAATAAAAAGATACATTTAAGACACTTTCCAGAGTGGAAGAGACTCTCAGTATCTCCCTGGTGCAAGACAACAATTCAGAATTGAAACATTGCTTGAATGGCTTTAGCTTTGTTTGGTGACCAGATCTGAATAACCATGTACAGATACACGACATCTTTTTTCAGCCCGATTCCAATTACAGACCAAAGTCAATACGCGATCGCTGTTTTCATCTATATTTTCAGATGTACCTACGATTTTAGTTGGCTTCACAGCAAACGGCATGCTTCATGTGTTGTTTGCAGTGATGACAATTGAAATCGTAGGTATGAAAATAGAGATGAAAATAGCGATCGCATAAAGCGAAAAATGTTGACTTTGGTCGCTAATTGGAATCGGGCTGAAAAAAGATGTCGGGTATTGTAGGCATTAGCCTCACATCCTACTCTCACTGACTAGGCGTTTATGAGCAGTTAGGAGTCATACGGTATCCACATAAAAAAATAATAAATACTTTTAGCTTCCCAAATCCTACAATAATTATAATATCTGGATCTGCGTCAGTGACAGCGGATCGTATTTGACCGTAAAATATTATCACCACATATTTTAATGCTCTTTTAATATGAGTTGATGTTAAAGGTTGGCTTTTTAGCTTCGCTTCCAACATCGATTGACGATTATACTTTAATCAGTAAAACCGACGTCGCTTTTCCGCAGCTTTGCATTCACAATTGTGTTAAAATAATTCTAATTAATTAGGAATCATATTATAATTCCATTGGAAATGCTTTTAATGCGGGGAGCCGTACCTAAATTATTATTGAATAGAGAGCAGGTTGCAGTGGGAGAAATTAATTGAATTCATCGGTTTTTGAAGTGAAAACTTTTATAGCACCGTTGTGATTTGAAACTCAATGAAACGAAAAATAGCGACACGAAAAAGAGACAAATACACACATCGAAATCGAATCATTTTTTCTAGATGCGACCGTATCTTTTTCTGATTTTCAGTTTTAAATTTTCATTTGAAAGTTTTCAATGATTAAATATTATAATTTGATGTTTCATTCAAAAAGTAAACCAAAAAATATATATTCATTTTATTTACAACTGCACCATAAAAAAAATTATCGATATTGGATTACTATTTATAATAATACCTTTTCACAATAAGTATTGATAAAAATAAAGATCGATGATTTTTTTAACAATGTTTCGTCTCCACACTGGTGGTGTGAGGTCTTGAAATTTGAACAGTGTTTTCTTTCAGGATTTTTTTAGGTCAACATAACAACTTTCAGCTCCTAAACTAATGTCCATCACGAACTACGTAACTTTGAAACGATCATTCATTCGTCAAAAAAAGGAATTAAGATAAATATAAGCCACAATATTTAACATTTAGAAAGAATAGTGTTGAAATCTCAGGCAAAGCATTGCAAAAACATAAGGGTTTGTAATTATTTTGTAAATGTTCAGAAAAAAAAATAGATTTCAAAATAACGACGAAATCTCGGGAGAAGCCGGCTAGAAATCGCAACCTGAAAATACCCTTGACAAATGAGTAAACATTTTATGAAAGCATCCCGAAGGTATGTTGCTTCATTTGAGAGCAGGAATGATAAATACACCATTAGTTTTCTGCGCTTTGAGAGCAAATGTTACGTAGGTATATTATGCGCTCGCAATGTTTATTTGGTTCCATGACAGTTGAACCCCTGACAGCTGGCCCCTAGGCATAGGTACTTATATACAATGTGTAGTCGGGTTCGCGAAAATACGGTGTACCAACTTATACAAAATATAACTAAATGTCCCCGAAGGGTGTACGGAGACGATTTACCACCAAATAACAAAGTATAAAACATTTTTAATTTAAATGCTTCAAACGGTAAACTTGTCTATATACTATGCATTATACCCGCAAGTATGTACAAAATCGACACTACATAAATACGTTTGATCTATTTCTTGTAAAAAATATTTTTTTGGTCGATTTTAGGATTGAAATTGGAAAATTATGCACAAAAAAATAATTATAATTTCGGAGACCGGAGGAAAATATACGAGGTCTGCATTATGAAATTTGTACAAACAAATTGCAATAGGTGGCACGCGAGCTGTTTGAAAACTGAATGTACTGGGAATGAATGTATGTAATGCGGGAGGGGGGAGGGGGGAGGGGAACTCGGAAGGGGGGAGAGAAACTCGGGAGAGGGATTCGCGGGAGGGGGCAGGTGAATACGGGTGGGGGTAGGAGAACATTGGAAGGCGGAGGGGAACCTGGAAGAGGGAATTGGGAAGGATTGGTGAGGAATGGGGAGAGAGAAGGTGGAGGAATCGGAGTGGGAACGAGAGGGAAAGGGGACGCGGGAGAGGAAGGTGAGGCGAAAGGGGAACGGGTCGAATGGGAAAGGACACGCAGGGAAAAACAATTTCTTTATTAAATGGCAAAGCAACGCATTCCGAAAACCAGCTAGTAATATTATAAATGCGAAAGTGCGTGTGTTTGTTTGTTACTCTTTCACGACTAAGCCACTATACCTATTTTAATTTTTTTTAACCAATATAAAGCTACATTATCAGCGAGTAACATAGGCTGTATATAATTGTAAGCTCTAGCGTTATGAAATTTATATACATGAAAATGTGTGTATTTCATATATTTTAGCGGCATTGAGGAAAGGCAGGGGAAGGTGGGGTTCGCGGAGAGGGAAGAGACGAGGGAGGGGGAAGGTGGAAGAGAACGGTGACGCACGCGAAAGGACATGCAGGGAGAACAATTTATTTCTTTGAATGGCATTGCAACGCATGCCGGGTACCAGCTAGTATATTATTATATAACAAATATAAAACTTATTAACGCTTTAATTTATTCGACTTTATTTTATTCAAATTTATTTTTTAAATTTATTCATTATATAATCTGTGGGAGAGATGACAATAAACTAGTTTTATTAGAACTAAGTTATACGGTTTATGATTCAATTACCTTAAGCTCTGCTGGCAATCACGTCACATTGAAAAATTAAAGTTATTTGAGAATTCAAGGAATTCCATGATTAAAAACGATAAAAAATAAATTCCAAATTGCGATTTACTTTTTTTCATAATTTCTAAAGGTGTATAAATTTCGAGATATATGCTACATACTCTTGTATATTTCCCTCAGTCAATGTTATGCAAAGATCTGTGACTAAGGGTAGTAAGTTTTTCAAGTTTCAAACTTGCATTGAATATTAGAAGATGGATAATTAATTATTTTTCTAAAAAGTGTTTATTTTTTACTTGTAAACAATGTATCAATAGAGAACGAAAAGTTGACAAATGAAGAGTTGACAAGTTCGTTTTTATAAGCGGCCGAGAACTCATATTTCATCGAAAGATGTTGTTACGATCGTACAGGGCGGTTCCAACGAGAAAGATTAATTATTCTTGGTATCAGCTTTTAAAAATAATAACTCAATATCGATTTTATTTCATTCAAAATTTGCTTCAGTTACATTCAAAAATCCTGAAAGAAGTGACGATAAAAATATTAAAATTGTGTACCTTTTGTTATTATTTTTTGATCATAAGTATTTATAATTTTTCAATAATGTCTAAGCAAAATAAGAATGTAAAAAATCTTAAATATATTAGTTTGTAAGACCGTAAATAAATAGACAAACTGAAGTATTTTTGTCACAAAACACATGTGCGGATCATTTTTCAAATGATTTTATTTAAACTAAAATTAAAATTCTGAAACGCAGGCTTTCCAGATAATTTATTGATTTGTTTTACTGCATGATTACATGATTTGAAATGTGTGTTGTATAATACAAAATTTTGTTTTAAAATTTAACAAATCTGCCAACGATCTAGGGTAAAACCTTATTGTTCTAAAAATAAACGTATTTTCTCAAAATTTAAGAACAGTTTAGAAATCAATTTATATTTTTTTGTGGAGTCAATACGTCTAAAATTTGATTTAAAAATGACATATTTCCGGTTTTCTCTGGTTTTCTCTCTTAATGAAACGCAAGTCACTGTCCTCGGCACACCTTATGGTGGAACGTGGGAAGGTCGGTACCCGCAGCGGAAATCAAACTCAACATTTTATTTTCATACGGTTCTAATTACCGAACAAATTATGTAGAAATTGGACTGAAAGTAGAAATACGTCATGGTAACTACGATACCACTGAAGGATTATGTTAACTAATAAGAACTGATAAAATAGATGTCGATTTACTTATCATTCTAGTTTTGGCAGTTTCCCAATTATGTCTTCTGCGTGCAAACTGTATCTAAATATCTCTAAATAAACGATAAACAGTGTTGATCTCAAGTGACCTCCCAGGTATGTATGGTCCTGAATAAATAAAACAAAATATGTACATTTTTACGCAACCTCGAGTTTATTGGTCATATGCATTGTACATACAGTTTTAATTCGGTTATCGACGAACCGTTGAATGCAAATTTTGCCATTAGTTGTAAAGATTTATCTATTATGTAGTTAGAAATAAGATTGTAGAAATGTATAGAATCTGGGTCTGTAGTTAAGATTGCAGATATATTTCTTAATTTGTACAGCGTCCTTGAGGTGATTCACAAAAAAACAAGCGCTATTCAAATCATCGAAATATTTATTCCTTTTTATTTTTCCGACACATAAATAGAAAGGTTGACAAACAACGTACGCAGATGATTTTTAATCGAATATTTTAAAAGCATGTGTGTAAGTTTGGTGTTCTGTTTAAAAAAAAATCAGAGTGTGTAATTACGTGAAACTAGAAAGTCGTTAGATGTCGCTTTTTTTCTATTGCCTGTTTATTTTAAAGTGGTTTGAAGATTGGAAAATGATTTCACAAAAATAAAAATAATAATTTGGTAGGATTCGAACCTCCATTCGCTTGATGCCTGTATCTCTGGCCGCTGAGACTTGTCAGGCGTCTTGTCCAGTGAGCAGGCGCGTGCCGAGGTGCGAATTTACCGCATTATATTAGAACCGAGTATTTGTGTAGAACTGAGTTGTGACGCATTTCAGTTTCATCCGAATTTCAAATCACTAAAGAAGTTTCACTTCAAAAAAAAATATAATTTAATTTTACCATTTTACTCGCCATATGCCTATCGGTTTTGAGGCTCTACAACCGGGCCCGCAAAGAAGAAGATGGAGAGATACGAAATTACGAATGTTAGAGGAGAGCGCTAACATTTACAGCGACAAAATCTATTCGAAAATTGCGAAAATGTTTAATAAAATACGACTCGTTTAAAATAGAGCAAAAATCTCGGGGGCATTATCTTAAACAGCATTTAAAGAAACACTGTGAATTTTTTCATACATATAACTTGAAAAATAACTGAAACAAACGTGTTAATAATAATTTTTGGAGCGTACTTTGCGATTTTTTTCTATCAAGGGAATTTTATATAATTTGCGTTTCGGCGCGAGCAAAGTCTAGATATTATCTTCAAGAATAACATATATTTTTTTAAGAGCTTTAAAACTTACCGTGTTTAAGGGAAATATGTAATAAATCGGTACAAATCCGGGTTGCGGGCCCTAAGTTGCCGAAATAATATATTTAAAGTTTTTTTCTTATTATCGAAAGCCAGCATATTTCTATGAATTGGTGTTTCCAAAACACGTATGCAAATTATGCAAATCAAATAAAATGAACATAAAACATGTAAGGATTTATTAATTATTTGCAACAAAATACAATACAGACGTTATGATTTAAATGTCCATTTCAGCATATTTGACGCTTGGATTGTGCGTTCCCTTCAATATAAAACTTCCTAAAATAAGGAACTCCAGTGAAAAATATTATGGCTTTAAAAAAATATGTTCATATAGACCAAGAAAAGCTGATTCTGAATATATAAGTTTTATTTCATAATATTAAACGCAGAGTTTTTAAAAAAATATTAAAAAGTGCATTTTTAAACCTCTTTCAAAACACAGCGTTAAGTTGGCATTACTGAAATGGTTAACTGTGACGTCACACTTAACCTGTCACCTGGTGATAGTATGTTGACATTTGAAATGACTTGAAGTGCACACGTACCAAAGCAATTCAACATTTCGTGTGTTTGGTTTATTTTCATACTGTTTATAGAGATTTAGATAAATAATAGTTATTGTGTTTATTGAAACATAATTTAGGCCCTCAACAATTAACGAAAAGGGCTATATTTACGGACAATCTGCAATAAATTTTGTCTATTTGAGGTTAAAGTCGTCCTATTTTGACATTTTGTTATGTATTTTCAAATTGTTTTTAGTATAGGGCTTTTTATACAAGTTGTTACACACTCGTCATGATCAGTGTATTATAAATACCAGTGTTTCTGTATGTATTATACATAAAACAATGTATCTACAAAGTAACGCCTGACACAAAACACGATGTCACATGTATTTGCAATGAAAGAGATGATTTATTGTTTTTATATTGCACTTTGATTAAATACAATAACAGTAGCGGTGAAATGTGGACATTTTACCAATGTTTTTCTATATTAAAAGCAGTTAATCTTAAATAAAAACGCCTCAATTTCTCACACAAAAGTCATTGAGTCATCCTATATTAATTTTATTCCGCCATTTTCTTAAATTCAAAATCAGGGATGCTCAGCCCAAGAAAATTATTTCCCTAGATTTCGAAGTGAAATTTCACATTTACGCAATTACCTACGTAGCCACCCGATTGTGTAACACTAATCCTGTTATATGTTAATTAATATGATAATTAATTGGAAAGATATCGGAACTTGGTAAATATACTAATAATACCGTGATTTTCCAAATAAAACACTTTTTGCTACGTGAAGTAATAATTTAAAAGTACGAATACACTCACCACTGAATTTGAAACTGAATTCCAAATTTAAAAAAAAAACACTTTGCAAAATAAAAATCATAAGCAACCCGCCGCTCATTTGTACCAAGCGTGGTATTTTGAAGACGGTACGTTCCATAATATCATTTTGAGTTGTCAGTGTTAAAAATAACATTGCATGTAAGTACATGAACAATAATTAAGATTCATAGGAATTCCAAAAAATATATATACGTATATATATATTTATATATATATATTTATTTATATTTATATACATTTTTTTTTACAGTTTTTTAGAGAAAATGTGTCCTAACTGGGGTACCCCGTTCTAAGGACACATTGTACAAGTTTTATTATTTTAATTATAAGTAAATACCTAATCTATGTTAGAATATTGCCAAGGGAAATTATTAAGTTATATCTAAAAGAAAGTACAAAACAAAGCATTATTCTTTGTTGGGTTGCAAAATTGAATCTATTTTCTTCCTTCCCATGTCCATAATCCATATTTTTATGCTTCTTTTGAAGGCGGTTATTTTTTTTTGTGGTTTTCATTGCAAGAGGGAGTAAATTAAATAATTTTACAGAGAAGTATTCCATATTTCTTTGTCCAAAAGTCGTTTTAGTTGTAGGTTGGTAGAATGTATGTTGTAATGTAGATCTTGTGAATCGGCCCGAGTTTGTCTGTGTAAAGTTATCCTGATTTTTGAATGCGTACATTAGAATATCTTTTGTATATAATTGTTTCAGTGACATTAAATTCAGCGCTTTAAAAACATAGTGTACTAGACGTTTGTACATAAACTAAATATAATAGGGAGCTGGCCACAATGACACGCCAATGGAGTTTGGTACGCCAGTGGATTTTGGAATGCCACTGGTCTTTTAAATGAATTTACTACTTTGACAAAAAATGCTTCTAGGTATAATGGCAAAACTGATTTGAGTACTGGATTAAAATAAATATTTTTCACTTTGGAGACTGTGGGAGTCTGGGGTTTTTAGGATTTTAGGTTACTGGGATACTGGGAGAGGTAAACTGAATCTAAGACTGATTAAAACACTTGAAAAGAGGTTTGAACTTGGAGACTGTTGGTATCTTGAGTAGGTATTGTTTCTTCTTGGCTGATAGTTTTGAACTGACTTCCTACCGGTTTGACTTCTATTTTTATAGGACAAACTCAGGTCGGACTTTTGGGGGACAGAACCTCCTTAATTTTTCTAAGGTACTTGTTTTAGGTAATTTCCTTGGTCGCTACGATTGGAAGTCAGCTGTGTTAAAATTATGTGTGATAGTTTTTTGCCAAGATTTTACCAACTCAGGATCCCAAAGCTTCACATCATTTTTATTGTGTTTACAAGAAAAGGTACAAGTATACATATGTGATATAAGGTACAATTTTAAACAGTAAATATTTTTCTTAAAGTGCAACAATCACTGATAGACGTCAGTTTTTGGGTTGTTTTTGTAGTACATACTCATTTTTAGGTGATGATGTTTATTTCTTGATCCAAATTATTCCCAATTTCTCGAAATTGAGCTCCAAATTTTTCGGAAGATGAATTCGCTGTCGTAAATATTTACGATTCAGATTTTTCCTTTGTTCAGAATTGACCAATAGTGGCTCGGCTGGTCGCATGGTGGGGGTGACGTAAATAGTCAGCCATTTCCTTGGCGTTGATCATTGCTGTCTGGAGTCCCTTGTGGAAGCATTAGGTGGTTATTCAGATGTGTTTTCCAGTCCAATGAGGCTGCTGCATGTATTCATTATCAATTTCATTTATGTTTTCAATTGATTAGTTAGTTAAAGGACATAATAGCGTTGTAGACAAGTCATTTGGAAGGGGCACCACATGCACATAATTCCGCTAGCCAATAGCAGCTCTCAGATTGTCGTGCTGGCGGCATGGTACTCTGTGGGAGCGTAAATTTCATTCTTGAATTTCCATGGTTGTCAAAAGCTTTCGCGCACTCGTTAGATGCACACGGATTCCTACGACACGTTCCATACACTCCCCTCAGTGCAGTCTCGACTGTGCTCAGCTACTTCGTCGGGCGTGTCCTTTTCCGATGTCTGAGTTTTGAGTCGGGTGTCTTCGCAGAGTGTACAGTTTCATCAGTTGCTGGCGTGGCAGGCAGAATGACGGCGATTTTGACTGCCGGCCTTACGTATATCCCAGTGCTGGTTTGGATCCGGGCAGTTCTGACTTGTCCATCAGCTGCAGGTATTGCTTCGATGATACGGCCACGTGGCCAACTGTTTCGAGGCAGTGCTGGGTCCATGATGATCACTAGGTCATCCTTCTTAATTGGTGTAGTTGGATGGTGCCATTTTTGCCGGACAGCCATGGTAGGTAGGTATTCCCGCAGCCATCGCCTCCAGAAGGTGTCTGCAAGTTGTTGTCCGATGCGCCACTGGCGGCGTAGGCATGTTTCCTCTTCCTTTTTGTCGTAGAAGGATAATTGAGGGCGCTTCCCGGCTGACCCTAGCAAAAAGTGGTTGGGTGTTAGAGGTTCTTCATCACGTGGGTCAACTGAAATGTGGGTGAGTGGACGATTATTTACCACAAACTCAGCTTCTGCAAGTGCGGTGCGTAGCGTTTCTTCTTTTGGTGCTCTTTCCTTTAGTGCAGCGCTTAGGGCTTTCTTTACTGATCGTACTAATCTTTCCCAAGCTCCCCCCATGTGCGGACTTAGTGGTGGTATGAAGTGCCACTCGATGCCCTGGGTAGCTATTGCGTCAATCATTCTGGCGTCTTGACTTATTGACAGCAGGGCGTCCCTCATCTCGGTGTCAGCTCCGTGAAAGTTTGTCCCGTTGTCCGAGTACATGGCTGCTGGTTGTCCTCTGCGGGCGGTCATTCTTTGTAGGGCCATGATGGCCGAGTCAGCAGTCAGTGAAGCGGCTAGTTCTAGGTGAATGGCGCGTGTCGAGAGGCAGGTGAAGATGGCTCCATATCGTTTTTCTCGATGCCTACCGACCGTGATAGCCATAGGGCCGAAATAGTCAAGCCCACAGTGTGTGAATGGGCGGACGTGATGCATCAGGCGGGGTGGTGGTAATGCGCCCATCAGAGGTGGAGTCGGTTTGCTGCGTCGTATGAAGCAAGTGGGGCAGGCGTGCGTTATCTTCCTGCTTGTTGTGCGTAGTCGTATTATGAAGAAATGATTGCGTATTTCTGCTACTGTTTTCTCAGTACTAGGATGATCCGCCTTTTTGTGGTAGTGACTGATAAGAAGTCGAGTGTAGGGTTCGTCGCCGTCCAGTATTATGGGAGTTCGGGCCACACTCTTTGTTCTTTCCAAGGCTTGTAGTCGGGTCCCCATTCGTAGTAGGTCATCTGGTCCAAAGAATGGGTTCAGGGAGTTGAGGCGGCTGCCAGCAGGCAGTTTTTGACCTTGTCGGATGATGTGTAGATCAGTTGTGAAAGCGTCTTCCTGGGACCTTTTGATCCATCTGTGTTCTGCTGCTTTTATCTCATCGGCTAGTAGTGGGCCTTCTACTGGTTTATTGGGCCCCATCTTGCATCGTCTGATAAATCGGAGGATCCAAGCTGTGGAGCGAATCAGCCGGTGCCATGAGGAGAACCGCTCTACTGATGGGAGTGCTTCGCCCCTGGTGGACACAAGGCCAACGTAGTGAGGTTTGACTTCTAGTGTCAGGTCGTCAGGCCTGTGGGCGGGTGCCCGTTCTTTTGGCCACGCACCCTCCGGGGAAGTGAGAAAGGCTGGGCCAGTAAACCATCTTCCTTCTGGTGTTAAGTCTGGTACCTCTAAGTCTCGTGTTCCTATGTCAGCGGGATTGAGTTTTGTGGGTACCCATTTCCAGTCGGGTATGTTGGTTAGTTCGTCTATTTCCCCCAATCGGTTTGCCACAAAGGTTGAGTAGGCGCGTGGGTCGGTGCGTAACCAGCATAGTACAGTTGTGGAGTCTGTCCAGAAGCAGGTGCGGGATATCAGGGCTTTGCTTTCTTTTTGGATCGTCTGGGCTAGTCTCGCTGCTATGAGGGCGGCTTGAAGCTCGAGGCGTGGAATGGAGAGAGGCTTCAGTGGCGCTACCTTGCATTTACTTGCAAGGAATGTTACTCGTAAGGATCCATCTATTTTTTCGGTGAAGTAGGCCACGGCACAGCAAGCTTGCTCGGATGCATCGCAGAAAAGGTGTAGTGTTACGTTGTTTAGTTTGTTGTAGAGGCAACGTCTCGGGATTGAGATGCTGTTCGTGTGCAACAGATTTAGCCAGTCTGTCCATCTCTGGGCGTGTTCAGGGGCAATGGGTTCATCCCAGCCGACGCTTGAGCGCCACACTGCTTGCAGTAGCATCTTAGATCTGATGGTAAGGCAGGCAACGAAGCCGACTGGGTCGAAGATCTTCATTACTATAGATAATAGTTGCCGCTTGGTAGGTTGTGTGGCCGTGTCGTGGGAGATTGCCTCACGAAATGAGTACAGGAAGCGGTCTGTGGTGGGGTCCCAGATTAAACCAAGCACTCGCTCTGTTTCCGGACCTCCGCTGCTGATTTGTATCGTGGAGCTGGCACGGTCTTCTATAGGTACGCTAGCTAGGGCCGCCGGGCTGTTGGACGCCCAATTTGTCAAGTGGAACCCTCCTTTCGCGAGCAGGGCACTTACACTTTGGGCGAGTGCAGCAGCTTCATTGGGTGTGTCTGCTGCATCTAGGTAATCGTCCATGTAGAACTTGGTGCGTACGGCTTTTGCGGCGGCCGGGTACTCGTGCTCGTATGTTTCAGCCACTTTATTTCGGACGAATTGGGCACTGCTTGGGGAACAGGTGGCTCCGAACATCATCGATGACATTTGATAGGTGTCTGGTTCGTGATGGGGTGATGTCCTCCACAGGAATAGCTGGGACGACTGATCTTCTCGCCTTATTTTTATTTGCAGGAACATTTCTTTGATGTCTGCAGCAATAGCGATGTTTCCTTCCCGGAAGCGTATTATATTCCCCAGGAGGGAGGACAGCAGGTCAGGACCAGTAAGCAGCTGGTCGTTGAGGGAGGTTCCTCGGCATCGGCTTGCGGCATCGAACACCACTCTGATTTTTCCTGGCTTATTTGGGTTGATTACTGCAAAGTGGGGCAGGTACCATTTGCGAGGTGTGGTGGTGGAAGCTTCATGGCTTGATAACTTCTTGGCATAGCCTTTGTTGATAAGTTGATTTATTTTGTCGTTGTAGGCCACTGCTAGATTTTTGTCTTTTTCTAGCTTTTTCTCCAGGGACAGAAGTCGTTTCAGCGCACACTGCCGATTGTCAGGTAACGTGGCTTCTGGTTTGCGCCATAGTAGACCGGTTTCCCACCTTCCTACAGGAAGAGGACGGGTAGTTGCATTCATAAGTGCAATTGCCTGTTGTTCGCTTGCATTGACTCTGGTGGCTGATGTTACTCCGAGGGAGTCGATGGCGAAGTTGGTTTTTACTAGCTCCCTCAACTGTATGTCTGCGGCCGTTTCTGGTTGTAGTGCCAAAGTGGTGGTCGTGTTATTATCTCTGGGGTTGACTCCCCCATGAGCGATCCATCCTAGTGCGGTGCGTGATGCTATTCGCGTAGTATCATTGCATTCACGAACTTCCCTTGACACGATCAGGTGAGCGTTATCTTGGCCTATTAGCAGCTTCGGGACGACCGACCTTCCTTGGGTCTGTTGCTCCGGCAGGTTGAGGTTGCTTATTGTGCTGGCAGATATGTGGAATGTATTACTGTTGCCTGCACCTCGTATTCTTAGTCTCACTCGTTGGGAGAGATTGTCGGAGGTGCACATTCCTTTCGCGCCGTGGATTCGCAGTCCGTGAACTGGGCCGTTTGCTCCGACTTGTATTGCGGTGTCAGCGTCGACAAGTGTTACTGTGGATCCTTCATCCAGGAGAGCGAACACTGACACTTCTTCTTTGTTTGGAGCGCTTAATATGACTGGCGCAATTTTTAATAGTACTCTCTGTCCGGAGTCCTGGCGTCACAAATTGACATTTTCCACGGCGCTTTTTCGTACGAACTCGGGATTATGTAGCAGGGGGTGGTGTGGGGATCTGCAATCTCCTACTTTGCACCATTGGTTTATTTTGCAGCTTCGTGAGTGGTGTTTTTCTAAGCACTTGCGGCATAATCTTCCCGTGCGTACAGTTTCCCATCGGAGTTCAACATCTTTGGCTGCGAATTCTTTGCATTCGCGGGTTTTATGATCGCCGCCACATTGGGCGCAGCTTTCATCAGCAGTTTTTCTTTTTCGGCTTGGTCCAGGGTAAGTATGTTCCTCGTTTACTTTGCGTTTTATGGGGGCAATCTTTTCTTTTGGGCCATCCCTGATTTCTTCTTGATGTCCGGCATGTATTTGCTCATGGCTCGGTAGAAGTCGCATGCGATCACTCTCTTCTTCCTCCTGGTACCCGGCATGTATTTGTTCACGGCGTGGTCGAGATCGTATGTGGTCCACCATCCCACTGTTTGGAATTGCGTTTGACACCTCTTTCAGAAAGGCAGCGAGCTGGGTTATGGTGGCCGGAGCGTGTTGTTTGCGGATCTCGATTAGCCATGCCAGACGCAGGGAACTTGGCATTTTGTCAGTGACGTCATTCATTAATGCAGGATTGGTGAGATAACCTTCGGTTTTCAGGATCCGGAGAGATGCCACCAGGTTTTGTACCGTTCCGGAGAAATCTGCCAGGTCCTCGAGTGATACCTCGGTCGTGAGGTAAGGTAGTTTTTTAACCTTGTCTAGCATAAATTTTGCTATGGAGTTAGCGCTGCCGTATCGCTGCTCGAGGACGCTGATGATCTCTGGGACTTGCGCAGGATCCATTAGTAGGGGACCCACGGTATCTCGTGCCTTGCCTTTGAGGGCGCGCTGCAGCCGAATGAGATTTTCGCTTGGAGTCATTTGGCAGGTGGCGGTGGATTGAGCGTACTGCGCCTTCCAGGTGGGCCACTCCAGGGGGTCTCCGGAGAAGGTAGGCAAATCTTTTGCTGTGGATTGCCTGGCAATGAGGGCAGCCATTCTTGAATCATCTTCTAATGTGCGGGGGCTATCTTGCGTTCTGGAAGAGCGAAGGGCCTCTGCCATCACAGAGGCGATCTGGGCCAGTGGGTCGTTGCCATGCTGCAACCATTCTCGGGTGTGCCGTGCTGTCTGATTGGCTGTGTGCGGTGGTGTAAACAATGGGGAATCCTGGCCGGAGGAGGCTGGCTGATGCTGGTACCCTGCTGTGTTGTAAAGTGGGCGCTCGGGTCCGATATGGCTGTATTCGGCCGTAGGGATGTTCTTCGCAGGGCCCGTCAGTAGTGTGTACTCTTGGGTGGCGGCGGCGGCGTATCCGGTTGGATCGGTTACAGCAAATTCATTGGTAGGCTGACCGGCCGGTGTGTCCATTTGAGTAGTTGCATATCTCGTTGCAAACTCTTCGGCCGGCTTGTGAACTTGAGTGGCATATCTCGTTGCAAACTCATTAGTAGAAGGGCCGGTTGGTGCATGCACTTGAGTAGTTGCATATCTCGTTGCAAACTCTTCGGCTGGCTTGTGTACTTGAGTGGCATATCTCGTTGCGAACTCATTAGTAGAAGAGCCGGTTGGTGCGTGCACTTGAGTTGTTGCATATCTCGTTGCAAACTCTCCGGTAGACGGGCCGTCTGACGTGTGTACTCGAGTGGCATATCTCGTTGCGAACTCGTTCGTAGACGGGCCGGTTGGTGCCTGGGTTTGAATTACTGCCTGACCGAGGTTGGCTCGCAGGGTCGGGCTGGTTGGTGCGGGCTCCTGGGTAGGTTGGCTGACTGCTTGGCGTGTTGCAGCGTTCAGGGCTGCGAGCAGATTGGTTGTCTGCTTGGCGTGACGTCTGTCCCGGATGCGCATCTCTCGGCGCAGCAATCGCAGGGAGTCTTCAGTTGATTCAGAAGTTGTTTCGCTGCTTTTACTGTTGGATCCGTGGAGGCTCTTGGCGACACATTCTGGAGCAGGTTGGTCAAGAGTGATGAGGTCAGGGTTCCTGGCAGGGTTCGCACCAGATAGATCGTGGCGGGTTCCGCTGGATGGCGTCTCATCGATGTCTACGGTGCGTGGGCCCGGGGTCCGACGGGGTGCCACTGGCATGTTTCGGCTTGTTCCCGGGGCGTTAGGTTTAGACAGCGATGTTTCGGAAGATGTCGGGGTCTTACGGCCACTGCGAAGAGACGGCATTTCCACTGGGTAAGACTGAAGGCGTGTTATGTGTGGATCCGGCTCGAAGGACCAAATGTACTAGACGTTTGTACATAAACTAAATATAATAGGGAGCTGGCCACAATGACACGCCAATGGAGTTTGGTACGCCAGTGGATTTTGGAATGCCACTGGTCTTTTAAATGAATTTACTACTTTGACAAAAAATGCTTCTAGGTATAATGGCAAAACTGATTTGAGTACTGGATTAAAATAAATATTTTTCACTTTGGAGACTGTGGGAGTCTGGGGTTTTTAGGATTTTAGGTTACTGGGATACTGGGAGAGGTAAACTGAATCTAAGACTGATTAAAACACTTGAAAAGAGGTTTGAACTTGGAGACTGTTGGTATCTTGAGTAGGTATTGTTTCTTCTTGGCTGATAGTTTTGAACTGACTTCCTACCGGTTTGACTTCTATTTTTATAGGACAAACTCAGGTCGGACTTTTGGGGGACAGAACCTCCTTAATTTTTCTAAGGTACTTGTTTTAGGTAATTTCCCTGGTCGCTACGATTGGAAGTCAGCTGTGTTAAAATTATGTGTGATAGTTTTTGCCAAGATTTTACCAACTCAGGATCCCAAAGCTTCACATCATTTTTATTGTGTTTACAAGAAAAGGTACAAGTATACATATGTGATATAAGGTACAATTTTAAACAGTAAATATTTTTCTTAAAGTGCAACAATCACTGATAGACGTCAGTTTTTGGGTTGTTTTTGTAGTACATACTCATTTTTAGGTGATGATGTTTATTTCTTGATCCAAATTATTCCCAATTTCTCGAAATTGAGCTCCAAATTTTTCGGAAGATGAATTCGCTGTCGTAAATATTTACGATTCAGATTTTTCCTTTGTTCAGAATTGACCAATAGTGGCTCGGCTGGTCGCATGGTGGGGGTGACGTAAATAGTCAGCCATTTCCTTGGCGTTGATCATTGCTGTCTGGAGTCCCTTGTGGAAGCATTAGGTGGTTATTCAGATGTGTTTTCCAGTCCAATGAGGCTGCTGCATGTATTCATTATCAATTTCATTTATGTTTTCAATTGATTAGTTAGTTAAAGGACATAATAGCGTTGTAGACAAGTCATTTGGAAGGGGCACCACATGCACATAATTCCGCTAGCCAATAGCAGCTCTCAGATTGTCGTGCTGGCGGCATGGTACTCTGTGGGAGCGTAAATTTCATTCTTGAATTTCCATGGTTGTCAAAAGCTTTCGCGCACTCGTTAGATGCACACGGATTCCTACGACACGTTCCATACACATAGTCTGTAGGGGTTCTGATGGGCACTCTAAGTATAATTTTAAGAATTGCCCTTTGTGCTATGAGGACTGGTTTTATAGTGGAATCGCATGAGCTTCCCCATCCGATAAGACCATATTGTAGTTGAGATTGGGCTAAGGCATAATAGATTTTAATTAGCTGTTCTTTATCTAAAATGTTTCTTATTGTTTTGAAAAAATAGGTTAGTTTTTTTAATTTGTTGCTCACATTTTCCACTTGGGAGTATATATATATAAATATTACCAGTAATATTGTCATATGTAATAAAATTTTTGCCAGAGTTCGAAATTTCCCTAGATTTTGTCCTGATTTCCCTTATCCCTAAAAAATATTTTTCTCCCCTAGTTCTAGGGAAATTTCCCTCGACATGACATCACTGATTCAAAATGACAACTTAAAAAGTAAAAAACTATGGGTGGGTGAAGACCACCATAGATACGGTGCGTTTCTGGGAGTCTTTAAAAATTAAAACTTTGACAATTATTTTAACTATTAAAACTAACTATAAAAATAAAAATAAAAATGCAGTTATTTAAGTTTGAAGGTCTTTATTCATTAAAAAAAATAAAAAAATTGGACTGGAGTTCTCTATTCTCAACCAACTACAACTAACATGATATCATAATTTTATTATTCAACGAGTAGGCGGCGCCACCTCCGCAAATTCATGAAACAAAACTAATAAGAGGTACCTACCTATTAGCTAAATGTCAAACATAAATAGAACATTATTGATAATACATCATCGTAAACAAACCATGGATAACCGCAATGCTTTTTGATTGAACGAATTTCAGACTTTTAAATTCATTAATACCTAATAAATATTAATGAATTAGTTACTAAGTACAGACGGTACACCGCATTTCGATGAATCTTTTAAAATAATTTAATAGTTATTTGAAATACCTAGTTTATTTTGAAACAGTTAATGTACGTACTTAAGCGTACCAGTCAAGAGTACTATATTAAATTAATTGAAAACTAACTGGTTCCCGGCATGCGTTGCAACACAATATTCATTTTTCTCCCTGAATCACCTTTCCCATGCGTCCCCATTCCCCTCCCGCGTCCCCTTCTAGCTAGCTTTATAAATTATAGCGTATATATTATTCTTATATATATTGTAAAGTTTCATTAAAATCCATTTAGTATTTTTTGCGTGAAAGAGTAACAAACACAAATACATCCATACAAACTTTTGCGTTTAAAATATTATGAAGATAAGATAATATATTTTTAACATTATTATAGAGCAAAAATAAAAACCAAGCGAAATTTACAAACCAATGTAACTATTTTCATCTTGAAACTTCATTATCTTATTATAGGCCTTTAAAATATCTATTAAATTGTCAAAAAGTAAGATTAATAAGATTTATCGTTCAATAAAAGTATTGAAACTACAAATAATATACAAAAATATTATACCCACAGTAAAGAAAAAAATAGTAAAGAAAAAAATACTGCAGTAAAAGAAAATTTACTTGCTTTAAATCCAATAATGGTCCAGACCAAACCTTTCACTATACATACCAAGATCTAATTTAACCGTCCTAAGTCGGAGTGTCAAAATATTTCAGCTTTGCAATAAAATCCAAATAAATTAAACAATCCGAAAACTAAAAACTGTTTTAGAAAAGTGATGAAATACGGTAACAAATTTTTGAAAATTTTGAATGCAAACATAAAAAAGTTTTAAAAATGGCCTCACCTCACTAAAATTACTGATAATGAAAAAATATATTATTACACATATTTGATTAGGCAACTACAGTCAATTCACTTTCATGTTGTCTCATGTAAAAAAAAATATTAAAAAATTCCCAAGGTTTCCTAATTTTTTTCAAATCGCGGTCGGAAACTTCGGTTTCATAAAGGAGAAATTTTTAATTATTTTGTGGCTATTTGTTATTTTTTTAACTTTACCTGGGTATAATATTTTTGTATATTATTTGTAGTTTCAACACTTTTATTGAACGATAAATCTTATTTTTTGACAATTTAATAGATATTTTAAAGTCCTATAATAAGATAACGAAGTTTCAAAATAATTTCACTCAGGGCTTATGTCATTTGAGATACTGCGTGGAGGGTATTTTTGAGGAGAGGATGGAATAAACATTGGTCTTGAAGAGACCCGTGTTGTAGGAAAGAGGAAATACAGAGGCCAGCAAATCGTTCCACAGCCGAGCTGATGAACAAGAACGAGTCGAAGAAGCGACACGTTCTCATGTGACAAACCGTGTACACATGTTGAGGGCGCGTTTGGCGTTTTTCCCGACTGTGCACCATCAATGACTCCCGACTGTGCACAACAGGGGGATCAATGACTCTAGTTCCTCGGAGCAAATGAAAATTAAGCGTTGTGCTTTCTCTTTCTAGCACCGTTTAGATCATATTTATAACCATGATAGTAAAGGAGTGACAATGATTTCTATGAGACCTACATGAATTGTTCCGACGAGCAACTGAGCGTTATATAATCAATTTGAATTCGATCCTTTGAATTCAATACGCATTTATTAAAAATGTATTTCACTTAGGGTGCAATTTCCCATCCGAGGATCCCGAACATTCCCAAACAGAAAATATGTGGAATTCCTTTGTGAAGGTAAAAAATATAGGAAAAAACGCATTAATAAAAGAACAGCCATAGGTCACTGATATGGGAGGGTCACATTTTCGACCCGAATAGCTTTTCCAACGAGATGAACAAGCTATTTCAATACAACACCCCAAAATGACCCCGAAGCATTTTGCAGCAAAAAATCCTTCAACGTGCACAAAAAAACACAATTTTTGTGAAATATTTTGAAAATTCGTAAAATTGTGATGGAACAATATAAAATGGAAAAACGAAATTCTGTACTTAACTTTATTTGCAAAATGCCAACCAGTTTCGATGTAAGCGTGCTTTATTTATATTATACTAGCAGACCCGGCCACACGTTGCTGTGGCTAACGAAACACAACGCCATTACCCAACCTTTATAAAATCCACACCACCCGCTTGCCAGCTGCCCGCTGCCCGCTGCCTGAATTGAATATTTGAATTTCTCGACTTTTCTCTACTATAATAAGCATGTTTTATACATATAAACTTTCCTCTAATAATCACTCTATCTATTGGTGAAAACCGCATGGATATCTGTTGCGTAGTTTAAAAGATCTATGCGCACATACATTTTGAGCGACTTCATCAAATAAAATAATTCAAATCAAATACCTACTTACTCTAGGACATCTATTTTCCAATTTCTTCCGTAGAACGAATTTCAAAGGTGATTAAAAGTGGCCGTACTTATAGTACGGCCCGCCAGCCGTTTTAAATCACGCAAAAATGTTTCCTTTAAAATTTTCGGCTTTTCTGTAATATAATTTACATGTATTATACATATAAACATTACTCTTCGATCACTCTATCTATTGGTGAAAACCGTATGAAAATCCGTTGCGTAGTTTAAAAGATTATCGCGCACATACATTTTGAGCGACTTCATTTTATACTATGTAATGTAATGATAATGATTCCTAATTAAATATTAATGATTGTAATTTTGCCAATTTTTGAAATGAAAACTTCGTTAGCACCGTTGCGATTTGAACTCTATGAAAAATAAGAACACAAAAAGAGACAAACAAACACACATCTATCACGGATTTAGCCTGCGAGAGAATGAATTAGTATAATCGGTCTCCCCTTTGTGTAATGCTTCGTATCCTCCCCACTCTTGTCTACTTTATTTTTATGAATAGCACACACTGATTTTTTAAATTTATTGTTATTAAAAAATCTTTATTGCCATTACCAACATATTATTATATTTGTATCTTATAAATAAAAAAATAAAAAAAATAAAAAATAAAAATATATGCACATTATTATGGTAGGAAAATCTGTTAACTAGAATCTTATTTTGGTTTACCTCGTCAAATGAGGAATTTGCCCAAGCCCAGAAAAATATAATTTATTTTGAGTGGCGCAGCTTTGACAGGACACGAGTTGCATGTTGCGGCGTCAAATGTTATGTAGTAGCGTGGTAAAAAGCACGAACAGTTCGAATATAATACTCGCTGACCGAGTCTTGCCACGCGATATGTTACTAACTAAGCATCACGTCATTCCCCGCACACCTAGGCAGAGGCGTTAAAATGCCAAAAAACTATTTTCTGACATACATGACCAGTTTTATGAGGACAGGATCCAAAAAGCAACGAATACGGTCCAAACGAAATAAAGTCGTATCGCTGATAGATCCGTCGTAATCTCTTCAACATGTAAACAATGCGTGCAACATTTAGAAATAAAGATCACAACCGAAATCTCAGCGGCAGGGCATTCAACCTATTATCCATATTATTTACGCTTAAAGTGGTATTGCACTCCCATAAAAACATTAATTAGGTACTTGTAGACGTGTAGTGGTGCAGATTTAGTTTTATTTATGGGTTGTTTAAAAAAAACGTTTGAAATTAGTTTTCACGTTCTGTGTAAGTTCTATTGTACGTACCTATAATAATAATAATAATCTTCCAGGATGAGGGGAGGATAGTGCAATCCCACACGTCCTATATAGTTATACATATTTATATATTTACACAGTAAAGAAATAAGAACGTAAATAGAAAATAAAAATAATAGTAATAAAAATTAATAATAACAAAAGTAAATTTTCAATTATTATGCAGGGCGTGATCTTAAGTGCGCTCGGGCGGATCGCTCACTCAGGAGTGGAGCTTGGTGCTGGAAGGCTGCGGTCACCAACGTGTTGTCGGAGGCCATTAGCCGCATCCTGGCTCCAGTGACCCGCTGTCTCATCAGACTGGCGAATCCATGGAGTCCTAATTCTGTGAACATTGTTGAAGCGCTGCTATACCTTCTGAATCCAAATATGATTCTGCACGCATCATTATATTGGATCCGGACACGTTCCATTGAGCTTACTCGGTATTGACACCATGTTTCACACGTATACAGGCTAGTGCAGAATGCATTACATAATGTTTTTTTAACATTTTTATTGCATCGGAAGAATCTTCGGGCAATCATATTTGACAAAACACTGATACTTCTCCTCTGTCGTTTAATATCATCATCATCCGAGAGGTCTTCAGTGATGATGTGCCCCAAGTATTTTGCATTCGTGGATGTGCTTATGGTTTCCTCGTAAGTTGTACGGGGAGCATCTTCTCGGGATTTTTTTTTCCATGGTGGAATGCAATTAGCTCCGTTTTCTTGGGGTTGTACATCATATTGTGGTTATTTGCGTATTCCTCACAGATTTTTAGTAATATTCTCAACCCCTTGATCGACGGAGCTAGGAGAATCATGTCGTCCGCATAGCTAATGTGATTTAGGCACAGATTATTGATACGACAGCCAGCTCTGGTGTCTAGGCGATTTGATAATTCGTCCATGTATACATTGAACAGGATTGGGGACATACACCCTCCTTGCCTTACTCCTGATCGCAAGTATATCGGTTGGGAGTATGTACATGCCCACCGTACAACGTTTTCCTGCTGGGAGTGCCATCGGGATAGTGCGTTGATATACATGGTAGGTATATTCCTAGCTTTCAATTTCTCCCATAAGGGAATGTATGGAACCTATGAATGAAGCGTATGTACAATGTTATTTTTATTTTTATAATACAGAATACTTGTCAGTGTAGCTATAAAATTAAATTTAATTATTGGGATTTATACATCGAATATCGAAACCATTCAAAAACCGGCAATCCATTATAACCCTATACAACTCGTTGGTCAGAAGCAAATTGGAATATGGGAGTGTTATCTGGAACCCACACTATTTAAAATCTTCAAAAACCATTAAAAAAATCTGTTCAAAAAAATTCCTAAGACAGTTATTATTTAAAATGGGATTACTCATACGACGAACGACTCCAATAATTTCATTTTACAACCCTGGAAAAATGAAGGCAATTTGCTGACTTAAAATGTTTATACAATATTATTCATAATAAACTTCTCACCACTCGTTGCCTGAGCAATATTCATATTAAAGTTCCTAATAGACGTAATTTAAGGAGTCTTAATGTATTCCATCCTGAATTATTTAATAACAATATTGCATACTTCAATCCACTGTCTCGAATGTGTCGTCTGTATAATACCATCGAATGTGACCATATAGATAATATCTACTAAAACAGTCTCACATACTTCAAAAAATAAATCAACAATTTCCTGCCATGATGTGTCATGGAGAACAATTATGTATTTGTGTAATTGCTTTATTATCATGTTTTTTTCTTTATTTCTTCTCTTTCTCTGCAGGTTATGTTTTATGTTTGACACTACCACATTTAATATTTTTATTATTTCTGTTACTACAATACGATCATCTCTGCTTAGTAACAACTAAACATTGATGACGCATGCTGTCAACATTTCTAATTGTAGTGTAAATATCTATGTACATCCCAACGGCAATTTTATAACTATAATAATTGTTAACACTCTGTAAATGTTTAAACAATAAATAAATAAAAAAAGGGAATATTGGTATCTATTCCAAATTCCCCGCCAACGCAATACCCTACACCAGCCTTAATGGAACGAGGTTAGAATTATTTATTTATATTTTAATAATTAATACCAATTAGTTACGCACGTTCGTAACAAGGTACACAAAAGTTGGCACAATGTGTTTAACCGAAAGGCCTGAAACACGGCACCTGTAATTAACACATTCCGTGATTGCTTTACTAATAGGAAACGGAAAATATTCCCAATGGTTGCCTTTTCTATCTTGATCTTTGTGTGGTTTGGATACATTCTTACACTTTGATAATACAGCAAGCGATAAGTATGGTTACCCTTTCTCAGTATCTACCTTCATGTTGTAATAATACATTAGAATTATCAAAGTGGTCAGAAATTTAAGATTTGTTTGATTGTTTAAGCTTAGGTTTTTAAGGTAGTACTTGAGATACATCCAAGCGTGCATCCTTTTGTGCAAGTCTATTGTGATCTGTGTCAGAAACATTACCGGTATAAGACACGCTTTCATTGAATGTGTTTAATCCAGTAATGGTTACTTTAAAATCTAATACGTCTAGGATCTAATCCGTTTGAAATCATCGAAGTATAAAAGATCGGGGTGAGGGAGCGCCCCGTTTGGGGCTGTTATTGCTAATCCCCTGCTATTAATAATATAGTTGAATAATACTTTTAAAGTGAAACTTCTTTAGCCCCGTTAGCGATTTGAAATTCGGACGAAACAACGTGACAAAAATTTATTATTTGACGGTCCTCGGTTCCAATATAATGTGATAAATTCGCGCGTCGGCGAGAGCCTTCGGTAGCGCAGTGGGCAAGGCGCTCGACAAGTCTCAGCGGCCAGAGAGAGACAGACATCAAGCGAACGGAGGTTCGAATCATACGAAATCCAAAAAAAATAAACATTTTTATTTTTGTGAAATCAATATCCAATCTTCAAACCACTTTAAAATAAACGTTAAAATAAAAATAAAACAAACAAAAGAAAAAGAAAGCAACATCTAGCGACCTTCTAGTTTCACCTCCAGTGCACGTGAATTGCACACCGTGATTTTTTTGTATGTAAAATATTGTCTAGTGTTTTTTTACATTAAATCCCCACAGGAGGCCCTTAGAAAAAATATTTTGGTCAATATGTCATCTTTGAGTATGTTTTGTGAAGGTTTTTTGTAAGGGAAAGAAGGAAAGGAAGTTTTGGGAAGGAAAAAGATAAGTGGGCAGGTATCCTCACCTCACCTCATGAACCCGGGCACCCCTGCTAACATTAATACATTGTCTCACACCATCGACCAACTATCATATACAGGTTGTGTAACCAACTATCACTTACAAGGTGTAACAGCGCATACCCGAAGGATTTTAAATGAGCATATTTGAAGAAAAAAAATAGATGTCTTTTTGCTGTCTGATGAAATTTTTTTAAGAGAAAACTTCTTTAGCAAAGTTGTGATTAGAAACTCGATGAAAAGAGAAAGCGACACTAAAAAGAAGCACACACGTAGGTACATAGGATTTAGCATGCGAGATAATGAAGATAGAATGAATGAATGAATCCGTTTCCTTTTTGTGTGGTGCTACATGCTTGTATTTTTTCTATTAAAAAAAAATCTGTGTGCAGTTCACACGCGGTAGAAGTGGAACCTTCATAAAATTGAAGTAGACAAGAGTAAGGAGGCTACTGCACAACGAGTTGACCGATTGGCCACGAAGCACCGCACAAAGAGGAGACCAATAATTATTCTCATCTCATTCTCACGCAGGCTAAATCCTATGGACGTATGTTGTTTTTTGTGTCGCTTTTTCGTATCACCGATTTTCAAATCACAACGGTGCTAAATAAGTTTTCACTCCAAAAATATATATTATTCAATCTTACGTCGCTACTGACATCACTCATAACATCGCGAAGGGATCACATAAAACGCGCGCTATTTCTCGTGTTACCGTGCTGCTGGAAGGAGACAGGGAGCTTATCTTGAAAATTTCGATGTGTGAATGACATCTACATTTTTACTCCAAATATGCTTAGGAATCACTGGTCAAAATCTTTCGGGTATGAATTGCTTTCACACCTTGCATATATACTCTTCTATTATTCCGACTAGTAATTCATTCGCTTTACTGCACGATACATTAAAGTTGCAATATTATTTTAAAATATTAAAAAAATAGCATAATAAGTAAATCCTGGAAAGTCAGCTTAAACATGAAATAATAAAGCTTTTTCACGAGGGCTCTTATTGAATCTCATATAATTGTTTACTTGTTTGTTTTTGGTAATCACATAATAGTCCAAGCGGAAAATTTCCTAATCATGCCTGCTGGAGAGGAAGGCGCACAGAAATCCTTTGAAGCGCCACCGAGATCCCTGAATGTTTTTGCGCAGACCAACCCGTACATATTATCCAAAGGTCACGAATCGCATATAGGTAAACGAGATGTATCTGAATTAAGTTAATACAAGAAGCTCGAATCCCGGCGAAAAAGTATATGGCTTATTGGGTACGATAAAAGGTTAACGTAACATTTAAGTTAGATTTTATCCGAACATTTTTATTTTTTCATCCAACCCCGATTGTTTTCAAACTTCTCAAAAACGGTCTGTTAAAATAAAATGGAAATTTTTAAGGTCCAGTCGTTTCACAGAAATACATGTTGCTGATTCTTTTTTTTTAAGTGAATCTTCTATAGTACTGCTGTAATTTGGATTTCGGGTGAAACGGAAATGACGATTACTGCGCCTGCGACGCATCAACTGCGCTCATCGGCCGCTTTGATAATGATGTCACTTTTAAAGACATCCATTGTTTGAGATATGAAACGGAAATTACGCGAGGTCTGCGCGCATTGGTCGCTTTGATAATGACCTCACTTTTCAAATATTGGTTGAGATTGTTTTGGTAAAGTTTCGCTTCTACCGCGTGTAAACCACTCGACTTTTTTTATTATTCTTTATTCTTAAAAATATCTTAGGTATACAGTTTTTACAGGTTTTTCGACTACCACACTAGGCATATGCCCGATTATTCCACCTGCTTCAGCTCTTGGACAAATTGTGATCCGCAGAAGAGGAAAACTGTCATGTTGTTAAACTAGTCAGCTTATTACAATTTTATAGAAAACTGAAACGCACATAAAATCGGCGTTCAACGGAAACCTTTAAAATGTAAAAAAATAATATCGTTACATTTAAATTTCTGTGAAACAAGGTCTAGGTGCGCAACACCTACACACTAGTACCTGGTACATTCTCTCAATTCTTTGTAATACCTACGAAGTATTTTTATGTATTGAGCAAAGCTGTAATACATTGCTAGGGAACGGTAGGTACATAAGTGGGGTACAGTTGGAAGGTTCTAATTAACAAGGAATCAATAGAACAATACATATATATTTAAGTAAAGGGGATGGAACGTACGAGGAAGAACGAGTATTATTATTACAAAGATAATGGAACCAGGAAAACGCTTGTTAAAGTAGGCTTATTAACTTTTACCAGTTTCGGGTAAACGGCTTTATAAGAAAAAAACTGTAAGAGAATGGGCCTCTGTTGAAATACTGGAATGGGAGACAAAATAACAGAATACTTGTACAACATACCAGTTCTGAATTTGTAAATTCCTTTTAAACACCAAGTAAAAAGAAACATATTTTTCCCCAGAAGAACTTTGTAAAGATTTCATTTGATTAAGCTATTTAAATTACCCGACGGCAATATATTTAAAAAACGATAAAACATTTTTAAAAATGCGAAAAGGCCCTTTGAATCTTCGGTCGCTAGATAATGTAATTATTATCGAAGAAGTAATCAATACACACTGAAACAAGAATAACTGAAACCGAATGAATGTACAAGGGCGGTTTACTGTCTCAATAATGACAAACAAGTGCTGACGTCACCACCAGGCAGCGGTGTTCAGACAGTGCGAAACGTCTGTCAAAAAGATATACAACAGCCCTCAAGGCGCATAATATCTAATCTCAGTCGGTAGTTGAAGGGAAAATTAAAGTTAAAACTAAGTAATGATTAAGAGCGGTATGAGCGGATAGCGGGCAAATAATGGCAAACGGTTAGTTTGACAAACAAAGTGTATTGCCTACCGCGAGCCCGCCTGTTGACTGGCAGGCGCTTGCGAGGAAAGGCGTTGAGCGCAGGCTAACAGCGCGGTGCCAACAGGGGTCGCTCAGCCGGAAAATTCTCCCCCCAGCCACAAACTGTTTGCACTGGGGCCGTCTCTTTAATTTACACCGCCTTCCTCCACATACGAAGACTTTAAAAATACTCCCAGTGCCACTGAAGTATCACTAAATGATTAGTGCAGACAGCCTGTGTACAAAGTGTTTGCGAATTAAAATGACGGGAATGGCGCGCGGCTGACAGAAATACAATACCACCCCTACCTTGGGCTGTAAACTCTTGTGTTTCTCAATAAACACAAGTGACAAGTGTTCAACTGCCGCGATAAACGATGTTTATCGTGCAGGTCGTTATAACACCCTTTCAGTGTCATCGTAAATTGCGCAATAACCTCATGTTTCATTAGACATTTCCATTGTTGAAAAAAGACAATTGTGTTTTGAAAAGTTGGAGATGTGTGCTGTGTGCAAGACACAATACAGAACAAAATTATTATATTTGAAAGGCCAATGCTTATACTTTTCATTTAACGAATATAAACATTTTCAAACTTACAGCAAATACTTTACAAACATTTTAGCAAGGATAAAAAATAATTTAAATAAAAATAAAAAATAATACCTTGAAAATTGTAAACGTTATTTAGTTGCTATACCTACTGTCCAGATTAATGCAAAGTTGAATCCGTAACCAATTTTCCTCAGCCCTCTTGTTTTTTTTTTGCGTTGGCACCAGGTAGAAACCATATTAGGCTCACCCCCGTATCATTTTAGTCATAAATATATTCTCTATGTAGTAGCTCTATCAAAAGAAAAAGTTTGTGTACAAAAAACTATTTAAAAAAATAATAATAACGATCCGAAAGAAAGTTACCGACTCTCAAAATATAATTCCACAATAATTTTAATTCGATATTCACAACACTTCTTCAGTGAAAATAGGACGACGTTCGCATAATAACATATTGGTAATGAAATGTATCATAAAAACATATTGGATGCTGTTTTAGACTATTATGATTAAATTCTTACATTATTTTAGTTGTCTATGGTCTCTTCGGGAATCATGGTCTCGTTAGTTATGGTCGAGTTATGCCGAAGGTGACCGAAGGTAAATGTGTGGAGTCATTATAGTTCAGGAGCTCCGCAGATAAAACCTAGCTTTCAGCCAGGAAGGACGTTTCTCCTTCGAAGTATCATTATAAATTATGATAAGTTAATAAACAGTCACTGTTATTTAAAGAACCTAAGTCTTTTAGCATCCTGTTGTAATGGAAAATACAGATCCCAGTAATTACAAATTACGAATATCTCTAGAGAAAAAATATACATTACAGATAAAATCGTAATTCATTTACAATAAAAACGCAAAAATCAACGCCTTCTCCGAAGCTCATTTATGGTGACATTGGTAATAGATGTCGCGGACTGTCACCTTCAATGATATCCAAGCGTATTTACATTAATTTAACATAAAATAGGTTAGGTTATACCTAATACATACGACTACATACGAGTACATTTTATAGACACATTTCATATAATTTCCTACGAAATTATATAATATCAAAATATGCAGGGCAGTGTTTATAATATTCTATCGTGTACCTGTGTTGTAATGTAATAAATTAATGTAATACAGCTTACAATATTAACTATTACCCACGGTATTTATATTTTCTTATTTAAATGTATAATTTTTATTTACGTATGCAATCTTTTTACGAAAATATGTAAAAAAAACAAAAACAAAATTTATACGTAGATATTTAACATAACAACATTATGTACGTATGCATGTTTGTGTGTATGTGTATATATCTATGTATGCATGCATGTGTGTATGCATGTATATGTGTATGTGTGTATACGTGTGTATATGTATATATGTGTGTTTGTATAGATATACGGAAAAGAAAATGTACATGTTTGTACATATAGGTATATTTTTTCATAGTATTTTTATGTTTTTATCTTTCATATATATTTTCTTTATCATATAAGCATAGTAGGCATAGGAATAGGCAAAGTGCACGTAGGCATATAATTTCACATTATTTTTTTAATCTTTTTATTCTTCTTTTTTATCATTTATACCATCTCATTATTTTTTATATTTTTATACTACTTTTTTTATATTTTTATATATATTAAATCTACTGTGATTCATATCCTTTTTAATAAATATAAAATGTTATTTACCTACCTCGGAACAGACTTTGTCTAGTGATGTGGGTAAAATAAAACCATGTAAATAAATGAAAAATGAATAAACGCCCGGGTTGCCGGCACTGAAACTGACTAAAGTAAGTAAGGTATTGTATTATAATTGTAGAAAATGAAGTTTCACTTAGGATGATCGACGTACAATTGATCGATGCTTATGACTTATGATTAAAGAATTTTAAACATTTTTCATAGAAAGTAACGCGAGCTGTGAGATGAAAAGAGCAGATTTAAGTTTTGATGGTAATGAAAGTCTTCCTTTGCGTAAATTCTGTTCCGATCTTAATATACTCCTTCCCCCACAAAACGTCTGTTATATTTATTTCAGCATTATTCTCCAGCGAAAAACACTTTGTATCGAGCTCTGACTCATCCGGGAAACTCGAGAATGAATTTCAATATAAATATTTCCGCGCCGAGAGATTCCAGTGATCCTCACTCTGCATAGATATTATAACAATTATAGTTATTTGAAAGGGAAATTACTAGAGTCGAGTTGTGGAAATCTGCGAATAGCTCAGCAGCACGTAGCTCACGGGTTTGTTTCTTTTCCGCGAGTTACGTTCGTAGACGTTTTGACTTGGGACAGTAAGGTGCAGTTAATCTTCTATACATATAAAAATCTCGTGTCATGGTGTTTGTGGTCGCACTCCTACGAAACGGCTCGATTTTTATGAAATTATTTATGTATATTTGGTAGGTATGAGAATAGGTCGTAAAATATATTTCATACCGCTAAGGGATTAGGGTGTTCTTATCCAGAAAAAAAATCTATTTTTTAACAATTTTTAGTAACTTTTTTAGCAACAAAAAATACCTATAACCTCAAATTTTCACCCTCCTACCCTCACCCTCCTATTTTTTAATCGCGATTTTAGTATTTTTGAATGAACAAATTTAACCGTCGTTCGTATTTCAAACAGAACGAAATTATTTGTGTTGTTGAATGACAGACGGCGCTACGTCTGCCTCATCAAACTTTCATCCACACATGCGCAAGTCATTCAAGAGAAGGGTCGCGTCATTTTGACATTTGTTATGCATTGTTGTGGTGCTATTTTTTTTATTTTATCTGCGGTCATCATCTACAGCGCTCCATTCCTCATTTTGATAGATCCCATTCACACACACTTACAATACATTCATTATTTTTTATTCAACCAAAATATTCACTAGAAATAATTTATATGGCAGAATGTTTGCCGAGACTACTAGTATGTATATTATATTGTATTTTATCCTGTAGGTAATATTTCTCAAATGGATTCATCTTGGTGGCGTCAGCACACTACCTACGCAACTTGATACACGCGGATCGAGTGATAGAGGTTAGCGTGACACCGATACCCGTTACTGCGGTCAACTCGAGTTCTCTTTATCCCTGGAAATTAATAAATCTAACGAATTAAGGAATTTTTATTCCTACTTCAGAAACACTGGACAGCTCTTGCAAGACAGCTATAGAGAAAATAGCAATTACAACACAAAGTGGAATTATTTGATTAAGACGACAATATACCCTAAAATATATTCAGAATCTTAACGACGTAAGTAAAGAAACCGTGTATACAAATTGCGACTCGCGACCCGTGCACTGGACGGACCTACTGTCGAATTTGCCGTATCAAAGAAAAGAAGAAGATAAATAATGTGGGATTCTTAACGACGTAAGTGAAAAAAGCGTGCAAACAAATGTACGCCGCGGCAAGGCGTATTGTAAGAACGTACGGTCGAATTCACCCTAGCAGGCCTGGAGATTCGACCTTTCTGCCGCGTTCATTTTAATTAATTCTGAAGAACGTGCTACAAATATATAAAATGTGTCTCCATGATGTCCTCCCGAAATTATTAATTCATCGTCTAGAAAAATAAAATCTGGTGCTTACCGCTAACTTTACAGTTGAAAAACGGGTTTTATAGTTTTGAAATCGTTGTACGTAAAATATATTAATGGTAAGGTGCTGTTTTTATTAATCTAATATATAAATAACTCGCATTTCTTGTGCGGCATGGAAATAAAAAAAGTTATAATAGTTACGGATTCGCCGGAAATGATTAAAATGTGAGTTTTGAGCATACAAAAATTATTAGTATTGTGTACCGCCTTAACAAGCAATCAAAGAAGAAACAACAGAATAGTCCAGCGTAATGAAATTAATTCCAGATGGAAGAAGTTATACCATCATAATAGTAATTAAAAAAATATATAGGAAAAGAGCTTTAGTAATTTAACATATTATCTGATTAATAAAAGCGCAAAAAATTCAGTCAATCTTTTAACATCTTAAGAATAAAGAACCAAAATAAGTTTCTAAAAAAAAAGGAAATAATAACGAACAGAGGAGAATAAGAAAGTTGGTCTACGGAAAAGAGTTTCCCGTAAAAGCTGGACGCTAAGAGAGAATAAAATGTTTGAAAATAAACCTTCTTGCAGACACGGTAATTAATGTAGATGCCTATGCACGAAAATCGGAGTTTATAAAATATTAAATTACCCATTGTTGATTGTTAAGCGACGAGCACGATACAATATTATACGATTATTGGAAAGCTGCCAATTTCACGTAGAGGGTAACTCAATGACCATAATATGCAGCTGAATGTTGCCTCTGGGAACAAAGAATGGTTTGTGTTAAATTTGAACATTGCAAAAAAATTTGCCCATCTTTATTAGTTTTAAGTTCTCCTGTTTTATTATTATGATGATATGCATATTTTTAATATTCAATGGGATTAAATAAATTTATCATAAAATGAGCGATACGACAATTTAGATCGGAGAACAATAATATTATGACGTCATGCCAACCCAAAATAAATGCAGTAGAGATTTGAGATATGGTTAAGTCACATGAAACGGAAACCTCGCAGAATAATATTGATGCAAATTTACAAATTAAAATTATGTGGAAGACGCTATTAAAGCAAGACCAGCATGACTGAGACGAACCAGTAAAGAAGAATGACATTAACATTTTAATAATAATAGATAGACAATAGGCCACTTGCATGGATTTCATAACGACTTGGAAAAAATCGTGTGGATAAATTTTTTTACTAACATTACGAAAATGTTAGTAAAAATTTTTAGAAATGTAGTTTTTTTTTTAAATAAATAAATCCATTATTTGGGCTCGTGACGTCACTACATGAAAATGTCCCGTCTCCGAAAATGTTCCTGATAAAATTCCACACAGATTTAATTTTTTTTTATATGGCATCACTTTGATTTCAGGCGAAGTTTTGAATTTGACATTTAACGTTCACTAGATTTATTGTTTGTTCTCTGCGAACTTATCATTTGGTTTGACTTTTTGACAAACCCCGTACATTTTACGCTGTCCGTTCGTGTTTTAGAATATATAATGATAATGGTGCGGATTTTAACAAAATCAAATTTTATAATATTCTTATTATTATTATAATTTACAAGTGCAAGTATATTACATTTGATTTAGTAATATAGACGTTAAACATCATAATGATTTATGATCAAGGAAAAAAATATTTATGAGATTTAATATTTTTGGCATGCCTTGTTATTCCCCTGTGCCATTCGTGTGGAAAACGTTCTTTTTTTAAAAAATGATTTTCGGCTATGTAATAATCGTTTTTCGCTCCCATAAAATTATGTCCTGTCTTTCCGGTTTATAAAAAATGGTCTGATTTTTCGGATTGAAATTTTCAAAAAATCGCCAGGGATTCAAAAATACGATTAAAAAAATACGGAATGTCTTAGAATATTTGCCTAAACCGGAATTTTTTTAAAAAACATGTGATGCAAATGGTCTATTGAGGTAAAAACAAAATGAGCTAGTAATATTAACATATTAAGATATTTTTGCTCAACACCATGGATATAACACGTTTTATGGACCAAAGTTATCAGATCTAATCAACGAGTTTGAAAAGAGGAAAAGTTACTTCACTTCAAAAATGCGTAAAATGATGATTAGGAAAGTGGTAAACGCAAAACATCAACAATTTGAAGCGACACATCGCACACTGAGCGTAAAATCGTAATAAGTGGAAATAATATGATATATTTATTTTCATGTGTAAAAGGGTGAATATGTATTGGTTTAATAAAAACTAGTGTGCAGTTCGCAGTAGAAGTGAAACCATCAGAAAACTAAAGTAGAAAAGAGTAGGGAGACTACGAATCACTTTTTTTAACTATGCGAAGGATGATTTTAGCCAAGTTTTTGTCGTCGAATTCCAGTACACCTTTTCCTATACATTTGGTCATCTTATTAGTATTTGTGTTTTCTTCTTCGGAGTCGCTAGATGTCGCTTTCTTATGTGTTTTATTTTGTCTGTTTATTTTGGAGTGGTTTGAAGATTGGACAGTGATTTCACAAAAATAAAAATATTTAATATTTTTGGATTTGATCCTTGGTCCGCTGAATCTCCGCAGAGGTTCGTCAGGCACTTTTTACCACTACACCAAAGGAGACTTGAGGTGGAACTGTGAATTCATCGTATTATATGTGAACCGAGTACCCGTGAATTAAATAAACAGCTTATTGCTCTCATTCTCACGCAGGCTAAATCATTTATATGTATGTGTTTGTATCTTTTTAGTGTTGCTCGTTTCCGTTTCATCAAGTTTCAAATCACAACGGTGCTAAAGATGTTTTCACTTCGTAAAACATGTAACGTACATGAAGTTACTTGATTTACACCGTGTTTTTTTACTTGTATTTATTGCAAGTTTACTTTACTATAGATTTAATATAGATGTTTTAAAAATGATTTGTTCTTATTTAGGTATTACGTTTTCTCATCTCTCGATACAATGAGGGGTTATGTGCGCAAGGTCAGGATTCCAAAAGTCTCAAAGATGAAAGAAGTTAATTCACGGTCGACGCCAAAGTTTAAAAGTGGGAATTCTGCCGCCGAAAGGTCGCGTGCGCATTTCTTGGCCGGCAGCAGTCACGGCCAGACGGACGGCAGACTATCCCCAGACCAGCCAGAATGATTACTAGCGATAGGATCTAGCATCCAGTAGTCAATGTAGATGGCAGCCAATAGGTTAGTAGTGAGCTGAAGACACTGCATAGACGTGTGTAAATGTTTACGGCGAATATTTTTAGCAACCTCTGCAAACAAATATTTATCTTACAATGTAGGTATTATGTATTCGTAATGTACCTACATAAAACATAATACAGATTTATAGGGAGGTAACCGACAGGAATTAGCAAAACTGGAGAAATTAAGAGAAAGGCTCATGAAAAAGGAGAATATCGGTACATATCGACTGCAAATAGGTATAGGTTTTTATGATTGTTACATTTAAGGTGATGTATCACTAAGCAGTATATAAATCACATGATTTTGGTTTAAAAATAAGATCACTTTGAAATATTTTAAATGCTTTAATTAAATACTGCCAGTAGAATACATTTACAATAATCGAGTATTTTTGAAGTAAAACTTATTTACGCGCTTGACTTGGGGAGTAAGCTGGTGAATGCGTGACGAGAGCGTTACGAAAAGTGTGATCGGTCGAGGCGAACGGAAGTTGAAAGGGAGATATAAGTTAGTGAAAATAGAAAGAGAGAGTTACGTTTCGTATAATACTGTAGGGACAAGAGAGAGAAGTGCGCGCACCCTTTTTTTTTTCTCTCTCTCTCTCTCTCATAGCCAGTTACGTTTCGTATATCTAAGACACAGTGCAGGCCTATTGTCTGTATCACACTGTAGGAGCAAGAGAGAGCAGTGCGCGCGCACATTTTCTTTTTCTCTTCTTTTGTAAGTTAGTGAAGTTTTGCTTCAGTCGTGTGGTCTAAAGCACACTCGTTTTTATTTTGTTATTAGTCTTTTTATAAGATAAGAAAAAAAAGTACAAAACAAATAAAAACTGCTTTAAAGTTCAAAATCTTCTACTTACGAAAATCTCCTACTTTTCGGTTACGGTTTTGTTGTATAATGTTGAAAATTAAGTGAATGTTTGTGCCTGAGTTTCGCAAAATAAAATAAAACACGCTTTTTGCCAATTTTTTTTCGTGAATAAATCAAAACAGGCGGTGTTAAACGGTAATTTATTTATTTATTGTTTTGTAAATATTGTTTGTTTGTAATTGAAATCATATTGTCAAGTACACGAGGATTGTTATTGTCAGCGGCCTGATCTCGAATTTTACACGACGTGGTGCATCACGTTAAAGTTTTTTCGTATTTATAAAACTTTTTTAATGTTAACTGCGTTTTCCGTACAAAAAGTGATAATCTCAAACTCAAAAAACATTTATTGCGTGAAAGTACAAAAAGTACAAAAGGTATAACTCATCGTATAACCTATATCTATCGATCCATATATATCCGCGTTTTACGCGTGTTTCAGTTATCTATTTTCTCTTTTTCGGCGTGCAGATGTAGGTATATAGGTAGAAAATATTTTAATATACATATCATGTAATATAGCACCCATATAATAGTGACGCAAGTCCGATGCCGGGAATCCGACGCGTCGCAAATAAGCCGAATCTGCTTAATTTCGCAATGGGACTGTATTTCGGGAACGGAATTCGCGCCTTACCGCCGAGAACAAGCGCGAGGGATGCGCCGGCGACAGATCGGGTTTATGACCGGCGAGGCGTACGCACAAACCTCTCAACGGGCAACAGTCAAACTCACGAATCTTCTATCCTATCCATTCTACCTCGTACTGACCTCATCTCTCATTTTACTTCATACGCATCATGACACTACTCTGTGAACAGTAGAATCGTAGTAGCATCTACAAATAATGTTTCTAATTTTCTATTATTTAATAAGAGGTTTGTAAGTAGCTACCTACTTAAATACCCACGTACCTTATTATATATAAACCATACATTTTATATGACATTTTTCTTCATTTCAAATAAACACTATTATCTTTTTTTTAAATAGCTTCACACAGAGGAGGCTCTGAAGAAAATATTTGCTCTCGTAGGCCTACGTCATCTTTGGGGATGCTGTGTGAAGGGTATTTTAAAGGAAAGGTAGGAGAGAAAGTTCTGGGAAGGGTAAGATATGATGGGTGGGGTCAGTGGGTCCAGTAGTGACGAACGCAGGAATCCATCCCCCCCACTGCGATGCAAGTGGGTGTTCCAAAAGAGTTCTGATTGAGAGGTCGCCAAGTCTACCTCAGCCAGTCTCTGCCGATCCGGTCTGCCACACAGCTGGTGGGCAAACGTATCCGCCGCCAAGACCCGGACAAACCTCACCCCATGAACCCGGGCACCCCAGCTAAGTCACCAAACGTAGAGAACCACTTGGGGTGACCTATGTCAGAGGTGTTAGTTATCCAATAAATGGTTCCCGGGGCGGCGGTACCCATAACCACCTCCCAATTTTTTCCAAAAAAACGTCACTACCTCAATGATAGTCCTTTTTTCATATTTCTTCTATCAATATTATGAAACCTACCTGAGATGTCAACATATTGGAAAAATATAAATAAAAAAATACAACTAAACACTACGAAAATTGAAATTTATGATATAAACAAGTCATCTCAAAGGGATCTAATCACAGTTTGAAAATGGCCTTGAATACAGAAACAGCTGTCACAATAATCGAAAACTAAAATATTGCAAAACTCATTAATATCTAACATTATTAAATTTAATTAAAATTAAATTAATATAATGCAAAATAAACAAAAAATTTTACACCCCTGTATAATTAACAATATGAACATGCTTCAATAACAATGTTATCTTCATAAGGACAAGATGTTAATTAAATTATTAAAAATTAAACACCTACTATTTTACGTTTGAAAAAGTATCCTTACAGAACCATTAAAACGAACATCATCATGAAACGGAAACGAACAACAGAACGTACAAACAAGTGTCGCGTTAAAACAGGACTTTGTGCGCTCAATCAATAAAACATTTAAACAACAACCGTGGTAAAATTGAAGAAATGCATTCTACAAATGAAAAAAGTATATTTTATTATTAGGAAAGGAAAACACATTACCTACTTTATCCAAAGTGGTATAAACTTATAATAAATAAATAAAAAGGACTATTCTGTGTTTAGGTTTCAATGTTTTTTAAATGTTCTTGTACCAGTTATTCATTTAATTTAAAACAATGGTGTTGCCATTAAAGGATTTTGAAATAGAAACATCAAAATCAGTAGGCGCATTATTTATAATAACGATAAAACTTGTTAATTGTTTTAGATATTTAATTTTAATTACATATTATAACATAGTAGGGTATTATAACATAGTAGGTATTTTCAGGGATCCAATCAGAAGAATGTGCGAATCGTTTAATCAAAATCAAAACATCAAGGATTCCGACTTATTTTTTGATACACGCAGTACTTTTAGTAGAAAATTGAAGGCCGTTTTCCTACAAAGTACAATACCTTAGACATTGCTTGGTTTATAATTTTAACTACCTTTCTTTTTTTTTAAATTTCTGTATGACATTATTTTTTATCTATGTATATTTTTGGTCTTACCATCAAAATTTTTCCAAAAACAATTTGTAAACTTCTATAAGGATATTGCGCATTTTTTTTTCATCTCTCTGTAAAATAATATTTACTTATGTATATACATACGTCTTTTCCGTATTTAACGGTAAAAATATTTGTATATGTTTTTATCTGCTGTCAATGTTAATTCGTGAGAAATAGTTTGGATGCAGGCGAATTCTCTATTAATTTTTTTGTATATTCTTGTCAATTGACGTCTGTATCTGTATTTTCTTCTTAATAAAAAAAAAAAGTAAACATATTATTTTTGAATATGGTCTTTAAAAAAGCAGGTTTAAATATTTACTTTACAAAATTATGTTTCTATTTGCACTCTCAAAGGCCCTTTAATGTTCCGGGTAAGGTAGAAATCTGTTTATTCAACATGCAATGCAAAAGTGATACCGGATTTTAAGTTATGTTTGAATATTAAAAAGAAACTCACATAAAAATCAAGTACATTTTACAACACTATGCACAAGGAGAAAATTACATTTACGCAAATATATCACATGTTTAAAAAATAAAGCGAAAAACATTAAACAAACATGCTATTTTGAGAACAACAAGGATGAAAATAGAAGGGTTTACATTAATTTGGAAAATGTGGTTAGATGCATGAAAATACACTACTAGAGAATGTTCTCAACTCTGTTGGGAATATATAAGTTAATAATACAGAAGATTTGTTAATAATGTAGTGTTTAGTTAAACCACTGATAGAACTGTTGAAATCTCTTCCAATTTCTGATAAGCAAATTATGTTACAAATGAGAGATAGGTTGCAAATGATATCTACATCAGTCATACCTGCCACTGAGAGGTCCGTTGGAATTTCGTACATATTTCACAATGACAATGTTGAAAACGAAATCTGGGATGCACCGGAGTTCTCAGTGGCTGATACCGCTGATAGATCCGTTGTAGCATCGCTCCCTTTCTCATAACACGACATTTTCATGTAACATAAATACAAGTTACATTGGCAGGTGCCGCTGATATAACTTTTCTAACCTTCCATTCTTTTGCAAATACAACGCATGCAACAGAGTGAAAGGTATAGTTAGCGTTAGTTAAAACGGATATCTCAGTGGCTGGGCCAAAATTGTTGTTGTTGTTGTTAGAAGGTGTAATGAGGTTGAAGGTTTGTTAATGTTAACATATTGTAGTTTAACCTGGTGGCGACAGATAGCGGTGTACGAGGTCACACATGGACCTGATGTTGTTGACTTTCAGTTTCCGGGAGGGGGAGGGGCTAACGGGGGCTGTAGCCGCCTGCATCTTCTTCTAGTTCAACTTATAACTCTTTCTATGAACATTTCTAGACACCAACTTCTCCACTAGACACAACACATTCAATGCACAAACAGTTTACAAATCACTCTTGGCACCCAACTGTATTAGTGTTATTGACGTTCGGATACACAAAGTTTTGACGTTTTTACACTACAATCATGTTTTTTTAAGTTCTTAGATTAATGTAGTATAATATAGTAGTCGCAGTAGTAAATATCTAAACAGATTTTCAATTGGTAGATATACATTTTAACAGTTCCATCAACTTGCAGCCAATTGTGTGTTTTTTATTGGAATACCGGTATAAACCGTATTTTTGGTACTAAATTGTTTACACATAATTGTCGTAGATCTTTCTATCATAATAAAAGATAATTCTGTGAAAACTTTTTGTTTTATTTACAATTAACATCGTGCGTTATGATTGGACCACCTTATGGGATTGTCGAGAAATATTTATCGTAAAATATTTACACTTATTCGAGGGTCGATAATTACATTTAACAAGTACAATGACATTATTTCGGGGTGTTTCAAACATAAATTTTGAAACCGTCTACGAAAATTATTGAAGTGAAACTTCTATAGCCACGCTATGATTTGGATTTCGGATGAAACGGAAATGACGATTACTGCACCTGCGACGCACATCTGCGCTCATTGACCGCTTTGATTATGATGTCACTTTTAAAGGCTCCTATTGGTTGAGATATGAAACGGAAATTACGATGGTCTGTGCTCATTGGTCGCATTGATTATGACCTCACTTTTCAAGTATTGGTTGAGATTGTTTTGATAGAGTTTCGCTTCTACCACGTGTAAACTGCACTCTTTAAAATTGCAACAACAATATCAGGACTGGGTCATTTAGTTACTTGCTTTTACCCAGATTGCATGCAGTTGGAAATGCTTTCTCAAAAGTAGTAAATGTGTTCAACTGCACGGAATACAGTTACAACCAGTTACAACCAGGTTATAACAACGCACCTCAATAAATTCATGAATACTGTTCACGTATTTTGTAGATGTCCGTGTAGGCGTAAATTAATATAAATAATAAATAAAAATGGATTAACTCTCTTACCAGATTCACGAGAGATTTTACTTTCAGGAAAAAAAAACTAAAGTAAGCCAATTTATAAAATGAAGGGTTTAGTGAGTAGGTAGGTACTGGTTTCGTGGGAGAAGGTCATCGATCGAACCCGATTCTGTGAAATGTGGATAAGAACTGACGGCGAGGGAAAACTTTTTATAAGGCTTAGTTGTGATTCTGAGAACACGGAATGAGCCCTAGATAAGCAAAATAAATTTTAAAAAGTGCCAAGTTTCGGAAAAATTATCGATATATGAAATACGAACATTTATATTTGTTGTACAATAGCTCCACGCAGGAGGACCTTGGGAATAAAATTCCCTCGGGGCGTATGGCATCTTGGGGATGCTTTTAGAAAAAGGAAGGAGAGGATGTTTTAGGAAAGAAAAATGTATAGAAAGGTATTAAAGATGGATAGGAATCTGGGGATCAATATGTCTAAGAGTGACGGACGTATGAATCCATTCCTCCCACTGTGAGGTCTATATTAGGTCTCCCTCAGACAGTCTCTCCCGATCCGGCCCGCAACGCAGTGGGTGGGCAAAAGCATTTGCCACAAAAACCTAGAAAAACCTCTCCCCATGAACCCGGCCATCAATGCTAAGTCACCAAACGTAGCGAAACACTTGGGTGTCCTATTTCAGAGATGCCAGTTATCTAATAAATTGCTCCCGGGGCGGCGAGCTAGTAGCAAGCAAGAAACAAGGTAGTAGTACCTAGCATAGAAAAACTCCGCCTACTTACAAAAATACACAAGAGCCTAAATAGCGCCATATGGTCCTTCGAGACGGATTTCTGGCTGGATGAAGCTGGTTTGTCATCGGGGTACGCTAACTTTAATTTGGATGGTCTGACATTTGAAAATGTTTCATTAAGCTTATTATATACCTGACATACATCGACATCCATACCAAACCCGCCTCCAAAACATATGTTAAAAGACATCAATTTTACATAGCGTCCGTTAATTAAGTGATGTTACAAGCCACCGTCGTGCCTACGTTATTTCAGCAGTTTTGACAGTTGGAAGAATAACAACAGGGCTTGGTCGATAGCCGACGCACTGACGAATACCCGATTATTTGTCTCCATGGACATAAATAACACTGAACACAAAAGTAACAAGTGACAAATGGGCAAAAAACACAATAATACCTACAAAGTAAAAGTAAATTCTAATTAGAGGATAACGAATAGCAACCAACTTAAGAAAGAACCGAACATCGCCACATAAGAACTGAATGCTAAACATGATGGTATCTAGTACGTTATTGGTCAGGCGACTACTACGCCAAAGCAAAAAATAGGCGAAACGCTTTCTGACATAATAAAACATTTGTAAATACTAAATAGTGAATCTTTCACACGTCCTCCCCATCAAGCAGCGGTGTAAAGAACATAAACAACCGCCTCCGCATCGCGAGGTATTCGAACATTGTATCTAAATCGAGGGGGATAATATGAATGAGAAGCAGAGAACGTCTTGGCAGAACGCAGAACGCGGCTCGGCTATAAGCGAGGCTGATCGGTTTCCCAGCGGCGACTTCGCTTGTCGCTTGCTCTTACGCGCGGGACACAATAACTGTCAGGGTCAGGAAGAAATTACTCTCGCGCACCGCTAGACACTGGTACATTTATTTTAATGTCGAATTAAATAACATTTATTTGCATCGCGAAAGTAAGGTTAACATAGAACTAATAACAAACAAATAAAATTACGAATTAAAAGCAACATTATGCAGTGGAAAATTTATTGCGCACTATTATGATCTCTTATAGACTTATGCCACAACCCGACTGAAAATTTGATTCACTTAATCGTGTCGTGTCCACCAATCACTGATTACATCCACTTGTGCATCACACATTCTCCTGTCACCCCTTTATTCGCTCATTTACTCTATAACCCGTATGGATAAGGGATTATAGATTCGCACAATTCGGCCTTGCATTCAATTCGGATATCCTCGAATATATTTTATCAATACACAGATATCAATCCTGTTGCAGCCAGAATACAATTGTCTTAATGTCAGTCCCCTGTCACACCGTATCAGAACTGCTACCACTGTATTCGAACCTCTATTAATGAATTAATCTATTACAATTTACGAATTTACAATCGAAATAGAATAAACAGACATTGAGTAAAGCGTTGCTTACATTGTTGCTGCTATTCCGAGACCTTGTTTTTTCATGTCATATATTTTTGTCTGTGAATAATTTCTAATTGGCGTCGGTTCACCTTTCAAACGAAAGGTATTATCTGCAATGATTTTCATATCGCCTATTTTTCCAGTGATCCTTTCATAGATAAGGTCATCACAGCGATGTTCATCGCGTGACAGAAAAATGATTGAATTCATTCATAATCGACAAAAAGTCGATATTATTAAAGCTTATCGCCAGTAAAAGCGGGGAAAGCTTGGCAACAAACCCATGTGGAAAAAAATAGATAGTAACTTGATGGAAAAATGTAATTATTTATAGTTATATGTTTATCTTGTCGATCTCTTATTATAAAAAAGCTATCATCACGTCTATTTGTATTCGTACGACACATAGGTACCTCATGAAAAATCTCACCAATTCACTAAGAAATGACAAATTTCTTGAAATGATTAAGCCACATTTATTATCAACCTGATCTGAATAGCCAGGCACTCCCGATCACCATCTCCTTCCTCCCACTCCTTACGCCTTCACAGCATACCCCGATTGGGGATATGAAGTCCCATTGATCCGGGGCAATTGGGTTAATGAAATTTTAAAATATTATTTTTCTAATTACCTACATGGAGTTATGCAAGAATGAAAAGAGTGAAAGAATATTGAAAATATATGTCACGTGTTGGACGTGAAAACGAAAACAACAGCAAAATTGAATGGACGAGCCTTTTATTACACCCTTTTCCGTAAATGCAACAGGTTACCGGGGTTCCTACCGGCTGCAACTAGGTAGCAAAGTGCTAACTGCTAACTGGCACAGTGTAACCGTGCTTATATGTAACAGTATATTGTATTGGCCTATGTTCGTCGAGGTAACGACCACGCAAGCACTTGCGGGTTTAAAAGCGAAAACATTCGGGAAAGATAGTTTCAAACAGAGAAACCAAAAGTATTAAACTTGACATTTAAAATACCGAAAACATTCGAGAAAACTAGTAACCCGAATTTTGCTCTTGTGTGAAAACGCAAAAACTTTACAAATAAAATCGAAAATTCTGTGATTTCCCGATTTTCTATTAAGAAAAGCCGTATGACAATACTTAACATTTTGTGCCGCCGATAATTACTATTTTCTGGAAATGCAAAGGTAACCGCAGCTGCGTTTGGTAACGAGGTTCTTATGGCTTACAGGAAATTCAAATAACGCAATAACTTACAGATTTAAAAGCGAAAAATTTTTGGAATCATAGTCTCCCGATTTTCATTTGAGAAAACTATAGAATACTAACAAAGAAAAACGTAAGAATAACAATACCCCCGATTTTAACTATTTCTGGGAATTCAAAGGCCACCGCAACTAAAATCGTGTCCGATAAGTTAGGTAAGAAGTAACAAGGTGCTAACAGCCTTTTACACAACATCCAAATAGTGCCGCTAGGACCTTGGGGCCACAATTCCCCTCAAGCACTTTACAGTTCAGCGAAAACATTTGTCGATTTGACGTCTCTGAGCGTTGTTAATTGAATCGAATGATGCACGCTAAATTAAACGACAGATCAATGGAAACTCTTATTAAAAACGAAACCGTGTAAATGATTGTGTAACATGATTAAATAAATTAGGTATTACTTCAACTTGAAAGTCATGACATTATTTTAAATGCGCAATTCGGAAAAATGTTTTGAAGGTGTTATTAAAAACGTTTGAAATAATTAACTGTGGAAAAAGAGACCATGATAAGTCAATGTGGAAGTTTTTGGTATTCTTCGTAAGACACCCCTCAATAGTTATAACATATTTCACAATCGAATGATGTTTCCAAAAGCAATGAAATAAATAAGAAGAGTAGAAAAGCCTTCATATACTTAAATATGCCTACTTGGTATCTTTTGGTTCTATTTATTTTCGATTTAGCACCCTCCCAATCCTTCTCACTTGCCGCATTATTTTGATATTTCGCCATTCGATTTGAATTTCATAATAATGGTAATACATAGTTCTGCAAATGAAATTTAAGCAAAGAATGATCAGACCTTTGGATCACGAAACACGCCCTCGTGGCATTTCTTGTGTTCTTCTTTATTCAATGCCAAATATGAAAACCACAAAAATTAATGGGTATGTACAAGTAGAATCATTTAAAGAGCGCAAGATTTAATATATATTGTGCACACATACAATAGTGGTTCTAATTGGTTCGAAATAGTTTGGAACACCCGCCAACAATCTCCACTTACCCCGCAGTAGTCATCCGATACAATACACCACTACACAAGTAAGAATCTCTTTAAAATGATTGTACTATACGTAGGCATTCAAATTATGGAAATGAACACACGAAATATTAAATTTATGTCTTTTGGATTGTATATAGGTTTTCAAAAAATAATTCGAGTGTATACAAAAATCAAATGAAATAATTCTTTCAGATGGTAAAAGTTTTACCATGATTGCAAAATGGATATTTTGGATCATCACTACCCCTCGGGGTTTACTTTTGACATTTGCGTGGATGTTGTGAAATAGGTCTTGAAATGAGAGGATTATACAAAGGCGTCTTCTAGACTAGATACTGTTAATAATTTTATCCGTTTTTTACGAACACCGAGCTAGATCTAGGAATATTTATATCCCGAGCAAAACGGAGTTCGAATTCCAACGTTTTATCACATTTTGATCGTTGAAACTTATCTTAAAAGAAAACAGAACAAAGCTGGAATACACAGCAGTGACGTTTAGAGGCATAAATTAAGAAATATGATTTTTTTTCAATTAAATCTTCACGTTTTATTTACTGAACATGAAAAAGAATTATTTATTACGATAAGCGTATACCATAGAATAAATTACATTCATTTACTGAGAACAGCGAAGTCCCGTTTTGACCCGACCACTACTGTTTGTAAATTTGTTTGTTCCATGTCCGGTCAATACTGTAAAGAAGGTAAACGTGATTGATGATAACTTTTTAATCCGTCAGAGCGCATGAGCGTTGTGATGATTGCGAGCTGTCAAATCGGAGTAATCAACATTACGCGAAGTCTAATTACTGTTCACAGAACTACTAATAATTTACTAACCATCATATTATTTCCCTGTCTATCATTTTGTTTAAGAGAGTACGCCTTTGAAATATTTTTTCGCTAAAAAATTCGCCATTAAAAAAAGATCGAATTATCATTCTGGAACGTCACGCAACTCTACCTAACTAAACTTTTTGCTTCTTCCGCATGCATACAAGCCTTTTTGTCATACACGTGTCCATGACGTGACCTAAAGCTGCAAAATGTCTTTAGAAGAAATTTCCGAACCGAAATATACACAGCTGTCGACACATGAAGACGTCAAGAAGTCGGTATTATCTTTGGTGCATGATATATAGGTAACCCCGACACCTTGTAAAACTATGCGACCTGCAGTTGCACGGTCGGTGGAAGCTATTGAGACAGCATCACAAGGCGGATGTCAATAGGTACCGGAAGTGTGTCACCAATTCTTGGCAAGATGCTTAAATTGGACAAGGGCCATAGGTACAAAAGAAATCTTTCATTGCCTAACTTACTCATCATGATCGCTAAACGAATGACAGTGTATAAATAAAATCACACGTTTGATCTATAAGCGATATGATTCCGACAAGGAAGCAGTATTCCGGTGGAACGGCTGTCGAAAGGACAACAGTGGATCATGCAGTGAATGGCTTTTATTGTGATGGAGCACACAGTGTGATACGAAAATAGCACACAGCCTCCTTGAGAGGATTCTCCTCGGACATCGAAATATCTTGCGATCAAACAGTTCACGTGCAATCGGTATAATAGATAAACTTTCAACTAAATATCGATAAAACTTTGAAGATGTAAACATCACCGTTAGTTGACATCTAATACCATACGTAACAAATTGCATTGATAAGCAAGATTTTTCTTAAATGCAAGATAAGATAATAATAATTAAAGTAATGAAAGATTTTACCGTTCATAACACCACAAACTAAAAACATCAGTTGGTGTCGGATTTATTGGTAGTTGAGTATATAATATCATATAATGTTTTCAGTAAGAAGCTATCGTAAAAAAATGCTCTTTTAAAAGTCTTTTCATTACATGATTGATTACCTTCCTAATTGAGAATCGAATAGAAGAAAGGTGTCTACCAAAGATATTGAATTCGAATATCTTTGGTGTCTACTATCTACATAACGACATTACAATAGTATTAAGAACTACTGACTGTATCTAATTCGGATTGCGAATCAAAATCAGGCAAGATTTTATAATTACCTACTGAGAGGTACACCCTAATCAGAACTAAAACTTCTTCTGGAAAATAATGAATAGATAAATGATGTTAGTGATAAAAAATAATAGAAAAGCAAATATTTTGAAACATTGGCGAACTGAAGATACTAAGAATTAATGACTGTGACAGTGTGATAAAGCAAAACGAAATTATCTGAAAGCATCAATCCAAAAACTAATGCTCAAAAGACGAAACATAAGAAATGAGACGATACGAAATAGTATGAAATTTATAGATCGTCATAAACAAAAGCGAAAAGACATAAAACTATAATGAAAACTTGTATCACATTTTGTCAGAAACATGGCGGTGCGGGCCCAGATTTCTATCCAAACTTCAACCAGAAAACAAAATTTTCAACTTTACGGAAACTAATTAAAGACGTAATATTTTTTTTACGAATGTCTTGAGGGATGAGACCTTGATCTTAATTAACAGAAGGGGGATGAATTGCTCAAAAGACTACAAGTCAATAAACCTGCTTTGTGTATTGTAGAAATTTTATTAAAAAAAAAAAATGGAACAACGTAACCATCACAATGGCAGGACGGAACCTCAAAATTATTCAATACGAATGAACACTAATATGAATGGATTTATTATTTTATAGATTTATAAAAGGCATTTGATTCGGATGAGCCAAGTGAAGTCATAAATAACAAATAATCCTAGGAATTGTCGTGTGGTCATAGGTACTTAGACCTTTCACAATATATGAACCAAAAGAAGAATTTAATATTTATAGAGGTATCGGACGGAGACATATTATCAATTTTTTTCCGTTGGTTCTAGAAAATATCGTTATCTAACGGAATTGAAGTGGAAAAGAATAAACTAATGGATTGATTCGCTGACGGTATTGTATGTCTTACTGATAGTAAGGAGTAGGTAATACACTGGTATCTTATCAAAGATCTCAACAATGACGAACATTAGCAAAAATGTGAGTTTCTTAGCTGAAAAATATATTCCTACCGATTTCTGATCACCGATGTCGATTAAAAGAAAAAGAATCATAACGAAGTTCATTCTGTTGAAGAAATCTAAACTGTCTGCATAAATAATCTCTACCGGTTTCTGTTCACCGATGCCGGTGAAAAGAAAAAGAATCATAAAGAAGATCATTCTGTTGAAGAAATCTAAACTGTCTGTGTAAATAATCTCTACCGATTTCTGTTCACCGATGCCGATGAAAAGAAAAAGATTCATAAAGATCATTTTGTTGAAGAGATCTGAACTGGACTTATTCTCTGACTCAAGTGCATTAAGCGGAAAACAAATTGCTGGATCAAACACGTAGAACAGGACTGGCAGATAAAGTGGTGCAGAATGAATTAGGACTGCCGTTGGGACAGGAAGGAGTATTGAAAAAAGGGGAAGCCCTATGTCCAACTCTAAACTCAAAGTAGCTGACGATAATGATAACGCGCAAATTAATAAAAGCCCATAATTTAATTGCATGTCGATTGACTCAGCGCGCACGATGCACGTGTCTAATTATTATAAGCATTATTATATTTAAAAAAGCCTCGGTGAAAACAATCGACATATCGCCTGAATGTTCAACATGTCGCGATTACAATGCTAAAGTGAGTCAGACATGTTATCCGGAGCACTGAGTAGATCCCTTGTATTGGTTGACAATATTTCAAATTCTTCAGTTGTGAAGAATTCTGATATTCTAACAAAGCAACTCTCTCATCCTTCAATAACTGATAAGAACAAGGAAAAAGATATGGACGATGTATATATAAATATTAAACCTTGTTAAGTGCGCTGAGCTCTACGAGGATGAAGGTTTCCTTATTGATAGGCGACCGATATCAATAGACCGAATAGAAAGGAAGACGAATGTTTAAAAAAAAGGTGATTAAGAAACGTTTTTCAATAGATACTTATGGTAGGTACGAGTAATGTTTGGAATGTGAACATTTGGAACGCCAAACATGCGAGCAGCAGAACGGAATAAAATAAGGTTGAGAGGTTCCTTCCAGTGACGTACAATTTTTGAAAATTCACATATATTTAATGAAAGTTTTTTGAAGAAAAACTTCTTTAGCACCGCTGTGTTTTAAAACTCAATGAAACGAAAAAGAGACCCAAAAAGAAACAAACACTTACATCAAAAAGTATTTATCCTGCGAGAGAATGAGATAGAATAATTGATTTCATCTTTGTGAGGTGCTTCGTAACCTCCTCAGTCTTGTCTTATATAGTTATCTGAATGTTTCACTTCTACCGCGTGTGAACTGCACATTTATATTTTTTTAAAGTGAAAACTTCTTTAGTAGTGATTTTTGATTTGAAACTCGATGAAACGAAAAATAGCGAGACTATATATAGACAAACTCATGAATCTATAGGATTTAGCCTGCGATAGAATAAGATGGTATGGTCGGTCTTCTCTTTGTGCGTCGTCGCCTCCCACTGTCGTCTACTTTAGTTTTATGAAGGTTTCACTTCTACCGCGTGTGAACTGCATACTTGTATTTTTTTTTCTATTCGAAAAGATTCCAAATACTAAATTTTCTTGAAAAGATCTTCAAGCCACTATCAACTGTCTACTTCCAATCTCAAGTGCAAGAAAACGGGTTACTAAGAAACAGCGGCTTAGTTTAAGGTTACTTAAGTCATTTTTTTAATCTAAGTAGTTCGGTTTATCAACGAGGAAAGCATTAACACACATAATATGAACCAATTCCTTTGCAGTGCGTCAGCCACTTCCTGGCCCTACACCCACAACACTTATTAATGGTATATTTTTAGTACCTATCCAAGGATTCCATGGAATATCGACTGCCACAGAACAACGATAGCACTTACATTACTCATTATTTTTCTAACATTAACTGACTGGGGAATCCTGCTTCGGCGTGCGATATGAGCGATTGACTTATCCATTTCCGCTTTTATCTTTATTTTTTTCAAATTAAAGCGAAATACCTACCTATCTCAGTTTGCACTGATTTCCAAAAAAAAACAATAAATAATCAGGGACAATTTCATCAAACTTTACATTGTTTTTACAGACAATAAACAGAAAAAGGCAATGATGGAATAAATAAAAGAGTGTGCAATTCACGCGCGTTAGAATTGAAACCTTCAGAAAACTAAAGTAGACAAGAGTGGGGAGGCTAAGAAGCATCGCACAAAGAGGATACCGATTATACCATCTAATTCTCTCGCAAGCTAAATCATATACCTAGATGTATGTGATTGTCTGTTTTTAGTGGTGCTATTTTTCGTTTCATCAGTTTCAAATCACAACGGTGCTAAAGAACTTTTAACTTCATGTAGTGATTACGCCATCTACACCCTTTTAAATACACCACAGGCTAAGAAGCACCCCACAAAGAGGAGACATATTATACTATGCCATTCTTTTGCAGTCTAAATTCTGTGTAGACGTATGTGTTTGTCTCTTTTTAGTTATGAATTTTAAATTACAGCGGTGCTAAAGAAGTTTGCACTTCAACAAAAAACAGTCAGAGACAATTTCATCAGAGTTTACACGGTTTTAGCAGATAATTAATAGAAGACGGCAATGGTGGCATTAAAAAGCGATAAATGTAATAATATGTTAATCCAAATCAATTAATACAAATACCTACCTACCCACCGACCGATAAATCTACTTTCTAAGGAATTCAGAAGCTGAATTACTTTCTCCTAAACAGCAGTGAAATAATGAACAAAAAAACACACAACAATTGATTGCAACGTTGACACATCAAATAGCATGATTTATAATACCTGAAACACTTTATTTACCTCCCATTTTAACACTAGAATATTCCATATAATTTGCGCGGACAGCGCTACGTTATTACGTATTCAAGAGCACAAAAAGAAACACTGTTTATTTATATTCGATTAAAAGTCGTCCGAAATAAATGTGTGAGATTTGAGAATATCATCAGGATTACAATTTTCGGCGGAAAACACGGAAAGCGACGTTTGTAGGCCGAGCGGAATCTGTGAAAAATCCCGAACAACGCGTCGAAGGAGAAACGGTTCCGAACGAATGTTGGCCCGGACACTGCCACAGGTCGACTGAAGAGTGAAGACGGCCGCCAACATTGTGTTGTTGTATCGCGACTTGTTCCTGTCACTGCTAACTGGCTGTTTGATAACAATTTGACAGCGGGGCGTACTGGGCTCATAGGTAAATGGTAACCACGAATACCGTGTTCCGTAGTTAGTATGGGCAGTTAGTACGCTAACTGCTATGTGATATTGGCTCCGATGTTAGTAGGTTTATTTAATAGCAGTGTTATGCTTACTGCATTGGTATTACTGCAAATTTATTTGTAGATATTCATCGATTACAGTGTAAAAATTACGTATTTTTATTGCGTTCGGGGAGCAAGGACTCGTGCTCAAGGGGGGAAATGCATTAGGGCTAGGTTTTTTAATGATTTTCTTGAATTTTTTGGTTTGGAAGAAATGCATGTAATTTATTGAAACTTTGAGATCATTTTATACATTTATTTAAGAAAATATTGTGAAATTTTTGAAGCATTTCCTCGGAAAATATGAAAATTATCAGCTGCTACCCATCGAACATCACCATCAGAAGTAACTATTTGCTTGCATTCTGGAGGCCACAGTTTTCATTTCAAATAAATAGGGTTTTGAATTTAGTTTAAAAACATATGTCTCCTTTATATGAAAGTTACTTTCCCGAAAAAAATTTTAAATTAAATTTTTTACAGGCAGTAAACAGGAAACCTTGATTTTTGCCTTTTTTAACTTTTTTTTAAAAATGTATAAATACTTTGGAGATATATTACAATGAATTTACAGAAAGTATGCGCAAATTTTGAAAAAGATTGGATAAAAACTTTTGGATCTAAATTGCACACAAATTCATAAAAAAGTCGTTTCGAGAAAAGCGCGTTTCAAGCTTACCATGCGGTTTGGCACTTGGGGGAAGTTCACTTAAACACCCTCATAACACCGGAACGAATTGAATTTTTTATTTAAAACATTGCTAACAATTACTAACAATTTAAGAAATAAAATAAAAAATATATTTTTTTGAGTCATCTGCATGATTTCCCCCCTTAAACGAAAAATCAACAAATTGGACTTAAAGGTAAATTGGGGTCAAGTAGAAAACTGAAAATCTCCATTCGAGATCGGAAAATTTCTTAGCACTGACAACAGAAGGTTGGGTAGGTAAACATTTATTTTTGTATTATCGAAGGAAGCAAATACTTTGTGGTGTGACATTATATAATAAATTAAAAAATACCCTTTGTAAAGCACCACTTTTTATCAGAATTGATATTAAACAGCCAACCAGGTTTCGCTCTGATGAAGCTCGAGATGAGCGAAACCTGGTTGGCTGTTTAATATCAATTCTGATAAAAAGTGGTGCTTTACAAAGTGTATTTTTTAATTTATTATATTTATTTTTGTTTTATTCAAGGGAGGTAAAAACGTAAATAAATTAATAAATCATGTACTTGGTTTGCGAAAAATCAGAATTTATAAACGTGGTTGAAAGTGGTTTAACGTATGTTTAGTGATTAGATCTGGGTACGTCCCTTTCCCATATTCCATCTTCTTTCTTCTTCTGTCTCATATTTCCCAAAATATAAGGATGTCATTGATTCATTGACGCCTGACAGTTCAAACTCTAGTACGGAATCAGAATAGTCGGGGACAATTCAAAATTCCTCTTGCCTTCTCCTTCATCTTCCAATTTCTTTCCAGGCATAATTTCCTAAAAATAAAAATGCCGTAATTGCACCGACTACAAATGTTTGGAACTCTAGGGCGACATCATGTAAAAATTAATAAATGTAAACCGTGGGTGCTCGGTAAAGCAAGAAAACTAACCAACTGGTTGGTTAGCTAGATTTAAAAATGTCAATTTGTTTATTCAATAGGCTGGGCTGTTTGCAGTACATCGCATTATCTAACCGAACAATAATTTTAACTTATTTTATAATATTGAACATTTAGTTTTGCGGGCAATAACACAATCAGTAATCTGATAAATAGGGGAAAATCATATTCACCGTAAAATCTGAAAATTTCTGGTAACTTTTCATAAGATCAGCCAATTTGCAAGAGAAAATAGATCGTTACCAAGTATAATTTATGTATAAGCAAAAAAATCATAAATAAATATACATTTAACTAAATAATATCACCCTACCCCCGTCAAATCACCCCCACCACTACCCCCACCTAACAATACCTAATTATTACTTCTATGTTTTTATAATTTTACGCTAGTCGTGTCGAAAAAGCAAGCGGTTTAAAAATATATATTTCACAAGTACATTGCAAAATAAAAGTCTTCAAAAATGAAAATATAATATACATACCGGCTGCGTACAGGAACTAATGGTTTAACACAAACATATTCGTGCTTTGCACCACACCAGGAGCACTTCACGGGAAGAAACAGCAAAGTGTAGGGAAAAATAATACTGGCGTGGTAAGAAAGTACAGAAACATACCGCCCTGCTGGATAGGTTTGTACATTTGAAAAAAATACAAAATAATAAAAATAAAATTTGCATAATTTCTATAACCCCGTTTTTGTGAAAAAATAATTTGAATTACTAAATAATGGCTCAAAATTTTGAGACATCAATATTTTCATCTGCTAGTCAAAAGCGCCTACCATAAAAGTGTAAATCGCAGATTCAGATATTTACTTGTTTTTATTGACCGTTAAATGTGTTCCAAAAAGTACATGTTGAAATTACAAAAGCTGTTGGTAAATTCATGCCTTTATTCTATCGAGTGTACACGTGTACGTATACAGACTACCACTTATGAAAACAATTTATGCACCAACCAATCCTAATACATCCTGCATTTACTATCAAAATACTAAAATCGATTTCTGCTATTACTGAGGAAATATTGAAGAATTTAATAGTATTGTATTGTGGTATCTAGACAAAGTATTGTGGTATCTAGACAAAAGTCTAAGGTGATTTTCAGGCTTTACAAAGCGACCTTGATTTCATACTTATGGGTGGTAGAGATTGATCAAGGATTTTTATTAATATTAGAGATAAATGGAAAAGGATTCAAATGTTACAAGCAACAGGTAGATTTTCCGATACAGAAAATAATCCCAGAAGGTTCGTAGAAATTCTTTGCCATCTTTTTCACAGAACTCCCACACTGAATTGATTTAACGGTAACTGTGCCCAAGGCAGATATTTATTTATTGTTATTGTGTTTAATTCGTAGCACTCCATTTAACAGCTGACAAAAACCAAAACTAAACACTTACTGAACCTTATAACATTATTAAATTTTATATACTTTATAAAAATTATAAAATAAATAAACTCGTAATGCCAAATTTTTGAAATGGTAATAATGATTTGATGTAATACTAGTATTGTTTTGAATCGAAATTAATTTTACAAAATTATTAAAATTTTAAAAAAGGAAGCAAGCCTTATATCATAAAGTATGATATAAGAACTACTGATGGTAGTGAGGGAATGAAAACTGCAGGGGAAATACAAAGGTAGACTGAGTCCACTTGAAATTACATAATATTATAATACATAAATGTGTATATATATATATAAAGTTTATGAAGTTCATGTTCTAAAATCAACCTAAGATGTTCTAGAGTGCGTGGTAAATGACTGAATTAGAAATAAGGAGATCCGAAGAGAATGCAAGGCCGGTGTAAGCATAATAAAGAAGATGCCGCAAAGAATGTTCGGGTGGTTTGGACGTGCAGTGCGGATGGACGCAGATAAGCGTGACGGGAAAAATCTTTGACGCTCAAGTGAATGTACAGAGATTCCACAGACAGATGTCACAAAAAGACATGGTTACAACAAAAAGAAACACTCGAGCCGAGCCATGTGAAAAATCGGAAAACAGTAACGAATGGTATGCCAGAAAAATGCATCCTCTCTTCCGCCTTCCTGCTTCTTTGCCCATCCCCGGGCATGGCTAATGGCGTGATAGTTATAGTTAGTTGATTATTTGAATTCGGAATTTCCTGGCAGTACCCGTCAAATTTTAAATTATAATATACTAGCAGACCCGGCCACACGTTGCTGTAGCTAACGAAACACAACGCCACTACCCAACCTTTATAAAACCCACACCACCCGCTTGCCAGCTGCCCGCTGCCCGATGCCTGAATTAAATATTTGAATTTCTCGACTTTTCTCTACTATAATAAGCATGTTTTTATACATATAAACCTTCCTCTTGAATCACTCTATCTATTGGTGAAAACCGCATGAATATCCGTTGCGTAGTTTAAAAGATCTATGCGCACATACATTTTGAGCGACTTCATCAAATAAAATAATTCAAATCAAATACCTACTTACCCTAGGAAATCTGTTTTCCAATTTCTTCCGTAGAACGAATTTAAGTGACTATAGTACGGCCCGCCAGCCGTTTTAAATTGCACAAAAATATGTTTTCTTTAAATTTCACGGCTTTTCTCTAATATAATTTACATGTATTATACATATAAACATCCCTCTTCAATCACTCTATCTATTGGTGAAAACCGTCTGAAAATCTGTTGCGTAGTTTAAAAGATTAACGCGCACATTCATTTTGAGGGACTTCATTTTATACTATGTAATGAATGATAATGATGACTAGCTGGGGTACCCGGCTTCGCTCAGGGAGTTGATATGAGATTGAACTAAAAACGGGAACTTAAAAACCTTCTTCATGGGGATAGAGGGCTACCACACTATATAATTCCCTTGATCGTACCGGAACTTGTTTCTGAGTTTTCGCTGCGGCATATTGTACACTTTATTTTGCAATATATATTGATTATCCCCGATTAACTCCGTATATATATGTTTAAATATCTTAATATAAGCAAACGAATACTAGCAACCCTCAACCAGTCCGCCTCAAAACAATAACTCCAAGCGTCTACATTATAAAATACATATAATTTTCCTTTTGCCATTAATTTTGAAGAGGCAAAAAGTACGTATGATAATGAAATATCGACATACGGAAAATGGTATTTTCAGGGACAGGTTTTAAAGATTTAAAATGGATTGCTTATTTTTTTTATTGTTACTTTGAGCATTGTTACAAAAATCACTTCGCAACATTTTGGTAAGCGAGGGGGAAAAATGTCGCGCTGCGTAGTTAATGCATGAATTTAATGAAGTCTTCTCGGCTGGATCCCGATTATTGAAATAGACTTGTGATTCTTTATTCTTAGTGAACAGAGACACACATTTAAAAATAGCGTTAAAATATGGTGGGCTCTGTTAGTTCACGGTCAACGCGCAGCCAAATAAATTGTGAGTTAAGTATCCTGTGATATTCAAATTAGAATTGTTTTTTAGTGTATAAGTGCAGTGTTGGATTGAACCCCCGATCTTTGGAAAAGTAAGCAAGGATAATACACCATTTCATGTTCAAAGATAATTGTATGAAATATCAAAATCTTGATGAAATGTAAACAAGTATGTATTACAAATAAAAATAAAAAAAGTCAGCTAACACATTATCTATTGACGTGTACTCCATAAAGGTAGAAAAGCTGTATCTACCTTAGAAAAATTAATAATTAACCGAAAATAATTGAAAAGGCAATTTCCGTACATTTGGTAAGGAATTTGTATTAGTATTTATTCAATTGGCCGTAACAATCAGCAGAAGATGAAAATATTGTGGCCATACTAATCAGTGAACAAATAATTATTCATAGTCGAACTTTAAAAAAAATTACCCACAGCCTACCTTTGACCGTACAGCGATCTACATTTCTGTAAATCATTTTAAAGATACCATTGCTAAATCATGATAGTAATGAAAGTTAAAAAAAGTTTTTGGAACTAGTTTGTAACGAAAACCCACAGTCCTCTCTTACCCTGAAAAATGCCCAAATGTACTGGATGCGTAGCGATGTTTATTAATTCTGTTTAAATTTAGACTCGCCTTTCAATTCGACAATGTTCGAACATAATTTTTTGTTGGTTTAATTTTTTTTTACTTCTTAACTAAAACAAAATGACTATTAAATTAAATTATTTTTTTAACCATCCAGTACACGACTATAAATGCAAACATCTTTTTAAAATGATTTGCCGATAGACGGGACAATAAATTATTACAAACCATAATAAATTCCGTAAAACAAAAGGACGATAGAGCATAAAATCTATGAGCGTATAAAATTTTTACACAGCCGTCAACGTAAAATATCCACCAAGGATGGCATTCGAAAGATAGCTTAAATATACAAAACTGAAAACTCGAATATTCAATCAAAAAACGGTACATAAAACTTGCTTATTGTCATTTTAACACTTTCTGCACTTGCAACGGTTATAATAAGAGTCGTATGAGACAATAATATCTATTTATATGTTTATTATATTTCGGGAACGGTCGCGGGTCGTACAGACGTGACTCAGTGGACTTGCGGTTTGCTTGCATTTGTTATTTGCAACCATTAATCATATCCCCTGCCCCCTACGAACTTTCTGGTCTGAAGGGGAATCACAGGATGGTGACAAAACAGTGATTTCAAATTGATCTGATTCATTCAGGTTTGCCTGCTAACCATAAACTAGTCCAGCTAGAGTTCGTACAGATGTCATCGACGTTCGTCCTCTTCGTTCTTACGTGTCTTGTTTGAAAAAACAAGACAGTAGATACTAGAATGATAACGTCACGTACGCTGTTGACAAGTGGGTATACAACTACTTTTTTTATGATATAAATCTTCCTTGGGACATACATTATTATTAAAATAACTGAATTTCCAGCTAAAACATTTTCAGTCCACATTCTTAGAATGCCTACAAAATGTAAACTAATTCGGATTAAAGAAACAGAATGAATCCTAACCTAACGTCACCCAATATTTTTTCTCAACGGGGGATTCATCTTTAGACATTTCTTAATTTCTACAAAAAAATTTATTCAATTCGGACTCCAATGAAATCTATTTTTGTCATTTAAAAAGTGCTAAAATTCCCCTTTATTTCATAAATTCTGTTCACTGCCTTATCGGAAAAAAACATATTAGGTATAATAAATTTTCTGAAACGAAAATCGTTAATTTATTAATACTAAGCCTTATTGCTGTACATATCGAATTGTACGATTTGTTGTAAAATGTACCCGTAAAAATACTGGTTTAGCCCGATTATCCCCGGCTTTTCCCGAATTTCACTACTCTGACAAAAATTCTCCCCAGTTATGTATGGGTGAGCATTTTATTGATTTTAAAAACGGTTTAAAACAGAATTTAATTACTTGGGTACAAAGTATGCAAAAACTTTATTTTATGCGCATAATTTTTTAAGAAAAATCAAGATCACCAAATTCCAGAGAACAAATTATTCACGGTCGCAGAATATAAAATTACTACTCAAAACAATTATCATAAATTATTTATTTACCCTTGACATATTACGCATACGATGCATATTTAAAACATCTCAAAAATAAATATTAAATACTTTTTTAAAGTGTTTTATCGTATTTTGGCAGGCAAAAATATTGATAAAATCAATTAAAAAAATCTTTTCCTAATATAAGAAGGCAATTAATCAAGAGGTTCTAAATGCTTCGAAATTATAAAGATAACTGTGGAATGCGTTATCCTGATATTGCAATATTTAATTTTATAAGATAGTTCTTCTTTAGATAGCCTTTTGTATAATATATCTTCCTAGGTGTTAAGACTGACAAAATGAGAAAATTTTACGGTAATTGGATACTATTTTTTTGTTTTTATATTTTATTTTTTTGTACAATTAAAAAAAAGAAAAGATAAGAGATAGTAGGTACAAGTCATATCACACATTACATTGCTCGGAGATTAATCTTCATAATGGGCAAGTACCTATTTATATTGCTATGAAATTGATCCAATGATACCAAATCTTTGATGTGAAACTTCTTTAGCACCATTGTTATTTGAAACTCGATGAAACGGAAACGACACAAAAAAGAGACAAACATACATTTACAGGATTTAGCCTGCGAGAATGAGATAGAATGAAATCTTACCGCATTGGCCGCTTTGATTATGAGCTCACTTTTCAAGGCTCCTATTGGTTGACATTGTGTGAGTGAAGGTTTCACTTCTACCACGTGTGAACTGCAATCGTTTTTTTTTTAAATTCACGTAGAGGCGAGTTACATAATGATGGCAGTAACGAATTTTAAATTAGCGAAGGACTTAACGTTTTGACTAGGTATTTCAAATATGATTTTTGTAACCATCGAAATAATCAAAAACTTTAAAAGGCATGAATCAGGGATTCACCTTTTTTATCAACATTGGATTTTCGAAAGGGGACGAGCGTACTTCAAAGAATACATGAGTTCTTAACACTACATTTTAATTATTAAGTTTTGCATTTAAAATTTTTTATTTCCTTTTCATTTCTATTTTTCTTTAAAATGTTTTTTTTCTCTTAGTTTTTCACAAAATGTTATTTACGTTTTAATTTAAATTTATATACCTATATGTTTTAATTTATATATAACACTTGAGTTCTTAACACATCTTTATTATTTGTTTGTGTATTTGAAAATTAGAATTTTCATTTTTATTTCTATTTTTCTTTAAAATATGATTTTTTTCTCTTTATTTTTCACTTACTTTTAAGAATTTCTTAATTTTTATTTATTATGTTTAATTATCTGTTTCAATAAAATAGTACATACTATATTAATACATATGTATTAATTCCTATTTAAAATATTAAATATACGAATACCACACACGTGCATTAGCCTAGTGTGGTAGCCAAAAAAACGAAAAACCTGTAACTAATAAAATTTTATGAAATAAAAATAAATAAATAAAATAAAATAGACAAATAAGTACGTAAATATTATTAAAAAACTGAAATTTCTAAAACGTCAAAAACTAATGCTTAAAAATTATTTCTAAAATAATGCCAATAACAAAACGCGATATTATCACAATTCCGCAATCGTAGATTGGCATTCAATATACCTATATTTAAATTTAAAACAACTGCTAAGTTAACAGGTAATAATTTATTATTAATCCAAATAATATCTTTCTTTTGAACACTTATAACATTAAATAGTCTAGAAAAATAAGTTTTATGGAAAGGAGGCGCGTTTAATTTAAAATGTACGTAATATCAACTAACAATCCTAATACAGCTACATAATTAAGAATATAATAGAAAAATAGGTACATACCGATGTTTATTAGATGTAAATCTCTAACTTTAAATCACTGAAGTAAATGTATTTTAAAATCACTAGTTTTAAGTCAGTAGTCTTAATCGTAAGTAGTTATAAGTTTTAAATGTAATTCACTAGTAATTATAAATCTTAGTTTGTACACCAGTCATACTATTTTTATTATATATTTATTTGTACAGCGAGGTGATTTTTCACGAAAACGGCGCTATATAAATTAGCCAAATATATTATTGTTATTAAATATTTAGCCAATTTGTGTAATGTACAGCGCCCTTAAGTAACTATAAGTCTTAGATGTAATTCACTAGAATTAAATATAAATCTTAGTTCGTAAACCAGTCGTATTATTTTTATTACATATTTATTTGTACAGCGAGGTGATTTTTCACGAAAACTGCGTTATATAAATTAGCCAAATATATTATTATTATTACATATTTAGCCAATATGTGTTATGTATTTATTCGTACAGCGCCCTTAAGGTGATTTTTTCACGAAAACAGAATATGTACCTATATAAATAGCTTAAATAGGCGCCAATATTATTATTTTTAAAGAATTGAGATTTGTGTTGTAAAGAAATCTGTCCTTGAGTAGAGAAGTTGACGTCGGAAGGTGGAGGAAGGTGGAGGAAAATCGGGTGAAATCCACAAGTTCAGGCAACAAGTGGCAAACTCGGCAACCCAAAAGATACATACATCGCAAAATTCAGACAAAAGATTCTCAAGAACAATAAAAGACAGCACATCGGCTGGTGTGTTTGTGTGGTGACTTATTTTGGGATGCGTGTTTTAAACTGTTAAATCGTTGAATTTATTGGTATTTATTCAGCGAAGATGTCTCAAAACGAGGGGTCAAGTGTTTTGGTGAATAGAATTTAGGTTAATCGACCGTCTAATTTTATAACACCTAGAATAAAGTCTACAAGTCACTATCGGAGGTTGGGGAGAAATTTTTGCAATCGAACAATCCAGAACTCATTAATTATACATCATTTAATAAATTACAAGAAATGGTTAATTATTTTTAAATTTAAGAAAATACTTTAAAAAAATTATTGTATACTTTTTAAGCAATGAAAAATTACAACATTTATTATTCCGTGCTTTGGATGGACAACATTTATAAAAATATTATGTCATCTTACCACACGTAGTTGAACCCGGACAAAAGTATCGGGGCCATTTTAAAAAATCCCAAGGCATACTTAGAAATTAAGTTCAGCGTGTTGTAGTCGCCGAAGAGGCGACTGATGATTAAATAATTAACTGACGGGAATGCAAGGGCCGTTGGAGCACCGCGCGACAAGTGTATCGAGAGAGGTACGAGTACCAGGAGACAAGCGCGAGCGGGTCGAAGAGGTCCTGCACTGGTGAGAACACGGCGCGGAATGTGCGGTGTACGGAGATGCGTCCCAACTCCCAACAACCGGCAGCCGGCAGCCTGTAGCTCTTGAAGCTCGCTACCCCAGCGTTGGCTTTACGAAAGTGCACCGAATGCAGCCGAACCACCTTCGACTAGCGGCTAGCAGGATCCGCACTCCATCGGAACTGATCACACGGTGAAGCGCGCCACGAGGACGAATGGAAAATGAATGAAAAACTTGGCGAAACTCCGCTCTTTTTCTCGGGGATTTTTTCCGCCACTTTGTGACAGGTCGCCTTTGTGAGAAATTGTGACATCGCCACACTGCACACAGGCGAATGCACAATCTCAATTAAATACGATTTAATATATACGTGGAACTAAGCTCCTGCTGACAAGCTACTTCAGTAACTTAGTAATTAATAATTCTATTACTTTCAAAGCTTATTTTTTTATTTGTGCAGGTCGTAGTTTTTCAAGATTGACAGATAATACCTGAAAATGAGTACATATACTTTCAAAGATAGATTCATGCTTTAAATTTTATATTTATATTTATAAAATACATGTTACACATATTAGACATTTACGTAGAGTAGATTTATTAAATCACCATACTAGGCGGCTGCCTTTCATGGTGATCAATTAAAGATAGTTACTTTGAGTAAAGTCTAGTGTAAACACATGGCACTAGTACCTATGTAATAATGTTGAAAATTGGTAAAGTTACAATAAAAACAGAAAAGAGAAAAAGAAGTGCGTAAAATAAATATGTAAATAAAATAAACCTGTAAACATATGGTACTAGTATGTAATGATGTTGAAAATTGATAAAGTTATAATAAAAAAATAGAAAAGAGAAAAAGAAGTGAGTAAGGATAAGATTATGAAAATATACACATCAATATTAAAAAAATTATATTTATTTTTATATGTGTGCGTGCGTACGTGCATTAATTCAGGTGCACACATCCATATACACAAATATGCTGTAAGTGAATGTAATCAATTTAATCATGAACAAGTGCCAAATTTAAGTTTATAATAATGAAACTTGATTAAGTAATCAATAAATGCCAGGTAAAAAATTATACAAATTAATTGTTTCACAAATCAACTAAACAGAAAACCACATTCATATAGTATCAAAGTAGGTAATCTTCTATTATGAATTTCATTTGGTAGGAACGTTATATCAAATGTGACAACTAACTTTATAATAAACAAACTCACGCTTTGGTGATCGTCGGAAGTGACGCCTAATGCCTTTATGCTATTTTAGACTCTTCAGGTGTCAAATATGCATCGACATATGGATCCACGTAGGAATCTGTTTAAACCAGTAAGTAATTAAGACAATGGTCCTGTTTGATGTTTAAGCGATTGCTCGTGACAGACAGGACACAGTGCAAAAAAAGCGGACCATTCGAAGGCAGTGAACAGAAACTGAACGAATTATAATATATGAATATTGATCCTGCGTTTTTAAGAGGAATGGCTGCGCGGCCTACATACAAAACTTTATTATTTAATTATTCCACTTTATTTATTTGTTTTTTTTTTTTATAAAATATAGGCCATCAAAGAATTCGATTTTTCCGAATTTTAGATACAACCTTGGCAATTTTTGACTTGTAAACTATGAAATTCGTGAAAAAGTCAAATTTTGTAAAAATTGTTTAATTTACAGTCACATCTGTTCAACAGTTTGTTGAAAATTACACAATGAGACTGGCAGCGATTTAGTTACCTCACGTTGACTGTCGTGTTAGACTCTATTTCACCGGGACAACACGGTGGCTCAACCAGTTGAGCATCCAATACTAATGTAGAGCGTTCTATGTGTGGTCTCCCACGTGGTGCCCGCGAGGTATTGCCACAATTTGGTGGCCAATATCGAAGCGTGCCTGTCAGAAAAATATTGCGGCTCTTTCATGATAGCCCAACTGGTTGTGCCACCGCTACCGAGGTGGGTGAAACGGTGAAATAGGACCCGGACTTTACAATCACTGTTCCCGGATACATTCACACATGATGGACGCAACTAGCCTGCCTTCTATGCTAAGTGTAAATGGTGTATCTTCAGGTAAAAAGACACTAAAGCACCGACCACGGATCGTTCTTCCACAAAATCTGTTTAACTATTTGGAACCTGGGATGTAGTCTGTAGTCTTAGGTAATAGAAACGGGTGGAAAGAAAGGGGTGGAACTTATAAAAACACACATACGAACACTTTACACAGCAAAATAATAAAAATTAAAAAAAAATTGTAAAGAAAGACCATCATTCCCGGGTTACGAACAACCTGACAATATTTGAAAAATCTCCTACTACCATCGCAGTAAGCGGAAAATGTGAGTTGTATCGAGATAGAAAACTTATCCAGCCGAGAAATTTAACATATTCGACGCCTGGGAGGTGATGCCAACTCGGCCACCGACCGGTTTATCAATTCTATTTAAACAATATACCTGTTTATCAGAATTGAAAGATTAGTTAAAAAAATTAAGAATGAAAACTAAAAGCATTATATTTGAACCATGCAACATTACAAATGTGCAAAGATAAATCAAAACATAATCTGAACCAGTTAAAAAATTAGAAATCTACATGAATTCTATCAAAATAAAAATTTAAAAAATGGTGCCATTCAATTATAAATAACTTGCAGTAATTTTTTTCAATAATTAAATGGTTAAAATAGGTAATCTAAGGAATGATCTATTTAGGTCGATTCCTATTAGTTGTGTGTTACCTACAGAATTTGAATAAATCGTTCTGTGATAGTTTTATTAAAGTTTTGTAATAGTATCAGTTATGTGAAACAACTGGCCAATAATGATATATGTACAGCCCTTAAATAGAACCTTTACGGAACGTGAAAATTATCTTTGAAATTTGAATGAATTGTTCAAATTCTGTAGCTTTTACATTCTTATGATCAAAGGTGTGTGAATAATTGGTGCAAATTATTAAGATTTACAGAAGTCGATAATTAACAGAACTTTAGGTACAAACTGATTATAATACAAATAAATTGGGAATGTTGAAGTCGGTAGAAAAGAGTTAAAACATTACTGATCGAGTCACGAGAAAACGAATGAATTTAGCCGGGACAATCGGTTTATATATAAATACGTTGACTTATTCATGTTCCCTGATATTCTCGTGTTTGCTGACATGTCTTATTCCTCTTAACAAACTACAAAAAGAGACATTTGTACCTCAGAGAGAAACTGATACATCTCGAGACAGAGATATAGCTGCATGAACGTGTAAGCAATGGGGAGGAAATAAATCCTGCTACTTCTCTGATAAGGGTAAGTCTTCCCAGAAAAAGCCAATCCCGGTACGAATAAATATCGGTTTGAACCCTCAAACTCCGCAGCTGACGACGTGCGAATCTACACGCTACCAGGAGCAAGCGTACTGGTAACTCTATTTGAATCACAACTTGACGAAAGTTTATTACATTTCCAACCACTGGGATAGGCGGGTTAGGAAGAATGAGCATTGCGAGGCATGTTTCTCCAGGAAAGTTATTATTATTTTTTGTATTTCTTGAGCATTGACTATGTAACAATTTCTAGACATTTTGGTTTCGAAAAGTTTTAATTTTCCATGTACATTTGTTACTTTAATTTTAAATTTTTGCGAACGGTTTCGACACGTCCGTGTCATTAACGAGCAAACTTAAAACTAACTTAAAAATTATATACAAATACAAAAATTAATTAGGCGGGGGTAGTGGGAGTGGGGAATTTGGTGGAGGGGGAGAACGGTGGGAGGAGTCAAAATTACGTATTTTAATTTGTGCGCTTTAGAAACTTTAGAAATTAACAAAAAAATTAAATCTAAAATTAATTTAGTTAATAAAATAATAGCACCATGTAAATCCCCTCTACTTACGATGTTTCCATGTAATTTTGACTCATCCCACCGTTCTCCCCCTCCACCAAATTCCCCACTCCCGATACCTCCGCCTAATTAATTTTTGTACTTGAATAGAATTTTTAAGTTAGTTTTAAGTTTGCTCGTTAATGACATGGACGTGTCGAAACCGGTCGCAAAATTTTTAAACTAAAGTAACAAATGTACATGGAAAATTCCATTCCATGATACACCGCTTAGTAAATGTCCCAATGTCTAATAATAATTTCCTTTCTGAACTTTCTATAATAAAACAAATTGCTATAAATAACGGATATGAACCAAAATTAATTGATAACATCCTAAATAAAAAACTTAGCAAAATTTCAAAAAATAAATATCTATACAATTGTAATAATATTAATGATAAAGAATGGCGTAAAATTTTGTATATTAATAATTTTTCAGTTCAATGTTGCAAAAATTTCCCTTCTAATATTAAACCAGCGTTTTATACAAGAAATAATATCGGTAATTTTTTGAGAAATACTAAAGATAAAGACCATAAATTGACTAATTCCGGAATATATAAACTCAAATGCAATGATTGTCCCTCATTTTATATTGGAAAAACAACTCGTAATTTTGAAATCAGAATCAAAGAACATTTAAGGTGTCTTAATAATAATAATTTTTCTGAGTTCGCTAACCATATCATTGAAAATAACCATAGTTTTGAAAAAAAACACAGGGATAAATATTCTTCATATTAATCATAAAGGAAAACGTTTAGATAACTTAGAAGCTTTGGAAATTAAAAAATCCCTTAAAAATAATGAATCTATTATCAACAAACAAAAAATATTGTCATATAGCCCAATCATGGATTTGTTCCCCTACCCACCCACTCTACACTAATACCTACCCACCCAATCTACATTATTAACTAACAACGGCTCCACCCCTAACATAATAAAACATTGTTCTAAACTGTCAAATTAGTATAAGCTTTCCCTGACGAAGGAACGTTTGTTCCGAAACCGGTCGGATTTGCACATTTTATAAGTGGTTTATACAAAGTTGTATTGTTTCATTTTTTTATAATGGATAACCACAAAGTAATAGCTACATTCAAAAATATAAAAAAAAAATACAAAAAAAGTTATTATTATCTTATTTTAAGCCTTTTTTTCGGACGATTGAGAGTCTATTTTTTTAACTTTTGAGATTGGACGTCAAATGACGACATACGTGGCAGAAGGGTACAATCCATAACACGAAGTATATTTATCACCAGCGCAGACCCGTTAAAAATCATGGAGAATTATAATTGTAGGATTTGGGAAGCTGAAATTAAGGTCATGTCTGAGATACGAAATTTTTGCTAGGGGTGCAATATTCTGAACCTAAAAACTCAACACAAGATCATCCTAAAAGACAATATAATAAAACAAATGTAAAACTTTTTTCCACTTAAATCAAGTGGAAAAGAACGTCCCTTAAAATTCGCCTGGCTAACTAACTAGCTATAATTCCGTTTCTCCGCAAGGGTAGGCAGAGGACGGACCGCCAAACAAATCGGTGTTGGCACACATCCCTTATTTCATTCGCATTCATACATCGTCTCTTACATGTTCTTCTATTACTCTGACCCTTGACATGGTCTGACTCGATGAGAGATAAATGGATGATGAGAAATAGACGAGTGACTACTAATAACAATATAATAATTAAGAAACATCTTGTCAATGAGGGATCTAAAGAGAGTATATTATGCTTTATGCCACTCTCGATTGGAATATGGAGTAATAGGATGGGGCTCAGCAGCATCTAATCACTTAAAACAACTTAAGATAACTCAGAATTGCATTATAAAGACCATTCTAAAGCTCCCCATAAGGACGTCAACGGCAGAAATTTTTAAACAGTTTGATGTTCCAAGCATACAGAAAATCTATGCCAAAAACATTCTAGTACATCACCACAAAAATGATTCAGAGGCAGACACCTCCCACGCTCATAAAACCAGAGCCAAACAAACAGACATACTTAATATACCAAAGTGTAACTCTTCTTTTGGTCAAAGAAGTTCTGCATTTTTAGCAGTAAAGTTATATAACAAGCTCCCACTTAGTATCAAACAAATAAAAATAAAAAATAGCTACATTAAGGACATTAAATGTTGGCTGAAGAATCTATCGGAAAATGAACTTACTAGTATACTTAAAACATCATAGAAGTTTCTGGAAAACCTTATCCAATCAATGAAGTTAAACCATAGAAGTCGCTGAAAAACTTATCCAAAGCATAGTCCCCCTCAGCACAGGATCTCCTAGTGAGGAGGACTACGAATATATTTTATATATACATCTAACTAACATGTTTCATATAAAAATGTAAAAAATATTATATAGTTACTAAATAAAAAAAAAAAAAAAAAAAAAAAAAATAGTGAATATCCGAGGTTTCTTGAGTAATTTATAATCAATATTTTTTTCAACTTTCGATTCTGAGAGAGTTCTTCGGAAGATACTCACAAAGAAGAAGACAGCTCTAAAGCGAGTTGTAATGGCCGTTCTTGGACAGAAGCCTTCACATCTCTATTGGAGGATGCTAGATCAACTATTTCAAGAAAAAATCACGAAATCTGCCAAAAATTTAAACAAATTAATTATTATGATTAATAATAATTAATACAAATTAAGTAATTTTCCGATTCAATTGAGATACCTAATTTATCGCTTGTCTGAAAAATCAGTTCTAATTTTAAAAATGATTCCTAAATTTAAAGCAAAACCCACCCAAATTAGTATTTTTGATTTTGCTTGAATACCGCACAAAAGTCCAACCTGCCCGTAAATTACTATGGAATCCCCAAATGAGTTATGTTTTGGGGCTGAAGTGAGCGGGGAGAGGAATGAAATAGGAAAAAACATTCCGTTACGATTAACTTATTATCAAAAAAGGAACCCGCGATCCTTGGGTGTAAACCCGATGCTCTTAATACCTATCCTTGACCAATTAACAGATCAAACTATGACATCCCTTTGTTCGTGGTATTTTGCGAGGCTTTTTGAAACAAAAGAAAGAGAAAGATAACGGGAATACGAAATTTACAAATCGTTCTTCAGTTGATATTTCACAGAAATAATATAATTATTAAACTGCCTTTGGTGTATTTATTTTCCCTGGAAACAAACTAGGAGAATAATAATTGGTTTTGGCTTGATTGTCGGCATACAGGAGACTGGGAGTTCTGGGAACCACCTCCTTTTCATCAACGGTGTTTGCTGTTTCAATATCAAACTGGCACGGGTCTCACCGGATCTCCGGGCTGCAGGAAACACACGTTGCAGCTGAACGACTAATTTAGTATGGATAGGCAGTGTGGACACCCGGCACCGCACGCTGAAATTTTGTCAATCTAGCGAAACTTTACTATTGCATCAAAAGTGGGTATAGAACTTCGCATTAGTTTTGTTAACATAAATGTAGGTACAAATATTTTTATATATTATAGAGTGAGCAACTCTACGTATTTAACAATACATAACGGTGAAAAATATAAAATAATCTTCATTTGTTATTTTATTATATTTAGTTCATATTTCATGGCATATAAACTAACATGTGCATGGTTGGGAAATTAAAGTTTGTACCATACAAATTTTTAACAGTTTCATTGAAGTGAAACTTCTAAAGGCCCGCTATGATTTGGATATCGGATGAAACGGAAATGACGATTACTGCACCTGCGACGCATCAACTGCGCTCATTGACCGCTTTGATTATGATGTCACTTTTAAAGGTAATATATATAATATATATATATATGAAACGAAAATTACGCTGGTCTGTCGCTTTGATTATGACCTCACTTTCCAAGTATTGGTTGAGATTGTTTTGGTAAAGTTTCGCTTCTACCGCGTGTAAACTGCACTAAATTTTTTTTAGTTTTCAATCATTTTCACTATCAGGCATTTCATTATAATATTTGCTAAATTGCTTTGCTATTTAAATAAGGGGATTCTGTGACTCTGTGATGTTGTTTTTCATTTAATATTGTAATCTTATTCCATTTAAATTTCTAGTCTCATGTTAATATACAATTTTTATATATTATTTATGTGTATAATCGTATTAGCACGTTATATAATTTATCATTATAGCTGGGCAAAATATGCACCTGTGCAAACGCGACTGCACATTACCTACCATACTACCGTCATTAAACCGGTCGGTTGTGGAAAGATTTACCAGCCTCTGTGTTTCCTCTCTCCTACAGCGTGGGTCTATTTTGTTTTCTTAAAATGACACTCCACACAGCGTTCTCAAATTTGAAAGAGAACCTGAGGCAAATTTTCCCTCAGGGTCTCCAGAAGTGGAGTTCATGTAATAATAATTTATTGTTAATATATTATTGTAGGAATATAAAAAAAATATTTTTATAATCCTTTTGAAGCCTGCCGGGCCTCGAAATAACTGGTGGTGTCTGGCAGAGCTTCAACTGTAAGCCCAGGAAAGACAATATTTCCTTGAAGCCGCGAATAATTAGCTTTAACGAAACGTTCTCGCGTTTTAGTTTATTTTTTCTCCATTTTATAGCAAAATTTTCTAAATATTATTGCTTTTAAACTGACCAAATTAGTATCTGGCAATGTAGTATATCACTTGTACATTTAAATATACACCGTTATGGTGTCGATTACGGTATTTTTAGAACTTACAAGCCAATTACCAAAAATAGAAAAATTAGCAATTTTAGTAGGTACACCCTGAAAATGATAGCAATGAGTTGTTTTAAATTGGCGTAGAACCTGAATCTCGCTGTAAAAAATAATCTTTTGAATACCGTTGAAAGTGGTGTTTGCCTAATTGTAATCCGAACAAGGATTACCAAACGACAGGGACTTTTTAATGGAGCAGAAAGATTTAAAAATTCTACTTTCTAGAAGTTGCAGCTGAAAATATATATTTACTTTAATATCCAGAAGATTATAACCAGTACACAAATATTGCTAGAGGACACTAGAGGGTAGTACTAACACATTGAACGAAGGAACTCAAGCGAATTATTAGCATTACCCTTTGGGCAACGCAGGTACAAGAATCTTTTATTTACAGTTACAGTCCAATTCTTAGAAAAATAATCATTGAGCAAAGCGAAAGGGGTAATTAAGGTGAAGCTTTACACTAAATCACTAATTTCGATTATACCAAAAAGATGCTATGTCAAATTTGAAGTTTTTTCTACCGTTTCCCTTGAGTGAAATAATAACAAAATTGTTCATTACTTCATAAAAAAATATAATCATAAAAAAAATATTTTCATCAGAGACGTATGAGCGAACATGAGAAACAACCTTTAACAAAAACATTTTATGGATATAATTATCTGTGACAGTTTGCCTTAATTAACTTTTGTTATTTCTTGAAAATTATTTATAAAATCTAGACCTATAGACTCCATTTGCCAAGCGAGTGTTCTGCCTATTACCTATATTCGTGGCTGTATAAGGCACACTAAGAATACATACATTTTTGGCTTGTGGCTTCATCTTACCTATTAATATATCTAAGGTGAATATAAATCTATGTCACGTATCTAGTAATTTTATAGAGTTTCGCTAATTTCCAAATTAAATGTTCTGTTCACCTGCACGTAAAATAAAGATTGCAAAGGTGGACAAATAGAAATTAATACTATTCAATTACCGGCTGACTGTCGCAGAAACCACAAAGGTTAATCATATCAAGACCATCGTAAAAATGGAAGCTATGCATTGTATATACGTGTATTGGTACGTAATTTCTATGATAAATACATAAAAATAATTCGTTTCGTAACTTGAACCCTAAAGAATTTTTATTGTATTTTAAAAATGGTTGCATTCACAATTCGACATTTACTTGATGACTAACAATATTTTAGAAGAATGAAAAATAACAAAATGAGAACGAAAAACAATAATCGCAAATTCACTTTGTCGCATCACTTTAATTAAATAAAAACAAATCACTTATTTAATAAAAATATATTTACATGTTCCGAAACGAAGAAGAAAATTTTCATTTCATTTTGATTAAGAAACCATCGGTTTTGAAAGATGTTAAGAATTTTTATGTGTATATGTATACAAACTGATTCGTTATCATTTAATTGAAATAATGTATTGGCTTATACATCAGACAAGCCATAATTTCATCAATTTAGAACACATTGAAATAAGGGACGTTTCAAATAACTTTCTGGTACCTAAACCAAATTACCAAAAACTGACACAGCCACTTCCAGCACTGATCCCCAGATATAAAATAACCTAAATAAGATCTAGATAAAACACACAGCAAGGGTGGAGTTCGTAATGATTATTTATTACAAAGTATTTTAATTTTTTCTACTTTGCATTTGGTAAATTGATTAGAAGTCAAAATAATTTAATATTTTTGAATGTAGCTATTACTTTGTGGTTATCCATTATAATAAAATGAAACAATGCAACTTTGTATAAACCACTTATAAAATGTGCAAATCCGACCGGTTTCGGAACAAACGTTCCTTCGTCAGGGAAAGCTTATACTAATTTGACAGTTTAGAAAAATGTTTTATTATGGTAGGGGTGGAGCCGTTGTTAGTTAATAATGTAGATTGGGTGGGTAGGTATTAGTGTAGAGTGGGTGGGTAGGGGAACAAATCCATGATTGGGCTATATGACAATATTTTTTGTTTGTTGATAATAGATTCATTATTTTTAAGAGATTTTTTAATTTCCAAAGCTTCTAAGTTATCTAAACGTTTTCCTTTATGATTAATATGAAGAATATTTATCCCTGTGTTTTTTTATGAATATTTATCCCTGTGTTTTGTCTACACTAATACCTACCCACCCAATCTACATTATTAACTAAAAACGGCTCCATCCCTACCATAATAAAACATTTTTCTAAACTGTCAAATTAGTATAAGCTTTCCCTGACGAAGGAAGGTTTGTTCAGAAACCGGTCGGATTTGCACATTTTATAAGTGGTTTATACAAAGTAGCATTGTTTCATTTTATTAAAATAATTTAAGATCACCTGAAAAGATGTATTCTTCTGGAAAATGAATGTTGTTAGCATATGAGTGGGATGTGCGATGATAAAACAGTGGAGAAGATGATTTGAACTTTCAGCACAAATTAATTAAAAAAAAAAATATGTTTTACAAACGACTATTATACAATAATTTATAATAGCTTTAATCAAATTATAGTAATCGATTCGGGAGTAGCTAGTAGGTTTACTTCTCGTGATTTATGAGTGAGCATTGGACGGTGAAGGGACAGGGCGGGTTGAGCCAATGCTAATTTATCACCGTTGAGGTGCCTAGATGTAATTACCAGATAGTGAGTGACAACTGAGGAACAACGTTCCGAATTATAGTTATTTATTTTTGGGGTATTATGCCGTGTTGTACTACCTCCTACTTTAGCCAACATTCCCGACAGCGTTACAGTGTCCATCATCAGAGAAGATTTGTAATCGAAAAAGGTAAACTTTGTGCTTATGTATGTAGATGCGATAACGTGTTTCCACTAATGTTACTTACATGGATAATATTATTTAATTAGTTTTACATTTGTTTTAATATAGCTATAAATTCCAGGGTGAATTATACAAAAATTCATTAGGTTAATCAAAAGTTTTATCAGTTTACCAACGTTTTCCTTGCATCGTTATTTTTTTTTTACTTTAGCTCCACAAAGAAGGCCCCGTGAAAATAATTCCCCTCAGGGGCCAATGTCATATTTGGGGATGCTGTGTGGAGGCTTTTATTTGGGAAAGGAAGGAGAGGATGTTTTGGGATGGAAAAAGTATCTGGGGATCAGTATTTCCAGGAGTGATGGACGTATTAATCCATCTTTCCCACTGCGGTTCAAAGCGATATTCCGAGAGTCCTAGAGGAGGGGTCATAAGGTCTCCATCAACCTTTCTCTTCCGATCAGGCCTGTGACGCAGTTAGTGGACAGATGCAACCGCCGGAAACGGATAAATCTCACCCTGTGAACCCGAGCACCCCTGCTAATTCACCGAATGTATAGAAATACTTGGGGTGATTTATGGAAGAGGTATCGGTTATCCAATAAATGGCTTCCGGGCAGCGGTACCCATCATCGCCTCTCAAAGTTAAGAGGAAACGCCAATATCATGCTAAAAATATTATCCCACCGATAAGTTAACTTAATGTATCCTATCTATAGAGCTGCAACAGGTCAACGGAATCAACCGATTAAAACAATTCAATTAAAGATTCTTTTCACGCCGATTGTTTAAGCAAACCATGAATGTTAAATAACAAACAAACGAGAAACGAGATCAGCGGTAGATATTAGCAACCAACCAATCTCGTACTCTGCAAAATAAACACCTAATCGCACTGTGCTTATAAATAACGCAGGGACAGATTGACAGCGGAGAAGCGACGATCGCTGCTGTTCAGCGCGTCCTAACGAATCTATTGGCTCGGTCTAACATTTTTAAATCTAGCTTGAAACAAGCGAGGAGAATCTTCAATAATACACACGGTTGGATATGTACGCAAGAAAAGTGAAACTCTCAACGTTAAACAGTGAAATCTTTTTCCTTATATTAGGGTTTAACCTGCTGTAATACAACAGCGGTGGTTCGAAACATAGCAAAGCTTAACAAAGTTTAATGTGTCACCTGGGCTCGAAAAAACGGAATGCCAGACGGCCGAGTTCCTAATTGCACCACTAACTCATGTTAATTTGGGAGGCGGGTGTGAGTACCGCCGCCTCGGGAACTATTTATTGGATGACCAACACCCCTGTCATAGGTCACCCTAAGTGGTTCGCTACGTTTGGTGACCTAGCAGGGGTGCCCGGGTTCATAGGGCGCGGTTTGTCTAGGTCTTGGCAGCGGATGCCATTGCCTGAGACTGATTGAGGGAGATCTTTTGATTCCTCCAGCCTTGCACCGCAGTGGAGTAATGGATTCATACGTCCGTCACTCCTGGACACATTAATCCCCAGATTCCTATCCACCCTTCATACCGTTTTTCTTCCCAGAACTTTCTCTCCTTCCTTTCCCAAAAAAAACCCACCACACAGCATCCCCAAAGATGATAGGCTCCGAAAAAAAATATTGTCCTCAGGGCCTCCTGTATGGAGATATCGTAAAAAAATGTCTAACCGTAGAAATTTATTTATTGATTAAAAATCTTTACTGATACTTTCACATTTGAAAACAATTGTTTTATTAAATACCAGCTGGTTTCCGGCAGGCGTTGCAATCCCATATTCAAATAAATACATTGTTTCTCCCTGAATCACGTTTCCCGTGCGTCCCCGTTCCCCTCCCGCGCCCGTTCCTAGTTAGATATATAAATTATAGCATATATGTTATTCTGATGTATGAGCTATTTTATTGTAAAGTTTCATTAAAATCAATTCAGCAGTTTTTGCGTGAAAGAGTAACAAACACACATACATCCATACAAACTTTCGCATTCATAATATTAGTAAGATATTTTTTTAAACAACGCCTTTTCCTTTATGAGCGCAAATCTTAAAAATTGACCGTGCTATGTTAATTTTTTTTAACATGCATACGTTTTAATATTAGAGCAGAGAATGATGTGATCTAACTCAAAAGATTAATAAATTATAAGTGCGGAGTAGTTTTTTTCACTCAATGCCCCTCGGGTATTATTAGTACGTATACTGAATGAGTATTGGTCCATGCTAGGTAGGTGCCATCAATAAAATTGGCGCCTTTCAACGTGACCCGCTTCAGCGTTCAAGACCGCCGCCGCCTTGTCCTGACCAAGATAAACGTGCATTGCCTTATTTGGTCGGGGAAATAACCTTAGCCAAGTTAATACATTCAAAATCGGCAGTTGTTAATTCACGATATTATAATTTGTACATTTGTAATCCGTCTCGAGCCTGGGCCTAGGCCACTGCACGTATAATTCAAAGAATGATGAAGTTATGCCAATTTTAAAGTAAAGTATGTCGACAGTTTACGAAAGACCTTTCGACTTATAGACCCTAAGACACGCCACTTTGACGGCCGCCGTGGTCGAGGGGTAAGACTCTTGACTCGCAATTTGCAGGTCCCGGGATCGAATCCCGATATATTTGATTAATTTGTGTTATTTCACAAATAATTCATTTAAAAATAATATAAAGTAAATTTGCCGCACGTTCCGGAGTGAAAGATACTCTCCGTATCGCCCTGGTGTAAGACCACCATTCAGAATTAAACCGTTGCATGAAATGGGTTCAGCCGTGTTTGCTGAACAGATCTGAATTATACTTCCCCACCTTCCTCTTCCTCATCTACTTCCCCCCCCACTACCTTCAACTTCACAACATACCCCAGTCTCACTGGCTCCAGACAGGAGCGCCTGGGACTCTTGTGAGGTTAAAAAAAAAACAATAAAAAAAGTGAAAATGATTATCTTTTATATTGGTGTGTGGAATGTGATGGGAAAGCGGCTGCCGCCTCATCACATCGAGTAATATGTATAATGGAGACACGACTATTTGACAGGGAGTCCTTTTAATTGAAAATAATTTATCAATTTTACCAGAAAAAAGAAAAAAATTCGAGTGCAGTTAATACGCGGTAGAAGCGAAACTTTGCCAAAACAATCTTAAACTATGAAAAACCAAGGAGCCTTGAAAAGTGAGGTCATAATCAAAGCGCAGTGAGCAGGCCAATGAACGCAGATCACGCGTCGTTTCCGTTTTATATCTCAACCAATAGGAGCCTTGATAGGAGTATAGGTGCTGTACGCGTCATTTCCGTTTCATCTGAATTCCGAATCGCCAACGGGGCTAAGGAAGTTTCACTTAAAAAAAATGATGAAAGGTTGAGCTTACTTCTGGAACATGGCCACGCCTACAACACGATTCTATCGATTTATCTTTTCATTGACCTATCCGATTACTGCCCGATCTAATCAGTATGAAATAAACAAAATAATACAGTGACCTAAAATGCCCGGCGAACAGCGCTCCTAATTTGTAAGCGCAAGTGGATTTGTAAAAAATGTACCAGCATTGGACTGCCTGAATGAATTTACAGATTTGGAGACGAAACATTAAGACCCCATTTATTCGCAGTTTTGTAATATATCAACATTAAGTAACGGAATCGGCTTATCGAAGGTTATTGGAATATCGTAAACTCAGTGGTCAAACTAACTAACATGCACGCAAATTCTCAGCAATGGGGCAGACAAGATGGAAAAGTTGGACAACTTTGTATCGCACAGACTGCTAGCTTAATTCACGAAAGTCTCATACGTGCTCTTCATTTACTCCAACTTAGGGAGGTATTTAATGGAATTGGACCTTCCATTTCTAGGTCTCCTAGAAGGGTCTACGTCATCTTTTTCAATCTCATTTCAATCCAGTTGCACGTCTCATATACACTCCTGACCTTGACACTTCTTTTGCCGTTCACCCATTCCACATTCTTCAATTCATGTAAGCTTTCCTTCACAATCTTTACGAATCTTGCCATTTTTGTGTTCTTCATCAAAACAAGATCTCATATAGTTTTATCTCACCTACGTCATAGTTGATTAACATAGCTTAGGTATTTTTAGAAAGCAATGGCTCAATTTTAAGATAGAAATGGCGAATCTATTTTTATGAGTTTGCAGATAGGTTGCTGTAACCCTCCGACCACACGCGAAAAATGGCTGGGGATCCCTCGCCAAGTGGCCGTTACATGGTATCAGTGCAATCGGTCGCGGCATATCGCTCGCTGCGGCCGCTGCGGGGGACGTAATTATTCACTTGACTCCCAAGGGAAGTCCCCATTCCATCAATTGGCCAATAGGCCTCAGACCAAGAACCCTTGCCTGTCCGCCGGCACTTACACCGCCAATGGACGCATTATCGTAATTGAGAACGCTCGCCTAGAGTGTCAATCGGGGTGTCACGTACCTGTTGCAATAACGGGATACAAGTGACGGGAAGAGAAACGCTGGACAGCGCCACTAATGTGCAATAACCAAAAATGCTCATTATTTTGCTTTTCACCAAATCAATATACTCATAAGTACTAACAATTCAAATTTGTGGATAGTGCACAGTTATTCCTGTAGACACCACACCGGAATTTTTAAAAATATTTATTTGTGAATTACGGTACAATGGCAGGGTTTAGTAAAGGCGCTAACAATGAACAAATGCCAAATACTAGTGCCCGACCGAAACAGGACTTTCCACCGAAACCGAAACTGAATATTCGGTGTCTGTCTCGGTTTCGGTTACGGTTTCGGCCGAAGCTTTTTTAGGCATGTTAAAAATCGATTGTTTACTGTTATTTGGCTTATTTTTAACACTTATTCAGACAGTTAACACGTGTTAAACTAAATAAATAAAAACGATAATTGAAGAATGTGAAAAAATAATATTGATTTTATATTAAGTACCCGTAATTCTATAAAACAAACAAATTTTATAAAAAATAATAAAACATGTTAACTACTTCTTGGTACAAAAATTTGTCGATAATCAACACTTACATTTACATTATTAAAGGAAGGACCTCAGTAATTGAGTATTTTAATTATTATTGCGTTTACAATCACCAAAATTCTTTTTATATGTGTTAAATGAAATAAAAAACAATAACTGAAGTTTGTAAAAACAATTATTTTGTTTTGGTATTATTGCTATAAAACATATCAAATTTGACAAACATGTTAACTACACTTAAAGGAAGGACGTCATTAATTGAGTATTTTGCTGATGATGGCGGGTGACATACGAGCCAGGAACTCACCCGAAGTCAGCCGAACGAGAAGTTCCAAGAAGTACTTAAGGGCCCGCAACCCGGATTTGTACCGATTTATTACATATTTCCCTACACAGTAAGTTTTAAAGCTCTTAAAAAAGTATATGTTATTCTTGAAGATAATATCTAGACTTTGCCTGCGCCGAAACACAAATTATATAAAATTCCCTCGATAGAAAAAAATCGCAAAGTATGCTCCAAAAATTATTATTAACACGTTTGTTTCAGTTATTTTACAAGTTATATGTATGAAAAAATTCACAGTGTTTCTTTAAATGCTGTTTAAGATAATGCCCGCAAGATTTTTGCTCTATTTTAAACGAGTCGTGTTTTATTAAACATTTTCGCAATTTTCGCATCGATTTTGTCGCTGTAAATGTTAGCGCTCTCCTCTAACATTCGTTATTTCGTATCTCTCCATCTTCTTCTTTTCGGACCCGGTTGCAGAGCCTTAACATGTTTTGTTATTTTTTATAAATTTTGTTTGTTTTATAAAAAATATATTATTTTTTCACATACGTCAATTATTGTTTTTTTTTATTTATTTATTTAATTTAAAACGTGTTAACTGTCTGGATAAGTGTAAAAAATAAGCCAAATAACAGTAAACCATCGATTTTTAACATGTCTAAAAAAGTTTCGGTTTCGGTAGATTTTCTTGCCGAAACCGAACCTTCGGTCGGTCACTGACAAATAAACTGCCTCTTATCTTCAGTAAAAGGGAAGTTGCTTGGAAAAAAATACTGCAGCGGATAATTAATGTTAAAATATTGAGTTTGACATGCACAATCAAAAATTCAAATAGGAAAATCAACGAGCAAATACGGTTAACGACCGAAATAATTCAAATATACTTTGAGACAGAATTTATGAAATCTTCAAACCACGTAGATTAATTTTGTCATAACTTAAAAAAGGAGGAAAGTAGACGTGGGCAGAATGATTCCCAGGAGTGAATCGATTCAGTCTGATTCCCACGGCTTTTTGAATTGATTCCTTTAATTCATTCCTTTAATTCATTTAAATCCCAAAAAAAAAAAAAAAATTTAAAATTAAATGAATGGGGAGGCTAACACCGCACACGAGACCGGGAGGCCACGGAGTACCCGGAGTACCGCAAAAGAGGAGACTGATAGGCTACCAAGCATCGCACAAAGAGGAGACCGATTATTCTATCTGATTATCTCGCAGGCTAAAACCTATAGATTAAAGTGATTGACTCTTTTTAGTGTCGCTTTTTCGTTTCATCGGTTTTCAAAACACAATAAGTGGGGATGCTACGAAGCACCGCATAAAGAGGAGACCAATAGGCTACGGAACACCGCACAAAGAGGAGACCGAATATTCTATCTCATTATCTCGCAGGCTAAGTGTTTGACTCTTTTTAGTTTCGCTTTTTCGTTTCATCGGTTTTCAAAATCACAATGAGTGGGGAGGCTACGAAGCATCGCACAAAGAGGAGACCAATAGGCTACGAAACACCACATAAAGAGGAGACCGATCATTCTATCTCATTATCTCGCAGGCTAAATCCTATATTGTTTGTCTTTTTTTAGTGTCGTAATTTTTCGTACGTAAAATGTATTCATTGCTAGCAATTACAGTGGGTGGCCAAATTATTATACTCAAAACTATTTCTTTGTATTTTCTCAGTTTGTTATGAAATTGAAATTCCTAAATACACTTACTAGTATTAAAACAATATTTACTTACTAGTATATATTGTTTTAATACAAGTAAGTGTATTTAGGAATAAAAATTAAACATGTGTAGATAGGTTGAATAGTCTATTAAAAGAAAAATACATATTATTCAGTATTTGGTTACTCCGCCTTTAGCTTCTATGACGGCTTGAACGCGGCGTGGCATGCTTTCAATGCATGATATGGCTACTTCTTGGAGTTTTGGAGTGTTTTGCCATACTTTAATGATATTCTCAATCAGTTTTATTTTGTTTGTTATAATTTTATCCCTTGACATTTCAGTTTTCAGAACTGCCCACACATTTTCTATAGGATTCAAGTCGGGCAAGTTTCCAGGCCAGTTCAGGATATTATTCTGTTTGTTTTTTAGGTATTCTATGATAGATTTGGCTTTATGACAGGGAGCAGAGACTTGCATGAACATAAAATTCCTATTAGGGAACCATTCTGCTACCTGTGGGATCAGTTTTTCCTCCAGAACTTTCTTATACTAATCCTGACGCATAGTTGCTTGGACGATATACAGCCTTTCAGTCCCTTTGCTGCTGATGTCGGACCATATCATCACTGAAGAAGGATGCTTTACACGTTCCACAATTCAGTCTTCATTGAATTTTTCGTCTTTCGCCGGACAAACTCAGTTTTATCTTGGAGAATCTGTATTGACGAATCGTCCGAGAAACAAACCCGCAAGAATTTTTTTTTGTATAAATGTGTAAAAAACGATACTCTTAACATGTGTATTCTTGTATTAGAGTTATGCAAACTTTGCTCCAGTCTTCCTGTGTCCAGTGTCGATGCTCCTTGGCCCAGGCCAGACGTTTGGTCTTCATGGCGGGAGTGAGTTTTGGTTTTTTTAGTGGCCGACAACATTTCAGTCCCATTTCTACAAATCTTCGCCTGAGAGTCCGCTCCGATATTTGTACTCCGTTATAATTAAGCATTTTTTTATGACGAGCCGTGGCTTTAGACAGTTTTCAAGTGTAGTGCGATGTATTTCTCGCTGAGTTCGAGGTGTTGTAATGCGTTTTCGCCCGCATTTACCGAATCGATCCTCCTTGATCGGTATTTCGGCGTCCACTTTTTGCTTGATATTACGCACACTGGAATGTGATACATCACACAAATCAGCAATTTGACGCTGGGTTTATTGACAATGCCGTAACGTTGTCGAAATCTGTGCTTTTTTCCTTGGTGTGAGGTCAGCACACTTCCCCATATCTGTTAATAAACATTTTTAGGTTAGGTCAGTCGACAACCAATAAAAAAACAAAAACTAACTAAAACATGACCACAATGTATTGATCAAGTACTAGAATAATTCTAAATGTAAAAAAATCGAACACTTACTGAATAATAAGTCGATAACACTGAGGCCAAGATTTTTTTCGAAGACTTCTCACAAGCCAGCACAGTAAAAATTTTGACATGTACTGATACTAGCGGCCGCCATTTTGATAAAAAAAAACATTTATGTGTTGCCACACTAATGATAGTGTTGCCAGATATAGTGGCTAATCAGTAAATTTAAAAACAATAACATTTTTCCAATAATAAATTAATTATAGCCACCACTTTCGAAGATAGCGACGATTTTTTGTTTGAGTATAATAATTTGGCCACCCACTGTATATCTTAAAATTATACAAGTTTTCGTTTCACCCTTAAAATTTTATTGATTTTATTTTATTTATTAAACTTATAATTTTGTTCCATTTCACGTGATCTAATATAAACATACATTTTAACATTAAGATGAGTATTTTATGACAGCTAACCACAGCTAATTGGCCTTATAATATCTGCAAATTTACATATTATATCGACCCAAGATCTACGTCTAAAAGTAGGTAGGTACAATATCTTTCGTACGTACCAAAAAACAGATAAGCATCATTTTAGCTTCTCACTTTTCTAGCTGATGTTGAGATTCAAAGTCGAAAGTTTTCGACTAACTATGTAATGAAATTGACGGCTTGGCGCGCGGGGGAATAAATGAACCGCGCGGACGGATTAAGGGCTGGCATTGAGGAATGAATTAGTAACTTTTGACTAATATTTTGTGTCTTACCTAGCAGTGACTTGATTTACTCGCGAGCTGCGGACCTAGGACAGGGATGCGTTTGGGACATATCGTGACATTGACGTGACGATGACGCCTGACGTCATTTCTAGGTCTGAGATTTACAAAAGACCTTGACGTCACAAGTGAAAAAGACTTTTGTTTTAATTCCTCTGTCTGTCGGAATCAGACAATCTCGATTTCGACAGACTAGATACCTGGGACGCGGACATTGAACACGGACCTGGGACGGCGGGGACCTTAGGACAATCTCAGGACTATTGATTAGGATAAATGATTAATTCCTTGCGTGAAAGAGATGCTCGGGCAACCCAGATGAATCGCGGCCGCGTTTTGGTCATTTTGGGACATGGACTTTGATGATGTTCGGGTGTTTTTAGAATGGCGGCGCGGCGGTAGCAGAATACAATCGTAATAGGCGAGTCGTTCACAATACCGTCCGTCGACCACTTCGCGGCGCGCGGCCCGTTTAATAATATTTAAATACATATGAAACAATATAATATTTAAATCATTTACAGAACACATTATTCATTGAAATAATTTAACAGTAAAATAAATGGAAATTAAAAATGTATGGTGTAGTTAAAAATCGTAGGATGCAAGGCCAAAGATAAGGAATGAAGAATCAATTCCTTTTGAAATTGAGAATTAGATTGAGTGTGTCACAAGATTGAATTTATTCATTTAATTCGGTCATTAAATTTTGCCCACGTCTAGAGGAAAGTAAGAACCAGTAGATATTTCTACGAAAAAGTTATAATATCAAAACTATGTTTATATAACATTGAGGGAGTGTGTTGTCGCTTCTCTGAGATAAGAGTTCAGATAATTTTTAATTTCGGTTTCTACGTTTTTACGGGACATACAATTATTGTACATTCAGGAATTCCAAATCCTGAGTTTAAACTCTCTACGTCATATTATAGTCTAATAATAATGTTAATAATTCAAATTTAGTCTTAATTTTGGCATTGGGGATGTTGTAGAATTTATTTCCCGAACTTGTATTACGATTAAAGTAGAACAATAAACCTAAGCCTGGAAGGAATTTTTTTTGTTTTTTTTTGGAAATTTTTGAAAATTTCGATATTTTTGAAAATGAGATTAATATCAGATTTATTTCTTGGAAAACGCAGAAAATGTTCGAATGAATATTATATCCTAAAGCACAATTCAACGATCATTCGGATGAAGGAAATTCTGAAAATGGTCCCTGGGAGTAGGAATATGTTGAATTCACTTGACATTGTGACCTTACATTATGTTCAGAGAGCTTGCATTTCATACCCCACCGCCTTTCGCTCAGCTCACGTGAGTTATTCCCTCCCTTTGGCCCATCTTGTCACGCACAGCGGCATATCACTTCACGTTTAATATCGCGATATGACTTTTGGCTTGGAAAACCTCATTTGGTCTACGATCATTTCGTGAAATATTATATTAGAAGTTTCCCTTGAACAAAAGAAGTTGATAAATTTTGGATGAATTCTTCCCACGAAGCCAGAATTTTTAATCAATTAATCCGAAAAAAAAGTTTTATTTCTAATTCAATATCTTTAAATTCCGTCCATCTGCAATTTTATTTGAGAGGTAACTGGAAATTAACAAGCTAGAGCTACGGTCACTTATTTGTGAATGTTTCGTTTGATTTACGATAGCTGTGATGACAATTCGAAATCTACGTGACTAGTGCAGGTGCAGCTCTGCAGAAATGTTCCTCGCTCGAAAATCGCTCTAATGATAGCCTACTTCCGATAGGTAGACAATATCGTTTAGCGTTTTGATATTAGGTACATTATTATAATAATAATAATAACGTAGTATTTATATAGCGCAGTTTTGTGATGTTTCACTTCAAGTGCGCTTAATTATAATAAACTTAAAATTAACCTACAGTGTTCCTTACGAGTCCTTAAAAAATTTATTAAATAATGTGAAATAACGAATATACAAAAATATACAAAGCAATTCCTAAAGAACAATATTAACAACAATAGTGAGTGCTGTTTTGGCACAGGACAATATATAATGATAAACCATCACGGTGCCATTCAACAAGAATCATTTAAACTAAATTATATAGAACAGGAGGCAGTTAACATTTAGAAATAATACAAATTCAGAAGTGCACATAAAACTATACTAAGGAGGTAATCGAAACCAAACAATTACCAGAAACTTGAGGAACATGGCTTATTAGCAAACATTCATAACTTAAAGTGGGTAGGTACCTAATCCAAGAGCTTAGTGAATTCATATAAGTAATCCGGAAAAGGCTTTCATTCCATTGGTGGTTGTTAACGAGAGAAAACGCTGTGAGTGCCCGATAAAAAATTAGGACTTACACGCTTAATATGAATATTTTTTAGAAAAAATATTTTTATTAACCTTAATTATTTTCAAATACAACTAATTGCATTCGGGGCGATGGAAAATATCGCATTTAAAATTTCAGTTACGTAAACCGAAAATTTGCTTTCGTCGTATGAGATATCGGCCATTTACAATAATTTCAGTCATTTTATTATGTCGGTTTTCCTGGTACCACAACATAACAAAGGGCTAAAAGACCCGTTGTTACCATTTAACCTAGGCGTATTAGGTAGGCACTGGTCAGGAGGAATTCTGGAAATAAAATAAATACAATTAGATTTTCAAATAAATACAATGTCATTGAATGTCTCGACTACCATTTAGCATCTAGCCATTCGTATAGTATCAGGAATACCAACATAACAAAATGCCAGAAATCGTTGAAAATGGCATGGCATACCACCATATACAACGAAAGCGAATGATCATTTTACGTAATTGAAATTTTGAATGCAGTATTTTCCATCGCCACAAGTGGAAATAGATGTTTTTTATAGTAATTAAGCTGAATGAAATAATTTTTTCTGAAAAATATTCAAATTAAACATTTTATTTATTTTGTCGTGATGAGAAAAGAATTTCTCATATAAAATAATACCCCCTACCCCGCCCGTAGGCGCAAGAATGTATTGCATTATTTGACCAATATTAAGACAAACAAAATGGCGTATCAAATTTTAGTTTAATGATTACCAACCTGAATTCGATAGCTTTTTATTTATATTAATATATTTGTATAGGATTGAATAAATGGGTAAGCTTTGATAAATAGTAATAAAGTTATAAAACTAGGTACCTATATACATACATGAAGTCACCAACAATAACTGCAAACTGATGAAATTTGATTCATCAGTTTGCGAACAGTAACAAATATGTTCGAAGCAGAAATTTCAGAGTTAACACTAATTTGAAAATATTTATTTATAACGTGAAGTTGAAAAACGACGTAGGAACAATATCAAATGGAGAGGATATGAAAACTATGTGAAAAGACCGGGTGGGAAGAAAACATGACAAGTAGGAATAATTTTGAATTACATTTCTCGCTCCACGAGCCCATCTTATAAAAGCTTAACCCACGGCGCCTGAAGTAAGGTGGGACGCGTTCATTCTCTTGGGACACAGAGAGACGTATTGTCCCATCCAGCACGAGCCAGTATAGCATAGCAGGTAGGTGGCATACCTGTGTGATTAGGTAGGTACTTCTGACACAGGGACACTGTCCATAATATAGTATCGTGGGGGTGCTGCAATATGTCGAAAAAAAACCACACGTTTACCAGATAACGCGCAAAATTACCCTAAAGACACCGGATAAACGATAAAACTATAAAAATGCGTTGCGCAATTTCTGTTTGTTTTTGGCGAAATTGTACAAACGTTTTCATTTTTATATACCTAATTGTTATTGTTTTTAATTCGAAGAACTCCGTTTATGTATTTCAAAAATTATTTAAAATAAATCAAAATTAAATATTTCATTACGAAGTTCAGCAAGTATTTTTTTTAAAGTAAAACTTCTTTAAGCACGCTTGACTTAGGGAATAAGCTGGTGAATGCGTGACGAGAGCGTTACGAAAAGCGAGGCGAACGGTAGTTGAGAGGGAGATGTAAGTTAGTGAAGATAGAAAGAGAGAGAGTTGCGTTTCGTATGACTGTAGGGGCAAGAGAGAGAGGTGCGAGCACACATTTTCTTTCTCTCTTTCTCTCATGGCCAGTTACGTTTCGTATATCTAAGACACAGTGCAGGCCTATTATCTGTATCACACTGTAGGAACAAGAGAGAGCAGTGCGCGCGCACATTTTCTTTCTCTCTTCCTATCATATAAATGGAGCTAAAGAGGTTTTGCTTCAGTTGTGTGGTCTAAAGCAAACTCGTTTCTTTTTATTATTGGGACTTTTTAAAACTCTGGTGACTCTTGGAGGCTTTTTATTTATGATATAATTTGAGAAAGAGACAGTTACATTGTGATAGATTATCCTGGACTAAATGAACGAATTCAATAAAATTAAGACTGCTCATCAAACAAACCAGACAAAACCTCCCTCAACGCAACACTAATTTAAAACAAAACCAAACAAAACCACCCATTAAACCTACCTCAACGCAACACTAATTCAAAATAAAACAATCCATTCACCGCGCTAAACACATTTTTAACACACCATACAGTGAATTCGATTTATTCAACTCACAACTTCAAACCCACAATCAATAAATTAATAACAATCACACAATACATATTACTCTACACTCTACGCAGACTAGATCCATCCCCTTTCACTCCCTCCAACTGTTCCATCAGCATGGGCTATTGTATTTTTTTCTTTTGAAACCATTAATAATAAAGACACTTCAGTGAAAACCTATTATTAGTTCAGTTATTATACAGAGTGTAACAGCACGTACCCGAAGGATTTTAATCAACGATGTGTGAGGATGTACGGAGTAAAACATGTAGATGTCATTTTGCTGTCCGATGACATATTTTTCTCAATTAAAAAAATATATAAATATTTTTCCATCACGCGTCACAACTGAGTAGTCTACGTGAGAAACAATCCGTTTCGTTCTAATAGCGCGGTAACATATGAAACAGCGCGCGTTTCAAGTAATTCCGTCGCGATGTTTGAGTGTTATCAGTGGTGGTGTATATAAAAATATATTTTTTGTTTTTATTAGAAAAAAAATCACCGGACAGCCAAATTACATTTTGTACTCAAAAAATTTACGGGTGCGTGCTGTTACACCCTGTTTATATTTTACCATAACTTAAAACATATTGCTAACTGTTGATTTTCCAAAGAAAAGTATTAAAAGATAATAAAAATAAAATAAAATAATACTTCGTAGTCCTACCTGATTCGAACAACTTACGTCAGCTTTACATTTGTGATATTTATTTAATTCCAGATAAGTTACAAAGTTTTTTGGAATGTGTAAATCGGCTTAGAAAAGGCTTTTAGAAAATTTATAAGACAAACCTTTACACAGGAAAAGAAAAGGGTAGAGCGTGAGGGTACGAGGACATATACTACATTTGAAATAAAAGATTGGTTATGTTAAAAAAACGAATAAGTTTTATTCGATAATATGTTACGCACGCGATACTTAAAACAGAAAGTTAAAACATGAGGGGATAAAGAAAGGAACTGTGAATAATTCGCAGTCAGCAGTCAACACGGAATACTCTCCGAAATTCTGGCGTCTGACTGCTAAGGGCCTTGGTCGACTCCAGATTCTAATATCTACAGCCTGTATGTCGGACGAATATCTACAACTTATGTGTTGGACTAATATCTATGAACTTCAGAGTGATGACTAATATCTACAGAGCTAAGGTCGGATGAATATCTATGACGGTCCCAGTGGTGACTAATATATATGGAGCGTAGGTTGGACTAATATCTACAGAGGGCAGCTGAGCAAGAGGTTGTACGGAAAAGCATAAATTACTTCAATTATGTAATTACTAATTACGTAAAGGCTTAAACATTTAAAGTACGTACATGAAGTTTTTGCAAAATATTACGTGTTTTGTTGTTTACGAGGACAATAATTTATTGAACATAGAGGTCATAATACAAAGATATTTATTTATTTCGAAATACACGGCACCACAACCTAACCTAACCTAATCTAAGAAATGGTCATGGTAACAGACTAAATAATTTAGAAGCACTCGAAATAAAGAAAGCTGTTAAAACAAAAACTCAAATCCCCTTTAATCAGCTAAATGTGTCCAATAGTCCGATATTCAGAAAGCTGTTAAAACAAAAGCTCAAATCCTTTAATCAGCTAAATGTGTCCAATAGTCCGATATTCAGAAAGCTGTTAAAACAAAAACTCAAATCCTTTAATCAGCTAAATGTATCCAATAGTCCGATATTCAGAAAGCTGTTAAAACAAAAACTCAAATCCTTTAATCAGCTAAATGTGTCCAATAGTCCGATATTCAGAAAGCTGTTATAACAAAAACTCAAATCCTTTAATCAGCTAAATGTGTCCAATAGTCCGATATTCAGAAAGCTGTTAAAACAAAAACTCAAATCCTTTAATCAGCTAAATGTGTCCAATAGTCCGATATTCAGAAAGCTGTTAAAACAAAAACTCAAATCCTTTAATCAGCTAAATGTGTCCAATAGTCCGATATTCAGAAAGCTGTTAAAACAAAAACTCAAATCCTTTAATCAGCTAAATGTGTCCAATAGTCCGATATTCAGAAAGCTGTTTAATACAAAAACTCAAATCCTTTAATCAGCTTAATGTGTCCAACAGTCCGATATAGGGTTTTTACGTACATACATACATAAATTAAGTTTTTTAAACTGCATACGCAATATTACATTATTCCAATATGCTATACATAATTGCAAATACAACCTCTGCCAGTGCTGTAGATATTCGTCCACACTTTGGTTCTCATAGATATTAGTCAGCAGTTTGAGCTGTAGATATTCGTCCTCACTTTGGTTCCCGTAGATATTAATCCGATTAGTTCAGTTTTTGGAATTCCTGTAGATTTAAGTAGACGCCTCCCCTTGGTCGGGTGCGCATCAACTCGCGCAGGTGTGGCCATTGAATACATGTCGACAGTGTTAAAATCAATATATGACAAAGAAAATCATAGTTCCTATAAGGGAAATAATTTCAGAAAACTTGAGGATGAAGAGAAATTCGACCTACCGTCAGATTTAGCTTTGATCTTTTTTTTTTACATATACACCGCACATGGTATCCACAATTGGGGTATGTTGTGAGGCTGAAGGTAATGCGGAAGGGAAGGAGATGGGAAAGAGGGAGGTGGGGAAGTACCTGGCTATTCAGATCTGGTCACCAAACATGGCTAATGCCATTTTAAGCAACGTTTCAATTCTGAATGGTGGTGTTACACCAGGGCGATACTGAGAGTATCTTCCACTCTGGAACGTGCCGCAAATATACTATATATTATTTTAAATTAATAAATTATGAAATAACCCAAATTAATCAAATAAAATTTATTTGCCACGCCGGGATTCGATCCCGCGACCTTCGGAGTTCTAGTCAAGAGCCTTACCGTGGACTATGCCGGCCGTCAAAAGGAAAATAATTTCAGAAGACTTAAGGATGAAGAAAAATTCGATCTACCTTACAAAGTTGCAATATTTATATCAACTAGCAAACATTAGTGGTAGTCGCAAAAAAACACAATTTCATCCAAGGAAAGAAATTCGCGACACACACGTTCCATATTCCACCTTGTGAAATTTGAAAAGCACCAAGTTGCGAGTCTCTAGACTGAAAAATGTAATTACGACTTTATGTAGCGCTATTTCGAAGACAGCGGACTAGGAAATAGCTCTCTTTGAGGCTTTCACATGGAAAGGTGAGATAGCGAATAAAACATCAAAGGGCGATTGCTGTTTCTATGATTATTTTAAACTAGTTTAAATATTTACACTGATGAAGCTTGAGAAAGGCGAAACCGGCTGTAGAATAAATTTTAATAAATTAAGAACACAATGCTTGTTTCATTTAACATCATTGATAAATCACTTAAACTACGCGGCTACACTCATACAATTATCTATGATTTTAAACATTTAAATACACTAAAAACTCTTTACTGAATATGTTAGTGCCATTTGGTCTCACTTCTACGGTGTCCACTTTCATCATATCGAATCCATACAACATAGCTTCTTGCAAGGAAATGCTTGGAAGTCAGGACTTGGAAGACACGAGTACTAGTGTGATGAAATTGGACAAACTTTACATCTTTCTTCTTTAGAAAAATATAAAAAAGTCTTTCTTATAATTTATCTACCCAAAAATATTAACAGGGGGACTTTGATTTCTTCTAGGCCTTCTGTGAGGATATAATGTAAAAAAATCCGGCTAATACATCGATTTCTAATAATAAATAAAATGTAATGTTTCTTTTAGTTATCACGACTATTATAGAAAACCCGTATTACATATTATACGTGTTACATATGGACTGGTGAACAACCGCCCCTCTGCAGATAAATCAATTAGACAAACCAAAATTATAATCAAAACATAATTTTAAACAAGTTCTTAAAGTGGCCTTTTTCATACAAAACTTAAATTTGGTTTTTAGCCCAAAATACCCAACCAAACTGAATTCTGAAATTCTATTAGAATTACGTGCATTTATACAATTATTAAAATATTAATAAGACAAGATTTTATCACGTAGGTAAAGCGCTTTGAAGATAATATTTACGTAGATAATTATCCACTTACCCATCAAGCCGCCCTTTTCTTCAGAATACGGTAGAGAATATATTTCTGTGAAACTTACCTGCAACAAAAGAAATACATACATTAGTTTAGTTTAGTAGAAGGCAATCACTTTGTGGTTTGTCATATTATTATTAAATGAAACAAGCAACTTGCTTTTAACGAGCACTAAGCGAAACCGATAGAAAAATATATTTTTTTTAAATTGTAGTAAAAATTACTCGTTTTAATTAATACTAGCAAAGTGTTAACATTTTCATTGGTAGGATAGAATAATTAAATGCAGAAACCAACATTATTTTTGAAGTGAAAACTTCTTTAGCACCGTTCTAATTTGAAACTCGATGAAACGAAAATGGGACACCAAAAAGAGGCAAATACATAGGATATAGGATTTAGCCTGCGAGAGAATGAGATGGTATAATCGGTCTCCCTACTCTTGTCTTCTTTAGTTTTCTGCAGGTGTCACTTCTACCGCGTGTGACCCGCACACTTGTATTTGTTGAAGTGAAACTTCTTTAGCACCGTTGTGTTTGGGAACTCGATGAAACTGAAACGACATTAAAAATAGACAAACACATAAATCTATAGGATTTAGCCTGCGAGATAGTGAGTTAGATGAAACCTTAACGTATTGGCCGCTTTGATTATGAGCTCACTTTTCAAGGCTCCTATTGGTTGAGATTATGTGGGTGAAGGTTTGACTTCTACCCCGTGAGAACAGCACTCGATTTTTTAAATCAAAAGGTGTAGCTAATGTCTATTACGGAAACTTGCTATTTTAAATTATGATACTTGGTCTATTAAAGAAATTAATCTTGCATGATTTTAGAGGCAACTTTGACATTTTTTGCGAGTTTGTTGTGATTATTCCAACACAAATCGGTTGTCTGTAACTTCAACTAACGCCCATCAAAATGATTTTATTAATTATTTAATGTTTTCATATTTATGTATGCAAATTGAGCATGTTTTCTTAATAATTAAAATTAACTCGCAAATAATTGGTTTATATCCAAAATCATGAAAAACATAATTCTTTAAATCCTGTATTTTATAATTAAAAAAAAAAAAACAAATAAATAAAAGAGCAAAGTTTCCATACTAAATATTTGCTACACCTTGAGATTAAAAATATGTATTTTTCAGTTTGGTTGAGTATTTTTGCCTCAAATCCAAAATTAAGTGTTGTATGTAAAAGGCCGTACAGTCCTTCCTCTTAGGTGTATTTAGTGCGAGTAACAGAGACAAGATAACCTCCGGTATTAGGGTAGGAAAAAGCGAGTCCGAGCGGAAATTCGGGATATCAGGAGCAATACAAAACCCCTTTCCACAGACTATAAACAAGTGCATGTGTTCAAGTTAGAATTTTTAGTTTTGACTACGGGCAGTTTCAGAATTTGTAAGGTAGAGAAGATGCTGAGTTGTGACAACATTTACAATTCAAAACGACTAAGATAAACTCAAATGACGTTAAGATAAAAGTTTGAATATAAAATTTTCTTTCAGTCAGGAAGTGAATTCCATATTTCCCTTTGCCCGTAACCGATTCCCTAGAGACTGAGAGACTGACGTCTGAACTACTAAGAAAATTACCTTATGAGAAATGAAGAATTCAGAAATAAATTCTTTTGACGATGATTTAATAGGTATTGGAATAGTTTGAGGAAAGCTAGTAGAAATCTAAAAATTACATAACCTCCTGCAAATACAAATATAGTTTGAAACGAATTTTGAAAGAAAGGTTTATCATCTTTTGCCATTCGTATAACCGTGCCACAATTTTGGCGTACGATTCACAAATAAATCTTTTATAAGACGGTAAATAAATTACCCTTCAACTGAAGTATCAAGAACCGAGTGCCAATTGCGGTTTTTCTCACTTCACAATATTATGACACTTTTTCTAAATTAAGATGTACAAAAGGTGATCGCAGTAACCGCTAGATGACAGCACAGGACAAACAGTGTCAGTTTTTATTCGGGTTCTAAACCATATTAATTTCAAACAAATATAATAACAGTATGTACCTACATTTAAAAAAATAATCGTAATATTTTGACAGGTTTTATTTGTATATCGATATATTTTATGGATATACCACCGTTCAAAGCTTGTTATCTGTACACATACATAATATTGTTGATTTTTTTGACCTAAATAACGCAACGAATTCGTCTCAAATCAGATTATAGGTATTCTCTTTCCGATTAATATTTATGAAACAATTATAATAAGCAATAATTGTCAGCCTGAAGCACTCACTTACATTGAAAAATCTTCCGAGAAAAGATACTTGCCGCCAACGGGACATGAACCCGTGTCCTTCTGATTGCCGGTCGGATGCTCTGACCACTGAGCTATGGCGGCTTATCTAATACCCGCCAAATAATTCAATATATACTGGTGTTTCATTCAACAATTACTGATTATTACATTTTTCCACCTGAAAACAACCAACTTTATTTTTGTGAGGGAGGTATTGCTAGTACTAAATCTCTCGCTAGGTGGCGTCGAGACAAATTATGTCTACATTTTTTGATGAAATACTTTTAACTTGTTAAATATTAATTATTATTTTTAATTTATAAACTAACGTTTAAGACAAGATTTTTATGCATAGCACAAAGGGTAACAATTATTATAAGCAATAATTGTCAGCCTGAAACACTCATTTACATTGAACAATCTTCCGAGAAAAGATACTTGCCGCCATTATTGCTTATAATAATTGTTACCCTTTGTGCTATGCATAAAAATCTTGTCTTAAACGTTAGTTTATAAATTAAAAATAATAATTAATATTTATGAAGTTTACGGAGAAGTGACATATTACAAATGAAGTTAATCTATTATGTATGCGGAAAAACCTTTTAAAATCCAAAGTCCCGAAGTCACCTTCCGTGCCCGTTAGGAAGGAAAAAACGACAACGTCAGATTAAAATACTGTACGTGCAGATAAATACCTAATCCCCCTTTCAATATTAAAAATTTGAATAATACAACCGAAAAACAAATATTACCGGATACCAAAAAACTGTTGAGCGCAAACCCGTCGACTATTGAAATTAATGTGATTTTTTGCCGATGTTTTGTGACTTCCCAGCATTTGAGGACCAAATCCAAAGTCTACTTACATAAAGCACACACTTTACCTTTATCGATTACACACCTGCCCTGATGATGGACACTATAACGCTGTCGTGTTAAGGGGGTTCACAATACGGCATAAAACCTCAAAAATAAATTACGATTCTTATGAAACAACGATGGTGATAATGTTTTGTGAGGTAGTGGACCCGGATTTGCTGTTTATGTCTGCCAAGGTTCCGTACGTACACTTGCACTGAAGTTTTGACTTGTTTAAACACATAAATCGCAAAGTCCATTAAATATGCCATATTTAAGCTACGGCATAAACACATTTTATACCGAACGAAAATAATCAATGACCGAGCATAGGTATATATCCGTTGAAGCCAAAGATATTGAAATACAAGTTGAAGCATTACACGTATTGTTTTATCCTATAAACATTATAATACAGGGAAAAACAACACTATATTAAAAAAAAATCTGGAATTAGCGTATTATAATGCATTTCTTAACCTCTTAGACTAATTTGTTCCCTTTTCGGGACAACTCTTTTAAGACTCGTATAAATCTTAGTCTCCCTTACTAAAAGGTTAGAAAGAGAAAACAACACGCTGTATATACAAATCGAAAAGTTAACCACCAAATAATTAAAATGTTCACCTTTATGAATTCAAAGTTTCCGACTTCAGTTTAAAAAAAAAAAGAAATGAAATTTTAGGAATTTTATATGAACTATTTTTACATGAAACGATAAAAAATTGAGTTGACGGTAACGTATACAATACATTTGCCTAATTAAACATGAGAGTGTTTTGAAGTTTTTTCGTTTCCAGGAATTTTAGTTAGAAAAGACGAAAGGTGAGCCATTTTTTTAAACTTTTTTAGTTATATGTATATTTATTCTTTTTTTTTTAAACTTTAATAATAATAATTGGATAATTTATAGAGCGCCGTATTTGTGAAAAATCACCTCAAGGCGCTGTACAATTTATTAAGAATTCTTAGGTTCTGTCTAATTTTACTATTTACAAATGGATACAGAAATATACCTACCTAGCAGGTCACTTCCGATAAACACACTTTAATTAGAAAATTTATGCTTGGAGAAGATACGGCTTTGCACGCGGAGGACATTATATTTAAAACGGGGGACAATGCACGATTTTACGTTTGCTACCCCCAAAGATTAGTGGCAAAATTGAGTTGATATTTATTTTAAAAGACTGGAGAATTTAGGACTCTTTAGGGCTGGAGAATGTTCATGAAATGACCTTTACAAACGCTTACAAATAGGTGTTTTTTTCTATATTTTTACAGGTCGCGGGCATTGAATGTGAAGCTGAGTAAAACCTTTATGAGTAAAACCTCAAATTGTAATATTTAATGAAATGTGAGCGAAACTCAATCGAAAATCTGGAAACAGAAAAATCAGAAAAAGATATTGGCACTTGAACTCTGGGACTTGAACCCAGTACCTCTCACTTTCCGGGAGAGATCCTGGGTTCAAGTCCCAGAGGTGCCAAAATCTTTTTCTGATTTATCTGTTTCTCGATTTTCGATTGAGTTTCGCTCACAGTGTCTTCAATTAATTAAAATGTACATTTCAAAAATTATACAAGGATAAGCTGAAATGTAATGCTCACGTGCATGTACAGCGAGAAAAAAATGACCTTCAGAAGCGCACCAGGTGGAATGTGGAAGTGACATTCCTCCTCTATAACCATGCGCAGGTTTGAGGTTGTTGAATTCATCCAATGTAATTTAAATTTAACAAAATTGTAATTAATTTTTAGTTATATTGTAATTAATTTGTAATTAAATTGTAATTATTTTAATTCATCGTCGTTTATTTTGAACTATAAAATTTAGGAGCGTATTTTTTCATCTTTCAAAAATAGTTTTTAGTTTTCGGATGTGTTTGGAAATATTCATTTTTTGGATTTTATTGCAAAGTAGAAATATTTTGACCGCATAACAAAATAGGTCCGAGGCCTGAGGGTTTATTTCAAGGTTGAAAATTAGCTAGAATCTAATAAAATAAATTTCTGGTTATAATTCCATTGTTATTTTGACCCTCGCTCATTATCGATAATCATAATGAGGAATAATGTAAAAATAATCTGACGGTAAATGATCCGAGTGCCGAAGTTGGTTAACCCGATAATATAAAAGATCGCAAATAGCAGGTATTGAATGCTATAAAAACTATAATTAGGTTGGTATAAAAAAAACGTACGTACCATACATGGTAACCTTCGATGCTTTGACCTCAGCGCAGGACCGGAAACTTGACGTAGCGATTAGAATCTACACGAGAACATGTTAGTGTTAAGTGTGCAGACATCAACATGTACCATTATTTCTTTACATACATTAATCGTTGTTAAGTATTGAGAGTTTTTTACACTTTGAATTAGGTCAACGATAAATATAACATTCAGAATATTTAGTGTTTTCAATATATCTAGTTCAAATGGTGGTGGGTGGAGATTTAATCCAGAAACAACAAACTTTCTAATTTGCACTTAATGCACTGTTTGCAATGGCGTGCGTGTGAAAGGGGGGAATTTAGGGGTTCAACCTCCCTCCCCCTATTCCTCCTACCGCCCAATGTACAAGTAATGAATAAAATAAAAGGAAGAAAGTATTTTTTACGTTAGCTCCACACAGGAGGCCCTGAGAAGAATAATTCCCCTCATGGCCTATGTCATCTTTGCGGATGCTGTGTGGAGGGTATTTTTAGGAAAGGAAAGAAACTAAGTTCTGGGCAATAAAGAGTATGAGGGGTGGGTATGAATCGACACTGCAATGCGATGTTCCGAGCTGGTGGGCAGGCGCATCCACCGCCAGGACCCGGATAAACCTCACCCCATGAATCCTGGCACCCCTGTGTGTAGAGAAATAAAGGGAAATGTTGAAATCAATAATAATTATATGCCCACGAGTAGGCCACTTGCATGGACTTCATAACGACTTGGAAAAAATCGTGTGGATAGATTTTTTTAATAAGATTACGAAAATGTATAGTAAAATTTTTTAGAAACGTACAGTTTTATTTTTATTTTTAAATAAATAAATCCATTATTTAGGCTCGTGACGTCACTACATGAAAATGTCCCATCTCCGAAAATGTTCCTATTAATTTTATAAAATTCCACACTGATTTATTTTTTATATATGGCATCACTTTGATTTCAGGCGAATTTTTGAATTTCACATTTAACGTTCACTACATTTATTGTTTGTTCTCTGCGAACGTATCATCTGGTTTGATTTTTTGACAGATGTTATGAAGAGAACCACGTACATTTTACGTTGTCCGTACGTGTTTATTAGAGGTATAATGATAATGGTGCGGATTTTAACAAAATCAAATTTTTAAAATATTCGTATTATTATTATAATTTACAAGTTCAAGTATATTACATTTGATTTAGTAATATAGACGTTGAACATTATAATGATTTATGATCAATAAGATGGATCATGGAAAAAAATATTTATAAGATTTAATATTTTTGGTATGCCTCGTTATTCTCCTGTGTCATTCGTGTGGAAAACGTTCTTTTTTTAAATGATTTTCGGCTATGTAATTATCGTTTTTTCGCACCTATAAAATTATGTCCTGTCTTTCCGGTTTATAAAAAATGGTCTGATTTTTCGGATTGAAATTTTCAAAAAATCGCCAGGGTTTCAAAAATACGATTAAAAAAAAAGCAGAATGTCTTAGAATATTTGCCTAAACCGGAAAAAAAATTAAAAAATGTGATGCAAGTGGCCTATTGTAATTGACAGCAAATAAAAGCTTAATGAAAAATGAAGTGTAAGTAGTTTTAAAATAATTTACATCACGCTAAGAAATTTAATAAAATAGTTTTGTATGGTAGTAAGGGATCCCCTCCTCCCTTTGCCCTTGCCAATCCTAGGATCGAACCCCCAAGGTCGAAACCCCCATGCTAATGCTATAGCTACACCATTGACTCTTGGCGACAGTGAGCTTTAAGATAAACAGCGTCATTTGCTATCGGCAAAATCAAAGGGCAGTTTAGATACTAATATTGGAAATCACGCTTATATAAATCTTTTATATTATTTATATATTGTTTTTATCTTCATGTCTTTCCGTAATTTCATTAAATTTAAAACGCCCTTGAGTCATTCTTCCTTAAGCGGCACTTTGAAAAAGATCCAATAACTGTCATTATTGTTCTAGAATCTACTTACGTAAAAGGGTGGACGAAGCCTGTAAGAATTTACAAATTTTCCGAGACCTTTCGAATTCCGTCCGCGAAACATTTCACGTTTCGGCTCTAGTTTCGATGAGCCGTAGAAATTCTTTTTTTTATATAAAACGTGCCTCAGATAAGGACTACAAAAATCAAAAGATTTAAATATAACATTTTAAGAATAGAAGGGTAGTTGTAAAAATGCACCTCTCGCGGAAGACGCCCCAATCTATGTCAAAATAATGTGTGGAAAAGCTCGTTGATAATTGACTTCGCGTGTTGAAATCGTGGGTCTTCCGAGAAGATCCTCAGTGAGAGACCAGTATTCAGAAACAAACCGTTGCATTGGTTGAAATGGTTTTAGCCATGGTTAGTGACCAGATAACCGCCAGGCAACCTTTCCCTTCTCATTCAGCTCACAACACACCCCAAGATGGGATGCCATAGTCCCAAATGATTATAATTACTTCGAAAATAACGGACACGTAAAGACCAACAAAATAAAAAATCGAGTGCAGTTTACTCACGGTACAAGCGAAACTTTACCAAAACAATCTCAACCAAAACTTGAAAAGTGAGGTCATACATAAATAAAGCGACCACTGAGCGCAGGCCAGCGTAATTTCCGTTTCATATCTCAACCAATAAGAGCCTTTAAAAGTGATATCATAATTCGATCAATGAGCGCATTTAATGCATCGCAGGTGCAGTGATGGTCATTTTCGTTTCATCCGAAATCCAAATCATAGCGGGGCTATAGAAGTTTCACTTCAAAAAGTTGGGTAAATGTGTCTTTTAGATAGGTCGAAAATCGTATCGCATTACGTTATCCGTTGCTCATGTCATTTCAGAAAAGTAACGTAGGTTTCAGTGCAAAAATAGGAGATGGATAAAATTAATAATTTGTCGAGTTTCAGTCAGTTGCTCAGTCGCTAGTCGGCGCGAACCGGAACTATCTAAACCGAGTGAAACTGTTTCGGATACTTCTTTAGTTAGAATGGATGTGGCATGTCGGGCGGGAAATTCGATAGAGCGAATAATTGCGGTTTTACGAGCCAACTCGTGCCCATCTTTCGGAAAGATGGCAGTCATCTATGTGGTGAGCATTTTTATGCATTCTGATTTTAATAATTATAGAAATATAATCCTATATGCAATTACAATTAGTTTTTTTGGATCATTAATATATTGGCCGCAATAATATTTAGAAAATTTTATGTTTTTGATTACAATTTCGAAGGCGCATTATTTGGTTAAAGAGCCTGTTTATTTGGAGTAAAAAATGCAGATAGCGTTTTGGTCTCCGGTACATAAATTTTGTTATTTGTTTAATGTTTTATTACAAGTTACAGTTCGCTCAGCCGAGTAACCGCCTTATCTTTCACCCTCTCCCCCAATCGAACAGAACTGACCAATGCTGATTTATTATGTTTTTAGAGTAAAATAACAGAAACGCGGGGACCAAAGAATAAACATAGGAATCTCTTTCTGTTATTTATTTTTGGGATATTATGCCGTTTTGCGCTATCTCCTTCTTTAGCCAACGTTTCAGACAGCGTTACAGTGTCCATAATCAGGGCAGATGTGTAATTGGTAATGGTGAAGTGTGTGCTTCAGTGGGGTCCGTGAGTTTTCAGTGAACTAGAGTGCCAGGATTGAAAAATATGACGTTATTGACGTTATTGTAGGTGAAAAAAAAAATCATTTTCAGTTATAACATCAGTAATGTCATATTTTTTCAATCTTAGCGCTCAAGCTCACTGAAAACTCACGGATCGCCACTGGTGTGCTTTATGTTCACAATGTGACAGACAATATTGCCATGCTATTGAGAAAAGAAAGCATCAAGACTGTCTTCTGAACCACAACTGAAATTCAAAACCTACTGAGGTCTACAAAGACCAGGTTTCCTCTGTAAATAGATGGGAGTGTATAAACTCAACGGTTCCGGACGTGACAAGGTTTATGTAGGCCAGAGAGATCGGACGATCTCCAAAAGGATATCGGAACACTTTCAAGCACGTAAACTCGGCCACCCTGACAAATCGGCAATCGAGCATTGAAACCGGCCATCACTTTGGATTTGTTCCTGAAAGGAAGATCCAAAACTCAAAGAGCACGCCTAAATACGAAGGTAAGTATCGCATCTACGTACCTACATAAGCACACACTTCGCCAACACTATTACACATCTGTCCTGATCATTGACACTGAAACGTTGGCTAAAGAAGGAGGTAGCTCAACACGGCATGACACCCCAAAAATAAATAACGAAACTACCTTTGGCCGTGAAAATTTAAAATCATACCCGTGGTAATCTCTGGTTAAAGTTTTTTGGGTACCACAAGTCATCCAAATATTATTATTATTATTATTACCTTTTGATACATTCTGTGTATATTTTAAAATAATATCCATATAATATGTAATTACTGGATTTCTGAAATAATATATTTCAAAATATTTATTTCTAATATGAGTAATGGTGTTGAATACTAAGGGTTAGGTTGTAAGATTTTTTAAATTTGAATGATAAAGTAGGATTAATTGTAAGTGCTACACACCCAAAGGAGTTCATTTTAATGGGATAATATTTTTTATTTTTCTAGTAGGCATCACCCATTTAAAAAAAAATAAAACAACACGAACTTCAAAATGCGACAACATAAAGACTTTTCATAAATTAATTATCTTATCCTTAATTAAATACGCCTCGTAAATTTCAACACAAAATTCGGTTTATGGTTCATAAACTAAAACAATTATAAAGTGCCAGTTGTATTTCATGAACGAAGAGAGAAACGACTGACGCAGAATGTGAATAGTTCGCTCCACGCCCTTCCACACACATCCTATTTGTCTACCGTTTTTAAGAAAATATGTGAAAGGACCGAACAAAAGGGAAAGGCCGGACGGACAACAAAACTAGCATGAAACTGGAAAAATTCAAGAACATCGAAATCCAAAAAAACCTACACATGCGGTAGAATTGAAACCTAAAATCGACAATAGTGGGGAGGCTAAGGAGCACCGCAGAATGAGGAGTCCGATTATTTACGAACACCGCACAACGAGGACACCGATTATTCTATCTTATTGTCTCGCAGGCTAAATCGTATAGATGCATGTGTTTTTCTCCTTATAGCGTCGCTTTTTCGTTTCAACCAGTTTCAAATCACAACGGTGCTAAAGAAGTTTTCACTTCAAAAACAGTAAATATATACGAGTACCTACAAATACCTACAAATTCTAAAAGAGTTAGTTAAATATTTAATTTAATTTAATTATTTAATGAAAAACAAATAATTTTGTAAACACCACAATATTATTTACATTATCTACATGTATCGAAAACTATGTTTTCTTCATCAGGATAAATAAATAAAATAATAAAAAATAAATATTATTTACCATATCCTGATGAAGAAAACATTGTTTTCGAAATGTGTAGATAATGTTAATAATATTGTGGTGTTTACAAAATTATTTGTTTTCATTAAATAATTAAATTAAAGATAGAATAATCGGTCTCCTCTTTGTGAGGTGCTTCGTAAATAATTTGACTCCTCATTCTTCGGTGTTTCTTAGCCTCCCCGCTCTGTGTATGTAATTGGTCTCCTCATTGTGCGGTGTTCGCTATCGGTCTACTCTTGTGAATTGCTACCGCGTGTGAATTGCACACTCCGATTTTTTCTAATTTTTTTTTCATGAAAACCAAATAATCAACCATCACTAGTCACTCAGTCGAGTAACTGCCCAACCCCTTACCCCGACACTACCTATAAGCTTTATGAAAATACTCATAAAATCATCTTTTATTGTACATTACCCCGACACTAACTATAAGTATCATAAAATTCTTCCAAAATTAAGTTAATGTTATCGGCCAAAAATACTAGCTGGTAACCGGCATGCGTTGCAATGCCATTCAAAGAAATGAATTGTTTCTCTCTGCACGCCCATTCCCATACCTAAAAATCATATTTTATAGTGTCGTTTAAAAAAAAATCGGGTGCAGTTTACACGTGGTAACAACCAATTATTGAAAAGTGGGGTCATAATCAAAGCGACCAATGAGCGCAGATCGACGTAATTTCTGTCTCATAACTCAACCAATAGGAGCCTTTAAAAGTGATATCATAATCAAAGGGGTCAACGAGCGCAGTTTATGCACCGCAGGTGCAGTAAACGCCATTTCCGTTTCACCCGAAATCCAAATCATAGCGGGGCTGTAGAAGTTTCACTTCAAAAATAATTCATTGAAACAAAACTTATTACATCGCAAGTAATTTCAGATTGCATGTGGACGTTGGCTATGAAGAACAATACGTGGCATAATAATTTCATACGTGAGTACCACCTATAGGAGTGTACAAGGTTTTTGCTTTATTATAAAAAAATTCTAAAAGTAAGTACCGCCAAGTGCGAAACTTTAACTATCATTGTATCGAGTTAATACTATTATAATAATCATTATTTAAATCAGATAAATAGATAAGGTCATATGTGTGAAATGGTGTTAGGTGCTGATAGATTATGAAGGTAGGTACTTAATAAATACGTTTGCACTATCGACACGAAGGCTTTACACTGCTTCATAAATATGATAATTTATCAAAGCTAATGAACGGTATGCTCGTAATATATACGAACACTTATGCAAAAGTAAGCCTTAATTATTTTAATTTGTTAAATTACGTGTTGCAGTTTTCAGTATTTTTGTTGTTAAATAAAAAAAATGCAATATCACGCCGCTTTTTATAATTATTTTAACACGAATACCTACTGTAGCTGCTACCATGATCTTATGGGTTCGGTCCGTTGTGATTAAAAAACTTGACATAGATACTTTATAAAAAAACATCAATTGGAATAATGGCGAAATGTTAGCACCTTGTGTTATTAATTAACGTTTCTAAACGACTTTATTTCATTGAGATACTTCCTATTCATTCTGGAATATTGAGATTGCGACTTATTTAGATTTTATTAGAGTTTCTGGGTTACGGCGAAATTTATTGTTGCGCCTACCTACTCGGGTAGGCGGTTAGGTAAATCAAGAGTTTCGTTCAGTTTTGGGGTAGAAAATAGGGTGGGAAAACACAATATTCATTCAAGTTATCATTATAAATTATCTTAAGTGTTTACGGTAAAGATAATAAATGCGCAGAGGGAGGGGGTGGCCAATAGGCATTATCAAGTTACCTTATCAGATTCTATGAGCGGGATTGGCTAACACGAGCCGGAGTGTCCGTGAGAGTGTGGGTAGGGGAGGAGAGGGCGAAGGGGGTTGTGGTTTGGCGGTTAATCAGAAACATGATACGTCCCGTCTAGAGGCACTAACTTCTTAAAGATCTCACGCAGAAAGTTACAAACGTTTCCAAGACTCGCGATTCCCAACTGTGATGAAGAAAATGCTCCTTTTCAAAAGTGCCTCGAGTGCGTGAAACAGTAACACATTTAAAACGCTAATTATCCGAACATAACTTCTCGTTGAATTTCATAAAGCGATGTTAACTAGATGGCGTGAAAATATTCTGTTTTCATGGTTCAACTGAGCAAGCACTTAGAAGTAATGTTATGAGTACTAGTAAATATGTCAACTTAGACTAAAAAAAAGACCCAAAGATACGGAATATCTCCGTGTAATTTAATGCAATAACGTTTCGATGAATTAAAAAATTATTCAACAAAATGCCGTAAATATAAGCAGGGCAATTCGAGATACAGGTCGATGGTCAAAAGTCATCAAAATTAATTTTTCGCAAATATTGCGAATCTCTTTTCCATCTTACGACGATGAAAGCTAAACTTTTTAACTACAAGGTTGGTTAATTGCAATTTTTCCATAAGTTCAATCCGTTTCGAAATGAGGCAGTGATGAAATCGATTATATTAGAACATCTGAAATTGCTCTGCTGTTATTTTTAGGATTTTGGAAAATATTTATTTGTAATACCGAAACGTGCTTGTATACAAAAATTGAGCTTTCTAAGTATTATTTCGACCTAAAATCTTTATTTGAATGGCTTAGTAGACGTAATTTAATACAATAATAATTGTATAATTAGTGTAACGCCGTTTTAGTAAAAAATCATCTCGAGGGCGCTTCAATCAAATAAAATAGGTAGTCAGTTTTTTTTACGGTGGAATCCCCACTTGGGGCATGTTTTGAGGTTAAAGAGAATGTAGAATTAAAGAAGATAAGTAATATAAAGGTTGGGAAAACCCTGGCTATTCAGACCAAGAAACACGGGTAAAGCTATTTCAAGCAACTTTTGGAATTTGAATGGCGACGTTTCACCAGGGAGATACTGAAAGTACTACATAGAAAGTTAAAAATAAGCTCAAACCTTAGCTACGTCGTAGCGCAAACCTTGGCTACGCGTAGTAAAGAAAATACTCATTTCCAAAAGTCACTCAAATGCGTTTCAAAAATGTTTGTTGTACACAGGATGAGGTTAACATAGAATTTTTAGAAGTGAAAACTTCTTTAGCACCGTTGTGATTTGAAACTCGATGAAACGAAAAATAACGACGCTAAAAAGAGACAAACACATACATCTATAGGATTTAGCCTGCGAGAGAGTGAAATAGTATAATCGGTCTCCTCTTAGTCTCCCAACTCTTGTCTACTTTAGTTTTCTGAAGGTTTCACTTCTGCCACATGTGAATTGCACACTCTGTTTTGAAGTGAAAACTTCTTTAGCACCGTTGAAACTCGAAGAAACGAAAAATAACGACACTAAATGATTGATGCGTTTCAATGAAAACACGTTATGAAATTTTGTTATTCAGCGGTAAATCCTCTCTGCACACCCCTTCGTAGACACTTAGTTATTTTTAATATAAGTAGCTATACCGTATTTTCCCTAAACCGACTGCATATTGTATATAAGTATGCCGCAGGGCAAACCATCGAGGGATCAATTGTCATGGAACCATCTTTGGTACCGTCCAGTATTATTCAAAATAACAGAATGTTCTACTCTAATTAAATTAGTATGATACATTAGTAAAAATAATGAAATCTCGTTGTAGGCGACGACCTCATTATCCGAAAATAATACGTAAGATGAAGTTGAATTTCATACAGTAAAGTTGTATAACCAGATGTCGATAATAGTCAGTTCTTATAGATCTACTGATAATTTTTACAGTTCATCTGACGAAGTGAAACATGGGAAGAAGTCAGAACGTCACGCGTCGCTCCGTCCTTAGAATGTTGGGTATTAATCGAAGGAAAGCGCATACCCGAGCAAATAAACTACTAAGGAAATGACACGAACTCCTTTATATACCTGCGATATTGCGACCGTTTTTCATTTTGATTCAACTTTCGAATTTGTAATACGCCGACGAGAATGAATGCTAACGAAAAAAAGCGAAAAATCGTGAAATAAAAATAACAACTTAAGGGTAATATAAATACTACTTACAATAAATAATAACAAATACCTACATATCTATCTAATGGCTCTTTCATCAAGCACAATATTTATGTAGAATGTTTAAAGAATAATAAAATATTTTTTGAACTGAAAACTTCTACGTTGTGATCTGAAATTCGATGAAACGAAAAAGCGACGCTTAAAAGAGACAAACACGTACATCTATAAGATTTAGCCTGCGAGAGAATGAGGTAGAATAATCGGTATCCTCCCGACACTTGTTTACTTTAGTTTTCTGAAGGTTTCACTTCTTCCGCGATTGCACACTTGTATTTTTAAATCTTCTTTAGCACCTTTGTGATTTGAAACTCATTGTAACGGAAATGACACTAAAAAGAGACAAACACATAGATACAGTCACGTGGGGTAACCGTACCCAGAGTGTAAGTGTTCGCAATGATGTTTCCGAGGTGGTCGTGCCTGTTTCGCGCACGCACGTTCCTTATTTCAGTAGCGTTTTGGGTCGCATTGAAGCAGGATATGAGTACAGTGAATCCAAATCTTATATATAAAAATGAATCGCTAAATGTGTTGCTAAGCGCAAATCTCGAGAAGAGCTGAACCGATTTCACTAATTTTTTTTTTAGAATATTCCTTGAAGTACGAGGATGGTTCTTGCGGAGAGAAAAATTAAGAAAATTCTCCAGAAAATTGGATAATTTCAGAAAATCTAACGACTATCGCACGTTTGACAGTTCGCGTGTTTGAGAATGACATTTTGCAAAACAATGATTGTTAAATCAGGATTCTATTTTTGAAAATCTTTAAGTAGATAAATTTATTTAAAGTAGGTACTCCCCTAATAGTTTGAATCGAATCAAGAATTTTACCTTTAGTTACCAAATGTAATATACATGAAAAATAGAAATTTAAATTGTAAATGGTGGCACGCGGGCTGTTTAAAAACTGAATGTACTGAAATTAAATATATGGAACGCGGGGGGAGGGTTGGCGGGAAGAGGGAGCGGGAAAGGGAAGAGGGAAGGCGGGGAAGGTGGATTGGGGAACCAGGGAGGGGGAGGGGTACCTGGGAGGGTGGAAGGGTACCTGGGAGGGGGGAGGGGAACTCGGGAGGGGGTGTTCGCGGGACGGCGGAAGGGGGGGGGAGTGGAGTGGGGAGAGGGAAGGTGAAGGTGGCGGAGTGGGAACGCGAGAGGGGAATAGGACGCAGGAGAAGAAGGGGAGGCGAAAGGGGAACGGGACGAATTGGAAAGGACACTCAGGGAGAAACAATTTCTTTATTAAATGGCATAACAACGTATGCCGGGACCAGCTAGTTTGAAAATAAAAATTGGTAGGTAAATTACTGTTTTTCGTGCTTTTTCTTGCGATGTGGTCTATGATAATTTTTGGTAAACTATTGTTAGTTACACGGATGCAAAGTGATAATTCTATTAAAGATAACCACTAATCTGATTTGAACACTTCTCTACGGTATGCGAATACTTACCCCGCACTTGGGGTAAGTGTTCGTAATCGACATGCATGTAAACATTTTTATATAACTTTTTGATTTATGAACTACATAAGGTTTTTATGTTTGTTTGAGATGCCTTAATGATCAATTATATCAATAAACAAAAAAATGAGCAAAATACCTAAAGCGTTTTAATACAAAAATCCCAATGTAAAAACTGCGTACGGTTACCCCACGTAACTCTACATCTGTAGGATTGAGCCTGCGAGAGAATGAGATGGAATGAAACCTTACCTACATACATAACCTACTAAGCGTAAAGCTGCACTCATTAACCGCTTTGAATATGAGCTCACTTTTCTGTTGGTTGAGATTGTGTAGGTAAAGTTTTACTTCTACCGCTTGTGAACTGCACTCGAATTTTTTTTCTTTGGGCATTGACTACGTAACGATTTCCAGACGTTTTGTTTTGAACTCGCACTGCCCCCACCTAATAAAATCTAATCATTTATGTAATATTTAAGTTATATAGTTTTATAATTTTTAAGATTTATAGATAAATAACATAAAGAAGTATTTATCCATTCACTTACGACGAGGGAAGAATGATACCAAATGAGGCGCTTTAACTTTCATCCGATTTTCACAATTTTCCAGAACAAAAAGACGAGGTACAGTTTAAAATATTTTTGGATGTCTTTATTTTATTATGCGCAACCGCGAAGTTTTTTAAACATAAAAAGCAATTTATAAATATGTCTTCAGGAAAATCACAAAAAGGAATAGATATATTACCGAGTACCTACCTATAATATATCTCATTACGTAAATATACCGATTAAGGTTTAAAAATATGTAAAGTTAATGTACCAAATAAGAACATGAAAAACTATATATAGTTAGGTGAAACTATATAAAGAGTAAAACTGAAAACATCTTATAAAAACTTAAAATAAAAAATTACTTCCGCAAAAAAAAGTTTAGAAATATTTATTCTGGAAAATTGTAAATTGGAACGACACACCTCTGAGAGAAACTTTGTTCTGGTTACTATATAATATTATTGACATTGACTTCACCTTGGCAGAAAATAATTTTAAAGCGAGTTAATAAACCAGCTAATAGGTCTGATTTACTTTTTTTAAATGCAAATACCGCATAATCGTAAACAAATCACTTAAACTACTCGGTTTAATTCATAGAATTACCTCTGACTTTAAACATATAAATACACTTAAAACCCTTTACTGTTCGCTGGCCCGCCCTCACCTTGAATATGCTAGTGTCATTTGGTCTCCTTTTTATGCTGTCCACATTTGTTACATCGAATCTGTACGACATCGCTTCCTACGAGGAATTGCTTGGAGGTTAGGACTTGAATGAGGAGAATACTCGTATGATGTAATTGAACAAACTTTAAACATTTCCTCTTTAGAAAAACGTAGAAAGGACTCTGATCTAATACGCATTTTCAAAATTATCAACAGTATTACTGACACACCTGCTTTGTTACAACTCATCCAGTTCAACATTCCTTCCCGTAGACTCCGAAATAATGAATTGCTGTTCCTCAATCAACATTCTACTAATTATGGATATCATTCTCCTTTATCCAGAATGTCGAGACTTGTCTACGCAAATCAAAGCATTGATTTTTTGGTGTAAGCCTAAATGACTTTCGACTTTTTTAAATCCATCTTCAAGCTACTTGTAGTTATCTTCTCTATGTACTTTTATATTATATGTATTTTGTCAATGCTCTTCATCTATATGTAATCTCCTTTCATTGTGATCTCCCTTTTTTTCTATTCGTGTTATAGTTATATTGTTAATTGGACTATTTGTCTGTAAATAAATAAATAAATAAGAGTACCCAACTGTTCCTGACTGGAGACTATGACAATTGGGGTATGTTGTGAGGCTGAAGGTACAAGGGAGGGGAAGGATATGGGGAAGAGAAAGGTAGGGAAGTACCTGGCTATTCAGATCTGGTCACCAAACACGGCTAAAGCCATTTTAAGCAACGTTTCAATTCTGAATGGTGGTCTTACACCATTGCGAAACTCAGAGTATCGTCCACTTTAGAACGTACCGCAAACATACCACACATTATTTTTTATTTTTTACTTGGTACCCTAGACCTTCGAAATGATTTTTTACCAGCCCGCATAATTTCACGGTGGATTTAAATACATACAAATATTAAACACGTTCTTACGACCGAAAATTTGATTTTAACTCTTGAGAGTAGAGGCATTAATTTTTTTTTAAGAAAGACAAACATTACCGAGTTGCGAATAACCCGATAATATTTAAAAAATCTCCTACTATCACCACGGCATGCCGAAAATGTTGCTTGAGTCGTGATGGAGGACTTAGTCAGCCGAGGAATCGAACACGGAATGCCTGGGTTGGACCCAAACGCGGTGCCCACTCAACCACTGATCGGTCGATAAACTGTGTTTTTAAAATACCGTTTACCTGGTAATTTTTAACATAAAAATATTTTTTTTTTTTGAGAAATAATGATTTCGTGGGAGATTTTCGAGAATTTTGCGAATATGCCGAGGCCGTACGCTTCGGGCGATGGTCGAAATTCATCTCACGTAGAATCGATCGAAACAGTGTTCCAAGACTGATAGGCAAAATTGTGACAGACGGGTGAATAATAATAGTAAAATTTCAAATTCTTGTCTTGCCTAATTGAGACACTTGCTACAAATGGGTACCGCATGAGGCATCTCCGATTTCATCCACTCACTTGCGCGTAGTCGCATAAGTAATTACTCCATTACTATATTTTTACCGATAAACTTCTTGAAGTGAAACTTCTGTAGCCCCGTCAGCGATTTGAAATTTGGATGCAACGGAAATGCGTCACAAAAATTTATTATTTGACGGTCCTCGGTTCAAATATAATGCATATAATGTAAATGTAAATTCGTAGTGGGCAAGGCGCTCGACAAGTCTCAGCGGCCAGAGAGACGGACAGCGGACAGATCAAGCGAACGGATGTTCGAATCCTACGAAATCCAAAAAAAAAAACATTTTTATTTTTTGAAATCAATATCCAATCTTCAAACCACTTTAAAATAAACAGGCAAAATAAACGAAAGCGACATCTAGCGACTTTCTAGTTTCACTTACTGCGTGTGAATTGCGCACTCTGATTTTTTCTCCGTTCATCAGCTCCTTGTTCAAACTGTCCAAGAGTTCCTTTCTTAGGTAATCTTCATCAATACACTTACACAGGTCTTGCATTCTTACTACATCATCTTATTTGTATGACGAACGCCTCAAAGCCCTTAATACTTAGGCAATCAACCTACATTCGTTCTTCTTTCACCAGTTCCTAACCTCACTGAAATACACCCAGCTGCACAATATTTTATTCATGCAAAAGTATATTATGGTTAAATATATAAGTTGGTAGGTATTACAATATTGTAGTATTTTGAGCACCGGTCAAACGATACGGCAAAAGAAAGGTCACAAACATCGACAATCAAACGCTGACGGACCGAGACTCGCCTGTTTACATGGCAAACGTCAAACAATTCAAAGTGACGCAGATTATTAATTCATGATCAATTTATTCAAAAGTGTTAGAGCTTCAAAATTAATTTTCAATTTTTATAAAAATTTGGTTATTATTTTTTGCTTGAAAACGTCTTTCGTTCGTCACTGTCGGGCATAATCAATGTTTTTACTGACCAGCTTACTTTTACCCTTTCCATTGCAGAGTAATGACTGATTCTCTGGTTAGGGTGAATTTCGAGGTTCTTATCTGACACACTCCCCACTCGATGACGTATGCGCACCAACAATCAATCGGTGACAACAAAAACGTTTCATCACAAACATTGGCGGGACCTAACCTACCTACGGTAGGTATCCTTTTGAAGTGAAAACTTCTTTAGCACCGCTATGATTTGAAACTCGATGAAACAGAATCGAGCGACACTAAAAAGAGACAAACACATACATCCGTATGATTTAGCCTGCGAGAGAATGAGATAGCAATAAAACATGTATTTATTTCACGGGTACCTACTTGGTTTCAATATAATACGATAAATCCATGATCTCAGACAAGCGTCTTTGGTGTAGTGATATAAAGCGCCTGACGACATTTTGTAAAATCAATATCCAATCTTCGAACGACTCCAAAATGAACATACAAAGAAAACACAGAAAGCGATATCTAGCGACTCCGAAGAAGAAAATACATAATATATACTTATAAGATGACCAAATGTATAGGTAAAGGTGCACTGAATTCGACGACAAAAATATGGAGAAAACCATCCTTCACATTGATAAAAAAGTGCTTCTCAGTATACCCACTCTCGTCTGCTTTAGTTTTCTGAAGGTTTAACTTCTACCGCGCGTGCATTGCACACTCTTTTTTTTTTAAACATTTTCACGGTAATAGGAGTCATGGCTCAAATCCATGCAGCGATAAGAAACCTTCGTCAAATATGTACGTCAGAAGTAAGAAGATTCGAGAACTCGTAAGAAGATTGAGTACGTGTGTGCCAGCTGTTGTGCGAAAGTGAGAACATTCATATTAAGTAATGAGCGAGGCAAGGGCCTCTCGTAGGCGTCGCGTGTCACGTCCCAATCATGCTGGTCTGAGGAGCCTTTTCGTGAACATGAGCTTTAATGCTTTGAAACAGAGCTGAAAAGAGGTCTCGAGGGGTGTTGATACATTGATTTTTTATTGTTTAAACGGTTAGACGTTACGCTCGTAAAGCGAACTTAAGGGGGTATTCTAGTAAAAAAAAAATCATATTTCAATAGTTTAGATATTCAAGGATATCTCCTTTAAAGGATTTTTCGAAATTCGAATTATTTTAAAAGCTGTAGCCATTTTAGTGTCGTGAAAATAGACGAATTCCAAATAGAATCTAAAGAGAACAAAAGTTTAAACGTCTTTTTCTCGAAACTACATTTTTTCGAAATGTGGTTTTGAGATTCAAGTTCTAATGAACTGATTTTTTTTTTAAATTTGGCATGAATTTTCTTTATACATCCCTTTATGGTAGGAACCGAAAAAAAAAATTGAGTAGCCGCCATTTTGCGAGATTTTTTTTTTCATTTTTGTTGGTTCCTACCGTAATGACATTTGTAATGATAAAGAAACTACTTTTTTATTTTTCAGGGTTGGAATCGTGACAAGATGGACACGCTCTTTTTCCCCCTTTAAGTCAACAGCGTAGAAATATATATATATATATATATATATATATATATATATTTTTTTTTTTGTGAATTCTTAAAATATAAATAAATATATTATAAAAAAATGTACAGTTAAAATATTAATGTTTTTTTTTTACCGTCAAAAAACATCCGAAATTCGGGCTTCTAGACTAGAATACCCCCTTAAATGCTGGTATGGGTAATCTCTAGAGCTCGCTGAAAACGGAATTGTGCTTACAAACTAGGAATGAGAGATGTGGTTAAAATAATTCTATTACAAAACAAACTAAAATAATTCAGAGGCGGTTAAAATAATTCAAATCACAACAATGCTAAAGAAGCTTTCAATTAAAAAATCTTCCACCAAATATTGCATAATATTGAGGGGAGGGGGGGGGGGTACAGTAAGGTGGACGGAGTGGGGGATGGGAATAACAAACTACAGAGGAAGGATGTGAGAGTCCAGCTATTCAGTTGAAATCATTTCAGACATGGTTTCAAATATATACGACAAGCATTATGTGTCATTCACCAAAGCTATAACTAAGAACACCATCACGTATCGTATTATTCATGCACTCTTTTCTACGACCATTCTTTCCAAACGCCCAAACTAACTAAGCATAATTTGAAAACTTTTTTAGTGAAGGTGTAATATAAAAATAATATATTGCATGGCTTTATTAGTTTTCACGAATTAAATTGACCTATTACTTTAACTTATTTTTCCTCTGCTAATTAACTTAATCATGATAATGACGCTATAACAAACGAGATTATCTTAAAAATCTTAAAAGTCACTTTTAACATGATCCCAGATCTAACTAATTGTATCGACTGTCCTGCAAACTACTAGTAAAGGAAGCCTTCGCTTTCAGGGAGGTAAATAAGCCGAAGATAATTGATTTACGCGAGGAAAGGCAAAGAATTCCATCCGATACAGTTTCGCTAGCGAATTTAAATGCGGTCTCGAACTATGCGATTCCAAATTGCGTAATTTTATGTAGTATTTGACAAACTTCTTAACAGAGTGGTATGATTCAAGGATCGGGGTTGAGAATACGACGATTAGAGAAATGTGCAGAGAAACTTTAGATATATGATCTGATCACTATAGATAATAAGTATATCAATTAAATTCAGACAATTATTCAATTACGAACTTAATAATTTACCAAAACAAAAGTGAATAAATTTTTATATGTTAGCCATATTCAAAAGATTAAATTGTTTCTCCCCCCGTTCCCCTCCCGCGACCCTACCCCTCTCGCGTTCCCTTTCCACCTTCCCCGCCTTCATTCACCCCTCTCCCGCTCCCCCGTCTTTCCAACCCCCCTTCCGCGTTCCATATATTCAGTCCCAGTACATTCAGTGTTCAAACAGATCGCGTGCCACCTATAACAATTTTTTTAATTCAACTTTTCATACATTACAAATTTTTGTATATTATAAGAACCATTCATCAAATTTGATACCTAACATAGGTACCCATTTCAAATATCTATAATTTTTGATTCGATTAGATGTACTTACTTCAAATAAATTTATTCATGTAAGAGTTTCGAAAATTGAATTTTGATTTAACAATCATTGTTTTGCAAAATGTCGTTCTCAATTTTTTTACAGTTTCGTAAGAATTTTAGTAATGATTAAAAAACTTTTCATATGTATTGTCAAGTTGTTATAATAATCCAGAAACCTTCGCGGGAGTTTAAATAAAGTATTTTGAAAGTTTCTAACATTTCCTATGCTTAATATAGCAATACATAGATATCTCATATATCCCCAAGCATATTTTGATTTTTATATTTATAGATATTGTATTTGTATATTTCAGACTTCTACAATAACTTTAATCGGTGCTTCCGCCCTACAATAGTCCGCAAACTGTTATTTTTTTTTAAGTTCTGTAGTGTGCCCGAAGTTAGCTCAATTTTATCCTCACTTTTTTTTTTTTTTTTTTTTCGCTCGCAAAACAGTGTTACCAATAATCAGATCTACGAATATCGGTTCCGGCCCCGCGCCGTCATGTAACATAAAAACCGAATTCAATCGTTTATTTTTCATTTATTTATTAACGCCCTTTTTCGGGGCATATGAATAGTAAGAAATATACAGTATTTATTGTACATAACTGAACTGCCTTCGTAACAATATTTTATATTTGTTTAAAGATAAATTGAAGATGTCCACTGACTTGGTATAATTATTTCCCTCCATAAGTATTCTGGGTAAAGAGGAATACATATGGTAGTTAGTTCCAGAATTACTGCACTGAAATAAATCCTGACTTCTAGTATTACGTAGTGGAATCCGGAAGCTTATCAATTCGAGCAATACCGGACTGTCAACTAAATCATTTAGAATTTTATACAGAAATACCAAGTCAGTGAAAGTTCTTCTGTCTGACAATTTGAGCATATTCATATCATTCAAAATAGTATTGTAGTTCAACATAATTGCTGGAATACCCATTTTAAAATTAAGAAAACGTAGGAATTTGTTTTGTATTCTTTCAACAGCTTGTACATGTATATTGTAATATGGGTTCCAGACGGGAGAATTGTATTCAAGTTGACTTCTAACATATTCAAAATATAACAGTTTTATACACTTAATATTGTTAAAATTTCTAGTTAGCCTAGTTATAAATCCCAACATTTTTAAGGCCTTCTTAGAGATTTCTGTTATGTGGTTAAAAAATGAAAGATTAGATTGAAAAGTGATGCCCAAGTCTTTAATTTGTGTTAATGTCTCCAGAGTATTGTTATCAATGTTGTAATTGAAGATCGCTGGATTTTTTATTCGAGAAAATCTAACTATATGACATTTTGAGATATTTAAGTAAAGTCTATTTTCATTACACCAAATTAACAATTTGTTGATATTATCTTGAAGAATGTTGCAATGGTAAATATTTTGAATTATTCTAAAAAATTTGAGGTCATCAGCAAAAAGTAAGATAAATACATCATGAAATATTTTTGAAAGATCATTTATAAACAAGATAAATAATATTGGGCCAAGGTGTGAACCCTGTGGAACTCCACTTGTTGCATAATTTTTTTCCGACAAAGAGGATTTTATTCTAACAATTTGTTGTCTTCCAGTAAGATAGCTTTCAAACCAGACTAATATACTGCCACGTATACCAAGCTTTTCTAATTTCCAAATGAGAATTTTATGGGAAACTGAATCAAAAGCTTTACTAAAATCAGTATAGACAGAGTCTACTTGTTTTTTTTTTTCTTTAAAAGCATTGGTTATAAAATTTTCATAAATAATCAAGTTAGAAAGTGTACTTCTACCTGGCATAAATCCAAACTGGTAAGGTGATATTACAGGTTTTATTTGGGCAAAAAGTTTGTCAAGTATTAGGCTTTCAAATAGTTTTGGTATGGTGGATTGAATGCATATTGGTCTATAATTACAAACATCACTTCTATCGCCCTTTTTGAAAATTGGAGTCAAATTACTAGTTTTCCATATATCGGGAAAAATTCCACTGGATAAAGATAAATTAAAAAGTTTGGTTAATGGAAGAGCAATTACTTTGATACATTCTTTGATAAATATTATGGGGATATTATCCGGTCCTGCAGATTTGTTGATATCTAATGATTTAACTTTAGTTACTACATCAGAGAGACTTCTGTTGAAATTGATCAAAAATTTAAAGCTTTCCAAATTCCATTTGTCTGTCTGAAGTCAGGAGTCAAAAGGTGTCATGTAAATTGTTGACAAGCTGTTGTCGTATTTGGTGTGAAATACTACGGTCTAACATTTTCAAATATATAACCAAATTCTTTTTCGAGAAGATAAACAAAGTCTGTCTGGTGCCTGGGAGTCGAATGGTTATATGTAAATTGGCAATCTTAGCTTTCTCATCAAACGTAGACGTTTTTTAATTTAAAAAAACCATTATATAGCCACCTACACAATGTTAAATATAAAAATCAGATTGTGCAATTCACACGCGGTAGAAGTGAAACTTGCAGAAAACTGAAGAGTGGAGAGACTACGAAGCACTTTTTAATAATTTGACAGTTTCGAACAATGTTTTATTATAAGCTTTCCCTGAAGAAGGAACGTTTGTTTCGAAACCGGTCGGATTTACGCATTATATAAGTGGTTTATACAAAGTTATATTGTTTCATTTTTCTATAATGGATAACCACAAAGTTATAGCTACATTCAAAAATATAAAAAAAAATAACATAATTGGCTAACGTTGCACCCCACAAGTTAACCGGTCAGAAATAATTGATATCAATTGATACAGTTTCCATAAAGTGGATACAAACAGTTGGATGAACGGATCAAAACAAAACAATAAGGGTAAAATTAATATAGGCCGAAGAGGTTTTATTAATTGCAGGCAATTAGATTCTAGATCACATGTGGGTACGTATTTCATGTTAGGTTTTGGTAACGAAGCCGATAAATTTAAGTCAGATATCCATATTGGAAAAAACTTTTTTAAAGTAAAACTTCTTCACGCACGCTTGACTTGGGGACTAAGCTAGCGAATACATGACGAGAGCGTTACGAAAAGCGAGGCAAGAGAAAGAGGTGCGAGCACACATTTTCTTTCTCTCTTTCTCTCATAGCCAGGTACGTAACACAGTGCAGGCATATTGTCTATATCACACTGTAGGAGCAATATAGAGCAGTGCGCGCATATTTTTTCTCTCTTTCTATCATTTAGAATTTATGTAGATGGAGCAGAAGTTTTACTTCAGTTGTGTGGTCTATCTAAAGCACACACGTTTTTTTTTTTAAAGCGGAGATAGACGGTTTACGAATAACTTCTGTGAGCATTTAGGCGATAGGCCAATTGTGCTGTCTCCCATTTTACCTCAATCCTTTAACAATAACCTAATCTAGTCTTATCTTCTGGTTCCCATATGACTCCCCAAGTGTCTGAACCTAGTTCTCACCAGGATCGGATATTGGTACCATAGGTGAATTGGAGTCTCTTCATCCTCTTAACAACCACTCTCCACTCACAATAACTGAGTGTGTCTCCTAAGATGATAGTGTCCCGTTAGTAATCCTATCAGTTCCCTCGGCAAGATTCTGTCCTTATCGACTAGTTTCCTGGTCCGGGTGCCCTCTCCCATTACTTTCAGTACTGGGAATTGACCAATCTTTCAAAATGTAATTTGTGCCTGTACATCCTGGTATGTAGGTAAAGTAAACGTGCTTAAAAACTTTTTTTTTCTTCACATTCTAAGTTCCTGCTAATCCTTCTAATCTCACAACGAGAAACCATGCAAAATATAGAAAATAGACACAGAAGAATAACATCACTAGTGACTACAAACACAAAATAATAAAAACGTTAAAGTGTTAAATCCTAGAACGCTTGAAATTAGCTGGTATGTATGTAGTAAATATATCTACAAATAGGTACTATTGGAGAAATAATAAAGAGCACTAGAAAACAATTTAACTTTTTATGTTCGATAGGTTGGTAGAAGGTACTTACAACACAAGAGTTTAAACTGTCCAATTTGTGGGATAATGACTACCTCAATTTGAAATCTTTGTAGGGTGAAGGAAGGTTAGACATAACACAATAATGCAGATCTAGTTACGAGCAGAGCTTAACAGAGAAATTACAGATGAAAAGAGCTATTTTGGATTTCGAAAATCATATTGTGAATATCTTCCAGTCCGAAGTAATGTGTTCGAGTCATAGTTTGGTAACACTAACACATTGGAAGTGCAAAACAGCTGCTAAACAAGCTAAACTAAACGGAAACAGCTGTTAAATAGCGAAAACAGCACACTCGATCCAATAATGCCACGAAAACAAAGTATTTTGTATGAAGATTTCTTGATGGCGCATGGCGTACGCAATAATAATATGAAGAAAAGGGAATTGGCTCGTCCTTGTGGGTGAGGTGATTCATCAATTGTATTACGTTAGATAAGAAACCGCAGTCAGGCGATAAAGTAACTTGAAACCTAGGAAAGTGTTGGTGCGATCATGAATTATTTTATTCCCCGCCGCCAGTACCTACCTACCTACTAACATACTTACAACAACACTTCGTACGTAACTGTGGGATAGTCTTATGTGACCGAATAATAAATAATATGAAAAGTATTTTGCATAATACTAAACTTTCTACGGATAGGCCGGCTAGGATATCCGTCAGTACAATAAAATATGAATAGACATAACATGATATAGAAAACTTTGAACCCGATGTCGCCATATTACGTAGACAGGACTGACTCAAGTGCCAGAGACAGGTAGCGAAATTAATTATTTGTTTAAGAAAAAATTTCGGGAGCACGAACACGCCCTCAAGACACATTTCGCTGTTAATCTCTTCAATTGCTGGAATGCAATAAAATAACAACAAAACGTGAAGGATATAAACAACGCATAAATTATATTTTAAAATTTGGCTAACTGACAATTTAATTCACTGTGGGTACTGGTGGGTACAAACGTATCTTGTAGATACCTTTATTGTGAAGAGGTGATATAAGCAGACCAGTCCAAAGGCTCGGCAGTACTTTAAATACGCCAATACTTCAAATCTTGTAATGTATGAAACCAGCTAAATGTGTTCATTTCTTGTACACTTAACAAGGATTATCTGAAGTCCCGGCATTGGGACTGTAATTTTCCTCTTATTTTGAACGTCCAGTGAGCAAAATCTTATGAAAAGGGATGGGGCTAGAAGGCAAGAATCACAATTATGCCATGTCAAACACTTCTCGTTTAACGCAACTTAAACATGTAAAATGTAATAATTCATTTTTTCCTTGTCTAACAATGAAATCGTTACACGAGAAACGCGGCAAGTGCCCTTCTGCCTTGCGGTGGGATAATGAAGGAAGTTTTGCGGTAAAGGAACAGAGGAAGGTTCCTCTAACCTTACCGTAATGTATAATTTACTTAACAATCGACTTGCAACAGAGTAAGTATAAACATGATATTGTATTAATTGACTTCATCATCTGTCTGATTGTGATGAACTCAGCAAGGCTAGTTGCTTTAGGCTTTATCTATAGAAGGAGAAAGAGGCTCGATACCTCAATACTCAAACAACGTTTTAATCTGAGCTTTTAGACCCAATAACAATATAGGAACAAGTCTTAAAAACTCAATTAAAAACTATTGAAAATATGCAGGAATTTAAGCCCAAATTAAAAAATTACCTTAAACTGCTATAAAAGTCCCAAATATGTTTACTTTATATCTTAGTCTTAAAATTGAAATTAAAACACTTTTTAACTTATTTCCACTTATTTATTTCACAAGTACCGGTTTCATCCTATTATGGACATCTTCAGGCTGGCCATTGACATTCTTAAAGTCTGCTATTTTATAAATCGTTCATTCCTTATTTTTCTTTCATTTCTTAGTTTCTATATCTTTAAGTCTACTATTTTATAAATCTTGCGTTCTTTCTTAAATATCCTTTACTTACTTATTACAATAATTTTTGTTACTAACTTAAGTGATTCTTTAATTTATAATGATTTTTTGATTTATATTATGATTTTTTAAACTCTTCATGATTTTTATTTTTAAATTTATACATGATTTTTTAACCTACTTATTATTTACAATAGCAGTTATTACTAACTTACACGATCTTTTAATTTACTAATTGAGCTAGAACTCCCTCACCAAACACAAGAGCATTGTCTCTTTATGGTGAGGAAAGGCAATTTTTTTATTTCTTTGTTAAAACCTTATGTAACTATGCCAATAAAAAAAATGTATTGACATGATATTGTGACTTTATCATCTGTCTGATTTGTGATGAACTCAGCAAGGCTAGTTGAAGCAAGAAACGTTGGCTAAAGAAGGAGAAAGAGGCTCGATACCCCAAAACTCAAACAACGTTTTACTATCGGCCATGAGACGCTTGAATCGTCTAACGAACGTAAGATAATATATTATGAAAACTATTTTCATCGAAATATGACTGAGATAATTGTTAGGGCAATATTGATCATGGGACAGTAGGTACGAGTTATCCAAGATTAATTGGCCAGCTAGCCTTCGAGCTCACCAGGGGATTGGGTGAGGATTGTGAATTGGGGGGAGGGTGTTCAAACAAAAGTGTGGATTAGCTAATCCACAGTTTTGCTCGCCCGCACTGTGTCCCCTCGACCGAGCAAACAGCCGCGGGCGCTCGGCACTGGGCTTTACTTACCTACACGAAATCAGTGATAAATAAAATATGAAAGTTAATATAGTTATTATCACACTTATTCAGCGTAGGAATGAGAAAATTGGATAATTCACAACAGAAAACTAACTAATATCACACCGTTTTTTCGCAGGTGTTTTCGCCAAACAACTCGGTCTTGGCACACGCTCTTTGCCTCATTCACACTCATACATCAAGTATCTGGTTCACTTGATCGTTTTCGATCACTTCCTCGGGCGTCCTCGACTACTTATACTCTCCTTACACTCTTTTCTTCGTTCATTCTCTCTACATGCCCAAACCATCTAAGGGTTCCTTTCTTAATCTTGCTCATTACGCTTACATTCTCATCAGCCTTGCATTCTTTGCGATCACACACGTTTGTTTCACACACGATCATACGTGGATTTACACATAGACGCCTAAGAGATCTCATTTCTACAGCATTCAGTCTACTTTCATTTTTCCTCTTCCAGTCCCATGTGCACTGCTAGCTTCGCTCCATTTGTTTTTTTCTTTCTTCTTCGCTTCTTAGTTTTTGTAGATCTTCTACACCGTTAAAAATCAGCACCGCATTATCAGGATACAACACGGAACGTACCCATACTACGTGACACGTTTAGGGGGTGGGGGTCTTCAAAATGTAACGCTTGGTACAAATGAGCGGCGGCGGGCTTAGGTTTTTGGTCACCGGGCGGGGGGGGGGGGGGTTAAAAATTGCAAAACGTTGGTCACGTAGTATGGGTACGTTCCCTAACGTACTTCCAGATTACTCGACATTAAACAACAGAAGTAGTGATAAATTCTCTGACCCCGTTTAGGTGGGTATGTATATAAGTTACATTGCTTTATACAATTATTCAAATATTAATAAGACAAGATTTTATCATTTAGGTTTTATCATTCACTTTGATGATAATATTTAAGTAGATAATGATGATCCACTTACCCATCAAGCCCCTTTTTTTCAGAATGTAATGGAGAATATATTTCTGTGAAACTTACCTGCAACAAAAGAAATACATACATTAGTTCAGTATTCATAGAAAGCAATCCCTTAGTGGTTTGACATATTACTATTAAATTAAACAAACAACTGGCTTTTATTAACCCCTAACGCAAAAAGAGGTGTTATAATTTTGAGGTGTCTGTGTGTCTTTCTGTGGCATCGTAGCTCCTAAACGAATGGACCGATTATGATGTGTTTTTTTTTGTTTGAAAGCTGACGTGATCGAGATGATTCTTAGCTACAATTCATGAAAATCTGTTCAAGCGTTTTAAGGTCATCAGCTCCTTTTGAAGTGACAATTCTATACCCCCGTTGGAATTAGGAATTCGGATGAAACGGTAATGTCGCATACAGCACATGCGAGGCATCAAACTCCTATCAAGGCTCCTATTGGTTGAGATATAAAAATGATATGGAAATGACGCCAGGTCTGCGCTCATTGGTCATTTTTATTATGACCTCACTTTTCAAGACTCCTTGGTTTTTCATTGGTTGAGATTATTTTGGTAAAGTTTCGTTTCTAGCTCGTGTAAACTGCACTAAAAATTTTTTTGTCGGGGGTTACTTAAAATATTGAAAATTTTACTTATCCACGCTAAGTGAAACCGGTAGGTGAATAAACTTAAATAAAATAGTTGTCAAAATAACTCGTTTTAATTAATATTAGGAAAGTGTTAACATTTTCATTGTTAGGATAGAAAAAAACAAATATAAAAACTAACTTTATTTTTTCACATTATTTTGAACGAATCTAGACCTCCAGTGTCCTTGCATACGTTGTTAGTAAGCAGTATGCAAGTGCTTAATAGGAAAAACAAAATGCAAAAAAAGGTTAATGTTATTGCAATACTAATGTCCCAACTCTTTGTATTATTACAAAACGGTCATGTAAAAAACGGGATCAGGCCGCTAACAATAGCACTTCTAATGTAGATGGCGTTAAGGTTAAAATTCCCTTTTAACACCAGCCGCTTCTTTTGATTGATTCACGAAAAAACATTTCCAAAAGCATATATTATTTTGCAAAGCTTTATATTATTTTGCAAAGCTCAGGCATAAATATTTAAATTTTTTACAATCATTTTCTAATGAATTAAATTTTCCACATTAAACAATACAACCACAACCGAAAAGGGATTCGTAAGCAAGAGATTTTGAATTTTAAAGCATTTTTTATAGGTCTGATACTACTTTTTTTCAGGGCTTATAAAAAGACTTACTAATCACAAATATACTCTATTATTTCAACGACAAATAAGTGTTTTACTCGCAATATTTAATTAAAGCGTCTAAAATATTTCTCAGCGATATAATTTTCAAATTTATACTTAGATGGAATAACCAGACAAAACCGGAAATACATTATTTTAAAATCAAATTTTAGACGTATTTGACTATTTGCAAAAAAAATTATAAATTGATTTCGAAAGACTGTTCTAGTAAAGCCATGTTTTTAATTTTGAGAAAATATGCTTATTTTTAGTACAATAAGGTTTTACCGTAAGTCGTTGGCAGATTTGTTAAATTTTCAAACAAAATTTTGTATTATACAACACACATTTCAAATCATATAATTATGCAATAAAATAAATCAATATATTATCTGGGAAAGCTATGTTTCATAAATTTAATTTTAGTTTAAATAAAATCATGTTTTGTGACGAAAATACTTAATAGTTTATTTATTTACGGTCTTACAAACGAATATATTTAAGATTTTTTTACATAAACAATTATGATCAAAAAATAATCACAAAAAGTACATAATTTTAATAGTTTTACCATCACACCTTTCAGCATTTTTGAATGTAGGTATAAATTAAAGCAAATTTTGAATGAAATAGAATCAATGTTGATTTATTATTTAAAAAAGCTGGTACGGAGAATAATTAATCTTTCTCATTGAAACCGCCCTGTACGATCGTAAGAACATCTTTCGACGAAATATGAATTCTCGGCCGCTGGCTGGTTAATGGCCCTTAATACCAATATTTTGTAAGTTTTGAGGTGGTGATGTGATTTTGTATTGGCACTACATTCTGGAGAATAGGCAGTAATGAAGAGCCAATATACCCCTCTCCCCCACTCAACACAACACCTTATTTCGTGCCAAAATCGTCAAAAAGTCTTTAAAAAAATTAAAATGGACGGTGGAAGGCCTATTCAAAGTTATTAGCGTTATTTTATCAATATTTTTTAATGTAGCTATTACTTTGTGGTTATCCATTATAGAAAAATGAAACAATACAACTTTGTATAAACCACTTATATAATGTGCAAATCCGACCGGTTTCGGAAAAAAAAAGTTTTTTTTTGTTTTTTGTTTCCGAAACCGGTCGGAAAGTTATATACAAAGTTGTATTGTTTCATTTATTTTTATTTTATCAAGTCTAATCCTAGGTGGCATGGAAATTAAACCTAATGTTTGCAACATCTTACGAGCCTCCCTGTGGGACATAAACCGACCATAAAACAAAGTCACTTGCAGTATTATAATTAGAACAATTAAAATTAACTGCCACCAAGAATCAGAATTCAAGAGCTGAATTAATTAGACGGAGATTAGAGACAAGATCGCGTTTAACTCAAAAAAGATACCGGGCGGAAGATGGGACAAAAGATCGCGAAGATAAATACATATATAAAGCAAAAGTAACAACAACAAACTTTAAGCAAGATCCAAGCGGGAATAAACTACAATGACACAGTAAAGCTTTTGATTAAGGATTGGTTTATGCACACATAAATATTAAATTTACTCATTGTAGACCTTGCGTCCAGAAAACAGTGTTTCTAATTTCCTGTTAAGATGAATATATACGTGAAATCCTATTTAGATACTATTTTGATTAATCTTTACGACGAATCGGCTTACAGTATGAACATCAAAAAATATGCTACGGATAAATCGAAGCTTTTACTAGTTTTTCTATGTATTGGAATTACAATAAAATTATTATTTACGTAACAAAAAATATAAGCGTAAACCTACAAAAAAATATTTTTTCATGACTTAACTATGAAGTTATACAAGAAACAATTTTTTTTTAAATACCCCTTTATGTCTAAGACTATTTTTGAGGTTTTCCATGTTCTAACTTTTTTTCGTTCTTATAAAATTATGTACAAAATAAATAAAAAACACTTTTTCGCTTACTAGCCTCGTGCAAAAAGACGCTCGATTTTAAAACTTTGCAGGCATGAGATTCGAAATATTTCTAGCGTTTATATTCCTCTTAAGAAGACAATATACCCTAAAATATATTCAGTAAAGAAGCCGTGTATTCAAATTGCGATTCGCGACCCGGGTATTGGACGGACATACTGTCGAATTTGACCTATCAAATAAAAGAAAAAGAGGAAAAATAACGTGGAAATCTTAACGACTTAAGTGAAGAAATCGTGTAAACAAATATACGGCCGCGGCATGGCGTATTGGACGAACGTGTGGTCGAATTCGCCCTAGCGGGCCTGGAGATTCGACCTTTCCGCCGCGTTCATTTTAATTAATTCTGAAAAACGTGATACAAATATTTAAGATGTTTCTAAATGTTTCCCTCCCGAAGTTATTAACTAATCGTCTAGAAAAATAAAATCTGGTTTTTAATTAAACAAAGACAATATAAGCGAAATTCCATCGAAAATCTGGAAACAGAAAAATCAAGAAAGATTTTGTCACCTCTGGGACTCAAACCCAATACCTCTCGCTTTCCGGCCAAATATTACAATTTGAGATTTTTCTTATTGAGTTAAAATACAAAATAAAATCTGGTGCTTACCGCTAACTTTATAGTTGAAAAACGGATTACAAAGTTTCAAAATTGTTGTACGTAAAATATATTAATGGTAAGGTATCGTTTTTATTGATCTTAAATATTGATCTGAATAAAAAAGTTATTATAGTTACGAATTCCCCGGAAATGATTAAAATCTGAGTTTTGAGCAAACAAAAATGATTAGGGTTGTATACCGCCTTAAATAATAAATCTGAAATTTTGTTTATCTTGGGCATTAATTATGTAACAATTTCTAGACATTTTGTTAAAGGTAATTAACAAACAAACAATAAAATTAAGTAACAAATGTACACGTGAAATAAAATAAAATAAAAGATCTCTTCAAAACAAAATAATAAATCAAAACCTAAATTTATTCTGAAATAGTAAGATTGGTAAGCAGGACTCACCAACGAACTAAACATGCATACATAATAAACCATTAAATATTTAACGTAATATATATTTTTTCAAATAAGGAATTTTACCTACAATTGTACAAAGGAAATGTCACTATTTCAATGACAATTATAATATTGCCATAATATTGATCACTTCGATTTGATGACAGCTCGCGGTAGAAACCACGATCATGCGAACCAATCAGGTTAAAAGGATAGTATCGAACATATCGGCCATTGAACCGAAACCGGAATGTGACAAATAAATTTACATGTAGACGAAATGCAAAATAGCCGAGTTAAACAGGACTAATATCGGTACGGTTCATTATGCGCACTGGCACCGTTTCATCTGAAGGAACACGTCTATTGGCAATCTTTAAATTGTTGTGATTTTAGGAAATCTATCGGCGTAAAACACATAGTGGACCCTCGTAAAAGTGTTCATGATTGACGACAAAAACCAGCGCCATGCTTTTGGAAAATTTTGTTCAAATAGTGAAAATACAGAGAGATTATTGTATAAAAGTTTCGAAACTGGAGATGATTTAATGTTGAAGAAAGTGTGAAAGGGTGGCGAATTCTTAGATAAAAATATTAGAATTTAATGTAAAATGTAAAGAAATATCATGTTTTTTCCTGGTACGTACCTTATAAGACAGAAAGGTTGCAGGTTGGTGGTCAGTTGTGTTATATGAAAATAAAATGTATTCAATCGAAAAAAAAAACATAATTATGTCCCAATGGCCATAGCCAGAGGTCGGCGATACTCAGGATAATTTTCAGAGACGGAAACTGTGTTATGAAAGGAAAAAGAGAAATAGAATCATATCACGCATCTGACTATCCAAAGTTAGTTAAATAACACGGCTAAAGCAGCCTTTTCAGGCAATATTTCGATGCGATAGAGAATTTGAAAATAAAAAGACTGAAAATGTTCAAATTAATATTCTTTCAATACTATGCTGAATTTTAAACAAGCGATCTTAATGTTGAAAGACGAAAAGTTTCGTCAGATCTCTTCAAATGAACTACTTGCCAAGCGCTGTTTTAATTAGCACCCACCATACATACTAAACATTCGTAATGTCGAAACTCCGTCACGTAGTCTCCCTAAATTTAATAAACTACAAACCGAGCGAAACACCCAACGGAGGAAAAAAGTAATAATGAGAGTGAGTCCCCAAAGCTAGGGGTCGGGAGGAGGAACAAACTTTTCGCGCCTCTGGAATTGGCAGAAGAGTGAAGAACGGAGAGGCAACAATAGGTAATGCTCCCTATAATATTATTCAACCGGCGAAAGTCTAATGAGGAATTGTACTTCAGGGTAAACGAACATCTGGAACTTTTAAATTATATTAACTGTATCACATGAATTTTACACGTCACAATACATTTTCTAGGAAGGTGGCAAAGGAAATATAGTACAATGGCTTATAATAAATATATTTTACTTAATGTGTCATGTTGTAGATATTTTGATGTTAACAATATGAACTTAATATTGGGAGGTTCATATTATGAATTTTAAACCATGAACTTCATAATATTATGTAATTAGGTAGATAATGTAGATTAGTTCGTAGGGCGAGGTTCACAAAATGAAACTTATATTTTGAGGTTTATAGAAGGAATGCGAGGTTCGCATCACGAGTTACAAAAATACCCAAACAATTGATGCCCCAACTATTATAAATATGGGCAGGATACATTGATACATGAGGTATGACTACCGATGGACGTGGCCTATACATACTTTCGTAGTGCCCAGGAAAGCAAAAATAAATAAAAACTGAGAAGAATAGAATCAAATTGGGAGACATTCACCCAGCGCCCAGCAGTGAATAGACAGTGACTGTTAAATTATCAGATGTTAAATATATTATTTTATACAGTTACAGATTCTTCACCCATCAGGCTAATTTGTTCGCTTTTCGGAACATCTCAAGAAGTTCTCATAGAAATCGTTGTATCTCCCTTACTATCATAGTGAGAAATAAGTTTTAAACGGTGTTAGAAAGAGAAAATACCGCGCTTTATATTTAAATCTAAAAATTAACCACGAAAGAAGTAAAATGTCCCAACACCTTTATAAACCAAAGTTTCAGAACGCAATTTGAAAAAAATCGAGTGCAGTTCACACGCGGTAGAAGTGAAACCTTCACCACACAATCTCAACCAATAGGAAACATGAAAAGTGAACTCATAATCAAAGCGGCTAATGCGGTTAGGTTTCGTCCTATCTCTTTCTCTCGCAGGCTAAATCCTTTAGATGTATATGTTGGTCTTTTTAGTGTCATTTTCTTTCATCGAGTTTCGAATTACAATGGTGCTAAAGAAGTTTCTTTGAATTTTGAATTAATTATTTTTACATGGAACGACAAAAGTGAGATAACAATAAATTTTATAAAGCGTTAGTCTATTAAAATATCTACGTGTTTATTTTTTTTTTGTTTTAGTTAGAAAAAACGTAAAATGAGCCATTTTTAAAACTTTTTATGTTTGCAAAATATTTGTGTGTCAAAAATTACATGTTTATTTTGAATTATAACATTTGAAAGCGTATTTTATATCACCTTCATAGACAGTGTTTAGTTTTCGGATGCGTTAAAAAATAAACCATATATTTGGATTTTATTGCAAGGCCAAAATATTTTGACCCATATTTGAGTCATATTCCAGCAATCGCATTATGATCTTCTCTATCTCAAGAGTAGAGGTCAGATGAAAATGTCACGTCATTTGTTTTTAAATTGTATATTGTGCTTCGTGAGATTGATTGAAATAAAGAGATATATTATGCAGGTGTTTGAATAACAATGGAAATACGTAACTAGAGGTTATTCTTTAATTATATGTACCTACGTAAGAGCAATATTACTTCGTGGTAGAAAAACATAAATGAGCGCCGCTTTCCATAAATAAGTTAGTTCACACAACGCCAACAGAATTGTAGACTTTAAGCAAACATTTTTCTTAATCAAATCTAAAAAAACCGCGACCTTTTGAAAATTCATAGACGTTTACGTGGGTGCATCGCTGAGATATTTCTCGTGTAATTCATTAAACAGCGGTAGCACTACATTCAATCTGAAATTTTGGGATGTTCTTTCATTGCAAAAAAAAGTAAAAATGCATAATAACTTGCGAGTACTTGGCATATGTTGTAATGCCACTCAAAAAAATAAAGTGTTTACGTTTTAATTCTGTGTATTGAAGTGCCTTTGCATAAACGGGAATATTTTTGTTCCATTCCGTCTGGTGCGTACACGAATAAATCAGAAGGTTTTCCAAAGCGTGAACATACCACATACAGCTGACCGTGTGAGAAGCATGAATTTTCCAAATTTACCCACTGCTATCCCCTACCGCTACTTTATCTCTTTTGCAATCCCTCCCTCTGCACCTCTCTTGTCCCACATTCCTCTATCCCCCCTCTCCTGCTTGTCCCTTCAAATGTGTCCACGTGCCCCTCCCGCGTTCCCCATCTGCCTTCCCCCTCTCGCGAATCCCCCCCTCTCTTTCATTCCCCTTACCGTCCCGGATCCCCAAGTCACTAAAATATATGAAATAATTAATTAAATGAAGACAATATTAGCGAAATTCAATCGAAAATCTCTCTGGGACTCGAACCCAGGACCTTTCGCTTTTAATGGGCAAATGCGCTACCACTACCATAAATGCGTCTAAGAACCACTCACATTATCTTCATTTTCTAATATATTATTTTATTCGCATATCTAACACACTGTAATAAAGAGGGAAGATTTGATTGTTTGTTAGTTTGCATTGAATAGGCTCCGAAACTACTGAACCGATTTGAAAAATTCTTTCACCAATAGAAAGTTACATAATCAGCAAGTAACATAGGCCGTATATTATGGTAAGTTCTGGCGTTATGAAATTTATGCGTTATTAATGAAAATTAGTCATTTAATTGATATTTAGCATCAAAATTATAAAATTATATGTATACAATGTTTGAAAATGTACCAATGTTGTCATTATGTACCTGCTGACAAACTACATAAGTAGTTTAGCGGGTTTAAATGTAAATAAAAATAATAAAATTAAAAAAATAAATAAAAAAATAGTGTAAATGTAAAATTCTTTCACCGATAGAAAGTTACATTATCAGCGAATAACATAAACTGTATATAATGGTAAGCTTTTAATTTTGGGAGGCGGGAATGGGTACCGCCGCCCCGGGAACCTTTATTGGATAACCAACACCTCTGCCATGGGTCACCCCAAGTGGTTCGCTACGTTTGGTGATTTAGCAGGGGTGCCCGGGTTCATGGGGTGAGGTTTGTGTAGGTCTAGGAGGCGGATGACCAGGACATACTGAACCCCAGATTCCTACCCACCCCTTAAACCCTTTTCCTTCCCAGAACTCTCCTCTCCTTCCTTTCCTTAAAAAAAACCCCTCCAAACAGCATCCCCAAAGATGACATAGGCCCTGAGGGAAATTATTTTCCTCAGGGCCACCTGTGTGGAGCTCATGTAAAAAAGCTCTGGCGTAATGAAATTTGTATAAATGAAAATACAAATTTCGTATATTTTTCATATATTTTAGCGGCAGGGAGGAAAGGGAGGGGGAAGGTGGGGTTAGCGGAGAGGGAAGAGACGAGGGAGGGGGAAGGCGGGGAAGGTGGAAGGGAACGGGGACACACGGGAAAGGACATGCAGGAAGAATCAATTTATTTCTCTGAATGGCATTGCAACGCATGCTGGGGACCAGCTAGTTTTATATATTATAAGATTAATACAAAATAATGAGTAGACTTAAAGATAAAAACCGCTGTAATACAAGATTTTTCGTTAATTCTAATAAGGTCGGCAAGTTTGTTAGAGATAATAGAGCTGTACCATAGCCGCATAGCGGAGTACGGGAACGTTTACAACATATTTACCCGTTATATATAGCAGATAATAAGCTCGCCTGGGATTTCTAGTTGGAAGCTCGCACTGTATGCACCACAAGATTGAAACGCTTTGAGAGAGCTTTCAATTGCAAAGAAAATATTATGACTAGCGTGGTGAGAAAGCGCAGGAACATAATTCCACATTATTGCACATTGTACACTGGGTGCGGGTATGAAAACAACGTAGGTAAAATAACTCTAAACTCGAACAGCTTCAAATTATCATTATTATTATTGTTACTAGATTTTGTATCATAATAATTGTTATATTCTTGTATTATCTTTACCATAGGTGCGTCATAACTTTTTCCATTTGATATTGCTTCTGCGGGGAAACCGGACGAGATCAAAAACTCGGTTTCTCGGCGATTTTGTCGCGATGGGGTGATGATATATGTAATGCTTTCGGTGTAAAACATATTGGCAAACAACGATTCGGTACCTATTTCCTGCTCATTTCTGATAAAATAATTTGAGTACATAAAATTGAGCACTAGATTTTTAAAGTGAAAATTTCTTTAGCACCGTTGTGATTAGAAACTCCATGAAACGGAAACGAGCGACACTAAAAAGAGACGAACATAGACATCTATAGGATTTGACCTGCGAAAGAATGAGTAAGCAATAAAATATTTATTAAATTCACGGGTACAATATAATACGATAAATCCACAGTCCCACGCAAGCCTCCATTGGTATAGTGGTAAAAAGCGCCTGACGAACCTTAGCGCCCAGTCATTTATCAGACAAAGGGATCGAATCCTTCAAAGTCCAATAAAAAAAAATTACATTTTTATTTTTGTTAAATCAAAATCCAAACTTCAAACCACTCCAAAATGAACATGCAAAAGAAAACAGAAGAAAGCGAAATCTAGCGAGTTCGAAGAAGAAAACATAAATACTAACAGGATGACCAAATGTATAGGAAAAGGTGCACTGGAATTCGACCATAAAAATATGGAAAAAAATCACCCTTCACGTTGGTATAAAAGTGCTTCATAGTCTCCCCCAACGATATTGAAATATTGAATATCTTTGATCTCCCCACACTTGTCTACTTTAGTTTTCTAAAGGTTTCACTTCTACAGCGTGTGAATTGCACACTCTGATTTTTGAAGTAAAACTTCTTTAAGCACGCTTGACTTGGGGAGTAAGCTGGTGAATGCGTGACGAGAGCGTTACGAAAAGTGTGATCGGGCGAGGCGAACGGAAGTTAGTGAAGTTTTACTTCAGTCGTGTGGTCTAAAGCACACTAGTTTTTTTATTGTATGATGCACTTTAAACAATTTATTTTACTTCGAAGCATTATGATTAACTGATGATCATATAGGTACTCCGGGAAAGTAAAAAGTAAAAATAAAAAGGGTATAAAAATAATGTGTTTTTTTTTTTAAGTCAGAGGATCGTGGTAATTTGAAAAGGAATAAAATTATCACATTTACAAACACCATAGGTACCACTTTCTATTTAACTTATTTTTTTGCTGTCGATGACATATTGATTTGAAATAAATACCTGTTTTAAATTCTAACGCTACCGAAATATCCATATAAAATAAATAGTTGTTTCCACTGAATAAATAAACTTTCGTAAAACTTGGTATGCTGTCAATTAATTGATTAACTAATTAAAATTATTAGATACTAGCTGAAGTCCTCGGGCTTTCCACAGAACTTTCGAAATCAAATGTAGACAGTGAGCTTCCTTTACATACAAATCAAATCCATACCCCCCGCTCGCCAGCCCGCTCGTCCACCACATGCGGACATTCTCCATTATATATTATATATTTCAACCATTTTACACAAAACCGTGACAAATTATATACATAAACCTTCCTCTTGAAATGAATCAATATATTGGTGAAAACCGCATGAAAATCTGTTCAGTAGTTTTTAAGTTTATCGCGAACAGACAGACAAAGAGACGTGGCGGAGGACTTTAATTTATAATATGTAGAGATATTTCAACCAATTTACACAAAACCTTGACAAATTATATACCTAAACCTTCCTCATGAATCACTTTGGTGAAAACCGCATGAAAATCCGTTCAGTAGTTTTTTGAGTTTCTCGTGAACAGACAGACAGACGGGGCGGAGGATTTTGATTTATAATATGTAGAGGGTTATTGGCCAACTCAGAAACACCTCAGAAAGGTCATTAAGAGTGATGATAAAAAAAATTGGTTAAATAGGTTAAGTTAGGTTAGGGTTACCGGCGATTTTTAAATTATTTTTTTGAGACATCAAAGCGCATCTCCCATCTAGAAACGTAGACTGTTTAATTAGAAAATCTTTAAAAGCGATGTGACAAACATGGGAACAACTTTATTTGAATACATTGAACATCCTTAGCGCGAAGTTTTAACAACATGTATATTGCTATATTACTAAACGTTGCATTTTGCATTTTCAAATTACTGACTATATTTGCATTTTTGGTCTGTGCCCAACCTTTTAAAATTGTTTACACTTGATGCACTGATACACTGAACAAATTTCAGAGTCTTCAAAATAGACAAATTAATAATATGGAAATTAATCTGTGAAAACATGTTTTATAATGTTGAGCGCTTGAAGTTGAACTACACACTGCCTAAAATTACAATTTTAATTAATTTAATAGTCTTTGTTCACACGAAGCAAATTGTTTGTGATGTGACATTATACATTAAAATAATACAATAACTTACAAAACAATTATTAAACACCACCAACAAAGTTGGTTTTATTTTAAAATTTTATGGTTTTTGTTCACAAAAAACCGGATAGTTTGTGATGTGACATTATACTTTAAAATAAAACAATAACTTTGTAAACACCACTTATTAACCATTGTAAACACCACCAACAAAGTTTTTGTTTTATTTTAAAATTTAATAGTTTTAAAAATGAACTGTAAATGTGAATGTGTGAAAATCTATTTCATATTCATTTCAACTTATTTATATAATATTAGGTCGTTAAAAGACACTACCGCCAACTGCATTACTCTTACAATTGCTGTATTGCATGCATTTTCACAAGATTCTTCAAAAAATTACTTTAACTTTTAAAGTGATGGATTACTAAGTAAAATTATATGATTTTGGTGTGCAAATTACATCGCTTAGAAATATTCTAAATGCTTTAATTAAATACTGCGAGTAGAACACATATTTGCCTTTGAAATAATCGAATATTTTTTTTATTAGTTAGAAAAAAATAAAAAGTATCAAACCATAAGAACTGCTTTGTTCAAAATCTCTTATTTACGAACCCCTTTCCGCTTATGGTTTTATTGTATAATGTAGAAAATTTAATTCTTCAGAAAAGGTCGTAAAACATTTAAACATTTATACCTGAGCTAAGAAAAATTAAATAAAATACGATTTTAGTAAGGGTCAACCGAGATCTCGGTCTCGGTCTCGGTCTCGGCATTTTCAGCTACAAATTCTACCGAGAACTCTGTCTCGTTTCTCGGCGAAAAATCAACCGAGACCGTTGTATTGGTATTCGTCACCATATCAAGTACATAAGAGTGCAGAAAAAAAGATTTTTATTAGCACCGCCTACTAGTGTAGCAAGTGAACAGCTCTTTAGCAGAGCTGGTCAATTATACGACATGAGGCGACACTCTTTGAAGGGTGAAAACGCAGAAAAATTGATTTTAGTGCTACAACATCATGTTGTCAATTTTGATTATTAAAACTATTTAAATATATACTATGTTATACACTAACTAACTTAAGAAATATTTATATACAAATTGTTTTGATTCATTTGCTGTATCCTTTTCGAGTCACATTCTTTTTGTTTCTTTACCCGCTCGTAAAGTAGAGGGATGCGTCACTCACGTTAATAATAATAATAATTATTTTTTGTAATCACGTTTAAACATCCACGTTAATTATAATATGGATTTTGTCATCACGCTTGAAGAATGTCTCGATTCTCAATTTTTGCAAGCGATTTAAATGACCAAACATTTATCTATTGTTAAACAGGCATTCGATACTAAATTTGTACTTTAAGACATTGTTTTTTCTCTTCGCTTATTCTTTTTTTTTATGAGTTCAAAATTGTAATTATTAACTAAAGCTTCTACGAGGAATTTAACAACACTTGTTTCATTCAATAAATAATATGTTAATATAATTAATCAATGTAATATGAAATAATGATATGAACTAAATTTGTCAATTTGACTGGCCTAAAACAGGATCCATTCCTAGTAGGCTAGTCAAAGTTTCCACATAATCACATAATTTCATTTCCATTGTTTCATTGTATAATTTTATGTGAAATAAATATTATTATTATTATTATTATTACTATGTTATGCAAAAATAACGCATTTTCAGTTTTTCTCAATTTATCTATTCTCGGTCTCGGCCGAGATTTTAATTTAATCTCGGTCTCGGCCGAGAACGACTGTCTCGGTCGACCCTTAGATTTTAGGCGTTGTTTTTTTTTTAACCAATACAGGGAGCTGGAGTTAAAATGAAATTTAAACCTAATCGCCATATAACATAAGGGGTGTTAATGTGAGCGGCCCGATCCCGAATTTTACACGAAGTGGTGCATCACCTTACATTCAATTTCTTGATTATTCTGCCAAAATAGGAAATAATTCACGTAGATCGTATCAATAAAATTTTACTACACCCGTTTTCACCCGAATCTTCAATTTTATATCAACTTATTCAATTATAATCTCTTGACTATTCTTTAATGATATATTCGTTTTGCATTACTAAATTGACTTATGAATAGATAGTACCCTTTAAAGTTGTATTGCACGCACTTTCGCCCGTCTCTTCGATATCATAATTAATTTATCCAATTATATTATAGGCACCTACATTAATTCACGTATTCGTAGATATTGGCCCTTAAATTGTATTACACGCACTTTAACCCGATTCTTCATATCATAATCAACTTTTCCAATTCAATTTCCTAATTAAAATGTATAAGTATTGTAATTGATAGGATCAGCGTTTGTTCGGGGTCTTTCCCTTTCCGCGTGGAGTTGGCCGAATGTAAACAAATAAGACGCCCCTCCCCATCACACCCATCCACCCCTCTTGCGGGCGAAACGAAACGAAAGGTTGGGATAGGAGAGCGACAGGCGGCATAGGCGCGTCTGCCGAAATCCTGACGGGCCAGGCGAGGGGGGGATGCCGGTTAATGGAAAGGTTCGGGAGGGCGGTAGGACACTGCGGGGCGCGCGGGGGTCAAGGTCGCAGTTGGTATTGATCTGCGCGCGTGTGTTGGTGGGACCGACAGGGGCGCGCGGTAGTATTGGTGCGTTGCGCCACAAGGAATGCTTGACGGGGGTTTTGGAATGCGCGCGGAATAATTTGAGACACTTTGATAATATGTCGATAAAACGATTTTTTATTTATTTGTTTTTGTTTTTAAGTTCTAACTACCACGCCATTTCACCGTAGACGTAATCAGAGACCTTTCTATACACTCCCATTTTTTATAATACTCTTATTTTATACTAACACTTTTTAAAGACCGGACTCATTTTTTTGATTCACGTAATTGTATCATCTTAGGGCGTCTTCGTCTTAGGGAATCTTCGATTCCTTTGTGCGTTATAATTTATAATAATTGATTACATTCTTGATACATTTTACTAGTCTTTCTTCGTTTATATGCTAGAAGTGTTCAAATATATATGACGCAAATATGAATAGTAGAAGATGTCGGGACGCCCGAGGAAGACAAGGCACAACCAAGTAAATCAGACAATTGAGCGGAGCCATGTCAAGAGTCAGATTAATAGAAGAGCATGTAGAGGCGACGTGTGAATGTGAACGAGGCAATATGTGTGTGCCTAGACCGAGTTGTTTGGGGCCCGTCCTCTCTGCCTACCCCTACAGCGAAACGGCGTGACGTTAGTTCGTTTGGTTAGTTAAGTTTTCTAACCATTTAAGCGTCGTCGGAGCTCGACATTAGTAATACGGTAATACATGGTAACACACTGGATCTCATTTCTAGTCAATTCAAACTACCTTCGTTCTTCCTCTGCGAGTCCCGTACACCATTGCGGATAAACAAAGCATATGAAATAACGTAACCTGACTCATCAATCAATGTAGAATGATTACGAGTTAGGTAGAGCATTATTAATAGTCACTCATAGGAGGCTGTGAGAGGCATACCAGTGTGGAAACAGCTGCGGCACCGCGAAGGGCGACGCGACGCGCATGGGTTCTTATCATCAACTGCCCCCCAATTGGAAAAGTGTTGATTTACCCAATGACGTTACAATAATTCTGTTTACTGGGATTTCTTGTGGGCTTGTGTTGTAATTAGAAGGATTTTGATAACAAAGTAGCAAGTTTATAACCTTTATTTAGTTAGAATCCCGGTTGATGTTGAAATTTTCATGAAATAGTAGTTATTTAAATAATATTATCATTATGTTTTTCTAAAAAATTCAAAATTTCACTTAAAATATTTGAAGCACATTGATGTGATTTTTCATCTGACATCTGATTTTTCAACTCACTGGCGCTATAAAATCATCCAAATATTATTTACATATTGAAGTCTGTTCAACAGCATTACCGGCAACAATTTAATTGCAAGAACGGAATGCTTCCATAGTTATCGACGACAGAATGTATACGTGTTGTTAACTCAACTACTTTTGTTAAATTGCTTCAATTTTGACTTTTATGAAATTACTTTTGACTTTTTCATCTAATTTCGTTAAGCCTCTTCCTGGGCTTACCTGACAATTATTCAGGCGCTCCAAAGAATCTACAACAGTACCTGTTTAGCTAAAAAAATATGCATACTTATGTATTGCTTTAATTTTTTTACTGAAATATTAACACAAATAAAATAAACAAATATTAAATATAAAAAAAATTATTAAATATAAAATTTATACACGTCCATGATATTAATTATCTGTAAATTCATAATCTTTCTTTCTCTTTCATCCCTGTCGTTGTTCGTTCGCCTTATTGTTTGCTTTATCTAAATTAATTTTCCTAGATTTTCATCGTTATGTAGATTTATTTATATCTCGAACTAATCTAACATACATTTTGTTTTAAGTTTATATAAAATATCAGATTTTACTAATATCGCACCTATAATCAGAACTTACCAATATCTCACCGTTACATTATTTTATTTTATCTTAGTATGTATATGATTATTATAAAACATTATAATGTAATTGGTTTTTAAAAGTATATACCTATTTTATTTTAATACTCTTTTTTATTGCACTGGATAAAAACTCGACAACAAGGGCAGGTGTTAGTAAAAAAACAGAAAATCTGTTAAATGTTTTTTTACTCAATAGAGAAAATCAATAAACAATCATTAATTTTTTATATTTTTGAATGTAGCTATTACTTTGTGGTTATCCATTATAATAAAATGAAACAATGCAACTTTGTATAAACCACTTATAAAATGTGCAAATCCGACCGGTTTCGGAACAAACGTTCCTTCGTCAGGGAAAGCTTATACTAATTTGACAGTTTAGAACAATGTTTTATTAGGGTAGGGGTGGAGCCGTTGTTAGTTAATAATGTAGATTGGGTGGGTAGGTATTAGTGTAGAGTATATATAATACCTACCCACCCAATCTACATTATTAACTAACAACGGCTCCACCCCTACCCTAATAAAACATTGTTCTAAACTGTCAAATTAGTATAAGCTTTCCCTGACGAAGGAACGTTTGTTCCGAAACCGGTCGGATTTGCACATTTTATAAGTGGTTTATACAAAGTTGCATTGTTTCATTTTATTAATTTTTTAATTATTATAAGCAATAATTAAGCAAATTACGTTGGCGTCATGTATCTTTTCTCGGAAGATTTTTCAATGTGGATGAGTGTTTCAGGCTGATAATTATTGCTTATAATAATTGTTACCCTTTGTGCTATGCATAAAAATCTTGTCTTAAACGTTAGTTTAACAATAAAAATAATAATTAATATTTGACAAGTTTAAGTATTTCCCCAATAAATGAAGACATAATTTGTCTCGACGCCACCTAGCGAGGGATTTTAACACTAACAATGTCTCTCTCGCAAAAATAAAGTTGGTTGTTTTCAGGTGGAAAAAATATAATAAGAAGTAATTGTTGAATGAAACACTAGTATATATTGAATCATTTGGCGGGTACAAGATAAGCCGCCATAGCTCAATTGGGAGAGCAGCCGACCGGCAATCAGAAGGACACGGGTTCAAGTCCCGTTGGCGTCATGTATCTTTTCTCGGAAGATTTTTCAATGTGGATGAGTGTTTCAGGCTGATAATTATTGCTTATAATAATTGTTACCCTTTTTGCTATGCATAAAAATCTTGTCTTAAACGTTAGTTTAACAATAAAAATAATATTTAAATTTTTATTGGAATAACTCTTGTTACAATAACTAAGTTTGTACCCATAACGGTAGCAACCAAAAACAGTGAAAAATTGGTCGAAGACGATATTATTAATTCTGAAATTGAAATATGACATCAACAAAAATGGCTTAAAAGGTCCCAATGGCGGTATTTGGTAAAGACGTTTGTCCCAGTAGGAAGAGTCCTGGGTTCGAAATCCAGTTGCGACCGTTACTTTTATATTTTTCTGTGACTCGTTATTTTTCATATTTTTATTTAGATTTATTAGACTTTCCTAAAATGTGAAATCGCATGCCATAATGGAGGGTATGACCGAGGGGACAAACGCTAGGGGACGCCCACGCCGAGAGTACCTGGAGGACCTGCTGGTGGACGTGCGCTGCTCATCATATGCAGACTTCAAAAGAGCCGCAAAAGACAGGGAAGAGTGGAAGAAATGTATAGATGAAATTGCTGCAAACCAATCCCACGATTGAAACCAGAGAGAGAGAACAATCAAAATTAAAAATATGTATTTCTTGGGAATAAATAAAATATAATAAATAAAAATATTAATATTATATTGGGAGAAGTATCACTTGCTCCATTTGATATTGAAAGGCAAGATAGAGGGTCGCCGAGGGCCTGGTAGGAGACAAATGTCTTGGCTGCGTAATATACGAGAGTGGACCGGCATTAGAAGTGTGGAGGAGCTATTCCGGGCAGCGAAAGACAGAGAGATATTCTCAAGAGTGATCGCCAACGTCGGGGGGACCTGATACGGCACACAAAGAAGAAGAAATAAAAATAATCCCTAAAAAACAATGAAAGAATTCCAAAATTTCAATTAGGTAATAATTGGTTGTATTACGGAGTGAAAGGCCCGAAAGTTGTGGAATTGACATTATATGTTTTAGTACACCCACCAAACACGTTTATTGTTTGTGTTATTATTCGATTTTGTTTTATCTTTAACTTAAATGGGTAATTGATATCCTTACTAATTAGTATTCTGTTTTCTAATTAGTACGCTATCTAAACACAATTTTCTTGAGTTTAGGGATTTAAAAGGGATGATACATTTCTAGGCATTTTACCAAAAAGAAATTCCAACGCAAAATCAACAGGTCTACTTGGGGGCCAAATGTAAGTGCTTTTATTTGGCCCCTTGTAAAATAAATACGTAATATGAAAAATTACTATAAACATACGCCCTTCTACAAATTCTGTGGTGATCTCAACATCAATATGATCACTGTGCCATTATGATGGGTTTATTATCAGTAGGTACGAACCTAATGATGATCAGGTTCGGAAAGTCACCAGCTACCGTTGGAAATAACGTCTCAACACGGTATGAATATGAACACACTCGCATTTGCACATGTAGTGTTATGACTGAGTTTGGTTGGATGTAGGAGTGGGTTTGAGTATGACGATGAGCGTATAGAAGAGGGACAGGTGGGGGGGAGGGGGTCGGCGTGTTAATTCGGGAGCCACATCCTTCCGCGCCAATGCTGCGGGTAAACACGCCCGAGGGGTGGTATGACGTCATTATATTCGAATCCTATTTACACCGCCCAAAAGTGCACGTTGTATTATTAATTATTCTAAATTGAAAACTTGCGAAGAGCTCTCCTCGCTTTCGAGATCCCCAGGCACGAATTATACAGAGTTGGATATTAATTGAGTTTATAATCAGTTTAGATATTCTAAAATGATTTTAATAGAAGGATGTATATTCAAATATTGACGGTTAAATGTGATTGCGCCGTTCAATGTCAAGCATAAGGCACATAATTTAAAAAAAAAAAAAACATGTGTGCAGTTCACTCGTGGTAGAAGTGAAAATTTCAGAAAACTAAACCTCGAGAGAATGCGACGAATGCAGAGCATCAGGAGGAGTATAATGTAGGGTTTATTTATTGTAATATTGTTGCCAAGTTTAAAAATGATTTTACATTTTATTCTAAGAAGCACCGCCCGAAGAGGAGGCCGATAGGCTACGAAGCGCCACGCAGAGAGGACACCGATTAGTCTATCTCATTATCTCGCAGGCTAAATCCTATAGACGTATGCGTCTGTCTCTTTTTAATGTCGATCGTTTTTATTCATCGAGTTTCAAATCACAACGGCGCTAAAACAGTTTTCACTTCAATAAGAATCACAATGAATAGATAAGTTCTTTTTCTGGGTAATATGTTTGCCGAGTGAGGAATCAAAAAGAAACTACGGTTCTGTTTTCGCAGAGGTACTTCGTCGTCAGTGTCAGCTTTTAGAAAAGCGGATCCCACTACTTTCAAAGAAAAAGCTGACACACAAAGCTCGCTGAAATGTGACGAAAGTGCTGAAAAATGGCCACATTATATCCCAAGAAAACAGTGTTTAAAATTTACGGAGCACATTTTGTAGGAAATGGACGAATCCAAATTGTGAGAGGCACTCAAACTCATTTTAATAAAAAAAAAATTAATGGGAGGTACTGCAAACAGGCAAACATAAAAATGTAATGTTTTAAAAGGGGCGAGTTTCTCGAAAAATAAAACAAGAACTAGAATACCTCAAATAACAGGAAATAATTTAAGCGATATCGAGTTGATTAGTGAAGTCTTTTTTTTTCATGATAAAAGCTTGGAAACAGGCATCCTGAAATTTCTGAAATTGCAAATACCCTCATATTCTGAAGATATATAAAGTGCCTCAGCGCAACCGAAATACAAATGCAATCAGTTTTTAATTTTCGTACGGCAAAAACCTAAATATTTTTCAATTCCGGTTTACTTAAAATTGCTGGAATTCGTAATCAAATAATTCCTCGAATTTAGTTAGAGCAAATTATGATACTGATAATCTGCAGCTAGATTTCAACCAACAACATTGATATAAAAATTTTCTATTACAATTCTTTAGAAATGATTGGTTTTATCGATGTGCGCTGAAACGGTAAATCGGAGTGGAGGTGAATCCTGGAATTTATAGAGAATTTCGTCCGTGAAATATAATTCAACGGCACGTGTACCAAAATATGAAAGTCCGAACTAGCCGGACACAACACAGATTTTCTGGTCATAGAATAAATAGCCTGACGCAACCGTGAGCGATATGAAGCCCATCGGCAAATCTGACAACAAAGGTAGGTTTTATCATATTACGTGAAACAGAAAATATTTTACAAATTAATAAATATTTAATAAAGAGATTGTTGAAAGCTGAAAAGGCCGACCGAGAAAAATGTGACCACGACAGAATGAAAATTGATGATAATAACTAAACGTCATTGTAATATTTTTTTTATCATTGAAAATATTTAAAAAAAAAACACACTAAGACGCTGAGAAAATAAAACGGTCGCAACTCGGACTCGAACTCGAACCTGTTTTTCTATTTTCATTGATCATTGTTAATATTATTTGCAATAAATAAAATTCATTATAGTAACTTATAATGTAAGATATTAAAATAAATTAAATATCTGGCCAACGGAAAACTACTCATTTGATATCTCAAAGGCAATTAAAGAAGAAGACAACACTTCGCAAATATTTCCACCCAATGATGGATCCTTCCAAACTATACTGGTGGTTTAGTTAGCCAATTAGGATCGAGTGTATTGAAAACATCTTGAGAAGTTGGCGAGATTCTTAGCGAGCCAGAGCGAGGGTTTCGCATTTCCACGAGGTAAACTTATCCGGAGGAGCATTCGGGGAAGTTGCTTGTAGACACATAGCTTGTAGAGCTTTTTTCGTATTATTTAAGAATGCTTTTAATGCCAAATAAATTTATAGCTAATTTGATCAATAAAATTGTGAGAGAAATACATATCAGTAAGTCAAAAAATCGGTAAATAAGGAGGAAAGCGATTAACTATCCTCGAAATTAACGAAAAATCGCAACATTTGCCTGAAAAACAAAAGATCACGAAGGATTCACTCTTTTTTCAGTGCAAAGGATGAAAATTATAAATGAATATGGAGTAACTATTTCTGTTAGAATGCATTTAGAGAACACCAAAAACGTGCAAGCTGTAACTGACGCCAAGAGAACATCTACTAAATACTAAGAGATTTTTCTAAACATTATGTGTTATGCTTTTTCTCAAGTATGTAAGGTATTAAGAAATACAAATAAACGTATAAACACACACTATTAATAAATGTTACAGTTACAGCTTCAAACGGATGGTAATGTAATTTTGAACATGTTAACTAATAATTTAGGCGCCGCCTGTACCTTATTTATTTATATTATATACCGGCATATACCTACAGAACTTGTTTGTTGTTTGGTTTTAATGTTATCACTATCACTGACAACTTTGGCAAATCAAGTATTTTGAAATGTTGGCACTTATGTGTCACAGTTGTAGGTAAATATGAATGTCATTAAGCTACTAGATTTAAGTCAATAATCATAAGTCTTAGTCATAAGTCACTAGCTATAAGTCTTAGATATAAGCCACTAGCTACAAGTCTTAGATATAAGTCACTAGTTAAAATTACAAATCTTAGTTATACCAATTTTATTATATATTTACTTGTACAGAGCCCTTGGGGTGATTTCTAACAAAAACGGCGCTATATAAATTAGCCAAGTATTATTATTATTATATATTCGCGTATTTTGCTATAAGGTAATATGCCGCAATAGGTATAAAAAGATTGGTATAATTAAAAAATTAAAAATAAATTGTGGTACCCTCTCCAATCAAGGATTTAACTTTGGAATCGCCATTGATCTCTTTAAATGTGCCGTTAGAAACGTCAATTGCGATTCAAACATTTGTACCTACATAATTGATTTCGCACAAGAACGAATCGTTTTGACGACTCCTATGTTGTGTTCAGCAGTGAAAAGAAATGCCAGTTTTTGTGTACCCTTCCTCCCACTGAACTATCTCATGAACCCTGCCAAATCACCAAATGTTGGTAGTCCAATAAAAGGCTAAAGTTGACGGGTAAATTACTATTATAAAAATATTTTATATTAATTTGATCCAATTAAGTCAATACAACGTAGTTCTACAATGAATTAACCATTTACAAAATTAGAATAACAACAAAAAAAAAAAACAGAGTGTGCAATTCACATGCGGTAGAAAACTTCAAAAAACTACTAGAGTAGACAAGAGTGGGGAGATTACGAAGCACTTTTTTATCGATGTGAATGATAATTTTTTCCATATTTTTGTCGTCGAATTCCAGTATAGGTACATTTTCCTTAAACATTTTGCCATCTTATTAGTATTTGTGTATTATTTTTCGGAGTCGCTAGATTTCGCTTTCTTTGGTGTTTTTTTTGCCTGTTCATTTTGGAGAGGTTTGAAGATTGGATATTGATTTAAAAAAAAAAAAAATAGGATTTCGTAGGATTTGAAAATCTGGCCGCTAAGGTTCGTCAGGCGCTTCATACCACTAGACCAAAGGAGGCTTGCATGGAACCGTGGATTTATCGTATTATATTGGAACCGAGGACCTGTGAAATAAATAAATATTCCTATATATCCTCTCGCAGACTAAATCCTATAGATGTATGCGTTTGTTTCTTTTCAGTATCGCTCGCTTCCATTTCATCTAGTTTCAAATCAAAACGGTGCTAAAGAAGTTTTCACTTTAAAAAAGTATAAAGCAGGGATGGCGAACCTTTACGTATAAAAGAAATGTGTAATGAGGTCATAGACATGCCATCTTATAATTTTTACTTGTGGGGGGGCGGGGGGGGGGGGGTACCCTCTTGAAAAGGTTTATTATGCCGAGCAATGACATTTGCAGTCGCGTAACTTGCCGCGATCGTATGACAATTTTTGCCAACATATTTAATCATAGATGTTGACTGTTTATTTCTTTTTGCACTTTTTGTTTTTTTGCTGAACTAGCCATATTAAATAACATTTAAATCATAGATAAAACTCAAATAAACTTTAAAATACAATTATATAAACGAAATTCACTATTATGTTATGCATAAAGAAACTATGCGTCATTCATTAGCAATAGAAACTCGAGATGTAGATTGTAGGTACGAAATCAAACGAGTGAGCGCCGCGCATCCCTCCGCCACCCCGCGCACCGTACCACGTATCGCAACCCGCGCACCGCACCTGAATATTCGTAGCGTGGAGATCACTCACACACACTGATCAGTGACGTGCCCAAAATATTTACAATATATGTACACAATATTTTGGGCACGCGTGCTATTGGTTCGCCATCCCTGGTATAGAGTAATTGAGTATGAATTACATGGGACGATGAATACAAGTTGATAAAGCAATGTATATGCGCCTAGACATCATTGTTTGTCGGTCCTTCCTCCGCGAGGAATGGCGCGTTCATTAGTCAGTAAAAATAAAATGACTTTTATTCTGATGAGATTACAGGTACAGTCCGCTAAAAGTAGAAGGCTTAGCAGCCCGTGAACAGCTGGGAAAATGATTGGCCTTACTACCGTTAAAAAGGTTGTGTACCACTGCTCTAAATTCTTTCTAAATTTATTCAAACGAACAAATGAGATGGGAATTCTGGATGAGCAAGTGTTCATTGGTATCAAAATCCTTTTTTGTGTGCAAAGAACAGCCTCGAACTGTGTGCGCCGAAGTATAAAAGAAAAAGAGGGGGGCATTCGCAGCCCTCTTGGCACATTTCAGTGAATTACTGTGAGACCTCTGTTCACGCCCGAACCGCGCCCGCTCGGTGATAGGTTATCTGGTATTTTACCACAGCGGAGCTCTGATTGGAAATCAATCCACAGAAAACTGTTAGGATCACTCTTTAAAATAATTCGAATTACAAGTTCTACGAAGAAAAAATTGTTTGAAGAGCAGAGGTCGCAATATCGAAATTCGTTATCGAAGTACGTTGATTTAAAGTTTTTAATAATATTATTGTTTCTCACGTAATAGTGGTGTGTTTACAAAGAAAAAAACAGAGAGTGCAATTAACATGCGGTAAAAGTGAAACCTTCGGAAATCTTAAGTAGATAAAGAGTGGAAAGGCTGCAAAGCACCGCACAAATAGGAGACCGATTAAATACGAAGCACGGCACAGAGAGGGGACCAATTATACTATCTCATTTTCTTTCAGGCTAAAGCCTTATAAATATATGTGTTTGTCTCTTTTTAGTGTGTCTATTATTCGTTTCATCGAGTTTCAAATCACAACAGTGCTAAGGAAGTTTTCACTTCAAAAATTACTACTATTCAAATATGTTTTACCCCATTAAAAAAATGGTTTATTTATAAATGAGTTCTGCTATGTAGTTATTATTGCGCGTGACAGCTATTTCGTCTTTCGAAAGCATTATCAAACTGTGTATTTTACGTCCGTCGTACCTATTTATGTTATTTATTAATATTATTTCTATGCAGATTAAAATGAAAATCTGTAGATAAACTGTTTTTACTTTTATTAGCATTGCTTGTACTAATTTCCGGGTAAATTGTCGGAAATTATTAATGGTTATTACCCTGTTAAGTTTTTCTACTTAATTGGTATATTATTGTACTGTTTAAATTTGCCTAAAGGTCGTTAAAGTAGGGAAATTTGTGCTTCCAAATTGATAATTTGGAATGAGCAGGGATTTTTTTAAAGTGAAAGATTCCCTCAGAATCACCTTAGTAAGAAAACAACGTTCATAGTAGGCAGGGCAGAAGAAATAATTACGTTAATGAAATGAACACCAACAACTATCCGGCGGAACCTGTGAGACTACGAGAAATTAATGGGGAATGTTATGAAGCTCGAGAAAGTAGAGAATGGGAAGCAAAAGGATCGTGATAACAATTTCTTTGTAGTATCCTGATCAGATTTTAAAACTGAACATAAAGAAAACCATTAGGAGCAATTTTCTATTTTAACGGTTGTCATTCAGAAGTGCAACAATAGCGGTATCATCAACGGTACCCTTTGAAAACTCGTATCATCATTCGATACATAATAAATTATAAAATAAACTTTAATAAAGTGTGCGTCTCGCTAAAACTCAGAAACGAGTTCCGATATAAAAAAACGAGTTATATGGCGTGGTACCCCTTCATCCTTTATCCATGAAGAAGGTTCCCGTTTTTACCTGAAGGGCGTGCTTTTGAAGACAAAAGGACTGGAAGTTTCGACCTCTAGAAATTTCTAAAACAGTCCAGAACATTCAAGAGTAGGTATTCGAAAGCATTCCACCACATTCCAGAACATTCTGGAATGTTCGGGAATAGTTTGGAACGTTCGGGAACATCCCGAAACATCCCAGATCATTGTGGTACATTCCAGAACACTCCCGAACGTTCTGAAATATTCTGAAACATTGTGGACCATTCGAAGCCTTTTTGTGTGGGTGGGGCTACCCATTGGTAGGTGTATATAAAGCACGATCCGTCGTGGGTTGGAACGTCGCACAGTAATTCGTTTCATACAAGCTAGACGCTAATAAGTCACTTTTGAATTCCCAAATAATGACATCATGGCGACATTACCAGATAGATAGGATAATAAATGCATGCTTAATTGGGGTGATTAGTGCACGCATTGACTCATACCAGAGGCCTAAAGTCGAATAATGTGTTTTGAAATTATCATTTGCATTTATTCGCTTGTCGCAGCTCGACGTTTAAAATTGTGAACTAAGTTTGAAAAGTTGTTTTTTTTCAGTTCTGTAAAATGGTGGTTACTTTGGAAGGTATGTTTTAAAGTTTTTTCTTAAAACTTTAGTGTAAATAATTTTAGTTGTTTTTTAAATAAATAAGTTTTGTTTTTTTTTTTTGGCATAAAAAATATTAAATTTCTAACTTCTCGGGAGTTTATCTCAGAGAGTATATCAAAATCGCACGATAATTTTATTTTTTCTTTAAATAGTGCAACTAATATTCTATTCATATCAGTTTCGATATTAACCCGCACGAATCCACATTATTATTATTTTTTCATTTTACAGGAACCACATACGAGATTTTCTGGCTGGAATTGTTCGTGACATGGAAGAGTTTGCCGAAGAAAGAAAAGCTTGAGGGAATGTTTAACAAAATTTTAAGTACATTTGAACTTGATAAGCTCAGTGGAAGTGGTGAAAAAAAGTTGAAAAACCAAATAAGGCTTATATCTTTGAATACAAGCAGAAAATGGACAGTAATTTTAGCAATTTATTACACTCAAAATACACTTTTTTTTACTTTTTACATAAAATTGTTTTATTATAAACCTCAAATACTCTATTGATACATTATTTAAAAATTATAAAAAAAAATAAAATAAATTAAAAAAACAATAGGAATTATTTTTAACAATAATTTTCATAAAATTAGTATTGACTACATCTCAATAGAGGGTTAAAAATAATTTAATCATGTGTAAGAGTTTTTAGCGTCTAGCATGTATGAAACGAATCACTGTGCGTCGCGTCAATTCAATCTCATATCAACTCCCTGATCCTGAGCGAAGTCGGGTACTCGAGCTAGTAATATGCTGTGATAAAATGTCTAAAATAAAACGAATCACGCGTCTAATGTCCAGAGTGCTGAGTGCTGTCACAACAGGTGGACCGTTTTACGAATTTTATTACGTGCGGACGTTTCAAGGATGCACTTATTTGCCACTCTTCAACAAGTTAACATATCCACACTGGGGAGACACATAACCTAGAAACCCGCATGCATGCATATATTACTTATTTATAGGGTAATTTCTTACAGACCCACATTCCTGGACCCACAGAACATGAAATTACAGAAGGGTGATTTATTATAGTACAAATATAGATTTGAAAGCACACTGAAGCCTCTAAATAACATAAGACCTTTCGACTATTAGACTTCCAAACGAGTCAATGAAATTGAGGTAACCGCACAAATCAGAACATTCTGACATTACCTCAGGAATATTTTAGGTGTATGGAATGTGCTAAGTCAGACAGCCGGCTTCCGCCTCAGCGGCTCGAGGAAAATATATATATATATTTTTTTATGTAGCACCTCACAAGAGTCCCAACTGCTCCCGTTTGGAGCAAGAGTGACTATGGCATTCCCAATTGGGGTGTGTTGTGAGACTTAAGGTAAGTGGGGAGGGGAAGGAGATGGGAAAGAGGAAGGTGGGGAAGTACCTGGCTATTCAGAACTAGTCACCGAACACGGATAAAGCCATGTCAAACAACGTTTCAAGTTTGAATGGTGGTCTTACACCAGAACGATTTTGAGAGTATCTTCCACTTTGGAGCGTGCCCCAAATATAGATACATTATATTCTTTTAAATGAGTAAATTGTGAAAACACAAATCAAACAAATAAAATTTATCTGCCGACTCCGGGATTTGAACCTGTGACCTCCGGATCGCCAGCCGAGAGCCTTGTCCCTCGACCACGGAGGACGTCTGTTTTGGCGAAGAGTCCGTTAAGGCTAAATCTCTTCTCTACATATTATAAATTAAAGTTCTCCGCGTCGTCTGTCTGTCGGTCTGTCTGTTCGCGATAAACTCGAAAACTACTGAACGGATTTTCATGCGGTTTGCACCAATAGATAGAGTGTTTCGTGAGAAAGGTTTAGGTATGTAATTTGTCAAGGATTTGAGTAAATTGGTTGAAACATAGCGATAATTGTTCGAAGCGTCGGAAAAAGTCGAGCAGCCTGGTAGCGTTCATCGAAAACGCTGCCTAATCCTTTTGGGATATAACAAAACAATGCATGTTGGGATATTCCTCTTTTATAGATCTACAAAAAAGTCCGCGAAGGCATATATCTATCTTTTACGGATAGCTTACTATACCCATTCTATCTTCTAAAAAAATTGTCACGTACATTGCGGTAATTGAAAAGTTATTTAGACGGATACAGTATTAATCCTTATTAATTTAAATACGTTAGTTACCCCAAGCATTTCATGCACATTATTATAATCTTTCACACCATCTCTACGTATTATAAATATAAGTCTAAGTCTAAGAAAAGATAAACTCAAAGACGGCGGTGGTTATAAAGGTTGGATAACCATCCACTAGATGACGTTGTATTTTATTAGCCACAGCAACGCGTGGCCGGGTCAGCTAGTTTTAAATAAATCATAATGTTCTCGATCGTAGATAATTTTAATTAATTAATTATTCTACTAAAAGACGCCTTTTGTAAAACATAAAGGTGCATTGTCTGCATGATCCCACAAACACGTAATATAAATATATAGTTTCGTTATTAAAAAAAAAACCAACCCAATATTGTATTTGTGTGACTTGCTTGAAAGAATTAAGTTTTTACACGGACAAAATCATTTGATCAAATATCAAATGGATATTGCGTATTTACGAGCGCAAACAAATAAATGATCCTAATATTTTACAGCGTAACTTGCAAAAGTGGTTTTTTCGTAAAATAATTCAATTACCGCCATCTATGAACGAGCAGATTATGAATAATTTCAATTTTAACAATAATTTGAAAATTTAAGAAAAAAAAGTAAGGAAACATCCAGCTTATTTCGGGTGTACGAACACGCCCACAACACACTTTATATGTTCTCTTGGCCCGTATTCCCTGCAACGCCGCGCCGACACCCCATTTCGACTAGCCACTGCCCGCCATAGAGTCTCACCGTTTGGCCTCGACACACTACCAACTACAAGCGACTTGCTTCCCTAACACTTATTTGCAACGTAATGATAGTGTAAGAATATTGCTTCATCAACATTTTAATAAGAAGACCAAAATAATGCCAGAAGAAAGGTGAACGAAAAAGACGCGACAGTTTGAAAAAAGTTTAAAATTAATTTGTTCTATTAAAACCATTAATACGAATCTATACCTATACATATAAATCAAAATATGTTTGCTTCTGTCTATGTATATATCTAGGTTATGCGTTGCTAAACCATTCATCCGATTGCGATGAAACTTTGGGGATTTGATGTGCGCATGCCCGCAATGGTTACCATATATGTGAGTTCTGGCATCATGAAATTATGCGTTGCTAACCATTCATCCGATTGCGATAAAACTTTGGGGATTTGATGTATGCGTGTGCCCGCGATGGTCTTTATATATATATTGGTAAGATCTGGCATAATGAAATTTGAATAAAAAAAATGCAATAGGTGGCATACAAGCTGTTTGAAAACTGAATGTACCGGCACTGAATGTATGGAATGTGGGAAGGGGAAGGGAACTTAGAGAGGGGCTTGCGGGACGGGGGAAGAGGGAGAGGGAAATAAGGAGAGAGAAGGCGGAGTAGGAACGCGGAGGGGAAGGGGACGCGGGAGAAGCAGGGGAACGGGACGAATGGGAAAGGGCACGTAGGGAAAAACTATGTATTTATTAAGATGCATAGCAACGCAAGCCCGGAATTTGCTAGTACTAAATTTAAATAGAAATATTACGTAGTAAATACATTATAAATTATTATCCGCGTTTGTACAGATTTTACGACTCACCCAAGCGACATTTTCAAAGTGATTTGATTTTCCCCTGTGAATAGACACGTCTCCCTGTGTGGAAAATTAACACAAGGAAAATCAAATCATCACGAACCACCTAGATAATAATTTAAAGGATTTAAATGTGATGGAAAATTAATTTTATTTTCGTTGAAAAACACAAAAATCGTCAATTCTCCATTCCTCCAAATTGAACCATCTTTCTAATACGATTATACAAGGTTGATTGTCTGTATGGCGGGGGCTTGGATTTGATTTATATACAAATCTACAGTTTTATTCCGAAGTTGATGAAACTTTGTACACTTTACGCTAAATACAAGAGGAAGATCAATGTTAACATGAGATTTCGAAAAATCCCTTAAAGCAGTATTACTTATACTTTTTTATAATTCTGTACAATAAAATCATTTCTACCTTAAAATTGAACCCAGTTTTCAGATGAACTAGAAATTGTAAACTCAAAATTTTAGGTAATCGAAACCATTAATAATTCCGAACAACGCCGGGTACACGTCAGCTGGAAAATTTTTTTTAATTTAAAATACATATCAACTAATCTTTTGCCGTTCATCTTCCTATAAATGTAATATCAATATTAAATATGGATAAAATGCAAGTGTTATGTGCAGTGTTTCTAATATTGTATATTAAAAACACTGCACAATCGTATCTTCTCCAAGCTTTATTTTTCTAAAAAAACTGTGTTTATGAACCACGATGGTCGAAAAATGGACCACTTTTATTTTTCTGCGATTGATAGCGGTCCAAAAATGGAACACATTTTCCTACCATTCGTAAAACATTTATTGTAATTATTTAAAACATTTCCATGGCCAGCCATTTATTAAAATGAAGCAATTGAAATGCTTTATCTATTACGACCACAAATGTCGCAAATCTGAACTTCGTAGATTATTTTAGATCGATGTTAAAAATACATTTTTAAAATATTTTTTCCAGCCGAATTTTAGATCAGTCGTTTTACGGTTAAAATAAAGTCCTTTTTTCCATAGATATTCACCTTCCATTATAAAGTATACCACAGACAACATACAGAAATCGAAAATATTCTATGTTAACACGAATAAGTACCCCTGGCAGTTTTTATGGCAGTTTCAAAGTTTAAAAAAAAACGCAGGATTCGCGCGGTTTTAAACTTTACGATTTTTTTTATAAATCCCACAAATATGAGATAAACGGTAAAATATAGGTAAATTCATTGGCTATATATCACTGTAATAAGTTTTTATGTCTTCATGTTAAAATTCGAAGGTATATATTTTTTTAATGTTGGCGAAAAATTAAAAAAAAATACCTTCCAGGAAATGTCGGGAAATCGGAGCAAATTTATTTATTTCTCGTGATCGCTCCAGTGGTGGTAGCCTTGTTTATATGTTTTCTGTTTATGGCTATAAAAAATTAGAGAGAGCCTAGGAAGTCATATTTGTACAGCACCCCTGAGGTGGTTTTTCGATAAAACGGCGCCATAAAAAAATATCTCATTATAATAATTATTTGTATTCTCATTGCAATCAAAGCCAAAATCCCGAAAGCCAAATTCGAGAGATCTGGAAAACATACATGCTCGCGTTGTGTAAAAAAGAAAATGAAAAGAAATGAATTCCAACATAAGCCTGTTGTTTCTAGCCAACGATGTTTGCTTTGTAACATGCTAGCAAAAGTAATCAATGTGAATTTTAAATTGGGTAAGAACCACTGGTACGAAGAGTTTTGCGTTGGCAGAAAATTATTTATTCTCTTGTAAAAGGAATTCATTCCTACGTTAAACACTTGGATAAGGAAAGTTCTTAAATAATTATACCCTCCGCCTAAATACTATTTTATTTACTCTTTAAACTTACTCCGCAAAATATCAGAGAAAGTAAAACCGTCTCGCGAGCTGGGCCTTTCAGGAAACTTCGTCGTGAAATAACCTCTTTGACATGAGATCAGTTTCGCCACGAACTTATATTTGTTTTGTAAAGAAACACTAAGCCGTCGAGGTTAGTCTAAATCTGTGGAATCCCGTTGAAAATTTTACCGACCAGTGGCGCAGCGCCTGTCTTAGTAGTCTCCCGGGGTTCGGAGGAAGTACTCGAAAGGCGAGAGATACCTACTTGAGATTCGTACGATTTGTGTTGGTAACAATAACTGTTTGTGATGTAATAATTTATGGTAATAACTGTTGTAAGGCGAAGTCCTTTTTTACTCGACAACTTTGCATTTAGTCTGTCTGTAAATTTGTTTGTGCACTCAGTGTCCGGTCAATCCTGTCAAGATACGAACTACTAGTATACAATATCGATTACCGTTTTGGGTGGCATATGCAGAAGAATAAATACATTGTACAGTGGAAATATACTCGTATGTTTTATTTTTATTCTGAAAGTACCTTCAGCCGCATTAAATGTGCAAAATGGCTGCTGGAATTGGGTGATAACATGTGTAGGAAAAGCAAGGTATGCAAGGAAAAGGGTTAACCAATCACTTACCAATCACTTACACTTACTTAAAGGAGCACAAGACTCAACCACAACGTTGTTATACAGTTCCACCGCGATACATCGAGGTAATTATCGTCACAACAAAACAAATTAGTACCTACAAAACGGGTCTAGGTAAATTGACTTTCGAAACATTGAAATTCGAACAATTGATTTCAAAAAATTGAATTCGAAAACATGTCTGCTCCCGTACAAAACGATGTTATTTACATATTAAATATTAAATGAACAAAACACACTTTTTAAAATACCACTTTTTATTTGAATTAATATTTAACAGCCAACCAGGTTTCGCTTAGCTCAAGCTTCATCAGGGCTTTTTATATCAACTATAAGTTATATTATATAATTATATGAAGTTGATATAATAAGCCCTGATGAAGCTTGAGCTAAGCGAAACCTGGTTGGCTGTTAAATATTAATTCAAATAAAAAGTTGTGTTTTACAAAGTGTGATTTTTCATTTAATATTTAATGTCGCACCACAAAGTATTTGCTTCTTTCGATAAAAAGATATTATTTACTTCTGAAATGGTCAAATTCCTATATTTTAGTTAAAAAAACAAATTTTACACGAAAAACACTAATAACTTGATTCCAAGGTAATTCCAAATCTTCGTCCGTTTTTAAAAAAACAAATGCAATCGAATTAGAACTACGTTTCTTGCAATAGAGAACTCCAGTCCAATTTTTTTATTTTTTTTAATGATTAATGACCTTCTAACTTAAATAACTGCATTTTTATTTTTATTTTTAGAGTTAGTTTTAATAGTTAAAATAATTGTCAAAGTTTTAATTTTTCAAGATCCCCCTAAGACCACCGTATGTGCGGTGAATCGTGTGACGTCATCACTCCTGAAAAATTACTATAGGATTGGGAAATCAGCTGATTAAGTGCCGCCATTTTGAATAGCGTTATTCGAAGCATTCTCCCTCGAAGAAGCATTACTATTTTTTTGTGCAGTAGTTTTTCAATATTTTAAATAATAGAGATAAACTAATAGAGATATCTCTATTTTTGATACTGAATTATTTAGGCTTAAATGTGGTTTCAATAAACACAAAATCTAAATCTCTATAAACAGTATGAAATAACGAATAACATGAAATGTTGTTAATACTGATGGCTTATGTCATACCTACATAATCGAAGATTTCAATACAATGACTGGTGACGCGTGACGTCAGCACTAACCATTCAGTAATACCAACTTTACAGTGTGTTTTGACGAGAGGTTTAAAAATGCACTTTTTAATAATTTTTTAAGAACTCTACGTTTAATATTATGAAATAAAACTTATATATTCAGAATCAGCGTTTATTGGTCTATATGAACATATTTTTTTAAAGCCATAATATTTTTCACTGGAGTTCCTTATTGTTGCAAATTTCAAATAACTTTCCAACAAATTGGTTGGGGAGAGGTAGGAACCGGATAAATAACACGCAGGAACTAAGCATATTCTCATTTCAAAACCAAATATTTATGTTGGTTTACGTTTACTTAAAAAAAACTAGGGGCCGTGAGTTTATAGCTACGCCACTGTTTTCAACCACTTGTCTTGCCATACGTTATTTCCGCGAATTTGTGTATCATAAAACAGGGTAAATGGAATTGAGTAAATAAATACAAAGTAGATACGAGTACAGGTAAACAGGGCTAATAAAACAAATTACAAAAGCTTGAAGGCACCAAAAATCAATAAAAACGGGAACACGTAGATTAATATCGTACTGGAGAATCAAAAATTACCTATTTTCGGGTGGTATTTTCAAATAAATTGAGATTATTCTGTTTTCATAGTGAAAACTACAAGACTGAGATAGAAAATGTGTTCACGTATTCACCGACTGGAAGAATTTTTCAGAATAACCGTTGCAATCAATCCGACAGGCCGTTCCATGCATTCATAAATAAACAGAAAATAAAACCGATTTATGACTAAGTTACTGGAGGAGGTCTGGCATTATGCAGTTTTGCGGGAAGTGAAATATGATTTTTAATAGTGCAATTTTATGGAAAATCTTTTGTAAGTATTTACGATTAATTTATGTGTTCAAAAAACGCACCGAAATAGAAAAAAGCTCATGAACGTGCATGCAAAGAAAAAAATTTAACCAGGTAAGTATGGTCCTGTTTTCATTAAATTTTAGGCAGCATCGCGTTCATTGGTCAAAATATTGTACACATATTTTCGTATCGGTGATCAATGAATCGATGTATGCAATTTTTAGCTATAAGTTGTTTATAATTGTTTGCCTAGCTTGTAGTTTTTAGATTTTAGAAATGTATTATAAGTTTGTACAGCGCCCTTGAGGTGATTTTTCACAAAAACGGCGCTATATAAATCATCCAAATATTATTATTATTATAAAAAAAAATGAAACAATGCAACTTTGTATAAACCACTTATAAAATGTGCAAATCCGACCGGTTTCGGAACAAACGTTCCTTCGTCAGGGAAAGCTTATACTAATTTGACAGTTTAGAACAATGTTTTATTATGGTAGGGGTGGAGCCGTTGTTAGTTAAAAACCGGTCGGATTTGCACATTTTATAAGTGGTTTATACAAAGTTGCATTGTTTCATTTTATTATAATGGATAACCACAAAGTAATAGCTACATTCAAAAATATATTATTATTATTATTATTATTTAAGTAAAATGGATTAGATTTTATAAGATATATTCGCAATACAAATTCAATGGAAAATTTCTGGACGGAATATTACGGTATTAATACGTTCATGCTTATACATATATATATATTAACTCCTTTATCTTTGGAGATGCTGTTTTGATGGATTTAAAAAGAAGTGAATCTGGAGAAATCCACGTCGTAGGAGGGAGAAATCGAAATGCCGGAAAATTATTCTACTATTAGAGGTATCGTTAAAACGTCCCGTTCTCGTAAGTGAAAATTCTGCAAAAAAGTTTTGCACAGCATTCCTATCTAACATCAATGTACTCTGTTCAAAAAATAATATATATAAACGAAATGCAATTGAATTTTTACATTCAACTAAGGGTCTGATTTACAAACCCTTTTTAGGGTGAATTGCCTATTTAGAAATGATTATTATTTAGAAACTGCTTGGGTTGAGATGAGATAATAATGTCGATCAAAGGGATATTATAAAGAAGTAATCAAAATCAAAGATCAACACTCCGCGACATTTTTTTGGGTAGGTATCGAGATAAAAAATAAAGCAATACACGTGCTTATGCGAAACTCGTGGATGAGACAGGGATATATCTACAGTAAGCAGAAGTCCGTGTGTTGGATAAATACAATTTGAGGAGCGGTTGTGGGTACCGCCGCCCCGGGAACCATTTATTGGAAAACCAAAACCCCTGCCATGGGTTCGCTACGTTTGGTGACTTAGCAGGGGTGCCCGGGTGCATGGGGTGAGGATTGTCTAGGTCTTGATGGCGAAAGCATTTGCACTCTTACTTTGATGCGGGCATGTTCGGAAGAGTCTGGTTGAGGGAAACCTTTTGACCTCTCCAGCCGGACTCACTCCTTGACCCATCGCCTCGCACCGCTGTGGGAGTAACGGATTCACACGTTCATCACTCCTGGACACACTGACCCCCAGATTATTACCGACCCCTCATACCTTTTTCCTACCCAGAACTTCCTCTTCTTCTTTTCCCTAAATGATCCTCCACACGGCATACCCGAAGATGACCTAGGCCCCGACGGAAATTATTTTTTCTCAGGGCCTACTGTGTGGAGCTAATGTAAAAAAAAATAATAGAGCGAGTTCTATTTACGTTGCCAACCTTCAGGAAGGCGTGAAACGTGTTCAATAACGAAGTACGAAGGATTAAATTCAGCTCCAAATATGTTTAGAGCATTTCTACGTATGACGAGATTTTAACGCGATGTCGCTGACAGCGCATAATATTATACACGAAAAAGGAATTAATTCGCAGGCTAATTATTGAGATTAATTATAATTATAATTAATTATTAACCGTTTACAAAAAAAGATTTTTAGGTTCATAAAAAAATATATGGCTTACCTAACTTGCTTAACAAACTTGCGAACAGTGCGTCGTGAAAATTGTAGTCATTTTCAACTAATTTTCATCAGAAGATACAGAACTACAGGTATAAGTTGGCGAAAAAGACGGGCGCTATCGTTTATGACATAATGATTGTAGGCAGATTAAAATAAAAAGACATAGCATTAGTTCGTGTTCACGCCACCGCTAACTTATATGTGTAGCACCGACTATTTTGATGTTTTTTTTTTAAATAAGACAAGACGTCGTAATATTGGTTCCAAATTGTAGGTACTATTAGGCTGAATAAGACAAAATGTTGAAACCGAGTAAAAGGAAAACAGGTATCTGGGAGTATCTAATTAATTTTATCGCAGAAAACATTTTCCTTTCTGTATAGAGTTATTATTATGAACAGTCATAAAATTATTGATAATTAATCTCAATTAGAAACAAAAGGCAGTAAACGGTCTCATTTGACTGCGAGTTATCCGACCATCCGGCGCGCTTCCGGACAGAATTTAATTTCTGGTTTCTCCCGGAACCGGTGGCGCTACAACGGGGAGACGGCGGAGGGGAAAGCGATGACAGGGGATAGGGATGGGGAGAAAAGGAAAAGCAATCGACGGAGCGGAAGATTTAAAAAAGTAAAAGAGAAATGCTCTCATATTCAAATCACGCAGTCAATACGGCCTTGGAGAATTCAGATATTGGTAACATTATGGTAAAACGATTTTCACGGCCAATATTCTTTCATTGGCTTATTTTGGAGGGATAAGTCATGTTTCGTTTTAAAGGCCAATAAATTATAAGTAGAGCAGTATTGTAATAGAATGCAATGAATTCATCGCAAGCGAGATAATAATACAATAACCACAAAACAAGACAACATTGCATCAGATTCCAAACGCGGAACTTTCTAGTTTTCTTCGTACAAAACTTAATAAACAGGATTACTCGGCAGAATTAATTGCCTAATAATTAATTAATTAATACCTGCCATCATTAAAGCCAAAAATAACAGTAAGTGCCTCGTATAATTGTTTTTCTAAATTAATTAATCAATCATTTCAGAAACTTGATACACAACAAAAATTACAGGAGGGGTAAATAAAATCATATAAATAAGTCGTCTCAATATGGCTTAACCACATAATGATTATGGCTTGAATGCCGAAAAAGCTTTTACATTAATAAAAGCTAAATTACTTGAACGACTTAATGCACAAGTAATGACATTAATTAATTTTATTTATTTTAATTTTTTTTTAAATTCTATCGGATGAACTTTGAAGAATGAAATACAATAATATCTAAACATTAAAAAAATGGAAGAATTAAAGTAAAGTAGCATCAATATTGTCTTCCTCGTCCCAAGAAAGGCCTTAAGCACAATAATTCTTCTTCAAGCGTATGTATGAAGTATACAAACATGTTTAGGAAGCCAAAAACTATCGGATTACAACAAAATGATTCTCTGAACTTGAATGTCCGCAAATTCGATCACCCGGACAAATGCCCAATAAGCGATCTTGTACAGCTTCAGTACTGAGAATCATAGCGTATCGGGATGGGGTTGAAATTTGTAGAAATCAGAAACACTGGTGGGGTGACGAGACGAATATTCGAAATGTTTTGGAATTTGGAACAAATCACAGATGTAACCCACATTTCGGATGATCGTGGGTTACATCGATTATCACCAATGCACAAATATTCCTGCGACTACCTATTCACAGTTCTTCCGTTGTGAAGATGGACATTGCAAGACTGCTGGAAAAGAACGAGAAAAGTACCAAATCGGCTTAATAAGAACAGTCTAAGTGCGGTCTTTTTCATACAAAACTTAAATTTGGATTTGAGGTCAAAATACCCAACGAAACTGAAAAATATTATTTTTAATCAAAAGGTATAGCAAATATCTAGTAGAAACGGAAATGAGCCATTTTTTTAATTTCTGTTCTAAATTACGATATATTGCTCATTAAAAAAAATCTTTTGTAATAAACTGTTTGTAATTTGAATTTAAGCACATAAACATGCTTTTTCTTCAATTTTATTATTTTTATTTTATATTCATCATATTTGTACAGTAAACAGAGCATTATTTTTTAAATTAATTATCATTAACTTACGTTACGTAAAATTGCCAAAGTTGCGTCTAAAATCATTAAAATTAGTTTTTTTAATTACGTATATGTGATGTATCGTAAAAGCTTCCGAATTGTAGCGACAGATGGCGGTGACATCAGCTATCGGTATAATCCGCTAGATGGCAGGCAGCGTAGTGCCTAAGCTCTCTGGCAGGGGATCGGGGAAGCGGAGAAGGTGTGTTTGAATTATCACTCTCCAGAACCAATTTAGCCAGCTCCTAGTTAGGTTGATAACCGAATTCCATTATATACGCGAAGTATAAATAAACGCAGATAATGAACCAGATTCTATTTATTCCTAAAGTTATCTCCATCCAAAGTGTGTTGGAGAATCTGCTAGTGTCTATCAAATAACAGAACACTACAGTATATTTTATAATTTTAAACACCAATAAATAAAGTAGCATGTATCCGTATAGATATTAAAAAAAAATTAATTTGCTTACGTTTTTTCGCATCAAATCCAAATTTAAGTTTAGTTTACTGTTCTGTTTACAGGGAAACGAAAATCATCACGTGTACATATTAATCACCGTAATATAATATTAATAAAATATAATATTAATCGCCGTAATATAATATACATATTAATTAATACTCCGTAGAAATTCTTCTCCTACTTTGCTCGTGTTTTTTCTGCATATTACATTATAATTATAAAGTTAATTTTAGACAAATATTATTATTATTTATTTATTTCCATTGTCGTGCATACATTTTACATGTGTTTACAGCTTGTCTAGACTAGATAATAAGTTCCAGTAATAAAATTTATTAATAATAAGTAACTGAATGTAAATAACTAGAGTGTATTTTTTATTTGGTTTATGACTTCGATGGATTCGGACGACCTAATTTACTGGCAGCGTCGGTGTCGTTATAAATGTCTCCGCGCGAAATGATCGATCAAAAATGACTTAGTTAGTAGCCAGCTCTTATTACATCTGCCACTCACTCGAGTACACCATCTTTCCATCCGCGCGATGACCAAATATAATTATATGAAAAAGTATATAAGCTTTCCTCCCGGGGAGAGGTGGGGAGTTATGTGGATACGAGTGCGGAGGAATTCCGTGAAATAATCGGCCTGACATCGGCAGCTACGTGCTGGGATCCCTTGGAAACGCTGCGATTAAAGGTGAGCGGTGGATCATGTATAACATGGCCACACTTGAAGGGAGGGGCGGACGGTGACATTTTCCAAAGAACGGCGAGTTCTGGGATTATGAAATTTACTCATATTTTTCCTGTCTAGATAAACTAGGTGAACGCTTCTGCATATTTTGAAAAAATAAAGCCACTTTTATCGCGTTATTTGTAATATTCATGTAGAAACAACTGTTGAAAAACAGGACGCCATGTTCTACATATTTTAAAGTGTAGGAATCTATATCGGAGCTCCAGCAGCTCAAGTAGTTTATAATATTCGTCCGAAAAAAAATGGCTTCAATAATTAGGCAAGAACTGTTAACTAATAATTTTATATATATATATTTTGGGGGGGGTTTGCCGTGTTGCGCTACATCCTTCTTTAGCCAACGTTTCGGACAGCTTTACAGTGTCTATCATCAGGGTAGATGTGTAAAATAAATAAAACTAAAATCGTATTTCTGTAAACTAATAAGTTTATTTTGAGTTTCAGCACTATAACACAAACAAAAATCACCAAAAGCCACTAATTTTTAGAATTAAATGAAATACTGCTGTAATTTTACCAATTTGCTTGCAGCTCAAAACAATTATAACACTGCTCTGGTGAATTTAAGTGACGTGCACTCGAAAAACCGTAACCGTTGAAATTTAATACTTTCTGAACTTAAATGACTAAACACCCATTTATTGTGCACAGTTAAAGGGGACACAAAGGGTAAACACAGCACAAAGCTTGGTTTGGTAATGTGTCGATTAGAAGCAAGAGTCTGCTGCTCCAGTTGTGTGCCGAAGTCAGAAAGTTATTCAGTGTGTTCTTCGAATGAGTATTATGCTTGTAGCTATGTGGGATACTCGTACCTTCCAGCGAGGCTCGGAGGGAATGCGAAGCTCTTTTCGCCAAATTGAATTCAATACGTTTCAACCTTACACACGTCTGGGTCGCTTTCAAAGATTTCAAAGACAACTTGACGGAATCAAATACAATTTTATGTGGGATAAATTCTTATGTGTGGCACGGAAACCAGGGTACTAAACAAAGTGTTGAAACCGACGGAAGCACTTAAATTATGGATGTAATATAGGTGCGTACAAATCCAAAAATTGTTTAAAATAACTTACAAATAATTGATCAATTTGGTAAAATCGGATAGACAAATTCAAGACTAACCAACAGATACAACTTGACGGAATCAAAATATGATTTTTCCGTACGGAGAGCAGTTAAAATCTATTATAGATTAATATTGTGAATTTACTTTGTCATCGTCATAAGTGCACTATATACAACTTATATGTGGGTTAAATTCTTACGTACGGCACGGAAACCAGGGCTCTAAACAAAGTGTTGAAACCGACGGAAGCACTTAAATTATGGATGCAGTAGAGGTCCAAATCCAAAAAGTGTTTAAAATAACAAGAAGGTATACACGGACACCAGGGCCCCTAGCATGGTCAATCGATATAGGTTTTATCGAAAATGTCGGTAACTTGAAATCGCTCCCGAGCACGACTGCAGGACGCTAACCAAGAAATAACAGTTTACGTCAAATAAATTAGGAACCCTTAGTCGATGTGAACTGTTGTTTGTTCGTTAGCGGCCTGCAGTCGTGCTCGGGAGCGTTGTCAAGTTACCGACATTTTCGATAAAACCTATATCGACCGACCATGCTAGGACCCCAGGGCTCTAAGGGCACAAAGTGTTGGAACCGACGGAAGCACTTAAATTATGGATGTAATACAGGTCAAAATCCAAAAAAATTTTAAAATAAAAAGAAGGTATACACGGACACCAGGGCTCTAAACAAAGTGTTGGAACCGACGGAAGCACTTAAATTATGGATGTAGTATAAGGTCCAAATCCAAAAAGAGTTTAAAATAACAAGAAGGTATACACGGACACCAGGGCTCTCAACAAAGTGTTGAAACCGAGGGAAGCAGTTAAATTATGTAGGTAGGTATGTAATTACAGGTCAAAATCCAAAAAAAATGTTTAAAATAACAAGGTTTAAACTTAGTTTTTTTTCTTTTTTGAAGCTACGACCTGCCTCTATTAGATGGTTAGCAAACTTGGTGTAGTTATTATTTCGAAAACGAAGTTCATGTTCCCTGATTCTAGTTTTAAAATTTCTAGTAGTCATTCCTACATACTGATATGATCCATAAATTAACAAAAAAATTAAATCGAAAATTAATTTAGTTAATAAAATAATAGCACCATGCAAATCCCCTCTAAAATAACAAGGTTTACAATTAATCATCTTGCTCAAATCGGAGAGACAAATAGGTACAAGACAAACCAACAGTGATATAACTTGATGGAATGAAATACAATTTTACGTGAGATGAATTCTTCTGTATAGCACGGAGCCTATGGCACTAAACATGAAACCGACAGAAGTATCTACTTAAATTATGGATGTAATAATATAGGTGAATCCAAATCCTAAAATTGTTCAATATAACAAGAAGATAAACAAATAAAATATCATCTTGGTCAAACCGGAAAGACAAATACAAGACTAACCAACAGATACAACTTACCAACAGATACGAGTTACATGGAAGCTTAATAAAGTAGTTCGGTAAGACGCATCATCTCATAACTTCGAAATCTACGTGACTATTACACAAGCGCAGTTCTAAGTTGTTTCAAGGTGGAGCCTGCAGTGTGAAGATTGCCCTGATTTTAAGTTAATCAATGGAGCAAAATGGGTTATTTTGCTACATACACATATTTTTTTGGAAAACCATTACGTTTCAGGACGCAACCTACGGTGAGAAGATTTCCCTGATATTAAGTCAATTTGTGGTGCAAAAATTCACAAATTCAAACAATGCAATGAAATTAATTAATTATCGTTTAACAAATACAATTCAAGTTTTAATATTGCTCTCCTGAGAAACTTCATTTTTGCATTGTTACGAATGAAAACAGACTATTTCCTTTACTTCCACTATACGATAAGAATTTTAAAAATTATCTTACTTTAAAAGTATAAAATCGTAATGGAGATAAGTAAACTCACACTCGTAAAAGCGTAACTTTTTTCCAGCAACAAAGAATAAGTGACAAACAGCTCTATTGATCGGAAGAGGCGGTAAACGGTTGCAGGATATAGGATATAGGAAACAAATGAAGTGTGGAAAAAAAACACCTACCAGTTCAATAATCCATTTTTTTTAAGTGTGCGTACTACCAAGAAGAAAATGTGCTCAGAAATAAGTTACACTTGAACGGAAGAAAAAAAATATTTGCAAAATTTTAAGTTTTCCACGAACTGGAAGAGTGTTCAATCGACCTTTTGTATTTGAAAACTGAAACGTTATTGAAGAGACGTGGGAGGTTGCCTGAATGTAACTTCAGAGACCCGAAACGTAACTTAAGGCCGCACAAAACTCTAATGATGGGGATTTGCTCAAGGGTCACATTTTAATTCATTACGATGAATTCGTAACAAAAAAAAGATTCAGACCGATACTAGGTACGTAAGTTATTTATATTTAAGATTAATAAAAACGGACCTACCTAACCATTAAAATATTTTACTTTTAACGGTTTGAAATCTTTTTTAAACGTTTTTCAACTGTAAATTTAGCGGTAAGCAACAGCTTTTATTCTTCTAGACGATTAATGAATAAATTTCTACTATAAACCTCTGCTGGGGTTTGGTGGCGCGGTCATCAGGCGTTATCAAATAAAGCACATATTCTTATAGCTATATTATTTATCAAAAAAACAGGCCTTCACGGTCGAAGGGTAAGGCTCTCGACTAGAAATTCAAGGACCGCGGGTTCAAACCCGGCGTGCATAAGTAAATTTTATTTGATTGAATTGTGTTATTTCACAATTTAATCATTAAAAATAATAAGTTACATTGGCAGCACGTTCCAGAGCGCAAGATACTCTCTTAGAGAGGGTCTTACATTGAAACGTTGTTTGAAATGGCTTTAGCCGTATTTTGTGACCAGATCTAGCTATCTAGATAATAGCCAGGTACTTCCTCACCTTCCTCGCCCCTCCCTCCAGCCTCACAAGAAATCCCAATTGGGACTCCAAACGGTTGGGAGGAGTTGGGACTCAGCATTCACCAAAAAAATATAGTGTGCAATTCAGACGCGGTAGAAATGAAACCTTCAGAAAACTAAAGTAAGCAATAGTGGGGAGGCTTCGAAGCACCGCACAAAGCGGAGACCGACTATTATACTATCTCATTCTCTCGTAGACAATATCCTGATGTATGTAATTGGTTTTATTTTTTTTAGTTCGCTCATTTCCGTTTCATCGAGTTTTAAATCCCACAGGTAGTAAAGAAGGTTTCACTTCAAAAAGTAAAAAAAAAAATCGAGCGCAGTTTACACGCGGTAGAAGCGAAACTTTACCAAAACAATCTCAAGGAATACTTGAAAAGTTAGGTCATAATGAAAGCGACCAATGAGCGCAGGCCTAGCGTAATTTCCGTATCATAACCCAACCAATAGAAGTCTTTAAAATCAAAGCGGCCAATGAGCGCAGTTGATGCGTTGCAGGTGCAGTAATCGTCATTTCGGTTTCACCCGAAAACCAAATCACAGCGGGGCTACAGAAGTTTCACTTCAAAAAATAAAATCAAAACAACACTAGGTTCACGATAAATTCAAGGAATGAAAGTTGGTTCTGAAGTGCGTTGAATATATCGATCGAGTTTATCGTCAGGAGAATAAAAGAAGGAAGGTATGAAATAGTGGATGGATTATTACAGGTCGTTAGAATGGATGGGCGTTGAGAATTTCTCAATCCAACTCGTCCTAGACAATTTATACGAGAGAAGCAAGTATCTGGGAAAGTAAGCATTACTTGCCGTAGCCAGTGGAGCAATAGTGCACTAATAATAAATTGTAACTTGAGTGCTCGTGAATTGTTTCGGTGTGCGACCAACTGAATCGAAATCATTTGCGTCTAAATTAAAGTATTCTCAACGACAAACGATTAGAAAATTATGCATTCATTTGAGAGTCACCTTTACTGGAAGAAATAGTTGCCATTCAAAATAAATAGTAGTATATGGTTAAGTATCTTGCTGAATTCAATGAATGTTAACTACATACATAATTAACAAGCAAGTATAAATAAGTTTTATGTTTGTTTTATTATAATATAGTGTGCATTTTACTTTTTAGTGGTTATTTTTATGATTAGGCTATAAAGCGTGGTGTATTATCTTTTTACCACCGTTCAGAACATATTTATCACTCTGATAGAGAGGGAGTTACAGCAATGTTTATGAGATTTAAGTGAGCTGGGATCAATATGGTCTGCCATTCAAGGGGTTAAAAAAAATTTTCCACGTGTCATCACTGATCACTCAGCCTAGCAACCGCCCAACCACTCACCCCGACACTAACTATCCGATACCTAGTGATTTTTAAATTGAAAAAAAAACATCAAAGATGCCACAACTAAATTTCATTTACTTTTTTACTACAAAAATAATGTCGTAAATCACTGGTTAAAGTAAGTCCATTAACACACTGTATATTGCGGAATCAAATGAAATTTTCGGCATAAGATTCTCAAGCGAATGATGAATGTTGAAAAACTATTAACTGGTGAGATAGCACTGAATTGAAATGTGTATATCTAAAAGTAGTGAATAAAAATGGATAGTCAGATACTTTGAACCCGCTCCACAACCCTTCCCAAACCCCCGCAACCTTACCATTCCCCAAGTCTAGGATACCATAGATACTACATAATAACAGGATATAATATAAATATATATAGAGACGATGTATGAATGTGAATGAGGCAAAGAGTGTGTGCCAAGACCGAGTTATTTGGCGGTCCGTCCTCTCTGCCTACCCCCGCGGGGAAACGGCGTGATGGTTAGTTAGTTAGTTATATATATATATATATATATATATATATATATATATATATATATATAGTCTAGTGAAAAATACAGCAACTAAATACTTACCTAAAAAAAGAAAAAAATTCAGCAGTACACAAGGGTGGGTTTCTTCATTTACCGAGAATGCTAATTGTAAAAGTAAATGATCGAAATTTAAAATTTAAACGAAATTTCTATGCATTTGACCGTTTACTTTTACAATAGGCCACTTGCATTGAATTCATAACGACTTGGAAAAAATCGTGTGGATAGATCTTTTTATTAAGATTGCGAAAATGTTAGTAAAATTTTTTAGAAATGTACAGTTTTTTTTATTTTTAAATAAATAAATCCATTATTTGGGCTCGTGACGTCACTACATGAAAATGTCCCGTCTTCGAAAATGTTCCAATTAATTTTGTAAAATTCCACACTGATTTATTTTTTTAATATGGCATCACTTTGATTTCAGGCGAATTTTTGAATTCGTTCACTAGATTTATTGTTTATTCTCTGCGAACTTATCATTTAGTTTGACTTTTTGACAGATGTTCTGAAGAGAACCCCGTACATTTTAGAAGTCGGTACGTGTTTTAGAGGTATAATGGTTATGGTGCTGATTTTAACAAAATCATATTTTATAATATTCCTATTATTATTATAAGATCAAATCTTATAATAATAATAGGAAAAAAAGATATAATCATGAGATGTAATATTTTTAGTATGCCTCGTTATTCTCCCGTGCCATTCGTGTGGAAAACATTCTTTTTTTAATGATTTTCGGCTTTGTAATTATCGTTTTTTCGCACATATAAAATTATGTCCCGTCTTTCCGGTTTATAAAAAATGGTCTGATTTTTCGGATTGAAATTTTCAAAAAATCCCCAGGGATTCAAAAATACGATTAAAAAAAAATACAGAATGTCTTAGAATATTTGTCTAATCCGGAATTTAAAAAAAAAAGTGATGCAAGTGGCCTATTAGCATTGCATTTAGCGTTCTCGGTAAATGAAGAAACCCACCATTAGTTTACACTCGGTACAACGTATTTTCAAGATGAATATATACGTGAAATCCTATTTAGATACTATTTTGATTAATCTTTACGACGAATCGGCTTACAGTATGAACATCAAACAATATGCTTCGGATAAATCGAAGCTTTTACTAGCTTTTCTATGTATTGGAATTACAATAAAATTATTATTTACGTAACAAAAAATATAAGCGTAAACCACCAAAAAAAATGTTTTTTCATGACGTTTTTTTATGAAGTAATACAAGAAACAATTTTAAAAAAATACCCGTTTATAGCTAAGATTATTTTTGAGGCTTTCCATGTTCTAACTTTTTTTCGTTTTTATAAAATTATGCACAAAATAAATAAAAACCACCTTTTCGCTTACTTGCCTCGTGCAAAAAGACGCTCGATTTTTAAATTTTGCAGGCATGAGATTCGAAATATTTCTAGCGTTTATATTCCTCTTAAACAGAAGTATGCCGGGAGGCCAACTGTCGGGGGATCAAATGTCATGGAACCGCAAGAACGGTACGAAATATACGTCATAATAAATATGTATTGTGCTAAGCACTTCTTTTTCAGGGGCTACAATATGTCACGCCTATAATAAATTCATAATATGGGAAGCTGAATAAATTAATGATTTTGAGTGCCGGCTGAGTGAATCCGGTGAATGGCCAAGTGTTATCACCGCTGAGTGCTTAAAGTCAAGGGAAATAAATTTCTACTACTCGACAAGGGGGTGTTGCGGGGGATGGCGGGGAGGGGGAGGTAGCTCGTCACCGACAAAAGCATTATCCAGTGGGACAAACTTCAAACTAAGTTAGATGGTTTATTAGGTTATTTTTTGTGATTTTCGCCAAAAGTAAGCCACTGATGGACCAGAAGTTTTGGCGAGGGTCGATGAAGCTTCGGAAATAGTTAGCTGACAAAAGTATTCCATCCTCACGTGTTCGTAGTTTATGATAAATAAAACGATTAAACATACTAATAACGGTTGTCGGTGCGTGAGTGCGTGATTTAAAATTGTATTCTAGCGGAACGCCTAAAATTGCGCAAGTTTATTGCACTTTTAATTTTGAACTAATAAGTGTACCTAAATCATATCAGACAATGGATAAAGGTGGTACCAAAATTGGTTTATAAATTAATAGTTATTTATTTGAAATGTGTATTTTTTGTTTAAATTTTTAACTTATGTTTAGATGAATTAGCATACAGATCACGCTTTACTAAAATAACAAATTTCACTGAATTAGGTCCAGTGAATATACTTTAGCTGGACGTTAATAGTATATAATAAAAATAAAATATATCACTGTGGATTGAAAGGTGTATTTTATTGAAAATACTTTAAAAAGCATTAAACTTTCATTTGTAACTAGAAATAGTTTAAAAATATTTATTAGTAAGATTCACTTCACTGAGAATTCCGAAAATTTCATTAGAAAGTAGAATGAGTAATTAGTAAAGAAAAGTAAACACCCGAAAGTAATCCGAGTACAACCAAGGTCCAAAAAGTCCCTTGTGAAGTCGTAGAGTGTTCTAATGATGTTATGAATTGTGCCCCTTCAGTACCTACAAAGGGATTACGTCTTTACACGTAAGATAGTGCAAAATTTTTCGACTTACCAGTCTGTCCCTCGGGTTCGGCTCTGCGCGACGGGCTGGCCGGCTGGCCGGGCTGCGGTTTAAGCACGACGGCGGGCACAAGCCCTTCTCGTGCCGGCGTGCCCTCGGCGGGCTGCGAGCGCACGAGGCACCAGTCGGCGCGCGCGGCGCTCATCTCGAGCACCTCGACCTGCTGCCCCTTTTGCACGGAAAGTTCTCCAGCGGCCGTGGGCGTGTGGTCAGCTATGACCCAGGTCATTTCTGGACCTCCAGTCTGGAAAAGAGAAAAAAAATCAAGAATTAGAAAAATGTTTAAGAATTATAAAAAAGAACAATATTATGAAAGATTCTCAATTATTGCAAAAGATATTCAATTATCTGAGAACTACGTGAGTGTATCTTTCCCATTTATTAAAAAAAGTCCTTCGCTCTTCATCCCCGTCAGTAAATTTTGCCATCCTCTAAAACAAACACTTAGGAATACTTCGTAGTTCATTAGCTCACTCACATTGGTCGTGAAAATGCAAAACTACATTTTTTTTTTTTTACATAAACTCCACACAGGAGGCTCTGAGGAAAATAATTTCCCTCAGGGCCTATGTCATCTGGGATGCTGTGTGGAGGGTCTTTTTGAGGAGAGGAAGGAATGAACATTGGTCTTGAAGAGACCCATGTTGTAGGAAGGAGGAAACACAGAGGCCGGCAAATCATTCCACAGCCGAGCTGTTGAACATAAGAACGAGTCGAAGAAACGACCCGTTCTCATGTGACAAATGTCAACTGTGTACAAATGTTGGGCACGCGTTTGGCGTGTTTCCCGACTATGCACCGGTGCCGAAGGGATCAATGATGCTAGTTCCTCGGAGCATCTTCCATTGTAATACCGGTAGAACATTATAAAGTGGTTACATTAAAAAGTGTAACGATTGTTGAACAGCCCGACAATGTGACACCCTGCGAGGTTTCGCACCATTATTTATAAACACACAGAGTAGCAATTCAGCTCTTTTTGCATATCAAACAACAACACAACCTATCCTAACAAAACGTAACTGAAGTCTCTCCCGTCAAAGGAAACTATTACAAACCCCACATGAAGACTTGAGGTGTGTATCGCCGCGAAGGAACAGGTACATCCATTAAGGTTTTAATTAGTATCTATCGAAACTTAAGACAGTTTCATAAAGCAAAGGATGACAAGTTATTTGGTGACGACAAGTCTTCAAAAGCCCATAAATTGTATAGAATCAGTTCAGAAAGATTATTTAAGTAAAGATTATTTTACAATATTGATTTTACAGATTACCAGAGAGAGAATAATAATATTGATGGCCAAATTCTCGATTGCAAACTTTCCTACATAAGACACAGAAAAAAGAAGAAATGACGGTGGTCACTATGTTGGCAACACTTTTTCAAGATAAACTTACATAAATACAACTTCCGTAAGTAAATATAAAATAAATGTAAAAAATTCTTATTTTGCAGGGTGAAGTCGGACACGACGCGTAGGGTTAGATGACAGTCATATTAATTAGCATTACGATTGAAAAAAAATATGAACAAAGCTAACTGGGAAGGGCGGATCTACAATTTATCTTTGTGAGATGCAGCTGTAAAGTTTTCAGAACCAAAAAGTACTTGTGGGGGCAAATTATTAGAAAGAATAAATTTTTAGAAAGGAATGGATAGCATCCTCCTTTGTACGCCACCGAAATGTGGATTTGACCAAATGAACATATCTCTATGTGATGTGGAGTTGACCAAATCACCTTAAAAGTATATTTTAATTTATTTCGAATTCGATTTTTTGGATAAATACCTTAAAATACGATTAAAGAATTATTTCCTATACACAACATTTGAAATATATATTTTGGTTTGTTATTTCGTGTTCATTCTCCCAATTTCATAGACATTCGGATTCATCCCGCTTGCAGTGGAAAATATGGAAACAATATTTGCACGTACAAAAGTAAAATATAATTGTACATTAGTGATAATGTACTTCACGAGAACTTAAATGGTTTACATACATATTTAAATTATTTGGTCCTCCCAGAATTCCCGAAAACTCCGCTCCACAGAACTTTACACACCTATTCCTCAATTTAAAGCCAAACATTTCAAAGAACCAAAGCCTTTTCGTTTTATTTTCTCTCCCTCTACGACGTAGAGGGGTGTACCCATGCAACGCTACGGTACAGATAATGCTTCTTGATTATTTAATACAAAACATGCTTGGAAAAATTTGCTAACGCGTTTAGGTGCCATTTCGGTGTCATAATAGCTTTTACCCATCAAATAATTTATTCGGCACCTTCAGACAATTTGGGCCGTGGGGTTGTATTGTAATAATGTGAAGATAAGTGACGCGGCGCTGAGGTACCGAGAAATTCTATCAGCAGCGACCAACAATCCGGCGCGGATCGTTATTGCTGAGGATGTTTTTAATGTCTTTATTGCAAAAATTTAAGCCACTTCCTGTTATCTACAAATTTACTATAAAAGTTTCATTTAGTTAACTTAATTTGTAACATTGTCTTGAAATTTATTAAACAATGACACATTAAAGGTTGTTCACAACGTTTAATTTTTTTATGTGAGTATTGTACAAGAGAGATTAATAAATTCGAGGCTAAGCTTAATACTTCTTGGCATCTGATTTTTTATGGCTACACCAAAACTAAACGCCAAAACCCACAATAATTTTTAAAAATCTTATACTAAAATATGGTTCCTGACAGGATTAATAAGCGCAACACGGTATCACTTCAACATACATAAACACACACTTCATCACAATCTACACATCTGCTCTGATGATAGATAGGGTGACCCGACAATTGGTCCGCCGACATTTGGTCCGGCGACAGTTGGTCCAGTGGAGGTTATCCGCCTCTTAACCGCCCTAGTATAAGTTACAGATGGTTACTCCTTCAAAGCTCTCGCATGATTCTAATTTTTTTGTTAAACGAAGCTACATTTATTTATTTTGAAAGAATCTAGACCTCCAGTGTCCTTGCATACGTTGTTAGTAAGCAGTATGGAAGTGCTTAACAGGAAAAACAAAATGCTAAAAAAAGTTTAGTAAGACAAAGATAAATTAAACAGGGCAAAAGAAAAACTCTTTCATGAGGCTCCATGACGCGGCATTGCATCTGTAAAAACCTACAAGCACCTGCATAAAATAGAGAACATAAGTAATACAATAAATCTCAAATCAATTGGCAAGTACCAACAAAACATGTGAATGGCTTTCGGTCTGACCATAAACTACACTTAGCTTCCGTGTCCCTTAGCCAACCACTCAGTGAAGCCTCAAAGAATGTTAACTGAATATTTGGGGTAAAATACCCGAATATATAATAATACATCTCCTTCCTCTCCCCACTAACTTCAGCATCACACCAAACGATAGTCTCACTGGTTCGAGACGGTTGGGAGCAGTTGGGACTCTTGTGTTATATTTAGATATAAAAGTTATATTATATGCAAGTAGGAATCTTTAGCGTTTTTTTGCTAAGCTGACTGCACGTATAAGTATGTCGTATTTTGTGATTGCCGCATGCTACTTCGTTTTCACTCAAGATGCCTTCAGATATAAGTATATTGACTTTGGTTGTACGACCGTATATCCTCTTTGCATACTTACTTGAAGAAAACATCTTCTAAATTTTCGGCCGGACCAATTGTCGCCGGACCAAATATCAGTCGGACGAACTGTCGCCGGACCAACTGTCATGGAACTGATAGATAGATACGTTGGCTAAAGAAGGAAGAAGCGTAACACGGCGTAGTAATCTAAAAATTATTCACGATAACAGCTCTAAATTATAAAAAATATCCAAGCCACGTGTTTCTTTTCTGAAAAGGAAATCGATAACTACATGAATAATGAATATCTTTCAGGAAAACGTAAAACGTAAACAAAACCGGAAACCCACGGTTCATTACCTTTTCGGAAAGCTTGTTTTACCAACACGTATTTTAGAGTAGTTTTAATATAAGATACCCTTACGCTTAATATTACAAAAAAATAAAATAGTTTACAGTAGACCATGGCGGTCGAACGCTGAGCAGATTATGTATGTAAACTTGGAGGAGTCTCGTTGAATATTCAAACATACCTAAGGATCCGACTCTTCTATGAAAAAGGGTTGCAAATTATAATGTTTAAAAAATATATTCAATTGTTATGATGTTTCCAGGTACAACTAACCGCAAAACTTAATATTTGATTTGATGATTTAAGATTGACACGGCCAATACTATCTACTTTGATTATTGGGGCTTTAAATCGCGTTTAGGCATCTCCACGTTCTTGAGACAACGTTTCTGGCAGCAATTTACCATTTCACTAATTCAATGAAAATGCTTTAAGTGCTGACCACACAAGGAGTTGAAACATGTCAATTAAACAATTATTATAAGCAATAATAATTATTAGCCTGAAACACTCATCTACATTGAAAAAATCTCCCGAGAAAAGATACACGCCGGCGCCGACGGGACTTGAACCCGCGTCCTTCTGATATCCGGTCAACTGCTCTTTAACCACTGAGCTACGTCGGCTTACCTCTTATCCGCCAAATAATTTTTTATTTTTTTCAAAGTAGATGAGTGTTTCAGGTTAATAATTATTGCTTTTAATAATTGTTACCCTTTGTGCTTGCATAAAAAATCTTGTCTTAAACATTAGTTTATCAATTAAAAAATAATAATGTCAATTAAAGGTTGTGGTACAAATAATGCGAAAAGTACCTACACTTAGGACAGACACAAGGGTAAGAGCACTTTTTTAAAAGTAAAACATACAAATATAGATTTTCTGTCTCATGCAATAAATAAAAAAAATATATAAAAAATCGGTTCAGTTTTCGAGGAGAAAAATGGAGAATTCAAAACCATGATTTTGATGATTTTAGTTAGTTATAATCAGCCCGAGGTGCAGTTGTCCCTTTCGCTCAGTATTCGTGGAGTATGAGCGATGGCGTCAGCAACAGTTTAGTAAAATACCTATTGTTCAAATTTCTCGGCGACCGGGTATCCTCTTATGACATAATTTAATATGTTTTGAAATATTAAAAGTTTGAACGCAAACACAGGTAATGTTTTAAAGTTGCTTAAATTGTAATTATCACTTTACACGAAACTCAAAAAATTCGAGTGCAGTTTTCACGCGGTAGAAGCGAAACTTTATCTAAACAATCTCAACCAATACTTGAAAAGGGAGGACATAATCAAAGCGACCAATGAGCGCAGTCCTAGCGTAATTTCCGTTTCATATCTCTACCAATTATAATAATAATAATAATAATATTATAAGAAAAATAAATAAATTAAAAAACTAAATAAATTAAAAAACTAAATAAATTAAATTATAAAATTAAATTATAAACTAAACTATATTAAAAGAATTTGGCATTATACCTAGGTCTCTGATTCAAAATTTAGGCGTATTAGATTTGCCAAAGAATTTATATATAAAAATGCAAAAATCGGAAATTTTAAATACATGTAGGATTACAAAAGATTTTTTAAATATTTATATTGAGGGATCAGTAGGATTTATAGGTTCAATTAGGAATTCCACAGAGCCGAACCCTCTGATATGAAAATATCTGGAGTCGGTGAATTATTTTCCCATCTGGTCTCTGGTAGGTTGACATGTTGTTCTTGTATTGTTTTGTAATTATAATACACATAGTGCAATTGCATAACGTGGATTGACCAGATGATCATTTGGGAAGTGTGTAAAAGGGTTTAGTTTTTCCTGTGACATTTAAATCTGTTGCGTAAAATAAATATAGCGCCATTTTCGTGGAAAATCACCTCAAGGGCGCTGTACAAATAAATATATAAAATAATTAATATTACTGGCTTATAACTAAGATTTACAATTACAACTAGTGACTTACATCTAAGACTTATAGCTAGTGACTTATGACTAAGACATAGATTCTGACCTAAAACTGGTGACTTAATAACATACATATTTACAATTAAGATTAGCGCCAGAAAAGTAGGAAGTTTTTACATAATATTAAAATTCGAGAACACGGGTACAAAAATGATCTTAATGGGTTAACTGGATTTACGGGAAGGTATAGATATTTTAAATAAATTAATAATCGATCTTTACCGCATTAAGGTGATTCATCGCTCAACATTTAACAGATTGAGTTAACTACAAACAAAGGGAAAGAAGAAAAAAAACTATTATAAATTGCAAAATTTAAATAGAATGATGAATTTATGGAAATGAGTATCGGAAAAAGTGAGTTTTCAGTTTGGATCTAAATTCCGCTGAGTTGGTTATGCATCTCAATTCCATAGGAAGTTTATTCTAAGCTTCAGGGCCGGATACTGCGAATGCGCGCTCACCAAACTTAGTGTTCGGATTTCGCTTAGGTTCTTTCAACCTTCCAATTGCAGATGATGTCGCTGATCTAAGAGTTGACTGCCTAAGACCAATATTTTCCGGAATGCATATGAGCCTTTAAAAGTGACATCATAATCAAAGCGGCCATTGAGCGCAATTGATGCGTCGCATGTGCAGTAATCGTCATTTCCGTTTCATCCGAAATCCAGATTCACTTAAAAAAACATAACTAATTAGAAAAAGGAATTTTTATTATTAATGTTAATTATTTTCCGTTTCGTATAAAAATATTTATAAAAAAAATTGAAAACCCAGAAAAATATCTTTCAAATGCTAAATATTGTTACACAGAATTATTTCATAATTTTCGGGAGAGTATACGGTACATTTTTAAATGCAAATATAAAACGACGTGTTCTCTCTTTGAAACCGTGTTAAAATAAAATATCTCACATACGAAATCAGACCGAACGACTTTTGCTGGCTGGCAGAAATATCTCCCAAAGAGACTACTAGTATTTGACGTCTAGTAAAAATATCTCCCAAAATTTCTCTAGGGGATTTCCAAACTTTATTTCATATTATCAACTTAGTTAAAGATCTTTGAGATCCTTGAGGTAATTTTTCACAAAAACGGCCTTACATAAATTAGCCAAATATTATCCAGTTAAGAAATAAATAAAATAGACAGCAAGCGTTCCGCGTTCTTTGTAAGTAGTTGACCACTATAGTGTCGCGTAGACACAGCGGCAGTCAGACCGCGCCGGTCAGTGTGAACGCTTGCGTTCTTGCGTTCTAGTGTCAGAATTACAAAGAACTCGTGGAACGCCTCGCTCGCAAGATGACTGACACCGAAAAATTAATTGATTTAGTAAGGGAAAGGCAGTTTTTATATAATCTTAGTGACACAGCCTACATAATTATAAAAAATATAATTATATTTATTATTTTATAATTATAATATATATAATTTTTAAAATATATTAAATAAATTAATGTAAATTAATATAAATTATAAAATAAATATTTAAAAAAATATATATAATTATAATTATATATATATTTTTTTGTATAATTATGCAATTCATTAAAGCTACTTATTGACATTTGGAAGTAAATAATAAATCGTTCTTCATCTTTAAGTAATTCAGGAAAAAGAATACTGAACTCTCCTTTTTCATTTCGCCCAGTGTTAATCGGATGCACCCAGTGTCTTCTTTTCTTTTTAGACTCTTCCAAAGTCAACAAAAGCAATGCTTCGTCTTCTGAAGACGAATTATCAAAATACATGTTTCACGTACAAGCTTTTTGGGGAAATGGAACGCAGAATATTTGACCGTGTGCTGTGTGTGTTAGAACTCGCGTAGAACGCAACCGGACGAACGCGAGGTGAACGCCAGTGAACGCTGAACGCTTAGCTGTCTGCGCGGGCTCTTAGCCTTTAGTGCTGTTAAACTTATAAAACATTTTTCTAATCTAATTTTTCAATACGAGTCAACAAATAATAAGAAGGCAATAAAATATTTCATCTTTCATTTATTTATTTGCTATTCCGGATAAGAATGAGAATGTTGAAATATGAACGAAGTTGGGTAATTGATGCTAATAGGTTTTCGTTCAAATTATGAATTTTTCAAAATCGTTATCTACGATTAATCGGTAGTACAATTACATTTTTATCTGGAACTAGCGAGTTCCCGGCATGCGTTTCTATGCCACTTAATAAAGAAATGTTTCTCCCAGCATGTCTTTTCCTATTCGTCCCGTTCCCCTTCCGCCTTACCTTCCCCTGCTGCGTTCCCCTCCACCTTCTCTGCCTTCACTCACCCCTCTCCCGCGAACCCCCCTCCCGCGAGCCCGTCCCCTCTCCCGCGTTCAATATATTCAGTCCCGGAACATTCAAATTTTCAAGCAGCTTGCGTGCCACCTATTGCAATTTGTATTTTTCATATACAAACATTCATTTTTATATTTTTCAGAATAATCGATCAAATTTGGTACTAAACAAAGGTACCTATTTAAAATAAATATTTTTGATGAGATTCAAAGTATTCGATTTTGGTTAGTACGATAGGTGAGTACTTCGATTAAAGTTTATTCGAAAATTGAATTTCATTCAATTCAATTTAATTGACAAATTGTGACATTTTTGTGACAGGTTCGTAAGAGTTTTTATAATGATTAAAAAAATGATGTTTGTTCATATGAAGCGGATACTTTGTGATGTGACATTATTAATTTAAAATAAAAAATAAAATAAAAAAATAAAAAAATAACTTTGTAAACACCACTTTTATTTTTATACTTTATGCCGACCTCAGGTCAGCTATATTATATTATATTATAGCTTCATCAGGGCAGTATAATACTCTACTAGTAGAGAAATGTAAGTATGCCGACCGGGTTTCGCTACGGTTGTAGCGAAACCCGGTCGGCATAAAGTATAAAAATAAAAGTGGTGTTTACAAAGTTATTTTTTTATTTTAAATTAAAAAAATGATGTATTGTCACGTGGTGTAATAGTGTAATGTAATTTCAGATGTATCGTCATGTGGTTAGGTGTCAATCCAGAAACCTTCGCGGAGGTTTAAAGAAGGTATTTTGAAAGTTTCAAACATTTCCTATACTTAATACAGCAATGCATAGACAACTCATATACATAGAAACATATACATTGATTTTTATATACATATATATTTTTAGATTAACAAGGAATACACTAATAAGGGCAATAATCCACCGCCGAAAGTATCGACCTAATTGTGATTTATCTAATTTCATGATATTCCAGAGACAACGCTCGAATGGTTAAGCGGCTTAACGAACGGATGTAACGCGGTTTAAGTTGAAGCATGAAGGGGTGGTTTATTACTGTTGGCAGTAGGAGAATTAGTATACAGAGAGAAAACTTTGAGAATATACCAGCTAACACTGGAAATATTATGGAAATATATAAATTCAGTTGGAATATTATGTAAACATTTTGGTTAACTTTGGTTATATTTTTTTTAATTTCATACACATACCTAAACATTTTCTAATTTGTTGTAAAAGTATCATTAATTCATTTAGTATGTAATGCTTAAACCTACAGATAGGCTTTGAGTTCATTTGTCGTCTACCGTGTTCAGATGTAGCTTTCCCCGTTAAATTCAGATACTGCTTTGAACGCCGCGCTCGACTATACATGTTGTAGTGATGTCCCCGTCCGATAATAATAATCGGTTGCTTGTGCCAGAATCAACAGCTCGGCTGTAGAGCAATATCTTCCTTTCTACAACATGGATCTAAATGGGTCTCCCCAAAGAATTTTACATCTCCTCCTTTGGGGTTTAATGTAAAAAAAAACTAAAAAAATAAGTAATTCAGTGGGAATACTGTCGTATTAGGTCAGTTACGGTAAATGCGTCTTCTGGAGTAACTGCGTCTTTTGAGGTTACAATGCCATTTTAAACTCCTTCAACCGAAGTAAAAAAAATATCATCGTAACAATAGATGAAATGTGGAAGTTTGAACTTTTAGAAATATTATAAAAAATTAATAATATGTAGGAGCAGCTGTTATATCGATAGACACTAAAATAATATATTACATGACATGAAACTATTATTATCATCGAGGAATTTATAAAACGTACTAGCAGACCCGGGGAAATAAAACACAACGCCACGCCATTACCCAACCTTTATAATCAACGCCATCTGTTAAATCGAATCCACACCACCCGTATGCCAGCCCGCTGCCCGCTGCTCGCTTGCCAGCCCGCTCCCTTTATTTATATTTTTCAACCAATTTACACAAAACCTTGACAAATTACTTACCTAAAAACGTTCCTCGTGAACCGTTTAAAAGATCTAAGCGCACAGACAGCGGGAGCAACTTCATTTTATACTATGTAAAGATTACCAGTTTTCTATGTTCACAATTCATCTATCAATATTTTAGATGCACCAAAGTAAGCGAACTTGAAATGATTTCGCATCAGTAAAATCAATGCATTTCACCTATCTTTGATCTGAAAGCTTTCCTCGTAAGCTCGTACAGATTACATATGTAAAACATTTGGCTGTTCTACACGCGCCTACACTACACTACACGATGGATGGATTTATTCTTGTTATACACTACACGATGGTTGGATTTATTGGTTGTTGGATGACATTAATAAATATAAAGAACCTGTGTTGTTTAAGCTGTACGTTGGTATTGAAATTGTAAAAATAAAAAAGACGAAATATTACATTGCATGCACTTCCGAGTAAATAAAAAAAGTGTTAAGCGTTTCACAGCTTTTTTTATAAATATTCTACCCTGATTCCATTTGCACTTAGTGCTGAGTGGGTGTATGGTCGGTATACCCTGATCTCGCTGCAGTGGGATCTGATATACAGTGGAAGTACTAAAGAAATAAACTGAGTATAGAGTGGGTGTGTGAAATAACGGTGACTGGCTCAAGGTCGTTCGGGCATTCTTTGATGCGTTCAAATCGAGCTTCCCAAGCCTTTGTAGCATTAGGAGACATTCAGTGGCTCGTGTCAAATTAGGGTAAACCGGCGCCTGTTCTGCAAACCTCCCTTACTTAACACACTGGAGGAATTCATATCGATTCGCCCAAGAACGGGAGTTCACCGCGTACCAGCATGTATTACGTTCATGTCAGAGAAATTCGGCGCGGGAATAAAGCAATTACTATTGTTTGAACACGCACTAAATTCATAGGTTGTTGTTTTATCTTAGGTGAGGCATGGCGTATCAAGATTTTCTATAGTAAACCGCAAACATTCTCCGAGAACAAAATTCCGTGTACAATATATATACTCTACACATAAACAGTAGCAAGTTACCGTAATAATATTATACAATAATTCACGTTATTGTAAAGTGAAAAGGCAAAAGCAACCGCAAAGGTATTATTATTATTATTATCATATTTGACAAAACTGAAATCCGAGTAGCAAGTAGCAAGATAACGAGGAAACCAAATAAGCTTGAATCGCTGTAGTTCAAAGACAAGTCGAACTCATGTGAAATAATCAAACAAACATGAAGTATCACGGTTCCTCGTTCTCGGATAAAAGACGGAAAATCCGTGGAGGAAGGTACACGCCACCGCCTCACACCGCCTGCATAAACTGAAATTAGGGGCAATCGGAACATGTGTGGTGCAACGCTAGGCCGGGAAACGAAATCTGGCCCTTCTAAACCTAAAAATAATACAATCGGGTGAAATCTAAACTTAAGATAGCAGAAATGTTTTCTGAATTGAATTCTAGACTTCCGAATGATACGCTCTGGCTTCATGAAATTAGAACACCATTTTTAAAGTGAAACTTCTTTAGCATCATTGTGATTTGAAATTTGGATGAAACGGAAATGACGCAATACAGTACCTACAAAGCGTCAAACTGCGCTCATTGACCGCTTTGATTATGATGTCACTTTTCAAAGCTCCTATTGGTTGAGTTTGTTGAAACTCGGATGAAACGGAAATGATGCATCACAAAGCTTTACAGTACCTACGAAGCTTTACACTGCGCTTATTGGCCGCTTTGATTATGATGTCACTTTTCAAGGCTCCTATTGGTTGAGATTGTTCTGGCGAAGTTTCGCTTCTACTGCGTGTGGGCAACTTCATTTTTCACTTTATGAGATATGAAGCTTTGAAATATTTAAACGAGGAAAATTGGATTATAACATTGCTTGTCTCGTGTTTTCCCATTATTTAATAAGGAAAAAAAATGGTTATGAAACCCGGTCGAAGCCCGATACGAGTAGAAATTGATGGTGTCTTAAAGGAAGCGGAAACTCTCATAATAATAAATTTAGTTTTATTTTTTTATTTTTAACTTTATGAGTAAAACCTCAACTTGAGTTTCGCTTATATTGTCTTGATTTATTTAAATAAATTTAGTTTTTGCGATAATTTGTGCGCGTTTGATATGGACTTCAAATCTAACATACATAGTAATAAATAAATTAAACACAGTGAACGGAGATAATTGACTGATTAGTAACAATTAAAGCTAAGGGAACGTACCCATACTACGTGACCAATTTTTTGCAATTTTTAACCCCCCCTCCCCCCCCCCCCGATGACCAAAATCCTAAGCAAACCGCCGCTCATTTGTACCAAGCGTGACATTTTGAAGACCCCCCCCCCCGAAGAGGTCACGTAGTATGGGTAGGTTCCCTAACCTAACCTAAAAAACACAAGAGTGTGCAATTCACACGCGGTAGAAATGAAACCTTCATAAAACTAAAGTAGACAAAGTGAGAGAATACGAAGCACCGCAAAAAGAGGAGACCGATTATGCTATCACATGTTCTTGCAGCCTAAATCCTATATGTATATGTGTTTGTCTCTTTTGTGTCGCTTTTTCTCGTTTCATCGAGTTTCTAATCACAACGGTGCTGAAGAAGTTTTTTACTTTAATAAGCAGTAATAAAAAATTAATAGCACGGACAACGGGCGGCTCTTTTTTTTGGGCTTCGCCCATTGATAAAGGACCAAGCGAGTATATATTTTTGTATGTACTAGCTAGGAGAATGCATGCAAATTTCACATATTGTTTGCAAAATATCGTCAAAATATCTACAACCATCCATAAATATTCACGAATTTCTATAAATATATTTACAAATATTTTTAATTATACACAAATTCCCATTGTAAAATAAAATAAATATTTTTTGTATTTCTTGGGCACTGACTATGTAACAATTTCTAGACATTTTGGTTTTGAAAAGTTTTAATTTTCGATGTACATTTGTTACTTTAATTTTAATTTTTTTTGCGACCGGTTTCGATACGTCCGTATCATTAACGAGCAAACTTAAAACTTCCCATTCCCATTCCAATCGAACAACTCCGATGTGCAAAATATCGCCAAATTTCTCCGTTTAGACCGTTCTTTGTCCTTCCAATTGGAAAATATTTTATAAGTGGACAATATTAAGGTCAAGTGTCAATTCCAAAGCACAAAATATCGTCTAATTTATCCATTTGGAATCACAAATAAGTAAATTATAAATGCACAAGGTTTGAAGCCGGCATGTGGGGCTAGTGTTTACGCCAAACATTATGAAATTAAATTAGACAGATGGCAGCACTTCTGCTTGTAGCAAGCAAGTGTTCTTTAAGTGTGAAAATGAACTGGGAACAGAAAACCGAAAATAAAACTTCAGTGGCTTATTTACTGAGGATCTTAAGTTTTTTTTCAGTCCAGTTGTTTCACGAAAACTGGAGAAATCATGATAGCTACTATTCAGGATTAGTCATTTCAATTGTGTTAAACAACTAAGGAATAATAACAGAACTCGAATAATAATAAGTAATGGAATAATAACAGAACTCGAGCAGAACTTGATATTTACATCGAAATTTGATGAAATGTTCAAGTTTTGTGAAACAACCGGCCCTGTCAGCCTTCCAGACATCACATAAGTCAATGATATTAATTATCTCCTTGTGAAATAATTTCTATTTATATCTATGATATTAATTATCTATTTGAAAATGTAATTTTCACCAGAATCGAGGAAAAATTGAGCACTTTGGGTTCAGCCTACAACACACGTTTTTCGTTTTATCTCTTCAGTGGAATGGACTAAAAAAGGTTAATAAAACATAAGGTTAAGAGTGGTGTAAATCGTGAGTAGGTATCTAAAATAAGAAAGCTTTCTTGCAAACGTTTTTATTTTTTTATCTTATGTGGGTTTTTTCCATTCTAGTCAGTTTATTCCATAAGTCTGAACCATTTCCCAGCTCGCGGAATACGTAAATATCGTTTTATATCAAAATGCGTCGTCTAAATCTAAATGGAAAGCTTAAGTATGTTTAAGGTAATTTTATATATTTTTTATAATAGTTAATGCTGCCGCAACATGGTCTCTTCAAATCAGTGAATTGCACAAATTTAGGGCTATAAAATTAACATTTATGTCACAAGCTAATCTGATTTTACAATGGGGTACTGCAAATATATGAGTACCTACGATGTCTTCAGCTGAAACCATTTGGATTTTTTGTGAAATTGTTAAGAATTGTTATATAGTTTAATAAGCTAATGATTTCTAACCTTTTGAAAACCCCCTAAGGACGTATTTAAAAAATAATTATCCTGTTAAATCAATACATGTTCTTGTATCTGTTAATTTAAAATATCTATGTGTTTAATAATTCAGCATATAACATGTTCTGGAAGCAGATACGCTTCTGGCGAGCACTTTGCTTTGCCACTAGCGTTTGCGTACCGCTGCATCGAATGCATCGGATCTGTGCTCATCGGGTTAATGCAAAAGCTTTACGGAACAAAGAAAGCTTTGCGAAACGCAGACGGATTTAATACGTTCTTCAGTCTTCCAATTAATGCCTGCTCGGGGGAGGTGATTTACGTTGATACCATCAAAGCATACTACGTAGACACGAAGATTTGTCTGGAATCGACGAAAAGGGCTTGTTAGTTGTTGGCTCCTATTTCTAAACAATTGTACGTATCCATTCAAAGGCAAATAGGAAACATCACAAAGGTTTCTGGAAATTTCGTACACAAGAATCAGGAAACTAATGAGGTTTTCTGTTCGCTTGTTTCAAACAAAACTTTATGTTTATTTAAAGGTAAAATATATCATTTTCAAAAGAATTTCATACAGATATGTTTTCGACCAATATATTAATTTGCCTAGAAGTATTTTTAAAACGGTCACCATTTTCAAAAGAATTTCATACAGATATGTTTTCGACCAATATATTAATTTGCCTAGAAGTATTTTTAAAACGGTCACGTTTTAAAAATACTTCTTTTTAGCACGGTTGTTAATAATTAAGTTTGTTTTTTTTTATGATTGTAAAAGAGGTAGATACACATAACAATATAATTACGTAATATATTAATTACGAAAGAGTTTGACACTAACTGGGACTATTACATTTCAAAATCAAATGGAATAAGAACGTACTTCAATATTATGACGTAATCTAGCGCAGACTAGTGAAAAACCACGGGATATTTTAATAGTAGGATTGATAATTGCCTGTTAGCTAAAACGCGCAGATCCTTTAAAAACCACAAAAACTTGACTTCACTTGTCAAGAAACCCTACGAAATTTTAAGAAAAGAAATACACATTTCAAATTTAGAATAAAAATAATTTTCTGCTAAAAATTATATTGCGGGTAGGTACTTTATCGCAGGTCTGAATTCTTGACGCCAGCAATTTTGAAAATGATCCCAATGGCTCCCAACGCAGCGCAGAACCGTGAGGAGTGGAAAAGCCTTGTCCACCATGGAAACTGGATTAGGGGACGAGATTTGGCGACCGGCGTGGTCAAAGGGCAAGGCTCTTGAATCGCAATCCGAATGTCGAGGGATCGAATCCCGGCGTGGTTAAATTAATTTTATGAGATTAATTTGTGTTATTTCAGAATTAATTCATTTAAAATAATATATAGTATATTTGCGCACGTTCCAGAGTGAAGGATACTTCCAGAATCACCATTCAGAATTGAAATGTTGCTTGAAATGGCTTTAGGCGTGTTTGGTGACCAGATCTGAATAGCCAGGTACTTGCTCAACTTCCTCTCCCCCACATTCTACCCTTACCCACTACCTTCAGTCTCACAACATACCCCAATTGGGAATGTCTTAGTCTCACTGGCTCCAGAAGGGAGCAGCTGAGACTCTTGTGCGGAACTCACATAAAAAAGGATTTACGATTCTCAACAATGAGTAACCGACTTAAGATGAGTTGATACAATGCAAACATTATAATAAAGTGGTTAAAATGAAAGTAAGTTTTTCCTTAAAATAAAATTAAATTAAAAACTTTAAAAAATGCGTTTTATGAAGAACATCTTTTTCTATTTTCTAACTTATTTTTCCGTAGATTATTTTCTATACCAACCGTTAATAATCTAACAAAATATTCGCACCTCTCTCAAAAAAATTTCGGGGAAATCGGAAAGAAATCTTTAAACGTGTACATAAACTTTATTTTAAAGCAAATTGAGGCTATTGTTAAATCGGGACAATTAAAAGAAGTCATTCAATTTGGAGACCGACGCGAAACGAAAAAATATTATTTTATTTTTTATAGTGTTGAATAAAGCTTTTGCCACTTCATAGTGAAGCGGCTTTTCGTGGCGGAATTCAAATGACACGCGCTATAACATCTGGAATATTCTTCGTCCAAAACAAAATAAACTTTTAATTTTTTTAAGGCAAGCTTCGGGCGGCTTATCTCCTGGGGAGAATCTCCTTCAAATGTATTCTTTGGAGGAGCTGTGAAGAACAACTTTTTGTGTTCTTTTTGATAAACAAAAGTCACTTAGGTGGGCGAAGTTTCAAATGAACAGCAACAACTCTACACATAAAATGGCTAAGGAAGAAGCCATAAACAATTCGAACTTTACTCGAAATTATCTACGAAATGGGAAAAAGGGGAATTCCGGAAAAAAATAACACAAGGTTTTGTTTATATTGGAGATTCATAATAATATCCTATACTTAAATAAATAAGAATGCGACATTTTAGTACTAAAACTAAACTTTTAGTTGTCGTAATCAACGTGGAGTGAAAATGTTTATAAATTAAGTTATTTATGGTTATAAAGTAATGTCTAACAGCCTTACTATAAAAAAAATCACTTCACAAACGTTAAACGGTATTTTAGTTACAGATTGTACAAAAACCGTGCAATAAACAATGCCGTCTATTGTGAATATTTTGATGAAGGCAAGGGTTTGTGGCAAGGTACCCATCGATGTTTGGTTGTAGATTTTTACTTTCATAATCTTTTTGTGAATCGTGTTTTCATTTCATAAAACGGTGAATTTATTATTATATTTGCTTAGTTTAATATATTTAAAATTTATTAGTTATAATTATGAATCGTAATTTGTATTTTTAATTTTCGTGGCTTCGATTAAAAATTGAGCTATTTTTTTAAATAGTTTTCGAGTTTAAGGCTTAAAATGGAAATTTTTAAAAGGGTATTTCAATAACAAAAATCTCATGGGCAATTTTAATTAGTTTCTAAAATGGTATTTGTTTTTACAGGTACTTCAAAAATTATAAATATAGGACAGAGTACGTTGGAAAAATTCCGAAATTCGTTAAATTATTTATTAATAATACAAGTCGGTAAATAGATAAACTACCCTCTTCGGTTGGATCAGCAATGAATATATCTTTCCATGAACAAATTTTTTATCATTTTTTAATTAGTAATGTTTTCACATATTATGTACATGGTCGTTTATCAATTGAATGGAATTTTCGCGACTTTTTTAGTGTAAGGTTGGAACTGTTTAAAGCGTCCTTGGGTTGTTTTTCACACTAATGGTAGAAGAGAAAGTGTATTAATATTATAATCAATCGATGTCCTGTATTATTATGAATTTAACTTTGTTCCTTGAAGCGTATTTACTAAATTAAGAACAAGAGTAAAATTATTTTAGTTAACTAGCTCGGCTAGGTAAATAACTGTCGCAATCAAAATGATTACCACGCAAAATATAAAGTTAAATATGGGAATTCATTATTTTGAAAGTATCGAAATATTTTTACTGAGAAGACATCAATATTATTGAATGAAGGATAACCCGGTTAAAATTTTGTGCTATAATTAATAAGATAAATAAATTAATGTCTTTGTTAGGAAGCAGGGTAATTTGGTGAAAAGTTTTCTTTTTTAAACTTCGTACCTTTATTGCTCCCAAGTTTTTATCATTATTTTATGTTTAACTTTACATTATTTTAATCTACCTTTAATCTACCTAAGTGTAAATATGCAAGTAAAAACAATTAACCACATCCAAGACATAAGTTCTACTATTTAGACAGTGATCTTAACTTTATTTTGAAGGTCAAGTTTGCACAATTTCATCAATCTCGGAATAATTTTTTAGATTAGCAAGCAGATCAAATCCACCCCGCCATGCCGCCTACCTGCCTGTCACAAACAAGGAACTTGAGACATTTTTGTATTTTTGTTTCAGTTCATATTGCTCACGTGTAAACGCATTCTATTGCACAATAAAAAAATATAATGACGCTTTCACCGTTATACCCGTAATACGTTTATTGATTTTAAACTGGTAGGTATACATCGAAAGAAAATTTTAATAAAAAATTCTTGACCAGCTAGTAGCCAATTTCCAAAGAAAAAATATTGAGTATTGAACCTTCCGCCCCACTTCATTCCTACCCTCTTAAACTGTTGTGAACTTTTACAAGTCTTTTAAAACTTTTTTTAAAAAATTGTTTGACTGCGGATTGAGCCTTTCTCCAGAGCCAAATCCCAATTGGATAGTACCTACCACTATTACGACATCCAGTTTCAGATGTCGGGAAGTGAGTTAATTTCCAGTTCCAAGATTCCATTTCACTCATTTATTCATTCAATCAAGAAAACCAAAATAATATAGACGTACGAGTATTTAAAAAGAAGCCACCTTCTGGAGACTGTTGCTGACAATTTTGTGTCGGAAGATTAAAAAATGTTTAAACTTGTTTTATGAATAAAATATTTAAATCGGCGATCCCGACAAAGTCAGGATTAAGTGTCGTAAAAAATAACTTAGCGTTACAAGCAGGATTATGTGCTTAGAAATAAAATAAAACACCACTCAATAGATGCGATATTATAAGTACGCACATTTGTCGTCTTGAATACTGTCATTAGCATAAAAAGACCACCAATTAAAACCCATAAAAGAAAGCCCTGAGGCACTAAAATAAGAATAAAAGACAGTGAGTGCTAAAGAGATCGAAGCCTTTCAGAAGCTTTACTGCAGTGTACATAGTTACGACATGAATATTATCATTGTTCGCCTGAACAATATTTAAAAATTGCGAAGTTAGAAAGAATAACTTGCAACACATTTAAAAAAAAAACCGGTAAGCAAATATTCTAAGACATTCCTTTTTTTTAATTTTATTTTTATACCCTGGGAATTTTTTGAAAATTTCAATCCGAAAAATCAGACCATATTTTATAAACCGGAAAGACGGGACATAATTTTATGGGTGCGAAAAAACGATAATTATATAGGCGAAAATCATTTTTAAAAAATAACGTTTTCCACACGAGTGGCACAGGAGAATAACGAGGCGTCCCAAAAATATCACATCTCATAAATATTTTTTTCCTTGATCCATCTTATTGATCATTAATCATTATAATGTTCAACGTCTATATTTGACTTAATCAAATGTAATATACTTGTACTTGTAAAAAATAATAAGAATTAGCTCTTTCATTCCAAATTTAGGCATATTAGATTTGTCAAAGAATTTATACATAAAAATGCAAAAATCAGTCATTTTAAATACATGTAGGATTACAAAAGATTTTTATATATTTATGTTGAGGGATCTGTATGATTTACAGGTCCAATTAGGAGTTCCACCGAGTCGAAACTTCTGATATGAAAATATTTGGAATCGGTGAATTATTTTCACATTTGATCTCTGGTAGGTTGACATGTTGTTCTTGTATTATTTTGTATTTATTATATATCGACCCATAATCGGCAGAACAGCGTAAACGACATTTTTGTCAAATTACGATTTTTAGCGAAAACTGTTCAATGCTGTCTAATACATCAATGACAAAAATATTGCAGCTCTATCTTATATGCATGACACTTTTTTAGTAGTTGTAGCTTTTAGCGTAAGCGACAGTGGTCGGTTACGCTGTCGGTCAAGAAAGTCTCAGTTTAGTCGGTTGGCGTCCATCTGATGACTACTGCAGACGTGTCGGCGGCTGGTAGCATCGAAAACTAAACGAACATTCTTAAGTTCTTAATTTATTATTTTGTATTTGAATATTAGAATAAAAAGTATTAATGCAAATTATATCATTTTTCCCAACCGTCTGGAGCCAGTGAGAATATCACATCCCCAATTTTGGTTTGTTGTTAGGCTGAAGGTAGTGGGGAGGGGAAGGGGGATGTGGAAAATGTAACTGGCTGTTCAGATCTAGTCACCAAATACGACTAAAGCCAATTCAAGTAATAAGTCTAATTATACACTATACACCAGCGCAAAATTACAAAAAATATATAATATTACTTTTTTATCCGAATACGGCACAAGAGGCCCAACTTTTCCTAACCGTCTGGAGCCAGTAAGACTATGCATTCCCAATTTTAGTATGCTGTGAGGCTGAAGGTAGTGAGGAGGAGATGTGGAAAATGTACCGGGCTATTCAGATCTAGTCACCGTATTTAGCCGTATTTGATGACTAGATCTGAATAGCCAGGTACATTTTCCATATCTCCTTCCCCTCCCCACTACCATCAACCTCATAACATACTAAAATTGGCGATGCCATAGTCTCACTAGCTCCAGACGGTTGGGACTCTTGTGTTGTATTTGGATAAAAAAAAGTTACATTATATGATTTTTTTTATATTTTTACGCTGGTGTATAGTGAACATATATAATTATTAGACTTATTACTTGAAATGGCTTTGGCCGTATTTGGTGTCTAGATTTGAAAATTCTGGTATATTTTCCTCATCTCCTTCCCCTCTCCACTACTTCCAGCCTCACAAATTACTAAAATTAGGGATTCGGCTCCAGTTGGGACTCTTGCGTTGTATTCGGATAAAAAGTTATTTTATATGATTTTTTGTATTTTTACGCTGGTGTGTGGTGCGTAGGTATTATATTTATTACTTGAAATTGCTTTAGCCGTGTTTGGTAACTTGATCTGTATAGCCAGGTGCATTTTCCACATCTCTTTCCCCTCCCCACTAACTTCAGCCTCATAACATACCAATATTGGGGAGGCCATGGTCTCACTGACTCCAGACGGTTGGGAGAAAGTGTGCCTCTGGTGTTGTATTCAGATAAAAATGTTATATAGCGGTTTTTTGCTAAGCCGACTGCACATATAAGTATGTCGTATTTTGTTATTACCGCATGCTCCTTCGGAGAGTCGAAAAGATTGTTAGTAAAAATATCATTACAACGGATTTTCAATCAAGATGCCTGCAGATACAAGTATATCGACTTTGGTTTTACGGCCGTATATCCTCTTTGCATACTTACTTGCAAATCATTGTATTTAGTCAACTTAAGGATCAACTGTCATGGAACCATTTTATTTAGTCATTTGTTTACTTATCATGATTGCGTGATACATATTTCAAAAATAAATATGTACTCCGAACAGCGTATGCGACATTTCGTGGGGAAAAAATCTGTCAGGGTCATAGGCAAAACAGCGTTACCGCCACTATCTCAACAACTGAAGGCATTTAGATAATTGTATTATCAGCTTTATATAGGCAACAACCAAAGATTAATAATCCTCATTAACCAAAATCCTTTTTGGAATCAATGAAGAAAGTTAATTAAAAAAACCTTCTCCTGAACAATTTACTGTTTGCCGCTTACGCTGTTCTGCCGATTATGGATCGATATATGTAGTGCAATGGCATAGCGTGAATTGACTAGATGACCATTTGTGGAAAAGTGTGTGAAAGGGTTTATTTTTTCCTGTGGGGAAGATTTAACCCGGACATAAAATCTGAAGCCAAAATACTTTAAAATTCGATTATGTTAAAATCAGCACCTAATGGTGCATTACACTTCTAAAACAGGTACAGAAGAGCATACAATGTACGGGGTTCTCTTCATAATATCTGTCAAAACGTCAAACCAAATGATAAGTTCGCAGAGAACAAACACTAAATCTAGTGAATGTTAAATGTAAAATTCAAAAATTTGCCTGAAATCAGGGTTGCCATATAAGAAAAGATCAGTGTGGAATTTTACAAAATTAATAGAACATTATCGGAGACAGGACATTTTCATGTAGTGACGTCATGAGGCCAAATAATGGATTTATTTATTAAAAAAAAAACTTTACATTTCTAAAAAATTTTAGTAACATTTTCGTAATTTTTGTACAAAAATCTATCCGCACGACTTTTTCCAAGTCGTTATGAAATCAATGCAGGTGGTCTTTTGAGCCGATGGCAGACAATGCCAATTTGTCCTGCGCATACAATTCCCAATTATTATTGATGAAAGCCGTAATAAATTCCGGCAGGACTTGTAATTATACAGAGCTGGCCGAAAATATACTCTTCAGGTGGTAATAACAAATAATTAATCTCCGGGTTTAGGATGGATATTTTTTGCCCCACAACTTGGAAGGGCGGGGTGGAAGGCAACCAAAGTATAAAGGGTTGCAGAATTCCCACGGCATTTGAAAATAGGGGTCTCACAAACAGAATTGTACCTAATGAAGAACCGACACACAACACCAATTTAAAAAAAAAAGGTATACGTAATGCCATCCTCAGTTTTAACAACCTAAATAGGTAGAAAGGATTTACTTCATTAAATAATCGTGTTAAATGAATTATAAATTTTATTTATTTGAATTAACGCCAAGCTGGGCTTTTACAATTAGATTAGATTAAGTATAAGAACAGAATATATCTAATGAGCTATCCAAAATTATACAAAAAAATTAAGTTAATCAAAAACGTTAAACGATATTTTTCATATATCTCTATCTCCACTTATTATAAATTAAAGTCCTCCGCCGAGTCTGTCTGTCTGTTCGCGATAAACTAAAAAAACTACTAAACGGATTTTCATGCGGTTTTCATCAATAGATAGAGTATAGAGTGATTCATGAGGAAGGTTTAGGTATGTAATTTTTTCAAGGTTTTGCGTAAATATAAACAAGAATGTCTGTATGTGATGGAGAGCGCGATGGCAAGCGGATGGTGTGGATTTGATTTGTATGCAAATTAACAAATGGCGGTAGTTATAAGGGTTAGGTATCCATCCAATAGATGGCGTTGTATTTCGTTAGCCACAGCAACACGTGGCCGGGTCAGTTAGTATACATTATAAATTTAAGTCCTCCGCCACGTCTGTCTGTTCGCGACAAATTGGTTGAAATATAAAGGAGAATGTCTGTATGTGGTGGACGAGCGGGCTGGCAAGCGGGCGGTGTGGATTTTATTTGTGTGCAAATCTACAGTTTTACGCCGAGGTTGATGAAATTTTGAACATGTGACCTTCAAAACAAGAGGAAGGTCATTGTTGACATTTGATTTCAAAAACTGTATGTAAAGCCCGGGCATCGCCGGGGACTCCAGCTAGTATAAACTAAAACAATATTTTCCTACATGTTGAACATTAATCCTGTATTATTTATTGAATACGTGTTTATTGAAAAATACCATTTTAGGGTCAACGAACTAAAGCTAATTAGCTAATTACATAGGAGCACTTGATGAAAATAATGAAATATTTAATTTTTTATTTTTAACTTTATGAGTAAAACCTCAAATTGTAATATTTAAATTAATGAAGACAATATAAGCGAAACTCAATCGAAAATCTGGAAACAGAAAAATCAGAAAAACATATTGACACCTCTGGGACTCGAACCCAGGACCTCTTGCTTTCCGGGCAAACGCGCTAACCAATAATGAAATAAATTGAAGTTATTATATACGTATGAGGCTTTAAAGTTGGAGAATATTTAAATTTTCATGAGAAAAACAATAAAAGTTTTAACAAACGACCTTAGGGCCTAGCCAAACCACTTGCCACCATGTCACGTAATCCGTCAGACGTATTGTATTAATCTCACTGCGGTCACAAGAGTCACGTAAATCCTCGGCTTTGGGGGGAGACGTGCAACCGTTTAGCGCATCAACAATTAGCAGGTGATGACTCGCCCAAAAGGGGGAACTTTTACTTTGTCCGCACCCCTTATACACACAAACATACTGTATAGTGAACACTAAGGAGTGCTGGTACCAACCCTGACGTATGGCTGTGAGGAATGGAGCTAGCAGAGGAAGGACGAACGTAGTTTGAAATGAAAAAATACGCATTATTAAAAAATTAATAATGCGTAGGGTAATAAAACCACGTTTGAGTCGATCCATGTCAAGAATCAGAAAAACAGAAGGGTGCTTGGAACGATTTATGAATGTGAATGAGGCAACGAGCGTGTGCCAAGATCGAGTTGTTGGTTCCATCGTATCCGCTCAACTACCACTGCGAGAAACAGCAAGATGGTTACGTATACAAACTGCATACGGTTGAAAATGCCTACACACCTGTACTGTAATACATGCATACGTTATAATAGTTCAAAGACTGTGGAAAATAGGTTACATCAGGGATAAAAAAAATTCTGCACTTGGTATATTATAAATTGAAAATTCGCTTTGCATAACGCGGGTAAAACTGGGTGAGTGGAACTACTATACCCAATCTAAGGGGGTTGAGATCGCCGTCCATACGTTACCACCCCTGTCTCAGTGTCGGCGGTTTAACTACAGCTCGTCTCCAGGGGTCGCCAAGAGTGGCGTGAGGAATTATGGTGTTCGTGTAGGAGGTATTATCTGACAGCTGTTGAACCAATGCTAACAATTCGCTTCAATAAAGTAACAGCTTTCGAACCCGGTTGAATTTTTTTTACTTTTCAGAACACAAATAGGTACGTAATTATTCGAGATAACCATTTCTTGCTTCCGTAGATTATGTTTTGTGACTATACCTAGTTGAAAAGCTTAAATTATGTAGTTTTAAGGCATTTTTACACGAATTTATTTGTTGTGGTGATGAACATAGCAATTACATTATTTGATGGAGGACACTGCAAGGCTTTCGAGAGCATTAGCTCAAGCAGAAGATATTCCCCAACATATAACCAATATAATAATCTATAGCTGGAATCCTAAATCACATTCACTTTGTTTTGAGTTTAAAGCCAGCTTGTTCGGGTTATGTTGGAAACTTCAACTGTCCTAACTAGTTATACAAGATGGAAGTAAAAGCATTTTAAAATTACAAGTTCGAGTATACTTGGTCGAAGACTAGTTCTTAATTTTAGGTGTTAAGTTATAGAACAGAGAAAGTTTGGGTGTAATTTCCTTGTATTTAATTTGCTTCTGGCGATTTAACTAGTAGCTGTAAAACACTCCTGAGGTGATTTTCCACTAAGCTTAAAATTACCCTCATTAAAAATGTCCATTCAAAGGAACACGTTCATTTATAACAATTATAACCAATATATTGTTACATGCCTTCCAAATAATTGTTTTATTACTTTTGATATATTTATAAATATATTCGTTCAAAAAACATGAGTCAGTAGTTCAGTAGCAGGGGCGCGCACTCCATATAGGCACATAGCACTGCCTACCCTACCGTATTTGTAAAACATAAGTATGCAAATAATATTATAATTTATTAAATTATGTCTAAAAATAAATACACACTTTCAAAAATAAGCGCGAAAAAGCTGAGCAACCGAAACTACGCGAGCCTCATCAAACGGCATACTACAAACGTAGCATAAACTGTAACTAGAAACTACAAGCGCGCCCTCCGACTGCCTCACTAAAATGCGGCCTAAGCAGGAATTATTTCTGCTTGGAGCTAATTTCATACAAGATATAATATCAATGTTTACGAAATGCACACAGCGTAGAGTAGAACTGTCGTTTTGAATTTGCTTCTGAGGTTTTTTGTTAGTATTAGGCAGTGCTTTCTGGATCAAACTTAGCAAATGGCAATCAATGACAACAGTGACATCTGTTGTTATCTATTTCTATCAACTAGTTGTCTTACCAGCAGCAAGCATACTTAGCTAAAACCTAAACGAAGGGGGTTATTTGAGTTTTTTTTTTTAATTTGAATGAATTCGGCGGTTTTACTACTGCCTACCCTGATCAAAAACTCTGCACGCCACTGTTCAGTAGATATCAATCAAAAAGGATAAATACATATGATTTAGTTATAGTAAAAGTTATTCACTAACAGTAATAACAACTAACAGGGGGTCAACTGTCACGACAGTTATTCTATTGTTCCATGAAACCATCAAATACGACCTACTACCTAAATGTACCTGTGATGTGTTTGTAGATGTCAACGGTGTTTGTTCTGGTAACATAATAAAGCAATGGACTCGCTGTATCCACAAACTTGTCATCCATGTTCTTTATCCATTGTAGCTCTATAACTTTATTGCTGCATAAAAATAATACTCTTAGTCGTTTAGGTAAACTGGTCCAGAGTGACCGCGACGCGAGCGTCAGACCCTGTGACGCCTGTCGGAATGAGCTTTCTCTCGTCAAACAGAGGTTGCAACGGAATTCTCAGCGGTAAGAGCATATTATATGGGGCAGTCGACGGTGCTTAATATCGCATTACCTATTGTTCCGGTATGGCGGCTTGTAGTTGCACCGCTACCACATCAGTGCGGGTTTTGTAAAGGACAATGCTTCTCAATGAGGGGCGGAGGTCGTAAAGTTACTAGATATATCTATCTATACCTAAAGGGAAGAAACTGAAAACAGATTTTTAATATCAGTGATATTTTCAGAATGGACACTTCTTCTTGATAATTTTAAGGTCCTCTTTGGATATAAATAATATTGATAGCTTTGGACCAGGCAATTTAAGAACAAGTGACAGAAAATGGAGATTTTTAAATTTAAGTCAAATAAAAATACTTGAGGATTACTTATAGCGTCTTGCCTGCCACTCAGTTCTCACTACAAGTTAATTATTTCTTGTAATTACCTACGACGAACTGCATTGGCAATACATATGTAATTTATGCCAAAACTTGAAGCCGCTTACTTAAATGTTTCAAAGGTGGGATATTAGTAAACATCTAGATCTTTTACATTTTGCCGGAGGCCTCCGAGGCGTGCTTTCTTTTAAAAGTACTCGAGTTCTTGGAGCAAGTTCCGGGTCCGAGTTCTTTAGCGTGAACTGGTTACTGAGTGCTGTTGCGGCTACCGGGACGCTATGGTTCGGCCGGAGCCGGACCTCCGAACCGGAACCCGCATAAGAAGTCTAGTGTTGCGAGTGGCTCGAACCGCGAACACGGGGATGCCGGTGAAGGCATTCGTGTTCCGACTCCAAGTCCGGTTGCGGTACGAGCCCTGGACCGGGTTCTCTGAAAGTAGTCGATTTGAAAAAAGTAGTAGGAGTACGATCCGCTTTCCGCCAAAAACCCGAGTTCAAGAGCCCATTCCAGCTGAACCGACACATCGCTATTGTAGACAGGTACCTACTCTTATCTTTCAACTTTCAGCAAACTCAAGTTCATATACTTTTAAAATATTACTTCATTTTCTAAAATTTCAAAGTTTAATTTCGCACACTTCCCACGAGTTAACACTTTTTGGTTATCTGTTTTGATTAAAGAGTATGTTTAAGAGATTGGTTAGTTATTTCTTATAAATACCTACGACCAATTGTATTGGCGATACATAGTTTATGCCAAAATTTAAAGCCGCTCTCTTAAATATTTCAAAGGTGGGATATTAGCCGACATCTAGATTCTAGACTAGATTAGCAGGGGACATAATTCTTATAGCTTCTGCCCAAACTGCCAAGCACCCCTATTGTAGACCAGCGATGGGTATGTTTTGCATTTTGCCGGAGGTCTCCGAGGCGTGCTTCCTTTTAAAAGTACTCGAGTCCTTGGAGCAAGTTCCGGGTCCGAGTTCTTTAAAGCGAACTGGTTACTGGGTGCTGTTACAGCTACCTCCCGACCCGACCTCCGAACCGGAACCCGCACAAGAACTCGAACCCGTACAAGAACTCGAGTGTTGCGAGTGGCTCGGACCGCGAACACGGGGATGCCGGTGGAGGCATTCGTGTTCCGACTCCGAGTCCGGCTGCGAGTTCCGGGTTTGGGTCCGTGTAGTCGATTTGAGTGTAGTCGATTTGAAAAAAGGAGTGTACGATCCGCTTCCCGCCAAGAACCCGAGTTCAAGAGCTCATTCCAGCTGAACCGACACATCGCTATTGTAGACAGGTACCCACTCTTATCTTTCAACTTTCAGCAAGCTCAAAACATATACTTACTTTCAAAACATTACTTCAATTTCTAAAAGTTTTAAATTTGAATTTCGCACACTTTCCACGAGTTAACACTTTTTGTTTCCTTTTATGATTAAACAGTGTGTTTAAGAATTTAGTTTTTCTATTTTGATTTGTGATGAATCAATTTTACTTATAATCATCGTCTTCGGGTTTATTGCTTACTTTTAACTGTGTGAAAATCCTTGTAACAGTCATTAATAAACTACATAGCGTCTATTTCCCAACCCACCCATCGTGAATTCAATTCTTCTCCTATCCTAAATAATTCTAATATTCTAAAATGTACTTAATGGATTCGAATTGAGTAAAAAATGAGAGGAACTTACTTAACGTTTTTGTATTGCGACGAGAATAGCCAGCGATGCAACAGAGGGAGGGAGTAAATGATTTAAAAAACGAATAGTAGAAGATTGCAAGAAGTCCTCCCCTACAGTATCAATGTAATGCGAGACCTTTATAGGGGTAAACCAAGAGATGGTCCGAGATAAACAGAATAACCTTTGTTTACTTCCTGGCAATACCTTTCCCGCTAGCCTTATTTATATTAGCCGTGTTCGGTAAGCAAACCGGTAGACACTTCCAGTAGTGAGTACCTACTGCCGCTTGACAACGGACAGCAGCTTTCAATGGAAGCGGCGAACAAAAAGACAGAAGCAGCTTGTTGTGCATTATTAGTTTATAAAGCATTCTCTGAACTCTCGGCTTCTGGGGGTGACATTAATCGGACTGGCATTCAACTGATTTAACAAGTTTCATTGCTATAAAGGTTTTCAGTATGAAGCATGATCATAATAAAATATACAATTATTTCAGTTTGTTTGTTGCACAATAGATTTGAGCAGTCATTTCAGGATTCTAGTGTGGTAATGTAGTACGAGTAAAATACTTAACATAAAATGTAATGTTTCTGTGAAACAAGCATAATTTGAGTTTATTTGTTGCACAAAAGCTTAGTGCAAGGATTGCGAGTTTATTGTGGCAGTTTAGAAATGTAAGCCATGGTAAACCTCGGAACAGCAGATAATTGCAATGAGAACAGTATTTTAAAATAATGCATTATTTGAATTCGTTTGTTGTGAATTTGTGGTAATGTGCTTTGGCAGAGCCTTAGGACAGGTAGAATATTTATGTTTCTCTAGATGAATACTGAATGTTTTGGGATAAAGTGAAAGCTTGAATATTGGTAATAATAATAATACTTCCCTAAACATATATTTGAATTCATGAGTTTAAAAATAATACTTAACCCTCATGAGACGCAAATTTAAAGCGTAAAACTGCTAATTTCAACGCACGGTTTATGAATTATTATGAACTAGCTGTTCTAGACATTCTCCTTTAATTATATATTTCAACCAATTTACACAAAACCTTGAAAAATTATATACCTAAACCTTGTGATGTATGTCTCTCTTTTCTACTCTCTTATATTTGTCTGTATTTTATTTACTCCTGGGCACTTGGCACCAGTCGTAATGTTTCGTCTTTTCATACTTATTTAACTCTCCTTTCATCGGCAAGACAGTTGTAATATTCTCGCCTTTTCTCTTGGCTCTGATCGATATTTAAATTCTTAAGACTTTGCATATGTGTGGTAGGGATGGAAAATTCCTCCCCTACGTCACACAAGCCTTTATAAAATTGGACCCTTATTTCCTCTGATAACTACAGAAAGCTACTTAAAGCTCCCTTGTACTACATACCTTTAGCGATATATGTACTTAACTAATAAATACGTTATTTACGACTTTGAACGTAAATATTTTCGTATTTAGGTTGTAATTAAACTCCATCAAACGTTGTGTAATTTTTTGATTTATGATATAGGACTTTAATTACTTTAAATTTTGTGGTAACCCTCTTGATTCTAAACAGAGTGTTGAATTTCAAACTGTATTGGTCTCTCTCTTGCAAATTTAACCTTAAGTAATTTCTCTAAATGAACTAACTTCCCTTTGACGTTCATTATGATTCCCTACATCCTAATGAATTCATGAATAAGCAATACTAATCGAAACTACACATGACTAATTGAACAGATAATTAAATATAACTCAAATGTTTAAATGTTAGTAAATTTGATTATGATTGTATCTCGTATCTGCTGGGCGCCCCTCCGTTTAGATTCAGCTGCTATAAGGTACATATAAAGATGGATTTAGTAGGTTAATGTAATTAGTTAATTGCATATTTGACGAACTCAGAATAACCCTTTTTCTGGCAAAATTTGGCTCCAGCCTCCATCAAGTAAGCAGGGTGATCAGAAGTCAACCCAAAATTCGCACAGTCTTTTGGCACGGTTCAATTGATTGATACCTAAGTTATCGCGTTCCAATTGACCTTCCTTCGCCATCATGCACTGCCTTCAGGTCTTCCCCCAAGCCCAGATACCTCCAAATTCCTACTCCTCCAAAGTTTACTATTTACTTAGGGCGAACCGGTTTCGTCCTATATGCAATCATATACTCACGGGTTTGTGTGGAGTTACGGGTCGTGAATCCTCCCTCCACGTTCAAGAAATGAGACGAGAGTGACCCGACAGGCCTAAAGCACTAATTGTAAGTGAGTTCGTTTCATTCAATGAACAGTACATAAAAAGATATATATGTAAACATACGTTTTGGGAAGGTTTATAACTCGCAATACGAAACTACTTGCAACGCATCCCGAGCTCGGATCTCGCCCATCGGATTCTGCACAATCCTCAGATTGATACCGAATATATACGTAAGAATAGTGTGAAATATAAATATATACTAGTACAATAAGATCTTATCTGGCGATGTGTTCTGGAGATTCGCCATAACTCCAAGCTTTTGTTTGGTTTTGTTGACGGTTTTGTTTGAGAGATCCGCCATCTCTATGGTTTGATTAATGGTCCTTGTTACAGAAGCGAACACTGCCTTCTGTTGGTTGAACTGTATTTTTTTTTTCTTTTCTTTCCCTCCCCTCCAATGTTCAACTTTTGATAAATTCTTGCTATCCCGTGATTCTCAATTGAATCATGTAAATCCTCATTACCCCTTATTAAGCTATCCCGTGATTTTTCAACTGCTTCATCTAAGCCTTCATTACCCCTTATTAAGCTATCCCGTGATTTTTCAACTGCTTCATCTAAGCCTTCATTACCCCTTATTAAGCTATCCCGTGATTTATCAAATGTTTCATCTAAGCCTTCAATACACCTTTTTGAACTATCCCGTGATTTATCAAATGCTTCATGTAAATCTTCAACACACCTTTTTGAACTGCTATAATAAATCTGTTAATTTTCAATTGCTTAGATCTGTAGATACCTCTTTACGTTCAAATTAAAAATAGTGTTTAAATTTTTTTTTCTTTTTGTTCCTAATAATTGCGCAATATAATAATTTTATCCCGTTCCTAGAAGTTAATACCTAAGTACGATATCCACTAATCAAGGTCATTTTTTTTTTTTCTTTTTGTTCCTAATAATTGCGCAATATAATAATTTTATCCCGTTCCTAGAAGTTAATACCTAAGTACGATATCCACTAATCAAGGTCAGTTTTTTTTTCTTTTTACTGTATTCGAACTAGTGTCCCAGTGACCGATTTATTTTGTAAACAATTTGAGCTTTGTAAACATTCTCGACGGCCTCGTGACCTAGATTCAAGCGTATGAGGTATGTTTACTTTAGACATTCCGGAGACGTGTGAGATGACTCTAAAAATTTTTCTTTGTTTGATAATGATGTACTTAGCGCAATTGTCTAGTCTGATACCCGATTACGTATACATATTTATTCATTTATATATACTTTGTCTCAATAAATAATTTATAATATTGATATGTATATACATAAATTTTATGATTGAAATAATTTCTAATATCATAACTTATTTCAAATGCTCTGGATTTTCTGAAATTATATTAATACATACATAACATTAAATATAAAATATTGATTTGTAAATTTATCACACATAACTACTTTTAATAGTTATTGATGAATTCAGAGGTAGGAATCGATACCCTTTTCCTCTTTTTATATAAGTGTTTTTCTTTTTGATTAAATTTTTTCTTGGGAACAATAAATTACATATATATATGTTGATATACATACATATATAAATATATAAAATATACTTATTATACTTATAATATTTTAATATAGTTACATATCACATATTAAGCGAGTAATATCTTGGTCAAATAATTAATCCAAATACCAATGTTTGCTCCATTCCGCTTTCTCCTTGGAATCTGTAAAATTTTATAACGGAAAAGACTTACCCCTACCAAGGTTTTTTCCGACCGGGAAATACACGGTAACCTTGCTGCGATTTTCCTAAATTAATTTTTTATTTTCCTAAATTTAATTAAATCTTTTTGACTTCAATTTTTTTTTTTTTTTCATTTAATCTAAGTAATTAAAATGATGCATGAACTCTATCGTTCTAAACTGTATTTTATCTCAAAACTCGTTGGTTAGATAACACTTTAAATGATAGTTACTTCACGATTAATTTAGAGATGGTAAATTGTTGTTAAATTAAATTTTTATCCCTCCGAAATTTTTATGTATTAATAAAATATTATTTTGTTTTATTATTATTATTTAAGATAATTAATTTAAATATTTATTATTTGTTAGAACACTTTCACTTAGATTGAACACACGTATTTAATTATAACTTCATCACGCTAAATTATCACATCACTTCAGTTATTTATTGCACTAATATTAAACGCGAAATTTCTAAGTTTAAAATTACGATATTAGGTGATTATAAAATCCGAATTTTCCACTAAAACAAATTGTATTTATCACGAGCACTTTTATTTTTCACAAGTAATTAATGCGTTGGCTTTAATTTTATTTTTCACTGACTCTAACTGCAAAGTATTTTTTTTTTTGACTAGAATGTGAAATTTTTCTAAGTATCAAAATAATTATCACTTATAATTTTTCAAATTTAAATCACCCACCGTTTCGTCACGTTCCGCGAAGTTACAAACTTTTCGACCACGACCGTAGACTGTCCTCAACTGGCATTTGTCTAGACTTTTATACCCCTCTCAGGTCCAAAAGATCGTATCTGAATCTCCTATAATAAACCAATCTAATTACTATCAACTCGTAATTTCTTGAAACCTCTCCATTATTGTCGAATGCGGTCTCTTTGTACGTTTTGCGTTTGATACATTAAATTCTGTCTCGTACTTCCATACTTACAAGATCCGGATTTAGTAAGATCCATGTTTAATGGCCCAACTTCCTTTGTCCTGTTGTTCATACAAAACTAGCTTGAATTTAATAATTTTAAAGTTCTATTTTCATATATTTCGTAACATGTCCGTGCGTACGGCATCTACCATATGTTCCAAATCTGTCCCCAAATTCGCCTATCAGAGATATCTTCATGTCGAAGCCTTTCTCGCAAATTGTTCATTTTTATTTTATTATTTTTCCTCGAGTTTTTCTGTATTCTATATGAACCTTTCCATTTAAAACCGAATTTTCTCTATTTACGTCGTATATTTGAATTTTCCATTTTTTCTCGAATTTTCTTTTATTCACGACACTCTTTCCATGAATTTCCTTATTTATCCTTACGTTATTGTTCATATCTCTATAGGTTTTTATATTTCAAGCCGTATTTATTTTATTCACTGTTAATCTAAGATTTCCTTTGTTTTTCTCTGTCGTATCTCCTTTCCCCTCACTTCCCCGTACTTCCCTGATATAACCATATCGTTTTTTGATGTTTGCTGCCTCTTGGAAAATTTCATTTTCTATTTGTTATTAATAAATATATCATTTTTTAACATCTTTATAGGAGATACCCCCACTTCGGCCCTTAAATTCCTGTCATTTTTATTGCTTCATAGAGATCGCCTCCCAAATTTTGTCCCGTTCTTACGCAAAATCCCATAAACTATATGCCTTGACAGTTGTATACATTAGTTCTTGTACCCACCTGGCAATAAATCCTTTTTTATTTCAGTGTCGTTAACTTTTACGAGAATTCTTTAATGTAAATATTTCATAAGACCCATGATAATTTTTATTACCTTTTTAACGGCTAATCGTCCTTATCTAAACAATTTTCATGTTCGAATATTCCTTGTTTATCACAACAAAATACATCTGGGATCGACAACCATTGTAATGCCTCATAAAAATGAGGCATTACAATGGTTGTTATTGTCTGCAATTCGCGTACTATGTTACTCTATAAACTCCATTTTAATTACGTAAAATGACTCCTTTTCCTGAGTTTTTCTATCGCAATGTTTTCAGCATTTTCCACTCCCTCCGTACTGCACTCTATTTCTTCTCTAACACTTGTTACTGCTCTAGACATCTGAAATATACCCTCGCCTATTCTTTAAAACTCTCATTTTTTTTTTTTGACGTTTCCTCCCTAAATCTTTCATCGTAATATCCTAGCTCCGTCTAGAATTGATAACAATAATTTTCCATTGTTTTTTCAACATTTCCATTTCCTTTAGCACGTTTTCCCTCGAATCGATCATCTCCGGTCGTCACAAACAATCGTATTATAGATGAAATCTCCCTAACACCTTACAACACGTTTTCGTCACTTGCTTTGCAATTTTTCACTTAAACTTTTGCATCGTGTTTACGTGTATCCTTTTTTTCCGCACCTGATATGTTTTAATGCGTTCGAGAACTAGGGTTTCTGATCCCTGGAATGTACCGATTAATCACAACATTTCTTGGGGTCACCGTACTTTTGTCCCTGAACAGATTATTTCTTCCCATGGAGTTTATTCACCTCTCGGTTTGGTGGGAACGTCAAACTCATTAATTACATTCCTAATTGCTAAGTCCAAAGGTCGTTCCTTTGTTCTAAAAATGGGTTCGGCCCTCTTCCCGTTGATAGGCTGAATTGGTTTTTAATCGCTTTTGCTGCAATTCAATTGGCTGTCAATATATCACGGCCTAAAGCATACTGGGGAGTCCCTGTCTTTGATTATTTGTTGATACCATCTGTGATTTTTTTATCAATACTCGTCTCACTTTGTCTAATTATAGATCCCTACCGTAAATATGAATTCACTTTACTCTAATCCGATAGATGTCGTAGACGTGTCCGTTTTATAAGTAATTGATATTTTCTTTTTAAATTAAAGTGGGAAGCTACGATATTTCCTAATTTTCACTGTTGATCAATGCAATTCATCACAACCTTCCTCATGAACCACTCTATCTATTGGTGAAAACCGCATGAAAATCCGTTCAGTAGATTCTGAGTTTATCGCGAATATATTTATATATATATGACAGTTTATTGATATACATATATATATATATATGACAGTACATACAAAAAGGCGAAAAAAAATCGAGTGCAGTTTACACGCGGTAGAATCGAAACTTTACCAAAACAATCTCAACCAATACTTGAAAAGTGAGGTCATAATCAAAGCGACCAATGAGCGCAGACCTCGCGAATTTCCGTTTCATATCTCAACCAATAGGAGCCTTTAAAAAAGACATCATTATCAAAGCGGCCAATGAGCACAGTTGATGTGTCGCAGGTGCAATAATCGTCATTTCCGTTTCATCCGAAATCCAAATACAGTCGTGCTATAGAAGTTTCACTTCAGAAATTAAGTTGTCATTACATGTTTTGAAATATCACGACCAATCAATTAGCATGGTAGTTATTAAATCCCACTCGGACGTTGTGGGTCCCTAAAAACTTAACATTTATGTTTCCTTCACAAGAACTAGATATGAAAAAAATATAGAGATAGTATTGTGATCGATGGTGCGCTAAGTTTGGTGGGAAGGAATAATCATACGATCAGGGATTCTCCCACCCGGTCCCGGGCCACTTTACGGGTTGGATCTGGCCCTAATTGCCGATCGCTGTTTTATACCATATTTTCTCTTGCTTAATGTGGCACCTACAATACGTCTTGAATCTACTAATTGGGGCAGACTTCCGACAAGTTTCCGGCAGCGTATTATAAGATTTCATTATTTGGACAGTAAACTATTTTGCGCATTTACTTTGTCCCTTTTTGGAAGTCTGATTTCATTGCAAGTCCGTTGTGTTAAGTAAAAATTATGTTTTAAATATATTAATATCATCGCATTCAAGGTCAGCAACGAATCACCAACACAAGGATAAAACCATTACACTTATATGTTACGTATATAAGACAAAACCATTATCCAGGTCTCACAAGCCAAGTTTAGATCAAACGAACGAATATTCGTTCCTCCACTACCGCGAAATTCACTTGACAAAAATGCTTTGTGTCCGAACACTCTTTTGGGTGCTACTTGATTTATCAAGGTGTTTTTAGTTTATTTACTAAATTACTTTTTTATTATTAGCACTCTAATGGATTACTAAATGTTTACAATTTGTGGGCTTAGTAGTTTGTGGGATTCCACAATTGATGCGTATACAAACTATAACAAAATCCATCAACGTCTTTACACCTATGATTTTTATTCAATTGGTGTATCAAATTACAATCAGAACTTTTAATTGCTAAGGACGAGTTACAGAATTTCAACAACTCATCAGATTTCATAGTTAATAAGTAGAAGTAAGTAAAGAAGCCGCGTACACAAATTGCGATACGCGACCTGATGTATTGGACGGACCTACTGTCGAATTTACACTAAAATAATGTGGGAATCTTAATGACGCAAGTGAAGAAAGCGTGTAAACAAATATACGTCCGCGGCACGGCGTATTGGACAGACGTACGGTAGAATTCACCCAGCAGGCCTGGAGATTCGACCTTTCTGCCGCGTTCATTTTAATTAAGTTTGTAGAACAGATTACAAATATTTAAGATGTTTCTAAAGGTTTCCCTCCCGAAGTTATTAATTCATCTTTTAGAAAAATAAAATCTGGTGCTTACCGCTAACTTTATAGTTGACAAACGGGTTATAAAATTTTAAAATCGTTGTACGTAAAATATATTAATGGTAAGGTATTGTTTTTATTAATCTTAAATATAGAGAAATTACATCCCCAGATGTCTGTTTGAAAAAAAAGTTACGAATTCGCCGGAAATTATTAAAAAGTGAGTTTTGTGCAAACCAAAAACACAAGAAATTATTAGGCTATTTTACCGCCTTAACAGTGATGAAATAATAACAGAATTCGAATATAATTTTTAATTTAACTTTGAAATTTTACGAATTGTTCAAAATCTTCGTCGTCATAAATGTTGCATGGCAATAAACAGAGAACAGCTAAAAACGCCATAAACATTAGCAAAGAAGTAAATGATCGTAAGTTTAAATCAACAGGGTTAGAGCTGAAGCATTCGCTCGCAGCTCTGTAATTGCTCGATTGGTCTGAACACCACTAAATTTGTTTTGTGGACATGTTCTCTTAGGCGTTTACAACAGACGAGCAGAAACAGAATGTCCTGGCTCTCGCTCTACTCATTTGGTCTAAACGCGGCTTCATAATCAGAGAAATTGGCTTTTTTGAGAGGGCGCTCGACTTAGTTGAAATCACAACACCTAGACTGAAAGTCTTTTCATCATAATATTAATATATTTTTTTAAGTGTCAAGTTATTTCTGTGATATACCGGGAATCGAACAGGTAGCACACATCCTCTAAAATCAAATGCTTAGAATATGAACACGACAGGTGCTTTCATGGAGTGGCGGCTCGTGACTTTTGGGTGTGCTAGAATGCTGATATTAAAAAAATGGCATTATTGATGTTGTTATAGCCGAAAATTTTTTATTTTTTTTCAGTTTGGCGGTGTGCCGCACCGATTTCAAAAATATTTTTCGCATACGACAACATCCATGATGCCATTTTTGTAATATTAGCACCCTAGCACACCCAAAAGTCACGAGCCGCCACTGCTTACATGTAAATGTAGGTAGTTAGGAACCGTGTTTTCGTTTCGTGACCCAGCGTGTTGAAATCGTCTTATTTTCGTACGATATTGGTCTACACAGATTTTATAGGCAGAATATGTAGTTTTATGGGAGACTTAGTTAGTACCTATCCACCGCTACCTTGTTTGTGACACTTCTGTGAAACTTTATCTGAATTTTTCCTTCTTTTTTCGTGAGGTAATTCATTTCCAAACCGCCCGCGCTCTATCCACAACTTTGTTTTCCGCTAAGAACTCGTAAACAAAACAATAACGCGTACGACAACATAACATTACTTTTAACATATCTTCCTACAGTATGTTCGATTATTTAAGAATATATTTTACTGGAGTCAAAAGAAAAAGCAATTTTCAATCTAAATCTAAACTGTTGTATTATTTTTCTTAGAAGATTGTTTGTTCTTTAATCCTTTGTTATATTCTCGGAACCACGTAAAATATTCAAGCTAGAAAATGTATTTAAATTTCAAGTTATTAAATATTAGAAACGACAATGACAGTTGATTGTGTATCACGATATTTTTTTTTAATAAAGCTTTGTACCTACAAAAGAGTAGAAGTAAAGGACAGATTACAGGTACAAGTACTTTGTACTAAATATATATTTTCATAATAATACAGTACACCAAGCTCATTAAAAACTGGTAATATAGCAACCTATATTGTCACGTAGTATCAGAAAGCTACTGTAAAATTAATTTATTGTAGGAACACTTTAATAAGTACCTATCAAATTCTCTACCCCTATGGTGACTGATCCTAACACCTTTTTTATTATGCCTCACCACTTACGCTTCGCGACTAAGAACTTGCGCGCTATCTTTTTCGATGTATTATTAGCTAGACTAGTACGTATAAGCTTAACTATTTTTTTTTGTAGTTTTACTACTTGATTCTAAAACACAAGGTAACAAAGAGCTAACAATACGATGGCGTATTATAATTTTTTGACAGAAAAATTGAATTTTCAAAATATCGTAGCTAGTGACGAGTTGAGAGTAGATAACAGTGCATTTTCTAGATTTTCCGTTTTTACGCGAGACAGACAAGACTGTGCGGATTTCGCAATGACCGAGCTCAAGCTCAGCTGGTATCAGATTTTCTGTGCCACTGAACAAAGACACACAACACACTCGGAAATGGGATAAACATTATTTCACACGTAGGTCATAATTCTTAGAAAGAAAACCTTGTATTATTATGATAATTATGAAATAACTTATTTTTCTTTGTGTAACTATTTTAATATGTTTTTGTTTCGTAAAAAAAATTGCCTCCTATATAAATTTAACCTGTCTTTTGTACTAAAATAAAACTAAACAAGCAAGGAAACATCCTGTGTTCTCTCCAATTTTCTAGACAATATTTATAGGCATTATAAATATTCTGCCCCTCCTGACCTGCTCAGCGTTGAGTAATTCGTGAAAAGCCTCATTTTACATCCTTTTGTATTATGATACTGGGTGGCCGGGTAAAAAGGTTGACGGCGATGAAGATTTGGCTATTGTGCACGTGTGAATAATTCATGAGGGGATATTCTATAAATATTGCCAAGGCCGGTCCCGGCGGTGAACAGGAGTTAAAACTATCATCATTGCCGTGTCAGAGGTGAGGGCTCAGACCTACATTATTCAAATGTTTGCCATGGCGCGTGTTCAACAGTGTGAGAGGACCTTTAGGTAAAAATTATTGTTTTTTAAACAATGTTTATTTATTTATTTTTTGTATTAACCAACTTCATTCGCACTGTCAAGAATCTTCGTGTACTCGTATGTTACACACCTGTTCAATTTCTTAGTCTTAGCCGAGTAAAGGATTTATTGCGAAAACATGTTTCACGTTTATTTTTGAATTTTTTTTTTAACGAAGCTGAGCAAACATTTAACGTTGACCTATGAAAGAGAACAATAATCAGTTGTTTCGCAAGAGACGGGAATGTTTTTTTAAGTGAAAACTTTTTTAGAACCGTTGTGGTTTGAAACTCGATGAAACAAAAAATAGCGACAAAGAGACAAACTATGGGATTTAGCCTGCGAGAGAATGAGGTAGTATAATCGGTCTCCTCTTTGTGCGGTGCTTCGTAGTCTTCCCACTTTTGTCTACTTTAGTTTTCTGAAGGTTTCAATTCTACCGCTTGTGAACTACACTTTCTTACACACAGGAAGCCCTGAGGGAGAATACGGGAGGTCCTTTAAGGAGAGTTTTAGAAAGGAAATAGGTATGAGGGGTGGGTAGGAATCCGAGGGTCAGTGAGTCCAGAGGAATGACGGACATATGAATCCAACCCATCCACTGTGGTGCAAAGCGATGTTCCGAGAGAATCCGGCTGGAGAGTTCAAATAATTTCCCTCAAACATTCTCTCCCGATCCGACCTGCCATGCAGTAGGTGAGCAAACGCATTCGCCGCCAAGACCTAGACAAATCTCACCCAATGAACCCTGGCACCCCTGTAACTCAAGTCACGAAAAGTAGGGTTCACCTGCGCAAAGGTGTTGGTTATCAAATAAATGGTACCCGGCGCGGCAGTACCCGTACCCGCCTCCCAAATTGTAATGTGCCCTCTCTCGTTGCAAATTTCGTAATCCTTGAAGGAAAATGACAATTCCGAGATAAGTTGTTTCCATTTTGTTATTATTTTTCTTTCACATACTCTTTCACGTACTTACAAGGACACAAGGGTCCCCTCGAGTCGTGGAGTAGGTAATGGAGCGGTACAAGCTTTAGCTCGAGTTAAACGATTTTGTAAATTTGAGCTATATGGCCGGGGTGAATTGGAAAACCATCGCCCCCACAAAATGTGTAACGAAAAGTAAGAAACAAGCTTTTTTTAAATATATAAAATACAATTAAGCACGTCTCCCCCCTTTCTCTTCGACCCGCCCCTCTTCCGTTCAACGTTTGGTAAATTGATTAACCGGCCTAAATAAATATATACTCGTTTCATAGATGCTGCACTGAGCCTAGTCAATACGTAATGAATAAATCTATACCTACCGTTACCATAATATTATATTAAACATGCGCATAAAATCGATAAAGGGAAAACACATTAAAACAAGGGAATTTTATATTTCAGGAAAATACTCGCGGCCGTAGAACTTTTACACCGATCGGCGTTCGGAAATAAATTTTCCGGCAAGGTATCTAAGCCTAAATTATTTTCTTATTTTATTTTCGTAGGTAGGCAAGACGTATTTTTTCCGCAGTTTCATCTTGACTATGTAGAAAGTTATTGCTTGTGTACTGATCCAAATTAAACAAGGCTAACTCAGTTTTTTAAATCTACAGCTTCTTAAAAAAAACTAGTGAGCTTTAGACCACATGACTGAAGTAAAACTTCACTAACTTATCTCTCTCTCAACTTCCGTTCGCCTCGCCCGACCGTTTGCTTCGCCCGATCACACTTTTCGTCACGCATTCACCAGCTTACTCCCCAAGTCTAGCGTGCGTAAAGGCCCTACCGTTCGCCTCGCCCGTTCACACTTTTCGTAACGCTCTCGTGACGCATTCACCAGCTAAGTCAAGCGTGCGTAAAGAAGTTAAACATATTTATAACATATTTTCCTTGAACACTTTATGTTTTTTAAGAAAACATTTTTAGCACCGTTGTGATTTGAAACTCAATGAAACGAAAAAGCGACACTAAAAAGAAATAAAAGGATTTAGCCTGCGAGAGTGAGATATAAAAATCGGTCTCCTCTTTGTGCGGTGATTCGTAGCCTCCCCACTCTTGTCTACTATAGTTTACTGAAGGTTTCACTTCTACCGAGTGTGAACTGCACACATGTTGTTTTTTGAAGTGAAAATAATTTTGCCCTGTTAGTAATTTGAAAACGGATGAAACGGAAATGCGTCACAAATCTATTATTTGGCAAAAATTGTTATTATTTTATTATTTCGTCGGTTCTTATATAATGCGGTAAATTCGCACCTAGGCGCGTGCCTACCATAGCGCAGTGGGCAAGGCGCCTGACAAGTCTCAGTGGCCAGAGAGACAGGCATCAAGCGAACTGAGGTTTGAATCCTACGAAATCCAAAAAAAATATATACGAGTACCTATATATATTTTTGTAAATTCAATATCCAATCTTCAAACCCCTTCAAACGGACAAAAGAAAAGAAAGGGACATCTCGCGACTTTCTAGTCTCACTTCCATCGCGTGTGAATTGCACACTCTGATTTTTAAATATTAAAGCGCTCTCTCTAACATTCGTATTAACAGCCTTTCAAACCATCTTCTTCTTCTCTTTGAACGCTTACTTTGGAGCCTTAATACAGTTTAATGGACCACCACGCAAAATTACCAATAAAGAAGGTACATCGAATCTGATATTATTGAATCCTTACAAAACGGCTCTAGGTTTGGGCGAACGAAGAGCGTTGAGACTGTTGAGAGTAAACTGAAATAGCCCGAAGCCGAAAAGTTATAAGACCTGTCAGAAGTTATTAAAATTTTAATGCGAAAAATAAATTACCTACCTAGAGTAATTGTAGTAAAAATATTCAAATTTCCACAGTGAAAGCTGAAAACTATTCTTTGCAGAAATCGCAGGTGTACATAGTTAAAAATTATTATTCGGGCAAGTTTCACAAAACTCGTCAATACGAAGTTTACTGCCAATCTAAAAAATAGTTGAGAAATAAATAAATATACGTTATGTAAAAGGCAAATCGAAATACGAGAAAAAGTATTTGAGGAACAGATTTCTTTCCGTCGACCTTTGGTAGGTATTTGGTGGATCCTAATTGAATTTCAGCAAGAGTGGTTAGTCAATACGTTTTGTTTGTTGAAGATACATCTACAGTGTTTTTTAATACTTTATCACTGTAAATAACGGGTGACGATATAGATAAATTTCAATTTTGTTCCTGGTCTGTATGTATGGGAAAAAAACACTATATGTGCCGTGATGAATAATGCGGTGGTGCCTAAAATTGAAGCATTTAAAAGTAAGAGTTCTCTGGATAAAAACCCCAGAAGTACAATCAAAATAAAAGTAGCCATTTAAATGAAAAGCCAAATTCCGCTCAAACTTCGTTTACATTATACAACAGACTTAAACAAAGAGCTTTTAAATTATAAATAAAATGTATATAGATCATCTAAGAATTAGGTAATCCTACAGATGAGATAATAATGGGAAAGCACTGTATGTTCAAAAAGCAGAAAATCTAACATTTCGGCTAAATACAATAAAAATAAAATAAACTGTTCGTTCAAGAAAAAACGACCCGGCTGCAAAACCTTCAATGGAACCAAGATATGAGTACCTACATTATCTGTCACACAAAAAGATGAAATAAAAACGTAACATATTTAAAAATACATCCATTTGAATTTTAATTTCGATATCTTGATAATAAATAAAGTGAACACTTGGAAAAGGAAATGAATCCATTTCCCGACATCCGATCGAGCTGAAACTCGGCAGATAGACTCGTTGTCGATAACAATGCATTCTATGATTCTAGCATTTCTCTGAAATTCGATTACTTTACACTGTCAGTTTACAGCAATAAATATATTAAATAAATGTCGGTCTTACCCATCAGAAACTTGACTCATTTGGTAGCGTGGTCGACTCCGGTTCCTGGGTTGGAAGATTCAATTTACAGTCAAACTTTTGATTGATTTGATTTTGGTAGATATTTTTCAGACCGATTGGCGTCAACGCAGCAGCGAGAAGGTCCTGTTAATTTATATGTTTACCGTGGGCTATAATACAATTTGTGTCAGCCGGTATGTCTGCTGCCCATGTAGTAAATGAACGCCACCATCCGTTTCAAAATCAAACGCATGACTAAACTAGCAAGAGACATCTTGAGATTAACGAAAAAATGATAGGAAAATATTTGGACTTTGGCTTTCCAAAAGCTTTCAAAAGAGTATTCAAACATAGTTCCGAGTTTCCGGTAAGTTTTATTAATATTATTAGAAAACAATATAAAAGTTGGCCTGGGCTGTTCATCGACATAACAATATTATGGCAATATAGCTGGGAGAGGTTTGTGGCTCAAGTTTGCCATGGTGTATGAAGATTTAATTTAATTTGTTGTTTTTGCCACCGGTTACTGTATCGCTCCGAGCTGGAGCGGTATCAGGCTGCATTGATATTTGTTTGCCGTAGGTACTTTTCCAATTCTCAGGCAAATATTGGACTAGAGCCCAGGGAGAACTAGCATTGTTCGATGTGCTACAATGTTTTTCAAGTTGTTGCCACGACCATGTGGAAACCCTCCTGGGCAGGGGGCGGCAAGATTGATTTCCCATGCCCGTGAATTAGTCAACAATGATTTTAATGGCGAAGGTCATGGAAACGAACACAAAGCTGACTTTTAAAATCCAAAGATTAATCTCCCCCTGGGGCAGTGGGACTATGATCTAATTCGGGAATGGTGTGAGGCTTGACACGCCAGGGGAAGGAGAAGGGCAGGGATTCGGATTGAGCTAATTTCTAACATATGCGGCAACCTTTCAATTTTGAAATGTGGTCTCCCGAGAGAAGAGAGTTTCTTCAATAGGCCAACGAAAGCATAGATTTAATATTATATACCTACTTGTTTAAGTGTTTTAGTTTTCTGTTAGACATTATAATCCACCTTTCAACGAAATTAAATGTATTGAAAATAAATTACTTGTATTTGGATTTTGGTTTAGAATCAAATTTTTACTTAAATTCGTATTTTGAAAAAAAAACGAGTGTGCTAGAGTACTTTAGACCACACGACTGAAGTAAAACTTCACTAACTTATATCTCCCTCTCAACTTTCGTTCGCCTCGTCCGATCGTTCGCCTCGTCCGATCGTTCGCCTCGCCCGATCACACTTTTCAGAACACTGTCGTCACAACTAATTATTTTATTAAAATGTGTGAATATAGATTCAAAAATAAAATTCAGAAATGGCATATGTTTCTAGAGATTCCACGGTTGACCTCAAGCAATATTACAAATGAAATGTATTGGTTTCCGTTGAAAAAAATGCTCAGACATATTTAATATTTTACATAATATTCCAAAAATTCTGAAATTAGGTGCAGTTTGAAAACCGGCATAGGCAATTTCGAACATTTACCTAAAATTCCAGTACGCTGGTATTTCATACAGAACTGAAAGCTAACAGTCTAAAAACTTTCTCACTGGAAACTTTATACATTTTCCTAACTACCCCCGCAGAGTTTAAAGATAGAATTTAGTATTTCTTGCGTTAGCAGACTTTAAAGTGTGTAATTTTGGGTGCTGACTCTTAAATAAATGTTTCTTCGATATTTGCAAAATAACTTTATGGCTATATTTTTGATTAAATGAAAATAAATTAAACAATGCTTTTAATACCTTAATATAAAATTAGGAATTCCTCCCGAATTAGCACACAAAAACTTGTTCCACTAAATTTTACAAAATTAGTCAAACCGAGAGCTCGTACCGACGTCATCAACATACGTCCTCTTCCTTATCACTAGTCTTGTTCGAAAACAACAAAAGACCAAAGATACTAGAACGGTGACGTCACGTACGATCTCTCGCTGGTACATAATAGTATATAGAACTAGTATCAGTGGATACTGCTAACTTATTTCCGAGTGCTCCATTTGACAAAACTAAAATCACAAATAAATAATTATTATGTAATACCTTAATTACAGCTACCTAAAAACTTTTCTCATGATTTATAAACGTTTAAATGTTGTTTTAAAACAAAACTATTTTGAATTTGATAATATTATTTTTAAACAAAATTGGGGCTTAGCAACGCTTTCTAGTACTAGCCCCTTTACCAGTTGATATATATGACTTAGAAGATTCTTACTAGTTCTCTCCTTATTATTAAAATGAATTAAAATGAATATCTACATATATTTTTGGAAAATATACGTAGATAATATTTTTTTGTATATGTACCGTTACTGAACGACAACTTAAAATTTTCTTTCATTTCATAAACAAACTCGACAAAAAAATCAATTTAATTTAGAAACAGGATAAAATTGTATCATAAATTTATTGGATCTTAATTCATAAATTTTGCCATTACACATCTGCCCTGATTATGGATACTGTAATGCTACCCGAATCGTTGGCTAAAGAAGGACGTAGCACAACACCACATAAAATCCTAAAAATAAACCCGATAAAGGGTCCGTAAGCTCCATTGGCATTATGAATTGAATACAAACACAATCTAAAAATAATTGAATAATTTCTATAGCACACGAAAAAATTTCCTTAACCCTATCAGGATAATTTGTTCGCTTTTCGGAACAACTCATATAGGTCATATAGGAAAGAGAAAACACCCAGCTTTACATTCAAATTTTTTTTTAAATAACTACAAAAGAAGTCAAATGTACACATCTATTAAATCAAAGTTTTGGATCACAATTTAAAATTAAAAAAATATAATTTTTTTATTAATTATTTTTACATGTAACGACAAATAGTGAGATGACAATAACGTTTATAATCTATTACTTTTGTCTAATAAAGCATGTGCATTTCTTTATTATTTTTAGATATCAGTAATTTTTATAGATAAACTAGCTGGTCCCGGCATGCGTTGCTATGCCATTTAGTAAAGAAATTGTTTCTCCCTGAGTTTCCTTTCCCATTCGTCCCGTTCCCCTTCCGCCTCCCCTTCTGCTCCTGCGTCCTCTTCCCCTCTCGCGTTCCCACTCCATCACCTCGACCTTCCCTCTCCCCACTCCACTCCCCCCCTTCCCCCGAACCTCCCTCCCGAGTTCCCCTCCCCCCTCACACATCCCCTTCCCCTCCCGCGTTCCCCTTCTACCTTCCCCGCCTTCCCTCTTCCCTTTCCCGCTCCCTCGTCCCACCAACCCTCCTCCCGCGTTCCATATATTCAATCCCAGTACATTCAGTTTTTAAACAGCCCGCGTGCCACCTTTTACAATTTTATTCAGATTTCCATTTTTCATGTACATATATTAAATTTGGTACCTAACATAGGTACCTATTTAAAATATCTAAAATTCTTGATTCGATTCAAACTATTAGGGGAGTACCTACTTTAAATAAATTTATCAAAAAGATTTTCAAAAATAGAATCCTGATTTAACAATCATTGTTTTGCAAAATGTCATTCTCAAACACGCGAACTGTCAACCGTGCGATAGTCGTTAGGTTTTCTGAAATTATCCAATTTTCTGCGCAATTTTCTAGATTTTTCTCTCCGTAAGAACCATCCTCGTACTTCAAGCAATATTCTAAAAAAAGAATTAGCGAAATCGGTTCAGCTGCTCTCGAGATTTGCGCTTAGCAACACATTTAGCGATTCATTTTTATATATAAAATTTAACAATTTAACTTTGTTTGAACCACTTTTTTAATATAAAAGTGGTTCAAAGAAAGTTAAATTGTTTCATTTATCTATAATGGATAACCACAAAGTTGAAGCAAGGATCATACTGAGCAGATGCAACGCGACGCAACGTTCCTGTCCCGTTCACACTGGCCGACGTACGTACGCGTCGCTGTGACCACGTGACAAGGGGTCTCTGGTTGTGCGCAGGCGCGTTTGATTTGACACATTTGACATTTATTTTTTAGGTTATGTTTATGTGATTCTCTTCTCAGCAGATGACAGCTTTGCCATGTCTTGAAAGTGAATTTGAACATGATTTGCTACGATTATTATTATTAAATCAGTATTCTCGTAAAAAGAAAAAAGTGAGAAGTATTTGGGTCCACAACATTGACAAACAAAGACATATGTTTGGAGAGTTCCATACTTTAGTAAAATCTAGTTAACTAATCTAATTAACTAGAATCTGATGACGGACGATTCTTCATGTACTTCCGTATGAGTAAAGTGGTATTTGAAGAGCTTCACAGCATAATTGAATATGACATAAAAAAATAAAACACGAAAGTCCATTCGGATCAGAGAAAGACTGGCAGTGCGTCTATGTCATGTTTGATTGTCATTCATGATAGGGGTATAATATTGAAAGTCATGCCATGAATGGCTGAAATTTCCTCCCAAGCTGCACTGCGTATGCAGAATCTCTATAATCCTGTAATTTGATTTTATAAATAACTTCGCGCCGTCCAGTTTCAATGAACTGCGTCATCCATTTTTGAATAATATCTGTCAAAAAACAACCACAGATATTGCGAAACATAACGTTAGATGCTTAGATAACACCAGAAAGATGTAAAATCATTTCGTAGTAGGCGTGACCATACCCCCTCCACCTTCCACATGGCCCACGCCGATCTGGCTGCGGCAGATCCGCGTCGCGTAGGGGGCGTCGGTTTGCGTTGCGTGGGGCTAGTGTGATTCTAAAGCACCCGTTTCCATAGAAAATGTATGGATGGTAAGTAGTCCAGATATGGAAATGATGACGTCTACCTACGTCGCGTGGCGTGGCGTGGGCCTAGTATGTTCCCAGCTTAAAGCTACATTCAAAAGTACATTTTCTATACTTCAAAAATTATATTTTTATTTCGAATTACAAAATTTGAAACCTTGCTTTATCACCTTTCGTACTGTTTCCAATTTTCGGTTACGTTCATAAATATTTAATTTATTTGGATTTTATTGTAAAGTGGAAATATTTTAACCCTCTGAATAAATATGTCATAGGCCCGAGGGGTTAAGGGCGCGATTTAACATGAATGAAGAGTAAATATTGGTAATCAATGCGATATAACTAATAAATATTATCAGCCAGTCAAATCAAGATCCCGGTTAAATGGAGGCAAATTGAAATAAAGGCTCAGAGGAGAACAGTTGCCGCAATTGTCGGCGAAGCATCTCCGGTATTGTCTTTAGACATGCCTTTGTCGCATTGAATTCACGGGCCGATTTCCTCCCTATATCCACAGACAAGGCTGAGAGAGAGATTTCCTCGAAATGTTTTGATAAAATGGTTCGAAACGATAAATTTTAGATAGAGGCAAATTTGACGAAGAAATTTGTAGCGACAGACGTTTATTGATTACAAAACATAATAAATTGAGTTTAGGTGTGCGAGTTTTGGAAGTTTATGACGAGGCTTTAAATTTATTATCTACGAAATCTATTACGTTTAGTACCCTGACGATTTACGCTTAGAGGCATTTATTGTAGCTGTTAGAAAAGTGTTTTTATTATTTAGAATATTTCAACAACTAGATACACGCAATAATTATTTATTTATTTATTTGAACGCCATAAAATGGCTTTTGCGATCAAGTGATATATAAGATTACACAGCGTTACACAGGAGGGTAATTATAATAATAACAAAATAAGAATGTACATAAGGGGGTATTCTAGTCTAGAAGCATGAATTGTTGGTATTTTTGCAGGAGCAATAAAAAAAAAACTAATAATATTTTAACGTTATAAAAAAATCAAACGAAAAAACTCAAAATTCTAAAAGTTACAGTGTGTTGAAGTGGGGGTTCTCAAAAAAATGGCGCGCCCTGGTTGACACGATTGCAACCCTCCTAGTAATAATAAAACATAAAACAAAAAATCCTTAATCCAAAAAAATGCTGCTATGGCATGAACCTCGGAAAGGTAAAACAATTTTTTTTTTCGCAAAATGAAGGCTGACTGAAATAAAGACTGGTAATAACCAGTTTTTTTTACTTTTCCGATTTTTTAAAGAGTCAAAATCAAAATTTTGTTATAGTTTTGGTTCATGCGACAGAGTAGTGTATAGAGAAGGCTCACACCAAATGTCAAGTGAATTGGATCAGTAGAACTTGAGAAATCGTGTCAACCGTATCGAAAAAAGTAGTTTCGAAGAAAATGCGTTTATAGTTTTGTTCTATTTAGATTCCAATTAGATTCCGTCTAAAGCGCGACACTTAATTAAAATAATGCTAATATCGAAAAATCCCTTTAAGGAAATATTTTTGAATATCATAATTATGAAAATATGAGAAGAATCAAAAATTCTAGACCAAAATACCCCCTTAAACAAAGTATGCATGATATATATGAAGCCATACTAAATAATGCAAAATCATATACATGTATTTTTGTTTTGAAAATTTGATCGCTTAGAAGTATTATAGATGATTCAATTAAAAACTGCGTGTAGAATATATCTTGGCCCTTAACATATCTTGGCCCTTAATAATAACTTATATCTCCCTCTCAACTTCCGTTCGCCTCGCCCGATCACACTTTTCATAACGCTCTCGTCACGCATTCACCAGCTTGCTCCCCAAGTCAAGCGTGCGTAAAGAAGTTTTACTTCAAAAATAAGTAAGTACCAAAGTAAATTAAGTAAGTAGTAGGTAGTTTGGAATCTATAGTAAAGTATGATATAGAAGCCGTGCAGATGAATATTATCTTACAATTAAAAAAAACACATAAATTTCTTTAAGACCACTTTTATTTTAAACACTCTACCGGTTTCAGAAGCACCCTTCCTTCATCAGGAGAATATTATAACATTTATTTATTTATTTTATTATAACATTTATTTTAACGTTTATTATAACGGTTATTTATTATAACATTATTATATATATTATTATGTATATAACGGTTATTTATTATAACTGTTATAATATTCTCCTGACGAAGGAAGGGTGCTTCTGAAACCGGTAGAGTGTTTAAAATAAAAGTGGTCTTAAACAAATTTATGTGTTTTTTTATTGTAAATTATGGCGAGCCACAAAGTTAATGCTTTTTACAAATATGAATATTATCTTGTTGTTAATGCTTTTTACAAATATGAATATCATTGGTTACTGTGATTGAGGTATGTTATTATAGCCTTCTTATAACCATATTCCGTGCAGTGGAACACATCTACTACTTCTGAAGGGAGAATCTAAATGACTCAGTGATATTTTTGTTGTAATTAAAAAGAATTTTGAATCGAGAAGTTTTTGTTAGTTATTATTTATTTTACTACTCTTAAACTGACTTTTTACACCTACTTACAATATCTGTGTGTTTTAAAATATTTGTGATTAAAATAATAAGCGAAATGCACCTTTTAACAGTTTTGTAGCGGATTGTAATGAAATTACAATATTATGATGGGGGTTCAAATTTTCTAATTTTCAAATTTTCACAACAAGTCGAGGTTTAACCGCTGAATAATTTAATTTCGATTGACAATGACCTTCTGGGCTCAGAAGGATCGAACTGGGGAACAAAGGGCGGTTTTGAAGGACTGGTTACCATAACACGCTAATTTTGGAAACCTCTAAGTGTAATTTGCGGTTTGATCTAGTTGTAGCGGTCAGTAGCAAGAGAGGGCAGCGTAAACAGAGATATTTGAGTGCGGTAGCGAGCACAGTTCACACAATGCAACACAATTTAAGAGGAATATAAACGCTAGAAATATTTCGAATCTCATGCCTGCAAAATTTTAAAATCGAGCGTCTTGTTGCACGAGGCAAGTACGCGAAAAGGTGGTTTTTATTTATTTTGTGCATAATTTTATAAGAACGAAAAAAAGTTAGAACATGGAAAACCTCAAAAATAATCTTAGCCATAAGGGGTATTTTTTTAAATTGTTGCTTCATGTCATGAAAAAACATTTTTTTTGCGGTTTACGCTTATATTTTTTGTTACGTAAATAATAATTTTATTGTAATTCCAATACATAGAAAAGATAGTAAAAGTTTCGATTTATCCGAAGCATATTTTTTGATGTTCATACTGTAAGCCGATTCGTCGTAAAGATTAATCAAAATAGTATCTAAATAGGATTTCACGTATATATTCATCTTAAAGCGTTGACCATCTTCGAGGGTGAATCTTATTGGATAAAGGTGGTATGACCAGCCTATAAAATGAGTCTACATGATTAACTATAATCCAAAATTATAGCCGTGAATTACCAATTAAAAGCTTAAAATCTAAGGATTACGAATCGTATATACATATACTTAATATGAATCTTATATATTGAAAACTAAATGTTCTGGGACTGAATGTATGGAACTCGGGAGGTGGAGGAGAACTCGGGAGGGGGGTTCGCGGGACGGTGAAAGGGGGGAGTGGAGTGGGGAGAGGGAAGGTGGAGGAGGCGGAGTGGGAACGCGAGAGGGGAAGGGGACACGGAAGAGGAAGGGGACGAATGGGAAAGGACACGCAGGGAGAAAAAAATTCTTTATAAAATGGCATAGCAACGCATGCTGGGAACCAGCTAATCCTACTAATATTATAAAGGCGAAAGTTTGTATGGATGTATGTTTGTTACTCTTTCACGCAAAAACTACAGAATGGATTTTAAAAATTCTTTCACTGATAGAAAGCTACATTATTTGCGAGATCTATAGGCTATATATATTGGTAAGCTCTGGCGTTATGAATAATCTCAGGCGTTATGAAATTATTTATAATACGTTTTCTGTCCATAACAAAATCGATTTATTGCAAACGTCAGAAAAAGCAAACCAATTGTCGCCTTGGAAACGATGTTTTTTTTTTTTTAATTAGGCAATCACCCTAAAAAGAGTGCTTTGTTGGCGTCGTACTTAATAACTATCTCTGAAAATGAATCACCGAAATGTATGTATAAAACCGAACGACTGCACCAAATTGGATAATTCTTTTTTTTGTTCGTTATTTTCTATAAAACTACCGTTGACTTCTGGCATCATAATTAAATAATTATAATAGGTGGTACTCGAGCAGTTTGAAAACTGAATGTATTGGGAATGAATGTGTGGAATGCGAGTGGTGAGAGGGGGGAGTGGGGAAGGGGGGAGGGGGTGATAGGAGGGTGTTGGTGGAGAGTAAAGGGGAGGGGGAGGAGGGTGGGGGGTTAGCGGGCGGAGAGGGGGGAGTGAAGGAAGGGGAAAGAGGAAGGATGATGGAGGGTGTGGGGAGGGGTAGGTGGTGGGATGAAGGGGGTTGATGGAGGGAGTGGAGGGGGTGGAGTGGAGAGGGAAGGTGGAGGAGGCGGAGCGGGGTGGAAGAGGTGGGAGGGAAGGAAGGGGAAGGGGGAGGGGTGGAGGAAGGTGGGGGGAGGTGAAGTGGGGTTGGTGGGGTATGGGGTGGGGTAGAGGTCGGTGGAGAAGGAGGGGGAGGGAGAGGGGGGTTGATGGATGAGTGGAGTGGGGAGAGTGAAGGTGAAGGAGTGGGGGGAGAGGTGGGTGGTGGGGAGAGGGGGTGGGGGGTTGATGGGGGGAGTGGAGTGGGGGGAGGGGTGGGTGGAGAGGGAAGGGGGGAGGAAGGTTGATAGGGGGGAGTGGAGTATGGGGAGGGGTGGGTGGAAGGGGAGGGGGGATGGAGGTTGATGGGGGAGTGGAGTGGGGAGAGGGAAGGTGGAGGAGGCGGAGTGGGAAACCCCTAATACCACGCGAGCGAAGCCGCGGGAAAAAGCTAGTATTGTATAAAAGAACCCAACAACAGTGGTTTCTTTTATAATGGAATAATAAAAATTATTCGATTTTTATCTATTTTTTAAACTTTTGAAGGTTTTTCCGATAAATGCAATATATCATTGAAGAAGAATATCCCGGTAAGACGAGAAGTTCTGGGTTTGAGTCCCAGTTGCGACAGTTATCTTTTTATTTTTCTGTGTCTTGTTCTTTTCACAATTTCGTTTAGATTATTAGTCCTTTCTTATTCTTCAATAATAAAAAATTGTGTTAATATCCAATAAATAAAATATACAATACATAAAGTTGAAAGATTTCAGTATCCGTGAAATAATAATGATGAATGAAAAATTGTGCACACATTTATTGCGTAAATATCAATTATCCACCTGGCAAGACGAAGATTCTCAGAATTCCAGACCCTTAAAAGTAATTAATTTGTAAGAAAAACCATTATTGCTTTTTGACGAAATTTTTTTGTATTTTATTAACAAGATAAAATAAAACACGTTTCAGCTAAATTAAAAAAGAGATTGTTATTGTATCAATATTTTTAATAAAAAATATTTTAGTACATTAAAATAAAGACGTCCACACACACCATTTACGATAGAAAGAAAACATTAAGACTAAAAAGACAGAATGTGCCATTCACACGCGGTAGAAGTGAAACCTCTAGAAATCTAAAGTAGATAAGAGTGGGGAGGCTACGAAGCACCGCACAAAGAGGAGACAGATTACTCTATTAATGTTAGTATTCTAATTATTCTATTATTCTAATGGTCGTCATCTAAATAATATATTTTTTTAAATCAGAGTGTGCAATTCACACGCGGTAGAAGTGAAACCTTTGAAAGATTCTGAAATCCCCTTATTAAAAAAACACATCTCAAGTCTCGCGGAAACAAACCTCATGAAAACGCGTCCATAAACTACCTCGCCCGGTACGACGAAAACATATGTAGCACACATAAAAACCTAAACAAATCCTCCGTAAAGATTAACGCCCCCCCCCCATATTGTGGCCATGTCCCCTTGCAAATAATTTTTAACAAATAATAAATAAATAAACAATTACAAAATAAAATAAATAGCAATATCACATAAATAAACCATTTTTCTACAAACCATTATTATAAATTCATGATGAAAGAGAAAGAGGCATTTTTGGCCCGGAGCTCTGTAGGTATGCCATTAGGGAACGTACCCACACTACGTGTCATGTTCAGGGGGGGGGATCTTCAAAATACGACGCTTGGTCACTATGAGCGGCGGGGGGCTTTGGTTTTTGGTCACCGAGGGGGGGAGGGGGGGGGGGGGGGTAAGAAATTGCAAAAAATTGGTCACGTAGTATGGGTACGTTCCCTTATCTCAAAAAGTCATGAAAGGTATCTACCAAGGATTCAATTCAAATACAGTCAAAAGGAAGTCACTATTAAGAGTCATCAGTCATCACCATCTTTGGGAAAATTGGAAATCAATCTCGACTCGTTGATTTCAAGCTCTGTGTCACCGATGATACTGTAGCAAGTGTAATATGTTTTATGACACCAACACATTGACGTATTATATCACCAACATCTAAACTTCAGATGTTAGAAACGATAAATCGAGCTATTAAAACTTTCCGATGACATTCGGAACAACAAATTTACTGCGTTTTTTCTGCAATCTCACTACCACTAAAAGTGGTAAATAATATTATATCTATCCATAAATAAAAGTTTTACGCATTTTAAATACATACTTCAATCGAAAGTTTTCAATTTATGACTTAGAAAATATTGCAGTATCCAAGTTGTAGTATCAAAATCGATTCACACCTCTGACGTCAGTGTAAAGTGTAACGCCAACGCAAGTGATCAATTATTATTGATACGCACGTAAAACGTGGATTCTTATACGTGGATTATAAGATATCCCATAATATTTTGATGGGATTTCTCAGTTTGTATTTGAGGCGTCAGTTTTATCTGTCAGCGGTGTTTGCTTCTTTTCTGGTTGATTAAATTTCCGCGTTGTTATAGAGTTTGCGCTTTTCGTAGTCGAATTGTCGCAGGCGAGTGTTTTGATATCCGCCTTCGTTGAATTACATTCCACCGGGAGTCGATTTCAAACTGTTTGCTTGGTTACTAGATGCGTTCAGTCCTCCTGAGATCCACGCCAGAAGTGGGTCGGGCTTCATCACCGCTTCGACTACGAAATTACGTGGGCGAATGACGGTGTTGGAATTCGATTGCAGTCCATGGCTACAAAATGTGGCAGATTCTCCGGATGCGTCTTACGAAAAATCTAAACGATGTCTGGCAAACATTTACCAAGTTTATCTTCATTCTCCTGGACCTAGAAAGCCAGAATGGGCAAGTCACATTACCATTAGTGAAATGAATTTAAGATATTATAATTAATAACTTACAAATTAAACTACCGGCTACGATCCGGAAAGACATACGTTATCAGAAAATAAAATAATATACGAAAAATGTTTAAAAAAAGTCTAACATGAAAATAAATATTCAAGACTAAAAAAATAACGCCGAAGCGTGAACATTCATAGTATTGAGTTTTATTACTTGGATTTAAACTACAACAGATAGTGTACGGTCCAAGATCGCAGCAAAACTACCCGTTCAGCACAGATTTCTTTATTATTAGATATTTCCACTTTCTGCGCACACAATATTGGTGATATTACTAAGGAAATTTGCCATCATAAATGAATCAAATATTGACTCGTAATCAGACTGAACATGAAAAAAACCTCTTTTAATTTTATATGCTGTAATACGTCCTTAATTTCATTTAAACAACGTTAGCCGGTTTATGTGCGGCCGGGAGTGCTGTTTGTTTTTTGATAATAATCTGGTGTCAAATTGTAAACATAAGAATTGCGAGTTTTTTTCCTATTAATTCCCTGGATTCCGAATACCATTATAATGCGAGTTAGGTATTTTCCAAACTAAACATTTTAATAGAATTTTTATTTCCCTAGATAAATCAGTGGAAACGTTATTCCACGCGGTTTAATGGTACAATAAAATTCCATAAAGAGTGAAATACAATAAGAAGACTTTTTTTAATTTCGTACATAAATGATGACAAAGATAGACTGTGGAGACGTATCGTCTACGACTGTGCATGACGTTCTTCGTGAATCGGAACTTCGTTTGTTCTCTATTAAACTTTGATATAACAGTTGTAGTTCTTTGAATTTATCGCTCATTTTATCGTAGCCCCTAGACAAAACTACTAAAAAACGGGTAACAAGTAATGATACTAATTATACATCGCACGATCAGTATTTTCATATATCTTGTTGAAGGCTCAATAAATTTCATGACTTTGTCGGTGGTGAGAAGATGCTGTTCCCATAAACTATGCAAAGATAATGGTAGAATAGATAACGTAATAAATTCAAGAAACCCACTTCTCCGGTGAAACCCGTTTTCATCCCTACATTTATCTTATTTTACAATCCGCGAAAGAACAAACATCACAAAATGGGGTGAGATGCGAGAAAAATCCACTATTATAAAAAATCTTACTTTGTTGGTATAACTTAGTTGTTATTTATTTATTACTTACTCATAATTCAAGGGTGTGAACCTAATGAAAAAATATTATGTCAAACATCACACAAAGCATATAATATTATAGAAAAATTCTTAAATTCCCAAATGAAAGAGCTGTTGGAAGTGTTGTTGGAAGGGTTGAGGAGTTGGTGGAAAGTGTTTGTCCAGGTGCTCCGTCTCCACATCAGACAAGGCAGTGCCAATACTTTACCATAAAGAGGTAGACAGGCTCCTGAGGATTGCAGTACTTCCAGGCCGCGATCCGGTGCTCATAAATTATATTGGATGATGAGTAATAACACTCGTTCATTTTCGAGAGATTAACATTTATTGAGATTAATATTTACAAAATTTCGTGTTCGCGCATGAAACGGGCAGAAAGGTAAAATAACGCGAGTGGCCGGCCGGATCGAGTACTAGAGCGGAATAATCGCTCGGTCATCGTCGGAGCAATCCAGAGATGTTTTCTTGCGTAGTGGGGATACCATACGCATAAATAAATAAATGTAATGCCCATAGAGCATTTATAAAAGACAGACGCCGTACAGAGGGTATTTCTAGGATCATGAAGAATAATGTAGGAGGGTGGAAACATAAAAGCTGGGAAGTTACCCCATTCCGAGCTGTTCGTGTGCGTATGTTGAGTCCAATGATGCTAGTTCTTCGAAGCATATAATATATGCATGTAAAGGAAATATATTATATTTAAATTTGAATCCTGTAGTGTCAGTTAGAATGCAATTATCAATTGTCACTTGTTTTGTTTTTTCTATGATTTGATTTAAAATAATCGATTTTGTTAGAAGAAACCATTCAAAGGAAAGTGATATAAATAAACATAAATGTCGTTTCTTTGTTAAAAAAACTTTCCAAAACAAGTGTTTTATTTATAAATTAATAGAAAGGAATGAAACCTCTCAACTTATTATATGCATATTAAAGTTTGTAATCTGTCAAGTTAAAATAGGGGTAATTATGGTAATAACTTCTCCGTAAACGCCTGTAAAGAAAGGTCGATTCTCTTTCCGGCTATCAATTTGAAAAATGATAACTGCAATGAAATAAACATTACACAGAAGATTCGACCAAACAATTTTCAATTGTGAACTTCAATAATAAGAGTTGTGCAACTCCGCAAGATATCAAACAAAGTGTAAGCACGACACAGCGAAAATAACCCTGGAAAAATATGGACGATGTATTTCATATAACCAGCTAAAAAAGGGGAATGATAAAATACGTTCGTATGATACCTACATATAGTAGTTGGAGCATATCCGTTTGCCTATAAAGCCGAAACCGTACGAGAAGAATTTCACCCAATAAACAACTTTGGAAAAATGACTCAAATAACGTAAATTGGGAGCGATGGATATTCCGAGAATCCGCTGAGCGGTTTTCGAAGACGCGGGGTTGTCAACCTCTGGCTCTGACATGATAATAATGTGCAATTACTGTCACATGATTTATATCGAAACAACAGGTTTGAATGATTTAATTAGATGGATTCGATGGTGTGGATGAATTCGATTTTCCCATCATTGAAATTAGAATAAACCGCAATCTTCGGCGAAATTAATCAAAACCCGTTAGCGAAACCGTCTTCGAGTAACATTATGTAACTCCGCAAAGACCTAAAGGATTCAATTATTATTTATGAGATATTTAAGTCACTTGTAAAGCCATATTCGTAAGATCGATTAAACAAGACTCATGTTTGTATGAAATGAATAAATCCATCAATATATTTTTTGACGACCAAATTGCTGATAACACGTAGAAAGCAGATTTTTGCTCAATGGTAAGAAAAAAATATACTCGTAACATAATTATTAGCACTGTTTCATGGGTGTTTGCATCTTGTTGTGTTTTTTTTAATAAAGATTAGTTACATTAAAAAAAGAATATATATATATATATTTTTTGTTTGTCGCGTATTCGTAGAAAAGAGATTAAAGATCGGCTTACAAGCCGAAAGAGCGGTCTCAAAATAAAAACTAAAATACTTACAGAACTAAATAAAAACATTATTAAATTTCATTTAAATTAAATTTTAAATAAATAACATGGTGTTCTACGAATTAAACATAATAATAATTATGTATTATGTATTATGAGCTTACTCGGGTCTTTGATTGTACGTAGGGTAGAGTGGGGACGATTGAAACAAGTTATGATTGAAACGTCTCAATTTACTCGAAAACTATAATACCTAAGAGTGTGATACAACACTCGAAACTCCGTCAGGTCTGTTGGGACGTTTCTGCAAAAGCGCACTAACCGGCGAGTGACTCAATCATGCTTAGGGGAGATTATTGGATTTCGAACTAAAAAGTAAATATTTAAGACATTTTTGTTTATCTTTATAACTCATTTTACTCTCGCAGCTTGACGAAATGTTTTATTACATTCTCTTCTTTACGTATGTTAGAGTTTTTATAATGTATTTGCGTGGCGTTAATTTCTATTTAAAAGGCTTATTTTTAACTCTGAAGCAAAAAATGCAGCGTGGGGATGTTTGAAACAACTTGTATGGGGATGATTGCAACGTTTCAATCATAACCATGTTTCAATCGTCCACACTGAGAGAAAATTTAAAAGTTATAATGAAAAAAGGTCTGAAATTTAAATCATTAAGTCTTCCCACTAGATGTACCTCTGTGATCTTGAATGTGGATGATGAAGTCGATCTCATGCTACCACATTCGACATCAAACAGTCTCACGTGATTCATTGATTTTTTTACATTTATAACTTTAAAAAAATCTACGTTAATAGTATACATTGTTTTATCAAGTATGTAAGTACAAAAGTTAACAACAGAGAAAAAAATATGCACATGAACAGTAGGTAATATTTAAATATTAGAGATTTATAGTTATAAATTTAGGTTACACGTAACCGGCCACACTGGGCTAGCCTGTTTTGAGGCAGTCATGGCAGTGATGGGTAGATACCTACTCTTGCAATTGCTTAAATTCTGTATTTCTGACACGATTTTGGTTCAATTTTTTCCAGGTGCACTGGAATCCGACGACAAAAATATGAAAAGAAAACCTTCACATTGATAAAAAAAACTCTTGTCTACTTTAGTTTTCTGTATGTTTTACTTCTAAAGTTGCTGAATTTTACACAGAAAAAATTCTCTCAAGTCAGAGGTAAATTCAACATTGTTTTGATTGAAACAGTGTGATGGTTGAAACAAGCACTTTTGTATGAAAGCAAAAAACTTATTTTTAATACCGTTCTATTCTGCTCCAAGATAATATCGCAGTAAAACTATGCTGAATATGCCAAATACTAAGAACACTTAAACACAAATAATAAAAAATATATTGAAAGTTTTTTTTGTTTCAAAGACATTTAAAACTTATTTTTAATACCGTTCTATTCTGCTCCAGGATAATATCGTAGTAAAACTATGCTGAATATGCCAAATACTAAGAACACTTAAACACAAATAATAAAAAATATATTGAAAGTTTTTTTATTTCAAAGACATTTACGTTCATAGTTTTTAAAATACTTGCGATATGTTTAATCAGTATTCATGATCTTATTGAGTACTCTTATAATAAAGAAAATGTTTAACATTGATTAAAATTACTCCAATTATTCCAAAGATATTTAGAGTGTTTCAATTATCCCCACTTACTGTTTCAATCGTCCACACTATGGAGATAATTGAAACAGATTTCCCCATCGTCTTTAAGTGGGTATTGTAGCTTACCTGTACGAGTTGTGGCCATCCAATAAATTTAATTTGATAACTAGAAAGATCATAGAACATCTAGTATAAACATCTCATCCATAAATACGAAAGAAATATTACTACACATAGTTAAAGTGAAAGTGTTTCAACCATCCCCACTCTACCCTACGAGTATCTTATGGTGAATTTTTTTTTCCAATAAAAATATCTGTTAGAGTGTTTTTATTATTTTTTTAGTTTATATTGTATTCAAAAAAACTTTTTTTTAAAGAAAGACAAACGTTCCCGATTACGAATAATCTGACAATATTTGAAAATCTCCTACTACGACAGTAAGCGGAAAATGTTGCTTGTGTCGTGATGGAAGACTTAGCCAGCTGAAGAATCTAACACGCGACGCCTGGGTGGGACCCAAACGCGATGACAACTCAGCCACTGACCGGTCAAATTATTAAAATGTTATTTTGAAAGTTTCTAATTCATTCTTACAGTATTAACATTTTACACTTAAACTATCAGCTTTGCAACAAAAAAATCGAGTGCAGTTTACACGCGGTAGAAGCGAAACCTTACCAAATAATCTCAACCAATACTTGAATAGTGAGGTCACAATCAAAGCGACCGATGAGCGCAGACCAGTGTAATTTTCGTTTTCATATCTCAACTAATAAGAGCCTTTAAAAGCGACATCAAAATCAAAGCGGTCAATGAGCGCAGTTGATGCATCGCAGGTTGAATCGTCATTTCCGTTTCATCCGAAATCCAAATTATGGCGGGGCTACAGAAGTTTCACATCAAAAAGATTTTATTATTTGTGTATTTTGTAGAATTCTATTTGTAATAGGTATATAAAAGTATTTAAAAACAAATCAGAGTGTGCAGTTCACACGCGGTGGAAGTGAAACCTTCAGAAAATAAAACTTCGAAAGAATGAGACTAATGCAGAGTATCAGAAGTAGGATAATTTTATTTTACGAAGCACCGCACCAATAGGAGGCCGATAGGCTACGAAGCACCACACAAAGAAGACACCGATTAGTTCATCTCATTCTCTGTTAGGCTTAATCCTATATATGTATATGTTTGTCTCTTTTTAGAGTCGCTCGCTTCCGTTACATCGAGTTTCAAATCATAACGGTGCTAAAGAAGTTTTCACTATAAAAATAATCCTGTTTTCTTTCAAAACTCATCAGTTATTATTAGAAATAAAAGGAAATAGTTATTTGTTTATTCAGAGTTAAGTCTTCCCAAATATCCGTCATAACCGTGAGTAATCTGTGTTTCAATTAGCGCGCACGAACCACGAACTGAAATAGGTAAGCCGGCTAATAAATGAAATAGTATAATACCCCCTTCAGAATCGTAGCTAATGTAATGATGGAAAATGTAAATGGAAATTGTTGAGGCTGGTTTTGCCAATTTTAGGTAGGGCAATGTCAGGTAAGGTTAATGAATGTTAGTCAACGTTAAGAGCGTTTAACCAGCCAGCGGACGAAAATCCACATTTCGTAGAAAGTTGTTCTTACGATCGTGCAGGGCGGTTACAATGAGAAAGATTAAGTATTCTCCGTACCAGCTTTTTAAAATTATAACTCAATATCGAATTTATTTCAATCCAAATTAGCTTTAATTTTTACCTTCATCCAAAAATGCTGAAAGGCGTGATGATAAAACTATTAAAATAATGTACTTTTTGGAATTATTTTTTGATTATAAGTATTTATCATTTTTCAATAATGTCTATATTTAATAAGAATGTTAAAAAAATCTGAAATATATTAGTTTGTAAGTGCGCAAATAAATACACAAATGGACCAACTTTCGTCAAGAAACACATGTACGTACATATTTTTTAATGATTTTATTGAAACTAAAATTAAAATTCTAAAACACGCGTTTGCTAGATAATGTATTGATTTATTTTACTGGATGATTATATTATTTGAAATGGGTGTGGTATAATACAAAATCTTTTTTTGAAAATTTAACAAATCTGCCAACGACCTATGGAATGACCTTATTATACTAAAAATTTAAAAAATTCTCAAAATTTATTACATGCGAATGCTAGATAAAAGAACAATCTTCCGAAATCCATTTATAATTTTTTGTGGAAAAGAGTCAATACGTCTAAAATCTGATTTGAAAATGACATATTTCTGGTTTTCTCTGGTAATGCCCTCTTAAGGGTTACTTCTGGTATGGTTATGTTAGCTAGATTAGGTCGGTTTAGGTTAAATTATGCTCTCTCATGTTCGGTTATATTTTAGGATAAGTAATGTTGTGTTAGAATAAGATCGTTATATCAAATGCTTCTTAAGCTGGTTTGGGAGATATCTATGTTCGTAAAGTTTCTCTCTAGCAGGAACCCGGACAATTGTGACAATCTAATGAGACTGCTAACATCCTTAAAGTAACTACACCTAAAATATTGAGTAATGTTAGGTTAAGATAGGTTATTTCGGTTTCGCTAGGTCGAGTAACGTTGGGTTATTAAAGTAAGCTAAGACTGTAGTAAGAATGGTTAGCTAATGTGGAATAAAGGTTTTAGAAATAAACAAAAGTCATATTAAAATGGAATTCCACCATGAATTAACTGTATCAAAATTCGAAATAATTTTACATATGAAATAATGTTACGAGTAGCTTAGATAAAGTAAGGTTAGGTTGGAACAGGTAAATATTGTGAAAATAAATGTTAGGGTAGGTTAAGAAAGGTTTGGTTTTGTTAGGTAGGGCTCAGTTGAGTAATGTTAACTTGGATTGGTTAATATTAGTTCAGGTTGGTTACCTAAGAATGTAAAGGTTTGATATAATTGATATGACATAAGTTGTCGAAATAGTTTCAAATCTAAACTTGGTACAGAAATTATTTACGTTGCGAACAGAGCATACCAAAGGAAAGTCTTCGAAATGCCAAATGTTGTCGGAAAATTGTCACAAATTGGAGAAAAATGCCGGTGAACGTTTATCACACATGTACATCCCTCGAAAGTAATTTAAATCCATATTTATTCATTGGACTGACTAGATCTGATTTGTGAGTGTCCCCCAACCACCCATAAAAACGAATATACGTCTCTACCCCTCAAGGCACCGTCAGCTATATTGGTCGCAGAGCGAGATGAAAAAATAATTTGAATGTTCCGCCCGATATCTTCGCTTCCCCTTCGGAAAAAAGTCCTTATATTTTGTTTAATTCCTGAACATAGACGGAAAAAGCATTCGTTCTTCAAACATACATAGCAATGAGATCACCGATCATGGGTCCGGTGAAGTAATGTTACTAAAAATAAACCTCTGAATCGGAAGTTATTCAGGATGTATTTATTTAAGAAATCGTAAATGGAGATGTTCGTTACTACCTCATGAGGTGAGGGGTGGTGGTCGGTTGGAGTGGGCAGTAGTCGAGTGTCCTTTGCGAGAACGGAAGCTTCCGAATTATTACGATACAGCGCCAACAGATAGGTGTAGGTAGTTGACTTCACTAGGGCCTACGCACCCTACCAGTACATCAGTATCAGTAAGCGCTCCTTCGTTGCAGGGTGAACACCGTGCATGTTGCACTATTCAACCATGAAAGACCTTTACCCATGGGGTGCATTCCTATCACTATTAATGAAGCGACTGCAGTATTCCGCAAAGTGTTTTTCTCCAGTTTTATAGATGTTATAATAAAATAAATAGTACCTAATCAGCGATGTGAAAGTAAACGCGATATCACTTAGTTATTTCGAAAATGATAAGTTTAAAATTGTTAAAAGATAAATAATGAGTTGCGATAAAATGATAAGATACAATTCGTTCGTAAACAAACATGTAAGTATAATGTTGTTTTCTAATGATTAATATGTTTCTGAAATCTTTGTAATGAAAATATCGACTTTTTCAGATTCAACGTGGAAAATAACAATAAAACATGAATGCTGTACGATAAAGCAGAGTTAAGGAAAGTCACGGGGTCTGTGGGAGCCGAAACACTGCATTGGATATTGGATGCAGCTGTGAATAACAATGCGTTCAAATAATGTAAACAAGTATTGACCTGCATCGGCTCGGCATCCTTCCGCCTCCGGAAGAACGAGGAGGGAGTATCGATGGTGTGCTGCCGAGACAAGGCCGGCTTTGGAGTAGAACTCATCTGTCTGAACCATGGCAGGGATATTTTCCGCCGCGAGTGTTTCTGATTATCCATTGATTCGAAGGAGTCGTCCGACATGGTCGTCGCTACTGCAGTAACGCGACGACAGATCGAGAGCTTCGACAAGTCGAACGTGATGGCGACTTCTTTGAACCGGCACTCAAAAAAAACTATACGAAATCGGTTTTAAAAAAACGCGATAACAACACAGAAACCAAAACAATCCGAACGTAAAACTGGATGCGCGAAAATTATGCGAAATGTTGCGGTAGACCGACACTATTTGGGTGTCGGGTAGATAGTGAGTCAATTCGGACGCGACGAGTGAGGCTCGCTCACAAAAGCAAACACTCGGCACACGTGGGTCACGGTGTGAGCTATCACCGGCTGATAAGGTAGCGCTGAGACGGGCGGGTAAGATGTGGCTAGGCGGGCTAGCGGGCGGAGAGTGAGTGCGGCGGCGTGCTTCCCGCCGGTTATATCCAGGGCCGCGCCTGCGCCCACCGGCCCCGTCCTCATCCTGCCGGCCACCGTCTGTCTCCAGCCACTGGTCAGCGTCTCCTGGAGGACCCCGTCCATCCAACGAGACAACAGCAGCATCTGTCCAACACGCCCGGAGATGGACGGATACTGCACAGAGCCGCGCTGCCATAGCGTGGGCTAATAATGTGTATTATTATTCAAATCCAATTAATTTTATTAAGCATCCGTAATGACCATTCAGGTCATCCTGAAGAACAGGATGGAATTTTATATAGAACTATTTTGGTTACATTTTCATGACTTGATAATAGAGCACAATGCGATGAGTTATATAAAAATTACTTATGTTCAAAAATTTTAAAAATTCATGTGTTCATCAACAATCATTCCGAGATATTTAAATTTTATTACTGTTTAAAATTAAGCACTCTAGTTGCATATAACTTTGTATCTCAATGTCGTGTAAGACTAGTTTGCATTCTGAGAATTTTAGAGATATCTGATAATGTTTTTTCTGGGTGTTTGGAGAAAGAACATTTTACCAAACTAGAATTAGAGTGTTAAAAACGTATCAAATGTCTATCGAGCTTAATTTACCACCCCTCGTAACATCACATATCACTTATTGGAAATTATTATGAGATTGTCACCTATACCTACAATTTAATGTGCGGCATAAAATATAAAACCACAACGAAGTATAAAATATTCTTGACAAAATTTAAAAGAAGAAATCTTCAAACAAGAAATTGCATAAAAGTCGTCAAATTTAGTGTTGCATCAAATAATACTTTCAACATTCAATTTGAAATCATTGAACATCAACCGATGAAACTGATTGAAAACTATCACTGAACTATTTCACAACGACAAGTAAATTTAAAACTGCAACATTGCACTGCAGTGAGTTGGTGGCATTGGCAGTGACCCAGGCAGCTATCGACAGGCAGACCTAGCGAGATGTGGCTCTAGTAACTATGTAGGTCTACATTGGAATCACATTGGGAAATACAGAGACCTAGCGAGACACGAAAGAATAAGTATGTCTAAAGAAAAGAAAAACGCAGTGTGCAATTCACATGCGGTAGAAGTAAACCTTCAGAAAACTAAATTAGACAAGAGTGGAGAGGCTACGAAGCAGGCTAAATCCTATGGATGTAGATATATATCCTATTGATGTACGTGTTAATCTCTTTTTAGTGTCGTTATTTTTCGTTTAATTGAGTTTCAAATTACAACGGTGCTAATGAAGTTTTCACTTCAAAAATCACAACTAATTACTGCGACTAATCTGGATTTCGACAATTTGATCACAACACAAGAGACATCCATGTTTAAAATTTGTAATTATTTAGATATTCGGATAAAAGTGTTATCGCGGTCGCGTTGGTTGGTTGTACTCACTATTATGTATCGTTATACGTATTTAAAGTAATATTTTTAAAAATTGTCATCAACGTGAGATATGAACTCACGAATGAAAACCACAAACTTTTAGTGGACATTTGAAATTCTGTGAAATTAACAATGGTTCATTGCGGAAACATAGAAAGCAATGGCAGGGAGGAATCGATAAAATAATAATCAATTAATAAACAATGTAAAACTAACGACCGTCACGCCCTTTTCACGCAGGGGAAGGCATATAGACATCCAAACAACTCTGTCTCCAATACACTCCTTGCTTCATTCAAATTCATACATCATCTCATACATAGTAGGTATTACATACCCCTCTGTTAACCTGACTCTTGACATGACCCGACTCAAGTATTTGGTTAATTTGATCAAACCTCGGGCATTCTCTTCTTATAACCACTACTTTCGCGTAATATATTTTCCTTACACTTATTTCTTATGCTTTACATGGACGAATCATATTTTTTTAATAATTTATTTCTTAATGATAGGTTTGCTTATATTGTATATGAATAAAATACGAAATTGATTTGAAACAATTCGAGTTTACATCAATATCTTATGGCTATCATTAAATTTGTCATCTTTTGGCAAATTTAATGATGGAAATTGATTAATTAAAGAGAAGAAATAAACCAAATAAGGAATGGGAATCGTAATATCTGTAACAATATTATCAGAAATCTACGTTATCGAGTATACGATGGGACCAATTAGAATATTGCCTCTAATTATTGACTTGTCAATATCTTAAATCATACATATAATAAGTAGGTACACGCCTCAGAATATTGATTGCTTAAGGTTCGGCCACACAGAGCCATTACATCGCTGCTACCTTGCCGCGGCGACTGATCGGAACTTGTAGCCGCCAGGAGACAGTCACGCATAGCTACTGAATCTGCGAATGTAGTAGCGAATAAAATATATGAAACAGTCCAAAAACATTCAACTACCAGCGACAAGCGTTTTGAAAAAAGAGCGCAAATGGGGTCACGTGACCGTCAAATCGCGGGTTTATCGCGATCAGAATTGAATTGAAGCGAGAATCCTTAAAAGCCGCTAATTTACTACGCCTACTAACGCCAGTTACTCGGAAGGAACAACTCGTCACACGAAGCCATTTCGTCGCTACTATTCAAATAGCAGCGTTGAAACCACACTATGGGACCAATGCCTTATTGAAGTTTCGTTTGGGAAACAACCGTTGCTAAAACATTATTACTAAAATATATCATTTGAAATGCCACTTTCTGGCCAGGGTTGCAAGATGTCCCGATTTTTGCCAAACGTTCCGATTTTAACGCAAATTGAGCAAAAACGGATTGACCCGCGCGGGAAATCTAAATTCACGATTATTCAAAAAGAAAATATACTCATGTGCTCAATTTTATCCAGCAGCAGAAAAACACACTCTGCAGGAAATAATTTTTTTTTTTTTTAACATTAACTCCACACAGGAGGCCTTGAGGAAAATAGTTTCCCTCAGGGCCTATGTCATCTGGGATGCTGTGTGGAGGGTCTTTTTGGGGAGAGGAAGGAATGAACATTGATTTTGAAGAGACCCATGTTGTAGGAAGGAGGAAACACAGTTTCTTTGCACTTTTAGTTTGTCCCGCACTTTTACTTCGAAATGCCGATTTTTTCATTCATTAAAAATCTGCGCTCTGGCAACACTTGACAAATATGGTGTGCCTTGACTACATTTCATGGACTACTGGATTCGTTTAGTTTGCAGTGATTGAATTTACTTGGCGAAATCAACTCAACTGTTGCCAGTAGTTGTAATTTCGCGTGTATAAGTAAGTAGGTGGTGGATAGGTATGTATATAATACGTTTGTGTGTGTATATAAATATAGGTCGCTAATTGACTTGGTCGGTATACGTTTGCGGAGAAGGCCTAACCACAACATGAAACTGGAGAGGAACGGAATATCATCAGAAATGATTTTGTCCTTAAATTGAACAAAATTTGGCTCGAAGTGTAAATTTTTGTTCCTGGAGAAGACAGCGCTAAGACGCAATGCTATTACGTAAAAAAATCTGTGACATCAAAATCTTATACTTTTAAGTAAGAGAGAATGGATTAAGAATTCTTGATATTAAAAAAAAAATTAAAACCTTTATTTGAAAATACAATAGTACGTCGAGAACGATAAGGTTTAAAACGAAATGTTTAAGCGCAGCAAAATATTATTTATTTTAATTTTTAATTATTTATAAGTTTTTATTCCAGCAGTACTGGGAGTGCAATCCCAGTCTGCCATATAACATAAAATACTATAATAATATTTTACAGATCAAACAAAAATCTAAAATCTAAAAATCTAAATCTTATATTCTTCTGTTTGCAACTATCTCAATTTTTTCTTATCCCTTTGAACAACAAAATACAACAAAAACACCATATACGTCCATAATTCATCACTCCACAATCAAAGACCCTTAAATACACACATCCTGAAAATAAACACTACAATCGATAAGCACGTAAAAAATTAATTGCAAAACCACGTAAATCTACAATAAAAACTGAAATTTTTAAACCAAAGAACGCAATACACGATAAAAAATGAGGAAAAATTGTAGAAAAAATAACATTGAAGCTTGGTCACTGCTTATAGTAAATATTGAAGATAATTATAAAAATCGAGTGCAGTATACACGCGGCAGAAGCGAAACTTTACCAAAACTATCTCAACCACTACTTTAAACGTGTAGTCATAATCAAAGCGGCCAATGAGCGCAATTTGATGCTTCGCAGGTGCAGTAATGCGTCACTTTCCAAATCACAGCAGGGCTAAAGAAGTTTAACTTAAAAAAAAACGAGTGTGCTTTAGACCACACAACTGAAATAAAACTTCACTAACTTATATCTCCCTCTCAACTTCCGTTCGCCTCGCCCGACCGTTCGCCTCGCCCGATCACAGTTTTCATAACGCTCTCGTCACGCATTCACCAGCTTACTCCCAAGTCAAGCGTGCGTAAAGGCCCGACCGTTCGCCTCGCCCGATGACACATTTCGTAACGCTCTCGTCACGCATTCACCAAGTTTTACTTCAAAAGTAGAGAAAAGTGGGGAGGCTATGAAACACGACACAAATATGATACTGTTTATACTATCTCATTCTCTCGCAGGCTAAATCCTACAGATGTATGTGTTTGTCTCTTTTAATGTCGTTATTTATCGCTTCATCGAGTTTCAAATCACAACGGTGCTAAAGACGTTTTCACTTCAATAAATATGTAACTATTTACACAAGAACAAAACCTTCCTATCTTAATTAAGACATCAAACTCACGCAATCATGTTGGTCGACACCCGAGGGGCAGATTACAATTCAAAAGAAACTATTTCCCTAGAGCCATTTCTTCCGATTTCCGAAAGAACTAAACTACGACTAATCTACTTCTAGTTCTAGTGTAGGTACTTCATTTCTAAAACTGCAATTGACAGGCGGAAAAGCTTAGGTAAAAGCGGGATAACTTTGAAGTAACTATGTAACCCATTCCTGATAAATAACGTGTAAAATAAATAAACAAAAACTTCATAATAAAAATAATAAACAAATTATAGGTCCTAGGACTTATAATATGTTTATTATTTATTATCAGCAATCTGGGTATTTGCCTCTTTGGCGCAGTACACAATAACCTGACAGACAGTGATTTAACTGAGCATTTAAAATGTGAACATAATTTTAGGCGAATTATTGGATAGGCTTGGAAAAAATCGTGTGGAAAAAAGTTTATACTAAGATTATGAATATGTTACCTACAAAAAAAAATAGAAATGTAGAGTTTTTTTTAATAATAAAATAAATAAATATTTTTTTATCTCGTGACGTTGACTACTTAAAAATTTCCTGAAAGGCATAAAAGCGCTTTTGGGGTGATTTTCCCCTGAAAACGGCGCTAGAGAAATCATCCAATCACTATGATTATTATGGTAAGGCCGGCGCAACTAGCGCTGAGTCCAACTAAGGCAATGCTTACGGACATGATCACGGAGTCGCGGTGGGTCGTGGATTGTGTCGATCACCGCAACTCACTCTGCGGAGATTTGCAAACACTGAGCGAGAGGCAGCTTACTGACATATATAGGCATTATTGTTGCGCGTTGCGCTGGCCAGATATAAAGGGCGAGGATGCACTCAGAAGACACAACTCCCCGATAATCCTCCTCGCACTAAAATCAAATGGAAAAAGTTAACCGAGCTGCTAAATAAAAACATAGTTATACCTACATCAATTCCCGACGAAGCCTCCCTAAATGCCGCTACCTCCAACTTTATCCAGACAATAAAATCATGCATCACCGAGGCGTCCGATGAGATTCCCAACGTCACAACACGTCACGGAATACCCGAAGAGATCAAAGATCTTATTAGGGAAAAAAATCTTGTTAGAAAGGAGTGGCAAAGATCTTGCAACCCGATAGTGAAACAACATCTAAATCGACTCAACAGAGAAGTGCGCGATGCCCTCAGCGAATTTCGCAATGAGCGTTGGCACGACAACTTTAGAAGACGATAGAGCAGCTTACTGGAAGCTCTCCAAAGCACTAAGACGCCCGAAAACTAAAATCTCCCCGATTCAAGGCCTCAACGGAAAAGTTTACTCCGCTGCAGACAAGGCAGAAGCCTTTGCAGATAGCCTTGAAAGTCAATTCTCTCCAAACACCGATCACGACGATCCTGCGTTCGTAGCAAAAGTGGATTCAAAAGTAGAAGCAATCTTAAATCTAGACCCTGAAGACCCCCCAATCAGGTGCACAACTCCTAAAGAAATATTGAATATAATTAGAAAATTAAAGAAGAAGAAGGCCGCCGGGCCCGATGACATTTCAAATAAGATTTTAAAACATCTATCAACTAAAGGCATCTGCGCCATCACAGCCATCTGCAACGCGTCACTTCGGCTGCGTTGCTTTCCTAAGGATTTTAAAGAAGCTGACGTAATTTTAATTCCCAAACCAGGCAAGGATCCATTATTAACGGAGAATCATCGGCCAATTAGCCTCCTTCCATGCCTAGGTAAAATCCTGGAAAAAGTAATACAAGCACGACTGAATGCATTCACAAATAAAAGTAAATTCTTGCCAGACTTTCAACACGGTTTTAGAGCAGGTCATTCCACCTCTCACCAACTCCTACGTGTGGTGGAACACATCACGGAGGCATTCAATATCAAGAAAAAAACAGTAATTCTCTCACTCGATGTCAGTAAGGCTTTCGACAAAGTCTGGCATAACGGCCTCTTATACAAAATGTACTCTCTTGGTTATCCATTAAGACTTATTCAACTAATAGCCAGCTACCTAAGAGATAGATCCTTCAAAGTCAAAATAGAAAATGTATTCTCCACATCCCGCCCCATATCAGCTGGGGTCCCACAAGGCAGCCAACTTTCACCATCCCTATACAACATCTATTGTAGCGATATTCCTAAACCCGTGGATCATAATGTTAAAATCACACAATTTGCGGATGACACTAACATCATGTCTAGCTCAACTGACGAGGCCACTGCTACACGCCGCGTACAGATACAAACCACTCTAACTGAAAAGTGGTGTAAAAAGTGGAGAATATCTATTAACCCGACTAAAAGCGCCGCGACCGTTTTCTCAAAGAAACGGCCAAGACGGCCCCCATTCATTAGACTGTTTGGGGAAAATGTTCCATGGGAAAAGTCAATTAAATACCTAGGTGTAACGCTAGACTCCAAGCTCACCTGGAAGAAACACATAACTGGAAAAATTAAAGCAGCTAATAAATGTCTATCTTCACTCTATCCAATGATGGGAAAAAAAAGTCGTTTATCAACGGGCAACAAATTACTTTTATATAAAACAACCGCCTGGCTTCACCGATGCTTGCCCCGTTTGGGGGCACGCGGCCCCCAGTCTCTTAGAGAAGATTCAAATATTTCAAAACAAAGCCATTAGATTTGCGCTTAATGCGCCTAAATGGAGTAGAATTTCTTGTCTCCATAACGACTCCAACATTCCGTTGATAAAAGACTTCATTTTCTCACAAGCAACTAAATTTTACGCCGGCCTACCCGGCCACGCAAACCCTACGATTAAGACGCTCGCTAAATATAGCGAAAATGATAATTTTAAATATAAAAAACCCAAGATAGTCCTCCGGAAGGAATAAAAAAAAACCTACATTCAGTCGCAGTATTGTTTTAATCTCTTTCAAACCAACCATAATAATAAAATACCAGTAAAGTATGTATAGATAATCCATTATATAATTATGTTAGAGTCAGTAAACTCATGTTTAGGAACTCTGTAAAATAAGTCAATCAAAAGTCAAAAAAAAAGAAGACACAACGAAATATTAGAAAATTAACCCTTCAGGTGCGATATGTCGATTCGTCGTTGAGTGCGGAGTGCAAGTGGACCGTAGAGTCTCGCATCCCGCCGTATGTCTGGTACGAAATTTTGTCACTGCATATGGAACACGTTTCCAAGCGTTAAATATTGGCAAAAATTTTGTTGAAGTGAAAACTTCTATAGCACCGTTTTGATATGAAACTTGATGAAACGAAAAATAGAGACACCAAAAAGAGACAAACACATAATATAGGATTTAGCCTGCTAGAGAATTAAATATTATAATCGGTCTCCACTTTGTGCGGTGCTTCTTAGCCTCCTCACTCTTGTCTACATTAGCTTTCTGAAGGTTTCGCTTCTACCGCATGTGAATTGCACACTTTGTTTTTTTTTTATAACTTTGCATGTTTTTGGCCAAATGTAATAGGAAATATTTAAATAAAATAATAAATGTCATTAATTATTTACGCTTTCTACGTATCTTGAAAAAAAATCAACAAACTTTTTAACTTGTCAGGAAAGGAAGGATGCTTCCGAAACCGGTTGGTAAAACAAATTTGAATTCCTCCCACTACTTCATTATAGCGGAAAATGTCGCTTGTGCAATAAATAACATTTAATATGTAATGTAACAATCTTTCAATACAGCGTTCAAGGCTATTTAGTCCTAGGGAGATTAAAAATAGAAATGTAAATAATAATCAAATATGAAGAAATTATTTATAATAAACAATTAAAATATCCAAAGCTAAACAAAAATATATTACAAGTGTGCAGTTCACACGCGGTAGAAGTGAAACCTTTAGAAAACCAAGATAATAAATAGAGTGGGGAGGCTACAAAACACCGCACAAAGAGGAGACCGATTATTCTATCGCATTCTCTCACAGGCTAAATCCTGTAGATGTAGGTATGTGTTTGTCTCTTTTTAGTGTCACTTTTTCGTTTCAAATCATAACGACGCTGAAGAAGTTTTCACTTCAAAAACAAATTTCAAAGGGTGTGTGAATTAAGTGTAAACAAACATGTATATCATTGTTTGATAAATGCGCAAGCTTTCAACACAACATGTTGCAACTACTTTATACTTCTTAGCTTCTCCTAACTATGCTTTAAGAGCAAACTTGCCTTGTAACCAAGCGTAGGGTTCGACAAAAGCCGAAAACTTATGACCAAACATTCTCAAATACATAACATTCGATACAAATTTATATCGAAGCTGAATAATTACTTAATGTTCCAATGATAATACATTATTCATACGCGACCTTTAGCACTTAAAACATAAATATTCCATCAAATGATTACTGTTTAGCGATTCGGGCTTGGATAGTCAGTAGTAAACAGTCATTTCCGCATCCTTGCGGTTTACAATAATTATTATAATGTAGGAGTATTTATAAATATAGTTCCCGAGTGATAACGCCGGAACGTACTGGGGCTCAATTCTCCAATCGATACTATTCTGCAACCTTCGTAGAAAGTACATACATTGATCGACTTTGATATTCTCGAGTCTCGTCGAAAGTACTGACTTAGACGCCAAAAGTTATTCCACTTGAATAACGATAGGGTCGAATCAGTCGACACTGACAAAACTGTCAAAATCTAGTACATTAAATCCTCATCTAAGATTGCTTCCCCGGCGCTCTTCGAAGGAGACACATCATATATTTTACAAAGTTGTTTTAAGGTTCTATATAATGACTGATTTACCGGCGATGTTGGCTACAATACATAATGTAGAGTAGTAACGTTGGTCTCTTATCATCTGATGCAGATGATTGAGACCAAAAAGAACGTTTTGTCAGGGGTATAGATAGTTTTCAAACGAAAATTAACTTTCTAATTAATCTTTTGTAATGTCGTTTTAGCAACATTAAATTTCTTTTCCACGGATGGTCGCCCACTGTTTTGTGTGTGTTTGAGTAATATACCCGTCAGCCATTTCGAAGAAAGGGCGGTCGTAATTTCAAATTCATATCATGAAAACGTCCAAAACACCAGAAACATAGACAATATTCACAGGGCTGCCAATATAACCATCTCCTTAAACCTTCGACATTCAAGTACAGACACGTAAAAATGAAAAGTTCGTCGAGACGACTGATAATTTTTCATTCGCAGATGGCGCTTTAACGAATAAATCTTGATCGCTAGTGGAGAATTGAGCCCCTGAACCTACTTAGGATTATTGCTACTGGCCCATCGTGTAACAACGTGAAATGTGTCAGAACTGCGCTAATTCGTCAACAAGGCATTAGAAACAAGTGATATGAATCAAAAGGTATTTTTAAGCTAACATCACATTGGGTTATCTTATTAAATAGAGTTCTCTTCATCGGCTCCTACGTTTAGCAAGACTCAGGTTTATATAGAACAGAAACTATTCGAGTGTAAAATATACCTAACATAAAATTAGAGCCCAAAAATAGTTATTAAATACTAGTTCGCCACTTGCGTATATGTTTAATGAATCGGCTTCGTGAAATTGAACAAGAATCATTTTTGTGTAAAATGGCAAGGTGAGCCATAAGGCATTTTTGAGCATATATTAGGTAGCAGTTAGCTATTGAAAGATAATTATTGCATTAAGTTTTCTCGAACTGGCTTCAATTTTAAATAAGTTAGATGTTTACAAAGAATCGTGTTTACATAAAATTGCCACTGGAATCGCAAGATATTTTGAGACGAAAAATAATATTAGTTTGGAACTCCAAGAGAGTTATTGCACAAAGTTTTCAAGACCTGACTTTGACAATGGCGAAATGCCTCTGAGGAGATATTTTTGTAGTTTGTGGTATCTACTCAGATAGATGAGGGTGAGTACAACTGAACAAATATAACTACTTAGAAGGTCATGTTCCCGAAAAGTATCGCAGTATAATTATTTTAAAATCTTTATTTTGGTAGGTTCGGGCAGCAATGCAGATGAGTTTAAAATAAGGCGAAAACTCAAAAAAGTTCAGGAATCACTGGATTATACCTTCTGTGTTTTCTAAAACTTGTTCCCTGGCAGAAACACGACCGTTATTTTGTAACACGAGATTCCTAAAATAAAGCAAAATTTTGTTTCTGAAAATCTTTTAATATTGGCATACAATTTAATCTGTAAGACTCTCATTTAAATAAGTAAATAAGTTAAAACCTAAGAGTATGGATATATATTCATATATATATTCAATCATAGTTCCATGGTTAAAACATAACACGATGGAAGAAGTAAAGGGGATAAATCTAATGATGTAGATAGCTAGAAATCATATTGGGGTGAGAGACAAAGTAGAAATAAAGTTATTTTGGGGTTACCACGCAGTAACTAAAACGAGGGCACGTCTCCATTTTGCTGTCGAAATATTATAATATTGATAACCTTTGTTATAATTTATTTTTAATTTACACTGCGTTACAACGTCGCGTCGTATGATTTTCAGAATACTTGAAATTTCGATCATAATTGCAGAAGAAATGCTAAAGTGCAGGAATAACTTCTGATATTTGAGATCAAGAAATTTTTGAGCTTTTTCCAATTAGTAGTATTCAAGCAGTTTTTATGGGGTTTGTAAAAAAGTGTGCCTAAGATATTTAAAAAGTTTATACAAACACAACACAAAAATCTTATCAATGTTGAATTTATATCGAATGCTGAAGAAGTAATAAGTATTTTTGTGAAGTGAAAACATTTTTATATATAAATATATATATATATATATATATATATATATATATATATATATATATATATATATATATATATATATATATATATATATATATGTAGAACAATTTTCTCGGTTTACCCGCGTAACGTACGCGCACGTTACGCGGGTAAACCGAGAAAATTGTTCTACATCTTACACCCGTGAAAACCTTAATCATAACATATATATATATATAATATGTGCGTTAAGAAAATAAAGATAATGTTGATAGTTCTTAGACGAAGTATGACACAGTTAAAAGTGACCGTATTGATATGGGTTCCGTAGCTCCATCGGTAGAGTTCTTGCCGTGTAAGCAAAGGGTCCTGGGTTCGAGTCCCAGCGGAGCCAATATCTTTTTTGATTTTTCTGTCTCCAGATTTTCGATTGAGTTTCGCTAATATTGTCTTCATTTAACTAAATATGAAAAAAAATTTAGCAACGTTGAGATTTGAAACCCGGTGAAACGAAAAATAGCGACACTAATAAGAGGCAAACACATACAACTATAGGATTTAGCCTGCGAGAGAATGAGAAAGTATAATCGGTCTCCTCTTGTCTGAATTGCTTTTTTTTTGTATTATTAAAAATCAGTTTATAGGTTTTAGTTCCACAAGTTCACAGAAAAGCAACAATTTTTTTGTCTTGCGCTATGTATAATTAATATTGCATATCTATCCTTATAAGTCACAGATTTATTTATACCTTTCTAAACCGACTCTAAATTTAAATTTATTTCATATTTAATTGATTTCTGGGGAGAATATCGTATTCTTATTTTTTTGTACGTGGCAACCTTAGTTCAAGGAACGTGACAACCGAGCTTTATTTTTAATAATTTTATTGACTGTACTTCAAGAAGTACAATTAAGCTATTCAACAGAAAATGTAATAAAACACGAGTCACTTCTCCGTATTGATTTTCATAGATAAAACCATTCACTAGAGAGATCTGTTAGACAACAATTTACAAAAGTGACCTGTGTCACCCGATTGATAAATATAAACTATCAATGACAAGAAAGAGTCAAATAACTTTACGGGAATATATCGCTCTAGATGAGATAATTCACAAAAAAATAAAAGGGTGCAGTTCAGATGCGGTAGAAGTGAAACCGGTTCAGGAAAAATAGGATGCTTGAAAATTAAGCTCATAATCAAAGCGGCCAATGCGCGCAGCTTGACAGAACGCGACGCTTCGTAGGTACTGTACATAGGTAAGGTTTCATTCTCTCGCAGGCTAAATCCTATAGACATAAGTGTTTGTCTGTTTTTAGTGTCACTCGTTTCCGTTTCATCGAGTTTCAAATCACAACGGTGCTAAAGAAGTTTCACTTAAAAAAATCGTTAAAAACCCCAATATTCCTTATCAACCATCGTGGTGCTTTAGAAGACACAGAAAAAGAAAAGTCTATTTTCCGACCTTCGATGTTACAAACGAGAAATAAATAATCGGCTTACCTTGAGAAAAATATCCGGATATTACGTATTTTCCAGGGAGTATAATATCATTGAAGACTTACCTGTAAAAATAAGAAAAAAACATCTTAGAATACAATCAAAGTAGTAACAACCTAAACGCCTAAGAACGCCATACAAAATATATGAATACCCAGGTATTTCCCCTTCTCTATCTCCTCTCCCCAATTCCTTCAGCCTCACAACATAATGCAAAATAGGGGATGACATTGTCGCACTGCGTCCAGACTTGTGGGGAATTCACGTATTTAAAAAAAACGGTCTTTCGTAGTGTTTTCCAATTAACAAACCACAAACTTACTTCTACAACTTTCTGTTCCTCTTTTTCTGCTCTTTTAAACAGTACCAGCCCTCTTTAAAAACTTGTCTTACTGAGACCACGGTAAATAAATATTAATTGCTTAATTCACATTCACATATATGTTGGACGTTGCATCAGTGCCAGTAACCAGCGACTACTGGGCATATTTGAAGTAAAAAATGTAGATGGCAATATTGCTATTTTTGAGAGTGATAATTCACGGTGGAATTCCATTACAATATATTATAATAAAACTAATATAAAACTTTATTCCACTTTTGGTTTGACAATAAAATTAGGTCATTAGTAACTCATATTACTTGTAAAGTTTTTTTGTAATCATCATTGAAGTGAGCTGCAAACCCAATGTAATTAGCTTACTGGAATTACCAAAATATTTAGAAATTCGATAGTCTAAAACGACTTAGCAACAAATATAATTATTATAATTTATTAAAATCCTTGTAGACCACCCCTTTCCCCCTCCCCAATATGTTGAGTATATAAAACCGTAAACTAAGAAATATTTGTACCAGTCTGAAGATGGCTTTAACGAGCTGAAACCGGTTACGGTCGAATAAAATTAAGTGGAATAAAGTTTCATATTCGTTTTATTATAATATATTAGACGGCAATAGGTGACATGTCTAGGTGTATATATATTTTTTTCATTTATAAACATACAAAAAACTAACAATAACCTTACGCCAGCACGCTTGTACAACGTGACACGCATTATCGCGTTTCCACAGCATTGAATGGTGATTAAGGAAAGGAAGGAGACAAAGTTCTGGAAAGGATAAAGATGTGCGGGTGGGTATGAATCCATCCCTCTTGTGAAGTTGATGAGTCAAGAGAGACTAATTCCTCCTTCCCCAGATACTCCCCGATCTGACCCGCTACGCAGCTAGTGGGCTGGCGCCAAGACCCGAACACACCTCACCCCACGAACCCAGGCGCTCCTTTTAAGTCAGGAAAGCAGCAAACTACTTGGGGTGTCCTACTGCAGAGGTGATAGTTATCCAACAACCCGGGACGGCGGTATCCATATCCGCCTCCCAAATTGAAGCTGAATACCAATTCATATTTTGCCTAATTGACGCCTAAAACATTGTGCGTCGATGATGACTTTTGAATGGAAAATAAAATAACAAAAAATTGTTCACAATTTCATTCCAATTGAATGAATAAAGCCAATTAGCTCAAGAAATATTTTTTTAATTCATTGAGCGATGTAAACTGATTTAACCCGATCGCTTCGTATTTCGTCTCTCAGTGTGTGTATATTCCATGTCCGGTCAAATTTTAACTCTCCTACCCCCACCCTCCCATTTTTTAATCACGATTTTAGTATTTTTGTATGAACAAATTTAACCGTCTTTCGTATTTCAAACATAACGAAATTATTTATGTTGTTGAATCAGATGGCCTACGTCCGCCTCATCGTAATTTCCTCCACACATGCGCAAGACATTCACGAGAAGCGTCACGTCATTTTGGTATTTCATTCGGCATCATGTACTCGCGTGGGCAAACCATCGAACTTATTTGCTCTTCACTCAATTGCTCTTCGAAATTCATATTGATTTTCTTTATTTCATTTTCCTACTTTAGTTGGTGTTTTTTTGTTTTTATCAGCGGTCATCGTCTACAGCGCTCCATTCCTCTTTCTGTCATAGATCCCATCCCCACACACTTACAATACAATCGTTATTTTTTATTTAATAACCAAAATATTCACTAGAAATAATTAATATGGCAGAACATCGTTTGTCGGGTCAGCTAGCAATATAAATACAGTTTGGTACTGGTTTGAATTAATAAACTTGCTTTTTGTACATGATGGTGTAAATATCAATTGCTCGGCGAGAAAATGAGATTTCGAATGAAAATTAAACCTCGGGCAAAGCAAGAATAACCAGTGTGAAAAAAATCAAGAAAATAGTATAGATATAACAACACTCAAATACTTAGGATTTCAACAATTTCAAAGCCGCGAAAAAGTCGTCCATTAGCTCGCAAAGTGAATAATTGGTCAGTAAAACAATCAAAATGTTGTGTAAATATTTGGAGTGCCTAATCCAAGGAAACGGCGAGATCTCGTTGCTCGGGTACAAGCGGAAACTTTTTGATACTATAATCAATTAATAACCGAGGGTCTTAATTGGAAAACTTATTCGTTTTACTTCCATACTTTAAACAAGCCGCAAACTTAATTAGTAAACACCACTGGAATGCTCAAATGTTAATGGCTTCGACATCATTCACCGAGACCGTTTAATTCATTTTGATCTGCTTCTATTTTTTTGAGTTTTTGCAATATATAAAAAATGTAATACAAAAATGGTCAATCTAGATTGGCAAATAATGCCCCCTTGACAAGGGGAACAATAAAAGAAATAAAACAAACTTTCATTCAAATGTACCAAGGATAAAACTACTTGTCTGTATACTGTACATACCAGCGAATAAGTACAAAAAATCGATATATATATAGAAATCAAAATATGTTTGTTTCTGGTTTTGTATATATGTATGTATGTTCGCTACGCGTAGCTAAACCATCCATCCGATTGCGATGAAATTTTAGGGATTTGATGTGTGCATGCCCGCGATGCTTTCTGTATACAATAGTGAGCTCTGGCATCATGAAATTACGTGTTGCTAAACCGTTTATCCGATTGCGATGAAACTTTGGGCATTCGATGTGTGCAAGCCTGCGGTGGTAGAAGTATAGAATTATACAATAGTGAGTTCTGGCATAATGAAATAAGACGTTGCTAACCACTCATTCGATTGCGATTAAACTTTGGGGATTTGATGTACGCATGCCTAAGATGATTTCTATATACAATAGTGGATTCTGGATTAATGAAATTATGCGTTGCTAACTGATCATCCGATTGCGATGAAACTTTGGGTATGATGTGTGCACGCTCGCGATGGTTTCTAAATATAATATTGAGCTCTGGCGTCATGAAAATTCGTTGCTAAATCATTCATCCGATTGCGAGGTAACTTTGGTGAGTTGTTGCTGTCAGGGTTAACTGTCAGGGTTAAACCGTCTGGCCACCATAATACATAGACGAATCCTTAAAATTCCTGGTAAATCTAACCAATTGCAGTTTTTATCGAATCTTCAAAAAATGGGGAAATCACATATTAAAAGAAGAAGAAAATTACAAAAATCTTCGTCACATTATGATAATAACAATAATCATGATAATCCAGAGAAATGTTGATGGAAGATGTAATAACGTAAGAAGTCGGACACTACATTATGGTTTCAAAACCAAGGCTGGTACGAGTGCAGTTGTCCGGGTTACGCCCAAGGCTTATGCAATTACGAATTCATTACGTTTTAATCAAATGTCATTGGAAAGAATAATAATTTAACGCTTGTATGGCAGCTAGCAATAATATTGTTTTTTACAACAAAGGGCATTGAAAACGCAATTAATTTTTTTATTCTGAAAATTCAATTAATTGCGGAATATCTGCATTTCATTTCAAAGCTTTGACAAATATTTTTAATTTGGCAGTGGAAAATACAAGGTTTTTTTCCCAACGTTTTTAACAAACGCCAATTTGCATGACAGCGGCAAAACAGTCAATGGATAAAATAATTTATTGCCAAATGAATGAATTTCAACACTTATTTTTGGAGAATCGACTCAAATTCATTGATCTTGAAAATATTATAATTCTAATAACTGTGAGGCCTAAAATCTGTTTCTGTAATGAAACATATTTTTGAAGTGAAACTTCTACAGCACCGTCGTGATTTGATTTTTAATAGAATATTTTTTCAAATTATGACAATAAAAACTAAGGAAGAGGGAGGGATATCTGGCATTACAAATAACCTACGTACTGATTTGGTGCAGAAGAGAGCGGTTTGCCTGTTGTCAATTTGTTGTTAACGGACTCATGGCCATCTCTAATATACACAAGCATGCTTGCCGATTCTACATGTATTTCAATGGAGCCTACAAAAGTTAGCCGCGTTTATCCTCTCGCGGAACACCCGCTCACAGTCGATTTTGGATTCGTGAGAATGGATAGTTTGTTCGACTCGTTTTTTGTGTAAATCGGATAGCATGTGGAACCAGCTAATGTCATCTAATTTTGCAATTCGGGGCACTTTAAAACCCGCATTAATAAATCCCTTCGTACAGCCCCTACCTTAACACGCCTAACAACGCTGCCCAACAGGGTGGCCTTATAGTTACCCTGCCTTGACACTGTGCAGACAGAGACGCTCTTCTGAGGTTTTTTTTTTCAATTATTTCTGGCTTTCACCCTTCAAGGGTGTTCTAGGCCATCATTTATAAGTACAGAGAAAGGAAAGGTGAATTTATATATTAATAGACTTACTCTACTTCTGAGGTTACCATACAAAAATTACAACAAAACAAATTTGCATACTTTTTTTCTTTAAAGAATTTCTAAGCTAACACTCTGTTATTTTCATCGTAAAAAATGGTATATCGGATGCCACAACAAAGGGAAAAAATCAATAACGAATTTGGTCAGGTCGCTTAAATACGGTGTCAATTTGAATAGACAATGAAATGTGAAAAAATGATAAATTACTTACGCAAGCCATTAGGTGTGATGTTGCGTCATTTTATTCTCCCACCTACGCGAGTTACCCCTTAACTAAACTTACCCCTGAACTCTCCCCTCTCCCCTACCGCTCACAGCGAGAACTCAACAGAACACCAAGTCGTGAAATTTTTCTTCTCGGTGAATTTTTACCTATGCCTGACATTTTTCAACGAGCGTCAATTTTGGAACGCTCGGCAGCTGCGTTTTTTTCTTTGGCAGAAAGACACCTGCCAGAGAAGATTTTTAATACCACAGGAGATAATTCAGTACAGAAATTGAATTAAATAAAATTAATACGAAAAAATACCACGAATAAAAAATTAAAAAATTGTAATTGATCCTGAATTTACTTATACATGATAAATAGGCTGTGTTCCACAAAAGACCCCTTGCGAAATCCGAAATAAAGTTTCCAAGTAATAACTGAGAGACGTTACAGAATTGAAGATCTGTTCGTCTCCTCCATGTTCCAGTTGAACATAAATTATATTTTACAGGTATTCAGTAACATTCCGTCCGAAGACAAAACACTTCATCCCTTTGTTATGTAAAGTATGTTTTGTACGTTATTTGCTTGGCAAATAATGTAGGACATCACATAATAATGCCTTTTCTGATTATATTAATAATCATATGTTGCCATTTACAGGGCTATTACGCTGAAAAACATATTTTAATCTGTAAGTGATCGTAAGTAAGTAGGTATGTATATAAATTTTAGTTTTTTTTAATTTAATTAATGCTCTTGATGTTATTTTTAGCGATATATGTACGTACATTGTACATCAATTATATTATTAAACAGTATAAAGTACGTATTTACTTAAATGGTTTTTAAAAATAAACATATAATAGAGAAGAAAGCACGGATTGGACAAGGGGTAAGCCTCCCCAACATCCTTAATTTCCGCCTCATTTCGACTCGACAAAATCATTTGAAGAAATATTTTTCGATTCGCGTTTTGGGGGTGTAAATTTGCAGGGATATTTTTATTTGTTCATATGAAGCGGATACTTTGTGATTGAAAGGGATATTTTTAAGTGGTTACAACGTCGAGACTTGTAAGATGTGACGTTACCTTGAATTCAATGTTTTTAAGAAAGATATTCAAATATCTACCAATATTTCTACCCACTCGGTCAGCTGTTCTGGTTAAGATTTAAAATGTGAGGGTGGCCATTTTTTTATCCGAACTTGCATTACTCGCAAAAATAAAGCCACAAATACACTGGACAAATTGTATTACATATTTTTTTTTTTAATAATTTTGCTTGTTTAAAAAACTTCAATAGAATTTTTTTCTTAGGTTCTCATGAATGATGAAACCACCACAAAGTTTCGCGGTATGAGCGTGGAATACGGTATGTATTTAGATGGTTCATTTTTACGTTTACGTCAGACACGAAAAGCAGATTAAAAACAACTTTTGGAGAAGTTTAATGGGGCATTGTATCTTAATTTTCAGACATTTAACGCGTTCTCACATTATGCATTAAGTCGGAAAAATCACAGCAAAACTTTTAACGGCTTTTAATTTTATGCAAAAGCGGTGTGCCTTTTATATCACAAGTCGTAGCTTTTATATCGGTATTTTCAAACCGGAAAATAATTGCTTCGAAGTAAGTTAGTTCTTATTTTTTTATTTATTTAAGGCATATAAATCTTTTTGGTAAATCAAAACATAATTGTAAATGTGTATACCTAATATATCGCACTGGATTAACGCGAATAGTAAAAAATGACATTGAGTTCAATAGATTACACATGTTTGATTTGAAGTTTCATAGGAATAGTTCGAAATTAGTAAAAACCTACTTAATGACGTGTGTGTGGTACTTCACTGAGAATACTTGGTTTTGTCCTACTCACTGCGAGATATTTCAGAGACACCCGGGATCCCACAGTTTCATAGGCATAGTTCGAAATTAGTAAAGAACCTACTTAATCATCTCATCTGGAGTTCTCCAGGGGTCTGTTCTGGGCCCACTTCTCTTCATCCTCTTCACAAATGATGTCGCTAAATCATTTGGTCTTCTATCTCACTGCTATGCTGATGACCAGTAAGTTTACTTCTACTGCTTACCAGAGGAAATAGACAGTCTTAAAACTCGCATAACCGAGTGTCTAGAAGCAATCACTCGCTGGATGACCTCAAATAGATTGAAACTGAATCCTGCAAAGACTGCGTTTCTCTGGACAGCCACAAGTAGACGTCAGTGTATCATTGATAACTCCCCAATAACCATTTCAGGAAGTAACATCACTCCAAAGACATGCATAAAACTAGTAGGCGTCAATTTGGACGCTGATTTTTCCCTTAAAACTCAAGAGAACAGAACTGTTAAGCAAGGGGTTTTTTCAATTAAGGCAAATTAAAGCAGTACGGAGAAACCTGACAACAGAGGCAACTAAATTACTAGTCAATTCATATGTTGTTTCACGTCTAGATTATTGCAACGGAATATATGCTAGTCTCCCAAAATATCAACAAATTACAATCTGTGTTCAACGCTGCGGCAAGACTCATCACAGGCGTATCTAAATATTCCCATATTTCTGAGCATCTCAAAAATCTTCCCTGACTCAAGTGCCCCGAGAGAATCCAGTTTAAGCTCTGCTGGATGGTAATCAAGTCCCTTAAGAGAATGGCTCCGACTATCGGAAATGTGTATCCCAGAAAATTCCAATTCTCGACAATCTGGGAGTCGGGAATGGGTACCGCCGCCCCGGGAACCTTTATTGGATAACCAACACCTCTGCCATAGGTCACCCCAAGTGGTTCGCTACGTTTGGTGATTTAGCAGGGGTGCCCGGGTTCATGGGACGAGGTGTGTTTAGGTCTGATGACCAGAACACACTGAACCCCAGATTCCTACCCACCCCTTAAACCCTTTTCCTTCCCAGAACCCTCCTCTCCTTCCTTTCCCTAAAAAACCCTCCACACAGCATCCCCAAAGATGACATAGGCCCTCAGGGAAATTATTTTCCTTAGGGCCTCCTGTGTGGAACTCATGTAAAAAAAAAAAATTAACCCTCAGGTCAGCAGCAACATCAGTGATCGGAAGGTTGAAGGAACCAAAGCGCACACCAGATACTAAATTCGGTGAGCGAGCTTTCGGAGTGTCTGGACCTAAAGCCTGGAATGGACTGCCATACGAGTTAAGAATGATAACAGATTGAGCGGAATTTAGAGCTAAACTTAAAACTCATCTTTTCAGACAGTCGTATCCATAAGTAAAAAAAAAAAATCTTTCACCTTCGCCTTCACGGCTAGCAACATTGTAAATAACTAGGTGTGTAAAAATAAATCAAATTCTTAAAATTCTCCAGACTTTCGAAATAAATATTAACTCAACTTTGGCATTAATCTTCTTATAAATATAAATGTAAAACCAACAGTGATGAGGGTAGCAAAGGTAAAGTCATGCAATGTCCAGTGTTTTGAATATAATGTCCTCCACGTGCAAAGTCGTATCTTCCCCAAGCATAAACTTTGTAATAAAGTGTGTTTTATCGGAAGTGTCCTGCAGGTAAGTATGTTTCTGTATCTATTTGTAAATAATAAAATTAGATCGAGCCTAAGATTCATAATAAATTGTAAAGCGCCCTTGATGTGATTTTTCACAAAAACGGCGCTCTACAAATTATCAAATTATTATTATTAATGACGTGTGTACTTCACTGTTTTGTTCTATTCACTGCGAGAAATTTCAGAGACACCTGGGATCTCATAGTGCTTTTATACAATGCATTGATTAAGAGTAAGCTTGAGAGTGTATTCCCTCTTGTTGGAGAAGGTTCAGAAGAAATTTCTGAGAATTGCAGGCATGGCTACCACTATCCTACCGACTTTCTCTTGGGCATGCTCGGTATTAACCATATACGGGTCGGAAGGGATGTACTCGTTGTAACACATTTCTTCACACTGATTCGTGGATGGTTCGAAAACTCGACTATCATGGAGAGCACTAGCTTCTAGGAACCCGATGGTTAACTTCGTTACCGAGAACATAGATTGTTTTTAGACGGCAAGCTTTGTTACTTTTAATATATATATTGTTATCTTATCTTATATAATATCTCTCTTTTAAAAACGCTTTGAAATGTTAATTTTGTAATCTTTGTAAAATGAATAAATTAAATTGAATTAATTGATTTCACCCAATTCTGAAATAATATTCAATTCCATTAGTTTTTACGTCAGTGATCACGACCAATTCAAAATATTACATCATCGAAGGATTCCGAATTTACCGAGTTTGTACTACGCCTGCGGTGGTATACCTACGAAGTAACTTAGCGCGTCATTTCGTAAAATATGTTTTATATTATCAGAGGTTGGTCGTGATCACTGAAGAGATTATATACGATAGAAGTGTGCTGTGGGAGTGTCCGCGTCCGTGTAAGTACCGGAAATAAGTTCCATTTTTTTTCTTCTGTGGAAATTGATCAAACATCGAATTTCTACATCTTTTTACATTAACTGAGGAAAATAATTTTCGTCAGGGTTTGGGGTGTCATCTTTGGGGATGCTGTGTGGTGGGGCTTTTTGTGGAAAGGAAGGAGAGGAAAGGGTCCTGAAAAGACCCATGTTATTATCTTTAGAGCTCAGGCGACGGGTGGGATTTCTATCCTTGTTCTACCGGTATTAGGTACAGCGCCTTTGAGGTGATTTTTCACAAAAACGTCGCTATATAAATCATCCAAATATTATTATTAGTATTTCAATGGAAGACGCTCCGAGGAACTAGCGTCATCGATACCTTCGGCACCGGTCCATAGCCGGGAAACACGCCAATCGCGTGCCCAACATATGTACACGGTTGACATTTGTCACATGAGAACGGGTCGCTTCTTCGAAAACAGGAGGGAGAAAACAGAGGACGGCAAATCGTTCCACAGCCGAGCTGTAGAACTCAAGAACTCATGTGACAAATGTCAACTGTTGGGCGGGTGTTTGGCGTGTTTCCCAAGTGTGCACCAGTGCTGAAGGAATTTGAGGGAGCGGGCCGTATCGGTAGGGATGGAGGACGAGAAATGAAAGGCGTCAGTCGATGATGAGTCAGTCATTTATTGTTGCGCTACGTAGCGAGGTCGGAGCGGAGCGGAGTGACAGTGATGCTGATAGTGTTGCTGCTGCGTGATGAGAGTGAAGAAGGTCAGGAGACTACGGCGGTGAAGATCACTGGTCTTCAGGGAGCCGGCGTGTTGCTCTACACCGTGGCGGTGTAGAAGTGACCTTGGTCCAGGCGGTCGACCGTCGTCGCGTTGATGAGGTATGGCGGCTGTGTGGCCTTAGAGTCGACACACACACGTGACGCAGGAAGGAACCTTGAGAGGCGATGAGGATGATGGTTGCTGGCTCGTTGCCGGTTGTGGTGCTGGCTCGTTGCCGGTTGCTGGTTGCTGGCTTGTTGCCGGTTGTGGTGCTGGCTCGTTGCCGGTTGTGGTTGCTTGACATATCATGTCGAGATGGTAGTTGGAGATGGAATCCTCGAAGGTGTTATGAAGATGTTCATGAAGTCACACTGGATAAATGTTGTTCACTTGACTGCGCGGGCTGTTGCCCCGTGAGGGCAGGTAGAGAGTTACTACACTGCACTTAGTTGTATCACTGCCCGATGTGTAAATGTCGAACCTTGAATGAAGACTGAACTGGCCTCAGCGAGCGAGCGCTTGCTTATATACCCGCGGCGAGTAATTACTCTCACGGTAAGCAATGCTGGGTGATTTCACGCAATGCTGAGAAATCGCTCGAACCTTCTGTGTGCATTTGTACGGTACAGCCAGGTGTTCTAGGCCTTTCGCGTAGGTGGCGGAATTATTATTCCTAGGCAGTCGTCGGTACTACGCTGAAGGTAGGTATGCCGTAGTATGTGTTTCCAGCGAGTCCCGTGGAGGTCAGTGGCGCAGCGGTAGATTTCGCAAAGCGGGTTAAGTGGCCGCTACAAATTAATGATGCTAGTTCCACGAAGCATCTTCCATTTAAATACCGGTAGAACAGTGACAGCATTCTCATCCGACGCCTGAGATCTGAAGATTGCAATCACTCTTGAGGAGATAATGAATTTCATCATCCTATCTGGAGTCTTGAAACAGAAAAGTGTTGATTACAGGAGCTATATTTCTGTTTCAGGGGAAAGACTTGCAAAAAAACGCATAGGATAGCAACTTAATTAGTAGTCAAGTGGGACAAGGGGACGAAGAAGAGCAATTGTTTTTAATCGGCAAAGTTCACACTTCCATTGATTTTCCATTCAGTGTTTTAGTATATACCTACCAGCAGAGGTTTGTCGTGATATTACGACCCTTCGGGAGCGCGCCGCAGGTCCCGAGAAAGCGACATAAAAAGGTTCCGAACGAATGGCATTCTGATGCCCCGATCACGTCTAGGCTTGATTAAAAGGATCGACCGTCCGCGGGGGAGCACACTGGCACCGGCCGCGGGGAGGAGTACCGAAATAGCCCCGCTCCACGCCGACCACCGCCCGCTACCAGCCACCAGCCACCGGGCCCGGCTCGAGCAAAGATCACTCAATCGTGAAATATTACAGGTAGGTATACACAATGCCGCCGTAATCCTCTTTTGATGCTCTATAATTAAATTCTATCTCGTGGATTTAACGTACTTTCTGGCAAGATGGAGCGTGGAAGATGAAAATGTTAAAAGAACAATGGTTTAGAATTAAATGACTATTGTAATTTGGATTTAAAAATATACTTTATTCATTGAAGAAGAATTACAATGATGGGTATAACCTTTAAAAATTGAAGAAAAAAACTTTGGTTGAACACCACTTTCAAACACCAAATCGGTTTTCACTTCAGCCTGAACCTTCCTCAGGTCTTTATAATAAATACAAAGTAAAATTATGACACAATATTACATAAAATTTTAGGAAACATCGATGATGGTGAGAGATTGTTTAGACTTTAGGCACACGGCGTAATTGTTTCACGTTTGGAATTGGAACTTAAGTCACTTAAATGCCCTTGAAGTGATTTTCACAAATCCAATCAAATTATTCAAATATCATTATCAGGTATTATTATTCGAGAATCGCTGGTTGTGTCGCTAAACAATTAATTGGGGGGCGGGAATGGGTACCGCCGCCCCGGGAACCTTTATTGGATAACCAACACCTCTGTCATAGGTCACCCCAAGTGGTTCGCTACGTTTGGTGATTTAGCAAGGGTGCCCGGGTTCATAGGATGAGATGTGTTTAGGTCTGATGACCAGGACACACTGAACCCCAGATTCCTACCCACCCCTTAAACCCTTTTCCTTACCAGAACCCTCATCTCCTTCCTTTCCCTAAAAAACCCTCCACACAGCATCCCCAAAGATGAAATAGGCCCTCAGGGAAATTATTTTCGTCAGGGCCTCCTGTGTGGAGCTCATATAAATTTTTTTTTTTTTTGAAAACACCTCTAAAAGTCTGAAAGGAACCTCGTTTCGTACAGTCTCAGCCAGTTCTCAAGTTCCTGACCAAGTAGGAGATACCTACCTAATAAGCAATATAATTTTGGATGTATACTTATATTTGTAATAGGTGGTGGTGTAATGGTCAGCATCGTTAGGGGGTATACATTAATTAAGTGAGCAGTTTTTCCAAATGTAGACTCCCCCCTCCTCTGCCCTTGGTGAGATTAAGTGAGATTTGGTGGGACCCCCCCCCCCCCCCGTGTGGTCGGTGGCGGACCCTATCTCATCCCGCCCCATCCTATCCTGTTACGCCCACTGTTGAGGTAAATTATAATCGGGACAACACACAATAAAAAGATGTGCAAGATTACATTTACCTCAACGGAGGGGGCATAATGGGATTGGATGGGGCGGGATGGGATAGGGTGGGATGGGTTTTTTTGCTGGGACCCCATCCACGTCGTCAGACTTTTTCAGCGATCAAAATTTAATATGTTTTATTATCTCTATAATAATATCTGAGTATACATATATATTCTTTTAAAGTTGACCCCCCCCCCGGTTTAAATGTAGTTTGGTGAGATTTCACTGGGCCCCTCCCCCCCCCCCACTCCATTTGAGCTCACGTAATTAATGTACGCCCCCCTTACCTTCCAGTCGATCGGGGATTCGATCTCGGCAGTGGAAATATATATTTTTAAAATTTATATGTTTTTATTCTTGTGATTTTCAGATAAAATTACTAAAATCTTTTTTTATCATACCTACCTAAAATTTAATAACAGAATTCCGCGTATACGTTAGAGCAATTTTAAAACATATCATCTACTTGGAGAGCTCAGAAACTAACTAATGTTGATTAGATTTTATTACGACCTGCCTGAGAGCGGATTTTAAAGATTTTTTGGTAAAACGTAAAAAGTAGACATAGGTACATCTCAAAAGTAAGTTATTTAACATAAGTAACGATGAAATAAGCCATATTTTATTTTAGTCACAAAACCTACAATTTTCCTTAAATTCGTAACCGTTTTCCAATTGTTTGCAGTTAATCTAATCTTAAACAAATGTCGAAAAGAGATTAAAATATTAAAAGATGACCATATATATTCTGCACATCCAACTGAAGAAAATAAAATGCCAAACAAAAAGTTTTTGGAAATTAAAAATAAAAAATCAGGCACTAGACCACCATTTTCTGAAAGATGCATTTGTTAAGAATGCTCTTACCAAATGTTTTAAACAAATTCGTAAAATCGACGGAAATATGTTTTTTGAAACCGTTTAAAACAGTCTACGTAGAATTATTCTTTAGCAAAACTTTGAACGCGTTTTTCTGGAAACTGCTTTTTTCCACCAGGTTTATTTATTTATTTTTTTACATGAGCTCGACACAGGAGGCCCTGAGGAAAATAATTTCCCTCAGGGCCTATGTCATCTTTGAGGATGCTGTGTGGAGGGTTTTTTTTAAGGAAAGGAAGGAGAGGAGTGTTCTGGGAAGGAAAAGGGTTTAAGGGGTGGGTAAGAATCTGGGGTTCAATATGTCCTGGTCATCCGCCTCCAAGACCTAGACAAACCTCACCCCATGAACCCGGGCACCCCTGCTAAATCACCAAACGTAGCGAACCACTTGGGGTGACCTATGGCAGAGGTGTTGGTTATCCAATAAAGGTTCCCGGGGCGGCGGTACCCATTCCCGCCTCCCAAATTGAAAATGTTGACAACATATTTAAAAAAACCATACAACCGATTTGACTTAAACTGTTCGAAAATCCAGTCCATACGGCGCGTAGGGATTTTTTTTATAAAAAAGGCCCTTTTCTATTTATTGTTTTATGAAAGATGAAAACTTTCCATTAAAACCGAAAATAATATTCGGTATACAAAAATGTGTACACAGTATTCTATATGTAGATACATATATTTTATTGGAGTATTTAAAAAAAAATAATCCATTCATCGCTTACTTAAAAATATTTACGAAAAATTCGCCCTTGTACCGCCCACGCACCGTGGTCTGGTGCCTTAATATATATATATTTTTTTAATGTATAATATAAATAACAATAAATCATAATTCGTTCAATTATTAAAAAAATATTAACAAATTATAATCCGGCAACTATAATTCGTTATTCCATAGTGAAGTGAACTGCGCAGTATTCATGTTATTCGTGTTAAATTATTATTACATTAAAATTCGGCCGCCAAGCACACCTTCAAATCACTGCATATTGAACCATTCGGGATATTTCAAAGCAAGCCTCAAAAACATACGCCTCAATTACAGTAAAACTCGGAATAATTAGATGGTCTGAAGTTTCCACTGACTGAAAAATGGGAAATTGAAAATACAGATGGTGTGCGTTATATACACGTGCTGGGGTGGATATATTTAACGACGGGTGTATTCTTGGAGGACTATCACATATTAAGGAGTTAATAAAAAGGGGGAAATATGTTTAAACTCACTTTGATCAGTAAGGTAACTCTAACTAATAATTTTTTGCACATTATATTTATAAGAAAACATGTGTGAAAAATCAGAGTGTGCAATAGGCCACTTGCATCACTTTTTTCCGGTTAAGGCAAATATTCTAAGACATTCTGTTTTTTTATTAATCGTATTTTTGAAACCCTAACGATTTTTTGAAAATTTCAATCCGATAAATCAGACCACTTTTTATAAACCGGACAGACGGGACAAAATATTATGGGTACGAAAAAACGATCATAACATAGCCGAAAATCATTTTTAAAAAATAACGTTTTCCACACGAATGGCACAGGAGAATGATGAGGCATTCCAAAAATATTACATCTCATAAATATTTTTTTCCTTGATCCATCTTATTGATCATAAATCATTATAATGTTTAACTCTATATTACTAAATCAAATGTAATATACTTGTACTTGCAAATTATAATAATAATAAGAATATTATAAATTTTGATTTTGTTAAAATCAACACCATTACCATTATACCTCTAAAACACATTCAGATAACATAAATGTACGGGGTTCTATTCACAACATCTGTCAAAAAGTCAAACCAAATGATAAGTTCGCAGAGAACAAATAATAAATCTAGTGAACGTTAAATGTCAAATTCAAAAATTCGTATGAAATGAAAGTGCTGCCATATAAAAAAAATAAATCAATGTGGAATTTTACCAAAATTAACATTTAACAGGAACATTTCGGAGACGGGACATTTTCATGTAGTGACGTCACGAGCCCAAATAATGGATTTATTTATTTAAAAAGAAAAAAAACTGTACATTTCTAAAAAAATTTACCAACATTTTCGTAATCTTAGTAAAAAAAATCTATCTACACGATTTTTTTCCAAGTCGTTATGAAGTCCATGCAAGTGGCCTATTCATGAAAAACTGCAATTCGTGAAAAAAAAGAAGTCAAGAGTGGGGAGACTTCGAAGCACTTTTTTATCAAAGTGAAGGATGATTTTTTCCATATTTTTTTCGTCGAATTCCATTGCATCTTGTTCTATACATTTGGTCATCTTAGTAGTATTTGTCTATTCTTCACCGGAGTAGCTAGATGTCGCTTTCTTTTGCCTGGTCGTTTTGGAATGGTTTGAAGGTTGGGTATTGATTTTACAAATATAAAGTTGTTTTTTTGGATTTCCTAGGTTTCGAACCTTGGTCCTCTAAATGTCTGGCCGCTGAAGTTCGTCAGGCGCTTTATACCGCTACACTGATGGAGGATCGCGTGGGACCGTGGATTTATCGTATTATATTGGAACCGAGTAACCGTGAATAAATACATATTTTATTGCTGTCTAATTCTCTCGCAGGCTAATATTCCTTTTCGCTTCCGTTTCATCGAGTTTCAAATCAAAATGGTGCTAAAGAAGTTTTCATTTCAAAAAGGGTAAATACGAGTATGTTTAACCTCACTTTGATCAGTTAGGAAAACTATAACTAATGAATGTATGCAAATATTTATAATAAGAAAGCATGTTTTGCAAAAAAAACTGCTTATTTAAAAGGAACGGCTGCGCGGTCTTTTTCAATCGAATTAAATTTTGGATTCGAGGTCAAAATACTCAAAATATTTTTTATAAACCAAAAGGTAAAGAAACTATCTAGTGCGCAGAAGCAGTTTTAATTATTTGCGTTTAAATTATAAAATGTAGGCCATTTAAGGAACTTATTAAATTTATCACGATTTTAGAGGCAAAATTAATGATAAAATCATATTATTTTAATCATTTTTCCATTCCTACTTTGTACATAGGATAAACACTCATTTAGAAAGAAAATAATTAAATATTCCAAAAAATTCAGATTATACATAGATGCTTTAATGGAATTGAACAAATAAACGCGTTCGAGGGGAAATAAGCGCAGAGAATGCACCTGTCGATGGAGCAGCTACATAAAGCAAATCCATGGCTTTTTGAAAGCAGTACGAAAATAACTCGGAAAGGTTATAGGATATTATTCCATACTGTAGGTTGCATATGTATTAATAAAAACGACTACCGTGAGCCAGAATTCAATAAATGGACGGAGCCTTGATTTTAAAAATTCACAAAAAGAGTGGGCAATTCACATGCGGTAGAAGTGAAACCTTCAGAAAACTAAAAGTAGACAATAGTGGGGAGATCGATTATTCTATCTCATTCTCTCGCAGACTAAATCCTGTAGATGTATGTGTTCGTTTCTTTTTAGTGTCGCTTTTTCCTTTTATCGAAGTTTCAAATCACAACGGTGCTAAAGAATTTTTCACCTTGGCGCAGTGGTTAGCGCATTTGTCCGGAAAGCGATAGGTCCTGGGTTCGAGTCCCAGAGGTGGAAATATCTCTTTCTGATTTTTCCGTTTCCAGATTTTCGATTGAGTTCCGCCCAAATTGTCATCTTTTAATTAAATTTTAAATTGGTGTGGATGAGGTTAGGAGTGAGATATACTCGAATTTAAAGTCAAAATTCAAAATATCGGGGGTCATTTTGAAATTCTAGGGTTGGTTAAAAATAAAACTTTTTAATATTAGCTCCACACAGGAGGCTGCCAAGACCTGGACATACCTCACCACATGAACCCGGGCATCCCTGCTAAGTCACCAAACCACTTGGGGTGACTTATGGCAGAGGTGTTGGTTATTCAATATTGGTTCCCGGGGTGACGGTACCCATACCCGCCTCCCAAATTAAAAATTGATTGGGTCGATGATTTGGGGGAGATGATATCGATTTTATCATCCTTAATTTCCAGCGTTCTGATGCATAGTAAATTAGGTTTCGTGGTTCCCGTGGACAATGAACGAACGAATGGACAATGAATGGACAATGAACGAATGGACAATGAATGAACGAACAATGAACGAACGAATTGGTTCAAATGAACGAAGTTATATGGCATAGGTTAGGTATATTACGTATTCAAATTAATGGTTTTTATTTTCATGAAAAATAAAAACAACCGATAGCTGTTGGACGTACAACCGGACAAAACTCTACTAGCTGGGAACATTATTAGATTGTACACAGCCTAACAAAAGCCGCCTGCAGGGCCTGTTAGCAAAAAACCCGTGGCATGCGAGTATGATTTTATTACCATGTCTCCCGATATGTCGCACATAAAATATTCACCCAACTAAAATGTAGCAGTGCCAACGAGTTCACGCGAGACACCCCGCCGTATCTTTGACACAGTGATATGCAAATTGCCGCATTCTCCGTGAATTGGTTTTATTAGATTATTCCCTGGAGCCTGGCTGCGAGGGCGGGGGGGGGGGGGGGGGGGGAAGAGAATGGGGCGCACGTCGCGATGCGTTCGGGAATGCCGAAAATACATCGGAAGAAGACACATAATGTTTTATTTATTTAAGAAAACGTATGCGAGAGAGTAAATTAATAATATAAGATATAAGCACGACTTGACGGATATTATTCCCTTGGAAGGGCGCTGTTCTAAATATTGTATATTTTACTTTGTGCTGTGCAGGAACAGTCAGAGGTGTTTTGAATACTTAAATGGTAGTTTACTTTTTAAAAAGGAGTAGAGCTTTGACGTGAGAACCGATAGAGGGACCCATTCGATCTTAACGGTTTGGGTTAATGGCATGTGGATTGTGATTGTGTACTCTTCTAAATTTTGATTTGTTATGTCTCTCACGTGTTGTCATTTAAGTTGTTTTTTTAAGTTTTCTCTATTCATCTGCACAGCATAGAAAACTAAACACAAAACCAAATAACAACTAAAACGAAAGACAAAATGTATTATGTATTACATCGACAAAATGTCCTAGAAAGATGAAATATCTAACCTAATTAAATGTTCTTCATCGAATGTATATACAAAGAAGAGGACTCGTAAATCGTTAAGGTACAATTAAAGTAAGCGGGAAAACCTTTATGCCAAAGAGATAAAAGTAAGTGAAATTGTATGAAGGAACAAGAGAAGAATAAAAAGTATATGGCCGTTTTAGCAACACCTATTTAAAGTCCTTCCCAGTTTCTGTAAAAGGCTTTTTTTACATCGATTGCAATTAAATTGCTCTGCAAGAGAATTAATTGCGTACCCGCCCACGTAACAAAGAAGAAAAAAGTTTGCTAAAGAAATTCTTGAAATATTATTAATGTAGTCTATAAATAGATTTTTTCGACGGGAGGTAAAATAATAAATTAATGAATATGCTCGTTAAGTTGTCTGCAAGGGTTACATTATTTAATTGTAACACCCACACGATATGGCTAACTCAATATTAACATTATATAAGTTTTTGAGACACAAAGCGATAAAATGGGATAACCTATAAGAAGAGGGCTTTGCAAACCCATAAAAAACAGTAATAGGATGAACGACAGCCACTTTATCGAGTGCAAAAAATAAAATAAAAATATCGTAATCGTCAAGCTGTATGTGATACAACACGTGAACAACAACTCTAAAAAGCGTAAACACACTTCAGGGGAAACTCGAAAATTAACCCTTCACTATTCATTCCTTCCTACGGATTTTCAAATATATTTATTATGTTAACTGAATATTTTCTTCGAGTAAAATTACATGTTTTAGATTTTCTGCGTTCATTGGATGGTTTATATTCATATTATTTATACATAATCACTATCATTAATTATATATTATCATATTGGATATTATTATATTAAATAGATATTATCTTTATGAATATTTTATCATATATTATTATATTATCATATTTTGTACTTTATTATATTACATATTATTTTGTATGACTTTATGTCCTGGTTAAATCTTCCCCACAGGAAAAACTAAACTCTTCCACACACTTTTCCACAAATGATCATCTAGTCAATCCACGCTATGCAAGTGCACTATACAGGGTGTAACAGGACGTACCCGAGGGATTTTAACCAGCGATTCCTGAGCATATTTGGAGTAAAAAATGTAAATGAAATTTTTGTCTCCGGTGACTTTTTTGATGATATTTTTTTAATTTAAATTCAAACAAAAAAAAAATCTTCCGCTTTTTGTCATTAGTCACTCAGCCGAGTAACCAAACAACTCCTCACCCCGCCTCCAACTGTCCAACACCTACCATTTATTAATGTTTTTGTAGAAAAAAATAATAAAAAAACATCAAAAATATCACCGGAGACCAAAATTTTATTTACATTTTTTTCTCCAAATAATGTCAGCAATCGATGGTTAAAATCCCTCGGTTACGTCCTGTTACACCCTTCCATATGTTCTAATCCTTCATGTATTTAAAATGATATTATATTATTATCATTATTAATATATTATCATACATAGATGTATACCTACATAAAAATCTAAATATGTTTGCTTTTGTCTATGTTTATATGTTATGCGTTGTTAAAGCATTCATCCGACTGCGGTGAAACTTTGGGGATTTGATGTGCGCATGCCCGCGAAGGTTTCTATATACAATTGTAAGTTCTGGCATCAAGAAATTATGCATTGCTAACCGTTATTCCGTTCGCGGGAGGGGTAGGGGGAGGGAAATCCGGGAACATCGTAAAATGCCTTTTTTGGATAGTAATCTATACACGACAAATTTGTGTAAATGTCATTTCTATATTAAATTTACGCCTACCAAAATGCTTTTTTATCATTTTATTTTTTGTATTGAATTGTATCATATTTTTATAATAAATAAAGTAAAATTATTATTCTTTATCATTTATCTTTTACTCATAATTTATATGGCATAAATAATGGCCCTAGCTGCCTCTAAAATCATAAAATATTTAAATAATATTTTTAAATTAAATTATATTTATAAACTTTAATGGCCTATATTTAATCATATAAATGAAGTAGCACATATGCGTACTAGATATTTGATATACGTTTTAATTTCTAAAATTATTTTTCGGTGGGTATTTTGACCTAAAATCCAAAATTAAAATTTGTATGAAAGGGACTGCTCAGCCGTTTCTTAAAGGTAATAACTTAACATTCAGAATATGACTCGGCAAGCCGACCCTTGTGTTTTCGCAGCATCAGCGTAATATGGGTTAAAAAGTATTTCAGGTGAGATAGTAGGTTTCGTAAGCTTTTTTAATATATTTCTGCCTCCCTTAGGAACGTGCCTGCAACTTAGCTTTGACAACAATCCTCAACATACCGACAATAAGATAGTATCTAGTAATAGCATGCACTGTTCAAAAACCAGACAGAAAATACATTTTTAGGTCATAGCTCTCAAAACGTTGATGAAAACGGAAGCTGGATGGTGTTATTTCATGTGATATTAATCAGCGCAATGGGAAAATTGGATAACCATAAATTGGATATCGTTCACACGACAAACGTGTGCCATAATTATCGAATTGACAGCATCGGTGAGCAAATTAATGAATTCCTAGATCAGGTTGTAACCGAATTATCAAACATGTATTTACCATATCGACCCTTTGGAATAACAAGGTTCCATCTAACGCGGTAACGTTATGCTATAAAAAGATCTATAGTAAGTTACTTTAGAGTTCATTATCACAAATGACGTTACCGCAACATATAGAACCTTGTTATCCCAAAGGGTCGATATTATAATATAATGAAGTCAAGGGTTTATTAGATAATAAGAGATACCTAAAGGAGGATGATCTTTTCTTGGTTACGAAAACAATTATGAAAATAGAGACTTAAGAATTAAACGGAGAGTAGTGAATTACCAGCAAGAATTTTGACGGTGTTTTTCAAGACGGTAAATGTATACTATAACAACCATCAACCGTGCATACATACTCTTTGGCGGCTCCCTCATTGGCCGGTAAGGAATCGACGTAAAACGAATGCGGTAAGAAAATGTGATACCCAAGCGCACCGTTCCATATAGAGTATTTCTATTGGCGCCCGTACACGGGTCGCTGCGGCAATGAAGCGTTATTTGTGAACCTCCAACGCCTGTGAGAAACCGGGGGATTTATCGGAATATCTCACCCATTTTTCGAAAATTAAAAAAAAATTATGTTTCGATTATCAAAACGATTCGGTCAGCACCCCACCACTCAGTATCTAACTAGTATTTAACAATCCAAGGAGTTTAACGCATCTGACGTTAATCGGCTAAGAGACTCAAATTCTGACATTTATGTGCTCCTGGTATTTTGTTTCTGACGACAGATCATTTATTTATTTATTTTATTATTTCTCGTTTATTTATTTATTTTATTATTAATACCTACCGCAGACCCGTGAAAAATCACGGATACTCTCAATTCTCGACAAATCTGTTCCAACTTAGAAAATATAAAGTAAAATTATTTTATGTTAATAATATTACGTTACAAGTACTTAGGTACATTATCGCTTTTCTGGATTCTTCAAAGAAACACTTCCAATCAGATAAATGACATTGAAATTCAAGCTTCAGTTCTAGAGTTCATTGATGCGGAGTTGCAGAGAGAGTCACAACCGAAATTATTAATTTGTTTTAATAAATTATTAATTCTTATTAATAATTAGGCTAAAGATAATTAAAATTTCATCGAAATCGTCCAATTATCGATTGTCAAGATAACGTGTAACGGAGGAAAAATTATTTCAGACTTAACTCATTAAAAAAGATAATATATTTCTTACGTAACAATATTATTATTTGTCAACTAGATGTTGATTGATCAAAATTACTAGAATACAAAATCATATTTGAATTTTATTAGACGACACCATAAAAATATCAACTGCAAGCGAAATAAAACTTCATAAAATAGTTATTGTTTTATAATTCCTTCCTTAATTATATTATATTGTATTATAGGACATCTTGCTCAAAATGGCTTCCTCTAATAAAATTTTAAATGTCAGTTTTATTACCGGAGGAGCCTACACCGAAGGCCACAGAAATGAAGACATTTTTTCGTTGTTGATATTATTGCATTTTATCGTTATGTTACTGGTAGTAAATTATGTGCCGTGGAAAAAGACACGTGTTAGACCGTAAGTAATCAAAATGGAAAGTACGAGTAACAAATACGAAAACATTTTATAGAGGCCGTCCAGTTTTTCCTTACACTATATGTTTTATTCAGCCCTAACAAAAAATATTTGTTTGGAGAAAAACAAACAAACAAATACGCATGTGAATTCGCCAGCGTAGAATTTTTGTGTTTAGTAGGTTCGTTCGCTCAAGGATTCGAATAAAAAAAGTAAAGATCAGAACAAAACGGAACGATTTGCAAACTGGTGAAAGGAAGCTAGTTTTTTCATAGTTTTTTTTTAACCAGGTGAGGAAGTAGGTATACGTGAGAACTAATTTTATAAAGGCACCATTGACTGAACGCGAGTGGAAAAATAAAACAAAATAAAAATGTTCCTCACTTGAATAGGGGAAATATCTAACTTACTTGACTTTACATTGCAGGATTTAATTTATCTGATAATTTTGTCGCAGGAGGAATCTTTTTGAAATTCAATTCAAATAGAAAACTTTAGTTTTTCTAATTATGAGCTTATGAGAGCGCCCTCTGTCTAACGGTGTAACTATTGTGGGCAACCGGTCGGGCAGCGTTGTGAGGTGGGTTAAGGAAAGGACTGAAGGAAGGGATTTATTAATTCGTGTCTTGAAGGCCCACATTGCGCCTGTGCACTAGAGATGGCAATCGGTCTGTTAACGGATTGTCAATCAGACGGACCACCCTACTTTGCTGGGTCAAGTGAAGGTTTATCAAGTATTGTGGGGCTCACCAAACATCCTAATTTCCTTTGTCTGTGTGTGGTTGTTTGTCGCTATGAAATATTCTTGGGTGAAATGTGAATTCTGGTTCAATGAACTCAAATTGTCTTTGAATTTAAGAGTAACTTTCAAAATTGGTACAGCTGTGTGAAGAATAAAACAATGCGATAAAGTAGGTTTATTATACCAATTAATATAATATATTAACGAAAAATTATTTCAATTGACTTTTTCAGAATTGGAATTAAAATTTCCCGTGATTTTTCATGGATTTGGATGGATTTATCTGCGCTTGTTGTACAAATAAAATATAAAATACAAACGGTAAGTATGGCTCACAGGTACCGAGGTACCCTATGTTTTACTTATTTTCGTTAGGAACAATACAAAAACAAATATAATAAATAAATAATTGATCTAAGTCGCTATTCACCTAGTATCTCTGGAAATAATACGGGGTAAGAGGGGACTGCGGGTGGGTATTACAAACTCTTTTGAAAAAAATGTGTTGAAACTATCGGTGTGTATACAAAAACATTCTGGAGTGGGTTTTCAACTGCTGGTTACCATAAATCGATAACATACTTATTATTAATCGTATTGCGAATACTGCATTTCGTGTTCTGTTGGTATTGAATACACACAATAAATTGTAAAGGGCTTCAAGCAATCCAATCAATATATGACACGTAAAGGAATATTCTACGTCATCATTTTACTGTTTTAATTTCTTACCAGAACAATAATTACAATACGAATTGTAAATAGGAAATAAACGTAATAATTCTACGTAAAACTATTGCATCGAAAGAGTTAAAACCAGCGGTAGGAATTATTTCATTATATTTCGGGAGTCCGATATGATAAAAATAAAATAGATTGTCTTTTTTCGTTATTTGTTTTTGGGGTGTTATGCCGTGTTGCGCTACCTCCTTCTTTAGCCAACGTTTCGGACATCGTTGCAGTGTCCATCATCAGGGCAGATCCGGCAGATCCGGTAGATGTGTACCGGATCTGCCGGATCTGCCGGATCTGCCCTGATGATGGACACTGCAACGATGTCCGAAACGTTGGCTAAAGAAGGAGGTAGCGCAACACGGCATAACACCCCAAAAACAAATAACGAAAATGCTTTTGGCCGTGAAAATCTTAAAACTTATCCAAATAGATTGTCGTATAAAAGAGCTTCAACAGAAATAAGGAGAATTTCTAATTTTAGAAGTCCACGAAATTCTAATTAATTTATCAACAATTCTTTGATCCTCAGTGATACTTCAGAGATTATAACCTTTTGTCCTTTGCTGTTTATTCATCTTCAATATTGTATAGGACATATTTTTATTACAACTCTTTAGGCACTGAAGAGTAAAATTATTATTAAATATTGAGTAAAGGGGATTTTTCATAACATTATCTGCATTGGTTAGGCGGTGGACTTTTAGAAATTTATACAATACTAGCGAGTTCCCGGCATGCTTTGCTATGCCACTCAAATTTTTTTCTTTCTGCGTGTCCTTTCCCATTCGTCCCGTTCCCTTCCGCTTCCCCTTTCTCTCCCGCGGCCTCTTCCCCTCTCGCGTTCCCACTCCGCTTTCCCCGCCTTCCCTCTCCTCACTCCATTCTCCCGCTTCCCCCGTCCTGAGTTCCCCTCCCAAATCCCCATAGTTTAATATATATATATATATATATATATATATATATATATATATATATATATATATATATATATAGTTAAACAACAGTTAAATTGTGAAATAGACGTAAGATAAAAAAAATTGTTTCACGAATTAAGTTTACATAGATTTGCCTTTATTTGTGAAATGTGCAAATATTTTTTTAATTAATGCTACTTCATTTTCGACTCGACTTGACTTGACTTAAGCCGGTACATAAAATGGAGTTTTAGCCACATAAGTCGTAAGGTCACGAGTAAGAAACCACAAAGTGCATTCGTTTTAAGTTTGCATGGCGAGGTCTTGTGAGCGGAGTGAGCTATTTTCGCTTTAAACACGAGAGGGTGGGTTCCTCTCAGCCACCTAACTCCTTTTCCAACCACTCGGTCACTTGTAACTAACCACCTGACACACTTCAGTGACAGAGTGACCGACCATGAATAACTAGGGTAATATTTCATGGGTATTGAAATTTTGTAATTATTATACATCTACAAAAGAGGAAATTTTTGAATTTATTTTTATAATCTCATCTTACAATAATGGCTTTACCTCTCGAAAGAGACTTTTTAAAATTGTGTATTTTAATTAAAATACCAACCGATTTTTTTCGACCGGAAAGGCGTTATTTCAGTGACGAACACCAAAACAATTTTTAATTATTGAAGATAATAATAGCGAAACTCAATCGAAAATCTGAAACAGAAAATTCCGAAAAAGATACAGTCACATCAGGGACTCGAACCCAGGACCTATGACTTGCCGGTTCAGTGCTCTACCAACTTACCTAATAGACAAAAAATAATTATTTTTAGTCTTATCATTTTTAAAATATTTTTGGTACATTTTCTCCACACAGGAGGTCATGAGGGAAAAAATCTCTCAGGGCCTATGGCATCTTTATTTATTTATTGTAAGAAACAAACAGCAATTTTTATACAGGATGATACAAGAGGTTAAACATGAGGTAAGCCAAAACAGTTTCTTATGCTAATGTTGGTTATTATGATATAATATGAAATTGTAATTGGTAATAACCATTAAATGAAAATAAAAATACGAAAAAAAATACATAAATATATATACAAAAGGAAGAAGGAATAGGAAAGGGCAAGAGGCAGAGGAATATGGGATGGGGACAGGAGATGCTCATGCTGTACCTTTTCTATAGTTGTACATTAATTTAATTAACATTTGTGGTCGTACGCTTGACTTCGTTTCGGTATTTCACAAGAGTATTATTAAGAATATCGATATTGTTAAATTGCATGTTATATTGCGCGCATATACGGGGGATTAGAGAATTTTTTCTAAGGTTGGTTCTGCACTAGGGCAAATGAAAAAAATGGTTTAGTCTGGTTGGTCTTGTAGGTATGTGAATTCTTAAATAATTTACCAGTTCAGGAGAGTCCAGGCCGTTATTCAGAATTTTGTATAAAAATATTTGATCAAATATTAATCTTCGTGTTTGAAGTGGAGTAAAGTTGTGAAATTTTAAGGATTCGGTGTTATTTGCAAAGAGTAACTTGAATTTATAGTTTTATGTGTTTAAAAATTTTGTTTTGCACACTTTCGATTCTGTCAATATGGCATTGGTAGAACGGTGCCCAAATTAGTGTGCAGTATTCTAAGTGGAGGATGGAGGATTCTTTATGGAGGATGCTTTAAGGGAGAGAAAGAGATAAAGTTCTGGGAAGATAAATGGTATGAGGGGTGGGTAGGAATCTGGGGGTAAATTTGTTCAGCAGAACATATTAATCCAATCCATCCGGCCCGCCACGCTGTAGGTAGACAAAACCATATGCCGTCAAGACCTAGACAACCCTCACCCCATGAACCCGGGCACCCCTGCTAAGTTACCAAGTAGTTAGTAGCTAAGTAGCAAACTACTCGGGGTGCCCTATGACAGGGGTGTTGGTTATCCAATAAATAATATCGGTTTTATTTCATTTAAAATTTGCTTTGATAAATACCTACATTCAAAAATGCTCAAACTCGTGATGATAAAACAAATAAATTTTTGTAATTATTTTTTGATCATAAGTATTTATAATTTTTCAATAATGTCTAAGAAAAATAAGAACTTAATCTTTTTTTTCAGATATATTAGTTTGTAAGACCGTAAATAAATAGACAAACTGAAGTATTTTCGTCACAAAACAGGTGCGCGGATTTTTTTTTGGTGTTATTTGAACTAAAATTAAAATTATGAAACATAGCTTTCCCAAATAATGTATTGATTTATTTTACTGCCTGATTATATGATTTTAAATATATGTTGTATAGTACAAAATTTAGTTTAAAAATTTAACAAATCTGCCAACGACCTACGGTAAAACCTTAATGTTGTAAAAATAAACATGTTTTCTCAAAATTTAAAACATGGCTTTACTAGATAAAAGAATAGTCTTTTGAAATCAATTTATAATTTTTTGTGGAAAAGAGCCAATACGTCTAAAATTTGATTTAAAAATGACATATTTCCGGTTTTTTCCCTCTTAATGTGGATAGGCATTATTTACAAGATACATTAAAAAAAATGTTGATTATTCATACACATATTAAAAGGTTTACAGATTGCAGATATCATATAATCTACCCAATTAATTGCGGAGAACTCATTGTTATCCTTTGCATGGTGGAATAAGAAAATGATATTATTCTTCGACGTTCTGAGTCCTGAGTAATATTTAATGGTGCAATTTGCTTTCTACGAGCAAATTGTTTATTCCCTTTGCGCTGCTCAGCAGAGCTCAGGTGCGCTTAGCTGCTCAACAAGAAAACAGGAAAACTTTCGGAAACGTAATGAGGAAAAACCCGCTGCTCTTTGGATTCTTTGGGAACTATAAGACACGTCACGTCGTTAGTATTTTGCGGAACCCTTAAGATCCGCTAATATAATATATTAGAAAATAAATGCTTTCTCTCAGTTTAATAAATAAATTTCGTCGGCTGAGCATACACTAAGAAAAACGTTGAATTTTTGTCAGCATAAATGCTCTAATATTAGAATTTGCTGTTACGGATACATGATTTTATGTACTTAAAAAACATAAATACGTTTGTAAGTGCCTTCGGTCTTACATTTAATATATTATTGAAAATTACCCAATCAACTTATTTTCTGAAACTTAACCCCACAGAGTAAGAATCCATTTTTGATGCAGCAAAACTTTTCGAAGAGTGAACAGATTATCTACGAGCATGTAGAATTTTTGGGACATCGCAACTATCTTTAGCTCTTAACCTCATTTTTATCAAGAGCTCTGTAATATACTCGTACATATCGATTGATCAGATGATTAGACAGACATCTCCAAAAACTCAGTTGTGAAACTCAATGAGGAAAGTAATATTCAAATGCTCACAACAAACCAAATATTATTTACACGTGTCTGTGTTTTCGCATTAAACATGCTACAAAATAATACCGGGAGGCATAACGGTCCGGTACATTAGTATGACATTTTGAATTATTCAACTAATATTTTGTTTAATTCATTACCATTTCTCTGCATTATAATTTTGTTGGTGGTGTTGATGTGTAATCTGAGTATTGTGATAGATAGAGGGTACACTGTTGTATAACTGCATACTCAACTCAAATTTAGATTTTTCGGAGTTGTCTGCCTAATCAACTGGACGATCTGAAAAAAGTAGTGTTGAAGCTCGGATGTAATGGAGTAGGAAAGTACTCAGCAGGGGTAAAGCACCCAGTGAGGCCTACATGATAAAATAAAGTTATTGTACTAATAATGCATTAATAAAAAAAAATATTAAAAAATTAAACTGAAACTGTGGGTAAATTGGTAGTAAAGAAACTATGATAGGTTACATAAAGAGTAATATACACGCCAAACTTTAATACCATCCTGTTCATGGTACGATTCATTCTCGCGCAGTTACTGGTTTTACAATGAACGTAAGCGAAAGAGAAAGATTCATAAAAACACATGTGCGACGGAGAAAGGCGTGGGCAGAGGGGCATGCCACTTTTTTTAACCTTAAACTCGCCTATTGCGTCGATTTTTAATTAATGTTAGGCCTTAAAGTTTGGCGAGTACTATACTGAGAGCTCCGACGTGACCTCTCATTCGGTTACACGCGTCGTTTATAAGAAAGAAGGGAAGATTACAATGGATCTATCAGAAGTGCGCAAACATGGCTCTGCCGCTGAGAGCTTCGTCGTTAAGACACTCTTTCACACGTCTCGTGTACGGGAAAGTATCAGCGGTGTACTTTATAAAAACGGGGAATTGTGCGCAAAAGAGGAAACCGCAAAGTTGCGTGTGAAGAAAGTAGGAAGCTCCGCACGCGAGCTATGGACGATACATTGAGTTTTTTTTTAAACTAATGACTTTAATAGTCACGTTCAACAAGACTCAAGCTACACTCGTTTGTACATGCGTTAACCCATCCAGTCTTTTTGTTCAGTTTTCGGAACAACTCATAGAAATCGTTGTCTCCCTTACTAACACAGTGAGAAATATGATATACGTACAAACGGTGTTAGAAAGAGTCACGTCATATATTCAAACATAAAAGTTAACCACAAAATAAGTAAAATGTACACCTTTATAAAACCAAAGTTTCGGATCGCAATTTGAAATAAATTTATGAAACTTTGGGAATTTTCAATTAATCATTTTCATATGGAACAACAAAAAAGTAAAATGACACTTTTGTAATACATTTGTCTAATAAAATGTGCACAATGTATAAAACGGAAATGACGATTAGTGCACCTGCGACGCAACAACTGCGCTCATCGGCCGCTTTAATAATGATGTCACTTTTCAAGGCTCCTATTGGTTGGGACATGAAACGGAAATTAAGCTTGGTCTGCGCTCATTGGTCGCTTTGATTATGACCTCGATTTTCAAGTATTGGTTGAGATTGTTTTGGTAAAGTTTCGCATCTACCGCGTGTAAACTGCACTAGAATTTTTTTTCGTTATCAGTAATTTTTGTTACAGAAAACGTAAGGTGAGCCATTTTTAAACTTTTATGTTTGCAAGCAAGATTTTCATATTTCAAAAATTATATGTTTATTTCGATTTCGTATTTTATCACCTTTCGAAAACATTTTTTTTTTGTTTTCGAATAGGTTCAGAAATATTCCATTTGTTTGGATTTTTTGTAAAGCGGAAATATTTGACCCTCTGACAAAACCCGGTCGAGGCCTGGAAGGCTAGAAAAACATTTCTCGGAAAAGCTTTCATACCTCGATGTGTACCAACACTTATCTTTATCATATTGGTACACACATATATTATTAATGTGATTAGAAGTAATGATAATAGAATTACTCGTACATATCTACGACCTATATGGATTTGATTAATGTGGAGCACCTTTTATTGGTAATATGAAATATGTCATTTTAATATTCTGTTTAGATGAAGTTGTAGTATTAACCCGTCAGGCTAATGTGTTCGCTTTTCGGAAGAAGATAGGTCTCACAGTAATCGTCGTGTCTCCCTTACTATCATAGTGAGAAATATGATATAAACGGCGTTAGACAGAGAAATGCTTTATATTCAAATCGAAAAGATATTTTTAGAGATGAAACCAATGTTTCAGGTACTTTAAAAAAATATATATTAATTATTTTTACACGGAACGACATAAAAGTGAGGTGGCAATAACGTGTAAAATACATTAGTCTAATAAAATATGTATCAGTAATAAATTTTAGTTAGAAAAAACGAAAGATGTGAAAAGAAAAAATTTTAAAAATTTTAATTGCAAAAATTTTATATTTTCAATTTTTATCATTTCGACATATAAAATTTGAAAGCGAATTTTTTTACTTTTCAAAAAGAGTTTTTAGTTTTCGGATACGTTCAGATATATTCCATTATTTGAATTTTATGGCAAAGCAGAAATATTTTGACCTTCTTACAAAAAATGATCGAGGCGTGAGGGGTTAATGTGATTTAAGTAATGATAATAAAATTACTCATACGTACCTACGATGTACATGTATTTGATTAATATGGAGCAACTTCATTATTGGTAATACAAAATATGCCATTTCAATATTCTGTTGAGGTGGAGCAATGTGAGAAGTGCCCTCAAAGTTGTGTTTTTTACGTTAACGCGATAGAATACCATAACTGCCTGGAGCTAGGGAATTATGAGGAAATTAGAATAAGGGGTAAAAGACAATTAGAATAAAGCGTAAGATAATAAGGGCGATGAAGGATATTTGGGAAAATGAAAATCAATTTCAAAACTTTAGGCCAACGGGTCAACCAAGAATCTACAGATCTTAATTTTGAGGGGATCTCACGTTGCGTATCCTGCATACTAATAATCGTTCATCCGAAAATAAAGCACAAATTATTAAACAGAAGCGCACACAATTTTGGGATTCTCTCGGTTTTAGCCATCCGGTCTGGGATTTAAAATCACTTTGGCTAGAACAACAAGGCTTATTATTAATATTATTATTATTATTGCCGGGTCCCAAAAAGGCAGAGCCGGAACAGAAAGTTTCTAGAAGTGTGATGTACACCGATTTTAAAGAAAACCGAAGTCATCAAATTAAACAAAACCTTTCGACTATTAGGCATTGATTAATGAAATTGATTATCTGTTTCGATATTTGAAATAGTTCAATCAACTTTTCCCCATGAAAGAGGTAAACCGAAAGAAATTTGATGTGGGCGTGTCCGGGTGCCCGAACTTATTTTTGAAGTTAAACTTATATAGCCCCGTTGTAATTTGTAATTCGGATGAAACGAAAATGATTGCACCTGCGAAACATTAAACTCCTATCAAGGCTCCTATTGGTTGAGATATAAAACGGAAATGACGCTAGGTCTGCGCTCATTGGCCGCTTTGATTATGACCTCTTTTCAAAGATCCTTGTTTCTTCATTGGTTGAGATTGTTTTGGTAAAGTTGTTTCGCATCTACCGCGTGTGAATTGCACACTGATTTTTTGAAGTAAAACTTCTTTACGCACGCTTGACTCGGGGAGTAAGCTGGTGAATGCGTGACGAGATCGTTACGAAAAGTGTGATCGGGCGAGGCAAACGGTCGGGCCTTTACGCACGCATGACTTGGGGAGTAAGCTGATGTATGCGTGACGAGAGCGTTATGAAAAGTGTGATCGGGCGAGGCGAACGGTCGTGCGAGGCGAACGGAAGTTGAGAGGGAGATATAAGTTAGTGAAGTTTTACTTCAGTCGTGTGGTCTTCTAAAGCACACTCGTTTTTGAAGTAAAACTTCTTTACGCACGCTTGACTTGGGGAGTAAGCTGGTGAATGCGTGACGAAAGCGTTATGAAAAGTGTGATATTCATTGGCCTGTCTAGTGCCCTTTCTGTTTTCTTTCGATTCGATAGACATAAATCGCCCTTCTAGAGGTTATCTGCTCGCTGGCAGCGGGACATCATGGTCCGGGTAACGGCGAGAGGTTGGGAACGATGCAAGGCAACGCGTAGATTGGAAAGGATAGGCGCAACGCGTAGCGACACTGAATTCGTTGATAATTCGGGAATCAAACGAATCAAATTGATATGGCTTATTATTTTCAAATAACAATAACAATGCAAAGCAATCCGTTCACCGTTGCGGATAATGTTTTTTTTTATGCTACACGAAAAAAATATTGAAAAAATATTTACATAACGAAAATAACGTTGCTACCGCAACACATATAGTTACGATAACCTAAACATTTTAGACAGTTAGCAAATTTCCAGTTTTTAGATAAACGTATATTATTGATTTATTTTTAAATACATTGTTTACTGGAATTTTCTATACTGGAATATCTGTTGATAGAGTTCAAACCCAAGGTTTTTTAAGGGTCCTAACTCCTATACGAAGTAACTTATCAAAAAAGCAAGACGTGCTGACGGCAGTGGTCGTCATGTATATTATTTTAAAAAATATTTTCACTAGTGGTAAAATCAAGACAGGAAATTGGGGAATACATTTGTATTGACTTCTGCATGTTTAGGTTTTACCAAGGAGATATCCACTCTCTGGGCAAAATTGCTTGGCAAAGATACTTGCTTATTTTTGCCTGACATAATTAGAAAACATCCAATTTTGATGGCCGAAAAATTTATAAATAATGTGTAAATTCTGCGTGTTAGTTAATTACTTATGTTAGGAAATTTTATATTAATCTTTTTAGAAGCCAAAAACATGCTTTCAAGCGCAAAATCTCCGTAACTAATATTTTTTTCAGATTTCCTTTTATTACCAACTTATTACTTGCTTTTGGTGGGAAATTATATATTTTTAGGATCTGACCGGAAAACATTAGGCTAGCTTTACACTGATCAGTAAAATTTATGACTTGCGTAAGTTTTTGATAAGTTACTCACGTGAGCATTTACATGTGCATCCTACTTATTGTAATTAAAGCTTAAGGAAATTGTTGGGAAGTTTAACTTATAAATTTATTTGCGGTAAGATGGCTTACTGTCAACAACGATTTGCTGCTGTCAAATTTACGCAATTTTGACAATAAAGACGAAAAAACCCAAAAAAGGGTTGAAATAGAAGTTGGCCTGAAATAAACAATTCTCCACACGCTTTTGTTCAGTCACAGGACGAATTGAAAGGAATGCTTACATTTTATCCGAATAATAGCAACCGACTTCGAATTCAAATAAGTCATATAATAAACAGAAACATCGAGATTAGAAATGATTGGACAGACAATTAAAAATAAGGATGCTCATTTTCAGAAAGCTTTTTTCCACCTGAAAAATAAATAATGCCTGTTGTATGCTGATGATGCGGTGCTGATATCTAACAGTATGGAAGATCTACAGTCTCTCGTGTCTAGGATGAACGAAGTATGTATGAAGAATGAGTTAATGATGAATGTAAGTAAGTCTAAAGTCATGGTGTTTGAAAGAGAGAGTACGAAAACAGTATGCAATATAGTTGTGAATGATGTATACTTGGAGCAGGTGGATGAGTTTGTTTATTTGGGAAATATGTTTACGAGAGATGGGAAGGCTGATAGAGATATTGAAAGAAGGGTGAATGCAGGTAACTCTATTAATGGAGGACTGAACGCCGTTGGCACCAACAAAAAACTGTCCAAAGACGCGAAACTAGCCGTCCATAATGGAGTACTGGTACCTACCCTGATGTATGGCATTGAGGCATGGAACTGGCAGAGGAAGGATGAAAGTAGACTTAACGCTGTAGAAATGGGATCCCTGAGGTGTATGTGTGGTAAAACCATGTATGATCGTGTGAGAAATGTGGAAATCCGCAAAGAATGCAAGGCTGATGTAAGCGAAATGAGTAAGATCAAGAAAGGAACGCTCCGATGGTTTGGGCATGTAGAGCGAATGAACGAGGAAAGGAGTGTAAGGAGAATATATGACGCAAATGTGAATGGTAGAAGAAGACGAGGACGCCCAAGAAAGACATGGCACGACCAAGTGAATCAGATACTTGAGTCGGGTCATGTCAAGAGTCAGAATAATAGAAGAGAATGTATGAGACGTTGTATGAATGTAAACGAGTCCGTCCTCTCTGCCTACCTCTGCGGGGAAACATCGTGATGGTTAGTTAGTTAGTTAAAAATAAATAATATCTCTTTGGTTTTTTGAACCAGAAAATTTTCTTTCTGTTTACATTCGTTTTTGTGGGTGCCTAATGCATATTAGAGTTTAAAGTGGTGTTTTTTTATTGTTTTCGGGAGATAATAACGTAGGTACCTATTTATGCTAATCAGATTTAAGTTCAAATAATAAAAATACTAGTTTTTATAGGAAAAAAAATCGGACCAAAACCTTTTTGAAATTTCGGGTAAAATAATAGGTTTTTTTAATTTTTCGAATATCCAGTTTTATAACTACTGCACATCAGAACGACAAAAAGGATATTGTGTTGTAAACCCAATTATATTATTCACTTATATCTTAATACTTTATTTACCAACGAATTTTTTAAAGGCAATATATTTAAAAATTAACGATCTGATTGTATGTGTAGAGAAACCTTAAGATGTATGGAATGAAAAATTTTCAGATGAACATATGCTTTCGTGTTCATTTGAAAAATATTCAAACGCTAGTTAACCCCTCCGAATTTTCGAGAATATTCGCTTTTGGTGTCTTTAACAAAATGACATTTTACGAAAACTTTTTGTTATTACCGCTTCACAATTAAAGTTTTATAAATGAAACATTTCTGAACGTAGCCTAATAGTAAAAACTGTTTTAGAAAGGTTACAAAATAGGCTTTCAAATTATTATATTACAAACAAATACTAGCATTTGTAAATATTAAAATTTAGAACGCAAACATTAAAAATAGGTAAAAATGACTCACGTGATGTTTTTATGTGAAAACGGTACTAAAATCACAGATTATTTAAACAACAATACTTATTCTATTGTATATATGTGTAATAAACTCTTTTGTCACCTCACTTTTTTATCATTTCATATAAAAATATTTAATAAAAATTTAAAATGTGGATTGAGGTGGAGCTGCCGGTAGCAAAATTGCGCGGGTAAATATTTTTGTCAACTACACGACTGACAGCTGATTCCTGTTATGTATTTCCATAGACAACTTGATAGGGATGTGCAGCTTGATCTACTATCGACCTTTTACTTTTTGTTTTAGGGATGTAACTAAAACAATAACGCAGTTAGAACGATTTCTATGGAAACACACGCGCTGACGTATAAACACGCTTATTGTACTTGACTGCTGTCCTATTTTTAACGCTTATATCTGCTTACGATGCGGAGGGGTTAAAGCAAATTTCATTTATAATTTAGCAAGTAACAATGTTTAGTACCACTAACCGGCATAAGATAGCCCTCACTCAAGGTTGTAAAAAAATATTTATGGTTTAACGAGTGGCAATTGAAATTATGAAACACTTCTGATTTTAATTTTTAGTTCGTCGTAAATATCCCTTTTAAATGAATAGTTCAAATTTAAAATCGATATAGTGATTTACATAATTGTAAGAATTATTTCCAGTGTGTAGGGTAGAAAAACCAACTAATCGGTGTTTGGTCGTTTGCGGATGGCAGCTAGTCGGCTTTTGATAGACTAATAGGATAGATTAGACTAGATGATAGACTAGATTAGATGATAGACTAGACTGATTTTGATAGACTAGACTAGTCGGCTTTTGATAGTTAATGTGTGCGTAAAAAAATATTTCCTACATTATCGCTTCTAATAAAACATATTGTGCATCATTTATAAAAAAGAAAATATTTTCAGGGTAGAGCGGGTAGAGCGGACCATACCACGAACATACAAGAAACAACCAGAGGGTTGAAAATACTGTGATTATGATCCCTACACTACTACTTTTTAAATAATGTTTTATGAGTTTTATTAATAAATCTTTAAAAAAAATAAAAAATTATACAAATACTTAAAAAAACATAATCCAATTCTGTACTTTTATTAGTGGGCAATATTTTTTTAAATGAATAATTATGAAAATAGAGCTAAATAAACATGCTGGCCACCTTCACCTCAAACGTGGGGTGAAGATAACATGTTTTAAATAAAAAAATGTTTTTTTTTTATATAAAAAAATCTTATAAAGGTCAAACCATTTCCTTTTTTTTCCATAATATTTTGTTATAAAATAAGCTTGTGGCATTAAAAAAAACCTCAAAACGTGGTAAAACTTTTTTCCAACTAAATAAATCCTCTGAACGATTCAATGCAAAAAGCAGATACAAACATATTTATAATGTGTAATAAATAGTTCAAAGACCAAAATAAAATCTCAAAAAATATATAAATCGTTTGAAAATTAGTTTGAAAATTAATAGGAAAAAATTACTTTTACTATGATCATTATTTTTTTATGTATTTATGGATCGCATTTTAGAACTTAATCCCACTTTTCAATTCAAACATTGAGAAAACATAATTTGAACATCAAACACTTTCTTTAGAAATCTGAACACACATCAAACAAAAGTTTTCACTGATTATGATTTAAGAATTTCCAAGTTTTTTTCTTATTTAGCAAAAAAAATTATAATTTAATTTCTGAAGAATTATGATTATATACACAAAAATTAGGATCATGGTCACCGAAAATGTTGCAAACAGAAAGTTTAATTTTTCACAACTTTATTGGGTTTCTATGATCAAAATAACACATTATTTGCTAAGACACATTTCAAAAGATTGGTTTGAAACTTATCATTCATCAGAGGAAATTCATTGACAATTTTTCTACAGTCTCCGACCTACGATCATTACACTAATCATTTACAGCCTTACTAAAAAACCTCGTTAAAATTTTATTCAATTGATAAACAACCGCGGATATGAAAACATTACTAATTAAAAAAATTATTTGTGGAAAGATATGTACACTTACGTAGTTTATCTGCTGTACACATCTGTTTTGTTAATAATTTCTGATTGAATTTTGGAATTTTTCTTAAGTATTTTAAATGACTTGTATATTTCTTATGATTTAAAATGTCGTAAAAACAAATATCTTTAAAGAAACTAGATAAAATTACCTTTTAGATTTTTGTATCACTGTTTATCTCATTCATAAAATTAAAAATTATAAATAAATAAATTAAACAATTGTTTCAAGAAATGACTTTTTGAATTCATTTTTGGACAATGTAAAAGTTGATAACTCGAATTTGGTATTTATTTATACACGCACAAGCCTTCTGCGTTATTTAAAAAAATTACTTTTATGGAAGTTTCATTAAACTCACACGGAAAAGTCATTAAAAAAACGGTTCAGAAATAACCAAAAACCTACCTTTAGCAAAACTAAATTATTAACAAAACATTATTTAAAGGACTAAAACTGAAAAGAATAACACCACTATTAGTAATTAAAATAATATAACAGTGAAGTGATCATTTAAAATGGAAATTATGTTCAAATTATTGACGAGTAAAATTCCAGATGTCACAAAATGAAGTTTTACCCCAAAGCTATGAAACAAGATGGCCGCAGTGCCTGTGCAAATCTAGGGAAATTCAATGCAACCAACATAAGAATCATAAAAAATGTGATATTTTTATTAATAAAAGAGTAAAAATGCCGTTCATCGGGCACACAACAGATATACTGTTTAACCTCTAATGGGCCAAAGACGCGCGGGCGCGCACGTATTGTACGTGTGCGCGAGAAAATAATTCGAAAAATATCAAACAAAAAATGTTTGTCTGCGATTTTGGCCCTTCTATGTACAGAATTTGTATGAAGAACAGGGGCAGAATCGCTTGCGCCAACATTACATCATAAGATGTATCAAAATTTCATTCACCTTGCAACCCCAGAATATTTTTAAACAATTTTATCTATGACATAGAAATGTCATTTTTGCCGCGAATTTTAGCTCCCAAAATTAATGCGTATTCCTCGACTAAAACATCGTAAAACCTATTAATTTACGTAATTAACGTAAGTAATGTTGTTTTGGTATATAGTTTATTGTTCTAGGAACGTGTTGCAGTCAATAAAATATACAATAGCTCAAAATTAATCGACAAAACATTCAATTCAAAATTCAAAGTGGTGCTTTTTTAGTGAAATTTCGTGAATTTTCGTGAAATGGCGAGGCCACCCAGAGGTTAACAATCGTTAACCCATTGGCCACAGAATAAATGAGCAAAAAAATTGGCCTTCATCACTGAATTAATTTTGTACCAAAAATTGAAAACCTGCATTGGTGTACTAAATCTATTGTAACTTTTGAACCATGTATTCAAACGAATTAATTTTTAAAAATTGGTTTACATATTGAATTGGTAAAGAAAAACATAAAAATAAAAATTTCAAAAATATTAAAATATGTGTAAATAAGGATTCAAATATAACCTTCTCTTTTTTCGTAAGTTTTTTTTTACATTTTTATTCAAAAAGTTACAAAAAAACCATAATATTCATAAATCGAACAATAATAATTTTTCTTTTTTACATACGTATTTACTAATAACTAATAAAATAATTTGGTATGATAGTCCTCAAAGCAATCAGGGACGTTCAAGCCGAGAACCACTCGCAATTTTGAAGAAATTAAATGGCGGCTGGCTGCATATAAAACTTAAAACACTAATATCAGGGAAAAAACATAAGAAACATATTATTTCCAATTCCACGACATGAATGATTAATTACCTACGGAGCTTTCGGCATTTAAAATTTTATTAAAAAATGTCACTGTCGTTCTCGTTTTCCGTTTTTTGGCGGACTTACTCTAGCCCATCAGCGCGTCGGGGTTTGTGGTTACGTACCTGAGTTGCACACCCGGCAGGCTGTCGGGGTTTGTGGGTTAAGGTGATTGTCAAAATAATTAATATTCTACTCTTTCGTAGATGTCACGCGTATAATTATTTTACAGAAAAACGCTTTTTACAAGTTATACTTAAAAATATTAAGACTAATTAATTGTTTGCGCCCGTACGCACGCAAAATGAATATGAATAAATAGTTTGGTCAACAAAAAAAAAAAAATCTCCAGAAAGCCTAACAAATACAACATTGCATCGGTGATTCAATCCAATTAGCCTTTATTGAAAGATTTGAGTTTTTTTATTGACAAAACTATTTATTATATACGGGTGCGAACAATTAGTCTTAATATTTTAAAGCATAACTTGTAAAAAGCATTTTTTCATAAAATAATTATATGCACGCCATCTATGAAAGAGTAGAATATGAGTTCTTTTGACAATTACCATGGCGATGTTTTTTAGTAAGACTGTTAGTGTAATGAAGTTAACTCTCCCGCAGCCAATTGGAGCCGAAGGTAGACCCCAAATTACTATCCTTCTTATATCTACTTAAATATATGAAGTATATTTTTAGTATTTTAGGTATTCCTGCGCAAAGGATTAATATATAATGAACCGTTTAAAAAAATGTGAAAAAAATCTTTTTTCACAGGAAAAATATAATATTCTCTGCCCAATAAGTGGAAAAAATAACAAAAAAATGGATTTCTATTCCCATAAGACAGAAAACTGCATGGGGTCATCGGCCGACCCACATGGTTACGGACATCATGTTTGGCATCTTGGCCTGTTGGAAGTTAACAATTTATGTTATAATCTGCATTTCGTTTCTTGACATGAAAATAAAAATAAATGTTAAAAGATTCCTACCTTATCAGAATCTGTAGTGTTCCCACTGCCGAATGACGCAAGAGAATTCCTATCCAGATTCTCCACACTTTCATCAAGCGATGTGCACTCTTCAAGATCTCTGTAAAAAAACAAAAAATTAGTACCACATATTTTATTCGCATTTCGTTATCTACAAATTACAATCCTAGCTCTGGCTACTACTGCCATCTACTGACAATTTTTTCAGTGAATTAATTTCTAAAAGGTTTGAATCATGGATATCTACAAAAAATCAATACGGGTGGGTTATCTGTTGGTCAAACCATGAACTAACTTTTGGTACAAATCAAATAAGATTCAAAATAATTCATAGTCTTCAGCTGTTATTCTGACTCTTGACCTAACACAATGATTGATACACTTCATCGTGCCTTCGTTGGGCTTCCTCGAATACTTCAACAAATACCTTCCGCATTGTACGTACTCTCCTTACACTCCTTTTTTTCATTCATCTGCCCTTTAGGTCCAAAATATCTAAGCGCCCTTTTCCTAATCGTAATTCATAATAATATTTGGATTTGTATAGCGCCTTTTTTGTGAAAAATCGTCTCAAGGGCACAATTTATCAGCCTTGCATTCTTTCCAGAACTCCACATTTTTAACATGACCAATCCGAGTTTCACCACGGATTTCTTAGATCTCTTTTCTACAGCATTCAGTCTACCTTTATCCTTCCATGCCTCACTGCCATACAACTTGGTTCAACTCAACATATCGGCATTCAATTGTGGGCTGCGAGCTTTGCTTCATTATTTAAGAAATAATATTATCAATAAATCGCACCTGCTAGACCGCTGATTCTGCAACGGCTTCACCTTGGCCGGGCTCTTGGGCATGTGCAGCGGCAGGGCGGAGTTGAAATAGGTCTCCTGAATGACCTCGCGCAGTCGCTTGACCCATTGCTGCTTGACATCGAGGCACGGTGCACGCAGGACTAGGCGGTAGTCGCTCAGCACTGGGGCGCGGCCTGTCCAAACTGCAAACTTGCACTCATCGCCTTCAATGTGCTCTGTCACGCCAAGTTCGGAGGTCTATGAATAAAAAAAAGAAAAATTGATTCAGTGAATTTTATTTTATTTGTCTATCATATACATTGTCATCCACAGCCCAACCTAGCATACCAAGTAGGCGAAAATAATAAAAAGCAATAACAAAAAATTATTAAAAATAATTTATAAGGTTTTCTACACAAGTGGCTCACGTGTGTTGTGTATAAGTAGTGTATTCCGGATTTATTTCAGAGTAGTAAATTAGCCTAAAAACGTGTGTTGTGTCTCAACCAGCAACTTAGTAATGAATATGTATTCAACCGAATCAAGTTATTTATCTCTATAAGAATTAGTGGCAATATTCAATTTATTATAATCAATTGCTTTCAGTGCTTCCATTGATGTGCAGTTATCAAATTAAGAAATAATCACATAAATTACTAAACAAATACCATTGTACCATTGCTTGGGTATTTTATAATAATATTATGTATTTCACATAAATGAAAATGGCATAGCAAAGCAAGCCATGAAGATGCAGAAAGAGATAGGATGACATCAAGGAGATCACTTCAGATTGCTCACCTAACTTTGAAATAAAGAAGGCACTCAATGAGGGTAGATTTTAAAATAATGTAAAAGCTTTTTACTCACCATCAGCCGGTTTTTGTAAATGTATTTGGCTTTGCCATGGGAGTCCTTCACTTCCTTGGCAAGAAGGAGGTACATTTCAAACAGGAATGCTCTTCTCTCCCTTCCTTTGCGCACAAGTCCTCTGGACTCCCAGGTAAGGAAGGCGTCCTGTAGCAGAACCTCCCCAAGGGCCCCTCCTTGGGCGTCTCCTGGTAGACCCTCGACCAGAGAAAGGTGCATGGCATCGTTGGCCTTCTTTGGCACTGCCACCATCACTTCGAGACCATCCTTGAAAGATAAATAACACACAATTAATATTGTAAATCATACACCAAGATAAAAACATTAAACATGTTTTCCCTTTTTTAAGTTGGATAACTTGGTTAGACGCATGTTAGTTGATGAAATACCAACCTTAATTTCTCCCTGTCCTTCGATGCAGCATCCCTGCAGATCTTTGAGTAGCAGTTGGTACTTGGTAATGCGTTGGACTGGTTTGATCAGGTATGCTGCAATGGGATGCTCGACCTGTTAAAAAATGATTACATACATTACTAAACAATGCACAATAGTCATCTGTATTAATGGCCGCAGTTGTTCAACCATATATTCAAGATACAACAAAAATTAAATAATATTGTACCTTATGCTTGTGTTGTAGTTCTTCAAAGAAAGACCCAGCGTGCTGCACCAACAGACTATTAGAGTCGGGCTTATTCTTGCAGTAGAAGACATACATGTCAAACTTCTGGGCCCATGTGACAAAGCAATGGCCCACGTCCTCCGGCATGGTCTCATATTTCTCCAGCTCTTTCAGGAAGATGTGGTTGTGAAATCTGTATATTTCCTCCATGTTGCCGAAGATTATGTCTTCTTTGCCGGCTATGGCGGGAGGAACATTGTTGGGGATACACTTCATCTCTTGCAAAAACGATTTGATACAACACTCCAAGTCTTTCACATAAGTTCGTTCAGTCTGCAGCAGTTCTGCCATGATAAATCTGCAAGAAAAATTGAGATTTATTAATAAAGCCAGAAATTTTAAATAAAAAGACAATTTTTTTACCTTTTAAGAATTGAGATGAATTGTATTGCACCCTGAGATGAATTGTATTGGTGATTATTATACGTATACGAATCCAATTGAATTGATTTTTACTCACTCTTTACGTCTAGCGCTTCTTCGCTTTTCTTCATTGAGCTCTTTGGACGGATGGGTAGACAGCCTGGCTTCCAATGCAGGGTCAGAGCTCCTGTCTCCAGTGCTGCCGGCTGAGGATCCTGCATCCGATGCTACCGTGCTTAGGGATCCGGAGCCAGCGGACGCTGCACTAGAATCATTGGGTCCGGAGACAGCCCCTAGCTGCACACGGAACAGCTCCATGCTGTTACTAAATTCCTTGTACCTACGATGAAAAAGATGTTAATAAATCACAAAAGAAAAAAAATATATACCAGTGTGCAGAAATGTAACAATAGGTGAGTAAAATTTCACACCTCCTTTCGGCTTCAATGACATTATAGATAAAGATTTTGTCTCTTTTAAAACAAGAGAGTGCCATACGTGTAAGGAACAGAGCTTGCGAAACATTAATCAACACTAACTTCTTTGATTAATATGAGATTCTGTTAGGCTGCAGTCTCAAAATTAATGCTATTGTATTTCTATCTTATCAAATATGATGGTGCATCGCAATATTTCCTCAGGAGAAAACTGGCAAAATATATGTTGATGAATAAATATATTGGTGCGTGTGTTGGTTAATAGAGATGAAAACAAAGAAGTAATATGAGCCAAATACAGTAACTATACGTGAAAATATCTTAGGAATTCATTACCTCTTGCAATATGATTGTATACAACACATATACTGTAATTTATTTATTTAAGGAACTTAAACAGTCAATACTAATATAATACACAGAAGAGGATTAAAAAAAATAGACCGATTATAAATGTACACAGATAGTTTGATTTATAGAAATATAAAACTAAGTACTTAATGAATATAAACTAAAATATAAAACAGCAGAACTAAGAAACAAATAAATAAAAAAAATTTAAAGTAATATATAAATTACTCCTGTAGACTGAATTCATGAATGAAAAATACATAAATATTATGAATTTAAAAACAGAAATTGCCTTTAATTGCTATAAAATTAGAGAAGATGCAAGTTTTGGAGAGAATTAATTACCTTGAGTCGACAGCCGCAACCCATTGTTTAATATGGGCAGCATGCGCATGTCCCTTATCCACTAGTCCGTCAGCAAGTTGGGTCAGTAGTTTCACCTGCTCTCTACTTTCTCTAGCTGTCCCCCTGAATTCGGCCTGTTCCCGAACCAGCCGGTCTCCATCAGGAGCCGATCCATCCGAATTCTGAGCCATGTTGTTCAGGGTGACTCCGGGAGCCGCTCTTCTTGCGGCCAGGTACTTCTCGCCGGTGTCCTGGATCCACTCGATGGCCTGGCGGGCCGAGCGCTCGAACAAGACAAACTGTTGGCATTGGTCGAGGCGCTTCTTGCGGATGGTCCAGTGTTCCAGAACCTGAAGAATTAAATAACAGTCAAGAACAATGTTGTCACGTCATATCAACATTATGGTAATTTAACCTGTGAGATTTCATGTGTGGATGTTGAATTACCGATTGGCAATTCATTATCCACACACACAATTTTGAAGTAACTATTGAAGAACTTCAAGAATCCAGCATCTTATCTTCTCCACTCTATGACCAAAGCTGGATGTGATACGATTTTAGATTTTCACAGCCAAAAATATTTTTGTTATTAGTTTTTGAGGTATTATGCCGTGTTGCGCTACCTCCTTCTTTAGCCAACGTTTCGGACAGCGTTGCAGTGTCCATCATCAGGGCAGATGTGTGATGTCCCATCTGCCCTGATGATGGACACTGCAATGCTGTCAAAAAACACGGTATAATACCCCAAAAGCAAATAACAAAAAAAAAGCTGGATGTTTCTAATCATGTTTTCCAATGTTGAATTTACTGAGTAGCTAAACCTACTGAATTCAACACATGAAGGTGTTTTTCTGTGAGAAGACCTGTTTGACCCTGTTGTAAGCTTGTACGAGAAAGTGAAAGTAAATAAACAAAAAAAACTTAAGCAATAACAAAAAAAGGGAAACTTGTCCTTACATTATTCTCCTGTGATAGTAGAGCATCCAGTATGGAGCGAACTCGTGCATCATAAGGTGCCGGGCTGGAGGTGGGGGGGCGCGAGCAGGCTCGGGCACTTCGGGCTGCGTACTTCAGGAAGGTCTCGGCCGTGCGTCTAGCCAGCGTACACGCCTTCAAAAAGGCTTCCTTCTGCTCCTGGTGCTTGCCTATCAACTGAGAAACCTGAAAAATAAAATGACTTAGATACAAGTACTTCAAAAGGTGATTTTTCACATTGAGGCATCAGTGTAAGACAACGGCTAATGGCAGCAATTTGATAAAAAAAATAAAAAGCCTGTAGTGTCCAGCTCTGTTGAAGATGTCGGGGACATAAATAATAATCCATTCCATAACATCAGGATGCGAATGTGCCCATTTAGCAGATTATGCGCTTCTAACACCATTGCAATTTTTCTCCAGTGGTTTCCAACCGGTGGTCAGCGAAACATTCGTTCATTTAAGATTTCGCCCCTTCGCATTATTTTATTTTTCCAAAATTGAAAAAATGGCTCGATGGTAAAAGATTTGCCAAAAATGAAGAGGTGGAACCTATAATTGATGGTTATTTTGAGGTGCTCAATGGTTCTCACTAAAAACAGGGTATCGGGTACTTTTGGGATAACCCTTGTATGTATTGTAATCTTAAACATAATAATGAAATCTTCTGCAGTCCAGTACTCAAAATGATTTACCTGAGAAGCTTTATCAGTTGCAGGTGCCTTGGTAATATCGCTGAGTGCCGAGGCGCCCCCGCACCAGTCTTCGTCGCGGCGGTACTCCCGCTCCAACGAATCCAACACGGAGCACACCTGCTCGGCCGTCTTGTAGAAGTTGAGACTGGCCGTCACCAGCTTGTGACGCTCCTCGGCTAGGGTCACCAACTGCTGCCAGCGCTTGGTCACCTCTTCTGAGATGTCTCTGGAATAGAAAATTATTTTATTAGAGAAATATGGGGAAAACAGTACACCACGAAAATTCCCCTTTCTTATTGAACTATTAAAAAATATGGAGCAAGCAATTTACGATATTTGGTCTTATTAATTTTTGACAAACAAATAGATGTTTCATTGATGCATGTTGTTCCTTTTGTACGATGGTGGAAATAATGCGGAGCTGAAATTAACTGGATTGACCATGTCCAAACCAAAACTGTTTTTTTTTTTTCTAGACATGCTACCCGAGCTCACATTAATTAATCGAGCTCTAATAGGCCACTTGCATGGATTTCATAATGACTTGGAAAAAATCGCGTGGATAGATCTTTTTACTAAGATTACGAAAATGTAAGTAAAATTTTTTAGAAACGTACAGTTTTTTATTTTTAAATAAATGAATCCATTATTTGGGTCCGTGACGTCACTACATGAAAATGTCCAGTCTCCGAAAATGTTCCTATTAATTTTGTAAAATTCCACACTGATTTATTGTTTTTATATGGCAACACTTTGATTTCAGGCGAATTTTTGAATTTGACATTTAACGTTCATTAGATTTATTGTTTGTTCTCTGCGAACTTATCATTTGGTTTGACTTTTTGACAGATGTTATGAAGAGAACCCCGTACATTTTACGCTGTCCGTACGTGTTTTAGAGGTATAATGGTAGTGGTGCTGATTTTAATAAAATCAAATTTTATAATATTCTTATTATTATTATAATTTACAAATACAAGTATATTACATTGGGCTTAGTAATATAGACGTTGAACTTTATTATGATTTATGATCAATTTTTTGCGAATTATACATGGACGCGTATATCGCAAAGTGGAAGAAAAGATAGGTGTCACACAATTTGGCTTTCGAAATGGGTTGGGTACTCGGGAAGCGTTATTTAGTATTCAAGTACTAATCCAAAGATGTAGAGATGTGAATACAAATGTACATGCATGCTTCATTGACTTCCTTAAAGCATTTGATAGAGTTAGACATGACAAAATGATTCAAATTCTGAAAACCTCCGGGATAGACGATAAAGATATAAGGATAATTGGTAATCTTTATTGGAACCAGAAAGGAGCAGTAAGAGTAGAGCAATGTCTAACAAACGAAGTAGAAATAAAGAGAGGCGTGCGACAGGGTTGTATTCTTTCACCTATGCTCTTCAACTTATATTCAGAAGAAATATTCAATGAAGCTCTGCAAGAGGCTACTCAAGGACTTGTTATAAATGGGAAGATTCTGAACAACCTGCGTTATGCAGATGATACAGTACTTCTATCAAGTAACATTGAGGATTTACAACTTTTGCTGAATCAAGTGGTGAAGACTTGTGAGAATTTTGGGCTGGAACTGAATATAAATAAGACAAAATACATGCTCATAAGCAAAAATAACGCATTGGATGAAAATCTTTATATTGCTGGAACAAAACTAGAGAAGGTACAGAGTATTGTATACTTGGGCTGCAATGTAAATGATAGATGGGATCCTTCAGTTGAAATCAAATGCCGCATTGAGCAAGCTCGTGCAACCTTTATCCGCATGAAAAAATTTTCTGCAGTCATGATCTCAACCTTGGATTACGAATGCGAATGGTCAGATGCTACGTGTTTTCGATATTATTTTACGGAATGGAAGCATGGACGCTTACTGAAGAACTTATTAGGCGACTTGAGGCATTCGAGATGTGGATCTACAGAAGAATACTTAAAATAAGCTGGATGGACAGGGTTACAAATGAAGATGTTATGGTTCGGATGAATAAAGAAAAGGAAGTAATTAAAACTATAAAAATCCGAAAACTTCAATATCTTGGACATGTGATGAGACATCCAGAGAAGTATGAGATCCTGCATCTCATAATGCAGGGAAAGATTGCCGAAAGACGGGGCCCTGGAAGCAGGAGAACCTCATGGTTGAAAAACCTGAGACAGTGGTATGGCCAGTCTACCGTGGAGCTGTTCCGGGCTGCAGTAAACAAAGTCCGCATAGCCAACATGATAGCCAACGTCCGTTGAACGGACAGGGCACAAGAAGAAGAAGAATGATCAATAAGATGGATCAAGGAAAAAAATATTTATGAGGTAACATTTTTGTTACGCCTCGTTATTCTCCTGTGCCCTTTCTTGTGGAAAACATTCTTTTTTTTAAAATGATTTTCGGCTAGGTATGTAATTATCGTTTTTTCGCATCTATAAAATTATGTCCCGTCGTTCCGGTTTAAAAAAAATGGTCTGATTTTTCGGCTTGAAATTTTCAAAATATTGCCAGGGTTTCAAAAATATGATTAATACAAAAAAAAAACAGAATGCCTTAGAATATTTGCCTAAACCAGAATTTTTTTTTTAAATGTGATGCAAGTGGGCTATTGTGAGCTTACCCGATTAAATATCTGGCGCCCTTGAGGTGATTTTTCACAAAAACGGCGCTCAATAAATTGTCCAATTATTATTATTATTATTATCACAGACTTTTAATGAATACAGTGAACACGCAGTAATCGGGCCGCTGGCTAATCCGGCGCCCCCTGTAATCTGACACATCAGGATCAGAATATTATTCAGTTCAGTCCAGCAAGATTACAAGAAAAACCTACTTCTGAGAGCCGTATCTAAGGACCAGCCTATAGAAAAAACGTTAAAAGAACTCAACATGAAAGATTTGGTTTTTACTCTTTGTCAATCTTGGAATGCATTGCCCCCAATGCAATGTATACGGGAAGAGTAAAAAATGAGTTCCGTTATTAATGTTGATTTTATAAAAAAATAATGTGCTGAACTTTGAAAAACGGTTAGAAATTAAAAATAGTAATAATCGATTATCGGATGGTTTTTCAGAGTGTGTTAAATTGTTAAAAATGATATATGTAGGTACAATTCCTATGACGTCGGTAGAGAGTGAACGGTGTTTTTCAACTTTAAAAAGAATTAAATCTTTCCTAAGAAATACAATTAGTCAAGATTCATGTTAGACTCAATACATTTTCAGTGCATTGAAAAATGCCTTATTCAATCTATATCAGACTTCAACTCCAGGGTCACCGACATCTTCGCCACTCAGAGACAACGGAGAATCGACCTAATCTCCAAATAGGCAGAATTTTTTTTAATAATTGGATTTATTTTTTTATTTTTTATTTAGTAACTATACAACGTGTCCGGAAACTCATAGTACAAGGGGGAAACTGGTGAATCTACATCACATAGAGAACCCAAAAAAAATTTTTTTTTGGATCTGAGCGTTTCGATTTTAATATTATTTTTTTTCTATTTTTCCATTTTTTCGGCAACTAAAGGGTTAAAAAAACTTTTGAGCCCGGTTTACCCTTCGATGCATTTTATAAGACATTACACAGCTAAAATCAACCCCCTAGTGAACAATTTTTTCAAATTTAACCAAAAAAATTCCACCTTCGGACCCGACTTACTCGAAAACGAAAGCTCAAATCAAAAAAGTTGTATCACAAATCGACTCCGAATGTGATGTAGATTTACCAGTTTCCCACTTGTACTACGAGTTTCCGGACACCGTGTATATATATTATTTTTTACATTTGTATATGAAACATGTTAGTTAGGTGTATATATAAAATAGAAAATATATTCGTAGTCCTACTCACTAGGAGATCCTGTGCTGAGGGGGACTATGCTTTGGATAAGTTTTCAGCGACTTCTATGCTTTAAATTCATTGTTTGGATAAGGTTTTCCATAAAGTTCTATGACGATGTTTTAAGTATACTAGTAAGTTCATTTTCCGGTAGTTCCTTCAGCCAACATTTAATGTCCTTAATGTAGCTATTTTTTTGTTTTTATTTGTTTGATACTAAGTGGGAGTTTGTTATATAACTTTACTGCTAAAAATTCAGAACTTCTTTGTCCAAATGAAGAGTTACACTTTGGTATATTAAGTATGTATATGTGCAAGATTTTTAGCGCACCGATTTTTGTGAGCACCAGCCATCACTGCTCCCCCGTATCTCCCAATCTCCGCAAATCAGGTGACAACACGCAATGTAAGTACTAATGTAAAAAAAAATCTTTTTCCATTTTTTAAATTTGTAATGATTACTGAAGGGGTTAATTTTTTTCACATATATTTGCTTGATCGCCTAGGAAGCGATATTAAAAGAACCCACCTTATTGTCTGCGGATCGTAGTGGTTGGCCGTTACGAGCGCATCGGCCCGGTACTTGACCTGGACGGCGCTGGCGTGGGTCCGCTCCACGGCCACCTGGAACTGGTCGTGCTCTCTCCTCAGCCTCTCCGCATCGGCCAGAGCACCCGGCACGCTGAAGGAGGCCGCCAGCATGGCCTCTCCATTGCGGATCCAGCTGATTACTTGTTGAGCATCGTTTTGGAATTGTCCTGAAATCAAAATAATGATATTAGTTTATGTTGTGGACTGATTGATACAATTTCCTTTATGAAATCATTGATATTAGTTAACTTGTGCATTGTTATACCGCAACTGAAGCAGTCACATTTGTTTACCTAATACAACAAGTAGTATACCTACCCGAGCTAGACATCGCATGTGACGTCTTCATTCTATCTTTGGTTCTGTATTCATTCTGTCTTCCATTTTCAAACAAAACGCATAAGAAGGAAGAGGGAGAATGTCGATGACATCCATTTGAGCTGTCGCTGGGACTGGTGAATCTTATATATTTTATTATACAGGGTGTTAGGGGACGTACTTGACTTACTTTAACCAGTGATTCCTGACATTATTTGGAGTAAAAAATGTAAATGAAATTTTGGTCTCCGGTGACATTTTTGATGTTTTTTTTTTTTTCTACAAAAGCATTAAAAAATGGTAGTTGTTGAACAGTTGGAGGCAGGATAAAGGGTTCGTCGGACACTCGGCTGAGTGACCAGTGACGACATGCGGAAGAATTTTTTTTTTGTTTGATTTTGTAGAAAAAAACTTTGAAAAAAAAAAAAAGTCGTCAAAAAAAGTCATCGGAGAGCAAAATTTTATTAAAATTTTTTGCTCCAAATAATGTCAGGAATCACTGGTTAAAGTAAGTCAAGTACGTCCCTTAAAACCTTGTATTGTAACATCACATAATTTAGTTTGAAAGTGTTATGCGAGTGATGTATATGGTGCACTGACGAATAGTACAAACCGTGGAACATTGTATTAGTCATAAACACTGTAAACAAATGTGCATAAATCCTTCTCTGCCGAGCAGTAGAATACCCGAAGGAATCTAAAATGATTGTTACTGAATATTGCTACAAGAAGTAGTCAATTGTTTATTGAAATATCTACCATTGACAAGTTCATATTTTTGTGATCCGCACTGCAAGCATATTAAAAGCTTGTAAAATAAGCAAGTCATATTCAATCAGTTTTTTACATGTTTACTTTGGATTTGCAAAACACATTAAATAGAGGTATTTTATTTATCACTACATTAATTGACTCTCCGGCGGAATGCGTACACGTCAACTTTTACTCCACTGATGTACTGATAGTATTTGGATAAATGCGTGCAAACAGTGTAGTCTGAAATGTTGGGAATTACCTTTATGCTTATTAAATTAGTTCTAGCTGCTCTGTGATACTTCGTAAGTGGCTATTGTTGACTCTTGTTTACTGCAGTCGTACTTTGATTTATTACAAATTAAAAAAAGTGCATGTATTGTACGACGGTCCAGTAAGTTATCTAATCTTAAAAATGTCAGAAACAACCTACCACAAAATTGCATTCTCTATGGCGCTGCTGCACTTCGAATTATAAGGGGCCTGCTATTCAACAGTAATAGTAAAAATTACTAACAGTTAAAGGTACAGCTGGGACCTGCGGGTGGTGGGCAGGGCCGGATTAACCATGTCGGGGCCCCTAGGCAATGCACGTCTCGGGGCTCCTTTACCAATGGCGGACTAACGGGGGGGGGGGGGTTGAAGGGGCACTTGTTCCCTTGATCAAATCCTTAACAAGACTTTAAAGGGGGGGGGGGAGGTTTTAATTTTTTTTTCTGAATTGTAAGACATGTCAGTATATTGAGTATTTCGTCAAAATTTCAAGTAAATCGGAGCAAAACTAACGAAGGTACAGCGTTTCAAGCGACCGGCCCTCATGCTCGATTTAAGTGTATTTCGAGTATAAAAAAATTTAAATCGGTGTAGCGAAGCAACGAATAACTAAAAAAAAGTAAAATACAACTATGTTTACATATTTCCTTTAATTATAGACTTTATATTTATTATTTGTGCATGATGTGAACATTAGATATTTATTGAGTAATAACCTAGTTATTATAATTTGTTGTTTTCTTTAATGCGTGGACCTAATGTTATTAACCTGTAAATGTTCCTAATAAAAAAAATTAAAACATCTTGAAAGGTGACTTTTTCCGAAACTTCGGTGCTCACTAATTGAAGCAAGTAATTTTTTCTCGGGAAGCGGGGCCCCTAGCCGATGCGGGGCCCATAGGCAGTTGCCTACTCTGCCTTGGGGATAATCCGGTACTGGTGGTGGGCGACACGACTTGTAACAAACTTCACTTACGAAAATGGTTTTGCATAAGGCCCAGCGTCAGAGATGTATTCGAAGTAGGGTTTTTAAATTTCAACCACACAGAAGCTAGAGTATTAATACTATCAGATTTTGATATTCCATTATTGGCAGCTTGTTTTTGATTGAAGAGACGCCCCTTACATTTTCAGATTTTGAAGGAAAGAATACTGAAATATGTTTGATATTAAATATGCACTAAGAATATGTTTGTTATCTTTGCTAATCAGATATCCCCAATGAAAGGTTTTCTTTAAAGTCATTGATACGTAAAAAGAATACAAACCTAATTGAACACATTGTTCAAGCTTGACCCTCTTCATCTCGGCGAGGTCCTCTAGCTCCATCTCGCGCTCGTGAAGGAATTCCAGTAGCACCTGGACGCGGGTTTGAGCATTGTACTGCGCATCAGCCATAACACAGACGCCAGAAGACTCAAGCACCCCAGCCAACTCCTGGCCTTGTTGTAGCACCTGAAAAGAACGAACAAAATATAATAAATAATGGAATAAATGTGGAACTCACTGGGTGCTTGACCCGTGCTGAGGCCCTAGATTTAAGACATCGGTTGATGATGAAAAGTACCCTAGCCAAAAATATCCAGTTTTTGATGAAAGATATCAACAATTTAAAGTTAAACTATCAGGTGTAACATGTACGATTGTGACCACCAATATAGTGTGGCAGTAAAAACTGTAGGTGCTAGGGGAGTGACAGGTGCCAACGCTTTTTGTCTGGGACACTGATGCTGTAATAAAAGTATGGAAAAGCTGAGTGAACTAAGTGAACACTTGAACTCTTATCAATATAATATGGAAAATTTGATCTCATCATTGCAAATGTACTCCTCCAACTTATAATCAAATCTGGGATTACGTGTTTAGAGAAAATCGCCACTGATCAGGAATACAATGAATTATAAAAACTAGGTTTTGTTGTAAAATTGTAAAGCAATTTTCTACCCTTTTTTCTTCTATTCGGGGAATTTATTTAAACAGTATAAATTTCATTAGAAATTTAAATTGCCAGTCATTAAAAAAATTGTTCTCAACAAGAGCAGTTTGAAGTTGATCAAATATTCTTCACCTTGGACAGAACTAATGTGATTGTTATGGGGCAGTTGTTGGTCGAGTTGGAGCGGTTTCCCTTCTATGAAATAGCATGAATCATAGCGTATAATATGAGGACGACCCCCCCAAGGTATAAGTACTGCGGATTTGTAGAATTTGAGACTCTCTCTGATATGGAAAGATTGACAGTAATACTTAAGAGTTGTGAATAATGGTATCACGCGGTATATATATTACGAATGACGTCTTTGCCTGTCGCGGTTACTTTGTCGCGGTGACTTCACTGGATCACAGTGGATTCGAGGACCCAGCTATTTTTGGAACCAGTTCCTATCGGATTTATAAAATCGTCACTTCATTTGGATAGGGTTTTAACTGAATGACCTTTGAATGTTAAAGCATTTATTTTGCTCATCTCTATTCCCAAAATAATTTTCAGAACCATCTGTGTTGTATTTTCGTAGATATATGTATGACATAGTTCTAACATCAAGCATTTTCAATAATAATTAATTTTACAAGGTTCTATCATAACTTACACTCTCTATTTTGTTTGTATCTGAAAGTTGATGGTAAATACGAGGCACATTATGGTTCGTCACTTCATTTGGATAGGGTTCTAACTATGCCTTACCATTTTCTAAGGTTTCTAAGTTTCCAAAGACGAATTTTCGTAATCTATCTATATAAATAAAAATGAATCGCCGAAATGTATGTACGCGCATAACTTCCGAACGACTGCACCAAATTGGATAATTTTTTTTTTCTTGTATTCGTTATTAACAGGACAAGGTTTGTATAAAACTACTGATGAGCTCTGGCATAATGAAAATATGAATCGCCGAAATGTATGTACGCGCATAATTTCCGAACGACTGCACCAAATTGGATAATTCTTTTTTTCTTGTATTCGTTATTAACAGGACAATGTTTGTATAAAACTACTGATGAGCTCTGGCGTAATGAAAAAAATAATCGCCGAAATGTATGTACGCGCATAACTTCCGAACGACTGCACCAAATTGGATAATTCTTTTTTTCTTGTGTTCGTTATTGTCAGGACAAGGTTTGTATAGAACTACTGGTGAGCTCTGGCATTATGAAATTGTATAAAAAAATTGCAATAGGTGGCATGCAAGCTGTTTGAAAACTGAATGTACCGGGACTGAATGTATGGAATGCGGCAGGGAAAAGGAGGAGGTAAACTCGGGTAGGAAGTTCGCGGGAGGGGGGGAGGGTAACACGGGAGAGGGAGGGGAACCTGGGAGGGTGGAGGGTAACTCGGGAGGGGGTTCGCGGGACGGGGGAAGGGGGAGTAGATTGGGGAGAGGGAAGGTGAGAGTGGAAGGGGTCGCGGGAGAGGAAAGGGAGGCAGAAGGGGAACGGGACGAATGGGAAAGCACACGCAGGGAGAAACAATTTGTTTATTAAATTGCATAGCAACGCATGCCGGGAACCAGCTAGTCTATTTAACAATTTTAGGTATTTTAGTTTATCATATTTTAATGGAAATTATTTAAATAAGACATGGCCCTAGCTAGGAATTGCTAAAATAGGGAAATGTAATTAGAACCTTGTGCAATTAATTATTATGCCTTAACTTGTTGCACAAGGTTCTATTAGCATGTTTAGGTATGTTCTAAAATGGTAAGTATACGTCCTATTTAAATACTTTCCTTTAAAATATGTTCAATTAAATTACTTTACACAAGATTCAACCTCAAACCCGGAAATTGATAAATAGATTATGAGAAATCGTCTTTGTAAACTTTGACACCTCATATCTCAGAACAGGGTGAAGTGAAGTTAGAACCCTATCCAAATGAAGTGATGAAATTGTAAACGGGGCAAAGCCGAACCAAAAGCCACTCGCAGGGCCTAGCAACAAAAACGGAGCGGATTTTTAACTGCTAGTTAATTATTAATGAATAAGAGACAGTGCATCACAAACCTGAAAAGTAGTGTTTTGCATCTGCGTCACACTCTCGTTGTGTAGCCTCAACAGCTGTTCGGCCTGCTGCATGTCCCGAGTGAGTTCGCTGTGCTGCAGTTCCTCCGCCCACATCTCCAGTTGAGAGGACACCTGCAATAGAAGACAAAACTTTCTTTACTAAAAATCAAAATGTATGAGAAAGATAACTCCTGGGTTATTATTTTATCTAGGAATCAAACCAAAGAAAACAGTTATTTTGACAATCAATCAACAGATGGTGATGTAAAGCGAGAGTAAAATAGAAAATGTCAATGCTGCTGTTAACCAGGCAAATTATACTAAGAATTGGACCACCAATATAATATAATGTATTATATTATAGCAAGTACAGTACAAAAATCTAGATCAAACACACATTTTTTTGTCAAAAGTACATCCCATAAACACCTCCATAAATTAAAATTTTAAAGCCCTGATATAGTAATAAATAAAGAAAAAGTTGTGCAACACAATTGTATTGACAGAAAGTAGTTCACCATAGGGGACGTTCAAGTATTCAAGTAATGCAATTTTTGAAGATTTTTTGACCCCCCCTCCCCCCCCATGTAACGCGCCGTAACGTTTTTCCGTACCCTCCGCCCAGTATAGTTTAAAAATTCTTTTTGCGTCGTTTAACGGTCTTCAGAGGAAGGAAGCAATTTTTTTGTGTGGACATGTTTTTTTTTCGATGTTGGTTTATTTTCATGGGTTGATATCGATGACATTTCAATTCAAATTATAATGCAAACATGCTCACAAGGAGATTCAACAGGTGCAGTCCTCTGGAGAAGAAGCAACTATTCCAGACGAATTGCATGAGCTTTTATACTAGCATACAAGGTGTCATGAACACACTATGAGTACAGTACAATCACGCAAACAGGGCGCTCGGCCTCCCTTGGCGATGCAGTGCCTCGCAGATTTTCGCAGAGGGAAGGGTTCATGGGTCCATTGCTTTGATATGCCTCAGAGTAACTGGGACGAGTCAGCGCTACCGGAGATCAGAAAATACTCTTTTCCAGGCCGTCACCCAGTGGCAGGGAGCGGCCCTGCACCATAGATGCAGAATTCCCCTCAAGCCACGGTAGTACTTGTCCTAATATGTTTACCATTTTATTTTATATCGAATTTCATATTACGTATTTTATTTAGGTGTAAACTTTTATATGGCAGAGTATTACATTCACCGCTCTGTGCAGCTGAATTAAACAAATTATTATAAATTCTTAAAAATGTACATCTAAAACTTATGTTCAGTAATTACCTCGAGAGCATCTCGTTCGAAGATTCGCAGTCGCAGACATAGGTCCAGACGCAGTTTCCGGGCGGCCCATAGCTCGTCTAGCTCAGCCCTCCTCTGGCGCAGGCGGTCCAGGGCGCTCTCTACAGCCGCCACTGATCCAGTGCTGTCCATATCGCTGACAGACCTGCAAACAAGGAAATTAAATAAATTAGAAAAAAATCATACAACAGAAAAATTATTTCGATTTGGGAATTTTTATTTTTGTTGTTTTGTTTTTTTATATTAACTCTGTGTCCGTGTGTTTGGGGAAATGGTGTGGGAGATTTTTTTATTATTATGTTTTAATTATTGAAGAAACTAACTAACTAACATACAAAATAGTTAATAAGTCAGATTAATATTCAATATGTACCTATTAATAATAAATTAAAAAATCAATCATTATGAATAATTTTATTTTTAACTTATTCAAAATGGAGTCGTAGACTACTTGCTACAACACGGTTCAAGCTAGCGGAAAAGTAGGGAAAATCTTTAAAATGTTAAAAAAAGTGTAATAAAATAACAAATCAAAAATAGCTCTGTACTATAAATTGGAGAAAAAATAAACACAATTACCATTTACCATAAAACAATAACCATACAGTAAATAGAGAATTCGCTTTCTTCCTAAATTACTAAATTATTTTACAGCAGGTTGTTGTACATAATATAGAAATGTGGTTTACATAATAGTTACATGCGTTAAATTGTTGTTTTTAAAGGTACACAATTTTAAATCAATAAATCGTAAAATTCGAAATTCATAGAATTCCTTCACAGAATAATAGCTGATGAAAGTTATGAATCAAAAATAGAGTAATCTTAAAATACCAGGCTTTGTATTTTTAAAAGCTAATTTTATTTTATTCATAAAACCAAATTATCATTGTCTGTTATATAACGCAAATGTGGAATTTTTTAATGTTTTCTTCCATAATAATTATTTTTTAACCCCTCAAGCTAATTTGTTCGCTTTTGAGAACAGTTACATAGGTCTCATAGAAATCGTTGTGTCTCTCTTAATATCATCAGAGTGAGCAATGTGATCTAAACGGTGTTAGAAACAGAAAATACCACGCTTTATATGAAAAAAGTTAACCAGAGAAGAATTAAAATGTACAACTTTATGAAGCCAAAGCTTCCAACTACGGAATGCAATCTCGTTCGCGCGAGATCTCGTTCTTGCGAGATCTCGGCCCTTTTTAGCGAGATTGATCTCGGACTAAAAAAGGGCGAGATCTCGCGAGTTTAACAAGATTGCACTCGAGCATAAAAACGTCTTATTCGAAGCGCGGACTGACACGGACGGAGTTTGGTGCGCGTGAGGCGGCGGCCTGAGGTAGCGGTCGCGGGACGAGGTGTCTCTCAGATTCGTTTGTGCGTGCGATTGGTCGAAAATTAAGCCGGCGTGCAGCGTCATCAGCGCGCATTTTTTATGTTTACTGATAGTTGTTGCTAGCTAAGGGAACGTACCCATACTACGTGACCAACTTTTTGAAAATTTTAACCCCCCCCCCCCCCACCCCGGTGACTAAAAACCTAAGCCCCCCGCCGCTCATTTGTACCAAGCGTGATATTTCGAAGACCCCCCTCCCTGAACGGGTTACGTAGTATGGGTACGTTCCGTAACGTGTTACGTGATTGAGTTTGATTTCATTCGAGTTTTTTTTTGGTAATTAATGCAAAAAAGTTTCTTATTTGAAGTTGTTAAGTTTATTTTTTTTTTAACTTCTCGTTGTTTTGTTTTGTTTTTTTTTTGTTTTTTTTAATATTTTTTTGGTACATACATTGGTAATTTTACAATACATAGAGGCTTTTTTAAATAAACATTTAAAAAAGTAGAGAAAAATACAAATTAGCAGATTAACCAAAAAAATCCCATATAGGTATCGCCAGTTCGTGGGTATACTTGTGTGTTTTTAAAACAGTAAAAAATTACTCATATACATAAGTACATTATATCTTTGAAGATATTAAAAAATAAAATTAAATTAACAAAAAATAAAATTAGTGCTTACTGAATTACAATTCAAACGACATTTTAAGTAACATCAGGTTTATGTGACATTACAGCAAGTAAGTGTTTGCATCAACGGTATTTATCCAAGACTTTATAACATTTTTGTATTTGCTGTAGGACATGTTTTTACAATCAATTTCTGTAGTCTTATACAGAGAATTATACATTTTTGCTGTAGGACATATTTTTACAATCAATTTCTGTAGTCTTGTACAGAGAATTATACATTTTTGGTGTAATAAAATATGCATGTATTTGCGCTAGCCTAGTTTTACACAGTGAAACTTCAAATACATTATTTAACCTATTACTAAATCGGTTTTCGTTTTTTGGAAAAATAATATTTCGAGAAAATATATATATTAAACATTGAATACAGTAAATTTTTCTTATCTCTAAGCCCCGCCGCACATGCTCACACTCGCATTGGCCGTCACGAGCCGCGTGCGAGTGAGTGGCAGTATTTAAAACCTATGGCGCAGTACCAAACTCCGCATTTGCTCTCACGTGTCGATGTAGGCACATGGCACATACATGAGCGTGTACGCGCGTGTCTTCTAAATGACCGAGACATTGTTTTCGAGTGGCAGTGGCGCGAGTGTTTGCAAAATGAAAGAACTCAGTGAAGTTGTTCGAAGCGAAAAATGTTTATACGACGTAAAACACCCAGATTATATGAATACTTTTTTAATTTTTCTTCAGTACTAATTCGTTCATGACCACCATATCCTTGATCTTCTAAATCTGGAAGCAATCATCGAAGGTACTTCTTTAAACCTCCCATACACACAAGCCCTGCTTATTTATGGGGGTACATCAAATACATATATTGTGTAATTAATTATTGTATAAAATTTATTGTAATTTATGTATCATTTTGTGAATAAAAAAAATGTTTCCTAGTCATTCTAAAATAATTTTTAAATTTTTCGTCTGAAAACTCAGAAGTTAATTTGAATTCTCCATGTGTTTTCCTTTTGAACATGTAAGAGCTCTTCCATATTTTTTTCCGTGTGATTTTCCTATTAACAATAATCTATTTAAAAACTGACTGATGTACGATTCGTGTAAGCAAATGCGGACACACACGTGTCCACCAATGTCAATGCGACATTGGCGCAGTGTCGTGAACGAGTGCGAGTGTGGGCATGTGCGGCGGCCGTAACAGTCAAACTTCTTGGAATAATTGCAGAGAGGGGTAGTTCATATCTTATCGTATTAATTTTTGGGTTATTTCTAGTGGCTTAATGTGCGTATTATACACACCCCCCCCCCATCCAATTATTCCAAAAGAACTGTTTTATTACTAAAGGATTTTTGTTTGATATTAGAAGAGAAAGGTTGTTTGTTTCATTTGTTATTTGATAGATACGTACGTCAAAGTTTACTACGAAGTTTATTAAAAAATTACAGACAAATACGTCAAACAATGTTTGATGCATAAAAGTCTATTGAAAAATTCGTAAAAAAAAAATGTTTATCTTATAATACTTATGATTATTATTATTTTTTTTTTCTAATTTATTCAAATATTGTGATTATTTGCAAAAAAAACACACAAACTGCCAATCTCGCGAGATCTCGAAATTGGCGAGATCTCGCAGTATTGTTATTCTAAACTCGCGAGATCTCGCTTAAGCCCCAATCTCGCGAGATTTGCATTCCCTACTTCCAACCGCAATTTGAAAAAAAGAATTTTAAACTTTGTGATTTTTTCATTAATTATATTTACATGAAACATGAAACGACAAAAAAGAGTGGTCACCTATAAAGTTTGTAATAAATTTGTGTAATAAAATATGTGTGTAATTTTGTTTTCGTTATCAGTAAGTTTAGTTAGAAAAAAATAAGGTGAGTTATTTTTAAAATGTAAAACGTTATGTGTTTGCTTAAAAAAATAAGTATTTCAAAAATTATGTTTATTTCCCCAACAAATAAAATTTGAAAGCGTATTTCGACAAATTGAAAATATAGTTATTAGTTTTCGGATACGTTCAGAAATATTCTATTTATTTGGATTTTATTGCAAAGCGAAACTATTCTGATCTTCTGCCTGACTACGTCCGAGGCCTGAGGGGGTTAAATAATCCAGTGCTATATTCTCCAGCGTCTCCGGAAACCTATTGTTTAGTAATGTCTTCATAAATAATCTTTCGCTTGTCAATCTTTATAAGTTTTTGAATTCTTAATTTATATATGAACTCTATAACTTATTGTATATTTTAAAGTAGATGGTTTCATCAACTGCATGCTTGAAATTTTTTATGCAACTAAAATGAGAATAAAACTATTTTTCTGTTGAAAAACTGTTATGAAAATTGAATAAGATGGTGACAAAGCAACATAAAAATATTTGCTTATTGGGGAAATATGTTTAAAAATACTAATAATTAAATACCACAATTACGTACTCAATATCTACACAGTGTCATAAATTGAATACGAAATTATAAATACTTGTAATATCATTTGTATACTTCAAAGAAATTCATGTACGTACATAGTCATATTATGTCTAATGAACATAGCAAAAAACGGATAACAGAGTTATTAAGGCATTCTTTTCATATTACGATCGCTGTCAATTAACAAGCAAATTACCCTCTGGGAATCCGCAGTGAAAGTGACGAACAATACACAGATAATTTAATCAGATGTTCAATGAACCAGTCCAATCAAGAACCGTTAATCATTGATATTACGATGAATACATTAGAATAATCGCTAATGCATGAACGCGGTTATAACACGGCTGTAACCGGGTTATAACACACACTATATATACAAGAACGGTTTTTTCTTGTAATAAAATCAAAATGTTAAAGCGATCTAACTTAAATAAAGCAGCGTTTTTTTCCATACAATCAAAAAGTACTCGCCAAATAATCGGCGAGAGTTATTAACTTATTAAGAATTGATATTTCTCACGAATTCTACATCCAACCCATTGAATTGATTTCACATTTAGTCGGTCATGTTCCGCGGTAAAATAATATTATCATTCCTACTCATTTTAGCGTAACTTGAAATTAAATAGCAATAAAATTAAAATAGAGAAAGTGGTAGTCATAATTAAGATCTACTATTTTTATAGAATTTTCTGAACTCAATAAGTATAGTTGGTTTCAAAATGCATTTATGTAAATTAACTAAAGGATAAACGGTTTATGAAACGTGAGACACGGAATTAGCTAGCGAAATATCCTATACAGAAACACAGAAATATCAAATGATGTTTCGAAACAAAAAATCGAAGACACAAAAATGATTTTTTTTCGTGAAAATAACTGCTAGAATATCGAAATGCTGGAATAAAATTGAATCGTTCGAATTTAAATAGATTAATTTTGTAAAAGATTGAATTTGAACCGATTATTTTTTTAGAAAATAATTATATAAATAGTTGAAAGATTCGAACACTTTAAATCGATCATTTCGGAATGCCTGTCGATAATTCCCATCACTGCACGGAACATTACGTATATTGAGAACATCGATTCCGCAACTTTAGCTTTACATAACAACTTATCGCATTAGTGTTTACGCCTCAAGAGCTGCCCCATATTTATATTTGTCATGTAACGGATAAAGGGGAGTGTTGGCCGAGCTCCTTTTTTTAATTCGAAACAGTAAAAGAGATGACAACAATTTTTGATCAATACTTCTGACTTTTACAAAAATATTAACAAGAAATCGTTATCATTAAGTTTGTCATTGCAAAGCGCACAAATAAACGTGCAAGTGAAATAAAACCGCGCTACGCAAGTGTTATATTATTTAATTAAATGAAGATAATATTAGCGAAACTCAATCGAAAATCTGGAAGCGGAAAAATCAGAAAAATAAATTGGCACCTCTGGGACTCGAACTCAGAAAATGAATATAATGTTGGTAGCTCTTAGTCGATGTATGATACAGTTAAAAGTGACCGAATTGGACTTAGACACCTTAGCTCAGTTGGTAGAGCATTTGCCATGTAAGCAGAGGGTCCTGGGTTCGAGTCCCAGAGGTGCCAAAATCTTTTTTCTGATTTTTCTGTCTCCAGATTTCGATTGAGTTTCGCTAAAATTGTCTTCATTTAATTAAATATTACAATTTGAGGTTTTACTCATAAAGTTTTAAAAATAAATATAAAAATGTTATATTATTATTATTACGGAAGAAAAGATAATGTGACGTACCTACATGCAACTTACGTACAAGAGGCATTCGATTGAAATTTTCAATAGTTTTGACCTTAGCAAATGAACAAAAATTTAACTATTAAAATTATTAAAAAAATATATATTTATAAACTACTAGCATCTGTATTCGTCACACTAGATCGAATCAAAATGACATAACAAACATTCCAAGCTATAAACCGCATTCGGGCAAAGAAACTACATTTATTTCAAAATTCCACAATATCCTTCCCCCAGTATAAAACGAATAGAAAATTCAATGAGTACCAATCAGGAAAAAAATCTGGCTGAGAGAGGGTTAATGAAAAAACAAACGACGATTAAAACAAAATTAAATAACATTAGTCCGCCCCAGCACATGACCCATACTAAGGAAGACTGATAAATACTATCTCTACACTAAACTTACATTCACCATAATATTTTGTATGTACAGTGTTTTATACAGTCGGTAAAAAAACACACATGAATTTTGAGTAACCACATTATTGTTATCAACTTCATTTCCTATCCAACAATTCAAATGGAAATATTTATAAAACATTACATCGAGAATTAATCCGATAAGCCGCCATCGAATGAGGATGATGAATTCTTTGAGCGCATTCCGCAACGGAATTACCGATACAAAGTTATTTCGCTATGCAAATTTCAATCATATCAAAACCTATGAAACTGGATACGAGTGTACGTGTAATAAGTTCTGGCCGATCATACTGTTGCTACTTATTGTTCAACGTTGATGGTTGATTGACAGTCGGTAAATTGAATTAATCCCCCATAATAACCATGAAAACACAGCAAAGGGAAACTTGCTTTGAAACAATAGGTGGGGCGCTTGTGCGGCCCGTTTGGGGAATTATCGGTTAGCCCGTTGATATCCATTGTAGTAACGACCTATTGTACCTAAACCTACGTTAATTATTTGAAAATATCAAATTGCACAAAGTAAAATGTGTTAAATTCGATGATATGCCTTTGTTGGCAAATGAAAAACATCAGTTTTCGATTACCCTTTGTATCCTTTGCAACACATTTTTCTCCGAATTTCGTCTCAAATTTCGTCCATGACAAGGCCGAAGGACATAACTGATATATTAATTGTCTTTGTGTTTAATTCGTAGAACTCCATTTTAATTTTCAGAAATTTAATTAAAATTAAATTTGATAATGTTATTATCGAGTTCTGCAAGTTTTTTGGTTAGTGTTTTAGTTACAGCTGTTTCGACTTGTAAGGTCATTTTCAAACTGTGGTGAAGCCACGTACGGACGACTTATTTATAAGATTTTAAATGTCAATTTTGAAGGTGTCTAAGTTGATTTATTACCGGTTAAACCAATTTGTAGAGACACTAATTGAGTGAGTGCTAATGTGGGATTCGGAGTATTTCCCTTTGGTTTGCCTTGCACTAAGTGTAAGGGTTTTCTTAATTGATTTAGAATGACGTTATTGCTATGACTCATTTAAGTGCATTATATTTTTTAGGTTTGGTAAACATACTAAGTAGTGGGGAATAAATAATTTTCCTTACTTTATTAATTAGCGTTATGTTGGGGTCATTCGTTCGTTTATTGATTTCTAATTGTTCAAGCAAATTTAATCTAAGACCCTTTCCTTCTATATGTAATGGTTTTGGCTGGTTATTTTTAAGTGGAACGTGATTATTCACTAAGAGATGTTCGGCGAATTTTGAAGAGGTGTTTTTATTTTTATAACATCTTATATGTTCTTTGAATCTAGTTGAGAGTGCCCTACCTGTTTGTCCGATGTACGTAGCGTTACAGTCGGCGTGGTCACATTTTAATTCATATATGCCACCGTTATTGAGTTTAGGATTTCTACTTTTTGAGTTTTTAAGGCTTGTTCCCATATTATTATTGGTTCTAAAAGCTATATTTAAACCACATTTTTTAATTTCTTTTGCAATTTTTAAAGATATTGGGCCGAGGAATTCGAGACATGCAAATTTTTCTATTTTTTTGTTATGTACCGGATATATTAAATTAATTTTATTTTTGTATTTCTTGTTTTTTATTATTTTTTCAATGTTTTTTGCCTCGTAGCCGTTATTAATCGCGATTGTTTTAATAGTTTCCTTTTCTTTTACGTATGCTTTATTATCTAAGGGAATGTTAAGGAGTCGATGTACCATTGAATGGTAAGCTGATAATTTGTGGGACCAAGGATGAGTTGAATTTGCATTTATCGTAGTAATTGTCAGATGTAAAAATTTAATTTTACCTTCGATCTCATATTCAACTGTGAAAAAAAAAAAAAAAAAAAAACTGATATACATTTTTTTTTTATAATGTTTATATTGTACTCTCCTAAACTTCTTTGGTTGAATGACTCTCATGTTCCAAGTTGAATGGTTGATCTAAAAGTGGATACCTTACCATTATAGCTATATATGAACTAACGCAGAATTAAATTCGCTGATGAATCGATAACATACTTCAGCAAATAATTAATTAATTGACACCGCGGGTATTGAAAGACTAACATGAAAGTCTGATATTTTTATTTGCAGCTATCTTAAACATGACCGAATCGAATAGGGACACATTAGCACAGTTGGTAGAGCACTGACCCGGCAAGTCATAGGTCCTGGGTTCTAGTCCCATATGTGACAGTATCTTTTTCTGATTTTTCTTTTTCAGATTTTCGATTGAAATTCGCTAATATTGTCTTCATTAATTAAATATTACAATTAAAAAAAAAAAAAAAACACTTTTGTTAACGAAGGCGTTAAATTATATTTCCGGCTACGACCAGCTGGGTGAATGTTGCTCTGATGATAACCAACATCCGAGAGGAGAGGGCACCAGAAGCCGAAGAATCTTTTATTATGTAGTTAGGTATTTACCTTTTCAATGTCAAATTTTGCAATCTTTCACAACAGCATTTTCACAACCGAACCTTTCAAAATTGTAACAAACACAAGATTTAAGTAATTAATTAAGACTTAAGTAATTAATTTACTCCCTTTTATTTAAACAGGGATTTATTTTTGAAATAAAATAACAAAATGTTTCAAGTTAAAATGTACAATTTACAACGCGCTCGTTTAACATTGTATGGATAGACACTATTCAGCGAATGGCCAGCTTCATTACCCGCCTCAGGAATCAGACAATAGGGGATTAAATACCAACAAAGCCTCGGGAACTAAAAGACCAAGAGGGCTCCGTAATAATATCCATTAATTCAAGGCAAGGATTGTTTACAAACTTCGGTAGCTTTAACTAGTTACCTACCTTAATAAAATCCCGTTTTTGAGAGCTATAATTGTTTTTGTAAACATTTTAATATGTACGTACATAATATGATAAAACATGTATTACAGGAATCAAATACATTTAATTAAAATGATTACTTTACCTAGCTCATGCGCTATACCTGAAAAGAGCGACGTAGTTCGACAAAAACTATTATTTGTTGTTGTAAGTCGAAGGACTGGGCATGAACTTCGTTAGACTAAAATAATAATATTTGCTGCCCCATTAATCGATGGAAGTTTGAACAAATAAAAACAACGTAGAACTATAACCATCAAATCACTTGGCTTATTAATTGTTGGAAGTCGGAGAATTAGACTTTGTTAGACTTAAACATTAATTTACGTACTTAGCTCATTACTTGGTCAAAGAAAATCATTGACTAACTAACTCGTTCATTGATGGTGGAAGTCGAATGACCAAATGAAAACTGTGTGAGATGAAAGCCATTAACTTTGCTAGCCTAATTTGTGGAAGACGATTCTTTAATATCATTCAAAATCCAAGGGCCAAAAATATCACGTCCCAAACTCACAATAGCCCGGTTGCGCATTGAAATCCTTCCAGCGATTTATCCACTAAATTGTCAAACAATGTCCACCAATGACTGAACAGTAGCGAGGGGTTCCCAGGAACGATATACCACACGACATACTCGTGAGAGACCAGATTACACGAGCAGTATGGTAATGTCTCACAACATTAACATAGAGTCCGAAACGGAGTTCGACTGATATCATTCAATTACAAAGAGCGCTGGACAACGTGAAGATGCTAGCTAAATTATCCTGTTGTTGAATTGATACGCTATAAATGTTAATGCAAAACATTACAGAAGAATATCGTTGAGCAATCATTTACACCACTACATGTTCAGAAAAAAAATAAATAATTTAATGTTGTTGGTGATATTCAAAGCAACAGGTGAATGTGTTCTTTTCGGTGTAATTTGTGCAATGACTTACACCAAATCGTGAATAAAAGTAATTTGCAAGATTAGCGGAACATGTCCCAATACCATGTTATTATCATGACAATATTAGGTACTTCTCCGTGATAAAATGCTATTTGACAGTAATTTTTTTTAAATATAAATGCCACTTCCGTGGCAGAGAGGTACGATCATTAGCCCTGGGACCAGAGGTCGTGAAAAAGAAAAATTAAAATAAACATAAAAAACATTTGCAACTCTCGGGAGGCCACCAATCAGAACAGAAATATTGGCGTTATTTGAATAACCAAATCTGTAAAGTCAAGCAATTCCCAACTTTCATTCCACCCCCAAAACCCCTACAATCCCCCCCCCCCCCTCTTCCTCCGCCTCTTCTTCAACGTCCCACAAAGTATTCCGCAAATTGGAAACGACAGTTCCACCGGAACAAACTCAATACACATCAATACACACAATAAATAGATAAGTATACATAATGCAGAATAGTTACCTCCATTTCTTGCACTGGACCGTCGACTTATTCTTGAATTTGTACATTCTCCTGTTATTTTTAATCATCTTGTATGATTACTATCGCTGGCACAACAGAAGTAAGACATCAATATCCGAGGTGAGACATCAAGCAGCGAAGGGGGCAACTTCACCCACGGGCTTCAAGAAACCCATCCGAACGTACTTATTGAGTGGGGAACTTAGAACTTCATTTCATCACTAAAGTTTTTCACTTTTCCGGGAAGCATTTTCAACTTCGGCCATTTTGTGTAAAGAGAGGAATCACACTTCAGAGGCGCACCATTTTAATTACAATTCACTTATCACCATTAATGACAACTTTTTATTAATTTATCTGAGAATAGAAAATATCATTACATAGTATAAAATGAAATCGCTCAAAATGTATGTGCGCGTTAATCTTTTAAACTACGCAACGAATTTTCATACGGTTTTCACCAATTGATAGAGTGATTGAAGAGGAATGTTTATATGTATAATACATGTAAATTATATTAGAGAAAAGCCGAGAAATTCAAATAAAACATATTTTTGTGCGATTTAAAACGGCTGGCGGGCCGTACTATAGTCACTTTTGAAATTCGTTCTACGGAAGAAATTGGAAAATAGATGTTCTAGAGTAAGTAGGTATTTGATTTTCCCTTTTCAAATATCCAGTGTTGCATTGCAAGCATTGTATAATTAGTGGCGATCGCTAACTATATTATTATATACATAAATAATAATAATATAGTTGATTCAAGAGGAAGGTTTATATCTATAATACATGCTTATTATAGTAGAGAAAAGCCGAGAAATTCAAATATTCAATTCAGGCAGCGGGCAGCTGGCAAGCGGTTGGTGTGAATTTTATAAAGGTTGGGTAATGGCGTTGTGTTTCGTTAGCCACAGCAACGTGTGGCCGGGTCTGCTAGTTTATATATAAATGATTATGTATCTATGTTTAGGTCATCAAATTTCTTATAGCAATGCATAATAGTGGATACCAATAATTGGAACGTTTGTAATAGGCATTCGAACGCGATTATTTCAAACACACTCAATGAGTCAGTGAAATAAAAGCCTTTGAAATTTGGTCAAAAAAAGAAGGTTTTAAGCGCTCTCCTCACGACACTGCATGTAGAGAGTGTGGGTTTGAGCGAACTAGCGCTGTCTCGTTCTAGCGGCCCAACTCCACGCTCTCTGCAGTCACTGCCCCAGTCACTACATGCAGTATCGTGTGTAGGCCACTTGAGAGTGGTGGCAGAATCGAATCCGTATAATTGTGCTGCTGAGAGCTCAGTTGTAGCCAATAATACCTGTAACATTTGTTGTCCAAGCGAAAACACCATAAACGACGATTGATATAGGCATGTAAAAGGAAGGTCATAACGATCTCTTGGCGGCAGGATTATACCTGTTCACTTCATGAATTTCTTATGCGCTCTCCTCACGATACTGCATGTAGTGACTGCGGCAGTGACTGCAGAGAGCGTGGAGTTGAGCAAACTAGCGCTGTCTCGTTTGTTAAAGGGCCGCTAGAACGAGACAGCGCTAGTTCGCTCAAACCCACACTCTCTGCAGTCACTGCCGCAGTCACTACATGCAGTGTCGTGTGTAGGCCGCTTAACATATTAAATAATGGTGAGACAAAAGATGAGACACAATGCACTTATGTATGTTTCGTCCAAAGGAAAAAAAGTAGTTCTTTGGAGGAAACAAACATACGTGCATTGTGTGTCTCATCTTTTGTCTCCCAATTATTTAATATGTAAAAAAGAGCTAGAACATTATTGTGACAAGGAACGTATGTTTATTGCCTTTTTGTACCGTCGCCGTTCCGTAAACGTAGGAATATTAAATGCGCCTAAACAGTTCAACCTTTCCTCCATTTTTCTTATAAACTATGCATGTAACAGAAAGAGAGGTTACAAACCAACTCTCTGCAGGACTAAAGTTTTAACTTGCACACTGTGCGGAATACCTGGTTCACTCAACAACGATACTGGTATTTTGGCAGCTTTTCATGTCCTTCGTCGTAGTTTCGTAAGCAATCAAAGAAAATTGGTCAACTTGCTCACGGTGCGGGAGAACTGGCTCACACAAGACGGATGTTGGTCTTTCAAATGCCAGTCAGCCTCGTAATAAATTATGCCTAATCGAAAAATAATAACCGACCGTAATTATCTGCGCATCTCAATCAAGGCGTTACGAGAAAAATAAATTGAAATGCTTAATGATTCAATCAGCCCACTAATTTTTATTACAAGAATCTTAACATTACTCAACTTTGAAATTTACAGGTTGGTAGGTATGTTGTTACGACCCGGCTTCACCCGAGTTTCCACACAGTTTTGAAGAAATATTTTGAAACTCGATGAAAGGGAAACGAGCGACACTAAAAGTGCGAGAGAATGAGAATTAGACTAATCGGTGTACTCTTTGTGCGGTGCTTCGTAGCCTATCGGCATCCTCTTTGTACGGTGCTTTGTATACAAAATGTAAAATAATTTTTAAACTTGGTAACAATATTATAATAAACCAGCTAACCCGGCCAAGCGTTGCTGCGCCTAACGAAACGCAACGCCATCTACTGGTTGGTTACCCAACCTTTATAAACAACGCCATCTGTTAATTTGCATACAAATCAAATCCATACCGCCCACTTGCCATCCCGCACCCTTTTTTTAAATTATTTATTAAATAATCAGTTTACAAAGTATAATAATTTTGAATACATAATAAGTATTCACTGATTTTTTTTCTTCATTTTATCATGTTTCTCTTTTATAGAAGCAGACGCTTGTGATTAGACCTTTATATATAATATATATTTCCACCAATTTACACGAAACCTTAAGAAATTATATACCTAAACCTTCCCCATGAATCACTCTATCTGTTGGTGAAAACCGCATGAAAATGCGATTAGTTTTTGAGTTTATCGCGAACAGACAGACAGACACGTCGGAGGACTTTAATTTATAATATGTAGAAATACAGATAAACTTCACAATTATTCTACTCCTGATACACTGCATTCGTTTCATTATCTCGAAGTTTAGTTTTTTAAAGGATTCACTTCTACCGCGTGTGAACTGCCCACATCATTTTCTTATGCCAATGAAATTTTTGTAACACACAATATGGCTTTTCTATTTTTTTGCCAGTTGAAAGTACATTTCAAAGCTTCGTGGCTCTTTCTGGTCAGTTTCCACACAGGAAAAGCTGTGCAAGACGCCAGAGCTCAACGTCCGTGAGTTATAGCCGCACAAACATACATAATTTCTGGTTTGTACGCGTAGTTAAAATACGAAGCAGGTACGCTAATGAAATATAAATTTCGTAACGCAATGAGTGTACGAGACGAACTACATATGTATGTGTGTTATAAATAAGAAATGATGCATGAAGCTACCGTTATTTCAAAAGGTAAATAAAACTAGATTTAATTTCGCAAAGCCTAATAAAAATGCGCGATATGAACCCGGGTCAGTTTCACTTTCGGAATGAACGTTCTTTGCAGAATGGTTCCTACGCCCGAGGAATATTTTTTAGCTCATTTAAAACTGTAGTTGTCAGTACTTGATAGCACGTAATCGCCGATTACATGGGCACATCACTGATCAGATGATACCTAGAAGTGTACAGATTTCGAGTGCAGTTTACACGTGGTAGAAGCGAAACTTTACCAAAACAATCTCAACGGAAATCACCCTTGTGAATTAGAATACCTACATATTAATTGTTTTGTGAACAGTAGACCTCGCGTCCAAAAAAATTGTTTTTATAATTTGTTTAAATTTAATAAGTCAAAACTAAAATTTCGGTGACCGGACAACTCAGAATGAAACCAACTCAGAAGCACCTCAGAAAGGTCATCAAGAGTGATGTTAAAAAAAATAATAAAAAATTGTTAAATAGTTAATTGGTTAGAGTTAACGGCTATTTTAAAATTGTTTTTTCATAGCTTTTAATGATCTTTCTGGGGTGTTTCTGAGTTGGTTTCATCCTGAGTTGGCATGGAACCAAAATTTTCACCGAAATCATAAAATTTTTTAGTAGATAGACATAACATTTTTTAGTAGACCTATTTATTTATAAACTATATATTTAAAGTAACATTTTTTTTTATTTCAAAAAGGTATTATACAATTTGTCCAAAGAAACGTCTCTATATATTTAAGTTTTTTTCAGGGGGGTAGATACATTGACGTATGATTGGTCGAAGGGTAGATACCAACAATACAATACAATATTGAAAAAAACGCGAATAAGAAAATCGAAATAAACATGTCGAATAAATTTGACCAAAGAATCTCCATAAACCATAGTCAAGTAAGGCTTGCTTCAATAATAAAGTGGATGCAGTAGATTTTGGAAAAAGGAAATGGTACACAAACACAAACAAATTTATATACAGGCGAAGAAATTCAAAACGGTAGAGATGAAACAGGACTTCGCTAAGCTCAGCCAATAAACATTGCTTGAAATGGTTTTTGCAGTGTTTGGTGACCAGATCTGTATAACTAGGTACTTCCCAACCTTTTGCTCCGTCATCTCCTCCCCTTCGCTAACTACATACCTTAACTGGGGAGGCCATTATCCCACTGGCTCCGGACAGTTGTGAGCAGTTGGGATTCTTGTGCGTTATTCACATAAAATAAAAGATATTTTGACTAATAGGCCCCCGACAAGCAAATGACATCGAATATCTTTTTATGAAAGAATTTTGTTTTGATCAATAATTTCACTCGAAGTTAGGAAAAAATCCTTTTTCAACCACACAGACCCCTTCTATAGGTTTATTCTTCAGTGAGTCACTTCTACCTGCCTGAAATGCACGATTTGCAGTTGCTACTTTTGAGGAAAAGACAGATCAGACGAGAAAGCGAACCTAAATTACATATTTTCTAACGAATCGTGAAGGATCACATTTAAAGAGAAATTTATCTAAAGTTAAAAAACGAGGCGTGCCGCATTATACGCACAAGCAAAAAATCGCATAAATCAAATATGAAGAACGTTGCGAATCCGTGCAATATTCATAAGTAAACCCACGTAAATAAATTATAATCAGAACATAATTTTACAGATTGCAAGCTCACAATAGCAGTCAGGGGCATCGCTAATATAGATATTAAAAAAATAATGTTCGTCTATCCTGCATGTGGTATAAGGTCGCGCAATTAGAGTTGAACCAAACAAAACAAACTTAGTTTTGCAGATAGTACGTACGTAGAGTGCGTTTAGGTGTATTAGTGCTTATAGGTACTTCAGACAGTGATGACCATCCCAAACGTCACTGAGAAACATCATTTCATCTTCATTACATCTACTATAGGTATAGCAAAGCATCTGTGTGCATTGTGTCATGCTGTGTTCGCGTTAACTTTGGTTGCAATACTTAAAAAATAATATATCCATAATTTTTTTGATAGGCTGCAGTGTCCGAACAAACAAATTTATAAATCCATAGATTCGGGTTAAGAAAAAATAAGGATTAAAAAAATAATTCGTTCTATTAGTATGATGTAAGATTTTCACGGATAATCGTATTATGTTCGTGACTTTGGCGGTATTAAGCCGTTTTACGCTTCCTACTTCTTACGTCAACGTTTCTAAAGATCTGCGGTGTTCATCATCAGAGCAATGAAATCATAACTGCCCTGATGATTGACACTGCAAGGCTGCCGAAAAGTTGGCTAAAAAAGAATACATGATGCGAAAGTGAATTGTAGAAGCAATCACGGACGTTCCAAAGAGACATGGCACGATCAAGGGAATCAAATGGGTACTCGAGTAGGGTATTTTAAACAGTCCGAATAATAATAATAACAATTGGATAATTTTTGTGAAAAATCACCTCAAGGTCGCTGTAACAGTAACAGAAAAGTGTGCATGAAAAAAGTGTAAATGAAAAGTGTGAGATGTGTAGTAGTTTACATATGAGGACTTTAGCCTACCCCTGTGGGAAAACGGCATTGTGTTCAATTAGGTTAAGGGGATGCCCGTGCAGCCCTTTTCATACAAAACCTACTTTTAGATACGAGGCCGAAATACTTAACCAAACTGAAATATTATTTTTTTAATCAAAATATCTAGTAAGAATATGTGCTATTTTATTAATTTGTGTTTTAAATTATAAAATATTTGTAAATTTTATACTATATCACACTATAATAATATAAAACACAAATAAATAAAATAACAAATATTCGTACTAGATATTTGGCAAACATTTTGATAAAAAAAAAATTCAGTTCATAGCAAATCTCCTTTGTTTTTGAATATCTTTGGATTAGGTTATTTACAATGAATTTGCTCCTCATTTGACCGTCTGCATAGAAGCACATCTACACTGTGTTTTAAATGTATGTATGCAGTAGGTCGATTTGTTATCGGTAACCCGCACTCAGTTCACACGCTTTTCGATGGAAACATTTCAAGGCCAAATCTACTGGAAACACCTTTCGATTCATAACAGATTATTGGCTGACAAGTGACGGCGAGTGGTTCGCGGTAATTGGAGTGGGACCAGAGGACTAAGATAACAGATCATAATAATAATCTCGCTGCTTGTTCCTTACCTATCCAGGCGCGTACCCGGGACACGCAATGCAACTGTAGCGGTGCTCGCGAGGTGCCGATTTACTTAAGGTCTTACTAATAAACGTGTATTAAATTGTATTCAACTGTTAATCAGACATTAATGTATGGTAATTGGTTGTTTATCAATTGTGTAAAATTAAAACACGTTTTTTAGTAAGGGGGTCACTGTGTTACAGTCTACTTAGTGATGGATATGATAAGAATATCCGATTCAAATTTGTTCTAATAAATATAATCGACATGTATTTCGATATGTACACTTTTCATTCGAAGCACAATCAGTAACCTCGACGGTATAATCGAAACATTTTAAGGAAATGTATTTTTTTATACAATAGCTTTACATATCTGCGAATGAATTATCATTGTTTGAAGCTGTCGCTTATCCATTATTAAGAATATAATATCTTTTATTAAACTACAACAAACTACACATAGTATAATAATATAATCTTATACATAGTTTGAAATCCCTCTTCTGCAATGACAATATCAGCTTAAAACTAAGGCAGAGAATGCTAAAATGTTATGTGTGGTCGGTCGATGTGAAACATGGACCTTGAAAGTAAAAACCCTGAACAGGTTAGAGGCTTTTGAAATGTGGCTTCACCGGAGAATGCTCAAGGTCCCATGGACCGACATGATCACCAACACAGAAATTCTCAGGCGGGCTAGAGCAGATAGAGAACTGCTTACATTAATAAAAATCCGGAAAATTTCATATCTGGGTCATATACTTCGAGGGGAGAAGTATCACTTGCTCCATTTAATATTGAAAGGCAAGATAGAGGGTCGCCGAGGGCCTGGTAGGAGACAAATGTCTTGGTTACGAAATATACGAGAGCGGACCGGCATTAGAAGTGTGGCGGAGCTATTCCGGGCAGCGCAAGATAAAGAGACATTTGCAAAAGTGATCGCCAACGTCGGGGGACCTGATACGGCACACAAAGAAGAAGATAGTTTCAAAATCCATTATTACTTATTACATTTACATTAAAAAAATTTAAAACACCCCAATTCCGATAACTAACTTTTTTATGTTACACCTCACAAGTATCCCAACTCCTCCCGTTTGGTGACAGTGAGACTTTGGCATCCCTAAGTGGGGTATGTTGTGAGGCTGAAGTTAGATGGGGGGGGGAGGAGCTGAATAATAGGAAGGTAGCGAAAGTACCTGGATATTCAGATCTAATCACCAAACACTGCTAAAGCCATTTCAAACAAAGTTTCAATTCTAAATGGTGGTCTTATTATCTTCATTCTGTGTGGAAGATACTCTCAGTATACACCTATGTTCAACAACACCTCCTTGGTCTGAAGGTAAGTGGAGAGGGGAAGGGAGTGAGGAAAATGAAGGTCCTTGCTATTCAGATCAAGTCACCAAACAAGGACTAAAACCATTTCAAGCAACGTTTTAATTCTGAACGGTGGTTTTATTCCAGAGTATCTTCACTGTGGAACGTGTCGCAAATATACCTTTTTTTTATGATTAAATTGTTAAAACACAAATCAATCAAATTTGAAACCGCGACCTCCGGATATCGTAACATAACACATAATATGTGTTGTTGAACTTTGAAACCTGTTGACTAAAAGAAAATTTAAAAAAAAAACAGCTAAAACTAAGATATTAAGCAACAGGTACATTTATGAGATGTATAATATTATCTTACCAATTGTTAATCGCTAATTAAGGTACTACCAGACTACTACGAGAATTCGACGAGTTCAGCAATTTCAAATTCAAATGTTCAAATGTAAGTCCACCATATCGGAACAAGTAATTCGAAACAATCTTCGATTATAAGAATGTTTCTGTTATTTAACATTTCGATTATGTAAATGTTATGAAATTGTCCATCACTATCTACTTCATATCTAGTGGAGTACGCATTCCTGAACTTCTTATTAATTAGCAGAATTATGCACTAAAAACTTCATATGCAGCACGGCAACGCCGATTCAAATGATGCACATCGTTAAATAACTTTCATAAATTTCGCCAAATTACGTGATTATATCATTCCGGTTGAAAATCTAAAAAATTGATCCGATCAGATATTAAAAAAAATATGTGTAAAACTAGTAATTACTACATACTACCCTTTTACAAACTTTATCTTGAATAATAATTTATGAATCCGTGGTCGAGGGGTAAGGCTCTCGACTAGCAATCCGGGAATCGCGGGTTCAAAAAATGAATGCAAAAAAATATATATTTAATTAATTTTCATTGTTTCACAATGAATTCTTTACAGAGATAAGATAGTGGAAAATACTCTCAGTATCGTTCTGGTGAATTGAAACGATGCTTAAAATGGCTATAGCCGTGTTCGGTGACCAGATCTATATAATCAGGTCATTAATTTCCTGTCTTTCTCTGCCCAATCTCCTTCCCCTCCCGACCACCTCCAGCTTGGCAATACAGGTAAAAAACCCATTCGAGGATGCCATAGACATACTGGCTACTTCTCCTGACAGTTGGTAGCAGATGGGACTATTGTGCGATATTCACATTAAAAAAGCAATATCCTTTCTTATTTTAAGGTTCTTAGATAAAAAAGACATTTCAAAACTCAGTGACTTAGATATAATGGAAATTATGTACCTATCCGTAGGCAAATATATAGTTGCGATGATCTATAAATTGTAAAAATGAATTCATAATAATTGGATAATTCTCTTCAAGACCAGTGTTCATTCCTTCCTCTCCTCAAAAAGGCCCTCCACACAGCATCTCAGATGACACAGGTCCTGAGGTAAATTATTTTCCTCAGGGCCTCCTGTGTTAAGTTATTATTAAAAAAAAGGCCCTCCACACAGCATCTCAGATGACACAGGTCCTGAGGTAAATTATTTTCCTCAGGGCCTCCTGTGTTGAGTTATTATTAAAAAAAAAAAAAAGATAATAATAATTTGAAGAGCGCGGTTTTTATGAAAACTCACTCCAGGCCCGCCGTACAATTTATTACGTGTTCCGAGACTTTATATAATTTTATTTATTAATTTATTTAAAAGATGTGAGAATTTTCCGACGCCTTCATAAGTACAGATTTTCTGATTTAGGGTGATTCCATTATCGCGGGTGCAACATTTAGACGCATATAAAGCTTCTTAATAATTAAACGAAAAACATTTTTAATGAAATTATTATAGGAAGAGCTACATTTTAACTTGTTTACTTTTTATAATTTTAAAGAATTTTATTTAAATAGTCAGGAGGGAGGTTCAAAGTGCGATCGCGGATGCAACCAATTTGGCCCACCCTTTCCAGATCATAAGACAAAAACATAAAAGTTTGTTAATTGTTATACATTTATTATGTTATGCCTTGATATTTCGTAAGGCGTTAAACTAATCAACTAAAAAAATAAACAAATATATAGAAAACAAAAACAAGCAATGAATTATTAGCTTTTCAAACAATCACGGGTGCAACATAAAATTACCGCGGGTGCAACTCGTCTAGTATAAGTGTATATAAACATCAATAAACAATGATAGAGGAACGAAATAAGTAATCCAACAATGCGAATTACTAATCAGTACACTTCTTTGTCATTTATGTTAATTATTTATTTTCGGTTACGTCAAAATTCGCCGAAAATTCTATGAATATATTACATCCACCAATCCTTTTCAAAAACAAAAATTTGTATTTTTTCTTATTTTGTAGAATTTCTTGTTATATTTTGTAATTTGTAAGAGGTTCCAGATAGTTATCATCCCAATCACTTTCTGTTTCAGTGGTGGTTTTCGAAGATTTCAAAACCAATATGCATTGGAGACGAGACAGTGAGGTTCGCGCCGCGGAAATGTTATCGCCGTTTTCAGATTAAAAGAAATGTTTTGATTGAATGCCTGATTTATTTTTCAGTCCTTCCTATTTATCATCCAACGTGACTATCTTTTTTTAACTGCTTTTTGTTTTTAAGAGAGATTGCGTGCCAAATCATAGAATTTCTATAAAAAAAGCTAAATATAATATAAACAAACCTATTAAATATAAATCACTAGTAATACACAGCATATATTATTATTGAAGAGATAAAAAAAAAACAATAAAATATATGATTAATCACACAATAAGGGTAGTTGTCAAAGAGTTGCACCCGCGATTCTAAAACACAATCGCGGGTGCAACCAATTTGAGTCAACGTTTATTTCAATTCAGCTAACATTATACTCTTAAAAACGTTTTATTCAAGTTTGCCTGTGATTTCTTCTTACTTTTACAAAGTTTCAAAACGTTACCACTTTATTTCTGTGAAAAACACAAACTTTTATTATTATTTTTAATTGTTAAACTAACGTTTAAGACAAGATTTTTATGCATAGCACAAAGGGTAACAATTATTGCTTATAATAATTGTTACAAACTTTTATATCTTTTGTATCGCGGGTGCAACAAGCTAACAGTGACTTCTTGTAGTCAATGATGCTTAAAAAATAACAACAAGTACTTACATCTTTCGGCACATAAGAATAAAGTAATATTGTCACTACACGTTTAGCAGTAAAATATAACTTTAAACTATCGGTAACAGCTGTTTCGCGCCAGTGTTGCACGGTGTGATTTTGCAGTTTATATACCGATTCTTCGAATGATAATGTTTCCAAGTGCGCCAAAAATTTCAACATGAAGTAAAATTCTTTTTTTTTTATTATTAAATATTGACCTTCTTCTTTGCACTGATATCAAAAAAAGTAACAAATACTGCGATTTAAAAATTACTGTCGAGAATAGTCTATAGCGGAATCGCCCTTTACATAAATAAGATTATTTAGAGTTTATTTTAGACTGCCGGAAGTCATAAAACAATTCAATCAAAAGCAATAAAATTTTGTTTGAAACAGCCTTGTTTGATATTCTCAAAATAAAAATACTCGTGTGAAATAAAGAAAATATTTTTGTATGGTTTTGTTATTGTTTCATATTTAAAAAAAAAAACACTCACCCACGCTTCACAAGTAGGTTATAATATTTCGCTAAATTCAACCTAAACACATACATACGTGTATATATTTTTAAAGTATAGATAGGTTGGCACCTCACATTTAAAACACGTTAACATCGAGTCAAAACAATAAATTACTAATATGCTTAGCGCTCTGGACCAAAGAGAAATGTCTATATGATTTTAGGTAATATGTAAATTGCTGACACACTTTAGGCTATTCATATACGGAGAGGCGGTTAATGTTCAACGAAACCAAATCTAGTATTAGAAATTAAAAGAGAACGAAAGTGAGTAGGTACATAATTCTAGAGTCTAAACACCTGCCATTTTTGATATGTGTGGGAATAAACGTAAAATAATGATGGGATGAAAACAAATAATAATAGTGTGGCCACTTGACACAAGGTTCAATGTCTTGTTTGACAGGTAAATTGATGTACTTAATCAAAACTTACGTTTAAAAATTAAAGAAAGAGAGTTAGTAAAGAGTAATTAATGTAAGAATAAAACGTAACTTCGGATAAGTACGTTACTGTTTCTTTTGAAACATAATAAGTCAAATTTATACAGCCATCTTGAGGCGATTCTTCAAGAAAACGGCGCTTGATAAATTATTATTATTTATATATTAATATACTTAGTTTACAAATCCGATCGTTTTTGAACTTCGTTAAAAAATCTATCCCAAATCTATCCTAAAAATATCCCAATTAAGATGAAGTTATACGTGAAATCCTATTTAGATAATATTTGGATTAATCTTTACGACGAATTGGCTTACAGTATGAACATCAAAAAATATGCTATGGATAATTTGAAACTTTTACTAGCTTTTCTATGTATTGGCATTACAATAAAATTATTATTTGCATAAGAAAAAATATAAGCGTAAACCACTAAAAAAAATGTTTTTTCATGACTTAACTATGAAGTAATAAAAAAAAACAAATTTTCAAAAGTACTCCTTTATGGCTAACACTATTTTTAAGGTTTTCTATGTTCTAACTTTTTTTCGTTCTTATGAAATTATGCACAAAATAAATAAAAACTACTTTTTCGCTAACTTGCCTCGTGCAAATAAGACGCTCGATTTTAAATTTTGCAGGCATGAGAATCGAAATATTCCTGGTGTTTATATTCCTCTTAAAAGACCACCATTAGAGCAATCGAAACTTCGCTTTAAACGGCTCTAATATAACGAGATCTGATTAGCCCTGATTTCCTAACCTTATATCTGTTTCCCATTGTCATCTACTACCCAACAATGAAAGGGTTGTGGTATTTTTTGAGATAAATCGATAAGTCTGATAAAATCTTCACAATGCGTAAAGCGTAGGGTCGATAATGTTTCATAAAAAGGATGACTTTAAAATAAATAAAAATAAAAATAACTTGCGAATATTTTCTGAATATTATCGTTCTAACACAAAAAACATGACATCCGTCAATAGAATCATTTGAGGGTTTACGATTGATGGCGTGGTCCGTGGTATTCATATTTATCTTAAAACAGAAAAAAAAACAGCCTCGAAAGTGGGTGAAAATAGCAACAACCACTTCATTAAGGTATCCAATTACAACGCTATACTCCGCAGCTTCAGAGTACAAAAATATCTGTTTATCTAAATGTTTACTTTGAAGCCTACATTCTCGAGGCGCGAGCGTTATTAAGGAGGCTTTAGCACTGAGGTGAGACGGGCGTCAGAGTTCAGAATGTACGGTGCCCCACTTCAGAAAGAAATGCAAAAAAAACTGGACTAAAATGTGGGAAAGACTTGGCCATTTCGAACCCCACTCAAAGTCAACAGTGCTAAATCACAAGTTTGATGGCAGAGTAAACACAATAAATTTGAGGTTAACCTGAGTCGATTGGTTCCCATTCACAGAAATTAGATCTGGTTTATGCGCGAACAATAGACAAAATTAAGCGTAGTAATTTCAACTAACTCACTTTGAAGTTTACGGTCCAACTTCTCATTCCAGAACAAACTTCGCGATTATTGTTTGTTTGTGGGACGGAATAAAATCATGATTAATTAATAATGATTAGTTATTTACAGGAGTTAGGAACTGAAATGAAGAACAATGATCACGCCATTAAAATGGAGTGCGAGTACCGTGTCTATGGGCAGCGCACCTACTGGCCCCGATAAAAAGATCATCGAGATGAAGTAGTCTGCAGAACGTAATGCAGATTTATTCGCTGCAATTGCGGTCAATCAATCCATCGCTGCGAGCAATCTCAATTGATTAATGTCCATGACTAGTTGACTAACCTTATTATTTGATAATAATGTATGATGGTGAATGGAGTTTGCATAACCATTATGTAATTTCACTAATGGCCGAAGTTTGTCCAACAACAAAAAAATATAAATAATTATTAGGTAATCTATCTTCAAAACAATCTACGTGGCAGAACAATAAAAAAGCATTTATTCAGAGTTCAAGGGTGTTTGGTCCAAAACCTTTTGAGGTGCCATTAAAAACGTGTAAAGCAATGTCTCTCACGATAGCTGCAATGCTGTTCCGCGAATAAAAGAATCCAGAATGGCAGCGTCCGGTAGATGAAATGAAAAATTCCGAGCCAATATATTATTTGCACTGCTGTGGGAATCGAATACACAACTTCCCGGGAATTGCTCTTCACGGAGCCAATTATTAGGTACAGTTAATTGTTTTTTTTAAACAAGTTTAAAAGGAATATTATATTAACATCGCAACATAGCAGGTTACATTATTAACAACAATATTTATCATAATAAATATGGTAACGACTATAATGACTAAACAAAAGTTAATAGATTTTTTTAGTTAATTGGTATTTCCTTTCCACTTTCCCATTTCCTTCCACCGCAATACTTTCCCCAATTAAGAGTGCCAAAGCCACACACTGACTCCAGGACATGGAACTCGCGTGGTCACATAAAAATATGTATTCAAAGACAAAAGTAGAAGTCGAAAATAAACCGGTCAAAAATAATACAAATTACGCTTTAGGTGAAACCGCTTTTATTGGACGTGACCTCTTTTATCCAAAAAAGAACAGCCATTAATAATTAATCTCTACAGAAATTGACCAGTGTGTAAGAAAATTTTCAAAGATTTTACCATATTAGGTAAGTTAAGGTTGAATAAAAGTAATTATCATGTATTCGCCAAAATTCAATCAATGTTAAGTTTAACCTTACAACTATTACACATTTTAAGACACCAACCACCGAATCCATTAATAATCCTGAATCTGTAGTAGATTGGGATTCTTTTGTCAAGTTAGTAAAATAACTTGAAATTCAAAAGGGAATTCTCACCTGTGGAAGTATTTAGCTAAACAAAAGAAACCTCGGTTGGTGGTAGATATTATAACTTGTCCTAATCAAGATAATAATTATTGTTGCTTTTGCAGTGTGTCTCGAATTCGATTAAAACAACTTCGGACAAAAAACCTTTCAAATATTAAAAACAATGTAAATAACAAGCAGTATCCAGTCGAGTCAGTAGATCTTTGAAGTAATTGGCCAAAGATAGCCGAACGATACTTGTTCTGCATTTCAATGCGTAGTTGTTTCAGAAACGATTCAACGATTAGCTACAAATTCAAGCATGTTATTTTTAAGACCATTAATTTTTTTTTTATCAGCAACAATTTATCGATTTTAGAATTTATTTGAAAATTGGTTAAAAAATATTGTAGATTAATATTTTGTATTGCCTACCAACCTAATCGAACAAAGACGGTAGATAAGTACACCTCTACCGTGCACAGAAACCTGGGGATTAGAATCCAATTTAGTGGAAGTCCGAGATATAATAATGCCGCGTCTGGAGTAAGCACCACCGTAACAGACAGGTATTTTAGCGGGGAACCGAGGAAGGAATTGCGCGAAAACAAACTTCACCGTCTTCCAATAGAAATTCAGTAATTACCGCTTATTTTAACATAATGCTTTAAAAGCAATATTGGGGATTGTTAATGTGGAAGGATTAAAAGAAGAGAATGATTAAGGGAGGGGAAGAAAGTGTATAAACGTATACCTACCTTCTGAAATTGGGATTTAATTATTTTTCAACATTTCAATTGGGATCTTGAGAACAAAGATATCATGATTTTTAAGGTGTACTTGTTTATATATTGCAGACTGCGAATTCTTCGGAGGTTCTAAGTGTGGAATTATGTATCTAACAACAACAAAAAAACCCTAGATGAAATATACAATGAGCTAAATATTGTTCAGAAAATGTCACCTCAATAATTGCTTATATTATTCGCGTCTGTCCACCAACTGCGTGGCAAACGAACGGGAGTGACTGGTTGAGATGATTTTTTTTTCGGCAAGGCCTATTGTGTGGAGCAAATGTAAAATAAAAGGTGGTATGTTTCAAAGCTTTCAGCTATAGAAAAATCTTCACATTACAAAAAGGAAATAAAAATAGATGTAAGTCGGTGTCCGTACATAAGACAGATGAACAATGGATAATTGATGGATAATCGAACTTCCTACGTAGCGGTTCGATATTAACAAATCTTAATAATTAAAACGTAGCCATTTAGAAACGTAACCATTGAAACATTGTTTTACGTGTTTCGAATAGGTAGCCCAATCTCCTACGCTTTTTATCACGCCCACACGCTAATCATATATTTTATGAGAAAAATAATGTAATCGGTTTATTATAATTAAAGTTTTAATATTCGAACACATAAATAATTATAAACGAGATCGCCGATAAAAGATTGAAGTAAATAATTCAATAACGTATTTAACTCGATAAGTATAAATGTAATAAAATAGCAGTAAAGTAAGTATTTAGAGACTACAAAAATTGTCTCTGCATTATGATTTACACGCCCATAATTACATAATTTCAAAACTTAAAAAAAATAGAATACATATTGTCAAAAAAAGAGAAAAAGAGCACCTTCAGATTTGAAACTAATCAAAAGATACAAAACTTTGAATTGCAATTGGAAAGTATAGGCACGGGAGCTGCCAAGAAAGACACATCAATAACCAGAAGCGTGAGAGCTATTAGACTAGCTTGAATTGATTATTATAATATATGCAGTGCGGGGGAGGGCAGAGAATCCAGGCATTTTGGCCAGACAAAAATAGACGACAACGTGGAGTGGTTGAGAGAGCAAAAAGCAACAGGCAACAGATCATCGAAAGTGGAATGGCCTAACCTAGGAGTCGCAAGCTCAACTAACCAGTACATACACATTACCTTGTCAGGTCAGGTATGTGGGAATATAAAATAATAATATGGCCACGAACGCTTCGCAACTAAATAATTAAACGAGATTTTATTAAAGCGCGCCATTATAGTGAAACCACTTGTGTCACCGAGCAAACATCAATCATGCTTTAAAACTAAACACATAGGTTTCCGGATAAAAGTGTAAAAAAGCGTCGGGTGAAAGGTACCAAGTGTTTTATGATCATTATCAAGCGGAATATGTAGCTTGTGAGTACATTTCATAATAAAATTGCTATCTAAAATCGTTTTTAATACAGATTAAACATAAAAAATAGTCAAACATCCTCCAAATAATGTTAATCTGTTGACATATGCCTTTATGATGAACAGTGGAAGAAGTAGGAAGCGCAACACGGCGTAATAACCCAAAAATGAATCCCAATAATATGTACAAGTTAAAGTTTACCAAAAACCCTATTAAAGGAATCATGCAAACGATTGAAATTCGTTGGACCCATTGATTGTACAGCTCTACGATTTGACTATGAATTGGTCGTAAAATATCAAAACATATAAGTTAATATAAATTTCATTTATGTTTTTGAAGGGCGAAATACCTGATGGTGCACACAGAATAACAATGTAAGGTATGCTGGAATAATATCTAATACATGAATATCAATGGTTTCGGTTTAAACCCGATTGCAGTGAGAAACGCCGTTGATGTTGTCACGACAATGGCCGCTGAAGACAACGTTATCTACGAGTATTTGCAGAAGGGACGAATAGTTAGCAGTAGCGTGCCTTGACTCTTCTACCAATCATCACAACTTTCAATAATGGTCAAGAGATTTAAACCCGATCGCAATGAGAAACGCCGTCGATGTTGTTTCGGCAATGGCCGCTGAAGACAACGTTATCTACGAGAATTTGCAGAAGGGACGAGTAGTTAGCAAAAGCAAGCCGTGACCCTTCTACCGATCATCACAACTTTCAATAACATAGCTTTTCGGTTGATATTGCACAGCAGGTACCCAAAAACATGAAGTATTTATAATTAAATCTACCTTTTGTATTAGAAAAGAATTCTGCAATTTAGAATCTTTCATGGAGATTACCTTTTGATCCAAAATTTGCGAAAAACTAAAAAAAATTAAGGAATTATTTAATCTGGTAGAAGCCATTTTCAATGTAGGATAAGACAAAAAGACCTAAATAATAAGACTCCTAAAAACATACCCATGACGGAGAGTAAACACCTTTTCAAATTATTTAAGAGATTGGTAACAATAGTCTTGGTTTATGTTTGTTAAAAACCTACTATCAAATTAATTAACAGAATATTACGAAATGTAAACAGTTTTTTCGTCTCCTGTAAAGTGTTTTAATTGTGGGTTATTTCCCTTTTGCCGTTTCAGCCGATATGGATCTCCTCCGGGACAATAGACCCGAGCGAGATGGCTATCGGCAATTCTTTAGTCATGTCATTATACCTACTCATTATTATAGTGGAGTTAGGTCGGTACAATGCCACCGTGTGTTGTAGTTGCTATTGTCGGGGGCCCGCTGAGCAACCATTACCATTATGCTATCCAACGAATAGTAGGGACTGTATTCGTCACGGCTTTGATAAGATCCAGCGCTCATTAAAGCTAGAGGACTCGAGAAGAGATTCGTTTAATCTTTATGTATGGAACAAATCCACTTGAGAATTTTGTTCACACAGGAGGTCCTGATCCCGTTTCGGTCGGTTTTAGATTAAAAGGCGAACCTGGGTCTTGAAGAGATCTTGAAATGCTGAGCACAATAACGTTTTGTAAAAACGATCCGTTATCAAGCAAGATATTTCAATCAATCTTGTACGAAAACAGGGCACAGTTTAGTCGTGGGCACGCATGCCGAAATTATCAATGACCCTAGTTACGTGGAAGATCTCTCATTGGAAATTGGAAAATCTGTATAACATTCTCAACCACGGACGTTCGTGTTCAAATGATTAAATCAAAACGTACATAAAAACCAATATTTTGAGAATTTTAGGTTATCTTAAATTAACACTAATAAAATAATAGGACCATGACATTTTCCACAATTCTCATTAATTTAGTGTTGAACTGTAAACATTCAATTCATTTTCTTATCACTCTGAGATAGCGGCATTACTTATAAACCCTGATGGTATAATCAATATTTTCGTAAACATTATTATCTCTTTCATTATTCATTCATCAATTCATACATTCATTCATAAATAATTCATCTTTCAACATATCCTCACTGATTGTTACTAACTGTTCAGTCTTTGATTTGACCCAACTCAATATAAATCAATTGGTTTGTTTTATCAATTATTAACAATTATGTTTTATGTTATGTCCGAATTAATGAATTGAAAATCGCCTTGTTATATTCCTTAAAATACAGAATAAAAACATGTAGGAATCAATGTACCACATTATGTAGGTCCAAGAAGCAAAGGACCCTTATTAGACAAATGTGTCAAATCGTCATCCAATATTTGCTAGTTGGAGCCATTTAACACCTATTGACTGAGGCAAATCAAAATAAATATATTAAACGTAGTTGCCATCAATTACTTCGAGTAAATGTGTCGGTAATAATTCATACTAGGAGAGTCTATAGGTGAAATAAACGTTTATTTAACAAATTAAAATAGTTGATAAAATTACCTTTTCGAATTGCAATAAATAAATCACATTTGTGAACTTAATGAAGTTAGTTTTAATTATTACGTTGGATATGGAAACTTATTGTTCATAACAAATGTTAGTAATACACCAACGAAACGTACATCGAAGGGTACATCTAACAGAAATTTCAATGGCGCCTACTCTAAAGATCCGGATGATGACCACAGCAAAAGAATAGGCTGCTAACATTTACGGCTTTTATTACCTCAATATTTATTCCCTTCTCAATCCGCATCACGACAGATACGGTTTCCACAGTTGTACACAGTACATAATGTGGTATGTCTATGATCGAATCTATTGCAAAGAATACATTTACCAAATGAGTTTCATGTGGTAAAAAATACATGCAGATTTAGCAAAAGTACCTAAACTTATGATGTACCTAAAAATGATAATGTACATAACCATAAATTAATTATATTGTCATACCATCAATATCTACATAGTTTACCATTCTGAAGATGGCCGCTAAGAGCTAAAACCGTTAAGGTCTAACAATAAAATGTAGAATATAAAAATAAATTAATTTATATAAATAATTAAAGGAAAGTAAAAAAAAAACATTTCAATTCCGTCGAAAATGCTGTACGGATTGAAAGATATATGAAAATACTTTAACGTACTACTATCGAGAGAGTAAAACCAAAACCAACTCGATCCAGAAATAAAACCTACTGCTGTATATATGAATAAATTACGTAAAGGGCACTGTAACTTTCTTAAGATCCTCCCCAAGGATTCATTTAATATATTTTTTATTACAGAATTTCTTTTTTTTTAAGAAAGACAAATATTCCAGGGTTATCAATAACCTGGCGATATTTTAAAATCTCCTACTAAATCCACAGTAAGCGGAAAATGTTATTTGTGTCGTGATGTAGGACTTGAAGCCAGTCGAGGATTGAAATCACGGTGCCAATCCAGCTCAGCCACTGACCGGTTATTTATTAATATTATTATTAAAAGTTTGAACTTATAGAACAGTGCTGATCAACCTTTTTAGCCGGAGGGTTAATGTATCCATTACCAATTTTGTTCTAGGGCCGCAAGGAATAGGGTACCTACTGTTTGACATTGTTAAATTTACAGTCGGGGTATCGCAAACCTATTAGTATTTTCTAAACGAAATTATTTATCTAAAAATATTATATAACGTAACCAAGGAAGCGCCGCAGGCGAAAATTTTGAATCTCCAGGTCCAAACCAATAAATGCTTTTGATTTTAATCATTCTGAAATATTAAAGAACGTACAAAATACCTACTAGCAATTTTCGGCAACTTTTGATTAAAGTTTGGAAAGTTTAATAAAATTTAATCAAGAAAACTTTTGGTTTTGAAAAACGGAATTCTTTAAAATGCAGATTCCAATAAAAAAAGCTCTGCTAGGTGAAGTTAAAATTTTTCAAATCGCCTAAAAAATAATATTTTCGCGGCTGTTTAAAATCTTCGAAGAAAGACTTTTGAACCATTGGATATTCTTTACATATATGAGCCGCATGCGAGGCCCTCGGGCCGCGGGTTGCTCAACACTGTTATTGAAGTTAAGAGGCCGACTCGATTCAGTGCCCTGGCCTGGCTTGAGGTAGTTTTCGTAAAACACACACATTACTTTCAGAGTGCTCCTAGCGAGAGAGCCTACTATTTACCGCGAGAACGAACACGCATTCGTGAAAATTGTTCACAATCCGTTAAACTCCAGAACTCGAGATTTAACTCGGGGATATCATAGATAGATACGCCGCTGGCTTCACACTACAATAAGCCCGTGTAAAATAAATAAAACTTTTAATATCTACAGTATCTACACGATTCAACCTTTAGGTGATATTTCACAAAATTGGAGCTACAAAAATTAGCTAAGAATAATATTTGAAGTGAAAATTTATTTAGCACCGTTGTGATTTTCAACTCGATGAAACGAAAAATAGCGACAATATAAAGAGACAAACACACTCATCTGTAGGATTTATCCTGCGAGAGAATGATATAGTATAATCGTGATGAGAATGAGATAGTAGTAATTGTGCGGTGCTTTGTAGCCTACCCACTCTTGTCTACTTTAGTTTTCTGAAGGTTTCACTTCTACCGCGTGTGAATTGCATACTGTTTTTTTTATACTTAATTGATTCTTATTTGTGAAAATACCATTATTCTACTAAAAATACCTTGTGTCAGATATAGAAAACGGAACAGTCCTTTCTGAGGGAATATTACTGATACGGAGAGATTTTATTAGATTGGCGTCTTTTTGGTGGAATTTTATATCAATGACAGTGACTTTAGCAAACCTTGAATGTTGTTTTGGATTACCAAATAAACAAGCGTAGAATACAACTTTTTAGAAAATAATTCTTATATCCTGCGTTTAAGATGATCTGTATTATAGTAATCTTTTGATCACTACCTTGGATCAATGACTATTGGTACGGTTGAAAAATATATATCATAAATAATAATATGCTATTAGTTTTTAAGAGTTTTTTCTTCGTGGTTTTAACTTGAACAAACAATAAAATAATGGTATGCTCTCGTTGGCCTATTTTCACGAATGAGGAGGTTTATCTGACAAAATACCACATCACGTATTTGTAAATAATACAAATTAGCCGTGATTATGTCAAACTACTTATTGTCGGTATTTACTCATCTTGGATATGAAAAATATGCGTTGGTTGCTCTGTAAATAATACTCTGTAAATTATAGCGCGTATCTACAATAAATACATATTATTTATTTCTTTTGGAAAGTTGTTGTCGTCCGTCTCGTTAGTCTTAATGGAAGAAAGGGGGATCGGGAGCAAGTTTTTATCAATTGGATATAAGTTACACGCGCTGCATTATTTATTTGCTATATTGACTTGAATGTATGTTTGATTCGGGTCGCTCGTCGTAAAAATAAGAATTTCGAAGATAATAATGGGTACGCAGTTAACATAGTTAGCTTAACCTAAAGCACCATAATTTGGAGCATCGCGTGTCTCGAAAACATGTCACAAAGCTCGGAAAGTTGTTTAGATCTAGTAACATAGTATTAAAAATGTCAACTAAAACTTTTTAATGACTTAAAAAAGCTTTAAAGGAAGTCACAACTCACAGACTTTGCGCAGGATATGTGAAAAAAATCATGATTTGTGTAATTTTGTATATTTACCAAGATTATTTATGGTTAATTAATTTTATTAAATTGAAATTAAAACATTTTTTTAAACTTATTTCCATATATTTATTTAACCAGTACCGGTTTCATCCTATTATGGACATCTTCAGGCTAGCAATTGACATTCTTTTGTTAGAGAATTTTTAAAAAAATTGTTTTAATTTCAATTTAATACAATATAATTCCACCACGTATAACAGAACAATAAATAAACTCATAATTAATTTTATATCTATTTTTTTTATTGTCTGGCCAGTGGCCGAGTGGGCATCGCGTTTAGGTCCCACCCAGGCATATTTGATTAATCGGCTGGCTAAGTCCTCCATCACGACACAAGAAACATTTTCCGCCTTCTGCGGTGGTTATTCGTAACTCGAGAATGTTTGTCTTTCTTTTTTTTTAATTAATTCATGGATCAGAAACAATAAAAAAAATTACAGCTCTTTGAAAATGGTTTAAGAATCTACAAATTAGATTATTTGGCAAAGAAAATCTAAAATAACTTTTGCGCCAGGTGTCTAAATAAGTTACCTGGATTTTCAGTTAGTTACGCTCCTTTACTTTTACAATATTAAAATGAAATCTAAAATAGATTCCATTTCCCGTTATCATTATCATGTTCAAGGATATTAAAACAAGAACGAGGCTGTGTAAGGCGCCCTTGAGATGACGCAGCACCCAAGGGCGAACTATAACACTTTAATTAACAGCAAATGGACTATATTTATTTAAGATACATTCTAACGCCGGATATCGTGCTGAAAACGATGATTTCTTTATTATTAGTTATTTGGCATTCCGAGTACCACCCCGACGTGAGTAGGGCCTCGCTTGCGGCTAAGGCCCTCCGTTCATGGAGATACTTACAAACTACATGATTGTGAAGCAACCACAAGTACCCTGCAGATATACTACTCTTTAATGCTGGTTTCCGTACACGGCGCTACCCGAAATATACTGAACTTGATCATTTTTCACGTGCAGCCGTGGAGTAAAAACGATGTCAAGCGATGTCAAATTGACTTTTTTCCAACATAAACCCATGCCTTCTCCGCTAAATCCTTTCTTACATATTCTGGTAAGCACGCATTTTTTCCACTTCCATAAGAAATCTAACATTACTTTCATGTTCCGACGCCATTTCTGTCAAATGTCAACCGAATAAGTAGCAGACACAAATGATGCGATGCGTTGCGTGCGATCAGCACCGTCGGTAGCGTGCAACAGATTTGAAACCGACAGCCGTCGCGTAGCGCCGTGTACGAGCACCAGCAAAATGGTACGATCGGCGCGCATGGTACGCGCACGAGGAGCTTGTAAGTAGCGTCATGTACGGAGGCACTAAGTCCGCTGCAAGAATGGAAATAGTGACAACGACCAAACTCATGCAGGCAAGTTATTCTTTTGCGAGAGCTCGACAGACAAAATCTAGTTTCCCAGTTACAAGAACGCGTGTCCTCTTAAAACATATTGTAACTGGCTAGTACTAATAATAAATACAATATCTCTGTAGAGGATTATAGAGAGATTTTACAGTAAGTAATACTCTTGTAGGTACTATTTTATAAAAACTAATATAAGAAGCTACTTCGTAGCGGCGATTTCTTACAATCTGACCCTTTCGATAAATCACACGTGCGGGATGACATTCCATATGATACTGGTTTGCTCTTGAGCGCTGGTCCCATCTCTGCTTTCACCCTGAACGCGGTGATAACACGTTTACAAGTAAGAAATGGCGATAATCGGCATGAAAATTGCCAGACATAATAATGCAATTTGATCATTTCACTCTTCATACAAAAAAAGATTCGTCGTAATTTTGAAAACATCAAGCTTTTACGAGTGTAAATAATGTTTGTACGCTCGCCAGTGAAAAAAAGGTAGAAACATAATAAAATGCTACCTATGAAACATACGTGTTATTTTAAGAAGAAATAAAGCCGTTTAAGTAATGTCGATTTACTCGTTTTTCCAGGAGAAAAGATCCACTTTCAAAGCGCCATTCGACAGTACCTGCACGCTCTTTGGAGTGTTTATTATAAATGGAAAAAAAGAAAATTTTATACGTTCATATTTGTACAATTCAAAGCTTGCTAGTTCAGAAACAATTCACTAGAAACTCTAATGACCATTAAAACGGCATTTTATTTCAATAATGGAAACATGCTCATTACTCACTCTCATAAAGTCATGTTGGGTGTTGCATATAAAGATAAGCACACATTATTATTTATGCGTGCAGTTTCAAATAGAAATGTGCAACTGGATTTAATTTATATAAATGGAAAGGAATTTTCGAATGAAATTGAAGAATCCTTTGGAAAGGACGTTTACGGTTGAAGTGAATCTTTATCCGTGGGTATCTATCGATTGAGTATCAAAAATATGTGGGAGATGAAAGACTTATAATACTGTAAAATGATCGTGAGAACCAAGCACGTGCCTATTGGCTATTTCAAGTGGAGTACGAAAGAAATTATTATTATTTAAACATTAACATAAGTATTATGCTTGTGAAACTCAGTTGTGATATCTTCTGAGAATGACGGGGTACAATCTGATCCGAGTACAGTCAACTGAACACAATGTCCCGCTGCCCAAAGAAGAATTTTATGGATGCATAAAACAGAATACTCTTGAAAGCGTCTCAAACGCCAACGTCTGCACAGTGTCTGTCACAGAGATGACAAACTGTGGATAAAATAATGTGTCGCCCATGGAAGTAAATACTATGTACGCCTTTCATTCACATGCAGTACCTACCTACCTACGATACACTAAAATTATACACACACACATCCTCCCTCTGCGCAAGGATGCTGTGTTAATCGTGTAATTGAACTAACTGCATTTAATGACTAATTCTATAAGTTTGAAGATGGAACTTATAATTTGCAACGATTATATCATCACCAGTGTCAGAAAAACAAATAACATATTTTAATTGTGTAGGTATGGGTACTCACGTTCTAAATAAATTGTAATCTACAAGTTATACTTATTCCAAAAAAGTTGGCTACAATTTATTATTACACCAAGGCACATGCCGCTAAAAAGCAGATGAGTAAGAGAGGTGTGTTATTTGTGACATTTTTATGTGTAGCATTTCCTCTCATTATTTAGCACTTTTAAAACATCCGAAGCTTGCTCATATTTGGAGCGTGTTTCCGTATGAACCTACTTAAAACAAGCAAAAACCAGCAATCTAATTCCTACCATCATACAAGTAAAAAAATTAACTCATGTAATAATTATCCCATTTAAAAAAAATCGTTTATCGTTATGAAATAACTAAAAATTAGATTTTGGAAAATTTATGATAATAAAGTGACCCTGGGCTACAAAGCGTCCGCTTAGATTGAAACGAATCTGAACCAGCTTAAAATGGTCAGAAAATGAGAGTCGTTTTCCATTCCTGTCTAACCGAACCGTGGGAAAATAAATGTAAAGATTAACTTTGAGGTGTATTAATCAATACAATGCTTTGACGGTCAAGTTAAGATTACCTAAATCAAGAGCAGTTTTCGCAATTCTCAGATGGAAAAGACTTATACAGGGTGTTACGTTTTGACATTAAAATATTCTGGTGTTACCAGGTGAATGAAACTTTTGGCGGTATCGGGAGTACTTTGGCGCAAGCGATTCTGACGTTGTTCTTGATACAGTTTCTTTATGCATAAGGGTCAAAATCTCATATATATTTTTTTAATATTCTACCGTTGCCACCGGGTGACAAACGGCCTACAAGCGGGGCACATATGTACTTGACTTACTTTAACCAGTGATTCGTAACATTAGTTGGAGGAAGAAATGTAAAAGAAATTTCGGTCTCCGGTGACTTTTCTGATATATTTTTTTCATAAAAAGCAAACAATAAAATTTCGTCGACATGTCGTCACTGGTCACTCAGTCGAATAACCGTCCAACCCCTCATTTCTTCCCTAACTGTCCAATACTTAGTTTATTTAATGTTTTTAGTTGAAAAAAAAGACTATTTTTTTTTATTATTTTTTTTTTTATTATTTCAAAACCGTCAGGAATCACTGATAAAGTAAGTAAAGTACGTGCCTTAACACCTGTATAGTTATATTTTTGGTTATTTATAGAATAAATATTTAAAAAAAAAAATGTTTTTTTAGTCTGATATGTACGCCTCTACCTATTATATTAATTTCTGTAACTTACCCCTGAAATCATTAATTAGTAATTAGGTGGGTGGAGAATTAAACTTAATTAACTTGGATATAATAAGTTTATTACAAACCAATAATAGATGTTGTTGTTTAAAGAATTTTACGGAAGGATGTAACTCATTTTTGCATTAAATAAATTATCGAGTATTTCAAGGCGTTCTTTAGTAGGCGTGATTAATTCGGATTCGATCGTAAATAATTTGTAAGAAGCAAAGCAGAAGCAATTTTTTTTTTTTATGGATTCCTCTTGTAGATACTATTTATTTTAAAACTAGTATCTTATAATAATAACTACCATTTCTCTTTGCTAATTTAAGATAAATAAATAAATATATGAAGATACTTAAAAAGAAATTTTCCAGGAAGCAATTTTAGTGATGACCAATAGCTAATAGTGTCGTTGACTCCATGCAGCGAGGAAAAGGCGATTTACGTTGCTGAATGACATACCGACCACCCCCAGCTGCATTGGTCATGAGTACTCTTGAGCAAAGGCAATATATTAGAAATGTCTGTTCATGTTTTATAGCCAAGGATTTAAGGGGGCTCTGAACATTAGAGAGTGAAGTGAGAATCGTAACTCCGAGATTAATAGCTCTAGAGATGCGGCGACACTTGTAACATGCAACACTCGTTTCTTGTAAGCGATCTTCGGTTCACGAGTGTTCGAACTTGTCTATAGATGCAAAGGCCGAGGGTTCAATCCCCTTTGAGGTATATTGCTCATAGAAAGGCGATTAGTTTCATCGCGAACTATCACAGAACTTATCAGGGGCGTACAGGTCACGGAGACTAAGAGGTAAGCATGCTTATTCCGAGAATTTTATGTGGTGATTTTAGAAAAATATGTTTGCATAAGTTAAGAATTTCAGAAAAAAGCAAACTCACAGCGGAAACACCTATCAAGTGATGTTGGCACTAGTGCAGACCAGTGAAAAATCAAAAATATAACATATGCCTTTTAATCTACAAAATAAAAAATGGACTTGTACACACAAACACAACATTTAGAAAAACGTCACAAGTACACGAACATTATACTAGACAACATAATAAATTATTGTACACAAATACTGTCAAGACTGAAAGTGACAAGAGAAGTATTGGCCACAAGGGCGTACACATATATAATCTCCTTCCAGATAACCTAAAAATGGAGAAGAATAAAAATACCTTTAAAAAAACTATTTAAACATAAATTGTAAGAACAAAATTAAAAATATTACTACTATACACCACATTATACATATATACTACTCTATACTTTAGTTAAGAAAGCGAAATATATTTTTTTTAACTTAATAAAAAAGGGGAAAATTCTTGATAATACAGTACCAATTTTAAAAATGACAATAAAAGTATAGGTCCGTTAGAAACATTTAGACGGAATCTAACTAGAATCTAAATAGAACAAAACTTTAAACGCATTTTTCTCAAAAAAGTAGTAAAAAGTACTGAATCAATTTACTTGAAATTTGGCATGAGCCATCTTTATACATTACTCTATATAATATTTTAGGTAGGCACTTTATCGCTTCTCAGAAGTCTTCAAACAATCAATGCCAATTTTGAAAATGATACTTAAATTGAACGCTAATTTTAGTTTATTGCACCAGATACGTAAGTCGTACAAACAACCGAAAATAACACCTTTTTGTGATCTAAGAGGGTTGTTGGTATCTAGAATGCAAGCTTATTCCCATTGACTGGTAGAGCAGTATCTTTGGAAAACGCTAAATTTCCGAATCCCGATCGTGAAACAGATCGTCCTCTGGGACCTGCTCCCTCCTTGTGATGCAGTGCAAAGTCTGTTCTGTGAAAAAATGGGAATTCCGGTGAAGAGACTAGTCGTAGAGAGTGTGGTCCCTCGCACCCGGAGCGGCCCCACTTCTCACGCAGCCCGCCTGGAGATTTCAAACAGCTTTCTAACTCCATTCATACGACTGGCAAAAAAAACACAACGCACGAGCAGTTACCGCACGCCTGTCGCCCCTTCAACCGCTCGAGTTTCGCCAACAGGTTGCAAGATTTATTACGCACCAGCGAAACGAAACTGGACGTACTTGGCAAATTGGAGAGACCTTATTTGACGATTCGTAAAACATACCAACTAATTATATTCCAGGTCAATAAAATAATAACTCAGTTATCGGTCTCCAATGATTGATTTACGGACGTAATGATTTTAAATCCCACGCGGTATTATTCTTGCACGGAGTTGTGGATTCTCTATACTTCTAGATGGTCACAGATGTCGAGTAGGCGTTTCAATACAAAAAGTGTATCAAATAATGTAAATTTTATTTCATCGTCTACTTCAACTCGATAATAATTTGAGCTAGATTGCTGGTACTTGGCCTTTGATGACCTCGTTTAAATTAATGTTTGTTTTATGATATAGGAATGACACAAAATCTATTACCTATTAAACTCAAAACAGTGGTAGAAGAGTATCTAAACGGAAATGAGAAAAATAAAAATAAAAAACGTGGTTAAAAAAATTAGAGTGTGCAATTCACACGTGGTAGAAGTGAAACCTTCAAAAAAATAAAGTAGACAAGGGTGGGGAGACTACGAAGCACTTTTTCATCAACGTGAAGGATGAAGTATTTTTTTTTTTTTTTTTTTCATATTTTTGTTGTCGAATTCCAGTGCACCTTTTCCTATACAGTTGGTCATTTTATAAGTATATATGTTTTCTTTTTCGTAGTGGCTTTCTTTTGTGTTTTCTTTTACCTGTTCATTTTGGAGTGGTTTGAAGTAAGAATATAATTTTTTTTTCGTATTTTTAGGATTTCTTTTATGTTTTGTTTTGCCTGTTCATTTTGGAGTGGTTTGAAGTAAGAATATAATTTTTTTTCGTATTTTTAGGATTTCTTTTATGTTTTGTTTTGCCTGTTCATTTTGGAGTGGTTTGAAGTAAAAACATTCGTATGTATTTTTTTTGGATTTCGTAGGATTCGATCTTCGGTCCGCTAAATGTCTGACCGCAGAGGCTCGTCAGGCGCTTTATACCACTACACCAAAGAAGACTTTTTTTACATTAACTCCACACAGGAGGCCTTGAGGAAAATAATTGCGTGTGACAGTGGATTTATCTATTACATTGGAACCGAGTACCTGTGAATTAAATAAAATATTTTATTGCTATCTCATTCTCTCGCAGGCTAAATCGTATAGATGTGTGTTTGTCTCTTTTTAGTGTCGCTCGATTCCGTTTCATCTAGTTTCAAATCACAAGAAGTTTTCACTTGAAAAAAAACACCTGTTACGTCATTTCTAATCTATCAGTATGTTCAATTAATTATTTCAATAACCTAAAACGATAACAAGCCGCAACACCGCAGGACAAATACCTACACTCTTATCAAACATCGATAAATTTGTTAAAATTAGAATAATTTATTACAAAACAACAACATTTATCTATTATGATTTAATATAAAGACATGCGCAAGAATAAAAAGATCAAAATAAAAGCGAACATTTGTTCGGAAGTGTCGACCTACATGCTTTATAATAATAGTAATATCGATAATATTAATGCATAAATAATTAGCATTGAATCCTATGTCTAAAATGTTAATTAAAAGCAAGTTTGGAATAAAAATTAAGGGTAATACAAGAGAGAGTAGTATAGTTTCACATCTATTATATATGGATGATATTAAATTATTTTCAAATTCTGAATCAAATTTAGAAAAAATGATTAAGGTAGTTAAAATTTTTTCAGATGATATTAAAATGACTTTTGGTTTAGATAAATGTAAAACGATCCATATAGAGAAAGGCAAAATTGTAGATGGAGACGAGGGTATATTTAGAAATTTCAAAATTAAAAGTATGAAAGAGGATGAGGTTTATAAATATTTAGGATACCCGCAATCGAATAGATTAGATCACACTAGTATTAAAAATGATATTAGGATTAAATTTCAAACTAGGATCAGAAAAATTTTAAAATGCAATCTATCTGCTAAAAATTTAGTAAAAGCAATAAATACTTGGGCAATACCTTTATTAACGTACTCATTTGGCATAATTAAATGGTCCAATACAGATTTAGATAGTTTAGAACGATTAATTAGAACTACGTTAACAAAGTTTAATTGCCATCATCCAAATTCAGCTATAGAACGAATTAATTTACCTAGAAATTTAGGAGGTAGAGGTATAGTCAAAATAACATCTTTGAAACACAATCAGGTAGAAATGCTTAGAAATTTTTTCCATAGGAAAGCTAATAGCTCAGAAATGCACAAAATAATTTGTAAGGCAGATAGAAACATTACACCTTTAAATTTATATGACGAGAATGCCAACATTCTTATAAATACTAACCAGGAATTATTAGATTCCTGGTCAAATAAAATTATTCATGCAAAACACTTCAATTATCTCAACCAAACATATGTTGACAAACTTTCGTCAAACAAATGGTTGAGTATTGGAGAGTTGAGCGCAGAAATAGAAGGATTTATGCTTGCCATTCAAGATAGAGTCATTAATACTAAAAATTATAGGAAGCATATAATCAAAGATATAAATCAAATTGATGATTTATGTAGAAAATGTTTGGCTTTTCCGGAAACTATAGAACATATTATATCGGGATGTTCTATATTAGCGCCGTCCGAGTATACATTTAGGCACAATCAGGTTTTAAAAATAATCCACCAAAGTTTGGTAATTAAACATAACTTGATTGACTGCCGTAATATAGTACCATATTATGAATATGAACCAAATTCATTTTTAGAAAATGAATTTTATAAAATATATTATGATAAAACTATACTAACAGACAGAACAATTAGTCATAATAGACCTGATATAGTTTTACATGACAAAATTAAAAAAATAACTTATATCATTGATGTAGCTATTCCAAATTCCTGTAATATTCAAAAAACTGTTTCTGAAAAAATTAGAAAATACACAGATTTAGGAAATGAGATTAAAAGAATTTGGCATTCTCGGAATATAAAAATATTACCATTTGTTATTTCGGCTACTGGCATTATACCTAGGTCTCTGATTCAAAATTTAGGCGTATTAGATTTGTCAAAGAATTTATACATAAAAATGCAAAAATCGGTAATTTTAAATACATGTAGGATTACAAAAGATTTTTTAAATATTTATATTGAGGGATCAGTAGGATTTATAGGTTCAATTAGGAATTCCACAGAGCCGAACCCTCTGATATGAAAATATCTGGAGTCGGTGAATTATTTTCCCATCTGGTCTCTGGTAGGTTGACATGTTGTTCTTGTATTGTTTTGTAATTATAATACATTTAGTGCAATTGCATAACGTGGATTGACCAGATGATCATTTGGGAAGTGTGTGAAAGGGTTTAGTTTTTCCTGTGGGGAAAATTAAACCCGGACATTTAAATCTGGTGCGTAAATAAATAAAGAAATATGAGAAATATACCACAATAATCGAATGTTTGAAATTAATCGAGAGGTTGACGAATCAACAATTTTGACGTAAATGTAATAAGAAGTTTTATATCGACAACCTAATTTGGGGGATTAACGAAACTTAGGAGAAACAGACTATTTGTTTTTGATGTGAAACATTTTTGACGGGCCTAAGGGGGTAAAGCAAAACCTAGATCACAAGGCCGGGACACTGAATGCAATCGACCTTCTAACTCCGTGGTCGTCAAACTGCGGCCCGCGGGCCGCATGCGGCCCGCGGCGGGTATATATATATTTTTTCAAGTACAATTATATTATCCGTTTTTTTGCTGCCCGCACAAATATCTACCTTTTTCTTATTAAATATATTTTTTTCATGTACAATTATACTATCCGTTTTTTGCGGCCCGCACAAATATCTGCCGTTTTCTTTTTAAATGTATTTTTTTCATCCTACAATTATAGTATCCGTTTTTTGCGGCCCGCACAAAAATCTACCGTTTTCTTTTTAAATGTATATTTTTTTCATGTTATTATCCGTTTTTTTGCGGCCCGCACAAATATCTACCGTTTTCTTTTTAAATATATTTTTTTCATGTGCGAGTACAATTATAGAAACTCTCCGTTTTTTTACAATTAATTATATTGTCGTTTGAGACTTTCAGGGGGGCAATAGAGGATCCAGAGAAAATTAGAGGGCCTAGAGATGGCACAGTGAGGGTGTAGGTAGGTAAAAAAAAGATCTAAAAAGACCAAAAAAATACATTTATCACGTACTAATAAAGCAAAATAAACTTTAATATTGGTTAATTTTTGTTATTGTATGTACCTATGTGCGAAAATTCACATGCATTATTATTAAGAATTGACACTATATCATGAACCTCAAGAAGGAAGGAAGTAGCAACCCGGTACAAAATAATTGCTCTTTTAACTTGCTTAACAAAAAGGTAAAACACCCCCCCCCCCCGAAAACATAAGTGTGCGGCCCGCGGTGATACCTCATATTGTTCTATGCGGCCCTTGACCAGAAAAGTGTGACGACCGCTGTTCTAACTTGTATGAAAACCTCAAAAAAAAATATTTTTATAATATTTTTTAAACTAGAATATTTTTAAATAATTTAATAAATAAGAATAAATAGAAAAAATAATGTAAAATGAGAATTTTTGTGGGGTCCCATACAAGTTAGATAGCTGATTTAAATGAGTGTCGCGGCCTTGTGATCTAAGAGGTTTTGGGTAAAGCCGACTCTAGCGTGGCAAGACGGGACAACGCTCAGGCACGGAACGACGCTTCATTCGGCCAGCCTCGAGACTCTTCGGCTCTTTCCACCCAACCGCCAAAACTCCGTCCGTTATATTTGCTTTCATTCTCACTGAAGTTGGCAATGGATTTATTATTCTAAATAGCGATGAATTTTTAATTGTAATATTTTGTGTACATGTTATTAGTATTAAAATATTTGTTCATTTAAAAATATGAAGAATCGTTTACTTTCATTTTCACTTGCTTCAAAAAGATCAATTTCGATGTTTCACATCCATGGCGCCAGGCGTCCCGTGACGACTATTTTTTTTATTTATTTATTCTACACATAGCCCGAAAAATATTTAGAACAATCAAAAAATTCAAAATTCAATTTGGAATCCATTTGCTATGCGTTCCGCGACACCTTATGCCTACAATGCACGACATATTTTTTCAGCCCGATTCCAATTAGAGACTAAAGAAAACATTTTTCGCTTTACTCGATCGCTATTTTCATCTCTATTTTCATATCTACGATTTCAATTTTCATCACTGCAAACAACACATGAACATGTGAAAATAGAGATGAAAATAGCGTCGCGTAAACCGAAAATTTTTGACTTCGGACTCCAAGTGGAATCGGGCTGAAAAAAGAGATGGTGTAAAACGGCCATAATTCATTATTTCGATCGAAAAGTCCCGAAAAACGATATCTATTCAATATAAAAAATGTAAAGATGTTTCGATTCGAAAATAATTGGATTTCTCGATCATGTCCATGGCGAGTAGGAACACACGCACATAGAAGAAACCAAGTATGTTAATTTGATATATTTACTGGGGTACACATAAACATATCGAAGAATATGAATGAGTAATGTTCTATTTTTGTTCAAATTAACAATAATAATAATTGCGTGTGCAATGCGAAGCAACGATAATTTTGACATGAGATAAGAAACTCTGAATGAACAGCGTAAGAAACTTGTACATTTATCAGTGTTAAATTATAAATAAATACACTCAGTAGTAAGCTCCAGTGCGTAGAAGTCCAGAAAATTATTACTCGATTTCTAAACATTAACATAGACTAAAAAACCATTTGTTTAGAAGAAAATATTCCGCATACCTAATAAATCCACGAACAGTGAAGACACGAAGACAGAACTCTTCAAATAGACCGAGGAAAACGATGGTGCGCGGAATACATGTAAATCAGATGGAGCGATTCAACCAGTGCGAAGATGCATTCAATCATATATGCAGAAACTACCGCTGCAGTGATGCGATAACACGGTGAAGTATATGAAAACCCAATTCGTTATGCAGCGGGTCTTTATTTAACACCGCGACGTGCTATGACTGATTCGGGCATTAATTAACATACATATTCTCATATGATAAAAATAAGGTCAATTTTGGTTTGGTTTACTATTACGCCACAGCCACCAAAATAATTATTCAAGAAAAAAACATTAGGACAGAGGTAGGGGACAACAAGTGGTGTGGGTTTAGGTTTTTTTTTTATGTTGCGTTAACTTGATACCAGATAATCGTATTAATGATCGTAATACGAAATAGATATTAGCAAATCGATGACGGCCTCCTAAGCCTAGTTGTCTACGCATTTGATTTTGAGTCGGGAGATTTTCGATTCGATGCTCAAATTAAAATTACCAACATAATAACACTTTGTTAGTTGTAATAGGGCAATTTTCGTCGAATATCAACTCAAGAGCACTTGCAATAGAGGTGCTGTTTTAAAGGTGCACATAGAAAAACCGAAGAAGAAATATCGATTGAGGAAGAAAATAATATCGATAGAAGAAGAAATATCGATAGAGGAAGAAATTAATATCGATAGATGAAGAAATATCGATAGAGGAAGAAATGTCGATAGAGGAAAAAATAACGATAGAGGAAGAAATATCGAGGTAGGGCCAACAAGTAACAATTGATGAAATGTTCAAGAGGCAAGATAGATGTGATTGTTGCGAATTTAAAGTGTTTGACTTTTCTATACCTATCAAATCTAGGAGGGAGAGGAGTTAATAATTTTCAATAATCAGCAAAATTGAATAATATATTAATTTCGACTGTCGGTGCACGAGTGTGGACGTGGCATGAAATTGTATTCCTGCGTAATGCATAACATTTTCGTTTAAAAAATTGGAACTGATAAATATAAATCATGACAGACAACAAAATAGACAACATAATTATTTGATTAATTGTAATTCAAGTCCGTCCGGTAAAATACTTTTATTAGAAAGTTTAAGTTATTAAAAACACTGCATATTGCATGATTTACAGTTGTTATTATATTCTCCATTACTATTGATATTATTACATTTATTAGATCTCTCTAAATTATCAACAAAAAAATAATCTATATATATAAAAATCAAAATATGTTTGTTTCTGGGTTTGTAGGTATGTATGTATATATGTATGTCCACTATGCGTTGCTAAACCATTCATCCGATTGCGATAAAACTTTGGGGATTGGATGTGCGCGTCCCCGCGATGGTTTCTGTATACAATAGTGATTTCTGGCATCATGAAATTATGCATTGCTAAAACGTTCATCTGATTGCGATTAAAATTTGAGGATTTGTAGGGAGGAGTGGGGAGGGGGAGCGGGAGGGTGGAGCGGGGATAGGGGAGGGGGAAATAAAGGGGGAGGGGGAAGGAAAGGTGGAGGGGGAACTCGGAAGGGTGCGGAGGGGAGAGGGAGGAGGGAACTAAAAGCCGCCCGCAGGGCCTAGCATCAAAAATCTGCGGAGCAGTTATATTATAAATAAAATTTATAATATGTATTTGTTTTTTAACGGCAATGAGATTCAAAAATTCTATGATTTTCAAGGGTCTGCGTGTTAGTTAGGTTTACCATATTTTCGGAATCTGTTTGCCGGGTTGGTGGTAATGAGTTGTTGTTAAAGGTACATAATTGATTTTAGATGATTACCTATATTAAAATACTAGTCCTCAACAATGATCGAATGATATAATCAAAACATGGTAATATAGTAGGCATCTTATTGTGGTAATGTGTTCATATTAACAATCGCAACACCGTAATACGGCGAGGGTTTGGGTAAACGGTATTTTCACGGACTTTAACGGTAGATAGTTAACAATTAAGTGTACGAAATACACAAAAATACGTGTTTGCATCGCATCTGATGCGTCAATTAAATCTGCTCGCATATTACACAAACCGGTCGTAATATCTGATGCGGTGTTTCATTCAATATGTTTATTTTAATATAAATTTACACGCGGGCGTACATTATCTACAAATTAAAATATGTATTATATTAATAATTGGTGATGAATAACGTATTATTTATATTTTATTTGAAAATTGGTTAATATGAAAAAATATTAACGGAAGATAAATAGGAAGAGAAAACTATTTAGAAAAAAATGAGTTACTCATAATGGCTTTAGATTATATTATAAGAGTGATATCATTAGATAATGCCGAAACGTTGGAATTTTCCTAAGCATCACATTCCGGTATCTCGTTTCTCTCCCCTAAACATTTTGTTCAAAAAACGTGAATGTAGGTGATCTATCGGCTCCGGGTAGAAGAAATCTTACGCGGCATAATTTAAAAAAACATTTATTAATGTAATATTATCAAATTAAACGGTTGCAAAAAATTCTCGTCATTTTGAAAGGCGTATAATTTGAAAATTAATTAAAATCATTACGAAAATAATACTTAATATTAATGATTTGTATAACGCCGTTTTCCTTAATATAATGACAAATCAACAAAAGGCGGTCTCTAATTGTATAGCTAGGTATATAATTAGCACTATCCTCCAGAACTCTTGTTCTTTCCAACTGGGGTTAACGTTATAAATACATCTGCAGCTCTTTGTTCAGTGCAGCCATTTTTTTTATAAATTTCACCACCCCCCCCCCCCCCCCCAATAACTGGTTTGCCCTTTTTTACATTAGCTCCACACAGGAGGCCCTGATGAAACACATTACCTCAGGACCTATGTCATCTTTGGGTATGCTGTGTGGAGAGTCTTTTCAGGGAAAGTAAGAAGGGGAAGGCCTGGGAAGAAAAAGGGTGGGTAGGAATCTGGGGGTCAATGTATCTAGGAATGACAAATATATGAATCGATGGATCGAGAGAGGCGATGGACCGAGGGAGTCCATCCTAAACAATCGTTTGATAGATCTCAAGATGTCCAAAGCAGGTACAATATTCGACAACCGAACTTTAAAAACAGTGTACTTCAACAAAGATGGGGCAGCATTTCTCACTTCGATTATGTTTTGAAATAAAATAATATTAAATAAATATAAGAGTAACAATCATTTCAAAAGAAGGTGTTTTACAAACAATTTTTCACAATTACCCAGCTTCCTCAACTCAATTAATAATAAAGGTATTACTTTTTTTGTTATTTTTCACTCGTGTTGACAGTTGTCGCTGAGACAATAAATATAACAAGTGAGAGGTTTATTGTGAGAGGAAAAAAGATTTGTTTGAAAAACAACACTGCATTCAACAAGAAATGCGACGAAAAACGTCATATAAAACCAATTCACCAGAAACAAGCGATCGAAGTTAGACAACGGTAATTGTTTATTAGATGTAGGTACATTTCACTTTAAACTTATAATGATTGGAATCAAAACTACACTGGAAATCCAATCACAATTCTTAAACCAAATCACTTATTTTATCACTTAGAACCGATTTTATTTTAACTTTAGGTAATTTTATTTATATTTTAGTATTTTTTGTAAAATTCTTGCAACTGACTTAATTTTTGACCTACAAGTCTCTATTTGGTCCACTGACGCGAGATGGCGAGATTCCCGCGCTTGGTAAAGTCTCGTATCGGAGTAAAGCGTATGGACCGAGTCAACAGTCAGAACACAGAACCACGTGGCCGTGCTGTCTGTACCGGCGGAGCACTGCTAATGTTAACGTTAACCATCACAGCACAACACAGCTGATAAGTCCGGAACATGACTCGAGCCGCCTTCGAGAAAGGGAGAAAAGAATGCCGAGACACCGCACCAAAAGGTCCCAAATAAAAACAAACACATTCACACAAAACCCCACTTGATATAGTACATCTTGATGCCTTGTCCCGTTCAATGCGTTCTGGTTATCAAGTCCATCTAAGCGACGGGAAATGCAATAATAAAAATAAGTTTAATACTGATGTGTTTAAAAAACACAGTAAAAAACCAATGCGAATGACTTTGATTTATGAACTTTTATCAAAGAGAAAGGGATTTTTGTTGATATTCGCGGTACGCGTCTCGGACATTAAGCCTGAGTGAGAAGATGAATGGGCGACAAAGAATGACTAGTAGGTAATTGCTTGCCCAATCAAGGATAGTAAGGTAATGGGGTACTTTCTTCACTTAACCTTACTTTTCTTAACCTAACCTAACTTTTCGTTTAATTTAAGTGTGGGTGGAAACGGAAAAGTGGGAGAGGGAGTTTGGGAAGTACTCGTACCTGTTAATTTAAATCTGGTCATTAAACTTAGCTTTATAACTAACTAACCATCACGCCGTTTCCCCGCAGAGTTAGGCAGAGAGGACGAGGACGGACCGCCAAATAACTCCATCTTGACACACGCTTCTTTCTTTTTCATACATGGTCTCATATACACACTCTATAATTCTGATTCTTGACATGACCCGACTCAAGTTGATTCACTTGATCGCGCCATGTTTTTCTAGGGCGTCCCCGACTTCTTTTATTTATATTTTTTATTAATATTTATTTAACGCCCAATGGGCTTTTACATTTTGGTAGTACAAATAATTCATGACAGATTATTTAACATATACAGAAACAATAAAAATAAAATTTGATAAAAAAGCACACAAGTCATAAAAATACAAAAATACAGCGATTTCATAGGTTTTCAGAAAAACAGATAGGTCAGATTGTTTTGGAATAAGTTTTTTACAAGATCAACAAATTTTGCCAAGTTTATGTTAAATATGTCAATATCACCTAAGTACTGATTTCCCATAGTGTGAAATCGTTGTATCGGAGAGTGGGCAATGTAGTTCCGCTTATGAATGCTACAGTAGAATAGTGTATTTTGTCGTGTAGTTACTGTCGGTATTCGTAAGTTTATGAGTTGCAGTAGTTCGCAACAGTCAAATTTAGAGTTAAGTATTTTGAATAAAAATGTTAAGTCGTATATTTTACTTCTGTCTTCTAGTGTGTGTATTTTTAAAACATTTAATAATAAATTATATTTCAAGTCTTCTAGTGGGATATTTAATTTAAAATTTATAAAACGCAGAAAATTTTTTTGTATTCGCTCAATGTTATTAAAATGTGAATTTTGTAAGATGGAGACCAAACTACCGAGTTCCATTAGGCTTCTAACTAGAGATACATATAATAATTTAATGACTTGTAGGGAATTAAAGTTTTTGGTTGTTCTTAATACGAAGCCAAGTGTTTTCATACCTTTGTTTACAATTTGGTGGATATGATTGGCGAAACTTAGTTTTTCATCCAAAATAATTCCAAGATCTCTCATTTCCGTGACTCCTTCTAAAGCTGTATTATTGATGGAATATTCGAATAAAACAGGATTTGTATTTCTGAAGAAAGTCAAGGTTTTGCACTTTTCTACATTTAAGAATAAATTATTTTGAACGCATCAATCTTCTTCTTCCATTCACATTTGCGTCGTATATTCTTTCTACACTCCCTTCTTCATTCATTTTCTCTACATGACGGCCGGCGTAGTCCAGTGGTAAGGCTCTTGACTCGCACTTCGAAGGTCGCGGGATCGAATCCCGGCGAGGCAAATAAATTTTATTGGATTAATTTGTGTTATTTCACCATTTATTCATTGAAAATAATATATAGTATAATTGCTGCACATTCCAGAGTGGAAGATACTCTCAGTATCGCCCAGGTGTAAGACCACCATTCAGAATTGAAACGTTGCTTGAAATGGCCTCTGCCGTGTTTGATGACCAGATCTGAATAGCCAGGTACCTACTTACCCACCTTCCTCTTCCCTACCTCCTTCCCCTCCCCACTACCTTCAGCCTCACAACATACCCCAATTGGGGATGCCATAGTCCCACTGGCTCCAGACAGGAGCAGTTGGGACTCTTGTACGGTATTCATGTAAAAAAAAAACATGCCCAAAACATCTAGGCGTCCCTTTCTTAATCTTACCTATTACGCTTACATCAGCCTTGCATTCTTTTCGGATCTCCACATTTTTACCCGATCGTACATGGTTTTACCATACTCTGGGATTTGCCTCTGGGATCTCATTTCTATAGCACAAGCTTTATAAAGCCTTATATTGATTAACTTTTGGCTAATAAGTCGTGTTGCGCTTCCTTCTTTTTGAGTCAACGTTTTGGAGAAAAAACTATTTTACCTCCTTAGTATTTTCTACTGTAGAAACCTCACTATTTATGTGATCTTAAATTACCGTCTTCCTCACCAACCTGACCTAACCTAACCTAAGTATTTTGTTTGGGTTATGTGTATCTTACATAACCCAAACAAACCTCATCGAAATTCCTACAATACCTTGACCCAACCTAGAATATCTACAGTACGAAACAACGTTATATATTCATACCGCAAACATACAAGAGACTTGTCGTGATCATATCGGAGACAAGTAGTTATTTAAAACCCTCAATATTTAGAGAATGTTGTCCATCAAAAGGAAATTGAGACAGGATAGACAAAAGGTCGTGACATTGACATTATTGTCATTTTCCTTATAACCCACTGGAAATGCTAGACCAGGAATGTTGTTGGAAATGTTGTACACATCTGTTTGTCTTTCTATGTACAGGTAATGAATATTTTAGTTAATAGAAATCAGCGGCCACGTGCAATTTTGCTCAGGGCGGTGTCGGAGTCGATGATTGAGGTTGCGTGCCATTGAACGAACATTAGGCAAGTGAGCTGTTATGGCCAAATCACATAACTATAACAACTATTTATGTACACAAATTTTCAGTAAATAAATGTGTAAGTGTGCCAACATATAACAAGTGTGCTAAAACATATATTCGCAATGTGTTTGTCTGTATCATGATTATGGAATTATATTCAAAGATGGGATTTGATAAATAAAAAGTTTCAACAAAAAACCCAAACTTTAACACACTGCTCTGAAAAATGGCTAAAATCGAAAAATGTTACTTTAAGGCCCAGTTTCCCGCATTTCTACCGATTTATTACATATTTCACTTAAATACCATAAATTTTAAAGCTCTTAAAAAATATATATGTTATTCTTGAAGATAATGGAACCACCATCATCTCAGAACAGATATTGTCTAGTGAGTCGGGTAGCGCACAATTATGTAAATGTAAATAACTCTTGATATTAATAAACGCCCGGGTTACCGGCACCTTAAAAAAAAAACCATAAAACGGGCATCAGCCTAGCATGGTGGAAAAATCCGCAAATGATGTCACCATAAAATGCTGTGAATAAAGAAAATTAAAAAATTAAAACAAAAATTAAATCTATACATTCCCTACGTCGAAACGGGAATTATGTATATGAAATTAGAAAAAAATCGCGAAGTATGCTCCAAAAATTATTATAGGTTAACACGTTTTTCAGTTATTACGTGACCCGTTTAGAGGGGGGGGATCTTCAAAATACCACGCTTAGTCACAATGGGGGGCGGGAGGCTTAGGTTTTGATAACGTAGTCAATCTAGAAATCTTTTTATATTTTTTCCACTAACTTTTTAATATTTTTTCCACTTGTAATTATAGGTATTAATAAAGACAAATATAAGTCAAATATTTTTTTTTACACTTTTTGTTAGCAAAATATGATTCAAAACCATATTTATGATTTACATCGTGAAAACTGTAGGGAGGGTCTTAGAATATACTACACGTGGTCACCGAGGGGGGGGGAGGGGTAAAAATTGCAAAAAGTGGGTCACGTATTATGAGTAAAAATTCATAGTGTTTCTATAAATGCTATTTTAGACTTTCCCCACGAGATTTTTTCACTATTTTAACGAGTTGTGTTTTATTAAAAATTTACCACGATTTTTGCTTAATTTTATCGTTTTTAATATTAGCATGCTCTCTCTAACATTAATATTTACCTATCTCTCCATCTTCTTCTTTTTGAGCGGGAACATCGCGCCTTAAGCCCTTCTCCTTATATTATGAACTCGCAGTAATTGTTTTCATAACGAAGTACAGTTCATTCGTCTATAAAGTACTGTGACAAAGTAGTGGTGAGATCCTCGGCTTTTTACCCATAGGTCATGGGTTCGAACCACGGTGAGAGGAAATAATTTTTTTGTATACCGACCTACTGTATTTGCATACCTAACTTCCCGGTTCCAGTTTGGAAAACACAGCCATCAGCCATGACCCTGGCGAGAGATAACCAGTTGGTATAGAAAATTTCCTTGAAAATATCAAAAGTATCCCATCGTAAATTTCCTTTAGTATCGTTGTATTGTAAGCTGATGTAGCAGATTATAGATAGTCAGGTACAACCCAACCCTCGCATTTCCCATCATCAAATTTCATAAAATATTCCAAATTGGGTATAATATTCCAGTTGCATAACTTCTGGACAGTCTGGACAGAGATCATCTGTAAATATTGGTGAAATATTGACAAATTAGTGTTAAATATATAAATAGCACACTTGAATTTATTAAATACTAGCTGGTCCCGGCATGCGTTGCCATGCCATTTAATAAAGAAATTGTTTCTCCCCTGAGTGTCCTTTCCCATTCGTCCCGTTCCCCTTCCGCCTCCCCTTCTTCCCACTCCGACACCTCCACCTTCCCTCTCCCCACTCCACTCCTCCCCTTTCCCTGTCCCGCGAATCCCCCTCCCGAGTTCCCCTCCCCCCTCACACGTCCCCTTCCCCTCCCGCGTTCCCCTTCCACCTTCCCCGCCTTCCTTCTTCCCTTTCCTGCTCCCTCGTCCCGCCAACCCTCCTTCCTCCCACGTTCCAAATATTCAATCCCAGTTCATTCAGTTTTTAAACAGCCCGCGTGCGGCCTTTATAATTTTATTCAAATTTCCATTTTTCATGTATATTAAATTTGGTATCTAAGATAGGTACCTATTAAAATATCTAAAACTCTTGATTCGATTCAAACTATTAGGGGAGTACCTACTTTAAATAAATTTTAAAGATTTTCAAAAATAGAATCCTGATTGAACAATCATCAGGCAAATTGCAAAATGTCATTCTCAAACACGCGAACTGTCAAACGTGCGAAGTTTTCTGAAATTATCTAATTTTCGTAATTTTTCTCTCCGTAAGAACCATCCTCGTACTTCAAGGAATATTCTAAAAAAAGAAATAGCAAAATCGGTTCAGCTGCTCTCGAGATTTGCGCTTACCAACACATTCAGCGATTCATTTTTATATTATAGAAGATATAATCCGTCCTGACGCTTGTTACTCGACGAGTCCATATTACAGTGACTTGATACGAGATGCAGTTAAGTATGTAGTACCTAAAGTGCCTATAGTGCGACGCTCGTATGACGGATACTGTGCCCCACTTCAGCGCCGTCGCGATACCCACTACCTACTGCTCACTGTCTCCCGAAGGTGTCACAGTAATTCCGGCCAGTACATAAGTACCATGATGTACGATCTTACATGTGTATATCTTATCTTATATGTGCCTTCCTATCAAGAGCCAAAACCGTCGCCCTATGCGAGGCGCTTACTGATTTTTGGTTCCATTTCGGAATCCGGTTGAGCAAGGTGCCATTACGGCCGCGCGCCAGTTACACATATTTTTAAACGGTTTTCCGTGATCGTATTTTCATCGATTTCGTCAAAATCTAGAGCAGATCTTAGGCCCTTACAGCAAGACAGGTTCAAATAGATACAGCATTCAATTATAATACAATATAATATACATTGACCAAATTACCAAAGCAGTATAACATCATATTATTATCTTATCAGTAATATTCTGAAAGAGAATCTCGGATGACAATTTTGATGACCTACATACTACGAAATACAAATTGTGATAATATACTTCGATTTGATCCATGGAACAGCATTTCTTTATAAATCTCACAAGAAAAAGTGATTAGCAAACTTTGTTCCAGATATCATTAGTCTTAAAAGCAGGAAGTTAATGCGGTATATATTATAGTTGTAGATAGGTACCTACTGCATAAAATCAGAAAATATCTAATAAGATGGCATATAAATCATTATATGTTTGCCAGAAAACAGGGTGATATTAAAAGTATCGATTCAAATTATTAATTAATTAATTTTAAACGCCCCGTTGGGCTTTTACAAAATTATATATTTTACATGCTTTACTGCAAGATATATATATATATATTTTTATTATTTATTTATTGGCAATGCTTATTAAAAATACATATAAAGTTACATCAGTTACATAAGGTTAACAAAAAATTAAAAAATTGCCTTTCCTCACCATAAAGAGACAATGCTCTTGTGTTTGGTGAGGGAGTTCTGGCTCAATTAGTAAACTAAAAGATCGTGTAATTTTGTAATAACGGCTATTGTATATAATAAGTAGGTTAAAAAAATCATATAGAGACAGCAAGAGTTTATAATGTGTAGAAAACAAATGCATTTTAAGTTTTAAGTGTATTTTATAAGAATGTATACCTATTCTTTTTTTTTATAAGAAAAACTTTCTAACTTTTGAAGATAACATTAATATTATAATATAACATTGAAGAAGAAGATAACAATAATAATCTAAACGAAAATATGGAAGAGAACAAGACACAGAAAACGTAAAAAAGGTATTGATCGCAATTGGGCTTCGAACCCAAACTTCTCGTCTAACCGGGACTTGCGCATTAACCAATTTCGTTATTGCCACCTTCTGTCAAGCTGTCATAAGTCAATCTCATATTTCAAATTTTAGAATAATTAACAATATTATCTTCAACTAATTATTTTTCCATATTACCGGCCCTTTTATTATTACCCTTTTTATTAGAAACAATCATTCTAAGAATTGGTTTGTATCCTGGATAGCGTCTCGGATAAATGTATCCGAATCATAGACATCCAAATTCAATAGACCAGAAGATACAGATGAGGGGTAAAACCAAACTATGGGGGGTGAAGAGGGGAAAGATGACTGTGATTCGTTAAAAAATCAATCTGACAGTATATAGGCATCTCGCATTATAATATCACCATTTAGTTCTTAAAACCAAAATCTGCTTTGAATGAATAGACCTTTTTACATGGGAGCGCGAATTGCTTGCCACGTTAATAACATATTTGCGAAGGACAAATGCTTGCCCCGAAAAGGTTCGCTCATATTCACATAGCAATATTTTGTTGCCGTGTTACAGTGTTAGACACTTTTACAAATGTTTCATAATTTACTTACCCCTGTAACCTACGACGAGCTCACTAACAGAAACGCCCACATTCGCTATGTTCTAGGTAGGTCTATAGCACAAGCTCTCATATTTTGCCGTGTTATTTCATAAAATGTATGATGTTACTTCTGCGCTGGTCAAGACAAGAATGATGACATCACATTTTTTTGATTCAAGCGAGGCTCTAGTAAAGCCCAGCTGGGTCCAAGGAGGAGCTCCAGCTGGCTCCATGGGGAGGGGGAAATAATACGTTTTTATCACTTAGGGCAGGTCCAGATATATTCATATGTCCGTGATCCGAATTAATTCATATGGAACTATTGGCTTTTTATAAAAGTCTAAATGAATATTCAATTTTTTATAAGAAAAACCCTCTTTTAAAACTTTTGAAGGTTATTCCCATCAACGTAATAAATCATTGAAGAAGAAGATAACAATAATAATCTAAACGAAAATATGAAAGAGAACAAAACACAGAAAACAGAAATAAGACAATGGTTGCAACTGGAATAAATAGTTTATGTAGGTACCTCACATCGTAACAATGTGGTGACTTGGATTTTCGAATCCCGCATGTTGCGGGATTGCAAACCCGAAAATGAATTAACGCAGAATTAAATTTCGTCATGGATTGACTGCACCATTCATGAAATAAGAGTTACTCTATTGACACCATAAGTATTGAGAGCCTAACAACTTATAAAAATAATGTTACCAAAATTAAAAGCCATTCTTAACAATCTTTGATAATTTGTTACTACGCTTGTTTCTCATAACTATTACGTGTACTGTAGAACATGCATGTAAATTAAAACAAATTAAAAGCCCAAATGGGGCGTAAAAAGATAATAACATAATTAAAAAAGGCGTATATTTAAAATAGCTGCATACTTTGTATTTTACTTTTTAAACGATAATCTGCCGTAACAAGTAATACATGCATTTGAATTTCATAAATATTTATTGCAGGAATTTATTTATAATTCACAGTTTTAATATAAAATAAGAACATTATTGTATCAACAATGAAAAGACTCGTCCAAGCTATAAACAATAAAAATGCATCATTCTTCACAGGGGCTACCGGCGCAGCCAGCGTGAGGTCTAGAGGGTCAACTTCCGTAAAGAACGTGTTACATTGGTGACAAGCCGCATTCAGACGTGGAAAAAAACCGCGATCGGGGGTATTTGAAGTGTGCTCGACTATTTATACATAGAGGGTTTGTTACTGCACATACGGAACTTTCATCGGTTCATCCAAATGGTTCGCGACGTTTGGTGACTTAGCAGGGGTGTCCAGGTTCATAGGATGAGGTTTTTATACGTCTTGGCGGCGGATGCTTTTACCCACCAATCGTGTGTTGGGCAGGAACGGGAGAGACTGGTGGAGGGAGACCTTTGACCTCTCCAGTCAGAATCTCTTTTTGCACCTACGTTCGTCACTCCTGAACAGATTGACGCCCAGATTCCTAACCACCCCTCATACCCTTTGCCTTCCCAGAACTTTCCCTCCTTCCTTTCCCTTAAAAGACCCTCCACACAGCATCTCCAAAGATGACGTAGGCCCTGAAGGATTTTTTCAGTGTGTAGATAATGAAAAAAACGAGTGTGCTTTAGACCACACGACTGAAGTAAAACTTCACTAACTCTCCCTCTCAACTTCCGTTCGCCTCGCCCGATCACACTTTTCATAACGCTCTCGTCAGCTTATTCCCCCAGTCAAGCGTGCGTAAAGGCCCGACCGTTGGCCTCGCCCGATCGCACTTTTCGTAACGCTCTCGTCACGCATTCACCAGCTTACTCCCCAATTCAAGCGTGCGTAAAGAAGTTTTACTCCAAAAAAGATGCACAACGTTTACGTTTTTATTACAACAGAGGAAGAGTCGGAGATGGAGAAATTAAGTAGGTATTTGTAACATCATTGGCGAATTTTCATTAAGAGCGTTTAACCAGCCAGCGGACGAAAATTCACATTTCATCGAAAGTTGTTCTTACGATCGTGCAGGGCGGTTACAATGAGACAGATTAACTATTCTCCGTATCAGCTTTTTTAAATTATAACTCAATATCGAATTTATTTCAATCCAAATTAGCTTTAATTTATACCTTCATCCAAAAAATGCTGAAACTCGTGATGATAAAACTATTAAAATAATGTACTTTTTGTGGTTATTTTTTGATTATAAGTATTTATCATTTTTCAATAATGTCTAAATTTAATAAGAATGTTAAAAAAAATTTAAATATATTAGTTTATAAGTGCGCAAATAAATACATAAATGGACCAATTTTCGTCAAGAAACACATGTACGTACATATTTTTTAATGATTTTATTGAAACTAAAATTAAAATTCTAAAACATGCGTTTGCTAGATAATGTATTGATTTATTTTACTGCATGATTATATTATTTGAAATGGGTGGGGTATAATACAAAACCTTTTTTGAAAATTTAACAAATCTGCCAACGACCTATGGAATAACCTTATTATACTAAAAATTTAAAAAAATCTCAAAATTTATTACATGTGAATGCTAGATAAAAGAAAAATCTTTCGAAATCCATTTATAATTTTTTGTGGAAAAGAGTCAAAACGTCTAAAATCTGATTTGAAAATGACATATTTCTGGTTTTCTCTGGTAATGCCCTTTTAACGGGAATCATTAGTTGGAGACAGGTCAACAGCCTTCAACGTCTGTTTTTTTAATAATCTAACCACAGTTAGTCCTTGTAACTGAAACAGCTGTCACAATAATAAAATAAAAACTAAAATACTCGCAAAACTTAATAATAACATCATTAAAATTGATTTAAATTAAATTTGTTAAAAAAAACAATTAATAATAAAATGTCTGAATTAGAACTAAGAACTAAATGCATTGATAAAGGCCAGTTGTTTCACTAAATTTGAACAATTCGACAAATTCAAAGATAATTTTCAAGTACTACTCAGATTTAGGTATAAATTTAGATATGTGAAATAACTGGACAATGATGATATAATAACGTAATTTTAATAGAACCTTTACAGAACTTGAAAATTAACTTTGAAATTTGATGAATTGTTCAAATTCTGTGAAACAACTAGCTCTAAGTGTTAAAGAGTGTTGCTTTTACAACCGTCAATTTTTTTTATACTAAAGCTGAATCCTCGGCAGTTCCGTATTCCTAGCAACAGGTCTTATCCCATTATGAGCCGTCAGCCGTTCCGCAATAAAATAAGCATAATATTCACAAGTTAATGAACTTCCCGGAGAAAAGCAACGGCGGTGAGAAAGCGAGACAGCGTTCTAGAGAGCAGTGCAGCCAGCTTCTCACGGTCGCGCAGGCCGAGACTGCGACACGCCACAGATCATGACGGGGCCACCGTTTGTCCCTTGATGCATCATGCAGTCATCATCAGCTGCTGCCCTGTCCAAGGCTCGAATAGCAGTTAGGTACTTGAACGGCCCTCTATCCCTCGGACCGTTTCAGCTTTTGATGAAATTGAATTCAACCGCCAAGCATAACAATTTGGCAGGCGGGTATGGGTACCGCCGCCCATTTATTAGATAACTAAAACCTCTGTCATAGGACACCCCAAGTGGTTCGCTACGCTTGGAGACTTAGCAGGGATGCCAGGATTCATGGGGTGAGGTTTGTCCGGGTCTTGGCGGCGGATGTGTCTGCCCACCAGCTGCGTGGCAGGCCGGACGGAAAAGACTGGTTGTGACCTCTAAATCTGGACTATCCATAACTATCGCCTTGCAGTAGGAGGGATGGATTCATATGTCCGTCATTCCAGGACCCACTGACCCTCAGAATCCTACCCACTCCTCATACTTTATCCTTCCCAGAACTTACTCACCTTCCTTTTCTTTAAAATGCCCTTCACAGAGCATCCCCAAAGATGTCACAGACCCTGAGGGAAAATATTTTCCTCGAGGCTTCCTGTGGGGAGCTATTGTAAAAAAAATTTCAGCGTGGTCATCAGACATAAATGCATACGCTGTTACGCCATGCAATCTATATTACCAATAACAATAAACCAATTTTATAGCCTTATAACGATATAAGGAAGATTGATGTTTTCATGAAGTTATTGAAGTTATTACGTTGTTACAATTTGATGGAATACGTAATGTGGTTTTCATATAGATGTTATGCAGGTCTTACATCACTCCACACTTCCAAATAGTTATTTATGTTTTATGTATTTTTATAATGCGATCGAGTTTCCTCGTACGGAAAAATTGTGATACCATGTTCAATGGTTTCGTGTTTCTCCAATCAATTTTTTTTTACGTTTGCAAAAATATAAAAAATGTGCATTTTTCTGAGACGTGCGCGCTCGTGTGAGCACGAAAAGATCAATTTCAACAATAAACATAGTTTACCAGAAAACTTCGCTGTTGTCAATGCAATGTTATGTATTTTTTTTTTAAATGTTTTGTCAGTACCTGATGTACGTTTTATGTGTAACCGCCTGATTGTGCTAATACACAGAACTAGAGCATTATATCTGTAGTATGTATGTATATGTGTGTATATGTATGTTATGGTTAAGGTTTTCACGGGTGTAAGATGTAGAACAATTTTCTCGGTTTACCCGCGTAACGTAGACCAAAAGGACTTTTTAACTACTGCCGGCCCCGCCCCCTACCCCCTCCACCATAAATCACCTTCAACCCGGGTACTCCGTTCTAGGCATAAGAATTGATAAGCCTTCTGGACCGAACAGACACGCGAAAGCGATCAGTGGACAGTGAGATCTGTCCGAAACGTCAGGAATCAAAAAGTCCTTTTAAGGACTAGGTTACGCGGGTAAACCGAGAAAATTGTTCTGCATAAATACATATATAGTTTCAATGTCTTCCAACAAATGTCGTTATTGTAGATTTTATGTGTCTCAACAGAGGTCAGTAACGTTGTACTGTATGAGAGAATCTACTCGGCTCTAATACACGGATAGTTACGGAGGTAGCCGATGATATCCAATAGACAGGTGGGCATCTTAAGTTACCAGTTCCTCTGCGGTAGATAAACACAGAGCATCCATTAGAACATTAAGTCCAATTAAATATTTATTATAAATAAGAAAAAAAATGTCAGAGTAGACATTTATCATACCAAATATGGATTGATCGTACATCCAAATATGAATGAAAGCCGTACAGAGACCGGTTACAGCCAACGACCTTATGGGAAAGCGGGGGAAATGGGGTGACTTTTAAATGGCAGAGTCATTTCTTACAGACCTGTAGACCTGTGGACGATCCCGCTTAAAAACCTGTTATTTGTTGTGACGCGCTTATAAGATTTTTTTCTTGAATAAATAGCAGTAGACGAGTGTATTTGAGACAGTGGACCATCGCTAAATAGATAGATGTGTGTAGTGTTGCTTTGATAATTCGTAAAATATATATTTAAAAAAAAAAACATTTTCAATGATACCAAGATAATCCTTAGTAGTGTGATCAAAGATATTGAAATATAAGTAGATGTGCTATCTGCTGTTTTTACTATGTGGGTCTGCGCTTCCGGGTGTCGCCGATATTGTTTACCAATTAACAAATAAACTAAAAGAACAAATAATTAACGAATAAACCAAACGAACGTTAAACTAAATGAACGAATTCTTTCCTTATTCAAAATATATTGTTAACCAATATTAATGCACATTTTCAAAAAATCAACGAAATGAACAAATTCTTTTTGTATGAAAACTACGCTAATTAGCGCGTAGTCCGGCGACAGTAGCGCGGACACCATAGCATATCTCTTCTGTATTTGAATATCTTTGAGTGTGATCTATACCAGTTTTGAAAGAAAATTGGTGTTGCCAATTTGCATAATTACGTCTCCTAGTCAGTACCGGATTATCCCTAAGGCAGAGTAGGCAACTGCCTAGGGGCCCCGCATCGGCTGGGGGCCCCGCGCCCCGAGAAAAAATGGCTTGCTTCAATGGTTTGACTCTCTATCAGTAAGCAACGGGCAACGGGATGCCGCGCCGGAGTTTTGGTCGGCTTAGAAAAGATCTAGCGAGGTACGAAAACACTGCTTCAAATATTATAGAGTAATTAATTCTTCAGACACAGGGTAATAGTTCAGAGATCTCAGGGAAAATCTAGATATCGTCAATTCTAGATATTTATTCCAAATCTGAATGCATTATAAATGCACACCTACTGCTACATGTATTTATTTATTTTATGCCCACTTTCATAAGGTTGACAGTATTGTTTGGCATGACAAAGAGCATTGGGGACCCCGGATTTGGGGGAGTCCCCGATTGACTCCGATTCGTTCGATACGTATGTTGTGTGTTGTGTCATGTGTCATAAACAAACTTCATTTCATTTTCTAAAAATCGGCGACACGGCGAGTGTAATAAATTGAAGTTACATTACGATACCACGTATGTTTAATTACCAGACTTTATTTAACATACTTATTTCATTTAATATTATAGAATTTGAATTGTGTCGTAAACAAACTTCATATCGTTTTGTCTTAAATTACGATTTGGGAGTTTTGCAACAGTGATTTAAATTAAACAGTTTTACTCTGTTCGATGTTTCAAAACTTTCGAATTTTGTTAAGAAGTGTTATATTTTTATTGTTTGCAAGTGCTTTGAAAAAATCGGCGAGACCACGAGTGTAATAAACTGAAGTTACATTACGATACCACGTAAGTTTGATTACCAGATTTTATTTAACATAAGTATTTATTTCATTTAATATTATAGAATTTGACGAGTGTGAAGTTTTTTTTGTTAAGTTTTTCTTGTGAAGATATTATGAAAATTGTTACTATTTCATCTCGTGCCGTTTTCATTTTCTCTCCGTCCGCCTAATAGTACCTACCTAAGTAGTAAGTTAAATTCACTGGCGATAATGTCGATTGAAAATTGAAAATGATATTTTGGAAAAGGTCAACTTTCAAGATGTTTTAAACGATTTTGTATCTAAAAAAGTTGGAAGAGTTAATATTTAAACATCATTGTAATTTTGTTATTAGTTTTTTGGGTGTTACGCCGTGTAACCAAAGAAGGAGGTAGCGCAACACGGCATAACATCCCAAAAACTAATAACAAAAATCTTTTGTCCGTGAAAATCTAAAAACATTGTTGTATTTTACTTTACTTTTATTCGTTAAGCAGCATTAGGTACTTAGTATCAGGTAGGTGCCGAGTGTGGCTTTTATTGGTATTTATTTTATTTCAGTTTTTTTTTTTACTTTTTATTTCTAATTATGTGTTTAAAATATAAATGTTATACAAGCTTATCTCCATACCAAGCTGGTCTGGAAGAGATCACAAGAGTGATAAGACCGCTCATAGTACCGTTTTTTTTAAATATATTTTTGTTTCTACAACGTGTCCAGAAACTTGTAGTACAAGCGGGAAACTAGTGAATCTACATCACACAGAGAACCCAAAAAAAAATTTTTTTCGATCTGAGCATTTCGATTTTTTATTTTTTTTTTTACTTTTTTTCAATTTTTTCGGCAACTAAAGGGTTAAAAAAACTTTGAGCCTGGTTAAACATTCGATGCATTTTAAAAGACATTACACAAAAAACTTTTTTCTGATATTTACTGTGTTCGATTTTTCCATATTTGACCAAAAAAATTCCTACTTCGGACCCGATTTTACTCGAAAACGAAAGCTCAAATCAAAAAAATATATCACGAATTGACTCCAATTGTGATGTAGATTGACCAGTTTTCCGCTTGTACTACGAGTTTTTTTATGTCTAATAAAGAATTATTGTATTGTATTGTATTCGTTTAAAATTTTTTTATTGGATGGGATGATGGCATTACTTCGTAGCCGGCCGGCTTAGTCCAGCGGTAAGGCTCTTGACTCGCATTTCGAAGGTCGCGGCATCGAATCCGGCGTGGCAAATACATTTTGTTTGATTAAATTGTTTTATTCACAATTTACTCATTTAAAATAATATACATATAGTATATTTGCGGCACGTTACAGAGTGGAAGATACTCTCAGTCTGGTGTAAGACCACCATTCAAAATTGAAACGTTGCGCGTTGCTTGAAATGGCTTTAGCCGTGTTTGGTGATCAGGTTTGAATAGCCAGGTACTTCCTCACCTTCCTCCTCCCTATCTCCTTCCCATCCCCACACCTTCAGCCAAAACATACCCCAATTGGGGATGACATTGTCTCACTGGCTCCAGACGGGAGCAGTTGAGACTCTTGTGCGGTATTCATATTAAAAAAATGAATTAAAAAAAAATAAAAAACAAATAAATAAAAAATAATGAAAAAAAATACATTGTGGTAGAAAAATATTTTTGATAGTTTGAAAAAGGTGTAGGTAGGGGCCCCGAGACGTGCACTGCCTACGGGCCCGGACATGCTTAATCCGGCCCTGCTCCTAGTTCACAGACAGACTAATGAAATTGTTTATCTACTCAATGAAGAAATTCGATTTTTTTATGTTTGATAAATTTCCTCAGAAATAAGGAAAAATTGAACTTACTTCTAACACATAGACACACCCAATACCATTACTCGCTTATATCGTTTTAACTCAGTGTTTTACTGCATTCATTCATATTTAGTAGATATTTACACAACAGGGTAAAAAAAACAAATTAATCATAGCATAAACTTTGGGAACAGTCCCCCCAAATACCTTTTTAAATACATCTGTTTGAATTTCACTTTTGTTTTATTAAAGGAATTAATTAATGAATGAACGAAATGGAATCTTGGAAATGGAAATCAACCTATTTCCCGACATCCGATCAAGCTGAAACTCATCAGCTAAACTAGTTGTCAAAAATACATTCGATCAACTTTTAGTGGCAATCACGCATTTCGCAGACATACGCGCTTTTCTCCGAAATTGGATGACATATTTAAAAAAATTATAGCAGTTAATATTAGAAATAAATCTCGGTCCTATCTAATTGGGATTTGGCTTAGGTTTTAGCGCCGTTAGCGGGGTTCACCTATGTTAGTCAAACCCTGGGGGAAAAGGTTCAATTCTCAGTTAAACCAAAATATAAAAAAACGAGTGTGCTTTAGAGCACTTTAGACCACACGACTGAAGTAAAACGTCACTAACTTATTATCTGCCTCTCAACTTACCGGATCGTTCGCCTCGCCCGATCACACGTTATTATTATTATTACACATTATTTTTTAACGCTCTCATCACGCATTCACCAGCTTACTCCCCAAGTCAAGCGAGCGTAAAGAAGTTTTACTTCAAAAAAGTTTAAAAAGATATTCATTTAAGTTAATGTTAAGCGTATTAGAAAGTATTATGTTTATAACCATTACACGAAATGAAATGATAAGTGAATAGTCGACGAGTTTTATGAGAGTACAAGTTACCCAAGGTGGGCCAAGCTGAAAATCTATACATTTATCATAACGAGTACATTATTATAAATATGCAAATACATCTCGTCTAATTATGAAATCACTGCCGAACTCATCGACACAAATATTAAGAGCCTCTTTATAAAATAAAATAAAACGGCACTTAATTTTAAAACGACAGTTAAAGAGAAGTTTTATTTTATTTTTTCAACTACTCCGACAGACTTAAAGTCAGAAAGTCTTCTTAGCCAATTAAAAAGTCGACTGGTGAAAAAAATATTAAGTGCCGGGAAAACCTTATTATTTTCTGTCAGGAAAAAAGGAAGAGGGGCAATTCACTTTCGTGATAATTCGGTGGGTGGCTTCTAAAAGGGCCCATGTAAGTTTTTTTTTCCGAGGCCCATATAGAATTTCTCTTTTGCAATTTGGAAACTGACATTGGCCCTTTTAGAATTATCCACAGAAATATAATTAACTAATCTGCAAAAGTAAATAAAGAAAGGCTTACGTAAATCAATCCATTTTATAACAAGTATCTAGTACTCGGGCAGTCGAAAAACATTAATTAAATCAAAAAGCAAAACTAGAACATCACATTGGTAAGAATGATATATTTTGTGTTGTTGATCACGCGGCTTCAACAAATTGTGGAACTTTGTTTTAATGGCAATTTTTTGCTCCACCGCTTGTGACTGCGTTACCCAACATCCCATACGGCGAGGAAGCGGGCAATTAACGCGGAGACAGAAATGCGACGGCATTAATTAAACTCTGATTGGAAATTATAAAAAATAAAAATAAAATAACAGTTTCTACCGACGTGTAATTATACCTACCTATGCTAAGGAATGGCACTGTCCTGTGATTTCAGCCGAGAATACTTTACCGCTGTAATTTAATTAAATTACCACATTGTCAAACGTCACACGTCAAAGATTTCAATTCGCAAATTCTATTCATGCAAATCCCGATAATGCGGAAGGTTTTTTTATAGTTTTTTTTATTATTATTTAAATGGGGGTGAAAGTAAAATAGACCTTCACCAATAATATTAGCTACTGTTAACGCCACTGAAAGTGTGTGTGTTTTTTACGAATAAGGAGAACCAAATTAAATGTAAGGCCGTTGTAAACGTAAAACATAATATTAAAAATGATGGTTTGTAAGTTTATAAAGTAGAGCGGGTGGACGGAGAAAAGGCTGTAATCATAATATATTACTACGACGTACAGGTGGATTGAAAATAAAATTGGGGAGTCCCCGGAAATACTTTAAAAAACTTGAATCGGGACATATCAAGATAACATATCACATCAAATATAAGCAAGGAGTTTTTTGCATTTAATGTTTTGGTCTAACAATATCAAAAGCATATTCTAAATAAAAATAAGACGCCCCTAAGTTTAGAACAATGCCCGTCACTACGTGTCACATCATCAGTCAACAAAATCATTTCAATTCAAAAGCAATTGTGGACATTGGGAACACAAGGCATTCTGGCTTCACCAAATTTTGACAGATGTCACTAGTAGTAATAAATATGGCCAGCAAAAAAAAAGAAATAAAGAAAAGAAAATGAAAACTGTAATTTTTAGTTGCGCTTTATGGGTTCGGTGATTCTGCCGACCAGAGTTATTCAAAACACGATGATTCCGTACATGGAAAAATCCGAACACAGATTATTCCGCACACATAATTTTCAGATCACAGAATATTGCGCAACATTGAAAATACGGAAAACTTTCGAAAATTCCAAAATAGGGTGAATACTTTTATGAAGAATGAAAACTATTAATATCTCGCAAAATTTGTGTTTTAAAGTAAAAAATAAACACCACCCAACATAAAAATTATTTGGAAGACGTCATATAAAATATATTTTGATTAGTGTCTAAATAGGGGTTGTTTACAATTACGGTGACCCGACAGTGATCCTCTCCGACAGTTAACCCCCGTTATTATAAAAATATATGTTTTTGTGCATTATTTACCAATTTCAAACATATAATCGACTCTAAGAATACCTTTAATAATAAGTTGGTATGGATGTCAAACAAATTTATTTACAGTGTTGATTTTTTTAACTTGACGCTGGTATGTACGAGTACAGTATACAGGGTGTTAAGGGACGTACTTGACTTACTTTAACCAGTGATTCCTGATATTATTTGGAGTAAAAAATGTAAAGGAAATTTTGGTCTCCGGTGACCTTTTGACAACTTTTTTTTTTCACTTTAACCAGTGATTCCTGATATTATTTGGAGTAAAAAATGTAAATGAAATTTTGGTCTCCGGTGACCTTTTGACAACTTTTTTTGTTTTCAAATTTTTTTCTTCAAAATCAAACAAAAAAAAATTCTTCCGCACTTCTTCACTGGTCACTCAGCCGAGAATCCGACCAACCCCTTACCCCGCCTCCAACTGTCCAACACATACCATTTTTTTATGTTTTTGTAGAAAAAAAAATAAAAAAAACATCAAAAATGTCACCGGAGACCAAAATTTCATTTACATTTTTTACTCCAAATAATGTCAGGAATCACTGGTTAAAGTAAGTCAAGTACGTCCCTTAACACCCTGTATAGACAAATAGTTTTTTCCTTGATGCATCTTAATGAAAATATGTTTTATACTTTTGTTATTCAGCGGCACATCTTCTCTGCACACCCCATCGAGGACACGTAGTTACATTTTGTTAATGTAGGTATACCATATTTTCCTAAACCGACTGCACATTGCATGTAAGTATGCCCGGGGAATAACTGTCATGGTCATAAAAAAATCCTATAAAAAAAATATTAGAAATTTAACAATTCAATTTTTTTAAATCTGTGTTCAAGTGTTCAATGTGCGTAATAATATGTGTCCAGAATAATCAGTATTCGCAGGAATAGGCACGGTCGCAATAATCCGAGCACCATAACCATGTATAACCGCCATAACCCAGCAAATCTACTTTTGAAGTCGAGTAGTCGTGAAAATTGGGGAGAGTGAAGATAAAGAGAGACATGAGCACGACTCGTATCGTGGAGTACTCGAGTAGTACAAAAAGTAGTCAAGTACAACATGTCAAAGAAAGTGGGCCCGAAGTGCGCCATTCAATTTATTCGCCGAAGAAGAGAGCCAACGCCGGAGAGATAAATCTATAGAAGTGTCCGCGTGCCTAAAGCTCAAATTTCCTTGCACTTGCTGAAATTAATCAAACATTTTCAAATTTGTTCTTTCTAGAGCAGATAAACAATAACATTGGCCTCTTTAGGGCCTTCGCAACCGAAAAAAGAAACCGAAAACTTGTTGGCAACTCAGTTCACGGCGCACCTCAACTTTATGATTTCAGTAATTATATCAGCTTGTTTAACAAAACATATAATTTATTGATAATTATTAACCTTACTATACAAGGTGACCGGGGGTAAAGTGCATTAACTTCGGGGAGGTGATTCTTCATGATAGTACAAGTAAAAAACATAAATAACTTTTTTCGAAATTCCAACTTTTAGGGGTAGTTTAGAGGTAAAACAAAAAATTAGTCCGGCGTGTGCAGCCAGATTTATTATTTTCGGCTGTTACGATACACATCGAGGCAAGTAAGGGAACGTACCCATACTACATGACCTCTTCGGGGGGGGGGGGGTCTTCAAAATGTCACACTTGGTACAAATGAGCGGCGGTTTGCTTAGGATTTTGGTCACCGGGGGGGGGGGGGGGGGTTAAAAATAGCTAAAAATTGGTCACGTAGTATGGGTACGTTCCCTAAGATCGTACCTCACACTAAGGATTTTTAATAGGTACGTCTTTTTGTATGGGAAAAAAATGTTGGAATTACGGAAAAAGTTGTTCCACCTCCAGTTTCAGTTGTGGAATCACCTCCCGAAGTTAATGCACTTTACCCCCGGACACCCTGTATAATAATAATTTATCAACCTCCTGAAGAAAATCGATATTTTCCTGCTCTGACATATGACACAAACTTGACCCTTGCAACCTGTCAGTTGAAACGCGAGGCGCAATCTGTCAACCTGGCAACTGAAACGCGTCTATCACAGCTGGTCGCGTTTGACAACGGCGTCGAGACAATAGCGTCGCCCTTGACAACTGGTCTTTAATAAGTTGCCTGTGTGTGGACCGCCAATTTAATTCGCAATTTGCTTTTCTGTGGATAGCGATTGAGTTATCAACTGGTTTTTTTCAATTGCTACATGAGCGGATGGATTTAGCCATGATAGTCGTAAGGTCTCATTTAAAATTGGCGACAAGAAATTATTGACTCATTTTTTTTTACATTTCTTCGATTCATTCAGATTTCAATTCATTCTTCATCAGTTTCTTACAATTCGGTGTAGATAACATTTCTAGGGATTGGCTGTTCTGTGGTAGAGTGGTAGTAGAAGATACAGTCGCTCTGCGCAGTGGTTATATCAAACAGCTCGGTCCAGAGTCTAGACTGCTGTCAATGTGCAATAGATCGCTGTTACTATAATTCATCATGAAATTAAGTTAATTTAAAGGGTAATCAAAAACAATTATTAAAAAAAAAAAAAATAAAAATAAAAAAAATAAAAATAAAAAATAATTATAATAATAATAATAAATTAACAATTAGTCATAATAGACCTGATATAGTTTTACATGACAAAATAAAAAAAATAACTTATATCATTGATGTAGCTATTCCAAATTCCTGTAATATTAAAAAAACTGTTTCTGAAAAAATTAGAAAATACACAGATTTAGGAAATGAGATTAAAAGAATTTGGCATTCTCGGACTATAAAAATATTACCATTTGTTATTTCGGCTACTGGCATTATACCTAGGTCTCTGATTCAAAATTTAGGCGTATTAGATTTGTCAAAGAATTTATATATAAAAATGCAAAAATCGGTAATTTTAAATACATGTAGGATTACAAAAGATTTTTTAAATATTTATATTGAGGGATCAGTAGGATTTATAGGTTCAATTAGGAATTCCACAGAGCCGAACCCTCTGATATGAAAATATCTGGAGTCGGTGAATTATTTTCCCATCTGGTCTCTGGTAGGTTGACATGTTGTTATTGTATTGTTTTGTAATTATAATACTTATATAGTACAATTGCATAACGTTGATTGACCAGATGATCATTTGGGAAGTGTGTGAAAGGGTTTAGTTTTTCCTGTGGGGAAAATTAAACCCGGACATTTAAATCTGGTGCGTTTGGGTTTTTTACACTTTATCTAAGGGTTAATTAAAGTTACACGTTTTCTCTTCGCGGCAGAGTGAAATATACTGTCTACACGGATGAGATAGTAGGATATATAGATTGAAGTAGTTCGTAACTGGGTTTCAGCAGTGTTTTTCCTGATCTTAATAACTGAAAAATATGGAAAAAAGAAACTGGAGTCTTGTCCTATTGTTTGATAATACAAATGTTATATATTGGATCTGTAGCCCGCGATGGACAAGGCCTTACAAACTAAGAATGGATGTTTTTTTCCGTAGAAAATCAAGGCAGAAAATGCTGTGTAAAGTTGTTGACGCCAAAGTTTACCACTCTTGTGTAAAAGTAAAATATCTTACTTTTCTACATGTATTTTAAGCTTGAAAACTGTTTGGCCTTTCAAAGGCACTACAAAAATGGCTAATCGACAAATATATAGGTACATATTTTGTTATTGTTGGAATTTGACGGCCGGCGTAGTGCAGCGATAAGGCGCTTGACTAGCATTCCGAAGGTCGCGGGATCGAATCCCGGCGTGGCAAAAAAAATTTTTTTGATTAATTTGTGTATTTCACAATTTATTCATTTAAAATAATATATAGTATATTTGCGGCACGTTCCAGAGTGGAAGATACTCTCAGCATCGCCCTGGTGTAAGACCACCATTCAGAATTGAAACGTTACTTGAAATGGCTTCTGCCGTGTTTGGTGACCAGGTCTGAATAGCCAGGTACTTCCCCACCTTCCTCTTCCCTATCTCCTTCCTCTCCCCACTATCTTCAGCCTCACAACATACCCTAATTGGGGATGCCATAGTCCCACTAGCTCCAGACGGGAGCAGTTCGGACTCTTGTGCGGTTTTCAAGTAAAAAAAAAAATTGATCGAAGGTTGGAACGGATAAAATAATAAATTAACACCATCATCACAGTAGCTAATAGACGTACTAGATGAAGAAGGATTACCATCAAAATTTTGTGTGATTATATACCAAAAAACCTAACAACAAACAACACCCACAAAATACTGAAACTGCTAAAACAAATTAGTTTAATATGAACACGATGTTGGGACCCTCTCCCCGCAGAGTTGTCTCGCGGATTAGCGGAGCTTGATGAGGATTAACGTGAATTATTCACTTACCCTGTTAGGACTACCCTACCTCAATGGGACTAAATATCATGCGTAGGTACGTGGAAGAAGAGTTATGCAGAGTAGCAATCACGTTTAAGTGGTTTGAAACAGTTATGCCGTGATGATGCTAATTACTTATTACGGAAGGTAATAATACTAATAATGTATTTATTTTAATACTGTAGAGGGAAAGTTTTTCACGTGAAACTTCTATAGCCCCGATGTGATTTGAAACTCTATGAAACGAAAAATAGCGACACTAAAAAGAAACAAATACGTACATCTACAGGATTTAGCCAGCGAGAGAGTGAGATAGTATAATCGGTCTCCTCTTCGTGCGGTGCTTCGTAGCCTTCCGGTCTTCTCTTTGTGCGGTGCTTCGTAGCCTTCACAATTTTGTCTACTTTAGTTTTCTGAAGGCTTCAACTTCTACCGCATATGAATTGCACATTCTGATTTTTTTACATAACTCCGTCATTAACCATATCTTTTGAGATGTGAAAAGGAAAGGAAGGAGTGAACATGGGTCTTGAAGACACCCATGTTGTAGGAGAGAGGAAACACAGACGCCGGCAAATCATTCCACGGCCGAGTTTTTCAACTCAAGAATGAGTCGTAGAAACGACCCGTCCTCAGAGACAAATGTCGACCGTGTACAAATTTTTGACGGGTTTCCCGGCTGTGCGCCGTTACAAAAGGAATCAATTACGCTAGTTCCTCGGATCATCTTCCATTGAAATACCGGTAGAACAAGGACAGCATACCCACCCGACGCCTGTTCTCTAAAGATTGCAAGGCGTTTGTTAAAATAAAATAATCTTAAGAAATTGGAAAATAGCCTAAGATGAAATATTGTGACGCTTATTTCTATATATGTGGCATCAGTTGACTGAAAAATAGTTACCTGTTTATACGAAACAGTAAAAACACTCGACCGGTGGGTTCTAGCGTCACGAAATTTACACAGCAATTTGTGTCTGGAATTTTTAGCCCAATAAAACTATTTTCAATGCCAGCAACAATTTCAACGTAGGGCATGGATCTCTGAAAATCATTAAACTGTTGAAAATTGAAATAGGACTCTGTATTGATAGTTATATTTTTCAATTGTAAAACGAGAAAAGATAACTTGGACGAAGGCAGGTTGTAAAATAGTTTAAAAAATTACAAATTTATCATAAAATACCAATTTATAAATAATTCAATGCTTTTTTGTAACTCAAGCACTGTGTGAAACACTCCAACGCTGAAGTAGACGGCCTAGTAATGATCGATTAACCGATGAAATATTAATATAAACTGATTATGGACCACTCAGTTATTACGAAGTAAATAATTTTGTTTGAATAATGCAGAAGATCCTTATAAAAGAAGTGATAATGAATCCGAGGCTCCTTAAGGGAAGTGTGACAACGCCAATCAGCAGGCGTCTCAAGATGGAGACGGAGAACTCTGGGCGGCAGGAAGTAAGCTATAACAATATGGCCTAATGTTATGCGGACGCAGAACGCTACTTATAGCCCCTGTACAGGTGTCCGAGCTGCTGATAATAACACAATACATCTTGCCGGGATAGGTCCTCCAACTGACGGGAATATTGAACCCTATAGAAGTATAGAACGACATACTAGTCTTCGTATCGATCGTAATCTTGCTTGAAACTGGGGAAAAAATACAAATGTGCAGTTCAGACGCGGTAGAGGTGAAAAAAAAAACTTAACTTCAGAAAACTAAACTAGACAAGCGTGGGGAGGCTACGAAGCACCGCGGTGACCGATACACCAAAGAGGTGACCGATAGACTAGAAGTATCGCACAAAGAGGAGACCGATTATTCTATTTCATTCACTATCTCATTCTCCAGCAGACTCAATCTATAGATATCAGTGGCGGTCTGTGAATTTTCAGTGAGCTAGTGTGTTAAGAGTGCTAAGAATGAAAAATACGACATTACTGATTTTGATGTAGCTGAAAATGATTTTTTTTTTCAAAAGTTCAAATTTTTGTATGAAGATCTTTCAGTATGTGGATGCGGTGCATCCCTTGACTAAAAGAATCCTGAAGATCTTCATATTATAAAAAGTTGAAATTTTGAAAAAAAAAAATCATTTTCTGCTACAATAACGTCATATTTTTCAATCTTAGCGCTCTAGCTCACTAAAAACTCACTGACTGCCACTGATAGATGTATATGTTTGTCTCTTTTTAGTGTCGCTATTTTTCGTTTCATCGTTTCAAACCACAAAGGCTGCAATTCGCAGGCGGTAGCAGTGAAACATTCAGAAAAATAAAGGTATTAGTAGTGAGGAGGCTACGAAGCACCGCACAAAGAGGAGACCGATTATACTGTCTCATTCTCTCGCAGGTTAAATCCTATAAATGTGTGGTTGCCTACTTTTAGTGTCGCTATTTTTTGTTTCATCTAGTTTCAAATCACTTCAAAAACAAAGCCATTCTTCTTCATATATAAAGATATAAAGATTGGGTAAAATAGAGAGTATTCATGATCACATTTCACTTACAAGATCCTGATCACCGGGCTAAATCCAAAAGGGGCATTTCTTCCTCTCCAATAATGAAGTGTATACATACACAATATGCACTTCATTATTCGATAAACCCCCAGCATACGTTCTGCTTGCTATGTTCACAAAATCCCGTATTAATCAGCGAGCACATACTGTAGCTATGTTGATAGACGTTAGATGGTGTAGTGTAGAGAGACCCTTGAGACGACTGAGAATGATTGAATCATGTGCTACCTAGACCGCCTACCAGCCGGGTTCAATCGAATACTTGGGTGTGATCCGCATTGGTATTGGTACCTACGTCATGAATGAGGTAGCCTCCTATCTTTTTTAAGTGAAACTTATTTAGCCCCGTTAGTGATTTGAAATTCGGATGAAACGGAAATGCTTCCCTAAAATTAATTATTTGGCGGGTCCTCGGTTCTAATATAATGCGGTAATTTCGCACCTCGCGAGGACGTTCCTGAGGCCTCGGCGTGAAAATTCGATAGCGCAGCTGGTAGGGCGTTTTACAAGTTCCAGCGACCAGAGAGAAAAAACCACTATAAAATAAACAGGCAAAATAAAATAAAGCGACATCTAGCGATTTTCTAGTTTCACTTCTATCGCGTGTGAATTGCACTCTCATTTATTATTTTTTTTATTAAAATGTATGATACTTAAATAGTTAAAAAAGAGAGTAAAATTAGTTTTCGATATCTCCAAAAATGACGACGTTATGACCTTTCAGAGTGAACTTGTGTTAAACGCAATGGATTCTTGTTATGTTACAAGGGACACGATTCAGCATAATTATGCACTACCGCATGTGCCGTGATTTCACACGCTTTTCGGCTGGCCGCAAATATCAACATTTTGTAGGCTTATATCATCGGTACTGTCGGTATATTCCAAAAAAATCAAGTATCTACTGTCCCCGGCATGTTGTTACATGATACATTTGTAAAAATCACGAAATATAGCTTTAGGGGACAACATCATTATGGAGATAGCATTGATTGAGATGTGGAACATAAGCAGTTAATACGAGCTCTATAATAATTTTGAGTTGCACCTGCAAGCTGTAATTAGGTCTCCTATCACAACATAATTGTTACGTATATATTCCGACGTAAAATATAGTCATTTTGGAGCTTCGGGACCTAGAGCTTAGTACTACCAACTATCACGTGAACGAAGGTCTGATAAATGATTCAAAAGAAATCAGAGCGAAACTCAATACTAATATCTTCAGAAATTCGTATCAATAAATAATAAAGAATCCTTAGAAGAACCACGGGATAGTTCTTTCTAATCTATAATAGAGTATTTCTAGTGCTGATTTTTCATACAAGAACATCAAATGTAAACCATTTCTCAGTGCAAGCACAATTTTAAATATATTTTTTTAGATTTTTGAATGTAGCTATTACTTTGTGGTTATCCATTATAATAAAATGAAACAATGCAACTTTGTATAAACCACTTATAAAATGTGCAAATCCGACCGGTTTCGGAACAAACGTTCCTTCGTCAGGGAAAGCTTATACTAATTTGACAGTTTAGAACAATGTTTTATTAGGGTAGGGGTGGAGCCGTTGTTAATTAATAATGTAGATTGGGTGGGTAGGTATTAGTGTAGAGTATATTTTTTATATAATATTTTTTTAGATTAGTTTTAAATATTTAGATGATAATTTAACTAAATAGTGTGTGTACGTAGTATTTTCTAGCTTTGCAAAGTAGCATTGACCTGAAATTACACCAACAGAAGCAGAAAGCTCTTGGTGAGATTTAAATAAAATGGACACGTCGTATGAATTTTTTTTGTTTGAGATGTTTATGAAAGCTTTTTCGGTTGGCAAATCGATTTCCAAGCCCGGGGCAAGGGCCGAGCAAAATAGAGAACAGTGTACACATTTACTCCGTAGTGAATATCTAGTACATAATTAAAATATGCACGTACTTTCAATAACAACAGCAGTTGTACATAATACAGAGCAACACATCCATGGGAACATGACATGTTTTCAATCAGTCATCCGACTTTTCACAATGGGAGTGGTCGTATAGCTTTCCCCGGGGCTGAGCCGCGCAATGGCGGGCGCTCATTGTGCAAGTATTTACACATATTAAAACATATTATCATCGGTGTTTTGAAAGAAGGGAGCCCAACCATTTTTATGAAATATTCAACAATACAAGAAAACTAAACACTCGAACTATGGAGTTATTATTCTGGATACCGGAGATCCGATCGTTCAGGAGGGAAGCAAGGCTTTCGATGCGATCTTAGGCAAAACATCGTCGATGCTTTTCAATAGAGCGGGAGTGCAAATATTATTCTATTTGCGTTATTGTCGTGCAACATCACACAGTTTGTGGCTCGTTTATATCAAGACCACAGCACAAATACTTATTTTATTAGAGAAAACATTAAATAAGTGACTATCCAGCATTCCATTTATAGAAACTTTGGGATAGTAGAAACTATAGGAGAGAGAGTAGATAGGTATAAGTTTGCAGAATTATATTTTTACCTTAATTGTAACCAATCAACATCGCTATTAATATCTATCCAGGTATCCGAAGTGTTTCTGTGCTGTTGGTACCGTGAATAATAATTAGTTTAAAACCTGTTTTAAAAAATAAATAAAGTAAAGTTGTGTCCGAAACTAAACTAAATTAATATAAGAGGCTTTATTCTGAAAAAAAAAATACTCAACGTTATTTTTTAACTAGAAACCTGAGACCACAATCATTTTTGTTTTAACTTTGTTTTATTTGTTCACCTGGAAAGTTTTCTTATTGGAGTTTTGCTCAAAAATACTCCCACCATAAAGCTATTTTTAATTTAAACTTTTTGGTATCATTAAGAAATTTGTTAAATTATTATGCGGTAAAGATTTTTTTAACCCTAAAATAATAATAGAGGAAGGCGGGGCACGTTGTTATTAGCGTAACAATATATTGTTACGTCATCGATAAATCACTCACCAGAGCGTGTTTTGGCGTGCTTGTCTTCGGCGGACATGCGTGATCAGAGTTGAAAATTCGTAAAGAATTCCCCAAATTGAGGGAATTGGGTATCTTGCGGGGAGAACCGTTGTGAGGGAAATTTTTTTATTTATTTTTTAGTAAGAATTTCTAGTAAAGACGTCTTTAACGGCATTCATTTTAAGAGTTTTTTTTTAATTATAAATAAATTAAATATTGTTATTAATAAAAAATTTTAAAAGTATTCTGAAAGATATGATCAAAGTTATTTTATAACAATATTATTAATTGAATTAAAAAAAAAAATTTTTTTCGCTCTCCTGAACAATTAACATCTTGGCCTATACAGAGCATTCCAAATTTCCGTGATCGATATGCTTTTGTTTCTGTGAATAAACAGCCGTCCCATAAAAGATATTTTTCATTTTTGTTGCAACATGCCCCATCTCCCCCTCCTGTTTCTGGGAGTCAAATTAACATCACAAAATGCCACCATGTTTGCTTTCCGGTGCATGAAATAGTAAGTGCTTAGTGATAATTTGAATTGTTTTTAACAATCGGCCCCGGGCAGAAGCGGTCGATGGTGGCTGCATCGGATGACTACAGATGGACGTCAGACGTGACACGAAGAGACGCCATTGTTCCAAGTGATGTGTGTTTGCCGTCGTCATTATTTTTATAAAACATCTCGTCAATAGAATCGAATCGGACGTATGTTGGCTAATTGCAAGTCGCTTGTCATCCTCTCATGGCGACTCCCACATACGGACGCGGGAATATAATTATAATGGGAGTATGAATTCATTATGATTTAAGAGAAGCGCAGGTTAAAAACATCACAAGCGTCCAAGTAAGGTATAATAAGGATAAGATAATAAGGATAATAATAAGGATAAGATAATATGGATAAGATTTCAATAACATTTTTCGAATTTTTATCAATGGTATGAAAATCAGTTCGCATATTTGAATAGTAATTTGGGAGCCGGTTGTGGGAACCGCCGCACCTGCAACCATTTATTGGATAAACAATACTTCTTCCGTAGGTCACCCCAAGTGGTTCGCTACGTTTAGTGATTTAGTAGGGATGGTCATGGGGTGAGGATTGTCCGAATCTTGGCGGCGGATGCATCTGCCCACCAACTGCGTGGCAGGCCGGATCGGGAGAGACTTTTGATCTCTCCAGGCGGACTCGCTCGGAACTTTCCTAAAAAAGACCGCAGCATCCCCAAAGATGACATAGGCCTTAAGGGGAATTATTTTCCTCCTGTATGGGACTATTGTAAAAAAAGCCACTAGTCGGCTTCGCCGTTTAACTCTAGACCTAGACTATTTTTTTCTGATTAACAAAAAATTGAAAAATACGGTGCGAACAATATGGAATCTTGTTTTATGCTTTGAAAGATAAAGTGATTTAAAAAAAACGAGTGTGCTTTAGACCTAAAGTAAACCTTGTTTAGCTCCATCTTTATGATAGGAAGAGAGAAAGAAAATTTGCGCGCGCACTGCTCTCTCTTGCTCCTACAGTGTGCTACAGACAATAAGCCTGCACTGTGTCTTGGATATACGAAACGTAACTGTCTATAAGAGAAAGAGAGAAAAAAACGTGTGCTCGCACCTCTCTCTCTTGCCTCTACAGTAATACGAAACGTAACTCTCTCTCTCTTTCTATCTTCACTAACGAATATCTCCCTCTCAACTACCGTTCGCCTCGCTTTTCGTAACGCTCTCGTCACGCATTCACCAGCTTACTCCCCAAGTCAAGGGGGCGTAAAGAAGTTTTACTTCAAAAAGCTCAATGACTAATATAATGGAAATGACGTTGCGAGTTGAAAATATTATCATTAACCATAGTTAGATTAGATAGTTTTTAGTAAGACCCAGAAACGAAATTTCTTCTTTAATATGTAGTTAGTTAAGGCGCCGCAACCGGGCTCAAAAAGAAGAAGATGGAGAGATATGAAATTACGAATGTTAGAGGAGCGCGCTAGTATTAATAGCGACAAAATCGATGCGAAAATTGTGAAAATGTTTAATAAAACACGACTCGTTTAAAATAGAGCAAAAATCTGTGATTTTTTTCATACATACAACTTGTAAAATAACAGAAATAAACGTGTTTATAATAATTTTTGGAGCATACTTTGAGATTTTTTTCTATCGAGGGAATTTTATATAATTTGCGTTTCGGCGCGGGCAATGTCTAGATATTATCTTCAAGAATAACATATACTTTTTTAAGAGCTTTAAAACTTTTACAGCCTTACTAAAAAACCCAGTGAAAATTTTATTCAATTGACAAACGGCCGCGGATGTGAAAACATTACTAATTAAAAATTTGTTCTTTGAAAGAAATACACATGGTTTCCACGGCCTGAGAGGGTAGTTTATCTCTGTTTTAACCATTGATGTCCGAACGATATTTGTAATTTTTCCATAGTATTTTGAATGTTCATATATATCTTATTTTTTAAGGTGTCGTAAAAACAAATACAATTTATGAAAACTAGATAAAATTACCTTTTAGATTTGAGTATTTGAAATACACTTTAGCTTTCAAAAACTGCCATATTTTATGATTCAAACTCGGAAAAAATGGAAAAAAATTTCCTCCCACAACATTTTTGACCAAAATGTAGAGAAATTTAAATAAAATCAAAATTTAAAAAACACAGTCCTTTTGTGTAATAAATTTGGAAGGAAACTATCACCTCACTTTTTCATCGTGTATACAATAAAAAAATAATAAAAAATTTCAAAGTTTTTTTTATTGCCAAAAAAATAACTTAGAAATAATACCGAAATTTAAAACAGATTTCTTGCATCTCTAAAGACGTTAATTTTTTTGATACGTTTACGAACACATGTATTAGATTTTAATATTATAAAAAATTATCACTTTTAAGAAATTCTCTTAAAATAAAGATCTTAAAATGAAAATTTTATCTTTTAAGTAACCTATAAAAAACAATATTCTGACAATGTTTGTACAATAACTTGATTAAACTGATGTAAACCACACAAATAACATGGTAAATATATCAATTATGTGAACAGAAGAGTAAATTCGTCACTACAATAGAAATTATTAAGTAAAATCACAAAATTTTCGATATCCCGCCATAAAACACACCGAGCTGTTTTGACATCGCGGGCTGTCGCGGGCCGCAGAACTAATGCATAGGCGCGCCAATAATGCCCCTTGCGGAGAAAAATTAAAACACCATTGTTTCCGAGTAAATTAAAACCATATACAACGTTGTCACATCTTCAATGCGTTTTAACAGCGTGACCACGTAAGAAACGTTATTGGTAATAAAACGTGTTTTAGTGTATACGAGCTTTATTTATGTTATTGTAATAACACAGTTAATCGGTCGCGCTGTGGTTTTTTTTTAGTAAGGCTGAACGTGTTTAAGGGAGATATGTAAGAAATCGGTAGAAATTCGGGTAGCGGGCCCTTAAGAACGTGGGTACATTTAGGGACAGTAAATCAAAATGAATATAACGGTACAGCGGTCGTAAATGAATCCTCTGAACAAAATATATGTTATTGATGAATCATTGATAAGTCACAAACCTCAAGCGCCGTATAAAACTTTAAAAAGCCCATCGTGTTGCTTCAGTGCTAACATTATGACGTTAAACATCTCGCGGAAATGCCTGAAACTAAATCAAGTACATTAATTGGTCAGAATGATAATCATTACTTATTTTGTGAAACTCGCAGTTATTTTACCGTCTAAGAAAAATGTAATTATTATTTAAGATGAATCTCAAACATATCTAACAATGTAAAAGTGATAAAAATGGCAATTGTTCGGTGTTCACGTGCCCGCTGTGAGCGGCTCCATATTACGACAAGCACGCGAACCGACAACCCATTAATCCATTTAAAAATTCCCACGACCCCGGAAATTGTTTGTAGACAGAGCAAAAATGCGGACAGATTGGTTAAAAATTTATGAACCCATTAAATTTTGCAAATCTGCTATAAAGTTTTTAATTATGGCGTGACAACGCACGCGTTTTTCACAGTAAACAGTAAAATGAAGAAATTTCAATATTACACAAATTGATCACACTTATCTTCACGATATGATAACACGAAGAAACTCTTTTTGGTTGATTGAAGCTAGTGTAATGATCTTGCCACTTCGTCTTCTGGAAAAGAGATGGCTTGAAACATTTATTAAGGAACAATTGTAGGCATATAAATAGTTTGCAAGGGTATCCGGTATTTTTTCACTCATTATTGTGTTTGGTTCTGTTTGGTCTTGTCGTTTGTGTTTTGTCCCGCTTCATTGTTGTTTACGTTTTGTATATGTTCTTGGTAGGCCATCAAGTTCACTTCCTTCTGCCCGATTTCGTGAATTGCCACCTCTCGTAGTACATAGGTTACGAAAAGTCTTTATGTTTCGTAATGAATAACATTTTTCAAAACGCTCCGCTAGCTGAAGTTTAAATATCAAAGAGCCGTTAAATGGGGTAAGCCTGAGAAACACTTTGAATTTTTAATGAGTTTCCTGACACCTCTCAACAGGCTAAACTGGAACGAACTTTGCACTTATTGTATGACATTTGTGTGGGTAAGTAAAGTAGTGATGAAATTCAGGAGAAGGGCTCTTAAAATTGTAGAATACTTCTCAACCTTACTCTACCCCATCTCCTTCCCCTCACCACTTACAATATGGGGATGCCATTCTCCCAATGGCTCATAATACTTTCTTCACTCTACATAGTCTACTTTTTTTTTACACGAGCTCCACACAGGAGGCCCTGAGGAAAATAGTTTCCCTCAGGCCCTATGTCATCTTTGGGGATGCTGTGTGGAGTGTTTTTTAAGGAAAGGAAGGAGAGGAGAGTACTGAGAAGGAAAAGGGTGTAAGGGGTTGGTAGGAATCTGGGGTTCAGTGTGTCCTGGTCATCCGCCTCCAAGACCTAGAGAAACCTCACCCCTTGAACATAGTTACTTATAAAGGATTTAAAATGCTTGGCTTTATTCTCCGTAAAGGCAGACTTTAAAAATATTTCAAAATTAAAAATCTTATGTTCTGCTCTAGTTCGAAGTCAAGTTGAATACAACTCTCAAATTTGGTCTCATCACTTTAAAATCACATTACAACCACTCGATGAAAGAATTCAAATTATTAAAACTCTCACATAGAAGATTTATTTCCGAGTTAATTTTTATTTCCAAATTTGTTAATGGTATTGTAGAGAGCCCTGATTTATTAAGCTTGATTACTTTCCATATACCAACAAGAACTACTGGTTCAAAATTTATTTTTAATTGCAACAACGATATCAGGACTAAGTCATTTAGATACTTGCTTGTACCTAGATTGCTTGCAGGTGGCAATACTTTCCCAGAAGTAGTAAATGTACTTAACTGCACGAAATACTTACAAACAGACTATAATAACATACCTCAATAATGGTAATCAATGTTAGTATAATACCTACTGTTCTAGCATATTTTATTAATTTATGATTACTGTACAACATAATTATTATGTATATATTTATATAAATTAATATCAGTAGGGAGGAATTCAATTACAAACTTTTTTTTTTAAAGTGTTTACTGGTTAGATGCTGCTAGTACTAATGAAACGTCATTACATTTATATAAAAAATAATAATAAAAAATCGAATTTCCTCCGAAATTCAAATCATAGCGGGGCTATAGAAGTTTCACTGCAAAAATATATAACTACTTTGATAAAACAAAATAGGCCACTTTCTTAAAGTTTTTAACCACCTTGTGCAAGCCTACAAATATTTAAGAATCATTATTCAGACTAATGCAAAAATACCTTCGTTCTACGTGTAACGTTTAGCGGGACTAAGTAGACTAAAGAATGCTTTGAGAATTTTTCCGCGACTTGGAGAGTTATGGCAGACAGAACACGGCAACCAGAATCACAATATTCTTGGTTTTTGCGAACTAGAAAGAAGAAAGTGCTAACATTTTTTTAAAATTAAGTGATTGCAATTTGTTTTGAGCTTTGCCGGCAAAAAATTATGACTCTGCACATTTAGACAAAGTAATAATTATATTGTAACATTGAGTCCAACAATATAAATTTTCAGATTAGAAGAATGCTAGAGGTGTAGGTATTGTTCACACGTCCATATAAGCATATAATGAGATGCACCCTCGAAAGCTGTGCAGTCAACTTTTTTACGGCTGCGGGCCTTTTTCATAAAAAACTTAATTTTGGATTTGAGGGAGAAACATCCAACCAAATAGATTTTTTTAATTTTTTTTTTTTTACATTAACTCCACACAGGAGGCCCTGAGGAAAATAATTTCCCTCAGGGCCTATGTCATCTGGGATGCTGTGTCATCTTTTTGAGGAGAGGAAGGAATGAACATTGGTCTTGAAGAGACCCATGTTCTCATGTGACAAATGTCAACCGTGTACAAATGTTGGGCACGCGTTTGGCGTGTTTCCCGACTATGCACCGGTGCCGAAGGGATCAATGATGCTAGTTCCTCGGAGCATCTTCCATTGTAATACCGGTAGAACAAGGATAGCATTCCCACCCGACGCCTGTGCTCTAAAGATTGCAATCCGTCTGTTAAGATGGGAGAATCTATCAAACGGACCGCCCGTTTCTGCACAGAGTCGAGGGTATTTTTCAGGTATTTTGGAGCTCCAGACCAGAGATGGCTGCCAAATTCAACCGTGGGGCGTACTTGTGATTTGTACAAGGTTAGCAGTTGTGTACTATTAAAGTATCTGCGGGCCCTGTACAGTACGCCCAGCTTTTTGGAGGCTAACTTTACTCTGGCTTCAATGGAGCCCCAATACCTGAGCTGGTCACTTAGGGTTACACCAAGCATATCAATGGAGTGCCTGTTCGGAAGATTGCTTCCGTTGAAAGAGACTAGATTTTCATTTCGATCCCTTTTAGACGTAATCAGACAAGATTGGGTCTTTGAAACATTAAATTCAACGAGATTATTTTTACCCCAAGAGAAAACACTCTCGAGGTAACCGTCCATTCTTTGCTTCAAAGCCCTACGAGCTGTTGGAGTTTGTGAGCCCTTTGTGGGCTTGTCAAACAAAAAGCTATCATGAACTGTACTGTCATCCGCGTAACAGTGAATTGGTGCACATGACAAAAGGTCGTTGATGTGCAACAAAAACAAAGTCGGAGACCGAACCGATCCCTGCGGGACGCCAGCATTTATCGAGTGTGAGGAAGAGGTGAAACCATCGACTATCGTCTGAATCGACCTCTCCCTCAAGAAGTCGGCAATCCACGTACACAAGGATGCGGGAAGTCCGTAAGAATGCAGTTTGTTGACAAGTCCTCGGTGCCAAACCCGGTCAAAGGCCTTGGAGATGTCCAGTGCAACCGTTTGGGTCTCACCGAAACGTTCCAGGCATCGCCCCCAAACATGCGTCACATACGCGAGAAGATCACCGCACGAGCGGTTCCGCCGGAATCCGTATTGATGGTCGTTAATAATTTTGTTCTTCTCGAGGTATGTGAGCAGTTTGTCGTTGATCACACGTTCCATCACCTTAGACAGAACTGATGTGATCGCTATAGGGCGGTAGTTGGCCGGGTTGGAGCGGTCACCCTTCTTTGGAATAGGATGGATAACCGCTTTTTTCCAACCAGAGGGCACAGAGCCAGTCTTCAGGGACATTTTTAAAAGCTTCGTCAAAATTGGAGCTATTTCTGCAGCGCAGCTCTGCAGTACAGGGCAGGTATTCCGTCAGGCCCACTAGCTTATTAACATCAAGCCCTCGTAAAACATGGAGTACTTCCCGATGCCGGATCCTCAGCTTTTTCATACGAAAACCGCAGTGAGGAACCGACGTCGGAACAGCACCTTGGTCATCGACGGTTGAGTTATCCGCAAACATTTTACCTAGTAAGTTAGCCTTTTCGGTGGCGGTGTTTGCTAGTGAGCCGTCAGGTCTGGTAAGAGGTGGCAAACTGGATTTGCAGAAATTGCGACCTATTGAGCCCGCAAGCGACCAGAATTGCCTGCTGCCATGCGGGCATGCAGTCAGCTTTCTGCTGATCTGCTGGTCGTGCTCGAATTTTGACCTATTTATGATTCTCTTGGTTTCCTTTGCCATTTTGTTGTAAGCTGTTCTGTCTTCGGATGTTCTAGATGTGTTGTAGGCTCGGTAAGCCGCGTTTTTTCGTCGCACTGCTTCAGCGCATTGTCGACTGAACCACGGCTTTGAGCCTACACCAGTTTCCTTAACAGTAGATTGGATGAAGCCATCCATCGCGGATGTGATGACTTCATCGATTTCCTGGGCACATCTTGAGGGATCCGAAGTCCGAAAACAGACAGCTGACCACGGAAAAGCATTAAAATTTGCCCGCAGACCGAACCAATCTGCTGACCTATAGTGCCACACTTTTCTCTTCAGCCTCTCGTTTGGTGGTCTGAAGTTTACAGGGATTGATGTCGTCACCAGGCAGTGGTCGGACGATCCTAAAGGCGCTATGACTTCAATCCTGTAACCGTGTGGCACAGTAGTTAAAAATAGGTTTAAAAGATTGGAACGGTGAGTCTGGACATCAGGAACCCTTGTAGGCTCCTGAACCATTTGCTCCAATCCGTAGCAAAGGGCAAAGTCTGTTGATCCTGAGAACTTCAACCAAGGTTCGTTATGAACATTGAAGTCCCCCAGGACCACAAACTCTGCCGTAGGGTAGCGGAGCAAGAGGTCATCAATAGTGTCGCTTAAGGGTTTGAAGAGCTCGGACGTGTCTGATTCGCTAAGGTTTGGTGAGCGGTATAAACACGCGTAGAATCTTACCGTACTGGCAAGATTGACGCGTACCCACATTACGTCGAATCTGGAGTTTTCCAGATTCAACAGTCGCACACATTTGACGTCAGCTCGACTATACAGACAGACACCTCCTTTAGGTCTGAACTTGCCTGCGAGGGTGAAGCCCGGGCAGTCCAGATAGGAGGTGTCTACAGGCTCAGCTATCTGAGTTTCAGACAGGAAAAGTAGGTTTGGGCGTTGAGAAAAAAGGTGGTGGTGGACAGAGTTTAAATTGGTGTGCAGGCCGCGAATGTTGGTGTAATTCACCAACATTAATGAAAAGATATTGCAAATAGAGCATGATTTTAGAGGCATCTTTGATATTTTTTGTGAGTTAATAATAATTATTTAAGAAATGATCTTACCCTACCTACTGAGTTAACATAATTAACAAAAAATTAAAAATTAAACATCTAAAAAAAAGCATTTCTTGAAGAAATTTAACAACGTAAATCGGTTGGTTGTAATTTGCATTTACACGCATCAAAATGCTTTGTTTTACTTTTTTTAATAAAAGTTAATCATATTTGCATAATAAATAAAAAAAAATCATGTTATAATTGCCAAAATTGCTTCTAAAATCATTACAAGCGGTCTCTTTAATTACATTTATTTTATAATTTAAAAGATAAAATAAAAAAAATAGAAGTAAGCTTTTTTTAAACGGACCCAATTATTAAATTGAGCCATAATAAAAAAATGACGTCACACAGTTGACAATGAATTCGCACAACAAGGATAGGATATGATCTTTTTTTAATCATATTTCCAAACTGACTTATTAATAAATTATTGTTCAAATAACTTTTCAACAACTTTTATAACTTAAGAATCGACTTTTGTTCGTAATTTTTTTCTCTAGAATTCCTTATGAGATACGCACTAAAAAAACCGATGGTTTATGGACCCAATTAATTACTTAATAATGAAACAAAGACATCTGACTCTGAAAGGATTCCCAAACCTAGTAAGTAGAGTGGCATTAAGAATTCAAAGGACTTAGATAAATAATGTAACCATAACGTGAACGTAAACGGTGCGTAATGACGCACTTTACATTGTACAATAGCTAAGTATGAAATAATTAGTTGGGATGGATTAAATTAATAAGAATCTACATAGTAGGAATATTGTTAATTTAATTGCAACCTTACAAGAACGATTATTACCATATTTTCGGCTAGGGTAGGCAGAAAGAATTTTAAAAAAATCAGAGTGTGTAATTCACACGCGGTAGAAGTGAAACTAGAAAGTCGCTAGATGTCGCTTTATTCTCTTTTACTTATTTATTTTGAAGTGGTTTGAGGATTGGATATTGATTTCACAGAAATAAAAATGTTTATTTTTTTCGATTTCGTAGGATTCGAACCTCCGTTCGCTTGATGTCTGTCTCTCTGACCGCTAAGACTTGCCCGCGCCGAAGCGCGATTTTACCGCATTATATTAGAAACGAGGACCGAGGAGATATAATAAATTTGTGATGCATATCCGTTTCATCCGAATTTCAAATTACTAACGGGGCTAAAGAAGTTTCACTTCAAAAACCAAATATCATCTCTTTCCACTATTTCGGCTATTGATACGCCCGATTCCAAGACTAGAAAATTCCCGACTGTAGTTGGTAAATAACGTATTTTCAGCGTCTCTTAATTATCTACAGGCGAGCATCTTCGGTGAGTGATTCCCCCGCCGCAGACTACAACAGAGAATCCTTTAGAACGGACGTTACGTCCAGCTAGATATTCATTGTAAATAAGGTACGACAATAAACACGTCTCGTAATCTCTGACTAACCGAAGTATTATTTAAAACTCCCGATCATCAGAATTTTATTATTAATCAGGGGAAATAATAGAACACCTCACCAACGTTTTGTTTCATCTTGTGCAACTTATAGATACTTTCTTCTGAAACTCTCTTCTCCGTCCATCCGCTCTGTATGTGATCATAATTAAAAAGACTAACTTCGTAACATAACAATGCTTTTAAATTTGTGTATCTCTGTCTGTAACCCAAGTTTAAAGAACTCTAAACTAGAATATGCTTTGAATTTATTTAAAAATGGAAACTGATTGTAGGAACAATTCGCAAAAAGCCATTAAATGGCTACAAAAATTATTTTATTTTAATTTATTGATTCAAAATTCTATACTTATATGAAATGTGCATTTTTCTTAATTTATGAAAGGAAATGATCCTAAAGAATTTTTTTAAAAATCATAAATACTTTCAGCTTCAGAAATCCTACAAATATTATTATTATTTTTTTTTTATTGTTTTTATTTCTTGCTAGAGCAATCCCGATGAATTACAGAACTCATTTTAGGACAGGAGGAACATACAAATCATGGGTGGGAGGAAAGAGTTAAAATTTTACATAGGAATTTAGATATTAAAAATATAAGTTTCACGTACAATATAGACGAAAAATAAAAGACAGGTTGAGTAGAACAAACAGCAATGGAAAACAATTAAAGAAAAAGGGAACAAGGTTATACAGATATGGAAGATTACAAATAAATGGAAAAGAAAAGAAGAGAAAAGAAACAAGACAATTGAACATGACAAGAAAATTACAAAGATTCATCCTTAAACATACTTAAAAAATATTCTTTTAAAGAAAAATGAAACAATACAACTTTTTATAAACCACTTATATAATGTGCAAATCCGACCGGTTTCGGAACAAACGTTCAAATTAAAATTAAATTTGATTTGCATAATGGATATAATGCATTTTTCTATAATGGATAACCACAAAGTAATAGCTATATTCAAAAATATTCTTTTAAAGCATTACTCTGAATTTTTTATTTTGGTGGATTCTCTTGTACTTATCTGGTAGCGAATTATACAGTGTATAGGCAACATACTTCAGAGATTTTACTCCATATTTTGTAGTGTGTGTTTGAGGTACGCGGATTTTATTGCTATTTCGAGTATTGTGAGTGTGGATGTCTTGATTGTAAAGTGGCTTGATGTTAGTGTGAGTTGATTGTTGGGTAATTTGTAGGATGGTGCTTGTGTTTTCATGTTTACGAAGGACTGTGATTGGAAGAATACCGGAAACTGAATAATACCCCGGGATGTTTCACGGGTCCGCGCTAGTATGTAATTATTACCATCGTTTATCCTAAAAAGTAGGTACCTGCTATTTTAACGTGTCGAAAGTAAGTAATTGTTTATAGGTACGCTAAAATTCTTTTCTGAGATGCCGAAAGAGTTATCAGAAAAGATAAGTCAAAATACTCGTAGATACCAATTCAAACAGTCAGATATTGAAATCAGAAGGTCACAGTATTTACTTTTCACGTCGGATGTTGAAATAAGAGAAATAAATTATCGACTGTTGAATCGCGTATGTATCCAATTACTCTACAGCCAGTCTGCTTTCTGGCGTAGACGTGAAATCTAAAACATTCGCCCGTCAGCAAAAAGAGCTGCACCTATGATAATCTACAAAATAAGAACACAGCTACCGACATCAGACGAGAGAGAACGAATTTTTACAAAATTGTTACGTGACAGCATTTCGGAGCTCGTCGTCATTATCAAACTTATTTGTAGAAATTATTTGATATTCACTTACCGAAGGTCCTGTAGGAGCGCATCTCCATGGGCGATGGCGGTTGCGCACGCATCTAGACTGGAGTCCCTGTGCTGGGCACACTGCTCTAAAAGTCTCTCAACGCCCTCCAGACCTTCGCCCAGGCAGCCTCCTTCCTCGCCACTGAGGTCGCCGCCCAACTCGGACCGAAGAGATTCAACCCAGGTGCCGAGCTGCAAAAAAATATTACACCATTTACATGTGAACTTGACGCCACGAGACTCTTATTACGGGCTAATTGGTAACTTTAATATTCTGTTTTTTCATAAGGACGCCCACGGGATGAAAGTTATTTATATTCAAGATTAATAAAAGTATATTTGCCATTAAAATATTTCATGTAAAACGGAACGAAAATTTTGTTAAACCTTTTTCAACATTAGCGGTGCGGTAAGCACCAGATTTTATTTTTCTTGACGACGAATTAATAACTTCCCAAGGGATTCAGACAGAAACATCTAAGATTTGAGCAATAAGTTTTTCAGAATTTTAAAACAGACCTCGCGGAAAGATTCATTTTCTTGCTACGGCAAATTCGACCATGGGTTCTTGCCGCCTTCTTTACTTAAGTCCTTAAGATTTCGACTTTTTTTAAGAACCTTAGGTCCTCAAAATTTTCTTTCGTCGTTGATGTCATAAAGGCTTGCTTCTTTCTCTTAAACGATACATGTAAGTATTATACACAGAAATACCACAACGGAACTCTCGAAACTCGGAAAGTGTCAGGATTATGCTAAAGTATTTATCAATAAGTTTGGGATGTTTCAATGACCATCAAATTGATGATCAAGCATAAAAGTACAACCATTATTCTTGAATTTGATCACAAGCTGAACGGGCCGGTAATGGAGACCGCTCAAATCTCCAAACAATTAAAATGGCGCTAAGAAGTTGAAACACCTGTACAAAACTCAAACCAAAGGAATTATAATAGCAGAAATCAAAAATACTAGAATGTGAAAGGGGCAAACCAATGTGATAAAAAAAACGTTAAAAAAGATGACAAGCACAACTAAACTTTAATCGGTACGTTACTATAATGTGCGCTGGGAATGCCCGAGGGAAAGGAAAGTAGGTATCGAACGGAAGTGTCATTTTGAATTGATAGTTGCTTTGAACCTATCAAATGTAGCTTTGCATATGGACTGCTTTGGCAATTATTGACTATAAATGAAAATTAATTTAAATTACGCAAAGCGTTGTAATTAATTTGGAAATTATTGAGCAGGCCTTTGAATCAAATGGATCAGCAAAACGCAGACGTCTCGTCGGATTAATTACTAAACCATTTGATAGTCAGTATTGATTTTAGGATATGGATTTGAAACCGCTACCTTACAATTTCGAACCTTTGAAGTATGCAAGGGCTTTTGAAGCGAATGTTAACGGAGACAGACGCTATCAATGATCAGTGTTCAAATATAATGATGGCTATTATATTATATGCACAGTATGTCCAGTTTTCGCCAACCCTCAACCAGATTGCCGTTTTGGATATGGATTCAATTTATAACAATTTGAACGAATGAATCTACAGTTAGCTCTTAATAATAGACGGTTTAGCAGAATTATAGCAAAATGGCTAAGCTGCTTTTGACGAAGTTCATTGGGATTAACCACCAAATATTCACAAAGCCCCTTCATGTGGTGCACATTACAAGCCAATTCTGGAAATATTACATAAAAATGCACATTTTTCGAAAGCACAGCCAAAAAACATGATTTTTATTTCATTATTAAGATGGTTACTAATTGGTAGAAGTTCCAACAGATGACACTGATTGCTACATTTGGGATTTGCATCGAAAGGCACAGCCTTTTTTGCCATTATCACAAACCAGTCTTCCCATGAAGCTTGTTGCGAGATACCCGTATATTTTTTATATAGAACAGCCAGCATTTCAATATTATGACAGTGTGCACAATTTTGCATACTTAGTTCCAGCTTTTGAAGTAGGGCGGTCGGTGGGACGTGTGCGGTGCTTCAATTCGTAGCTGAAACATCGCGCGTAATTTTTAAAGTAAAGATTGATTTCTTGCAATGTTTTTATAAATATTAATATTATGTATAATGTGTATGTGATAAAGCAAGGGTGGGCAGTGCTTATGTGCATATATGAAATGCACACCCTGTCGGTATTGATCTAAGAGTCATGTTATAGATCATGGACACTGACTTCAAAATGGGAAATAACGCATGGAGTACGGGTAAGAGGTTTTCGGCAAAGAGCACTTTGAATGAGAGTGGATGTGGATAGGTGTGGATTGAGAGGATGAAAGTGGAGTGGGTGGAGAACTCACCTCCTTCTCGTGGGTGTAGAAGAGCACGGCCAGGTCGAGCCGGCGCCTGCGCTGGTCGACGCGAGTGGCGAAGGCGGCCACGTGCGCCTCGAGCTCTCGCGCCACCGAGTACACGCCCTCCGCGTCACACTCGCCCGTGTGCGCCAACTCCTCGGCGGCCGCCAGCAACTTCTCCGCGTTGGTGTACGTGTTCTGCAACAAAATAAAACATCTTATTATTAACTGTTAATTTCAAACATTCACTAAAACTTCGTCATCATCATCCCATTCGTCGAGTTTATCTTCTATCCAATACTAGCTGATGTACCTGGCGTTGCTCAGTATTATGAATGGTTTGGAGTTAAAGTTGTGCTTTCTAGTGTACCTGGAAACTGGGTGTAATTTCAATTGATCGTGCCATGTCTTCCTCGGGCGTCCCCAACATCTTCAACCATTCACTTCCGAGTGATACATTCTCCTTACACCATTTCTTCGTTCATCACATGTGCCTCACTTTATCACAAATAATTGTTTGATTCATGTCTTTCTTGAGCTTCCCGTCTTTTTCTACTATTCGCTTCGTATAGTATCATGAATTATACCATCTCGGTACTGATATAAAACTACATTATGTCGACGTTAATTCGACTGCTGATTTCAGTGCAGTGATATTGCGTAAGTCTTCCTCGGGCGTCCCCGACTTCTTATATAATTTAAACCAAAAAGAAAAACAAACTTAGAAATTTTCAATGAATTCGATCCCGTAGTTTTTTAAGTCTGTAGAGGCGCATACATACGAGCATTGCCTTTTATTTAAATAGATCGTGAAGATTGGATCCCGGATCAACCAAACGGCACTCGTACCAGTCACGTAGGGTTTAAAACTGAGGTGCGACGTTTTCACGTACTACGTCTTCAAAAAATCTTCCACGGAAAAAAATCACTACCTGACCATGTCCTATATTAAGCAGTAGGATCAGACCACAATGCAACGAATGCATCTTTTGAGAATCTCCAGGTGTTAATTTGCCACAGTTCATTGAAGACGTACAGCCTCTCCGTCTCCGTACGACCCAAAATACATTCCCCACTTAACTGAATAAAAACGTACACTTCAACCAGCAAAACATTCAAGAATAACATTTAGATACAATGAAACAATAAAAAAAAATAAAAAAATTTAAAATTGACAAACGGGGAAAATGTGGAAATAAATTGAAAGTTTGCTTCAATGCAGCCGAGGACAGTTGAAAACCCGAGTTAATGAGAAGGGGATTAAAGATACATGAAAACACAAAGCAGAGCAACAATTTCACTATCCATACCTAGTTAGTAGGCAAGTAATTAGGCTGGCAAAAAAAATGTTTGACGAAAGTATAACCACAAAATTTACTGTCATAGCTTTCTAAAACTTTATCTGTCAGTGTGTTCTTAAGACGCGGGTTGCGTATTATAAAGCAGGTACTAAATATATCACTTAATGTTTGAAAATGTATGTCTAGTTCCGCACCGTATGAAATGTTTTTATAGATCAATAAGAAAAATTTATGCACACGGAAACTCAAATCAAATTTGAGAACACTGAAGGTAAAAAATTTCACGAAGGAGTAATTAAAGCAGGAATAACTAATATTTCACGCACAGACATATAATCTAAATTAATAGTTTTACTAGCGTGAAAAATCACGGGATATTATAATACTAATTTTCAAAAGCATAAATTAAATTCATTCAATTTGAGTTCGTGGAACAAAATTCCACATTTTAAGTTAACAATAAATAAAGTAGGTAGACTAATGAGTTGTTTAATAATATAACATTTGTACAATGCAGTTTTTTATCTTTTCCCAAGTGTGCTTTACTATAATAAACTTTAAAATAATGATTTAGTAACCCCATTCATTAACGTTTTTAAAATTACTCGTACAGTGCTCCTTACGTAATACATATCGATAAAATAAAAAAAACTTTTTGTAACAAATAATCTCATGGAAACGTAGGTTAGCAGAATAAAACTAGAGCAAGAATAGCGAAGAACAGTCTGAATTCTAGACAAATCAGTTCCATTTTTTGAAAATGGCAATTAAATAATTTTCTGTCAAAAATATTATTTTATAAAAGACACATCTAAATTCAAAGCTATATTACGTTTATTGAACCTGAATTCGCGCGGGAAGAATTTCACACATAAAGGATGATAATTCAACGGGGAGAAAATGCGAATCCAACTATATACGGTGTATTTCATAAATGATGCATAAAATGTCTCTAATAATACGAAATGTAGGTAAAAGGTATTTCAAACTTCAATGGAGAAGCTCAGATACGGTGCAGACTGCGATGTAGATTTAGCTTAGAATCACAAAGCGACCTGCGGAAATCATACAATGGAGGAACAAAATTTGTCACCTATTGAAATACTCGTATATCCGAAAGCGACCCCCCGACTAACCTTTGCCCAAACTTACCCCTACGTTTGAACCACATAAAAGTGCGAAGCCACAGAGAAGAAAAGGCTTCATTATTTCCGTACTCCAGACTATAAGCGGAATGAAATATAATCGCGATCCAGTATTAAAGCGAGCCGTTACTCTCGAAGCCGGGAATAAATAATTGGAGAACTCCGAACCATTCCAAAAGGCCTCCGATTATAGAAATATATCCTTGTAGAGATATCGGAGTGTATCGGATCGGACACGGGAAGGGCGTGGTTACAAAGAAATGTATATTACCCTTGACCTTATTCCTTACAAATTACTTACACTTTCAGAAGGATCTCCAATTCTATTGCTTAGCTCGTGGACCGTTTTAATTTAAATTCCATTTGGAATATTGTAAGCAACGGTCTAGAGAAAGAGCTGAAGGACGTGGAAAGAAAATGAAAGTAGTTAGCCGGTTTTGCTGCTTGACTGATGTATGCAAATTACGCGTTGACTCTATCTCAGTGAGATAAGATAAACAAATCGGTGGCTAGTAAAACCGTTTTACGCAATGCTACCCGGGGCAAAAAGCTGATACACACATTAGATAAGTAAGGTCTAGAAAGTGGTTTAGAAAGAAAAGAAGCATATAGGAAGGTATGGTGTTTACAATACAGGTATGGATTCACTGTCCTTGAGTGAAGTTGGAGAAGCACCTATCTATCTAGTATATAACTTTGTATTTCATAGGTTTCTTTATTACGCATTATTTCAACAATGGAATGAAATAGGAGTCGAATTATTAGTCAACATATAATGTAACTGTAATCACCTGAGATTTTTGTTAAAAAAAAAACAAAACGTATTGAGAAAAAAGGAACGCTATTTTGTTGCAAACGTTAAAATTTCGACCCCGTTTTACAGTTTTAAAATATTCAATTTATAAGAACAACTCTTTTACATGTGTTAAAAAAAAAACGATTGTGCTTTAGACCACACGACTGAAGTAAAACTTCACTAACTTTTATCTCCCTTTCAACTTCCGTTCGCCTCGCCCGACCGTTCGCCACGCCCGATCACACTTTTCATAACGCTCTCGTCACGCATTCACCAGCTTACTCCCCAAGTCAAGCGTGCGTAAAGAAGTTTTACTTCAAAAGGGGGAGTTGCAACTCGGGCGAAGCCGAGTAGTAATAACGTCAATGTAACTGTTTCCAATAATAAAATATTAACTCAATAAAAATGACTACTATTATGTTTAAGTGAGTAGTTTTGTACGCGTTTTCTAATGTTTAAATGAAATACTTTACGACAGCAATCCAAAGTAATAAGAAATATCCATATTTTTATTGTGATACTGAACTTCATAAAAACAATAATGGAAAATTAATAACACAATATTTTCTAAACCTACATGTCTGAAGTGCGGTAGTCAGGTACAGCAAACAAGTCTTCAACGATAATGTCATTAGCTTGTGCACTGTACCCAAATAATACTATGTGATTTGTGCTAATGTACCTAAATATTTGACTAATATAGCGATCTATGTCAGTGTGTGACACATTACCCTATAAAAAAAACTGCCGTCATTTTAACATTTGTCACAAGCGGGGAAGATTTAACGGATGAACAATAAATAAGTGATGTCTTAACATTAATTATATTGGGAACAAACTTAGTTTCACGTATTTATCTTGTGCCATTCAAAATGTCGTAACTCAAAAGCTGAGGTTGAAATAACACTGAATTGTTCGATATAGTATATAGTGATATAGATATGAAATATGTAGTAGGCACAATATTTTTTTAATGAATTTATGAACACGAAAGTCTGTGATGAAAATGGTGACCTTAATTTTGACCGGTCAGTGGTTGAGTGGGTATAGCGCTTGGGTCCCACCCGAGCGTCATGTGTTTGATTCCTCGGCTGGCTAAGTCCTCCATCACAACACAAGCAACATTTTCGGCTATCTGTGGTGGTAGTAGGAGATTTTGAAACATTGTTGGGTTATTCGTAACCCGGGAATGTTTGTCTTTCTTTAAAAAAAAAAAAAAAAAATTTAGTTATAAGTTAGAAATGATTTTCGGAAGAGTAAATGATTATTATTAATTTATGAGAGAATATATAGTATGAATATTTATGTAATTGTTTTTTTTAAGTGAATACTTCTTTAGCACAGTTATGATTTGATACTCGATGAAACGAAAAAACGACACTAAAAAGAGACAAACACATACATCTATAGGATTTAGCCTGCGAGATAAAGAGATAGTATAATCGGTCTCCTCTTTGTACGGTGCTTCGTAGCCTCCCCATTCTTGTCTACTTTAGTTTTCAGAAGGTTTCACTTTTACCGCGTGTGAACTGCACACAAACACAACAAACACACTAGTAGGATTTAGCCTGCGAGAGAATGAGATAGAATAATCGGTCCCCTCTTTGTGCGGTGCTTCGTAGCCTCCCCACTCTTGTTTACTTTAGTTTTCTGAAGGTTTCATTTCTACCCCGTGTGAATAGCACACAGGTTTTTTTTAATTCAAGGGCCGGTATCTCAATAATTAGGAGGCCGTTTTGAAAGCAGAAATAATTAAAAAACATTGACGTTTAAAAACATGTCTATTTGTATAATAAGTATAAAACGATTCCGTCGAATCAAACTTAGTGCTAATATAATATTAATTTATTTTTTAGGCATACCCGGGGACATGACTTGTCGACACTTCAGTGGCCCAGGCCAGTCACGCGTCGCAGTTACAACTTACAGCACGGTTTAGTTACAGCACTGTTCACACACCGCATTAAGGATACTAATTACTAATGCCCATTTACACTTCTGTATTGCAGTCATAGTTCAACGGTGATGAACATATAGCAGTGCGATTGACAATTCGTTAAAATTATAAAAAAAAGATGCTATCATACTTCAACCATAAACTAATCACATTTATCGATGTAAACCATACTTAAACCAAGCTTAAACAAGTTGCATTTAACGAGGACTTATCACCATGCAGTTAACCACAGAATAGTTTATAACTTATAACATAACACAATTCGACACGAATAATGTTTTCTAAGGTTTTCTTGCAAGTCTTTGAAAATGCAGTTCCAGTATCTTAATAAGAAGCAGGCTTCTATTCAACCGTTTAAGTGAAACGTCTGATGTGCATTATTTCCTCAGTAAACCTACCTATAATAAACAACAATAGTTTTCATTCGTCAGCAGTAACGTTTGGCAACCAGTCACCAAATGTAACATTTAAAAAAAAAAGATATAAGACATAAAATATTTCGCTTTCTTAACTGAAGTACAGAGTATAGTAGATACTATACTATGTAATGTAGCGTGTAGTGTAGTAGTAATATTTTTAATTTCGTTCTAACAATTTAAGTGTAAATGTTTTTTTTTTAAAGGTATTTATATTCTTCTCCATTTTTAGGTTATCTGGGAGGAGATTATATATGAGTACGTCCTCGTGGCCAATGCTTCTCTTGCCACTTTCAGTCTTGACAGTATTTGTGTACAATTTATTATGTTGTCTAGTATAATATTCGTGTACTTGTGACATTTTTATAAATGTTTTGTTTGTGTGTACAAGTCCATTTTGTATTTTGTAGATTAAAAGGCGTATGTTATATTCGTACAATGTTCTTATTTTTAAAAGTTTCATTTCCGGATATAGTTTTTTGTGGGTGTGTATGGGTTATAAATGAAGAGTTTTTTAATAATTTTGTTCTGTATTATTTGTAAGTCGTTTAAGTACGTAATAAAAAATAATAACAATAATTAATATAATACTTAATAATAATTAATATTATAATATCAGAGAATGGAATGATCGTCTTAGTCTAAAGTAAGGGAACGTACCCATACTACGTGACCTGTTTAGGGGGGGGGGGTCTTCAAAATACCACGCTTGGTACAAATGGGCGACGGATTGCTTAGGTTTTTGGTCACCGGGGGAGGGGGGTTCAAAATTGCAAAAAGTTGATCACGTAGTATGGGTACGTTCCCTAAGTATACAGCTTCCAAAATTTTCACATAAAGTTTTATTTGACATTCCACATTAATGTATAAAATACCTAATGTGAGATTTTTACCTACAGCAATTTCGGTAAGTGTTAGTACCTACATGGCGTGCCTTGCGCATAAAGATAACGTATATTTTCATTACCAGTATTAAAACATTCATCCATAAGGAAGACAAGGCGTGGTCGTAACCAAGATCCCTTATAATAATATGTATTTCTTCTCTGACTACCTCTTCGTGGATTTAGCATTATGATAAATCACAGTTTGTATTACTCTCTACCGGCAGACCAAGGTGTGGTGAAGGCCAGGGCTGGGAAAACTACGTCATGAAAGGTCTACCGATTGTTTCATATAATAGATACTTTATTTATTATTTTAAGAACAAACCGTCAATTAACAATGTAACATCATAGAAATGGAAAGAGAAAAAAGCAGACATGACTGCGAAAGAAGATTACCAAAAGAAGATCAAGGTTTCGATGAAGTCCAATTGAAGAATATAACTATAAATTCGAATAAAATATAAATGCGTTCTGCATATTCAATTTCCAATAAATGTAATGTTTTATTTATTTTCTAAGTTCCACGTAATTGGCAGATGGAACCTTGTTTACCAGGGGAATGAGCTCGAAGTACCTACATCGCAAATGTGCTCCAAATGTACCTCCAAAAATATTATGCCTATACCTATAGAATAAACTGATCTGTGGTATTTGGAATTACTTTCTTAGTTTCACTCTAAGTTACATTATGAGTTTTATAACACGTCATTGTTAAGTAGCAAGAAATAAAAATAATAGAGTAGTAATATACGAGAATGCCAACATTCTTATTAGAATTCCTGGTCAAATAAAATTATTCACGCAAAACACATTTATCTCAATCAAACGTATGTTCACAAACTTTCGTCAAACAAATAGTTGAGTATTGGAGAGTTGAGCCCAGAAATAGATGGATTTTTGCTTGCAATTCAAGATAGAGTCATTAATACTAAAAAATATAGGAAACACATAACCAAAGATACAAAAAAAATTGATGATTTATGCAGAAAATGTTTGGCTTTTCAGGAAACTATAGAACATATTATTTCGGGATGTTCCGAATTAGCGCCGTTCGAGTATACATTTAGGCACAATCAGGTTTTAAAAATAATTCACCAAATTTTGGTAATTAAATATAACTTGATTGACTTCCGTAATACATGGTACCATTTAATGAATATGAACCAAATAAATTTTTTGAAAATGAATTTTATAAAACATATTATGATAAAACTATGCTAACAGACAGAACAATTAGTCGTAATAGACCTGGTATGGTTTTATATGACAAAATTCCTGTAATATTCAAAAATCTGTTTCTGAAAAAATAGTAAAATATACAGATTTAGGAAATGAGATTAAAAGAATTTGGCATTCTCAGACTATAAAAATATTACCATTTATTATTTCAGCTACTGGCATTAAACCTAGCTCTCTCATTCAAAATTTAGGCATATTAGATTTGTCAAAGAATTTATATATTAAAATGCTAAAATCAGTCATTTTAAATACATGTAGAATTTCAAAAGATTTTTTAAATATTTATATTGAAGGATCAGTAGAATTTGTAGGTACAATTAGGAGTTCTACCGAGCCGAACCATCTGATATGAAAATATCTGGAACCGGTGAATTATTTTCCCATTTGGTCTCTGGTAGGTTGACATGTTTTTGTATTTATTAAACTTATATAGTGCAATTGCATAGCGTGAATTGATTAGATGATCATTTGTGGAAAAGTTTGTGAAAGGTTTTAGTTTTTCCTGTGGGGAAAGATTAACCCGGACATAAAATCTGAAGATTTGATCTATAGAATTATTTTCAATGTTTCACTTTAATATCTATTTGAATCCAGGGCACAAAATCAATTGTAATTTAGGAATTACGATTATTTCTTTTTTCTTATCGTTGAAAATAATCCCGCATTTCCTTGCGTTTCCACGGTCGTTGGTCGTTGCTATCTCGTCCACAAAACAAGTATTTTATTTAATACTGTAAATAATTACTAAATGCGGCTCTCCTGTTAAAATACTTGCTAGGCCCTGGTCCCTGGTGCAGGCTAATCTACTATCTACATATATGCGGCCAACATAGAATATATAAAAACACAAGAAATGCCGTGTGGGTGTGTTTCGTGATCCAAAAGTCTGGCCAATCGGGCCTTAAATTTACAATACAAAACTTTCACCATGAATACGAAATTCAAATGGGATGGTGATACACGATGTCCGGCAAGTATAAGGGAGCGCGTGGTAAATGGTAAAGAGTCTAGAACCAAAAGGTACTAAGTCAGTGGCGACATTTGTTTCTATTCAAATTTGGATGGAAGGCACTTCTAGTGTTCTTCTTCATTATATGGCGGAGAACGAGTGGTCGGACGGGCATAATGCCTGCGAAGAGTGCGATTAAAAGTAAAGAGGCAGGTAATCTGCGGACAGAGAAATGGCACGAATACCCAGGAGAAATTAAACAAAAATCGCGGCGCGCGGACACCGTATTATTTATCCTTCACTGTGCCTCAATATTCTTGTATAAAATCATGCTGTGTTAAAATAGAACTGGGAGAGTTGGGAGACTCGATACAGACATAAACCCTACCCTTAATACCGATTTCCCAAAAAAGTTGGCTATATTATTTTTGACTCCACTGATATCAAATAATATAATATTAAATCATTTTTAAACGTTTGATTATGATTCACAGAACAGCATTCATTTTCTACGATGAAATATAAGCCCAGAGTACGAAAGTCTCGGGTTTAGAACCCGATTTTAACATTTAGAACCTTTAGAAAGATGGACATCATATTTACACTAAATACATCATTTGAACCTAGATACAGGGTGTTAAGGGACGTACTTGACTTACTTTAACCAGTGATTCCTGACATTATTTGGATTAAAAAATGTAAATGAAATTTTGAACTTCGGTGACTTATTGAGGACTTTTTTTTCAAAATAAAAAAAATAAATTCTTCCACATGTCGTCACTGGTATCTCAGCCGAGTAACCGACCAACCTCTAACCCCGCCTCTAACTGTCCAACACCTACCAATTTTTTATTTAGAAAAAAAAGTCTTCAAAAATATCACCGCAGACCAAAATTCAATTTACATTTTTTACTCCAAATAATGTCAGGAATTACTGGTTAAAGTAAGTCAAGTACACCCTGTATAGAAAAAACATACCCACAATATAAAAAAATAAGATATATTAACACCAGAACTTTGTTTCACGGTGAAAATACTCAAAATAAAATAAAACTAAAGTTCTGATGGAAGACCATAAACGAATTTGACTAAAACCATAAATGACTTTGGCCGTATACAAAGAATATATCTGACAAAAACAGGTTCTCCTCCACAGGTAAGAATATGAACTCTTATATCAACTCTAACTCGTGTCTTAAGGTAACGGATTCAAAGAAAGAGTAGATAAAAACATTTGTCTAATATTTATTTAATTCTTAATTTTTGTTTACATATAAAACATTTGTTTAAAATGTGAGGTACATCTCAACTATCTCCTTCAACTTCACAATTTACATTCACTTCCAACCAAAAACCGAACGTTGAACTTGGTGTCTAAGAAAGAATAAAAACATACAAAAAAATCACTAAATAGTATTGGTGTCAATGTCATCATTTACTCACTTGCTTCTGACTTTCAACGAAATCAGTCATAATTCGCGGGCGGAGAACAATAAATAGAAATAAACACACACGACCATTGACCCACTGGGAAAGAGGTTGGCTCATCTCAAAAAGAAATCGCACGCAATAACACACTGGACTACTTGCCACGCAAGAGCACAAAAGGAAACAAAAAGAACAATAATATGTGAACCGTTTCGTAGTTAAAACACAAGAACAAAAAACAAGAATTTCGCTGGATGCGTAATAATTACAAATAGAATTTATACGTGTGAAGACTACACACGCGCTCTTGAGGCGATTTTTCGCAAAAACAGCGCTATATAAGTTGTCCAAATTTATTATTATTATTATGAGACTTTATTACTGCAGTGCCAATTGCGTTTGTGGGGCGGAAGGAAATTGGGAAAAAGGAGCGTAAAGAGAAGAAGAAAAGATGTATGAAGGAATTTTGGTGAATAATGCACACAACGTCCGTTCAGATAATAGTGTTATGGTTGTCCTTCGTACTTGACCAACCTTTTTGCACATCGGTAAGGTAGATGAGAATTAATTTAATGCTGTTGAGCAACAAAAGCCGCCATATGTGAAAAAAATCTTTATACAAGACCAAACGACATAATGCCATCTTTTTTACCATTATAAAAAGCATTGTAATTTTGGGTGGTTGATTCAAAACATCAAAAAGACGGAGAAAAGTGTGTCCCAAAACCCTATGTATTTTGTAAAACAGAACGGAAACAAGAATATTTTTATCACAGCACCTAGAAATTTGATCGAAGAACACAATTTAATCCCAAAATGTGTGATCTGTACCGATTTTAAAGATAATAGATTTCGCCAAATTACATAAGACCTTCCGACTTAAATCTATTAAATCTTAAATCTTACCAATGCAGTTGACTTTCTGACCAAAAAATAATTTCGAAATTTAAAAATGTTTCAATTTCACTGGGATTTAATCGGGAACACGAACACGTCCGTAACACTCATATCGAATTTTTTTTCTCTTCAAGGGTTAAATAAAATAGACGTAAGACTTTCAAAAATATTTTACAATAAAGAATTTATTATTACAGCGGTACTGTGTCTCTTACTGACAACAAAAAAACTTTTATAGAAAATTTCAGATTAAGTGGTAATTCCTTAAATTGTTGATTTTCGTCAAAAAACTTAAAACGTTTATCATTTTCCGGCCATTTTTTGCAGCCCGGTAGTGCTTCGCTACCCATCATTTGGGAAACACTTCTCTAAAATACAATCGAATGCGAGAATGCTTCATGTAAGGGCGCGAAAATTGCTAGCTTTAATTCATTGCAAAATTTCGGCTAAAGTATATTTATTTAAACCGAGGCGTACAGAGCAAAATGTGGCCCTTGGTCATCGCGTCCTGTGTGTGCCACACGCCATTCCACAAGTGCGATCTTTCACTGGCCCGCCTGTCCAGACTGTTTAGATGGGGTCGCTTTGTGTCTCGATTATATATTCAAACGACTGTCACAGGATGAAATTTGCATACCTTATTTTAAACATTCCAGGGTTACGAATTTCCTGATAATATTTTGAAAATCTCCTACTACTTTTTTATAAGCGGAAAATGTTGAATTTGTAATGAACTCGTGACGCCTGGGAGAAAACCCGACGCGTTTGCCAACCCTGACCACTGACTAGCTTTGAATTCGTAGTTCGTAGATGGACCAAGAGATTGAAAAGTAACGTGAAATGATTTACGCCGATTTTCTTACTACTTTCCTTGTATTTTGTGTGCCAGACGAAAACCTGCGGTAATAAATTCTCTGTGGCGCGGCGTAGCGGAGTTGAAAATTGAACTGCTTGAGTGTCCAAAACTAGGTGAGGCTAAATACAAACTAAAGTAAGTATAAAAGTTTTTTCATATACATAGCGTTAAAAAAATCTATTATGCCACATTTGAACATAGTTTCAGAGTGGACGATACAAGCAGCATCGGTCTGGTGAAATCAAAATGGGTCACAATAATCAGATCTAAACGTCATTTACTTCTGGACTTTTCCCTCACCTTTCAGACTCACAATATTTCTCAAATCGGGGATGCTTTAGTCTCAACGGTTCCAGGCTGCTGGAACTCATATAAGACTTAAATAAAATCGATTTCACCTTGGAAAGATGTACGGGTTGCCGATAAAAGCTACTACATACTGCTAGCATTTCTATTGACTAATTTACATGTCTAAATTGGGAGTTGATTACAAACCCTACGTAGAAGCGAAACTACATTTCCTTTCAGCAAACTGTTCCAATTTCATCTCATCTAATTCGTTCGCCATTTTCTCAAACACTGCTCCTTACATTACTAATTGTATGTAATCCAACATTTTGTTTGCTATTGAAATGAATTCGTAGAACGGAATAGTAATTTGTTGGTTATATCAAGTTTAGGTTAGCTGTTAGAAATATTCAAAATCTAAACCATTACTTTCTTGCTTGGGACAAAGACGACTGCAAAAATCGTAGCCAAAATTAAAAAATAAATCTAATAATTTAAACTAATAGCCTTAGCACGCAGCCACGAGAAAAATGTAGAAAAGGAAAATATGTGAAATTTGAACAATATCACAATGAGGAATCGTGACATCCCATTAAATTTGCTTAATACGTAGTATTTATTATAGGTGCGCGACAGTTGCATTTCTAACACGAATGTCTCGAAGTAGTCTCCATTCATTTATCGTAATTCTTACACTTTTCTTTTCACGTTCTTGAGTAACTAGGCGAATGAAAATTCAGTTAGCCCATGAATATTCAAGACAAGAATAGGACCTTTATTTTAGTCCTTTTCCATCAAATGCCACTTTTTTATGTTTGTGTTTCACTATTTGAGGTTTCATTGAGAAAAAAAATACTCCTTCAAAGACCTTACTCACTCACTTCGTCTCTTTTCAAGTAAACCCTGCAAGCATTGCTTGTGAAAAATGTTGGTTTTTTAAACCATAAAAGTGGTTCAAACCTAGGTGTTGATTAATTTTTAATTCAAAAAAATTAAAGCCCATTTTTTATGTAAACAACTCTCTTTTTATCACTTTTGTAGGTCATTCCCATCATTGTAATTTATCACTGAAGAAGAAGATAACACTAATAATCTAAACAAAAATATGAAAGGGAACAAGACACAGAAAAATAAAAATATAACGGTAGAAACGGGACTCGAACCCAGAACCTCTTGTCTTACCGGAACGAACTGCCACCTCTTATTAAACCGTCATATTTAACATTTCAGTATTAATAATATTATATTCGTCAATTTTTTTCCCTACCTTTTTATTTTTCTCTTTCATATTTTCGCTTAGATTATTAGTGTTATCTTCTTCTTCAATGGTAAAGTAAAGTCGTTTGAAAACGTTGCACAATTTTCTTAGGTGTAATTAATTGAAAAACGTGGAACAAACAATGTGCCATCTTATCTTGATAAGTGAATATAGACTGCAAAGCTCCATAGTGCATGATGGAAATGTCAAAAATTTGCTCTAGAATTTCCACATATTCATATTTGAACTAATCACTTAGAAAATATGGAGAAAATAATTATTATTATACGTCAGTCTTTTAGTCAGTCAGGCCTTAAGTCACACCTTAAAGCGGGGAAGGGAGTAGGCAAGTATGACATTGTGTGACAAGGGGTACGGGGGGATCACGAGCTTTGTGACGTCACATGCACAAAACGACTGCGTCAAATGCGACTGCCCAAAATATGTAGGGGGGAGGGGGTTTCAAAAATGTGACAATGTGTGACAGGGACGGGAGGGGGAATCAAAAAATCATGAAATTCGTGTGACGTAATTTATGGATGGCCCTTTATTTTATTACATTTCAACAATTATTTTGCAAAGATCAATAAGATCACGATGGAAATGACTTCCTGAACTAAATATGCGTCAAATTTAATGACGCCAGATCTTACCATTCAAAAGTACAATAAATGAAATAAAGCAACAATGCCATATTAATTCGGCAGCTTATAATTATTAAAGAGCGAGTCACGCAATCCCCTACCTAACCAAATACATGAAGTATGCCTATGGTATAAAATCATATTAAAATCGCCCCCCAAAGCACTTTTAATTCTTGTTCGCCACAAGCGGCTTAAATCGGCAAATGGTGGGCGATATTTGTCTATGTTGGGAATCACTGCCCTAACTATTCAGTAAATACTTATCGTAAGCGGAGCCCCGCAGCACGAGCCTCGCAAATCGAAAAGAAGTAAAACGCGCTAACGACTCTGCAGCGATAAAACTATCGTTGCGTTGAGATAAATAAAATTATCCACTGGAAATTTAGAGAGTACAGAACTAGTCAATTAAACAACAAAGTAATTATGTATTGCTTTCATTGGAAATTATGCATTATGATGTTTATTTGCTTAATTTACTAATTTTATTGGATATGTGACTCATAAACAATGGTTATTGTACTGTATAACAAAATAGTTTGTGTGCTTAGAGGAATTTGCGTAAGATTATTTTAGCCGTTTGTTATATGTTCATCATATTATATCAGCTTTTATTTGAGTTTATGGTAAATTATAAAGAAAAACTTTATGCTATCAGAAATTGTTTTGAGTGCCTAAACTTGCCTGTATTTTTTGTTAATTTTGCTATTAATTTCGGCAGTTGACATACCTACAAAAGACTTGTATAATAAATTAAATATACTTATATAACTTGTATAATATTTATTATGACTTACAACATAATCCAAGAGGAAGAGGGGAGAGTGTATTTTTGTACTTCAAGATTCAGAGTTAAGCACGCTAAACGCGTGTACACTATTGACATTTTTCAGCATGGGAAAGGGTACGTATTATTTTGTGTTCCGTATCGATGCCTGGAATCCATTATGAGAGAGAGCTAGCTCTTTCGCCCTTAGTTTCAATTTCGCGCGTGTTTATTCCCTATATTTGCCCTTCTTTTATTCAACTTGCCACATTTTCTCTCTGCTGGCAACACTAGTGACGCGCATCTCAGATCACGTGATGTTATTGTTTGTCATATGACGCCGTTTTTTCGCGCCGAAAGCAGTTTTCGTGTTTCGCTGTACTTAAAAAACCAATTTTGAGTCGAAAATCGAAGTTTATTCCCTGCTCTTTCAGTTTAAACATTAAATATACCGTGATAGATAGTTTTCTGAGAAATTGACTAATTATTAAGTGTGTTTTTTCGGTTGTTTACGTGTTTAAACTGTGCAACAAAATGAGTGATATCGACAACTAAGACGCTTCGCCGGTCGGAAACAATGATCAAGCACGAGTTTCTCGGAAACTTCGGAAGAAATGCATTACTATCGGGATCCTCGGGTAGACATCCTGATGCAACAGATGTCGGCCATGACGGACGTTTTATCTGGGAATCGGGTAGAGTTCGCGGAGAAAACAGTCTCGGACAAAGAAGACTCAGCGGGAGAGATGCGGCAAGAGGTAGAATCGGGGTTTTTAGAGATGCCCGCCAGCCTAGCCGCTCAGAAAAACGTTTTGGAGTTCTGCAATCCAAGCACATTGGTGAAGGAATCGCCGATTCCGAAGGCGGATGCAAGAAGAGTCGCAGTTATCTCGGCTCTTCAGCGTTTTGGCTCGGAGGAATGGTCGCGTGTTCGCTATGCCGAAACACAAAGTATACACCGCCACGCCCGCCTTCGTAGAGCTGGAGGTAAATGAAAAACTAGGAGGTTTGTTAAGAACAACTCCTTCGCGCCAGCCCTGGACTGTTCCCTGGGAGCCCTCTCCAATGCAGTGCTATCCCAAACAGAGTCGGTCAGAGGAAACATGCAGGCACTGGTGAACTCCTCGTCGTATATCCCCCGTCAACCTCAACCCTCTACCTCACAAGCAGCAAGACCGGTGATAGAGGCTCCACACTCCCGACCTAGGAAGCCCTTTCGACCTGCCCCTAGGCCAGAGAAAGACAGGACGTACAGGCAGCCCGCCAAAAAGCCAGAGCCCTCGCAAGGCGGCCAGCGATCGGGGTAGAAGGCGATGGAGGTGACTGGAGGCCGGAGCCATTCTGGGGAGGACGCCTAAAGGCATATCAGGAGGTGTGGAGGGAGCTGGGAGCATCACCGCTAATCCTGAACATTCTAAAAGGAGCAAGGATACACTTCATATCAAAACCTCCTCGGGCGCTCCCATCGGCCGAGCTGAAGCAGAATTTCAGGACAAGGTTGTCTCCAGGCATGACCGCACACATCGAAACGATGAAAGCGTCAAAAATCCTGGAGGCAGCAGACGACTCCCCTAGCTTCCTGTCAGGTATGTTCCTTACCTCCAAATCAGACCACACCCTCAGGCCCATCTTCAACCTGAAGGCCTTGAACGTCTTCATAGACCCAAAGCCCTTCAGACTCTTCAGTCATTTTCGGGTCCCGGAATTCCTCCAACCCGACGACTGGCTGATAAAAGTCGACCTCTCCCAGGCTTACTTCCACGTGCCAATCGCAAGATCACACCGGAAGTTCCTGCGCCTCGTGTACAACGGAGAGCTCCTTCAGATGACGTGTCTGCCCTTCGGCCTGTCATCAGCGCCAAGGATCTTCTCGCTGCTCTCAAACTGGGTAGCAGAACTACTAAGGAAAAAGGGACTCAGGATTGTAGTCTACCTAGACGACTTCTTAGTAGCAAACCAGTCCAGAAAACTTCTCACCTCCCAAGCCGTTGCTATAGTGCACACACTTCAACAGCTAGGCTGGTGCATAAACCCGGACAAGTGTGTCCCGACACCCATGCAGAAGTTGGAGTTTCTGGGTATAACATGGGACACGAGAGCAGATCAAAAGTCTCTCTCCGACCGCAAGTGCGCTGGTCTACGCCAAGCCTTGCAGGTTCCCTTGGAAGTCGGCAGTTGCTCTCCCAGGCAGGCTCTCGGTCTACTGGGAAGACTCAACTTTGCAAATTTCGTGATCCCTCGTGGTCGCTTGCATTGCCGCAAACTGCACCCGGACAAGTGTGTCCTGACATCCACGCAGAAGTTGGAGTTCCTGGGTATAACATGGGACACGAGAGCAGATCAAAAGTCTCTCTCCGACCGCAAGTGCGCTGGTCTACGCCAAGCCTTGCAGATTCCCTTGGAAGTCGGCAGTTGCTCTCCCAGGCAGGCTCTCGGTCTACTGGGAAGACTCAACTTTGCAAATTTCGTGATCCCTCGTGGTCGCTTGCATTGCCGCAGACTGCACCCGGACAAGTGTGTCCTGACATCCACGCAGAAGTTGGAGTTCCTGGGTATAACATGGGACACGAGAGCAGATCAAAAGTCTCTCTCCGACCGCAAGTGCGCTGGTCTACGCCAAGCCTTGCAGGTTCCCTTGGAAGTCGGCAGTTGCTCTCCCAGGCAGGCTCTCGGTCTACTGGGAAGACTCAACTTTGCAAATTTCGTGATCCCTCGTGGTCGCTTGCATTGCCGCAGACTGCAGAGGTTCAGCCACCGCATACAGCACCTGAAACCATCGCGGCCCGTTGCTCTGCCCAACGCAGCACGGCAGGACATACAGTGGTGGCTAGCAGCCATTGGAAGGACAAGCCCAATGTCTTATCTTAACAAGACGAATGTCTTATTGCAGACAGACAACAAGACAGTAGTGGCTTATGTCAACAAGGAAGGGGGTACAAAATCGTTAGCCCTTCTGGAAACAACGCGTGAGCTACTGGATTTCGTAGACCAGATGGAGATATCTCTGACAGCCCAATACATTCCAGGAAGATACAACGGAATTGCGGACCGTCTCTCTCGGGGCGCACCGCTTCCAGAGTGGCATCTACTAAGTCCGGCTACAAAGGAGATATTCAAAAAATTGGGTCGCCCTCAAATAGACCTGTTCGCTTCAGCCACTGCTCACGTGGTACCAACATACGTCTCCAGAGACTCAAGCGACTGCTTAGCCTGCTTTCCCAACGCGTTCAGTCAACCTTGGGACTACAATCTAGCTTGGGTATTCCCTCCACCAAACCTCGTTCCGAGAGTGCTCACCCACCTAAATCAGGAAAAGGGCATGTTCCTTCTAGTCGTCCCAAAATGGGAGAAGACTTTCTGGAGAAGCGACCTAAAACAGCGAACAGACGAACCTCCCATACGCCTGCGCAACCTAGAGGTAGTCCTCATAGACACATCGACAGGACTACCCCCTCCCAGGATTCAGGATCTGGAACTAGAGGTCTGGAGAATTGCTGGTGGGAACAAGCCCTGACAACATGGAGTCAGGAAGAACGCCAACTCCTCAAGTCATCCTGGAGAGAGTCTACACCGAAGACCTACAAACCTGCGTGGGATAGGTGGCGTAAATGGGGCACTCAAAACGGTGTGGACGTCAACAATCCCCCACCAACTACGGTTGCCAGGTATCTAGCCCACCTATTTGTTCAAGGAGGCCTAGCCCCAGGGACCATTCAGGTCCACAAGTCAGCCATTGTTACCTTCTGCGGCCCAACTCAGAATGCGAGAAAAATCAGCTCTGAATTCTTGGTAAGACACGTTCTCAAGGCAATCTCAATGGCAAGGAGGACCAAGGAGAAAGCCCCTATCTGGTATCCCAGACAAGTAATAGACTGGCTGGTCAAGAATTCCCCCGCAGAAGACTCGCTGTTTGAAGCGTCACGGAGGGCAGCAATACTCCTCGTCCTGGCGTCAGGCAGGAGAGTTCATGATTTGACACTGCTCAGAATCACCCCAGAACATTTCATCGACAAGAGGAACTCTATTACCCTGTGGCCAATTTTTGGGGCAAAAACCGACACAGCCAACCATAAACAATCAGGTTGGAAACTGACGGGCTCACAAAAAGATAACATCAACCTCCTTAAATGGTTGAGAAAAGTCGTTGCCCTCTCTACAGCCAGAAGAGGTCCACTACTAAAGAACCTATTTGTGACCACATCAGCAGAAACAAAACCGGCAACGCAAACGATAATAGGGGGATGGATCAAATCAGTCCTCAGAGAAGCTGGAGTCCACGCAACCCCGGGAAGTGTACGCTCGGCTGTAGCCTCCTTAATCTGGTTGGAAGACTACCCCATAGAGGAGATTCTTGCTAGAGGGAATTGGAAGTCCGAGCACACCTTCCGGAAGTTCTACCAGAAGGAGATAGCGCACTCCAGAAGCGAGCACCTCCAGCACTCAATGGCTCCATTCTTTACTCCAGTGTAAATAGCATCACATATAACGCTAAGTTTTCAGATCACCAGGTGAGAGCAAACACATCTCATAATGGATTCCAGGCATCGATACGGAACACAAAATAGAATAATTTTACCTACCAATAAAATTTATATTTTGTTTCCATCGATGCCTGGAATCCAGGTAATCCCTACCTGGTGCATTACGAGTCATATGACAAACAATAACATCACGTGATCTGAGATGCGCGTCACTAGTGTTGCCAGCAGAGAGAAAATGTGGCAAGTTGAATAAAAAAAGGGCAAATATAGGGAATAAACACGCGCGAAACTGAAACTAAGGGCGAAAGAGCTAGCTCTCTCTCATAATGGATTCCAGGCATCGATGGAAACAAAATATAAATTTTATTGGTAGGTAAAATTATTCTATTATTTTGATCAAAAGTTTGACTTTCTTATTTTCCTTCCTTCAAGTTCATTTAATCTACTTAAAAAGACACAGCTTCCCCACAAGAGTCCCAGTAAGACTATGGCATTCCCAATTGAGGTATACTGTGACACTGAAGTAGGGAGGAGAAGGAAGTGGAAGAGAAGAAGGTGAGGTGGTACCTGGCCATTCTGATTTGGTCTCCAAACACGGCTAACACCATTTCAAGCAACGATTCAATTCTGAATGGTGGCCTTAAACTAAAGCGATACAGACAGTTTCTTTCACTCTAGAACGTGATAAAAATATACCCAATATTATTTTAAACGATTCATTATCAAATAACTAATAAAATATTTAATACATTTAAAATATTTTACATGTAAGGCCTTTAAAAATATTGTTAAAAAAAACGCTACAAAAAAACACAGACTTGAGTCCTTCTTCTTCAAAATGTAATGGAATATTTTGTTATGACATTTTTTTATTTTTTTATTAAAAGAAAGACAAACATTCCCGGGTTATGAATAACCCAACAATGTTTGAAAATCTCCTACTACCACCACAGAAAGCCGAAAATGTTGCTTGTGTTGTGATGGAGGACTTAGCCAGCCGAGGAATTGAATGGGATCCAAGCGCTATGCCCACTCAACCACTGACATGGAGTGTATTATGAAACAAACAATGTTTGAAAATTGTTTACTTCCATAGAAAGCAAAGTAATGTTAGAGGCAGAAGTATGCAAATGGATTTGAGTCATAATACTCAAAATGCAACTAAATCATGAAGATACAAGTCCATATGCATTTTTCTTCTTCTAAGATAGTTGTTCCACCAAAGATAGTTGCATCCGTATACATTTTTGAAAAATTTATTTTTCTTCATGATAGGACTTGTATATTTCTGTCACTGATAAACATGATAATTTACTTCAAGTCTGCACCAAAAGCTCATTTCCCTAAATTTTGGACTTGCATCCGTATGCTTCTCGGGTACAGACATGCTCAATAAATTATAATCATAATTATGTTTAGTACCCACAAAGCGATAACTACATGTGAAAATGTACTTTATCTTAAATCCCAATTTTATTGAATCTGAAATCAACCGTTACCCTCCCCCTCGGTGGAAAATCCCCGAAAGCAGATTTATTTACTTATTAAACGCCCATTATATTGTAAACATAATATATCGCTACGTTTGGTGATTTAGCAGGGGTGCCCGGGTTCATGGGGTGAGGTTTGTCCAGGTCTTGGATGACCAGGATACACTGAACCCCAGATTCCTACCCACCCCTTAAACCCCTTTCCTTCCCACTCCTCTCCTTCCTTTCCCTAAAAAAAAACCCTCCACACAACATCCCCAAAGATGACATAGGCCCTGAGTGAAATTATTTTCCTCAGGGCCCTCCTGTGTGGAGCTTATGTAAAATATATATATGTCAAACAATAAATATGGTAAAATAGGAGTAGTTAAAATAATAGCAGAAATTAAAAATTAAAGAAACACATTATATCGAGTACACTCGGACCTAATTTACAATGTTTGCTTTGATGCAAGACGGAGACAGTTAGGGGTATAATAGAGGTCGCCACGCCGTCTAGCAGACCCCAGCGTCCCCCGACTGCCGCCCGGCTACTTGTTGCTACTAATACCGTACGGAACTCGGCTAGCCCACCCTCCACCTACCAGACCGTACAACAAAGGACGCTGCTCAGTGCTCAGTCTCGATACTGGGGTAGGTACGTCCTAAGCGCCCCTCGTCGATATTCGATAAAATCTCGCAAGCAAATACTCTTACATTGTACTTAGTGGCTTGCTATAAGCACGAGAAAATGATAATGGCAAATCAGGCTTGCATGAACATTTTTTAATTTTTTAAAACCTTTTTAACAATCAAAAAATGTTTGTATGTCCGCTAAGCGTTGCTAAACCATTCATCCGATTGCGATGAAACTTGGGGATTTGATGTATGCAAGCCCGCGATGGTTTATGTATACAATAGTGAGCTCTGGCATCATGAAATTATGCATTGCTAAACCGTTAATCCGATTGCGATGAAACTTTGGTGAGTTGTTGTGAGCACGTCAAGGAAGGTTTCTATATATATACTACCATAATACGGGCATTTGCCTAGCTTGGAAGTCGAAAAACCATGTAAAACAAACCTGTAACAAACAAAATGAACAAAGAAAATTAAAAAAATATATATACATATACTGGTGAGCTCTGACATTATGTAATTTGAATTAAAAAAATTGCAACAGGTAACACGCGAGCTGTTTGAAAACTGAATGTACAGGGACTGAATGTGTGGAATGCGGGAGTCGGGAGGGGAAATGGGGAGGGGGGTTCGTGGGAAGGGGGAAGCGGGAGGGGGGAGTGAGGACAGGGAAAGCGAAGAAGGCAGAGTGGGAACGCGTGAGAGATAGGGGATGCGGAAGAAGAATGGGACGAAGGGAAAGGACACAATATCAAAGGAGAAACAATATCTTTATTAAGTGGCATAGCAACGCATGCCAGGAACTACAAACCCAGAAACTAGCATATTTTGATTTATATATATAGTGGCTAACGAAACACAACGCCATTACCCAACCTTTATAAAATCCACACCATCCGCTTGCCAGCTGCCCGCTGCCCGCTGCCTGAATTGAATATTTGAATTTATCGGCTTTTCTCTACTAAAATAAACATGTTTTTATACATATAAACCTTCCTCTTGAATCACTCTATCTATTGGTGAAAACCGTATGAATATCCGTTGCGTAGTTTAAAAGATATATGCGCACATACATTTTGAGTGACTTCATCAAATAAAATAATTCAAATCAAATACCTACTTACTCTAGGACATCTATTTTCCAATTTCTTCCGTAGAACGAATTTCAAAAGTGACTTATAGTACGGCCCGCCAGCCGTTGAAAATCACACAAAAATATGTTTTCTTTAAATTTCTCGGCTTTTCTCTAATATAATTTACATGTATAATACATATAAACATTCCTCTTCAATCACTCTATCTATTGGTGAAAACCGTATGAAAATCCGTTGCGTAGTTTAAAAGATTAACGCGCACATACATTTTGAGCGACTTCATTTTATACTATGTAATGATAATAATGATATAGATTTCCTCCTAAAACCATGCAAGCGAAGCCGCGGGTAAAAGATAGTATTTTATAAAATATTACATTTCATCAGTGTCGTATTTGTAATTTTTTGTCACATTTGTCGAAATTAGAGTAGGTAATCCAAAAGTCTTTCATTTTCGTTTGAAAAACAAATATAGGTATGCAATTTAAATATAACGATAATTAATAAATACCTAAACGAAATCGAGATATTTTTCACATAAATATTACGAATTTAACCACATATCATGGGGTTAACCAATAAATCAAATATGTAATTAAATTTTGGTTTCAAAGCTTGGTATTTATCTACTAAATACGTAACCAAAATACTCGGAAAATTTATGTTGTGCAATAATTTGCATTACATTTAAGTACTTAGGTATTCGCATGGAACGTACGAGTGGTTATAAACTATTGTAATCAATATGTATTAAAAACGAAAGTCTACTACAATGTGCGTACCGCTAAAACTCAGAAATGAGTTCCGGTACGATCAGGGTGTTATATGATGTGGTGGCCCTCTATCCCCATCCTCTGTCTGAAGAGCGTGCTTTTGAAGATATAAGAGCCGTAAGTTTCGCCTTCTAGAAATTTGTAGAACAGTCCAGAACATTCGAGAGTATTCCACAACATTCCAGAATGTTCCGGGAATAGTCTGGAACGTTCGGAAACATCCCGGAACATCCCAGATCATTGTGGAACATTCCAGAAAAACTCGAATGGTGTCGAATTTCTGGAACATTTTGAACTATTCGAAGCCTTTTTTGTAAGGGTGGGGCTACACATTGGTAGGAGTATATAAAGCAAGATTCGTCGTGAGTTCGAACGTCAGTTCAATCATGAACGAAGCCGGGTACTCCAGCTTGTGTATTATAAAAATTAGATGAAGGCAAGTAATAACATGCAGATTGTGTAGTTAAAATAAACTTGGTTATTCAGAAAAAGTATCACGGCTAATTACATGAGAGTTAAATTACCGTACACTATAGAGGTGTTTCAGAATCAGGACGTACTCGACCTTTGACAAAATGAAATATTATTCCTCCAAGTACCCGACAGACTTTAACCTCTCAGGCCTCGGGCCTATTTTGTCGGGCCGTTTTTCCGCTTTTCAATAAAATCCAAATAAATGGAATATTTCAAAATGCACCCGAAAACTAAAAACTGCTTTAGAAGATTATGACATAAGCTATCAAATTTAATAATTCGAAATAGACATAATTTTTAAAAATATATATTTTTTAAATGTAATCATAAAAATATTTAACAATAGCTCACTTACATTATTGTGTATAACGAAAATTACAGATAATGAAAAAAAAAAATATATATATATATTTTTTACAAAGTTTCATGTATTTTTCTCAAATTGTGGTTGGAAACTTTGGTTTCTTAAAGCCAAATATTTAATTTATTTTGTGGTTAACTTTTAGATTTTAATATAAAGAGTGTTTATTTCTATGAAACACCGTTTGGATCATATTTTTTACTATGACAGTAAGGAAGACACAACGATTTCTACGAGCCGTTTATGAGTTGTTCTGAAAAGCGAACAAATTAACCTAAAGGATTAACCAGCGATTCTCTAGCTTTATTATTTGTAGTGAAATTATTGGATGTCGATTTGGTCTTCCGTGAAATGCAATGTGAACAAATGACCATAATATGGGCCGTACGAACAAAGGAAATATTTATCATATAAGAAAACCATGAAATTATGCACGAGGATTTCATTCGCTAATAATCTCAGTTTTATTGCTAATAATAAAATTGTTATTGGTAATTAATGTACATTTAGCGAAGGATATAAAACTAATCAATTATGAAACTAAATGAGTCGTAACTGGGCAGCTGTAGAGGACGGATGCCTGAGACTTATCAATGAGAATCGAGTAAGTGTTGTATGTAACGTGTATTTAATTGTTTTACAGAGCCAGAGAGTGCGTTGAGTGAAAGTAAATTGCGCCAATCAATGGACGGTTTTTTTAAGTGTAGGAACTGCGATTTGCATATATTTATTCACTGCAGGGTCGGTTCATTACCTATAATTTGTACCTCAGTGAGTGGACACAACGATTTGTTGGTATAAACTAACTAACTAAAAGTTTGTTGGTTTTCCGCGTGTTAAGCAATGTGCTTTCAATACCGCCCTGGTGAAATATCAACAATCAAAATGGAAACGTTACTTGAAATGAATATAGGCGTTGTTATTACTGCTTATTGACCAGATCTGAATAGACAGGTAATTCCAAACGTTCACCATCAATTTAACTTTTTTTTTTTAAATTTTCCAACTAACTAACTAACTATCACGCCGTTTCACCGCAGGGGTAGGCAGAGGACGGACCGCCAAACAACTCGGTCATGGCATACACTCCTTGCCACGTTCATATACATACATCGTCTCATTCGTGCTCTTTTAATATTCTGACTCTTGACATGGCCCGACTCAAGTATCTGATTCACTTGGTCGTGCCATGTCTTTCTCGGGCGTCCTCAACTTATTCTACCATTCACATTTGCATCATATGTTCTCCTTACACTCCTTTCCTCGTTCATTCGCTCTACATGCCCAAAACATCGGAGCGTTCCTTTCTTGATCTTAATCATTACGCTTACGTTCTTTGCGGGTCTCCACGTATCTCACACGATCGTACATAGTTTTACCACACATACGCCTCAGGGATCTCATTTCTACAGCATTCAGTCTACTTTCATCCTTCCTCTGCCAGTTCCATGCCTCACTGCCATACATCAGGTAGCAATTTTCACTTTGTGGGTATACATAATTATAATAATTACAAAAAAATAACTTTGTTTTACTACTACTTTATTATATACTAGCAGACCCGGCCACACGTTACTGTGGCTAACGAAACACAACGCCATTACCCAACCTTTATAAATCCACACCACCCGCTGCCCGCTGCCGGAATTGAACATTTGAATTTCTCGGCTTTTCTCTATTATAATAAACATGTTTTATACATATAAACCTTCCTCGTGAATCACTCTATCTATTGATGAAAACTGCATGAAAATCCGTTGCGTAGTTTAAAAGATCTATGCGCACATACATTTTGAGCGACTTCATTTTATACTATGTAATGATATTTAAAGAAGAGAAATTTAAAAAGTTACCTCTGTAACTATTTAAATTTAAGAGTTACAGAGTAACTATTTAAAGAGTTACCTCTGAAACTCTTTAAACTCTATTTAAAAGTAAAATAGAAGACGGAGAGAGATCATTAACTTTGGTGGGCAGGCGAGGGGGAGGTACTAAAACAGAGGGGTAAAAGTAGGTATGGGAGGGGAAATATATTTAAAATGGGGCTTTTAACAAATCTAATTGTTTGTTTAGTAAATTGGCATTACTTATTATTAACGTTTTTTTTTATTATAACCTTTATATTAAATTTTCAAGAAACGTTAGCGGAAAACAAAGCAGTTTACTTTTATTTATATAATATTTATTTTCACAAAAAAATATGACCACAAACATGATTAGCTTGTAAACCTTGTAACTTAAACCGCTTGGAGAAAGTACAAAGGAAGTTTCTTAGATATGTTCAATATAATTTATGAGCTGAGACAACTTGTTAATGATATCTGCTACAAAACATTAATATCTCTTAATCTAACACCACTTTCTACGCGGAGAACAATTAACGATATTCTTGTAATTTTTAAATTACTGAATAACTTCACAGACCGCCTCTTGTGTCCTTATTCTCTTAGGTGAAAATCGTAAATCTAACTATACGTATAACTCACCCACCACTAGCTCGGTTTCACCAAACTGCCAATACATTTAACACATAGACCATTTCAATATATTCAAAACTCTCCGCCTTGAATAAAAATAACCATCTTTGTACAGGGTGTTAAAAGATGTACTTGACTTACTATAATCAGTGATTCCTGAAATTATTTGGAGTAAAAAATGTAATGAAATTTTGGGCCCCAGTGACTTTTTTGAAGTTTTTTTGTGTTTTAAATCAAAATCAAACAAAATAATATTTTACTTATCGTCGTTGGTCTCTCGGCCGAGTAACCCGCCCAAGCTCTCACAGGGTGGCCACAAAAAACGGATTTCATAATTCCCTGATAATTCCAGGTTTTCCAGGGCAGTTTCTACATTTTTCCCTGATATGTTTAATTTAATATAAGGGGATATCGTTCGTTAGATAAATAATATAGGGAATTCCGTCATCTACAGCATTTATTATTTCTTTGCACACAATAATCTATTAAAAACCAAATACTCTTGTATATTTCGCCCGAAGACTTTTTTCAAGCTTTTGAAAGGATAGATAGAGGTATAATCATTAAAAATACTATCTAAAAATGGAATAAAAGGAAAGGCATTGAAATGGTTCAAGGATTATTTAACTATAAGATATCAAACCACAAAAGTGGGTGAGACAATCTCCGAACCAATGAAGATTACATTGGGAGTACCACAAGGGTCTGTTCTCGGACATATTCTTTTTATAATGTACATTAATGATATGGTAAAATTATTGAAACATTGTAAAATAAGATTATTTGCAGACGACGCATTGATATATATAGCAGGAGAAGATTATGAACTCATAATGAATCATTTAAATAAAGACCTACATAATATATCAATATGGCTGAAGAAAAATAAACTAAAATTAAATGAAAACAAAACTAAATTTATGAATATATTTTTTAATGTAGCTATTACTTTGTGGTTATCCATAACAGAAAAATGAAACAATACAACTTTGTATAAACCACTTATATAATGTGCAAATCCGACCGGTTTCGAAACAAACGTTCCTTCGTCAGGGAAAGCTTATACTAATTTAAATAATGTGCAAATCCGACCGGTTACGGAACAAACGTTCCTTCGTCAGGGAAAGCTTATACTAATTAGTATAAGCTTTCCCTGACGAAGGAACGTTTGTTCCGAAACCGGTCGGATTTACACATTATATAAGTGGTTTATACAAAGTTGTATTGTTTAATTTTTCTAAATTTATGAATATTGGAAAACGAGACATATTGATAGACGGTGAAGTTTTGAAAGAAGTATTTAAAATTAAATATTTGGGAGGAATAATTGACTCCAAATTGACTTTCGCTCAAAATGCAAAACCAATTATTAAAAAGATTGCCAACAAAATTTCGCTGTTCGGAAGAATAAGAAGATTCCTTGGCACAGTCTTCAGTAAAAATGTGTACAACGCAATCATTGTACCACACATAAATTACTGTAGCAGCATTCTATTATTAGCCAACGACGGATTAATGAAACAAATGACAATTCTACAAAACAGAGCTATGAGAACTATATTGAAGAAAAATAAGTACACTTCAGTCAAGAAAATGTTGAATGAGTTAAATATCTTGTCATTTAAACAAATTATTTACTTCAATACCATATTGTTAATCTACAAAATAATCAATGGCCAGACGTCTATTAAATTCCTAAGAAAAATTGATAAACTACAAAGCAAACATACACATTCGACAAGGAAAAGAAATGAACTAAGACTCCCCTTCAAGAAAAAAATACAGAGTCAAAAGTCATTGATGTACGGAGCATTGAAGATATTTGAAGAATTACCAGAAGAAATATAATTGGAAGAGAGCATAAAGGCTTTTAATATTAAATTGTGAAGATATGTGATTGATTTGGTATAGGTGTGTTATTTTAAGTGGATTGTATTAGGACATAGATAACTATGTACCTATTTAAAATACCGCAATAAAACAATAATAAAACAACTTTGGGGTTTCACAAATCGCAAAATAACGAATATAGTTTTATTTTTGAAATTCCCTGATATTATAAAAAAAATTCCTGACATTTCCCTGATAATTCCAGGTTCGGTAAAATTCCCTGATAATTCCAGGTTTTCCAGGTCTGTGGCCACCCCGTCTCACCCCGCCCCTAGCTGTTAAATACCTAGTGATTTTTTTAAATGTTTTTAGTTGATTAAAAAAAAAACATTAAAAATATTGCCGGATACCAAAATTTAATTTACATTTTTTACTTCAAATAATGTAAGGAATCACTGGTTAAAGTAAGTCAATTACGTCCCTTAACACCCTTTATAACTAATCATCAACATGTTTGAAAACAAATGGTTTCTCTGTTAGGATTTATGAAGCATACTAAAAATTAATGCATAGATTGTCCAGTTGATTAGTCAGACATCTTCGAAAAACCGATATTTGAGCTGAGTTTGCAATTATATGTAAAAACGAACCATCTATTTGGTGCAACACACAGATTACTCATAAACACCACCAAATCAATTATAATGCAGAAATAATTGTAGTAGTAGGATATTTTAAAATGTCATTCCAATGTACCGGACCGTTTTGCCTCCCGGTGTTATTTTATAGCATATTTAATAAGTAACACGCAGACACGTGTAAATATTCTATTCCAAAGAATATTATAATATTAAATATTCCTATTCCAAAGAAGGGTGACCGCTCCAACCCGGCCAACTACCGCCCCATAGCGATCACATCAAAGGTGATGGAACGTGTGGTCAACGACAAACTGCTCACATACCTCGAGAAGAACAAAATTATTAACGACCGTCAATACGGATTCCGGCGGAACCGCTCGTACGGTGATCTTGTCGCGTATGTGACGCATGTTTGGGGACTGTTTGACTGCATTCTTACGGACTTCCCGCATCCTTGTGTACGTGGATTGCCGACTTCTTGAGGGAGAGGTCGATTCAGATGGTAGTCGATGGTTTCACCTCTTCCTCACACTCGATAAATGCTGGCGTCCCGCAGGGATCGGTTCTGTCTCTGACTTTGTTTTTGTTGCACATCAACGACCTTTTGTCATGTGCACCAATTCACTGTTATGCGGATGACAGTACAGTTCATGATAGCTTTTTGTTTTACAAGCCCCCAAAGGGCTCACAAACTCCAACAGCTCGTAGGGCTTTGAAGCAAAGAATGGACGGTTACCTCGAGAGTGTTTTCTCTTGGGGTAAAAATAATCTCGTTGAATTTAATGTTTCAAAGACCCAATCTTGTCTGATTACGTCTAAAAGGGATCGAAATGAAAATCTAGTCTCTTTCAACGGAAGCAATTTTCCGAACAGGCCCTCCATTGATATGCTTGGTGTAACCCTAAGTGACCAGCTCAGGTATGGGGGCTCCATCGAAGCCAGAGTAAAGTTAGCCTCCCAAAAACTGGGCGTACTGTACAGGGCCCGCAGATACTTTAATAGTACACAACTGCTAACCTTGTACAAATCACAAGTACGCCCCACGGTTGAATTTGGCAGCCATCTCTGGTCTGGAGCTCCAAAATACCTGAAAAATACCCTCGACTCTGTGCAGAAACGGGCGGTCATTCAACATTGCTTTCATCATTATCTCAAAACTTGGTATTTTGAGATGTCAGACTAATCAACTGGACTATCGATGTATTCGTTTTCATACTTTGTACCCCAATTAATAAATCATTGGTTTTGAAATACGTTTTATAATTTTTATTAAATAGTGGTGTAAATAAATTAAGTTATTTTAATTAATGTATATAAATCATTAATCACGATAGTGGTTCTTATCACGATGATAGGTTTACCCACAAACGATAATTTCGTAATATAAATATCGTTGAAAGTTTGTGAAAATAGTTGATAATGAAGTACGTACTTAAATAGATATAAAATGGTTTGATGGGCGGGAAAATGTATTTACTCGCATTATAGTGTACATTAATAAGCACAGACCGGTACTAAAAATAATTAGTAATTGCTTTGTAGCAAAATATTTTCCTACCCTTTTTTGGTATACAGGTTTTATTCATATTATTTTGATAGAATTCACTGCAATAAAAGAATGCACTTTTGAAACCACGCCATTTCATGAAGTCCAATCCGTTGAGTATCAAAGGAGACCAAACCTACATGACATGTGTACTGTATATGATTGGGATGATGAGCGGGATGAAGCGGGAGATAAAAGACATTAATTAAAATGGAACGAAGAGGGCTAGTTTGTAGGGACTTTGGGTTTACGTGACTGGAAAATGCGCTTCGTTATTGTAATACGAAGTTATTCAGTGGCAATTTGATCCCCCGGCGCAGCAATTTGCTTGACGGAAAAATTTAAAACCCTGCCGTAATATTTAATCCAATCATCTTGCGTCGAAATTATGCAATATTTTATGGTTTCGCCGAGGATAATAAAAATGCATGTACGTTGTGATGAGAAGCGATACTTTTATAGAGATTTTTAACGTCAGCCATTTGGCGCTTTATAATGTCGTAGTAGTGATGAAAAATGTATTAAATTCCTTACTGGAGAAGCATATGTTACAAAATATGTTTATCTATCTAACCATGTTTAAATAAATATGTAGGTATCGTACTGAAGTATTTTTTTAATAAAATAGGATGCAGGTTCGTAGATATTATGATGCACTAAAAGTTTCCGACTGCTAGCCAAGTGTCTTTCTTAGTTGGCTATCGAAAACCTCAAAATAAGCTGTATTAACAAATGTAGGTTACCATGTGCAACAAAAAACCACAGATTCATTAAAATAGCATTTATTTAAAGTTTTTAGCATCTAAAGAGTACAATTTATTGTCATATTTACTGCGTCGACTGGGGAGATTAGTTAAATCTGATAAAGCAACGGGGTGGGACTTAAAAGGGCTTAGTGACCTAAGTAGAAGCCTCCAGAAACTAAATGATGTGCGGACACTGTGGGGTACCTAGTCTACCAAGCCTACCAGTCTCGTGGAGCAAATGAAAATGCCTCCACAAACGTCCCCCTCACAACTCCAACAACAACAAATTATTAAAAAGTCGAAACACATTCTCCGTAATCATCAGGCTTGGAACCATTTTCGCAATTTAGAACTTGTGCACTATTTTCTAAGATCAACAATTATAAAATTCACCACGCTGAATAACACGGGACCTAATTGCTAAATTGATCTAATAATAATACCCCCTCACTGTTTTTTTTTTAAATCATGTCAAGGGCGCGGAACAAATATTACTTCATAGGCTCATTAACTCATTATGTACAAACAAATACAGGAAACATGAAACCTGGCAGGTCACTTCAGATAGACCCAATTTATCTAAAAAAAATCAAATTACGGATAGAAATATACGATACCTTTGACTACAAACCTTACAAACTGGGTGGATACTATTTTTACTAGTCGCAAGTCAGTTATCCTTCAACCCGTCAAGATCTGTTAGGCCCATCAAAACATGTTCTCTTTGTAACTATTATCTTTGCATGAATCGAGACATAAACATGCATTGTATAAACTACGTTTACAAATATTAAATTATAAAATCTGACTAAGATAAACTTAGTTTTAGAATCCTAAAAGAACTTTTAAATCAAATACCCTATAAGTTACCGTTATTAGTTACCATTAGGATTATTTCGATATCACACAACTAAACGACGCAATAATCGAAGAGATGTTATTAACAAAGTTTCAAATTCCATAGAAACATATTAAATATGTACACGCCACCGAAGAGATTAACCGACAGAAATGTGCTGCGGGTTACGGGTTGCGGGTTGCGCGCATGCCTTTATGCCCGAAGTAAGGTTGATTTCAATTTAAAATTGCAAACTTTTTCAAATTCCTACCGAAAGTCTTTCTTTGAACACAATAAATATAATGAATTCCTTCTTCAAACTTCGCAAATATACATTGTTTCGTCATTATTGACATACTTAATGAAAACAAATTAATATTAATATTTTGTCTTTGTTCTTATTTGTCTATACTTGTTTGTCATTTATTTTTATATTATTTTATCCTCACGAAGAAAACATTGTTTTCGAAACATGTCGATTTTGTTAATAATATAGTGGTGAATACTAAGTTTTTTTTTCATTATATAAATGAACAAAATAATATAATTTTTTCGCCACTCCTAGATGATATGTTTAAGCCGAATTCAACTGCAGACCAAGAAAAGAAAAGAAAGACTAAGCTGTGGGGAAAAATTGGAAATAATAAAATATTACTAATTCGGGAACATCCTCACTCTAGAGGCATTTAGTCAAATTTATACAATAAAATAAGATTTCTAATAAAGCTTTCAAATTTAAACAATAAAATAAACTTTGAAATAAAGTGTGTTTTATCGGAAGTGTCCTGCAGGTGTATGTTTCTGTATCTATTTGTAAATAATAAAATTAGATTGAGCCTAAGATTCATAATAAATTGTAAAGCGCCCTTGAGGTGATTTTTCACAAAAACGGCGCTCTACAAATTATCCAATTATTATTATTATTAAGCGGGGAAACTTGACATGGTAATAACCATCAATACTTTCCGAAATCAAAAAGGACATTGATAATAAAATTAAAAGCATCTTTGTTTTCATTTGATGTACCCATTTCAAATTTGGAGGCGAGTGTGGGTACCGCCGCCCCGGGAACCATTTTGAAGTTTGAAGTGAAACTTCTTTAGCACTGTTGTGATTTGAAACTCGATGAAACGGAAACTATACTAAAAAGAGACACGCACGTACATATATAGGGTTTAGTCTGCGAGATAATGAGATAGAATGAAACTGCGCGCATTGGTCGCTTTGTGAGATTGAGATTGTGTGAGTGAAGGTTGCACTCATACAATCTGAACAACGAACTGCACCCGATTTTATTTTTGGATAACCAACATCCCTGCCATAAGTCACCCCAAGTGGTTCGCCATGTTTGGTGAGTTAGCAGGCGTGCCCGGGTTGGTTGGGTGAGGTTTGTCAAGGTCTTGGCGGCGAATGTGTTTGCCCACCTACTGTGTGGGTAACCAGAGGTGAGACTGGTTGAGGGAGACGTAACCTAGTTCTCTTCAGCCAGACTCTCTCGACCCATCGCGTTGAACCGCAATGAGGGATGGATTCATATATCTGTCACTCCTGGACCCCCAGATTCATACGCACCCCTCATACCTTTTTGCCTTCCCAAAACTTCCTCTCTTTCCTTTCCCTTAAAACACACTCCACACAGCATCCCCAAAGATAACAGGCCCTGAGGGATATTTTTCCTCCTGTGTGAAACTAATATAAATAAAAAAATAAATATAGAATGAATACAAATAAATCGTTTGTAAGTGGCCTGGTCACAGTTCGATAATGCCTTAGCATTAAGCATAGTAATAATTACCTACACGTTCACACTTCTATTAATTTTCTGTTCGGTGGTATAATATAGATGTATATAACACTATAATCATGTGTAGGCAGCCATCAGACATAGCAATGTTTGTATGGAATACGGGATATAAGCTCTTCCCCCTATAATATTGTGAGTTCCAATCTCGTTGGCTCCCCCGGTCGCCGGATTACTGTACATCCTTCTCTCCGGCAGGCTGTGCGGAAGAACCTTTTAATTGTAAATAGCTTTTATCAAATTAAGAGCCTCGTGGGCATATTAATTAGCTTATTTATTGCAGATCCCGAGATAAGGGCGCAGGTAATGCAGTGAGGAATTGCTCGGACCACGGACCCGGATTACTGAAGGGTTGTACTCGCTAGGGGAGAAACATGAGTAGATTCACTTTTGCTGTGTTGTTACATATTATGTGATGTGTAGATATGTTCTGAATGTAAGGTACCTTAAGGCGCGGTAAATCCACTCAAAAATAAGAAGATAAAGAGATATGTGAATACAAATGTTAGAGAGAGCGCGCTAATATTAAAATCGAAAATATTTAAGCGAAAATTGTGAAAATGTTTAATAAAACATGTCTCGTTTAAACTCGAGCTAAAATCTCGCGGAAGTTGTCTAAAACAGCGTTTAAAGAAACACTGATTTTTTTTTTTTACAATATCATCCATCATCAGGGCAGATGTATAATTGTTCACCACTAACAATTACACATCTGCCTGATGATGGACGATATTGTAAAAAAAAAAAAATCCATCATCAGGGCAGATGTGTAATTTTGTTAGTGGTGAACAATTATACATCTGCCCTGATGATGGACAGGGTGTCGACGCTGTCCGAAACGTTGGCCAAAGAAGAAGGTAGCGCAACACGGCATAACACCAGTGTCATAACACCAGCGTTTAAGGTACATATGTAATAAATCGGTAGAAATGGAGTATGCCGCGGCTTAACCCTTTCCATTCCAATGTCACTCGTGAATCACGATTGAAAGAGACATTGTAGAATCGCACGATACTTTAAAATTATGGTCGAGGAATGGATGAGTTTTGTTTAGGGCTGCGCCTCTCCGCATGTAAGTAGTACACTAGTAATTATCGTACCTTAATGTCGTCAACATCTTATCAACTGTGCATTATCATGTTTGTGTTAGTGCAAACACTCGTTGAATGAATTATTTGTGATTTCTATTTTCTACAGCTTGATTGTGTATTAGTGAAATAATCCTAGATCCCATAATGTCCAAAAAAATAAAGCGAGATGTGTCAAAAAGGCCAAAAGCCGAAAATATAAATCTAAACGAAAACGAATCATCATTTTGGAATACGCCTCTTATTTTTTTTTCAATTATTTTATATTATCAATTTTATTTACAAAAAAAAATACAAAAACTTTAAAAAACGCAATTTCGGCGTGGAGCTGGTGGAATAAAAACAAAAAAGGCTTGGAGTGAAAAGGGTTAACATATAAAACGTATAATTTTCTGTACTATGCGACCGCGACATCACATCAATAACCGTGGTTCATTCTGTTTTGTTAATTTGCTAGATTTTGACTTTTATTAGAGTTGTGAGAATCAAATCGTTCACTAAACGCTACTTACCCAATAACGGCCGATTTCAGGCCAGTTAGTGTTTGATTATAAACGACCGTACAAACTAACTTCATTTTTTTAACTCGGAGGTTTATTTGTTTATTTTTCGAGACCACTCATGTAGGTCTCATTGAAATCATTGTGGCTCCCTCACTATCATGTTTAGAAATATGATCTAAATGGTGTTAGAAAGAGAAAACAAATAATTAAAATGTATAGGTACATTTATGAAACCAAAGTTTTGCAACGCAATTTGAAAAAAAATTATGAAACTTTGGGAATTTTTTATCAATTATTATTACATAATACAATTGTCTGATAAAATATGTGTCATTTTATTTTTTTTCGGTATCAGAAATTTTAGTTAGAAAAAACGAAAGGTGATCCATTTTTAAAACTTTTTTTTTTATGTTTGCAATCTAATTTTTCATATTTAAAAAAAATATTTCTTTATTTCGAATTATACTAAGAAAGACTGAAAATTAATGCACACATGCTTGTACAGCGCTAACAAAATGACCTTCAGAAGTGCGCCAGGTGGAATACGGAAGTAACATTCCTCCTCAAACGTGCGCGCAAGTTTAATGTCGTTGGTCGTTGAGAAATGTGAAAGCTTATTTCATCGCCTCTCAAAAACAGTACTTAGATTCGAATGCGTTCAGAAATGTTCCTTTTATTCGGATTTTTTTGTAAATTGGAAATATTTTGACCCTCCGACAAAATGGGCCCGAGGCCTGAAGTGTTAAAATATTAGGCCCGATAGGTTAAAATTTAAATAGCCTTCAATCGGTCTTTTGTTGGAGTTGAGAATCGATGTCGTCGATGGAGCGGACTACAAATTCTTTCAGATGAGTAGATAAGGGGAGACATTTTTTATAACATAATAAATTTTTCATTTGTTAGTACGGGTTGTATGTCTACGAGAATCGGTTAAAATCTAATGAATAAAAGGTTTACATTTAAATTAATTAATTCATATGATTTATATCGTGATGTTACAAGCGAGCGTTGACATAAACTGATGCACTATGCATGACGTCGCTAATAACGTACAACGGACGGTTTAGTTGACAAGTAGACAACAATAAAAGTAAAAGTAGTATTTCTCGCTCGTTCACGAGTTACCCACGTTTGTTATTTTTACTAGATAAACGCTGATGGCACAATAATATTCAGATGTTCGCTACTTTCTGCTGTTGAGACAATACATTACACCTGCTGTTATAATATTATGAGAGATGTTGTTTGTGTCAAATGAGTCTTGTGAAACAGGCGTGCGATTTATTATTCAGACAGACGGAGGGAGGTATCATGGAAAGTGTATAATGTTTGGCTAGACCGGCAGACTTCCAGGTTGTAATGGAGTATTGTAATTGACAGGAGCAGGCACTGAGGACTGAACTGCGTTCGTGACTCCTTGCAACATGGTTTTCAAAATATAACGCTGGAATACTTAACAATCAACATTACATGGAAACACAATGAAACGAAAATTTCTTCCCAAAAAACATCTTTTTTTTTATATATACATATGCATGTAATATAATCATAAGTAATTACATTTTCAGGTTACAATCGGATTAAACTCAAATCATTAAATACTAACATGCAACATTGATTAGAAACAGTATAAACATATAAATGTATATAATATATAACCTTTACGAGAGAGTAACTACTCGTGTGTAACGGGAAGAGAAAATACATTTTTTTTTTTTTTATTAAAAAAATTAAAAATTATAACACATACATTCTAAATACGTACTTACGTAAATCAAATGTAATAATATATATATATATAAAAATAAAATAATATAAAATAAATTGTTGAATAAGTATTGTTAGTTAAAGGTTAATGCGGTTCTAAGTGGCTAAATTATTTAAGATATTATTGTTTCATTTATTTTTGAATTTATTGTAGTCAGATTCTAATCTCAGCTCTATTGCTAGTTGATTAAACCACACCACTCCATTGTACATGTAGTAGTGTTGTGCAAAACTGGTATGCATTAATGGCGTACATAAGCGACCCACTGTGTTTTGCCTATTGCTCTCAACGCGTACCATGACGTGGTGCGACTCCTTAGAATAGTCTTTGTGTATTTGAAGCAGCGTATTTTTTTTATATATGTATATCAAATAAAGATATCGCAACAAATTGTCACCTTCTTCACGGTAACAAAATCGCAATGCAAGTTAATTCTGTTAGTTGTCATCCTGATTTTGTCATAAATAAATCAAACTTTAAAATGTCACGACTTTGCGTGCGTAGTCCAAAATATATATTTTTGTTTCACGCAATAAAAATTAACCAAGGCTTGGCTAAAGTATTATATTTGGGAGGCGGGTATGGCTACCAACACCTCTGCCATAGGTCAGCCGAAGTGACTTAGCAGGGGTGCCCGGGTTTATGGGGTGAGTTTTGTCCGGGTCTTGGCGGCGGATGCGTCAGCCCTTTAGCTGCATGGCAGGCCGGATCAGGAGAGAATGGTTAGGGGAGTCCCTTCGTTACTCGGAACATCGCCTTGCATCACAGTGGGGGGATTGGTTCATACGTCCGTCACTCCTGAACGCAATTTCCTACCCACCCCTAATACCCCTTTCCTTTCCAGAACTTCCTTTCCTAAAAAGACCCTCCACACAGTATCCCCAAAGATGACTTAGGCCCGAGGGAAATTTTCCTCGGGGCCTCCTGTGTGGAGCTAATGTAAAAAAAATAAGTAACGATGTTCAGGTTCGAATTGATAAAGTTAACGATAAACCTTATGATGCCACAACAATGGTACCTAAGTTTAGGACAAAAAAATGTTTTTTTTAAACATAAAATAATAATATTAAAATATTTTAAAAGTTCTATGTAGATTAGTCGAAGGGAAACGTTTCCCTTGGTCGACCCATGGATGAAATCCCACGCAGAGAGTGCGGGCGAAGGGTTCGCGAGACGGCCGGGTCGTACACAACAGCAACCCCGTCGTCATCTGGCAGGGCGGGCAGATAAGCGAGGAGATGTCATAAGACGACATCCACAACATTTTTTAAACCTTTATACTGTCAGTTTTCAGCACAACAAACAAAAGTACTTACATAATCTAACAGAGGGGTATAAAATGTAAGAAGAAATAACTGAAGCGGAAACAAAGCAAATTATAATACAATTAATGTCACAAAGTGCATCTTAAGTGTTGTGACATTTTCAAAATTAAATTCTAAGAAACATGTTATTATAAATATTTAATTTTTAAACCCTTTTCAATTTATGCAACCGATCTGTGTTGTTTACAGAGCAATTCCAGTAGTAATCTCATGTGACAAGATTTAACAGGTTGCGAACAAGCCGAGAGGCATGAAATTTTAAAAAAGTAATTGCAATGAGAATACAGCAACATTATTGCTATTTTTGAAGTGAAACTTGATTTGGAATTCGGAAGAAACGGAAATGACGCATTACAGCACCTGCGAAGCATCAAACTATGATGTCACTTTCCAATGCTCCTATTGGTCTTCGCTTATTGGCCGATTTGATTATGACCCCACTTTTAAGGCTCCCTATTGGTTAAATTGTTTTGGTAAAGTTTCGCTTCTACCGCGTGTAAACTGCACTCGAGTTTTTTTTCTTCTGGTGTCATTTCTAATCGGAGAATGGCTATCTTCATGGTAAAAAAACTTATCCTTTCAGGATCCAACCAGAAATTATATTTGTAACAATCACGTACGGTGCAAAGTATTACTGTTCCATCATTTGGACGAATCTAAATTTTTCGCTTTTCGTGATGTTAGGAAGATACATCACGAAGAACAACAAATGAGTACAGTAAAATTTCGCAATTTTTAGTCAATCAATGAAGAAACTTATAAATTATTTTGGGGATGCGCCTATACCCACATTTCAAAGGCCTATTATTGTTTAGTGTTCAGATTTCCATGCCACACGGAAAAAAATGAGAAAAAAATAATTCACATTCGATAAACGTGTAAAATTCAAATAATAAATCAAAACAATAGTAAGCCCACACATGGTTTCCGAAGAGCTTCGTCAAATTTTAATTAGGCAAGATACGCTACTCGCTACTCGCACAATACTTATTGGAGGTAACAAATATCATAAGTACTTTAAACATATTCGCAGTGCAAAATATCGAGAGTCAAATTCAATGGCAAGCGTCGAGCCGTGATTAAATTAGCACAGCAAACGTGTTCCGGTATGGTGAGGCGATGATAGCCACCTATATTTTATGACAAAGGGCTGTGAATTGTGGCGTGTTGATTGTGCCCACCAAGAGAGCACTTTAATAGCCTGAATTTTATAAAAATTTAGTGTACAATTACTCCACGGATTGAACGACTTATTTTTTTAACCGAAACAGGTCGAGAGAAAGTATTTTTTTAAATTTAAAACAAAATCTTTGGGAATCTACAATAGGTATAACTGTTTTTTTTTATCGAAAATGTATCTTAATCGTCACAAAAAGAGCGTTAAAATGAATAAATCATGCGAGGAAGAATCTATTTTAAGTGAACAATTTTTTTCCCTGATCTCTTTGATTTATTCCGCGGTTAGTGATCCACACAATGTCTCCAGTCATAGAAATGTGTAAAGGTATACCACTGATTTCTACATTGTAACGACTCCATCTTTCCCCATATTCAAGCTACGCCTCAGAAAGAGACGTAAGGGAACGTACCCATACTACGTGACACGTTTAGGGGGGGGGTCTTCAAAATGTCACGCTCCATACAAATGAGCGGCGGGTTGCTTAGGTTTTTGGTCACCGGGGGGGGGGGGGGGGGTTAAAAATTGCAAAAAGTTGGTCACGTAGTATGGGTACGTTCCCTAACAACAGAGTGCTCCGGGCATAGTACGGCGTACCACCCCCGAACTCCAGAAAACTCCGTTGCAACATCTACCTCCTGCTCATAAACTAGGCGTATATCAGAAATACGGGATATAACAGATTTCTTAGATGCAGAACACGGCATTCCTACCATCGATAGCTCAGTTGAACCTTTCCACCATCTCGCATGTCAGAAAGAGTCGTTACAACAGAGCTCTCAGCGGCAAGATCACACAAATTGTCTCATCTACCGGGCCGCCCTGGCGCCCTCTAGTTCCAAACGGGGTAGTGTCCAATGCGGTGATGTGCGACGGCATCGTACAACCGGTGCACAAATTTCCGAGAAATAAAAATACTTATAAACATAATACACCAAAACACGAGGGTACTCGTGATCGCTTAGTGCCGTGCAGCCGGACTCGAGACCTACTTGTAGATCGGGTGCACAACACAATAATAGAAGGAGGGCGGAAATGTTGGTCCCCCTTTACATAAGGGAGAGTTCTCGTAGAAGAAGGGCAACTATTGGCCGAAGGAACTATTAAAGAAATTTAATTTAATACTTGTTTTGAAGCAGTAACTTAATTGAAACTCTCTTATAAAATAAAAATAAAGTTGGTTGTTTTCAGGTGGAAAAAAATATAACAAGCAGTAATTGTTGAATGAAACACTATTGAAACACTGTTGAATGAATTATTTGGCGGGTATTTGATAAGCCCCCATAGCTCAGTGGTCAGAGCATTCGACCGGCAATCGGAAGGACACGGGTTCAAGTCCCGTTGGCGGCAAGTATCTTTTCTCGGAAGATTTTTCAATGTAAATGAGTGTTTCAGGCTGACAATTATTGCTTGTAATAATTGAAACTCTCTTATCTTTTGAAGTGACAAAAGTTAATTGAGAAATTAAAAGTGATGATTGTCAAATTCAAAAGAATTTAAGTTGTTACTGACCCGTTTCAGGATTTTTTTTCTTTCGGTAATAAGTTAGTAATAACTAACCCGGAAAGAAATATTCCTCGTCACGTATGACAAATGAACGACACAAATCGAATCCAGAAAGTCTAAAATCGTGGGCTTGGGCCGCCACGAATATCGGTGCGGTAGGTACTGTCACAAATTTTCACCTTTCCTCTTCAAAGCGATAAGGATCCTCTGGACTCCGGGATTAGCTCCCTGTAGTCATTTCCGCAATCTTATATTTTATCATAACATTTCTAAATTCCACAACCACTTTAAAAAAGCAAGGGTCTAATTGAACTTATATCCAGTATACCAACATTAAAGTAAAATACGTTAAAAAGTGTTAAGAGTTAAAAAAAACCACAAGACCGTCTATCAGGGTCTAAAATTACGATTGAAAGAATTGCATAACACTAGTTGAGGGACAAGAAAGCGAGTGTGGGTGCGTAACACTTTAATTAATTCCGTGGATTATTAATTGTCTTAGATCATACTTATCACAGCACCGTACTTTAAAAGCATAAGGCAGAATATTTATCTTTTCAGGGTAGGTAAGGAAAAATAAAATAATATAATGGGCGTGTACGCAAATTACTGTATCAATATGAACTTGCACTAAAATAAAATAATAATAAAAATTGAGGAATATTGTGTGGTACTAATGTTACAATTGAGTTAATGATGTCTTTGCCTGTATTATGAAAACCAATTCCGCGTTTTCCCTACGACCTTTTCTACCGCTAATTTCTCAAAGATCTTAAGGCTCTACAACGGAGGTTGTCAACTACTGATAAGTTTGGTAGGTATATGGTTACCGCAGGGGGCGCTTGTGCAGATTGGCCAGGTGCTAAGTAAATACAGCTTAGGTTTATTCAACAATTTATGGCGTAAGTGAGATATGACCTTTGCGTTCCACCGCACAATCTGAGCTGCCATCGAGAGGGCGGAATTTAATATTGTGCTGATAGTGGCGTAGGAATTCAAATATTTCAAAAAAAAACTCGAACAAACAAGTAAAAAAAAAAATTAAAGAACTTTTTTACAGTTTTAGCTAATGAACGTCGTTCGTTAAGTCAATTCAGGAAATGGGGCAATTTGATTTCAAATGCAATTTATACGCTCGAATTTATACTCGTTACTTGATGTAACAGACGCCTGCAAGGACTGGGGAAATCAGTTGTTCAAATTCCTGGAATTCAATGGCTAAGCCGAGCTAAATATTTGAATGTATACATTTTGACTGAGGCTTCAAGGACTCTTAATATCCTGATGATTGCACGTACAGCTCTATGAATAGTATTATTTTCTGTTAAATTAAACAAATGGTAATAATCATAAATTTACAAATGTTAAAATACGCAAAATAAAGTCGCAGAATTGGTTACTATTGGCGGACAATACTTAAAAAAAAAAGGATAACTAATTAACCATCACGCCGTTTCCCCGCAGGGGTAGGCAGAGACCGCCAAAAAACTCGGTCTTGGCACACACTCTTTGCCTCATTCACATTCATACATCCTTTTCAATTATTCTGACTCTTGACATGGCCCGTCTCAAGTATCTGATTCACTTGATCGTGCCATGTCTTCCTCGGGCGTCCCCGACTTATTCTACCATTCACATTTTTACACTACTTTCTTCATTCATTCGCTCTACATGCCCAAACCATCTGAGAGTCCCTTTCTTAATCTTACTCATTACGCTTACATCAGCCTTGCATTCTTTGTGGATCTCCACATTTCTCACACGATCATACATGGTTTTACCACACATACGCCTCAGTGATCTCATTTCAACAGCATTCAGTCTGCTTTCATCCTTCCTCTGCCAGTTAGACTAACTCTGAACATCCAACTGGGGTTCAACTTCCAATCACATTACGATATGGAATTTCTAAAGAGTAGTTTCGCTGTAAATTAAGTTAGGTTTGTGTGAGACAAGCCTAGTCAACGTGAACTCAGCAGTGCAATTTTTGTTTTACTTTATTTTTTTTCAAAATTGAAATGTTTCCTTTTGTGATTTTAAGATATTTAATGAATGAAACAATATTGAAATTTTGAACAGTATGTCCATTTTGCTAATAGGGAACAGTGAACCGTTCAGAACTGGAATTCATAACTGCATGTTCGTTTTAGGCTCAGATCAATGCACTTTGTGATTCCTGGCTTTGTCAATAAAGGTTATCCATTCGGATTCGAACAGCGCTGTTACGCGTTTTAATCATTATTATGACAAAGGCTCGGCACAATCAAAATTTTATCACCCGGCACTAAAGCCAAAAGCCATGCTCGTTAAAATAGGCTACACAATGTTGCCGGTCTCGAATACCCACAAACCTTGCACTAAATGTATGGTAAACCTTATCGTCATGTGAAATATAAAAAAAGTTTGAAGTGGAACTAGTGTAGGCATCCAGTTTCTGACCATGGCTTGATTGATGTACAAGAATGAATACACGTCGTGTATCGCGCAGTGATGTGTGTAGCGCAGTTTGCAGATCCGAAGTGGTAGGCACTTGCGCTGAAGTAACAAAGTAGGTACTAGGAAATAAACAAGGAATGAAGTTTAATATTGTTAATTGAAATTTGATCGGATGTGCAATAAATACAAGGTGTTAGAGGCAAGGCGCCGTATGTTTTAAAGTTACGATATTGATTGCTTTTGAAGTCAACGTTTGTTTGTACTGTGGATTTTCCTTAGCGGCGATTATAAGGTGTACCTACAAGAAGGAAGTAAACAGCGATGACAAATAGATAATTAATCTCCATGGTAGTCAAAAAAACATAAGTATAAAACGGGTATATCTACTTTTCAGAAAATGTATGTGATTTCTGCCGCACAAGAGTTTTTATTTTGTGGGAGCAAATCTCATATACCTTGTAGTGGTGAGGGGAAGGAGGTGGAGAAGAGGAAGGTTGGGAGGTACCTGGCTATTCAGATCTGGTCACCAAACACGGCTAAAGCCATTTTCAAGCAACGTTTCAATTCTGAATGGTGGTCTTACACCAGGGCGATACTAGTAGTATCTTCCACTCTGGAACATGCCGCAAATATACTATATATTATTTTAAATAAATTAATTGTGAAATAACACAAATTAATCAAATAAAATTTATTTGCGCATGCCGGGTTCGAACCCGCGACCTCCGGATCATGAGTCAAGAGTCTTACCCACTGGACTACGGAGGTCGAGATGGAGGTGAACCTGGATATCAGATCTGTTATATAAATACAACTTAAATGATTTCAAGCAATGTTCTGAATTATTGCACTTGACGTGAAATATCACAAAACTGCGCTATATAAATACTACGTTATTATTATTATTATTATGGTCTGTCACCAGGACGATGCTGAAAATATCTTCAAATCTGGAAACAGCACTCTATTACATTTGCGAACACCATGCTTTAAACCGGCAATGGCTACCACAGGCTAGTAATGTATGGCTAGTCAATAGACATATCTCAACAATCAAGTTTCGTTTATAGGTAATACGACAATGAAAGGTAGTCTCGGACAAGGTTAGTACCCCAATAACTGTGAATACAAAGTGAGATTGAAGATTACCATCAGATAGGCGTACCATTTGTTATCAAGAAATCAGGTGGTTTCTTTCTCGAATCGTCACCGAAGACCGCTTGTATCAAGAGTTAGTAAGTGGGTAATAAACTTCGCTCAATGAAGTTATGAATCCAGTGGCTTTCACCGTTCGCAGTGACTACATAAGGAGCAATAACTGGCGCTTACAGCAGTAAAATGACAGCACACAGTAATAATAATATGACGATTGGAAGCACACAGTAAAATGACGGATACGCGATGTCATAATCTGCACCGCAATATTATGTCCCTGTGTGCAGATGTGATCGTCGCAAAAATGAGTGGCATTTTATTTCGGATTTACTGTGCGGAAAGAGTAATAACCGCAGAGTGCTTTATGCAGCTGGAATTTGGTTTCGCATTAATTTCCTGTGCTAATTAGCAGTATAAAATGAGCTTAAGCAAATCAAAATAAATTTATATTTTAGCTTTGAACTTTTATGCCATTTTAATCTACGGGTGGTTTAATGCAGGTGGGTGTTTGGGGTGGTTGGCAGTCCACCGCGGAGTTATGATTTCAACCATGATCTGTGGAGTGGGGAATCTGACAGAAAAAGGACGAAAATAATGGAAGGAGATGAAAACTTAATAAATCAAAATAAGAACGGGTCGTTGAGATGGATTCTTCATGAAGAGTGAAAGAAAGGAGAAACGATTGCCAGGAAATATACGATGCTCAGGGGGATATGGAATGATCAAGTCAATCAACTTCTCGAGATGAGTCGTGTCATGAAAAGCAGTAACCTAAAAGTATTTCTTCAAACACAGGAAACTTATTTTGTGGCACCATTTTAATTAAAAATAATAAGAGTACTTAATTTTAACCACATTTATTGTTTAAAAAACCAACGTGTTTCGTAACCAATGCTTACTTCATCATGGGGTTACTTTAAAAAAAAAAACCCTGATGAAGTAAGCATTGCTTACGAAACATGTCGGTTTTTTAAACAATAAACGTGATTAAAACTAAGGATGGGTGACCCAAAAACAAATAACGAAAACGAAAATAAGGATGGGTTGTTTAAAAAAAAATTAATTCATCATTTTTTTAAAGTTAATTTTCGCGATTTTGTTGTATTAATAAGTTTGTATTAAGTTAATTTTCACGTTTTGTGTAATTTCTATTCAAGTTCTGTTATTATAGCATTATAGGCCAGTTGTTAAAAACTTTTACAGGACGTGAAAATTAACTCAAAAAATTTTATGGATTGTTCGATTTTTTTTAAACCATCCACCCTCAGTATTCTATTAATTTTGAATTTTGAACAAAAGTAGTTATGATAAAGCAAGGAGTGTGTGCCAAAAGTAAAAGTCGTATGGCGTACCATCTTATCTGCCTACTCTTGAGTTGAAATGGTTAGTTGGTTGTAGCAATAAAATAAAGAATATAACACTAGAAGTGTCTTCCGTACAAAATTGTATGGAAACAAATGTTCCATTAAGCCGATTAGCCCAGCGTTCCGTCTCACTTACACTCAATCGTAGACCGCCGTCCCTTTTGAATTTCTAAAACACAATTTTGTATTGAAATATAGGCCCAAATTAGGCAAATAATTAGATTACGAAACAAGCCTACAAGGCACTTCTTATGTTATTCTTTATTCTACGATTGTAGCTGATCCCTACCTACTAACCCTTATAGATAGGTAAACCTTGTAGGTAGGACATTCTAAAATTAAAAATCTTAAAATATTTAACTTCCTTAAATTTTATCAAAAAATATATATAAATGAACATACACTGGGCTCTGAGTTGAGTACCATGTTTGTGAGATGATACATTTTAATTTATATGCAAAACAGACAAAGCAAAGCAGGTAGCTGTTGGCGACTGACTGTTGGCTCAATGGACGCTAGCTTTTCACAATTTCGTCACGAGCTCAGCTCTACTGTAGGTATACATATGAAAACTCCTTTGATATGTATTTTGTATTTTGCAGACCGTTATATGTGTTGTCCCTTTGTAGTTATTACGTAACGTTTATTAACTACGTAAATAAAAATAGATTAGAGGGCTTTGTGAAGCAGGGGGTATAAAATAACTCTCCGAGTATAATTTTGATGTAAAACTCTTATTTTTAACAGTAAGAAGAATTACCATTGAGGATAGGTTAAAACTTACCATTGAAGAGAGTGGAAGATCTCTCCAACAGCATCTTGGAACGAAGTCAACGTAATAAACCAAATTATCACTGGATAGATTTTTAAACAATTTTATTTTTTTAATATTCACTTCAGTAATTAAATTATTGTTCTATTCGAATCAAATCTTTACGATAGTTTGCAGGGTTTATTTTTATATGTGAATTAATTTTATTTTCATGGAAAAAATGTTAAAACAATTTAAAATGTATAAAATACCTAAGCGAAATCTTTTACGTGTGTACGCGTTTGTTTAACTCAATTTAAAAGGCATGACGTAGGGAAGTGAGCCAAAAATTTAATATAAATGTTTGAAAACATTTTTACTAAATCGTAGCACTCAGGTGTAAACATTGAAAAGGGTAAACCACTTTCGCTGTAGTTCTCATAATATAAGATCTATAAATTTACAAAAAAATGGACTTATAGTTTGGTTATCGGAACAATAATTATAATTGACATCTGTCACTGAAATTTTGCTATTGTTGTTGTTTTTTTTTATTATTTGCACTAAAACGAAACGCTTGTCGTCTTAAATCAAATACAACTTGTTCTAATTGTTGTGACTTGACTTTGAAGCTTGTAGCTATGCTAAAAAAAAATTAAATAAATTTAAAATACATTAATTTCGAAGTCGTAAACATCGTCACTATCGGACCGCGCCGGCAAACTGTTGCGGGTCTCGTAAGCGTGAGTTTCCCTTAAACGTGACGAGTGTCGTACCGAGTGCGGGTGCGCGGGAGAGCGGGTGTGCGCGACGCTCGGCGTTCATCGCCGGAATGCCGGAAGAGCGGGCGCGAGTTTGCCGCTCCAAGGGAGGAAGCTGGACTGCTGATGGTACCTACGCACGCTACGCAGGTCTGCATGGGGTATGCTCGGTGTCACCTGTGACCGCCGCGTGCACTAGGAACGCGAAGTTAATTATTGTGAAAATGTTGAAAAATTATCATTATTAAAACAGGGCGAGAGAGGCTGCAAGCTGCAAGAATGAAAGATTACGCAATTGAAAGCGTATGTGAATAAATGCGTTTTAAAAAATGTCCAATTCACACGCGGCAAAAGTGAAACAGTGAAACCTTCAGAAAACTAAAGAAGACAATGGGTAGGCTACGAAGCACCGTACAAAGAGGACACCGATTATTCGAGTATCAAATCGAGTACATACATCGAGTTTCAAATCACAACGGTGCTAAAGAAGTTTTCACTTAAAAAAAGCTTATTTCGTCTCCATGAATGAAGTTCACAAATAAGCATGCATTCGGCCAATCATTAGCTTGCTAGTAAATGCTATGGGTGAGCAGGGAAAACGTCATTAAAATTGCGTACACCATTAAAAATACATCGTGTACCCAGTTACAATTTTGTTGCGGATTTGATAAAATTTCGTAAAAATAGGATATGCAGATAGTTAGAAACGATATTTTGGATCAATTTTTCGGGAGATTTATAACTTTTGCTATCAAAAATAATAAAACGAAAATCTAATTCCGGAATGAAAATTTTACTCGCGACAGAGTCGCCACTGGGGCAAGAATAACACAGGAGCGCTTAGCGTCAAAAACGCCAGTTTTTTTGAAAGGCATTACAATTAATTGAAACAAGTTTCGTACAAATCGTGTAAAAATGCCATTACAGCAAGGGGCTAAAGAAAAGGGGTTTTCTTTCTAGAACTTAAGACCGAGAGAACATTCCTATGCGTTTTAAAAACGAATATACGTGGTGTCAAAAGATATAGAAATTTAATTAGCAAACCCGTTATTTTAAGTTTTGCCTTTATTTTATAATTTTGTAATAACAATAGAGAACTCCAGTCCAATTTTTTAATTTTTTTTAATGAATAAAGACCTTCAAACTTAAATAACTGCATTTTTATTTTTATTTTTATAGTTAGTTTTAATAGTTAAAATAATTGTCAAAGTTTTAATTTTTAAAGACTCCCAGAAACGCACCGTATCTATGGTGGTCTTCACCCACCGTTAGTTTTTTACTTTTTAAGTTGTCATTTTGAATCAGTGATGTCATGTCGAGGGAAATTTCCCTAGATCTAGGGGAGAAAAATATTTTTTAGGGATAAGGGAAATCAGGACAAAATCTAGGGAAATTTCGAACTCTGGCAAAAATTTTATTACATATGACAATATTACTGGTATTATTTATATATATATATATTTTTTGGAATTCCTATGAATCTTAATTATTGTTCATGTACTTACATGCAACTCAAAATGATATTATGGAACGTACCCATACTACGTGACACGTTCGGGGGGGGGGTCTTCAAAATACCACGCTTGGTACAAATGAGAGGCGGGTTGCTTATGATTTTTATTTTGCAAAGTGTTTTTTTTTATTTGGAATTCAGTTTCTAATTCAGTGGTGAGTAGACGTGGGCAGAATGATTCCCAGGAGTGAATCGATTCAGTCTGATTCCCATGGCCTTTTGAATTGATTCCTTTAATTCATTCCTTTAATTCAATTAAATCCCAAAAAAAAAAAAAAAGAAAAAAAAAATATATTGAAAATTAAATGAATGGGGAGGCTAACACCGCACACGAGACCGGGAGGCCACGGAGTACCCGGAGTACCGCGAAAGAGGAGACTGATAGGCTACCAAGCATCGCACAAAGAGGAGACCGATTATTCTATCTGATTATCTCGCTAAAACCTATAGATTAATGTGTTTGACTCTTTTTAGTGTCACTTTTTCGTTTCATCGGTTTTCAAATCACAATGAGTGGGGAGGCTACGAAGCACCGCACAAAGAGGAGACCAATAGGCTACGAAACACCACACAAAGAGGAGACCGAACATTCTATCTCATTATCTCGCAGGCTAAATCCTATATTGTTTGTCTTTTTTTAGTGTCGTAATTTTTATTATGTAAAATGTATTTATTGCTAGCAATTATATCTTAAAATTATACAAGTTTTCGTTTCACCCTTAAAATTTTATTGATTTTATTTTATTTATTAAACTTATTTATTTTATTTATTTATTTTATTTAAGTTTTTATTCCAGCAAGACTGGGAGGGTAGTGCAATCCCAGTCTGCCATATTACATAAACAACTATAAAAGAAAAGAAAAAAAAATAGTTTAAATATTAGGTAGGTACCTAATTAAAGCATAAAATGATAACAAAATTCATCACACAAATAATAAAAAATAAGCATAAAATTAAAATAAATAATAAGTAGACAGAATTAAAAATAAAAAGATATTTTGGGATAGTCCATCATGGAGGTCGCCTCATAATCTGCATCCACCGCTCATTTAATGGGGAACTGAGCCACTCGGATGCAGCCACGACAATGATATTGGTTGAAGTCCGTATCCTGCTCCAGAAGCTGGCTAGTCGGTGGCGAAGTAGGGCTGGGAATGAGTGCACCCTCCCCTCGGTGAACATCGTGGAGGCACTGCAGAACCTCGGTAGTTGCATAAGTTGCCTGTATGCATTATTGTAGCACACCCTCAGTTTGTCCCATTGCGCTGCTGGGTATTGTGTCCACAGTTCTGACGTGTACAGGGCAGTACAGTATGTCTTGAATAGTAATTTTCTGACATCTTCGCTACAGTGGTAGAACCGCCTTGAGAGCATTCCGGCCCGTATATTAATTGCTCTTCTTTGTCGTTCCATATCTTCTATATCCTTCATGTCTTCGGTTAGGATATGTCCCAGATACTTAACCTGTGAGGCCACAAGCAGTTCAATTCCTTCTAAATATATTGGAGGAATATGTGATGGCTCCTTATTGTGTTTGAAAGCGACGATGACTGACTTTTTAGAATTGTACAACAGGTTATGAGAGTTTGCGTACTCTTCGCATATTTGCACAAGTCGTCTCATCGCTTTAATCGAAGGTGCAAGCAGCACCATGTCATCGGCGTAATTAATGTTGTTACTTCCTTGTCCGCAGATATGACAACCGATTCGTGTATCGTTCAACTCTTGTAAGAGGTCGTTAATGTACACATTAAATAGAGTTGGAGACATATTCCCCCCTTGCCTGACACCGCTCTTAAGGAATAAAGGTCTTGAAGAAGCTCCTGCCCATTGAATGTGATTTTCCTGTTGTCCGTACCAAATAGCCAGCATATTGACCACTGCTGCTGGAACATCTCGCTTTATGAGTTTTTCCCATAATAATTGATGGGAGACACGATCAAACGCCTTGCTTAGGTCAAGAAAACACCCATAGACTGTGGTTTTTCTTTTTTTGTAATAGGCTATTGTTTGTTTTACTCCATAAATGGCCATATCGGTTGATGAGGCGCTCTTGAAGCCGAATTGGTTATCAAGGGTAAATAGTTTCTCTTTAACTAGCGCGAATAAGATTTTTTCAAATAGTCTCGAAAGCATTGTCGCCAAGGAAATCGGTCGGTAATTTCCTAATACCGATGCATCCAGCTGATTGGATTTCAGGATTGGTACGATAATAGTTTTGCTCATATCCATCGGCATGTGTGTGTGTCTTAGGAGGCTTGAGTACAGGGCGGTAATTATAATTTTGTTCTATTTCACGTGATCTAATATAAACATACATTTAACATTAAGATGAGTATTTTATGACAGCTAACCACAGCTAATTGGCCTTATAATATCTGCAAATTTACATATTATATCGACCCAAGATCTACGTCTAAAAGTAGGTAGGTACAATATCTTCCGTACGTACCAAAAAACAGATAAGCATCATTTTAGCTTCTCACTGCTGATGTTCAGATTCAAAGTCGAAAGTTTTCGACTAACTTGCTAAAAAGCTATATGATGGAGCGTACACAGAGCGTTCAAATTAATAAGAGAAAAAGCGAACCTCTCCTAATCAACCATGGCGTACCGCAAGGAAGTGTACTAGGACCAATATTGTTTTTGATATACATCAATGATATCTGTAACCTAGAAACAAGAGGAAAAATTATTAGTTTTGCTGATGACACAGTAATTTTATTTAACGAAAAAGATTGGATAAATACTTACAAAGAAGCGGAACACGGGCTTAGTCTCCTGCAAACCTGGCTTAAAAGAAATTCCCTCACGCTTAATGTTAATAAAACAAAATATCTTACATTTTCTATAACAGCCAGAGGGCAGCCGTCGGAGGACTTAAATCTCAAATTACACACACGCCAAGGAATTTATCAACAAAATCTAGGCTTATCATGCCTCTGTCCCACTATAGCACACTCCAAAAGCATCAAATATCTTGGAATTGAGATTGATGATAATCTCCGATGGAACTCACAAATTGACGTAATTACAAAAAAACTAACCAGGTACATATACTTCTTTAGAAACATTCGTAATATCCTCAACATAAACGATATTAAAAAAGTATACTATGCTTTGTGTCAATCACAAATAGAGTACGGTATAACTGGATGGGGGTCTGCCTTGAGCACTCACACAGAGCGACTCAATATAGCCCAAAAAGGAGTACTAAAGACAATACTGAAAGTTCCGCTTAGAACTCCGACGGAAGAAATATTTAATAACTTTCAAGTCTTCAATGTACAGAAACTTTATTCAAAAAATATTTTATTTAAACTGAAAAAAAACATATATGTATACTCCACTGCCCAACATAAATACTCAACCAGGGCAGTAAGCAATAACATCCTGGTTACTCCCAGTTTGAACACATCTTTTGGACAGAGAAATAATAAATTCCATGCTATGAAATTATACAATGCTCTACCAGATCAAATCAAAAATATAAAGGAAATGAATATATTTAAAACAAAAGTAAAAACATGGCTGAGAGATCAAAGTGATAATAAAATTACAAACATCGTGAAGACGATATAAAGACAATCCATAACCAAATACAAATATTTAAAAAAAAACTACAGGCCACCTCAGAACAGGAAATCCTAGTGAGGAGGTCTGTGAAAAAAAAAAGAATCTATACTTATACTATACATTATACATACATGTACAAACCTTGCTATTGAAACTAATAATAATAATAATAATAATAAATAATAACTATGTAATGAAATTGACGGCTTGGCGCGCGGGGGAATAAATGAACCGCGCGGACGGATTAAGGGCTGGCATTGAGGAATGAATTAGTAACTTTTGACTAATGTTTTGTGTCTTACCTAGCAGTGACTTGATTTACTCGCGAGCTGCGGACCTAGGACTGGGATGCGTTTGGGACATATCGTGACATTGACGTGACGATGACGCCTGACGTCATTTCTAGATCTGAGATTTACAAAAGACCATAACGTCACAAGTGAAAAAGACTTTTGTTTTAATTCCTCTGTCTGTCGGAATCGGACAATCTCGATTTCGACAGACTAGATACCTGGGACGCGGACATTGAACACGGACCTGGGACGGCGGGGACCTTAGTACAATCTCAGGACTATTGATTAGGATGAATGATTAATTCATTGCGTGAAAGAGATGCTCGGGCAACCCGGATGAATCGCGGCCGCGTTTTGGCCATTTTGGGACATGGACTTTGATGATGTTCGGGTGTTTTTAGAATGGCGGCGCGGCGGTAGCGGAATACAATCGTAATAGGCGAGTCGTTCACAATACCGTCCGTCGACCACTTCGCGGCGCGCGGCCCGTTTAATAATATTTAAATACCTATGAAACAATATAATATTTAAATCGTTTACAGAACACATTATTCATTGAAATAATTTAACAGTAAAATAAATGGAAATTAAAAATGTATGGTGTCATTAAAAATCGTAGGATGCAAGGCCAAAGATAAGGAATGAAGAATCAATTCCTTTTGAAATTGAGAATTAGATTGAGTGTGTCACAAGATTGAATTTATTCATTTAATTCGGTCATTCAATTTTGCCCACGTCTAGTGGTGAGTGTATTCGTACTTTTAAATTATTACTTCACGTAGCAAAAAGTGTTTTATTTGGAAAATCACGGTATTATTAGTATATTTACCAAGTTCCGATATCTTTCCAATTAATTATCATATTAATTAACATATAACAGGATTAGTGTTACACAATCGGGTGGCTACGTAGGTAATTGCGTAAATGTGAAATTCTAGGGAAATTTCACTTCGAAATCTGGGGAAATAATTTTTTTGGGCAGAACATCCCTGTTTGAATGAAGAATCATGGCCAGCGTTGCCAGAAGGTTACTTTTGTAGCCTTTTAGGTGATTTTTTACTCTGAAAGGTTTCTTTCAGGTTACACTACTCAAAAGGTTACTTTTAGGTGATTTTTCAGAACCAACGTCAAACGGAATGCTCTTTTGTTTTTTTTTCGTGTTGGCTAACGGCTTGCTAAATCATGGACTATACACTTATTGCAAAACTTTACTTCTTTCTCTTTCACACTATTGTGAAAGAGGAACACGTTTCGCTCAATACAAAGTAAATATTGAAAGGTTAGAAAGAATTCAAAAAAAGATATTGAAACACCTAGACTTTAAATCCTTTCGAACATCAGAAAACCTAAAAGACTCATTAACATTCCATAATTTATCAACTTTAGAAGATAGAAGAAATATATCCGACCAAAAATTTTTATTCAAAATCATTAACAACGTTGTTGACAACAACTGTCTTCTAGAAAACATTAATTTCCACTGTCCAATAAGAAACACAAGATCAAACCAACTATTCCACATCCCACACTCAAAAACAAATTACACACAACATTCATTTCTCTGAAGGACGTGCACAAAATTCAATGATATCTTTTACAACTCTGATATTTTTCATTTGTCCTCAGGCCAATTTATTAAATCAGTAATAGAAAAAATTTAAACAAATTGTTAATTACGAACTCTTCACCCCTACTAAATGTTATTATTTTTTTTTCATTCTCATTATGTTTGTTCTCCTTCTTTTTATTATAATAATAATATTTGGATTATTTATATATCCTATAATATGCTTTATAATTTGTATGTTGTTTTTTCATTTCTGTTGTATATATATATATTTTTTTTTCTACCACTTTATGTTTTCTTTAATGTTTTAATCTATGTTTTTATATATATATATATTATAAATTTTACCGGAAACTTCGCTGGTTAATGCAACCATGTAATATGTTACTTTATTATTAAAATATGTATTACTGTTTGTTACCTCAATAAACTAAAAAAAAAAAAAAAAAATGTGTAAATTACAAATTAACCATAGCTTCTCGCTCACTCGACAAATCTGATTGATCGCTCAATCTGACTTTTTGCATTTTGAGTACCCGCTATTTACGCCGGCAAGGTTATGCAGGTAGAAAAAATATCAGATTTTTCATACCGGTATAAACAAAACAAAAAACTCGCTCTACTCAAAAATAATCCAAATGGCTTATGTCCCACTTTAATACTGAGCTCCTCATGATGATTGGTTTATTTATATCCTCATGTATTCTATCAACTTTTTACCATTCCACTGAAAAAAATACGAAAGGTTATTTTTCACACAAAAAGGTTACTTTTTTTATATATTTTAGGCGACTTTTTACAAGACACGGCTGGCAACACTGATCATGGCGGTCATGGCAGAATGCTTTGTAATGACTTTTAGGTGTGAGGTGTGTTTTTTATTCAAGATTAACTGCTTTTAATATAGAAAAACATTGGTAAAATGTCCACATTTCACCGCTACTGTTATTGTATTTAATCAAAGTGCAATATAAAAACAATAAATCATCTCTTTCATTGCAAATACATGTGACATCGTGTTTTGTGTCAGGCGTTACTTTGTAGGTACATTGTTTTATGTATAATACATTCAGAAACACTGGTATTTATAATACACTGATCATGACGAATGTGTAACAACTTGTATAAAAAGCCCTTTACTAAAATCAATTTGAAAATACATAACCAAATGTCAAAATAGGACGACTTTAACCTCAAATAGACAAAATTTATTGCAGATTGTCCGCAAATATAGCCCTTTTCGTAAATTGTTGAGGGCCTAAATTATGTTTCAATAAACACAATAACTATTATTTATCTAAATCTCTATAAACAGTATGAAATAAACCAAAAACACGAAATGTTGAATTGCATAGGTACGTGTGCACTTCAAGTCATTTCAAATGTCAATACAATACACACTATCACCAGGTGACAGGTTAAGAGTGACGTCACCGTTAACCATTTCAGTAATGCCAACTTAACGCTGTGTTTTGAGAAGAGGTTTAAAAATGCACTTTTTAATAATTTTTTAAAAACTCTGCGTTTAATATTATGAAATAAAACTTATATATTCAGAATCAGCGTTTCTTGGTCTATATGAACATATTTTTTTAAAGCCATAATATTTTTCACTGGAGTTCCTTATTGCTGAAGGACCATAGTTTTTTTCTTGACTGTTAATGATGTCTGTATACATATTTTTCATATCATGTTTGAAAGTGACTAAGACTGTCGAATACTTTTATTTGTTTACGCCCTTTTTCGGGGCTTTTACATAAGTATGAAATTTACAAATTACACTGTGATTAAATAATATATAAATACTATATATTTATTTTACAAAGAAACGGACAGTATTTATTGTACATAACTGAACTGCCTCAGTAACAGTATTTTGTTGAAAAATGTCCACTGACTGGTATAATTATTTCCCTCCATTAATATTCTGGACAAAGAGGAATACATAATATGGTAGTTAGTTCCAGAATTTCTGCACTGAAATAAATCCTGACTTCTGGTATTACGTAGTGGAATACTGTACTTCTAAAGAAAGTGGGGGAGATTTCTGTGTTTAGCACTAGACATTAGATTGAATTTTGACAATTAATCATTAAGTTCTGGAGTTAGAATGAAAATCAACGATAATGTGGGAGGGTGTTTCGAGTTCCGTCACTAATCGATGATCAGGGCCGTTAAAATTTTTTGACTTTTGAATGGTCCCTTTTACCCGTTACTACTGCAGCTTCTGCATACCTCCGGGAGAATTAAAGTGAAAAATATGTTAACGTAAATAAAAAAAATAAAAATTTAAAAAAAATAAAAAATTGTGAAAATTTCTTTATCACCGTTGTGAAACTCAATGAAACGACAAAGCGGCACTAAAAAGAGACACTAAAAGAGGAACTCATCTATAGGATTTAGCCTGCGAGAGAATGCGATAGAATAATCGGTATCCTCTTTGTGCGGTGCTTCGTAGCCTCCCCACTCTTGTCTACTCTAGTTTTCTGTTGGTTTCACTTCTACCGCGTATGAACTGCATATTTTTTTTTTTTTCAAATTTTTTTTCTTCAAAATCAAAAAAAAAAAATTTTGTTGGTCACGGGTCAATCAGCCAAGTAACTGACCAACCCTTTTACCCCTCCTCCAACTGTCCAACACCTACAATTTTTTTATGTTTTTGTAGAAAAAAAAAAGTCACTGGAGACCAAAATTTAATTTACATTTTTACTCCAAATAATGTCAGGAATCACTGGTTAAAGCAAGTCAAGTACATCCCTTAACACCCTGTAGGTATATATATTTTTACTTATTTTTTTTGTACTTACTCTTAGAATTAAAATGTTGTTTTTGAAATAGGTTTAAAAAATTACAGAGTATAAATGTTCCATGATTAGTCTAATTGAATCATTACAATGCAATGAAGCATAATATCATATGAATAAATAAAGCATAATATCGTAAGAAGGTCTGTTATGTTAAAAATGGTAAAATTGAGTAAAATAAATACGTTGTGCACTATATCTTTTATAATTCACTAATTATCACGTATTTATATACAGTCCGGAAACTCGTAGTACAAGCGGAAAACTGGTAAATCTACTTCACATTCGGAGTTGATTTGTGATATAACTTTTTTTATTTGAGCTTTCGTTTTCAAGTAAATCGGGTCCGAAGTTGGAATTTTTTTGGTTAAATTTGAAAATCTAGAAAGTCGCTAGATGGTGCTTTCTTTTCTTTTGCCAGTTTATTTTAAAGTGATTTGAAGATTGGATATTGATTTTACAATAATATTTATTTTTTTTATTTCATAGGATTCGAACCTCGATGTCTCTCTGGCGGCTAAGAATTATCAGGAGCTTTGCGCCGCTACGCTATCGGAGGCTCGCGCGGAGCCGTGAATTTTCCGCATTATTTTAGAACCGAGGACCCGACAAATAATAAATTTTAGTTAAGCATTTCCGTTTCATCCGAATTTCAAATCACAACGGGTCTAAAGGAGTTTCACTTCAAAAATGAAAAGTAAAATTTATAACCGCGTGAATTCTGTAAGTTAGTTACCGAAATTGCTTGTACTTACTTACAAAAATCTTATACTTACTTACTAATACTGACAGATATAGTATTGCCCTAGCTGATTCTGTTGAGCTTCACCCGATTTAGTAAAGTTTTGCCCCTTTGTATGTACAACAGCAATTGAATGTGTTTTATTTATCAAATAAAAATAATAAAAAACATTTGTGAATGCCACAGTAATGCATGTGTATCGTAAAACTTGTTCATTTTAAATTTACTGGATTTATGAATACTAATTTCTACTAAATAACAAACTCCCATTAACTGATGAATTTGCGGCTAATCAGGACCCAAGAAATGAAAGAATGTGGCCAAAATCTTGTAATTTGACTTAAAATTCGAGTTCACTTTTCCTCTAATCTCCCTTGTAGCAATTTTTAACCAAATCGGTTGAGAGCTATAAAATTCCCAGTTTATTACCGAAAGATGGCATTTCGACTTTTGATTTGAATTCGTCTTCCATGTAGATCCTCCCTGACCATTTATAGGGTTTCGCGCTTTTGTAGAACCTGATACAGTAAAATACAATGCAGACAGTGCAAATAACTATATTTAAAAAAAAACTGATTTTCAGTTTTGTTTATGAACTGGTTCATTAAATGGAACCCCTGCATCTGGTAGCACTGGGTTGGCATTGTAAATCGGTGTTGTAGTATCCAAAAAAAAATCATTGCGTTTTAATTAAATTAGCATGTGGAACAGGTTGTTTATCCGGTTACTTTTGAAACACGCTTACGATAAAAGTTTTTCAAATGTCATTTTAGAAAAAAAAAAAATTTGTTGCAGGCACACTTCAAATTTTTGCATTTTATAAAAACCAAAAGGAACCGATTCCAAAAATAGCTGGTTCCTCGGAAAAATAATAAGTCACAACAAAGTCACCGGGACAAAGTAACCGTGACATAACATGAAGACGGGAAATATCAGGTCCCGGAAAGCTTTGTTTTTCTGAAATTAATTTTTCCAGGAAGATTGGAAAAACAGGAAAAATTAATCTCCCAAAATTGGTTAGAAAATTTGACATTTTCTCATCGGGGATGCCGGGTTACACGGCATTCACGTGTCGATTAACATCAAAAACTCTAAAAAGGACCCAGGGACTTTACCGCTCGTCTTAAACACACCGACAATGAGCCACTTTGATTATCGAGGTCGAGGCGCATAGTTTAAGTTTGAGCCGCATCTCGCAAAAGAGGTCCAAGGGACTTAACCACTCGTAAAGATAACTAACTTAATAAAATTTAAATGGTGTCGATACGCATATTTTATAATACGCAATACAAAATATCCCCATATTACCTGATTCAGGGAAATTCAAATTCAAATTTGGGTAGCACCGCGAATGCCATTAAGCGACAGCCAGCCTCAATTTGGGTAGTTTACCATAAATTTCGTAATCCTAAATTTGGGTAGCTATCATTCAAGGGTATTCGCGGTGCTACTCTAAATTTAGGTAGTGGCTAATCAAGTTTAAAAAAAAAAATTATTAACAGGAGATAAAACATCTATTTCCTGAAAACTGAAGTATTATCAACCCAAAGGACAAGCAATGTTGTTTCTCAGCCAGATTGTTATACGTTGAGCCAATAACTTTGTATTCAAATGATCAATGGTGTTGAAACTTTACTGAGATAGACTTACGTCTGAGGCATTCTTTAAAGATAATTTGAATTCAAAGTGTGTTACAGCAATCTTCAGAACAATACGTCATTCAGACAAACTAACAAATATGGAAATACGAAATCATATTTGCATGGCTTATTGTTTGTTTTAATCAGATGATAATTAATTGGTCACATTAGTATTTATTATGTTACCTTTCTTAATACTTGACAAATGCGTTACAGTAGGAGTACAACATGTACCTATCATTATATACGATTTTGAAATGCCAATTTGCATTTTATGTTTCAAATTTTTGGGTTTCGAAGCCATTTAAAGAATCTACTTCAAGGAGTGGCCAAATTCAAAAATTAACAAAAGATCTAGAGGTAGCTCGATCAAAAGAAGGAGGACAATCTACCTTAAATACTACTACTATGATACAGTCAGTTCTACTTCGTCATAAATGTTCAATTATATAAATATAACCGACCAGAAATACGAGGCAAAGTGCTACCTTCTTCTGTAACAATTTTAAAACAAACTATGAGGCTCATACCAAAGACGTTACATACTATATTAGACGAGGGGTAGAAATCTCAAAGTGGGAAGACAAAGGCAAGACAATTGCACCGGTCTCCGTATCTAGTACTTTAGTACTAAACTGCTACGCGTTGAGTAAGGTTGCGTCTTACCAGCACTTACCAGTAAGTAAATTGCATTTTAAAAAGTACCAAAATGCCCTCCTGAGTGATGAGAAAATGTTTCAATTACACGGTAAATAATAGTAAAAGCGAATAAATAACATTTCATTTGTAAATACACGCAAATTACTTAATATTATCGATTATTATAAATATTACAATTAATTTTCATGTTTCCCGCTCGCGGTTTTACACGTCATAGAGAAAATTCAAGTCCTACTAAAGTAAAGGGTCTGGATGCGCAACAGCCAAATTTCTGTTGCTAAGTAAACTTCACTGTTTTAAGTAGACTAATCAGTCTAAACACTCTGTTTATTTGTTTGCTTGCTCTGTTTATTTATTTGTTTGCTTGCAAACACATAAAACAGTAGTTCTAACAAGTATTGATGGCAATCGCCACCATTTGATAACTGTAGTTGCCCTATTGTATTTATTGTATAGCTCGACATATCAAACTCCAACAGGCAGCCGGACCTTTTATTCTAGTGGGCCTCAAGAAAAGGAGACAGCGAACGTTCCATCAAAAAGTGACAAGCAATACGCCGCCCGCTCATATATCCATGTCATTCATACACACATTATTTGATTGTCTATCTTTATCACATAGGAATAAACTTTTGAATCAAGAAATTATACTGAAAATCGCTGAAAACAAAAGAGTGTTCCTTACTTTCCACATTATATTGTGAGTATATGAGACTATGGCGAGTCTATTTATTTATATAACGTCATTGGATCATACACCAATAAATAGATTACATCATTTTGGCAATAAATTTGGGAATTTTGTAAACATGTTTGCAGATTCTGTATTAATAATTACTTGCTATCTATGCCTACTTGTTAAATACATATTAATACCTACCCAGTCTCTTTTTGTTAAGTAGAGTTTGTACCTTTCTTTACAGAAACACCCCCCATAACTTTGAGAAAAGAATCTTGAGTAGTCTCAGTGCTCACTGCTATTTTAACATTAAAATAGCGGTGAGTGAAAAATTTGTGCCCAAATTTACATTACATTTGGCCCCCAACCCCTACATTACAGCCAGTAGACAGAAATATTAATATGTTGCCAATTCGTATTTCTGGTAAAATTTTTCTTGCGTACGTAGTATAATTAAAACCCAGTTCTTCAAAATCGGTTTCAGGGACACGGAAGAAATTGCTCAATCTAAATCATTATGAGATAGTACGGTCTAACTTGAAATCTGTGTTTTCTCCCCTTACATGTACTAACTAAAATCTTATCGCTAAAACCGTAAGAATCTCTTCCCCATCAGAACTTGACATTTTTTGACATGTACGTAATTATTTACGTAGACGAAATTCTTAAGTGTTACACTTAGTGCCTCCGTTCACGGAGATACTTACAAGCTACTCGATTCTCGTGCGCGTATCATACGCGCCGATTGTAAGTATCCCCCGTAACGATTTAGCTGGTGCCCGTTCACGGCGCTACGCGGTGGCCGTCGGCTTCCAATCAGTATCACGATACCGATCGCTGATCGCACGCGACAGTCACATCATTTTTGTCTGATACTTATTCGTTTGACGTTTGACAAAAATGGCGTCGGAACATGAAAGTAATGTTAGAATTGTTCTGGAAGTGGAAAAAATGCATGTTTACAAACTATACTTTACCAGAATACGTAAGAAACGATTTAGTGGAGAAGGCATGGATTGATGTTGGAAAAAAAGTCATATGACATCGCATGACAGCGTGTTCACTCCACGGCTGCAAGTGAAAAATGATCAAGTTCAGTATATTTAAGATAGCGCCGTGTACGAAGACTAGCATTAAAAAGTGGTATATCAGCAGGGTACTTGTGGTTTCGTCACAATTACGTAGATTGTAAGTATCTCCATGAACGGAGGGCCTTAGGTTCTGTAATAATTGATATTAGCCAGAAATCTTTCCTGATAAATAAATATCTATTAAAACATCTATGAAATCTGTCTTTTCTCCCTGATGTAGCATCTCTTCCTCATCAGAACACATCTCAACATTTACGTAAACGTCAAGTACTCAGTGCGTAGATATGTCTTAACCACAAACCACTAGACAAAATGTGTGTGGCCACGTCCACTTCGCCCAATGTTTCAACCATTTCAAATCTCCTCCGTTTCAACGGAGGAGACCTAAAAAAAAAAATGTTTTATAGGAATGTTCAAGCAAATGTGTAAGCAAATGTTCATGTCGGAGGTTGCAGGAAACCTGGCTTTACATAAACAAAACACATAACAAACAACAGTTTTACATGAACAATGAATAATTAAAAGACTCACCTGAGCAACATTCTCGAAGTGTTCATGAGACTTTTGATATACCCTGGCTTTCTGGAGATTCCTTCCGATGCCGGTATTTTTCCTAATGAACACTTCTCCATGGTTCGCCAGCCAATCCAGAACCTGAGAAAGATTTAAAAAACCAAAATTAGATATCAATTTTGAAGGGCTTATCTTTGAAAAAACACAAATGGAGGATACTCTCAAGTATTAGTGTCCTGTCTCGAGTTCAATCGAAGATTAAAAAAGAGAGAAAGACATTTCGCATCTGAAAAAATCCTGCTTTAGAAAGATTTGCTTTAGAAAAAACTGATCTAGCCGATTAGATAAGTCTTTAGATCTTTCGACTTCTTGGAAATTTGCATAACTGTTCAAAAAAGACTTTCGATATTTGTAAATGTTGGTCGATTTCACTCGGAGTTAGATAAAATTGACCTTATTTTGGGCAACCAACACACTTCCAAAATCACTTCATTGGATATCGTGGATCAAAGTTTCTGGAGATAGTCCTGGGAGGAGGAGGTTCAAAACACCGTATTCATGAATACATAATAAAATTGGATAATCAGGGAAAGCAGATTTTTTTTTGTTTTACTCATGACCTTAGAGTGCATTTAAATCAAATTAGTTTTACATTAGAAGATGTTTGTTTTCTTTTGTTTAGTACCTGTTTGCAGTCCTCCTTGTAGAGCAGCAGGGCGAGGCGCTGATGCAGTTGCAGGCGCGTGGCGTGCCAGCGGGCTTCCAGTGCACGGTGCTGCCCGAGAATCTGGTGGATGACGGCCAGCACGTGGCTGGCACCTGACGAGTAGTCGGCGGCCGGGTCGCCGCGACTGCTCCCGGAACTTCCGTCAGTCTGGAGGAAGGAAAAAACATAATAAAAAAACAGTAAGATTTACTTGTGCTTTTGTAAAATACGACTCGGAATGCACTACGTACAAGCAGTCGATATCGACGGATTCAAGTTGTGACTAGATACAATGTATGTAGTTCTCATAAAAAAAAACATTACAAAACAGCACTAGTTTCGAATGTCAACTTGTAGCAGTCTGTGTATTCCCAGTCTGTATAGCCTAACGTAGTCTGGTTGAGATCTGTGTTACACCTACAAAAATTAATAAAGTAACCTGGTACATTGTTACCTTCAGGAGAAGGATGAAATTATATTTTTGGACCATTTTTCAAATTCAGCCTTCAAGGGACTAAAAAAACCAAATTACTGTGTGATAATTGAAAATTTCTTCAATGGTTTCACAAATGAAAACTGCAATAAACCTATTTTCAGTGCTTCTGCTTGTAATATAATTTGAAAACAGCAGTATTTTTGTGATTCTGACTTTGGGGTCAACAAAAGTTTTGGGTAAGTCCTCGACTAGAAATCTAGAAGTTGTGGGTTAAAATCCAGCAAGCATAAGCAAATTTAATTTAATTTTTTATTAAAGAAAGACAAATATATCCGAGTTACGAATAACCTTACAATATTTGAAAATCTTCTACTACCAACACAGTAAGCGGAAAATGTTGCTTGTGTCGTGATGGAGGACTTAGCCAGCTGAGGAATCGAACACGGGATGCCTAGGTGGGACCCAAATGCGAAACTGACCATTAATTAATTTGTGTTGTTTCATAATTGATTAATTTCAAATAATATTTATAGAATATTGCGGCCTATTCCGTAGTGCAGGTTACTCTCAGTTATCGCCCTAGTAAAAGATCACCATTCAGTAATAAAACTTTGCTTGAAAACGCTTTTACGATATTTGATTACCATATCTGAATAACAAGGTACTTCCCCATCTTCTAGGTACTGCCCCATCTACTTCTCCTCCCTGCTACCTACAATGCACAGCAAACCCCAACTGGAGATGCCATAGTATCATTGGCTCCAGACAGTTGGGACTCTTGTGTGGTTTTTCATATTTAAAAACTATATTATTAGGACACTAATACAGACACCTTAGAAAACATTATTACTGATATGAATATTTTTGATAATCATCAAAAATACAAATTTAGTTTTTGGATCCGTCTGCCTGAGTAAAACAGGTTCAATGAATTCAGATTTGCTTTGAATTTAATAATCATTTTAAAAATTGGAATTAATCTTTGAAAAATTCCTACGTACAATATTTTCCATTTTCAAGAATGCTTTTTTACTAGCATAATATATTTTATTTTTAAAGTCACTTTTTTTTTAAATTTTATATCCCATGATTTTTCACGGGTATGTTGCTAGTGAAATAATTATAATAATAATCGTAAATAATCTTACATGGTTCCTGTGGTCAGGCTGATTGCAGACTTGGACCAGGTGATCCAGTTGGTAGAGTAACTTTTTACTTGTTGAGTGGACCTATGGAAAAATAAACAAAAATCATTACTCTCTCTATAAACCACAAATATATTGAAATATAACTAAAAATGAAAAATAGTCCCTTACGTGTGAAGTATAGTACAAGCAATAGTAAAATTATTCAAGTGACCAATTATGTGTGCTTTTATCCAAATCTCTTTGTGGTAGTAAAAATAATCTACACATATTGGTTTAGTAATGTAATTTGGTATAATTTGAGAAAATATTTAAATTAATTTTAAAAAATGTATTTTAAGATAAGTAGCAAATAAGCAAATGAAAAATATTGTGAGTTAATGTGTTTGTTAATGAAGCATAAAAAAATTACTTGAATATTATTAATAACTTTTGAAGATAATCAGACCAACTGAAAAGCGTGAAAATTAATAGAAAATGAAACAGGACCACCTATACGAATAAGCATGCATGTTAAGTTATATGAATGAGAGTGATGAATTATTGATGGTTGATAATGTAATAGGACAAAAAAAAATTGCTATAATTGTATTTATTAATCAATTTATGAAATAGGAAAGAGCAAAAGATAAGTAATTTTTGACTAAAAATTGAGACCCGAAAGAATGAAATTGCAAGAAAAGTACCACTTGAAAAGTTCATCAAGAATGGAATCATAAAAAATCTTAAGTAGAGAAAATCCAGAATATTATTTATGTACAACAGTCGAGAAATTTATGTAAAATTCCCAAAAAGCCAAAATCTTCAGAACCGGCACCATCTATTGTTTTAAACAAGAACTAATGAATGTTTTCTGTATGAACCGTTCTCTGTGGGGCAGTGGTAATGCAGTTTTCTGTTACTGCACTATTACGGTTCGGATCTTCGCTACAAGCTTCTGCAGGAAACAGTGACGGATCTCTCTGTTGTGGTATGCCATGACAAACTTGCAGCATTATATCCAATCCGTTCAATAGATTCTGATAAGCATCATACACCTGATTCAGAAGGGATACACACAATTATTCAATCAGTCTTAGTAATACGGGCGCTGCTCAATAAATAATAATGCTATTCAAATATTAGAACAAAATTAATTCAAATTATGCAACAAAAAAGTTTGAAATCTTTTAATTTATTAAAAGCAAGCCTATGATAAAAAGAGATTCAATAATTAATTACAAAAAACAACAGTAAATTTATTAATGCCAAATGATCAAAATGTGATGTGTGAAAAGTAAAAAATAATAAATATAATATAAATAATTACATAATATAAAAATAAGATTTAATAAATGAATTATTTTTTTATATGGACATATTCTTATCTAGTTTTCATGAACAAGAAATATTTTTATTGAAGATGGTCACATATTCTGTGAATCTTTATTTAATGTGGCAGCAAACAAATATTTGCAATAATTAATAAGCATAATTCCACTAAAAACTCCCCAAAATAAACATAATTCTTATTTTTTTTATTTGATCCCAATATCTTCTCCAAAATTGACATCAAATTTGTAAAAAAATTACAATGTTTTTAAGAAGAAATCCAATACAAACTTACTAGTGATGATGGGCATAATCAATGGAAACAAATGAAAAGTTTTCGATTCCAAAACTAAAAACTTATACATATTATTATATTTCTTGAATAATAGTATTTTGTAAATATGTATCTGAAAAGTAAATATAATATTGGAAATTATGTTTGAAATAATTGACACGCTTCTACATATGAACTTTTTTGCTTTCGAATTTTCATGGACAGTAACAAAATGTGTTAAAAACTTCTAAAACCTAGCCCTACACTAGTGTTGCAACAGAACTCTGCAGAAGTTCCACAAGTTTTTTCACGTTTCCGTTTCTGGTTCCGCAAACTTTATAACAGAACTCTAAGCGAAGAATACAGCGAGGAGCACGGGTGGTCGACTGGACAGGGGGCGGTACACAAACAAGTTCGTTTTTTTATATATTATTGTGGTTCATTCTCCGAATCACCGCGCCTCTTGACGTTTAGCGTAAGTGCGTAAATCTTCTGTTGTTTTTTCTTGTTTGTTTTATTACTTATTGGTTTTGTGTTTAGTGCTATTATGAAACCAAAAATAAGTCCCATTTGGAACTATTTCGTTGAGATTAATGACTCAAGTGCCAGATGCAAACTCTTTTCACACCTTCGGGAGTACAAGAAAGAGAAGAGACTACCTCTCCATGAGGATTCCCTTATGTGGTGGAAAGTAAATGCGCACAAATACCTCCATCTGTTGCCAATAGTTCGCCAATACTTATCAGCTCCCCCCAGCAGTGTAGCCAGTGAGCAATTATTTAGTGGAGCTGGTTTAATATATGAAGAACACCGAAACAGACTCAAAGGTGTAAAAGCAGCCAAATTACTTTTTATTAAATATAATTTACCTCTGTTTAATTTCGAGTACTAAAAGTACAAAATACAAATTTAATTAAACAAATCTTAAAAAATAAAATTGTGCTTTTTCTTCGTAGTATTAACACTTCCGCTTCCGGTTGCGCTTCCGCTTCAGACACTTCCGTTGCATTACTACTCTACACCCACACACTGCAGTGCATTTGTAGGTGTAGTCATAATTTCACCGCACTGCTATTGTAGTTGGTCGTACCCTAGGGGATAATCTCGCCCTTGTATACCATAAAACATAATATGTATTGTATTGTGCTCTCATGTACCTATGTCACAATTACATAATATGTTTTGTGGCAGATGTACATGGATGAGGAATTGAAATTGGTTTGGAATTGTGACTTGGAAGCTGATTTAGGAATTATCTAGTTGTTGTAATTTATAATTATCCCTCAAATTGGTTTAAGGTGTGTAATTACATAGTATCAAGAGAATCGCAAGGATATTCAGGTAAAAGTCACCAACCCCAAAATGATCATGGATCTTTTTGGGGTTGGTTGGTTTCTATGGATTGGTACCTATTTCGATTATGCCAATCACCACCGAAGACAATAAGAAACAAAATGTTATGTATTTTAGTTGTCAAATTATATGTTTATTGTAAAGTTATTCCATCACAAAGCGATCATTTACCTCGGTGTACGCCTGGCACATCTGCTCGTAGAGCTGCTGGTGGCGAACAATGTGCTGTTCGAGAGCCAGGACGTCGCGTACGTCTGGGGGTGGCGCACACTGGGCGCTCCAGCCTGCCACGGCCCCCGCATACACTTCTGCCTTATGGTGGAACACCACAGATAGTGACAGCACGGCACTGCGCTCTTCCAGACCTAAACAATAAGACATAGAATAATAGTGTTAATCAGAGGCAGCTCTAGGGGTCCAGAAGTGGAAGGTCATTTAAAAAAATTATATTACCTAAGATACGATATCAAATTAAATATGATAATATTCATTAGTAGGAACCTCACGAGTTTGAGAGTCTAATTCACCCACATACATCAAATCACAATAATTATAGTAAATTATTTCATGCGACAAGCATAAAATATGCGAAATCAACCTACGTTTATCAAACCATCTCTTTCAGACGCATAATATTCAGCATGCTCTCTCTCCCTCACGGCACTGAACTAAACCGTCTTCAGAATCCGAAAACTTTTTACTAAGGGACAGAAGATATGATATCGGGGCATTTCATAATTTGACCCAGCCAATCATAGTGCGTGGGAAAGAAAGCTTCCATTTAAGATGTTAGATGTCACTGCTTGCCGCTGCCGGCTTTCTCTCGTGGTGCATTTCAAATACATTAGAATAATATCAGTTGTTTTGATTTGCTTAATATTTCATAATAATATTATGTTTTACTGTCATCTTATAATTTTGGGAGGTTTTTGACCAATTATCCTGAGGGAAGGACTGCCACTGGTGTTAATGATGGGTCCATGCCATAAACTTTGTCGATGCCTATATATAATGTTTATGAATGATTAAATTTGCTACCTATTTAAATAGTTAGTAGGACGATAGAATCAATGAATTCATATTTATAAAGAGCCCTTCAGATGATTTTTTTTACAAAAATTATGCTATACAAAATATCCTAATATTATTACTATTACCAAATTTCGGTTCAGTAATAATAGTAACATTAGGTAATATGCCCAATTGGGTCTTGGTTTGCTTTTTAAGCGGGATTCATTTGTATGAAAGAAATCAAAATTGCAAAATTAAATGCTCTAATGCTAAATATGCATTATTGTTCATCATTCAGTATGTACTATGAATAAAACATTTTTAATAAAAGATTACCTTTTGTTGACAAACTATTCCAAACCTACTTATGTACATGGTGCGGTCATATAATGTCAGAACTCGATTTTTACAATAAAAGCATGTGTAAGAATACGTAATTTTCTAGCTTTTTAATGAGTTGTACACATTAAAATATTTTTTTAAAGTTGTCAAATATTAACTGTTATTATTATTATTTTAGCCCAACATTCCCAAACTGTTTTGTTGAGTGATATACCATGCACACAACGTAAAAGAAAAATGCTTTATTTTGCAAACTCTGTGAAATTTTTAAAGTCTCTGTCAAGTACTTTTATGTTACATCTAAAAATCATGAAAATCTAATATTACGATAATTTCATTTCTAATAATATGTATTCGAATAAAAAATATGAAAACTTCAAAAATTGCACAATAGATTTAATTTTATGAATATAAATAGTAACATAACACAAAGGAAATTTTGAAGTTTTTAGAAATCTAAAAATTTTTTTTTGCTTTTCCTCAACGGTCAAAGAACTAATCGAAATGATTGTAAAATTTAATGATAGACAAGAGGGTAAATTTGATCTTTGACTTTTGCAATTTTCTCTATGATTTTCAAAATATTGAGTTAGACACCTGTCAAAAAGTAGATATTGATTTACATCAAAATAAAATGTGTAAAACTTTACCCTAAAACATAAATTTCTCAGGTATCACTCACATTACAACTCAATACTCAATTTATTATTGTTAATACATAATAAATTGACCAATTAATAGAAGACCATCATGTAGATGCAGATGGATTTGAAATCAATTGATTTGTTTTCGCATTATCATAAGTGCATTATGTAAATAATTTTACTGAAACTAATGATGCCTAAGTGTTGGTTTCATAAATGAAGCACGAGTTCTTATCTCTGTTGTAGATTTGTTTAATAAAACGTTTAGCATTGTGTTAAATCATATTGTGTTTTACCACCGCATACTGTTAAGATTAAGTGCAATCTAATCTCAAGTCTGATTGGGTAAGTAATAATACTATTTTCAATATATATGGTATTGTCAAGGTTCTTGCAAATGATTACTGTACAGTGAGAGTTTCTTATTATTTGCAGTCCTTATTCTAGACTAGTCCCTGATCATTCGAAAATAGCGCTTGAAGTAGCTCTTCTTTATTTACTCAACTTGTTTTCTTAATTGGTCTTTTCCAGGATGTTTACAAAAACCTAAAAAAAAAAAAACATTTACAAAAACCTTTACTGGAACTTTTGACTTATTTTTTTTAATGCAAAATTTTGAACTGACTGACAAAAATGTCGGTAAATATGACGTTATTCAAATTTTTAATGAAGTTTTTGGCATCGGCAAATAGGTGGCAGTATTATTCATTTCAATAATACTGCCACCTATTTAATACTGTTATTTTAAAAACAATAATGTTATTTTTAAAAACTCATTGCTACTCTGGAAAAAAAATATTTTGTATTTGTGCTCACTGAGATACCACAATTCTGCTAAGGGTTTAAACGTGTTAGAAATAAAAATATATTTATTTTAATAATTATAACAATAAAAGTTCACTCGCAGGTAAAATTAAATACAGGGTATTTCGACTTCATATTATTACTCAATTTCTTGATAATTTACACTCAATATCAATGAATCAAGAAGTAATAATACTAAACAAGAAGTTCTTCACTTTAATCACCACGAAACGTAGATGGCACAGCCATCCTGATTGAATGAGAGGTTTACGAGTAAATTAAAGTCAAGCATGCCCAAGGGATGCTCCATTCGCAAGAAACAGCTTCAATTGATTTACAAGAGATTGGAAACGAGTATTGAATAATGAGCTTTTAAAGTACTATCGATTTAAAGAAAAAATATAAGCTTACGACCGGACCATAATTTGCTTATTGAGAAATCAAGAATAATTTCAACTAACCTGCCGCCAAGTCTTTGAAGGCCCTTTCCATGGCGTGTGCAAGCGAGGCAATGTGGGTGTGTGCGTAGTGCCGCTGCTCCTGCAACCTTCTGGCTGCGGCGGACACACGCGCCACGGACGCACGTGCGCTGCCACCACACGCCGCGGCGAACCTTGCGTGCTCCTCCTGCAGCTGCTTGGCGAGGGCGCAGGACCGACCTATCTCCACATAGGATGAGAGGAATGCACTGCGGTTGTGACAGATCCACTCCAGCATCTGGAATTATAAGAAACATTATAGAACTGAGCGTCATACGTAACAATGGATCAGAAGTAATAGTTAAAGAATTGTTATCGCTGTGGAAAGAGCCCAAAGAACAGTTATTTTGTAAATCTTAGAAGGCACTTGGAGCAAAAATCTGCCAAGGGCCTTTTAAGCAAAGGTTAAACATTGATTCCCTTTGGGGCAGTGTTGTTGTTCACTACCCTCAGAGTGTGGGAAGCAATTAAACATTACTTTAGTTGGACAGGGACTAACTTCACCTTGTTCTGAGATATAAGGTGTCAAAGTTTGCAAAGACGATTTCTCATTATCTATCTATTCATTTCTGATTTTGAGGTGAATTTTATTGTAAATAATTTTATTTGAACATATTGTAAAGGAAAGCATTTAAATATGACATGTTTAGAATATACCTAAACGTGCAGATAGACCCATGTGCAACCAGCTAGAGCATAATAATTCACCGCATAAGATTCTAACTACATTTCCCTAATGTCAAGATAGGGCCACGTCCTATTTAAATATTTTCCATTAAAATATGATAAAGTAAAATACTTATATCTTAACTTGATGTTAGAACTGTGTCATTAAAGTATCTACAGAAATACAATACAGATATTAGTTTATAGAAATACGCAAAAGAGATGGTTTTAAATATAAAAGTTTTTTTTTTAAATGTCAGATAACCTTGTCCAACCGAGGAGACATGAAGTACAAACAATGGGTATTCTGTTATACGGGAACTGTTTGTCACTTGAAGGTTTAAGTCCTTGTTAAATTTTATACACCAGTCTTTCAGGGCCCAAATGATACTTTTATTTTTGCAATTATATTTTTAATCACGCCACTAAAAATAAAGTAGGTACATGATACAGTATTTCCCTTCAGTTTTTTTAAGCCTTAGATTTACTTATGTAGTACTTTTTATTAAATTTTTTATTTGAAATTTAAAAATTTAGCATTCAAGTGCAAGCGGTAAAGCTACAATGAAAAACAAGAGTACCTGTGTAAAAGGCAAACAAAGTGGATCAAGAATCTTTGCAAATTGTTCAACTAAAATACAAAATACCTCTAGAAAACAACAAAGGTTACTTTGTATTTATTTTTGTGCAAGTGTTTTAAACAGTAGTTTCCTGCACTATTTACTAGTATAATTTCGTTGATATTGTTATATATATGTATGTAAAAGCCTAAATAGGCGTAAATAAATAAATAAATAAAAAAGAAGAAAGTAAAGATTGCTAGATGTATTGAAGGTTACCTTCTCGCAGTCCTGCTCAAACAGCCTCAGTTGGAAGCACTGGTCGATCTGCAGCTTCTTGCGGTGCCAGAGCTGCAGCAGTTGGTGGTGCGTCTGCCGCACGGAGTCCAGCTGCTGGCGAATGCCTGAGGACTCGCCGCAGTGGAAGGCGCCCGGCCCGGGCGACCCGCTGCCAGCCGCCAGCGCCACGGTGTCCGCCGCCTGCAGGCGCTGCAGAATGCGCTCACCTGGAATACACAAACAATATACTTACATGTAAGTGATAAGTTTGACCTGAAAACTATGCCACAATGTCATCATAGTAAAATAAATAAAGTGCTGCGAATCTTAAACATATTGAAAAGACCGAATTTAGATGTCAAATAAAAGAAACAGCATGATCTCAGTTAGTGTGTGTGTGTGTGCAATGAGGGTTTAGAAGGCTTTTCTTGCCACAACAAATACAAATTGTGTAATAGCAGAAGTAAAGTGCTCGATACTACTGAAGGTGTCAATCAAAGGGTTAGAAAGAAACATCTTAAGCAAACAATAGTCGTAGGAAATGAGAAGAGGATGAAGAAACACTGATTCGCCTATGGTGCCAATGTCCCGCAAAGAAGGAAAGATGATTCAGATTCTTGGAGTCACATCACCAAACACCCAAAGACAAGCTTGGAGAACTATTTTAAAGAGACTGGACTGCTGTTAAGGAAATATGGCGGAACACGGAAGATGGTTGCATGTTTACGGGAGCTTTGCAGAGCAGTACATAAAAACTTAACATTTTAAGAAGGGGAAAAACAGAAGTGTATAGGCATGAAATCATATTTCAGTATTGACAAATACTGAGAAGAAACACTGATTCGCCTATGGTGCTAATGTCCCGTAATGGAGGAAAAAAGATTCAGATACTTGGAGTCACATTGTGGAACCAGGAGACATCATCAAACACCCAAAGACAAGCTTGGAGAACTATTTTAAAGAGATTGGACAAGGGATTATGGTGAAATACAGGAGATGATTGTGTGTTTACGGGAGCTTTGCAGAGCAATACATAAAAACTAAACATTTTAAGGAGGAGAAAAACAGAAGTGAAGATGCAGCAGCTAATCATATTTCAGTGTTGACAAAACAGTCTAGATAATAATATAGAAGTAGGATGCGAGAGATATGCTTTATGAACAAAATATTAAAACGTTTTGTAAAAACAATAGATAGAGGATGAACCAGTTTGGATATTAAAAAACAACATTCTGTATGTCCAAATTGATTAAAAATAAATAAATTATTGCTCCTAATTGAGAGCAATTAATTATTTAATGATCAAACCACATCACTAGAGCATTATTAGTGCATCGAATAAACATGTACTTTCTGAAAATATGTAGTTCACTGTTCAAATAGTTTGGAATTCAATAGAACCAAGTACCAAACTAGTTTTATAACCGTGCTAGTTCTGACCGCTTATTAATTACAAAAAGTTGATTCACTCATTAACTAGTAATAGAAATTAGAAAGTTCTTGAAAATAATGTCAAAAGAATTTAAGTATTTGACCCTTGGGCACTGCCTCTCTGTTATTTTATGTTTCTTACCACAGCTGTAAAGAGAAGGTCCATCTAAATTCTAAATTAACAATTAACATCATAACGACCGGACCGAAATAAGAAGGGAATTTAAAAATATATATATTTATAATACATATACATAGTTACATAAACATTTTGACATACTGATTTTTTACTTAGTTGCATCAATAGTAAAGTTTAAAAAAATAAAGTAATAAATAATAAAATAATTAAAGTCCCATAGGTGTCAATATGTTTTTTCTGATTTTTCTGTTTCCAGATTTTCGATTGAGTTTCGCTTATAATGTCTTCATTTATTTAAATATTACAATTTGAGGTTTTACTCATAAAGTTAAAAATTAAAAATAAAATAAAATAATAAAGTAAATTATCTTTTCATCTAGTTTCTAAAAAAACATTACATGCCCTCGGTGTAACAAGGTTCCATCTGCCATTTGCATGAAACCCAGATAATGAGGATCAAATTGAATGCATTTAAATCGATTACCTACTGAGGTTACTGTTTTATTTTTACTTTACATAAGAATAACTTCTTCTCAAAATGGCATCAAAAAAATTTTGTTTTTAAATATTAGCTAAAAATGAGATCTTCTGGTCTGGATTCCATTTATGGTGGAATTTATGGTTTAAATAAGAAAATGGAAAGGAAAATAGTGAGAATGGGGAAAATGACAGATTGTGTGCACACGTATATATGTAAGTTGGTTTACCTTGGGCTTCTAATTCTTCTACAGGAACTTTAACAATTTTCTTCTTCATCTCGTTGTGGAGGTCGATACTGTGTTTGGCCCCCGTCACGTCATCCGCAAAGTCGGATCTCACCAGATCTTCTTGTAAATCATCTACTCTATCTAAAATGTCACCAGCCTGCCAGGTTAATTCTTCCAAAGCCTGAAAACACCGAACAAAGGGTCATTAATTTTATCAATACCGGGATGCATGTAAATTAAAGAGAAATTTTAAAATATTTTGAAGTGCATCAATAATAAAATAATAATGCCAAATACAATGTTGCGGGAAGATAAAATACACAGAAGAATGCCTTTTTTCAATAGTGAACTCCAGCCTCATTTTTTTAATTTTTTTTAATGAATAATGGACCTTCTGACTTAAATAACTGGATATTTTTTTTTTTTTTTAGAGTTTGTTTTAATAGTTAAAATAATTTTCAAAGTTTTAATTTTTCAAGATCCCTTGAAAAACGTATAGTGAATTGTGTGACATCATCACTCGTGAAAAGTTTTTCAACAGGTGTTCATTTTGTATGACAGTTATACGGAAGAAAGTATGGTACTATTCGATAAGTTAAAACATTATTTAGGTGGAATTATTTATTTATTATATTATATTTATTATTATATTTCAATATTATTACGGGAGAGTGGTATAGAAATTGTTTGAAATTATTATTTTTTAGCTTTTAAAATCAATACTATCTCAAACGGAGCATCACCTGCACACTGCAAAAATTGTAGGCAAATAAGATACAGGCGATACAGCGCCTACCAGCTGATCGACGACGGCCATTTTGAATTCGAAGTTCATAGAGAAGTGAGTCGTTCGCGAACGAGTCGGCTCAGTGACCTGGATCTTCATACGGATCCGTAAGATCCGGTTCCGTAAGACCGATCTTCAAAGCTACGGACACACTTGCTCGCGGTTCGCGGATCTTTGATACTAGGTAGCATGCTCTTTGGCTTCTAATGAGCAAGTGTGTCCGTAGCTTAATTCAGTCGTTCAATTGATCCGATTCACTGAACCGGATCTTTTCATTCTCGTTCAACTGAGCTGCTTTGCCCGTCTCTAGGTAGCATTTTGATGTAGCATTGTTATATAATATGTTATACAATTTTTTCGTACAGTTTAAAGTTTTTCAATATTTTAAATAATAGAGATAAGCTAATAGAGATACCTCTATTTTTGATACTGAATTTTAAATATTGTTTCAATAAACACAACAACTAAATCTCTATAAACAGTATGAAATAACAAATAACATGAAATGTTGTTAATACTGATGGCTTGTGTCATACCTACATAATCAAAGTTTCAATACAATGACTGGTGACGCGTGACGTCAGCACTAACCATTCAGTAATACCAACTTTACAGTGTGTTTTGACGAGAGGTTTAAAAAATGCACTTTTTAATATTTTTTTAAGAACTCTACGATTAATATTATGAAATAAAACTTATATATTCAGAATCAGTGTTCATTGGTCTGTATGAACATATTTTTTTAAAGCCATTTTCACTTGAGTTCCTTATTTACCAATGCAACTATCTTGTATACATAGTTATTTAGAAAAGGGATGTTGCATTTAGAAAAGGGTCGTTAGCAGTTTGCAGTGGCAACATTAAAGAGGTTATGAGAAAAGTTTTAATTACCAGTCTTAAGTCAATCCATTGTGCATGATCATATTGTAAAGTTCCTTCCAGATCTGTCGTCAGTTGAGATGTATCTATTATTTTAGGGAGTGCCTCCAAACTTATCACAGTTGTCTGAAATTTAGAAACAAAAAACACTTTAGTACTCTAAAGAAAAAGATACAAAGTTAAACAAACAACAAATTGGTAAAATTTTAAAAAAGACGGAGTAATATAACCTCACTTTATAAGACACCAATGAAGTTAAAATTATTTTTTTAAATAGTACTTATGCTTTATTAACAATGAAATTTATTTATTACAAGTCTGCACCAATGACAACAAAAAAATTGTTTTATATATTATTAACATTATTACTAATGCAAACACTAGGCAAAACTTAAAAGCTGCTATAAATCCAATATAATGACAAGAAAAAAAACATCAACAAAACTATGCAGCTCATAATATTACATATTATATGTAAAAGAATTTGTCATTATTATATTTTAAAATGCAGTTCTTGGTTTTACACAGCAGTTGTTGGTGATACATTTTTTTTTTTAAATTTGCCTATACCCTTGATTATTTTAGTCTACCTCATGCAGTGCCTGCTCGTGACCCAAGTGAGCTAGAGTGCTTTGATTGTGTTGCAGCCAAAAATGTTTTTATTTTTTTTGAAAATTCCTGAAAATCATTTTCTGTCACTACAATATCGTTCACACGTTTCTGTTTAAGGACTCTAGCACAATAAAAAAAAATCGGAGTGTGTAATTGATTTCACAAAATAAAAATGTTTTTTTGGATTTCGTAGGATTCGAACTCCCGTTCGCTTTATGTCTGTCTCTCTGGCCGCTGAGACTTGTCAGGCACCTTACCAACTACGCTATGTAAGGCACGCGCCGAGGTGCGAATTTACAGCATTATATTAGATCCGAGTATTTGTGTAGAACTGAGTTGTGACGCACTTCCTTTTCACCCGAATTTCAAGTCACTAACGGCGCTAAAGAAGTTTCACTTCAAAAACCACAAGTAGCCACTGCCTATATGTTATTTAAAGTATCATAAATATTATTAACTGTAGTATTAACGATATTAAATCGGTAGATACAAAATCGATACATTTTGTTGTTTAGCAACCTTTAGTGAACTCCTACATTCATTACATTCAATATCTAAATTCGTTAATATGTTTCATGATTTTATCAACCAAAATAGATTGGTATTTACCCCAATGGAAATTATAAGAAAGTGCTAATTCCTTGGCATTACTACAGTCTAACCAAGAGTAGAGTATTGATTAGCTATTAGGTAAGCGAATATTTATAAAAATTGAAAAGATATCTACTCATTTAATCGAAGCAAAATAAATAAATTCGTAAATAAATCAACTGTAGTAATAATATATTTTGTTAGTATTCGGGTTGAAGGCATTCACAAATACATCGCGTGTGGATAAAAGCGAAGTCAATAAAACCCGCTGGCTGCTATCAAACCAAAGTCAAACCGTAATACAAATATACTGCTAATGCTTACGAAATCAATCTGCAGGGCACTTACCCCTTTGTGTTACGAAGTTACGTAACCATTGAAACAATCTAAACTTATATAATACACCCGTATCTATTTACTTCAAACGGTTTTTAAAGAATTTATTGGTTAGCTTGCTTTTTAAAACAGATTGATTTGATTCTATCAAATGATTGGAGATACTCCGTGCCTACTCAGTGTAGTTTATTGAAATACGCAAGTAATTATGATCTACGTTAATATGAAAATGAAATAAAATTCTTTCATGTTCGTCTCTAAATATTGAGCCGTAGGTAGTTGGGATGGGGTATTTTGACGCTTGAAGCTGTAATTTGAAATCAGGTTCTACCCACTTTACAAGGTGACATTTTTTGTAAAAACTTTTTGGAATAAGAATTGCTAGCTTTATCATATTAATAGATGCTTTTTTCAGTTTTAAACAAAGGTGGTATTTTATAAACATTGTTGCCGTCCGGATAAAAAAAAGACTTATGTGGAAGAATGCAGTTCACACGCAGTAGACGTGAAACCTTCAGAAAACTAAAGTAAACTAAAGTAGTGGGGATTAGCGATAGGCGTTTCCGTTTCATAGAGTTTCAAATCACAGCGGTGATATAGAAGTTTTCACTTCAATAAGGATCAATAGTTTACTTTGAGTCAAGGGTTCATGGGGTGAGGTTTGTCTGGGTCTTGGAGGCGGATGACCGGGACACACTGAACCCCAGATTCCTACCCACCCCTTAAACCCTTTTTCTTCCCAGAACTCTCCTCCGAAAAAAAAAAAAAAAAAAGCTCTTAATTAACAGGCTAACTCGAAATAACAAAGAAATTCTTCCCTGAAATTCTTTAAAAAAACTGCTAGATATTGTTAACAAAAATTCTTGATTTTACCGCCATGTAATCTAGATGATTTTGCTTTTAGCCACCCTGTAGGTTGTATTAATGTTGGGAAGGTCATGTTTATGCCCTTTGAACACAAGTTAAAAATAGTATTATGCCATTTTCTACTTTTTGCCGATCGAATTTGAAGCCCTATGGCACGGAGTTGCGTATGGAGTCAGTGTTTTACAGCACCATTATTTACCTGATAATGTCCGTGAAGAATTTATCAATACGCAGTGGACAGCGATTCACAGTAAAATCTACGCACCGTTGAACTAGCCAGTGCCGACATTCGAAGGAAATATTGAAAAATATAATCTAAGAGCAAAATGGCATCCACCTATTTTACTTTAAATACTAAGCTCAGGTATCAATGCATAGTCAATCCATCTGATCTTGAATCATTCGCTGTCGGGATAGGTTATTGCTTTTTGGACGGTATTACAAACTATTTCAACCAATAAAGAAAGCGCACCAAATACGTAGACCCACCCCCAACCAACACAGTTGTGGGTTTTGTAAAAAGAAGATAAAAAGATAATTAAATGTAATAATGTTATTTTACATATTTTAGTTATATATTTATGACTAGTAGTTATGTGAACAGTAGATATCGCGTAATGTTAACTATTCCTATTTGTAAGCTCGCAACGCTAACGTGAACTCGGGCGGGGTAAAAGGTACCTTCGAAGACGACCATCTTGACAAGATTAACAGGTCATGGAACTCACAAAAACATTTACAGACAGACAAAGCGCTTGAGTTAAAACAGGACTTCGGTACGCGCAGTCAATTATCTTAATACAAAGCAAAACTCAATGTACAATTTCCGCACACAGCTTCAGTGCACAGTTTTCTTAAACAGCGAGTTTTCTTAAAACAATAATTTAGAAAGTACGGTGAACAGATGATAATAATATCCAAATGCAAATTATTACAGTAAGTAAATCAGGAAAAAGACAGTTTTCAAAATCCGCAAGAATTTCCTCAAAATGCAGTATGACCAATACGAAAAAGAAAACAGACCTCGAATTTGTATTTGTGCGAGCCGAGTGAAGTGCGCTGCTTCTGCCAGAAATTGTCCGGTCGAATGATGACGGCCTGGTGTACGGCCCCCGGCGGGAAGTGTTCCTGCAGCACCTTCAGGATGGGCTTTACGGCGCTCCACGAGCCCGCACCGCCGCCTCCACCGCGCATGTCCACCACCACGGTGAAACCGAGCGAGCGGATCTCCTCGCTGGAAACAAACAAAAGGTATATGATCAGTTCAATGTATTCAAATGGTGAAAAGGAAAGAAAAAAAATTATTCAATAAAGATCTACATGGAATGAGGTCAAATAGTTAAAAAGTGGAGAAGCAAAAACAATTAATTCAATTACATGAAACGACATCGAAGAGTGAAACGAAAGGAAGATTGAATGAATGTTCTAGGAATCCAACAATAGTGAAAAGGGACGAATAAAATCAGATTGGTTCAATGGAAAGACATCAAGTGGTGAAAACAAGATAATGATAATATACAATGTGGGTACATATATGTAGAATGATATCAAATAGTGAACCGAAAAGAAGATCGGTTGAATGTTCTAGGAATCCAACGCTAGTGAAAAGGGACGAATAATATCAGATTGGTTCAATGTACATGGATTACAATGGAAAGACATCAGTGATGAAAATAAGATAATAATAATATGCACCGAGTTCAAAGTATGTAGAATGATATCAAATAATGAACCGAAAGAAAATAATATTGGTTAAATGTTCTAGAAATTTAACAATAGTAAAAAGGGACGAAGAAAATCAGATTAGTTCATTGTACATGGACTACAATGGAATGAAATCAAGTGGTGAATGGGAGAGAAGGATGGTACACAATTAGTTAAATGTGGGCACATAAAATGATTTCAAATAGTGAAACGAAAATAAGATTGGTTGAAGGCACTAGGAATGAAATAATAGTTTAAAAGGAAAGAAGAAAATAGACAACTTCTGTGAGTTAAAAGAAATTGTCCACAATATACTCACGCGCACGTGGCCCCCTTTCCTCAACAAAATAACATCAAATATCGAAAAGGAAGGCAGAAAATAATTAGGCAGTTACATCGTGTAAATTTTTGAAAAAGAGAGACGATCAAAGCGTCAAAAAGTAAATAAGAACACGCAACGCATCCAGAAGCGAAAATGAAAGAAGAACATGAAATTAGTTCAGTCTAGAGGAAGGTACAAGTATTTAGCATCTTAACTATTTCTCACCGATGAACATCTAGAATGACGTCAAATAGTTTTGTAATAACACCTTCTCCCGAACTTGTGCTTGTTGATGATTTCCTTATGCAGCCTCGTTGCAACGACATGTTCGTTATTCTCGGGAAAACAATGACGTCAGAACCTACTTGATTGCCTTCGCTTGACATATTAAAAAACTCATAAGATAGGAAATTGCCGATCCGCGTATCCAGGAAATGAACAGTGCCTACGTAGCGATGTATTTAAAACACAGTAAACCCTACCAACAACACAACTAAAATCCAGAAATAAAATCTGACAATAATGATCTTGCGGTGAAAGATGAGGTTAGATAAAATAAAATAGGTTATGAATGACGAAAGAGGCCTTTGCTGAATACAGAAACGTGAGACTAATATTTTTAATAGTTGGTACTCACCTCCTAAATTTGACTAAAATATTGTGGGCTTACATTATTATTATTATGAATTGTTTTTGTGTTTAATTCGTAGAACTCCACAATTTTTTTTAATATTAATTTTAATAAAATTTAATAATGTGATTATTTATTTCTGGAAGTATTTTAGTTTTTCACTTTGAGACGACTTATTACATTATTTTTCAACAGAAATATGACATTGTCCTACTCGTGGTGAAAAGAAAACGATTAAAATTCTCGTGAAGAATGCGCAATCGATTCGGTTCGAAATAACAAATTATATTTTACATTGTCGGTGGTTGTTGCACAAAAAGTAGAACGAAATCGACATTAATCAAATTTATGAATGGCGGGTATATTAAAAAGATAATTTGATATGATTTTTTTGTGAAATAGATAAGATTATATTGAATAAACATAATGCGGAAATAGAAGTGGCAAAGTTAATAGCTATTAAGTATAACAATGTTGCAGGAAGAAGTGTTGGTGTTAATGACACGGCGGAATCACAATAAAAGTGGATGTCTTCCTAGACTAGTGGCAATCAACACAATGGAAGTATTCCGATATATCGCCGATAAAATGCAGCTAATGCATTGTGTGGTTGTCTAACGATCGACTAGTGGAAATTTAAAGTTTACGCTCCAAAACCGAGTACGAGGTACAATGGTACAGTAGAAAACAGGGATTCTCAAACTACGACGCCTCTAGATGATTCTGAAATATCTTAAATCCTTTCCCTGAATACCACATAAGACTCCCAACAGCCAGGAGCCAGTGGGATTAATGCATACCCAATCGGAATACATATATGTTTTGAGGCTGAAGGGATTAAGGAGCAAAGTTTCGAATCTAAACGCCGATTTTTCACCAGATGACGGCCTCTGCGATCGAGGCTAAGGCTTAAGGATTAAGGTTCTTATCAATTAAGGCTCTTGACTCACAATCCGATGGTCGCGGGATCGAATCCCGCCGTACGCAAATAGATTTTGATTAGTTTTTGTTTTAACAATTAATTCATTAAAATAATATATAAAGTAGATATATTTTCGGCACGTTCTAGAGTGGAAGATACTCTCAGTATCGCCCTGGTGTATGACCACCATTCAGAATTTTGGTGACTGCGTCTGAATAGCCAGGTAGATTCAGCCAGGTTCCCAACCTTCCTCTCTCCCATCTCCTTCCCCCCCATTACCTTCTGCCTCACAACATACCCCAATTAACAGAACTTAACAGAACAATAAATTTCTAAGGAATATCTCGAAACTAAATAGTGTACATTGCAACTTAGATGGAACGGTCGTGCACTGTGCAAAAACAAGATTTGAACGAAGCGGGAAAATTAATTACAGTTCGTAGCTAAAAACAGAAAAATGTAGACTGGGGACGTACAATGAAAATGTTTTGAAAGTGCTTATATTAAGGGAAGAAGATTGGACTTACTACCTAAACTAAATAATGGCGTCTGGCGTCGGATGAAAGGAGATTCGCCAGTAAAGGTTTTCACACTCCAGGAATTCAGGCATTGTAAATCCGAAAAAGGATTGAGCAATTCAAATTATGAATATCTTATACACATATAAAAATCTCGTGTCACGGTGTTTGTGGTCGCACTCCTCCGAAACGGCTTAACCGATTTTTATGAAACTTTTTATGTATATTTGGTAGGTATGAGAATAGGTTTTAAAGTAAATTTCATACCTCTACGTGATTAGGATGTCCCTTACCAGAAAAAAAATCTATTTTTGTTGACAATTTTAGTATTTTTTTTTATTTGGCATCAAAATATACCTATAACCCCAAATTTTAATCCTCCTACCCCCACCCTCCCATTTTTTAATCGCGACTTTAGGGTTTTTGTATGAACAAATTTAACTGTCATCGTTCGTATTTTTTATGTTATTGAATGACAAATGGCGCTACATCCGCCTCATCGAACTTTCATCCACATATGCGCAAGACATTCACGAGAAGCGTCGCGTAAAATATCGTACACTCAATTGCTCTTCGAAGTTAATATTGATTTTCTTTATTTCATTTTCCTACTTCAGGATAAAAAATATATTACTTTTTTTTCCACTTTATATATTTCATCTTTATGAGATCAAACAATGAATATGTCCGTTGCTTTAATGAAATACAATGAATTGAGAAAATCAATGGTTGGTGTTTTTTGTTTTTGTTTTAATCGGCGGTCGTCGTCTACAGCGCTCCATTCCTCTTTTTGTCATAGATCCCATCCCCACACACTCAATACAAACATTCATTTTTTTTATTTAACAACCAAAATATTCACTCGAAATAATTTATACGGCAGAACAGCGTTTGTCGGGTCGGCTAGTATCCATATAATTATTCCCGCAGTAGTAAAATTTAATTTCTTCTTTATGCACTGGAATGGCCAAAGTAATGGTTTTCAGCTAGGGACCAATTACAGCATAAAGAACTTCAGATAAGTTTTAAGGTTTTCGAGAGTATACCTTTTTGGACTTCTAAGCGAGGTCCTTTTCAAATGGCAAGCAAGGTGGGCGAAAATGAGGTGTACGAAGAAGTGGCGTGTATTGGTATTTGACTGAGTGTAAATACAGTTTATCTTTTGAAGTGTTCATTCTAATTCCGAAAATAGATTTTTACATCAGTTTTGCGTAATTTTAGTTAACTTCTACATTCCAAAGTTGAGAGTGATTTCTCAAAACTAACATCTATCTAAAAAAACTCACACTAGGAAAGCTTTTCATATTCATTAAACTAGATCATTTATAGTTTTAATTTTAAACAATTCTGAAAAGTTAAAATATATGAAAATAAACGCAAACCTGGGGTTAGATTGCCTACGAGCCAATAACTTTCCACATACAACTCTGAGATAAAATATTTTTAAATAATAATAATAATAAGCCTTTTTATTCTGGACTTCTGTTAGGTATGGATACTAGACACGGTCTTGTTTGTTATAATATATCCAGAAGTTCAGTTTGCCTCTTGGCATTGGCCTCCTCTAACATTTTCCACTTGGACCTGTCAGTGAACTGTTTTACTGATTTCATATATATGGGTATTTGGCTAGGTTTTAATTGTACCTATGAGCAAAACCTTTCATGGAATTGGTGTAGACAAAGAAACTCCCTACTGCGAGGTTGCTTTGCCTAATTTTTATTTTGATAAAAAATTGACCCGTTTATCATGATTTTACATTCATAAACTATAAATAACGCATAGATAATTCAAGAAACGTTTTCTTACCAAAAACCGAAGAATTAAAAAATTTCTTTAAAAAATATATTGTAAATTAGGCAACCCCCATTTGACGGCAGCAGTTTTGAGTAAGTTTTGTTAAGAACTACTCCGCTGAGTGGTTGATTAAATTGCATGTTAGAAACCATAGGTATAACTTGCAGCTAAGTTAGTAAATAGGTATGAAATTAATAATATTGTGTGAGAGCGTTCGCCAGACTAAATGACAAAACAGTCATCGAGTCCATTAGGGGAAACACGACGCGACGCACCCCTTGTAACCCCGCGCCCCGGGCTCTACGGCCTCTATATCCAGTAATCCAACCTCGGAAATATTAATAAGAAGGGTCCGGATTCCGGATCCGTAATCCAGAGCTCTTCGTTGCTGTGTGTATCCGTATAAAGGCGTCAATTCACCAACAGAGAAGCGGCCTTCTGCAAATGACGACGGTCAATTGAACGTAGTTATGTAAAAAGCTTTCAATCCACATCAAACACATTCAGAAAAATAAGCATTTTTGAGATAAGAGGAATTATTTGTATCTGCATAAATAAACAAACTATATTTTGGAATTTAAATCGTGAATAGATCTATTATGTATTAAATCCTTAAGGATATTCATTGACAAATGTATTTCCCTGAAAAAACAAAAAAGGTTTTATACATTTCACAAAAAAAAGTCGTCAACCGACTTGTGACTTTTTGATATAGAGACATTATCTTTTTGTGAAGGCTCCACAACAACTCAACAAAGTGACATTTTAACATCTCTTTGAAAAGTCATTAAAGGTTAAGAAAAACATAATTTAAAATAGCCTATAACCTACCCTAACGTAATCTACTTAAACAATTAAAAAAAATAATCGTTTTTAATAACTTTTCAATGGTTGAAGTTGCATGTTGTTGAATTGTCTGATCACCATTTGTGAAGACGTGTCTTTCCACAGAACTATGCTCAATTCTAACAAGAAACAAGGATTAATTCAGACCACTTTGACCATAGAACTGGCAAGAACTTCTGTATGCAAGATACATGTTTAGGCGCCACTTTCCGCAGAAGGGTTCTCAATTTTAATAGGTCCCACAATTTAGTTTAGTACGTCTGAATAGACCATAGAAATACCGTTCACATGTGTAAGACACTTAATTCAAGACATCACAGTCTTAAGAAAAGACAAGTAGTTTACAATGTTGACTAAACACACGTCTCGAGTTGAAAACACCTCTCAGCTTTGCACTTGAGAAAGCTATACAATGTGTCTACCATAAAACTAGTACTCGAAGATAGTGTTCAGCGAGCTAAAAAAACACGTCAGAATGGACAGAACCATTCAACCCAATTGTAGGACACGATTTTTTCGTTACGTGAAAAAATGGCGAGAGTAAACGAATTATTATTATTATTTTCCACCGGATTTCAGACGTCTAACTCATCAATGAGCTCTCTAAATATAGCTTACTCCACACCGTAGGTTAGTAGTTATTATTTTTTTATACAATTTGAAGACTTGCCAAGTCGTAGAAAGTAAAGATAGGTGCAAATTAAAATACACTATCACGGCCTGTCGCCGCTGGGGTAAGCAGTTACAAAAGACCGTGGACGAAAGCAAGGCTAAAATCTTTTTTTTTTAATTGGTAACGAGTCAACACACATATAAAATATGACAAATATATATGTATGAAAAATATGTATAAAATATATATGACAAATATATTGGCAATAAAATTAACAGCAATTTGATTTTCATTATAGATAAGTACCTACAATACATATAAGAAAGATAAATAATATAAATATTAAATTAATTACTATATAAAAAATATACTATCTGTAAGTGGCCTTACGACAGTTTGAAAATGCTTTCGGAAGACGAAGCAGCTGTCACGATTACTAATAATAATTACACCGCAAAACTTTAACATTATTAGATATAAAAAATCAAAGTGTGCAATTCACACACGGTAGAAGTGAAACCTTCAGAAAACTAAAGTAGACAAACGTGGGAAGGCTACGAAGTACCGCACAAAGAGGAGACCGATTATACTATCTCATTATCTCTCAGATTAAATCCTATACATGTGTGTGTTTGTTTCTTTTTAGTGTCGCTATTTTTAGTTTCATCGAGTTTCAAATCACAACGGTGCTAAAGAGGTTTTGACTTCAAAATATTTTTTCAAAACTTAAAATTAAAATGAATTTTTACAAATTAAACTTGTATCGTGACTTACTTAATCAAGCCCATCGAAAATTTAGTACCTACTTCGGACGATAATGCCGTTCGGAAAATGATTCTGCTTTTAAATAACTTGTCCCCTGACAGATTTTTTTCCGATATTCTCATAAACAAATAAATAAAAAAAATAAACAATACACATAACAGGAATATGGTGAAGAACGGAGCTCTCAGCGGCAGGACCATAATGCTATATTTGGTCAATGTACTTTACGACGGCAAAGTTAATTTTGTAAGAATCAACATATAAGAACAGAGAAATCTAAGGAAAGTGAAACTGCAACCTTCCGAAATGAGTAGATCATTAGGCCACAGACACCAAATTTCAGAGAAAACAGAACGTAGGGTTAATTCGTTACGATAGACCCGATGTACCCACGTAATAAAATATCGATTAAGAGAAGAAACGGGGACACATATTTTATTCCTAACCGGGCGGAGTGAATAGGTAACACAGAGCATAAAAGAAAATCCATCACCCTTTGGCCCCGGCCTTTATTCCGATTCAGCGAGTAAACCCCTGAGAGCCCGAAAATAATTCCTCTACACACACAAAATGCTCGTAATACTCAATGTTCAAAGGAAATAACGTTATTTTCTCATTACTCTACTTATTTTTATAATATTGATGGCTTAATTATTTTATAAACCAAATAAGGCATTTCGTAGGTATTAATTCAGTTTACGGTTTTTCAATTTAAGAGACGGGCGTGGGTACCGCCGTCGCGAGAATCATTTATCGTATAGGTCACCTGAAGTGGTTCGCTACGTTTGGTGACTTAGCAGAGGTGCCCCGGTACATAGTATTAGGTTTGTCTAGATCTTGGCGGTGGATGCTGTACCGAGAAAGACTGGTTGAGGGAGACCCTTGGACATCTCCAGCAGGATTCTCTCTCGACCCATCGCCTTGCACCTCAGTGGGAGGAATGGAAACATACTGGACACACTGATCCCCCAAAGTTCTACCCACCCCTCATACCCACACACTTCACCCTTCCCCAAAGATGACATAGGCCCCGAGGCAAATTGTTTTTTTCGGAGCCTCCTGTAATGTAAAATAAAATGTTAACTACAAAGTAGATTTTTTTGTACTTTTGAATGTAGCTATAACTTTTTGGTTATCCATTATAAATAAATGAAACAATGTTACTTTGTTTGAACCACTTATATATTTGAGTAAAGCCGACCGGTTTTGGAACGACCGTTCCTCCTTCAGGGCAAACGTATATGTTACGTATAGTATATACGTAACATATACGTTTATACTATACGTAATATACTATACGTAACATATACGTTTGCCCTGAAGAACGAACGGTGGTTCCGGAAAAGATCGGCTTTATTCAAATATATAAGTGGTTCAAACAAAGTAACATTGTTTCATTTGTTTAGATTTTTTGTATTTCATCGGAGTCATTTTCATTTGTGTAAAAATTATTTCAAAATATTTTGTTTTTGAAGTGTTTTATTTTCCAAAGTAAACTTGTTATTTATTTTATTATAATACGCTACTCACGTCATTTACTATCTTTTAAAAACATTATATTATTAAAATAAAGTCAAAAAACAAAATACACAGCAGAAATCCGATTTTACGAAGCAACAAAATAAGCAAACCATGAGCTATGGTAACTTAAAATTTGCACAACGGTTTTGATTGGTTATTGAAATTGATAGAAGAAGAAATCGGGGAAGTGCCAAGAAAATTTCACAAAACAAAATTAACCAAATACTAGAGTCGGAAAAAATGATTGAATAAAGAATTATTGTCTGCCACGACAGGGTTGTGTGATCTTCCATCATTTCTGCCTACCTCTGCTTAGAACTTAGTAAGATTATTTAAATTATTGAATGTGGAGTTGTTTCATGACACCACCAGAGGGTTAAATACACATAAAAATAAATATACCTACGTACAATCACCGCAATACCGCAATAATTCTTTGAACTAAATTAAATATGTGCAGATAAAATGTGCAATCAATATCCACGCTATTGACACCCAAACAGCGGGGGGTCGAGGATGGTGGGGAAAAATTATTATCATTTTATCTGCCGCTCGCCTCACAAACCACCGCCATTGTCGTGGCGTTCAAAGAAATCTGCAAAGCGGTGTAATTCTACCTGCCCTCCCATTCTGAATATCTTTTAGACTCGGTATTGCAAGTAAATACGGCGAATTTGTAAATGTTATTGTTGACAGACCTATTGAGGCATTTTTGTGCGATATTTTCTGCCACGAGGAATAATGTCTATGTACCATGAATAATGTACGTATAATTTGTCAATTTAAAATAAATAAAGTTGCTACAGCAACACCGAGTAACGCCGATTTTGTAACAAATTATAGTAGATTTAGATGTGGAATGTATTTTGTGCAGTTTTTATAGGGTTCGCCTCAAGTTATGTTTGACTCATGAATTTGACAGTATGACAGGAAAAACTGAACTTTAAAAAATATTTTTTATGTTTATACATACTATAGTGAAACAGAAACTAAATGAACGTTCAAAGTCCATAGTCAGTAATAAAATGTACAGGTAAAGTAACACGAGAAGGTTAACGACTTAAAATAAACAAAACGTTCTTATATCTTCGGGACTGAATTCAAGTGTCTTCAAGTCTGAATTTAAGGATTAAATAAAAATGTATAGGTGTTTAAAAATACCTACAAGTGATCCGGTAACTCTTATTACATACCTATATATTTCAGAATCAAGAAAATTCTTAGGCAGGTTTTATCTGATGCTAATTAATAAAGCGGAAACCAATTTATGATACATTCAAATTTAAATAATATCTATTTGATTTTTACCCCCGGCTGGGATTTTACATATTTATTTTTTTTAAGACAAAAAACATCTAAATGTGCACATCAACATAAAACAACATACTTTTTACAATCCAATATACATGTTACATCGGTAAATTTTTATTTGTAACTAGCTTCCCCGGCCACGCGTTGCTGTGGCTAACGAAACACAACGTCATCTACAGGATGATTACCCAACCTTTATAACCGCCGCCATCTGTTAATTTGCATACAAATCAAATCCACACCGACCGCTTGCCAACCCGCTCATTCACCACATGAAGACATTCTCCTTTATTTATTATATATTTCAACCAATTTACACAAAACCTTGACAAATTATATACCTAAACCTTCCTCATAAATCTATCTATTGGTGAAAACCGCATAAAAATTCGATCAGTGAGTTTATCGCGAACAGGCAGACAGATGCGTCGGAGGACTTTAATTTATAATATGTAGAGATTAAAAAAAAACATTTGAAAGTTAACGGAAAACACGTAGATACACATATTTATTTAATTAACACGAAATTTATTCCATGTTAAGACGTAGTAGTAGTTCAAGTGCTACATATCATATTTGACAATAAATAAGATGACAAATAATTTAACACAATTACAAACATAAGATTGACGCAAAAAAATAATAATTGATTAATTAATTGTAAAAACCTATAAATTAATATTTCAACACACGAAAAAGTTGATTGTTTCTAGGTTAAACACATTCCTTTAACAAAAATATGTATCAAACAAATAATTCAAATTTCACACATCATCCTCGACACTGTCGGTATCCGAGTAATTGACTCGTGTGCCTTCTTTGATGAAATCCTTATTTTATAGTCGTTCTGCATGAATTATACAATTTTTCCAATCCTAAATCGAAACCATATCTATAGCAGCATGCACAAGGTTTTCCACATCCGAGATTTCGAAAGAATTGTTATTTTTTGCAATTTCTTGTTTCACTGATATTAGATCACACAATATGTGATTCTAATCACACCGATTAAATAAACGGAGTCAAAATGACATTAATAAAGTTAATTAAATCGAAAATAACGTAATGCCAGTCCATTACTTATGAAGTCAATACACTACTTATTACTAAATGTAGAATCATTCATTGTTTGCTTTTGTAGTAGCATGATATAAACAACAATGGAATTTCCAAAGGATTTAGTTGCCTAATTCACGGGAATAACCGTCACTAGAATTTCAAAATTGTTTTTAGAATCCAGTTTAATGTAATTCCGAAAATCGGAATTTTAGATGGTCGAATGAATAATAAGAAATGAAAAATATAAATATTAATAATATAATGGTAGAGTGTCTTTCGAGTTTGGGTTTTTCGAAGATTTTAATGTACGTTAATCCCCGTGTGAAATTTTGGGAGTGCACTTGGTATCTGTTCGACTATAGGTGTTTTGATTCAAGCATGCAGTCTTCCAGTTTTTTTTTTATTTTTATTCTGTTTTAATTAGTAATAAATGGTTTCTTCCACAAATACCTACATTTCAATTTATTTATAAAACTCTCATTTAGGAACAAAGCGTAAAAAACATCTAATCATATGATAACACAGGGACATACCTAGCACGGCGGATGAAATAACACAAAAATTCTATACAATGTACAAAATTCTGATAATAATAAATAAATAAATAATAATATATATATCTATGTAAGGGAAGGGTGTTCAAAATGACAAATCGTTTGGTTTTACGGCCAAATGAATGCCAAAACATATATTATTTAAATAAAATATTGTTATGTTTGAAAGCGACATTATTATGCTATTTAAAAAAATATATATTGAAAAGAAATGGTAGAAAAAAATCATTTAAAAACGTGTAACGAAAATCCATTTTACCTCACCGGATGTACAAAATGACGTAGTTCTACATTGATCGAACATTATAATGATTAATTTTCACAAAAAATACAAAAAATAAAATAAAAATTTCAAAGTACTTAAAATACAAACGTGACCTCTGATTCCAAACCATGAAAGGAAGGCCAGTCCCCAGAATTAATTCAAGTGGAGTTGCCAAGGTAAGTCTTTTACAAAGAAAGTAAAATTGTGATTTTTTTAAACAATTACGAACACTTCACAGACAAATATTTTCGTTTTTTATCTAATCCAGTACAATCCGCATAAGCCCACTTTACACAGCGCATGTATCTCCCGGAAACCTCTCAACAATCTTCTCTAGCAATTTTTTTTCACGTTAAACATTTTTTCAACATTATTTTTGACAGCAAGCTGATAAGATAAGCTAAAACCTAAGAGTATGGATACTAGAGAGACGGCATGTAAAGTGTGCCCCACTGCCCAAAGCATGCCTTTTCAAAAATTTTACCGAACGGTTTTTAGATGGCTGACATTGGCTTTTACACCTCGGTCGCACATAGAGCTCCCAGAAAAACGTTCATAAAACATAGAAAATTGGTCCACTGTGCCGTAAAATTGTGTAAAAATAGTTCTATGAAGACCTTTAAGAAAAAAGACGGTCTTACCTTTCACATGTAAATGTTTAAACATAGCTTAAATACGCATTTTGTAATTTTCGGCGTGTTCATTTCAACCGCCATCGCCATGAGCCCGATGTTATCACGTGAACTCCGACTGCCAATGGGCCGAATCAGTCAACTTAAATTATAATAATTAAAAATTACCAAAAAACTTTTATGTTTTTATTAATCATGTCATAGGTATATGTTTTTTATCATTTAGCTTATTCATTTTTAAAAATTTTTACTTTGTCTTTTTTGCACTGTTATTTTTAGATTTTCTTCCTACTAATTTACCACTCCTTTTACATATGTTTACAACGTTAATTCAAAGTTTATAATCACTGTATTGTTATGTAAAAGTCACATTGACATGCCCTCGTGGCTGAGGGGTAAAGCTCTTGACTAGCAATCCGGAGGTCGCGGGTTCAAATCCCGAAATAAATTTTATTCGATTGATCTGTGTTTTCAACATTTTATAATTAAAAACATTATAAAATATATTCCCGGCACGGTCCAGGTGGAAGACATTCTCAGTATCGCTCTGGCGTAGGTAAGACCACCATTCAGAATTGAAATGTTGCTTGAAATTGATTTAGCCGTGTTTGTCGACTAGATCTGAATAGCCGGGCACTTCTCCAGCTTTCTCTCCACCATTTATTTCCCCTCGCCATTTACCTTCAGCCTCACAACGTACATGCTACAGACGGAAGCAGTTGGGATTCTTGTGATATATTATATGGTATATCTCTACATATTATAAAACAAAGTTATTCGACGCGTCTGTCTGTCTATCTATTCGCGATAAACTCAAAAACTACCCAAACGGATTTTCATGCGGTTTTCACCACTAGATAGAGTGATTCATGAGAAAGGTTTAGATATATAATTTGTCAAGGTTTTGTGTAAATTTATTGAAACATATAATATATCTGGTTAAGCGGCAGCGGGCAGCGGGCAATGGGCTGGAAAATGGGCGGTGTGGATTTAATTTAACAGATGGCGTTGGTTATAAAGGTTGGGTAATGGCGTGGAATTTTTTTACGTTAGCCACAGCAACGTGTGGCCGGATCTGCTAGTATAATATAATATGTACATTATTTTTAAATAAATTAATTATGAAATAACACAATTTAATCAAATAAAATTTATTTTCCCACGCAAATAAGTCAAGCAGTGTTTGTTCCTATCACTTATTTTTTTTTGTTATCATTGTAAAACTGTAAATACAGTTCTTTTATAAGATTAATATCGAGCACTCCTTTCTTAAAACTCAAGCACCAGTATACATCAGAATAGAACGCATAAAAATTTTCACTGCAAGTCTGTTGATTTTATAAAATACGTATAAAAAACCATACTTACTATTTATATGATAAATTAAAATCTATTTCAAACTTATGAGTTAAGCAATGATAGCACCAAGGAATGGCGCCTTGAGTTACAGCGAGTTCATAACACTAGTTATTTTACCCACTTGCAATTGTCAAGTAAAAAGTGAGGCCGATGTATTTCGACAAGCGCTTCACAAATCTTGATTTCGCAAAAAATGAGTTAAGTACGTCCTAGAAGATAAAGGTAACTTAAAATAACTTGCATAGGGAACAATAAAAATTAAACAACACATAAGTCTCCAGTCTCCTTGTTACTAGCCTTTCCTCATTTCATTACTTATTTTTCAATTAAGCTATTATATTTTATGTCCAAAATTTAAAAAAAAATTAACGAAAGTTTAAAAAATATAAAAATAATAATGATTCCCATTCACAGTTCGGCCCTTATCTCCAGAGCGCCGCCTTCCCCCCGCAAGCTAGCCACATTCCCCGTTTCTATCCCCTCCCACTAGACGGCTACAAGTTTGCGAGCTACATAGGTTTTTCGCTTATCCCCGTAATATTCCGAAAGTATTGCCGCTTCCCTTCAATCTTAGTTCCATGGCTAAAACCTTCATTCCTAGTTAATCCGAAGAGTCTTGTCTCTAATAACTCTGTATGCCTGACAAGTTCTCTTTCAAGTGCGACTGGAATTGTAGGCTTACATCTTCCAAGTCATCTTTCTCCGGTATTTATAGTTTTATTTGAACTCAAAACATGTTTTCCTTAATTTAGCTTGAGGTATTTTGAATAGTATGAGAATTCCCAACCATCCCATCTCCCTATTTCGTACAGCGAGTACGAAACGATTCATTGTTCTGTGTCCAGGAAGGAGGTGTAGAGTGCGTTAGCAGGAACCTAAGCCATTCCTTCAGAAACTTGTTCAGGGTGCTTAGAATGTGAACATACTAAAAGTCCTGACCCTAGGTGGTGAGCTAGAGGGGGGGGGGGGGGGGAGAAGGTCCCAATTTTCGGGTTTCCGCTTATATCTCAAAAACAATGCGTCGCAGATGAAAATTTAAACAAGTTTCTGAAGAAATCGCTTAGGTTCCTGCTCACGCACTCTACACCTCCTTTTGGACCATTCATTGACTGGACTATGACTGTTTCTTAGTTAAAAATTTTCAGGTAAAATGATATTCGTTGTCATTTTACCCTACCAGTACGTTTGATATTTTGCCCCGTAGGTGTCCTCGAATAAAAAAAAATCGCACACAAAAATCCAATTTTTTATTTATTTAATACTAGATGGGATACCCGGTTTTGCTCGAGGAGCTGATATGAGATTAAACTGGCGTTCGAACCCACCACGGATCTTGCTTTATAGCCCATACCAATGAGTAGCCCCTGACTTACAAAAAGGCTTCGAATGGTCCACAATGTTCCAGAACATTCCAAAACAATCGAGAGTGTTCTGGATGCTCCCGATTCCCTAATCCCCAACTTTCCACAACTTTCCAGAATGTTCCGGGATGTTCTGGAATGTTGTGGAATGCTCTCGCATGTTCTGGACTGTTCTAGAATTTTCTAGAGGGCGAAACTTCCAGCCATTATGCAAAAAACCCCTTCAGGTAAAAACGGGAACCTTTTTAATGGATGGGGGATAGGGGGCTACCACACCACATAACACCCTTGATCGTACCGCTACTCGTTTCTGAGTTTTAGCGTGACCTCCACTTTTTTATACTTCCTTTTATAATATATTGATTAAGATTAATTATTATAAACCAAGTCCCATTCAATAATACATGTAAAAAAAATATAAACTCCTCGTTATGGCGAAAGACGAAAATATTGTCTTTTCCAAAAAAACTCTCAACAACACGTCAGTCAGCACCGCTGCCGTAGGAGAGTGTTGCCATCTTGGAATCTGCGATTCAGGAAAATTTGTAAGAATTCCGACAAACACCCAGAGTTGATCAAATTATTGGGCTGTTTTCACCGATCAAATGATTTATTTTGTTATTTTATTCGATTCCGTCAGGGAATCCGTCATCCTGTAAATCCCGACACAAAATTCTTCGGCGCTTGGTTTTGTAAATTCTGACTTATAAGGGAGATACAACCTACCAGAAAACAGTACTTAAAGCAGATACGTTTTTAGATTTTCACGGCCAAAAGTATTTTCGTTATTTGATTTTTGGGGTGTTATGCCGTGTTGCGCTACCTCCTTCTTTAGCCAACGTTCCGGACAGCGTTGCAGCGTCCATCATCAGGGCAGATCAGGCAGATCTGCCGGATCACCCCAAAAAAAAATAACGAAAGTACTTAAAGCAAATGGAGTTAGCAGATTACGTGGGAGGCAAATCGCTTCTGTTTACCCATTTCAGAACACAAAAGTTTTATAAACCAGCAAAGTTATAAATAAGAAATCGATTATCCAACCATGGCGTACTAGCTCAGACCCATGAAAAATCACTGATGGTCCGATTGACTATTTTCACCGTTTTCTTCGAGGTCATTCTTATTTTATTTTTATGTGGACAAATAAATTTACTACAACGATTTAAAACATAGGTTCTCAACCTTATTTTGCCCACCACCCACTTTGAGAATATTTTTTCGTGTAGCGCCCCCCAATTTTTTTTTTACTTACCATCTATCGCGAATCTGAAACAGCTATTGCCACGACTATATTTGTACTGTCACAAAATCAATAATTTGATGAAAATTATTTGTTATACGCAATTCTTTTGTATTTTAAGTACCGGGTTGCTACCACGACTAAGGGGGTGTAATATGGGATAGGGAAAATATTTTTGTGGGTGGATGGCCCCTTATGGGATGGGATGGGGCAAGATAGGATGGGGTGGGGTGGGTTTATCCGGGTCTTCTACTGCCCCCCTGAAGGTCTGAAGCGCCCCCAAGGGGGCGTTATCGCATTCGTTGAGAACCTATGATTTAAAATATACAATTTTCGCCGCCAAAACGATGTTTTTATTCGTGAATTCGCCAGCGTTGACATCGGACGAAGGAGGTAATAGCCGTCTTACCAGCCAGTGGCGTTTTCCACGTCAAAATGACGATCTAGCAAACTTGATCAAAGCGTTCTGGCCAGTTGGAACCATTTTATAATGTATGGTTTATCAAATCAATAAACCATGAATGCATAATATTCATACTTTTGAATGTAGCTATAAATTTGTGGTTATCCATTATAGATACATGAAACAATGTTACTTACAAGTGGTTCAAACAAAGTAACATTGTTACATTTATGGATAATATTCAAATTACGATTCAAATTAATTATTCAAATTTTCGTACATTCGTTAGAATCGGAAAAACCAACTTTAAAATTAGCATACATTTTTAACTGTTTTCAAAGTTTGTGAAAAAAATTCCCATTCTCGACAAATCACTTCCAAATTTCCGAGTAAAATTTTGGCTTAGTCATGGAGGCGGTTTTGTGTATAGTCGAAACAATGATAATTTTTAGACAATTATTATTTTTATTAGAGTTCGTTATTTCTAATGCTTCCAATTTCAAACCAATCCATTTTTATGTAGAATATGCAACCCTGTCTTCCTATTAATCCCACAGCCATCGACCATATTTTGTCAGAGGGTTAAAATATTTCCCCTTTGAAATAAAATCCAAATAATTGAAATATTTCTGAGCATATCCGAAAACTAAAAACTGTTTTTGAAAGGTGATAAAATACGCTTTGATATTTTTAAAATCGAAATAAACACATAATTTTTGAAATTATATAAAAATTTGCTTGCAACCATAAAAAGTTTTAAAATGGCTCACTTTACGCTTTTTTAAATTAAAATTACTGCTAACGAAAAAAATAAAGACAAATCACGTTTTATTAGACAAATGTATTATAAATATTAATACAGCCACCACCCTATGTACCTCCTTTTTTCTCATTTAATTTTTTGTTGCGCATATTTTTATTACTATACCCCAACTTAAGCGATCCCCCCACCATTGTACCCCCTCCCTATTCCACCTAAATAACTTGTTTCTTGAAGTGTATTTTTCATTAATTTCTCTGGAATCACTACACTTGTATACAATACCCATGTGGAAATCTGTTAATGGTTCAATTATTGTGAATCAGTTACTATTATGCTCAGTTATCAATGTAAACTTTTGGTCTCCCAAATAAAATAAAAATAAGCCTTATTGTCATTTCACTTTTTCTCGTTGTATGTAAAAATTAATTATGAAAGTAATAATTAATGACAAAATCCCAGTTTCATAATTTTTTTTTAAATTGCGAACCGAAATTTTGGTTTCAGAAAGATGTACAAATGTACATTTTACTTATTTTATTATTAACTTTTAGATTCGAATACAAAGCGTGGTATTTTCTCTTTCTAACAACGTTTAAATCATATTTCTCACTATGATAGTAAGGAACGACTATGATTTCTATGACACCTATAAGAGTTGGTTCGAAAAGCGAACAATTTAGCCTGAGGGGTTAAAAATATGGTAAAAGTATTAATTAAGTGTTCGGCAAATTTTCGCCTCATTTTCAAAAACAAATAGTAATTTCCTGCGATTTGGAGATAGAAGTTGGTGTTTTGGGTTTGCTTTTGAGATGAGGGGGACCTTATATCAAAACATAACTTTATAAGTGTCGTTGGTATTATGTCAAGCCACAAGGTGATTGCTTTCTTCGATAGTAATATTATTATTATTAAACACTCGAAACACATCACGGTGTTTCGTGTACAGATTTATGTGTCGCCATCTGCGAAAAGAAGATTATAACTTATCTACTTAAACTTTGAAATATAATATCAATTATACGGCAGCGGGCTCTTCGCCTCTCCCTCTCACTGTCTGCTGCCAGACAAGGAGCCAAGTAGCTACCCTGAAGAAGACGGATATCCGATATTGATTAAGTGTTCCCAGACATAAACCTGTACCACGAAAATTAAACTTTGTTTTACAACTATATATATTTTAATTTAAAACTAATCCCGCTTGGCGAGCAGTTTATGATTCCCTTTTTACAATTTGTAGTGTAATTTAAAACTAACACCATTTAACGAGTAGTTCGTGATTGATTGAAGATATACAAAATCAAACGAAATAATCAATTTTCAGCATGATAGGTGATTGTTCAGATTTGGATTTTAAAATATTGAATGAAATGACGAATTGTCTTATTTATTTGCAAATCAATGGCTATTATAGTGATGATAAGCTACTGATGGAAGAAATTTTAACAGCTTCAAATAGTTGGGTTGATATATAGAGATAAATCTGTGTAAATTTCATGACACCATAGCACATCGTTCCTGAAAATTGTGGCTTCAGATTTTGTTGGGATTTTTTTTTTATTTTTCATTAATTCCACACTCCGTGCCATCTTTGAGAATGTTGTGTGAAGGGACCTTTTAAGAAAAGGAAAGAAGTTTTGGTAGGAATATAAGTGGTACGAATCCATCCGTCCCACTGCGGTGCGTGGGAATGGGAGTTGCATAAGATGAGCCGAGAGTTCAAGAGCCCACCTGGAGAGGTAAAAGGGTAAAAGGGAAGTTGCGACTGTGTTTTATAATTATTATAATCTAATTCTTCAATTATTATGTTGGTTGATAGGACGTTACCTGCGTGTGGAGGAGCTACGAACGCCTCACAGTCGAAAAACCGACACGAGAAAACACAAAAAAAATCAGTTTCATAGTTAAAGAAAATTAGAAAGGATTGAAAATTAAATGGATTCTGAATGGTAAAGTTAGAACGGTTAAGGATCAGAAGCCTTTTGTACACCGATCCCCATTTCCATCGCTCTCACGTGGGTATTAAACAAACTTAGATTCTCATACCTTCATATGTACTTACAATAATAGGCATTTTAGACGCAATCAAAACAAAAATCCTTTCAATAAAAATGTTAAAATGCTGATTGGTTCACATAGAATATACATGGTCTGGATACAAAACTTCAAAGGCCATTTCCTCAGTTTGACATATTTAGAGTAACGGCAGTCGCGGGAATGCCATATACTCAGTATGAACCTGTAAAAGTACAGTACAGCTAGGAGGAAATGGGGGCGGAAGGAGGTTTCACTTCCTCGACTTGCGACTTGAATCCGCTGGTCCCGATGGCGGGAAACGGCTTAAAGCCTGGAATCAAATCAAATTACGATAAAATGCTAAAAACGAGTTCGTTCGCGTTTAGGTATACAGGCATTCGAAATAACCGGATGTGAGCGGTAATACCAATGCTCAACTCTTGAATTATTGAGTAGTTGGTACCTATTGAGGCCAACATTAAACAAGATGGAGTATTAGTATAAAAAATGACACAGTAAAAATTGTACGAGGAGGGACTGTCAAAAAAGTTTAAATGATTAATGTCTTGTTGTTGTGAGTTTATAGAACACATCATTTAATAGCAAAAATAATTTTAATTTTGTAGCTTTCTATTGTTTAATATGCGGTCAGTTTAGCCCTTCAATGCAATATAATTGTCGAACCATTCTATTCTTGAAGGTGAGTAGTGGTTTGGTCTGCGGGCACATTTGAATGCTTTCCCGTGGTCTGCTGTCTGTTTTCGGACCTCGGATCCCTCAAGATGTGCCCAGGAAATTGGTGAAGTCATCACATCCGCGATGGATGGCTTCATCCAATCCACTGTTAAAGAAACTGGTGTGGGCTCAAAGCCGTGGTTCGAAGCAGTGCGACGAAAAAACGCGGCTTACCGAGCCTACAACACATCTCGAACGTCCGAAAACAGAATAGTATATAACAAAATGGCAAAGGAAAGCAAGAGGATCATAAACAGGTCAAAATTCGAGCACGACCTGCAGATCAGCAGAAAGCTGGCTGCCTGCCCACACGGCAGCAGAGCGTTCTGGTCGCTTGCGGGCTCAATAGGTCGCAATTTCTGCAAACCCAGTCTGCCACCTCTTACCAGACCTGACGGCTCTCTAGCAAATACCGCCGCCGAAAAGGCTAACTTATTAGGAAAAATGTTCCGCGGAAAACTCGACCCTCGATGATCAAGGTGTTACCCCGCCGTCGGTTCCTCATTGCGGTTTTTATATGAAAAAGCTGGGGATCCGGCATCGGGATGTACTCCAAGTCTTACGAGGGCTTGATATTAATAAAGCTAGTGGGCATGATGGAATACCTGCCCTGGTATTACAGAGGTGCGCTGCAGAAATAGTTCCAGTTTTGACGAAGCTTTTCAAAATGTCCCTGAAGTCTGGCTCTGTGCCCTCTGGTTGGAAAAAAGCGATCATTCACCCTATTCCAAAGAAGGGTGACCGCTCCAACCCAGCCAACTACCGCCCCATAGCGATCACATCAGTTCTGTCTAAGGTGATGGAACGTGTGATCAACGACAAACTGCTCACATACCTCGAGAAGAATAAAATTATTAACGACCGTCAATACGGATTCCGGCGGAACCGCTCTTGCGTTGATCTTCTCGCGTATGTGACGCATGTTTGGGGGCGGTGCCTGGAACGTTTCGGTGAGACCCAAACGGTTGCACTGGATATTTCCAAGGCCTTTGACCGGGTTTGGCACAGAGGGCTTGTCAACAAACTGTCTTCTTACGGACTTCCCGCATCCTTGTGTGCGTGGATTGCCGACTTTTTGAGGGAGAGGTCGATTCAGGCGGTTGCTGACGGTTTCACCTCTTCCTCGCATTCGATAAATGCTGGCGTCCCACAAGGATCGGTTCTGTCACCGACTTTGTTTCTGTTGCACATCAATGACCTCTTGTCATGTGCACCGATTCATTGTTACGCGGATGACAGTACAGTCCATGATAGTTTTTTGTTTGACAAGCCCCCAAAGGGCACACAAACTCCAATAGCTCGGAGGGCTTTGAAGCAAAGAATGGACGGTTACCTCGAGAGTGTTTTCTCTTGGGGTAAGAATAACCTCGTCGAATTTAATGTTTCAAAGACCCAATCATGTTTGATAACGTCTAAAAGGGATCGAAATGAAAATCTAGTCTCCTTCAACGGAAGCAATCTTCCGAACAGAACGTCCATCGATATGTGACCAGCTCAGGTACGGGGGCTCCATCGAAACCAGAGTTAAGTTAGCCTCTCAGAAACTGGGCGCAGATACTTTAATAGTATACAACTGCTAACCCTGTACAAATCGCAAGTGCGCCCCACGGTTGAATTTGGCAGCCACCTCTGGTCTGGAGCTCCAAAATACCTAAAAAAAAACCTTGACTCTGTGCAGAAACGGGCGGTCCGTTTGATAGATTCTCCCACTTAACAGACGGACTGCAATCTTTAGAGCACAGGCGTCAGGTGGGAATGCTGTCCTTGTTCTACCGGTATTACAATGGAAGATGCTCCGAGGAACTAGCGTCATTGATCCCCTCGGCACCGGTGCATAGTCGGGAAACACGCCAAACACGTGCCCAACATTTGTACACGGTTGACATTAGTCACATGAGAACGGGTCGTTTCTATGACTCGTTCTTGAGTTCAACGGCTCGGCTGTGGAACGATTTGCCGGCCTCTGTGTTTCATCTCTCCTACAACATGGGTCTCTTCAAGACCCGTGTTCACTCCTTCCTTTCCTCAAAAAGACCCTCCACACAGCATCTTCAAAGATGACATAGGCCCTGAGGGAAGTTATTTTCCTCAGGGCCTCCTGTGTGGAGTTAATGTAAAAAAAAAAAAAAAAGTTACGACTAAAATGGACGTGTGTATATTTTCTATTTTGCTTTGAAAGTTCTGTGAACAGTTGATTATTCCGATTTGACAATACGTGCGCCAGATAGTGTTTGATAGTACCTTTTTATTCCACTTTGGTGGAATAAAAAGGTACTATCAAACACGGCTACCTTCTTGACAGGATTGACCGGACCCGGAACATACAAACAAATTTGCAGACAGACGAAATGCGAAGTGGTCAAGTTGAAATAGGACTTCGCTACGCTTGAATTAATATTGTATCTTTACGTAGTATAAAATGAAATCGCTCCCGCTGTATGTGCGCTTAGATCTTTTAAACTACGCAACGGATTTTCATGCGGTTTTCACCAATAGATAGAGTGATTCAAGAAATACATGCATATTTTAATAGAGAAAAGTCGAGAAATTCAAAGATTCAATTCAGCGGGCAGCCGGCAAACGGGTGGGGCGATGTGAATATGATATGTACTCAAATTAACAGATGGCGTTGATTATAAATGTTGGGTAAGCCACAGCAACGTGTGGCAGGGTCTGCTAGTTAGTAATAAAACGTTATTTATCTTTTTTACTGGTACATGACTACAAATATTTTTCAATTTGTTCATTTTATCCAATAGTATGTTCAAAAGAAACTTTCACTATTACGAGTCATAACAATACCTATAGTTTATAATCTTATTCTTGTATGGTTGAGAGTTTGGGCGGCAAAAGCCGAATTTTTCAAAAAGCTTCTTGTCTCTCTATCTATCTACCTTAACCAGTAGGTCGTATTTAAGTCCATTCAATCATGTAAGTCACATGAGAAATAGATTTTTAGAGACATTTTAAAAAATATGTAATTTGATCTGAGAACTACTACGAACATTTATTCTTTACTATGTAGATTTGTTTTTTTGTGGAATTAACGAGCTCGTTATATCCGAAAATAGAAAGTAAGTAAGTGGCAAGTGGTATTCGAACAGATTCCAGATGGAACCATGCATTATGTAATGAATACGAGGTATCCTGCTCGGAGTGGCTATGTCCGGTCCGATGGTACAACACTGCACATGATAATCTTAAGTGAAGGAGAAAGAACTAGGGAAGAAGACATTGTCACTAGGAACACTATACAATCATAATTAGTCTTCGTCTTTAATCTGACAGCCAAAAACCAGTTAACTTCTTTCTAATGATTTCTTTCAAAATATATATTTTTTAAATGTTACCTTGATTTGTTTTAAAAGATCACTTACGTACAACCTTTTCAGACCTAAATTAAAACTGGCTGTAGTTGAACATATTCGCATTTGAAGCGTGGTGACAATTGGTAGTTATTTGTAAAATTTTGGTGCTTTTCTTTGTGAATAGTTCTAAGTCAATTCTACTTTAAATTGAAAGACCATCTCAGATCTCAGAGGGCGAGTTTCACGTAAAATAACTAATCTTACTCTGTGTACGAAAAATATAACATTTTAATAAATTTAAAAAAAAATACATGTGTGCTATTCACACGCGGTAGAAGTGAAACCTTCAGAAAACTAAAGTAGACAAGAGTGGGGAGGCTACGAAGCACCGAACAAAGAGGAGACCGATTATTCTATCCCATTCTCTCGCAGGCTAAATCCTATATATGTATATGTTTTTGTCTCTTTTTAGTGTTTGTCAGTTTTTTAGCTCTTTTTTATAGTTTGTTTTTTAGTTTTTTTCGTTTCATCGAGTTTCAAATCGAGTAAAGAAGTTTTCACTTCAAAAATAGCGTGCAAAGCCAGTTATATACCAGTAATTGGAAAACCAAACCGCCGATTTTTATTTGCTGTAGATAGCGTGGAAAAAATCAGAAATCTATGTATTTTCAAATATACCCACGGTCTCAAAGTTTTAACTGGAGTTAACCGCAGAAAGCACTCAGTTCAAAATTGACCGTTTTTGTGACATAAAACATTAATATAAAATGTTTAGAAAGTAATTTATTTACAGCATGAAGTATTAAACAATAAATTAAAACAAGGTTTGTATAACACGTTGAAACATAATGTAGAGTCCCGTATAATTCCAAAACTCGGCAAACGAACAGGGCTTAACTATATTGCAGAAGATTGTAGTCCTAGTAATCAATGTTTCTGTAGCAAAAGTCCTTGAAGATTGGGGATGTCCGAAATGAACTCGTATGCCACAGATGTGGTTTTAGTTTTACCCACATCATCCTGTGATACAAACACACTTCTACGGTAGAGTTATACTCTGCATTTCTTTAATCCGAACATATTTGTAGGGTTGTCGTTATCCCCACAACGAAAGCACTTTCTAATGTCGCCAAATATACTCCACACCAAAAATGAAAACCCATAGCAAACGCAGGAATGCGAGAATCGCAGAGAATGGAAAGTTACAGCTGGCTAGAATAAGCATGTTGCTCTTGGAACGCACTCATAAATAATTTATTGGCTACAGAATGCACGATCCACTGATGGTCCTGTTATGGAAGCTCGAAAACAAAGTTTAAAACGTTTCAGAGAAATATCGAACGATACTCATTTGTTAGGACTTTGAATAAGTGCTTTGGGAATGGCAAAGGGTTTGAGTTTAATCGAACGGTATACATGGCACCCTAATTAGTCCAGTAACTTTGTCGCCTGAATGTATGGGGTAGTATGCGTTAAATCCGGTAGTTCTGATTTTTTGCAGACTTGTTTATGATGTTGGCCTAATGAATAATCCAAGTTTTCGACCTCGAGTGCCGACCGCAACTTTGTCAAAAATCGAAAAAACCGCGAAAAAATCGTTTTTTTTTTCAAATTTTGGCGATTATAATCCTAAAGGACTAGTTTTTGAAAAAAAATTTAAAAAAATTTCAAAGTAGACTAAATTTGCTACAATATGATATTAGAATTGTCTGTGTAGACATAATAGTTTCCGAGATTAAGCCTTTCAAAATTTAACATTTTTTTCGAACTTCGCAATTTTGGTCGGGTATATGGTCAGATATGACCGTTGAGCAAGTACTGATGAAATCTATGAAAAGCTATGGAGGGCTTACCCGAGGACGTGGTATGACTGACAGTGTACTCTCTCGATGGACATTAGGCATGGTGTATCTACATAATATCTGCCATGAAGTGGAAATATGCTGTGAGGTTACTACTGCAACAACTGAACAATATGTTGACATGCGACCATCTCGTATCACCAGAGATGAATCAGATACTGAAAAACTCTGTACATGGTTTGCACAGCACCCTCCATTCCTTACAGCAGATTTCATTATGTCCATCAGCAGTGGCCTGGTTGGAGAATCTAGTGTCAACAGCCACATGGCTCTAGAGATTGGGAGAGAATCGATGCTAAAGATGGTTGGCCAGAACTTCCAGGAAGTGAAATTCAAACGTAAAAATAATGTGGTGACCCTTTCTTCAGCTGTACGAACTATTACTGTTGGCAATAAACAGGTAACTGTTGATCCTCTAACACTGTTTCACAGGTTGTGTGTCTTAAGACAATCGGATGAAGAATTGCGAGAGTTCTTCACTTACGAACTGTCTCCGATCTCAATGGCATTGTTCTCTGAAGAGGGGATGAGAAAGGCACAAAATCCACCTTGTATTCAGTATTTGAACCTGTAACCTTAAATGAGAAGCAAGGGTTAACGAAGTTTGAAGTAGTGGATGGAGGGCATCTACTTCACAAAGTTGTGTGGCCTTGAAGCTCATCATTTGGTGCGATAGCTGACAGATACATACAGTACATTACTGCTCACTATGGCTCATATGTGGCAGTAGTTTTCGATGGTTACCCCGTAGATGCTGTACAGAAAAACACCAAAGAGCTTTAAGCGTCTTCGAAGAGCCAAGTTACACTCATCGCGAGAGATAATCTTTGATGAGAAAACCGTGGCACAGGTTTCTCAACAGAAATTCTTGTCAAATGACAAAAACAAGATTCGTTTCATAAAACTGCTGACAACAAAAATGGGAAATCACAACATTCAGTACTCCAAGCAGAGGAAGATGCTGATAGGCTCATCATCACTACAGCTGTAACTGCTGCCTCTACCTATTATATAGTGGTAGTCGTTGGTAAGGACATTGACTTGCTGATCATCCTTACTGCGATCTCAAACCAATGTGAATTTTTTTACAATAAATGTGGAAGAGGCAAAGCAACAGATGTCATGTATTCCAGCATCGCTTCTTCAAAATCCACTTGTGACAATATACCTGATGTTGAAGTAATATCCCAAAAGGCGACGATCTGTCCGATTTGTCCGAAATGGAGGATGACTTGTGGGCACAAGACGTCGACGATTCATCACCATCTCCTGATGGGGATATGCCATCCCAATACGTCGATCCAGATACCGACGAACCTCAACCGGGACCTTCCAAGAAGGCTAAATTAATTTAATTTTTTGATTTTGAATATTACTCAGTTTCCTAACAAATAAACTTATTAACTTTTCTTGTACTTTTCTTTTTTAAATAAATAAAAAAATAAAAAGAAAATGCTTTGTTTTTTATCTGTAATTACTTCATTATTCGTAGCCTAGCTTAAACATCATCATCCCATCATTAAAAGTACAGGGCTTCAATGGTATAATCAGGGTCAAAATTCATTCAAAACGACAGAATTGCAAAAAATTGCGAAGTTCGAAAAGAATGATAAATTTTGAAAGGCTTAATCTCGGAAACTATTGGGTCTACAGAGACAATTTTAGTATCATATTGTAGAAAATTTAGTCTACTTTACAAAAGTTTAAAAAAAAAGTTTTCAAAAACTAGTCCTTTAGGCTTATAATCGCCAAAATTTGAAAAAAAAAAAAACGATTTTTTCGCGGTTTGCGCTCGAGGTCACAAACTTTGAAAGGCTTAATCTCGGAAACTATTGGGTCTACAGAGACAATTTTAGTATCATATTATAGCAAATTTAATTTACTTTAAAAACGTCATAAAAAAGTTTTTTCAAAAACTAGTCCTTTAGGGTTATAATCGCCAAAATTTGAAAAAATAACGATTTTTTCGCGGTTTTTTCGATTTTTGACAAAGTTGCGGTCGGCACTCGAGGTCGAAAACTTGGATTATTCATTAGGCCAACATCATAAACAAGTCTGCGAAAAATCAGAACTACCGGATTTAACGCATACTGTAATGTATAAAGTTACTGGACTAAATAGGTCAATATTGGAATTTAGGATGGACAGGAATGAGAGAATCAAAAGAACTTGTTTTTTTCTGTTCCGCTGAATTAAAAGCAACTTTTTTAATAAATTTTTTTTTGAAAGATTCATAAATTACTTTTTGCGGTATATACACATTTCATTAAGAAAGAGACCGACCATGTAATAAATAATTAATAATTTCGTAGATAGGCTGCCGCCACAAACCCAAAGTTGAGGCTCCTACCGCACGGTGGTCCATTTAATGTGGAGCGGCGGAAATAAACGTATAACTTTTATTGTAAAAGATTTTAACAAAAAAAATCTTTAAACTATACACTATAATAAGCAATATTATTATTTAAAGAGATAAGTAACAAAAAAAACTTATTCTTCTTCTCGTGCCCTGTCCGTTCAACGGACGTTGGCTATCATGTTGGTTATGCGGACTTTGTTTACTGCGGCCCGGAACAGCTCTACAGTAGACTGGCCAAACCACTGTCTCAGGTTTTTCAGTCATGAGGTTCTCCTTCTTCCAGGGCCCCGTCTTCCGGCACTCTTTCCCTGCATTACGAGATCCAAGATCTCGTACTTCAAAATCTCAACCAATAGTACCCTCAAAGCGGCCAATACAAGCTTTCATTCTATCTCATTTTATCGCTGGCGATATCCTATAGAATGTATGTGTTTGTCTCTGTTTAGTGTCGTTTCCATTTCATCGTGTTTCAAATCACAACGGTGCTAAAGAATTCACTTCAAAAAGAGTATTGAAAAAAAAAACGCAAAACTTTTCTAATGTACCTACCTAATACAGACAACTATTACTGGAAAGGAAAGAAACAAAATTTAGGTTTTAGGACGCACATAATTGTTAAGCATTTTCAGTAGAATATGAAAAGAAGTACTTTGAGAACATGTACTTTCCGCCCCCTGGACCAATGTGCGCCGAGCCACTATCCCGGTACCCATCAGAAACCAATTTACACAGGCGACCAGGTTCTCCAAAATTATTAAATCAACTCAGGTAACTCATCATCGCCAGACGTGCCCCTCAGCCGTAAAGTTGCTCTAACAACTCGACTTGCGATTTCTTGCGAACTTCGAGAAGCTCTTCGCAGATACCTACTGTTTTATTTTTACTTTTGTCAGCTGAAAATACGCTTCTCAGCAACATTTTTTAAGGTTTTTCAAGATTCTGATATCTTCTTTTAACACACAAAGTTTTATTAGTGAAATATTTCAAATTAGAAAGATTATTAAATTTAAACCTGCAGGTTTGTGAATAACATTTTTTTAATTAACACATTTCTTTTTTCTTCTGCAGGCATTAAAAATTAGGTTAAAAACCATTTTAAAACACCCCCAGGATGTAAAACAAATGTCATAATAAATTATGATTCGAAAGATTTGAGAGATCGTGTCGTCCGAAACTCGTCAAGAGCTAACTAAATAAGAAATTAATTAAGATACGGCTAATAATGTTTTCATAGCAACCCTCGTTCGTCTCAGATCTCGCCATCCGGCTGGGTGTCAAAATATGATTAACTCAGTCGCTGGTCAGGGTGGCGGGATGGCAGGGATGATGGTGAGATTAAGGGTGTGAAATGAGTTTCAGTGAATACAGGCAGTCTAAGCTGACCACGTTCAGTGCCCACGCCACACAGGACCGACTGGGGATAACAACTTCATTAATGAACGTCTGAGGAAGCGGGAGATAAACAGTGTAATTATTGGGAGGCAGAATACCATTATCTGGATGTACCAACGATATAAGACAGATATGTATTATGTATATATAGTTGAAGGAAGGTGGATGAATACCCTACAAGTATTGTATAGAGGGAGGACCAAAAAAATCAATGCCTAACAAGGTTGTTCAAAACAGTATTCACATCAATACTAATAATATCTGGAAGCTTAATAATTTTCTGACAAATTTCTGTTTCAAACCAAATGTTTAGTTTCCCATTGATTTTCTAAATGGTGTTTTCTAAAAAACAATGCGAAAATCGAGATTTTATAATGACGTAGGTATTGGTAAAATTTCTAAGGAATAATAAATGGGTTTTTAGAAGCCGCTGTGATGTATTACTCAATATAATTTTACCACAAATACAATTAAAGTACAATTGTACCACAAATCTAATAATACTGCATTCAAAAGTGCATTCATGAAATAACACAAAAGGCGGCTTTTGGCTTTTAGGACGACAATATTATGCTAATGGATTTTTTAATGAACTAAATGGGACGAGATTCAATCAAAAGCGGTATTCCCCGATATTACCATGTTTATTCTTGTTTTCCCGGGTATACCAGACTAGTTATTAGTAGTATGGTCTGTTATTTCGCTAATTTGACTAATTTATCATAAATTTCTCTCACCAATCGAAACAGTTACTTTTTTTTTAAATTTAATGAGACATTGGTGATCTTTCCAACAGCATCTTAAAATTCATGTTTATCGGCCATTCATTTCGGCGATAGGCGAAAATACGAGGTGAGATAAAACTTAAATTAAATGAAAAGGTTGAAAAACTTGTAGGGCATTTTCTAACAAAAGACAGGTTTCTTTTGACAGGATATTTTCCTCTAAAGGAGAATTCTTTTTATTTGGCACATCGCAGATCTTGTTTATTCGAATTATTCGAGTGTGAAAACATTAGGCGTGTCTTCAGTGAACCCTTCTGGCCGGCCTTTTGCTGGTAATACCAAAGATTTATTTCTTTATTGGACAATATTCCTTACGACACCTGTATACCTACATAATACATGTATCTTCGAAGAGTCAAAAAAGTACGCAGGCTATAGCTCCGCTGTAAAACTCATCTTTCTTACAAAATATTAGTTAGGTGAACCAAAAATACGTTTGTGTTTAAAGAAATGTTTCCCTGAATGATTCTTATTATTCCCTTTCCAAGATTTTTGAAGTGAAAACTTCTTTAGCACCGTTGTGATTTGAAACTACTAGCATTAGCCTGCGAGAGAATGAGATAGACTAATCGGTGTCCTCTTTGTGCGATGCTTCGTAGCCAATCGTTCTCCTCTTTGTGCGGTGCTTCGTAGAATAAAATGTAAAATAATTTTTAAACTTGATAACAATATTATAATAAAAAACCCCGACAATTATCCTACTTCTGATACCCTGCATTCGTCTCATTTTCTCGAAGTTTAGTTTTCTTAAAGTTTCACTTCTACCGCGCGTGAACTGCACGCTCTGATTTTTTTTCAATCTTAGTTTTTATAATTTATATTTTGGATTTTCCAAAAAAATATTAAAATTAATAAGTAATTACTTTTTTTTTCAAAACATTTCCCCTCAGGGGCTATGTCATCTTTGGGGATGCTGTGTGGAGGGTATTTTTAGGAAGAAAGTAACTGGGAAGTGGGAACTGGAAATCTGGGAAGGAAAAAGGTATGAGGAGTGGATGTATAAATCTATCCCTCCAATGCAAGGTGATGTTCCGAAAGAGTCCTGCTGGAGAGGTCAAAGGACCTCCCTCAAACTTTCTATCCTGATCTGACTTGCCACCGCCAAAACCCGGACAAAACTTATTATTAATTGTGTTTACCCCGTGAACCCGGGCTACTTCACCAAACACAGTGACCTGTGGCAGAGGTGTTAGTAATCCAATAAGTGGTTCCTGGGGCGGCGGTGCATGTGCGCATATAATTACATCTTGGGGGCCTATTGTAATTCATTCTGCCATAGTTCTCAAACAGAAAGACATGAATTGTGTTACAACGCCCACTGTGCTAAGGGATAAGTAGGGGGAATTTACACGGCTGTTTGCCGAAATAACATCGTCACGTTGCGTCCTCAAATATATTATGTGTTTTATGACTCGTGAAAAGAAACCGAATGTTTAACCACACATCGCGTAATACATATATTATGTATGCTTGGTTCAGGGCATCCCAAGAAAGCAACAGTCTAGACATTAGATAATTATTCTTCAATAGTTATCCAACTAATCTCAGAATATTTTTGTGACACCGCTCAATGGAGTTCGTACTGCCATAGGCCTAATAAAGTGCCTATATATGCTCCATGCCTAATAAGAGCAAAAGTCATTTCAAGCAACGTTTGATTCTGAATTGTGGTCTCTCACGTAGAGATAATGAGAGCATCAGCCATTCTATTGCTTTTGAAGTGAAAACTTCTTTAGCACCGCTATGCTTTGAAACTCTATGAAACGGAAACGAGCGACACTAAAAAAAGACAATCACATCAGTGGCGGTCCGTGAGTTTTCTATGATCTAGAGTGCTAAAATTGAAAAATACGACGTTATTGATATTGTTGCAACTGAAAATGAATTTAGTTTTTGTTTTCAAAATTTCAACTTTTTGTATGAAAATCTTTCAGTTTGCGGATGCGGCGAATTCCTTGACTGAAAAAATTCTAAAAAATCTTCATACAAAAAGTTGAAATTTATAAACAATATTACATTCGTTTTCAGCTACAACAACATCAATAAGATCGTATTTTTCAATCTTAGCACTCTAGCTCACTGAAAACTCACGGACCGCCACTGAAACACGTACATTTATAGGATTTAGACTGCAAGTGAATTAGATAGGAATAAAATATTTATTTAATTCTCGGGAACTCGGTTCCAATCTAAAACGATAAATCCACAGTCGCACGCAAGTCTCATTTGGTGCAGTGGTATAAAGCTTCTGACGAACCTCAGCGGCCAGCTTTTAGCAGATCTAGGATCGAAACCTATGAAATCAAAAAAAGTAATTAAATATATTTTTGTAAAATCGCCATCCAATCTTCAAACCACCCCAAAATGAACAGGCAAAAGAATACACAAAATAAAACGACATCTAGCGACTTCGAAGAAGAAAACAGAAATACTAATAAGATGATCAAATGTATAGGAAAAGGTGCACTGGAATTCGACAAAAAATATGGAAAAAATCATCCTTCACATTGATAAAAAAAAAGTGATTCAAAGTCTCCCCACTCTTGTCTACTTTATTTTTCTGAAGTTTTCACTTCTACCGCGTGTGAGTTGCAGACTCTGTTTTTTTTTTAATTACTTACGAGTATTTTTAATTCTTCATACTGGGTTTTGAACACAAGCGGTCAAAGAGGAAAACGTATTGCATTCGAATATTTGACTTCATTCTTATTTAATAAATAAATGATAATTTAATATTCACTTAAAAAAGGCCTACAAAAATTGCCGGGTTCCCCAATCTATAAAAATAGTGTTAAGTAAAGAAAAAAAAAATCTATCAGTGTTATTAATATTACTTCTTTAAATTCATGTTAGCTGGGCAAGGTGTATTATATGCCGTGAAAAATGCACCTTCACGTGTCAACAGGATGAACAGAATAACATTGTAATGGTGAAAAAATTAAACTGTGATTATTTATCGAATGCGTCAGAAAACAATATCGTCAAAACTTTAATGTCGAACTTTTTTCATGAAAGTTTTCATAAGTGAAGTTTAAAATTACCATTTGCGGGTGTGAAAAATCTCTTTAAGGGAGTTGTGCCGTGCGAAATCTTGTGATTTTATATTATGTTACACCAAAACATAAATGCCTAAACACCTACTGCGAAATTGGTCGCTAATCATTAATTTATTCTAAATTTACTAAGGTTCCTATCCATTAATATCTGTAGGTACTATGATAAAAAATATTTGTAAATTCTTAGATTATTATTGATAATAACAAAATTTTAAGATAAAATTGATGAACACATATGTTGGGATGTTAATAAAGCTACTTATTGGTGAAAAACATTAGGATGGTGAGAACTATTAGAAATTTTTTGAAGTGAAACTTCTTTAGCCCCGCTGTGATTCGGTTTTCGGATGAAACAGAAATGAAGATTACTGCACCTGCGACAAATCAGTTGCGCTCATTGGCCGCTTTGATTATGATGTCACTTTTAAAGTATTGGTTGAGATTGTTTTGGTAAGTTTCGCTTCTACCGCGTGTAAAATTTCACTCGATTTTTTTTATCGTTCTTTTGTAAAATTGTGTAATAATATTATAAATAATATTATGCTGCGCTGTTTATGTGAAATCCCACCCAAAAGGCAGATACAACCATACTCTTGCTTATTAATTCTCAGTGGCAGGACCAAATAAATCTACCGCCAGAGTTGAGGCATTTGCATAGGAAGGTGTTGCTTTCACGGCTGCATTCAACATTACAGTTTACCTTGTCTGGGCAGCGCAACTAGGATTAAGTGATCTTTGTTGTTCGGACCTCATCATTCTGCGTCCGTTTGGCAATTTGAGGAATACGAAACAATTATTATTATTATTACTATCGCCAACGAGAGTGTATTCCCTTTTGAACCCAATTTCCGGGAATTGTCTTATACAGCCAGTGCACGCTCGGAGTGCACAGTGTGATTTTCGTCAATCTAACGGATCTTAATTTCGGAAATTTTATCATACATGCTCAGGTCTATTTAAATTAGGCATTTCTGTGCGAAATAATATCTATATAAAGAGTAAAACAATAAGTACCATTGGGCGTGTTTCATCAGGTTAGGAAGGGGCGCTTAAGTGGTTTGGGCTTGTAGAGCGAAGAAGCGTAAGGAGAATAACACCCGATGGAGACATGTCACGATGAAGACAACCAAATACTTAAGTCGGTCCATGTCAAAAACCAGAGTAACAATATGTATATCTTCCTACCCCTGTTAGTTAGATCATAATTTTGCAAACATGAAAAGTAGCCAAGAACAATCAGTTCTCCTCCCAACTTGAATACATTGATTTTTCTCACAAGTTTTACGTGAGTCTTTGTTTTGTCCCCCATTAATCACGGAAACGGAGGAGAGGCGAGCAACCGCAGCCGCAGTAGTATTACAAAACACGAAACTCTCCTCCCGCATCCCGCATCCGCACCCCGCACCCATAAGTGCATAAGCTCTTACAGACATAAACAAGAAAAACAAACAAAAGCTCACTGAATGAACGCGAGGTGTGTGCACTGTGCCCATGGAGGGAAAAGCAGCCGCGGGCGAAATTATTTTTAACCTCCTGGCAATTTCACTTTCTAAATCACGGGCGGCGCGGCGTGACGTGACGCGCGCCATATTGCTTTCCGCGCCCGTCATAAATAATACGGCGGCACGCCACAAAAAACACTCCGCGCCACTGTCACCAGCTGGTTCTCCTACACTCTTGTAAACATATACATTAAATACATTCGATAGAGTCAATAGTAATAGACTGAGGGTGAAAGAGATTCAATAGCTTCGTAAAGACGGGCCGCGCAACGCACGTGAGCCGCTCCTAACTACCAAATAAGTTATAGGTACTTGAACATTGACGGGAAGGCCGAATTCACTATTATAGTAATAATTGGTTTCATATATATTTTTTTAAAGTAAAATTTCAGTAGCACCGCTGTGATTTGGATTTCGGATGAAACGGAAATGACGATTAGTGCACCTGCGACGCATCAACTGCGCTCATCGGCTGCTTTGATTATGATGTCACTTTTAAAGGCACCTATTGGTTGAGATATGAAACGGAAATTACGCTAGGTCTGCGCTCATTGGTCCCTTTGATTATGACCTCACTTTTCAAGTATTGGTTGAGATTGTTTTGGTAAAGTTTCGCTTCTACCGCGTATAAACTTTTTTTTTATGTTTATTTATTCATTGCTTTGAATGGTTACATCATTTGTGGATGAAACCATTAAAAGTAATGAATAAAGAAAAAAAAATTAAAAAAACTTTATTTTGCCGTTTTGTCCGTTCCTGTATTTATTTGCTAGTTGGGAGAGGCTCATGTGCGTTGAGCGCTTGAGAATATAATTAAATCTAGATTAAACTTTTTTTAAATGCAGCAAATACTTTATGTTTCGATAAACTTTGATGATCGATATACTTGACGGCTTAAACAAAAGTTGATCAAGCAACCCAACATAAAATTTGACATAACGTCGTGTCATTGTCAAGTCCGAGAATCTACATCAAATGGGACGGAAGTTCAATTCAGTTGTGGGAAATAGCGTATTTTTGTATTATCTATTTATAAAAGTTTGAACAGTTATTATAAGCCATTAATAGTACAAACGGCATTTTAATTACGGCATTCCACTATTTAACTGCACTTTTTTAAAACATTGTTTTCATTACGAGAACAGTTTCTTTATCTGAACATCTTCATGAAAACTTAGAATAAAGGAAATAATTAAGTATTTTTTTCTCATTATTGTTAAAAAATAAAACCTATGGCGCAAAATAATACTGCAATAGTTTGCTGGAAAAATAATATTATTACGGCAATTTGTCTTAGAAATAATCGCTGAAGAATTGAAAAATATAAATTTCCTACTGAAATTTCCGTCTAAATTTCCTACTGAAATTCTTTTTTCAATATTCAATGTGCCTATAATAGACACAATCTATAAAAAATATTCAATTCTTCAAATTTACAAAGAAATACAGTTAAATACTCGTAACTTCCAATTCAATACATCAGCAAGATACCAGAAAACTATTAAAATTCCTAAATTTAATACTAAGCACATCCAAAATTCCTATCTTTATCTGGGCATAATCTATTATAACAACCTCCCATTAAAATTAAAAACCATCGAAAATATGCAGGAATTTAAGCCCAAATTAAAAAATTACCTGAAACTGCTATAAAAGTCCCAAATATGTTTACTTTGTATCTTAAAGTCTGCTATTTTATAAATCATTTATTCCTTCTTTTTTCTTTCATTTCTTAGTTTCTAAATCTCTGAGTCTACTATTGTATAAATCTTGCGTTCTTTCTTACGTATCCTTTACTTACTTATTACAATAATTTTTGTTACTAGCTTACATGATTCTTCCATTTATAATGATTTTTTAATTTATATTATGATTTTTTTAAACTCTTCAGGATTTTTATTTTTAAATTATACAAGATTTTTTAACCTTCTTATTATTTACAATAGACGTTATTACTAACTTACACGATCATTAATTTACTAATTGAGCTAGAACTCCCTCACCAAACACAAGAGCATTGTCTCTTTATGGTGAGGAAAGGCAATTTTTTGTTAACCTTATGTAACTGTGTAACTATGTAACTGTTGTAACTTCATATGTATTTTTAATAAACATTGCCAATAAAAAAAAAAAATTTAAAAAAAAAATATATATATATATATATATTTTTAAATTTATTCATTGTTACCAAGTTTAATATGCAGATTTCCATTTTTTGTTTTGTTTTATATGTTCAATAATATTATTATTATTTTTATAAAAATCATCTATTTGTCAAAAAGTTCTGATGTGTAAATATTATGACGCGTGAAAGTACCTACATAGAATTGGTATAAATATGTCGCCAGTAAGTGGCCTAACCACGGTTTGAGAAGGCGAAAAAACTGTCACGCGTAACAGTAATTTCAGAGCAGAACTTGTTTATAAAAAAACTTTTTTTATAGCTGAATAATAATATTATTGAATATATGAGCATAAAAGGAATAAATATATATATATTTTAAATACTATTATACTGTATTTATCCTTGAAATTCAACCTTTTATATCTATGAAAAAAGGCACCATAAGGTATATATATATACACTCGTATATATATATTTCTAAGAAAAAAAATACATTTATATCGTAAATGTAAAACGAGGGGCTATTTTATTGTAGGTATTTCGTTGAAATCGTTTCGTTTAATTCCTTCAATGAAATTCATAGATTAACAAGTTAGCAAAAAATAAACTTTACATTCCACAAGCTACTAACATTTTTACTAATTAAATTCCAGCATCTTAACCACCGATCAAAGCGCATTAAAATCAGTGTTTGAATTCCGAGTGTAAGCCATTTACACAAATTGTATATCAAAGAGATGATTCTGGGAATTTTCTTCGAAATTTGCCGTGTTCAATTCATTTTCCGCGGAGTGATTAATTGTAATTACATACTTTACGGTGAAAATAATTGAATGAAAAGAATTGCACAGAGATGAATTTCTAACAGTTAGAACACAAATCCTGATCATAATGATTTCACACACATTACAGTTCATTAGTATACGGTAATAATTACCCATCGTATTATGCAAGCTGGATGAGTGTAATGTTTATGAATGATTCCGTATGTCGCAGCTGACTAGGAGTATTGATAGATAAAACAAAAACACCTTCCTTTTAGCGGTCTATTTATACTATATCTACCCATATATTATTATCTTCCAACAGACTTGTTTTGTTTATAATTGTTTACGTTTCGTATTCATACGACTTCCGACCCAGGTGTTGTTTCTTTTGTGCTTCTTTTACCACCGAATAAATTCTAATTACCACCAGTCTTCTAAATAAATAACAAAAGAAAAGAAGGATAAAAATGTAACTGTAAAATCATGTAATATGTTCGTAAATAATCAGATAAATAACCTAGGAAGACATTTGTGTACAGCGCCTTTGAAGTATTTTTTTTTTCACAAAAACGGCGCTGTACAAATTATCCATATATTACTCTTTAATTTTACTACATTTCTCGAATCTCTTGTTTTCACTTGAGCATTCAACCTAAACTTTATTGACTCTTGTTTTGTTGTAGTTGTTGCTTTACAAAAGTGGGTACTTATTACTTTTATATTGTTGTATAATAATTGTACACAGTTTGAACCGTAAATAAGTTTGAAACGTAAGTCTGAACCGTAAGTGTTGAAAACACACTTATCTGACATTTTTGTTTTTTCCTCTCGAAACGCAAATACTTTTTTATTATTAATTAAAATGAAATAGAAGAAGACAATACTAACATGTACACCTAACGAAAGTATGAAAAAGAAGACACAGAAAAAAAGACAAGAAAAGAAATTCTGGGTTTGAGTTCATGTTGCGTTACCCTTTGAAGTGAGAACTTCTATAGCACTATTGTGATTTGAAACTCGATGAAACGAAAAATAGCGACACTAAAAAGAGACAAACACATACATCTACAGGATTTAGCCTGCGAGAGAATGAGATAGTATAATCGGTCTCATCTTTGTGCAGTGCTTCGTAGCCGCCTATCGATCTCCACTTTGTGCAGTTCTTTGTAGCCTCCCCACTCTTGTCTACTTTAGTTTTTTGAAGGTTCACTTTTACCGCGTGTGAACTGCACACTCTGATATTTTCTTTTAAATCTGTATTGATCACAATTACATGGATTTTCTGGTCAGGAGGGGGACGGAAGGTGGTCAGGAGGAGGTTTTTCCTGAAGTAGAACCTAATTGAATTCATGGTTACAACCTTAAAAAGTAATTATAACGAGAGTTATTCCGTAACAAATTGAATATTAATCATTATTTTGTAATTTTTAAATTAAATTTATTGTTTAATTTTATTTATTTTTTTCTAAATATGACCTAATGAAGTCAAACAAAAATGCTATGTTGAATTAAAACCAATGCACAGGTATGCATCATTTACCGGTTTCGACAGAACTCTTTCATTCGTTAGGAAGAAATAAAGCTAACTGCAAAAATAGAGAACGACATAAAAATAAACAATCAATGCGTCAAGAAGTGAAAAGAGGGTTTAATTTTTTTATTATTGCGTTTATACTTTAAAGTACGTAATATAAATTTAAAAAAAAAACAATAAAATGTTGGCGCGGGCAGCAGGACGTGAGGCAAAAAGTCGATTTTAAATATGGTAATTTTATTCGAAGCAATGTCAAACACGAGCGCAAAATCCCTCATCAGACGTGTCCGAAATGTCAACTTGCATGTTTACTCATCACACATTGAATATATTTAACAATGAATAATTTATTATTCGACTGGTATCAGCAGAGGAGCTATTTGATAATAAAAATTTACCCATTAAAATTTAAAATCCAATTTATCGCTTGCCTCGGATAAAGAGTAATTGCGTTAAATACCTTCACTAGTTTTTTATACTGTTACAAAAGCGAAAATTTATTATGCAATTATTCATCCACTATTCATTATTTAATGGAGAGTATCAATAGTACTAGCAAAATATAAAAACAAACGTAAAAAAATGGTATTATTTTAACTCGCGATATTAAGCTTTTATACGTTTTAGTATTTTTGGAATGAAAGTAGCGAAAATTCCAACAAAAATGCAATGCTGCAGCTTTAAAAAAACAATGTTGGCCACATTTTTTCGACTAACACTTTTACGGCGAGGTAACTCGACTGCGGACTGTTATTTTCATCTGCATTGAAAAACGATTCGCTCAAGTGGGATATCAATAACGGACTGTAAAACGGGAGATGATTAATAACTCATTTTCGTGATGATTTATCACAGCAAATTAAAATCAATTTATCACGTTTACAAAACAAGAATGCAAGAAATTTACCATATATTCCCGTAATATCAAATTCACAGCAGAAGTTAGAAAAAAAATATTATTTGTACTGTGTATATATTATTTGCCATCCAATAACATGGAGGACAATAGATTCCAAAATAAACCCTAGACCATGTTTCATAAATTAAATTTATCATGGAGGTGTTTTGAGACTATACTATGGCTAATAGGATAATCTTTTAGGACTGCACTTAGGAGGGGAAAGACATAAAAAGAGGAAGGAAGCATAACTAATATTTGCCTTTATTAGCAACGTTTCGATTTTTAATTGTGCAGCCTCACCAAGAAGATTCTGAGAGAATCTTCCATCTGGCAGCGAATTGTTGATGGATAATATATTTTAATTAAATGAAGACAATATTACCGAAACTCAATCGAAAATCTGGAGACAGAAAAATCAGAAAAAGATATTGGCACCTCTGGGACACGAACCCAGGACCTTCGGCTTTACCTGTGGCTTCGGCCACACTCTACCAACTAAGCTATGGTGTCTCGATCCGATTCGGTCATATTTAACTGAAGCATACTTCGACCAAGAACTACCAACATTAACTTCATTTTCTTAACGCATATTTTATTGGCTGCTATCTTTATGTATGTTTGCAAGGTTCAAACCCGAACTAAATGCTATCTAGATAGTTTCTGGATATTTTTATCCATTTTATTTTTAATACGAGTCTAGGATGAATATTTTATTAAAAATAAAAATAAAAAGGAAACTAATAGTTATACGGATTAATACTAAAAAGCAATCATAGTTTTTGATTGGAAAATACATCAAGGATAAGGGTAAAATTGAATATTACAATTTGAGGTTTTACTCTTAAAGTTAAAAAAAAAAAAAAAAAAAAAAACTCATTTTTACTGTCCATTACCAGGAAACTTAATTTTTTTCATAAAGCTCAGAGGATATCAAAGGACATTAAGAAAAGGCTTTGATTCACAATTTGAATTATTAATAAATTCTCGTCGCTCGGCCTGCCATTGTGCAAACGGCTCGTTTAAATGAAATAATGCAAAAAGTGCGAAAGGGTCCTCATTCATTCTCATGCTCAGTTCAAAGGGCCGGGGTTGGAGTCTCGAGGGCGGCGATAGGCCATCGGGACATCGGGAGTGCCGGGGGGCAGGGGGCGACGCGGCGGTGCGCACCGTGCACAAAACACTGCAAAACAAAGAAAAGGGCCGATGGCCGATTGTGGTTGCCCTGGAATACTGAAAGACGTCGACAGAACCGGCTTTCTGGAGATTCGTGCCAGGACAGGGGTCATCAATTATTGTCATTTGTTCCTGAGCTGGTGATGGTTATTCATATGCTAGACGACTGTGCACTTTGCAATAACACTCAATGAACGGTGTGTAGACCATAGTCAGGTACAGCAGACGGTGTAAGAAAAAACACATACAGGACTGACTTCACCAAACAACTAAGCAAAAACTAAAATTAGTTAATGTTGTACCTTTACCAGCATCAGTTTTAGAGAGTTAAAAGTTTGCATAATTAAGTCACACACTAATACCTAAAGAACGTTCCATGTACTTAAATAATTAATGTTCTTCATACAGGTACACTTGATTATTTATACGCATAAGTTAACGTATTAAAACAATATTAAATATAAAGTTTTATAATCATACATTTGTAAATAATGTTAGTTAGTGACTTTGACAGTTTGACGCACCTCTTAAATTGCGCTGGGGGAGAACTGTGATCAGTGATCAGTCATGTTGGCGATTTTGCAATTTGATTGGTAAAAACGTTAGTCTGGCCGAATCTACGGAAACTGGACCCTCGCTCAATACGACCAAACCACGAAAATTCTTAACTAAAAGTGAATGAAATTCTTAACTAAAAGTCGATTGGTTTTTACATATATTTTGCAGTTGAAATGACCCTTATGGGTTAGACCCATTGAGGACAATGTACACGTACTGTAATGCTTTCAAAAATTCAGAACGACATCGGTTACCTATCCCTGGGCTAGACAAAATGACGGAATATGCACAACGACCACTTGCATTCCTCGAGTGGGACATTTATCGGCAATCGGGGAGGTGATGGGGAAGTAAGGTGGGTGGTGGGGGATGTTGGGTTGCGGCGGCGAGTTGACGGCGGAGATAAGTGATTTACGGCGTGTACACGGGACACCGGAAATACTACATTTTCACTTTTTCCTTTTATTGCAATTGGAATAAGATTGCCGAGACCGCAGTCTTGGCGGAATTTATCGAATCTGGTCACAACGACTGGGAACTTGAATGCGCCCGGGAAAATGACAAAAGAGCAGCAGATATTAACACGATACGACATAATATGCATTGTCCGATGGAATACATTTTAGATGTCACTATAGGTGGGGATGGAATGGGTTTCATGTGACAAGTAATGTTTAAGTTGTTTGAATTTATTGTTTTAGAATCCTTTTCATAAACTTAATGCATCCTTGCATCTCTTTTTCCTCTTTCATATTATCCGGGCCTCTTCAAGAACTCACAAAATTAAATATCTTCCTACATCCCTTTCCTATGCCCACTCTAAATCCACCAAATTAAAGCAAAATGAAATAGGTCTAGCTTATGCACGCATACACCAGTGGGCCTCCTCAGCAATTTTGGACGCAGCGAGCCGGCTAACCCCGCACGGCAGGGGGCATGTTTGCGGACTCAAGTCAAGGCAAAAACTATTCAAATGCGAAAATAATAGCGAGTATACATTTGAACATCTATTACAGCATCCACGTTCCTCTGCGAAAACATACTCCCAACAATAACCAGTCTAAACCCTCAAATTAAAGCGATCTTCTTTTGAAATAGGTCCAGCCTATTGACGCATAAGCCAGTGGTCCCCCCAGTGATGTCGGAGGCACCGAGCCAGCCAACTACAGCACGTTAGTAGGTTGCCGAACGCGGGGGCATGTTTGTGAACGCGACTCTTGAAAAGCTCAGTGCAGTGATTTGAAAAGCGACCGCTAAATCCGAGGAATCAGCGCACGGGGAATTATACCTACAATTTTCGCATACCTGCCAGTATAATCGACGACAAATGAAATTTCAATGATCTGAGACGGAATCAATGAAATTTATGTTATTTTTTTTTAATAGAAGTTCAATCTCTTCAAGATTGCCACTTTTCTATGATAAATAATTATATAAACCCATGAGTTTCGAGTGCCCAGAGCCCAGAGAAAAAATATGTCATTCCCATATAAAGAATGATGTCCCGACTAGCTGATCTACCTGATCAATAAAGATCGTCAAGATCATTTCAAGCAATGTTTCAACACTAAATGGTGTATGTGTTTTCCAAACCTAAAATATGAGGGAATGGTTTAGTTAGAAGGGAGTAAATACAATTTGGGCGGTAAAATAAACTATAGATACAGTTGTGCGTGGGTCGAGATTAGATTAGATCACCAAATTAAACAAATATAAATTATAGAGATGCAAATATGATTTGGATCAAAAGAATTGTGTAGTGTTAGCACGCTATGAGGAAATTTATGTGAAAAAAAATGTATTTTAGAAATAGACATGTGTTGTAGAAACAAATATGTAGTAGAATAAACTACTGTTCAAACAAACGATTCCTATTATATGATACTATATGACGGTTGGATTGAAAGACAGTACCAAGGTCGTCCGACATGTGGTTTATGGTACGCTCCACCCCTCCCCCTGCCCTATTTACTCCAGCGGAAACACTGACTCGGATATTTATATTTGTTACATAAATACACACACACTATTTATAAAATTTTATGAAGATGCGATATTGGCAAAACACCAGATTGGTGTCAAATGACTAATGCCCGGGTTTTCCTAAATACAAATCATTAGGCCTTGAGACTAGTACTGAGCGCTGGACACAGACATACACCTACAGTGATCCCGACATCTTAGCAACTTACATATTTCTTATGCAGTACTTATTTCCCATTCATGAATTTTGTGGCACATGTCTCACACATTCGCAGGTCACGCAAGGATTATGGGTGTTTTATTATTTTTAAAGAAAAATCAACTCGGTTTGGTAGTGTCCTGATATTTTTAACAGAAAGTTTTGATGTTGGTATGATTTGTTTTCGTAAATTTATCTATGTTCCTAAATCTCAATGTCGGAAGTAGATAGATAGTATCATATTCACATGGGTACCGTCTCATTCATACTTTTCTGTTATAAGTATCAATATTCTTAGGTTACGAATAACCCAACCAGAAGATCTATTCTTTATCTTTTGTGGATACGGAAACTATTCCTTTGCGTAATCGACTGTTAAACTTCTTAGTTACATGGTTAAACTTGTGTGATTTTCTATGGCTGTCAATTTCTTTTTCGATGGGTATCGTGGGCAGATGCCAGCCAGCTTCATGACTTTCCGAGGTGGTCGTGCCTGTTTCGCGCACGCATGTTCCTTAAGTCAGTAGCGTTTTGGGTCGCATTGAAGCAGGATATGAGTAGGTACAGTGAATCCTAATTTGAAAATAAAAATTGGTAGGTAAATTACTGTTTTTCGTGCTTTTTCTTAAATTTTGTCATCTGCTATCGACATGTTTTCTTACCGATGTGTGCTATTGTGTAACCAACTGAGTCAGAGCGATGTGGTCTATGATAATTTTTGGTAAAATATTGTTAGTTACACGGTTGCAAAGTGATAATTCTATTAAAGATAACCACTACTGATTTGAACACTTATCTACGGTATGCGAATACTTACCCCGCACGTGGGGTAAGTGTTCGTAATCGACATGCATGTAAACATTTTTATATAACTTTTTGATTTATAAACTACAAAAGGTTTTTATGTTTGTTTGAGATGCCTTATGATCAATCATATCAATAAACAAAAAAATGAGCAAAATACCTAAAGCGTTTTAATACAAAAATCCCAATGTAAAAACTGCGTACGGTTACCCCACGTGACTCTACATTAAATGAATAAATAATAAGTACCTACATACATAAATAATTCCTATTTTAAACGATCTAAACTAAAATATGAGACAGCTGAAATCCCTGTAAAAGTTAATAACATCCATATAAAAATCAAACAAATTTGACACGATTACGTATGAAATCGATTCCGTATTCTTCCCACGACCAAAGTAAAAAAACTGGAACTGTTGTTTGTGCAAAAATTTAGGACTTGTAGAGGATTACATCCTCATCCCCAGGGGGCTAACCCGACGCTTTGGACCACTCGTCTATAAACTGATATTTGATTAATTTGACTGACCATACCACGAATTATCAAGTTGGTCTACCTAAATCATCCTCGTGTCGCGAGCGTTGTTGGGTTGGTTTGGCTGACCAGGAGATGAACATCATTCATGGAAATGCCACATCCAAAGCCCTCGAGCTGTATACCAACCGCACTATTGACCAAATACACACCATCAATTGGATATATGTACGTACGGTAGGGTGAGTCATCAATGTATGAAGGATTCGTTGTTGCATATCGTTCTCTCAGACGTCTCGAAAGTTGGATTAGTATTATTTTTTAGAATTCAATCGAATTTTAAGTTTAGAGATTTAGTACCACTTATGATCGTACACCGAGGCAAATTATAGTGATTTTGTGAGAAACTCGTGCTATAAAATTTAAAATAAAATACAATAATCTATTAGTTTTTCCTATGTTATGGTTTCGACTAAAATCTCTAAAAGCCGGCTGCCATTTGGTTATACTTAAGAAAGTAGGTTCTAATCACAGAAGAGAAAAACCGATAGAAATGTGTAGTGTGTGACCGTGTTGCTCCGGTTTATGAATGGTTTGGAGTTTATTTGGGGTTGTGAAAGTTTTGAGGTTGTGAATTCTAGTAAATTGGATGTAGTTTTAATGTGGAAATAATAACTAAAAGTGTTTATTTTTAGTGTTTGATCCTCTTCCTTGCGCCATGTCTTCCTCGGGGGTCCCCGACTTCTTCTACCATTCGCGTCCACTTCGTATAACTTAACAAGGGGGCATACATTAATTACATGAGCTCAAAAGGGGGGGGGGGGTCCAGCAAAATCTCACGCTACTTGAAAAGAATATATGAAGTGGCTCAAATTTATCTCACCAGGGGGGGGGGGGGCTAACACCCCTTTCTTCGTTTGTCCGATCTCTATTCCCAAAAAATTTAAGCATCCTTTCCATAATATTATCAATTTCGCCTATGTATACGCCTTACTTTAACACGGATTATATATGGCTGATATCCCCGGTATTGTACGGGCTTCGTACAGGGTTTTTCGAAATCGGATGTAGACATTAATTTTCCTCTCTTCAAATGTGCATAATTTCATCAAAAATATCGAAACTCTGCTTCAAGGGGTGGCAAAAGGGGATGGGATGGAAATGGTATTTCGAAATCTCATTAACGGCTTATACAGAAGGACAATTGTGCAAAGTTTCATCATCCTCGGAATAAAACTGTAGATTAGTATGCAAATCAACATCAAATCCACGCCGCCTGCCTGTCAACCCGGCCGCCACAAATAGACAATTAAATTTATATGTAGGTTAGAAAAAGTGTCAAATACAGATAACAATAATAAAAAAATTAAGTACACAATCCTCTTTCGAATATTTTCCCACTTAACCATTTTTACCCTTCTAACGACCATGTAATGCCTTAGCCTTTCCCCCCTCCTAGGGGCACCAAATGTATCAAAATTTAAAAAAAGCGTTGACGGCCCACCCTGTAATACTGTAAACACAAGGTGGGGGGTCTGACCAGATGAATGGAGGGCCCACAGATGAATAGACAGTAATGGACACATTTGCATCACACTCCGCATCACCGGGGCCAATTGGCTGTCACTTGTAACGCCGGGCACGGGGGATCATTACTGCACTTCCATGACACTACCGATAAGAATCGCAGTCATCAACGTTTAAGAGTGATGACATCTGCAGGACAATTGGGTGCTGAGAAATCAGCAATAATTCTTTATTGACTGCACGTAGCGAAGTCCTGTTTAAACGCAATCGTTTTGCATTTTGTCTGTCCCTAAATTTGTTTGTATGTTCCTGTTCCGTTCAAGAGTGTGAATGTTTCGATGGTTCAGTAAAAATTCTTTTTTCAAATGTGAAATCGTCGTGTTTATTCGGACTTATATCCGCATTTTTTTCAATATTAATTTACCTACCTGCATGAAGAAAGTTTTATTGGACAAATTGTATAATTCATATTTGAAAAAAAAAGCAATGCTACATAAAATATATGGTTTGTAATTAAGTAGTAAATACGTAGGTAATATATAATTTATATATGCTGAAAGAAGTCAATGAAAAAAAGGACTAAAAGATACCATTACTTTATTTAAATTAAAAATAATAGTTTGTAAGTAATACTTTTTATAGTCGCAATTTTTTTTTTAAATACCAGTGTATAATTAATTACCTGCGCACTTAAGAAGGTACCTACTTACAAATCTTATGATTGCAGAGGAAAGAATGGTTTTGATTTATTAACCCGGCGAGAATGGGGGTGGAAAATTGTTACACGGAGAAGGGGGCCGGGTAATTGTTACCGGAATAGACAATGTCACACATTTCAGCATCTATTTAAGGAAATTAATATTATTCGTTACGAGCATTGTGTTACTGTTATCAATGTAATTAAACACCAAAAAATCTTAGAAATAAACTTTTTATCACAGGAACAAGGCTTTGAAACTTAATGTTTAAAAAAATCAACAAATTTTGACTTCTTCCAGCAAAATCAAAGTTAAACATAACAATTATCAGTCTTCGATTGTTTAAATGTTCCTTTTATGAATCTACTAACATAAAAAATTACGGAAACAGTCGAAAACACTAATTAACAACAAAAACAACAATAATTAACATAAACCACGCATAAGAAACTTGGTGCAAAATTTTTACATCGAATGGATTGCATGGGTAATAATTACCCTTTTCAAGTTTTGGCACGTGTAGCTCAAAACGCGGCTAATGCCCGACTGATTTCACGCCAGAAACTTGTCGAGGCACTCAATAACTCCAGCTACTGAGAAAAGCGGAAACGTCGCATAAACAGTTTTAAAATTATAGGCAAACTTAAAAGGAGCGGTAATCTTGACACAGCCCCATCTCGCCGGGTTAAATAAGAGAAAATTAGAAAAAACCATTTTGAGCGCGAGATCTAACTTCATAAAAATGCGTGTGTATAAGTGCCACCGAAATATGATAGAATGCATTGTCATCGACAACGAGTCTTTCTGCCTATTTTCAGCTCGATCGGATGTCGGGAAGTGGGTTAATTTCCACGAATTAATTCATTCATTCATAAAATCAAAATCGAAAATAAAATAGGGGCCGTCTGTTTCAACGCTCGCTAAAGTAAAAGTATTGCAAAAACCAGTTACTAAAGTTAAATTTCACCAAAATGCGTTTTTCAATCAATTTGACAGCTTGTTTTACGTTACTTTTAACTTTTGTATTTACTTTCCGAAAACCGATAGTTACTCTAGAGTTACTCCGCCATATTGGAATATTTGACAGCTCTGTTCGAGGTAAACTACGAAATTGCGTGCTTCAACATTGATTACTAATATACTAATCAGTAATCATGATAAATATTGTAGAAGACAATGATAGTGACGATTGACAATGAATTCCTCGTCCAATATGTCTTGAAGCGAAAACCAAAAACATTTCGACCCCGCGTCAATAATTTGGTTTTCTTAGCGCGGCACCGCATGTCGAAAAAATCTTGCTGTTGAACAGAATCAATTCTGATATCGACATATTTAGCGTTACCTTTTAAAAGTCAAGCTTAATTAATGGATGTATCGCAAGTTTTACAAGATCTTCAAATCAATTTTGATAAACATTACAAAAATATAACATTAGTAGGTAGGGCCTGAACAGAATCGTTTCTGATATCGACATATTTAGCGAGTAAAGCTGTCTTTAAAAGACAAGCTCTATTAATGCTAATATATTTTGTACACCTACTACTTACGTTTAATGTAATACTCTCACCAACGGATTTTGAAAAAGGTATAAAATGTATGTTTTTCTAACGTTTTCGATACCATAAATAAATTGAATTGAAGATATCATAAAATACGTAAAATATCACGTTCAAGGAGATTTCACAACTACGGGAAAGTAAATTACATTCACATTGTTACATGTATTTTAATAGGTCGTCATTTATTTGTAAATATTCATACAAATACTTTTTTATCGGAACAAAGCTGTCAGATCCTATGACGCGACACAAAATACAACCGGATATTTTCATATTTTGACAGTTGTTCTGATTTAGTTTACTGTGTTGCCGCACCAAAAAATCTTTTGATGCGTTTTTCCACATAATACTGACGAATATTCTACTTTTTAGAATGGCCATACTGACAAATATTACTTTAGCGAAAATACACTTGAAACAGCGCGCGGTACTATTTAACACCCTCGTTACTTTAACTGACAGTTAAAATTTAATTTTTCGACACGATTTAACTTTCTGTTGAAACAGACGGCCCTAGATGTATTTAAAAACGTTTCACGTGTCCGCTAAAATTGGAAAAGTTATCGATTAAGAGATGTAGGTAGAGTGTTATAACACCTCAATGCTTATTACACGAAATCAATACTAATGTCGCAACATTTTGTTAATGTAGTGTGTGTGTAGTACCTTTGAGCAGTCTTCACAAAGCCGATCGACCAAATAATGAAGTGCCGTAAATCTGCTCACAATACTCGTACGTAAATAAACAGTGCTTTAAAATTCCATACTACATGAGTTAGAGAACGCGGCCCGTATTACGTGGTACTCGAGCATCAGCATTGCGAGTGTGTGCTCATTAAATGTGTTTTAATTTGGGGTACTAGACATAGTGCTTACATATTAACGTAATAACAAGGCGGTACGGGGATAGGTAGATCGTGCTAGTGACAGTCCTTGATTTATAACCCGGAGCGGTGCTGGCCTGCTTCTACCCAAAACATACCTCCCCTCCAAACGTACAACGTATACTACATATATTATTGTAATAATTAATAATGTATTACTCCTCGAAAAATCTAAATTTCGGGAAAATTAAACAACGTCATGCAGTAATTGATAGAATAATAAATTGTTCCGAGAGCTGTCAGTAACTACATTTAAAAAAAACTAAACAATCTTGCCTAAGCTGGCAGGATTGTTTTTGAAGTGAAACTTCTGTAGCCCCGCTATGATTTGGATTTCGGATGAAACGGAAATAACGATTACTGCACCTGCGACACATCAAATGTGCTCATTTACCGCTTTGATTATGATGTCACTTTTAAAGGCTCCTATTGGTTGAGATATGAAACGGAAATTAAGCTGGTCTGCGCTCATTGGTCGCTTTGATTATGACCTCACCTTTCAAGTATTGGTTGAGATTTTTTTTGGTAAACTGCACTAGATTTTTTTTTCAAATATGTAGGTACGTGGCTCATAATACAAAACTAACTAAAAAAAACAGCAAAAGATGAACTTTTTATATCTGGGGATATCTAAATAAGGAGACCGGACAACTCAGAATCATTTTCTAAACATTGGAAAGTTATCAAAAGTGATAAAAAATATATTAAAAAATTGGTCACGTTAGGTAGGGTTAGCCATTTTTCAAAAAAAAATTGACAACTTTTAACGACTTTTCAAAGGGGTTTTGAATTGCGTGATTCTGAGTTGTTATGAAACCCTAAATAAATAAGGTCAAAGAACCTTACAATACAATGGCTTTTACACTGATCTATTTATCTCTCTGATTTTTCCTGTACTTTGTATCTGATTATTTATCCATTTTTTGTGTTTTTGTTTCTTGTTACTTTGTACTATGTATTTGCTTTACTAGACGAAATCCGCAATGCACCGCTCAATCTATTCTTCATCTTCTGACTGCTCTCTCCCATTCGAACTTGTCTACTGTTAAGGTGCAGCTACTTCCTTCATCTATTCCATTCGTAAAGCACAATTAATATCGATCCCAAAATAAAATGAACTATCACTGAATTGTGCATCAATACCTCTTACAAACCCTTTTCAAAAGAGGAAACTCGAGAGCTGTACTTGGTACGGCTAAAGGTTTAGCTATCGGTGGTGTTGATTAATCCTCCGAGTTCAACAAATAAGTCGATTGCTTTTGGATCACGACAGACTAATTGATACAAATCCTGAACCCCTCGTCGCAAGGAATACTTAAATGTCAGATTCAGCGATAGGGAAAATTAAACACTACTAGAAAAGAAAAATTTATAAAAGTTTTAAAATTTACTAAAATATGTAACTAAGAAAATGTACGTGTCTTGACTCATATATTCAACTGGCCATGGAAAAACGCAGATGATATTATGTACACACATTGACCGCTAAAAATCAATTCCTAGAATTACTAGATAAGAACTTGAACCCATTTAAAAAAAAAGTTCAAGATCGACTTTCTCATGTTGACCTTCAATATTGAATTAATTACAAGTAAATAACATATTTTAAGGTTAGTTTTTATGGTCACAAACGCATGCCGCACTTGTTTAAAGTTTTCCATTGTCTGAATATCCCGATCCGCGTTTTTGAGGTTATGAATTCAAATGTCAGAAATGTCAGAAAAAAATTGAACTTTACCGCACATTATTTTATATTATACTAGCAGACCCGGCCACACGTCGCTGTGGCTAACGAAACACAACGCCATTACCCAATCTTTATAAAACCGACCGTGCAACTTGGAATCCCAAAAACGAACGCGATATCCATAGTTATACTCGAACCTCACAAGTTTTTCTACAAAAAATTAAACAAGGTCTTACGCGGTACGAGAGAAGTGACAACCCTGCTCGAGCTAACATTAAGACACTGTATACACGTATTATAGAGGCCCTGCGAAGCGCCGCGATTGCCGTATTTAACAATCGTAAACGAAGATTGCAACGACGTAAACAAATCTGTGGATGGAATGATTTTGTCGCACAAAAATACATAGAATCAAGACGTGCAATGATGATATGGATTGAAAATGGCAGGCCTCATGAGGGCTCAATTGCGGATGAACGAAAATTAAAGCGTGCTGCGTTCAAACTAGCACTGAAAAAATGCCAAAACGACTGTGAGCAAATTCAAATGGACAAAATAGCAGGAGTCGTAACATAGTCGTGATTTCAAACAGTTTTGGCTGAAGACAAATAAACACTGCAACGTGAAATGTAAAATTCCGTGCAACATAAATGGAGAAACAAACACTAAAGCAATTGCTAACATTTTTGCAGATCACTTCTCCATCTCTACTCCGACCTCACCGAACACTGCAAGCATACCACCACCTAGTCCTATCCTAAATGAAGACAGTGGTCTTTTGATCACAGCAGACATGGTCAACACCGCCTTGAGATACATGAAAGCTGGAAAATCAGCTGGTCACGACGGATTGAGTATCGAACACATCAAACACGCTGGAGGACCAATTCTTCAACTGCTGGCGAGTCTGTTTACCGACATCTTAAAGAATGGATACCTACCAACTGACATGACAAGAACAATAATAACTCCCATTCTCAAATCAAAATCGTTGGACTCTACCTCCCAGGGTAGCTACAGACCGATTTCAATTGCCACCACCATCGCACGAGTATTCGAACGTCTACTACTAAACCAGATCGGTCCCATCTTGGAAACTAAGGACAACCAAATGGGCTTCAAAAAGCAAACGTCTACCGATACTGCTATATTTACTGTGAAAAGAACCCTGGAATACTACAGGAATAAAAAGACCACCACGTACGCATGTTTTCTAGATCTGAGCAAGGCCTTCGACAGGGTTTCTCACCCTCTACTATGGGGTAAACTAAGGGAAAGAGGCATATCACCGGCGGTGATACATATCCTCGACTCGTGGCATAGACAGCAGGAAAACTTAGTAAGGTGGAAAGATGGACTCTCCGAACCTTTCCTCCTGAAGAGCGGCGTTAGACAGGGAGGATGCATGTCCCCGATATTGTTCAACCTGTACATGGACGAACTCACCGACAGGCTAAACAATGCAGGGGTAGGCTGCCAAATTGGAGGACAGTTCCTGAACAACATCAGTTATGCGGACGACATGGTATTGATGGCACCATCCATAAGGGGCCTACGTATTCTTTTAAAGATCTGCGAAGAGTTTGCTGAAGAAACAAACATGCAATACAACCCCACTAAAACGGCTCTACTGGTCGTAAGATATGGACAAGGACCAAAAAATATTCCTCCAGCTACCCTGAATGGTGTGAACCTGCAGGTGACTGAAGGAACTAAATACCTTGGACACATAATCACCAGTAATCTGATGGACGATGACGACATCGATAGGCAAAGAAGAGCTCTCAGTGTAAAAGCTAACATGCTCAGTAGAAGATTCCGCCTTTGCAGTACTGCTGTAAAAAGGACGCTCTTCCTTTCCTTCTGCGCAACACTGTATACGTGTGAACTCTGGGCAAACTACAAGAAGAGTAGTATAGAAAGACTTCGGGTTCAGTATAACAACGCCTTCCGCATAATGTTTGGTCTCCCCAGATATTGCAGCGCTTCCCGGATGTTCACGGAGGGGCGAGTTCCTGGCTTTGCAGCCCTTATTAGATCCAGGGTGGCAGGAATTAGGGAAAGGATAACCAGCTCTGGAAACATCCTCGTCATGGAAGCCCGCCTCAGTCCATCATCCAGTATTGATGCACACTGGAGAAAAATACTGGCTCCTTACGTGCTCACAGAATCCTGAAAGCTTAATATTATTATTTCATTTGTTTTTCCTGTTACTACTATTAGCTTATTATCTTTTTTTTGTTTCGTGTACATTCATATCCACCTTCTTTTTCTTTTTTTTCTTTTCAAATACTTTGTACATGTATGTGTATATTACCCTTATGGAATGTGTGGGATTGCACTCTCCTCCCCACATACTGGAATAAACACTTATTTATTTATTTATTTATTTATTTATAAAATCCACACCACCCGCTTGCCAGCTGCCCGCTGTCTGAATTGAATATTTGAATTTATCGGCTTTTCTCTACTATAATATGCATGTATTATACATATAAACTAATTAACTCGCCACTAATTATACAATGCTTGCAATGCAACACTGGATATTTGAAAAGGGAAAATCAAATACCTACTTACTCTAGGACATCTATTTTCCAATTTCTTCCGTAGAACGAATTTCAAAAGTGACTATAGTACGGCCCGCCAGCCGTTTTAAATCGCACAAAAATATGCTTTCTTTGAATTTCTCGGCTTTTCTCTAATATAATTTACATGTATTATACATATAAACATTATGAAAACCGTACGAAAATCCGTTGCGTAGTTTAAAAGATTAACGCGCACATACATTTTGAGCGACTTCATTTTATACTATGTAATGATAATGATGATTCATAGTAAACCGTGAAAAAATAATGTGTTATGTACTTATATAGGAACTTTCACTCCACGAACAATATGAATATTTAAAAAAATTGTATAATAAATCATTATAAAAATATTTTATATCAAAGAATAGAGCTTAAAGATGTCCAACTTATGTTTAAAACACTAAAAAATATATGTAACTAGCTGACCCGACGAACTTCGTACCGCCTCAGAATCAATAGCTGTTGAATTAAATTCAGTTTTTTTATTAAGTTAAAAATTACGCAATGAAGCAATTATCAATGCGCAACTGTCCGTGTTTGGTTTTTGTCAGTATCAGAGATGGCGTTGTGTACGGATTTACATTTTTGTGATTTTCTTAATTTTACAATTACTTACGGGAATTCGGGAGGCGGATACGGGTGCCGCCGCCCCGGGAACCATTTATTGAATAACCAACACCTCTGCCACAGATCACCCCAAGTGGTTCGCTACGTTTGGTGATTTAGCAGGGGTGCCCGGGTTCATGAGGTGACTTATGTCCGGGTCTTGGCAGTTGATGCGCCTGCCCACCTGCTGCGTGGCGGGCCGGATCGAGAGAGACTGGTTGAGGGAGGCCTTTTGACCTTTCCAGCCGGACTCTCTCGACCCATTGCCTTGCACCACAGTTGGAGGGATGGATTCATACGTCCGTCACTCCCGGACACACTGATCCCCAGATTCCTACCCACCCCTCATACCTTTTTCCTTCCCAGAACTTTCTATCCTCCCTGTTCCTTAAAAAGATCCTCCACACAGCATCCCCTAAGATGACATAGGTCCTGAGAGAAATTATTGTCCTCAGGGCCTCCTGTGTGGAGCTTATGTAAAAAAATGCGTTTCATTTCAGAGATTTATTATAATTATTGTATTTTTCCTTTGGAGGTGTGCAGACATACGTTCACCATTTGTCTCATTTTCGACTATTGACATTGAGTGTGTAAGAAAGAAGGGCAGCATTATATGATTAAAAACAAATGCACAACAATCAACGCATTGACATTTGACGTTTTTGAATGTTTGGAATTAAAGCAAACTGCAATATTATACCTGCCTACCACAATATTCCTTCAGCTCTTTCAAAAGATGAAAATTCGTTCCATATTAAATGTATGAGGAAATGAATTGTCGTCATAACTTTCTTTTTCGGGAATTTTTGCGATGTTTTAATAGTTATTATCCTATCCGGGGCGGAGACAAATCCAACAAATCAAAGATCATCAAAATCGGTTCAGCCGTTCTCGAGTTATAAATAGTGTAACTAACCCGACTTTGTTATATATATTAAAGATATTTAATATTAAAAAAATATCCTAAATAAAAATTTCTTCTGAAAGAATCTGAATCTACCAGCGAATATTCGAAATTAAGCCGTCCATACAGTAATGCCAACCAAACCGGACGTTTTGTTGTGATGTGATTTATTCATTTTGAAATAAGATTCATTAATTCTACATATTAAAATTAAGTGTATATATATAATCATAAAAGTATATTCCTATTTATAATCTGTGTTAGTTTACATATTAAAATATTATGTTTATAAGCCTCACTCAAGTTTCTTATTGCACACTGCGAAGTACAGTCCAACTATTTCTAAGCGAGTAGATTAAGTATTTAATCCCTAGGGGAAGATGGCAAACTGACATTTAGATTGAATTGTTGCTTTAAATAGCTTTAGTGATGTTCAGTGACATTATCGAATAGCCAGATTTACCAAAACCTTTAATCTTACTCAATTTCCTCTCACGATTCCTTTTCCCTCACAGCATTCGAATTAGGTTTGTAAGTCCCAAAGCTCTGTTGGAAATATTGTGTGGTCATCATAATAGATATTATATTATAGCTGTACTTTGGGTTGTTTCAACTAAATACCGTGGATAAACACTACTGTGGGAGAAATTTGAACTAACTTTAAGAGCACGTACGAATTAGTGCAATAAGCCTTCCGGGTGAAATATCACTAAATTACTCTACGTTAATAAAATTTCCCTAAATTAATCTACGTGAATAAAAATATCACTCAATTACTCCACATTAATGAAATAACACTAAATTACTCTACTTTAATGAAATATCACTAAAATCTCTCTACTTTAATCATATATCACTAAATTATTTAATGTAAATAAAATATCACTAACTTATTCTACGTTAATGAAATTTCCCAAAATAGTATTTAAAAAAGTTTTTTTATAGGTATTATTTCATAAAATGCTTTCAGAAAAGAAAAATAATTTGAGCACACTGACTGTCGCGTGCTGTCCAGTCGCGTTGGTGACCGGAGACTATGGTGTGGTGCAAAATAATCAAATAAAAAACCTTTAATTTATAGAGAAACTAGCGCAGACCAGTAAAACATCACGGGATATTATATTCCAATTTTGAAAAACCAATAAAAATAATTTTCTGTAAAAATGTTATATTATAAGTAGGTATCTGCTTCGAAGCTTGTTTGAATTATTATTATTCACACAAGCAGTTCCAATTTTGAAAATGACACCTAAATGCAAAGCAAATTTGACTTTTATTAATTTGACAAATATTTCACATTTCACACACTATCAAAATTAGTATATTTTGTAAAAATACTAAAAACTTTTATATAGAATATAGAGGATTCACATTTCCCCTTAAAATACAAGATCTACAAACTAGTATTATGATGACACTGATGCTATACCATAGACACAATGACATAATTAAAACAGCATTTGAACAGCTTTCTGCCGAGATTTGCCCAGTTGTAGATTGGCGGCAGTGTCGGGACACATGGAACGACCTATGAAGAGTCTCCACTCCGAGCAATTGAATAAACAAACAGTGGTCGCAGAAAGACTTACTTCGCTCAATGCTCTGCTCAATTACCCCTCAGGCGACATGGAATAGCTAATAGTGAACGAGGGACAACACGGGCTCTGCAAAATTAGAGAAATGTGAACGCTGCACAATTTGACGAATAAAAAAACTTGACGAATAAAAAATTTGAAACTAAAAAAACTTCAACCTATCCCCCATAGTCATCCCTTCTCCTTAATTACTTCCCACTACGATGTAGATGACATGGCTGGGGTGTTTTAAACTCTCGTCCCAACATCAATTTGATCAGCGCCATTTTGATTTTTAACAATCGAACGATGTCTGTTTAAGCAGCTAAATGAAGGCTTCGACTCTCAAAGCTTTCCAAAAGTGAAAGATTTAAAAATCCTAAAGGTCCAGTTTTTTTAAAATGCAACATTTTCATGTGACGTCGTCAAAATTCGGTAATCAAACAAAATAAAAATGGCGCTGATTGCCGACTTGTTAAATGACGGAGGTTCAAACAACTAGGCCCAATACATTATATCTGTATGTATTGTTAGTTTTACTTTCATCCTGAAAAAGTGGGAGTCTATCCGAAACCGGTCCGAAAAATTAAAATAAATTTAGTAATTAAAACAAAGAAACTTTTGATTACTAATGTAGGCATTCAAGACAATATTTTTATTACATTTGGCCATAAAGTTATTTATGTACAAAATATAATGCAAACTATAAATATTGGCCTCGAGAATCTTAAATGAATACTCCAAGATTGTACATTACACAAACTTTTCATTTAGGAAAACCATTTAGAGTTTCGATAAAATTTTGCGGCCCAGCGTGGCGCGGTACTTCCAGGGTAAGGGTTATGGATGCTCACCCAAGCTCACTCCATCGCCACGCATTGGGTAGTATCTGGTAATTTTATTATTTCTATGGGGGTAAGAAAACGAAGCAAATACCTAATACCTACTGAAAGTCAATAAAATAAATAAATTAAGAAAATTGTTTTTGTTAATGGTACTGGTGTCTTTTTTGTGTTTGCAGATGACTACGATAAAAAATAAAAATAAAAAATACCAGACTATAAAAATATGATCACTGTTTTAATAAATTTTTGACAGAAATCTAAGTTTAAAGTTCTACAGTTCATGAAGGAAATTACGTTTATCGCTGAAAATATTCGCGTGGACCTTGAAATTCTAGATAGAAAAGCTGTGCCAAATTCATTGTCAGAGCAATTTTAGATATTCTATACACGGTTTCCCGAAACTCGTGGTACAAGCGGGAAACTGGTGAATCTACATCACACGGAAAACTAAAAAAAAACTTTAATTCGGGTCTACGCTTCGACGCATTTAAAAAAAACATAAAACAGCTGATATTGTACCACTTGTGACTGAGTTTTTTCAAATTTGACGTAAAAATACCAAAGACGGACTCGACTTCAAATCGAAAGCTCAAATCAAAAAAGTTATGCCGCAAAATCGACTGCAAATATTATGTGGATTTCCCGTTCGTACTCGTGGAACTCTCATTTCAGAGGTTCACTCTGCAGGCTACAAGGTATGATTTTTTACCAATTACCAATCTTTGGTAATTTTTAAAAATTTTACTTTTGCAACAAATGAAAAATATCCTCTCTAAGCCTCTACGATCATTGCTAACTCCCATAGTGGGCCCCAATTGGGATTCCACGTTGCATTTAATGGAAAAAGCTAAACGGAGCCATAAGAGTATCGTAATTATATTTAGCAAAGTTAAGCGGCTAACTCCGATACAAGAAATTGACGCATCGCCGAAATTCAGACTTGATTCTTCTGAAAAATCACACATCGCATTGTATTACGGCCAAAACTTCTGAAACTGAGATAATAAAGGGTATTATTTGTTATTTTAACAGTCAAATGCTTTAACAGGGTACATTTTTGGGTTATATACACACTGCCCTGATGATGGACATTTTAACGCTGCTCGATACGTTGGCTAAAGAAGGATGAAGCGCAACACGGCAAAATAAGCCAAAAAATAGATAACGATAATGGTATGAGAGTTCTTGAAATGTTGCTTCTTCACAATTATCTGGAATCTGGATAGAAGAAATATTGTATACGTATATTACAATTTGAAAGTACATATGAATAATAATTTTATCTAGTCACAAAGTATTTAAAGTTTAAAGATATAAATAAATTTGCACTAGACACGATGTTAAGAAGAAATCAAACAAACGAGAAAGTTCTTCTAAAAAGACTATTGTACTCGTAGTTAAGTTACCCTAGTAGTAGTAGTACCCATTTAACTTAAAACATTGGATTTTTTATTTATGGCGTTGAAGTTTCTTGAGTGCGAAATGTATCCATAAGGTGTCATAAAGTCAATCCTCGATAAGGAATAATACAAGAAAAATATTAACTGAATAAAAGTGCAGTTTTCTACAAACGAGGATTGAATTTGATGAAATCAGAAATTAAATATTGACTAAAATCGGCATTAAGCGGTAAAGAGTTGGAGTATATATTATGTTTTTCCTATTTTAACGATTGTACAGTAAGTAATTGATGGGTGTAGAACAAATGACGAGCACGCGATTTAATTTAACTTAATGCAGATTGTCATTGTACACACCAAATTAACATCGAATGCAGACTAATATGGGGTTTAATTCGAGAAAGAGCAAACAGTTGTCGTTTTCATTATTATAGGCATATTGAAGGTAGCTATCGAAACGAGCCGGTGTTGGGTTAATGTGATCGTCCATTAGGGATAAAATGTGAGTCGGTAAGTAATAGCCAATTGGGTTAAAAGCACGAGCTTTTCGGAACATAAAAATACGCAAGCTTCAAGATTGATTTCGGTTACACCGTATTGAATGGGTAGAGATAAAGTTCCCTTCGATATACAACAGAACAACCTTGGAATATCTTGAGAGGACTCACATAATAATTCGCCTACAACGTGTTTCAGGATGTAGAACATCCTTCAAGACATTGTAGAAAAAAATTCTAATATTTTGTTTAAAACTTGTCAAAAACTTGTAGTGCTCGTAGTTTTACAAAACGCACGAAGAACGGTATTAGTTTTGAAGTGAAAAACTTCTTTAGCATCGTTGTGATTTGAAACGTGATGAAACGGAAACGAGTGACTAAAAAGAGACAAACAGATACTTCTATAGGATTTGGCCTGCGAGAGAAAGAGATAGCAATAAGATATGTATTTATTTCACGGGTACTCGAATCAGATATAATACGGTAAATCTACAATCCCACGCAAGTCTACTTCAGTGCAGTGGTATAAAGCGCTTGACGAACCTCCGCAGACATTCAGCAGACCAAGGACCAAATCTCATGAAATCCAAAAAAATAAATTATTTTTGCAAAATCAATATCAAATCTTCAAACCATTCCAAAAAACAGGAAAAAGAAAACACAAAAAGCGACATCTAGCGACTCCGAAGAAGAAAACACAAATACTAATAAGATGACGTATAGGAAATGGTGCATACGTTGATAAAAAGTGCTTCGTAGTCGCTCCACTCTTGTCTACTTGAGTTTTCTGGAGGTTTCCCTTTTACTGAGTATAAACTGCACTGCATACTTGTAATTTTTTTTTTAAATTCGGTTCTCTTTGGTTTCGATGCTAATATTCGTGATAAGAGAGGACTCCTAAAGGCTAATAGTAAACCAAATCAATGGTGGTTAATGAATGGATCGATGAAGTGGGGAAATATGTCCAGACGGAGGTATGTACTGTGGAGCTTTATTAACTATGAACACCCCACGGGAAAAGTGCACATGACTAATATTAACTAGTGAGTGCGTTAACCGGTGGAATATTCAAGGCACGGTTTCCGTTAGACGTGGGCAAAATTGAATGACCGAATTAAATGAATAAATTCAATATTGTGACACACTCGATCTGATTCTCAATTTCAAAAGGAATTGATTCTTCATTCCTTACTTTTGGCCTCCTACAATTTTTAACGATACCATACATTTTTTATTTCCATTTATTTTACTGTTAAATTATTTCAATGAATAATGTGTTCCGTAAACGATTTAAATATTATAATGTTTCATAGGTATTTAAATATTATTCAATTTGCGGCGCGCCGCGAAGTGGTCGACGGACGGTAGGTATTGTGAACGACTCGTATTCCGCTAACGCCGCGCCGTCATTCTAAAAACACCCGAACATCATAAAAATCATCCCAAAACGCGGCCGCGATTCGGCTGAGTTGTCCGAGCATCTCTTTCACGCAAGGAATTAATCATTTGTCGTAATCAATAGTCCAGAGATGGTCCTAAGGTTCCCGCCGTCCCAGGTCCGGTTCCATGTCCGCGTCCCAAGTATCTAGTCTATCGCTATCGAGAGTATGTCCGAAGTGTTTTATTCACGAATTAAAACAAAAGTCTTTTTCACTTCTGACGTCGTCGTCCCACGTAATTCACAGACCCAGAAATGACGACAGATGTCATCGTTCGAGTCAAATCTCAGATCTGTCCGAATCCGAAACGCAACTCTGTCCTAGGTCCGCAGCTCGCGAATTAATCAAGTCACTGCGGGGTAAGACACAAAACAGTAGTCAAAAATTACTAATTCATTCCTCAATGCCAGCCCTTAATCCGTCCGTGCGGTTCATCTATTCCTCCGCGCGCCAAGCCGTCAATTTCATTACATAGCTAGTCGAAAACTTTCGACTTACAATCCGAACATCAGCTAGAAAAGTGAGAAGCTAAAATGATGCACTTATTATCGGTTTTTTGGTACGTACGAAAGATATCGGAATACAAGTACCTACCTACTTTTATACGTAGATCTTGGGTAGATATAATATGTAAATTTGCAGATATTATAAGGCCAATCAGCTGTGGTTAGCTGTCTACTCTTTAGACAAATACTCTTTAGCTAAATACTCATCTTAATGTTAAAATGCATGATTATATTAGATAACCTGAAGTGGAAAATTTTTAATTTTAATAAATAAAATAAAATTAATAAAACTTTAAGGGTGAAACAAAAACCTGTTAAATTTTAAGATTTAATTGCTAGCTATAAATACATTTTACATACGAAAAATAAAGTCACTAAAAAAAAGACAACCACATACATCTATAGGATTTAGCCTGCGAGATAATGAGATAGAATAATCGGTCTCCTCTTTGTGTGGTGCTTCGTAGCCTCTTGGTCTCCTCTTTATGCGGTGCTTCGTAGCCTATTGGTCTCCTCTTTGTGCGGTGCTTCGTAGCCTCCCCACTCATTGTGATTTGAAATTCGATGAAGCGAAAAGGCGACACTAAAAGGGACAAACACATTAATCTATAGGTTTTAGCCTGCGAGATAATGAGACAGAATAATCGTTCTCCTCTTTGTGCGGTGCTTCGTAGCCTCCCCACTCGTTGTGATTTGAAATTCGATGAAGTGAAAAAGCGACACTAAAAGGGACAAACACATTAATCTATAGGTTTTAGCCTGCGAGATAATGAGATAGAATAATCGTTCTCCTCTTTGTGCGGTGCTTCATGGCCTCCTGGTCTCCTGCTGGGCGGTGTCAGCCTCCCCACACTAGTTTTTTGTTGTTGTTTTTTTTTGTTTTTGTTTTTTTTGTTGTTTTTTGTTTTTTTTTGTTGTTGGGGATTTAATTGAATTAAAGGAATGAATAAAAGGAATCAATTCGAAAGGATAGGGGAATCAGACTGAATCGATTCACTCCTAGGAATCATTCTGCCCACGTCTAGTTTCCGTTAAACAATGGTGCAGTGCTAGTGCACAGGCCTGTGCATAAATATTGCATTTTCCAGGCACGATTTTAGTTAACAATGAATTAGTGTACTCGTTAGGGTAGGTACTGCATGTTTTAGGCACGATTTCGGGGAAATAATGATTTGAAGCCTAGGTTAGTATTAAAATTACCCGCGTTTCAAGCATTTTAAGCACAATTTTAAACTTTTACCGTCTTAAAAAAAATTGACTACCAGCTAAATGTGGTATATTATATTCAGGATGTCAAGGGACGTACTTGACTTACTTGAACCAGTGATTCCTGACATTAGGTTAAGGATATTTTTAGGTTTAAGGAAATACTGTACCAATCTGGAGAAGGCTGTGATAGGCTAACATAACGGTAAACTAGAAACTGTGCAATTCTCACGCGGTAGAAGTGAAACCTTCCGAAAACTAAAGTAGACAAGAGTGGTAAGGCTACGAAGCATCGCACAAAGATGAGACCGATTAGCTACGAAGCCCCGCATAAAGAGACCGATTACCGACTATCTATGAAACGAAATTCTCTCGCAGACTAAATCCAATGAGTTTGTCTCTTTTCAGTGTCTCTATGTTTCGTTTCATCGAGTTTCAAATCACAACGGTTCTAAAGAAGTTTCACTTCAAAAATGATAAAAGTTTTTCATTGTTTTCATAAATCACTATATTGGAATTCCACCACGAAATGTCAGTATCAAACAAAGCAATATAAAAAAGCATAGTTTTACCGAAACATTAATTCCAGTCGAGACTTTAATACGTAAAATAATAATTCCTTGTTCATGTTAACGATTGTTTAACGATTTACACTATTCAGAAGATTCGTGAGGACAGTTTTCTAAAGATGTACGTTCCACTCGATTTTCGCTAAATAATAATTCATTGCCCACGTTAGTCTCCAAATTTATAATGTTTGTTTTAGTCCCATTTCATTGAAAATATAATTCGGTGTATATTAATAATTTATATTACAGGTTTCAGGTACGATTTCTGACACACAATGATTCGCTTACACGTGTTTTTCAATATGTATGTGCCAAAATATCAATAATATTACCACACTCATGGTTACGTGAAAAGCGAATATGTACGTACTACGGGAGTGTTTTCAATTTCATAATACCGATCAAGAGCTTATCAACGTGTAGTGTACAACTTGTGCAGAGTCATAATAGGCTTAGTACAGATGTGCGGAATTTCCCGACTGGGAATTAGTGCTATGCTTTTAGCTAACTGGGGATGGCGGCTAAACGAATGCGCCGGGTAGGTACCCTATTAAACAGCCTCCCACCCCCCCTCCCCATCCCTCGACTCCAGTTCCCCTATCTCGCATCAGCCAACGAATTTCGCGAATCAATGGAGAGACCTTCAAAAACGAAGCGCCAGACATAATACAGAAACTAGTTTCGTACTTCGAGCACATACCTGACTGATATATTTCTGTACGAATTATATGATATAGCTATTATTTCCCCAAGAAGAGCTTTAGGATTTGTACTTTACATAACTTTTTGACAAGAATAAAATAAGCCCGAAACGTAAAAATAGTTATGGCTGATTTTTTTTTACATGAGCACCACACACGAGGCCCTGAGGAAAATAATTTCCCTCAGGGCCTATGTTATCTTTGGGGATTCTGTGTAGAGGGGTTTTTAAAGGAAAGGAAGGAGAGGAGAGTTCTGCGAAGGAAAAGGGTTTAAGGGGTGGGTAGGAATCTAGGGTTCAGAGTGTCCTGGTCATCCGCCTCCAAGACCTACACAAACCTCACCCCATAAACCCGGGCAGCCCTGCTAAATCACCTAACATAGCGAACCACTTGGGGTGATCTATGGCAGAGGTGTTGGTTATCCAATAAAGGTTCCCGGGGCGGCAGTACCTTTCCCGCCTCCCAAATTGAGATTAATCTAGACTGGAATTTTCTGAATTATAACAGGGACAATAATAATAATTGATTGACTGCCGTAATATAGTACCATATTATGAATATGAACCAAATTCATTTTTAGAAAATGAATTTAATAAAATGTATTATGATAAAACTATACTAACACACAGAATTACATGACAAAATTAAAAAAAATATTTAAATAAATGAAGACAATATAAGCTAAACTCAATCGAAAATCTGGAAACAGAAAAATCAGAAAAACATATTGACACCTCTGGGACTCGAACCCATGACCTCTTGCCCGGAAAGCAAGGTGTCAATATGTTTTTCTGATTTTTCTGTTTCCAGATTTTCGATTGAGTTTCGTTTATATTGTCTTCATTTATTTAAATATTACAATTTGAGGTTTTACTCATAAAGTTAAAAATTAAAAATAAAAATTTAAAAAAATAACTATATCATTGATGTGGCTATTCCAAATTCCTGTAATATTCAAAAATCTGTTTCTGAAAAAATAAGAAAATATACAGATTTAGGAAATGAGATTAAAAGAATTTGGCATTCTCAGACTATAAAAATATTACCATTTGTCATTTCGGCTACTGGCATTATACCTAGGTCTCTTATTCAAAATTTAGGCATATTAGATTTGTTAAAGAATTTATATATAAAAATGCAAAAATCAGTAATTTTAAATACATGTAGGATTACAAAAGATTTTTTAAATATTTATATTGAGTGATCAGTAGGATTTATAGGTCAAATTAGGAATTCCACAGAGCCGAACCCTCTGATATGAAAATATCTGGAGTCGGTGAATTATTTTCCCATTTGGTCTCTGGTAGGTAGACTTGTTCTTGTATTGTTTTGTATTTATAATAATTATATAGTGCAATTGCATAGCGTGGTTTGACTAGATGATCATTTAGGGAAGTGTGTGAAAGGGTTTAGTTTTTCCTGTGGGGAAAATTTAACCCGGACATTTAAATCTGGTGCGTATAATATTTTTACATTAGTGGTTATATTACTTTTTCTGTATTGGTAGCTGTACATCTTTTCGTTGGAATTATAAGTTGGAAAAATTGGTTTCCTTTGAAAATTTCAATGCTGATCCCTTTTTGAAAACGTCCCTTGTTACATAAATGAAGACATAACTTCTAAATTCTCGTTCTCACAGTGTTCTTATTGCCTAAAATTTTAATACAAACTCTCTACTTTTCGTGATTAGTTCTGTTTTCTGACTACTGGAAGAACTATAACTTTTGTAATAATGTTCAACCTTCATTGCTTTTTATGTGGAGGTACATATTTTATATACACTTTTTAATAGAAGATAATGAACGGTTTGATCTATAAAGCAATGTAAATGGAAATAAATAAATATGTAATTAGAAAGATAAATGCTGCATTGTAACTTGTAACCGCTGCATCAACGAATAATATATATAAAATATACTAACGTTTGGCCGTTGCACCCAACGGAGGTGATTAAATGTTATTATAATTCCCAAATATAAATTTATAATTTTATCCTTCCAAATTGATACTTGAATTTATTTATTTTGAGGAACCTGTTCCAAAAGTAACAGGACAAAGAAACCACAATATTCTCTGGAACTAATAATAATAACTGGAACCGCAGTAGAACCGACATCACCATTTCTCAACGTACAATATTTCAAATATCTATTCCCTATTTTTTCACATTCTCTTAACTTTACACGAAAACATTTATAAACAATAATACAGTACGTTAAGTATTTCGTTTGAGTGATATTCGACCGACCATTTCAGTTTTACAGCAGATCAGTTCATGCAAAAGTCTACCCGAATACAGCGCAAGAAAATGTATGTTAAATAACCTTGGCGCAAAGCGCATAAAAAATCGAATTATTTCAAAAATAACTACGCGGTGCGATGTTCAACAATTGCGGTGAAGCCGAGTCAAATTCAATTTTTTTTATTATTTTTTTTATTATAGCGACTATATAAAAAAAATTTACATACAAAATGCAATGTGAAATTAAGTATAAAATATTGTATTTTTTAGTCCTCCTCACTAGGGGGTCCTGTGCCGAGGCGGACTAAAGTTATTTAAATATAGTTCATTTGTCTTCTCTGTCGTTTTTAGCGTCTTCGCTAGGGGTTTCTCATTGAATTATTTGAACCCTACGACAAATTGTTTAAAATATCGAGTTTTTTTATTTATATAGATTTAAAGAATCGAACCAGTGCCAAGGAGATAACAAAATAAGGGAATTTCAAAGGAAAACCAGAATAGAACTAAAGAGAAAATACAAGGATTTGTCTATCAAACTTTGTTGAACAGTTGACGAGGAAGACCAGATAACACGTGCCAGAAGCATTCTGTCTCCAGGGCCAATTGGCCGGTTCTAAAACAGCAAAAAGACCACAATTAATCTGGAGAGGTGTTCTTTAATCTTAGTATTGTTCGAATTTCCATCCCCTGGCCGCGGAAAACAAGAATAATGAAAGCAATTACAGGCTGCAGACGGACGATGGAGGTGCCGGCGCCGGGCCGCAAAGCACGCCTGAGCATAGCCGGGTAGTCACTATATATTATGTAGTATCTGTAGTGTTTCCCCGTTTATTAATGAGAAGACTTTTTCATGGGATTCAGAAGACTGTAACCAAACTGTGGAAGCAAGGAGCCATTGTGAGAAGGAAGCTGGCTCTAATTTAATTAAATTACAATCTACATAAAATAATATTTTTGAATTCGATTTTAGGTTTGAAATAGGTATGTAAAGCACAAAAAACTATAATTTTGTAATGATTATAATTTCGGGGAGCTAACTGTTGTTAAACTGTTGAGTTACCACGATACTCAGTCATGTAATAAAAGTCTTCTTTACTGAAAAGAATAACTAACTATTTACCCATCTTTCAAAAACTAGTTTTGTTTATTTCTACTTTTTAACACCAAAAAACAAGTCAATAATAGCACTTAAGAAATAATTTTAGGGGGGAATAAAATACAAAACGTGACAAATTGCGCCAAAGTAGATTTGCGCCAAATCCTCACCCTTCAGAAAAATTCAATTTGCGGGTTGTTTTCAACATTTAAATAGAATATTATTAAGGATTTGGTTCTTACTCAGCCGTGCTAGAAAATATAATAATGCATACAGAACATTAAACAAAAACTTTTTTACGCGCGTCCAATATAAATAGTACGAGCACTATTTAGATATTATGTGCACAAGAACAAATTTTGAAGCATAAACACTATTATACACGTCAATGTAAAATTTAATCATTGAATAAGAAGATAACATCGCCAAATCTCAAAGCCATATTTATGATTTATTGTGATAAAATTGGTTGGTTAGGTTCCGGTTCCGGTTCAAGGTGGTGCCCGTGTTGGATACTACATTTTTATCCCACCAGAGTTCGCATGATCGTGGTTCCTTCAAATTAGAATAATCAATATTATGAACGGTACCCACACCCAGAAGAAAGCTTGAAAACAAAATGTACGTAAATATTTAAGGTTTATAATATTAATGTATTAAATGAGAGAAAATTAGAAACTAACTTTTTTAGACGTATTACAGTACCATGAACGAAGGAAGAATTAAGGCCGTTTACAGAACTTCTAGTTCCAATTTACATAATAAGTAACAGGATAGAAAATATATACATTAGAAGAAGATTATAAAGTATTATAAATAAGGGATGGTGTATGGATTGAGCATAGACAAAAGACAGAAATAAACAAATGTAAAATAGAAGAGAAGCCAAGAAAAACATCGTTACAATAAATATTATGCACTATTATAAGTACGTATTTATTAGTGAGCGATCGTTGATCAACACTTGAAATAGAACAAAACATAGGAACCCCTATGATATGCATTAGTTAAAAGAATCCGGTAACGTGTATTTGTATACAGTTGTGTTAAGAGACGTACCTAACTCACTTAAACCATTGATTGGAGTACAAAATGTAGATGACATTTTGGTCTCCGATGAGTTTATTTTTTTCCAAAAAACATTAAAACAAGTAGATATTGGACAGTTATGTAGGTATTACAACATCTCTTTTTTCAGCCCGATTCCACTTAGAGACCAAAGTCAAAATTTTTCGGTTTACGCAATCGCTATTTTCATATGTACGATTTCAGTTGGCATCACAGCAAACAGCATGGTTCACGTGTTCTTTGCAGTGATGACAATTATTGAAATCGTAGATATGAAAATAGCTATCGCGTGAAGAGAAAAATGTTGACTTTGATCTCTAAGTGGAATCGGGCTGAAAAAAGAGATGTGTAAAACATACATTAGGGTTGGGGTGGGGATTTGGTCGGTAAGGTTCGCGGCGGAATTACCGGTGACAACATGTGAAAGATTTTTTCTGGTGGTCGTAAGAGTCAATATACGAAAAAAATAACCTGCCAGACATTCGGTTTAGTATGCGAGTCATAACAACATCTAGTACCGTGGTCGTCAAACCGCGGCCCGCGAAAGATAGGCGTTTCCTTAATAAAAAAATTTTTTTCAAGTACAATTATACTATCCGTTTTTTTGCAGCCCGCACAAATATCTGGCGTTTCCTTTATAAATGTATTTTTTTCAAGAACAATTAATTATGCTATCCGTTTTTTTGCGACCCACTAAAATATCTGCTGTTTTCTTTTTAAATATATTTTTTTTCATGTACAATTATCAGTCAGTGGTCAGTGGTTGAGTGGGCATAGCGCTTGGGTCCCACCCGAGCGTCGCGTGTTCGATTCCTCGGCTGGCTAAGTCCTCCATCACAACACAAGCAACAATTTCGGCTTTCTGTGGCGGTAGTAGGAGATTTTCAAACATTGTTGGGTTATTCGTAACCCGGGAATGTTTGTATTACTTAAAAAAAAAAAAAAAACAATAAAATAAAATATTATATTATCCGTTTTTTTGCGGCCCGCACAAATATCTGCCGTTTTCTTTTTAAATATATTAAAAAGAAAACGCCCCCCCCCCCCCCCCCCCCCCCGAAATCATAAGTGTGCGGCCCATGGTGATACCTCACATTGTCCTGTGTGGCCCTTGACCAGAAAAGTATGACGACCGCTGATCTAGTATCTAGTCCGCGGTCTACGTAGAAATAGAGTAAAGCATTGTGCACCGGCAGCAAAGTAGTAAGATGCGCCCAGGTTGGTAGCGAGTTAGAGTTATAGCTTATAGCGCAATCCCTCCGAGCAGTTATAGTTGTGTCACTCAGAGCTGCTGGGGTGGGTCTACCGGGTTGGTCTGTTGGGGTGGCCCGTTAGGGAGGCCTGTTGGGGGGCGCACTTGGCTCCGCGCGCGCTCGAGACTCGGCACTCCAAGTAAACTCACACTCCAAGCTCCAAGCGCCTTCCCGCGGTGAGACTTTATGCTGAACTGCGTTACCACGTGTGTTAAATAGATATTTGCACAATAGAGCAAAAAGGCATTACAATTTATAATATTATTGACTTCAATGGATTAAATTTATGAATGGGAATTTAATATATGAATTAAGTCCGGTCTTCTGCGACCTCCGACATGAACATTTGCTTGATCCTTACACATTTTTCGTAATTGCCAATGTTCAAGCAAATATGTAAGAAAAAGTTCGTGTTCAGGGTTAGAGGAGGCCCCGCTTTAAATACATAATTTGCTGTAATTAAGTCAGTCACTTACAGATCGCTCTTAGGGGAGCGAGCGTCTGCAAATCGTCTGCGATTTCAAGATGCAAATAAATAGAAAAAGTTTATGATGGCTTCCACACTTCATTAATTGAAGATGAAGCCAACTAACTACGCTAGTTGATTTCTCAAGAATTTTCACTGCATTCAGTACAGGCGGATAGGATGGCTGGTATATTTTTGTAGAATGAATTGTTAATTTATATATAAAATTGGGAGTAACTTAGTAAGAAGTGCACCCCAAATAGATTCGAGGAAAATACAAGTATTCTTAGGTGTGTTGAATTAAGTCCACCAGCTGTGTACCGAGTACCCGACCAAACACCTCGATCCTAACTCTCCAATACCTACTACTTTTTAAGCACCTTTTCGGTGAATTATCGCAGTTGCCTTAAACGTACGTGTTATGTTATCATTTTGACCTCTTTGCGGAAATATTAATGTACTAATATTTATGAAGCTCATGATACATTTTATAGATCCATTTGGCCGACAATTCTCCATAGCGCAGTGGTCAATGCATTTGAGTCAGAAGGCTGGAGGTTGGTTTCTGATAATGATCTATTAATGATAGGTATTATGATTTTTCTCAACTAATCTAATAACATTCAGAATAATCAATTCTCATTCGTATATATATCAAGCACGTTTTCCATGATGACCACACAAGCAGTTGAATCACTCGATCGTGCCATTACTTGCAATTCCGAGGCGTGCTTCCAAATCAATAACGTATTTTTCATAGTGTATGAGCATCATACTCATCACACATTTTTTTGTAATGTATGAGAATCATACTCATCACAAATATAAAGCGGGTTTAAGTAAGTTGAGAATAATGCCTTTGGCCTTGGCGAGAGAGGACAGGGGTTGAGTGCACCTTGGGAACTTCCCCGTGACTACACGAGCGGGAAAAACCTAATACCAAAATATCTAAAAAAAAAAACAGTCGGATGAGCGAAAAACTGCCGAATGTGGAAATCTACGTACTGCAGTGATATTATTTTGGATCCGTGACAAATTAGAACACTTGTGAAATGAATAATATAGTCAAAAAAAAATATGAAAAAGAACTAGCCCAAAAGCCTAACCTAGTTAAACTAGTTTTTTTCTCCATTTTATAACAATTTTCAAAAGAGTTCTGATTTGTCACTTTTCACATGTCACATTTGTTCTGATAGTGCAAAAAATGGAAATCGAACTCCAATATAAAATCATTTTCTTCATCGTTTCAAAAATTTAATCAAATTTCAATGAAAAAAATTGCAGGAATGTAACAAATAATTATCATCCCTAACCGAAAGCCTGTTGAAAAAGAAATGTTGAAAAGGAAAAAAATGTTAAAACTATTTTCGATTACCCATCAAAACTTCCAAAGTCAGTCGAGCAACTTTCAATAACTTCATTTTTGTGGCTACCCCCCATACACACAAGCCCTACTTATTTATTGGGGTTCATCAAATACATGTATTATGTAATTAATTATTGTGTAAAATTTATTATATTTTATGTATCTATTTGCAAATAAAATAAAAATATATATATATAAATATATATTTATTTACAAAACTGTGAGCTTGATAAAATTAGTGCAATGCATATTTTGCTAACCAGTAGGTATATTTTTTGCTAGACGACTCTTTTTTTAACACTATGTTGACGTTTAGTGATTAAAAAAATTGAGATATTATTAAAATATGAAAAAATAAGTGGTTAGGTTATAATGTTAGTTGTGTTTTAAAGGTAACTATTTGAAAAGTGGCAAAGTGGAAAGGAAACGTTTCTACCTGATATAATATAATTCATAGCTTTCAGTGAATAAAACGTTGTGGAAAGATAAAGAGACAAAGGGAAAAAAGATAGGGTTAAGGTGAAGACTAGAACAAGTATATCAAGTCAAGGAAAAAGGAAACAAAGAAATGAGGACAACGAAAATAAACTGTCATCAATATAACAACGTGTAAATAAAATGGCTTTATTCATTAAACAAATCGATGTGTCGTGAATGTGCTATTATTTTTATTTCAAAAGCTCAAAGCGGAGCTTTAGAAAAAAATCCGATGAGCCTTAAATAATAACCAAAATCTTTAAGAAAATATTTTCACCCATTTCCCGAATAACACAACTGTAATAATATAATTTTTATGGATACACCCTAATAACTTTCTTATACTCCTATATTGGATGAAACCGGTCCGGTTGAAACAAAATGGTTGAATGTTTAAAGGCATTTTTATCCATAAAAAGTCATATAATAGGAAGTCCATAAGAAATATACCGTGGCCACAGAAAACAGAACAAGGCCCCTGATAATTTGTACATTCCGGAGAAATTTGTAAATGATATTTTTAAACTTATCTTGAAACTTTAAGGGACTTTATTTAACCGAACAACATTTGATTCCATTTTACGAAATTGACAATATGGTTAACTGGTTTTCGGAAAAAAAACACAAAACATGATGAATAAAGAAAATTTCGGAAGAAAAATAATACCGAATCTCCAGAAATCACAAAATTTCATAATATCTTTGCTTCATTAACTAACTGTCTTTAGAACTGTACCCAACGGGACGATATTATTTCAAAATACGAATTCGCCGACTTTATTAAGATTTTTTTTATCTCGATTCCCCAAAAATTCTCTCGTTTCCCGTTTTTCCCGGTCTATTCCCACCGTGAACTAAAACCGATTAAACTTTATCTATTTGTAACGACGACGTCACGCGATAAATACTATTTTCACTGCGAAGTCGACTGACGGAAAAACGAAAGCTTTTACAAAGTTTAAAAAAAACGGTTTATTCCAAAATTCTAGGAATTGGCTGGTTACTTTTTACAAAGTTTATTATATTTGTATACATTAGAATTATAAGAGTTTTCTTACTTTTGGTTTTCCACCGTTACTTAGTAAATCAAGAGTTAATTATTTTGTTTGATCAGTCCAAAGTGAAGCGCCTTGTGCTTACTCCCCTCTTTAAAACCAAACATCAGATATTCTCGACATTGTCCATCACAGAGATACCGTATCATAGTTCAACCTCAAAAGCGGGTAACTGTGGTAGCTTCTAAGAACATACATAGCTTTCAAAGTTAGGTTCCAAGAAGTGTTGAATGTTTTGTTGTCACCTGTATTGTCTTTTAAAGCGAATCTGAAACTTATACATTCTAATTCCTGATGCAGTAATGAGGTTATTGGTGGTTTTGAGCCTAAATGTTCAACTACGTTATGCCGATGAGAGTGTGTAGTGTGTATACCAGTGTAGTCACTGGCAGGTTTTCCGAAACATTGGATCACTAATGAGAATGAACTGATAACACAGCTAAATAGTGTTAAAGTTGTTGTGTCAAAAATCTAAAATTCGACACTAAAAAAACGGGCGTGCTTTATACCACACGACTGAAGTAAAACTTCACTAACTTATAAAAGAGGAGAGAAAGAAAATGTGCGCTGCTCTCTCTTGCTCCTACAGTGTGATACAGACAATAGGCCTGCACTGTGTCTTAGATATACGAAACGTAACTGGCTATGAGAGAAAGAGAGAAAGAAAATATTTGCTCGCACCTCTCCCTCTTGCCCCTACAGTAATATACGAAACGTAACTCTCTCTCTGTCTATCTTCACTAACTTATATCTCCCTCTCAACTTCCGGTAGCCTCGCCCGATCACACTTTTCGTGACGCTCTCGTCAGCTTACTCCCCAAGTCAAGCGTGCGTAAAGAAGTTTTACTTCAAAAAGAATCTTCAAATGTAAAAAAATACGAGTTTCGTAATTCGCAGCATTATATTTTCAGCTCGCGTCAACATGAATCTTTGAAATAGTCGTACGTAAAACCATTTAAAAAAGGCAGGACGCAAAAATTTTCGCAACAAACAGTGACTGGTAGTTAATCGTTAATGCAGCCTACAAATGTCGAAACGACCGACCGTGAAAAAAACTATTGTCAGTAATTCCTGATGGTTTTGTCTGATTGAAAAATTGTAAATCTCCTCCCGTCCTCTTACCCGGGGTGGCTCGTGGTTAGAGAGACCGCATTGAGACCGCGGTAATATCCCGCGAGAAGTGCTCCCGGAACGAGCGCGAGGGCCCGGCTCATCTGCTGGCTGCTGGCATGTAGTTCCATTGTTCGGACCATTCCGCAGTAAATAACGCGCAGAGGCAGTAAAACCTTTATGCCATGTTTTTATCATGCGTTTATTATTACAACGTTTGCACGAACCTGCGATCAAGATTTACGGCCTTGGATATGATATGATGGAAGTTTATTACGAATTAAGATACTGTTGGCGTTTATATTGTGGTGATGCGTCTTACAGGGATGTTGCTACTGGTCGAATTAAACCGTATTTTATAGCAATGTCCCTTACTTTGTTTTATAATAATGCTTCCAGGATTAGTTCTGCTGGTTGACATTCATAATTAGACCGGATGTGTGCTTTTTTAAAAAAATTCATCGTTTTTCGTAAAACATGCATTTTCACACGGTGAATGACCTTATTATGTATAAAAAATAGTAATGCAATTTTACAAAGACAAAATGAACCACTTGTCAAACATTTTTGAAGTGAAAACTTCTTTAGCACCGTTGTGATTTGAAACTCGATGAATCGGAAACCAGTGACACTAAAAAGAGACGAACACATACATCTAAAGGATTTAGCCTTCGAGAGAATGAGATAGAATGAAACCTTACCCGTGTACAATACCTACGAAGCGTCGCGTTCTGTCAAACTTGATCTTGAGCTCACTTTTCAAGGCTCCTATTGGTTGAGATTGTGTGGGTGAAGGTTTCATTTCTACCGCGTGTGAACTGCATTGGATTTCTTTTATTTGTGAAGTTTTGGTGAATTTAAATGTGCATATTTTTTGTTTTGTTTTTTCCGAACTTCAGTAATAATGCACAACACATTGGTAATATTGGTCGATTTAAACTTCAAGCCTTCAATTAAAATAATGCGAAGAGGATTTGAGCTATTGATCTATTTCAACTGGTTCAAGAAATTGGTTTCTCATCTGCAGTCATTAAATTAATAGAAGAGTATTTGAAAGACAGGAAACAGGTAACAAAAATTAATAATCAATTTTCAAAAGGAATGGAAAATAAAATTAGGAGTACCGCAAGGGTCGGTCCTTGGACCTCTATTGTTCATATTCTATATTAATGACATGGTGAAAACATTTTCAAAATGAAAAGCACGACTATTTGCCGATGATACACTATTATACTTAATTGGAGATAACTATGAAGAACTAATAAATATTTTAAATAATGAGTTAAATAATGTTTCAAGATGGCTAAAAATCAATAAGCTTAAATTAAATAAAAAAATTTAAAAAAAAACAAAATGTATGGTGATTGGATATAAGAAGACATTCAGTGAAATCAAAATTTAAATTAATGGTGAAATTATTGAAAATGTTACTGAAATGAAATACTTAGGAGTTATATTAGATTCCAAACTAACATAAAACTACATAAAATTTAGTTTGCAATATGAAATATTATAATTAATTAGAAATTTTGTAAACTTAAATGTACAAATTACTAAAATAAAAAATTAATAAATAAAAAATAAACCTTATTTTCCAATAAATGAGCTAACGATTGATGGTATAACTCGATGTTGCCCTTTGTGCGCCTAGGAAATACTCGTATGCTAGGTACTGGTTGTTCTGAACTATTTTGTAAAAAGAATGCTTTACATTTTTAGTGCTACTAGCAAATTGAAAACCTACATTATTGTAATAAAGTTCCTAAATCTAGTTTTACCAGCCGATTTAAAACATTATTAATTGTAGTAATGCGTATAGTATTGCCGCTGTTGGTCGATTGAAGCTTTAAAATGTAATAAAGCGCCTAGAAATGGTGCTTACTTACTCTGTAAAAGAGTGCCTGAGATTGGCGCAACTGGTCGATTTAAACCTTACTTTGTTATAATGTAATGCGCTCTGGATTGGTTCCGCTGGTCGACTTAAACCGCAGTCACTTGAAATAAACTTTTCATATTATTTTCCTCAGCGGTGGCAAGCGTAGCGGAAAGGAACTTTTGAAAACCGAGCCGGGGTAAAAAATCAAGGGTTAAACTTGATTTAATATTCCGAGAGGGCGGAGCGGAGGGACGAGCATGTTTCGCGAGGCAGTTAACTGGGCTTTAGAATTAACATTATATTCGTTAAAGCCAGTATTCGTATAAAGAACAACCTGCAAGGTGTATAAGTTTAAATTTAAAAAAAACTGGATCTTAGAACTGTAGGTACTCCACGATGCAACACGAAAGTACCACCCCAAGAGCACTATTGTCCCAATGCGACATGGGGTGTCATTTATTTGTCGACGATTCCGAACATGATTGTAGATTATAGAAGAACGATTTAAGAGGGAATTAAGAAAGTATGTTCACCTCAAATACTAATGTTTTTTTAGTGATTGAATACATTTAAATTAGAAATATTTAAAGTAATATTATATTTGCCAACAATTGAACATTTTACATGTATATATATATATATATATATATATATATATATATATATATATATATATATATATAAATATATATATATATATATATATATATATATTTCTAATTTCTCAAATTATTAGCCTACACGACGATGTGAGCTAGCTCTAGATTAATTTTTTAAAAAAACAGAGTGTGCAATTCACATGTGCATGTGAGTGAAACCCACAGAAAACTAAAGTAGACAAGAGTAGGGAGGATACGAAGCACCGCACAAAGAGGAGACCGATTATACTATCTCATTCTCTCGCAGGCTAAATTATATAGACGTATGTGTTTGTCCCTTTTTAGTGTCGCTATTTTTCGTATCAGTTTCAAATCAACGGTGCTAAAGAAGTTTTTACTTCAATAAATAAACAAACAAGAGTTCACATCGTATAAATATGCTTAATTTTAGACTAGCTTTTAACAGTGACGTTTCTAGTGTTGACTATTCCGACTTGACAGCTCGCAACGTTCATGCGCTCTAGCGGAATGAAAAGGTACTATCTAACACGGTTACCATCTTGACAGGATTGACCTAACATGGAGTACACAAACAAATTTACAGACTGACGAAATGCAAATTCGAAACGGGGCCGTTACGCTAAGGCAATGAAGTCGACGAGAAATGTCTTTAGTTGGTTGGCTTATGGTGATCGAGCTCGGAAGTGTTAAATAACTGAATTTTTCGATGAAACTTTTATCGGTGTGCTGTATCGCTGTTGCAATTAATTGGTGAATCAATCAAAAGGGCAATCGTGTCCATGCAAGCGTCTGTTCGTGTTCATTTATTCATAATATATGATGAATCTTCGAACAAGCGCAGAGTTTCCAGGATCCCACGGCTCTGCCTTCACAATGGCCGTGTTATTCAAACTCCGACAAGTAACGAAATCGTTTCCCTGCTGCAGAATAATTCCCAACATTCTCATTCATCCTATTCAGACCGCGATAATTAGGTACTTCAGGCAAAACCTATCAACACTTTCCCTTGTAAAACACGAAACGATTTCAAACAAGTGCCTATGATTTATACCCTACGGAGCAATCTTACACTTCGTACTAAAAGTAGTCACTGCAGACTTGATATAATTAGAAGAAATTAATCAAATGTCAAATTAGGAACTTTGTTAGCTAAAAAAATATTTAGACTAGGGGTAACAAATCCAAATCGTTTGATGGGCTAAAATAAACAATACTGATCTTAGGTAGGCCACTTAGTGTCAGAAATTCTTACTGCGGCCATGCGCATGGCACTTTTCAAGCAATAAATCAAAACCCCCATCGAGAGTCCGAGGTCTAATAACATGAAAGCTCTACAACTTAATTTCTGGCTGCTAAAAATCTTCAATTGGGCCGCAGGTTGGGCATGCCTGATTTAAAATATTGACCATTCATCAGGAAAAATTTGCACTTTAATAAAAAATGTAAAACTTTTGTTATTTGTTTGATTATAATTAAAACTTTAATCCAATCTTCAATACTGACATTACAAAGTTTTGTAAGGCGTTTCGGTTTCCGAAGGCACTCTCAAACTTTGTTTCCGTGTTTTAACTGTGTTTTTATATTAAAAAATGGCATATGAGATCAAAACGCCGACTATAATGCTTACTCAAAATAAGCTCTGGAATTGCTGGTAACCTGTATTTGTGCTGAATATAATCAAAACTAAATATTAAATTTACCAACATATTACATAAAATCTCTCGTGAAACAGAAAACTATTATTTTAATACCTAACACATCCAAACAATCAACGCATTCTGTTTGACGCCGTTAAATTAATTTACCCACATATTATGTTAAATAGCACACGTATAATGGCACGCAAAATGAGAGCCGTCGTAGATTCAGACATGATATGAATAATAAATAACAAATAAATTGCCGATACATAAAAAAAATCCTATATTCTTTTACGTGCGCTACCGCCTAAGAATCCCGGATCACCAATTGCGGAATGTTTTGAAGCTGACATGACTGAGCCCTTGGATTACATGACACGATCGAGTGAATTAAGTAGTAGAGTCAGGACACGTCAAGAGTCGGAATAGAAGAGTACTACGGAGACAATGTGTGAATGTGAACGTTGCAAGAATTGCGAAAAGTTTCGTGCTGTTTCATTCTTTCTGACTACACTCGAGAGGAAATGACGTGATGGTCAGTTAGAAAGGAAAAATGGAATAGGAAGGTTAAAAAAGGATACCTTGCTGGTCGTGAACAAGTTATTAAACATAGCTACAGCCACTTCAAGCAACTGATTTTCAATTCCGAACTATTGTCTCTCACGTTGTTATTAACTGTGTTGCCCATAAATTATGTAGAAATACACAATTTAGATTGTCTGAAATGTGAAAAAATCCATATAAATTTTAATATCAAAGCAGGGAATCGGTCTCTGAAGCCGCAAAAGTTCAGCGAACAATTTTCATCTTGCAACGTCATTTTCATCATGAGCTTGCTATGGAAGAGATATCCATTACAGTCATTAATTTAATTGAACCCGCGACCTTCGAGAGAGCAGACCGTCTTGGCAGTTTAGCTGTGTTCTTATATTTTAGTATATTATGGTAAATATTGATCAAAGCAGATTGTAAAACAAGTCTAGCATAAGCGTTTTTGCCTTCTTTGGGAATCGAACCCGCGACCTTCGGATCCAGAGCCAGTTTACCGAGACACGGTATCGCAAGGTGCGCATCTCCGAACGCACGACTCGCCGACCTTGTTTAGACCGTAGAGTGTAGATACTGCAGATCTGTAGAACGTGAGAGACGTGACCGTTGACACTGGGCGACTCGGCGCAGAGAAGCCCGTGATCATAACTAATCCGGGTTATTAAGTCTGCCCGATGAAAATCTTCGCTTCGTATGCGCGGCGCTTCCTGACATCGCCATTTAGGGCGGCACGTCACGGCGATCGCGATTGTGTCCTTGGCCGGTCGTCAATCAATCGATTGACTGACTGGAAGGACGAACGAGAGACGAACTTATTTTATTCACAGTGACATAACCTACAGATAAAATTGATCGTTAAACTATCTTAGCTACAAAGCAGAAAACTTATTGGCTGTTACAAGCGTAAAAAACTCATGAGCAATATCGTAATGACATTGGGACAGCATTTGTTATATTTGATAATTAGATATACGTAAGTAAACGACGAAACGTAAGTAAATGTGAGTAAACGACAGTTCCAAAAGTTACGTTTGTCAAGAATTATGAAAAATTAGACATATACTTTTCGTAAACAAAAAAAAACATTCCTTAAAATTTTTTCACCAATCTCAAGAAAACTATTAATACCGTAATGAATAATAAAAGAAAGAATCACGTGAATTGACGCAGAAGGCAGGCAGATTAGATTAAATGTCACTCTATTAAACTCTACCCTGGTATCTATACCTAACTTGCTTCATCCACATTAAAAGTCATCTATTAATAAATTTGTAATTCGTACGATCGTCGATCGTAAATATTGGATATAATAAACTCCACCTTTTAAAGTAGAAAACGGTTAAAAGCTTGCAGGAAAATACGTTTTATATAAACTAGACTTTATAAAAAAAAATAGTTATTATTATTATTATACTTAGCCTTTTTGTGAAAAATCACCTCAACAGCGCCGTTATGAACGTAGTCTTAAAAATAATATAATATTGCAAACATGTTAATTTTATATCTTTATACCAACACAGTTTTGCCCAATGGAGTCATTTAATCAGTGTGACCATTTATACACATTTAAACAACGGTTCCATGACAACTCAGAAACAACTCAACTCAACACCTCTTTGAAAAGTCATTAAAAACTATGAAAAAAAAGATAATATTTTCAAAGGAGGTGTTGAGTTGAGTTCATTCTGAGTTGCCCGGTCACCGTAAACAACAAACATAATTTTAATTGTAATCTGGTAAACAACACTGAAAATTGTTTTTCCAGAGGTTTTATACTTATTTATTATATAAATTTTCAAATTAATGATAAAGATCAAAAGAAATGTACGAGTTCTCGTTGAAACGAATGCAACTCCAGGGGAATCATTAAAAGTTCTTGGATTTAAAAAAATGTTTTAAAAGGTGTAATAAGTTATTATTTTTTTAATTTATAAACTAACGTTTAGACAAGATTTTTATGCATAGCACAAAGGGTAACAATTATTACAAGCAATAATTGTCAGCCTGAAACACTCATTTACATTGAAAAATCTTCCGAGAAAAGATACTTGCCGCCAACGGGACTTGAACCCGTGTCCTTCCGATTGCCGGTCGAATGCTCTGACCACTGAGCTATGGCGGCTTATCAAATACCCGCCAAATAATTCAATATATACTAGTGTTTCATTCAACAATTACTGCTTGTTATATTTTTTCCACCTGAAAACAACCAACTTTATTTTTGCGAGGAAGACATTGTTAGTGTTAAATCCCTCGCTAGGTGGCGTCGAGACAAATTATGTCTGCATTTATTGGGGAAATACTTAAACTTGTTAAATATTAATTATTATTTTTTTTAATTTATAAACTAACGTTTAGACAAGATTTTTATGCATAGCACAAAGGGTAACAATTATTACAAGCAATAATTGTCAGCCTGAAACACTCATTTACATTGAAAAATCTTCCGAGAAAAGATACTTGCCGCCAACGGGACTTGAACCCGTGTCCTTCCGATTGCCGGTCGAATGCTCTGACCACTGAGCTATGGCGGCTTATCAAATACCCGCCAAATAATTCAATATATACTAGTGTTTCATTCAACAATTACTGCTTGTTATATTTTTTCCACCTGAAAACAACCAACTTTATTTTTGCGAGGAAGACATTGTTAGTGTTAGTGTTAAAAAAAATATATATAACAAGCAGTAATTGTTGAATGAAACACTAGTATATATTGAATTATTTGGCGGGTATTTGATAAGCCGCCATAGCTCAGTGGTCAGAGCATTCGACCGGCAATCGGAAGGACACGGGTTCAAGTCCCGTTGGCGGCAAGTATCTTTTCTCGGAAGATTTTTCAATGTAAATGAGTGTTTCAGGCTGACAATTATTGCTTGTAATAATTGTTACCCTTTGTGTAATAAGTTCTGATGAATAGAAATAACAAGCAAGCTGGAAAAGCAGGCAACGAAGGCCCGAAGCAACAAGATTCAAAGATTCCCTAAAATTAATAATTAAACTAATAATTTAAATTAAATTAATAATTAATTAAATGAATTGTTACTCTTTTATATTTTATGTTATTATGTATATACCTATCTCCATGCACCAAAACAATTTTGCAAATAAAATAAATAAAACTGTTTGTTTTTGTCGTTATTTTGGGAACTCCGTTTAAGAGATGGTAAGAGTGACAGAAGAGACTGAAAGGGATTAAGCATTGAAAAATTCTAATATTTTCCACTAGGGAAGAATGTTGAAGGAATAATGAAAAATTAAATATTTAAGCATTAATGAAAAATTTTAAATGCCAAAGTTCAGCATTGACCGAAGGGAAAATAAAATTAAAGACATCAATACATAATGTCGTTTTTGTTATTCGAATGTCAATATATTTTACGTAGAAGTTCTTTGAAATTTGGTTTTTAAAATGATATAAATAGGAACACTTCTGGCTGATAAATGCGCCGTGAAGCATTAATTGTTAAGTGTCACAAAACGAATAATTTGCGGATTTATAAAACGCATGAAAAATCAAAGCAAATTTCAGTTTTAGGAGGATTTGTAGTCAGTTAAAGTTGTGAGGTCAGCTTCTCCTTTAAAAAATAAAAATTGCCTTCGAAAAGAGTAAATTAGTTTTAAGTAATTTATTAGGTGTCACAAAAGTAGGGTTGCCATCCGTCCGGTTTTCCCCGGATTTGTCCTAGTTTAGAGGGCGTCCGGGGAGCGTCCGGGCGGGGTTTTATTTGATGTCCGGGTTTAAAAAAAAATTTAAAGTCTTAAAAATTAAAGTCAAACGTATACGTTTGCCCTGAGGAAGAAACGGTCGTTCTGAAACCGGTCGGCTTTAAACAAATATAAAAGTGAATCAATCAATGTAACATTGTTTCATTTATCTTTAATAAAAATTTAATTCAATTTCCAAGAATACAGCTGAATTGATTTTTACAAATTCCTTTTAAAATGGGAAGATATTCTAAAAGCTATCGGAAAGAGTGATAAATACAAAAAAACTGAATGAATGGTAATGGCGAGAGCCTGAGGAAAAAGCTTAAATAGCTAGATAATCAAATAATATAGGTACTTTTGAGTGCAAAGTTATGATTGTTTTTATTACGTAAAAGAAATTTACAATATGGCAAAAACTTTAAGGTCATATAAAATAATAATTAAACTTAGATTACAGTAAGTCTAAACTTTAAAAAGGTTCAGTTTTGTTGCAAGATTTAAGAAGACTGAATTTAGTTCATATTATGTTAAGAGATATTTTGTTGTTTAAATGGCTGCTGATAAAAATTTAAAGATATAATTATTATTGAGTTACTCAAAAATTGTAAGACTGAATACTAAAATGGTCTCAGTACTTTTAAGATTTTTGTTTAAAAATTTAATTGAATTTTGTTAGGCTTAATATTTTAATAAGGTTTTGTTTTCATAACAGAGTATATTAATAATTTGTATTTTATTTTAACAATAAAAAAATTCTAACTGATTATTAAAACAATTTGTAACAAACTGTAATAAGAATAAGATTCTGTTTTGTTAGGTACATTTATAATGATGATAAAAGATGACTAAAATTAATTTGAAAATAAATAAAAAGGTGATTTATGACATTTTCAACTGTTTTTTATTACACTGACTATATTTAAAAAAAATCTGTTGACATGTCCGGGTTCTGGGCTCTAAATTCACGCGTCTTGGTTGCCAAATTTAAGATATGGCAACCCTACACAAAAGCAAATGATTGCTTCTTGAACAATCGCAATTTTACTTTGTGGAGTCATTTTAATTAAATGAAAACAAATGACTTTTGTTTGCACCACTTATTTAATCAAAATTACTTTATTACGTTACGAAACCAATGGTTACTTCGTCAGTACACAATGAAATTCATTAATAGTCGATTTGAAAAATAAAACTTTGATTCTAATCACAAGTGTTTACGACAAATTTCAGCAAAGCTAAGTGTATCAATATTTAAAAACTAAACTGACGTTAGAGTTGGTATTCCTATGGCGCGGTTGCACAATAGATTAAAACAGCGTATAGAGGATGTATGAAAGACAAAGGAGGGGGATTCTAATCTTTCTCTATTGAAGATCTGGAGTCTTTTACGGCCTGCTTTTTTATAGGCAATTATCTGCTTTACATCATGGGCAGAAGTAATAAAATTGCTCAACAGATAATCGAAGCCCTGGAGAAAATTAAAAAAAAATCAGAGTGTGCAATTCACACCAGTAGAAGTGAAATCTTCAGAAAAATAAAGGAGACAGAATGGGGAGACTACGAAGTACTTTTTTTTCATCAATGTGAAGGATGATTTTTTTCATATATTTGTCGTCGAATTCCAGTGCACCTTTTCCTATACATTTGGTCATCTTATTAGTATTTGTATTTTCTTTTTCGGAGTCGCTGGATGTCGTCGCTTTCTTTTGTGTTTTCTTTGCTTGTTTATTGTGTAGTAGTCTGAAGATTGGATATTGATTATACAAAAATATACCTATAGATATATATTTTTTTTATTTTATTTCGTAGGATATGACCCTTGGACAGCTGAATGTCTGGCCGCTAAAGTTCGTCAGGCGCTTTATACTTCTAGATCTAGACTAAAGGAGACATACGTGGGACCGTGGATTTATCGTATTATATTGGAACCGAGTACCCGTGAAATAAATAAATATTTTATTGCTTTCTCATTCTCTCGCAGGCTAAATCCTGTAGATAGTATAGATGTATGTGTTTGTCTCTTTTTAATGCCGCTGGCTTCAGTTTCATCGAGTTTCAAATAACAATGGTGCTAAATAAGTTTTCACTTATTTAGCACCAAAAATCTAATAAAAGGCAACTACGAAACCAATAATCATGTTCTCATCCCGCATAGGTGGGCAGATATAACGGAACGGTAGATACACTTGTTTATGTTGACAAACACAAATGTTTATAAACATGATGAATCCGAGAGAGAGAGAAAAATAGCCAGCTTACCTTACAGCGAGATAAATTCTATTGAGAGTATCGTAGATTACGACGACTTACCTGCAAAAAACAAGAAAAAAACATTTTAACATAAAATAGAAAGAATAAAAAACTTTTCAATAATTACAAATTATATATTTTTATAGTGCAATATTAAAGGGTAATTATACTTTAGATGGACCTCCCGAGTTTTTTTACCATGTTGAGTAAAAATATTGCACAAAATATGTCAAACAACAGAAAATAAAAAGTAAAACTACCCGAGACTACTGTTCGTCACGAGTCCAATAAAAATGCAATGTTTGTTATTGGATAAAATTGCGGGGTAAATTACATTGAAAAAAGAAGCGTCATCGGAAAATTTTTTATTTGAACGTTTTTATTTGAAAAAAAAACAGTGCGTGGGTCGCGCTAGAATGGATTTGGGCGGTGAAACGTTAATCAATATTGAACAGTGACACCGAATCCATATTCATAGATCAGCCCATCCACAATCCCCACGCCATCCAATTCTACAACGTCATCTCCCTTCAAACAAAATGTTTATTTTTTGAATAAATTCTATCATTTGTAATTCCGAATAAATGGCCTGGACTCGCGTGAGCTTACCAATTTCAGACAAGTTCACACACAAACCGATTTTTATGCCCAATGTTTTTTTTCTCGAAACATGTAGATTTTGTATCTAATAAAGTGGTGTAATAAAAAAAATGCCTTTAATTCACGTTATGAATGTATTTATATTTCTGTTGTTTGAAAAACTGTTTGTTTCTTAATGATTGCAATCAGTACTTTGTAATATTTGCTAGATTACTATTTTTTGATTTTTATTCAAATAAATCAGTAAAAAATGTTAACCTTTTTATTAGGGTGTTTGTGATTACATAAAGAATGGAGTTATTATGTTAAGTAAATACCAATAATCGATAACTTAAACGGAGGTTTAGTTAAGACATTATAAAGTAGTTTTAGTAATAGATTATGTTATTATCCAACTTTATGGGGTGAACTTGGTTTGGGATCACGGGGTGTTTTTTGTTGGTTCTTGTATAATATGGTAGTAAGATAGTGACTCAAGGCGAAAAAATGCATTTACAAAGTGTCTTTACAAATCTCACCGAGAACTAGGCCCTTTAATTTAAAGAAAGGATTTGAAAGTAAAGTAAAATTGATTAAAGGGTGCACAAAAAAAAAAAAAAAAATTTAAAAGTTAAAAATTTATACTCATTTCGCGATGTATAAAGGTATACTTCTGAAATAGAATTGAAAACGTATTAAGAGTTTTGTAAAAAGCAAAATACGAAGACGGGTTGAAACTTGCTTCATAGCACTTTTCGCGATAGTTGGAAATAAATGTACTTGAAGCTGTGGTACCTATTCGCATTTCGTCTAAAACGAAAAGTGACACTTTAGGTATTTAACGCGGTTCAATGGTTCTTTACAAAAAAGTTTGAAGAAAGATTTTATTTTAATTCAATGTTGCAGGAAAAAAGTTACGAAATTCAATTTAAACTTGTGGCAATAATAAAGTAAGACACGGCAGTAACAAAGTTTTAAACAATGAGCAAAACCACCGTAGATATAAATGGAGTAATGTTAAGACGAAACAAAGGCAACCTTTAAATTATAAGAATTACATTGTCTGTTTTTCCCGAAACGACTTTGCCCACGTTCAGCCATATAAATAACTGCACTTTCATCTTCCGTTGACAATTCTATGGTTTTCTTTGGGTTGTTTCGAAAAGCAGCAGGTTTGGTTTAACCTACGACATAGTCAGCGAAAACACAAATCGATTACTTTAAAACTTGCAGTACCCAATGATATTATTTGAGACCAGTGGACAGCGTATCAAATATTTCTGCTCAAGAACTTTTTTCAACAAGCTTATGAATCTCTGGATCGTATTTTTAAAAGTTTACAAGTTGAAGTCATCAAAAAGTGATGAAAGGGATGCTTCGAAGACGCTCTTGAGAGAGACCTCGGATACGTTTATCTTCCTTATTTAACTTTGCTCTGTCCATTGCTCTGGACGTCTCCTTCCTGACCTGTCAGTATTTATAATTCAGTATTCTGGGCCAGGGTCTGCCACTTTAACCAAACGAATATTTTAATATCTTTGATCGTTTTTCCGCTGCAATTTGTAGTTTTGATCCGTTCTTCCTCCCCTTGCAGAAATTCCCCTGCATCGTGTTTCCCTATTAATTATTTCGGTTGAACATCTCGAGGCAATATTATTATTACAAATTTAGTGTATTTAAGGCGCCGTATCCGCGTTCAAAAAGAAGAAGATGGAGAGATATGTAATTACGAATGTTAGATCGATAAAGCGATAAAAGCGATGCGAAAATTATGAAAATGTTTAATAAAACACGACTCGTTCAAAATAGAGCAAAAATCTCGCGGGGGTTGTCTTAAACAGCATTTAAAGAAACACTGTGAATTTTTTCATACACATAACTTGTAAAAAACTGAAACAAACGTGTTTGTAATAATTTTTGGAGCATACTTTGCGATTTTTTTCTATCGAGGGAATTTTATATAATTTGCGTTTCGGCGCGGGGAATGACTAGATATTATCTTCAAGAAGAAGATATATATTTTTAAGAGCCTTAAGACTTAAAGTTTTTAAGGGAGATTATAAGAAATCGGTTGAAATTCGGGTAGCGGTGGCTATAGGGCCCGCAACCCGGATTTGTACCGATTTATTACATATTTCCCTTAAACACGGTAAGTTTTAAAGCTCTTAAAAAAATATATGTTATTTTTGAAGATAATATCTAGACTTTGCCCGCGCCGAAACGCAAGTTATATAAAATTCCCTCGATAGAAAAAAATCACAAAGTATGCTCCAAAAATTATTATTAACACGTTTGTTTCACTTATTTTACAAGTTATATGTATGAAAAAATTCAAAGTGTTTCTTTAAATGCTGTTTAAGATAATGCCCGCGAGATTTTTGCTCTATTTTAAACGAGTCCTGTTTTATTAAACATTTTCGCAATTTTCGCATCGATTTTGCCGCAGTAAATGTTAGCGCTCTCCCCTAACATTCGTAATTTCGTATCTCTCCATCTTCTTCTCTTCGGGCCCGGTTGCATTTATTCATTTCATAACAAAAAGAACTTCCATTGCATCGAGGGTGCTTTTTAGCAAAAGCTAAGGCTCTGTTTCATAGGTAGGACGCGCCGCGCCGGTCGAAAATATAATCATTTTGTTTTGTATATAATTCCATTTATTAGCTTCCATTTGGTATAAACACTTTGTACCATTTCCTGGCTTAAATTTAATGTAGAAATTACAACCTCCTTGAAACTACAACTCTCTCTACAATCTCCTTGTCTACTTAGAACGATACTGTTTCGAGCAGTGCTGTTTGTTTTAGTCTAACGAATAATTGGTATTAAAGCGCTACGGAGCAATACCATTAATTAAACGCATTGTGCATTATATGCCTGGATGTTGCCTACCCTTTCCATTCGAAACGTGTACTTGATTTGGGTTCAATTTAACGAATAACTTGAATAGAATAGTCGGGTGCTTTCCGAAGCGGGATTGCCGTAGTTGAATTATGAGTTCGGCTGGGAGAGCAGAAAATAGAAGGAGGTACAGAGAAGGCGGATGGGTGGAAACGGGGAACTGAGTAACGAGCAGGTATACCACTAGTTAATATAATTTGCAATGCAGCCGCAGCTCACATATGCCCAGTACCTCCTAGATAACGTTATTAAATTACGTGTACGTGCGCAGGCCGATTATTTTCAGGGAAATCCATATAACAAAGGGCTGCGATTGATTCGACAGTGATAAGCGGACCGTTCCAGCGATTAATTTTTTAATTTATGAAGAATCTGTATGTGAAATAAATTATATTGAAAGAAAAAATACATTAATAAATTAATTTATTATTAGTGGAAACGTTTGGCGAACAAAGTAGAAAAACACAAAAAGCCCTTGGTTCCGGAATTCAAATGGCTAAATAATAATCTCTCTCTGGTTTCAATCCTGGGATTGGTTTGCAGCAATTTCATCTATTCGTTTCTTCCACTCTTCCCTGTCTTGTGCGGCTCTTTTGAAGTCTGCATATGATAAGCAGCGCACGTCCACCAGCAGGTCCTCCAGGTATTCTCGGCGTGGGCGTCCCCTAGCGTTTGTCCCCTCGGTCATACCCTCCATTATGGCATGCAAGAGGCCTTCTTGTCTTATTGCATGGCCGATCCATCTTGCGCGCCTTTCGGACAAGGTCCTGAGCAGGTGCCTTCCTCCTTCGATTCTTTGGAGAACCTCCTCATTTATGATGTGGTCTCTCCAGGAAATTCCTAGTAGTCTTCTATAGGACCACATCTCAAAAGCCTCTAGTCTCCGTTTATCTCTTTCGGATAGGCACCATGTTTCGCAGCCGTACATCAAGATACTCCATACATAGGTCTTGATGAGGAGTATTCTCAGTTTCAGGTATAGATTAGAAGAGAGCTCAAAAATGATAAAAGAGCTGAATCACAAGAGAAATACAAAGTGCTGAGAAACCAAATAAATAGAGAATCAAGAATAGCCAAAGAAACATTCTACCAGAATAAATGCGATGAGATAAATGACGACCCCAAGAGAGGAAATGTAGAAAGAGCTCATGCTGCGGTGAAAGACTTCTTTGGGATGAGAGTTGGAAAGGGTAATGCAATAGAAGGAGAAGACGGCAAAATACTTTTCGAAAATCACCAAATAGGAGAGAGATGGAAAACGTATCTCGAAATGCTGTACAATGGAAAGGGAAATAATGGCAACGAAACATTGATAGAAAATGAGCTAGACGCAGATGATTTGGGAGATCCAATCACTAGAGAAGAGTTTGACCTCGCACTGAAAAATCTCAAAAACGGGAAAGCACCCGGAATCGATGACGTTCCGGCTGAACTAATTAAGCCAGCAGGAAAAGGAACTATAGATGCCCTGTTTAAAATGATACAGACAATGTATAAGACTGGAAAGATACCAGAGGATTTCGAGAAATGCCTAATTGTCGCATTACCAAAGAAGGCGGGCACGACGAAATGTGAACAACACAGAACTCTTAGCCTAATATCCCATGCCTCAAAAATATTGACTAATATCATTCTAAAAAGAATCGAACCAAAAGTAGAGAACATCCTTTCCGGAGACCAGTTTGGCTTTAGAAGAGGTGTAGGAACCAGAGAAGCAATATTGTCGCTACGAATACTACTAGAAAAAAGATTAAAAAGAAACCAAAACACATTCATCGCATTTATAGACCTGGAGAAGGCTTTCGACAAAGTAGTATGGAAAAGACTCTTCGAGATTCTGAAGAGAATTGACATCAAATATAGAGATAGACGAATAATCCAGGCGCTATACAAGAATGAGGCCGCTATAATTAAATGTGACAATGATACAAAAGAAGCCAGTATAAGACAAGGGGTGAGACAGGGATGCTCTCTGTCACCTGTTCTTTTTAACGCTCATATACAAAGTGCGATTGATGACTTGAGAGAGAGAATGAGTCACAGAAAAGGTGTAAAGATACACGGGCAAAAGGTGGATATGATAAGGTTTGCTGACGATATTGCTTTGGTTGCTGAAAGCGAAGAAGAACTGCAAGAGGCCTTAATAACCATGCAAAGCATTCTTCAAAACAATTACAACATGAAGATAAATAAAGACAAAACAAAGCTGCTGACTGTAAGCCGAACGCAACATCAGATGAGAGTAGAGATGTCAGGAGTTCCACTAAAGAACACCAAGGAGTTTGTCTACCTCGGGAGCAAAATAACATGGGACGGTCGGTCTAAGAGCGAGGTCGACAGCCGTATACACCAGGCTAGGCTTGCATTCAATAAAAGGTCGAAAATAATAGAATCGAAATAATAATATCTTCACACAATTCTAAAAATAGCGTTGTTTCAATGATTAATAATGGACGTAAAGCATCGGTTTAACAATAACTAAAATTACTACTATTCTGCAATATACTGAGCCAGAGAGATATTCCACAAAGTCTTATTTATTTTTCTGAAAATATTTATTTTTCAATTAATTAATCTAAAAGGCCTGCCAGTGGTGGGCAGCCACTTTTCATCAGATTTTCGGCATTTTGCGGAAGTTTAAAATAGTATAGGTACGAAAAAAGCTCTCTGGTGATTACTTTTCCAGGAAAGAATTTTTTTTACGGTTTTATCCACACAAAAGTTGAAATTAGAAATATAAAACTTTTCGATACACAAATATTAAACTGAAAGCTGTTTGTTCGCTCAGGAAAATAATGAAAATCGGAAGAAAAAATTACAAAGCTCCGCTGTTATCTGTGTCAGTTTTGAACTCTTCGCACTTTTACGCAGTTTCATAACTTTATAAAATAAAAACTACTTCGTTAGTAGATTAAATTGCGAAAAAAACAACGAAATTATTTTGGAAGACTTTTGTTAGACACTGCCCCTTGCAAACGTCGATTAAAGTGCAATGGGGGAGTTAAAAAGAATAAAAATACGGCACGCATTCGAAGAGTTAAATGAGGAATCGATTTTCCGGGTTAAGTGCCATCTGGTTTGACTTCCGGCGCCAGTGGATTTATATTAAACAAAAAAATATATAGGTACTTACTTTGTGTAAAATCTAGATTCTGAATTCATAGATTAATTTCCCCGTTTAGATTTCAAATGAACTATTTAATGTAACACCACGTTCCACTGCCCTTTGACACAAATCTTTGATTCATTCACATTCATATAATTATTACATTACAGTCTTACCAATAAAAATACTCTTCACAACCGTTGAACGGTGTGTTAATTGCACATTGAATACGGACCGTACAAGTGGAGATTTGAATTTTCACTAATAAAAAAATGCATTCAACTGGACTGCGAAAGAGCTGGCAACGTCGCATTTTGGCAGACTGACATACCGCCATGAAAAATATTATATTATATCTATTATTTTTTAATGGGCTGTTATCGCGTGATTTTCATAAGAATTCCATGTAAGTGAGTTTTTAATAACGTAAATGCCTTATACGTGTATGGGTGAATATAAATCCAAGAAATCAACTTTTATATTGCGCAAACAATGAATCCAAGATGCCGTCTTTTTTTGTTATTCCCAGGCAAATATTATTATACTTTTTTTTTATTTAAACGGGGAAAAAAGTGAAGTGACAGTTTTTTTGCAGATTCCCTGAATAAAAGGTACCTATGTGTTTTCTAAATTTCTATTTTCGACAATTTTTTGACATTATTTGGAATAAAAATATGTGTGTTTATTTTTCAACTTTTTTCACATTTGAAATTAAAATATTCTATTTTTTTAAATTGCATTTCAAATAAAAAAATAAAAAAATAAAAGGAAATTTTATTTTATTATTTTTAAAATGGTATTATATTATTGGTTTATGTACATTCTATTTGTTTTTACGACACCTTCAAAAAGAAGAAATATATAGCAAATTGAAAATATCTTGGAAACATTCCGAAATTCGATGAGAAATTTCAAGTTTATATGTACAATAAATAAACCACCCTCTTTGGTTGTATGACAGTGAGTACAACTTTAAGGCTGTTAAATACCAGTTTGGTCAATTTGGGTTTATTAGTAACGTTTGCAAATACACAATTGTTTATCAGTTGTATAAAATTTGCGCCACGTTTTTTAGTAAGGCTGTTATTATTTACATACTCCCAATATCGAGCATTTGAATCTCCACCCACAAGCGTACAAGCAAATCGGTAAATGCTTTATCTTTAATGCCGGTGTTTGTGATTTCTACCGCGCACGACTTCATATCGCTAACAAAAAAGCTGCATTTCACTTACAGTAAACTAAAGATATATCCTCCATGGACATCTCTGACTTTTCTTTAAAAATCTAATAATAGATAGTAGGATATTATTGAGTGACAAAACTATTATATATAACATGAAAATATTAATGATAAAATGAATAGTGACTATTCTTCTTTCATTAGCCGTTTTAAGCGATCTGCTACTATTAGCGCAGTGGTTCTTAACCTTGTTGAAGGTACTGACCTCCACCAGTTTCATATGCGCATTCACCGAACCCTTCTCACCACCACTCATTCCCTGAATCATTTAGTCGGGGGTGTGTCTTGACCTCCGCCGAACCCGCGAGATTGACTTACCGAAACCCTGGGGTTCGATCGAACCCAGGTTAAGAACCACTGTATTGGAGCAAGCAAATTATTAAAAGGAAAAATGAATAATTTAATATTAACTGTAATGACAACTTGCAATAATCACAGTCGCTAATTCTAATTATTGCTTCCAGAGTACAGTTGAAATAGATAGGTATGTATTGTACTCGGCTTAATTCTAGATATAATCGGCTTGCCTTTGTTCCCGACGAGCCGTACCGAAGAATCTGATATCTAATCCGATGTGTTGAACAATCGTAATAATTTGCCGTTGAGTTCTCGCTGTGATATATTCGTATATATATATATATATATATATATATACATTAGATCTTAGATTTTAGATCTCCGGCAAATAATAACATTAATATTACTGGATAAACTTCAGACGTTCGCAAAGAATTTTTAGACGTTCTCAAAAACCATCAGGAATGTCCTTATAAAGACTTAATCACGATGTACATGGCTCCTTGTCAATTAATGTTAGAATATGGTATTATCGGATGGGGAAGTGTAAATGACAATATAATAAATCCACTAATTAAAGCCCAAAAAGCCGTAATCAAAATTATATTGAAAATCCCCGTAAGAACTAGCACTGACTTAAATCTTTAAAATCTTAACATCAACCAATTAAATAATTCTATTCTAAAACTTTACTCCTCTTCATGAAAAAACAACTAACGCTTAGTTATCTCAGGGTCAAAAACATTTCCAATAAGTAACCACAAATAGGTACAACATTTGGGCAAAAAGCTTCTCATTTGTTATGGTACTACTATAACTCTACAATCAAAACCCCCTCTCTTTCAAGAATTATAACAACCTTATAACATTTAAATACCAAGAATAATATCGTCTTTTATCGGGATAAAAAATAGGGAGATAAGAAATAGAAATATACTGACACAATACTGACTGAAACCGAAAACACTCAACTGCACTAGAAAACACTACGTTATATATTTTATAATTATTTCGGAAAAAACTCATAAATATATTTATAATTACCTACCATTTATCATACTATTTAATTTCACCGTTTTCTCAATTTATTACGAAAATAGAAAGAAAATAATGAATTATTAAAATTACATTATTAAATCATCTTTTATAAGATTTTATCTGGGTATTTCCATTTCCAATTCAAGATCAATTATCTGGCAAAAAAGTGTGTATTTTTTGGGAAACCGCTGAATATGTTCGTTGGCAATAATAATAACAGTTAAAATTTCATAAATATGCATAATACTTATATTTTTCGGTGGTAAAGCAATCTAAGTAGACATAATTGTAGGTTATTTTCATTAATTTTGCCGCTCGGCTTTCTGTTTTGAACGGAATCGAGCTGGTTCGTTCAAGTGAGTGAACACTTTATGGGTTCTAGTGTTCGTGTGGTGAAAATAGTTTAATTATCTCAGAGTTAGTTGTTGTCTTCAGAGATTACAATACAAACGATAAATTTTGAATAAGACATAAACCAATATGACATAAGTCCAATTGGGGAATGTTTTGAGACTAATGTGGTGAGTAGAAAAATTGGAGGAAGGTTGGGAAGTAACTGACTGTTTAGAGCAAGCAATGCGAGAGAAGAGTCGTGGAAATTTTGAAACCACCACAACATTACAACAAGCGCGCACTTTCTGTTTTCGTAATAATATTGCTCAATATAACGCGGAACCGAACACAACACAAGCGGTTCTTCAACCGAAGCGTGGGAAAAACTAATAAATGTGTCGTAAACCCGATTTCGCAGGTTCTTCGCGGTAGGAACATATTTTATTCACACATCGCGGTACCAGCTTGGTCCGAGATTATTCTCTTCTCATCGAGACGTCACTAGCTATAGAAACACTACAGCTTTTTATGATTATAATATAATATATTATTATGTGACGAGGGCTGTTCGGAAGATATCCGCCGTTTGGCTATTCATTAAAAACCCGCATAGATATAAATATTTTATTAAGTGCCTCTTAAAACTGCAGCTTTCGGCTATTTTCCAACATAGTCGCGTTTAAATTCAACTGCTATTATGCGCTTCAACAATTTGCAAATTCCTTCCGCACAAAACTTAGCCGCCTAGGAATAGTAGCCAACCTATCACAGCACATTGAAGATCTTCATCATCATCGAAGTGCTGGACCCCAAGCCACTTCTAGATGACTTCTTGATCTTCAATGGCAAATAAGATCTTCAAAATGCTGTCGCCAATTTGGTTTCATTCCCTGGCGGCCAAGTTTTATGCGGAACGAATTAGAAAATCGGTGAAACGCTACGACAAGTGCTTAAATCTAAATGTCAACTATATGTATAATGTTTAAAAATAGCGGAAAGCTTACGGACATATGAATATATCTGGACCTGCCCTAAGTGATAAAACGTATTATTTCCCCCTCCCCATGGAGCCAGCTGGAGCTCCTCCTTGGACCCAGCTGGGCTTTACGAGAGCCTCGCTTGAATCAAAAAAATGTGATGTCATCATTCTTGTCCGGACCAGCGCAGAGGTAACATCATACATTTTACGAAATAAGACGGCAAAATATGAGAGCTTGTGCTATAGACCTACCTAGAACATAGCGAATGTGGGCGTTTCTCTACTGAGCTCGTCGCAGGTTACAGGGGTAAGTAAATTATGAAACATTTGTAAAAGTATCTTAACTAAACACGGCAACAAAATATTGCTATGTGAATATTAGCGAACCTTTTCGGGGCAAGCATTTGTCCTTCGCAAATATGTTATGAACGTGGCAAACAATTCGCGCTCCCATGTAAAAAGGTCTATTCATTCAAAGCAGATTTTGCTTTTAAGAACTAAACGGTGATATTATAAGGCGAGTTGCCCATATACTGTCAGATTATTTTTTTAACGAATCACAGTATCTTTCCCCTCTTCGCCCCCCATAGTTTGGTTTTACCCCTTATCTGTATCTACTGGTCTATTGAATTTGGATGTCTATGGGAAAGCTGTAGTTTTAAGAGGCACATAATAAAATATTTGTAACCATGAGGGTTTTTATTTTTAATCAAATAGTGGACATTGTCCGAACAGCCCTCGAATTTATAATTGCATATAGTTATAGTTTAATATATATAATACATACATAATTATATTTACTTACTGAAATTTTAATCATGTACATTGCCAAATAGCATTTTTCGTCAAGGGTAATCTATCCTCGGTGGCGCTACAGATTAGGTACATGAGCTAAATTCAAATTCCACAATATTGTATAAACGATTCCAGCATGTTTTGGACACCGGATGGCAAAAAGGTCTTAAATTTATTATTATTAACAAGATTTTTAAACAACGATGCATACATTATAATCGTAGGCATTTACAGCCAATAACACGTATTATTCGGGATGTTCGTTATTTTGTCGGTGAACAAAATCCTACATTAACTTCAACTATTGCGATGAAGATAATGCTACATTTCATACAGATGATGCTATTATTTGTTTTACAAATACATACATTATTTTATGTTTTATCAACACGGATCAGTTGAATTATTTCAATCTCACTAACTAGTAGCTTGAGGAGTTAGTCATTTCCTTAGTTAGAAAAAAAACAGAAAATGAATTCGTAACTAGCAGTTAAAAACCTGCTCCGCGGGTTTATGCTACAAAAAACCTCCACACAGCATCCCCAAAGATGACATAGGCCCTGAGAGAAATTATTTTCCTCGAGGCCCCCTGCATGGAGCTCATGTGAAAAAATGCTGCTAGACCCTGAGGGCGGCGAGCGACACGCGAGTAGCTTTATAACAAACTGCACGTACATAAACAAACACAAACGTACATAAACAAACACAAACTTCACTTTTGCATAAGGCGCGGCATGTCGGAGATGTGCTCGAAGCTGGGTTCTTAAATTTCAACCGTACAGAGGCTAGCGTATTAATACTATCAGATTAAGACGTTAAGCCTTATTGAAAAGAAGTCACTAATTAATATAAATGAAATAAAAAATGATATATTTGTAAAATGATATATTACACAAATATATCATCCCGCTTCTAGGGATCGTCATTGGCTTCGATGTCCTGAAAGAATAGAGTTCAAGATTTGCTTAATGACCTTCAAAGCATTGCAAGGAATGGTGCCAGCCTATATATCGGAACAATGTGTCCGACAAAACTTAAGCGAGAGACAGCTTACTCTAAGGTCAGCGGATCTAGATGCTACTAATCGTTTAATCGATCTTTCTAGGTCAAATCGAGCATTTACTATGATCGCTCTTTTCGTGTAACTAGCCCTCCCTTTGGAATAAACTTCCCTCAGCTCTTACAAATATCCAGAATTTGGCTGAATTTAAACGAGCGTTAAAAACAAAATTATTTAAAACATCATACCTTTCCTAACATCTTTTTAATATACTTAATACGCCATGTTCTCAAGTTTCCGGTTTGGTTTCAGTTTCCTCATAATTGCATTTTTTATGTTTTATGTCCGAATTTAATGTTGAATTTATTGTCAGAAGTTAGTATATTACATTTCAGTTTAACAGTTCTTGTTTTGTCCTGTGCTACAATAACACCGTTATTGTCTATTATTATTGTCCTGTGTGTGCTATGACAGCACTGTTTTTGTTAATCTTTGTTCTCTTGTAAATACCGTAATTTATCAATATTTGCAATGGACTCGTAAGGAGCACTGTGGGATTATTTTTAAATTCATTATAGTTAAGCGCACTTGAGTGAAATGACAAAAATTGCGCTATATTTGCAATGGACTCGTAAGGAGCACTGTGGGATTATTTTTAAATTCATTATAGTTAAGCGCACTTGAGTGAAATGACAAAAATTGCGTTCTCTATTACGTTATTATTATAACTTAGAAGTGATAAAACTTATACACAATCATCCTTATAAGTAAACAAAAAAATGCTTAAGTAACTATCGCAAGGAATAAGATATCCCTTCTAAGTTGGGTCACGATCAACAATGTGGCAATTCAAGGGTGTCTGGTAATTAATCCCCTTCGTCTCTATAAAGAGACTGAGGTAAACCGGGTAGTATGTGTGCAAAGGACCTGCTCCACCCGGATTCTCCCTATGGATGGGACTCATTGAACGCCCGGGATATAAAATCTACTTGCACAGCGCTTAGATCGGGCAAATGAGTAAACTAAGCGAGGAGCGAGATTCTCACTCGCGGGAAGTTTTGAAGGCAAGCGTGAATATAAACCTTATGTAAAGTCTGGTGGTGGCTGTGAATTCATCTGAACACAGAGCCGTCTTGAGAGGGATTCAAATTTAATGATTTAATATTAGAAGGCTGTTGATTCGATCAATATATTGTACATAACTTGATGTCACTTGCAGTATTAGGTAATTTAAAAAAAAAAATACATAAAATTAAAACACAATATACAAAATAAAAACATATACATTACATAAAAATATGTAACCCCATATAAAGCTTTGTTTTTGAGTATGGGAGAGGGGGTGTTATTTATTTAGTTATTAAGAAGTTTTTGATGTGAAAACTTCTTTAGCGCTGTTGCGATTAGAAACTAGATGAAACGAAAAAGCATTACTCAAAAGAGACAAACGCAAACATCTATAGGATTTAGGTTGCGAGAGAATGAGATAGAATAATCAGTCTCCTCTTTGTGCAGTGCTTCGTAGCCTATCGGTCTCCTCTTTGTGCGATGTTGCGTAGCCTCCCCACTCTCGTCTACTTTAGTTTTCTGAAGGATTCACTTCTACCACGTATGCATTGTACAATCTGTTTTTTTTTTCTATTGTTGTTGTGCAGCATCCTTTGGCGCGCCTAGGGGGGTAAAACCGAATCTATCGTGGCAAGACGGGACGACACCCTTGCCCGGAAACCTTGTGATTCGTCGTGTCTTTCCGCCCGGCCGCCAAAACTCTGAGCCATATTTGCTTATATTCTCAATAAAATTGGCAACGGAGGTTTTCTGAATGATGATAAATATTTAATTTGCAATGTATTTCTTTGTTTATAGTTTAATAATAACAAAATAATTGTTTTGTTGTCAAAATATGGGGACTTGTTTACTTTCATTTTTACTTCAATAAAACTCAATTTCGATGTTTCACGCGTCGGTGACAGTTATATATTTTTTAATATACAGTATGGCGCAAAATTAAACATCCAATTTTGTTTTTTAACAACTTTTTTACTAAATAAAAAAAGATTTTTAGTAATGGAAACCGTTGTTTGGACTTTTACAATTTTTTCTGTTAAGTGGAAAAAATGATATCCGTCAAGTGGCTGCCGCCAGGGTTGATACACATTTGTGCCCGTTTTATCGTATTTTCCATAACTTTCCGGAAGATTTCCGGTGATAACTGTTCGCATTCCTGTCGAATATTCTCCCTAAGGGCTGCGATTATCTGAGGCTTGTTAGCATAAACCCCCGACTTCAAGTAGCCTCAAAGGAAGAAGTCTGGGATGGTTAAATCGGGCGATCTTGCTGGCCATGCCAAATCGCCAAAACGAAAGTTAACGCGTCCAGAAAACGCTTCCTTCACAATATCCATTGTGGCTCGTGCTATGTGTACGGTTGCACCGTCTTGTTGAAATCACATGTTCACCAAGGCCCGTTTATCTAAATACCGGCGGTAAGAAGCCGTTTACCATGGCCCTGTAGCGCTCGCCAGTAACAGTGACCGTAATGCCAATGGAGTCCTCAAAAAATTACTCCTCCCGCTTGAACGCCGTACCACACAGTGGCTTTGAATGGATTTAATGGCTCTTCGTGCATCACACATGGATTTTCAGTGCCCCAGATTTTGCTTATTGACGTAACCGCTTAAGTGGAAATGCGCCTTGTCACTCATGATGACTTTCAACACAAAATCGCTAAAAGCGTTAAAGCTAAAATCGACACCATTATTCCACGCTCTTGCGGAGTATAGCGCTCCGTTGCTTGTTTGTTTGTATTCTGCAGCTGTCTAGTTCGCAAATGTCAAATATGATTGACGTACGACGCCATTTACAAAAATTATAACATCTTCCGATAGGGTGATTAATTTTGCGCCACCTTGTATTTTTTTAAGTTTCAGTATATTTTTTTAGTTTTTTTTGTAATTCTTTAAAACAACTTTTAAAGGATCTTATATTTTCTGGTAATTTATTAAAGAATGATGTTCCTAGGTATTTGTAGTTCTGTTGAACCAAAGTATTTTTTACATTGTTGAATGAAATATGAACAATAAGGAAATTAGTTGCCATTACAATCGCGCCCACAAGAATAACATTACCGAACGCTGAATCTGGATTAAATAATGTAATATCTTTGAAGTAAGTTACATCATTCCATAAAAAAGACGGAGTTGATTTGTTTAGGGGCCATTCATTCACCCCTATTATAAGAAAAAATAAGAATAGGCCGACCCCCTCCCCCCCGTTTAATATTTATTACGTAAGAATCTAAAGGAAAAAAATGAATACACGTTATGGTTTGTTTTAATGTTTATTTTTCAAAGTAACAATTTTTAGAAATGTTTATTTGTACTTACAAAGGTACTAATAATTTTAACTTTGCGCATTTTTATGATCTTACGTTAGAACTATCGAGACTCCCTCCCACCCCTTGTAAGAATAAATAAGACATGGTCGACCCCCCTTCCCCCCTAAATCGTCTTACGTAATAGTATGAATGGCTCCTTACGAGTAAAATATTTAGCAAATATAATTTAAAATTCTATTAGTGTTATGCTGGTTAATTTTGAGATGTTTTCAGTGCTGCTTTACCTTGTCAGTATTGAACCACCGTTTCGGACAGCTTTGCAGTGTGACCAGCAAGGCAACGGTCACGGACAATAGTACTGTAATGGCAGAGGAAATCTCGAAAATCGCAAACTTAAGCGAAGCCCAAGAAAGAGCGGCAAAGCCTTAACAGGCCTAGCAACCAATAATACAACTTGTTCTTGAACAAATGTAATATAAATGTTAAGATGAAAAAGCATAGGTATGCTTTGTTCATCTCCTTATTCAATGCATTTGTGAACATCGTTAAGGTCGAGATTACTTTCAGCAAAAAAGTCAGAATTAATAATGAAATACAAAATATGTAGTAATTTTTTTCACCCTATACTCAACTTTTATATTTTTAACTTTTTTTAGATTATCTCCACAAAGGAGGCAAAAATCCCTCAGGGCCTATGTCAACTTGGGGGGTGCTGTATGGAGGGTTTTTTAGTGAAAGAAATGAGAGAAAGTTCTGGAAAGGCAAAAGGTATGAGGGGTGGGTAGTAATCGGGGGGTCAACGTGTTCAGGAGTGACGAACGTGAGAATCCCTCTTTTCCACTGTGGCGAAAGGCGATGTCATCATGCTCGTTCATTATATATGCATGCACGTGATCAGCATTGAAGAAAAATACCAACGACATAATATTTTACACAACATAACTATAAAAAAAATGCTCGTGCTATTGGAGTTGAATGTTTACACGAGCCACGGCTTTTTGCCTTTGCCATAGCCGCTAGACCAAATAATGACGCGAGGAAAGCGCTGCATTCTGCCGACATAGAAAACTTCCCAACATGTTTACACTTTTCGTTATTAATATTCCCTGGCGATCGGAAAAGGGCCAGGTCATAAATATTGAAAAACAGCAATAGATTTTATGGACTTTGAAAGTAACTTGTAGGTACAATATCAAACGGTAAAGCAGAACACTGAGAAAATGAAGCAGTAAAAAATATCAAACGGTGAGTTGTGGAAAAATGTAATTGACAGTTTTTCTGCCTGGAAGTTTTAGGACAATCCAACTATTTTCGTTACCAATGAAACTCTAAAACATGTTGTACAATTTGGGAGGCGGGAATGGGTAACGCCGCCCGGGATCCATTTATTGGATAACCAACACCTCTGCAACAGGTCACTCCAGAAAGTCTAAAGTCCACACACCACCGCACGTGGGAGGAGACTAAATGTGCCTAAACGATGCGCTATCAGCCCTTCTGCAGATTGCATAAGGATGAAAATCGCAGTTGGATAACGCCTCTTTTAATCCTCTGGAAAAAAATATCGCCAAAATTGATGATTTATTTTATTTTGTGAAGTTCAGGCATAAATATTTTTTTTGTTGCTATTATTATAAAAACAACTGAATTTGCCACATTATAATAAAACCAAATTCGAAAAGGGGTTTATAAGTAGGAAAATTGGCACTTGAAAGTGTTTTTTTATAGACCTAGTACTTTATTTTTTTTTAAGCTTAATAAAAAAATGATCGATATTTTCTAAGGCCAAGATGTGTTCTACTCGCAGTATTTAATTGAAGCATTTTTAATATTCCTAAGCGATCAAATTTTGAAAACAAGAACCCACGATTTTGTGTGATTTTGAATTATTTCTCATGGTTTCATCTTAACCAAAAGAAGGAAGAAGCGGAACACGGCGTAATACTCAAAAAATAAACAACGATAATAAATTTGACTGAAAATCTCAAATCATATCCGGTCACACATGTTTTTACCACACACACACAAGCCTCACGAATCTCATTTATGTACATTAGGTACCATTATAAATAAAAATAAAAGATTTATAACACTTTCGATTGGATTTGGTCAGAAGTTTCAGCGGGATATGCTGATTGTACCCACTGTCTACAGTAGTGGTACACAACCGGTGGCCCGCGAGCCGCGGGTGCCCAATTCGTGCGGACCGCGGACTTTCGTGCGACACACTTGGCTATAATCTATAGCATTCCTTGTGTCCTGTTCCACTTATAGGAGTACATCATTTTCAAATGTTGTTCCTAAATGTAGTAAGATGTAGGTAACAAAAGTGACTGACATTTCCTGTGTAGGTTTTACACCATCTTTTTTTTCAGCCCGATTCCCGTATAGAGACCAAAGACAAAAATTTTCGCTTTACGCGGTCGTTAATTTCATATCTACGATTTAAGTTGGTTTCACAGCAAACAACATGGTTCGTGTGTTGTTTTCAGTGATGCCACTTGTAATCATAGATATGAAAATACAGACGAAAATAGCGATCGCGTAAAATGAAAAATTTTGTCTTTGGTCTATATACGGGAATCAGGCTGAAAAAAGAGATGGTGTAAAACCTACATTACTATAAGAAAGTAATCGTATTGTTTTATAAAATATGAAAGGGAATCACGACAAACTTGTCTGTCTTCAATTAGAAAGTATACAATCGTCTTATGAATCAACCGCCCAAAATTATGTAGAAGCAATTTTCTTAAAGGACTGATCCACAACGTTGATCTAAAATTCGATATTATTTATTGGTTTGACCTTGGTATCTAAATGAATCTTGGTATCTAATCTTCCTATGTTTTTAGGAAAAACGACATTTTAGGTAGGTTTATCTGGTTAGTTGTTTTTGTACATAAAAAGTGTATACCTCTTTAAACTCACTTCGGTCGTTTGTACTGTACTCTCAAAAAAACATCTACACTGGCGAAGCCATCAACTGCAAGGTTAACGTCAAGCTGTAAGTACCCCACAACTGCGGCTGGCGAACATATTGAAAATTGGCAATACCACTAAAAAGGTTGCGCATCACTGGTCTACAGTCTACACACCACACTGTGAACACAAAATGCAAATCGGTCCAAGTTTGTTCACGGCGTTGAAATGTGGTTGTAGTCATGTCGTTACAATAGAAATAGAGTTTAGAAAAACATTCAGAGTGTAAAAAACATATTTTTGTCTACGAAGTTTCACGACAATTTTAATGAAAAATTGCAATGCAATAAATAGTGTATAGTAATTTGCTTTAGGATGTATGAGGTAAGCGAATGTATATTATGTTGTTATGTTTAATAAGTCAGGTGCGCCTCATACGTCTGGTAATTTGATTTTTTTTTTACATTAACTCCACACAGGAGGCCCTAAGGAAAATAATTTCCCTCAGAGCATGTCATCTTTGAAGATACTGTGTGGAGGGTCTTTTTGAGGAGAGGAAGGAGTGAACATGGGTTATGGTTTTGTTATATTATCGTGAAAACAAGCTTATGGGTCCGAGTGGTTAATAACACCTCATCTCAATTGGAAAGTAAATGTTCTAGTGCCCAAATATATAGTTTTATTTCTAGAGTCAAACAATAATCTAGAGCCAGGCTGAAGGTGGGCAGGTACTGAACTGATATTAATTAATCTTCTTCCTTGCGCTGTCCCAACTCATTGCCTAGGTAGGCTGTTGGGGTCGGCTCTTCTCGTTCTCAGGTTGTAATATCTTCTGTTCTGGGTATCGCCTTCATCCAGGCCGTTTCTCTGAAGAATTTTGGAACATTGAGTCATCCAGGAGTTCTTCGGTCTTCCTCTGGATGACTGTCGGTGAAGCTCCATAGACATTGCCTGCCTCACTGTGTAGTCTGATGGTCTCCGTCTTATGTGTCCATACCATCTCAACTGTCGTTCTTCCAGCTTACTATTTATGTCTGTAACACCCAGGCTACCACGAATGCGTGAACTTTTGATCTTATCTTTTAGTGATACTCCTGCCAAGCATTCGCATTTCTGCTGTTTCAAGTTGCCTAGTGTAGGAGTTGTACATAGTCCAGCATTCGGAGCCATACATTATTGCGGGTCTTACAATAGTCTGGTATATCTTTCCTTTCAGTTTTATAGGCATTTTGGAGTTACACAATATTCCTGTTACGGATCTAAATTTAATCCATCCCACACCTATTCCATGGATGACATCCGCTGCACATCCTCTGTCTCTGTGGATTAGTGAGCCCAGATACTTAAATGAATCACAGTTGGCTAATGTTACTCCATCCAGTTTCATCGAAGGAGTTACAGCATTTGTGTCTTCAAATGGTAAATACAAATATTCAGTCTTTTTCCTGCTAATTTTTAGGCCATTATCCTCCAGGATCTTTCTCCAGTGTTCCAGGCTATTCTGTAAGTCACAATGATTATCTGCTATCAGTACTACATCATCTGCAAAAAGCATAGTCTTGAGAATACTGTTCATTTCTTGGCTTGTTAGATAATTCATGACCATTATGAATAGCAGTGGGCAGATCCTTGGTGTACCCCCACTTTAATTGGAAATATTGGTGATGTCCCTGATGTGCATCTTACTTGAGTTTCAACGTTTGTATACATATCTTGTATGGAGAGCACATATCCTTCTGGTACATTGTGGGCTCTCAATGCCGCCCATATCAGGCTTCGGGGAACCCTGTCAAATGCTTTTTCCAAGTCTAATATTTTTTTTTTTTGCATCTCGATGTTTTTTTTTTTAGCTATGTCGGTCCAGGCCCTAGGACCAATGTATTACGCTATAACCACCTGACCAACAACTGATATTAATTAATAACATTATAAAATTATTTTGTAAAGTTTAACAATGAAGTTAAAGTTTAAATAGAATTGTTGTTAAAGATTTGAGTAGTTCGTTAAGAAAATCAACACATTAAAGACAATTTTTTAATCTTATTTTAAATTATGCAAATCACTCAAATAACACGCCCAACAATCATCCTGTTTCACGTTTCCCTTCAGAAATTATGGCTTTGCATCCGCGTAGAAACAAAAAACCTTTTCGGGGGTGAAATAAAAGGCAAAAAACGTGACGGGGTTCTGCGAAACAATGAAGCGCCTAACGCCAGGGCGGGGGGGGGGGCAATTAGGATTCGCAATTAGACTCCCACACACAATGCCAGCCTTCGCGGGAATCGCATGTTGTTCAACCAAAAGTGGAGACGATACAATACGAAAACATACAGGTATACCTTTAATACTACTTGCTTCATTAGGTGCAACAGAATTCCGAATGAGTTTCTCGGATGCATTTCCAAATAGTTTCGAAAAATTCATATGAATAGATTTATCTACTGAGAACAACGAAATGTGTATACGTAGGTAGGTACCTACTCAATTATATTTTTCAAATAATGTTGCTGTTCCTTTGCTGTTCAAACTTCAAACGACATTTAGGACACGTTTCATGCCTAGTATTTAATTTGTAAATAGGTTATTAGTTGTAAATACATATTTTAACATCATATTTGGTTTGATGATAGAGACAACAAAAATCACTGTTAAGCTGTACATTCCGGACCCCGATCGAAATAGAATGAAAATGGAGATCAAATTAAAAAGTTAAAATTTAAAAAAAGTTATCACTAACACAAATAGGTAGGGATTAGGGATCTTTTTCAATGGAAATTTATAAATAAATTCTACATAGATCAATCCCGTGAAAAAAACACGATATATTTGAATTCCTATTTTGAAACAAAAAAGTAGATTAAAATAGTAATATATTGTAGGTAGGTATTTCATTTTTTTCATGAACTTCGTTTTATGAATTTGTTCAAACATCTTCTTTGAAGATCAAAGCGTGATCAAAGTTTTAATTCTGAAAATAATTTATTAAATTCAGAGCAAATCCAATTTCTAACTAGAGTTCATTGAGCCACACAATCGAAAGTAGTACCTACTTTTTATATACAATAATAAAAGTGCTGGAAAAAACAATATGTGTTAAAAACATTTTAAATTTGCATAATAACAACGACACGACTTAGTTGCGCCGTCTCTTGGGCTGGCCAATATTTAAAAAAATGCGTGGGGGTGTTAAGAAAAGTTGACAGAATGCATTGTCGTCGACAACGTGTCTATCTTCCAGTATCAGCTCATTTTATCAGATTTGCATTCATTTACGAAAATAAAATCATAATTCAAAACTTCAGCTTTAAAAACACGATTAAAAAGATTATAAAAATAGAAATCCTTCATGAAACAATATATATGTTTTTTAAATTGAAGCGGTTCATTATTCAGAACTCGCCGTAACAAACCCAAGTGGGATTTAAGCTTATTCTTATACCGGCTGCACTTAATGGGATAACTTTTGTTACATAACCGTGTGCAGAGCACGCGAAACTTCCAGAGTCATTCCATCGAGCAGAAAAGCTACCTTTGCGGAGAACAGCGGAAAGAAAATATGTGAAATATGTTGGCTTCACGCATGGCCGGTCAATTGCTTACAGAATTCCAGACTCCGGAGCATTTGCACAACTATTCACGGCAAAACGCCACGTGGAAGTACTGAAAGATGCCAAATTGCAATACAAAGAGACAATTTATTGTTTTCACAAACTCACCAAGACTCAAAGAGTTTTAGTCAAACAATTCTACGAATGAAGAAAAATAATAGACAAGAAAAAAACTAGCCTAACCTAATTTTTATTTTTTCATATTCTATTTTGTCACTTTTACTTTAATTCGGTTACCATGTCTAATTAACTAAGAGAGGACCGTCAAACATATTATAGATACTCTTCTATTACTCCGATTCTTAACATGGCCCCACTCAAGTATCTGATTTACTTGATCGCGCCATGTCTTCCTCGGGCGTCCCCGGCTTTTATACCATCCACATTTGTGTCACATATTCTTTTTACACTTCTTTCTTCGTTCATTCGCTCTACATACCCAAAACATGTGAGTTTACCTTTCTTAATCTTATTGATTACGCTTAAGGAATGCAATATTTGCTGATCTAAAGATTTCACACGATCATACGTGGTTTTATCACACATGTGCCTCAGGGATCTCATTTCTACAGTATTCAGTCTACTTTCATCCTTCCTCTGCCAGTTCCACTTTTACTTCCATACATCAGGGTAAATACAAGCACTCGATTCGCTTCTTTGGACAGTTTGTTTTTAGTAAAACTTCTTCACGCACACTTGACTTGGGGAGTAAGAATGGTGAATGCGTGACGAAAGCGTTAAGAAAAGTGTGATCGGGCGAGGCGAACGGAAGTTGAGAGGGAGACATAAGTTAGTGAAGTTTTACTTCACACTCTTTTTTTGTTAGCCCCAAGGCATTCATTCCTCATGTACTTGCATGCATGTACACTCCTTTCAATATGTTGTCTTCCTCGGCCTTCACATCTCTCGTAAACATACCTCCCAAATACACAAAAACTCATGCAAACTCCAAGTATTCTTAATTTAAAACTATATTGCACACTGTTGTCGTACTCTCTCACCATGTCAAACATATAAAATAGCTTTTGCCTTAAAATTTTGATGTTTAACATTGCACAACAACATTCTACGCAAAGTACAGTTAAAACAAAACGTGGTCGTCGCAACCAAAACACCTAACAGTTGAGCATGTTGTTTTCATGCGGCCTAGCTTGTCATCTAGCGACCCGTTATGTAGAGAAATAATACTTGTTGTTTTTCGTGTCGCGTGTTCCTTGGTCATGTTTTGGATCGGGGTCTGCCGCGCACGTTGGTTGCTTTGAAGATCAAAGCGTGATTATCGAAAGAACCGGTAAGTGCGTTAAGTTATGTAGCGTGTGATCCGTGATCTGAATGTTGCAAACGGGAACCTAACCTAGACTGTGAAAATGAAAGCGAGTTAGACAGGTATGAATTTGTAACAGTTTTTAACAAAGTGAACATCGCATTAATACTCCGCCTGAACACAACAAGGCCCATCTTAATACTTACTGCATAGCCAGTCCGGAATAAAAATATCAGATTAATTGTTTTTGTGTTTAATTCGTAGAATTACTGCCTTTGTATTGTAGTTACTTAAAAGTTATTATTCTGTGACTATTTTGTATATTGTGGTTTCTTGTTATGTTTGTGCTTTAGTGTGATATTAATATTGTTAAACCATCCTGCTGACAGTTTTGGCAGTTTTGGGGTGCTTAAAATGATTAATAAAAAAATAATAAAAAAACAAACAAACCAAATACTCAACTTTAAAAAAATTTAATTTAATAATCTCATTATTAAGTTCTGCAAATATTTTAGTAATATCTACTAGGCCATTTTCAAACTGTGGTTAGACCACTTCGAGACGACTTATTTATAAAAAAATATTAGTATGTTTACAAAACCTATAATAAGTGGAGAATAAATAATTTTCCTTAATTTATTAATTAGAATGTTTACAAAATCGAAACAATAAAACACATTTAAATAAGTCAAAAGCAGTCACATAATTATTAAACAATTGAGAACGCATTAACATTTAATGTGGGGAAAACAGATTTCAAAGTACCCCACAATTATTTTCTCAATAAATTGGTAATAAATTAATTTGGGCACCTTCAAAATTGAAATTTAGAATCATATAAATAAGTCGTCTCAAAGTGGTCTAACCGTAGATTGAAAATGAACTTGTAAGCCAAAACATTAATATAAAAAACTGAAATACTCGCAGAACTTAATATTAAATTCAATTTATAAAAAAAGAAAAAAATGGCAGCAAAATAAACGCGAAGAATGCAAGGCTGATGTAAGCGTAATGAGTAAGATTAAGAAAGGGACGCTAAGATGATTTGGGCATGTAGAGCGAATGAATGAGGAAAGGAGTGTAAGGAGAATATATGACGCAAATGTGAATGGTAGAAGAAGTCGGGGACGCCCGAGGAAGACAAGTGAGTCGGGCCATGTCAAGAGTCAGAATAATAGAAGAGCATGTATGAGACGATGTATGAATGTGAACGAGGCAAGGAGTGTGTGCCAAGATCGAGTTGTTTGGCGGTCCGTCCTCTCTGCCTATCCTTGCGGGGAAACGGCTTGATGGTTAGTTAGTTAGTTAGAAAAACTTCTACCGTCTCTTCTGAAAATGTTTTTTTTTCTACCGGACCAGCGATGTGTGGAAGAACACATATTTAGTTCATACGAAAACAATAATTAATTATAATAATTGTTAAGCTGTTGCGATGGTTGTATATTACCATTTACAAAAATAATTGGATGCGTAAAGTAAAACATGAATCATAAATAGTATTTTTTTGTATTTCTTCGGCATCAGGGTGTAACAATTTTGCAGACACTCTGATTTTGAAGAGTTTTATTTATCTGTAAAAAATACATTTAGAAATTAAATAAAAATGTGTACTTTTAAAACCAATAAAACTAATAAAAATAAATGTCTAAAAATATTTACTCTAGTATCACATAATAAAATATGGTCAATGATTCACATAAATATGACGCCATGGTACGTACGTATGTTATTATTTATAGTATATCCTAGATTGCTTCTCAACGCTGAGAGTTTTATATCAGTTCAGAAATCTGGTTTTAACTAGTTTGGTTGTTTCTTTCTGTGTTCTTTAAGAGCTTTTATGTCTTCGTTTATTAAGACGAAATACTAGCGGCGTTTTTTCCATACGAACGTATTCCCCGTTTATCTCTCTGGATTTTGACTCTAGAGCATTTTTTTTACATAAGTTAGATATCGACCACTAGCGTGTCGGCACGTTTTGCTTTTTTTGATAATTTACTTCTTATAGAAGTTAGGACCTTCCAAAAATGAATAAAATTGCCTGGTTTAAACGCCGTCAAAAGACGTTCAGTATACAAACAAAACAATGTATTTAAAAAAAAAAGCAAAACGTACCGACATAGAATATTTTCTTCTAATACAGTTAGTGAAAAAAAAATTAAAATCGGTTCAGTTTTGGAGAAGAAAAATGGGGAATACAAAACATCGATTTTGACGATTTTATAGGTATTTTCGGCCCGATATGCAGTTGTCCCTTTCGCTCAGTGCCCCTGAGGGGAGCGCGGAGTGGAACAGAAGACATTCGTTACAATACCTATCGACGATATTTTTAAATGACCGGCATAGCTCTTAATCACGCATTATGCGTCAGTCGCAAATATATGGTTTACGAGCACTGTATCAAGATCAACATGAACAAATTAAAGATATTAGAGACAAAAAGCTGGAAGAAAAGAGGCGGCCCTAGGGAAATAATTGGCGTCGCCTATGAGGAGAGTGGAGGTACTTTTTGAGGAAAGGAAGGAGTGAACCTAGGATTAGAGAGAGATCCAAGTCTTGGGAGGGAGGATGCTATTGAGCACAATAACGACTCGTAGAAGCGATCTGTTCTCGCGTGAAATAAGTCAACCGTGTGCAAATTTTGGGCGGAAATGATTAACTATTTGTGGTGGTAGTTTATAGCAAGAAGAAAAATAGTTTAAAACTTACAATTTTCAAACGTCTAAAAAGAATACAAATAAAATCGGATATATTTATCCGAGACACTATCTGGGTTACAAACCAGTTCCAAGAACACTTGTTTCCAATGAAAAAGGTAGGTGCTAAATATATGGAAAAAATTTGTCGAAAATAACATTGTTAATTCTAAAATTTGAAATGAGATTGAAAAATATGACGTTTAGATAAGAGGTGGCAATGGCCGAATTGGTAATGCGTTTGTCCCGGTAAGACGAGAGGTTCTGGTTTCGAGTCCCAGTTCCGAGCGTTATTTTTTATTTTTCTGTGTCTTGTTCTCTTTCATATTTTCGTTTAGATTTTTAGTGTTATCTTCTTCAGAGGTCTAAAAAGACTTATTCAGTGTAGTAAATATTGCATTTGGCATTTTTTCGGGTGTCTTTTAAAGTAACAAAAAACTCCCAATTTTTAATAGATACTTATGGAATAAAAATCATTGTTATTCAAAGCGATCAATCACTATCATGAAAAGTCAAAGTGCCTCACAAAACGGGCGATTAAAAATAATCGAGTATAATTGATAGACAATACTTTAACCAATCGTGGACAGGCTTCAATCTGCAGTGCTTCATATATTGGATTATTATATAATGCACATTGCACATGACAATGAACGCATTCGAACCGACACACAATAAATACTCAGAACCTATATAACCCATATAAAGCTAGAGACAAAATAAAAAAAATAAAATAAAAATTGTCGTACAATAATTTATATTTCCACAGGTTGGATGATTAATGAATTTTGGTCATTAGCAATTCTTTTTTTTCGTACAAATAATCACAGGTTTATGACGAAGAAGGTCATTTTTAAACATGCAAGATCAAACCAACTATTCCACATCCCACACTCAAAAAGAAATTTCACACAACATTGATTTCTCAGAAGGTCGTGCACAAAATACAATAATATCTTTTCAGACGCTGTTATTTTCCATTTGTCCTCAGGTCAATTTACCAAATGCATAATAGAAAAAATTAAAACAAATTATTAATTACGAACCCTCCCTCTACCCTGCTGTGCGTTATTTTCTCAATCCCATTATGATATTCGTATTTGTTTAAATCCTTGAACTTTATATTACGTCGTGAAAATGTATTATTTTTATATAGTTTAATAACGAATTTCATATTATCTATCCTATATAATTTAATGTGTGTGTTTTTTCTTAAATATCTTTCACGCATATTTTTTGCGGAATGAGAGTAGATAATCATGAGATAGGTAGGAACTGCAAAATACCATACAAATCAAGGGATAATCAAACATAACTTTTCAACTCAAATGCAAATGGAAGGACATTGTCAGAGGTTTAAGTCGGTCTCCCGCGCCGGACAATACCGTATTTGAAGGAGCGGAATTGAATTATTGCGAGCGAATATTCCATTATTAGTTGGACGGATTTGAATGATGCATTTTCATCTCCATTGTATGATCAAGTCAAACGGGAGACTGGTTCTGTTGAAGAAATATCACTGCAGCTATTACAGTGGGTGGCCAAATTATTATACTCAAACAAAAAATCGTCACTATCTGTGAAAGAGGTGGCTATAATAAATTTATTATCGGAAAAATGTTATTGTTTTTTAATTTACTGATTAGCCACTATATCTGGCAACACTTTCATTAATGTGGCAACACATAAATGTTTTGTTAGTATCAGTACATGTCAAAAATTTTACTGTGCTGGCTTGTGAGAAGTCTTCGAAAAAAATCTTGGCTTCAGAGTTATCGACTTATTATTCAGTAAGTGTTGTGCCATACTCTAATGATATTCTCAATCAGTTCTCTTTTGTTTGGTATAATTTTATCCCTTGACATTTCAGTTAGGACTGCCCACACATTTTCTATAGGATTCAAGTCGGGCGAGTTTCCAGGGCAGTTCAGGGTATTAATCTGTTTGTTTTTTATGTATTCTGTGATAGATTTGACTTAATGACAGGGAGCAGAGTCTTGTATGAATATAAAATTCCTATTAGGGAACCATTCTGCCACCTGTGGGATCAGTTTTTCCTCCAAAACTTTCTTATACTGATCCTGACGCATAGTTTCTTGGACGATATACAGCCTTCCAGTCCCTTTGCTGCTGATGACGGACCATATCATCACTGAAACAGGATGCTTTACACGTTCCACAATGCAGTCTTCATTGAATTTTTCATGCGTCTTTTGCCGAACAAACTCAGTTTTATCTTGGAGAATCTGTATTGACAACTCGTCCGAGAAACAAAGTTGCAAGAAATTGTTTTTGTATAAATGTGTAAAAAACGATACTCTAAACATGTGTTTTCCTGTATTAGGGTTATGCAAACCTTGCTCCAGTCTTCCTGTGTCCAGTGTCGATGCTCCTTGGCCCATGGCAGGAGTGAGTTTTGGTTTTTTTAGTAGCCGACAACATTTCAGTCCCATTTCTACAAATCTTCGCCTCAGAGTCCGCTCCGATATTTGTACTCCGTTATCATTAAGAATTTTTTTATGACGAGCCGTGGCTTTCGACGGTTTTCAAGTGTAATGCGACGTATTTCTCGCTCAGTTCGAGGTGTTGTAATGCGTTTTCGCCTGCATTTACCGGCTCGATCCTCCTTGATCGGTATTTCGGCGTCCACTTTTTGCTTGATATTACGCACACTGGACTGTGATACATCACACAAATCAGCAATTTGACGCTGGGTATATTGACAATGCCGTAACATTGTCGAAATCTGTGCTTTTTTCCTTGGTGTGAGGTCAGCACACTTCCCCATATCTGTTAATAAACATTTTTAGGTTAGGTCGGTCGACAACCAATAAAAAAACAAAAACTAACTAAAACATGACCACAATGTATTGATCGAGTACTAGAATAATTCTAAATGTAAAAAAATCAAACACTTACTGAATAATAAGTCGATAACACTGAAGCCAAGATTTTTTTCAAAGACTTCTCACAAGCCAGCACAGTAAAAATTTTGACGTGTACTGATACTAGCGGCCGCCATTTTGATAAAAAAACATTTATGTGTTGCCACATTAATGAAAATGTTGCCAGATATAGTGGCTAATCAGTAAATTAAAAAGCAATAACATTTTTCCAATAATAAATTAATTATAGCCACCACTTTCACAGATAGCGACGATTTTTTGTTTGAGTATAATAATTTGGCCACCCACTGTATAATGGCACGTCACACATTTCTGTCTTAGCACATATATTTTGCTTCAATCGTGTTTATTATATGTAATACACATTTTGTTGTCTCGACCTAAATATTTGATTTAATTCATTATGCACGCCATGCCTTTCTAGAACATCCGTCACACCTAAACATTAGAACATCGATTCCAACTTCTTGTTGAATCCACTTGTGCATTACTGCACTGTGGTCTAGGGTTAAGGCTCTTGATTGGCATTCCAGAGGTCGCGGGTTCATATCCCGTCATTTCACAATTTATGAATTTCAAATACCTAATGTGTAGAATATTTGCGACGCGTTCCAGAGTTGAGGATACTTACAGTATCGCCCTGGTGTAGGACCACCATTCAGAAATGAATCGCCGCTTGACATGGCTTTTGTCGTGTTTGGTGACCAGATATGAACAGCCAGGTACTTTCCCACCTTTCTCTCCCCATTTCCTGCCTCTCCCCATTACCTTCAGAATCACAACATACCCCAATTGAGGATGCCCTGGTCACACTGGCTCCAGATGGTTGGGATCGGTCAGAACTCTTGTGCAGTATTCACATGAAACTAAAAAACTAGTTGAGGGAGACCTTTTGACCTTTCCAGCACGGCTCTCGGAATATCGCCTTGCACCGCAGTGGGGGTGCAAGGCGATATTCTATATAGGGGTGGATTCACACGTCCTTCACTTCTGGATACACAAACCCCCACATAACCCACCCCTCTTACCTTTTTGCCTTCCCAAAACTTCATCTCCTTCCGTTCAGTCCCTCCACACAATATCCCCAAAAATGACATAAGCCTTGAGGTATTATTTTCTTCAGGGCCTTCTGTGTGAAGGGAATGTAAAATTTAAAAAAAAAATGTAGTAACAGGAGGGTAAATCACCATTCTTTGATAGCCCATCCATAGTACCTAGTACCTTTAACGGTATTTTATGTATACGGCATGAAATTATAATTAGTCTAGGGATATTTAAATTTGTATTTTGATTATTATATATTACCCACAAAAATGTTTTATAAATATCCTGTTTGTATCTCAAATATATAAATAATAAAAATATATCTATGGATAAACTATTAATATGATGGTGAAATACCCCACAAACTGCCTAAACCAAAAAAAAATCTCAAAGACGATGAAAAAACTTTCTGAAAAAAAGATTAAACCTTCTGAAAAAATGCGATAAACATGGTTATATTAAGATTTTAACGTTAATTTCATCATGAGCTAATAATCTTTATTCAATAAGCAAAAAATCTATGTAAAGCGTACAACACTTGTGCAAAAAAAAGATATATTCCTATTACTCGAATATGGGTACGCCGCGCCGAGAGTTAATTCAATAATGAACAGTAATGTAATTCCGTAATATGTTATGAATACAAGTAATTTTTTCGTAAGTAAGCTCTGAAATAATTCTCTTTTGGAAACCATTTTCGCGATCTTTTATTAAATTCCAAACTGTCCAAAACTGGCTTCGATCCAAGCCGTTGCGTAGTACATAAATAGGATTTTATCGAAATGAAATGATCCATTTAAATAAAAAAGCTAATTCGACAGTGAATTAAAGAAAGTCTAAAAAGTTTTAATGGGAAATGTGAAATTTTGGGGACGATAAGGAATACTTTTAATACTTGGTTTGTAAAGAACTGAAATGCAGGAAAGGTAATTATAAATTTGATTACAATGAAAAGTCATCTACTATACGGTGAATTCCGGGTATCACGAATTTTCATAAATGAAGATAAGTTCAATAAATTTTTGAAATTTTAAGGCCAAAACAATCATCACGATGCGATGAAGCTTTAAATAAAGTCTTTCAACTGTGAACTTAATGAATATTTGATTTGAATCGATGAATATTTTCCTTTGTAAAAGCTTTGGGAACGATGAGCCATGGCGTTAATAAAATTGCAACACCTTATCTGCCAAGAATTTATAGGTTTTGTTCGCGGTTCGCTTCCATTGTGAGTAATGAAACTTTGAAATATCCAATAAAGTCTCAAAACATAAGACTAGACGAAAAAAAACGAGTGTGCTTTAGACCACACGACTTAAGTAAAACTTCTTTAGCTCTATCTATATGATAGGAAGAGAGAAAGAAAATGTGCTCTCTCTTGCTCCTACAGTGTGATACAGACAATAGGCCTGCACTGTGTCTTAGATATACGAAACCTAACTGGCTATGAGAGAAAGACAGAAAGAAAATGTGTGCTCGCACCTCTCTCCCATGCCCCTACAGTGATATACGAAACGCATCTCTCTCTCTCTTTCTATCTTCACAAACTTATATCTCCGTCTCAACTACCGTTCGCCTCGCTTTTCGTAACGCTCTCGTCAAGCATTCACCAGCATACTCCCCAAGTCAAGTGTGCGTAAAGTTTTACTTCAATAATAGTGTGGTCCTCATACTATCAAATTCATATACAAAATATTGATCGTGTACAGCCCTATTTTTTGCGATTAATTAACATCAAATATTATACATATACATTCTAAGTAAATACATAAAATTGCGTTCCCTAGAAAATAGAAGAAAAACAAACGAATTTGCTTTTTTGTTCAAAATTATTCATTCCTAATTGGACCGTTGGTTGTAACCCCTTCTTCCAATCGACATCGAAGTTTCAAATCGAGCAAATAGGCAAAATATCTGCAACAATAATTCCGGGACCAACTACCACAAATATGCTTCTATTGCTCTCTTGAACACACTTGGAAATAAATTCTCCCCAAACATGCACCTATTCCTCTCGTGAACACCCTTGGAAACAAATTTTCCTCAAATATCGACATATTGAATACAAGTTTGCCAGTATTTAAGAGGTACCTGAACGATATTTTTATACAACATAATATTATTATTTAGGAACATCGCATGATCGCATAGGAACGATTGCAAATATTTCTTATATTTTTCTTATTCTTCACTTGCTAATTATGCGTTACGAACATAATTAGCAAGTGAAGAATAAGAATTTTTTTTATCTTCATGGGTTTTTTTTATTTATTTTTTTCTTGCTACCACGCATTATTTAAAATTTTAAAAGTTTTTTGGTACGAGTATCTACACATTATAATCTTGTAAAAGTCCATCAGGGCGCTTAAAATAAATACATAATACAACATTTTTTATAAAATTTCAATAATAAAACGGATTGATAAATTTCGGGGGCAACCGGGAAGTAACAAGGCGGTACTATCAACCTTCATATTCCCATTTCCGTCCCCTCTTCACTACATTGATCTTCACGACATCACGCCCAAAAATAAGAAGGCGATAGTCCCACCGAAAAGGCAGTTGCAACATGTGTGGAAGTAACAGAAAATAAAAACAAAAAAGGCAGATTGATTTTATTTTCTTGCAAATATACAGAGTTGAAAAATTTGAATTAGAAAGGGTTGTTAAGTCGCCCCCCTTTAAGGGTTGTTATCACCTGTCACCATTATCGACTGGCGTTATAGCGCCAAGCGAGAACACATAATGCGTTTAATGACTTTTTGATATTTTTATAGATATTAAGCATGAATTTATATTGTTTATTAAATTCCACAAAATCGGAATCAGCACCTATGAATTATGAATATAAAAAGTGAGCTGTGGTCTCGGTCGTTAGTTTGGCGATGTTATCAGTAGTTGTACATTTTCGTTGCCAAAATAAAAAAATACAAAAAAATTAATTACCAAAACATGGTCGACTCGAATTTTCTTCGCAATAAAACAAACGTAATGTGTCAGAAACCAACATTAAACTATTTAGCGATATCTTATTACTGTGTGAGTTACGACTGTCTCGACGCAGAAATTATCCTTGGTGTTATCACATAAAAGCATTATAGGAATAATTGATAATAATGTTTTTTTTTAAATAAAACACGTACAGCCTTACTAAAAAACGAGATGAATATTTTTAATACAATTGATACAACAACAGTGCATGTAAAGACCCACAATATGACAAACAATGGTTCATGGAAAGATATCATTTTTACATTACATATGCGGCCCGCACAAATTACAGCCGCTTTTTTTTAAACGTTTTTTTTCATGTACAATTATATTAACCTGCTTTTTCTTTTTTTTCAAATATTTTGTGTTCATTATATGATTTTAAAACGTTGATTTTTAATTCATTGAAATTTGATTTTAAAACGCTGATTTTAATTAATTGAAATTTGATTTGAAAACGCGCAGTTGGTTTTTGAACACATCCTAAGTCGATTTTGAACGCACGTATAGTGTACGTCACAGTTATTATAAGCAATAATTATCAGCCTGAAACACTCATCCACATTGAAAAATCTTCCGAGAAAAGATACATGACGCAAACGGGACGTCACAGGTTATAACGCCCCCTTGTGGGCGTTTGAGACTTTCAGGGGGGGGCAGTAGAAGACCCAGAAGAAAATTAGGGGGCGTTGAGAAGGCACAGTACGGGCGTGGGCAGGTTAAAAAAATATGGTATAAAAAAGACAAAAAAACACGCTAATCACGTACTAATAAAGCAAAGTAAACTAAAGTGAATGAAAATTGAACTGAAAGATTCCATTACATTCAGATCTACATTAAATTGGACGATATGTAAAAAAATATTTTTTACATATCCCCCCCCCCCCCCCGCAATAAGTGTACGGCCCGTGGTGATACCTCAAATTGTCCTATGTGGCCCTTGACCAGAAAAGTGTGATGACTGCGGATCTATATGATAGGAAGAGAAAGAAAATGTGCGCGCGCACTGCTCTCTCTTGCTCCTACAGTGTTATACAGACAATAGGCCTGCACTGTGTCTTAGATATACGAAACGTAAGTGGCTATGAGAGAAAAAGAGAGAAAATGTGTGCTCGCATCTCTCTCTCTTGCCGCTACAGCAATATACGAAACACTCACTCTTTCTATCTTCACTAACTTTATATCTCCCTCTCAACTACCGTTCGCCTCGCTTTTCGTAACGCTCTCTTCACGCATTCGCCAGCTTACTCCCCAAGTCAAGCGTGCGTAAAGAAGTTTTACTTCAAAAATTCTCATCGAATTTCTCCAAGGTACTTTAAAATATCTATATATTTCTTAATTTAATTTCTTAAGATATCATAAAAATTATCATTTTAGAAACTAGATAAAATTACCTTTTAGATTTTTGTATTTGAAATATACTTCAATATCTAAAACTGCAATGTTTTAAATTCAAATATGAAAACGTAGAAAAAGCGCTCACTACAAAGAATTTTAATTATTGGTTCAAAAATAACAAAGAATTAAAAAAAACATCTTTTATAGAAAGTTGCAAGAAAATCATTACTTCACTTTTATCTCAGCCATTCAATAAATAAGTTACTTTTACTTTCCAAAAATAACAATAAAACACTGACTTATTGATTGTAAATCTTAAAACGTGCATTTATTTAATACATGTTACCATCACATCTACGTATTCGACATTATTGTCACAAAAAACACAACATTCCTGAAATTCTTATGACACTTACACCATAAAATTCTATTTGAATATTGGTACAACCGTATTATTGGGATAACCATTTTCAGACAAAACAGGAAATTAAAATTATGACTAGAGATGGAGATTACAAGACCTTTATATCTGTCACCAAATACTGTGTAGGGCCTCGGCGCGCGGTAAAAATAATCACAATTGCATGCCTGAAATGATCTATAGAGAAAGAAAATGTTCGCGCGCATTGCTCACTCTTGCTCCTACACTGTGATATAGACAATAGATGATATGATACGATACAGATGATGATATGATACAGACAATAGGCCTGCACTGTGTAACGTAACTGGCTCTGAGAGAAAGAAATGTGTATTAAATTAAAAAACACACTTTGTAAAGCACCACTTTTTATTAGAATTGATATTTAACAGCCAACCAGGTTTCGCTCATCTCGAGCTTCATCAGGGCTTATTATAACAACTAAAGATAATTATCTACAGACATACATATATAAAAGAAATTAAGAAAATGGGTGAAAGAGATAGCAACAGAATAGGCAACACCCTATTGGTGCCAGAAAGCGATACAAATAGAAAAGAGGGAGACAAAACTAATTACAGGATGGGTAAGTAAGGGGGGGGAGGGAGAGAATAAATTAAAAATGGGACTATCAGATAAATCGATTTGGTTATTAATAATGTTTGATTTATTATTGACGGCTTTTTTGATTTCGAGAGCTTCTAGATTGTTTAACCGAACTCCAATTCCATTTTTATGTAATATTTTAGTCCCGGAGGTTTTATCGAATGTGAAGATTGATTTGAAGAAATGTGTGCTCGTACCTCTCTCTTGCCCCTACAGTAAAACACGAAGCGTACTCCCTCCCAACTACCGTTCGCCTCGCTTTTCGTAACGCTCTCGTCGCGCATTCGCCAGCTTACTCCCCAAGTCAAGCGTGCGTAAAGAAGTTTTACTTCAAAAATAGAGTTGGATTTTTTAAAAATCGAATTTAAAATTGTAAGGTATTTATACAATGTGTAATTCAAACACCGTTTAACGGTTGGAAATGTTTTTTTTAGTAAGTCTACGTTTTATTTAAAAATATAATGTCTAACCACGAAGCCTCTAGTCTAGCCTCTCAGATAAAAGATAATAATGACGTTGCCGTAACTGACTTCATTGTGAAAAACCTCGATAAAAGCAAAAAATGTATTTCAATATTTTTAGACCTCTCTAAAGCCTTTGATACAATATCACACAGTAAATTATTAAACAAACTTCAAATAATCGGTATTACAGGCAACGAACTTAACTTTTTTAAGAGCTACCTTGATGACCGCAAGCAACAAGTGAAAATAATGAACACACTTAGCAATCAGTGCTCAACTCACTATGGGATACCTCAAGGTAGCATATTAGGACCATCTTTGTTCCTTTTATATATCAACGACTTATGTAACTTTAACATTCAGGGAAAAATAGTTAGTTTTGCCGATGACACTGTTTTACTATTTGAAGCTGACACTTGGCAAGCTGTTTACAAAAAAGCTGAAACGGATATAAACATTATAAAAAAGTGGTTAGATACAAATACGCTCACATTGAACACTGAGAAAACTAAATATGTCACATCAAGCATAAATATAACAGGTCAACCTCATGATGACGCCTCTATTAGAATACACACATGTTTAAATTCCGATGAATCTTGTCAGTGTCCCTACATTGAGCGCACTACACAGATGAAGTATCTCGGCCTCACAATTGATCCATATCTCAAATGGAATATTCACACTCAAATAATTGCTAACAAAATAAGAAAAACCATGCACTTTTTCAGAACGATACGAAACTTTCTCGACTTAAAACACTTGAAAATGATTTATTTTGCAGTCTGTCAATCCATTATTGAGTATGGTATCACAGCATGGGGAGGCGGTACTGCATCAGCACTGGACCCAATCATAAAGGCACAGAAAACTATTATAAAATTAATTCTTAGACTACCTCTAATTACAGACTCCAACTTAATCTTCAATATTATGAATGTGTTTGACGTTCGGCAGATATATGCAAAAACAATCCTCACTCATCTATACACAAATATACACAAATACTATGAAAAAAGATTAAACACTCGCTGTACTCGAAACAATAACAAATATTTACTACAAATTCCCATAACTCATACTACTTTTGGTCAACGAAGCTTCAGATACCTTGCAACAAGACTTTACAACATTCTTCCAATTAGTATAAAAAAATGTGATTCACAAAAAAATTTCAAAAAAAACATAAAAATTTGGATAAAAAATAATGATAGAGCATTTACCGGTGCACTCACCCAAATTCGAAATTAATATTGAACCAATGCTGTTATTATTGTACCAATGTTATTGTTATTATTAATGTAACCATTCTATTGTGTGATTTTATTCTAATGTAAGTGTAGGTATGTTCACAGTATAATAAATTGACATAAAATTACTGCCTCAACACAGGCTAGCCTAGTGAGGCAGGTTATGAGAAACCTAAATTTATAATTATAAATCTCTATTCTTTAATTACCTACTGTATATACGTATTTTGTTTTTTGATATTAACTTTCGTACGTATGCAACTTTTAAACTGTACTTTTACTGTACTTATGATGTACTTTTTGTTTTTGTAGTTATAAATCTTCATTTTTTTTTGTTCAATAAAGATATATTATTATTATTATTATTACTTAATAGGAGCAAAAATATAACAAGTGTGCAAAATTTATTCTTGCTCTCTTGGTTACGTGCAAGCATACGTGCAAGTATTGCGTGTGTTTGTGCAATTTGATGAGAAGAAAGGAAAGAATGGAATCATATTGCTTCGTTAAATATCAACAAAATATCACGCCTTAGAAACCGTGTACTTTGAATTGTACTTTGAGTGGGCAATTAGGTACCTACTAGGATTTTTCGGTTTAATTAAATAGTTGGCATCATGAAGATTAATTCACGAAGAAGTTCTATAATTATTTTAAAAACATATTTATAGCGGAGCGTACAATTTTGTTCGTACAATCTATTCATACAATTTTGAAACGTATCGTACACCACACCTTGGAGAAGCACTCCATCTGATCTGATGATGGAAAGATCTTGGATTCCAATCACCATAACAATACATAGCAATTCCGAGTTAATACACGACCGGTATTTCAGTTCCTTTGCTCGGCTTGCAACTTCCTCCGTCAAGTTGCCCTCTGGTAAAACCCTTGCAAGTAAGCCTTGCGATACTATTACTAAAAATGACTGATCTAGCGGCATGCAGATATTTTAAACCATACCTACAAATAAATATTATATACAAGAATATTCACAAATACGAGAATATTCCCTACTTATACTGAAATATGAACGAATTTATTTATGATAAATCATCTGACATGACCTGAAACATTTTCACAGTTTAAAACTCGACGAGACGTTGATCCGACATGAATGAATAAACGTCTCTCAAAAACTAAAGGGACGTGTTACAAATAATGCTCACATCCAACGCAAACTCTTTGAGAGCTGTAAGAAGTTATTATACGTCGAGAGATAGCGGGAAGCAGGCTAAGCCGAACTGAGTCGGGAGACATTGCCTGAAACTATGAGAGGAATTTTCTCATATAAAATTTAAAAACTGCAGAGTATAAGAATGCAATCCTTTGAAAATGCCAGACTGGCGTTTTTTCGAGTTGTTGTAAACTTCTTTGACGCTCGTTTATGCGTTCTTGAACAACAGGGCTTCGGTAGACTTGGCAGTGTCAACGGGGTTTAGCGTCGGCAATAGTAGCCGAACTCGCAATTGCAATCCAATAACATTTCACAGTTGAAGAGCGGAAAGTTTACAATTCCGGGGATAGGCCTTGGGACATTACATTATTCATTATTATTCCTAGAGAAATTTGGAACTCTACAGCTGACTAAGTACATCTACATTACTACAGTCGGTGGCCAAATATTTATTACACTTGCAAAAATCACACCATGAGCAGTTTTCGAAGTTTATAGTTTTTTTTTTTTTTTTTAGATAAATTTAATTTTCTTAATACAATTAAAAATAACCTCTTTTGATGGGACTTAGGACCCTTAAATGCCCCAAATTAACAAACAAATCAATGTTTGTTCCCTTACAACTACAACTAGTGCTTGTAAGGTTCCAAGGGTGTTTCTTCACCTGATTTTGGACGGACTCCACAGATTCATTTATAATGCCACGAAGAATGTAGGAGCAAAGTTTCATAAAAGCACGAATTTGGTAATTTATTTTGTGCATTTTGGTAGTATTTTACACAATATATTTTTGAAGTGAAACCTCTTTAGCCCCGTCAGTGATTTGAAATTCGGATGAAACTGAAATGCGCCACTGAAATTTATTAGTTGACTGGTCCTCGATTCTGATATAATGCGGAAAATTCGCGCTTCGAAGCGAGAATCCGATAGCGCAGCGGGCAAGGCGCTCGACAAGTCTCAGCAGCCAGAGAGACAGACATGCAGCGATCGAATCCTACGAAGTCCAAAAAAATAAACATTTTCATTTTTGTGAAATCAATATCCAATCTTCAAACCATTTTAAAATAAACAGGCAAGAGAAAAGAAAGCGATATCTGGCGACTTTCTAGTTTCACTTCTGATTTGATCTGTTTTTTTTTTTTTTTTATATTGATACACAAAGAGTATATTGGTGACTTACTTTGGTATCGCGAAGAGGTAGTTGAGCAGCCGGCGGTAGTCGTCCGGCTTGGCGCGGTCGCGTCGCGGCGTGGCAGGGAAGCTGACGACGGCCCCGCCGCGCCGGTCGCGCCCGCCCGTCAGCGCAACCAGCCGCTCCTGCAGCAGCGGCAGTAGCTCCAGCGCGCGCGCGCCGTCCATCGCGCACGCGCCAGCACCGAGCGCTGCAATACAACGGGAGACAAAACTGTTAAAACAATGTACAATAACAATAAGAAATATATGATAAAAGAGATTTACCAAGTTTCACACAATTCGGTATAGACTCTCCGAGATAAGATACAAATACAGGGGTTATGTTGCGGCAATGTTTTTAAAAAAGGCGCTGTACAAAGCAATCATATATTATGGATTGAGTATGTCGAAGTCCTGTTTTAACTTGAGAGCTATGCATTTCATCTGTAAATTTGTTTGTCCGGTCAATCCAGTCAAGATGGTAGCCGTGTTTGATAGTACCTTTTTATCCTACCAGTTTGCGTGAGCTGTATTTATTTTTATTTCTTTTTATTGAGGAAACAAACAGTCATGCAGTAAAATAATTTTACAACAATAAAATTCATATTTTGTAGACCAATTAAGTTCCATTATGTTAAATATTGGTTTACTATTTTTACCTACTCAACTTATTAAATGACAAAAAGAAAAAAAAAATAAACACAATGAAGAAAAACATAAAAAAGAAGAACATAAAACATAATAAAGAAAAACGTAAAATTATTAACAAACATGGTTATACTATTTACTATGGTTGATAATAATATAATATTCACAAAAAAGAGAAGAAAAAAAAGTATTTTAAGTTATTAATTTATTAAGCTGCGTTTTATATGATTTCAAGTCATGGTTGAAAATGTCAACATCTCGTAAGGCATTATAAGTTTTACAGATACGTACTATTACAGAGTTTTGCGCGTATTTAGATTTACTGTCTGGTATTCTAAATAAGTCGTTCGATCTGGTGTTTTGTTTGGGGCAACGAAATGCAATATTTTCTAACAGATATGATGAATCAACAAGGCAGTTCACGATTTTGTGTAAGAATAATGCATCCGAGATTTTTCTGCGTTTATATAAAGCGATAGGGTCAAATCGATGATAACTAAAACGATAAGATAGGTGTTTTATAAATTTGTTATACCGACTTAACTCGAGGTCTACTATTCACATTCTGATTATTATCAAAGATACACATTTATATGTACGAACATTATTTTGCAATCTTTCGTTATTTAACATAAGTTATATGTTGTTGTGAGAAGTGTCAAATTATCTTCGATTTCAGAAATTATTCGCTCTTGACGTTACACGTTTACATACATATTATAAAAATTACATACATATTATAGCATTAAAGAAAAATAACAGAAGTAGGCATTCCGAAACGGTATTTCTTGAAAATCGTCTCTTTCCATTGGCGTTTTCCTCGGAGATTAAAGCAAACGGTCAAAGAGCAAACCAAAACAATCTGGTAGTCCAGTCAATCCTAGAGCTACTACACCCTTCACTCTGCAATGTACCTCCACACAAGATCAATTTCCTGGTACTACATGTCGCAGAAGATCGCTATCGAGGGGTTGAGGCTTTTCAATTCCGAAGGCATCACAATAACGTTAACAAGATCTGAGAGACATTCCCGTACAGATAAAAATTCTAGAAGAATTGCGATTAGAGCTACTTCAAAAAATGATTTAGGAAAGAAGAAGAAAAATTTGTTGAATGTTCTTATTGCAGAAAGGAAGATCATGAAATGAAGATATAGAAATACATAAAAGTGGCAAACAGTTGACAAATTTCTAAATTAACAATACCATGAATAATTACGAAATTTGGTTCGACATCCCAAATTAAAGAAAAGCCTTAATATTTTTTGAAGTGAAACTTCGTTAGCCCCGTTAGCGATTCGTAATTCGAATGAAACGGAAATGATGCGTACAGCACCTGCGAAGCATTATACTCCTAGCAAGGCTCCTATTGGTTGAGATATAAAAAGGAAACGAAGCGAGATCTGCGCTCATTGGCCTGCTCACTGCGCTTTGATTATGACCTCACTTTTCAAGGCTCTTTGGTTCTTCATATTTTGAGATTGTTTTGGTAAAGTTTCGCTTTTACCGCGTGTTAACTGCACTCGATTTTTTTATACTACTAGTTGTGGGGACAGGTTAGCTATATGAGATTGAAATTGGAGACTAGGAACAAAGCGTAGAAAAAAAACTACAAATTCAATTATAATTTTATTTCCAATCCGCAAACTGCTGGTACTCGACTGACAACTAACAACTATTGAATGTACTAGCATATGTAATACTGCGAGTCGTTCTATCTCGTAGAACAAAGAAAACTTTTTTCCTCTCGGAATGTGTAATGATAATGAAATGACGGGTGTTATATTATTGGCGCCACAAAGAAACAATACAGAATTTAATTTATACACAGAGTCTTGCACGAGGCAACATATTATACACATCTTAGGCCTGTGTTTTTTTACAGCAATAATTTTTTGAAGTGAAACTTCTATAGCCACGTTTTGATTTGGAATTCGGACGAAACGGAAATGACGCATTATAGCACCTGCGAAGCATCAAACTCCTATCGAGGCTCCTGTGGGTTGAGATATAAAACTGAAATGTCGTTAGGTCTGCGCTCATTGGCCGCTTTGATTATGACCTCACTTTTCAAGGATCCTTCATTGGTTGCGAAAGTTTCGCTTCTACCGCTTGTTAACTGCACTTTTTTGTTTCTCACACCGAAGTTTAATCGAATCAATCAAAATGAGATAATATCTCAATTTTCATGGCATTGAGACAGATTAACCCAACCTAGTCAATTTCAGGGAGGTTTAATTGTAAATTGAACCTGACTGCTTAAGTAACGTTTGCAAGATTACCACCAGCAAGACAGGCCCAATGTTCAATATAGCACACATGTCTGCTAATCGAGCCACTGGCATCAATCAAGACTCGCGCAGAAGCGAAGTAGGAGATATTGGAATTGGATCCCATGCTGTAATTCTAGGATTGGATCATTAATTTGCATCCGATACGATAGCTCGATGACAGATATTAGGAAGTGAAATACCTTCGTCTCTCAGATGCAATATTTTTTAGTCAAAGTCACCTTTCGGAACACGATTCAAGTAGGCGAATAAAGGTGTTTTGGAAAAATAATTGAGACGGACTGACCCTGGAAAGCTTTATTAAATTATCGTCAGTAAAACGTGAAAGTATAAAATGCAGAATGTGTTGACGTCACATTCGAGAACTTTGGAATAACGGTACGACTCGAAGTGTATTCGAAATTATTCATGGAAGACCTTTAAGTTTAAGGACGTCATTATGACGGGGAAGATCGTGGAATTATGGACTATGGCCTACCCATATTAAGGCAATGCGGGAGGAATGGGGGGAGGGGTTAAAGGCATAAAGAAAGGTTAGGAGAGCCTAGCTATTCAGACAAGGTAATTAAACGCAATTGAATCTATTTTGAGCACAAATTCAATGCTAAATGGAGTAAGTATAATACCTTATACTCACTAAACTCTTGTCAATGATAATGGTAGAGCCGTTGAAAGCTCCTTTGTAGTTTATAAAAAATATTTCTATTACATGCATCGTTTACGACAAACAAGGAACGTTTACAATAAAGCCATCAGTAGTATATCTACGTAATAAATTATTAATTGCAATAATTAAATGCAAATGTAATTATTCATGTTCAACCGCTGACTTCCTGATGATGAGTTATTGGGTACTTTGTAAAGCGTGAATAGACCTACACTCTACTCGGCCAGACTGTTTTGTTTAGCTAATCAGCTGTTTGTTGTGTTAGGTGATAATGTAAACAAATCAATCTTAAACAATAATATTACTATATTAAATGAAAAAACACACTTTGTAAAACACCACTTTTGGTGTAAAACACCGCTTTGTAAAACACCACCAACTTTTGTTTTAAAACACCACTTTGTAAAACACCACCAAACGTGGTGTTTTACAACGTGTGTTTTTTCATTTAATATATAATGTCACACCACAAAGTATTTGCTTCCTTCGATAAAATAATATTACTGCACGATTCAAGAGAAAACTCACTTGAGACACAAAACCATCATTGAATTTAATAAAAACTTGGAAGTTACTCTCAGTATCGTCCTGGTGGAAGACCACCATTCGGAATTGAAACATTGCTTAAAATATTTTTAGCCATTTTTGGTGGCCCGATCTGAATCGCCAGGTATTTTTCCCCACATTCCTCTTCCCCATACCCCTCACAATACACCCCATACGCCAGAGAAATTGGGCAGCTTGTACGGTATTCACATTCATTCATGAAAACGATTTAAGGTGTAACTTTTTTTAATAATCGTAAATGTTACACTTGAAGACTTTTCTTGGAAAATTGTAAAAAAAAAACAAAAAAAGTTCAAATATCTACAATTCTGAGCAGCGATGGTCAACATTTTTTAGTATGTAGACTAAAAATGAAGGCAATGACTAAGAAAAATGTGATTAAAAACATATTTTTAAAGCTTGTGTCTATTTTCTCTCATATTTTCCTAATATCTATTCGAAAACTTTGCACTAGAATAAAAAAAAAATGAAAAAAGAAACGAGGCAGTCCAGAACAGATTGCTGTCACCAAAACTCATAAAATAAATAATGAACAAATTTAAAAGAGGAGGGATAAAAATAGACTAATGCTGAACAAATGTGTTCCCTGAGGCGTATGTGCGATGAAACCATGCATGACCAAAAATGTAGATATATGTAGAAAAAAAGAAACAGAAGTTCATATAATTTAGACATTTGAAGTGGAAGGACGAATAAATTGGCGCAGGGAGAAAATACTAGAAGAGAACGGTACCAGAAGTCGGGAAAGCCCGAGGAAGACATGGATCGATCAAGTGATTGACGTCTAGATTATAATGGCAAGAAAAATGTATGTTTGAGCGTCTCTCAATTTGAGACGATGTTTGGATGTGATTGAGGCAAGGAGTGTTTAGTTGTCGAAGGGTAAGGGATTAACGTGTTGATAAGTTAGATAATAAAAGGTTTTTTTTTTAAACGAGTGCTTTGGACCACACGACTGAAGTAAAACTTCACTAACTTATGTCTCCCTCTCAACATCCGTTCGACTCGCCCGATCACACTTTTCATAACGCTCTCGTCACGCATTCACCAGCTTACTCCTCGTGCGTAAAGAAGTTTTACTTCAATAACTAAGTAATTAACCACACCATGACAGAAATCCGTGAAAAGTAAACACTGACATCAAGCATAATATACTGGGTGTTAAGGGACGTACTTGACTTACTTTAACCAGTGATTCCTGACATTATTTGGAGTAAAAAATGAAAATGAAATTTTGGACTCCGGTGACATTTTTGATGTTTTTTTTAAATTTATTTTTTCTACAAAAACATAAAAAAATTATAGGTGATGGACATTTGGAGCCGGGGTGAGAGTTGGTCGGTTACTCGGCTGAGTGACTAGTGACGACAAGCGGAAGAATTTTTTTTTGTTAATAAAGAAAAAAAATTAGAAAAAAATGTCGTTTATATATTTTACTCCAAATAATGTCAGGAATCACTGGTTAAAGTAAGTCAAGTACGTCCCTTAACATCTTGTATATTAAGATATGCCAAAAATTAATGTTGTTACATAAATATACATATATTTTGGGAAAATTTAGGACCACGGGTGGCGGATAGCTGCTCAAGAGTTTGCGAAAAGATGGAATTTCACGGTGAATATTCTTTCAGAAAAACTTGTGAAACCCGAGCGGCGTTCGCTGCAATAAAAGCAACATTCGAGATGGAAATACCCACTGCACGTTTTTGCGGTTTTAACAAGAAGTCGGCCGAAGTCGCCGATCGAAAGATAATGTTACGGTAGTCGGCCACAAGACTGTTATTCATTTAATACCTTTATGCCCAACTTCCGAATTTATAGATCGTCCAGTTGATTAGGCAGAATCCCCAAATACTAAGTTTTGAGATAATGAGGAAAGCAGTTTTCGAAGGTTCATCATAAATCAAATATTATTTAAATGAAACAATGTTACTTTGTTTGAACCACTTGTATATTTGTTAAAAGCCGACCGGTTTCGGAACGACCGTTCCTTCCTCAGGGCAAACGTATACTGATTTGACAATTACAAAATAATGGGTGGGAACCATGTATTATTACTAAGTATTGTGGTAGGGGTGGAGGCGTTGCTAGGGATTAATGAAGAGTGGGTGGGGGAACATATTTAATACAAAGTAACATTGTCTCATTTATCTATAATGGATAACCACAAAGTTATAGCTACATTCAAAAGTACAAATATTATTTACTCGTCTCTGTGTGTTACGTATTAAATATTCTATAAAATAACACCGGGAGGTATAACGGTCCGGTACACTCGTGTGATATTTTAAAGTATCCTAAAGCGGGGTCTCCTCCGATCGTGAACATGAACGTTTGCTTGAACATTAATGTAAACATTGGCAATGGGAGCGAGACCTTACTGCAGACGCATAAAAATGTGCAAGGCCATGGCCATTTGACAACGTTTACAGAAATATTCAAGCAAATATGTAAACAAATGTTCACGTTCACGATCGGAGGAGACCCCGTTAATAGTAACCTAAAAAACTTCAATATTTTGTTTAATTCACTGCAATTTTTTGTGCATTATAATTGATTTGGTATTTTTGGGCACTCAACTCAAATTTAGATTTTTCGGGGATGTCTGACTAATCAACTGGAAGATCGATATTTTTGATATTGTAAGGAACGGCTATACAGATCACAGGAGTATTCACTGTGGCGTGATGGCATAAATAAATAAGTCAATTACGTGCATATAATAATATATAAGGTGTCTTCCATTATGCAGTAGGTTATACCTAAGCAAAGATGTCACAGCAAGAATGCATGGAATTTACTGTCTTGATGTTTGAATAGACAAATCTTCACGATAAGATAATAGTGCTGAAAGTTTTACTATTAATTTACCTACTTGGAAATTCTACTTACGATTTCCTTTTACAAATATAAACCACTGCGGGATGTCCCGTTTTTTGTAACCGATCAAAATTATTTTCTCCTAACAGTATAAAAAAAACCTTTCCAAAAAATGTAGACATTCTGCGTAGTGCATAAATATAAAACTATACTGTTTCAATAACTATATTGGTATCCGGTTTTAAAAGAACCCTTCTTTCGTAAGAACAAACATTAAACTAACAACAATTACACAAATAAATATTATTTAATTAATGAAGTCAATTTTAGCGAAATTCAGTCGAAAATCTGAAATAGAAAAATCATAAAAAGATACGGTCACATCTAGGAATGGAACCCAGGACCTAAGACTTGCCGGGGCGGTGCTCTAGCAATTAAGCCAATATGTCCCTATCCGATTCGGTCATATTTAACTGTATCATACTTCGAATAAGAACTACCATCATTATTTTCATTTTCTAACGCATATTTTTATTGGCTGCTATATTTGTGTATGATTGCAAGATTCAACCCGAACTAAATAAAGTGTCTTGGATTAATGTATTCATTTTAACAGACGACGTCTATTGACTTTTCTGCTAAATACAGTTAAATATGACCGAATCAGATAGGGACACATTAGCTCAGTTGACCGCCCGGCAAGGCTAAGGTACAGGGTTCGGTTCCTAGATGTGAACGTATCTTTTTCTGATTTTTCTGTTTAGATTTTCGACGGACTTTCGCTAATATTGTCTTCAAATTAAATATTACAATTTGGGGTTTGAAAACCTGGAAATAAAAAACATAATTAATTACACAGAAGTATTATAAAGGTATTGTCTTTTCTTGTATTTTCGTTTCATATAAAAATAATTAATAAATGAATACGTAATTTTTCACGCAAGTAATAAACAACTCTTAATGTAGGATAAATGGTTGATATCTGTTGTGTTAAACTTTAAACCCGTTTATGAGTAAAGGGATAATTGAATCAGAAAAAATTGTGGCTTAAGGCTCTGCAACCGGGCCCGAAAAGAAGAAGATGGAGAAATACGAAATTACGAATGTTAGAGGAGAGCGCTAACATTTACAGCGCGAAAATCGATGCGAAAATTGCGAAAATGTTTAATAAAACACGACTGATTTAAAATAGAGCAAAAATCTCGCGGGCCTTATCTTAAAAAGCATTTAAAGAAACACTGTGAATTTTTTCGTACATATAACTTATAAAATAACTGAAACAAACGTGTTAATAATAATTTTTGGAGCATACTTTGCGATTTTTTTCTGTCGAGGGAATTTTATATAATTTGCGTTTCGGAGCGGGCAAAATCTAGATATTATCTTCAAGAATAACATATATTTTTTTAAGAGCTTTAAAACTTACCGTGTAATAAAATCGGTACATATCCGGGTTGCGGGCCCTTAAACAGTGTAAGTAGGTAATGAATGAAAATAAACGCAAGATAAATTTTTTTCGCTATTGGATATCATCTTTAAAATGTGAGTGGTTTGAAAGCATTTTGGTCAAGAATAATGTTAAAATTTGCTTATATTAAAGCAACGTACATATAATTTAACGTCCTGTTCATATAAAAATAAATTATTTTATTATCTGTCATATTAATTTAATATATATAATTTAAATTTCGTGTAGCCAGAGCGCGTTTCAGAATTTTTGCAACCTAAGATAGTTATTCCACTGCAATTAAAATTGTCACAAAGAGACAGAAAACAGTTTTATTCACAATTTTTTTCTTACTTAAAAGTCAAAGTGCCATTGAAAAAACGTGTCTAGAATTTAATCCCCTTCGATGGAGGGAAGTTAAAAGCGCAATGGTAAATTCATGTTTCATTTCGATTATTTGGTTTCCTTTCAGCAGCTAACGAGTTGGCCACTTCAAAGTTCAAAGTACCCATACGACGCAGGAACAATACTAGACTCGTGGTCGGGCGGGTTTTCAATCAGCCGCTGCAGTTGGTCGGCTGACTTTGACGTTGGCATTATTAAAAGGGAAAAGATTTCCCGATAGGGGGCGGTTAGACTAGAGATTGGGGGGGGGGGGATCTAATCAGACCGCCACAAGGCCGCGGGGTAATCGAACCGAGTGAATGACACACAGGCAGGCAAACAGATCACATCAAAGCGTCAGGATTGAATATTGTCGAGCACTTTTTTCTGGGGATATCTAATAAAATTCGCATAAATCTAATGAATTTAAAATTGCAATAATGTTATCTTGACATAGTACAATAATTGATACAGTACTGATGAGGGTTTCTATTTTAAATTAATAACAGAAGGTTGAATCTATAAATGTGTTAAGAAATACATACCTACAAATAAAAGCGGTAGTGAAAACTTTTTTAGCGCAGTTGTGATTTGAAACTCTATGAAACGAAAAATAGCAATACTAAAAAGGGACAAGCGCATGGATTAAAGGAATATTATAGGATTTAACTTGCGAGAATGAGATAGTATAATCGGTCTCCTCTTTGTGCGGTGCTTCGTAGTCTTCCCACTCGGGTCTACTGTAGTTTTCTGAAGGTTTCAATTCTACCGCGTGTGCAGTGAGTATTTCATATTGTTTGGTGGTAGGGTTGTTTGAATTATAAGGTAGGTAATGATTTTTCGAATACATTTATATTAGAAACTTAAAAATAATTTTAAAAAATTCGAGTACCTACAGTTTACACGCGGTAGAAGTGAAACTTTACCAAAACAATCTCAGCCAACACTTGAAAAGTAAGTTGGTAATCAAAGCGACCAATGAGCGCAGACCTCGCGTGATTTCCGTTTCGTATCTCAACCAATAGGAGCCTTTAAAGGTAACACCATTATCAAAGCGGCCGATGAGTGTAGTTGATGCATCACAGGTGCACTAATTTATTGTCATTTCCGTTTCATCCGAAATCCAAATCACAGCGCTGCTAAAAAAGTTTCACTTCAAAAATCGGCTGTTTCGAACTTAGGACGAGAGACAAAACTAACAACATAATTATTTCGGAACAAATAACTCTCACCGACAAAAACGATATTTTTATTTATTTATTTAAATCATCAACCGAAATTTCACATGTTTTTGTCCGTGCAATTAATGCAAAACTAACACGGTTACGTCAACGCAGAACAAGAAATCCCGTCGTTTTAATCGGAAAAACAAGCGGGCGCCATTGTACTATTAATCAGCGCTGCCAGTATTTTCTGTTCGAGCACACCTGTGACGAAGCCCGTCTGAATTATGTAATTAATTAGTAATACCTACTGTCAATTAATTAATCAACCATGTTAAAGGGTGTCATGTCATTTTGTGCTATCTCCCCCTCATTTAGCCTACACAAGTTTCTGACAGTCGAGCAGATGTAAATAGCAGATATTATAATATGTATGGATAATTTCTAGCGCGCTATTTTAGCAATATAGCATCTCGAAGAGCTACAATAAATAATAATGATATTTTATACACAATAATGAATACAAAATAACTTTGTTTGAATTCCACTTTATTATATATCTTTAAGCAAACGGCTTCGGTTCGACCTGATTCTTCATCAGGAATGTTTAAAACATTTAAATAAATTACAGAAATACAGAGGTTTAAATAATAAACTACAGAGTTATTTAAAGGAAAAGTAGAAGAGGGAGAGAGAACATCGAAATTGGTGCGGCCGAGGGTGAGGTACCTAAGAGGAAGGGGGTAAAAGTAGGTGTGGGGAATTTGTTTTAAATGGGGCTATTTGACAAATCTTATTTATTTATTTATTTATTTATTTATTTACATATGCATATATATTAACAATACATTACAATGTGAACATTTGTCTGTCCAACTGGGCAGAATACCCGTTTCAGGACAGCCAAATTGTATATTTAGTTCATAATATTCTTAACAAATGAATAGTTTCGTTCAAGATATCAAGGAAATTTGCTTCTGTCAAGACAACTTTTGAGAACACTAAGAATTGTATATAATTAAGGGATGGTTTCTTTATGTCTTTAAAAGAATCGCAAAGATGTGATTTTTTTCAAGGTCAATTTGGAGAACGTAAATAAATGCTTTTGGTAAATTAGTATTATTTATTTTTTATGATTTTTTTTTCTTTTATTTATATAGGTCTATGTATTAATAATCAAGAGTTTCTAGATTATTAATACATACACCTATCCCATTTATATCTAGTACATATATCCTCGAAGATGTATCAAACCAGTGATATTTATCTGTTAGATGCGTTGTGAGTTCTGAAAAACCTACACAGGTTAGGCACCGTAAGTATTCGGAATTTGAAACCGGGTCCTCCTGATCGCTAGTCGAGAGCCTTATCCCTCGACCACGGAGGGCATCAACGATACTAACTTTCATATAATTCAGATAATAATGAAAAGTTACCATGTCCAAACCAAAATACATTATGGAGGCATTTGAAAGATTTTCTAAATTACTAAAAAAATTAATAACTATTAAATATTTTCAATAAGTAACGGGGCAATACTAATATGTGTCAAAACTATCAGAGTGTGCAATTCCTACGCGGTAGAAGTGAAACCTTCAGAACACTAAACAGAAGACAAGAGTGGGGAGGCTACAAAGCACTGCACACAGAGGAGACCGAATATACTATCTCATTCTCTCGCAGGCTAAATCCTATAGATGTATGCGTTGCCTCTTTTAATGTCGCTACTTTTTGTTTCACAGAGTTTTAAATCATAACGGTGCAAAAGAAGTTTTCACTTCGAAAGAAAAAAATATTTAGTTGTTAGTAGTATTAACACATCAGTTTTAGAAACTACCATCTAAGATCACAATTGTCATTAGCATACGGCCATTTTATGATATGTTACACGGCAAATCGACAAGATAGTCCAGACTCGGGAGAGCGGCATTTAATTGAGGATTACGACACGTACGGGGCACGAACATACTGCAGAGGCTAATAATAACACCACAAATTTCAAGCGGAGATAGTACGGAAATTAGCAAAGGCTTTGAAGCGCTCGTACATGGGAAGATAGAGGAAGGGTCAGTCGGATTATCGCGGACCGGAGTAAGTTATTGTTGGCCGGCGAAAACACCGGCCACTCCAGACAGAGGCGGTTGGCGAATTTAATTATCCATTCGGCTGCCTGCGCCCGGGCACGTGTTCACAGCCCGGTGCGCCCATCTGGCGGCGGAAATAACTCTTCTTCGTTTCAATCCGCCGGGGGAGTCAGTTGTGCGTCCTAATGGGGAGGTATTAATACACAGGGTGTAAAGACATGACCATTGAAATTAGAAGATAAAAAATCATGTGAAACCTTCAAAAAGCTAAAGTTCGAAAGAATGAGAGGAATGCAGAGTATCAGGAGTATAAAAAGAGGACACCAATTAGTATCTATCATTCTCTCGCTGGCTAAATCCTATAGATGTACGTGTTTGTCTCTTTTTAGTGTCGCTCGCTTACGTTTCATCGAGTTTCAAATCACAACGGTGCTAAAAAAGTTTTCACTTCAAAAATGTTAATTACAATTTGGTTAATTTCAGTTTGGTTGAGATTTGAAACTCGATGAAACGAAAAAGCGACACTAAAAAGAGACATACACATACCTGTAGGATTTAGCCTGCGAGAGAATGCGATAGAATAATCGGTCTCTTCTTTGTGCGGTGCTTCGTAGCCTCCCCACTCTAGTCTATTTTAGTTTTCTGAGAGTTTCACTTCTACCGCGTGTGGACTGCAGATTTATACATTTTTTTATATTTCACGGATCGCCAAGAACTGCAAGAACTTAAAAACAGCCCAATTGTACCATGCGGTTCATATCATTCTCATCAGACAGGATGGTGCGGGGGCGGGCTTTCAATGGGCTGGCCTAAAATTCTAGGCAATGGCTAAAATACATTTTTTTTAATCGAAGAAAATGCCATCTGAATTTTGTACTCCAAATAGGCTCTTTTAAAAACTTTCGGATATGTCGTGTTACAGCCTGTATGGTACGAATATCTATAGCCGCCCGATCTGGGGCCGGAAATTATGAATACGTCGCTTCATAATGGAGAGAAGGCAGGAACTGGTGGAGAAAAGAAGGGAGAACAGCTATTGTGTACACCAGACGATGATGAGATTCCTACTCTTCGCTAAGTTATTTTAACTCCTATTATTATTAAATTGAACGACATTTTCCCAAAATAATCTAACGTCACTGCCACAGCCCGTAACAGGTGTTATGTAAATACCAGACATCGCTGTGTTTACTCTATGTGAAAATCTAAGTATTTTGAAGGTAATTAAACTATGTTGTGATAACATTCTGTCCGATGACGGTTAGACTATCAATTCCCCAACTTTGGGATCAAGATTGGAGAAATTGGGAGAGAGGACAAGGGAGAGAAAGACAAGATTGGGAAATACCAGCATGTTAAGCGTGGACGGGGAGAGGGTATCTGAAGAATATATGGCGCGCAAGTGAGAGGAAGAAGACGGGGATGTCCCAGACACGGCATGATCAAGCGAATCAAATACTTTTTTTTTTAAAGAAACATTTCAAAATCTCCTACTACCATTACACAAAACGGAAAATGTTGCTTGTGAAATGTTGCTTGAGGACTTAGCCAGCCGAGGAGTTGAACATACGACGCCTGGGTGGAAGAAATTTTAACTTACAAATATGAAGAATAAAAGCGCAATATTTGTTAGAAAGATGGGATGTGCTGCGGATGGGATTGGATGTGGATGAGATAGAGTAAATAACAAATGCAAGTGAATTAAGATAATATTCTACAAAAGACAGATTAAAAAGTAGATAATTAATATAATTATTAAGATACTAGCTTTTTCCCGCGGCTTCGCTCGCACGGTGTAAGGGGGGTTCCCACTCCACCTCCTCCACCTTCCCCCTCTAATCGTCCTCCCTCCCCCCTCCCCCCACTCCCCTCCCCCTCTCCCCATCCCCCCTCCCCCCCATCGCTCCCTCCCTTCCGCTTTCCATATATTCAATCCCAGTACATTCAGTTTTTAAACAGCCCGCGTGCCACCTTTAACAATTTTTATTCAAATTTCCATTTTTCATGTATATTAAATTTGGTACCTATTTAAAATATCTAAAAATTTTGATTCGATTCAAACTATTAGGGGAGTACCTACTTTAAATAAATTTATCAACTTAAAGATTTTCAAAAATAGAATCCTGATTTAAAATGTCATTCTCAAACACGCGAACTGCCAAACGTGCGATAGTCGTTAGGTTTTCTGAAATTATCCAATTTTCTGCGCAATTTTCTCAATTTTTCTCTCCGTAAGAACCATCCTCGTACTTCAAGGAATATTCTAAAAAAAGAATTAGCGAAATCGGTTCAGCTGCTCTCGAGATTTGCGCTTAGCAACACATTTAGCCATTCATTTTTATATATAAGATAATCACGAGGACAGAAAAAAATGCAGAAAGATTAAGCTGCACAAATAAACCGAGTTAAATCCGAGCGCTAAGTTACTCTTTGTTACTCTAACAAAAAGTGTTCTTAGTCGGGCGCGAAATCCTAATGCTAATCTCGAGTCAATATTTGGGAGCATTTTTCTGGTGGAAAATACCGTACGTGCAAAAGTTTACACAAGCTGTTTGCAGTGAAGCGCCGAGACTATTTTTCGCCGAACAATATAGTGACGTCAAGTTGACGAACTTTTCCTGTACTACGAAAGGAATATATCAGAAAGGTCAGAACGGCCATTTGACTCAGTCGGGCGAGCGAAATGAAAAGTTGGTCTGAAAGATTAAGTTTTTGACGGCTTGGTAGGAACGAGGGAATAATGTTAAGATTATCTACCCTCCCCAAAACTTTCAGTAATTATTTATGTGACCTGGTGAGACTTAAGGGTCACCCGTGTTGAAGTTAGGTAATAAAGTAAATGCCAAGAATAGATATACCGCTTGAAGCTCTGTTACGTGTAACAAAGAGGTTACAATTTACAATGGAGCTCTCAGCGGCAGAACTCTACCGACAATTTACAATTTATCTTTGTTGTCTTGTCTATTATGTGCGTATATACTAGAGGTGGGTGGTTCTGCCGGAGACCTCCGAGGCGTGCTTCCTTTTAAAAGGATTCGCGTTCTGGGAGAAGGTCCCGGGTCCGAGTTCTTTGGTACGGACTGGGTACTGAGTATTCAGCGCTCTTGAGGCGATTTTTCGCAAAAACAGCGCTATATAAGTTGTCCAAATTTATTATTATTATTATTTTTGCGGCTACCGGGACGCACGGGTTGCCCGGAGCCGGACCTCACGCATCGCAAGTGGGATGAACCGCGGACCCCGACGCCGGTGCGGTGGAGGCATTCGGGTTCCGGCTCCGAGTTCCGGGTTTGGGTCCGAGTTCTGTACCGGGTTCTCTAGGAGTAGTCGATTTGAAAAGGGAAGTAAGATACGCTTCCCGCGAAGAACCGGAGTTCAAGAGCCCACTCCAGCTGAGCCTACACATCGCTAGTGTGTACGCAGTACACACGCTTTTGTGAAAAAAGCGTAAAGTGTGATGGCAGACATTCGATGCTCCCGAATGCAACAATATTTGGTATACTTCATTCGATCTACGATATAAGATTTTCGTAAGATTAAGTTTATGAGGAAGTAATAAAATGGGTAATGAATTGATAAATTCATCTATCACTATCATAAATAGCTTTACTAGGTTTACTACAACGGTTAGCCAAATACAAACACAATTTGATAGGGGCGGCTTTCCATGGCTGCAAAGAGGTGCCATCGTGTTTCGTCCTGGACACATTTCATCGTTGATATATTTATATAATTGCATTTTCCTCTTTGTCAAAATGTCAAATTCCTGGAAATGCGGACATTATATATATTGCCAGTGTCAACTGGAGTAATGAAATGCCAAAGTGGGTCACGGCGGAGAAGGACCGACATATACGCCAAGTGAATAGGTAATGGGACCACTTGCCTGCCCTCATACCATCCTGTGCGGAGTTACGCTGTTGTGAAAACTGCACTTTAAAAATGAGAATAATAAATTAGTCGAATACCAGAATAAAAGTAAATCGTAAATAAATAATCCATGGTCAACGAGCAAAATTGTTAAAATATGTATTTATATAGCCTAGATGAATATTTTACACAGTTTATTTTCTTTATATAAGTTCTGCGTAAGAAGGTTTTTATATGATTATCGATTAACACACCAGGCACGTGCCCGTGTAATGGTAATCGAAATTTGATGTATATTATGTATGATAAATAGATAATGATATACTAGATATATAAATGATAAAATGCGGTTACGAAGCCATAAACTCGGCTGGAAGAATAACAAAATTTAAGAAAAAATTGAGAAACCTTGAATTTTAAGGACAACCAAAACGAATTAACAAAAATTAATAGGCAGTGTTACGTTCTCTTTCTTTAAAATATTTTTCCTCAGGACCTGTGTCATCTTAAGGGTTGTTATGTGAAGGGTCTTATAAACCAATGAAGGGCAGAAGGTTCTGGGAAGAAAAAAGGTACGAGGGTAGGAATCTGAGGGGCCAGTCCAGGAGTGACACACGTATGAATCCACTACCCTCCAGGTTGCTACTTCTCTCTCTTCCACGTAGTAGGTAATTCGTTATAATACAGGTATTGAAACATATACTTTCAGTTCAATAACATCAACATGAAGGTATTGCTGTGAATTATATTAGGAAACAAATGAACGTCGAACGGTCAAATGTATACCTTAGACCCGGGGTCGTCAAACTGTGGCCCGCGGGCCGCGGCGGTTATTTGTGCGGCCCGCACAAATAACTGGCGTTTTCTTTTTCAATATATATTTTTTTCAAGTACAATTATACTATCCGTTTTTTTGCGGCCCGCACAAATATCTGCGGTGTTCTTTTAAAATATTATTTTTTCATGTGCAATTATACTATCCGTTTTTTGCACTCGCACAAATATCTGCCGTTTTCTTTTTAAATATATCCATATTTTTTTTGAAGTACAATTATATTGTCCGTTTTTTTGAGGCCGCACAAATATCTGCCGTTTTCTTTTTAAATATATATTTGTTTCATGTACAATAAATTACTTTATCCGTTTTTTTGCGGCCCGCACAAATATCTGCCGTTTAATTTTTAACTATATTTTTTTCATGTACGAGTACAATTACACTATCTGTTTTTTTTACAATTAATTATATAGTTGTTTGAGACTTTCAGGGGGGCAGTAGAAGACCCAGAGGGCGTAGAGATGGCACAGTGAGGGTATACGTAGGTAAAAAAAATGGTCTGAAAAGACCAAAAAACACGCTTATGGCGTACTACTAAAGCAAAATAAACTTTAATATTGGTTAATTTTTGTTATTGTGTGTATTGTAATCATTTTTATCAGGTGTGCGAAAATTCACACATTTCGACAGTTCGAGAAGTGGATGAAAATTGAACTGAAAGATTCCATTACATATCTACACATTTTTTGTTTAAGTATAAAAGTGTGACGACCGCCGCCTTATACCTTAGACTAACAGAGAGGTAACATCGTTTATTTACAGAATAACATATTTCTTTTGTTTTGAGATTGCAATTCCGGGGAAACATAATGCGTAATATTTTAAAGAATTTAATTAAATATTAAACTAATGCTAAAAATACATTTCACTTCAAACAACAACAAACAACATTCGTATGTCCTGAAATGCAGCAACATCATACGAAAGTTCCGAACATTCCTGCCTTTAGGCTTTGCCCATAACTTTCACTCGGGCAACTTCACCAAAAAATAAAGCTGTTATTTTGCAAGAGCAGCAAGAAATAATAAAAGTACTGCTGGATCGGTTGTTCCCAAAATCGCATTACGACTTACGGAGAGAGGGTCGAATACTTTGTCGTATTTTTATCGAGTTCCATTAAATTGGGGATATTCATCATTATAATCGGTTTATTGGAAGTCGTAAAATGCGATGTGAAAGAAATTTGAATTAAAGTCAGCATTTCAAAAGAAAGGATTAAAGTCATGTGCGTTAGATAATTTAATATTATAAAAAAATCAGAATGTGCGATTCACACGCAAAGCACAGAAAACTAAGGTAGAAAAGAATGGGGAGAGCACGGAGCACTTTTTTTTATCAATGTGGAGGATAATTTTTTTCATATTTTTGTCGTCGAATTCCAGTACATTTGGTCATATTACTAATATTTGTGTTTTCTTCTTCGAAGTCGTTGGATGTCGCTTTCTTTTGTTTTTTCTATGCCTGTTCATTTTGAAGTGGTTTGAAGATTGGATATTGGTTTTACAAAATTGATAACCTTTTTTTTGAGTTCGTGAGATTCGATCCTTGGTACGTTGAATTTCTGGCCGCTAAAGTTCTTCAAGCGCTTCATACCACTAGACCAAAGGAGACTTACGTGGGACCGTGGATTTATCGTATTAGATTGGAACAGAGTACCCGTGAAATAACTCAATATTTTATATTCTCTCGCAGATTAAATCCTATAGATTTACGTGTTTATATATTTTTAGTGTTCTCGCTCCCGTTTCATCGAGTTTCTTTGATGAAACGGAAGATTTCGACAACGATTTGATTTGATGACAACGGAGCAAAAAGAAGTCTTCACTTAAAAAAAACTAAATCCTTCTCTAACAGTGTAGTTACTCATTCAAGAAAATAGATCTGTATGTTTGTGGGTAAGATCTGAATACTTCCCCATCTTCTTCTACTCTCTACTAGTACTGTATTAAAATATAACTAGCCGTTGGAAACAATAGTTATATTATTTCAACGTCCAACGCTGTTGAAAATAATTAGCGCCAACAGTTGAAATATAATACCTACATGCGAATATTATTCAACGCAGTCAACGATTCAACTGCCTACTTAATAAATAAAAAGGGTTAAGAGTTTGTACTTCGTGAACAACATTACTCGATATTTTAATTAGTCTTTTGGTTATGTACGTACCTACTGCACTTTTTTTTTATTTTCCCATCCAATACGGCTGATACGCAGCGCCATGGAACAATCAAATTTATCAACGACAAGCAAAAAAATAACCTATTGATAATTTTCAATGTCGGTCGCCTAACAGCTATGTTTTGCACCTATTGTTTTCAACGGCGTTGGAATGATTAAGTCAAAAGGGTCAAGAGATCACACTTCGTGAACGATATTATACCCAATTACACAAGGTCTTTTGGTAATGTACATACCTACTGCACGTTTTATTTTATTTTCCCATCCAATACGGCCGATACGCAGCGCCAGAGAACAATCAAATTTATCAACGACAAGCAAAAAATAACCTATTAATAATTATCAACGCCGGTCGCCTAACAGCGACGTTTTGAACCTATTGTTTTCAACAGTGTTGGAATGATAAGTCAAAAGGGTCAAGAGATCACACTTCGTGAACGATATTATACCCAATTTGACATGGTCTTTTGGTAATGTACGTACCTACTGCACTTTTTTTTTATTTTCCCGTCCAATAGGCCGATACGTAGCGTCAAGCAACAAGCGAATTTATCAGTGACAAGCAAAATATATCTTCAACAGGATAATATTTTCAACACCGAAACCAACGTCTTCCAACAGTTTCAACTTTCAAAGTTATTATAGGATTATTATTACGTGTGTGGGGCGTGGGGCATAGAGATAATAATAATTAATAATACATCAATGATTCGGGGAACCACCAGTTAAAAGGGATTCCTTAATACGATTTTGATATATTTTTTGTTAGTATCGTGTCGATCTCCTATTATAGTTGCGTCAACGTCGACGTTATTTTCAACAGCTATTTTCAACAGTTGAAAATTGCCAACGATAACGACGTTGGCGTTGGATAGAATTATCGTCAACGCCCAGTACTACTCTCCACTACCTTCAGCCCCCTACCTCAATTGCCAATGCCATAGTCTCAATGGCTTCAAACGGAAGCAGATGGGATACTTGCAATATTGAGAGATAACAAGATATTCAGCTGTCAAGCATAAAAACATGACAGTTATGCTTCAATTCGATCAAACGCTGAAACGGGTCGGAGTTGGAAGTACAACACGATTTTATTACAGAAATCATGCTAGTTTGAGAAGCTACGTTTTAGCTGGGTGTTCTTTCAATGCAGTATTTAAATAAAAACATCTAGTATCTAAATATCTAGTTGGTGTAGTTTGATATTACAACCCTTGCAAAGTAATATACACTCAGAGAATTGTTGTCGTTATGTTCGGCTGATGACATAATAGTGGGTCCTCTGGGTTCTCGGAATGCCGACTGAAGATATAAGGAAGAGAGAGACCCGCGGTGAATACAGTTTATATGTATAGCTTAATGGAGAAACCGGGGGACAAGGGAACCTACGCGACATAAAGGGACTGAGTCTCAAAGGTAATAATGTTTCTTTGTAGCGATATAATTGGTGATAACACGATTGGTAGCCGGATAGATCGATTTCGAATTCCACAACAGATACCACTACAATAAAGAAGGACAAGCTTTCTGAAAGTTCTAACTAACATTATTCAACCAACAAAGCATTTCCGACTCTTTTCGGAGTAACCGTTTTACGCGGGTGGGGTTCGTTAACCAAACCTGGTAATTAACGAAACTAAGTTGATTTATTGGTTAGTTGTTGCAATTTGTTATGTTGGTTTTAGTAATTAGGCAGTCGAAGTTTCTTAGAAACGTTATAGTACCTGCGTAAGATACAAATGGTTTATTTGGGCTGTTTGAATATTTATCACAAAGTACCATTGAAAGCAAAAATATTTTTTTAATCAATATACGAGTCTATTATAACACTCAGAAACGAGTTCATGTACTATCAGGGGAATTATATGGTGTGGTAGTCCTCTATCTCCCATTCATGAAGAAGGTTCCCGTTTTTACCCGAAGGACGTGGTTTTGAAGATAATGTTTCGCCATCTATAAATTTCTAGCGTAGAAAATTCGAGAGTATTCGAGAGCATTCCACAACATTCCAGAACATCCCGGAACATTCTGGAATGTTCGGAAAATTGTCTGGAACGTTCGGGAACATCCCAGATCATTGTGGAACATTCCAGAACACTCTCGAATGTTGCGGAATTTTGAATGAACATACAAAAAAGACTTCGAATGGTCCACATTCGAAGTCTTTTTTGTTTGGGCCTACCCATTGGAAGGGGTATATAAAGCGAGATCCGTCGTGGATTCGAATGTCTGTTAAATCTTATATCAACTCCCTGAGCGAAGCCGGGTACTCCAGCTAGTTTACAATAAATAAACATTGTTCAGCATAAAGACTGTTACTTTGACTATTGATTTGCTGGTTGCATACCGTTTCGGTCTTCCAACTATAATGACCTTGATTTTTACCATTCGGTATTTTTTTATTTAAAAAAGATAAATAAAATATAATAAATTTTACACAATAATTAATTACATAATACATGTATTTGATGTACCCCCATAAATAAGCAGGGCTTGTGTGTATGGGGGGTGTTATTACATTGGTTCAATTTATTATTTTAATTCAGTTAAAATTTTCAGTATAATTTTTAAGTTGAGTTTTAAATTTTTTTAGGTTACTGTCCATGTTTCTGATTTTTTCAGGTAGTGAATTAAAAAATTTAACTCCGAGATATTTATGATTTAACTGTCCTATTGTTTTTTTACATTTTGGAATAGGAAGTTTTGATGTTTGTCTAAGATTTCTGTTATTTTTAAAGGGTGCAACTTTATTTTGAATATTATCTTTATAAATTTGTAATGTTGCGTGATAAAAGTATAATGCACTTAATTTTCTGACCTTAAATTGTTTGAAAAACAGTTCTGATGAATATGAGTAGGGTTTTTTTTAAAATTGTTTTTATTATTAGTTTTTGTGATATGTAAATTGTTTGTGTTTGATTTGTATATGTACCGCCCCATCCTATAATGCCGTATTGTATAATTGATTGACAGCGAAGTATGTAGTTCTAAGTAATTTTTCGTTTAAAATATCTCTTAAGCATCTAAGGAAACGTACCCATACTACGTGACCAATTTTTTGCAATTTTTGACCCCCCCCGGTGATCAAAAACCTAAGCAACCCGCCGCTCATTTGTACCGAGCGTGGTATTTTGAAGACCCCCCCCCCCCTGAACAGGTCACGTAGTATGGGTACGTTCCCTAAATATATATGTTAGTTTTCTTATTCTGTTGTTCAGAATATTTATGTGTGGGGACCATTTTAAACGCTGGTCTATTATTATGCCCAGGTACTTAATATCGGTCTTGCTTTCTATGTTTGTACATAATATATTGCATTTGTGGTTTTCTGTATTTGTCACAGAGTGGATTATTATTTTTAATTCTTTAGGTGTTTCTTGTTTTTTTAATGGAAAATGGTAAATAATGGGTTTTTTTAGGATTTAAAGTCAACAGGTTTTTATCAAACCATAATTTTAGTGCATCGATTAGTGTTTGCCATTTTATTTAATTCAGACCATTTGTTTGCTTTTAGTAGTAGGACTGTATCGTCAGCGTAGGAGACATTGTCTCCATATTTGGAAATATGGAATATATCATTGACATATATAATAAATAACAGTGGTCCCAAAATTGTACCTTGGGGTATTGAAAAGTCGCTATATTTTGAATAGCTGACTTTATTGAGTAATTTTACTTGTTGAGGTATTTTAGACTTTTCCATTAATTCCTATCGATTTTAATTTGTTTATTATTTTTTTATGTGATATGCTGTCGAAAGCTTTTTTCAGGTCTATAAATATTCCAATACATTTTTTATCGGAATCTAGGGCCGTATAAATAGTTAGGTATTTTTGCTATCGCGTCATGAGTACTTGTATTTTTTTTGAAGTTGAATTGGTTATCATTAATTATTTTATTTTCTTCTAAAAATGTCCAAATTTGTTTTTTTACAATTTTCTCATATATTTTTGATATGTTTGATAGAAGGGAAATCGGGCGGTAATTTTGTGGATCTTTACGACAGTCTGTTTTATAAATAGGAGTTATAATTGCTCTTTTATAATTATTGGGAAATTCGCCACTTGTTAGACTTAGGTTTATTATATGTGTTATGGGGAGAACTAAGTATGTTTTCATCGCTTTTATTGTCTTCTATGTTATCAAAGCCGGGGGCGGAACCTCCTTTTAGTTCCGAGATAGTTTTGTCAATATCGGCTTCTGTGACTGGGTGATATTTATTTATTTGACATTGTGTTATCTGTTGTGGATTTGATATATTGGTTGTATTTATGGATTTTGCTAGGTTTTTTCCAACGTTATTTAAATAGTTATTTAAAATATTACAACATTTTTTGTGTCATTCTGTACGTTTATATATTAATTTCCCATTTGATATTTCTGATATGTGCTTATGTATTTTTTTATTTATTTATTATTTCATTTATTGTTGACCATATTTTTTTATTATTGTCTTTAGCTTCTGAAATAATTTTTGAGTAATATTCGTTTTTCTTATTAGAGTAGTAAATATATTTTTATACTTTTTATAATATAGTACAATTTTATTGTTAATTAGTAGCCTTTGTGTTATTTTATAAAGTTTTTTTTTCTAATGGCTGTTATTAATCCTAGAGTAATCCGGGGTTTAATTTTCCTTGTTTTTGAAATGGGGACGATCTGTGTTGTTTTTGTTGCTTCTAAAACGTGTGTAGTTAAAGTGTTTTCAAACAGTAAGGCACTTTGGTTGGCGCATTTTTTTTTTTAAACTTCTTCCCATTTTTCAGTAATTAATGATTTTTCTAATAATTTGTAGTCTACTTGGGAATATGGAAGATTTAATTTGGGACTCGTGTTTAGTTTTTTATTTGTCTCATGTAATATAAGACAAGCGTAGTGGTCAGTAATATTGGTTTTCCAAACAGTAGTTTTAATATTTTTTATTTCATTTAAATGTATATTACACCACATATGATCTATATATGATGGCGTTTGGTATTAATTTCTCGAGTATAACTATTAATACAAGATTTATAATTGAGGTGCGTCATCATGTTAATGTAATTATTTTTTCTATTGAGTTATGGTTTGTAGAAATGTTTATATTGAAATCACCACACACAAAAGTAAGTATTTTCGATAATTTGCTTGGATATTCACCTAGTTCATTTATAAAGTTAGTTATGTTTGATTTGTGTGTTCTATACACTGTTATAATTCTGCATAATTTATTTTTGAATTTTATATCTATTTTTAGACAATTTACGTGTTGTATATAAATTTCTTCAATGTTAGTAATTTCACACTCGTCATGAATAAATATAATTATACCACTATTTTTGTTAATTTGTGTTGTTGTTGCGACGCCTTTGTAGTTGGGTAGCGCGTTAATGTGTTGATCGTTATTACAGTGCGTTTCTGTTAACACTATGCAGGCGGAAGATAAAAACAGATCATTAATATTTATCAAAAATTCATCTAGGTTTTTTGCGATGCCTCGAATTTTCATATGTAATAGCAAAAAGGGGGAACTGTTTGTAATGCACCATTTTTTTACTTCTGTAATATTTTGACATATTTCTTGGTTTTATTTTATATTTTTCGTCAATTTGTTTTACTATAAAATCGGTCATTTTGAATTATAATTATTTTTTTAAGCAAAGTTAAGCATTTTCATTCTGTGTTTGCATTTTTCACTATTTGATTTGTGGTCTGTTGGGGTCGTAGTTTTAAATTTTAAATTAAGTATTTCGTTCTTATTATTGCAGTTTTATAAGTTATGTTCACCCGCACAATGAAGGCATATTGGTTTGTTCGGTGGTTGGAGGCAACGCATTGCTGTGTGACCATATTTTTGGCAATGGTAATTTGACAAGTATACAACGATGCAAGCATGTATTTGTAATTGTAAGAATTACATTGTAATGTACAAAGGCAAACAACATAAAACAGCCGAGCCTGCCGTAGTCCCAGCAGTAAGGCGAGCTCCACAAAGGAATCGAAAATCTAATCCATCTCTATTCAATTGGGCGTAATCCTTAGGAACGGCTCCGTACCTTGTTTCAGGGTAGCTACGCACTGTGTTTCGCCCCATACAAGCTAGAAGGGTGTAAATCACAGTGGAATTTTTGTCATTCTCATACATCATTCTTCATTGGGGTCGGATTAATGCACGGGTTGACCATAAGACTAATTATTCGGATATGAAATGCTCAGATGCATTTATTCGCTTCTTGTGGTGCGATGTTGTATTTGTTTATTGAATTTAACCCCTAAGGCTAATTGGTTCGGTTTCCGGAACAACTCATATAGGTCTCAAAGAAATCGTTGTCTCCCTTACTATCGCAGTTAGAAATATGTTAACAATTTTTTTTATATTTTTTTTAAATATTTATTTTATAATATTATTATTTAATGTATAAAAACAGTTTAGTATAAAAAATTTCTGCTTTGTAATTATTACTATGCGTTATAGCTGTTTCGCCCTCTGAAGGCATTATCAAACTGTCTAATGCCTTCAGAGGGCGAAACTGCTGTAACGCATAATAATAATTACAAAGCAGAACTTGCTTATACTAAACTGTTTTTATACATTAAATAATAATATTACTAAATATATAAAATAATTTAAATTAAATTAAATGGGAGTTCTACAAAATAAACTTAAAAACAATTAAAAAAAAATCAAAAAATTAAAAATATGTTAAGAGTGTTAGAGAACAACTATGAATGCGAAACTAACTAACTACATGAAACGACAAAAAAGCGAATTGACGATAAATTTTATAATACATTTGCCTAATAAAATGAGTTTTAATTTTTTTTTTGTTACACGTAATTTTTGTTAGAAAAAACGTAACCATTTCGTTTTATTTTCCAAAATTTTGCATTCAAAGTTTTTATATTTAAAAAATTACATATTTATTTGGAATTACAAAATTTGCAGACGTATTTCATCACAGTCAAAAACAGGTTTTAGTTTTCTGGTGCGTTCAGAAATATTCAATAAAGTGGACATATTTTGACCTTCCGCCAAAATAGGCCAGAGGCCTGGAGTAGGGTGTTGTATTTTGGTTCTGAAAATAAATGGAGCTTACTTTGAAAGATACATACGGAGTATAGTATTTTTTTATATTTTAATTTCATTATTTTTTTTAAATAATAAATAACTTATGTGGTTTTATTTTGTCCACTTTCTGATAACTTAAAAATATTGCAGGTAATCAAAAAAGAGCATAAATGCATAATTTTGTATAAAAGGTGATTTATATTTTTGGGCGTTTTAAAAAAAAATAATTGAAAAACAAAAATCATACTATTTTGTTTTTTGACACCTTTTCTTCATATTAGGGTTAAATACATCGCGAAGGTGGTTCGCAAGTTTTGATTGATGTGTTAGACTATTTACCGTCTAGCTTGTATGAAACAAAGCACTGTGCGCAGTAGCAATGTATCTCCCGCTGTTGAGCGACGATTAACTGCGCCCCCCGATCGATAGCCGCCCCCGGCGCCTGTATCGCAAAACTCCAGCCCGACCAGAGTCCCCCAACTCCGACCTCGAACTTCCCAACTCCCGAATTCTGTCGGCCGCCCGGTGAGGAATTCTTGCATTTTTTAATCATCGATTTCCGCAGCGACTAATAATGCCCGATAAGGCCGCCGGCCGGAGGTACTTCAATCAGAATTGTTAATGAACCAAAGCATACTTTATTCCGGTAATGTAACCAGCTTTCATTGCAAAAAGGTTTATAATGTAACTGTTAGTCAAAACAATCCAAATGACCAATAATGAGATTCCCGTTGATCCCGACATCGTCTTTGAAGATAAATTATTGTTCTCTTTCTTAATACGAACAACCGCTTTCCTTCTTTTGTATGTATAACATCCTCAAAGCTTTCTTTTCACATTTTACCTATTTTTTAAAGTGATACTTCTTTATCACCGTTGTGATTTGAAACTCAATGAAACGGAAACGACACTAAAAAGAGACAAATACACACATCTAAAGGATTTAGCCTGCGAGAGAATTGGCCGCTTTGATTATGAGCTCACTTTTCAAGGCTCCTATTGGTTGAGCTTGTGTGGATGAAGGTTTCACTTCTACCGCGTGTGAACTGCACTAGTTTTTTTTTCTCTTTCTAACTTTAACATTAGCTTGATCACCTAATAATAAATGAAGGCATAAAATTATAAAATACATCAATTGGACACTTATAATTCACGAAATGAAGGTACAAAACTATAAAATACGCCTGATAAACACTTATAATTTACTACATAAGGGCATAAAACCATAAAATGCGTCTAATAAAGCAAAAATAGCAGTTTTGCGCCAACTGCTCTCGGCTGGAGCCAGTGAGATTACGGCGTCCTCAATTGGGGAATGTTGTGAGGTAGCGGGAAGACGAAGGAGATGAGAAAGAGGGAGGTGGGGAAGCACATCGCTATTCAGATCTGGTGACCAAACACGGCTAAAGCCATTTCAAGCAACGTTTCAATCCTGAATGGTGGTCTTACACAAGGACGGTACCGAGAGTATCTTCCACTCTGGAACGTGCGAACATATATTATTTTTAAATCATTAAATTGTGTTGAGAAATGAGATCCCTGAGGCGTTTGTGTGGTAAAACCATGTATGATCGTGTGAGAAACGTGGAGATCCGCAAAGAATGTAAGGCTGATGTAAGCGTAATGAGGAAGATCACGAAAGGAACGCTCCGATGGTTTGGGCTTGTAGAACGAATGAACGAGGAAAGGAGTGTCAGGACAATATATGACGTGAATGGTAGGCTGATGTAAGCGTAATGAGTAAGATTAAGAAAGGGACGCTAAGATGATTTGGGCATGTAGAGCGAATTAACGAGGAAAGGAGTGTAAGGAGAATATATGACGCAAATGTGAATGGTAGAAGAAGTCGGGGACGCCCGAGAAAGACATGGCACGACCAAGTGAATCAGATACTTGAGTCGGGCCATGTCAAGAGTCAGAATAATAGAAGAGCATGTATGAGACGATGTATGAATGTGAACGAGGCAAGGAGTGTGTGCCAAGACCGAGTTGTTTGGCGGTCCGTCCTCTCTGCCTACCCCTGCGGTGAAACGGCGTGACAGTTAGTTATTATATTGTGATAAATAACACAAACCAACAAAAAATTATTTGCGCACGCCGAGATTCGAATCCGCGACCTTCGGATAGCTAGTCAAGAGCGTTCCTCCTCGACCTTGCCATAATCACTTCAAATATTCTATAAAAGGGGTTTCAAAATCCACTAAGAGATAATTTTCCAGATTTTTATTTTATTTTATTATTCGCGAATCAGTCGGGTGCATAAATTGATATTAAAAACCACATCCCTAAAAAATTCCCTCGTATTTTTAAGTATTATGAAATCTAATTTATCAGTGTTCGAAAATTGGATTGATGCCAAAAGCGTTCCACAACAGCACTGCGTACAAAAGTTAGGAAGATTTAAAAAAGAAGGACGAGTGTGATTTACGTCTCGTGAATTCACGGTTCGCGGTTGCGGTGTGCGGTCTACCTATAAGTTCTGTACGGGCTTCATAATCAAATTACTGAAATTACGTAGTTCCAAGTCGAGGATTATAATACATATCATAATGCGATAATGGTTTACGATAGTGTAGCTTGGGCATTCGAAAGAATACACACAAAGAATGTTTATGTTTTTTGTTGTGGCGATAAAGGACGAATTTTTTGATAAAGGGCGAATGAAAATAAAATGCCGGATGAACTAAAACAGATTACAACTGAAAACAAAACCAGGAGTGTTCTAAATAATTTTTCTCGATAGGAGAAAGATCAAAGATACAAAGACGAAATAATGCTGTTTTTTTAACTGGCAGAGGAAGGATGAAGACATGAGATCTCTGAGGCGTATGTTTTGCAAAACCATGTATGAGCGTGTGAGAAATGTGCAGATGCGCAAAGAATGCTAGGCAACCTTAATGTGAGTAAGATTAAGGCTCCGTAGTAAGCTTTCAAAAAGAAGATGATATTATTATTAAGGGAGATATGTAAATACGAATGTTAGAGGGAGCGCGCTAATATTAAAAACTATTATAAATAAGCGAAAACTGTGAAAATCTTTAATAAAACACGACTCGTTTAAAATAGAGCATAAAACTCTCAGCAAATGTCTAAAGTAGAAATTAGAGATACACTGAATTTTTTCATTCCTCTAACATGTAAATATAACAGAACAAAATGAGTTTTTAATAATTTTCGAAGAATACTTATCAAGGGAATTTCATTTCCTTTTGGCATTAGCAAATGTATATTATGTTTAAAAAAAGGATAGATATTTTTTTAAATTAAAAAACATAAAGTATTCAAGGAAAAGATGTAATAAAAATGCCGAAATGAACGAAGAAAGAGTTTAAAGAGAATATATGACACGAATGTGAATGGAAGAAGAAGTCTGTGAATCTAGTCATCCAAATACTCGGGAAGAGTCAGAATAACAGAAGGATATGTATGAGACGATGAATGCATATGAATGAAACAAGGGATGTGTCATGACCGACTTGTTTAGCGGTCTATCCTGTCTCAGTCGGATAGTGTTGAAATTTGTGCAAATGTTATGAAAAATGCCTTTGAAGAAATGGAAATAAACACCTGAAAGATCAAAGAAAGAATTTCTGTGTGGTACCGCTCAAATATATGCAAAGTGCGAATAAAAATTTCTAACAGATACCATTTTCTCTAAAAATATTCTTTACAACGTGTAAAGTAAATTTTTAGTCATAACGTACAAAATATTAAACCAAAATAAAATTAAAATTGTAGGCAATTTACACGATAAAGCGAATTTTACAGCGCGCTATAAGAAACGGTGGTACTACTAAACGACCAACTCAGAAAATTATTCGTAAACCACAACGCTACGAAGGCGTACCTTCACTGCCATATTGATTTCGTATATCCCTTTTCAATAAAAAAGATTCACGATAATGTTTGGGATTCCAAAGCCGTCTAACATTTGGTACAGTATTTGTACATTTTGACAGTCCGACAATGTATCCCAACGTATCACTGAAGGGATAAACCGATAGAAGTGAATTGTGGCGTATTATGTGTGTCCGAAATAACGACAATTTTTCTATTCTTCAGGTGGAATTGATTAAAAATTTTCAAATATCGAAATTCTTTCTTGAACAGAAATTCAATTTTAATGGTCTGTATCATCAGGAGGTGTGTACATTGGTCTGTTTTCTTTAAAATTTATAAAGATTCTTCTACGGATTTTAATGCAGTGTTATATTATCTTATATGGTAGCTTCGCTGTCTTTGGTGACAGGTTGAAGTTATCCACTGAAGTCCCCCATATATGCAAACTATGGTGAGAGGAATGTTGAAATTGTTACTGCGTCTTTCATCGTGCCAAAATTGTTCTTGGCCGTGTTGGTCTTGTCGATACCTACATGTCCTTTATCATATTGGTAATACATTCCTGCGGTGGGAAACTATTTGCTGATAATACACTCGGTTAATATATTCACAAAGCTTTTGCCCGTAAAATTCATAATAATTGTAAACATCTCTTGCTTATCAATCTCGAGTTATCCTTCACTATAGATTGTGATATTTGGTAATTTAGTATTTCACCTTACTTCACTATCAATATGTGTTATTGAATACTGATATTTTGCAAAATTATAAATATTACAAATATTAGTATATGTAAAGCATTTAAGAGCATAGAATGGACTTATAATATGATGTAATACAAGAATATTTTTAAGAAAATAGCACGCACGTTTAATATATGACCCTCTAGGAACATAGAAAAGGCATAGGTAGGTTTTGCCGTGCAGAAAAGGAATAAATACACCGTAGACATTTTTGGTGAGTTATCGTTCTTTTTTCTATTAAAAATTATCCTTAGTCTTCCCAGGGAATCAACGCTTTGCGTCTTTTGTGCTGTCTGATGTCTGATGTAAAACTATGTAGTACAATAACATTTTAAAAAACAACGAACTGAAGTTAATGTATATTTCACATAAAATTAACATAAAAAAAAAACAAAAACACTGCCAAGGCTGATGATGGATATTCCCTTGCGCTTTTTCACATTGGATACCCACGGACGGCTAAAATTAATAGTATCCACTAAAAGATCCTCTATTATATAGATGCCATCGATTTGTCCGACACGCGGTTCTGTCGGGCCTAATAAATAGACGCCATATTATTAGCAAGTCTACGAGCCAGTGGGTCTAAAAGCCCCTTGAATGAAATTAACGGAATAATAGGATGAAAGGAAAAGACCTAAAACCAGCCACCGCTATCACAGAATTCCCACCGAAGGGAGACTATTCACAGAGAGTGAAGCAGAAAACTGAATATTGTATGAGCCACTTACTCGACTATCCGACAACGGATCCCCGACTTTAATGTGATCGTTGGAATGGCTTATTATACATCGGCAGGCGACTTATAGCGCATATTTTTATCACATCGCAGAACTGTACGTGATTCTACCATCCATTTTTTAATTTAAAAAATGGTACTAGTTTTGTATCAAATATATGTATTTTTTATTTTATTTATTTTTATTTATTGAGTTAGTTTATACTACATGAATATAAACTAATAAGCACAATGTAACACTTCATTTGATAAATTTTAATATTTTTACAGTAAGCATAACATTTCTTTTTAAATACATTCATTCATTCTTCAAACTTTCAGGCATTTCATCATACATCTTTAGTCCTCTGTACATTAGGCAAGCTCTGTGATTTTGATTTCTTCATTTGTGGTAATCGAACTCTGTTTATATTTCTTGTTTCGTAATTATGAATGTCTCTATTAAAAACAATTTCATCCTTAAGTATTTTGGCATTTGGTTTTTCATAATTTTATGCACAAAAATTAACACATTAAATAGTAGTCTCTTTTTTATTGGAATCCTATTTAGCTCCTCTCTCATTTGATTAATCCTTGCGTATTTGCCTTTCCCCAGTATACATCTCATAGCTTTGTTTTGTATAACTTCTAGTTTGTTCAAATTTCCTTCATTGGCCAAATATAACATCGTATAGCAGTAGTCCAAATGTATACAGGTATATATTACTGTATTTAGAGTGTTGAGTGGCGCGGTGTTGCCCGTGTTTTACGCATAGTTTTTGGAAATCAAATTTGGACAGTAATTATTCACTTATTTTCAACGTCAAGGGCGCAAAATTTCGTCAAGTATCAAAATTCTGTTTTAAGTGGGTTGGGAAAAGGGGATTGGGGTGTTTATCGTAATCTCACGGAGACGATCGCCTTAATATTTTTTTAAAGGTCAAGTGTGCAAAATTTCATCAATCTCGAAAAAAAAATTTATCTAAAAAAACTCAAGATTTGAATAAAAAACAACAGCCACATCTGCCCACTCTCCAGGGGCACTCTTATTTTTTAAAATATATATATATATATTTTTTAATCATTATTCTTCAGCCTACTATGTATCAGCTAGCTAACAGACTAAGTTTAGTCTTATCCTGGTTTTTTTGCCCACTGTTTCCATGTGTTTCCGGTAATTCAGGCACCTGTCCAAAGTTACGCCAAGATATCGGGGATGGGGGTCATGGTAAATATTTTTTTCCATCAAACTGAACACAGAGTTTTGCGTTTGATGAGGCCCCGTTCATTCATTCATGCATTCCCCGGCGGGATTGATGAGGTCCACAGGGCAACGCCTCAGGCCCTAGACTGGCTCGCAGACCTAGATGTCCTCCTCTGATCCCCCACCATACGAAAGAAGGAGCTAACTATTATTTTATTTTATTAGGAAAACCAACAGTTACAATTATTAATAATGTTTGATGAAATATGTTCAGAAATTTAACCAATAATAGGTTATCGCTGAAGTATGTAAATTATTTAGTGAGTAGGTATAAAGAAAAATCGAGAAAAATATTTAAATTATGTTATGTGGGTGGGATGGTGGAAGGGAGTGGAAAGGGATGGATCCTTTCTGTGTAAATAATGGTATGTATGTGTAAATGTTATTTATTCATTTTAGTTTTGAAAACGTTAGGTACTGTGTTAAATAAGTCGAATTCACTGTATGAAATGTTAAAGGTGTGCGAAGCGCGATGAATGAATGTATTTTGTTTAGAGTTAGTGTTGCATTGAGGAATGTTTAATGCGTGGTTTTGTCTGGTTTGTCTGATGGGCACTCTTAGTTGAATTCTTTCTAGTAATTCCGGGCAATATATCGTAGAGGTAGCTATTTTTTGTAAGAATAGTACGTCTGCCAAATTTCTTCTACTTTCCAAGGACGATATCCTGAAGAACGCGGCTGACTCTTCGTGGCTCAGATCAAGGTAAGTATGTTTGTTACATTATCTGTTTCCTAAAAGATTCAGATTATATGTACCATCCCGATAATTATATAGTTTGGGGGTAGGAGAAGAAGCCGAAGATTAAAAGCAGCGTCCTTTAGTTTAGGACTTTGCCGCTAGAATTAGCATAGCAATTGACCGGCTGCTCAGTTTTTAAATTGGAGCGTTGACCCTTCTCTCCATACTCCATGACCTGGAAGTAAATTCCGATCGTGCAAGCGCCATCACTTCACGGGCAACGCGATGGGCCAATAATGTACACTAAATTGAAAGCAACGAGTCATAATATCATCCACATCTATAATCATTTTACTAATAGCACAGACCCGTGAAAAATCACAATACCTACTTCTATATGTATTGGAAGTGTCTGCCTCGGTTCACGGAGGTTTAGTTAGCAGTGTCGGAGTTAGTTTGGTGGAATAAGAGGGAAAGGCGTTATTAATAGACCAACTAATACTCCAACGGCGCGAAACGAGAGAAATCAACGTAACCGTTATTTAATGCTGTCGTAAGTTTATTTATTAGGCAAACATTTCGAAATCACTTCCTAGTAGGTAATTAAAAATTTTTGGACGTGTTTGCATAATAAATCAATGCGAAAAGCGTTTCAGTATTTCGCGTGTTTTTCGCGAAAATGTTGTCATTGTTTTATTTGCATACATTATAAATTTGTCTGAGCTCCGAACAATGGGTTCAAACAAAGCCGAAGTTCGGCTCACTGGGCGGGTGCGGGTTGGTAGAGCGGCGACCTTGGGGCGGGGTGGGAGGGCGCGGGCTCTCATCGATTTTTATGCAACGCGCACACCGACCCGACACCGTTCCGCCTACCCCGAAATTCTGGCATCTTGACAAAAGTCACCCGCCCAAGCAGAAAGGTAGACCCAAAACAGAGAGCGCGGAACCTGCGGGGAGCGAATGAGGCCGGCCTGCGGCGCGGTGCCCCCGATCGAAACTGTGCTAGGGTCCAACAAGAAGGGGCGATATTCTATACCCTACACGCCATGTGACTAACTCTTTACGCGCCGGCTCATTCAAGGTTAGCTCGCGTTACCTCATATGACCGTTAGGTGGGTAGGGTGGACACGGACGTATTAGTGTCCACCATTGTGCTACGAGGTTGTGGGAATTTTTTTATCTAGAGCCATACTGCAAGAAAACTAAGGTGTTTACTACGGGAGAACTCGCCGTGGGTCGCGAGTTGCGACACCAGACGGCAAGACATTCAATACTTAAGGCACAATGACGAGAACCGAGCCGAGTGCAATCATTACCGTGAATACAATTGCCTCGAATTGACTGATTACGAGTAAGATAAAAAAAATCTCATTTCAAAATACGCTCTCGAAGGACATCTAATTACACGAAAACTGACTGGAAATGCATTTGCTGTGATGATATGATCAGTCTACATTTCTCACAGTCGTGTGTCATTTCCCTCTTGGTAGGCATATTAATTATTTGCATGCGACAAGGCAAACTCACCAATAACTCAAAAATAATGATCGTCTTCAAGAGTCATGTCATGTTAGCGTTCAATATCAGAAACGCGAGCCGGTGCAGTATGCCGTAGGGCCCGCCGAGTTTGTCATTGCAAAGTGCCCAGCGGTGGCGTGCCGAGTCTTTCCACAACAAAATCCTATAACTAAACAGTTATTATCATACATACTTCGTTTATGGGTATATTCTTATTTTGTTATTATTGTAATAACCCTCCTGTGTACCACTGTGTAATCTCATGTATCACTTGATTGTAAAAACCATTTTATGGCGTTCAAATAAATAAAAATATGTTGGCTACTATTTGTAAAGACGTTATTTTAAAAACGATTTTTTTATGGAATGGTTGTCTAGGCATTAGTCTTGAAAGAAATATTTTTACATTACAACATTCTTATAGCAACATATAACTATTCTATATTTTTTATTACTTAACTCATGTACTTACATGGTATGTACCGTTTAGAAATTAAATAGCTTCAAGGGCGTTTTACATGGTTAAAATGAATAGGTTCCAATGGCCGAGTTGGTCAAGGCGCTGTTTCCCGGTAAGAAAAGAGGTCCTGGGTTTGATTCCCAGTTTCGACCGTTGCCTTTTTGTTTTTCTGCGATTTATTCGTTAGAATTTTTAGTGCTTTTTTCTTCAATGATATATAACATTGAACAACCTTCAGAAGTTATTAAAAAGTAATTTCAATAAAATGGAAATAAGTTATTTTAAAATCACTTAAACTTAATTTTTTAAATTTTTATTAACGGTAAATTACAATTGGTGAAAAATTAATTTCTTTATCTTTGCGTATACTTTCTTCCTTTTTATTATTATTATTCAAATATTAATTTGTCAAGTTTAAGAACCGTTCTCATCTCAGGCTTAATTAGCTACTGCCTGGATGGAGTCCTTCCTGATGAAGACGGGAGACTATGAAATACCCTCCGTAAACAGCTGCCTGAATTAATTTTAGTGTTTATTATTTTTTCAGTTTCATTTCTCATTCTCATGCTTATTCTTTTTTTTAATTATTAAAAAATATGGAATGTATTGCATTATACTCCCCCTACACACATTCTGGAATAAACTATTATTGTATATAACTAGCTGGTTCCCGGCATGCTTGTAAGCTAGGTAGCTTTATAAATTATAGCGTATATTTATTCTGGTTTACGAGCTATATTATTGTAAAGTTTCATTAAAATCCATTCAGTGGTTTTTGCGTAAAAGAGTAACAAACACACATACATCCATGCAAACTTTCGCTTTTATAATATTAGTGAGATTTAAGATTTTCACGGCCAAAAGTGTTGCCGTTATTTATTTTTGGGGTATTATGCCGTGCTGCGCTACCTCCTTATTTAGCCATGTGTGATCTGGGCAGGGCACATCTGCCCTGATGATGGACACTGTAACGCTGTCCGAAACGTTGGCTAAAAATAAATAACGAAAACTATTATTATTATTATTGTGATAACCACGTAATATTTATATTTATTATGCCTTATAAGTAGTATCACAATTCAATGTGTATTTCTTATAAACAAAAAAACGAGTGTGCTTTAGACCACACGACTGAAGTAAAACTTCACTAACTTATAAAAGAACATATGACATGGACGAGACATATGACATTGGGGTGACATATGACTATGGGGTGACTTACAACCCTGGGGTGACCTACGACCTTGGGGTGACCTACGATCTTGGGGTGAACATCCTTATCCTTATCACTCCCCAAGTCAAGCGTGCGTAAAGGCCCGACCGTTCGCCTCGCCATCGATCACCGTTCGCATCGATTACCATTCGCATCACACTTTTCGTATCATCACACTTTTCGTAACACATCACCACTTTCTGTAAAGCATTCACCAGCTTACCCCCCAAGTCGAGCGTGCGTAATGAAGTTTTACTTCAATAAATAAACTAATACCTCAAAAAAAATGTTCCACGAAAGAGAGGAAAATGAAACAAAAAGTCACAAGACGTCCCTGGCTGTTTGGGCCCCAATTTATAGCCGCAGCGGCCTGTTGCTTATCGCAGGAGAACTCTTATTCCAAACGGTGAGGTAACACGAAACATCGATTATTTTGACGTCTTTCCGACGAGGTTGACGAGTGCATAATGACGGTCGGCCATTCGGCGGGGGACAGTGACGCAGATGCCTTGCTTTATGTACTTAGAATATATTATTTCATGACGAAATATAACTTAAATTAAATTTCATAAAAGCCTGGTGGAATGCATGTCGCAAATGCGACAAAGAGCGAAACTTTTTATTGAAAATACATAAAAATATAGGCAGTGTACCTAAAATATATAAGCTTTGAAATTTCGTAGTAATTATTGCTACACTATGTTCGTTTTATTGAGCTGAAAACTACGCAAATACGTGGTATTTCACCAAGAGGCGATCAGGAAACAACCAAAATGCTATATATTCATTGAATATTTTGCAAAAATTAACGTAAACGTCAAATTATAAATACGAATATCGAGTATGTACTGAGAATCAAATACGACGTAACTGGATATAACAGAACAACGGCAAAATTGAACAAGATAAAATGAAAGGTTGGGTTACATTAGATTTGTTTGTGTGTTATTTTTCTTTAATGACCTATTCTGTTATCGAACAATCATTTAACTATCCATGTGACCATCCCTATTACCAATCTTTAATTTTTATTTATTGTAGTGCCGTATCAGACAAAATACAAATAATAGAACAGTGCGCTAAATACAAAAAGTACACACGAAAAGTGTTCTGTTTTTCAATTCCGTACGTTCGCAATGCGCCAATTAAAATAGGATTAGAGATAAAGTTTCCAGTTGATGACCGTGCCAGATTTAAAACTTTGTTGCTCAAATCAAATACAAATAAATATTAACTCAACTTTGGCATTCATATTCTTATAAATGTAAAACCAACAGTGATGAGGGTAGTAAATGTAAAATCATGCAATGTCCAGTGTTTTAAATATAATGTCCTCCACATGCGCAAAGTCGTATCTTCTCCAAGCATAAACTTTATAATAATAATAATAATTGGCTAATTTATATAGCGCCGTTTTCGTGGAAAATCACCTCAAGGGCGCTGTACAAATAAATATATAAAAGAATTAATATTACTGGCTTAAAACTAAGATTTACAATTACAACTAGTGACTTACATCTAAGACTTATAGCTACTTATATTACTGGCTTACAACTAAGATTTACAATTATAACTAGAAGTGACTTACATCTAAGACTTATATCTAGTGACTTATGACTAAGACATATAGATTCTAACCTAAAACTGGTGACTTATTAACACACATATTTACAATTAAGATTAGCGCCAGAAGAAGTAGGAAGTTTTTACATAATATTACAATTCGAGAATACGGGTGCAAAAAGTATAATGAAGGTTAACTGGATTTACGGGAAGGTATAGATATTTTAAATAAATTAATAAATTTAATAGTCGATCTTTACTGAAGAGAATGTATGAGACGATGTATGAATGTGAGTGAGGCAAAGAGTGTGTGCCAAGACCGAGTTGTTTGGCGGTCCGTCCTTTCTGCCTACCCCTGCGGGGAAACGGCGTGATGGTTAGTTAGTTAGTTATCTTTACTGCATTAAGGTGATTCATCGCTCAACAGTAAACAGATTGAGGTATCACAGTTAACAGATTACATTAAACAGATTGAGTTAACTATAAACAAAGAGAAAAGAGAAAAAAAAACTATTAAAAATTGCAAAGTTTAAATAGAATGATGAATTTATGGAAAGGAGTATCGGAAAAAGTGAGTTTTCAGTTTGGATCTAAATTCCGCTGAGTTGGTTATGCATCTCAATTCCATAGGAAGTTTATTCCAAACTTCGGGGCCGGATACTGCGAATGCACGATCACCAAACTTAGTGTTCGGATTTCGCTTAGGTTATTTCAACCTTCCAATTGCAGAAGATGTCGCTGATCTAAGAGTTGACTGCCTTAGACCAATATTTTCCGGAATGCATAGTTCAGAGATATAGGGAGGAGCCATTTCATTGATAGATTTAAACACCATCCAGCATAACTTGTATTGGATCCTTTCAGGACACTTCAGCCAGTGAAGATTTCGGAGGTGTTCCGAAATGTGCGAAAATTTGGGTACCCCAGTGATAAGTCATGCTGCGGCGTTGAAAACTGATTGTAGTTTGTCAGTTTGACATTTAGGAAGACTTGTATAGATGCCATTGCAGTAATCAAGACGTGATACTATATACGAGTTCACAAGAAGCTTAGTTGCTTCTGTAGAATGACATTGTTAGTATATTTAAAGATGTACAAGTTTTACTCTTCGCTGATGATTTAAAAATATATAAAATGATACGTAGTATAGAGGATTGCCATATTTTACAATCTAATTTAGATAAATTGTTTCATTGGTGTGTGATCAACTCGCTATTTCTTAATATTCAAAAGTACCAAGTTATTCGTTTTTATAAAATCCAAAGTCACGTAACTTATGAATACTCTTTAAATAATGTAATATTGACACCGGTCACTCAGATCAGGGACTTAGGTGTTATATTTGATGAAAAGTTAACATTTACTTTGCACGTAAATGAAATAACAAATAGAGCAATAAAAATGCTTGGTTTTATATGCAGAACAGCAAGTGATTTTAAGTCACTAGAATGTTTGAAAATATTGTACACTTCTTTAGTAAGAAGCCAGGTAGAGTATAATTCGCCCATTTGGTCCCCATTGTATAAAATACATTCCGATAATATTGAAAGGGTACAGCACAAATTTTTAAGATTTGTTAACTTTAAGCTGAATATTCCAATTCAAAATATTAAATATGTCCTTTTGATGAAACAAGTAAACTTAATTCGAAATGAGTTTTATTAAACTCATTGGGAGTAATGTATTATAAATTTTATGTAATAATTTTGTAATATATTATCTCTTAATAAATAAATAAATAAAATAATTACGCTGTCAGATAGGCGGATCATCTCTGACCTTGTACTATTAAATAAAATCATTAATAATTGCATTGACAACCCTGAAATTCTCGCCAAAATAAAATTTTACGTACCGACCAGAAATACGAGGCAATGTGCTACCTTCTTCTGTGACAATTTTAAAACAAACTATGAGGCTCATACACCTATAAATGGATTACATCATTTTGGTAATAAATTTGGGAATATTGTAGACATTTTTGCAGATTCTGTATTAGTTATAAAAAGAAGTCTTTATAATTACTTTAATGAAATGTATGATTTTGATTTTAATTATTTTCATTTTTTATTATTATTTTAATCATTATAATTGTGTACTACGTACCTGCCTAACTATTATTATCTGTCCTTGTAAAAGCCCACTAGGGCGTAAATAAATAAATACATAAAAGTAGCCACTTTATGCGAATATTTTAAAAAGCGTATTTTTCCAAGGTTCAATAATAAAGTGTATTTATCGAAAGTGACCTGCCAGGTAAGAATGTTTCTGTACCTATTTGTAAATAATAAAGTTAGATAGAGCTTAAGCCGCCGCTACCCGAATTTCGACTGATTTCTTACATAATATCTCCCATAAACACCTCGCGCATAACTCTAAATGCAAATTATATAAAATTCCATCGATAGAAAAAAATCGCAAAGTATGCACCAAAAATTATTATAAACACATTTGTTTCAGTTATTTTACAAGTTATATGTATGACAAAAATCACAGTGTTTCTTTAAATGCTGTTTAAGACAATCTCGCGAGATTTTTGCTCTATTTTAAACGAGTCGTGTTTAATTAAATATTTTCACAATTTTCGCATCCATTTTGTCGCTTTCAATGCTAGCGCGCCCTCTAACATTCGTAATTTCATATCTCTCCATCTCCTTTTTGAGCCCGGTTGCGACGCCTTAAGAATTCCTAATAAATGATAAATTGTAACAGCGCTCTTGAGGTGATTTTTCACAACAACGGCGCTCTACAAATTATCCAATTATTAAATGATGAAAGTGTTGTAGGTTATCAATGCGGCCAAATGCTCAACAGAATCACTATTGACCATATTCACTTCATGAGGCAAACAATATAATAATGTCATTTCCACTTCATTGACTTCCAACAGTTTTTGACGCAGAAAGATAAAATATGCTTCACTGTCTAAAAATATTGAGGATCACCTTAAATCGCACATTATCTCATTTATAAGTCAGATTTCTATCATAATAAGCACGATGTTGGTTATTATGAAAGTATGTGAAAATATGAAACAAACATCAAAGAATTATTACCTGGTACTAACCGATGAATGTACACCCGTTTCGTAAAACGTGTAAGTACATCATACGCTAAAGGAGAGACAATTAAGTTTGATTACGTTATTAGCACCTGAGCGTGAACACAGAATTAACCATTGTATCTTATCACAATCCATGTACAACACATATTTTTTATAAAAGCATAGTTAGAACGAATATATTAAGATTGGTATATTTATACTTTTCGAAAAATATCTATAAATACATAAAATTAGTTTTGCATATTTTTTATGTGAATACCTCACAAGAGTCTCAACTGTTCCCGTCTGGAGCCGTCGAGACTAAGACAGTATTTTGTGAGGCTGAAGACAGCGGGGAGGGGAAGCAGATGGGGAGGAGGAAGGTGAGGAAATACCTGGCTATTCAGATCTGGTCACCTAAGATGGCTAAAGCCGTTTCAAGCAACGTTTCAATTCAGAATGGTGGTCTTACTCCAGGACGACACGGATAGTATCTTTCTCTGGAGCGTGCCGCAAATCTACTAAATATTATTTTCAAATGAATTAATTGTGAAATAACATAAATTGATCAAATAAAATTTATTTGCCACGCAGGGACTCGATCCCGCGACCTTCGGATTGCGAGTCAAGAGCCTTACTCCTCGACCACGGAGAGAATATACATATAATATGTTATAAAATAAATTTGGGCAACTTATATAGCGCTGTTTTGCGAAAAATCGCCTCAAGAGCGCTGATGTTGTATTATAATATCACTCGTTTCAGATTGGTCACATAATCCCAATTTGGGATGCCATAGACACACTAGGCTTCGCGGAGTTAGAACTCTTCTGGAGTATTCACAAAAAATAAATAGTTGGTCTTCAAATGCATACTCTGAAATTTAAAATCAGAAAGGATATAACTGTACGTATCATAAAATATTTCACAGCAAAAAATCATTAGCCGAATTTGCGAAAACCTACTCTGAAATTTAAAAGATAAAAGGGTTTAACTCTACGCATTATAAAATATTTCACCGCAAAAAAATCATTAGCCGAATTCGCGTAAAGTTTTAGTACTGTCAAACACGGTCCATTAATCAAAATATGGACGCCGAGAGCGATATTTCACCGGAATAAAGTTCTTACAGCGTCAGCCAGCCACATTGTCCGCGGTAGATTTAATATCTGCTTGATTTAATAATTTCTTATTCACGCACATGTTTGCGGTTTCAGGGAGACCAAAAATGGGTATGCTGAGCAGGCAAGCAAAATTAAATTTTATAGTATTATAGTCATTGGTGTAAACAAATACGATACGGGAGAAAGAAATGAATTAATAATTCAGACCAGTGACTTATTCACACATTCCAAATATTATACTGGATAATTTCGTCTATAAAAAAATAGATTATTTAGTCCTGGTTTAACTTGTTCCCAAGCGCACCTCAAATCCATCCCATAGTCTTGATATATTTTCCATTAAAAAACAATGATTAATTTTGGTATAAATCCATATTATGCTGTTAGTTTCACTTTTTAATGAGGGTTCTCCCGAAATCGGTAAGAATAAAAATGTGTACAATAAGTAAAACATTTGCTAAATTTAATTTAACTCAGGATTATTTAAAAAAATTATCAAGCTACACATGTAAAGTTCGAAAATTACAATCCCTCACATAAAAATGCGAAGTAATAATTAAAATGAATTAAATAACTTCACGCAGAGTGTCGTAATGAATTCATTCACCCATTTGAATGAGTAAACCATGATTTAGCAAGTTGTTCCACAAGAGTTAACCGTAGAGACCTGGATCACAATTTTTATAGCATTCACTCGAGTGCCTTACGAAAATACGCTGCCTCGCGTGAAAATTACCTAGACAAGTTGAGACTCAAAAATCGGACTAAAACTAAGATATATATAATATACATTATACATATTGTCAATTGTTTTCTGTTAACCGGATAACATAATATATATCTTATTGATCAAATATATTTTATGTTTATATCCGTATCCCGTTTCCACAGAAAAGATAACTTTATCTAAAAAAAATAAAAATCTTCAAAACTAAATAATAGGTCTTCATTTTTGCATAAACCTGAATGCACACTACCCGAAAAATATCGGGTGTTTTCAAAGAAATAATGAGCTTTATGTTGCTTTGAAAAAACAATTATTTTCATTTTTGCAACACCGTTTTTTGACATTCACAAAGAATTCATTTGGTGAGCTGTCATAAAGTGTTATTAGCGCAAGCGATTCTGATATTGTCCTCTACACAGTTTTCAAAGGAAGGATAAAATCGCATCGCAAAAAATTCCAAAGCGGATGATATTAGGACGGATCTCCGGAGCACTAAAGGTAAATTCAGCCGAGTGTGCTTTAGGCCACACGACTGAAGTAAAACTTCTTTAGCTCCATCTATATGTGCACTCTGTTAAGTGCACTCTGTTATTATTATTTCTAAACGTAAACTGCCTCTTATTCTTTATTATAATTTAGTTTTAATGATTCTTTTTGTTAATATTGTTCTTTAGGAATTGCTTTGTATATACTGTATATTCTTTGTTTCACACTGTTACTCTGTGTACTCTGTTATTATTGTTTCTAAACGAAAACTGCCTCCTATTCTTTATTATAATTTAGTTTTAAGAATTCTTGTTGTTAATATTGTTCTTTAGGAATTGCTTTGTATAAACTGTATATTCTTTGTTCCACATTATTTAATCAATTCTGTATTTTGTAAGGACTCGTAAGGAACACTACAGGATTAATTTTAAGTTTATTATAATTAAGCGCACTTGAAGTGAAATATCAAAAAACTGCGCTATATAAATACAACGTTATTATTATTATTATTAGGAAGAGAGAAAGAAAATGTGCGCGTGCATTGCTCTCGATGCTCCTACAGTGTGATACAGACAATAAACCTGCACTGTGTCTTAAATATTAGAAACGTAACTGGATATGAGAGAAAGAAAATGTGTGCTCGCAACGCTCTCTCTTGCCCCTACAGTAATATACGAAACGTAACTCTCTCTCTTTCTATCTTCACTAACTTATATCTTCCTCTCAACTACCGTTCGCCTCGCCCGACGACACTTTTCGTAACGCTCTTTCTTTCGTAACACCAGCTTACTCCCCGAGTCAAACGTGCGTAAAGAAGTTTTACTTCAAAAAAGGTCTCCGGAGCACGATTGGCATGCGACTGGTTAAGAGCAAGATTTATTGAAAGAGTGCAATAAATGCCGATAATGACTTCAATTGCGACAGTTTCCTGTTTTCCGCAGAAAAGCAATGTCGACGGCTTCGTCCGAGTGAATCAGACGTTCGCTTTGCGGCAAACGGAATTACTACTACTGTCCGCACTTCTCCTAGTGGAGCAATGAGCAATGTTTACCGACCGGCATTATCGTCAATCTGTTCCGAGTGTTTGATACATTTTCTCGCCACGCTGACTTTTAATCCGAAGCACCTTAATTAGCTGATTTATGAGCCGGCGCAATAAGTTACAGCGCCATATTCCAGACGAAATACAAACAATAAAACAGTCCACTAACGGTATGAGCTTCGAGGTAAATGAGTCAAGAAGTCCCGCTCTGGTCGGGACGTCGCGCGTTGCACTCTGCATTGACTGCACTACTCCAGCTACTCGATTTCTGGATTAACTAGATTTGAATAGATTAAAGGCTTTCGTACATTTTAAATTCGTGTCTGAAAGGATATCAAATAATTGAATAGGATTTGCAGTTACACAGTGCATTTTCAGTACATACAGCAGGAACTAAATAATAAATACGTAAGCAGTAATTTGCCCACTTCTCCGTAGATTTCTGTATTTAGTATATCTACCGAAATTCCAACTTTTGAAAATAAATTTAAATTCGCGTCTGAAAAGATATCAAATAATTGAATAGGTTTGCATTTACACGGTGAATTTCTAAGTGTATTTTAAGTAACTACAGCAGATTTGATGGAACTAAATAATAAATACGTAAGCTGTAACTTGATTACTTCTCCCTTGTGATATACATTTAGGGAACGTACCCATACTACGTGACCCGTTCAGGGGGGGGGTCTTCAAAATACCAAGCTTGATACAAATGACAACTTTTGTAAATAAATTAAACCGGGAATCTCGTCTTTTAAAATGCAACGATTTTCTAAAGTGAAAGTAACTATTGTTTTGAAAATTGACATACTCGTACTTATAACAATTTACATTCGCATAATGGTTTGCACATTGTTATACAAATATATTTATACACGTCCCTTAGTTACCAAAATCGGTGAAGAATAATGTTTAGGTATGGATTTTGCATAATACCTACATAAAAGTGAACAAAAAATAATCGATTGGAATTTAATCATTCACATTTCGTTTGATTATCAGATGGCTACGCGGTCTCTATTCTAGATAGGTATGATATATTATATATTTTGTTCTAATTACCTGCATAACAGTCCGTGCAAGGAAAGAAAAGCTGAAAGAAAACATAACACAATGACAAAATTAATAATTTTTCGAAGAAAGCTTCTTCGGAAAGGTTTTCACTTTGTGATGACATTATTTATTTTAATGAAAATAATTAACATCGAATCATCCTTATTCTCAAAAATTCTTTCACTCTATGAATAATAGATTAATTATGATTCTTTTGTCTGTTCCGAATTACACTTTGGAATTAAATCTCATTAAACAATTAGCACTTAATAATGGTTATTCTACTAAATTAATAGATCAAATAATAAATAAAAAGAATAAACAGAAATTCTTAAAACTATACATTTACCCTTTTTCTAAACAAATAAATAATCAATGGCGTAGAATTCTCTTTGTTAATAACGACATGTCAAAAATAATTAGTAAAAATATTCCAGCATTTTATACAAATAATAATTTTTTTTAAATCATCCTTAAAAACAAAGACAAACTCCTTAAAACAAAAAAAATCGGGCGTTTATAAACTCAACTGTAAAGACTGTAATTTCATTTATACGGGTAGAACAAATAGAAACTTTGAAGTAAGGGTTAAAGAACATCTCAGGGCATTAAATGGCAATAGCGAATCTGAGTTCGCAGATCATTTATTAAAACGTGATCATAATTTTGACAAAAACCATGTACTTAAAATATTACATACGGGTTATAAGGCATCACAGATAAATAATCTAGAGATTTTAGAAATTAGGAAAAATGTTAATAATAAAGCAGACATAATTAATAACAAGCAGCAAATTTTTATAAACCCTCTTTTGAACCTTTTCCTACTTAACCGGTCTTCCCCTGCTAATGACTTTGAAATCCCTAATTTTAATAAACTTCCCCGACTCTTACCCCTTCCCGTCCCTTCTACCCTTTCCTCCAATATGTGATCTATGTTTAATTTTTAAGTTTAGCATACATTTGATCCTGATGATGTGAACATCGTTCACGAAACATGTTGATTGTGTATAAATAAAAGTGATGTAAACAAAGTTATTTGTCTTTTCATTAAAACAAAATTAATATTTTATCTTCGCTTTTCCCTTTGCAAACCATCTTATATCATCATCTCGTCCTAGACAACAAAATTAGGTGTACCGCATGTCTCTCTTCCACAACTGTCACTAAGGGATATTATACAAAATATACAGTATTTATTATGATCAACTGGAATACTGAAACAGCACAAGATGCTCAGCATTGAGAGATTGAAAGAGTCAAATGTCATGTATCACGTCATTCCTCGCTGGAAGCAAGAAATAAGGGGCTAAACTAACTCTGTGCATATGTGACTGTCTCGTGAAAGCAAAAATCCCCCTTTGACTAGGCTTATTCACTGGGATTTCCATGCTAAATGTTTGTTCAGTGCTTTGAATTCGGTACACCGGCTTATCGTCGCGTCTCATTGTCCTCCGAATCCGTGGGGGTAGAGTGAGGGGAAACGCCCTCTTCTCTGTTTACAATAAAATGACATTCTCCTCCGCGGATATTTTGCTGAGGAGATATCAAGGGCTCTCGGCAAACGAGTCGGTTCATAGTGAAGAGGGGAGAGTCGTGGAAGTTAGTAGCTGTTGTGTCTATATATACCAACATTTCTCTGTACCGCGTTGGCGAGAGACCACCATTCAGAGCACGTCTCAACAAGCAACCTTCCCGCATCATCCATTTCATTCCAACTTATAACATTCCCCGATATTGAGTGGGCAATACCCCCACTGACTACGGCCAGTCGGGACTCGGCACTTATGTACCTACATAAGAAAGCCTACAAAATGTCAATCCCACGAGATTTTACAACATAAAGAGGAAATGGTACAACTTAATGAATTTTGTATAAGACGATTTTTTTTTAAGTAAAACTTCTTTACGCACACTCGACTTGGGGAGTAAGCTGGTGAATGCGTTACGAAAAGTAATGATTTGTTAAAAAAAGTGGTGATGTGTTACGAAAAGTGTGATGCGAAAAGTGAGATGCGAACGGTAATCGATGAGAACGGTGATCGATGGCGAGGCAAACGGTCAGGCCTTAACGCACGCTTGACTTGGGGAGTGATAAGGATAAGGATGGTTACCCCAAGATCGTAGGTCACCCCAAGGTCGTAGATCACCCCAAGGTCGTAGGTCACCCCACGGTCGTAGGTCACCCCATGATCATATGTCACCTCAATGTCATATGTCACCCCAATGTCAATGTCATGTTCTTTTATAAGTTAGTGAAGTTTTACTACAGTCGTGCGCACACTCGTTTTTTTTTTTATTATACACCGTTTAATCGCAAAAGGTTACGTGAATTGTGAGCAGAGACGTGTTCAAGACATATTTTAACATTTCAGCAACTTATTGTAAAGTACAAACACTTTATTTATTTGATAACCAACACCTCTGCCATAGGTCATCACAAGTTTTAGTTTTACGTTCGCTACGTTTGGTGACTAGGAGAGGTTTGTCCGGATTTGCCGGCGGATGCAGCTGCCCACCAGCGGCGTGGCAGGCCGGATTGGGAGGGACTGGTTGGACTGTTTAAGATCTTTTAACCTCTCCAGCAGAACTCTCTCGGAACATAGCTTCGTAACCGCAGTGGGAAGGACATATTCATGCATCCATCAATATTGCACACACTTACCTCCAGTTTCTTACCCCCCCCCCCCCCCCCTCATACCCTTCTAGAAAGAACTTCCTCTTCTAGAAAGATCCTCCACACAGCATCACCAGAGATGAAATAGGGCCTTGAGGGGAATTATTTTCCTCAGGGTCTGCTGTGTGGAGCTAATGTAAAAATAAAATTAACACTGTCGTAAACAAGAGAAGCGATGAATATTACATTATATAATAATTACGCAGAAGTTTAAAGGACGTACTTGACTTATTTCAATCAGCCATTCTTGACATTATTAGGGAGGCGTCTACTAATATCTACAGGAATTCCAAAAACTAAACAAATCGGACTAATATCTATGAGAGCCAAAGTGAGGACGAATATCTACAGCTCAAACTGCTGACTAATATCTATGAGAGCCAAAGTGAGGACGAATATCTACAGCTCAAACTGCTGTCTAATATCTATGAGAACCAAAGTGTGGACGAATATCTACAGCACTGGCAGAGGTTGGATTTGCAATTATGTATAGCATATTGGAATAACGTAATATTGCGTATGCAGTTTAAAAAACTTAATTTATGTATGTATGTAAAAATCCCTAATATTGGTCACATTTAGCTGATTATTAAGGATTTGGGTTTTTGTTTTAACAGCTTTCTTTATTTCGAGTGCTTCTAAATTATTTAGTCTGTTACCATGACCATTTCTATGTCAGTTAGGTTAGGTTGTGGTGCCGTGTATTTCGAAATAAATAAATATCTTTGTATTATGAACTCCATGTTTGTTCAATAAATTATTGTCAGGTAGGTTAGGTTAGGTTGTGGTGTCGTGTATTTCGAAATAAATAAATATCTTTGTATTATGAACTCCATGTTTGTTCAATAAATTATTGTCAGGTATGTTAGGTTAGGTTGTGGTGTCGTGTATTTCGAAATAAATAAATATCTTTGTATTATGAACTCCATGTTTGTTCAATAAATTATTGTCAGGTAGGTTAGGTTAGGTTGTGGTGTCGTGTATTTCGAAATAAATAAATATCTTTGTATTATGAACTCCATGTTTGTTCAATAAATTATTGTCAGGTAGGTTAGGTTAGGTTGTGGTGTCGTGTATTTCGAAATAAATAAATATCTTTGTATTATGAACTTCATGTTTGTTCAATAAATTATTGTCAGGTAGGTTAGGTTAGGTTGTGGTGTCGTGTATTTCGAAATACATAAATATCTTTGTATTATGAACTCCATGTTTGTTCAATAAATTATTGTCCTCGTAAACAGCAAAATACGTAATATTATGCAAAAACTTCATGTACGTACTTTGAACGTTTAAGCCAATACGTAATTAGTAATTACGTAATTGAAGTAATTTATGCTTTTCCGTACAACCTCTTGCTCAGCTGCCCTCTGTAAATATTAGTCCAACCTACGTTCCATAGATATTAGTCACCACTGGGACCGTCATAGATATTCGTCCGATCTTAGCTCTGTAGATATTAGTCCTCACTTTGAAGTTCATAGATATTAGTCCAACATATGAGCTGTAGATATTCGTCCGACATACAGGCTGTAGATATTAGTATCTGGAGTCATTATTTGCGGTCAAAAATGAATGATTTATTGTGATCTCCGGTGATATTTTTTATGTTTTTTTTTTCAACTAAAAACATAAAAAATCAGTAGGTATTGGACAGTTTGGGCGGTTACTCGGCTGAGTGACCAGTGAAATAAATTAATTTTAGTTTGATTTTGAAGAAAACAAAATGGAAAAAAAAACACCAAAAAGGCACCAGTGACCAAAACTTTTTTTTACATTTTCTAATCCAAATAATGTCAGGAACCGCTGGTTAAAACATGTTTCTTAACCTGTTGAATGTGGGATGATATTTCGAAAACCGCACGGAAAATTATCGTGAAGAGTTCTGATCAAATATCGATATAAAAACAACGCTATTGTTTTTTTTCGATTTATTTCTGTTTACCAGATAATATGTCTTATTAATCATGTATATCATGAATAATATCGTAAGAAGTTTTCCCAGAAAGCAAACTAACTAAAAAAAATCCCACTTTGAATTTTTTTTTCTAAAATAGGTATACATATATTCGCACATATGTAAACAGATTTTATTATTTCTACACAAATCTGAATAGGTACCCAACAAGAAAAAAATAATTCAAAGAAGTTTTCAAAGAAATAATGACCTTTATACTAATTGAAAACATAAAATATCGATATTTCTGCCATTGACAGCTGCTGAAAATGACCCGCAAAGACATAGAAAATTCATTTAAAATCATTCCGAGAAGCTAGATTACTCAAATAAAGTGTTACGTTAAGAAAGATATTGGCGCAAGCGATTCTGATATTGTCCTTCATACAGTTTATTTATACACAAGGTTTATTATACATAATATTTTTAAATCGCATTTAAAAAGTATAGTAGTATTAAGTTTTTTTTTTCTGATTTGCGGGCGGGCGAACCACATTTGAGAGGTTAACATCCTGTATAATATGATACCATGATACAGGTAAAAGTCTAGTATGATAGTCGAGAGAACTCTTATCAATGTATAAAAAAGGTAAAGGTATGTTAAGTAACATTTGTTGCATGGATGATTCTGCATTGTTCCGAGTAAAATATACGTAAAGCAGGAGTGGTGTCGCAACTATGTCTTAAGCTTTCGGCAACTTATTAGTACAGACTATTCGCGGTGTTGTAAACAAGGGGAAGCGAAATTCCAATCAGCAAATATTTCATGTAACGAGGGTTTTAGTAAATAGTATGGCGCCGCGCCCCGCTAGTCTGGGAGAGGTGCATTGTATTGCAATATGTCTTGCCATCCCTGCAGCGGTTTTCCCGATCGAGGAGGCAGGATGAATTGAAAGTTTAGTTCGTGGAATAAGTTTTCAAAACTGCCATAAATGATCCCGAATGAAATAGTAGAACGATATTATTATACCACTACTTCAGCGAAGAGTGAACCGATGCGACTGTTGGTTTGGTTAATTATTATAAACAAAAAGTGTGCTAAATTTCATCAAAACCGTAGATCGTGTACAAATCAAATATACGACGTCCACCTGGTGTCCTTCCGCCCGCATCAGATTGTCTTATTTATATAAATAGATAATATAAAATTTAACCATACTATTATACTAATTGTGGCGGCAGGTGACAATTTTAATATTTTTTTAAATGGTTAATATCCGGCGTTTCCAGGCTTTTCGCAGAGTTTTTCGAAATCAGATGTACACAGTAATTTTCCTCACATTTTGAAAGTCAAATAGAAATGCAAAATTTCTTCAAGAAGTTTGAATATTCTGCTTTAAGGAGTGGGAAAAGGGGATGAGGATGGTTTTTTGAAATTTAAGTAATCTTAGCAGTAATCTTTCTCACGTTTTGATGGTTAAGGCTGCAAAATTTCATCAACTTTGGAATAAAACTATCGATTTGTACACAAATCAAATTCACGCCACGCGACAAACAGACAATCAACTTTATATATTAGAAGATGATTTTCAGGAATGTGGAGCATACCCCGATAGTATTTTTATGGTCGTAGTCATTGCATTATTTCCCACTGGCCCATACAACTAGGACACGGTTTTGCAACATATCTTCTTTAACGATCTCACTTGCACCACATTCAATGCATTCGTTCCTCGTATTGCCTGTTATTCCAATACGACAGAAGCTCCCGGATGTCTGGTATGAGTTTGACTCATAATTTTGGATTCCGTGTTTATACTGAATTTACTAAAACCACGCTGTCCACATATATCAACCTCACTTAAAAGTGTTAAAGACAATGGGTCCATTTTGACGCTGTAATTAATATAATGGTTAGACTATGATAATTTAGCAATCTGATGTGATGGGTGCAATGCGCAATCGATAGTTGAGCACCCACAATAAACTACCTACAATAGTTGATTTGCAAGACAAGGTGCATTCGCAAACGAATTGTCTGAGGTAATTGCAGCTTGAAGTTATTGTTGCCTTCAGTGCAGGTATATTACTCTCTCCAGGTACCTAATAATATTACCACCCCAGACACACAACAGGTAGGCTACCTAATAATGCTAAGAATTTACCTCTAAGCATTGTTGCCTCCAGGTTGCTAGTGGGTTGTAACTTCGCAGTAATGCCGCTAGGACGTGTTTGAAAGCGGTAAATCGGGCAACAGTGTGCTAAGCGCGGGTGCGGGGTTAACAAATAATGCTCGCCAATAACCAATAAAAATACAAAAGAGCCCATTGATAGTGAGAATAGGCCCATTCAACTGCAGGGAGCTTTCTCGGCAATACATCTTGTGACTTTCACGTTGGAAAATGTAATGAGAAGATGCATAATTTATCTTAGAATAAATTATGTTACTAATGCTGCAAATCAGTAGTAGTGACCATTGCTGTACAAAATTGGTACCCTTCTAACGACTTAATACTATTCTATCAATAAGGAAAATAACAAAACAATAATACAAATTCACTCGTCTACTGTAATATAATTATACTATATTATGTGATAATCTACACGAAACGTAGCGACGTTTTGCGATGAAACATTTTAATAATTTGAGTGGTGTATTGCTCCCTAAAATGACTACGCAAAAATAAAGTTTTTAAAACAGACATTCAATTTTAAAAAATCACGGTGAGCGTCAACGATTATCTCGCATCCGAGCGAGTAATTCGATTATACCTGTCACAAGTCGTGTTACATAAACTAAAAACAATTTCGAAAAATATTTAATCAATCATATGCAGTTTCGATCATTAAAAAAATGTTCAATTGATATCTTGATTGTGTCCATATTTAGCTTGTTGAGATTAACTCTAGGAGTAAATAATTTTGAGATAATTTCCTGGATCAACAACTATATTTATCTTCTATCTAATATATAAAATTGATTGTCTGTTTGTGAAATTGTGGCGAGCGGCATGAATTTGATCTGTATTCAAATCTATAGTTTTATTTCGAGGTTCGAAGGTCAGAGTCAACATGAAATTTCGAAACTACCCCCATCCCCTGTTAATGAACCGAAATGGTGCTATATACGAGGATGCATTTTATAAATAGTTTTGGTTTTCCAAGAGTCTTGCACTGTTCATGAAATAACCCACTGAATACAAATTGTCTCGACGATGAAACTTTTAAAATACCTTACCAGATATTTTAGATTGATTTATCAATAATTAATAACATCGAATTCCCCGTCGCTCGACGAGTATCGTCCGTACCTTTAAAAATAGGCAATTTAGGGAAATTTAGATGTTACGCAAGTAATCAACTATTTACCTACGTAAGATATGTCAAATTTGACATGTGACTGCTAGCAGCTCGGCGTCAAAAAAGGCGGCGTAGCAGGGCTTGAGCGACAGATTTAGCCCGTTTAAATTTGACGTTCATACATAGGAGGATCAGGACAGACTGATATACCGGGCCTGACTCATAAATATGGAATGCTGGAAGAACACAAGCCATTTCCTCAAAAAACAAAGACAGAACACACACGTGTTCATTTATTGATTACTTACCGTCATGAACAGACAACACCCAAAACAGAAAAAAAGCAGGTCTGACCAACAGACTATACTTTGGATAACTTTTCTTGGTTTGCTGAAGGTTCTGCTTGCTATAATAAATTTTCCTTCACCTTACCAAAGGTACAAATTTTTGTCCAAATCCCCCGCGCGGCAATAACCTTTGCACGTGCTTTTTTAATTAATATAATTTAATTACGTAAACGACGACCAACTTTATTAGAAATACACACATATATATATAACGTACAAAATTTCAATACCGTGCAGCACTCTACGCTACAAAATGAATAAAGCCAAATGTGTGTTTCAACAAATATGTAACAAAAAAATTAAAAGCCTCTCATAAATAATGTGATTCGAAAGTCTTTACAAATAATCCTTTACAATTTAAATTTTATTTTAAAAACTAATATTTGTAGGTTTCCATTAATTTTTTGAGATTCGTTTCGTCCTTCAAGGGCATCCTGTCACTTTGATAGTAATAAAATAATATTAAGTTCCAGAAATTTAACACAAAACTAATTGAATGAGTTCGTTATTAAAAATTAACATTATTTCGGATTTGTCTTAAGAGAGGGGAGATAATTAATAAAGCGGAGAAAAATTATTTAACAAAAGTTCTAACGGATCTCCATTAAAAGTTTTATTGAATAATTTGTGAGCGAGAGCTTTCAGCGCGGAATTATAACAAAAAAATAATAAAATTTTAATTTTAATAAAATAACATTATTAAAAATTCATACAGATATTAGAAGATGGACGAAAAATAACGATTTAACTTTCTTTTTAAAAATAATAAACTCCAAATTAGACAGTTCCTAACTCCTGCAACTTATAAACTTACACTTACCCACAAGAACAACAAGACACAAAACACTATTCTACTACAGTATACCCGAGCGTAACCACATTGCTCGTTCCCCGATACAGCAGCGGTTTCACATTACTGGAAACCAATACACGGTGCTGTTGACATGTTTAATGTTAACTTGGCGATTTTTGTGGATCATATTAAAACCTATTCCAATTCTGTTCTTAAACCTTCGGCTGCCTCTCTGTAAGCCTATTTGACCACTGTATTTTTCAAATTTTTGTTTCTTGTATATTATATTTTTTATCTATTGTAATTTTATTTTAATTATTTCTTTTTAATTTTACGGTTTTATTATCTATGTTTATGTAAAAGCTCTAGAGGCGTAACATAAACAAATAATTATTAGTGTCGATCTCAGTAAATATATTTGATATTGTTGTGGTAATAGACACTCGACAAGAAGGAGGAAAAGTGGTATAAAAATGGGTATGATGAAAAGAGGAACTAAAGAAACGATTGACTGTCTTGGTGTCTACGTTACAGTATAATAATTACCACATACTTCTCAAAAGATTCCCAAGCTTCTTGACAAGCGGACCACTACTCATTTGGAAAAAATATAAGATTCAAGTGTTTTATCTGCCCTAATGATAGACATATCAAAGCAGCTCGAGAAAAGGGAAAAACGATTATAAAAAAAATCGAGTGAACACGCGGTAGAAGCGAAACTTTGCCAAAACAATCTCAACCAATGAAGAACCAAGGAGGCTTCAAAAGTGAGGTCATAATCAAAGCGACCAATGAGCGCAGACCTAGCGTCATTTCCGTTTTATATCTCAACCAATGGGAGCCTTGGTAGGAGTTTGATGCTTCGCAGGTGCTGTTATGTGACATTTCCGTTTCATCCGAATTCCAAATCCCAACGGGGCTGTAGAAGCTTCACTTCAAAAATCTTTAGTGAAACATTCAAAAGCCCTACGTGTAGTACTAATAGCCTTCGGAATCATACCTCCTTAATTTCTACTTATTCTTTTTTAATTTGAAAAGTTAGCGGAACCTAGCGTGGGAATCCGATGTATTATTGATACTTGTTGAACTATGTAATAACATACTGATTTAATGATTGTCAAAGATATTAATTACAATGACAATTCTTGCAATAATTGTTATATTATTTACATATTTGACCACGTACACGACATTGAATAGGCACCCTTATACTTTGCAAAGCAACTTCGACACTAAATCAGTAGAGTTCGTTTATGATATTTTTAGACCGCCTGGCTTAAAAAAAGCAAATATCAACAATAAATGATTTTGTATATTGAAATATTATTTAAAGGCCGGATGTTTGGGAAACGAAAACGGAAAAGCGTGTTTCGCAGAAGCAAAGGGATGAAATTATCGATCTCCAGGAGCAGAGGAATAAAGTATTTGACTGTTCGAGGTTATTTGAAGTGAAACTTCTAAAGCCCCGCTATGATTTGGATTTGGGATGAAACAGAAATGACGATTACTGCACATGCGACGCATTAACTGCGCTCATTGACCGTTGTATTATGATGTCACTTTTAAAGGCTCTTATTGGTTGAGATATAAAACGGAAATTACGCTGGTCTGCGCTCATTGGTAGCTTTGATTACGACCTCAATTTTCAAGTAATTGTTGAGATTGTTTTGGTAAAGTTTCGCTTTTACCGCGTGTAAACTGCACTGCAATTTTTTTATAGGTAACTTAGAAGGGTCCGATAGTGCGGGGATAGATGGTATATGAGATCCGTCTATGAACCGATAAGTTGACATAAGGCTCAATATGCATTAAATATCTTGAGCCAAGAGAATTACGTATACGTCGTATACTACTACACCAGCAATTACTTTGATGCAAATAAAGAAACGTGTAGCTACTGACCAAATGATTTCCAATTTGATCTCTTTATATTGTCCCTACCTACGTATCTGAAATAATAAAACTTTGTTTTTAATTATAGTATCTTTTTTTCATCTTAATCATTTGGGATCGAACAGGCTACCCGCTGCAACGAGCAACTTTAAATTGGTACATGATTATTTTTAATCTGTTTGAAGATGACCTCTGTAGGGTGAGAATAGGGGACAGAGGGAGGGGAAAAGGTTAAAGTTTTTTCATCATAATGGAATTCCACCGCGAATTAACAGGGTCAAAAACAGAATTTTTAAATCGTCAGTATGGCCCGTACAGACTAGGCTAGCAGTTAAGTCGAGTAGCGAGTATTTTAGTAACTAAACGTGTCCGAACACCTTTAATTTAGTAGTAAGTAGAAACATTTTGGTCAGTCAAGTGGCGAGTTACTCGCTACTCGACTAAATTACTCGCCCAATCAGAACAGGGCTTTAGATCCTATTTTAAATTTTAACCAAAAATCATATTAAATTGATTCATTTAATGATGCAAAAGAACCATATATGAGTAATTTTAATAAATTTTTACTAAATTTTAATTGTTCGACATTTGTAAATATTTGTTAAATACGCGTCTGGATGTATACGTTTGATTGACCCGCATGTTCGTAGCGGTTGATTGGACTAAATAGTAAAGTGGACAAGAGACAAGTCAAAATTTTACGTGCGCAGCCCGCCAGAAGCACGCGCCAAAAAAACTCTTGCTGTTTGTTCCCCGTCGCGGCTATCGCGATTCGATTAGCATTCAAAACCCGATGGTTGGACTTCCGATTTGGTAATAATTCGTCTGGTGACATCGGACCGCGTGATTCTGACACCACCGTGTCGATGCTTGTCTGGAGAAAGAATTGAAAGGGAATTAATTATAAGAAAGTAAAAAGCTCTGGAAGTCATGTATTTGGCAAGCATAATTTATCATGTTCGTGATGACTGATGAATTTTAAGGACCTCCATAACGCAGCGAAGTTATTTTTAGATATATATATGTATATTTTTTTAGATAAACATTAACTAGCCAGAAAATTTTCGATATTTATATTTGATTTCCTTGCTCATCACAGTATTGGGTGCTATAATAGTCAAAGTCCTGACAGTTTCGGGAAGAATAATAATATCTGGAATTCCAATAAAACCAAATGATAAACAGTAGATATTACACATTAATATGATGTTATAAAGAGTCATTTACTGGAAACAATAAATAAGTGAAAATGAATTTAAACTTACCTTTAATTTGCTCAGATAATGACACGAATAGATGGATACCTGTCTTTGATCTCCGGCCTCTTCAAAAGACTTAATTCTAAAATGACTTGATAAAGATAATGCAAGTAATCATTTCAAAGAGAATCCATTATAATAATAGTCGACAATCATTGTTTCGTGCTGGTAGAATTGTCAGGTGCAAGGATCGTTTTTCTTTACCAGCTGACACGAATACACATGATGCGACATAGATGTCTTTAACCAGCGGCACCTGCAGTTGTCACACGGCTTAATGGCGTAAAGTAGGTAAGTCGTGACTAACACATGGTGTCCTGAGCGTTGGCCCTGCGCGTTCGGCGGGGCGTATTGTGCCAGCTATGGGGGCGGTTGGAGGGGCCCCCGTCGTCTGAGCAGCTCCCGGCGGCCTCGGAGCTCGCGCGCCTTTCGCGCCCTCTGCAGCCGCGCATCACCGCCAACACCCACCACTCCCCCACTCGCGGTCACTCCCCCACACTACTCCCTCTGCCACACATCGGCACGGTCACTTCGAGCTCTACCACCGCGAGTAACCAAGGGAACGAACATGAGACATCGCTGATTGTACTATTATAAGTTTAGCTTATCCAACGAAACTCAATGGAACTTATAATCAAAAGTCACTTTTTATCACTTATATATTATTACACAAGCATTTTGGCGACGCAATGAGCACTCTTCATTCATTAATCATTTTAAGACTTATTCACAATAGGTAACCATCAGTTCAAAAGTACCATTGTTACAATGTAAACGCAATGCTAAAAAAATAAAGTAATTGTAGGATTACAAATTGCCTCCTCACTCGACAAGGTAAAGTCATAGAGCGTGAGATTCGTGATTTTAGATTGATACGTTCGTCGTTTATGAGAAAGGTGAGTGAAATTATAAATCACAGAGCGTAAATTTTTACACAGAATTCAACTGAACTCATCAAAGGGTATTAAGGGCAATAATTACCGCGGTGATGAAACAGAAAACTAGAAAGGTAGTCAGTTTACTGGGAAACATGACCGGGATGATTATATTTGCTGAAATATCCAGGATGCAATAAACCGACTAATTCTTCGTATTCTATAAATGGTCTACTCATTTTGTTTTTCCACTATCCGAGTACTTATCATCTAGGGAGATTTGAGATAGTTACAAGCTAATCATCAGCTTATATCGTAAGTGCTATCCAACTGAAATATAATGTCAGATTTGGCATTATTTCCAACAACTTATCAAGAATAAATCATTAGTTGAAAAGCCGTACTAACGACCATCATTTTTCATAAATTTTCTAAGTAATGTGATATTTTCTTTATTTCCAATATCTTCTTAGTAGTAACGGTGACCTTTTTTACACTTAAGGACTAAAATTGAAAATATGTTATTAATAATTGAGTTAAGACGCTTTTTCGTTTGCGGATTTTACGCTTCTGTATTCCGCAAATGAAAAATGTTATATCAAAAATGACAATATCTTTTAACACAAAATAAAACAAAGTGTGCAATTCACACGCTGTAGAAGTAAAACCTTCAGAAAACTAAAGTAGACAAGAGTGGGGAGGCTACGAAATACCGCACAAAGAGGAGACCGATAGGCCACGAAGCACCGCACAAAGAGGAGACCGATCATACAGGCGAAATCCTATAAACTATAGATGTATGTGTTTGTCTCTTTTTAGTGTATTTTTATTCGTTTCATAGAATTTCAAATTGCAACGGTGTTAAAGAAGTTTCCCTTAAAAAATTCAAGGTTTTTCGTCGAATCTACTTGTCGAACTTGCTTCGGTAAGTTAACTCTGAGATACCTTCGCAGAGTTCATAAACGAGTTAATCTGTTTATTAAACCCGGCTAACGACAGATCACGCTTAGTCCGTAATTACTCGATTAGAATTGGAAGAAAATGCCATCACCAGGGAATAGCCCCCGTGCATGTGCACAGACAAAGGCAGCTTATAGAAAAGCGTAGGCAATAAACGAAAAGTAGCACGAGGGTAATTATAGCAATTCTTTTAAACTGCACTGTATAATCGCATGATCTGAATGGATTGTAAGTTAACTAATAACTACGGAACTTGTTAATTATTTGTAAGCTGAGCGCGTCGGTGCATGACGACTGCAACAATTGAACTATGCGGAATTGTTACTAGAAGAGTGAACAAATTACATTGCTTTGACTTACTTGATTTATCACAGATCGATCTGGACAAGTCGATTCAATGATAGGCAGTTAGTCTGTCTTTCGATGTGTATAATGTAACGAAGGTGAAACAGTAAATAATTTTAGTATTGCACAGGTAATGAAGAGGTAAAAAAAAACACTTGGCCCAACTCAGTACAGTACTGAATGTTTTTTTTTTCTTAATTAAAAAGTAAATTAGTTCCAAAAAATATCGATTACTTTTTGAAGTGAAACTTCTATAGCCCCGCTATAAATGGATTTAGGATGAAACGAAAATGACGCATTACAGCACCTGCGGAGCATCAAACTGCGCTCTTTGGCCGCTTTGATTACGAAGTCACTTTTCAAGGCTCCTATTGGTTGAGATATGAAACGGAAATGACGCTAATTCTGCACTCATTGGCCGCCTTGATTACGACCACACTGTTCTCATATTGGTTGAGGTAGGTAAAGTTTCGCTTCTACCGCGTGTTAACTGCAATAGATTTTTTTCTTTTTAAACTTAAACCCGTTACATTTCTTACAGAATGTCGAATGCCGAATGAGAAGGTAGAACAGAGTTGATAGACATCGGAATTCATCTAATAATAAAGCAAAAAGAACCCGCTCGTGTTTATTACACATAGATCTGGAATAATATACATAATATATAGAGTTTGAAAGTAAGAACGTAAATAGAGAAAGTATTATACAGAACATTATCACAAACGATATTTAATATCTCACCAAATATACACATTATAGGCAGGAGTCAAGTTGAGCTGGTGGGTCAACAGGTGCCAGGGTAGACGGAAATGAAAGACATGATCAATCAGGCTGGCATATCGGTGTTTCGATTGAATATCTTGTTTGAACTAGTGGGAACACATCCTGTTTGAAGCACCCCTCCCTCTCTACCCCCGCCATTAACATTTGAAATGCAAAAATGACAAGTTATAGGTTAAAGTAACATTTGACTACTAAGAACATGTTTTAAAATATTGTCTACACTTGAATTTATAATTAGAGATGACAACAACATACAAATTGTTATTTTTGTGTTTTGTTGCATAAACCTAAGATAATCCATAAACCGACGTGGAAAGAACAGTTTCAGCGTTCTTCACAAAGTTATGGAGAACAAAGGTTTTTTTTCATAAATTAAATAGCTCGGTATAAAATACAATCATTATTATTAACGTAGAACCAATGATTACGCAAGGCAAGTGTATTGATGCGTTATATTTGCAGTTCGTTGAAAAGAAACGCTGCAATAAAACGTAAAAATGAAGAAAAAAAAAGGTAAGATTAGTGTACTTCACATCCTTTCCTATGAACATCAAATCTCGAAAATCTAAAATTTTCTAGGCCACGCAGATTAAGGAAAAGGAATGAAGGTGACAACTTCAGTCAAATTTATAAGCTTTTTCACTATTCAGCGAATGATGCATTTACATTAAACTTTTATTTAAATTAACCAGACGTAAACAGATTTTCACAAAAAGAAGATATGTACATAACTAGGACAGGATAGTATTGTTTGGTTACTGCGGAACCCCATTGAAAATTATGTTAACTAAATGAATTCCGGCAACATCTTTACTATCAACAGTTGTCATGTTTTTCAGCGACGGGAAATTTTCCAGGAAGCACGCCCCAGTTTATTTTTGAGGACAACAGGGGCTAAGTGGCGTACCGTCAAACTAAACTGCTGTCCCCGGGCGAGTATGCTCACCGCCCCCAACCCACCATAGCGAATAGGAAAACAAATATGATAATTAATCATTTCACTTGCTAATGTCCGTATAATTTGTCGCACATCTTACTTATTCCGTATTTAACATTCAAGACCAGCCGCATCAGGCAAATTTACGCCGCAGGTGAAAATTATAGTTATCTTAAGTCTGGGCCTCTACCCAATCAAGGGTAGAGTGTTATTTGATGTGCAAATAAGTTATTCACACGATAATATCCGTTCCAGTTTAAATACGGGTACAGTACACGCCTAACTTAAATGCCAACCTGTAACGATCCATTCTCGCGCAGGTACAATCACTTTACTGATTTAACAATGACCGTAAGCGAAAGAGAAAGACGCCTAAAAAATACGTGCGATAGGGACAGGCGTGGGCGGGGAGACATACCGCTTTTCGGACCGTAAACTCGCATATTGCGACAATTTCTGTATCAACGTCAGGTCGGCATTAAAGATTGGCGCTTACTATACCTAGATCGCTGCTAAAATGAAGCGATGGGAGTGTGACGTCGTTACATTCAAATTTTCAACACACCAGTCCGATAGGTCGATAATATTACGACGTGTAATATAATATTATTGACATATTTTGGTCGTGTGTTAAGAAATTGAATCGCTATTGCTCTACGCCACTGCATACATCCTGCTTTTTAGCCGCCATGTTTTCACTACACTGAATATAAACATGTAAGTAATGAAATTGAATATACACAGGTGCTGCGCTGGTTTGTCTTTCTATGGAGGCGACATGTTTGTAATTTCAAGAATATTACGTCCTTAGATCTTTGAATTACCTTTGTGAAATGAGAACAATTTTATTTATTTGTTAATGAAACTTTGATTTTATGGGACACTCTTTGGACGTGTAGAATAATTTGTATTTATTACTGTCTAATCCAAATTATTAATGAAAGGCATAAATTGAAATTTCATAGAATTTAGGAGGCTTTATAAAGTTCCGTCAAAAGAAAGTAAATAAATTTTGACGGCCGGCATAGTCCAGCGGTAAGGCTCTTGACTAGCACTCCGAAGGTCGCGGGATCGAATCCCAGCGTGGCAAATAACTTTTTTTTGATTAATTTGTGTTATTTCATAATTTATTCATTTAAAATAATATAAAGTATATTTGCGGCACGTTCCAGAGTGAAGATACTCTCAGTACCGCCCTGGTGTAAGACCACCATTCAGAATTGAAACGTTGCTTGAAATGGCTTTAGCCGTGTTTGGTGACCAGATCTGAATAGCCAGGTACTTCCCCACCTTCCTCTTCCCTATCTCCTTCCCCTCCCCACTACCTTCAGCCTCACAACATACCCCGATTTGGGATGCCATAGTCCCACTGGCTCCAGACGGGATCAGTTGGGACTCTTGTGCGGTATTCATGTAAAAAAAAAATATATATTTTAATTGATTATTTGTTTTTACGTTTAATGTAACCAGTGGATCTACGATATCCCCATTTTAGGGAACGTAGTAAGGCTGACAGCAGTGGGGGAGAAAACAAGGAATCCCAAAACAAGAAAACAAAAGGAGAAAAAGAGGAATCCCTTACTATTCAAATCTGTTCAATAAAATTTGAGGTCTCTCACGTGAGGGCAATTCCGAGAGAACACGCGCAAAAACGCATCAAAAAAGTATACGTAAAAATCGAAAATAAATTCCGTGGTGCGACTCGAGTGTCAGTTACAAAAACATCACATTTGTTACAACGACTACGTATATGTAACTGACTACCACAACAACATTTCAAAAAGTTCGTAAAAGTTGTCATATTAAGGCGCTTCAAAAACGCACGAAATATATTTTTTTTCGAATTTTCAATGCGGCAGGCACCCTTTCATGTATTTCCAAATTTAAAAAAAAAATTACAGTTGTTTTATCAGATCTTTTAATGGGGATTGGCCGAAGAACATAAGAAGTTGGTATTTAAACTAAGTATTTATTTTAAGCATTTTTTTACAAAATATAGTTGAACACAAGATTAAAATTGATGAAATTATTCTACATAACATATACCCTTGTAGGCGCCATTTTATGTCACGATTGTAAATTAAGTCTAAGAATAAAACGTTATTACTCAAAGACTCCTAATAGCGATACTAACACGTTTAAATACGCTTCCTATTGTTTACAATACCACAGGGGTTAACCTGTATGTGGCTGAAAGCATTTAGAAGGGCGCCACGATAAAAAAGACGAAATTTTACCTTTTGAAGCAGCCTAATATACATAATCTATGGCTTAGGTATATATTCCACAAATACAGAAGGAATCGGACCTAATATAAAAGCCAAAATTGTACCACACGAAACGAGTATCAGTAGCAAGAAGCAATACGCATAACACCTCCCTTACGAAAGGCACAATGCATGCATTCGGGGCAAGATACTTTTGAGTTTCGACGCCCGCCGTCTGTGTCCGGCTTTTGCCGTCGCGGCGCCGCTTTTCCTTTGTCCACCGCTTTGTGCAGCGCGCATCAGCCCAGACTAGATAGCGGCCGCACAGCCTCTCAGTTAGTGTAGTGTGGCAACACTGTAATAAAGCCACACGGTGTATAGCCACACAGTCTGTTCTAACACAGAGCATAGATAGCGCCGTACTCTGCACGGTTGCATAACTTCGCCCATTCAAAAATATCTCTCATTTAACTTCTTCAGTGCTATGATAATTATTTGTTTAGAAATTCTGTCATTGAAACTTCCTTTGATTTGTGGGTCTTCATTTTTATCATGCATTTAACAGCGTTCTTAACAATGGGTAATACTGACAATAGTTCGTTGACTGTTGTGGGGTATCGCAAACAAATGCTAAGGTTTTGATATTAGAAATAAAAATATTATTTTGAAATACAAAAAAAAAATAAACAACAAAAAAAACCTTTAAAAATGGCTCACCTTACATCTAAAATTATTGACAACGAAAAAAAAGAAAAAACACACATATTTTATTCGGCAAATGTATTACAAACGTTATTATCACCTATGTTTTTGTAGTTACATAAAAAATAATTTTTTTTTTTCGAAATTTTATACATTTTTCTCAAATTGCTATCGGAAACTTTGGTTTCATAGAGGTGCAATTTTTTTCTATAGATTCTATTTGAATATAAAGCGTAGAATTTTCTCTTTCCAACACCGTTAAGGTCATATTTCTTGCCATGACAGTAAGGGAGATACAATGATTTTTAAGAGACCTATGTAAGCGGGGACAAATTCGGTCTACTGTGATAAAACGGGTGAAGTTTCCTGCAAACATCCTGTTTATTGAGCAACACCCCAAAAAATGTAATTTTTATAACATTTTGGCTAATTTACCCGGTTCACCCACCCCTGAAATAGTGGAGACGCTTGGAAAACGTTTCGTTTTAATATCGGTCGATTATTTTCATCGATGGAGAACCGACCAGTTAAATCCTCCTTAGGGTCCAAAACCCGTGGCAGTTTGTACGTGCTTCTAACGCGTTAAAATGAGATTACAAAAAACAAATTGAATAATAATAATAATACAGAATAAAGTGCGCCACGATCCGGGCTCAAATGCTTAAATCCTATCGCCATCGGTTTAAGGGTGGCTACGCAGAGTGTTAAAGAACAAAGTAGCGAATAATAATTTTATTTAAGAAATTTCTCGCTCAGTGTTGCATAACTATAGCAAAGGATTAGTTCGGCTCTAAGCCGAGGCTCATCCCCCGCTCAACTGCCCCCAGCCGGTGGCGTCTGTGATATTATTGCGAACAGCGAAAAATAAATGAGCATATAGGTAAGTTGAACGTGCGTTGGGAAGTAATCGGTTTTATCTAGAGCAAAACATGGATGATACTTCATGAAACCTGAATAAGAATTAGTTTACTACAATTATGAAGAAAAAAGAATTAAATTATTGATATGTAGGAAGGTCTTATTCAAAAATTTAAAAATTGAATCGTATATAAATAAAACACATGATATTATCATGCTCACACCATCAGGAGAGATCACCACCCAACAGATAATGGGATACTTCACAAACTATGAATACTGTTAAAATTGTGTGGAAGATTTATTTGTGAAGTTTATTTTTCTGATTTTGATCATTGCACTAAAATGTGTAATGCGTAATTTGTAATAATTTCATTCATAATTATTGATTTCTAAAACGGCACTTTCCGAAACGGTTTGAACTGGCTACAACGTCATTATGACGTATAAACCGCCACTGGCTGGTAAGACGGCTGTCACCAACGTTGCACGGCGTGAAGTCAAAGCCGCTGAATTCACAAGTACAAATATATCGTTTGGCGGCAAATCGAAAAGAGCACATTTTAATTCGTCATAAAAAATTTATTGGTCAACATAAAAATCCCGTCATTATCGTAATTTTTTTGTTATTTATTCGAGAATGAAGAAAATTTGAGTGTGCAATTCACACGCGGTAGAAGTGAAACATTAAGAAAACTAAACTTCGAGAGAACGAGACGAATAAAGAGTATCAGGAGTAGGGTTTATTTATATAATATTGTTACAAAGGTTAAAAATTATTTTACATTTTATTCAACGAAGCACCGCACAAGGAAGAGGGCAATAGGTTATGAAGCACCGCATAAAGAAGACACCGATAAGTCTATCTCATTCGCAGGCTAAATCCTGTAGATGTATGTGTTTATCTCTTTTTAGTTTAAAAAAAAAAATATCCCCCCCGCCTTTTTGAACGGCGAAATCCTAAAAACAGTAGAATCTACCAAATATCTAGGACATATCATCAACGATAAATTAACAGATGATGAAGATATTGACAGGCAGAGGCGCGTACTGAGCATAAAATCCAACATGCTCAGTAGAAGATTTCGGCTATGCAGTCCACGGGTAAAAAGGACGCTATTCCTAGCCTTCTGCACAACCCTGTACACATGCGAGCTTTGGGCAACCTTCAAAAAAAGAACCATGGAAAGGCTTCGGGTGCAATATAACAATGCTTACCGTCTGATGTTTGGACTCCCCAGGCACTGCAGTGCCTCCTCAATGTTTACAGAAGGGCGAGTTCCAGGATTTAAAGCTCTATTAAGAACCAGGATTGCAGGACTGAGGGGAAGGATAAACCACTCCAGAAACATTCTCATAATAGAATCCCGTTTGACTTCAGGATCGAGCTTAGAAGAACATTGGAGGAAGACACTGGCTCCCATAACCCCAGACTGATTTATTTTTATTTTTTACTTGTATTTTTATTTTATTTTCTTATTACCATATTTTATAAATATCTATGTGTTTTATGTATGTACTTACACACTATATAGGATGTGTGGGATTGCACTCACCTCCCCACATTCTGGAATAAAGACCTTTATTTATTTAATTTATTTATTTAGTGCCGTTTCCGTTTAATGGAGTTTCGAATCACAACGGTGCTAAAGAAGTTTCACTTAAAAAAGTGAAAATATTCTGTTCAGGGAAAGAATTACGGTAGAATTAGTAGTGAACAAATCTAACTGTCTTTCTGGATAATTATACCCCTCATGATAGCCAACCTCCGATAGGATAAGAGACAAGAAGGATTGCAAAATATATATTACGGGGGAGCACGGACCAAATGTTGCCAAAAATAATAGCTGAAATAAAGCTTTCGTGAAGCGAAAATTTCATAACAAATTAATTATTTGTACAATTAACTAATATTGACGTGAAATAATCGTCGGGATAAATAAATAATTACGTGATATATAATCCCGTGATTACCATAAATTTTGAGAGTTTAGTTAGTTTAAATTGGCAAAGCCCTCTGTATAAACGAGGGAAATAATTGCTCGCAATTAATTTTTCTATTGGATATCTTCTTGATTGAATCAAAAATAAATAAAATTGGGAATGTTTACAACATTCATAAATAAAACCATACAATTTAAAAAATACATTATTGACTATTTTCAGGATTAACTTATTGAAGTTTATAAACGTCATTGTAATATTTAATCTATGAAAATAATATTAACAACTCTTGATGAAAATAGAATAAGACATCGAAAAAAATATGACGGCCGCAACTGGGACTCGAAACCAGATCCTCTACTCTTACCGGGACCAACACACTAGCAAATGAGCTACTGTTAAATAAATTAAATTCGGTTATCAATTAGTATTGAACTACTGAGACCTAATTTAATTCGGTCATCAAAGATGGGAATCTGGGTTCGAGTCCCTAATTGAGGCCGTTTCTTATTCCATTTTCCAATATTAGATATATTCATTTAGAGCTGGTCATATTATTTTCATCAACGACCGTGTATTTATAATATTGGATTTGACTTAGTTCGCTCACAGCCGTTTCGGCTTTCGATCCGTTATCAAACTTGTATTAATAAAACCACAAATAAATAGGAAATATTGTGGCTTTATCACGTCCTGCCCACATGTCTAGCTAATGCACCCGGGTGCATGTTAGGACTGCAATGCAACGCGCGTCTCGATACCGGCTTTATTGCATTTCCACGGAGGTGTCGTATTCACGTTTCGTTATCTCCTTATTTCCTATATATACATGATATGCAACAGTGGAACTGCGGCGTTAGGTGTACGCAAGAAATAGAATTCACGGGAAATGCTTGACTGAGCTGACACTATAAATTCAAGAAGCTTTCAATAGTGCACGCCGGGAAAAATATATATCTTCGGCTGAAATATATCATGGTAGAATTGGGCGAAGGAATATACTACCCCGCGGCGACTTCTGCGGTTTACGAAAAATACTTTGAATCCAGTTTTGGGATTCTGCAAGAATGTATTGAATGAAAGGATTAATAAAAAGAAGTGTTATTCTAATTTGCATTACATTACTGGTTTTGTTTGGTTTTTTTTTTTTTTTTTTTTTTTAATTTTCTTTATTCATTTTGTTTATTACAGGATTGTTTTACACGGTATTTCGACTACCAAGCTAGGCAAATGCCCGTATTATGGTTTATTTTTAACCTTTTCGTTTTTTATTACTGGATGAACTGAACTCCATTTTTTTTAAATTTTATTTGCCTATCCCCATATATATCTATACATTATTTTTATTAACATTTTAGTGGCTGTTAGCACAGTCCGTATTGTGAAATCTGAGAAAACCCACCTGCCACTTTCAGATTCCATGCAATCCATTCCATTCCAGTGGGACTACGGCTTCTCCAATTCGTTGTGTATTATAAGGCTAAAGGGAATGGCGGTTGGACTATGTGGAAGGAGAATGATAAGTACTTGGCTATTTAGTTCTGGTCACTTCATACGGCTAAAACCATAGGAGTCGGAGTCTTCTTTGTGCGGTGTTTCGTAGCCTATCAGCATCCTTTTTGTGCGGTGCTTCGTAGAATAATTTAAACTTGCTAACAATATTTTAATAAATAAACCCTACAATTATCCTACTTCTGATACTCCGCATTCGTCTCATTTTTTCGAAGTTTAGGTTTCTGAAGGTTTCACTTCTACCGCGAGTTTAATGTAATAAATACCCTCGACTCTGTGCAGAAACGGGCGGTCCGTTTGATAGATTCTCCCATCTTAACAGACGGATTGCAATCTTTAGAGGACAGGCGTCGGGTGGGAATGCTATCCTTGTTCTACCGGTATTACAATGGAAGATGCTCCGAGGAACTAGCATCATTGATCCCTTCGGCACCGGTGCATAATCGGGAAACACGTGCCAAACGCGTGCCCAACATTTGTACACAGTTGACATTTGTCACATGAGAACTGGTCGTTTCTTCGACTCGTTCTTGTGTTCAACAGCTCGGCTGTGGAATGATTTGCCGGCCTCTGTGTTTCCTCCTTCCTACAACATGGGTCTCGTACGTTTTGATTTTTTTGATAAGTTACTTTTTATAGGAGTTAGGACCCTCCAAAAAGCGTTAAAATTGCCTGGTTTGAACGCCATCACCAGACGTCCAGTATACAAAGTAGACAATGTATTTTTTTTAGAGTACATATAGTAAAAAAAAATTAAAAATCGATTCAGTTTTTAAATGGAACAATGGGGAATACAAAACCTCGAATTTGACGATTTTATTTGGGTATTATCAGCCTAAGGTACAGTTGTACCTTTCGACAGAGTAAGAGCGACAGTGACAGCAACAGTTAAAATACCTATTGCTAAAATATCTCGGCGAGCGCGTTTCCTGTTAATCGGAATCATATTTAAAAAAGCTTTGACAAGGAGTGTGTCGAAAAACTGAAATGTTTATTTGCATAAACCTTTTTACATTAAACTGGCATACGAGTACCAGGAATTATTGTTTCTGTGAAATCTGGCAGCTCTCTCGCGACTTCTAGGTTTTACATTAGCAATACAGCATTAGCAGATTATGAGATTGCGTGAAAACACTTGAATAAACTTTTACTTAAAGTTAAGGTTAAATCTAAATATTGTAGATACACTTACACGCATTTTCAGCACAAACCATAACGCATCAAATAATATAGTATGTAACGCCGACTACTCGGGATTTGAATTTTGTAAAGTCATGACTTGATTGATGATGATTGCCAAAATAAAGTTACAGAATATGTGAAGTAATAGTTAAGTAGGTATCTGGTCCCCGCGAGAGATCATACGTGACGTCATCGTTCTAGTAACTTCTGACATTTTCGTTTCCAAACAAGACTTGTGAGAAGGAAACTTCGATGACCTCCGTACGAGCTCTCGCTAGGACTAGTTTAAGAATGAGATTTTTAAATACGCTTAGGTACATAATTGCATTTCGATTTTTCGAATTCGAATCCAAATCTTGGAAGTGGAAATTAACATACTTCCCGACATTCGATCGAGCCGAAACATGGCAGATAGACTGCCTATCGATGACAATGCATTTAATTAACTCTTGGTGGCACTCACACACACATACACACATTTCTCTGAAATTGGATGAAATGTTTTTTCGAAACCTTTTTTTGTGTACTCAAGCCGTGTTACGCTTCCGCCTTCAAGTGCTATATATTTAGGATTACGATTTTACGATTACAAAGAAAACCAATGTCCCTAATTTTGGTCTGTTGGCTCCAAGACCATAGTCGGGCAAATGTAATTTATTATCTGTGCTTTCTTCACTCACAGTTACGCCCACAATATACCTCCATCGGTCTCAAAGTTCCGAATATTATCACGTATTATTTCTAAGCGAGGAATATAATAAAATAAATAATCTAATTGACGACACAAAATTTTTAACAGTTAGGTACGTCCGGTGATTACGGCAGGTCGCGTTAGGCCAGAATATTGTCAAATAACAATCGGGGCCAGATAACTGTCACCCGCACAGGTTCGGGTTAGTCACTTGGACTTATTCGACCCACTAATCTTCATCGTACAGGTGTTTTGTTGCGGGTGACTCCGATCACCGACTCGATGTTCTGTCATATATGCCTCGTTGGATTCTAAACTAAACACGATACTGCGAACACAAATTTGGTGGAGCATGTTACATTTTTGATGTTTTTCTGTAGTTGTTTCCTGTTTGCTGAGCATCGTAAGCGCACTCTAATTTCTCTGGTGGACAACGCTTCTACACAAGCCAAGGTTTGTTTTTTGAAGTGAAAATTTCTTTAGCACCGTTGTTATTTTGAACTCGATGAAACTGAAGCGAGCGACACTAAAAATAGACAAACACATACATCTACAAGATTTAGCCTGCGAGAGAACGAGTAAATATTTATTTAATTCACGGTTACTCGGTTCCAACATAATACGATAAATCCACAGTCCCACGCAAGTTTCCTTTCGTGAAGTGGTATAAAGCTCCCGAAGAACCTCAATGACCAGACGTTTAGCGGATCAAGGATCGAATCTTACAAAATATTAATATTCAATCTTCAAACCACTTCAAAATGTACATAAGATGTACATTTTGAAGTGGTTAAGAAAATGTACATAAGATGACCAAATATATAGGAAAAATATGGAAAAATCATCCTTCACTATGATAAAAAAGCGCGTTGTGGTCTCCCCACTCTTGTCTACTTTAGTTTTCTGAAGGATTCACTTCTACCGCGTGTGAATTGTACACTCTGATTTTTACTCGTCTTCTCCACAAGGCTTCATCACACTGAAATAAAGGCTATTTGATCGCTGATCTTCCTTTGCTTCTCTTGCCTTTCATTTTGCCAGCGACTAAGAGTTTCTCCAGAATCGAGATCTCATTTTGGCGAATAAACGTGTCCAAAATATCTTAGGTTGCGCTGGTTGTAGGCAGACGATTGATAGCTTATTGTGGACGACTAGCTCTTCCAGAATGGACAGCTTGGTTGTTCATTGAATACTGATTTGTTCTCTATGTGTTGACTAAAATCGTTAGCTTAGATATATTTATCAATCTTGTATAGACATAAATTGGCATTAAATGGTTTAGTTTAATTAATTTAATTTAATTCTAGCAATATAAATACTGGGATGATTGAAAATAAAGGCTCTGCGTAGAACCAGACGAAATATTGATTTTAGATTTTCACAGCCAAAAGCATTTTCGTTATTTATTTTTGGAGTGCTATGCCGGGTTGCGCTACCTCCTTCCTTAGCCAACGTATCGGATAGCGTTACAGTGTCCATTATCATACATCTGCCCTGATGAATCGGACAGTGTCCATCGGCATAATACCCCAAAAATAAATAACAAAAAAGTTGAAATATTGTTATACACAAGCAGAAAACCAGCGTGCTGAAGTCTGAAGCAGCAAAAAAAAATATCGAAATGAGAACTCTAGCATTATAAATTTGCAGAGATTTTTCTGTACGGAATTGTCCAGAATTGTAGATCAATGCAACGTCATTTCCGCCAAGCTACAAAGCTTTGAAATACACATAACTGTCATAAAAACAAGATAAGACCAGACACAAAATTGTTTGTTCCGCGTTTCATAACTTATTGTTATCAATAAGAAAAAAAGATTTCAAGAGAAGAATTGCAAAAAACTTGGGCGAGGCCGAGTACTCGCCATTTTAATTTCTAATAATATGTTACCCGGATTAGGTATTACAGATAATTTCGAACAAAAAACAGAGAATTTATTGAAAAATTAAATTACACAAAAAAAAATATTGTACCTAATAATAGGCCACTTGCATCACATTTAAAAAAAAAATCCGGTTTAGACAAATATTCTAAGACACTCTGTATTTTTTAAATTTTTTATCGTATTTTTGAAACCCTGGGGATTTTTTTAAAATTTCAATCCGAAAAAATCAGACCATTTTTTATAAACCAGAAAGACGGGACATCATTTTATAGGTGCGAAAAAACGATAATTACATAGCCGAAAATCATTTAGAAAAAAAAGAACGTTTTCCATACGAATGGCACAGGAGAATAACGAAGCGTACCAAAAATATTACATCTCATAAATATTTTTTTCCTTGATCCATCTTATTGATCACAAATCATTATAATGTACAACGTATATATTTTTCGTTATTTGTTTTTGGGGTGTTATGCCGTGTTGCGCTACCTCCTTCTTTAGCCAACGTTTCGGACATCGTTGCAGTGTCCATCATCAGGGCAGATCCGGCAGATCCGGTAGATGTATATATTACTAAATTCAATGTAATATACTTGTACTTGTAAATTATAATAATAATAATACGAATATTATAAAATTTGAATTTGTTAAAATCAGCACCATAACCATTATACCTCTAAAACACTTACCGACTTCTAAAATGTACGGGGTTCTCTTCAGAACATCTGTCAAAAAGTAAAACCAAATGATAAGTTCGCAGAGAACAAACAATAAATCTAGTGAACGAATTCAAAAAATCAAAGTGATGCCATATAAAAATAAAAAAATCAGTGTGGAATTTTACAAAATGAATAGGAACTCCTCCACACAGCATCCCAGATGACATAGGCCCTGAGGGAAATTATTTTCCTCAGGGCCTCCTGTGTGGAGTTAATGTAAAAAAAAAAAGAAACATTTTCGGGGACGGGACATTTTCATGTAGTGACGTCACGAGCCCAAATAATGGATTTATTTATTTAAAAAAAAAAAAAACTTTACATTTCTAAAAAAATTTACTAACATTTTCGCAATCTTAATAAAAAGATCTATCCACACGATTTTTTCCAAGTCGTTATGAATTCAATGCAAGTGGCCTATTGAATTTACTAAATTTTAAAACTTTACATTGAAGAGATGCAAACCCATTTTTCTAAGCCTAATAAAACGTTATACAATGTCTACGTTTAGTGTAAGACCGAGCCAGAATCGTTGCTTCGTACCAGGCATAAACAGGAGAGAAAAGTTTATGAATCGGATTCAAGCATTTGGAATCCTTATCGTCGATTGTACAATGTACTGTACACGATCACGGATATTCCAAGAAAACCCGTAAAACTGGAGAGGAATATTTAGAGCAAACTTTGCAGCGTAAGTAAATTATTGCTCATGGAAATCCTGTTCTAGATATTTCGATGCAATTTATAATGGTCGTATATCGACCCTCGGATAATATACTTTAGTGAATGCGGTATTTGAAAAGCCAATACTGATGGTACAAAAAATCCCCAATGTTCAGAACGAGTAATTAAAATGGTAAAATATGGGGCTACTCTGTGCATACTTTTCACAGACAGCCCATCAAGATACACGATGATTTTTTTTTAAAAGAAAGACAAACATTCCCGGGTTACGAATAACTCAACAAAGTTTGAAAATCCCCTACTACCACCACAGAAAGCCGAAAATGTTGCTTGTGTTGTGATGGAGGACTTAGCCAGCCGAGGAATCGAACACGCGACGCTTAAGTGGGGACCTAAGCGCTATGCCCACTCAACCACTGACCAACCATTGATATTCAAATAACAAGTATTTTTAAATAAATAAACATCAACGCTATGGAATCATATAAATGTGTGTTCACATATTGGGAAACATCTTCCATTTTTTATATGTGATTACCTCACAAGAGTCCCAGCTGCTGCCGTCTGGAGATAGTGAGACTATGGCATTCCCAATTGGGGTATGGTGTGTGGCCGAAGGCAGTGAGGTGGAGAAGGAGATGGGGAAGAGGAAGGTGGTGAACTACCTGGCAATTCAGATCTAAATGGTTTTCAATTCTAAATGGTGATCTTATACTAGGGCGATACTGAAAGTAACTACAACTCTGGGAGGTGCCGCAAATACACCACGTATTATTTTTAATGAATTAATTGCGAAATAGCACAAATTAATCAAATAAAATTTATTTGCACACGCCGGATTCGATCCCGCGACCTTCTGATCTTTAGATCGTTACCCCTAGACTACAGAGGCCGTCGTAATCGAGAGCTTTTTCTCTTAAAAATCTGTTGCCAATGTATATTCGGGGGTTTAGGATCACAGGGGCCTATCTACAAAAACATAGTTTTGAGATAAACGCCAATAAATTTTTGAATGCTTTGAAACTCTGAAAGTAAAAGGCATTTTAGCAAACAAATATATTTGTCAACGAATATATTATCACACTCTTTGAAAAACATATTTTTAAGTAATTATTAAAGACTTGTGATGATACAAAAAATATATTTGTGAAAAACGACTGAGATATGCCTTTTTGTTCCTAACTATACATCAATACTTGACAAGAGAGTTAAGGATCACAGCGGCATATCTACAGTTTTGATACTTTGAAACTCAGAAATTAAAACACATTATTTAAGTGTAATACTTTTTTTTATCAATAAACATATCGTCACATTTCATAAATTATATATTTTGCACAAAAGAAAAAGATTTTGACAACTAAAAATATAAATTATAAAAATTGATGGATTGCCTTTGCGTTCCTTAATATTCAGCAATACTTTAACAAGGGGTGATTTAGATCACAGGGGCCTTTCAACAAAAATAGTTTTGAGGTGAAGATTCTAGATTCTATCAAACTCAGAAAATATTGCATCTATCAGTACAGCACACTGCATAAAAAACACTTTTTAAAATGATTATCTTAGGCCCGGTACAATTGAATAAATTTATTGAGATATGCCTTTGTGTCTCTCCCTATACAGGGTGTTAAGGGACGTACTTGACTTACTTTAACCAGTGATTCCTGACATTATTTGGAGTAAAAAATGTAAATGAAATTTTGGTCTCCGGTGACATTTTTGATGTTTTTTTTTTTTTTTTTTTCTACAAAAACATAAAAAAATGGTAGTTGTTGAACAGTTGGAGGTGGGGTAAGGGGTTCGTCGGACACCCGGCTGAGTGACCAGTGACGATATGCAGAAGAAATTTTTTTTTGTTTGATTTTGAAGAAAAAAATTTTGAAAAAAAAAAAAAAGTCGTCAAAAAAAGTCACCGGAGACCAAAATTTCATTTACATTTTTTACTCCAAATAATGTCAGGAATCACTGGTTAAAGTAAGTCAAGTACATCCCTTAACACCCTGTATATTTAGCCGTTATTATTATTTACAAACATGTAAACTTCTCTTGATTCCTATTCATGAATAGAGAAATAATATAAATATCATAATTTTAACAAAATCTATGAACTATTAGTATTTTCTAGGCCAGAGCTATTTTACTTTCCTCTTTTTTTTACATTAACTTTACACAGGAGGCCCTGAGGAAAATAACTTCCCTATGTCATCTTTGAAGATGCTGTGTGGAGGGTCTCTTGGAGGAAAGGAAGGAGTGAACACGGGTCTTGAAGAGACCCATGTTGTAGGAGGGAGTGTTCTAAATGCTTTATCAAAATTATATGAAAAATCGATCATGTGTGGATTATTTTTCGGTACCTATTGAAACTATTTGATAATCAGCCAATTAACGTTTTGTTCTTCCCTGAATAACAAGTGTTAGGTCAGTGTGACGCTAGTAATAAGATTTTTGTTTAATGTCACAAAGGCATAACAGGCGATATGCCCTTGTGCTTCTAATTTTATGTACAAATTTCTAGATTTGCTCATCATTATCTCTTAAACGGCTGTATGTTCGAGATAGAGCTTCGTGTCACTAATAGATATGATTATGACATTACCGAAACCAAGCTTAACTCAAACACCAATTTTTGTAGTTAGGCCCCTGTTATCCTAAACCCCCGTATTATGTACGCATAACTAAAAATGCTCCACATTGCTGGTAGATATAACTCCATTAGCAAGCAGTGAAACGGTTACGATCTCCGACATGCTACATTAGACATTTTACAACTAATCCATACCAACTAACCTGCGTGCATCATTATATCGCTGAGTGAAATAAGTCAACCATGTCAGACAAATAACAAGTCCATATTTAAATTTCAAATAATAGGATGGAAGAATCATAAAAAACCCTGCCTCTAACCATTCCGCAAATTTCCGTTCACCGTCCATACCACACATTACCCCTAAAACCTCAAATCAAATCATAAATCGATGAATACACATATCATAATCAGTCCCGAATAACAAATATGAGCCGGCACATTGCAAAATCGGATTCCTGCGTTCGACGAAATGTTTGATTGGTTAGTTCAAAGCACAGGAGACCGAAATGCCGATCCGGGTAGGGCTCTGCAAAGATAAATTACTGCAATCCATCGTGAAATGCGTCGGTACCATCTGAACCCTCAAACAATGCGAGCCACATGGGCTAACTGCTACAATTGTAGGGAGTCATACCATTTGATCAAAGTTACATGATGTATCGAGTTCTATTGAGTTCTGAAAATTGACTTATTTAATTAAAATCGGTGTCAAAGAGAGAAAAGCAGAATAAGTCTACCACCGCAGTTATAATGTCTATGCTATTGAGTTCTGAAAAATAACTTATTTAATTAAAATCGGTGTCAAAGAGAGAAAAGCAGAATAAGTCTACCACCGCAGTTAAAATGTCTATGCTATTGAGTTCTGAAAAATAACCTATTTAATTAAAATCGGTGCCAAAGAGAGAAAAGCAGAATAAGTCTACCACCGCAGTTATAATCTTAAAATAGAAGCTTTATTTTTTTTAGATTAGATTTGTCAAAATAGGGATCAGGGTTTGCAATATTGACAGACCAACTAAACGAAAAAAGCCATTAGAAGTATGAATTTGAAATTGATTCTTCGAAGTGTCGCAAATACTTACATAGCAGCGACACGTTGGACAAACATCTCGATACATCAATAGCCCAACGTAAACCCGATACGTTCTGCCCCCTTACTCCAAGACACCGATAATCCGTCGGTCATGGTGCAAGCGAAGGGTAAGTGGGTTTATAAAAGTGAAGAAGTGTGGTGGAACAAAAAACAAATGAGGATGCAGAATTTATCGCTGTGTGACAAAAGACCGACGGACAACAAAAGTATAAGATGTGGGGGTTCAATTGTGGACAAATTACTGACAGGATAAATTGTTCTACTCGAGGACAACAAATGGACGAAGACAAATGAAGAATTCTCGATTGAAGACCTAAAGCAGGTCGCAGATGCCTGCCTACCTAACATCAGATAAGCTGGTGTAAGACCAAAATAATAGAAAGACCAAGATTCTCGAAATAGAAAGGCCAATGATTACAATTGGACACAAAGTGGCTAGAATGTTGAAGAAAATGGTGATAAAGATGACGATTCTTCAGGAAGGCCACGAGAACGGCGAGTATTAACAAATTAAAAAAACGACTTCAAAAAGTGCATACAAAAGTAAAAAAATAATTTCGTATTCTTCTACAACTTAATAATCAACTTACTTTTTCTACTCATCAATATGTAGGTACGATTGTTATTTTTGGAGTCGGTGTCAGCCAAGGTAGTTTTGTAACTACATACATAGTTATAGGTGAGATGTGCTTGTGCCGCACGCGCGACTTGACTGTCAAGTGAACACGCCGGGCCGGGTACCTTGGCTGACACCGACTCATATTGATGAGTAGAAAAAGTAAGTTGATTATTAAGTTGTAGAAGAATACGAAAATATTTTTTTTACTTTTTAGTGCATTTTTTGAAGTTGTTTTTTTGTTTTGTTAAAATTTTTGTTTATTTTTTGATTTTTAGTGAATCTGAAGTACACTAACTAATTCGATTAAGATTCGGCCGAATATCGTTAATTTGCTATTAAGAATTGGAGAGTTCCGTTACTTTGTCATGGATCCCATAATCAGAACCTAACCAAACTCTCGTCAAACTACCCTTGAAGAACATCCTTTCCAATAAAAAAGAATCATCGAAATCGGTTGGCGTGATATTGAGTTATTCGTCCATTTGTTGGCACATACTTGATGCAATTTTAAGACTTATATGGTTTTCTCATGGATGCCATTGTCAGAACAGGACCAAATTAAAATGGGACCACAAGGGAAGCACCAGCTTTCAAATAAAATCATCAATATCGGTTCACCCAGTCGAAAGTTCTGAGGTAACAAACATTAAAAAAAATACAGTCGAATTGTGAACCTCCTCCTTTTCGAAGTCGTTTAAAAAACGATAAACTATATAAACCTAATACTGCTTTAACAGCTAAGGAACATGCGTAGGACATGTGGGGGTGCGTATAATTAAATCCAATTTACAAATATAGTTAATTGAGTTCGTACCTGCTAGAAGCACAATGTCGTACTTTTCCAATTTGGGGTATTACATACGCTCGGTGGTTGTTCCCAACAGCTCAAGTGAATCAATTAAAAGCGACACCGCGGAACAAGAATTAGCGCTCCGAACCCAATAACCCAGCGAAAGACTAACGAGGTTTGATGGTGGGTGCGTGGAAGGGTAATTGCAATTACCTCGGCAGGCTGCTATTACTTTCGAACGTTAAAAACCACGAGATTTTTACGAAAGGTTTTACGTGGCATCCGATATTGATTTTTGGCGTGGTTGGCAGGTTTGATTAGGTGTATACCGTAGGGATATTTGTGATTATAACTGATCAGGTGAGCAAAACTAACACAGACACAAGATATACATTTTCTAAAGTGTGTCAATGTTATCGATTGTTTTCTGCAATGTGTAGACTGGTTCGACGAAGCCAATATTGTGAAATATCCTACAAAGCGCTATTCTACGAATATCCATATAATTGACGAAACGTCAACTCAAACATAGCTGAAATATGTAGAAAGCCAGGATTCACCGATCCGATCTAAATTACATTCTGAGAATTATCAGTCAGGAATGTCTGAAATTGAATGCCATTTGATTCGAATAGTAGATAGTTATTATTATTACCCAAGAAAACATGAAAATTATTGTCAGTGGAATCTCATCAGATCATTACGCCCCTTGTTCATATCATGTATTTTTTATACTGTCGTCTCAGGTGTTTAATTATTATAATGTAAACTACATCATAGGTTTACCTTCTAATTATATATCCATTAACTGTGGTTAGGTATATAATAATTATCTCCCTTATTATTTTTATCTCCTTCCAACTTATTAATGAACAATTGTTGTCTCTTTCAAAGATTTTGTCTCAGTCTAATGATGTTCTTTTGTAGCATGTAATATTTTTTCTCCCACTGTCTTTCTATACATATAATCGATATCTGTCTTAGTATTTAGTTATTATATCCGGAAGAAGCTTTTTTAAAGTGAAACCGGTCTATATATAAAATAATAAAGATTATTTGTTAAATACGAAATGTTGGTTTTATTTAAAAATAGAATTTTTATTTTAGTAGGTACCTCACAAGAGTCTCAAGTCCCAAATCACAACTACTCCTAACCGCCTGGAGCTAGTGAAACTATGGAATCCCCAATTATTTGGGGTACGACGTGAGGCTGAGGGAAGTGAAGGGAAAAAACTGGGTAATTTCCGATACTATCAGTGTGCACAAATACATTAAAAGGATTTGCCCGTACGTGGGTTGGATTCTTAGGTACCCAAGTCAGTAAAATAGGTATATCGGTAAGCTTGGAATAACGGTTTATATTAAAAATAGCTGTGCTCGTCGAGGAAGGTTGAGAAGCAATGAGAAGTAATGAGAAGTACCTGAATTTAGATTTTTTTAGTATTATTTTATTACCCAAAAGTCTAGAGTAGATACAAACGACATTTCGTTCCTGAGTTATGGTCTTTCTTTTGGGCGAAACAGAGAAGTATAAATGTACCTACCAATATCAATCTATTTTGAGTGCGTTTAATATTGAAAAGGTCAGGCTTCCGCGGCATTCGGAACCCGCTACTTCTTCATTTTTCAAAACCCTTTCCACTATGCCACAGAGCTCGTTAAAGGTCCCTCTGGAGGTGCTAGGGTTATCTATAATATAAAAATGAATCGCTAAATTTGTTGGTAAGCGCAAATCTCGAGAGCGGCTGAACCGATTTCGCTAATTCTTTTTTTAGAATATTCCTTGAAGTTCGAGGATTGTTCTTACGGAGAGAAAAATTAAGAAAATTGCGCAAAAAATTAGATAATAACAGAAAACATCGCACGTTTGACAGTTCGCGTGTTAGAGAATGACATTTTGCAAAACAATGAATGATTGTTCAATCAGGATTCTATTTTTGAAAAGTTGAAAAATTTATTTAAAGTAGGTACTCCCCTAATATTTTGAATCGAATCAAGAATTTCAGATATTTTAAATAGGTACCTATGTCAGGTACCAAATTTAATATACCTACATGAAAAATGGAAATTTGAATAAAAATTGTAAAAGGCGGCACGCGGGCTGTTTAAAAACTGAATGTACTGGGATTGAATATAAGGAACGCGGGTGGAGGGTTGGCGGGACGAGGGAGCGGGAAAGGGAAGAGGGAAGGCGGGGAAGGTGATAGGGAAACGCAGGAGGGGGGAGGGGGGTGGGGGGGGAGGCGGGAGGGGGGGGGAGGGGGGGGGGGGGAGGGGAACTCGGGAATGGGGTTCGCGGGACGGGGAAGGGAGGGAGGAGTGGAGTGAGGAGAGGGAAGGTGGAGGTGACGGAGTGGGAACGCGAGAGGGGAAGAGGACGCAGGAGAAGAAGGGGAGGCGGAAGGGGAACGGGACGAATGGGAAAAGACACTCAGGGAGAAACAATTTCTTTATTAAATGGCATAGCAATGCATGCCGGGACCATATGGGACGCAGGAGGAGGGTTGGCGGGATGAGGGAGCTGGAAAGGGAAGAGGGAAGGCGGGGAAGGTGGAAGGAGAACGCGGGAAGGGAAGGGGAGGTGTGAGGGGGGAGGGGAACTCGGGAGGGGGTTCACGTTACGGGGGAAGGGAAGGGGCGTGGAGTGGAGAGAGGGAAGGTGGAGGTGACGGAGTGGGAACGCGAGAGGGGAAGAGGTCGCAGGAGAAGAAGGGGAGGCGAAAAGGAAACGGGACGAATGGGAAAGGACACTCAGGAAGAAACAATTTCTTTATTAAATGGCATAGCAACGCATGCCGGGACCAGCTAGTATTTTAATAAATATATGTTTATAAAACTCTATCAGTAAGTAATTACGCGAATGAGTTTTGTAATGGAAGAGGATAGTTTAGTACCATTTGCTGCTGATACTGATCAAACCTCGCTGAATATTTTGCAAGTAATTTGATAAGTTATATTAGATTAAAATCGATATAGGGGTAGTGCGCAACACATTTCAAAAATATATTAATTTATATTATAGTAACAAATCGACTGGATACGGTACGTTTGGATCTATTTATAACAAAAACTAATAAGTGACAAAATTTTGGAGGAAAATTATCTTGTATGAGTTTATTTATTGTTATGTTATACGTGGTGGAATTATGTTGTATTAAAATTGAAATTAAAACACTTTTTAACTTATTTCCACTTATTTATTTCACCAGTACCGGTTTCATCCTATTATGGACATCTTCAGGCTGGCAATTGACATTCTTTTGTTACAGAATTTATACAAAATTAGGTAGGTAGGTACACAATGTTAAAGTAGGTACATATGTTTGGGTTATTACGTTACAATTGTTCTTTGGTAAATATGTCATAAATAAGAAATAATAATGTTTACATTGGGAAAAAATATCAAATGAAATAATAATATAAGAATGGTCACCATAGCGGAATAATCGATAATTTAATAAATTAAAAATAATGAATTGTCCTGCATATCACGATTGTGTTCAATAGATCATAACCCCCCCCCCCCCCCCCCCCCTTTTTTTTGATTTGCCCAACTAGTGAGGTGTTCTTTTGTGCAGTTTGATTCTTCTCTTCCGGTTTGCCCTACGTGGTATGCATGACAATTCATTATTTTTAATTTATTAAATTATCGATTATTCTGCTATAGTGACCATTGTTATATTATTATTTCATTTGATATTTTTTCCCAATGTAAACATTATTATTTCTTATTCATGACATATTTACCTTAAAGAACAATTGTAACGTAATAACCCAAACATATGTACCTACTTTAACATTGTGTACCTACCTACCTAATTTTGTATAAATTCTGTAACAAAAGAATGTCAATTGCCAGCCTGAAGATGTGCATAATAGGATGAAACCGGTACTGGTGAAATAAATAAGTGGAAATAAGTTAAAAAGTGTTTTAATTTCAATTTTAAAATTATCTTGAATTGAAAACATATTTTTGTTAAAATAATGGGATTAGTAATAATGTTATTCAAAAAAGTTTTTGGTTGCATGTATTTAAAATACATGGCGGTTGTTTTTTTTTATCATTTTTTTATTTTATCGTTGTTGTTTTTTTATCATTATTTTATAGTTCAAATTGAAAAAAATAAATATCAGAATAAAATTCTTAAATTTACTTAAAAGAATACGTTCAAGATAAGTCATTCAAAATAAGAATTGAGTCTTGGCTAATCCACTGCAAAAATAATGATACATTGTCACCAATTTGATGCTTGAGTAAGTTTTGCTACATTCGTGCTATTTCTATCTATAGTAATAGTAAAAAGACAAATATTTAAACGCTTTGCGAAACGTGGTGTAAATCGTTAACCGCGGTTCAAAAATTATTTATTCTTTCCAAACAGGAAGGTTCCAAAAGTTTACTTTTCATTTCTCAAGTTTCATAGTTTGCGCTATTGTAATGGATGCTCCTGCCTAATTTCAGTGTATTAGAAAATTCCTCTCCCACCATTCTTCCTATTTTTTACAAAACTATGATCTTATAACATGACTAACACAAAAGGCACAACAGTTACTATATGGCATCCGATACGTAAAACTCCACCTAATATAATACAGCCTAAGGCTTATCACACTTTTGAATTACAAATTTGTATACAATTTGATTCATTGTCTTGAATAATATGCGTCCACAAGTCATTTGTCCATGACAAATAACACTGTATTCATTTATGCAATTCAAAGCAAGTTTGGATTAATCAAATAAGGCTCTAATGAAAAGACATTTTCTCTTTATGAAGGAGGGTTCATCAACCGCAATTTCTTTATTATGAATATGCTCCAATGAGAAGGATTAGGTCAGCCTGAATAAATCAAGTAAAATAAATATTTGGTTCATATTCAAGTAAAACTATCTGAATGAACTATTATGGAAAAAATTAACGAACTAACCGTCATGCTATTTCTCCGGCAGATACGACCCCACACAATTTTGACTGCATTCATACATCTTAATAATTTATTCCAACTTTTGACTTAGCCCGACTCGAGTATTTGATTCAATTGATCGTAACCTTGTCTTTACAACTTCATAACATCAGCTCTGTATTCTTTTCATATCTCACACGTTATTCGGTCATACATAGTTGTGTAAAACACGCCTCAGGAATCTCATTTCATACTTACTTTCGTTCTACGCCAGATCCATACTTCACAGTCACACCGTAGTATTGGTATAAAAACTCCGCTGTGGACTATTGGCTTCTTAAGATAACTTAGAATTAGCGAAATTCAACATTATTTCTTGACAGAATTTTTTGTTACTAAGACAACCTTATTGAATTCTACTAATATAATATATGGTTAGAGAATTAGTCTTGAATTGAACGAAATACAATTATTAATACTCACATATACTTTAGTGAGTTTTTAATTTTAAAAAATTGATACCAAGCGTACGTACCCAAATGCTTTGATTATAATTATCACTTACAATAAAATTTACAAGTATTTAAATATGAAAATTAGATCAAACACGCATACAATATCATGTAGATAACAATTCTTGAGTGTTCATTCATGAAATTCGATATGAGTGCGGTGTACAACGCGTGTCCGTATCGAATTCGCACATTTTCAGTCGGCGGCGGCCGATGAGAAATAATATACCTAGTTGCCAGAACGAGAGACGCGGCTTTCGGGCGTCGGTTCGCGTCGCAACTGACTAGAGCCAGACCACGTGGTCTGCCTCTGGTCTGCGGCGGGGGAGGGGGAGAAGGGATAGGGAAGCGCGAGGGGTGGGCGGGGGATGGGTCCGCCGCCGTGGGGTTGGAAAACTCGGGGGATTTTGCAATGCGACAAAAGCTCCCATATTCGCGCAGTCAAACGTTCCCCAGTTCCGGCATTTCTAATGCCCGCCGCTCTCCGCTTGTACACTGTACAACTGTACATGTACGATAATTAAGAAATATCTCGCATTTCATTCATATTGCGTTATAATTAAAAACGTATTAGCGTCGCGGTAGCGCTAATCTCTAATGCTGGAAAAATAATTAAACTTCTCGGTTAAGCAAATGTTTAAACACGGTGTCCGCACCCCTCACTCTACTTGGCAACTAACGGTTTATAGTGACAATGTAACGTAAGCTCATTTATAATCGAACTTAACAAAAATATAGTTGAATCAGTCTGTTCAGGGCGGTGAACTATTGGCGGTAAAAATTGGTCATTTGTTTGTGGCTTTGATCGTGCGTAAAACCGGCGTAATTGCCGGCAAAGCTAGGCCGATGTAAATGTAATGAACGAGATAAAGAAAAGGACGCTTGGTTTGGACATGTAAAGTGAAGTCGTTGGAAGAAATCCAGAAGAATATTTTAGTACTAATGTAAGAGACGATGTATGAATATGCATGCGACCAGGCCAAAATTTTATTCCGTTTTCTTCGTTCTGCCTACGCCTGGGAGATAGTTGAGCAAAATGTCAAACAATACTACTCAAACGTATTAATTACAAGCCATTTTTTATAGTAACAAATGTAATTACGAATTACAATTACTATATTTAGACTGCGTCCAATAAATTATATCTGCCGTATTAATGTAACCAGTTGTGTTATGAACAGGCTGAATGATTTGCACCTAACCAAAGAATACACAAGAAATGCGAAATGGACGTGTTTCGTTATGCATAACGCTCGATTTAATAGTCGAAAGGTACTAAATGGGTGGCGACGTCAGTTTCCATTCAAATCTACATGAAAGGCATTTATATTGGACGGTGTATGTTTATTATCTATTAAGTGCACCTGACTGATAATAAACAATGGCGTATTGTGCATTGTACTGGACCACACGATGTATAAACATCAATATCGAAAATACTTTGATATTGACAAAATATCTCTACACATTATATCTGTCTGTCTGTTCGCGATAAACTCAAAAATTATGGAACGGATTTTAATGCGGTTTTCACCAATACATAGAGTGATTCATGAGGAAGGTTTAGGTATACGTCAAGGTTTTGTGTAAATTGGTTGAAATATATAAAAGAGAATATCTGTATGTGGTGGACGAGCGGGCAGGCAAGCGGGCAGGCAAGCGGGCAGGCAAGCGCCACATCGCGTTTTAAATTATATCAATTTGCACAGGTGAAGTACAGGTAATAAAAAACGACAAGACATAAAAAATAAAAACAAATGAAAAGTACAACAAAATTGTACAAAAAAAAGCCAAAAAATAGCTCGTGTCGAGAGAGTTAAAAGTTATTTTATGCGTGTGGTAATTATTGGAGATGTCCCACATAAGACATAAGGGTGATATGTGACAAATGACTTACTTTAACCAGTGATTCCCGACACTATTTGGAAAAAAAAAGTGAATTTAATTTTGGATAATAGTAACTTTTTTTTTCAACTTAAACGTAAAAAATCAGTGGGCATTAGGACGGAGGGAGGTGTCGGCTCAGCTGAGTGACCAGCGATGACATGTGGAAGAAATTTTTGTTGTATGGTTTTAATGAAAAATTTTTTTAAAAAAAAACATAGAAAAGCCACCGGTGAACAAAATTTTATTTAAGTTTTTTACTCGAAATAATGTCAGAAATCTCCAATGAAATTGAGTCGTGTCCCTTAGCATTCGTTGTTATCGTAATATATAAAATCTAACAGCATCTAAAACAAATTAAAATTCTTCTACCTATTTATTCAGTTCGCAATTGAAGATGTCATTTTTGATGTCGTGTTATTGTAAATATTACAAAGGTATTCGATTTAATGAAAAATTATTAAGGTAGGAACATAATTATCATTGTTTTTATTTTAAAATTGATCAATAATTAAAACTTCTCAAGCAAGCAAAGTTTTCAATTGTATCTTAAGAGATTAAATTTATTAATTGCTTTTAAGTTTTTGTACACCATTATTCCATTTCTCGGCACTGCCCTGTAAAGAATATATATACCACCTCTATGTATGAGGTTGCACAGGCGGCTTGACCCCATTATGCAATGACGAGATCGGTAGACCTGCATTATTTGTTTAACTCATTCATTACAGATACCCACCGAACATATATGAACACATAAAATAAATCTAAATTTAATAAAAGAGGATTTACAAAGTTAAGACTATTTTTAAAAACATTCTTCCATTACCGCGCTACAAATTAAATCTTAACAAAAAATTACAACAGCAGTGAGACGTGATATTGTCTAGAGTCTAGACGTAACATTTTCAAACTAACTTAGTTTAGCAGTCAAAGTTAGTACAACTTTTAAAGGATTCCTTTTCTTCTTTACGTTCTGATTCTCCCAAGTCTCAGGAATAAAGTGAAATGCACTAACACCTCATAACTCATAACTCATAACCAAAGCTCTGTTTAAAATATTATACTTCCATGGTTTTAATATTATTCATTATTCACGTTTTGTGAGTGTCACATTAGTGGTATAAAATATGTTGTTATATAAAATATAGACGTGTTCATGAATTAAATAATTGCATTTTATTTTGCAATACCTAATTTCAATATTTCTACAAATATCTGTCATTTAAAAAAAATCAGATTACAGAAGACGCAACAATCAATCTAGAGGTAAGTACTTCATAAAATTGAAAAGCAATGCAAAATTATACTACGATATACTTAAATATAGTTTTATCAGTTTAGTAATGGGTACAGCTGCGCGAGAATTATTTTTTGGATAAACAACCTCTCTGCGTAGGTCACCCCAAGTGGTTCGCCATGTTTGGTGACTCAGTAGGGATGTCGGGGCGGCGGATGCGTCTGCCACCAACTCTCTGGGAACATCGCCTTGCACTACAGTGGGAGGGTTGGATTCATGCGTTTGTAACTCCTGGGTACACTGACCCCCAGATTCCTATACATCCGACATCATTTTCCTAACCAGAGCTTCTTCTTCTTCCTTTCTTAAAAAGGCCCTCCGCGCAGCAACCCCAAAGATGACGTAGGTCGTGAAAGGAATTATTTTCCTCAAGGCTTTGTGTTTGGAGCTAATTTAAAAAAAGATGCATAAATTTAACAAATTGATCACGTTTTAAGGAACTACAAACACAATATTACCGAATTGATAATAGGGGAACCTTACGATAGAGTAGGACTTGGCTTCAAAACTGGCTAGTGCAGTCCGCACTCTGCAGTTTGAAGAAAGTAAAGCCCCGAGAGGAGGTAAGTATGAATGAAGCGACGTAACGGAGTAGAACGTGGCTTCAAAACAGGCTAGTGCAGTCTGCACTAGCCAGTTTGAAGAAAGTAAAGCGCAGAGAGGAGGTAAGTTTGATTGAAATTAACTAAAACGTGACCCCACTTTAAAATTGAATGATGGAGAAATTCTGCCAAAGCATTCAATCACTTCATTCCGCAAATACCATCGTATGTACAAGCCATAAATAAACTTAATTTATGTTTGGTTAGGTTTGGGAAATATGCTAAACTTTCCCTCAGAGGTAATAATGTGGGACACGCGATTCCAATATTAATCGAGTTCTAATCTTGCTGGCATCGCTAGGCGGGACAATGAAAAACACTAACACACTGAACGGATAATTCCTAGATGTGTGATTTACACAGATTTGAAATAAAACTGATTGGTAGCCAATTAACAGAATATCTTTCTAATCCTAGGCCTCAGGTTTTTACGTTATCTCCATACAGGAGGCCCTGAGGAAAAAATCCCTTAGGGTCCATGTCATCTTTTTGGAGGGTCTTTTTAGGGAAAGGAATGAGAGGAAGTTCAGGGAGGGAAAAAGTTATGAGGGGTGGGTAGGAAATTGGCGGTCCAATGTGTTCAAGAATGACGAACGTATGAATCCATTCCTCCACTGCCGTACAAGGCGATGGGTCGCAAGTTAAGCTGGAAATGTCAAATGTCTCCTGAATCTGTCTCTCCCGATCCGCCCCACCACCCGGTAGGTGGGGCAAAAGCATCCGCCGTCAAGACCTACATGGACCCTGACACCCCTAAGTCACCAAACGTGGCGAACCACTTGGGGTGAACTACGGCGTGTTGGTTATCCAATAAAAGGATCCTGGGGCGGCTCCCATACTCTCCTAAAATTAAGGATAAAAATTAGGTTATTTCAGGCCCACGGACACGCCCACATCACAATTTCTTTGATTTATCTCTTCCACTGACCATTATATACCATAAAACTATGTAGTGTAATAGAAGTGTGTTCTACGGCGATATTAATGGTGAATAGCTCCGTCCTGATACCGCGAAACTTTCCGGCGAATGACCTACAGCATTAGTTGAACATTAAAGCAAAGGCCCGAAATATTATTACGGTCACATATTGATTTGTAATACTAACAAATCTAAATGAAAATATGAAAAAGAACAAGACACAGAAAAGTTAAAAGGTAACGGTCGCCACTCGCAGTTCAACAAAGGACTCGAACCCAGGATCTCTTGAGTCTTACCGTTGGTCAAACGCCATTGAGAACTCGGCCATTGTAAACTCGGCCATTGGGAACTCTTATTTTTAACCCCCCAGGCTTCGACCATACTTTGTCAATGTCAATAAAATTAAATAAATGGAATAATCCTGAACGCTTCCGAAAACTAAAAACAGTTTTTGAAAGGTGTTGAAATACGCTTTCAAACTTTATGATTCGTAACAAAGAGATAATTTTTAAATACAACATTTTTAATGCAAACGTAAAAAGGTTTTAAAAATGGCTCACCTTTAATTTTTTCTAACTCAAATAACTGTTAAATGTATCATAAAGGTTATCGTAAAATAATTTTTATGTGTTTGTAAAAATAATTAAATAATTAATAAAAAATTCACAAACTTTCTTATTTTTTTTTCAAACTGCGAACCGAAACATTGGTTTCATAAAGGTGTACATTTTAATTATTTTACGGTTAATTTTTAGATATGAATTTAAAGCGTGGTTTTTCTCTTTCTAACATAGTTTAGATCATATTTCTAACCATGATAATAAGGGAGGCGCAACGATTTCTGTGATACCTGTATGAGTTGTTCCGAAAACCGAACAAATTAGCCTGAGGGGTTAAGTTACTTTAGTCCATCTCATATTTGCAGTCCCAGTTCCGTTCGCTTTTTCATTTTTCTGTGTCTTGTTCGTTTTCATATTTTCAGTTAGATTTATTGGAATTATCTTCTTCTTCGATGATATATCACATTGTTGAGAATAACCTTGATGTATTACATTAAAAAATTGCAGTTTTCTGTCGGTGGGGAAACTGTTTCGAACGCTAGGAGCGCGGTTTCTGGATAGGGCTAATGAAATTGACAAGAAATAAGAAAGAATGGTAGATATGTTATGTAAAACAAAAAAATCTTGTATCGGGCGCACGAACACGCCCACAACACACATCAGTTGTAAATATGGTTATTATTTCTAGAAAACCGTTTCAGCCCACATCAAATGAATATTCGCGTCTGATTTCGAATAAGGCTCCAAGAGCCATTCCGCTCATAATTTCTTCTGATTTACTCATAGGCCGCTGAAACAGCGAATCAATTATCGCCATGAATATTCCCCGCCTAGACCGGGCTAATAAGTGCGGGAGTGACTTGTCGGGCCAGTTACCGGTGTTACGAGACGTAGTGTAGTTAAATGGCTGTTTCATTAATTTACATATTTATTCCGAAATGACCCGCGATCGGCAACACAGGATTATCTATAAAATTAATATCGCACATCCCATAGAAAAGTGTCGTAAGTCAAAATCATCTATTTTACGTTTTATTTCTGAAAAGCAAGGTGATTGATGATCTATGACCCGCGATCGGCAATACAGGATTATATATACAATTAATATCGCACATCGAAAAGTGTAGTATGTCAAAATCATCTATTTTACGTTTTATTTCTGAAAAGTAAAGTGATTGTGATTATCTATGCCCCACCAAAACCGTATTTAGGTTAGACCACTCCATTTCGGCAAGATGTCGCTAGTATCTCTTTTCGACGGGACCGCTTGTTCATCATTATTTCTTTGTTTTCGCTCTCCTGTAAAATTAACTTTTTGACTAACGACACTTTTCTACAAGATGTGCAAAATTTCGGCACACGCCTAGCTCACATACTGGGTATAGGTATATAGATAAACCTAGGAACATACTCGCTTGTAGGCTACTAAAAACGAGCAATACATAATTAAACTTAACATGGATTCTATTCTGAATTATAACATCTCTTATAGAAAAAAATGACACTCTTGATTGTTGACTAAGAGATATTCCAGCTGTATACCTGATATGATGGTCAGAAGATGAGAAAAAATTGTGCAAATTTCATGACGCCAGAGCTCACCGTTCGAGGGACTTTTTTTAGGGGATTTCCAATTTTTTAATTCACCTTTGATAAACAGATAAACGCTCGTTTAAAATCGGAACAAATCTAGAATTTACTCGGAGTTTAACTCGTACATTTCTTATAGAAAAAAGAGCAAAAACTCGCCGTCTCTGACGGATATGACGGTCGAAAATCTGTGTAATATTTATATGACGCTAGAGTTCATCGTTCGAGGGTTTTTTAGTGGAACTAAGGGGGCATACATTAATTACGTGAGCAGTTTTTCTTCCTATCTAGACCCCCCCCCCCGTTGAGATAAATTTGGGCCACTTCGTATATTCTTTTCAAGATTGAGATTTGAGATTTTGCTGGACCCCCGCCCCACCCCCTTTTGAGCTCACGTAAATAATGTATGCCCTCTAACTGCTTTTACATTCACCCCCATTCAAAGATTCGCTTTTACAGCGATAGGAAAATAACAACTTTGCCAACAGTAGTCAAATTATCAGATAAGAAAAACTTAATATCCTGTACGTGGTCAAAAGAGTTTCTTTAAATAATTTATTCTCATAACCGTAGTCTTCGTTGTCACAAACGTATGAGATATTCTCCTTTTATGACGACATGTACCTGCCCCTATGTAGTTTTGCAAATTATATATTACGAGTAAATACGAGAAAGCGAATTACCCAAGAAATGATCAGGCCAAAGGCGATGGACATGGATTCAACACTATTTGTATTCCAAAGGACTGATGGTGTTCCCCCGAAGGTGTTCTAGAATCTGAAACATGGCCGTGGGTTCTGCCTCAGTCCCGTGGGAGGTGCGAGGAGATATGCTCAGCCAAGATTGATATCTAAATTAAAGCAAATGCCGGATCGAGTCCTGAATCCAAATGTCTAACGTAATTACGGGTGCTCTGGGACACCTCTACAAGAGAACGAATCGGTTATACACCGTGTTCAACAAACGCTAAAACCGCGAAACTTCAAGGGGTGATTCTTGAAAAACTTAACGAAAAACCTAGAGTTTCTTTTATTTCATCGGTGTCGAAATAAAACAAAAACTTTGATTACTTTCTTCAGTTTTGCGGTTTATTAAGAGTTTGCATAAAAGTACCAAATTATATATCTTCGTACTCAGTTGGCTGTGACATAAAGATTCAAAATGTGAGGGTGGTCATTTTGTTTTCCGAAGACGTGCGTCATTCGAAAAAGTAAGGCTACGATTACGGTGGACAATTTTAATTACTTTGTTTTGTAAAGAAATTGCTTTGTTTAAAAACTTTATGAGAATTTTTCATTTGCGAGCAAGCGCGAGCCGAACCACGAATTATGGGAAAGGAAGGAATTTTTAACATATTTTTTTTGTATTTATCTTCTAACTATGTATCTGAATCCTTATATAAATAAATAGAATTTAAATTATCAAGTAGCTCCTTGGACGGCCTCCGTGATTGAGTGGTTATGTTCCTTTTCCACGAATCTGGAGTTCGATGGTTTAAATCCCGTAAATGGTTTAAAGTCTGCAAGTAATTTTTGAAGTAAAAACTTCTTTACGCACGCTTGACTTGGGGAGTAAGCTGGTGAATGCGTGACGAGAGCGTTACGAAAAGTGTGATCGGGCGAGGCGAGATTAATTAAGCAGATTAATTTGCTATTTTACAACTAATTCATTATAAATAATATGTATAGTACAGCGATCGGCAATTGGCGGCCCGCAAATCACATATTCAAACCGCAATAATAACATTTTAAGGGCGCTGTAAAATAAAATTATTAAATTATTAAAATTAAAACTAAGAACTCATAATTGAAATATTATGACTACGTAGTAAACAACTTTTGAATAATTTGGTTAGTTGAGATGTTTCAAAAGATGTAGTTCCGATAGTTTTGAAGTTAACGTCCTCAATGGGAAACAATTATTAATCATTTTGATTTACACAGGACGGGGAGGGGGGGGGGCGGTAACAATGATTGTGTACCATAAATCATGAAGGGCGGTGGAGTTCAAGGACATACGAATTCTAAAATACTTACTATCGACAAGTTCCTATTACATTCGATTATAAATCTCTGATGTTAAAAATGATTAAAACCGGTTTCAGACGACCTCGAAGCATCAAAATGAAATATTTTTTCTTTATATTCAAATCTAAAAAATAATCACAATAAAGTTTAATGGAGGCCCTCAGCACAGGTGAGCTACCCAGTGAGGCCGACATTGCTGAATTGTATTTAAATATGTTAGATATTATGTAAAATAAAATAAATAAATAAATGTACACTTTTATGAAACAAAAGTATCGAATCGCAATTTGAAAACTTTTTTAAAGTGAAACTTCTACAGCCCCGTTGTGATTTGGAATTTGGATGAAACGAATATGACGCGTAACAGCACCTGCGAAGTATCAAACACATATCAAGGCTCCAATTGGTTGAGATATAAAACAGAAACGACGCTAGGTCTGCTGTCATTGGTCGCTTTGATTATGACCTCATTTTTCAAGGCTCCTTGGTTCTTCATTGGTTGAGATTGTTTTGGTAAAGTTTCGCTTCCGCTTTTTGCTTCTGTTAACTGCACTCGAATTTTTTTTAGTAATTATTTTTACATTGAACGACAAAAAAAGTGAGAGGACAATAACTTTTATAACATTTTATTTATGTTTGCATGCCAAATATTAATATTTAAAAAATTACGTGTATTTCAATTATATATATTTTTAAAGCGTAATTCAAATCTTTCAAAAAAGTTTTTAGTTTTCGGATACGTTCAGAAATATTCCATTTACTTGGATTTTATTGCAAAGCGGAAATATTTCGATCTTCCGACAAAATACGGCAGATTTCTGAAGGGTAAAGAAGGGGGAATGGAAGAAATCATAAGCCTGCAGGACATGGCGTCATGTGGGCTGACATTTAAAAAATTACACGACCTGTCGGACGGGTTTGGCGGCGGCGAATCGTGATGGCGGGATCGGGTGAAGATAAAAAAAATGCCCCTAGACGGGCGGCGTGGGAGATGCAATATGCTTTGAAGTCGGAAGTAATACACGAGTCAATGCTTTTTTTTGGGGTATAATTCATTATATTGGGCAGTTGGCAGTTGGCGACTGGCAGTTTATTCAGTGTCATATTATTTTTAGTGACAAATTTATAATAAGGTTATTTACTTATTTCGGATTCATGGAATTTTATTTTTTTATGTGACTTTTTATGCATTAATACTTTTATGATTTTATTCCATTTAGATCAGTTTTATCATATGACAGGTATTTTCATGCTGGTACCATTTATAAATGGTATATTTAGCACCGACGTCATGAATGTGAATGAACGTTATTGGTTTTATTCAATATTGACTTATTTTGTATTATTTTTATAATTACACTTAAACATCTCTTCGGATGTTTATTAACTGAATGTTTTATTAACTGAATCTATAGTTTTTTTTTACATTTTTATTTATATTTGTGTTAATCTTAGTACATTTCATTTTCAAAAGATTTGTATAAAAGAAAAATAAACACATCCCAATTTTCAGTCAAATGCTTCTTATATTTGTTTCTTTCCGAATAGAAAATACTCTCAGTATTGCCCTTGTGAAACACTAGAAAGCAGATTCGAAACGTTGCTTAAAATGACACAAGCCGTGTTTGGTGACCAGATCTAAATGGCTAGATCTGAGTAGTTTCCCATCCACCTTCTCACTATATGCCGTAGCCTCACTGTCTCCGGACTGCCGGGTGCACTTTGAACTCTTGGGTGGTATGCACATTAAAAAAATACATAACTATATTTTTAACGGTATGCATTGCTTAAATTCACGAAAAATTAGGTTTTAACTATTACTCGAGTTAAATATACGAATTAAATATACTTTCAGAATCGCACTGGCGAAGGATAATCGTTCAAAACCGAAAAAGGGCTTTCAATTACGTTTAGAAATTGAAAATTGGTATATCAACGCTTTTCAATAATCATCTACCCATACCTCCAACTATTTCATTCCTTTTCTAAACATTATTCAATATTGTAGATATGCTGCCACAGCTCCACCGGCTCCGGGCAATGTGACGTTTGTGTGGTATTTAACGCAATAAAAAACTTCAAGTATGCGTGTAATCTTTAAGCGCATATTCTCTGTTGGAAAACTCGTGCTAAAGTAGTTTATATTAAAGTTCGTCTTACAAAATACGCACTAAAACATATAAAAAGATTCCCAAAGGAATTCTCAATGATTTATGTTATATCTTAAAGATGAGCTGCATCTTTGCATATTATTAATTAAAAATTTTATACTGACCGATCGTTACACCCGGCAACCTAAAAAAATCATAGTGTGCAATTCACACGCGGTAGAACTGAAACCTTCAGAAAATTAAAGTAGGAAGAGTGGGGAGGCTACGACCGCACTCGAATCGCAGTGCATCCTTTCCTATACATTTGGTCATCTTATTAGTATTTATGTTTTCTTCTTCGGAGGCACTAGATGTCGCTTTATTTTGTGTTTTCTTTTGCCTGTTCATTTTTGAGTGGTTTGAAGATTGGAAACTGATTTTAGAAAAATATTTTTTTTGGATTTCGTAGGATTCGATGCTAAATTTCTGGTCTTTAAGGTTCATCAGGCGCTTTATACCACCACACCAAATTAGACTTGCGTGGTACTGAGGATTTATCGTATTATATTGGAACCGAATATGCTGAATTAAATAAATATTTATTACAAGCAATAATTGTCAGCCTGTAACACTCATTTACATTGAAAAATCTTCCGAGAAAAGATACTTGCCGCCAACGGGACTTGCGGCAAGTATCTTTTCTCGGAAGATTTTTCAATGTAAATAAGTGTTACAGGCTGACAATTATTGCTTGTAATAATTGTTACCCTTTGTGCTATGCATAAAAATTTTGTCTAAACGTTAGTTTATAAATTAAAAAATAATAATTAATATTTAACAAGTATTTCCCCAATAAATGCAGACATAATTTGTCTCGACGCCACCTAGCGAGGGATTTAACACTAACAATGTCTTTCTCGCAAAAATAAAGTTGGTTGTTTTCAGGTGGAAAAAATATAACAAGCAGTAATTGTTGAATGAAACACTAGTATATATTGAATTATTTGGCGGGTATTTGATAAGCCCCCATAGCTCAGTGGTCAGAGCATTCGACCGGCAATCGGAAGGACACGGGTTCAAGTCCCGTTGGCGGCAAGTATCTTTTCTCGGAAGATTTTTCAATGTAAATGAGTGTTACAGGCTGACAATTATTGCTTGTAATAATTGTTACCCTTTGTGCTATGCATAAAAATCTTGTCTAAACGTTAGTTTATAAATTAAAAAAATAATAATAAATAAATATTTTATTGCTATCTCATTCTCTCGCAGATTAAATCATATAGATTGTATGTGTTTGTCTCTATTTAGTGTCGCTGGTTTCCATTTCATCGAGTTTCAATTCTCACCGTTGCTAAAGAAGTTTTCACTTTTAAAAAGGGGGCATTAATTTGCTTCGATCCAATCCGGCAGTTTTCGCGACTCTTCGGAAACATCGTGTAATTGCTAATATTAGCAATAATGCATGATTCAGGAATCCAATTCGGAGTTAAGATCAGCGATGATACTTGGTTTTTAGTATTGCAAGAGCGGATAAATCACCATGTTAAGTTAGCTTGCCGAGAATGGGCAGAATGAGCACGGTGGCATCGCACGACGCGGTGTTTGTGGCGCCACTGAATAAGATAAAGATAGAATTTGATTTGTACAGATTTAAAAGGAAACTGTTGTCGTCAATTTACATTTATTATTCATAGGCGTAAGATTAAAAAAATAAATATATTGTATTTTAAAATGTTTTATTGACTTCAGCAGGAGTAAGGAAAAATAACTTAACTATAAAGATGTGACAGAAAAGTGAGTCGCAGATGGTGGTTTATAGCAAAAAAAAAATAGTTTCCTAATATACTTTTAATCACTTGTTTTAGTAAGGGCTTTCACAAACTTGTGATGTACATAATAATTTAGTGGAACAGAAATCATGAAATAAAATTTGTTATTGAAATTATATAGAACCCGTGCAAAATAATAGTATTATGCTAACATTAGTCATGCAGTTATGTTATTATAGCCGTCTTATAAATATATTCCGTGCAGTTGAACACATTTCTGCGAAACTATTGCCAGCTGCGTGGAATCTAGGTACAAGCGAGTACCTTGGGTATAACTTGAGAAAACCAGAAATATGTCATTTTTAAATCAGATTTTAGACGTATTGACTCTTTTCCACAAAAAAATATAAATTGTTTTCGAAAGATTGTTCTTTTATCTAGTAAATGCATGTTTTAAAATTTGAAAAAAAAAACATTATTTTTAGTATAATAAGGTTATACCATAGGTCATTGGCAGATTTGTTAAATTTTTTAAAAAGATTTTGTATTATACAACACCCATTTCAAATCATTTAATCGTGCAGTAAAATAAATCAATACATTATCCAGTAAATGCATGTTTCAGAATTTTAACTTTAGTTTAAATAAAATCATTAAAAAATATATACGTACATGTGTTTCTTGACGACAATTGGTCCGTTTGTGTATTTATTTGCGCACTTATAAACTAATATATTTCAGATTTTTTACATTCTTATTTTGCTTAGACATTATTGAAAAATGATAAATACTTGTGATCAAAAAATAATTACAAAAAGTACATAATTTTAATAGTTTTATCATCACTCCTTTCCGCATTTTTGGATGTAGGTATAAATAAAATAAAATTTGGAATGAAATAAAATCGATATTGAGTTATAATTTTTAAAAGCTGGTAGGGAGAATAATTAATCTTTCTCATTGGAACCGCCCTGCACGATCGTAAGAACATCTTTCGACGAAATGTGGTTTTTCGGCCGCTGGCTGGTTAAACGCCCTTCATGACTCAGTCGTGATATTATTCCTAAAACACGGACACGCCAATAAAAAAGATAATCGGTTCTAGAAAGAAGTTTGATATTAGAAGGTGTTTGAAAGTGGGGATTCCCAGTGAAAACACCGGACCAAGGAAAATGGATTGGATAGCGTGGAAGAGGATTGGAGCAGGACGGGAAGGACTAAAAAGTGGACACGAATGGCGAAGGACCGAAGCCAGTGGAGTACAATTGTGAAGACCTAGTTTCCAACCCGGGAAGTGGCGCCGTGATAATGAATATAAAATAGAGCTTACTTCTTCTATCTGTAAACCTCTTCGATGTTTCAATTGAATCAGTATCAAGGGAATCACTGGGATATAATATGAGAAATTCAAAGAGAAAGAGCGTTTTAATAAAAAATTACAAGAGTGCATTTCACATGCGGTAGAAGTGAACCCTTCAGAAAACTATTGTAGACGAGAGCGGGGAGACTACAAGGCAGCGCACAAGGAGACCGATTATACTATATTATTCTCTCGCAGGATAAGTTCTATAGATGTATGTTGTCTCTTTTTCGTTTCTTTGAGTTTTAAATTACAACGGCGCTAAAGAAGTTATCACTTCAAAAAAATTGTATGCAGTTCACACGCGGTAGAAGTGAAACCTTCAGAAAACTAAAGTAGACAAGAGTTGGGAGACTACCAAGCACCGCACAAGAGGAGACCGATTATTCTATCTCATTCTCTCACAGGCTAAATCCTATAGATGTATGTGTTTGTCTCTTTTAGTTTCTCCGAGTTTCAAAACACAACGGTGCTAAATAAGTTTTCAAAAACATTAAAATAGTGCTTACTTGTGGCATAAGGTCACGCCCACAACACAATTCTACAGTTCACCTGTTCGGTACGTATCGCAGTCTCCGCGAGTTCGCAGTTCGCAGATACCTGGGACCGGTTTTGTCCGAAACGGAGAACCGCGATGGTATTCTGCTCGCCTGTGCCTTCTTGATGCAATCGCCGGGACATTTCTTTCGCGAGAGAAATTCCGAATTTACCTATAGGCGAACCTGTCGGGGAGGTGACTCATCGCTAATATGGATGATGATTCTAAACAACAACACCAAATCAAACATCAAAGTACACATAAAATAATGAAGAGTTATAAAATTATAGTCTTTAAAACGCTAAAATCGCACGCATTATTCTAACGTAGATAATTGAACACCTCGTTTAAGGTTTTCCTGTGGCGTGTCTTAAGCCTCGATTACATTGAGCGAGTTTACAAGCTACTAGCCGGCAAGGATTTAAAGGCGGGCGAATCGGCGAGTGCGATTATGATGATTACACATAAAACTTTTGAGCTAAAATAACGACTCCCGCGCGAACTAATTCTGTCAACATTTTGTAGAAAACTGAGACATTCGCAGCTAGCTAACCGCTGTTAGCTACTTACCGGCTAGTAGCTTTTAAACTCGATCAATGCACTCGAGGCTTAAGCCGCCGCTACCCGAATTTCTACCGATTTCTTACACATCTCCCTTAAACACTTTAAGTTTTAAAGCTCTTAAAAAATATATGTTATTCTTGAAGATAATATATAGACATTCCCCGTGCCGAAATGCAAATTATATAAAATTCCCTCGTTAGAAAAAAATCGCAAAGTATGCTCCAAAAATTATTATAAACACGTTTGCTTCAGTTATTTTACAAGTCATATGTAGGAAAATATTCACAGTGTTTCTTAAAATGCTGTTTAAGACAACCCCCGCGAGATTTTTCCTCTATTTATTTTTTATTTTTTTATTTTATTTTATTTGTAAGAAACAAACAGCTTATATACATACAATAGACATAAAAATATACACGTTAACTGCAGTGAAGCCAAAAGAGTTTCTTATGCTAATATTGTTTCTAGATGGAGTTTTAATTTATCTTAAGCTAAATTTAGACTTAGGAAGGGGTGAGGAAGGGGAGAGGAGGGGGAGGGGAGGGAGAATATAGGATAAGGATATGAGATGCTCTCGATACCTTGCACACCATTTAAAACAAGTTATGTTTTATTAAACATTTTCACAATTTTCACATCAATTTTGTCGCTTCAAATACTAGCACGCTCCTCTAACATTCGTAATTTCATATCTCTCCACCTTCATCTTTTTGAGCCCGGTTGCGGCGCCTTAACAGATTGTGGAACGAATAATCCAGATCAAGCAGTACTCTGATAGTTGGCGGGCCGCCATCTTGCCATCCGCCGCACATGCTAGCGAGTAGCGAGAAAAGTAGCCCCCCTTTCAACTTTTTTCGTAGATTATTCACAATCTACTAGTTAGCTAGCAATATGATTACACTGTGCGAGTTTACTAGCCGATAGTGAATTCGCCGGTTAGTAGCTTGTAAACTCGCTCAGTGTAATCGAGGCTTTATGAACAATCTATCTACAAACACGGATGTCATTATTACTAATTTTATAAATATTATAAAACTAGAGTTGACACAAGAGTAAACCCCAATAGAGACTTTTAGTACCGAAATATACAACTACCTTTGCTCAAAAGACACCATATCATGAAACTAAACAGTGCCGCACGCATACCACAAACTGCCAATACATACCATACCATTAACTTAAATTATGTATTCCTTCAACTAAAACATCACTGATTATTATTTATTTTACGACTGAATGGCTAACGAGAAAATATCACCTTATTAAATAGAACTTGGTATTTTTATGCGTTGGTAATAGTGCTGTCCTGCACCTTAACTTGTCTTATTTTTTTTAAATATATCTAAACGTTTTTTTAACCAGCTATTTAAAAAATTTACACTATTTTTCTTCTTCTTTTACAAATTACTTACTTTATTAATTCTCCCGCTTCTCATATTTAAATTTAACGCTACCTGATATGTCAAAGATATTGCACTGAAATATTTTTATTGTATATTTCTATCACATGGCCCAGAAAAGATTACATTTAGTGAGGTATGTAGGTAATTAAGCCCACAATTAAATTTTAAGAATTTGTTTAAAGTGAAAACTTTTTTAGCATCGTTGTGATTTGAAACTCATGAACCGAAAAGTAGCGACCCCAGCGACACATACATTTATAGGAATTAGCCTGGGATAATTGACAGCCCTGCCATCGTTGCTACTATTAAACTTCATGTACCGACAAGGAATACTAGACAAAATATAACATTCTTTTGCAACACATACACAACTAACTATCAATCACACTCACTTACCAATAGGATGCATTATTTAGGCAACAAGTTTGGTGGTATTGTAGATGTATTCGATGATTCCCTTTACATTCTAAAATGCAATTTAAACCAACACTTTGTGGAATCCTACAAATTATTGTAACATGGGTATAATATATTTAACGATTTGACTTGTTATTGTTAAATATTACATTGTTTAAAATATTTCACGGTTTTCCACAAGATTATACAAGTGGTTTTTTTTTTCTTTAAAAACTACTTGTATATTGGATAAGTTTTAAGATTTTCACGGCCAAAAGCATTTTCGTTATTTGTTTTTGGGGTGTTATGCTGTGTTGCGCTACCTCCTTCTTTAGCCAACGTTTCGGACATCGTTGCAGTGTCCATCATCAGGGCAGATCCGGTAGATCTACCGGATCTGCCCTGATGATGGACACTGCAACGATGTCCGAAACGTTGGCTAAAGAAGGAGGTAGCGCAACACGGCATAACACCCCAAAAACAAATAACGAAAATACTTGTATATTCTTAAAAGTTTTTTCACTTTTATAACTTTTGGTATAAATTCATTGTATGTGTAATCCTCGATATCTTAAATATTATTTCCTAATCTATGTAAAAGCCCCTACGGGCGTATAACAACAATAAATAAATAAATAAATAAATAATGAGATAGTATAAATCGGACTCCTTTTTGTGCGGCGCTTCGTAGCCCCACCACTCTTGTCTACTTTAGTTTTGAGTGTTTTGCTTCCACCGCGTGTGAATTGCACACAATGTTTTATTTTTCTTCAATAATCGCAAATTCGCATGTTATGGGGTCATTTTAATTAAATGAAAATTACTTCGTAAACACCACTTATTTAAATCAAAATCGTCAACATGTTTTCAAAGCAATGGTATCATTTTCATTTTAGGGAACGTACCCATACTACGTGACCAACTTTTTGCAATTTTTAACCCCCCCCCCCCCCCCCCCCCCGGTGACCAAAAACCTAAGCAACCCGCCGCTCATTTGTATGGAGCGTGACATTTTGAAGACCCCCCCCCCTAAACGTGTCACGTAGTATGGGAACGTTCCCTTATCCTGACGAAAACACAAAAAAAAACAGTAGGTTTCGAGACATCTTGATAATTTTGATTAAGTATGTGATTTATTTTCATGTAGTTGTATTTTTGTTTGTTACACCAAAACCTCGCAGCAACGGAACCCTGGCGATCTTGTAAACGCAACTATTTAAAGCTCGCAATGTCATATTCATCACAAGCTATTAGTCTTTGAAGTTTCCATGGAAAATTACAATTAAACACGTCCATTCGCCAACATGGACAGACTTTTGATGCGACAGGGAGTGCTATTTTTACGTGAATATCGCACAAGAGTTCGGACTGCTTCCAAGAGCTTCTGAAACCTAGGGGATTAAAGCATCTCCAATCAGGGTAGGTATGTTGGGAAGTTGAGAAAGTGGGTAGGGGAAGAGGAACGTTGGAAAGTACCTGGATATTTAGATCCGGTCACCAAACATGACTATATACATTTCATGCAATATTTTGATTCTGGCGGGTGGTCTTTCACTTTGCTGACTTGAAGAGTACCTACCAAAGGCGGGTAGATGAAATAATTCAACAATAACCTAATCCAAGGATAAGAGCCAAAAGTTAAAACTTGCGTGGCGTGGTTTTTGGATTGCTGCTAAGGGAACGTACCCATACTACGTGACACGTTTAGGGGGGGGGGGTCTTCAAAATGTCACGCTCCATACAAATGAGCGGCGGGTTGCTTAGGTTTTTGGTCACCGGGAGGGGGGGGGGGGGGAGTTAAAAATTGCAAAAAATTGGTCGCGTAGTATGGGTACGTTCCCTAAGCTACTTAAATAGGTACAGTCGACATTTCGGACCGGTTGCAGTAGTCATAATCGCGTGCTACGAGGATGACGCTGTGGTCATGACGCTGTTTGAAATATAGCTGCAAGGAAGCAGCTCAAAACGACAAGTAAAAAATGTATGTAAGCCTAATTACTTTCTGCCTACAGTAGGTATTATTTATGTAAGCCCCAGGAAAAAAAGAAATATTCAATATTTAAAAAAATAATCATGTCCTTGAAGAAGCCACTTCTGCGTCATGAAAGTTTAGTCAATAGAATAAATAAGCGAAAATATGAAATTATTGAGAAGGAAATGAAGTTAATATAAAATGTTCCATTTGCGATAAGCGACGTCGGGGAAAATCAGGAAGTTCCTACGCTCCTTCATCGCCGGCTTATGCGAATATTTTTTAATATGTGAGAGACGTGATTCCACTTGTGGAAATTTATTATTTAAAATGGAAATAAAGACTGAAAAAGAATAAGGAAAACACAATTTTTTAAGTAAAAGTCGTTCGAAGAGAACTTGGCGGTTTTCTTTCAATTTGGGAGGCGGCGGTTGATCGCCGCACCGGGAACCATTTATTAGGTAACCTACACCTCTGCTTTAGGTCAAGTGGTTCGCTACGTTTGTTGACTGAGCAGGGGTTCATAGGGTGAGGTTTGTCAGGGTCTTGGCGTTGGATGAATCTGCCCACCAGCTGCGTGGCAGACCGGATCGGGATAGACTGGTTAAGGGAGACCTTTTGACCTCTCCGGCAGGACTCTCTCGGAACATCGCCTTGCACCGAAGTGGGAGGAATGGATTGATATGTCCGTCAATCCTGGAGAAATTATTTTCATTAAGGCCCCCTGAGGCTAACGTAAAAAAAACATGCCGATTTTAAATAAAACTAATTTTATTAAGTAAGGAAAAAGATTAGCTTTCAGGCACACATATATATCCAATCCCCCCCCCCCCCCCCCCCCTACTATACCTGTCAGTATATCCCTTCAGCGGGCAGTACAAATTTAAGAAATTTTATAGTGATTAGTGATAGTTATGTTAGGTTTGCACGTGGGTTTATAAAATAAAAATATATAATCATCCGAATGTCTGAAGCGTAGGTATAAGCGTATAATCATAACGATGAGGTTAAGCATCCTTAAATTTGCATATTTTTCTTTATTAAATTTCTGTGGAAACTCGACTAACCTCAGCTCTTAAAGTCATTTCGATCGTGAGCTATGAAGTTTCAAACTAACTATTTACCCTAAAAATGTTCAAATGTGAAAAGAAAACAATAGGTGTATTGAATCTACGGAGAAGCTGGATAGTAAATGTTAGAACTAAAAAAATTAATTCGGAAAGCATTTTGCTATAATTTATTGTTTAATGTGTTTCGAGCGCGCATAATTTAACCCATCAAGGCACAGGACTTCGCTAATAAATTATCTTCCTGGAAACATTATTATACGTACTAACAATATTCCCCCCGTTAGTTATCTTGTAAACTTGAGGCAACATGACAATGGATATTTGTTACGCAAGCCGCACGCGGAAAAGGCGTCTTAAAACGCAATGCAATTTTCGCCAGAATGTTCGAATCTGTTAGGAGTTTGTAAACTGTTAATGTTTTCACTGAGAGAATATCAAACATTCCAAAGGCTGAACTTGGATTCTGTAGATCCCAAAGACTACGAAGTGCTGGACATCTAGAAAGAATGGTAGCTAACAGGACATCAAAAATCATGATAAATTGGGTGACCCAGTGAAAGTGACCAAGAGGCAGATCGAATACGCGATTTGAGTGATGGATGGAGCACAACTGGAAGGCAAATGGAGATCATTTGTGGAGGCCAAATTCCACCCTGGAATGTATTTAGAGATGCTTATGAGAGCATTACGACTGTAAAACTAATGACATTCATTTCAAATTTTTTGCACGGATAACGTAATTATTGTCAACTTAACATTCTCTTTAGAGGTAATAGGTACCTAAAAAAACAGATTTATTTTGTATTAACTCCACACAGGAGGCAATGAGGAAAAAAACGAGTGTGCTTAGGCCACACGACTGAAGTAAAACTTCTTTAGCTCCATCTTTGTTATGCTCTCTTGCTCCTACAGTGTGATACAGACAATAGGCCTGCACCGAATCTAGTGAACTGAATTATAAAAAAACACTATCTTATTTACTTTACAATTATTTAAAAAAAATACTAGATGTTATATGTTTATAACTAATTCATATTAATTTCTTATAATCAAAATAATAATATTATGTAAATGAAATCCTCAGTACGGGAGATCCCAGAGAGGATATCATTATCTCTGCATGTTACTAAGAAAGGAAGACAATAAATCATTATTATTGTTATTACATACTGTGTCTTAGATATACGAAACGTAACTGGCTATGAGAGAAAGAGAGAAAGAAAATGTGTTCTTGCACCTCTCTCTCTTGCCCCTACAGTAATATACGAAACGTAACTCTCTCTCTTTCTATCTTCACTAACTTATATCTCCCTCTCAACTACCGTTAGCCTCGCTTTTCGTAACGCTCTCGTCACGCATTCACCAGCTTACTCCCTAAGTCAAGCGTGCGTAAAGAAGTTTCACTTCAAAAAATGTGTGCAGTTCACACGCGGTAGAAGTAAAACCTTTAGAAAACAAAAGTAGACAAGAGTGGGGAGGCTACAAAGCACCGCACAAAGAGGAGACCATCGAGTTTCAAATCAGAACGGTGCTATGGAAGTTTTCACTTAATAATTTCTCTTGTGGCCTGTGTCTTCTTTGGGAATTAGCGCGGAGGGTGAAAAGATGCGCGATCACGGATCGCAAACACGGATCATGATCATGTGTTGCAGGATGCAGCAAATACAGAAGCCGGCAAATCGTTCCACAGCCTAGCTATCGAATTTTGGGGTTCCACGGGTATTTCAGTTTCCAACTACCACTAGTAGTGATGGTTAGGGAAAGGTAGCAACTGGATAAATGACATAAACTCCTTATGTAAACATGCAACTAACATTCCTCTTGTACCATAAAAGGCATATCGCTCATGTGAATGACCGAACGGTAACACCCACATCAAAAAGACTCGGCGCCGAATATTTTAACTCACGTCTGTATGGGAAAGATGAAGTGAATGAGTGGCTCGTCAGTTAGTAATGATATTAGTTTCGGCAAATTTATCGATAATACATATTTATGACTACTAAGACACATGCTGGAAATATTTATGGTTTCATTGATATTCAATACACCGATGTATTGAACGATATTATGGAGAAATAGTCTTTTTCTATATCCTGTACCAAAGGGTTTTAAGAACTAAAGATAATCAAACTAATGGTTGAAAGAGAAAACCTTTCTATTTTAGATTTAAAAATGGCTTTTGAGGAAGCCTTGCGAACTTTGAAGTAGTTCATAAATGTGAAATTTAATAAATGGTTTCCACAACAACAATAAAAAAACAATGTAAATAAGAAATTTAAAAAAAACAGAGAGTGCAATTCACACGTGGTAGAAGTGAAACCTTAAAAAAACTAAAGTATGCAAGAGGAGGCTACGAAGCAGCGCACAAATCATACTATCGCATTCTCTCGCAGGCTAAATTCTATAGATGTATGCGTTTGTCTCTTTTTAGTGTCGCTATTTTTCGTTTCATCGATTTTCAAATCAAAACGGTGCTAAAGACGTTTTCACTTCATTCACGGTAAAAGTGAAACCTTCAGAAAACTAAAGTAGACAAGAGTGGGGAGGATACGAAGCATCCTACAAGAGGAGACCGATAGGATACGAAGCACCGCACAAAGAGGAGACCGATTATACAATCTCATTCTCTCGCAGGCTAAATCATATAGATGTGTGTGTTTGTCTCTTTTTAGTGCCGCTATTTTTCGTTTCATCGAGTTTCAAATCACAACTAAAGAAGTTTTCACTTAAAATTAAACCACTTTTAATTTACCCGCAATACGTCTATCGTCAGGACTCTTTAAAGCGTTCGTTCCAATTAAAAATATGTTGCTAACGACAAAATCCAACTTACTGCCAGCAGTCAGACACGAAGAAGCATGCATATATAACGTACCTCACTTCATCCACAATCTACATTCAATGGTACTCGCGGCGAGTCTTATGTGAACACAGGGATTCGAACGATTACTCGCGATCCCGGCCGGCATGTCATTACAGTGGGAAACCTCGAACTGCAGCAGATTCTGCAGATTAGAGAAAATAAATAATATTATACCGCAGATTCACGCTCGCTTACACGAATCTGGCGTATTGAAAACATTACATTGTTCGCTATTGTACGTACGTGTATTATGACAGATAATTTACGAGACGGGCGACGCGCAATTTATTATTGCCCGAAGATTACGGAGGTAGACAAAGGTGTTTGACCCAGGTGCGGGATCTCCGACTAGTGATGGCCCAATCCAAATATCCGAAACATTTTAATAATATTATCTATCATAATACATTTTAATATTATGTTTTTAAACAATCCCTCGGACACGAACGCTGACAATTTGTACGCCTACAAGCAATAATTTCTTTCCGTGGCGAGTCGCATTGACGTCCGCCTTTTATTCGATACTTAATTCGTTGTCAATTACATATATGGGCATGTTTTTTGTTTTAGCGTTTGATCTTCGGTTTCAACTAATTATGTCACCAAAGACCTGTTTCAAGGTAACAAATAATAATAAACAAAAAATAATTTGAAGGGAAAACTTATTTAGCACCGTTGTAATTTGAAAGTCGACGAAACGAAAAAGCTATACTAAAAAGAGGCAAACACATACATCCATAGGAGTTAGCCTGCGAGAGAATGATAGAATAATCGGTCTCCTCTTTGTGCGGTGTTTCGTTGACTCTCCACTCTTGTCCACTTTAGTTTTCTGAAGGTTTTTCTAATTTCTACCGCTTTTGATTTGGAAACTCTGTTTTCTTTTATCTTGGTTTGTGTAGGGATACCTAAGAATTGTGAAAAAAATATAACATAAAATAAAATAACAACGAACGCAGAAAATGATTGCCTTTGATTAATTAAGTTTTAATAAATTTCTTTGGGCTATTTGACCTCCTATTATAAAGCGCCCTTAAAGTAATTTTGAACGAAAATCCGCCATAAAAATCTGATAGTATTAATACCCTAGCGTCCGTAGGGTTGAAATTTAAGAACCCGACTTCGAATACATCTCTGATGCCGCACCTTACGCAAAATCATTTCGTACTTCTTACAAAGCTCAAGCTGTCTCGCCCGCCGCCCGCAGGGCCTATCGGTAACTGCTAATCTTTTATTAATATCACTATGTCTATGTTACTTTACTAGGTATGTACTTACTTATATTTCGGTCGAATCGCATCGTACAGATTCCTTCCGACTTATTTAAAAAAATTCGAATACTTTTTCAAACATTCGAATACACATTTAAAGTATCTTGAGTAGTCCAACGCTATGTACCTATTTTCTAGATTATTTCTCAGGTTGGGCACACCGAGCATTGTTTAGCTAGAATTCCAGCTTGATCGCGAGCACTGGTCCATGACGTGTAGTACTAATTAACTTCTCATCGGATATTCGCCGTATTCCTACACATAAATAATGGCTAATTGAGGAGATTCAGCTGCGCTTTATTGGGACGGGAATCAAATGAGGCAGGGTATTTAGCGGTTAGATTCTTATTCGCCGACATTGAACATTGCAGATCAAGGCCGAGACGAATCACTCAATTTAAACAACATGGGTGCTGTGTTGTGCGAAATGCGTTGCCCAATCGTGTTGACAAGTAAAAAGTAAAAAAAAAGAGCAAGATATAGAAAATATAACAATCGTTTACTTTATCGTGGTAATATTCGTAATCGTGTATAGCAGCCTATCTCCCTTCGACAATTCCTGGTTCTCTCACTACTTTGATTGTTTGAAAGATTTTGTCTGTGGCAACTAATTTGAAACAAACCGATAAAAATCATTATTTCTGTTTCTAATGCCATTTCATTCATATCTCCGCATAAGTACGTAAGTACATAATAATTATATTTTTTCTACCCTTCTTCTCTCTGACTACCTCCAAAACTTAAACCCAGTCATCTTCTTCATCCTGATGATCACTTTGTTTGCCTTATTCGAGTGCTGATAGCCTCCATTCAAAGCTCAGAAAAAACCGCAACTCTGATTTGGATTCCTGGACATGTTGGCGTACCTAGTGGATAACGATTTTGTGAATTCCTTGGCAAAACAAGGAGCGTCCATTCCTATTGTTTCCCTCGTAAACCACATTCCCCTATCTGACATTTTTTCCATCATCAAAGATAGATCCCGCAATGTTTGGGCAGAGTATTGGCACATTGCTAGTCAATCTAAGGGAGCCAGTTATGCCTCAACACAAAGGACATCCAATCAAAACCGTGGTTTCAACAATTCTCCCATTTTTCCAAAAAATAAATGTCTTCACTTAGTCGAATCTTAGTTGAGAATCGGACAATACTTGCCACAGCGAAAAAAAGTAGCTTATATCCGTACTAATATTTGCAATACCTTTTATTAGAAAAATAATTTTTCAGCTTGGCTTTTGTATTTTAGCTCAAATCCAAATTTAAGTATTCTATGTAAAAGGCTGTGCAGCCGTCGCTCTGAAGGGATGAATTTATTATGAATATCACCTAATTGTTTCAAATTATTGACTCTGGTTTGTGAAGCGACCTTTACTTATTATTTTACGTTTTTTGCGTGTTTGACGGGACCATTCGTATTGATCTACAATCGACAAAAAAAAAATTCTGTCCCCAACAAGCAAAACATAAATCTTGCTGGACGTTTGATTTTATCATATAAACTTGAGGTGTGCGTGCGAAAGGCTTACGTTTAAATTAATATATTAAAAGTGTGACACGAACTTTCGAACGAAGAAAATAATATCGGTATTTGAGAATTACAAACCAGCCAACAGACGCCATTTACAATGAATTTTCAACGACCTTTAAAATTTGTAAAAAAAATTAAATAGATGGTGCGCGAGTTTTTGAAAAAATGTGTGAATTGCATCAGCAAGGAGGGAAAGCGGGAGGTGAAGGGGAATCTGCGAGGTGGGATGGGATTCCGGTAAGGGGGAGGGAAACGAGGGAGGGTGGAATTCCCGAGAGGGGGACGAGGAAGGGGGAAGGCAGGGAAGGTGGAAGAGGAACGCGGTAGGGGGGATGGAACTCGGGGGGAGGGTCGCGGGGGGAGGGTCGCGGGACGAGGGGACGTTGAAGTAGTGGTGAGTCGGGGAAGGTGAAAAGGGACGCAGGAGGGGAAGGGGGACGCATGGGAAAGGACACGTAGGGAGAATCAATCTCTTTCTGAGTGGCCTTGCATCGTACGCCGGGTACCTACTTGCTGTTACATAAATAAATCACAAAAGAAAGGTCACCTGGTTCAATTGATAGTGGGATCAGTTACGTTGATCCTACAAACGCCCACATGTAAAGACGAAATCTGAATAAAATAAAAATAGTATTTTCTTTCAGTTCAAAAAATAATAAACAATATCGTCCTGAAATGTGCTTTAGCTGTAGGCGGGCTTTAAGCTTAGGAATAACACAAGCAAGGCTCTTAGCAATTCATTGAAGAGAAAACCAATAGCAAAAAACACAACCTTTAACCCACTGCAGTGAAAATAATTGCCTGCATTTTAAAAGAACTTCGATTTTCACCGCGAGCTTACTTTGAAGTACCTAGGTGAAAGGAGAATATTACGAATAATGATGTCATTTTTTCATAAAACCGATGCATATTTTTTAATAGAACTCCTTACTATTTATTCAGGAGTTTGGCGAAAATGTGATTTACTTTATATTTAATTGTTAATTTTAATCGTGCGGTTGCCATTGTGGCCACTTGGCGTATACAAATCTGTAGAAAAGCACTTCAAAAATATCGTTAAATTATTTATACACGATTAAACACTGACAAAACAGATATGATTTGAGATTTTCACGGCCAAAGTAATATCGTGATTTATTTTTACAGCTTTACAGTTTCCATCATCGGGGCAGATTATTACATCGGGAAACACGATCCAACAAAGCAGTTTATTTATGTAAAATACGGTGAATGAATACAAACTAAAAGTTACATAATACTTTGCTTTCATACAGGAATGTGTATATTATTTAAAAAAAATTTCATTATTTATTTTGTTTTGCTCATAATCTGGTGATGTTATCGTATTACAATTTTACAACAGTTCAGGGAGGTCGTAAGAAGGAACCAGTAGTTATAAGATGTATGACTATATTTTTTTTATTCTATGAAATATTAAAAATTTGTAGCTGTGAAGTTAATTTGAATAAACTTTTGACTTAACTTAGCACCTAAGACGAGAATTACCGCTGATAGCCAGGAAATTACACGTTTTGGACACACATCATCATCATCATCATTAGAAGATGTAATTGGAGTTAATGACAAGAAGGTTTATCATTGTGAGAACAAATCTTGAAGCGGGTTGAACCCCCGCTGGTTGGTTCCGCTTTGAACCACTTAATTATAAAGTTATAAAGCTTCGAATCCCGGCACGCGCAAGTAAATTTTATTTCATAAATTTTATACATAAGATAAATTTAATAATATTCATTTTACAATAAATTCAATAAAAAATAGATTTTGGGTGACCAGATTTGAATACTCAGGTACCCCCCAACCTTCCTCTACCCCAGTTCCTTCCCAACCACAGTATATTCAGCTTTAGAATATACCCACAATTGATGATGCCACAGACTCTCTAGCTCTCTAGACGTTGGAGAGCAGTTGGGGCTCTTGTATGGTTCAAATAAAAAAATCCGTTATAACTTTTATATACGATAAATGTATATGATAAATATTATATGTCATAAAAGATGTATGTATCCTTGTAAAATATATTATGAGTGTGAAGGAAAAACTTTATTTATAAGAATCCAAACATTGCATTGCTTAACCCGTTATTACGTGCGATGAGTAAAAAAGGCCCGGGTCGTTATTAAATCACGATAAAATGATAACTAAAGACGGACTGTTTCAAAAAGTTCTTTTCTGTGTAAGTTCTGTTAATATATAATTATAGGCCAGCTGCTTCATAAAACTGAAATAATCACAGAACGTGAAAATTAACCTTAAACATTTGATGAATTGTTAAAATAAAATTTAACTATTAAACCCGTCCTAAGAGTTTTTCAAAGAAAAAATGATTCTTTTTCTCATCGAAAATCTCTGGTGTTTTTTACCCTTTTTAAGTTAGAAGCGAGCTTTCTTCTTCTTCTTTAACTTTTCTCTGGGTAAATACCGCAGTCAAGTTGTCAATTCGCGAAAATTTAAACTCCTATACATACTTAAGAAGGCAATGCAAAGACTTATCCAGAAAATGTTACATTGATTATGTTAGTTTAATGGAAAAGGAGGTTCGTCATAACGTAAAAAGATTATGGAATTTTTCTAATGCTCAGAGAAAGAATGATTGTAGTTTACCAAATATTATGTATCTTAATAACAAATGTACTGACAGTACCGAAGGCATAGTCAATCTTTTTGCAGATTCATTTAAAAGTGTTTATGACACGGATATTCTTGATAGTGAGATCCCTAAAGATATATCTGTTGAAGAATTGCTTAATTTAAGCCATTGTTTCATTGAAAAATCTGCAATAGAAAAAGGTATAAAAGCATTAGATTCTAATAAATCTGCTGGACCGGATGGTTTTCCTCCAATATATTTAAAATCTTGTATAAACAGTTCGACTTTCCCATTATTCATATTATTTAACAAGTCTTAAGCATCAGGGTGTTTTCCAGATCAGTGGAAAAAAAGCTTTTAAACGCCTATTCACAAAAAAGGTGATAAAAGCGATGTATCAAACTACAGACCAATATGTATATTGTCCGCTATTCCCAAACTCTTTGAATAATTAGTCCTAGATGTCTTTAAAAAACAAATCAATAATATAATTGTCCCCAATCAGCACGGTTTTATCACAGGTAGAAATACTTTAAGTAACTTAATCATTTATGAAAATTATATAACTGATTCCCTTCTCCTTAAGCATCAGGTGGATTCTATATACACTGATTTTTCCAAAGCTTTTGATAAAGTTAGTCGACGCGACGTTAACTTTATCAAATGCTTTGGAAAATTAAAGGAACATTAAAGGAACCTTATTGAACTGGTTTAATAGTTATCTTAGTAAAAGAAAGCTTTGTGTTAAAATTCTGTAGAATCCTATATCTTCGAAGCCACAAGTGGGGTTCCACAAGGATCTCACCTCGGACCAATTCTTTTTTTATTATTTATAATAATAATAATAATAATTGGCTAATTTATATAGCGCCGTTTTCGTGGAAAATCACCTCAAGGGCGCTGTACAAATAAATATATAAAAGAATTAATATTACTGGCTTAAAACTAAGATTTACAATTACAACTAGTGACTTACATCTAAGACTTATAGCTACTTATATTACTGGCTTACAACTAAGATTTACAATTATAACTAGAAGTGACTTACATCTAAGACTTATATCTAGTGACTTATGACTAAGACATATAGATTCTAACCTAAAACTGGTGACTTATTAACACACATATTTACAATTAAGATTAGCGCCAGAAGAAGTAGGAAGTTTTTACATAATATTACAATTCGAGAATACGGGTGCAAAAAGTATAATGAAGGTTAACTGGATTTACGGGAAGGTATAGATATTTTAAATAAATTAATAAATTTAATAGTCGATCTTTACTGAAGAGAATGTATGAGACGATGTATGAATGTGAGTGAGGCAAAGAGTGTGTGCCAAGACCGAGTTGTTTGGCGGTCCGTCCTTTCTGCCTACCCCTGCGGGGAAACGGCGTGATGGTTAGTTAGTTAGTTAGTTAGTTATCTTTACTGCATTAAGGTGATTCATCGCTCAACAGTAAACAGATTGAGGTATCACAGTTAACAGATTACATTAAACAGATTGAGTTAACTATAAACAAAGAGAAAAGAGAAAAAAACTATTAAAAATTGCAAAGTTTAAATAGAATGATGAATTTATGGAAAGGAGTATCGGAAAAAGTGAGTTTTCAGTTTGGATCTAAATTCCGCTGAGTTGGTTATGCATCTCAATTCCATAGGAAGTTTATTCCAAGCTTCGGGGCCGGATACTGCGAATGCACGATCACCAAACTTAGTGTTCGGATTTCACTTAGGTTCTTTCAACCTTCCAATTGCAGAAGATGTCGCTGATCTAAGAGTTGACTGCCTTAGACCAATATTTTCCGGAATGCATAGTTCAGAGATATAGGGAGGAGCCATTTCATTGATAGATTTAAACACCATCCAGCATAACTTGTATTGGATCCTCTCAGGACACTTCAGCCAGTGAAGATTTCGGAGGTGTTCCGAAATGTGCGAAAATTTGGGTACCCCAGTGATAAGTCATGCTGCGGCGTTGAAAACTGATTGTAGTTTGTCAGTTTGACATTTAGGAAGACTTGCATAGATGCCATTGCAGTAATCAAGACGTGATACTATATACGAGTTCACAAGAAGCTTAGTTGCTTCTGTAGAATGACATTGTTAGTATATTTAAAGATGTACAAGTTTTACTCTTCGCTGATGATTTAAAAATATATAAAATGATACGTAGTATAGAGGATTGCCATATTTTACAATCTAATTTAGATAAATTGTTTCATTGGTGTGTGATCAACTCGCTATTTCTTAATATTCAAAAGTGCCAAGTTATTCGTTTTTATAAAATCCAAAGTCACGTAACTTATGAATACTCTTTAAATAATGTAATATTGACACCGGTCACTCAGATCAGGGACTTAGGTGTTATATTTGATGAAAAGTTAACATTTACTTTGCACGTAAATGAAATAACAAATAGAGCAATAAAAATGCTTGGTTTTATATGCAGAACAGCAAGTGATTTTAAGTCACTAGAATGTTTGAAAATATTGTACACTTCTTTAGTAAGAAGCCAGGTAGAGTATAATTCGCCCATTTGGTCCCCATTGTATAAAATACATTCCGATAATATTGAAAGGGTACAGCACAAATTTTTAAGATTTGTTAACTTTAAGCTGAATATTCCAATTCAAAATATTAAATATGTCCTTTTGATGAAACAAGTAAACTTAACTCAAAATGAGTTTTATTAAACTCATTGGGAGTAATGTATTATAAATTTTACGTAATAATTTTGTAATATATTATCTCTTAATAAATAAATAAATAAAATAATTACGCTGTCAGATAGGCGAATCATCTCTGACCTTGTACTATTAAATAAAATCATTAATAATTGCATTGACAACCCTGAAATTCTCGCCAAAATAAAATTTTACGTACCGACCAGAAATACGAGGCAATGTGCTACCTTCTTCTGTGACAATTTTAAAACAAACTATGAGGCTCATACACCTATAAATGGATGACATCATTTTGGTAATAAATTTGGGAATATTGTAGACATTTTTGCAGATTCTGTATTAGTTATAAAAAGAAGTCTTTATAATTACTTTAATGAAATGTATGATTTTGATTTTAATTTTTTACGCACCAGATTTAAATGTCCGGGTTTAATTTTCCCCACAGGAAAAACTAAACCCTTTCACACACTTCCCAAATGATCATCTGGTCAATCCACGTTATGCAATTGCACTATATAAGTATTATAATTACAAAACAATACAAGAACAACATGTCAACCTACCAGAGACCAGATGGGAAAATAATTCACCGACTCCAGATATTTATTTTATTTTTTATTATTATTTTAATCATTATAATTGTGTACTACGTACCTGCCTAACTATTATTATCTGTCCTTGTAAAAGCCCACTAGGGCGTAAATAAATAAATACATAAAAGTAGCCCCTTTATGCGAATATTTTAAAAAGCGTATTTTTCCAAGGTTCAATGTGTTGTCTTTATCCCTCCGGTGTCTGTTCGCAAGGACCGGTGCAGCCTCCCTTTCAAGGGCAAGTCTTTCCAACAGCCCCAACCGGTTCGAGCAGAATTCCCACTTTGAAATTTACCCAGAAACCTTTGTATTAGTTTCAAACTTGGCCTGTTCTAAGAAACTAATCATGCACTGGCTTGTTACGTATTATAGATTTTGTAATCTGCTACGTAATATCAGTATTCATAACATTATAGAGATGTTACTAAGTAATCATCATCACGCCGTTTCTCCGCAGGGATGGGCAGAGAGGACAGGTCGCCAAACAACTCAGTCTTGGCACACACTCTTTGCCTCATTCACACATCCTCTCATATATACTCTTATATTATTTTGACTCTTGACTCAAGAATGGCCCGACTCAAGAATCTGATTCACTTGATCGTATCATGTCTTCCTTGGGCGTCCCCGACTTCTTCTACCATTCACATTTGCGGCATATATTCCCATTCCAATATTTTCTTTGTTCATTCGCTCTGCTCTATGCCCAAACCATCTGAGGGTCTCTTTCTTACTCTTTTCACACTCTTCACGTGATCATATATGGTTTTACCATATATACACGCCTCAGGGATTTAATTTTTACAGCGTTAAGTCTACTTTCATCCTTCCTAGGTATGCCAGTTCCAGATGTTTAATTATATAGTGCTATTATTATTGTTATGTATTAAATCAACGTTTAATTGTATTTATAAAAAAAAACATTTAAAAATAAACCAAAGGATTGTAAAATCGATGAAAATAACAAAAAAAGAGAGATCACACACATAATTACAACTTAATGTTTAGTTCGGACTTAAATTTCGTGATCCAGCATATTGGTAAGATAGTTCAGCACATGGTAAGAATCAGAAGCCTGTGTTGGCGGCCTCGCGTGAAATTACGACAGAATCCTAACTCAGCTAGGATGTATGTATTATCAAGAAAGCATTCACAAGTTTATACGCCATTAAAGCAGAAACGCGATATCTCTCATAGAACTGGGGCTGCAGATACCAGATACCAATCATTCCCGAGATAAATAAACGTTGTCGTTACAATGAAGCGGTATTCTCATAATTAATGAGTCAGAGAATGACTTACGATAATGTCGCCGACAGCAAACAGCAACCACGTCATTACGACAAGAGGAAGGTACATGATAGCTTTTTCGCCTCAAGTGGTAATTATTGATAATCTTCGGGTTGCGATTTTAATGCTGTATTCTGTATTTTCACAAACCAAAGTAAAATGTATCAAAGCTAAAATAGTATCGCAGATAATATTCGTTCAAGAGTTGAAGATAGAAGAGTCAAGTTCTTACACCTCGTCACCGAGACATTATGAGTTATTATGATTATTGAATACACGTTTTCTTTGATAATTAAAATTATTATAAGAGACAGTTAAAAACACCGCACTGAAAATTTATTTTTTAACAATGGTTTCGCGAACTAAAACTGACTCCACGTGAAAATATGAAATAAAGAAGCCGAAGGAATCGGAGTGATCCTGAAAAAATTCATATGATTTTTAACTTATTTAATTCTTGATCAACTCTAAATGTCAACATTATTGTAAGTCTATAAGTGCTTTCAAATTAAAAATTTTAAAAGGGTTAATTTCCATTAGATAAGTATTTTAAAAATCAATATATTAAAAATACTAATTATAAATTATATTTACGGTTTTATCTTCGACTTCGGCTACGGGACGTAAGAGGACGCGGAAACGATATGTAGGTATAAATTGATACATTTCAAAACTTTATGTTCAAATATAATTTTGGTAAGCTTTCGAATTCAATGGATATTACTTAATAGGTACGTATATTTTTAGGAAAAAATCTTTTGATTCATCTTAATAATTAAAAAGGCAGTAATTAAGGCGAACAAAACGTTTTTTTTTTCTAAAAAATATTCGTGAGTGATTTCGTTAGTTTATCATAATTTTAGTAATTCTTTTTCTAATCCTAACGAAAAATTTGAAAAATCTAACATATCAAAATACCTATTCAAGTAAAATTTTTAGAACATCAAACTGAACAATTTATATATGCATGTATTTATAAATCTTTCTATACCCACCCATCACCAAGAATTTTTTAAACCCACAAAAAAAAATATTTTGCACTAATATTTTATTTCTATGTCAAAATTAAATTTCTCTCTAAGAAAAATGGAATTTATTTAAAAAAAAGAGTACCTATTCAACAAACGGGAGAACAAATTTTTTTTCAAATTTCCCTATATTCTGTATGTACTTACAGAAAATAGTATCACGCTAATATTTACGTTTTATTTTAAAAACACTTTGTATCAGTTATATAATGAGATGAGGCTTGATGAGGGTAAGTATTTCAGTTTCCGGAAATGTAAAATAATGTATTATAGATATTGCAAAACGGACAACTGGACATCTTTTCTTTACGCCATGTTTTGATTTAAATACTCACTTATGAACCTATTTTAAAATCGTAGGTTCATAAGGGTTAGGGTGTTTTAAAAATAAAATGTGTACATTAAGCATGTCCCTACTTTCTGTATTACCTAATTTATTATCTAATTAGTAAAATTGTTAAAAATGTTATTCCGCCATAATAAATTGTTCGGTTGAATAACATTTTGGTAATTACTTATCACAAAGTATGTTATTAATACAAACGTTTCGCGTGTCGCAGACATAATATTGTCATTTCAATAATAATTAACAAAACAATACGTTATAATATTGAAGACGCATTACATCCATATATTTGAAAACAATAGAAAATGAAATAAATGTACCTACACATTAATTACTTTGGTAGGTATAAATGGGCTTTAATTTAGATGAATTGAATTGGTAATTTAAAATCAAGCCGGAGTACAGACAGAAGTGACTAATGCTAAATTAAATGAATAATTTTGGATACCCAGTAATGCAAACATTTTAAGAATTCCGAACAACTTTAGTTTGCTGTATGAAAAAAACTTACCAGAGAAACTTTCAAATATTAATCTCGCAGTTTCAAATTGTTAAAGAGTCAAACAAACTATATTCATTCATAAATAAGAAGTAAATATTTAGTGGAAGACACAAAGAAATGAATAACACGGCATGGATCATTCCCCTTGTGTAGGTGGTATACATAGATGTCTCAGAAGGTACGTCAAAATAATAACCTTACAAAGCCAAAGGTTTAAAACTTACCGTGTGAGTCGAATACCTCTAGTAATCCAAAATAACTTCTCTAACACACATTATTGTCACTTTTTATCACATAAAACTGTTTTAACAATTGAACTTAACTACACAAACAAATAATTATATTAATTCGCGTTGAAATAACAACCCTCCGGAACCATGATGGCGTTGGGAAACTTCGGTACTACATGTGTTGCCAGATTAACCGGCGAAACTATTTCACAATACCGAGCGCCGGCAGTACTTGCTTCCCTACTATGTTGCTCTGTGTTGCTTGGTTTCGGCGGGCGTACAACATAAAGCCGCATTTACATTGTTAGCGTCTATGTCCAGAAGACTTTGGTTTTACTTCTGACCAGTAGTCGCACTCTGTGACTACAATGGCAACATTTTAGGTTAATGCTATTTGGCCGGGGCACACGTACACTTCCGACCGCGTGCCTCGCCCCCAGGCTAAAGCGGCATGCGACCCTCCCGCCGAAACGCCGTGTCCGCCTGCCGGCCGACCCCTTGCTCTAAAAAGTCACCCCACTTCCGCGGGCAGGCCAAAGCGCCAGTTTTGACCATAGATTATAGAAATATTATAGAAGCTCCATACAACTGTGCCCTCACGAAGGTGGATGTCTATGGTGTTCGCCAAGCAGCCCGCCGAAACGCCGTGTCCGCCTGCAGGCCGAACAGGTACACTATTTTGGGTAAAAAAGTCGCCACACTTCCGCGGGCAGGCGAAATCGTTGAATGGGTGACCTTGGGCGACCCTCGCGCGGAAGTGTACGTGTAAACTGATTTTCAAGCGTTCGGAGCGAACTGTGGTGTGTCGCGGGACATGTCGTGCAGTTCAAAAGTTTTTGCTACAGTTTTGACCATAACTAAGATGATACCTATCACCAATCACATGCGTGTCAGCTGTCACCTATCAAGTTTTGACAGTTTTAGCGGCGGTGACAAATTATTTATATGAATGAAATTGTAAACCAGTATTTTAATAAAAAAATTACCATATTATCAGTGAGGCTATTTTGATAATGTTTAAAAGGGTGAAGTTAATAATTTTCATATTTTATTATTTTCATTAGAATGATGCCACCAAGTGAATTTACAATAAATTGTAGAATAACTTAAGTGTACTTATTTTACAGTGTTGTATAAATTCAATTACAATGTAATTCTCATCCAAGACAGAAATATTTAGCAGTTTATTATGTGTACTGGCATTATTTAGCGTTGTTTTAACAACTGTGGTAGAGAGAGGTGCATAATTTGTTAGTATGAATATAAATGAAACATTTTGGTTACCTTATAAAACATATTTTTATTTACATACTACTTACATTAAAAAACAGAAGAAATAAACTATAGCTGTGATTACTTATAAATAAGATTGTCTCGGTTACGCTAGGATTTGAAAAACAGATCATACGTTGATATTTTTTTATACTAACTCCACACAGGAGGCCCTGAGGAAAATAATTTCTAAAAGATGCTGTGTGGAAGGTCTTTTTGAGGAGAGGAAGTACTGAACATGGGTCTTGAAGAGACCCAAGTTGTAGGAGGAGGAAGCACGGATGCTCGTTCCACCGCCGAGCTGTTGAACTCAAGAACCAATCGGAAAAATGACTCGTTCTCGTGTGAAATGTCAGGACCGGTCAGTGGCTGAGTTGGCAATCCAACACGCGTCCCACCCGGGCATCGCGTGTTCAATTCTTCGGCTGGCTAAGTCCTCCTTCACGACACAAACAAAATTTTCGGCTGACTGTGTTGGTAGTAGGAGATTTTCAAACATTGTCAGGTTATTCGTAACTCGGGAATGTTTGACTTTCTTTAAAGAAAAAAAACATATCAACCTTGTACATAAAATATAAACTCTATTTTTTTAAAAAGAAAGACAAACATTCCAGGGTTACAAAAAAACCTGACTATTTTGCTTGTGTCGTGATGGAGGACTTAGCCAGCCAAGGAATCAAACAATGGGACTCCTGGACACGAGGCCAACTCAGCCACTAGGTCGGTCATGACATTTGTCACATGAGGAAGGGTCATTTCTATTTCTCGTTCTTGAGTTCAACAGCTCGTCGGTGGACCGATTTGCCAGCCTCTGTATTTCATCCCTACTTATCTCTTCAAGATTCCAAGCCAACTCAGTCACTGACCGGTTGTGGGAACTATGTTGGTGATGCATACAACTCAACTAGCACACTGCAATGATAACACCTCCCATATAAAAATTATAATCTTTTACTATGACGGGAACAGCACTTTCAAATAAATATACAAGGGCGGATTTAGGGGGGGGGGCACGGGTGACCCCCCAAACGGTATTTTTGTGTACTGTGGAGATTCCATCACAGTACAGAAAACTATCTTTATTACTTAAATTTTTCTATTGTTTTAACACTTTCATAAACCTTCCTATACATACTTGAACTTGTTTATTTCTAACAGTAATTGTTGATTTTTTTGCCTGTCCGCCCCTTGTGCCCCCCTCAGAAAAAAATCCCGGATCCGCCCTTGTAAATATATGTGTAATTTAAAACCCCTAAAATTATGAAAAATTGACTACTTAATGGCCTGTATGTCGTAATATAAAATACATATCGATCATTCAGTTCATTGGTCAGACAACTCCGAAAAATCGATATTTAAGTTGAGTATGCAGTTATTTGCAAAAGTGTACCCCCTATCTGGTACAATACTCAGTTTACTCATAAACACCACCAACATCTATTATAATGCACAAAAACTTGTAGTGAATTAAACAAAGTGTTGATGTTTTCTGGGTCGATAGTAGGATATTTCAAAATTTTCTTACTAATGTACCGGACCCGGACCATTATGCCTCCCGGGGTTATTTTGTATTATTTTTAGTATGTAAAACACAGACAAGTGTAAATAATATTTGATTTATAGTGAACATTCAAATGTTCCTTTCCTCATTTTATCTCAAAACTTAGCATTTGGAGATATCTTATTAATTAACTGGATGATCAGTATCTGTTCTAGATATTTTTTACACATTTGGATAAAAAATAATATTCAGTTTGTACGAGTATTTTGGGCTCAAATACAAATTTAAAATTTGTTTGAAAAAGGCTGCGCAGCCTTTCCTCGTTAGACGTCGCGTACGTTTTAATCTACGCATTCACAGATGGCGCACATCAAATTATTTTAGGTTTTTAATACTTTTTGCACGTTTTGCTTTAAAACATTGAGGTGAATTAATCCATTAATTAAACAAACCCAAATCTTTCTTGAAAGATTTGGGTTTGTTTATGGACAAAACTATTTATTTATATTCATATTAAATGTGTTCGGGCGCAAACAATTAATTTACCTTGATATTTTAAATCGTAACGTGCAAACCTAAAATAATTTAATTGGCGCCATTTGTGAATGCGTAAAAATAAATTGTAGAAGAGCTTGTGTGTATTTATTTACTGTAGTTATATCAATTCAATCACAATATAATTCTCACCAAATAAATTTCCTTAAACTTAAAGAAATATTTAACAGCTTAGTAACTGGCACTATTTAGCGTTGTTTTAACAACTGTGGTAGAGAGAGGTGCGTAATTTATTAGTATGAAGATAAATGAAATATTTTTTTATAAAACATATTTTTATTTACATACCACATTAAAAAGTAGCAGAGATAATATAGCTATCATTACTTGTAAAATTAAAGGCTGTCTTAGTCATTTTATTTTTATTAAAGTTTTTATTCCAGCAGGACTGGGAGGATAGTGCAATCCCAGTCTGCCATATTACATAAACATATATATATATAAAATATAATAAATTAAAAATCTAAAAGAAATAAAATGTGCTTACATATTAGGTCGATTCCTAATTGATTAATGCTATGATTTGAAATTTTTTTGCTGGAGGTGAAACAAAGGTGCACCTTTCACATTGAACCTTTGTTTGCTTTGGAACACTTTGCACCTGAGGGAAATGTTCCAGCCAATGTACCTGATACCTTCCACGGGGCGTGGGTGGGACTGGCGTACCCTTCCTGGAGCACTGGAACCCGCCTCCGCAGAGGGGTCCACCTCTACGACGTGCACATGTATCCAGCAATTAACCAGATTAAATACAACTCTCAAGTAGAACCGAACAGATCATATATGATTTTTTTTTACATTAACTCCACACGGGAGGCCCCGAGGAAAATAATATCTAAAAGATGCTGTGTGGAGGGTCTTTTTGAGGAGAAGAAGGAGCATGAGCATAGCCAGGTTTTGATTTAGGGTGGGGAAAAAATAAAAATCTAGAGTAGGTAACAACTTATTCATGCTTAAGGCTTTATGAATGCAGATAATAAGAACTGAAAAAAGGAAAAACCATCCTATGAAGTGCTGTAAATTTGAAAATGCGACTCAGTGGACAATCCCGGAGCTCATGCATCGGCAGGCCAGGCATGGGGCAAACGCTCCACCTTGCCCTACCGTGCCTACGCCCATGGGAAGGAGTGAACATAGCTCTTGTAGGAGGGAGGAAACACAGAGGCCGGCAAATCATTCCACAGCTTAGCTGTCGAACTCAAGACCGAGTCGTAGAAATGGCCCGTTCTCATGTGACAAATGGATTCTAGATCACTAGTAGGATATTTAAAAATGTCATAATAATAAATGTCATACTAATAGACCGTTAAGTCTCCCAGTGTTATTTTACATCATTTTAAGTATTTAAAACAGAGACAAGTGTAATTAATATTTGATTTATGGTGGACATTTGAATATATATTCTCAAAACTTAGGATTTGGAGATGTCTGACTAAATCAACTGGACGATCAATATCTGGACTAGATATTTCATACACATTTGAATAAAAAAATATTACACAATGTCAGTGGAGACTTTGAAATTACGGTTTGGAGGGATACCCTTTATCAACTTTCTAACTACCTTCATCACCTTGCACCGCAGTGGGAGGGATGGATTCATACGACCGTCACTCCTGGACACACTTACCCCCAGATTCCTACCCACCCCTAATACCCTTTTCCTTCCCAGAACTTCCTCTCCTAAAAAGACACTCCTCACAGCATCCCCAAAGATGAAATAGGCCCTGCGGGGAATTATTTTCCCCACCGTCATACCGGGCAGTCTTCTCACCCACATTACTGCCCATGTACATCTCAAAATCATAGACGAGCCCACCTACCTGGCTACTGCCCACTGGCCACACTGTGACTGGCTACCGCTCGGGAGAAGGCTTTGATGCCCCACTCGTGTGACTTATTTTTTATGTATTGCTTCAAATTACTTCTACCTTTGAACAGTATCATGAGCTCGTCTACAGAATTGAACTCCTCAGGTTCCACCTTGACCTTATTTTCATGCGGGGCATTTAACAACGGCCTTATTTTGAATAGTTTGTCGTAATCCTGGCATCCTCTCGGAATCAACGTGTTATTGTTGTTTAAATGAAAATACAACCGCAACTTAGTGAAACGATTTCTAGGCATGACAACTGCGATAAGAGATAGTCTTGTATCGTTTACCCAGTAAAGGTGGAATGCCGGATACTTGAGGATACCCATCATGATGTGCATTCCTAGAAATCAGTTCATTTCGTTGACTGAGATGTTTACGCTAATGCTATTTTTTGTACAGAATACAAATTTGTCTGCTCAACAATATTTTTTATAGTGTTTTCATCTATGAAACATAAAAAATATTGTAGACAGACATATTCAGTGGTGGGTTTGAAAAGGTCACATCACAGTGAGAGTCAACATGCTCGTAATCTTTCTTGATACACCGTAGATCAGCTCTCCGTCCATGGGAAGTTGAGGCTTTACCGGGCTGTCCTAGGGGTACAGTGCAGGACTCTGACTCCCCGCCCTGTGGCTGCTGTCTCTCTTCCAAACTCTATAAATGAAAAAATATTACTTCATAGTTTCATTTAAAACCCAGACATGTTCATCGTTTTATAATAACATCAAACGCAATAATCGCTAGCAATAAGAAATATGTAATGATAAAAGTACTTGATGGATTTCTACCAATGGATCCATTCCAAGAGGCTTGGCTCAATGCATCCCTCTGCAGGATTCTGGAAAACTTCTAAATATTCCACTGGCCAGCCCTCTTCGTCTTCTCCTCCGTCTGACTCCTAGCCTCCTTCCAGTATCATGGTGATCTAATCATGTAACAAATTTCTGATGTTATATAAAAATAAGTTAGATGTAATATATAAATAAGAAGTATTTAAAATAAATGAAGGTAAATATCGGTTCGGACTGGCCACGCTTATTACGAATAATTTTTAGAAAAAAACTTTAGATTCGCCTTAATTACTATAAAAGGAAACTTTGGGGCGGCGGAAAATAATGCATTTTAATTTTCAATTGCATAAAACCAAAATTCGCTTCGCGACTGACACAGAGAAAATCCGCGGCCGTACATGTCACTGTGATGTTGGTATCCTTGATAAATTAACAAGAGCTAATACGACTGTAGCCGACTTCGTGGGATAAGGCGCGTAATTATGAAATTTGTCTAGCGGGCTTGTTTGTGTAACATGGTTTGTGATACAAAAGAAAGTGCCCCTTTATAACGCCTACTCGCGTCAAGTCAAGAAAAACATCCCAGTTTTCAAGTGGCTTAGCGGCTACGCTAGGTTTGTGTAACATGGTTTGTGATTCGCGGTATTTCATGTAGGTATCCCACGAAGTCAGCTACAGTCCATAACAGTGACAGCTACGGCCGCGGATTTTCGCTGCGTCGGTTCGCGAAGTGAATTTTGGTTTTATGCAATTGAAAATTAAAATGCATTATTTTCCGCCGCCCCAAAGCCAAAAAGTTTCCTTTTATAGTAATTAAGGCGAATCTAAAGTTTTTTTCTAAAAATTATTCGTAATATAGCGTGGCCAGTCCGAACCGATAATTACCTAAATGAATATAGGTATATTGAAATAATCAAAATAATATCAAGTAAAACAAACACCAACGACCAATGTGCCAGCTCGGGAACATGAATGTTTTTTCCAAAAACAAAATTAAAAACCAATGTTTTTGAATGGAAATCATATTTATCTATTAGATTAGACATGTAAAATAAAGTAATTATTATTTTCAACTTTATTTTTTACCTATGGTGAAATCCATGTGAAATCCGAGATATGTCAGCTGTCAAGCGTCAAACAAGCGTTTCGAATTCGAAGACAGTAATATTTTGTGTTGCCAGTACGCGATTGTTATCTTTCTCAAGCTATACGCAAAATACGGGGCTATTTGTTTCATACATAAAAATGGATTGAAAAACTATTATACAGTGTAAAACATTTGATGTAAATTACTAAAATTCACAATTTTGGAAACTAAACGTAAACTACTAAGTGTTTTTTTGAAATGAAAACTTCGTCAGCACGGCAAGCTTCACAAGCCTACTTACAATTAATGCAAAAAAAACAGTTTATATTCCTTTCTCAATAAATGAATTCAAAACTTACCCCAACATTAATATGTAAACAAAAAATGTAAGAAAAAAGTCTGTAATAATTCATGTACCATATTAAACCATACAACTAAAATAAAGTACCTCGGTGTAATAGAGAACTCCAGTCCATTTTTTAAATGAATAATGACCTTCTGACTTAAATAACTTCATATATTTTTTTAGAGTTTGTTTTAATAGTTAAAATAATTTTAAACGTTTTAATTTTTCAAGATCCCCTGAAAAACACCGCACTTATAGTGAATCGTGTGACGTCATCACTCCTGAAAAGTTTTTCAACATGTGTTCATTTTGTATGACGGTTATACGGAAGAAAGTATGGTACTATTCGATAAGTTAGAACATTATTTAGGTGGAATTATTTATTTATTATATTACTAGCTTTTTCCTGCGGCTTCGCGCGCATGGTGTAAGGGGGGTTCCCACTTCGCCTCTTCCACCTCCCCCCTCTCACCGCCCTCCCTCCCCCCACCAATCACTAATTCATTATGGAATCATTGGATGGAGAAGTGCATAGGAGAAAATTGTAAGTCCTGTAAAAGTGGTACAAAAATTATTTCTTTAAGTAATTTTGAAAAGACAACCTACATTCCCTTCAGCATATTTTTTTTCAAAATGTAAGACCTCCATAAAAAAGATTCAATATTACAAATAATATTCAAAGAAAATTAAATAGATTTTTTTAACTTATCTCATCATTAAGGCATAAATTTAACATCCAAATTCCTCTATTTTCAACACAACAAATGTACAATAATTATATTTACAAAGACATCAAATATTTGAATAGTCTTCCCGAAGAAGTAAAAAAAATAACAGATTTCGTATCATTCAAGAAAAATGAAAAATTATTCTTTTAAAAAAATAACAACCATAACATCATCAATCAAAATGTTATAACTTCATTTCATGCCATATTAAAATTACGTCACAATATCCTAGTACGTAAGATTATATTTATTGTACACTCTTTGTAAAATTATGTAATAATAATGAAATAATTATGAAATAACTCCTACGCCAAGCGCAAGAGCTAGCACTCTTAATTGGCTTAGACATTTGTTAAAATATGTATTTCACTCAGTGGCGTAGCGTGGGTTTCGGCCGCCCGGGGCGGAGGAAAATTTCCCCCCCCCCCCAACTTCTTCCTTCAAATTTTTTAAAAATCACTTTTGACGAGTATTCTTTCAACGAAAATCATGTTTATAAATTCTACTCCAAAGTTGATTTATTGATACTACGTTAGAGTCCCCAAATAATAGTTACACACGCAACAAACAATTTCTCAGAATTTTACAGCATTATGTAACTCAAATGTAAAACTTCACTCGATGCACGATGAATCTGCAACTCGTTATTCAATTTATCGTTACATTCTGAACACAAAACCAGTTTGAATGCGGTGAATCAAATCTACACTCAGAACATGAAAATGGTTTTACTTTGATTCTGGTATTAAATAAATGGTCTGCAAATAGAATTTTACTGCACATCGAATAACAGACTGCTTTCCTTTGAAATGTGTCAGCAGATGAATCCAACTGGAATTTTACATTCTGTACTGGTTTAAATTAAATCTGTAGCTGGCGAATTTAAACTAAACTCAGAAGATGAAAATGGTTTTCCTTTAATTCTTGCCGCACATACATAGTCTGCAAATAGAACATTATACCTGAACTTCAAATAAGAGGATGTTTTCCTTTGAAATGTGCCAACATACAGATGAATCCACAACTGGAAATTTACGTTCTCAACACAAAATGGGTTTGAATTAAGTCTGTATGCGGCGAATTAAAAGTACACTCAGAACATGATAATGGTTTTTCTCTGATTCTGGCAGCAGGTACAGGATACAGAGTCTGCAACTAGAATTTTATAACTGAATTTCGAATAAGATAATATTTTGCTTTGAATCGTGTCAGCAGCTGAATCCTCAAATGGAGTATTACATTCTGAAAACTGGTTTAACCCTTCGAATAATAAGAAAACCAATCACTCAACATGGACATCGCATTGGGCAACCAAGACCTGCCGTTTGTATTTTTCCAACGGATGCGGACGCCGCCAAGGACTCTGACCATACCAAAAAAATCATTGAGTACATAATTCGTCCATCTGAACTAGGCATTCGGGTAACGGGAATAAAAAAAATTAGAAATAAAGGTATTTTAATAAACACGGCAACCGCGGGTGAACAGCAAAAATTACTGAATGCACCCTGCTTCGACAAATCGAGCAAACTTAAGGCCCGACTACCAACTAAGCGACTACCGAGAATAATTTTCTTTAATTTTCCCGAGACCTGGCTGATGAAGAATTTTTAAGAATGGCTCTAACGGGTGTTCCCAACATTGACGACACTTGGCTGGCGCTCGAACAGGAAACACCTGTCATCGCATTTATGCAGTACCCGCTACCGTGCGTAAATTTCTAGTCGAACAAGAGAAGGTATTTGTATGCTGGACTGTTTGCCGCGTCAGAGACTTCATTGGCCTTACTGTCTGTGCTAAATGTCATATGATTGGTCACTCTTACAAATATTGTAGAGATACCAAACCAACATGTGGACACTGTGCCCAACAGAATCACACCGGTGAGGCTTGCCCAAATTCCACCACCAAACCAGTTTGCGCAACATGCACCAGATTTGGAAAGCCTGCTGATCACTCAACTGGAGACAGGGACAACTGCCCGGCCTACATAGCTGCCCTCAAGAAAGACCTCACTACAATAAACTATGGAGTGTAATAGACACGAACGCAAGTGCTTAACTATCGATGAGTATACTCCTGTGAATAGCTGTCTTCGAATAATGTACATGAACGCGAGAAGCATCCGGAACAAACTTGATGAAATTGAAGAAAAACTCAGAGGATTACGCGATATTGTTCATGTCCTTGTCATCACTGAAACATGGCTTGATGTTGGAGAAGAAAAGTTTTTTGGATTAAAAGGCTACAAATTGTGCGTTTGCTTCTCGCCCCAAGGAGGCAGGAGGTGGTGTAGCCATATATGTACTGGATTCTATGAAGTTCTCCATCATTGATAAATTTTCCAACGAAAATTCATTTTTAGGTATAAGTGTATGTAGCAAGGATAGAAAACCGGTTAACATTTATGCCATCTATCGGAAACCTAACCCTAATATACATGATTTCCTGATACATTTGGAAAAAATACTAGACAAAAGCAGACAAGATACATTAATACTCGGAGACTTTAATATTGACACTACCATAAACACATCCTCTTCTTTAAATTACCTCAACACATTAGAAACAAACAATTTCTCAATACAAAACAAATCATTTCCCACTAGAGTCACTAACACAAGCAGCACCCTCATAGATCACATCATATCAAATAGACTAAACATTCCAATTACCATATCGAACATAGATGACTCACTTAGTGACCATAACATTCTTATTATTGATTTCAAGAATAACCTAAAAATATGGTCTAATAATAGGAACAAGCCACGCCTTACAAAACCTATCATCAACAATATGGCAGTAAAATCTTATCTTGCAGCTAACAAATTTACCATCAACTCAACCAAACAAGAAGACAATTATAAAGATTTTAACGATTATGTCAAAAATGCAATAGAAGCAGGTAAAACGACACCTAAAGTGAAAATAGCTAATTGACAACATTTAAATACACCGTGGTTCGATTCTAAACTGAATTCGCTGATCAAAGAAAGAAAACCAGCTTCACAAGCAGTGGAAACAAGACCTAGGAAATATGTCTCTTGTAGTCCATAAAAATAAACTGAGAAACTTAATAACTAATTATAGGAGAAGTTTGAAAAACAAATATTATGCCAATAGCCTTCAACAAAACCTGAATAACCCTAGAAAAACTTGGAAAACCATTAACTCAATTTTATCTAACCGCACATAAACCCTCCAACACCATCGAATCTCTCATCGTATATAATTGTGAGCTTAGGGGACCCAGTGAAATAGCTTCAGCATTTAATGAATTTTTCCTATCAGTTGGAGAAAATTTGGCAGCTGCCATTCCATAATTCCCGGATGACTGTAATAATATATATGTAGAAGCAAAGGCAAGTCAATCCTTATATATGGCTAGGACAAATAAGGCTGAGGTATTAAGGATCATCTCGAAACTTAGGTCGAATGCAGCGGCAGGTATCGATGGAGTAACCCCGTACATCCTTAAAACCTGTAAAGAAGAACTAGCTGAGCACCTAGCGCAACTTATCAATTCCTCTATAGGCTCGGGAGTATTCCCAAATCAATTAAAGCTAGCAAAAATTATACCAATTTATAAAGAAGGCTGCAAAAAATGTATTTCTAACTATCGCCCAATATCGGTTTTATCAGTATTTTCAAAGGTGTTCGAGACTATTATCAAGGATAGACTTCTAAAATACATCTCTAACAACAATATCCTAACACCACAGCAATATGGCTTTCGAAAAAACTCCAGTACCCAATGTGCCACCTTCGATTTCATCTCGAACATTCAGCAGTATATAGACCAGGGCGAATATGTAGCAGCTATTTTTATAGATCTAAAAAAAGCCTTTGATACAGTAGATCATGAAATACTCCTACAAAAAATGGAACATTTGGGTATAGTCGGAAAATCTTATCCTATCGTGGAACTCCCATGTTGAATATGTTAAATCCAAAATTTCCCCGATAACTGGTGTACTCTATCGAATTCAAGATGTCCTCCCCACAGCTTTACTGCGTGCCACATATTATACTCTGATCCACTCTCACCTAAGTTATCTGGTTAGTATCTGGGGCACCATTACTAAGAAACAAATATCTGAAATACAAGTAATCCAAAATAGAGCCATAAGAAATATATACCATCTACCATGGGATACGCATGTCAAAGACATATACTCACTGACACAAATTCTTCCCTTTACCATTCTGCCAAAATATAGCATCACCACTGCCATCCTACAAATAATTCAACACTCGTCACACACCACCACTAAACCAGCCTTTAATTCCGATATACACCAGCACAAAACACGATCACAAAATCAAATACACCTATCGTCATCTACACACACAACGAAATTTGGAATTAACTCCTTACAATACATCGCACATACGCAATACAACGCATTACCTAATGTCCTAAAACTACCAGAATCAAACAAAAAAATATTGGCAAAGGCTCTAAAAGGATATTTTCTCAGCAACTTTATTAACCAGTGACGAATTTATCTGTCTTCCTTTGTAACTCTTGTATATTCTTCAATTACCTGTATCAAGTGTGTCTAGTCCATTTAAAAATCTATGTATTGTTCATTGATTTCCGTGTTCTTATGTAAAAATAATTTTCCTTTAGATGTATAATGTTGTCCTTCCCGAAATGAGTTTTATTAAACTCATTGGGAGTAATGTATTATAAATTTTATGTAATAATTTTGTAATATATTATCGCTAATAAATAAAAAAATAAATAAATAAAAAATATCTGTAAACTTTTGCTTGTCAATGTTTGTGTACGAAATTTCCGGTTCTTCCCATGTATTTTAAATGTTCCTTTTTATTGTTTTTTTTTATCCTTTTGCAAAATTGAAAACAAAATTGTTCTTAAATTTAGATATAATAATTTTTCCTGATGTGCTTATTAGAACATTATTGTTTTTAAATATTAAAATTTTGATATTGAAAATGTGGATTGGCTCAAAAATACACGCCTGGAATATTCGAATTAAAGTACCTAATAGAATAAACTTAAAATTTTAAATACAGATTCCTTTTTTTTTAAATGTAATAAAACTGTATCTTAACTATTTATCGCAATCACAAATTTATTTTAATTAAATATGTGGGAAATAATTTCACAATTTTATTTTAAAATTAAATGTGTGGGACAATTTGTGTCTCCTGTGATTAGACGGGTTAAATTAAATATATATTTGGCGAATTAAAACTACACTCAGAATATGAAAATGGTTTCTCTTTGATATTGGCAGCACATACATAGTCTGCAACTAGAATTTTATAACTGCACTTCGAATAAAATAACGGTCTCTTTCGAAATGTATCAGCAGATGAATACACAAATGAAATTAATTCGTTAATACATTCTGAACACAATTCTGGTTTTAATTAAGAATGAACCTGTTTGCGAGTTATCAGCTTTAATTAATATTACTCTCATAATATGCGTACGGTTTTCCTGTGAATTGTGAAATTTGCAGCTTAAAAAAATATAATTATTGATATTTTTAATAAATAATAATAACAATTGTTGGATTCGTAAACGAAAGTATCGTAGAACATTTTTAAATGATGATTTGAAATGGTTTAAGATTTTCCAAGATAATATTATTATTTATTGTGAAAATTTGCCGCCCCCCCCCACGCTACGCCACTGATTTCACTATTAGTCCAGTCAATGAATGGTCCAAAAGGAGGTGTAGAGTGCGTGAGCAGGAACCTAAGCAATTCCTTCAGAAAGTTGATCAGTGTGCTTAGGGTGTGAACATACTAAAAGTCCTGACATCTAGGTGGTGAGCTAGAGGGGGAGGGCGGGGGAGAAGGTCGCAATTTTCGGGTTTCCGCTTATATCCCGAAAACGGGGCGTCGCAGAGGAAAATTTTCTCATATTAAGTAAAAGCTCATAAAATTATCTACAACTTTTATTCCATACGTAATTTTCGAAATCCTAGCTGTTTTTGAGTTACACGCTCCACAAATGTAGATATTTTCGAAAAAAAATCATTTTACTTCACATTTTTCATCAAAAATTCCTTCATATCGTCTAAAATATCCATCAAAGAAAGAAATTTATTTTAAAGAAGTCTAGAGAATTTAATTGCCTTTTTTTTATATATATATATATATATATATATATATATATATATACATATGCAAATTAATCTTCAACCAGTAAATATTTACATCAAATTTTAAGTTTTTCAGTAAAATGTCATAATTTAAAAAACAAGCGGTTTTCATATTATTGCTGAAACACTACTTTTGTTTGTAACAGAATTTGGGACTTATAATAATAATATGAACATTTATTCATCAGTACATATTTTTCAATGTACATTTTTTTCTTTGATTCTGTTTTTGAAAAGGTCACTGCTCAGCTATAATTCAGGATTTCTCGAGGTGATGGGTTGAGGGATTCTGGCTGGAGAGGTCAAAAGACCTTCTTATAGGGATGGACGATATATATCGTTGTATTGTAAACACTCGATGTATAGTAACGATTCATCGTATTGAACCGATGTATTGTTAATACTTCAAAATCGAATATATATCGATGTGTTTTATTCGCAAATAATACACAAACTATGAGATGAGACTACACATATAAAACTTTTATTTTATCTTTTATCAAAATTAATTTACAGAAATCTATTTTCAATTAAATATTAAGATTAAAATATAAATATCAATAATAATTAATGAAATAATTAAAAACACTTTGTTTTTACCACAATAAACTTTATTTAAAAGTCAACATGTTTCAGGAACGATGTTCCCTTCATCAGGACATAAAATGTACTAAATACTAAATGATCAAACATAGAACGGCGTGGGTAGAAATGGAAGTAGTGGGGGAGGAGAAAGGTGGAAAGGGGAGGTGCTTAGAAGATCAACAAGAGGGAGGGGGGGGGGGGGGGGAAAGGGGGTGCTTAGAAGAACAAAGACAAAAAATTACAATGGAAATATGTTTAAGATAGGTAATAATAATTACAATAATAATAATAGGTATGGTAATAATAGTTCAATAATAATTACAAAAAATTACGGTACCTAGAGTAGGTGCCTTACGAAAGTTACTTACATGGTTATATTCAAATCATTTTATTAATTTATTCATATTATTATTAAATAAAACGACGTCGTGAACCCGTAGTCCCGTACTAAAGTTCAAAATTTCAAGAACTACATTCCTGAATTCGGGATTTCACTCACGCGGGGGGCAAACAACTTTGCATGGGGCAAACAATAAACAAATAATATCCACTCAAAAGTAGATCATTTGGCGACCGCTAAAATACAATGTCTTGTTCGATATGGTTTTTTGAGAAAACCGTGGAGGTATAAACGACCCAAAAAACCACGCATCTGGTAACACTGAATGGCAGATAAATTAATTCTTGAATAAAATCAGTCAGCAAATAGCCATAAACAAACAAAAAAAGTCAAATACATCTCGCGCGGCACCCGCTCCAACCCTTACGTGTGAACGCTCAACGGGCCAAACGCTGATACGAACTGGCGAGTGACTGGAGCGTTTCGCCTGCGAGTCGATCGCGTTTACACGTACGTTTCCGCCAACGATTCGGAGCGAAGTGTGCTGAGACTCGCAGGCCAAACTCTGCGTGTAAACCCCGCTATTGGTTGTTCAAAACAAAGCTTGGTGCACACTTGTGCTAAGATCTTAAACAGCCGATCTTCGGTCGGCGGGTGATCTTAGTTAGCCAGAGAAAGGTTACTAAAAACGGTTTATTAATGCCTCGGAAGAAACTTTTGGAAACTTAAAATAATTAAACAAACTTCATAATAACGAAAGAAAAACATGAATTTTGAGTACTGTTGTAAAACGACTTTTTTAATGTTATAACATTTATGGCAATGATATTCTGTGCAAATTTCTTGCCTTATTGATTAAATCCTAACTTAAAGCAGTTCTTGGTATACAAAAGCGGAATGAAAAACTGAACCAAAAATGCAACGGGACAAAAACGAGTTTACAATAAAATTAACACTTTTTTTTAATAACGACAACTATACAATATTCTTTGTACGTTGAATAAAGTGCACTTCTAGTGTAGTACTCAAAGCATTTATATTTTTATTTCACCTCTTAAGAATCAGAATTTGGGATTGCCAAGAATATTCACCTTTGTAAAATTCCTTTGTCACCATTATCAGGTATTATAAAACAAGTGGGGCCACGTAATGCTATATAGATTTATTACATATTTTCCACACTTAAAGTTTTATAGCTCTTAAAAAAATATATTTTATACTTGAAGATAATATATATAAATATATCTACATTCCCCACGCCGGAACGTCAATTGTATGAAATTCCCTCGATAGAAAAAAATCACAAAACTCTCCGAAAATTATTATAAACACGTTTTTTTCAGATAAGTTTTAAGATTTTCACGGCCAAAAGCATTTTCGTTATTTGTTTTTGGGGTGTTATGCCGTGTTGCGCTACCTCCTTCTTTAGCTAAAGAAGGAGGTAGCGCAACACGGCATAACACCCCAAAAACAAATAACGAAAACGTTTTTTTCAGTTATTTTACAAGTTACATGTATGAAAAATTTCAGTGTTTTTTAAAATTATATTTTAGGCAATTCCCTCGAGATTTTTGCTCTATTTTAAACGAGTCATGTTTTATTAAACGTTTTCACAATTTTCGCTTAAATATTATCGTTTTTAATGTTAGCGCGCTCTCTCTAAAATATTTACATATCTCATATTTACATTTACATATCTCTCCATGTTCTTCTTTTTGATCGGATATACCGCACCTTAAATAACTGTCACCAAATGACGCTTAATCATATACCTAACTCGTTTCCTCCTTTCCTTTGTCAGACATACTATAAAACACAAATAAACCAATCAATCATAAAATAAGCAGATTCTGAAAATGAGAACTAACAATAGCGGGGTTTACACGCAGAGTTTGGCCTGCGAGTCTCAGCACACTTCGCTCCGAATTGTTGGCGGAAACGTACGTGTAAACGCGATCGACTCGCAGGTGAAACGCTCCAGTCACTCGCCAGTTCGTATCAGCGTTTGGCCCGTTGAGCGTTCACACGTAAGGGTTGGAGCGGGTGCCGCACGAGATGTATTTGACTTTTTTTGTTTGTTTATGGCTATTTGCTGACTGATTTTATTCAATAATTAATTTATCTGCCATTCAGTGTTACCAGATGCGTGGTTTTTTGGGTCGTTTATACCTCCACGGTTCTCTCAAAAAACCATATCGAACAAGACATTGTATTTTAGCGGTCGCCAAATGATCTACTTTTGAGTGGATATTATTTGTTTATTGTTTGCATGGGTCGCGTGAGTGAAATCCCGAATTCAGGAATGAAGTTCTTAAAGTTTTGAACTTTAGTACGGGACTACGGGTTCACAACGTCTTTTTATTTAATAATAATATGAATAAATTAATAAAATGATTTCAATATAACCATGTAAGTAACTTTCATAAGGCACCTACTCTAGGTACCGTAATTTTTTGTAATTATTATTGTTATTTCTATTTTAATCTTAATATTTAATTGAAAATAGATTTCTGTAAATTAAGTTTGATAAAAGAAAAAATAAAAGTTTTATATGTGTAGTCTCATCTCATAGTTTGTTGCGAATAAAACACATCGATATATATTCGATTTTGAAGTATTAACAATACATCGGTTCAATACTTCGACCAAGTATATCTAGACAGGGCGTGTAGGTCTTAAAAATGACACCGCAACCAAAAATATTGGTTTACGAGAACATTTATCAAAAAGAAAGTCCTTTATCTCGCAGTCAAAAGATCGCAAGAAGCATTGGTTTGTACCTTTAGTTGGTCTGCGTGGAGCTAATTTGTTTTCCAGCAAGTTCGCGGTAACGGAATAACTAGCTTTGAGAAGATCATTTTTAAAACACAAATTTCAGGCAGTTAGAAACATTTTAGGTATGGGCTATCGCGGACTTTATTATTAACATTTTAATCAGTTATATGAATATCTAAAAAAAAATATGTACATAACATATGAATTCGAGGCAGCGTATCGAGAAAAGTAACATTTGAAAAAAAAAAAAATTCTTCCTAGTAAAACAACTACGTCAAGCAAGAGATGCAACGGAATTCGAAGGGCAGTTGTATTATGAAATTTCTCGTAGGTGGTGTCACTTTGGGATTGGAATTGGGTATGGGAAGGCTAATCTATAGTTAATATATCGATGGTTCAATACGATGAATCGTTACTATACATCGAGTGTTTACAATACAACGATATATATCGTCCATCCCTATAAGAAGGTCTTTTGACCTCTCCAGCCAGAATCCCTCAACCCATCACCTAGAGAAATCCTGAATTATAGCTGAGCAGTGACCTTTTCAAAAACAGAATCAAAGAAAAAAATGTACATTGAAAAATATCTACTGATGAATAAATGTTCATATTATTATTATTATTATAAGTCCCAAATTCTGTTACAAACAAAAGTAGTGTGTCAGCAATAATATGAAAACCGCTTGTTTTTTAAATGATGACATTTTACTGAAAAAACTTAAAATTGCTGTAAATATTTACTGGTTGAAGATTAATTTGCATTTATATTCTAAAGGGCAATTAAATTCTCTAGACTTCTTTTAAATAAATTTCTTTCTTAGGTGGATATTTTAGACGATATGAAGGAATTTTTGATGAAAAATGATTTTTTTCGAAAATATCTACATTTGTGGAGCGTGTAACTCAAAAACAGCTAGGATTTCGAAAATTACGTATAGAATAAAAAGTTGTAGATAATTTTATGAGCTTTTACTTAATATAAGAAAATTTTCCTCTGCGACGCCCCGTTTTCGGGATATAAGCGGAAACCCGAAAATTGCGACCTTCTCCCCCGCCCTCCCCCCTCTAGCTCACCACCTAGATGTCAGGACTTTTAGTATGTTCACACCCTAAGCACCCTGAACAACTTTCTGAAGGAATCGCTTAGGTTCCTGCTCACGCACTCTACACCTCCTTTTGGACCATTCATTGACTGGACTAATAGTGAAATCTGTGGCGTAGCGTGAGGGGGGGGGGGGGCGGCCCGCCCTGGGCGGCACTTTTAAGGGGGGCGGCAAATTTTCACAATAAATAATAATATTATCTTGGAAAATTTTAAACCATTTCAAATCATCATTTAAAAATGTTCTACGATACTTTCGTTTATGAATCCAACAATTGTTATTATTATTTATTAAAAATATCAATAATTATATTTTTTAAGCTGCAAATTTCACAATTCACAGGAAAACCGTACGCATATTATGAGAGTAATATTAATTAAAGCTGATAACTCGCAAACAGATTCATTCTTAATTAAAACCAGAATTGTGTTCAGAATGTATTAACGAATTAATTTCATTTGTGTATTCATCTGCTGATACATTTCGAAAGAGACCGTTATTTTATTCGAAGTGCAGTTATAAAATTCTAGTTGCAGACTATGTATGTGCTGCCAATATCAAAGAGAAACCATTTTCATATTCTGAGTGTAGTTTCAATTCGCCAAATATATATTTAATTTAACCCGTCTAATCACAGGAGACACAAATTGTCCCACACATTTAATTTTAAAATAAAATTGTGAAACTATTTCCCACATATTTAATTAAAATAAATTTGTGATTGCGATAAATAGTTAAGATACAGTTTTATTACATTTAAAAAAAAAGGAATCTGTATTTAAAATTTTAAGTTTATTCTATTAGGTACTTTAATTCGAATATTCGCAAGCGTGTATTTTTGAGCCAATCCACATTTTCAATATCAAAATTTTAATATTTAAAAACAATAATGTTCTAATAAGCACATCAGGAAAAATTACTATATCTAAATTTAAGAACAATTTTGTTTTCAATTTTGCAAAAGGATAAAAAAAAAACAATAAAAAGGAACATTTAAAATACATGGGAAGAACCGGAAATTTCGTACACAAACATTGACAGGAACAAGTTTACAGATATTTTTTCTTATTATTCGAAGGGTTAAACCAGTTTTCAGAATGTAAAATTCCATTTGAGGATTCATCTGCTGACACGATTCAAAGCAAAATATTATCTTATTCGAAATTCAGTTATAAAACTCTAGTTGTAGACTCTGTATCCTGTACCTGCTGCCAGAATCAGAGAAAAACCATTATCATGTTCTGAGTGTAGTTGCAATTCACTGCATACAGATTTAATTAAAACCAGTTCAGAATGTAAGTGCCGCTAGAATCAAAGAAAAACCATCTTTTTGTTCTGGGTATAGTTTTGATACACCGCATATTTGGTTTAATTTAAACCAGTTTTGTGTTATCAACATAACATTAAGTTGCCGATACATCGTGTACCTAGTGAAGCTTTGCATTTGAGTTGCATTCCATACGTATGCGTGATGGAGATGCAAATTCTATTACAGGCATACCACTCTCAATTTCTGCGAGCAGCTATATATAAATTTGTAGTAGAATTTATAAGCATGATTTTATTGAAAGAGTACTCGGCACATGGAATTATAATCGGCATAAAAAAATAGAAAATATCTTCCCACCCCCCCCCCCCCCCCAGTCAGCACTTGAAAATCTGCGGAAGAAGTACCTGTAGAAGTTGGGGGGGGGGGGGGTAAAATTTTCCTCCGCCCCGGGCGGCCGAAACCCACGCAACGCCACTGAGTGAAATACATATTTTAACAAATGTCTACGCCAATTAAGTGTGCTAGGTCTTGCGCTTGGCGTAGGAGTTATTTCATAATTATTTCATTATTATTACATAATTTTACAAAGAGTGTACAATAAATATAATCTTACGTACTAGGATATTGTGACGTAATTTTAATATGGCATGAAATGAAGTTATAACATTTTGATTGATGATGTTATGGTTGTTATTTTTTTTTAAAGAATAATTTGACCTTTTTCTTGAATGATACGAAATCTGTTATTTTTTTTACTTCTTCGGGAAGACTATTAAAATATTTTATGTCTTTGTAAATATAATTATTTTGCATTTGTTGTGTTGAAAATAGAGGAATTTGGATGTTAAATTTATGCCTTAATGATGAGATAAGTTAAAAAAAATCTATTAAATTTTCTTTGAATATTATTTGTAATATTGAATCTTTTTTATGGAGGTCTTAAATTTTGAAAAAAAATATGCTGAAGGGAATGTAGGTTGTCTTTTCAAAATTACTTAAAGAAATAATTTTTTTACCACTTTTACAGGACTTACAATTTTCTCCTATGCACTTCTCCATCCAATGATTCCATAATGAATTAGTGATTGGTGGGGGGAGGAGGGGGGGGGGGGGGGGGGGGGAGGGGGGTGGGAGGGGGGGGTGAGAGGGGGGGAGGTGGAAGAGGCGAAGTGGGATCCCCCCTTACACCATGCGTGCGAAGCCGCAGGAAAAGCTAGTAATATAATAAATAAATAATTCCACTTAAATAATGTTCTAACTTATCGAATAGTACCATACTTTCTTCCGTATAACCGTCATACAAAATGAACACATGTTGAAAAACTTTTCAGGAGTGATGACGTCACACGATTCACTATAAGTGCGGTGTTTTTCAGGGGATCTTGAAAAATTAAAACTTTGAAAATTATTTTAACTATTAAAACAAACTCTAAAAAAATATATGAAGTTATTTCAGTTCATTATTCATTTAAAAAATGGACTGGAGTTCTCTATTACACCGAGGTACTTTATGTTAGTTGTATGGTTTAATATGCATTTTTTGTTGTGTATAATTATATTAATGTTGGGGTAAGTTTTGAATTCATTTATTGAGAAAGGAATATAAACTGTTTTTTTTTGCATTAATTGTAAGTAGGCTTGTGAAGCTTGTCGTGCTGACGAAGTTTTCATTTCAAAAAAACACTCAGTAGTTTACATTTAGTTTCCAAAATTGTGAATTTTAGTAATTTACATCAAATGTTTTACACTGTATAATAGTTTTTCAATCCATTTTTATGTATGAAACAAATAGCCCCGTATTTTGCGTATAGCTTGAGAAAGATAACAATCGCGTACTGGCAACACAAAATATTACTGTCTTCGAATTCGAAACGCTTGTTTGACGCTTGACAGCTGACATATCTCGGATTTCACCATAGGTAAAAAATAAAGTTGAAAATAATAATTACTTTATTTTACATGTCTAATCTAATAGATAAATATGATTTCCATTCAAAAACATTGGTTTTTAATTTTTTTTTTGGAAAAAAACATTCATGTTCCCGAGCTGGCACATGGGTCGTTGGTGTTTGTTTTACTTGATACTATTTTGATTATTTCAATATACCTATATTAATTTATTTTATTAAATTTACAATAAGCCGCCGCACTTTTAATAGGCACAGATTTTGGAAAGTACACTATTTTTAAAATTAGCTTTCGTCTTGTGAGATTGTACGCCAGAATTACAAACCATGTTACACAAACCTAGCGTAGCCGCTGAACTACTTGAAAACTGGGATGTTTTTCTTGCTTTGACGCGAGTAGGCGTTATAAAGGGGCACTTTCTTTTGTATCACAAACCATGTTACACAAACCTAGCGTAGCCGCTAAACTACTTGAAAACTGGGATGTTTTTCTTGCCTTGACGCGAGCAGGCGGTCTAAAGGGGGCACTTTCTTTAATGTGTGCAAATTAAAAGTGCGGCGGCTTATTGTAAATTTACCTTTATTTTAAATACTTCTTATTTATATATTACATCTAACTTATTTTTATATAACATCAGAAATTTGTTACATGATTAGATCACCATGATACTGGAAGGAGGCTAGGAGTCAGACGGAGGAGAGGACGAATAGGGCTGGCCAGTGGAATATTTAGAAGTTTTCCAGAATCCTGCAGAGGGATGCATTGAGCCAAGCCAAGCCTCTTGGAATGGATCCATTGGTAGAAATCCATCAAGTACTTTTATCATTACATATTTCTTATTGCTAGCGATTATTGCGTTTGATGTTATTATAAAACGATGAACATGTCTGGGTTTTAAATGAAACTATGAAGTAATATTTTTTCATTTATAGAGTTTGGAAGAGAGACAGCAGCCACAGGGGGGGGGGGGAGTCAGAGTCCTGCACTGTACACTGTACCCCTAGGACAGCCCAGTAAAGCCTCAACTTCCCATGGACGGAGAGCTGATCTACGGTGTATCAAGAAAGATTACGAGCATGTTGACTCTCACTGTGATGTGACCTTTTCAAACCCACCACTGAATATGTCTGTCTACAATGTTTTTTATGTTTCATAGATGAAAACACTATAAAAAATATTCTTGAGCAGACAAATTTGTATTCTGTACAAAAAATAGCATTAGCGTAAACACCCCAGTCAACGAAATTAACTGATTTCTAGGAATGCACATCATGATGAGTATCCTCAAGTATCCGGCATTCCACCTTTACTGGGTTGTCATGCCTAGAAATCGTTTCACTAAGTTGCGGTTGTGTTTTCATTTAAACAACAATAACACGTTGACACCTCAGAGGATGTTCCGAGAGGATGATGTTCTGAGAGGAGATTCCGAGAGGATGCCAGGGTTACGACAAACTATTCAAAATAAGGCCGTTGTTAAATGCCCCGCATGAAAATAAGGTCAAGGTGGAACCTCAGGAGTTCAATTCTGTAGACGAGCTCATGATACTGTTCAAAGGTAGAAGTAATTTGAAGCAATATACATATTTAATGTACATATTTAATGTGTATTAAATATCTAGTCCAGATATTGATCGTCCAGTTGATTTAGTCAGACATCTCCAAATCCTAAGTTTTGAGAATATATATTCAAATGTCCACCATAAATCAAATATTAATTACACTTGTCTCTGTTTTAAATACTTAAAATGATGTAAAATAACACTGGGAGACTTAACGGTCTATTAGTATGAAGAAAAATGAAACAATACAACTTTGTATAAACCACTTATATGATGTGCAAATCCGACCGGTTTCGGAACAAACGTTCCTTCGAAGGAACGTTTGTTCCGAAACCGGTCGGATTTGCACATCATATAAGTGGTTTATACAAAGTTGTATTGTTTCATTTTTCTATAATGGATAACCACAAAGTAATAGCTACATTCAAAAATATTAGTATGAAATTTATTATTATGACATTTTGAAATATCCTACTAGTGATCTAGAATCCATTTGTCACATGAAAACGGGCCATTTCTACGACTCGGTCTTGAGTTCGACAGCTAAGCTGTGGAATGATTTGCCGGCCTCTGTGTTTCCTCCCTCCTACAAGACCTATGTTCACTCCTTCCCATGGGCGTAGGCACGGTAGGGCAAGGTGGAGCGTTTGCCCCATGCCTGGCCTGCCGATGCATGAGCTCCGGGATTGTCCACTGAGTCGCATTTTCAAATTTACAGCACTTCATAGGATGGTTTTTCCTTTTTTCAGTTCTTATTATCTGCATTCATAAAGCCTTAAGCATGAATAAGTTGTTACCTACTCTAGATTTTTTATTTTTTCCCCACCCTAAATCAAAACCTGGCTATGCTCATGCTCCTTCTTCTACTCAAAAAGACCCTCCACACAGCATCTTTTAGATATTATTTTCCTCGGGGCCTCCCGTGTGGAGTTAATGTAAAAAAAAATCATATATGATCTGTTCGGTTCTACTTGAGAATTGTATTTAATCTGGTTAATTGCTGGATACATGTGCACGTCGTAGAGGTGGACCCCTCTGCGGAGGCAGGTTCCAGTGCTCCAGGAAGGGTACGCCAGTCCCACCCGCGCCCCGTGGAAGGTATCAGGTACATTGGCTGGAACATTTCCCTCAGGTGCAAAGTGTTCCAAAGCAAACAAAGGTTCAATGTGAAAGGTGCACCTTTGTTTCACCTCCAGCAAAAAAATTTCAAATCATAGCATTAATCAATTAGGAACCGATCTAATATGTAAGCACATTTTATTTATTTTAGATTTTGAATTTATTATATTATATATATATGTTTATGTAATATGGCAGACTGGGATTGCACTATCCTCCCAGTCCTGCTGGAATAAAAACTTTAATAAAAATAAAGTGACTAAGACAGCCTTTAATTTTACAGGTAATGATAGCTATATTATCTCTGCTACTTTTTAATGTGGTATGTAAATGAAAATATGTTTTATAAAAAAATATTTCATTTATCTTCATACTAATAAATAACGCACCTCTCTCTACCACAGTTGTTAAAACAACGCTAAATAGTGCCAGTTACTAAGCTGTTAAATATTTCTTTAAGTTTAAGGAAATTTATTTGGTGAGAATTATATTGTGATTGAATTGATACAACTACAGTAAATAAATACACACAAGGTCTTCTACAATTTATTTTTACGCATTCACAAATGGCGCCAATTAAATTATTTTAGGTTATTAATAGTTTTTGCACGTTACGATTTAAAATATTATGGTAAATTAATTGTTTGCGCCCGAACACATTTAATATGAATATAAATAAATAGTTTTGTCCATAAACAAACCCAAATCTTTCAAGAAAGGCTGAAAAATTCAATTTTGTATCGGTGACTCAATCCAATGTTGTATTTTTCAGCCTTTCATGAAAGATTTGGGTTTGTTTACGGACAAAACTATTTATTCATATTAAATATGTACGGTCGCAAACAATTAATTCACCTCAATATTTTAAAGCAAAACGTGCAAAAAGTATTAAAAACCTAAAATAATTTGATTGGCGCCATCTGTGAATGCGTAGATTAAAACGTACGCGACGTTTAACCTTAAGAGGAAAGGCTGCGCAGCCTTTTTCAAACAAATTTTAAATTTGTATTTGAGCCCAAAATACTCGTACAAACTGAATATTATTTTTTATCCAAATGTGTAAAAAATATCTAGAACAGATACCGATCGTCCAGTTAATTAATAAGATATCTCCAAATGCTAAGTTTTGAGATAAAATGAGGAAAGGAACATTTGAATGTTCACTATAAATCAAATATTATTTACACTTGTCTGTGTTTTACATACTAAAAATAATACAAAATAACCCCGGGAGGCATAATGGTCCAGGTCCGGTACATTAGTAAGAAAATTTTGAAATATCCTACTATCGACCCAGAAAACATCAACACTTTGTTTAATTCACTACAAGTTTTTATGCATTATAATAGATGTTGGTGGTGTTTATGAGTGAACTGATGAGTGAATTGTACCAGATAGGGGTACACTTTTGCAAATAACTGCATACTCAACTTAAATATCGATTTTTCGGAGTTGTCTGACCAATGAACTGAATGATCGATATGTATTTTATATTACGACATACAGGCCATTAAGTAGTCAATTTTTCATAATTTTAGGGGTTTTAAATTACACATATATTTACAAGGGCGGATCCGGGATTTTTTTCTGGGGGGGGCACAATGGGCGGACGGGCAAAAAAATCAACAATCACTGTTAGGATTTTTTTCTGGGGGGGGGGCACAAGGGGCGGACAGGCAAAAAAACCAACAATTACTGTTAGAAATAAACATGTTCAAGTATGTATAGAAAGGTTTATGAAAGTGTTAAAACAATAGAAAAATTAAAAGTTTAATAAAGATAGTTTTCTGTACTGTGATGAAATCTCCACAGTACACAAAAATACCGTTTGGGGGGTCACCCGTGCCCCCCCCCCCCCCCCCCCCCCCTAAATCCGCCCTTGTATATTTATTTGAAAGTGCTGTTCCCGTCATAGTAAAAGATTATAATTTTTATATGGGAGGTGTTATCATTGCAGTGTGCTAGTTGAGTTGTATGCATCACCAACATAGTTCCCACGACCGGTCAGTGACTGAGTTGGCTTGGAATCTTGAAGAGATAAGTAGGGATGAAATACAGAGGCTGGCAAATCGGTCCACCGACGAGCTGTTGAACTCAAGAACGAGAAATAGAAATGACCCTTCCTCATGTGACAAATGTCATGACCGACCCAGTGGCTGAGTTGGCCTCGCGTCCAGGAGTCCCATTGTTCGATTCCTTGGCTGGCTAAGTCCTCCATCACGACACAAGCAAAATAGTCAGGTTTTTTGTAACCCGGGAATGTTTGTCTTTCTTTTTAAAAAAATAGAGTTTATATTTTATGTACAAGGTTGATATGTTTTTTTTTTTAAAGAAAGTCAAACATTCCCGAGTTACGAATAACCTGACAATGTTTGAAAATCTCCTACTACCAACACAGTCAGCCGAAAATTTTATTTGTGTCGTGAAGGAGGACTTAGCCAGCCGAAGAATTGAACACGCGATGCCCGGGTGGGACGCGTGTTGGATTGCCAACTCAGCCACTGACCGGTCCTGACATTTCACACGAGAACGAGTCATTTTTCTGATTGGTGCTTGAGTTCAACAGCTCGGCGGTGGAACGAGCATCCGTGCTTCCTCCTCCTACAACTTGGGTCTCTTCAAGACCCATGTTCAGTCCTTCCTCTCCTCAAAAAGACCTTCCACACAGCATCTTTTAGAAATTATTTTCTTCAGGGCCTCCTGTGTGGAGTTAGTATAAAAAAATATCAACGTATGATCTGTTTTTCAAATCCTAGCATAACCGAGACTATCTTTAATTTATAAGTAATCACAGCTATTGTTTATTTCTTCTGTTTTTTAATGTAAGTAGTATGTAAATAAAAATATATTTTATAACCAAAATGTTTCATTTATATTCATACTAACAAATTATGCACCTCTCTCTACCACAGTTGTTAAAACAACGCTAAATAATGCCAGTACACATAATAAACTGCTAAATATTTCTGTCTTGGATGAGAATTACATTGTAATTGAATTTATACAACACTGTAAAATAAGTACACTTAAGTTATTCTACAATTTATTGTAATTCACTTGGTGGCATCATTCTAATGAAAATAATTAAGGTAAATATCGGTTCGGACTGGCCACGCTTATTACGAATAATTTTTAGAAAAAAACTTTAGATTCGCCTTAATTACTATAAAAGGAAACTTTTTGGCTTTGGGGCGGCGGAAAATAATGCATTTTAATTTTCAATTGCATAAAACCAAAATTCGCTTCGCGACTGACAGCGAAAATCCGCGGCCGTACATGTCACTGTGATGTTGGTATCCTTGATAAATTAACAAGAGCTAATACGACTTCGTGGGATAAGGCGCGTAATTATGAAATTTGTCTAGCGGGCTTGTTTGTGTAACATGGTTTGTGATACAAAAGAAAGTGCCCCTTTATAACGCCTACTCGCGTCAAGGCAAGAAAAACATCCCAGTTTTCAAGTGGCTTAGCGGCTACGCTAGGTTTGTGTAACATGGTTTGTGATTCGCGGTATTTCATGTAGGTATCCCACGAAGTCAGCTACAGTCCATAACAGTGACAGCAAGTGACAGCTACGGCCGCGGATTTTCGCTGCTTCGGTTCGCGAAGTGAATTTTGGTTTTATGCAATTAAAAATTAAAATGCATTATTTTCCGCCGCCCCAAAGCCAAAAAGTTTCCTTTTATAGTAATTAAAGCGAATCTAAAGTTTTTTTCTAAAAATTATTCGTAATAAGCGTGGCCAGTCCGAACCGATAATTACCAATAATTTGTCACCGCCGCTAAAACTGTCAACTTGATAGGTGACAGCTGACAAGCATGTGGGCTAAAGTTCGGTGTTTGGGCTAAATTCCTAAAAAATAAAACTAGTTATTTTTATACTAATTTGGGGTCGGGGAATCCGAATCTGAAAGAATTAGGCGGCGGCAAGCAATATTAACTGAATTAAACGACTTTAAAAAATTTTATACACATACAGGAAAATAGCCATTTTGGAAGCATTTTGATTCCTAGAAAATCAAACTAGTTATTTTTATACTAACTATGGGCCGGGGAATCCGAATCTGAAAGAATCAGGCGGCGGCAAGCAATATTAACTTAATTACACGACTTAAAAATTTTCTATACACACACACATGAAAATAATCATTCCGGAAGTATTTTGACACATGTAGTACAAAGATCATAGAAAAACACGATAACATAGATGTTTTTACCACACAAAATTAAGTGTTACCATTAAGCAGTAATATTTATAACGTAAAATAACATGTTTATGTTTTAAGTACTTATTTTTTATAATTGATTCTCAAATATTTTAGGAAGGTACACCAACTAGTATTGTGGAGTTTTTATGCCTTGACGCGAGTAGGCGTTATAAAGGGGCACGTTCTTTTGTATCACAAACCATGTAACATAAACCCGGCGTAGCTGCTAAACTACTTGAAAACAGGGATGTTTTTTTTGCCGTGACGCGAGCAGGCGGTATAAAGGGGCACAAACCATGTTACACAAACCTAGCGTAGCCGCTAAACTACTCGAAAACAGGGATGTTTTTTTGCCGTGACGCGAGCAGGCGGTATAAAGGGGCACAAACCATGATACACAAACCTAGCGTAGCCGCTAAACTACTTGAAAACAGGGATGTTTTTTTGCCGTGACGCGAGCAGGCGGTATAAAGGGGCACAAACCATGTTACACAAACCTAGCGTTAGGTTAGGGACGCGAGCAGGCGGTATAAAGGGGCACAAACCATGTTACACAAACCTAGCGTAGCCGCTAAACTACTTGAAAACAGGGATGTTTTTTTGCCGTGACGCGAGCAGGCGGTATAAAGGGGCACAAACCATGTTACACAAACCTAGCGTAGCCGCTAAACTACTTGAAAACAGGGATGTTTTTTTGCCGTGACGCGAGCAGGCGGTATAAAGGGGCACAAACCATGTTACACAAACCTAGCGTTAGGTTAGGTTAGGTTAGGGACGCGAGCAGGCGGTATAAAGGGGCACAAACCATGTTACACAAACCTAACGTTAGGTTAGGTTAGGTTACGCATTTTTAAGACTACGAATTTTCATACTTTTGGTTTAAGAATACGCCGTTGAGATAGTCGTAATTCATCAGGTTAATGTGTTATGTGAAGAATTATCGTGTCGGAAATTATTGATATAGGGATAAATATTTTTGAGAGTTGGTAACACTGTCAGTACATGTTTTTGTATATTTCTTGTTTTTCTATGATCTTTGTACTACGCGTGTCAAAATACTTCCGAAATGATTATTTTCGTGTGTGTGTGTATAGAAAATTTTAAAGTCGTCTAATTCAGTTAATATTCCTTGCCGCCGCCTAATTCTTTCAGATTCGGATTCCCCGGCCCATAGTTAGTATAAAAATAACTAGTTTGATTTTCTAGGAATCAAAATGCTTCCAAAATGGCTATTTTCCTGTATGTGTATAAAATTTTTTAAAGTCGTTTAATTCAGTTAATATTGCTTGCCGCCGCCTAATTCTTTCAGATTCGGATTCCCCGACCCCAAATTAGTATAAAAATAACTAGTTTTATTTTTTAGGAATTTAGCCCAAACACCGAATTTATTCCAGCATGTGATTGGTGATAGGTATCATCTTAGTTATGGTCAAAACTGTAGCAAAAACTTTTGAACTGCACGACATGTCCCGCGACACACCACAGTTCGCTCCGAACGCTTGAAAATCAGTTTACACGTACACTTCCGCGCGAGGGTCGCCCAAGGTCACCCATTCAACGATTTCGCCTGCCCGCGGAAGTGTGGCGACTTTTTTACCCAAAATAGTGTACCTGTTCGGCCTGCAGGCGGACACGGCGTTTCGGCGGGCTGCTTGGCGAACACCATAGACATCCACCTTCGTGAGGGCACAGTTGTATGGAACTTCTATAATATTTCTATAATCTATGGTCAAAACTGGCGCTTTGGCCTGCCCGCGGAAGTGGGGTGACTTTTTAGCGCAAGGGGTCGGCCGGCAGGCGGACACGGCGTTTCGGCGGGAGGGTCGCATGCCGCTTTAGCCTGGGGGCGAGGCACGCGGTCGGAAGTGTACGTGTGCCCCGGCCATTTCTCTTCGCTTTTAAAAGTTTACCATAGACAAATTTAAATAATTCTTAACCAATGGAGCGATTTAATGAAAACGAATCACTTTTATTTTTCTGCGATTAATGGCGGACCAAAATGGACCACATTTTCCTACCATTGGTAAAACATTTATTGTAATTATTTAAAACATTTCCTTGGCCAGCCGCTTACTTTAACACGAAGCTATTGAAATGCTTTATCTATACCATCTCTCTCTCTGGTTTCAATCCTGGGATTGGTTTGCAGCAATGTCATCTATTCGTTTCTTCCACTCTTCCCTGTCTTGTGCGGCTCTTTTGAAGTCTGCATATGATGAGCAGCGCACGTCCACCGCTGTGCGCGCATTTCGGACAAGGTCCTGAGCAGGTGCCTTCCTCCTTCGATTCTTTGGAGAACCTCTTCATTTGTAATGTGGTCTCTCCAGGAAATTCCTAATAGTCTTCTATAGGACCACATCTCAAAAGCCTCTAGTCTCCGTTTATCTCTTTCGGATAGGCACCATGTTTCGCAGCCGTCAAGATACTCCATACATAGGTCTTGATGAGGAGTATTCTCAGTTTCAGGTCTATACCATAGATGTCGCTAATAGCGCCGTTTACACGAACACTTCGGAGCGACCGAGTCCCGCGCCACTTCAGGCCGCCGCGCAGAAAAGTAAAGACCGATAGGTTTACAGCGCAGTTCACTGTGAGACTTTTCTGCGCGGCGGCCTGAAGTGGCCCGGGACTCGGTCGCTCCGAAGTGTGCGTGTAAACGGCGCTATATTAGCGCCGAACTTCATAGACTATTTTAGAACGATGTTAAAAATAATATTTCTTTAAATATTTTTGATCATCTGTTCACTGTTTTTTAATTTTTTTTTATATATTTTTTTTAAAAGAAAATATTTATTTGGCTTTCACCCATTAAGGGTGATCTTGGCCATTTATTAAAGTAAGTTACATATTTTTAAAATTATTTACATTTCCAGATATTTTTTTTTTGTAAATTAGTTACGTTATCAATTTAAAAAAATTATTTACATTTTCAGTTTTTTTATTTTTAAATTAGGTACATTATCAGTTTTTTAAAATTAGTTACATTTTCAGTTTTTTACATGGAATAAATAAATTATATTAGCAAATATAGACAATGGGCCAAGACAAATATTCATATGATTATACAACTTGTACTAACATACAGAGTTGGTATTAGTAGTAATTACAAAATTGTAGAGTAGGAAGATGTACAGGTTCCCAAAAATAGGAACCTATACAACTGTACATACAGAGTAACACACAGAGTTGGCATTAATAGTAATTACAAAATTGAAGAGTAGGAAGATGTACAGGTTCCCAAAAATAGGAACCTGTACATATTCCATACTTCCATTTTCATACAGAGTAACACACAGAATTGGTATTAATAGTCATTACAAAATTGTGGAGTAGGAAGATGTACAGATTCCCAAAAATAGGAACCTGTATAACTGTACACAATGACACTGCAAGAAACAAATGTATACGTATGGAAGAGAAAGAAATCTGATTGATGCTTAAATGTTGAGGCCATTTTTGTAAATAAATTTTGCTCACAAATAGTGAATTTCAGGAGAGTTGAGACTAAGAAGGCAGGGTACACTGGTAGGGAATTCAATTTTAAGTTTTAGCAATTCAGGTATGAAGTTTGGAAATTGGTGATTGATAGGACACTCAAAAAAATTATGGTCTAAAGTATCCTCTGAACCACAATCACAATAAGGCGAATTGACTATGTGGAATCTGGCGAGATGGCTAAGACAACAAGTATGACCTAAACGCATTCGAATAATGGAAGAGATGTATTTTTTAGGCATGGAAGTGTATTTGTGAAACCAGGGCTTAACAGGAATATAAGGTTGAATTAAAGAGTACTGGTGACCTTTTAACAGAGAGGATGATTTCCATTCAGAGGACCATTGGCGTTGTAACTTATTGTTTAAAATAGGAAAATAGTCTCTAACAGGAATAGGAATGTAACTTATTATTTAAAACAGGAAAATAGTCTCTAACAGGAATAGGAATACTACTTAATGGACCATGAACAATGGATTCCTTAGCAATAGAATCAGCCTTTTCATTTCCAACAATACCAAGGTGTCCTAGGATCCAGGCCAAGACCACTGCCACGTGAGCCAGCGACAAGGAATGCAGGAGGTCTCTGATAGAGCAGGTGAGAGAGTCGCTATTGGAATTGAGAGGGGATGCGCTTATTTTTTGTAATGAGCTAAGTGAGTCTGAAAGAATGAGGGCATTTCTAATGTTGAGAGATTTGACGAGACGTAAAGCTTCTATGATAGCTATGCATTCAGCAGAGAAAATGGAACATTCTTTGGGACATCTGTGTGGGAAACACAATTTCCTGTGAGGTGCATAGACACTGGCCCCACAATGGGAGTCCGAACTGAGTTTGGAACCATCTGTGAATTTTTTTATATAATTTGGCCAGTTATTTTCAATAATTTTGTTGAATTCTGCATTATTGGATTGAACTGAGTTTATAATAGTTTTTTTACATATTCCTATAAATTGGTGCTTTGGATAGAAAGTAAGGCTTTCATAGGGATAAGAGTATAAGGGGAGAGATTCATTGCGATCGGAGTTTGTGGAAACATCCAGGAAAGTGTTGAAGCAATTATAGAGAAAGGGAGGGGAATGTTTTTTCCAAAATGGATTCAAATTAACCTCATACTTTAACGATTGAAGTTTGGGAATCAAGGGATGAGAAGTTATTGAGCATGTTTTGAAAATATATTTTTCTGCTAGGCATCGCCTTCTTATATTTAAGGGAGGTTCGCAGCATTCAACTTGCGTTGCGTTGATTAGGGAAGATTTCATGGCTCCTAAGATAAGGCGAAGAGATTTTGACTGAATTTTATCTAATTTAAGCGAATTTGAAGTGGACATTGGATCAAACAGACAAGATCCGTAATCAAGATCTTCGGATGAGAGCATTGTACAGAAGTTTTAAAGATGATGGGTGTGATCCCCACCACACTCCGGACAGAAATCTAAGGGGATTGATGTTGCTTTCGCATTTCATGATGACATGATTTATGTGAGAATTCCAAGTAAGCTTTGAGTCTAAACACATTCCCAGGAACTTTACTTCTTTAGAGATGGGGATTATTTCATCGCCAAATCTCACCTGAATTTCTGGGAGTTTTCGACGACGAGTGAAGATGACAACTTTGCTTTTGGAGGGGGAAAGTTCAAGGCCATTAATATTTAACCACACCAAGAGTTTTCTAAGAGCATTGTTGTTTGCTGATGCTGCGATAAAAATATTACGGGATATTTTGTAGAAAGTCAAGTCATCAGCATATTGGAGTATGTCGCACAAGAATTGAATAGATTTTTCTAGATCATATGTGTAAATATTGTACAGGATCGGGCTTAAGACTGCCCCTTGCGGGAGACCTTTGAAAATGTGTCTAATGTGGGGAGGGGATTCAGACCCATCTACAAAAATAGTTCTCTGGGAGAGCAAATTGAAAATGAATTTTACCAATTTAGGCGGAATACCTATTGCCAGTAACTTTTCTTTCAGGATGGGGGTGAACATTGTCATATGCTCCACAGATGTCTAAAAACACTGCAATGATTTTTTTTCTACGAACCAGTCCAATCTATTCTTAATCATTATTTCAGATACTTTGCAAAGAGTAGAAGAGAGGGCGATAGGTCTCTAGCTCGAACCTATGCTTGGATCTTTGCCACTTTTGCAAATGGGAATGATATTTTGAATTTTCCAGTCTGGAGGAATAATGCCAGAATCCAGAAAGACATTGATGAGAGAAAGAAAATAGGAAAGAGAATTGTCATCAGAATGACGGATGAATATATTCAGGATTTCATCCTTGCCCGGAGCTGAGTCATTGAGGATTTCAATGGCTCTTTTCAACTCATCAAAGGAAAATGGAGCATCTAACCATGAAGAAGATTTTAAAGTGAAAGGCAAAGAAGGAAGTTCATCAAAATTAGGGACATAAGGGGGAGCTATTTTATTAATAAAGTCATCAATCCAAATAGCAGAATTACGAGATGGCTTTGGCAGGGAAAAAGAAGATCTAAACCTGCGAATCATGGACCAAACCTCCCCTGCTGGAGTAGCAGGGGATATATTGGTACAGAAATTACGCCAGCTGTTTTTTTTTGAAACGGAATGTGCGTTTAGCAACAGCTTGGGCATTATTGGCTGAGATGTAATTATTCATAGTCATCTGTTGGCAGTATGTCTTATTGGCCGCTTTCCTCTCCTTCAGCACTCTAAAGCATTCCTCATCCCACCAAGGGGGAGGGCGAGCCTTCGAGCCTACAGGAGATGATTTGGGGATAGACTTGTCAGCCGATTTTAGAATGGAATCAGTCCAAGATTTATAAGAGGAGGTGCAATTATCAGAAGAAGGGGAAGGCAGGGTGAGGGAAAGATCCTGGATAGAGTCTCTGAAACGGGACCAATCCGCTTTTTTGTAATAAATTTGGGCTTACTTTTAAAGTGATTGGTATCCAACCGTTGAGCCAAATTCAAAATAATGGGATAGTGATCACTGCCGCAGGGGTCTGAAGTAATTCGCCAGGAGATTAGTTGATAGATACTCGGGGAACAGAGGGATATGTCCACCGCACTAGGATTCTGTCCAGGGTGACTAAACCTTGTTGAGGATCCGTCATTTAGGAGACATATTTTCAAGGAGTCCAAAAGGTCAATTAATTTGAAACCTGAGGGATCCGAGAAGAAGAACCCCAGAGTGGGCATTGAAGTCACCCAAAATGACCAAGGGAGAAGAAATTTTGCTAAGCATGTGAACCCACAGTGGAAGGTCAAATGGGGTAGAAGGAGGGATATAGAGAGATACAAATGTAATATTGGAGACAGTGGCTGCCACTAATTGGAAGGATGAATTTGGGGGTTGAATGGAAATAGGGGAGAAGGGGAGAGAGCTTTTGATGAAAAGGGCTGCACCACCCTTCCCATCAATGCGGTCGTCCCGCAGACATTGATAGCCACTCACCTTGAAGAGTTGAGATGGCTTGAACCAAGTCTCGGAGACGGCGGCAATCGATATGGAGTGTAAATGTAGAAGGCGGATGAGGTCATCCTTATTGGAGGTGGCGCTTCTATAACTCCACTGCAGAATTGCTGCTGTTGGGCAGCCATTGGGAAGAAGAGAATACAAAGAGGAGAGTAACGAGGCAGCGTTGGACGGTAGAGAATTATTATTGTTAATAACAGAGATAAGTAGCATAAGAAGAGTTTGAATAAAAGAAGAATTATCATTAGAAGTATTGTTGTTTATGGAATTTGCATTTAGATCAGGATTGAAAGCACTGCTGTTAGTTGAATTGGAGTTAGAAAAGACGGGGTTTTGAGGAAATAGAGAGCTGATGTTACCATTTGGTAACAAGAGCTGGGAGGTATGGCCAAATTGATCATATCCAGGGGTTTTAATTGGACGAGAAGTTTGTTTTGTCATAACAGTTTTCTAGTAAGACAAGTTTGAAGGAGCACTTATTTGGGGTTGAGAGGCAACTTCAGCAAAAGATTTTTTAGAAGGAGCCATTAATTTGGAGGCGTTAAAATTAAGTTATTTTTCCATAGATATGCACCTTTCTGTCAAGTATACCACAGACAACATAAAGAAATCTAAAATATTCTATGTTGACTCAGTAAGTACGCCTCACGGCATTTTCAACGTAACAACACGCGGGATTCGTGCGGTTATAAATTTAACGATTTTTTAATATTTTTTTTTTATAAATCCTACAAATATGAGATAAATGGTAAAATACATGTTAATTCATTCGCTATATAATAATAATAATAATAATTGGCTAATTTATATAGCGCCGTTTTCGTGGAAAATCACCTCAAGGGCGCTGTACAAATAATATATAAAAGAATTAACATTACTGGCTTAACTAAGATTTACAATTACAACTAGTGACTTACATCTAAGACTTATAGCTACTAATATTACTGGCAGTATAATAACTTTTTATGTTTCCATGTAAAATTTGAAGGTGTGATTTTTTTTTTATGTTGGCGAAAAATTAAAAAAAATGACCTTCTGCGAAATCTCAAGAAATTGAGGCAACTTTATTTATTTCGCGTGATCTCTCCAGTGGTTAATAGAAAACCGCCAAACAGTTCAACCCGGCAGGGTTTGCCAATTATTTAAATATGAAATACCTATTATAAAAGGAAAACATAGATGTATTAGTAACCTTTATAATACGTTTGTCGAATTTTGTTTTATTTCGGGTAAAGTGGTAAATAAAGTTCACAAGAAAAAAACCATCGTTATGCTATTTAAAAAAAAATACTTATAAGTACTTAGTAGTATACTTTTTGTACTCACAAAATTTAAATATTCATGATATCTGCATACGTCCGTAATATGTATTAAAATTAGATGAAATCTTGCATCCGCTTTCAAAAACAGTATTTCATTTTGGGATATGTTCAAAACAATGATTCTATTGAACTGAATACGTCTAAATAAATTTATAAACTAACAGATTTGTATAGCTGAAATTAAATCATATTGTCGAGACCAATTCACAAATGGTTAAAAATATATTTTTTCTTACTTTGCTGTTTTTGTAATGTGGTTACTGCCTGGATGCCAACAAATAGTATTATAACTCATTATTATTAAAAAAAAAATTATTACATAATATACAGCCCATTTCAATTTGCATTATTATACCGACCAGTGAATAGTTTGAGATATTTATTTCTTAATGTAGATCGTTTTGATCTCTGTTAAGGACCAAAATAATAGCCACGCCCCACACGCTATGTTAAAATCGACTTTAGCGTCGATGACACGTGGCGAGTTTACAAGCTACTATCTACTAAGTTTAAAAGCGGGTAAATCGGCAAGTGAGATTGTCATGATGACACACAAAACTGTCCACTCGCTCAGAAGCGTAGGAAACTGAGGCCTCTGCTAGCGCCAGTAACAAGAATAACGACGCATGCGTGAACTAATTCTTCAGATGTTTGACAGTCGAAATCAGCTGTTTATCGGAAGCCATGTTGGAAACACAAATAAACCAATCACGAGCAAGTGTAGCAAGCGTGTAGGCGAGTAAAGTTGACGACCTTTCAACTTTTTTTCGTAGATTGTCAACAATCTGTTAGTCGCTGCTATTTAGCAAGTAACACGATGACACTGGGCGAGTTTACTAACAGATAGTGAATTTCCCAGATAGTCGCTTGTAAACTCGCCACGTGTCATCGACGTTTTATGGTGTAGTCTGTCAATTAAGAATAGAAAATATTAAAAATGTAACAACAACATTTGTAGGCTGGCAACATTAATTCAACTGTAAAATATTATTCGTATTTTGGTGGTAAGGGTTGCCGCACGAGTTTTTAAGTGATATTGTGTTTTAATTGGCATCATTTACTAGTTACATTAGTTAGTGTAAGGGGGTAATTTTTAACGTTTTACAACGTTGTTATGAAGAATCCAAAATCGAAAGATTCTTATTGATACAATACACATTTATAAGCGAACTTCTGAGATGAATGGTAGTAGTGGAGTTATATTTAATTATTTTGGAAGTGAAACTTCTTTAGCCCCGCTGTGATTTGGATTTCGGATGAAACGGAAATGACGATTACTGCACCTGCGACCATCAACTGCGCTCGTTGGCCGCTTTGTTTATGATGTCACTTTTAAAGGCTCCCATTGGTTGAGATATGAAACGGAAATTACGCTAGGTATGCGCTCATTGGTCGCTGTGATTATGACCTCACTTTTAAAATATTGGTTGAAATTGTTTTGGTAAAATTTCGCTTCTACCGAGTGTAAACTGCACTCGAATGTTTTAATTCTGTAACACTTTGAAATGATTGTAACATATTTTGTTGAGAACTTTTACTTGAAACACTTTAAAATTACTTTCTATTTTAGGTTACGTTTACATTCTGTTTGACAGCTCTTTTAAAGCGAAATGACACTGCATATGAGGTGTATAGAATCAAAGGCAGCATTCTCCAAAATGCATTATTTTGAGAAAACCAAAAAAAAACGTTTCGTTTCAACAATTCTAACGTATTAATAAGATAACAATATACAATAGACAATATACAGTGTTAATTTCAAGCGACCTCCCAGGTAAGTATGGTCCTGTTTTCATTAAATTTTAGGCAGCATCGCGTTCATTGGTCAAAATATTGTACACATATTTTCGTATCGGTGATCAATGAACCGATGTATGCAATTTTTAGCCATAAGTTGTTTATAATTGTTTGCCTAGCTTGTAGTTTTTTAGATTTTAGAAATGTATTATAAGTTTGTACAGCGCCCTTGAGGTGATTTTTCACAAAAACGGCGCTATATAAATCATCCAAATATTATTATTATTATTTAACAATTTTATTAAAAAAGGGAAACTGCTTATCTATTATAATTTCCAAAGTAGAATATGTTTATTGTATTGATTGATTAGTTATAACGGATTTAATTTTGGAGATTGCTGCATTTGATACTCACCTAAGGAGAATGCTGCTTTTCTTTCTCACACGTGTGGAGAAATCTGACTTTGATACTGACAAATAAATATGACGTCACCAATAATGGACCGACCAAATCACAGGGAAGTTCGTGATTATTGTTATGATTTTAATTATAGTATAATTCAAATAAAAATAGGTTTGTAATGTACTCATACAGTATAGAATTTGGGAGGTGGGTATGGGTACTGCCACCCCGGGAACCATTTATTGGATAAACAACACCTCTGCCATAGATATGATTTTAGATTTTCACGGCCAAAAGTATTTTCGTTATTTGTTATTGGTGTGTAATGCCGTGTTGAGCTACATCCTTCTTTAGCCAAAGTTTCGGACACTGCAACGCAGTCCGAAACGTTTGCTTTGGCACTTTGGCTAAAGAGAAGGAGGTAGCGCAAGAGGGCATAACACCCCAAAAACAAATCACGAAAACCTCTGTTCAAGTGGTTCGCTACGTTTAGTGACTTAGCTGAGGTGCCCGGGTTCAGGTTTGTCCGGGTTTTGACGGCGGATGCGTCTGCTCACCTGCTGCATTACAGGCCTGATCGGGAGAGAATGGTTGTGGGAGTCCCTTTGACTTCTCCAGCAGTAGTCTCTCTGAACATCACAGTGGGAGGGATAGATTTATAGGTCCGTCACTTCTGGACACACTGATCCCCAGATTCCTATCCACTCTTAATACTCTTTTCCTTTCCTTTTCTTAAAAAAATACAAGTGTGCAGTTCACACGCGGTACAAATGAAACCTGCAGAAAACTAAAGTAGACAAGAGTGGGGAGGAGATCAATTATTATCATATTCTTTCGCAGCCTAAATCCTATAGATGTATGCGTTTGTCTCTTTTCAGTGTCACTTTTTTGTTTCATCGTGTTTCAAATCACAACGGTGCTAAAGAAGCTTTTACTTCAAAAAATAATAATATTAACAGAGAAAATTAAAAAAAAAGAAGAAAAATAATGAAAGTTAATGATTTTTATCAAAATTGTCTTGAAACTCGCAAAACTTTCACCACTAAACATGTAATTTGCAATATTATGTGCAAGGCTAGGTTGATCCTAGGTTTGATTATAAAAGTAAACATGTTTATGCATATTAATTTAATTTATGAATTCTAATTAACACATAAAAAAATCTTTTGCCACTCCACGCCTCTGAAGTAAACGGTATTTTATGACAGCTCATCTTTGAATTTTGGTTACTTTTGCTTTCCATTTTTCTGGATTCCTTGACTTCTTCCTTGCGGTTTTCTGCGGCACGGATGAAGGGTAAGAGTCCATTATCACAATGGCATCTTGTTTTTATTTCTAAATTCACTTCGAACTATTTAAAACAGTAAAATAAGAGCGACAGATTCAACACACGACTACTCAATTTTGTATGAGCGGCCATGTTGTCACGTGATCAAATGGAGGCTTACCATTGGTCGAATTGGAGAATGCTGGTTTTGTTTCGTGCATTGGAGATGGCTGCCTTTGATACTAACGCAGTTTTTAAAATTGATTTTTAAAGCATAAAGAGTTGGTTTTAATGCCAAATATCTGCTTTTCTAGGTAAAAGAGTGAATCATTAAAGAAGTTGCATCATTAGTCGAGTTTTGAAAAAAAGTGGAGAATGCTGCATTTGATTCTACACACCTCATATAAAGAACATTGTAAATCACATTATAATTTATTTTTTTACATATAGATATTTTCCGTTTTATTTTAATAATAACACTGTTAACGCGCTTTATTTCAATATTTGCTAAGACAGATAGGTGTTTTACATAGATACATAGATATTCAATATTGTTGACAACCAAAGTTGTCCTTTTTCGCAGTTAAGTCAGAAAGTACCATCACGCAAATTGTCAAGAAGAGCTAAATAAATGGGGTAAATTCGAAACTTTAGGCAAAATATGAAAGGGTGGCCCTCCGAAAGCTTTGACATCAGTGCTATTCGTCAGAAGATGGCCACTCAGAAGGTACACAGAAGAGGATCCAATTTTGGATGTTGAGTTTTTAGATTCTGATTCTGATTATCAATAATGATATATTCCAAACAAGGAACAACGAACAACGCGTTAAAGATATTAAAGCCTAATATGAACTAGTTTCTTTATAGTTTTCTTCTGGAATTGGTAATGAATACTGTATGTATATAATGTAATAAAATTGTAAGTAATAATTAAATTGTATGTAATAATGAAAAAAATGTTGCCATATTACATAATAATGAAATTATATGTAATATGGCAAAAAAAGAGGGCACTGTTTACACAATAAAAAACACCTTTTTTGAACTTAAAGAAAAAAAAAATCGAAGAAGCACTGTTGTTAAGGTATCTACCTACGTAAAGACATAAATTTGAATTTATCAGCAGGTAGAAAGGAAGAATCACTAATGGTGAGTTTAGTTACACTGCTTTTAGATCTAAATGAGTTAAATATATTCAGATCTAAAATTAGAGACATGATCTAAACTCCTAGGTACTTAAGCTCGTTTAAATAAATGTGAGCAATTTCTCAACTCTTCTTCATATTTTATTACAATATCATTATTCTTCATCATGTTAACACAAAACTGCAAAGGTATAACATACCTATATGCAATTCTAATTTTGAGATCAGTGGGTATCAATGTTGCAATAAAATTTGTCACTTTTACGCCTTTTTAATTAAAAAAAAGGATTATACAGCTTTACATTTCCACCACGAGTTATATTTTTAGTATTGCCATTGGAACAACAGTGGCGCCCTCCTATGATTTCTACTCTTATTTGACAAACTGTAAATAAGTGTATATTTTAATGATGTATTAATAAGTATTCGGAATAATTGCATTTAAAAATTTGAACTTAAAAGCTTTCACTTTTTTCAACGTCTAATTTGTATATTTTTTCTTTAGTTAAGTCCCGTGAGAGGTGCATTTACAAAGATTAATATAAGAATTATTCAAAAACTAGTAAAAAAAACCGCTTCAAACTCAGACAGTTTAAAAAAATGAAATCGGGCTTAAAGAGATAGATTAATAATGAATGCCAATAAGTACTAGGAATTTGCTGTAAAATTAAAAAAATAAACTAAGTTTAAAATATTATTTGTTATAATTTTGTAGCAAATAACACTGATGTTATCAAAATACTTACTAGAGTTCATTTTTTTAATTAAACATAATTGTAATATTTATACATCTATTTAATCATCATTGTAATATTTATACATATTAATATTTAAACATCATCGTTATTTAAAAGTCTTTCCATTTTCATGAGTGTTGTTAATTAATAATTAAACTACCCCTACCCATAAATACGGGTGGCGGTAGTTTTTTTGTCTTAACCATAATATATACGTAAGCTCTTTATGTAGAGAAAAGAAAAATCTTTATTAACTTTGACATGGGAATTGAAGAGTTAATATTGTTTCCAATGATTAAACTGTACAACGGTGCTTTTACTGTATATTACTTGCTATCAGTTATTATTACAAATACACTTGAATAATTCATGGCAATTACTTTTATAAAATAGATAATAAGAAATATCTTTGTAACGCAACTAATCATTTTTGGGAATAGATTTCAAATAATCAAGATCCATTTTTTTTTGTTTCCTTCGAAGCTTACTTTAAATCAGACTGATGTCTGATTTTACTAGTTCGTAATATAAAATTGAATGTACATAAATCTTGAAAAACCCACATATGAATTGACTTTTTAAAGCATCTTATAAATCATGTAAAATCGCTTGCCATAGGCAAGAACCGTAATATTCCTTCCCTTTTATGGCTTTTCAGTTTTGTTAGCATTTCATACACAAGTCCATAGATGAATTTTTTGTGTTTTTTCGTAAATCAATATATTCCATAGAATATTTTCGTTACCAAAGTTTGACAGATTTGACATTTGACACAGCTAAAACAAGGTAGGTCAGGATTTTGGGCGAACCGCTGCAATGTTGTTGTAAATTCATCTCGAAATTGGTAATAAGTTCTTAATTGTTTCCAATTAGCTTTAATTAATTTTGCTAAAGCAGAGCTTGGAGGCTATGTTCGTTACAAATATATATCTATTGTGATTTACCCTTGAGGTGAATCTCCTAATCGGCAAAGAATTATTGTTATGTTTTCACTTTACTAGAAGATAATAACATTGTTTTTTTGATTTTTTTAAACTTCTAAATTTGGACTTCCATGTAATTTAAATATTGACCCCAACTTGTCGATTGATATGCGATTTTTATTAATTTTAGTAATTAACAGTAATAATAAACTAAGTTAAACACTGCGCGATTTGCATTGCCTACTCAAATGGTAATTATTTCACTAACCGCCGCACTTTTAGGAACAGATTAGGAAAATTACTCTTCATTTCAACAATTAATACAAGAGACATATATTTATGTGCATAAAATAGATTATTAGGTTCTTAGTTTGGGCAAACTAAATAATTCATCCGTATTTAGATTGCAAATGTCTAATCCATGCAAAAAATATTAAAATGGCGGCAAAGGGATCGTTTTATATGGGAAATTTTCAACTTTGAATACAAATGGAATTTTAATGCATCTTTTACCGTGTATCCAAACATATTTAGCTGTTTATTGAAGTAAATAAGTTGAAATATAGCGTAATTTCTAATATCTGTGCGTAATAAAAGTAGGCAGTTGTGGAATATTTACCATATAAATTTCTGTAGGATTCAATGAATTCCTTGATATCCTTTCTTTGTTTGATTGGTTTGGTTTGAATAGGTCAACCTTCAATGTTTTCATAACTTTATCCATTTTCAAAAAAAGCATATTGCATACTTTTTGAACGAGAACTAAACTAGGTAAATAGAATTTAAAGTTCTCACAGGCAACAGTCTATAAGTTGGTAGTTTGCTGAAGCATCTTGCACTTCTTACCGATTTTTGATTAATGAGACAGTTATACATCAACATAGTATCAATGATATTCATACATAAACAAACATTGATGGACACAGTAATGCAGCCCAAAACTTTGGCTCTACACCCCTAAAAATAAGATTAGGTGCAGTCAGGTACACTTCTGTACGTAGAACAACTCAAGTAAATACATAGGATTGTTAGCACTGGGTTATTTCACTTAGGATAGCTTAAGGCAGTCTGAATAAATCTTACTGTAGGGGTGACTTTTTAATATGGTATTTCACAATCTTACTACGGGAAAGATAGATACATCCTATCGTGTTTCTCTTCAGTGCACCAAACTTTAATTCCAATTATCATATTTTGCATTTCATGTAAATTTTCTTCTTCTGCAGCAATTTAAATCTCTTATTGATGTTTATTTATTTATAACATTATCAATATATGTATATGTTAATTTGTACAACATGACAACTTTGTGTACTTAAACGATTTGTGCGTTCTTGTTATAACCAATATTTAGTTATTTTAACACTTTGCGATATAAATATTAAACTTTTAATTTCATACCTACTTATTTGATATTTTATTAATTGCCAGGCTATGTTTTATCATGTTTTGTTTTTTAAATTTTATCTGCACCCATCTTTTTCCAATATTACGTAGCTGTTATTATGTAACCTATTCTTATATTTGCATCTGAAACTGCTTGCGAATTACGGCTTCATTTGCACTTGGAAATGGACTGTAAACACTAAAAATTAAACGAGACGAAATGGTCTTTGCTGGAATTGGGTGATAATATGTGTAGGAAATACAATGGATGCAAAGAAAAAGGATAACCAATCACTTATCACTGTACCTCGCGAACCAGCACACAACACAATCATAATATAATTATATAATTTCACCGCAAAAAAAAAACTCTAATATCTCGATGTAATTATCACCTCAACAAAACGATTAAGTACAAAACGATATTGTTTACTTCGAGACGGTCATTCTACCTTATTTTCACTTCTAAAACGAGATTATGTGCATGAAAAACGCCAACAACATGCTTTCAAGGTAGTCCCAATACTTCTTCTGTTTTTCAAAAAACAAATGCACTCGAATTTGCTATTTTTCTTACCATTGTTCCAAATTTCAAATACTTTTCCAGCAAAGTGATCGTTAGGAAGACGTAGGTACTGAATAAATGACATCCCGGTATGAACTATGCGTACTCTCATTTCAAAACCAAACCCTATTTATTAACAGACTTACCAATTTACATTACGCGTATTACATGTTTTAAATAACTATTTTTGCTGAATTTTCTGTATACCTCCCATTCCTCATAATCATCTGTAAATATTTGAATTTTTTTTGGATATGAATTATAGACAGCCTCCGTGGTCGAGGGGTGAGGCTCTCGACTAAATCTGAAGGTTAAGGGTTCAAATCCCAGTGTGTGCAAATAATGGGTTTTTCGTAACCCGGGAATATTTGTCTTTCTTTATAAAAAAAGGTGTTTACAACTTATTCATTTAAAAAAGTACATTTGCGGCGGTTGAAGATACTCTCAGTATAACTCTGATATTAGGTCACCTATTTGTAGAACTTCCCCCCCCCCTTCCTCTTCCCCATCTCCTTCCCCTTCCTACTACCAGCCTCATACCGTACCCCACTTGGGGATGCCATACTCTCACTAGCCCCAGATGGTTGTGAGCAGTTGGGATTCTTGTGCGATATTCACATTAAAAATATATATACATATATATATATATATATATGAACATGGTGCGTTGTCCGATTTATTTTTTTTACTCATTGTAAAACCTCCCTGAGGTAATTTTTTACAAAAAAACAATATTGCAAAAATGATCCAGTAACTATTTATTAAGTTTGCATCTTGTGCAATCTTGCACGGTAGCGTGTTGAATTTGTTATTTTCTTTTCAGTTAATTAAAGATAGCTATTGACCCAATCTTCCTCAAAATGTCAAGCCCTGACGAAGACAATCCAAGGACAGTGAGTATCTATTACATTATATTTAATTACCAAGTACATATATGACAACGCATGCTGATTTTGACACTGTTTTAACTTTGGGTCGTACACAAAAGCTTGGTGGGTCGCACGCGACTGCTGGTTGCGTATCGCTGGCACTGACCAAAAAATCTCTAAAAGTACCTTACTTTGTATTTTACTGATTTGAAAAACACTGATGTCGCACTTTACAGCTTCCAACCTTCCAGGGCAGACCAATTAATTTGAATATCAACTCGGGAAAGAGTTTAGATTTTTAGTTTTAATGGAAAACATCTACATATTGTGATCCCGATTCTGAAAGTTGTTAATACCAGAAAATGTGAAAAATTTAAACCGATAAATGCGTTACCAAAATACGAACAGGTACTAGATATTGTAATAAAAAAAAAACTCGTTGAATATTTGGAAAACATAACATATTATGTGACGAGCAATCAAGATTGCGGAACAATAACTCTTGCGAAGCAGCGATAAACGTAGTGAATTGATACATGGAAAAAAGAAACAGGCAAAAACAATCACCGTTGCCACATTCTTAGGTTTCAAAAGAGCATTTGAAACGATAGAAAGAAAAAACGCTTTTGGAAAAATTAGAAGATATAGGTCCTTCAAGAAAGAAAGTTTTTCAGAAAACAAGGCAATGGAAATTGAAAGCTCAGAATCAGAATTCAATTCAGAAAGCAATTCCATTGATTGTATGAAAATTCACATTATGTTTCATTACGTAGAAAAAAAAAATGCCAACTTATTTTTCATTATGTATAAAAAAGTAGTACTACATACATCCAAATTGTAACAACTGTTAAGTATGTACAGTACTGTTAATCTGTTAGTGCTCCCTCTCTAAACACAAGAATTTCTCAGTTAGGGAGGTATTGTTACCACTAATATTATATATATTATATATATTGGTTAATTGTATATATGTATTGGTTAATAAATAAATAAAAAAGAACTGATAAAAAACAACCTTGGTGTTCCGCAAGAAACGGTATTATGTCCAATTCTATTCATAATGTACATAAATGATATAATTACAATCATAAAACATTCAAAATTAAACTATTTGCAGAAGATATTTTAATCTACATTTCGTGTGACGATTACATAGATGCAATTAACAAAATAAACGAAGACCTACAAAATATAGCAAAATGGCTGACATTAAACAATAATATGTATATAGAAATAAACAAAACAAAATATACGGAAATAGTCAATAAAACGCATAACAACGGGTTAAATTTGACAATTAATGATGAAAAAATTGAAAAAGTAAATGAAATCCAAAACCTCGGTGCAATGCTCGATTCAAAACTAAATTTCACGGCTAATTTTGAATATGTGCTAAAGAAGGTATCAAAAAAACATAAATTTTCTGAGAATACTAAGAAATAAATTAAATAGAAATATTACAGAGCTCATTTATAAAACTGTAGTTGCTTTTCATTTAGATTACTGCTCTATAATTTTATATTTGGTCAATGAAAGAAATTTAAATAAGCTAGAAGTTATACAGAAAAGAGCTGTGAGATGTATACTGGGGAAAGGCAAATACGCAAGGGTTATTCAAATGATAGAGGAGCTAAATTGGATTTCAATAAAAAAAGCGACTGCTACGCCAATCAAAAACCAAAATACGTGAAATTGTTTTTAATAGAGGTGTTTATAATTACGAAAGATGAAATATAATTAGAGTTAGATTGCCACATTTGAAAAAATCAAAATCACAGAACTGACTAATGTATAGAGAACTAAAGATGTATGATGAAATGCCTGAAAATATGAAGAATAAAGAAAGAATGAATGTATTTAAAAAGAAATGTTATGGTTACTGTAAAAATATTTAAATTTATCAAATCAAATGTTACATTGTGCTTATTAGTTTATGTTCATGTTTATAGTTTATAAACTAACTCGATAAATAATAAAAAAAAAGATATTCAAAATGTTCGATCAAATTCACCCGCGGTAAGAATAATTAACCTTTCTTAGGGAATACAGATACGCCCACAATAAACTTGGTTTATCTATTCAGCTATCGCAGGGTTAACCTTTTAAAGACTATGTCGTTGAACAATTTGCGATACCCATGGAGTAGTATTTAAAATTCTCATACATATGCGTCATGTAACATAGATGACACTCATCTTTTAGGCACGCGATCGGTTGATACATGACGCTTGTCTAAAAAGGGAAAGATTGAAGTAAATGATTATCATCAATAACTGTAATTTTTTTTTAACTTTGAACAAGAAAAAATTAACCTGTAAAAATGTTTTTATTACACCATCTATTTTTATTATTATATTATATTTATATTATATTAGTGAAACAGTTTCGGCTTTCCGCCACAGTGCTAGGCAACGAACGGCATGACCTATGCATGATCCCTTGAAATTGTAGCCAATTTCAGAGAAATTCCAGTGTGGGTGTGTATGGGGTACCACTAAAAGTTGATATATAATGCATTATCGTCACAATTTATTTTCAGTCGAATATGTACGATATCATGGATAATGACATAGAGAACAAGCCAATTCCACCTCCAGAACCGACGATAGATCCTGTCATAGAGTTGTTTCTGAGGAGGGGCCTGAGACCCCGCTTGCGATCTGCGCCTGCTCTCCATGCAGGTAAGTTGCACCAACACAATCATATATCTTATTTAAAGGAGTCCATTCAAACATACTGATTACAGATTAGTTAAGACTGTCATACCAGCAAATCATAATTTCGATTCCGACTATAGCGCTCACACATCAGCGGTCGCGAGCGGACGTTTTTGGAACTAGATTTTATTCCGCTGCAAGCCGGGTTTCACGTACCCACTAGTTCACGCGGAGCTGGGTCTACAGTATGGTTCAGATAAAGATGTTGAATTCTCGCTTCCAGAATTTTAATTAGTATTAGTTATTTGTAATTTGTGTATCGAAGTGCATAGACATAAATAGATACAGAAACACAGTAGGTGTAAAGTAGATACCTACACAAAAAAAAAATTGTTATATTTTTTTTAATATTTTGGTTTTTGTTTTTTCATTTTACTTAACGGCCATTAGAGTGGAAGAATTGAAACGTTACTTGAAATGGCTTAAGCCGTGTTTAGTGGCAAGATCTGAAGAGTCATGTACTTCCCCACCTTCATCTTCCCTAACTCATTCCCCTCCCCCACTACCTTCAGCCTCACAACATACCCCAATTGGGGGTGCAATAGTCCCACTGGCTCCAGACGGGAGCAGTTGGGACTCTTGTGCGGTATTCATGAAAAAAAAGAGTAATATTCAGTTGGATTGTAAAAAATATCTCATTTTGAAATATTTATTCGTGTGCATAATTTTTAATTTTATATTTATGTGAATACCGCACAAGAGACCCAAATGCTCCCGTCTGGAGCCAGTGAGACTATGACATGACTATGGGGTATATTGTGAGGCTGAAAGTAGTGGGGAAGGGAAGAAGATGGGGAAGAGGAAGTGAGGAATTACCTGGCTATTCAGATCTGGTCACCAAACACGGCCAAAGCCATTTTTAGCAACGTTTCAATTCTGAATGGTGGTCTTACACCAGGGCGATACAAAAGTATCTTCTACTCTGGAACGTGACCCAAATATATTATTTTTAAATGAAATAATTGTGAAATAACCCAAATTAGTCAAATAAAATTTCGATTCGATTCGATCCCACGACCTTCGGATTGCGAGTCAAGAGCCTTACCTCTTGACCACGCCGGCCATCAATAGGTAGTATCAGTAATTTGGAAGGCGGGTATGGTTACCGCCATCCCGGGAACCATGCATTGGATTATCAACACCTCTGCCATAGGTACGGGTAGCCCGGGTTCATGGGGCAAGGTTTGTCAGGATCTCGCGGCGGTGGCGTCGGCCCACCAACTACGTAGAACGTTGGATCGGGAGAGACCTTTTTTTTACAATCGCTTAACACATTGCCTATCTCTTCTTTGGGGATGCTGTGTGGAGGTTCGTTTTAGGGAAAGGGAGGAGAGGATCTTCTGAGAAGGAAAGGGGTATTAGGGGTGGGTAGAAATGTGGGGGTCAGTTTGTCCAGGAGAGCGGATGTATGAATCCATCCCTCCCACTGCGCTGCAAGGCGATGTTCCGAGTAAGGCTGGAGAAGTCAAAGGGACTCCCTCAACCACTTTCTCCAGATCCGACCTGCCACGCAGCTGGTGCGCAGACGCATCCGCCGCACAAAAACCTCACCCCATGAACCCAGGCATCCCTGCTAGTCACCAAACGTTGCGAACCACTTGGGATGACCTACGGCAGACGTGTTGGTCATCTAAAAAACGGTTCCCGGGGCGGTGGTACCCATACCCGATTCTCTGTTATTTTTGTAATACGAAAAGTGGATATAAAAAAAGCCTACCCTCCCACCCCTCTCACCCCCCCACCACTAACCCCCCTTCACCCCCCACCTCATTTACCACCCCTCTGCCTACCCCCTTCACCTCATCACAACTCTTGTTCAACCTCCCTCCCTTAGGAGCTGTTGGTGCGGTATTCACATAACAATAATTTACAATAATTAAAAAAATTTTTTTTTGGTGTAGTTGTGACTCTTGTGCGGTATTAACATAGCAATAATTAACAATAATTTTTTTTTTAATATATATTTTGGAGCAGTTGGGACTCTTGTTCGGTATTCACATAAAAATAATATACAAAAAAAAAAAAAAAAAAATTTTTTTTTGCATAATAGTATTCAATGAACATGAAATTTTGCATTCCGTTCGGTCAACCCTGTAGATTTTATCAACATGAAACAAGGAAATCGTACATATTCAAAGTTTCGTATCCAATTCATCATTTCAAAATGTTACGATATAGAGCGCCGCGGAGACAACCGGAGGCAGCGGCTCTTGCCTGCGGAATGAGCTCTGAAATTCTCTGTTGCGAGTATGCGAAAAATCGTGAAATGCGAAGCTGTAAATTAATTACTATTAAATACTTCCTAAAATTATTTTTCGCTCAAACTTATTTATGATTTGTCAATAACGTCTTAGCACAATAAGTATGTAAAAAAATCTGAAATATATTAGTTTACAAGTTCGCAAATAAATACACAAACTGACTAAGTTTCGTCAAGAAACACATTTACGTATATATTTTTTAATGATTTTATTTTAACTCAAAGTAAAATTCTAAAACATGCGTTTGCTAGATAATGCATTCATTTATTTTACTGCATGATTATATGATTTACAAAATCTTTTTTGAAAATTTAACAAATCTGCCAAAGACCTATGGTATAACCTTATTTTACTAAAAATTAACATTTTTTCTCAAAATTTAAAACATGCGAATGCTAGATAAAAGAACAATCTTTCGAAATCCATTTATAATTTTTTGTGGAAAAGAGTCAATACGTCTAAAATCTGATTTAAAAATGACATATTTCTGGTGTTCTCTGGTAATACGCTCTTAAGGTGTTATACGCAGTCGGGAGCTAAAAAAAGCGATTTTTGAAGAATTTTTCCTTGAAAGATGTTTTAATTTATTAACGTAATAATTTATATAGATTTTATTCTAACTTTTAACTTTATTCTGATATTTTTTTGTTTTAAAATAATGATTTTTATGGCTGCTGCAGCCAATCTCCGGGAGGTCCACTAAAAAACGGCGTTTTACGGTGAGCACAATATCTCTGATTGGATCTTCAAAAATTAAAAGATTTCATTATTATAAGATTTATAATCAACTTTTTAATCAAAGCAAAATACTAATTTTAAACAAAATGACGGTTTCTCAAAATTTTTTTTTTGATTTTTTATGAAAATTTTGGCATTAAATTGTTTATAAAACGGAAAATTTTTATTAGTAAGAAAAAACCATTGATTAATTTCTACTAATATATATTAATAAAGCTTGTTTAAAAATTTGAGACTGATCAGTTTGGCCGTTTCCGAGAAATCTTGCGCACCGACTTTAAAAACACAATTTTGAGAAAAACGCATTCAAAATTTCAAAAGGACTTTACACATAATAAATTTAGCTCTGAGACATCTTTATAAATGTGCACGTAACTTTGAGAATATTTCTCAGATTGATGTGAAATTTTCTGTGTATGTACTCAAATATATGTACATTACGAAAATCAAATAAAAAACTTTTTTTTTAGCCTCCTGACTGCGTTTAACCCCTTAATAACTAAATAAATAACGATTATGTACTTTGAATGAAGGAAACATTTTTCATGAAGATGTCGATGTTCAGGATCTGTACTTCCGCTCTCCTGACAGAGCAATCCGGCGTGGTAACACCAGATTCCAACGGGAAGTGTGGCTGGAGTAACTCTTCAATAATAACTCCAGCTCTTGAATAATTGGTCTTTATTCACACAATAAAAAGACCCGTAGGGTAGCTCATGTAGGGTGAGCTCAATGATGCTATCTCTCTCCGCGGTTTTATAACCCACATGAAGTGAAAACCTGGCAGCAGACGTTTTGCCAAAAACGACCCGCCCAAGACGGATGGGAACAAGAGAAGAAGGAATTAAAATCCGTGGCAATACGAACTCGCCCTGGCAATTGCCAACACAAAAGAATGTTGCCACAACCATTAGGGTGACAATCACAAATATTAATATTTCAGTACCTGAAATCTTAACATATTCCCGCCCAAAAACGAGTATTAAGGAATAGTTGTTTTTAATACAATAATATAAGAAGAGATTGCAACATTGGTACCCAGAATTTACCCAACGAGTTCACATACAAAAATAAACAATATTCAATATATGGATATCAAAATAATAACAAAAAAACTTATAACTAAGTATATAACCCTATGTCAGACTTGACATTAAAAAATAAAGTTTAATAACGTAGAACCTTCTGGTGCGCTGCACCCACTTATGAGAAAATAGTTTAACACTTGGCACTGATGAGCCTGACGGCACTTTGATTTACACATCACATCACTTTTAGTGTTGTAATTGGTTCTTAATCCAGGTTGGAGGAAGGATCCTCCATGGGAAGTAGACAGAGCTGTGTCACGGCTCTTTTGGTGACACCTCTGGCCGTCCTCAAGGAGACGACGCGGACGCGTCCGTCTTGGCCAGGGTGGATCTCCGTCACTCGCGCCATCCTCCAGTACTGCGGAGGTAGTTGGTTGTCTTTGATGATGACCATGTCACCAGGCTGTAAACTGCATTGACGTCCTTCTTGCCATTTGACTCGGTTCTGCAATTCTGCTAGGTATTCCCGGCTCCATCTGTGCCAAAAAGATTGAACAACGGTAGACATCTTTTGGTAAATATTAAGCCTGTTTGTAGGCAGATGGTGGATATCAAGCTCAGGCAATGCTAACAGGTTGTCGCCAATAAGGAAGTGTGACGGAGTGAGTGCGTTTAAGTCATTTGGATCTGATGTTAATGGAGTCAGAGGACGGGAATTTAAACAAGCCTCAATCTGTATTAGTATGGTATTCATGCCTTCGTATGTCAAAACAGTTGACCGCATTGCTTTTTTTTAAATGTAACTTGGTCATTTTAACTGCACTTTCCCAAAGTCCCCCGTGATGCGGTGAGCGGGGAGGCAAGAAACTCCAGCTAATATTCTGCTGGGCTAAAAAATTATGGATTTCTTTATCAGATGCCTTCAAACAATCAAATAGTTCAGTAAGTTCCCTAAAACTACCTGTAAAGTTAGTTCCATTATCAGTAAAGAGTCGTGAGGGTTTACCCCTCCTAGCTATAAATCTTTTCAATCCATTCATAAATGCCATTGAAGTTAAATTAGTCACTAATTCTAGGTGAATTGCCTTTGTTGAAAAACAAATAAATAAACATATGTAAGATTTTACACTCTTAGCATTTCTGGTTAAACCAGACTTAATTAAAATTGGACCTGCAAAATCTATGCCGGTTACATAAAATGCTCTTTCGATTCGGAATCGGTCAGCAGGAAGGTCACCCATGAGCTGGCGACACTCGCGCGGACGGACTCGGAAACATACAATACATTTATGCAGTGCTCGCTTCACTGCGTTTTTACCATATATTGGCCAAAAACGTAAACGCAGTAATGGGAGCAGAGCATTACATCCTAAATGTAAATTCTCATAATGCAGATGGGTTATTATTAAGTCAGTCAACTTATGATTTTGTGGTAACAAAATTGGATGTTTTTGAGAGAGCGAGGTAATATCGGATTGTGATAGTCGACCTCCAACACTCAACAACCCATCCTGCATAAAAGGATTTAGTGCCTTTACCTTGCTCCGCCTAGATACAAATCTTCCATTACTCACAGACGCTGGTAACGATAAATTTTTTAGTGGGGCTACACGAGATTTAGCGCATATTAACTGTGATTGGTGAATGCCGTGTTCATCGGTAGATCTTAAATACAGACAAGCGCCATATGCTCCTTGAGATGCATCGCAAAAACCGTGTAAGCTAAAAGATTTTTTATTAAAGCAGAAAATTTTCCTCGGTACCCGAATATGATTTGCTTTACTGAGACTCAGCGTGTAAGTCTGCCAGGCCAATAAAAGGTCATTGGGTAGCTTGTCATCCCAGGATGTTTTTAGCTTCCACAATCTTTGCATAATTATCTTACCGACAATGATTACTGGGCCTACCAGTCCTAAAGGGTCAAACACTTTTGACATTAATGACAAAACTTGACGTTTTGTTACTTCTAACTTTGAGTCTATGCTTTCTACCTGATAGGTAAACTCATCAAGTTTGGTGTCCCATATTAATCCGAGAATCTTAGCTTCATTGGATTCATTTGGCAATAATTCTAAATTATCTTTAGAATCATTAATCGAGGGCGCATTAGACCTCCATTTTCTAATCTCCATGCCTGCTGTAGCAAGCGCATTAATGATTTGTGATTTAAGCAAGTGACAAGTATCAATGGAGTCACTACCAGAAAGAAAATCATCTACATAAAAATTTTCCTTAAGGGATTTACTAGCTAATGGATGAGTAAATGAAACGTCATTACCTAGCTGATGCAGACAACGTATTGCTAAATAAGGCGAAGGAGCCAAACCATATGTCACCGTGTTTAGCGTATAGTGTTTCGAACAATCCTCCGCATCCTTTCTCCATAATATACGTTGGTAATTTCTGTGTTCCGGGTTGATATTAATTTGGCGGTACATCTTTGCAATATCTGCGGTGACTGCATATTGATGTTTTCTGAAAAATACCAAGTGACAAAATATATCATTTTGAATGGTGGGCCCAATCATTAGAGCGCGATTCAAAGAAATCCCTCGAGCGGGTTTAGCCGACCCGTCAAAAACAACACGAATTTTAGTAGTTGTGCTTGATTCTTTAAATACAGCGTGATGTGGTAAATAATAAGTAGTTTCATCGCGTTTTGGAGGTTCACATTCAGTCATGTGACCTAATGCAAGATACTCATCAATAAATTCCGAGTATTGTTCCTTTAAACTAGGTTGTCTTAAGAATTTTCTTTCCATTGACACTAATCTACCTTTAGCAATACTAAATGAATCTCCTAATTGAGATAGGTTAGATTTAAATGGTAAGTTGACTACAAATCTACCATTTGCATCGCGTTTATGCGTGCCTTTGAAAATCTTTTCACATTCACTATCTTCCAGAGAGTGATGCTTACTATTTTCATATTCTTCAACCTTCCAAAACCTTTCTATTTGATTCTGCAAAGAATTTAATGAAATATGACAAACTTTAACTGGCCTCGAATTATGACGCCTCTGTACAGCTCCTGATATTATCCAGCCTAGCTCCGTTCGATGCAATGAAGGTTTATCCTTTCCTAACTGTATCTGATCCGTACGAACCACCTGCCAGAATATCTCTGCTCCGATCAGCATATCAATAGAAGCTGGCTGGTAAAACTGCGGATCAGCTAACTGGATACCGTCTGGAATGTTCAACATTTTTGGATTAATCAAGGTCTGCGGAAGATTGCAAGAAATCTCATCTAATACCAAACAAGATATTTCATCCCGGTATTGAGAACATAATGATTTAAATTTAATGTCAACTGTTTCCTTTACATGAATTAAATTATTATGCAAACCTGAAACAGGTATATTCAACTTTGTACAATGCAAATTTAATCTTTTACAAGTATCCTTTGTAATAAAATTAGACATTGAACCCGAATCCAAAAGTGCGCGTATTTTGTGTGTTCCACCATACGCGTCTTCTATTTTTACTATTACGGTAGATAGTAAAATTTCCCGCCCGTTCATGTCACTATGACATGTTAAATTTACTGGTGCCTCCGACTGACCCTTGCCAGCTGAAGTACCCGCTTGTACATTATCAGTATTGATATGTAACAGAGTGTGATGTTTTCGATCACAAACACTGCATTTTTCCTTCCACCTGCACACCTTTGAAGGGTGCCCCGGTTTTAGGCAATTATAACATAAATTGTTCTCTGATACGAGCTTTCTTCGTGCCGCTGGTTCTTTGTTAACAAATATTTTGCACGAATAAATGAAATGACTGTCATTACACAGCATACAATTAACGTTGCCCGACGCTAACATAACCTTGTTTGTAGAATTCCTTTCCTTAAAATTAAAAAACCTTGGTTTTGTTGCAACTGGTTCCGATTTCTGTTGCATTCCACCAATGTCACCTTGGATAGTTTCCAGGATCTGAGACCTTTGTGAAATAAAATTGCTAAACTGCACGAATGTAGGATAAATTTTGTCGCACTCTATTGATTCCCAAAGGCTACGTGTGTGATTATCTAACTTTGAGGTTAGAATATGTATGATTAATGTATCCCAATGTTCTGTTGGTAGCTTTAAGTTGTGTAAAGCTCTCAAATGAATGTTTGCTTGATCAATTAAATTCCGTAATTCATGATGATTCTGTCGTTTTAACGGTGTAAAATTAAATAAGAAATTCAAATGTCTATTCGCTATAAGTCGGACATTTTCGTATCTCGAAATAAGCATTGTCCAAGCTGCACTATAATTATCCCCGGTTATTTCTAGAGAACTAATCAAATCAAGTGCCTCTCCGGACACATAACTAATAAGGTAATGAAATTTCTGAACATTATTTAATTTACTGTTATCATGAATTAAGGCAATGAACGAATTTTTAAAAGTCAACCATTTATGGTTGTCACCTGAAAACACTGGAATAGAGATTGGTGGTAAATTTACTGAGATATTTGGGACATTTTCAATCTTCTTAAATTTTGATAACATTTCCTGTCCTAATGCAATTATATTAAAATATGTACCTTCAAAATTATCCCTCGCGTCATTATCTTCTGATTTGTTCAATAAATCAATCTCCAGCTGAATTTTGGAGAATTCTATCAGAGAAGGCTTGATGGCGTCTAACCTCGATGACAATACGCCAGGTGTAATATCATTTTCGTTGCTTAAATAGGTTTCGAATCTCGTTAATGAACCTTTCAAAACCCCGCGCCGTTTAATCAACCTGTCGAGTTCCATTTTTTAACGAAATAACACTAACTTGATTTAAAAACTGAAAACACAATACGGCAGTTTGACGCGGTTTGACGTAAACAAAAATGATTAATACTATAGATCATACAGAACCCAATCACAATACTATGGCATACAAAGACGAAACTTGCAAACGCGTGGCTAGAAATGTAGGTAGGCAAAGCAAAGTTATTCGGCAGACTGAATACAACAATAAAAATTATTATCACCAATAAATTTATGCTATATTGAAAGCATCTGATTATGAACACCCGAATGTAATTCGATATAATCAATACGAAATAATGTGGCATCTACACAGATTTTTAGCTTTTTAAATGGAATTTGAAAGGACAATGAAAGGAAGGCTACAACCTGATTTTCTGTGCATGCGAGCGTCGTGATGAGGCTCGCTTGATCAATCCAATGATGGTGATGAGGACGCCGACTGGACCACTCCCGATGATGATGAGGCCTGACTGGGCCACTCCAAATAATGATCTTCCGTCTCAAATGGATCAATCCAAATAATGATCACCCAGCTTGAATGAATCAATCCAAATAATGATCATCCGGCTCGAAGGACCAATGTTCAGGATCTGTACTTCCGCTCTCCTGACAGAGCAATCCGGCGTGGTAACACCAGATTCCAACGGGAAGTGTGGCTGGAGTAACTCTTCAATAATAACTCCAGCTCTTGAATAATTGGTCTTTATTCACACAATAAAAAGACCCGTAGGGTAGCTCATGTAGGGTGAGCTCAATGATGCTATCTCTCTCCGCGGTTTTATAACCCACATGAAGTGAAAACCTGGCAGCAGACGTTTTGCCAAAAACGACCCGCCCAAGACGGATGGGAACAAGAGAAGAAGGAATTAAAATCCGTGGCAATACGAACTCGCCCTGGCAATTGCCAACACAAAAGAATGTTGCCACAACCATTAGGGTGACAATCACAAATATTAATATTTCAGTACCTGAAATCTTAACAGTCGATATGTATAAACTTTTAATTATGACAAATTGTTCGTTGATCAAACTAATCGCCGCACCCATGGCATTGGAAATAAATATAGGATTCCATTGATACCAATTGTTAATGTAATATTTTATACTTATATTTTTTGTGATTTTCCTCGTTTTTCAGTGAACACTCGTAAACTACAATAATTTAATAATAAGGACTATAATAATTTATATCTCTAGAAAAATCAAAATTTATATAAAAAAATAATAATTTATATCTCTAAAAAAATCAAAAATTTAGAACAGAATAACTTTTCCAACAATTCTGCGAAATCCATAACCCTTCCAAAACATCAAATGTTTAAAATCAAATATCATAAATCCATTTTACATCCAGCGGCACCGCTCATAACCGGGATCTCTAAATATTTGCACATTTCAGATCACCTTCGTAACTTTCACTGACTCAATTGCCCTGAAAGAATCCAGTACAAATTGTGCTGGATGATGTTTAATAGTCCAGTAACTTTGTCGCCTGAATGTATGGGGTAGTATGCGTTAAATCCGGTAGTTCTGATTTTTTGCAGACTTGTTTATGATGTTGGTCTAGTGAATAATCCAAGTTTTAGACCTCGAGCGCCGAACGCAACTTTGTCAAAAATCGAAAAAACCGCGAAAAAATCATAATTTTTTTAAATTTTGGCAATTATAACCCTAAAGGACTAGTTTTTGAAAAAACTTTTTTTGTGACGTTTTTAAAGTAAACTAAATTTGCTACAATATGATACTCAAGCTGTCTTTGTAGACCTAATAGTTTTCGTGATTAAGCCTTTCAAAGTTTGTGACCTCGAGCGCAAACCGCGAAAAAACAGTTTTTTTTTTCAAATTTTTGCGATTATAACCCTAAAGGACTAGTTTTTGAAAAAACTTTCGTAGGTTGTTTTTAAAGTAAACTAAATTTGCTACAATGTGATACTTGAATTGTCTCTGTAGACCTAATAATTTCCTTAGAAAATAAAAATTAAGTAAAAGAAAATAAAAAAATATAAATTAAGACTTTCAAAATTTATAATTTTTTCGAACGTCGCAATTTCGGTCGGGACCACTGAGCAAGTACTGATGAAATCTTTGAAAAGCTATGGAGGGCTCACTCGAGGACTTGGTATGACTGACAGTGTACTCTCTCGATGGACATTAGGCATGGCGAATCTACATAATATCTGCCATGAAGTGGAAACATACTGTGAGGTTACTAATGCAACAACTGAACAACATGTTGATATGCGACCATTTCGTGTCACCAGAGATGAATCAGATACTGAAAAACTCTATAGATCGTTTGCACAGCACCCTCCATTCCTTGCAGCAGATTTCATTATGTCCATCGGCCTGGTTGGAGAATCTAGTGTCTACAGCCACATGGCTCTAGAGATTGGGAGAGAATCGATGCTAAAGATGGTTGGCCAGAACTTCCACGAAGTGAAATTCAAACGTAAAAACAATGTAGTGTCCCTTTCTTCAGCTGTACGAGCTATTACTGTTGGCAATAAACAGGTAACTGTTGATCCTCTAACACTGTTTCACAGGTTGTGTGTCTTAAAACAATCGGATGAAGAATTGCGAGAGTTCTTCACTTACGAACTGTCACCAATCTAAATGTCATTGTTCTCTGAAGAGGGGATGAGAAAGGGCACAAAATCCACCTTGTATTCAGTATTTGAACCTGTAACCTTAAAAGAGAAGCAAGGGTTAACGAAGTTTGTAGTAGTGGATGGGGGGCATCTACTTCACAAAGTTGTGTGGCCTCGAAGCTCTTCATTTGGTGCGATAGCTGACCGATAAATACAGTACATTACTGCTCACTATGGCTCAAATGTAGCAGTAGTTTTCGATGGTTACCCCGTAGATGCTGTACAGAAAAACCCCAAAGAACTCTGAGTGTCTTCGAAGAGCCAAGTTACACTCATCGCGAGAGATAATCGTTGATGAGAAAACCATGACACAGGTTCCTCAACAGAAATTCTTGTCAAATGACAAAAACAAGATTCGTTTCATAAAACTGCTGACAACAAAAATGGGAAATCACAACATTCAAGTACTCCAAGCAGAGGAAGATGCTAGTGGTAGTCGTTAGTAAGGACATTGACTTGCTGATCATCCTTACTGCAATCTCAAACCAATGTGAAATTTTTTACAATAAATGTGGAAGAGGCAAAACATCAGATGTCATGTATTCCAGCATCGCTTCTTCAAAATCCTCTTTGAAAACAGAGCTTTTCCTCTTCATCCATGCCTGGTTGTAACTCGACATCCTGCTTCTTTGGCTTAGGGAAGATACAAATGATGTCCATAGTCAAAAAAAATCCGGACATTGAAAAGCAAGCTGCGATTTTTCTCGACACCAACTCTACTCCTGACGATATAGCAGCAGCAGGAGAACGAGTCATAATTACTCTATCGGAGGCAACCCTAACACCCATAACCTTGACGAGCTGCGGTACCAACTATTCGTCAGGGTTGCGACGAAAACCAGCTTCAATCTAGCCAGGTTACCTCCTACACAAGACTCGATTTAACTTCTTGTGGACATACCATCAGGGAAAAATTTGTCCGTGCATCAGTTACATATCATTCATCATTTTCTATTCTCGTGTACAATCTTCTTACAAGTTCAGGCGTGGTTGGGAGTCATACTGATCCCTCTCTCCTGGGGGTGGAAATCCACGCCACAAGGCCTCAACCCCAAAATGATGACCAGTGATGCAGTTCCACAACACCTCTTGTGGATGATTTCTTGCGGCTGCACGAAGGGTTGTGGGAATGCGTGTAGCTGCAGGAAGGCAGGATTAAAATGCTCATCAGTCTGCAGGCACTGTAGCGGGGCCTCTTGTGACAATATACCTGATGTTGAAGTAATAGATATCTCAAAATTCGACGATCTGTCCGATGTCGAAATGGAGGATGACTTGTGGGCACAAGACGTTGACGATTCATCACCATCTCCTGATGGGGATATGCCATCCCAATACGTCTATCCAGATATGGACGAACCTCAACCGGGACCTTCCAAGAGGGCTAAATTAATTTAATTTTTTGATTTTGAATATTACTAAGTTTCCTAACAAATAAACTTGTTAACTTTTGTTGTACTTATCTTTTTTAAATAAATAAAAAAAAAATAAAAAGAAAATACTTTGTTTTTTATCTTTTTTACTTCATTATTCGTAGCTTAGCTTAAACATCATCATCTTATCATAAAAGTACAGGGCTTTGATAGTATAATCAGGGTAAAAATTCATTCAGAACGACAGAATTGCAAAAAATTGCGAAGTTCGAAAAAAATGATAAACTTTGAAAGGCTTAATCTCGGAAACTATTGGGTTTACAGAGACAATTCTAGTTATATAACTTATATTGTAGAAAATTTAGTCTACTTTACAAACGTCCTAAAAAAGTTTTTTCAAAAACTAGTCCTTTAGGGTTATAATCGCCGATATTTGAAAAAAAAAAACGATTTTTTTGCGGTTTACGCTCGAAGTCACAAACTTTGAAAGGCTTAATCTCAGAAACTATTGGGTTTAAAGAGACAGTTCTAGTATCATATTGTAGCAAATTTAGTTTACTTTAAAAACGTCAAAAAAAAGTTTTTCAAAAACTAGTCCTTTAGGGTTATAATCGCCAAAATTTGAAAAAATAACGACTTTTTCGCGGTTTTTTCGATTTTTGACAAACTTGCGTTTGGCGCTCGAGGTCAAAAACTTGGATTATTCATTAGGCCAACATCATAAACAAGTCTGCAAAAAATCAGAACTACCAGATTTAACACATACTGTGATGTATAAAGTTACTGGACTATAAACCCATAAGTGAAATGACCCCACTTAATATCTTACAAATAAATAAATAAATATCTCCGAACTATGGTTTCAGAAAACACCGGTCCGAGGCAGTCAACCCTTACATCAGCAACATCATCAACTAAAGGCAGACTGATAGAACCTAAGCGCAAGTCAAATATTAAGTTTGGAGATCGCGCTTTCGGAGTATCTGGGCCTAAGGCTTAGAACCCTCTGAAACTAGGATGTATAACAATCTCAACAGTATTTAGGTCCAAACTAAACCTTTTTAGGCTCTCGTACCTTTAAATTAAATAAACCTGAGAGTATCATACTTGTATTGCACGTAACATGTCTTACTTACACTTTTCTTATTGAATTAACATTATTATCTGTCTCTTTCCGAGGGACGAATCACATTTAGGAAGATAAATATTCTAATCAAATCCTTCTACTATTTTACCGCATATCATAAAATTTTATCTTTGTTTTTCGAACATGTTCATCAAAGAACATAATATATATTTTTCACTACTTCAAATACAGAAAATTTATTTTATGGCACCGTTTGACTAGTCACACTTTTGACTTCAATAGTGCAATGGAATTATTACATTGTAGACTAGTTACAATTTTGACTTCAATAGTGGAATTGAATTATTAGTTTGTAGACTAGTCACACTTTTGACTTCGATAGTGGAATCGAATTATTACATTGTAATTTTAGTGGCATTTTTTTAATTAGTTTTTTGTATACATACACATGTAACATAATCATGAGTAATTAAACATGCAACATTGATTAAAAAACTGTAAAAACACATGTGTGTATGCAATATATAACCTTAACGAGAGTGCAATTACTCGTGTGTAAAGGCAAGAACATAAAGAAGTTTATTAAAAATTAAAATTAAAATTTATAACACAAATATACACTTGCATAAATAAAAAATAATAATATTTATATATATAAAATAAAAAATAAATTAAAAAAAACTGTCAAGTATTGTTAATCAATTGCCAATGCGACTCTAGGTAGCCAAACTATTTAAGATAATATCATTGTTTAGTCTATTTTTGAATTTATTATAGTCAGGTTCCAATCTCAGTTCCATTGCCAATTGATTAAACCACATCACTCCAATTGGATAAATTGGAGTTATGTGGTTTAATCGGCATTCAATTGGATAAATTGGAAATATTAGAAATTGCGTTATTTCAAATCTAAATACATATTATAAATAACCAAAAAATATTTTTAAATGACCCACTATTGAACCTGTTCCCTTTGTAAATTGTGCCTTCAATTACCCCCCTTCTCCCCTTCCCACTTCTACCTTTCCATTGACACCATCAAGTTTATTTATAATTAGTTTTTAGTAAACCCCGAGGAAGAGAGCATTGCTCTCGAAACATGTCGCTTTTATAGACATAAAAAGTCGTTAAAACAAAGAAATCATTTAAATTTGAATATATATTTTTATTAAAATGTATACCAGGATTAAACAACGACATTTCTAATAACATGTGTTCGTAATTAAATCCTCTGCTCTCAAACTGTATTTAAATTTCTCTAATAAAAAATAAACCTATTTTTATCTCAATTTACCTCCTAGGTAAGTTTGGTAGTGTATATGTATTTTCTATAGAGCATAAATAAAACAGTATATATGCATTTTGACGCAGCAATGCGTTCATTGGTCAAATGCATAAATATACATAATTTCATATTAGTGATCGACGAACCGGTGGATGCATTCTGTTAGTCTAGCTAGTCTGTAGTTAGAAGTAAAATTGTAGAAATATGTTATAAATTTGTACAGCGCCCTTGAAGTGATTTTTCACTAAAATGGCAGTGTACAAATCATCCAAATATTATTGTTATTATTTGCCTAAGACTCGATTCCGAGATCTCGAGCACAATGGGGTAAATTAAATCACATTTATGAAGTCTTTAAAAGAAATAAAATAAAGAATTATTATTTATCTCGCTGCATTTCAGCAACGAGTTCATTTGGAGCTCCGGGTGAAATTAGGGGGCCTCACGTGGTCCCTCCACCAGGAGCCACCCGAGTTCCCCCTCTGACGTCTCTCGGGGTAAGTTGCTTTCTTTCCTTGCTTTTACAGACACTAACTTATGGCAGTGTCGTCATCAAGAAAATTATTTAACCTTCAAGCAGGTCGCGCGGTCATTTGTAATGGTAGCGCGCAACCTAAAAGACCAATTGGACATTTAAGGAATTTAAAACACCAAATAATTATAGAATCGTTTATTTTTAAGATTAAAAGAGTCATCTTAATATTAGGACGATATTTAGTAATGGAAAAGAATTTTAATTTTAACATTATAATTAGAAAGTCTCTTTTTCTTTGGACTGGTTTACAATTTGACATCATAAACTTACAAAATCATTACGAAAAAACCAAAATTAAAAAAATTGGAAACAAACATTTATCTTTGGATTATGAAACAATTTGGCATCACAAGTCTTTATAATTAGAAAACAAAATTATAAAATAAAAGATGCAGTAAACATCAAAGTAACTTGATTACAAATAAATGTAGTGTGGTCCCTGCAAATATTTCTTCGACAAGATGTGCATTGTGTTTTAGATTACCTCCTTTTTTTAGCTGGACATATTTTGCAGCTTTCTCTACACGCAGTGGAACTTGTACTTGGTTCATTTCTCCTGTCGTCAGTACTTATCTGCAAGTGATCTAATATATTTCTTTCCAGTTTTCTTGGAATATTGACCATTGCAGCTCTTAATACAAATATGTAGTGTCAATGGCCATCTGTTATTTTTCCTATAAGTCAAGTACATCTTAGCTTTTTTATCAACTTCATCGACACCACCTACCCACAGTATATAACAAAACACCAACTTGATTCAAAATAGTAGAAAAATATTTCTACCCACAGGGTTGCGCGTAAACTTTTCGACGACGGGCGAGCATAGTCCTTTCGACGCCTACTCCGCGACAATAACAGACGCTATTTGTACAACACTGGGCAGGCAGAGAGGGGGGCTATATAGCTTGTTTTGTTTGTAGTGAACTTAGAAGAGGCTACTTGAGCCGAGAAAGAAATGATGAAAATATTAGAAATTATAAACAAAAACGTTTTAAGTTCGGTCGATTCGATGCCGTGTGCCTTCTTGAAGGTTAAAACTACCGAAATTGCTTTTATACAGCGTTATATGTCGCTATTATATTTATTGTATTTCATTACCAGGTATCGTACGTAACCTTAAGGTGAAACGTTACGTACGTTATAATCCACGCATTCACAGATGGCGCCAATTAAATTATTTTAGGTTGTTAACACTTTTTGCACGTTATGCTTTAAAATAATTGAAATGTTTGCACCCGTACATATTAAATATGAATATAAATAAATAGTTTTGTCCATAAACAAACCCAAATCTTTAAAGAAAGGCTAAAAAATTCAATTTTGTATTGGTGACCCAATCCAATTTTGTATTTTTCAGTCTTGAAAGATTTGGGTTTGTTTATGGACAAAACTATTTATTTATATGTATTCATATTAAATATGTACGGGCGCAACCCGTAATATTTAATTCACCTCAATATTTTAAAGCAAAGTGTGCAAAAAGTATTAAAAACCTAAAATAATTCAATTGGCGCCATCTGTGAATGTGTAGATTATATTGTAAGTGACATTTAACCTTAAATACAAAATTTCAAATTGAAATATGCCCAAAATTCCGTGTTCGGGCGTATTAGCAAATCTTTCAATGTCACAAGAGATATTGACATTTTCCACATACCCTTGAAACTTTTAAATCAAATTAACCTTACAATGTACAACCACTATTAAATTTACAATGACAATAAGTGGTATTTCACCATCCGCTTGATTAGCTTATCCATAGGATAATGTAAATTAATAAATAAATACTCACAATAGGTAGAAAACTTGGCTAACTTATTCGATGTATAGTGTAGCGAATAGTAAACAGACTTTAATAAATAAATCGTAAATCGCAAATATGCTACATCAATAAACTATCAAGAATAAATGTGAAATTTCCAGTATTTCAAATTTAGCCCTTTTCCACTTTATGTTGTTAAGTGTACCCCGCAGTGCCCATACTACTTTGCTACAAATCTTCATGTCTATGTTTTATTGGTTTTAGGGTTGGGATGAAATAATTACCAAAGACCGCTCGCGTCTGCCAGAAAAACGTCCATATAGTTCAGGCTTCCTCAATTACATGAGGTATTCTCACAAGGCTGCTACCGACGAGGACGAATCACCTTCTTCTACAAGTCAATCCCAACAGAAAACAACCGAGGGCGAAGTCCTTTCTCAACTTTATTCCGATAAGCCAAAATCTGCCGCCGGCGAACTCTCGCACTTGTCCCAGAGTATAAATGCCGAAGAGGACGAGTCACCTTCTTCTACTGGTCAATTCCAAGAGAAAACAATGGAGGGCGAAGTCCTTTCTCAGGTTTATTCCGATAAGCTAAAATCTGCTGCCGGCGAACTCTCGCACTTGTCCCACAATATATCACTCGAGGGTGGCGAGCCTCATTTCAAGATGATGAAAATCGAGGTTGGTGAATCACCTTCGCCTCATGCAGTTTTTCAAGGTAAATTAGATATAGTGATAATCTTTCTGAGCCTCGGATAAACTTTTTGTAGTCTGGGCAAACCCAGAGCAACCTCCACATCTAAAAATTGAGTTCTTTTACAGAAAAATAGCATTTTTTATTTTTTATTTATGTTTATTTAGGAAGCATACAGTTGTGTATAAAGTAGTTGTACATAAAATAATAGTGAACATAATTTAAACCAGTTAAGTTCCGTTTATATAATAATATTTAGTTGTTAATGGTTAATGATTATGTGATTATGAATCAAGTGGTAATTAAACAATTATAGTAGGTATGTGGTGTGAGCACCAAATACCTACTTAAATGTAAAAAAATATCAAAAAGGTGATAATAATCAATACAGAAATAATAGTTTCCAGTAGTTGTTTAAAATAATAGTACATAGTGTTAAGTAAAAAGTTATTAAAAAGAAAATAATAAACAAGATATAATAGTTTTCATTTAAGTACATTGTACGGTTAGTTTGATTTTAAATGATTTAAGGGTACAATGGAAAATGTCAATATCTCTAAGGGCATTATAAGTTTGGCAGATTCGCCCGAGCAAGGAGTTTTGTGCATATTTCGATTTAAAATGTTGTATATGATATGTTCGATCTGGTATTGCGTTCAGGGCAACGAAATGCAATTCTTTCTAACAAGGCTGGCGAGTCAATGAGGCAGTTCACAATTTTGAACAGAAACAGTACATCAAAATTTTTCCTCCTTTTGTAAAGAGCAATAGGGTTACACTGATGATTTTGAAAACGATAAGACAGGTGTTTCAAAAATTTTTTTTGAATGTTTTCTATTTCGGTTAATATAAGTTTGGTATTGAGGATTCCAAATGACAGACGCAAATTCGGGATGAGATCTTACATATGCCATATATAGTAGTTCAAGTGTAAAATGTTTATTGAATGGTTTTGTGACGCAAAGAATGAAGCCCAGTTGTTTGTGGGCTTTTTCTAAGATGTGTTCAATATGATCTTTAAATAGTAATTTAGAGTCAAGTAATACTCCAAGGTCTCTGATTTTTTCTACTCGTTGAAGGGGATCATGGTTCAGATGGTAAGTGTAGCTGATTGGGTGACATTTATGTGAAAATGTTATCGCATTACATTTAGTTATGTTTAGAAATAATTGGTTTTCTTTGCAATATTTATTAATTCTGTCTTCTTGTAATTTATTGCAATCATCTGCTGAGCTTATGCATTTATATATTTTCATATCATCAGCGTAGAGAATGAAGTCAGAATGAGTGATGACATGTTTGATGTCATTGAGATACAAAGTAAAGAGCAGGGGCCCCAAATGAGAACCTTGCGGTACCCCCGAGGGAATGGTTATTATCTGTGACATGTAACCTTTTAGGGCAACAGCTTGACTTCTATTTTTAATGTAAGATGAAAACCATCTGAGGAGATTTCCACTTATACCAATTTTTTCGAGTTTGTTTAAGAGTGTATCATGATTAACTTTGTCGAAAGCCTTAGAAAAATCAGTATAGATAGAGTCAACTTGTTTCTTTTTATCCATAGAATTAAGAACAAAATCGGTGAACTGCCCCATGTTCGACTCAACAGATCTGCCTTGAAAAAAACCGTGTTGTTGGGGATTGATAATTGTGTTTTTACATAAATTAAAGAGTTGGTCATAAACGATTTTTTCCATGATTTTACTTAAAATGCATAACTTTGATATAGGCCTGTAATTCACAATATTGTGTTTGTCCTCCTTTTTAAAAACAGGCGTAACAAAAGCTTTTTTCCAAATGGTTGGAAATACGCCTTCTTTGATAGAAAGTGTGAACAGTAACGTCACGAGAGTAACGAGTTGTTCAGCACAATTAAAAATAAATATTGGATGTAATTTATCACATCCAGCACTTTTTTTCGTGTCAATATTTTTCAAGTATTTTAATACTAAAGATTTATCGATATTAATTGATTAAGATGTATTGAACTCATATTATCATTATTGATTACATCTTTACTATTAGTGGAAATGTTTTTAGTTTGAGATGGGACAAAGACAGATTGAAAATAATCATTAAAAAGATTGCAAATTTGTTGCCCATCACTTGAAGAAATGTTTCCGTAAAATACATTTCGAGGTACATCAGAGGAAGTTGGTTTTGATTTGACGAAGGTCCAAAAATATTTCACATTATTCTTTATGCTTAATTCAGAATTATTTATATAATTTGTGTATCATTCTTTTTCGAGTGTCTTTTGGCGAGTTCTAAAAGTAAGGAGAATGTATGATAATCAGAAAGTTTGGAATATTTTTTAAATTTACGGTGAAATTTTAGTTTTTCTTTGATGATTTTTATTAAGCAAGAATAATACCATACGGGATATTTTGGAGACAGTTTAATGGTTCGTGATGGGACGTAAAGGTTAATGGCTTCATAAATAATTTCGTAGAATTTATTAGTAGCGTCTTCCATGCACATTTTACTGAAAATATGTGACCAGTTAAATTCTTCTAGAAATTTATTAATTTTAATATAATCAGCTGAGTTAAACAATAATACTTGCCGTGATAAATGTTTTAAACCGGGGTCCTTTTGAAGTATTATTTCGATATGTAATGATTTGTGATGTAAATCTTCGGTAAGAAAGGGAGGACAGCAGGGCAGTAGTGTACAGTTCAAATTGCTTATTACGAGATCAAGAACGCGTTTGTTTATGTTAAGTATGTTATTATATTGATGGAAGTCACAGAGTGAAAGAAAATCTATCACATGAGTGCTGGCTTCATCGGTGGCTGGTTGTGGGGTCATTTGATTTAAATTAAGATTAAGATTTGGGGTCCAAACAAGTTTTGATATATTGTAGTCTCCTATGAGAATGAAGTCATCATTGGGATTATTTAGTCGGAGATAACTAGCGGATTCGAAATGATTTATAAGACTGCTAGTATGTTTGGTGCCGTGTGGGTGGTAAGAACAACAAATGTTTATTCTTTTATTAGGGGTAGTCGAAATGATACTTACCCATATGTCCTCAGTTTCTTGTGTTGACCAAGTCGTCTGTTCAATGACATTATATTTAGATTGAGTGGCAATAAGAACCCCGCCTCCCATGGTTTGGTCTGTGAGATTATAGTTTCTATCCCGTCTAAAAACATTGTATCTGTCATCGAAAATCTCTTGATTACTGATATTATCTAGGAGCCATGTCTCTGAAATACATATAACGTCAAAATCAGTATTCATAACGGACCTTAAGAAATCGTGTGTCTTTGTGCGCAAACCTCGTACATTTTGATAGTATATGTTAAAGGACTTCATTAATCTGTGATGAAAAGATAATAGGTATATAATAACATTCAAAATGAGATGAACACAATATCAGATCGAGCCTTAAAAAACATTGTAAGTAGTAAAAATTATATAAATCGGGCCTGAGAAATACTATTCCTTGATAGGGGGTGGGATGTTTTAGTAACATCGTAATATAATAAAATATATTGTTTTGTACTTTTAAGTTTTGATAAGAAAATATATTAGAGAAGAAACTGTAAAAAAATAGTGAGAGGTGATAATTAAAGTATAAAATGCACAGTGAAAAGTAGTGAGAAATAGTATAAACAAGTGTAAGTCAAGAGATCTTCTTGAGGTCTTCTTCTGAAGAAATCCGTATCACGGGGGAACCATCGCTTTTCCTCATAAAAATGTTACAATTGAAATATTGAAATTGTTTTTCAGCCTTTTTTTTAGCATTATGTAATATAGTGAGTTCTGAGATGCTGTTAGTGAGCACATATTATACACATTGAAAGTCAAATTCAGAATTAACAATATTATCTTCGACCTACTTTTTAACCATAAGTTCGAGTCCCATTTACCTTTTTATTTTTCTGTGTCTTGTTCTTTTTCACACTTTCATTTAGATTTATTAGTATTTTAATCAATTATATATTATTTTTTTACAATTATTTTTGATGTGAACACTAAATATTGCAGACAAAACACAATGCAAACATAAAACTTCACAAATATGCCAATCGCCGATCGCAAGTTTCAAAGTCAAACTGTAACTTTCAATGTAATGGCCGACGTGTTTGACTTTACCATTGTACGGAAAAAGATCACACAAAACAATTTTTGCTGTGAATGTAGTTAGATGTATTTGTGTGTTATTTGAATGGATCTGGACAAGAACATCGTTATTGAGGTAATGCAGTTTGTAACATATGCTCATTCAACGTGGGTAGGTAGAATTTAACTATTGAAGTGAAATACTAAGTTACATCAAAGTTCATCGAAAATACATTATGTGAATTGGTTTAAAATATCAATTACTAGCTGGTTCCCAGCATGCGTTGCAATGCCGTATTCAAAGAAATAAATAGTTTCTCCCTGCATGTCCTTTCCCGGGCGTCCCCGTTCACCTCCCGTCTACCCTCTCCCCTCTCCCGCTCCCCTGTCCCGCCAACCCCTTCCCGCATTTCAGTCCCAGTTTTCCACATTCAATTTTCAAACAGCTTGCGTGCTACCTATTACAATTTTTTTATTTAAATTTTCATTTTTCATATATTAGGTCCTTCCATATGAAATTGGCGTTTTGTATGGGAGGAACATAAAGTCGATTTTTTAAAAATATAATATATTTATTTAATCAAAGTATGTACCATTGCTATCTATGCACTTTTGCCATCTCATAGGTAGTTCATCGATCCATTTACTAAAAAAACCATTCGGACGGGAATCAATAAAATCTTTGAAGGCGGTTTGGACTGCCCCATCGGAGTTGAATTTTTTTCCTTGCGAGAAGTTATCCAAATTTCTAAAAAAATGGTAATCTGTTGGGGCAAGGTCCGGAGAGTACGGTGGATGTCCAATTGAAGCTCCTCTAATTTGGTAGCCATCTGTTGTGCAGTGTGTGGTCTTGCGTTATCATGAAGCAGCTGTGGCCTAGAGCGATTAACCAGCCTCTGTTGTTTAGCAGCTAGCTTTTCTATCATGGTTTGCAGTTGCTGACAATAGACATCTGCCATAATCGTCTGGCCAGATTTAAGAAAGCTGTAGTGAACGACACAAAAAAGAAAACACAACTGTGTTTTCTTTTGCGGCACCGTCGCCATACACATTATTAATCATTCGAACCGTTTCTGCAGCCACGCTACTGGTGCCACGGTGGAACTCGTACTCGTAAATAACGCGATATTTCTGTTTAGAGTACATAATTATTTTTGAAATATTTATCACGCGATCATGAAAGGAGAACAAATAACTAAATAAAATGGTTCCATGACAGTTGATCCTAAAGTTGACTATTGACAATGATTTGCAAGTAAGTATGCAAAGAGGATAGACGGCTGTATAACCAAAGTCGATATACTTGTATCTGCAGGCATCTTGATTGAAAATCCGTTGTAAAAATATTTTTACTAACAATAATTTTGACTCTCCGAAGAAGCATGCGGTAATAACAAAATACAACAAACTTATACGTGCAGTAGGCTTAGCAAAAAACCGCTATGTAACATTTTTTATCTGAATATTTTTGATTTTTCATTATTGTTTCTATAGTAGGTCTTTAGAGATTTTTTTTTAATGATAATCTACAGAAAGTTGAGTACTTAATTGATATTATAAATACTTTTTTTTTCTTATTTGTAATTAAAATATATATATATTAAAAAAAAAACTACTAACTTTCGACCGTAAATGTGTTAAGAAGTACACAAATATGGCCCATCAAATATTTCCTTTAACAAATTGATAATGGAACATAGTTCTAGTATCTTTAACAAATCTAGTATCTTTCAACGAAAGCAATCTTCCGAACAGGCCCTCCATTGATATGCTTGGTGTAACCCTAAGTGACCAGCTCAGGTATGGGGGCTCCATCGAAGCCAGAGTAAAGTTAGCCTCCCAAAACTGGGCGTACTGTACAGGGTCCGCAGATACTTTAATAGTATACAACTGCTAACCCTGTACAAATCACAAGTGCGCCCCACGGTTGAATTTGGCAGCCACCTCTGGTCTGGAGCTCCAAAATACCTGAAAAATACCCTCGACTCTGTGCAGAAACGGGCGGTCCGTTTAATAGATTCTCCCATCTTAACAGACGGATTGCAATCTTAAGAGCACAGGCGTCAAGCATTACAATGGAAGATGCTCCGAGGAACTAGCATCATTGATCCCTTCGGTACTGGTGCATAGTCGGGAAACACGCCAAACGCTTGCCCAACATTTGTACACGGTTGACATTTGTCACATGAGAACGGGTCGTTTCTTCGACTCGTTCTTGTGTTCAACAGCTCGGTTGTGGAATGATTTGCCGGCCTCTGTGTTTCCTCCTTCCTACAACATGGGTCTCTTCTAGACCAATGTTCATTCCTTCCTCTCCTCAAAAAGACCCTCCACACAGCATCCCAGATGACATAGGCCCTGAGGGAAATTATTTTCCTCAGTGCCTCTTGTGTGGAGTTAATGTAAAAAAAAAAAAATAGTTGAAAGAATGTTTTGTAAATATATCACGGTGCAATGTGATTATTGCACATTGCAATAATCTTTCAAATGAAACACATTTATATCATTTAATCTATCATCTGTCATTTAATGTGAAAATTGTTTACTAGATGTCATTAGTGTTTCAAATATCAGTGTTCTAGTGTGCACGGAGTTCGGACCAAAGTTAAGGCCTAGAACCATTATTGCGTGAAAGTACAGTATATACAGAAATAAAATAAATTAAAGTGAAAATGCAAGGCAGTACCTTTAATAATGCATAAAGAAGAACAAGTTCTATTTCATATGGTCTTCTTCCTTATGATCTCTTCTCATTAGCCATTCAGTGATGTTTTTGTTTAAAGAATACATATTAGTTATTGCTATGGTCCGTGGTGGCATATTGTTGTATGCATGGGATGCTGTAATCAAGGGCGGCTGGTTGCACAGTGTGTTCGTGTGCAGCACCGGTAAATTATATTGTTTAAAATTACTTTATAATATCTTACCGAAAAATATAAAATCTATGAATCTCATTAAAAATATCACCTACCAATATAATGCCTAATATAATATGAATCAGGGAGAACAAATTCTCAAAGTTCCGCGCGAAGTTACCCTATCCCGGTGTGCAGGCCGATTGCAAGCGGAACGAATTATGTTTTTGTATCGAATATCCCAAACATCGCCAGCGCGCAACGCCGGCCACATGTATGAAAAATTAAGATATATTGGTGTGCCACCCGGCGGCCTTTATTATACAAACTTAAATTTGGATTTAAGGCAAAAATACTTAACCAAACTGAATAATCCTTTTTTTAATCAAAAGGTACAGCAAAAAACCTAAATTTTACATATATTTTCTTTTTTATTGATTGGTGTTTCAAATTATAAAACGCAGATCATTAAGGAATTCAATTTTTTTGTAGGTAACTTTGACTATTTTGCCCTCGTGCTGTTTATACATTGTTTATAAATACTGTTTGTATCTTGTTTATAATGAAATATAAAACTAACTAACCAACCATCACGCCGTTTCTCCGCAGGGGTAGGCAGAGAGGACGGACCGCCAAATAACTCGGTCTTGGCACACACTCTTTGCCTCACTTACATCGTCTCATACATTCTCTTCTATTATTCCAACTTTTGACATGGCCCGACTCAAGTATCTGATTCACTTGCTCGTGCCATGTCTTCCTCGGGCGTCCTTGACTTATTCTACCATTCACATTTGCGTCGTATATTCTTCTTACACTACTTTCAAATTTATTTTATTTTATGAAATATAAAATAAAATAAATTAAACGTTGTAAAAAAAGAGTTTTTTGGGTTGAAATTTAAGATTTATTTATGAAAAAATTGTATTGTGTTTTTATTTTCTTAGTACAGAAAAAAGATCTGTTCAAAAAAAATAAAATTTTAATTAAAAAGCGATATGTAGAAGTTTTCGCCCTTCGAAACAGCTTAAAATAGACCTTCTCTCCAAATAAGATTAGTGGAATCATTTTTACCTAATGTTGCTTAATAATCGTTATCTCATAGTTACGGATTATCAGTGAACCACCACGTTTTCAGGGCAGCGGCCGCCACTGGCTGTAATGTGTGTTGTCTTTGAGAAAGAATGTCATATACCAAAAGTCTCCCTTCTGTTAAATGGGTTAATTGCATCGATGGTTTCGATAATTGCCTGACATTGAGAATTCTTAAATACTGTACTCTTAAAGGCAATTGACCATCTAACTTACATAGATAAGAATATCATTCTGCTGACCACACAATAAATTGATGCATTTAAAAAAAAAACTGTTCAATTTTAATTTCCAGGTACTCTGAATAAGACTGTGGATGAACTGACCGATCACTTGTTGGCCGAGAGTGTCAGGACCAACGACTTCTCACACTTCGCTTCTTACTACCCTGCCATTGAGGACCTTCCCGATCCGGATGAAGAGGATACTTCAGATTCGAAACTTTTCTGAACATTATATCTCCACATAAATTGTACACCCGCAACTAAACCTCCATTGAAAAAAAAATGTTTTGAATTAAGCACCCGTGAAAATGCCATTTCTATAATACGAGGGTTGTCCGTAAAATAAGGTCTCCCAGGTGCTTCGGTCGCGAGGAACAATATTACGCGTAATCCGGCAACACTGTCGTGTAGCCTAGTCCCCCACGCCAATATACGAAAATTAGTGCAAGGTGCATCCCTCGCATTTTTTCTGATGAACACAAAAAAACTGGCTGCTGCAATGACGTTTTTGGAACTTTTTCTGATGATGGAGACTCTTTCTTGACTCGCATAGTCACTGGTGACGAAACATGGGTTTGTTATGCAATACCTGAGGTAAAAGACAATCAATGGGTGTTCTCTCTTCCCAAGTTGAAATTACGACACCATCACCGAACATCCATAACATTGTCTCCATACACCTCCTTCAATTGCCTATGAATATCGCAAGGTCGCACATTTCCTGCATTGAGAAATTTAATCACAGCTCTAACTTTACAACTGGCGGCGTACTCTATTTTCTTGAACATTATAAACACTCACAGAAACAACACACTCAGTACCAGCGATATGTAACGTTGCACACAGAGAGCTGAAATACAACTGAACCTGTTAGTATTTGTCCGGTGGCTACTCTATTCGCCAGTGCTCCGCACGTCGTAAATGGGTACTACTTTACGGATGACCCTCATATACCAGGTAAAAAATATACTGAAAATATCATTACATCATATAACAAAAAAATGGAAAAACATGGTTATATCATATTAAAAAGATTAGAAAAGATTCACTACATCATATAACACAGATAAAGTATGACTATATTGTATAAAACGGTATGTAAAGGTAAGCATCATATTTTATTTGGGTAATCATGTCATATCGATATAAAATATGGTTAAAAGTAAAGTAGTACTTATAAACTGTGGTCAAATAACATCACATATAAATGTGGTAAAGAGTGATGTCGTATTTTCGTAAAACAACATATGCCAAAGTATAGTAAATAAGAAAAACATCATATTATATAAGAAATGTGTGACATTAGTGTTGCCAACTCAACTCCTTTAGAGGTGAGAAATGAGGTTGTTAGCTCGAAAAAAAGTGGTTTAGCTTCTTAACTCGTTTTTCAGAAAATCTAGCTCCCGTTTTTACACGAAACTCATGAATGAAAAATGACGAATTTAAGGGCTATTTCTTTAGAAGCCAGTATTTTCTTATTGAAAACTTGGTTTTTACTCAGAATGTCTCTATCCACCCAATCCCAGGATACATGAAAATTCTTAGGAACCAGTTTATTTATTCTTGAAATTTCTCTAGGCACCCCCTCCCTCACCCAGGATAATACATTTTTGGTCCCACCTACAATATAAGATTTTAGTTCCTTTTCGGGTGACGTCTGCCTTCATTTTAAAATCGAGTTGGCAACACTGATGACAACAACTGTTATATAAAAATTTAGTTCACATCATTTAAAAATTGTTAAAACATTAAACGTCTATAAATTGATGGAATCTCTTAAACAATACATAATATCTTTATGAAATATAGTAAAAAAAACATCATAGTTATATAAATGTACTAGCTGACCCGGAAAAGTTGTTCTGCCGAATAAATTATTTCTAGTGAATATTTTGGTTGTTAAATAAAAAATAACTAATAAAATAACTTAAAAATAACGAAATAACTTTGTTGCTTTATTCAACGGCCCAAATGGGCCCCTTGCATCTTGCTGGAATTGTTCACTGTAATACACGCACACAAACAGATAAATTAAAATAAATCATACAAAATTTTGCACGCACTGCATTGTGATACATAACAAATGCCGAATGAAATTAATGTTAAAATGACGTGATGCTTCCCGTGAATGACTTGCGCATGTGTGGATGAAAGTTCAATGAGGCGTACGTAGCACCATCTGTCATTCAACAACATAAATAATTTCGTTCTGTTTGAAATACGAACTATTGTTAAATTTGTTCATACAAAAATACCAATATCGCGGTTAAAAAATGGGAGGGTAGGGGTAGGAGAGTGTAAAATAGATTTTTTTCCGGATAGGGACACCCTAATCACCTAGCGGCTTCGATCAAATCATAGGTCAATGCCTAGCGGTATGAAATATACTTTTTGAACTTTTCTCATACCTACCAAATATACGTAAAAAATTTCATAAAAATATGTCGAGCCGTTTCGGAGGAGTGCGACCACAAACACCGTGACACGAGATTTCTATATATATATAGATGGAAAAAGTACTATTTTTAAATATGGTGAAAGAACTCGCATTTCTATAAATAGATGTAAAAAGTATATCATGTATTTATAAAATACTAGCTGGTCCCGGCATGCGTTGCTATGCCATTTAATAAAGAAATTATTTCTCCCTGAGTGTCCTTTCCCATTCGTCCCATTCCCCTTCCGCCTCCCTTCTTCTCCTGCGTCCACTTCCCCTCTCGCGTTGCCACTCCGTCACCTCCACCTTCCCTCTCCCCACTCCACTCCCAAAAAAAAACAGAGTGTGCAATGCACCCACGGTAGAAGTGAAATCTTCAGAAAATTAAAGTAGACAAGAGTGGGGAGGTTACGAAGCACCGCACAAAGAAGAGACCGATTGTACTATCTCATTCTCTCGCAGGCTAAATCCTGTAGCTGTATGTGCTTGTCTGTTTTTAGTGTCGCTATTTTTTGTTTCATCGAGTTTCAAATCACAACAGAAGGAAATTTTCACTTAAAAAACATGGTAAAAAGAGACATCATGTTTTTATAAATACTATAAATTTTTTTATAAATTTCAATAAAAAAAGTACATAATATATTTATAAAAACATGGGAAAATGTCAAAGACATCGAGGATCAATATCCGATAGAGCAGGTATCTTGTCAAGGCATTTTCACTTTTGCAGTAAAGACTTCCAAAGGATATTATTCAACACATTCTGCACATCGTTGTATACGTCAGAACTGTGGGTAAATTATACTGCACTCCAATGGCATAAACTAAAAGTCACTTATATCGCCAACTATTCCGCCCAGTGGCGTAGCTAGCATGGGTGGCACCTGCGGCGGATAACATGGTGTCACCCCCTCACCTTCATTAAAGTTGACAGATGCAAATTTCGACTTCATAAAAAATTGGTCCGTCCTGGGGGGGTAGAGAATTGGGCTGTTGGGGGGTGACACTCGGGGTCGGGTGTCATCCCCCCATCGGGTGGCACTTCCGCCTACCAAGATACTGCAGCATTACGGATATGTTCCTGGAGGGACGAGTGCGCACCTTCAGAGCACTTCTCCGCACCGCACGAGAAGCTTATGGCGCAGACTACGTCAATTGAAGAATACTATCATCATTGCCATGGTTGCCTGGATGGAGTCTCCCCTGATGGCAGTCAAATATCCTCCATAAATGACTGCTTTCATATAATTTGTATTTATTATATTTCACTTACTTTATTTATTGTACTTTACTCTATTGTACACAAGGTGCACCAAAACAAACAGTGCACCCTGTATGTACATATGTATTGTTTTTTGTTTAAATTCTTGTTATTTGTCTAATTTTGTTATTTCGAAAAATGGAATGTATAGCATTGCACTACCCCTGCATACATTCAGGAATTATTATTACTTATACATTATTATTATATCCTATCCTTATCCTATTTTCCCCTTCCTCTCCTCCTCACCTAAAATTAATTTTAAGATTTAATAAAACTCCATCTCCAGGTAACTCTAACATAGGAGACCTTTTTGACTTGACTTAATTTAACTTTGTGTATATTGTATCTCTATATTTTTATGTATAAGCTGTTTGTCTCTTACAAATAAATAATCATTACATCGTATAAAATGAAGTCGCTCAAAATGTATGTGCGCGTTAATCTTTTAAACTACGCAATGGATATTCATACGGTTTTCACCAATAGATAGAGTGATTGAAAAGGAATGTTTATATGTATAATACATGCAAATTATATTAGAGAAAAGCCGAGAAATTCAAAGAAAACATATTTTTGTGCGATATAAAATGGCTGGCGGGCCGTACTATAGTCACTTTTGAAATTCGTTCTACAGAAGAAATTGGAAAATAGATGTCCTAGAGTAAGTAGGTATTTGATTTTCCCTTTTCAAATATCCAGTGTTGCATTGCAAGCATTGTATAATTAGTGGCGAGTTAATTAGTTTATATGTATAATACATGCTTATTATAGTAGAGAAAAGCCGATAAATTCAAATATTCAATTCAGGCAGCGGGCAGCTGGCAAGCGGGTGGTATAGATTTTTTAAAGATTGGGTATCGGCGTTGTGTTTCGTTAGCCACAGCAACGTGTGGCCGGGTCTGCTAGTAAATTATAAAAAATACTAATTTTGGAATTGAATACCATGAAAAAACCTAAAAAATATAATAAAACAGCACTTTTTTATCGTATCTGGGTATCATACCTTTCTTGAACAAATAATCAATTTCATTGGCACATCTGGGTACTGGAGTCGTAACGTAACAGTTTATTTCTTCAGTGATTATGTCACATTTCTGGAATCTTTTGTGTTAAAGGACGTACTTGACTTGCTTTAACCGGTGATTCCTGACATTACTTGAAGTAAAAAATGTAAATGAAATCTTGGTCTCCGTTGACATTTTTGATGTGTTTTTTTTTGTGCTACATAAACATAAAAAATAGTAAGTTTTGAACAGTTGGGAGCGGAGTGAGAGGTTGGGCTGAGTGACCAGTGACGACATGCGGAATTTTTTTGTTTTTGTTTTTGATTTTGAAGAAAAAAAGTCACCGGAGACCAATAAATTTCATTTACATTTACTTCAAATAATGTCAGGAATCAGTGGTTAAAGTAAGTCAAGAACTCCCCTTACCACCCTGTATAGAGGGTGGAACAGCACGTACCTGAAGGATTTTAACCAGCGTTTCCTGAGCATATTTGCAGTACAAAAGGTAGATGTCAGTTTGCCGTTTTTTTTTTCTGTTGAAAACAAAAATATTTTTAATCGCACATCGCCACTGATCAGACTCCTGTACGCTGCGGCGGGTCTCCATGGGACGTGCGCCGTTTCGTATGGTACCGTGCTGCTGGAATGGAAGACGGAATGCTTATTATTTGATCTGCTTGGCTATAATGGCTATTAAGGGCCTTTAACCAACCAGCGGCCGAAAATCCACATTTCGTCGAAAGATGTTCTTACGATTGTACAGGGCGGTTCCAATGAGAAAGATTAATTATTCTCTGTACCAGCTTTTTAAAATTATAACTCAATTTCGATTTTATTTCATTCCAAATTTGCTTTAATTTATACCTACATCCAAAAATGCTGAAAGGCATGATAAAACTATTAAAATGATGTACTTTTTCTAATTATTTTTTTATCATAAGTATTTATAATTTTTCAATAATGTCTAAGAAAAATAAATGTGCAAAAAAATCTGAAGTACATTAATTTGTAATACCGTAAATAAGATAAAATAGAGAAATTTTCGTCATAAGTCATAAATAAGTGTTCGGATATATTTTTTAATGATTTTATTTGAACTAAAATTAAAATTTTGAAGCATGCGTTTACTAGATAACGTATTGATTTATATTTATAATAATTTATGGTTGCATGAAATGAAAAATGTCTTGTAAAATAAGATTTTTCATTTGAAAATTTAACAAATCTGCTAACCACGTATGGTATAACCTTATTATACTAAAAATAAACATGTTTTCTCAAAATTTAAAACATGAGTTTACTAGATAAAAGAACAATCTTTGGAAATCAATTTATAATTTTTTGTGGAAAACGGTCAATACGTCTAAAATTTGATTTAAAAATGATATATTTCCGGTTATCTCTGGTACCCCTCTTAATAAACAACGGACTACTCAGTTGCGACGTATGATGGAAAAATATTTTTATTGTTTTTAATTAAAAAATATATCATCGGACAGCAAAATGATATCTACATTTTTTACTTCAAATATGCTGCGGTTAAAATCCTAACAGCACGTTACACCCTTTATTAATATGTATATTTTTAAAAATTATTTATATTATTTAACATATATTTTAAATTAAATAATACGACAAATTTGAATCTGAAACAGGGACAGATAACCCTATAGAATCAAAAGTTGCCTGAAAAGATTTTAGTTGTGTTTAGTGACCAGATATTTCCCAGCCATCCTCTTCTTCTCATCATCTTCCTCCAGCCTAACAGCATTCTCCAGACTGTTATGCCATGGTTTCTCCGGGCAGTTGAAACTCTTGTTAGGTATCTTCAACCAAATACATTTTCAAAATATTTTTTCAAACTGAACAACTCTAAAGCACGAAATAAGAAAGTTGAAGCCTTATATTAATTTGTTACAGTGAAATGGAGATTTCAAAGCTCCGCTAATCAATATGGAAATGCAGAATTGGTAAAACCATTCTGTTCTCTAGACTCTAGAGGTTTAGGGTTAGGATCACTGAAGAGATAAACCGATAGAAATGTGTTATGGACATGTCTGTGAGCCCGAAGTTGGGTCAATTACATCAGATCTTACTTCAGGTGAAATGGAACAAACATTTTCTAGTATCGAAATTCTATCTTGAACTATTAATTAATTACATTGGTCTGTTTATGGCCAAGGAGTCGAAAGGTGTTTTTTTTAAATAGGTATAGATCACAATTCTATGGATTTTCTGGTCAGGGGGAGGACGGTAAGGTGTGGGGCCTTCGACCAAGTATATCATGGGGCAGATAATAAAATGAAGAAAATTTACCAAAACATATTTTTTCCTATAGTAGAACCTATGGGTAATTTATCTATAATTAATTTACATGTACAACAATTTAAAGTAAAATATAATATCTACACTGATTAAGTATAAATCCAAGTATCCCTTGGGGTATGTCTGTAATCCAAAGTGTCTTAATTATTTAATGTATTGAAGTTCAAACTAGGATCCAAAGTTCAAGCATACCGATTGTTGTTCCATACTGGACTGGGAGTTCTGAATTCCTGTGAAAATATTAATATTTTGATTAAGGCCAGCAACAAATCAATTCTTAGAATTATGGTAGGTACAATGAAATAAATGTTTTTGCATGGATGATATGACAAATTTTTCACCGATTACCAAACAGATATCATATGACCTTTAATTAATTACCAGTTAACTATTGTTTAAATATATTCGTAATTGCATCACAACATCTAAATTTACTAATAACTTTGTTTTTGTAACACAAATCCGTTATCCATAGATATTTTCATTTGCCCAATTAGTTCCCACCTAGTACAGGTAAAATCAGTGGCGTAGCTGGGGGGAGGCACCCGACAGAGTGTCACCCCCCCTCTATGGCTCCCCGTGGAGTGACCCGAAACGAGAGAATTTTGTGTCTAACGGTCTATTTATATTTTATGAAGCACGAAAATTCGGCACGAATAAAAACATAGTAAACGAAACTTTACTCGACCTAGTTTGTACTTTTCTTTTTCTTTTTAACTTGTATTTTTCATAAATTCATCCCCTCCCCCTAACCTTAGAGGGATATTCCACCACTGTGAACTGACAGTATAATTTTTTGTGCACTATTTTCCAATTTCAAACCTAAAATCTACTTCAATTAAAAAAAATATCTTTCATGATAAATTGGTATGGATATTAAACGAATTTATTTATAGTAACAATTTTTTTGTACTTATACGCTAGTGTACAGTTTATGGACAACTAGTTTTATACTTGACACAATTGAATGAAAAAATGTTTTATATTTTTGGTAGGGGACACTTAATTATGTTTTTTGTAAGTTGTATTTTCCCTGAACCGACTGTATATTATATTATAAGTATGCTCGACGTCCAATTATCTGGGAATCAATTGTCAAGCATCATGAAGTCCACACAAACGCGATTTTAATTCGCATGAAGAATTCATTTTAATTTGAGTTTCAAAAGAATTGAAATCGCGGTGCCAGTAGATGTGAACAGTCCAGTAATAGTCGGTTTCATCCATCACACATGTTTAGTTTTTTTCTTCTTCGCCATAACTCCCACACAGATGCCCGGAAGGAAATATTTTTAATTTATCTTTGGGGATACTGTGCGGGGGTTGTTTATACGTATGGAATCTTGATGGAAAATATAGTTATTTCATCGGGAATTTTGTTGAGGATTTCGGTCCCTAAACCAGCATCTTTTCATATTCAAAATTATTCATGATTTTCGAGATAATTTTTCTTCATTTCTTGGCTGATCAAAAAATGTGGTAGCAAAGTAATGCGAAAAGATATAATGGTTAGGTATTGCGAAAAGGTATGGTGGGTAAGTAATGCGGAAAGGTGTGGTGGGTAGGTAATGCGAAAGTGTGTGATGGGTAAGTAATGCGAAAGAGTGTGGTGGGTAGGTAATGCGAAAAGGTGTCGTGGCTAGGTAATGCGAAAATGTATGGTGGCTAGGTAGGTAATGCGAAAAAGTGTCGTGGGCAGGGTTGCCAGGTGTTCGGTATTCTACCGAACCGTTCGGTATTCTTGGTGGGGTAACCATCTGTTACCTATACCAGGGCGGGTAAGTGGTGGGTCCTCCAATGACGTTCGGTATTCTACCGAACCGTTCGTTATTTTAGCACCGTGTTCGGTATGACAAAAATACCGAAGTATGGGCGGTACGGTATTTTTTTCTGATTAATTTTTCTCCCTAATAAACGATTCAACTGTCGCAACATCGATTTGACGCAATCGGCAATCGATGTTGCGTAGCATCCCTACTTAGTTTGTGTGGTGTTGCCGCTTCGTGCACGCGCTCACTGTTTTCGAGCCATTTCGCGGATTAGTGTTACACTCAGGTGACTACGTACTTGTGTAAATGTGATTATTTGAATAATTTGACTGTTTACATTGTTTCAAAGTCCGAACCCCTCCCCCCCCCCGACCACCGAAATCTAGGGAAATTCACCTCAAAATTGTTTTTTGCTCACTGTTCGGTATATTTTTGGAAAAAAACCTTGCAACCCTGGTCGTGGGTAATGCGATTGTGAAATAGTAATAAGAAAAGGTGTGGTGGGTGGGTAATGCAAAAAGGTGTGGTGGGTCGGTAAAGTGAAAAGGTTTTGTGGGTAAGTAATACGAAATGGTGTGTGGGTAGGTGGCCTACTAAAAATGTGGTGTATAAGAAAAATTATTCAAAGAAAACTAACCAATTCTTGAACTTTTTTTTCGAGCTTTTCCATACTTTGTATCATATTTTCCAATGTGGCTTTCATATACAGGACATTGATTCCTGGATCTGTGAAAGCGTCCGTTCCCATCATCTGTAAATATAAACAAACATAACGTCTTCGTCTTTTATCAACAAGGAGAGCGCAAAGCCATCACACTTCCATTTCCCCGACAATCGACAACTATTACATACAATCGCTGCGCTGCAATACGCCAATATTTTTTCAAATATGTACCTATTCCCATATTTTACTATTTTAACATGTGTATAATTCCTGTATAATAATGTAAATTTGTATCTACTTACAGACTAAAAAAAGATCTGTAGGTAAGCAAAAATATTGTGCATTTGAAATATTTCTACGCATTAATTTACGAGTATTTACGGGTCTGTTATAAAAAAATCATATAGGTACCTAGGTATAAAAGGGGATCTGCATGCAAAAAGCAAAAATATAAATAAAGTACCTATGCTATTAAAAATCGCAAGATGTATATTAGAAAACCGAACTAATGGACACCGAAAAAAAACATACTGGGCAAACAAATATATAGATACGCCGCTTTTACAAATGTGGTAACCGGACAACTCAACACAGTGACAAATCATCACACTTTTGAAAAGTGTTATAAAATATAGTGAAGAAATAAAACAAGTTTAAAACGGTTCAGTAAGTTGGTTCTTTTCCTTCGCTTTCAATAATTTTGCAAAGGTGTGTTGATTTGCCAACATAGAATAAAGAAAAACACAAGAAATACCTTGTATGCGTATTTCGGGATCCAAAAAATTGCATAATCAATGCTTAAATTTCCAATACAAAAATGTGGTTACGGAATTCAAATGGGATGGAGATCGACGATGTCAGGCGAGTAATTGGGCTAAATGGAACTATTTTTCCATTCAAATTTGTATGGAGGCACTTATAGTTTTTTTCTTTATTCTGTTTTTGCCACTGCGTTGAGTTGTCATGGGGCATACAAAAGTGTTATAATACACCACATTTTACCTTTTCCAACTTGCGTATTCGCTTGTCGAGCATGTCAAAATCCATGTCCTCCGCTTCGAAGGCTGTGATTTCAGTATCACCTGAAAGGCCATAAAAAATGGTTATCGATTAAAAAAACAGTAGGAACTATACTTGAATTATTGAATATAAGCTTCTATTGAACCCAGTGGCAGTTCTGTGGGAAGAACTGCCACTGGGTCAATTGGTCAAAAACCTCAAAAAATTATAAGAAATACTAAAAAAGAAATATAAATCTTGAGGGCAGTAGCAGGAGTAGCAGGAGTCATATAGCAGGGCAGTAGCAGGAGTCATGTGGCTTGGATGTGTACCTAACTACTTTATAATAAAGAGGAATCAGAAAAACGACTTCTCCGTAAAATACGGAATGCGATTCCAGAGCGAAGACGTTCACTGGGAAGGTTGGAAAAAGTAACTCAAGAGGCGTTGCGAGAAGAGGCTAAACCTAATGGAGTAAATGGAAGAATGTCGCTGACGTAGACCAGAACAAGAGCACCTAGAGGCGCCTTATCCCCGGCCCTAGGGCCCGTCCCGAAAAGGACAAGGGAAATAAGGGTTATCATATAAATCAGAACAGGGAAAATACAACATGACAAAAAAGGTTAGGTTAGGTTAGATTGGGTTACCTCTCCAGCAGCTTTGATTGTCCGGCTGCAGCGTGAAGCCCTCCTTGCACAAGCAGTGAAAGCTACCGAAGGTGTTGTTGCAGAAGTGGTCGCAGGGCTTGTTGAGCGCGCATTCGTCCACGTCATCCTGGCACTGCTTGCCGGTGAAGCCCGGCGGGCATGTGCAGCCCTGCGCGCCCGAGCACACGCCCCCGTTGAGGCACGCCTGCCGGCACCAGGCTAAGCGAAGGACATGGGAGTATTGAAGAATTGAATCAAACAATCGTCAGGTTATGGTTATCATTAGGCAGCATCAAACAAGGCAGAACGATGGGGATATAAACTGAAATATGGGCATGTCCGTGTGCCCGAATTGAGATAATTTATTCATTACTTCTGATGAAAGTCGTGCAAACATTTGCATATATCGAAAATCTTTCTTGTCCTGCCTGGGGCCTAGGAGTCGAAAGGTCTATTAATGTAAACAAGCGACATTACTTTTCTTTCAAATCGGTACAGATCACACATCTCGGGACCAAATTAGTCCAGTGGCTCAAGAGGATCGCCTGCGAAGCAAGTTTCATGTAAAATTTCGGTTTACATTAGCAATACTCAAAACTAAAACATCTTTACTTTAGATATGATTATAGATTTTCAGGGCAAAATTTATTTTCGTTATTTATTTTTGGGGTGTTATACCGTGCGTAACTCCTTCTTTGGCCAACGATTCGCACAGTGTTACAGTGTCCATCATTAGCATGCCGTGTTACGCTACCTCCTTTTTTAGCCAACGTTTCGGACAGTAACGTTGGCCAAAGAAGGAGGTCAATACAAAATACTAAAATAAAATACAAAATACTAAAATAAAAATTAACAATTATTATAAGCAATACTTATCAGCCTGAAACACTCATCTACATTGAAAAAATCTTCCGAGAAAAGATACATGCCGTTAACGGGACATCAACCCGTGTCCTTCTGATTGCCGGCCAGGTGCTCTACCACTGAGCTATGTCGGCTTGTCTAATACCCGCCAAATAATTCAATATTTACTAGTGTTTCAATCAACAATTACTACTTATTACATTTTTCCACCTGAAAACAACCAACTTTATTTTTGTGAGAGGCATTGTTAGTGCTAATTCTCTCGCTAGGTGGCGTCAGAATCTCTAATTCTGTCGCCATCTAGCGAGAGAATTAGCACTAACAATGCCTCTCACAAAAATAAAATTGTTGAATGAAACACTTGTATATTGTTAGGAGCGGGCCCCCAAACATGTCCCAAGCTAGCTCTCAGGGGAGGCATGATTTACCCTCTATTCAGGTGGTGGGTCGCTCGAGGCTTCAGAAATTCCTTCGCATCTCAGTCGTCTGGCAGGATACTCCCTCTCTAGGAAACCCTCCTGCCGTAGCAGAATAATAACAGGATTGAGTTAACTAGTTTCATGTATTGCAAATTTAAAACACAGTACATAGGTCATTACAGTACAATTCAACACAAGAAATACATACTACACAATCCTAGCTATCGTGTTTATAACCTCAAGATCCCTAAACGAAACTCTCTGAGTGATGGCCTTGCGCGGGAGTTTGCAGTCTATCGTTAAAGGACACAATCAAATGAGGAAACAATTGTACAGCTTACATGATGTTGGGGGTCTTCGTCTTCCGGCTTCCAGGGGGACCTCCCGAGTTTAGGACAGAACCGAAGTTTACACAGGCATGGTGAAATATCAGCGCTAAACCCGTAGGTTATTGAATTAACATTGCAGGTTATATTTGAGTACAACTCGAGCGATAGTACGCCGGGCGCGAACAGTGGGAATCAACGCGCGGGCTTAACGTGTGCCCGAGGCGGCTCGCAATTCTCAACTGTTGGAAGGGATCGCGTGCGGGTGGGCGGATGGGATAGGAAGTAGGAAGCAGGGAACAGGGGGGGAGCAGGGTGTTGTGTAGTTTGCGGCGAATTAGGAGTTTGAATTCTTTGTCGTTTGGGCGTACCATAACACTTCCCCCCGCGCTTGGAAAAAAAGCGACGTGGCAATGGAGCTGTAGGGAAAAAAAAAATCCTCTTATGCTTCCATCGGGGTTTTGAGAGATTCGTTGCTTGAGAGATTTCCTAGCTAGAACATACAGTTTTATGCTATAGTTTGGGTCACAATGTTTGTAGGGAATGGGTGGGGGTACATACAATGTTTGGACAAGACAAATTTGGGAAAAGTACATGGTGTAAAACAACATACAAGGTTATGCAATTGAAAATAACAATACACATGGTTATGCAATTGAAAGAATGACAATACACATGGTTATGCAATTGAAAGAATGACAATACATTTGTACAAGAGAAGAGAAAAAAAGTGTGTGAATCTAAGGTTTCATTGGTCTTGGAGCTAAGTTTGTGAAGCGTGGATTTGTTTGGTTTCGGAGAATTTCGAAGAAAAGGACGTGACTTCACGGATTCTAAGGATAACATTGTCACTGTAATCAGACCCATTTGAGACAACGCTCAGGAGTACACTTGGGCCTTAGAAAACACTTGGTTTTGTCGAAGACGTCGAAGTTCACGAAGTGGAGACTGTGGTTGCTGTGCCGCGACTATGGTTACAGCGGTCATTGAAGAGAAGAATCCAGTATCTGCAGACATGCCAGTGCGAATCCTAAGTGTTATTATGGTAAACACGGATCGTATATAATGGTTATTGAAGCATAATGTAGCTCAAGATAACTTGTATTGGTGCGCATTCAGCGAATACTGGTGGGTCAAGGTAATGATGGTTTACACATGACGATATATGCGTCACTGCATGACAGAGCAAGAGACGACAAGGTTGGCATTGATAGCAAGAGTAAGAACAAACCTAAGAGCTAGCGTGCCCAAAAGGTAGTTTAGAGTGTCATAAAGTATAGTGGGACAACTCAGCTTGCTGTGGCACGACAAGACAACATACGTATGGGCGGTATGGTCTGTGCTTTCAGGAACAAATGCGTAGAAAATGGCAGCAGGAGAGACCTTGTAACCACAGCGCGTGCTGTCAGGAAGTGAAGCTCAGCTTGGCTGTTGGTGATGACATCCGCCTGGGCTTCTTTTTAAATCCGGGAGGAGTTATTATTAGAGCAAAATTCTTGAAGTTTACCTGCCTAGGGACCAATGAAGAAAAGGTTTGGAGAGAAACAAAATGTGTCCAGATAATGAAATAACGAAATTTTAACCACCGACCCAGAGAGTGACGAAGAGAGATTCCTAACTAAATTGTGATTACATGAACATTTTCCTTTGCCAGGATGACTTGGCGTTTGCCTAGTGACAATATGTCTTGGTTAAAAAACAACCGGCCCTCTATGGCCTATGCTAACATGAGATGGTAACATTTTCGTAGAATTTCAAAGAACGAGACAAAGAATCGTGAACTAGTCACGGCAAAGGGAAACCAATTCATGAATAAAGGTTGTCAAAAGGAGACAGACGGTACGCCAAGTGCATATCGTACATATCCAACATTCATGAATGTGTTTCGTGGAATTGAGAAAAGAGAGAAAAAACTGGTGAGACATATGCAGAGATTGAGGGGGAAAACCTGTAGATAACCGGACAGTTACCTATTCGAACTCCAAGTGAGGGCGAGATATGGTCAACGACAGATTTTTCACTTCATAACATAAGTCTGAAACATGGGGAATGGGAGGAGGAGGGGAGAAGGGAGACGAGTTGCGAAACTTGCTAGAGACTGGACTAATTTCCGATTCAAACTCTATGTGAAAATGAAACATAATCAACCAGCAGATTTCCTGACTCCTTACATTTATCAAAAAGGATGAGGAGACATTTGAATACACATTATATCAAAGAGGCTAATCTTTCGCGTGTATTGGGCAAAAGATTAGGGGTCATTTTAAAAACTTCTACATGATTGTGAGAAAAGACAGACCCTTGCTCCAATTTCACAAACCTGGGGGTTTTCTTGTTCGTTCTCCAGACAACGAGTTAGGTGGTTTTTTGTGCTCAATCGATTAACTCCCACAGCACTATGCCCCATAATTGACAGTGAAGCTGAAAACTAGTCCTTTTGGGATAGTAGATATTCCTGGGCTTCTTTCCTTTTTGCAAAGAAGTAAAAAACAGGAAGTCCACGGGCATTGGCGTTGAATGACAACAAAGGGTTGTGGACTACATTTCGTAGATCGCACACAAAGGGTTTGATATTATTTCGTTCGCACGACTCATGGTAAGTGTTTTAACGTCTCCACGTATAGTGTACAAAATATGTAAGTACATACAAGATATAACTCAATTATAGACAGAAGTCAAAGAGTTTATACAATGCATCCTAAAGAAGATAGCAAAGCCGATATTATGTCGTTCACACGAATCACGGTAAGTATTGTTATTACGTCTCCACGTCTCGTGTACAGAGTTTATACACAGTTATACATAAAAGCGGTACTCATGACAAATAAATGACACACGACCGGAACAGGTTATACGAAAAGGGTGGTACTCATGGCAAATGAATGGCACACGACCAAAATAGAATGTACAAAATGGTTCTCATGACAAATGAATGGCACACGACCAAAATAGAATGTACAAAATGGTTCTCATGACAAATGAATGGCACACGACCAAAATAGAATGTACAAAATGGTTCTCATGACAAATGAATGGCACACGACCAAAATAGAATGTACAAAATGGTTCTCATGACAAATATGTCACACGACCAGCTCAATAACATTTAGCTATGAGAAAAAGTGATTATGACGAACTTCTCGTATCGCGGCAGGTATTTTAAGGATCCCTCCTATAATGGTGGATGTTCTAAGGATCTCTCCTATAATGTAACAGGGTTACGTTTAAATACAACACAATAAACGTTAACTATGCTTGTTTTAACACAGTTTATAAAGATTTGTTAGATTAACTAACTCCGTAGCCCAGGAGCGTACGATAGGATAACAAGGAGGTAAACAATTTAATGTCACTTCGTATGTTATAAAGGCGGGGTGATGACAGAGTACATTTCTGTTTACACCATGTGACAAACAAAGACAGACCTACATGGTTTTACATACTGTTTATTGCAGCAAACTTCAGTGGGGACAAATAAAAGGGACCAATTGTGGTTTTACATACCCTTTGTGCGGTTACAACATACCAGGTTATGTGCAATTTAGGTTGCAAATACTTGGTTAAATGGCGAAACAGGAGTTGAATGCCTATGTTTGTAAAACGATGATCAAACAAAACATTGATGATTTACGTTAAACTGCGGTTATTTATGTACGGAAATCAGGGCTGCCGTTAGGTTTTATTAACCTTTTCCGTAAGGGTTGAAGCATGTAATACAAGACATACATGTTGTGAAGAGGGACAAATCGAGGACTTCTTATAACAACAAAAGACCGAGTATTTGGTTTTACGTACTTTAGTTGAAACGAGTCCATGAGGATTTGTACAAGGATGGAAAGACCAATTTAAAGGCTTTTCCTTTATTTATATACATATGATTTCAAAATGGATGTGTCAAAATCCAATTTGTTAGCAAAGAGCTCGGGTAGGACGCCATCAATTTTTGACATTTGAGAAAAAATTGAAAACTACTATACACAAGGAATGTGATTATGTGAGTAACCACTTATCTTTACCATGATGGGTAAAATATGGAGCATGTTGAGATGGTTTACTAGTCCTGGGTCGTGATTTAACGCTTTGGAGTTTACCAAATCGATTTTAGAACGACGCTCCAGTATTTACAGAACATAAAAAGGAAAAAATTGAAGAGATTCCTTCCGATATGATGAAAAAAAACAACAAACAAAAATGGTGAAAATTACAATATTGCATTACATGGCAAAGCGTGCCATGGCATGAACGTTGCGTAGTGTGAGGGGTTGAGAGGCAATGATTGGGTTCATGACTTCCCGAACACTGTCACTCGAGGGGTGTCTCTGCTCTAAAGTGATCAATTTTGGAACAGGTGAGAAAAAAGAAAGAAAAAAATAAAAATAAAAAACGTGTGAGACAAAAATTACGGTGGTTGCCAATTCACGAACATGAACGGGGCAAACTACACCGTGGATTGTACATAAATTTACAAAAATGATTTTTTAACAATATTCGTTTTATCAACGAAAGGGTGGGCATGTAATTGACACTTTACACGCCAGCCATTGTAAGACTTGGTGTGCTTACAAAAAGGTTGTGGTGATACACACTGGATCATTTTAAGTTTGCTGAGATAGTGGGGGCAGTTTTACTTGACTCCTCACTTCCAGATTTTGCGATATCCTTAATATGGTAATTACCAATGTGTTTTCCAGAGCAGTCAGACAAGGAGTACACTAGATCTGATATCTTTCTTAGAACTTTGGCCTTCACGAAACGTGGTGCCAGCTTGGCAGAGAAATACATGGCTCCTTGGGAAAGTGTGTTGTTCTTTCTCCAAACTATGTCTCCTGTATTGAAGGTGACATGTTTCCTACGTAGGTTGTATCTGTCCGCACTCTTTTGATGAGCCAGGAGCAAAGCATCAGTGACTTCACTGTAGATTGCCGACAGTTCTTCCAGACGATGGGCATAGTCCGCGGTAGGGTTGCTTGTGGTGGCAATTGACGTAGGAAAGTTTGTGTTCCTATGTAGAGAACCATGAACAACTTGTTCCATACCGTGTTTTAAGAAGAAAGGTGTGTAACCAGTGGCCAGATTAACAGTGTTGTTCATTGCAGCCTGAATTTTATCTAGGTTTTTACACCAAGTACGTTGATCTTTATCAACTAGAATAGCCAGAGCTGTGTTGATTGTTTGGTTATAACGTTCGACGGTGTTATTTTGTGGAGTATACAAGGTATTATAGTAAATATCCTTGATTCCGTATTTGGCAAGAAAATCTTTGAATTCTTGGGCAATAAATTGTTTTCCGTTATCAACAATTACGGTTCTGGGTGTTCCGTAAGGTATAAAAATGTGTTTTTCCAGAAGTTTGATGATGGCGGACGCGTTGGCTCTTTTTAAAGGAAAGATCCAACAGAATTTAGTGAAAACATCCACTACACTAAGTATGTGCATGTGTCCGGCATAACTTCGGGGAAAGGGTCCGACGAGGTCCATTGACAATGATTGTAGGGGTCTGTCGGCACGTTTGGGATTACCCATTAGGCCGGCAGGTGCTGCCGTGCTATGTTTATAAGCTTTACAAGTTTCACATTTAGAGATGTGATTGCGAATTTGCTTGAAGAGACCAGGCCAGTAATACTTCAAGGAGATCTTTTTATACGTCTTGAAATTTCCTGGGTGTATGGAGTCGGGAGCACTATGATTGTCAATAATTATTTGTTCTCTACTTTCGAGGGGAACGACAAGTTTCCACGAGTAATCTTCGAGGATGGATAGTGGTACCTTGCAATTACGGTATAGTTGTCCTTCTTTTATGATAAAATTAGGAAACTTTTGTTGGTTATTTTTACAACCTTCGAAGATTTTCAAGTACCATTCATCTTTTGTAGATGGAGGGGGGGCAATTGTGTCAACATTTAATGAAGCTAGTTCAATTCTTGAAAGGGCGTCGGGAACAATATTGTCCGCGCCTTTACGGTGAACAACATCAAAATTGTATTGAGACAAACGGGAGGACCAACGAGCGAGCCTACCGGAGGGATTACTTAAAGAGATCAACCATTTCAAACTACTATGGTCTGTAACTACAGTAAATTTGCTACCGTCTATGTAACCGCGGAAATGGTGAACAGAATCCAATACAGCCAATAACTCTTTCTCGGTAATTCCGTAGTTTTTCTCGTGTTTGTTTAATGTACGGGAAAAATACGCTACAGGGTGTTCGCCATCTGGGAATTCTTGAGTAAGGACTCCACCGATTCCTACATTGGAGGCATCCGTGTGGAGGGTAAAAGAGAGTGCAAAATCCGGGCAATTCAGAACGGGAGCTTTTTGAAGGGCATTTTTTAGAGTTGTAAACGCTTCTTCAGCTTCGACAGACCATCGGAAATTGCTGACACCTTTACGGATGCCGGTAATTTTATTTAAGGGGGCTGCGATAGTGGAAAAGTCTTTGATGAATCTCCTGTAGTAACCTGCAAGTCCAAGGAAACCTTTGACTTCCTTCGCGTTTTTGGGTCGGGGAAAATTTGCCATGGCTTCCACCTTAGCGGGGTCTGTTCTTAGACCTTTTTCGTCGATAATGAATCCCAAATAACGTAGACGGGACTTACAGAATTCAGACTTCTTCAAGTTGATGGTTAAACCAGCGAACTTGAGTTGTTGAAAAACTTTTTCCAGCATTAATAGGTGTTTTTCAAAGGTATCGCTGACGATGATGAGGTCGTCAAGGTAACAAAACAGGCTGTTATCGACTTCAGGACCGAAAAGTTTGTCCATCAGTCTTTGTAACTCGGCGGGGCTGTTTTTTAGACCAAAGGGTAATCTTTTAAAATGGAACATTCCCCTACCAGGTACAACGAAAGCAGTTTTTTCGCACGATTCTGCGTCCAAGGGTATTTGCCAAAACGCTTTGCTGAGATCGACAGAAGAGATGAACTTGGCGTTACGCAGCTTGTCTAAGGTTGCGTGAACGTGAGGTAAGGGATACGCATCAGCTTCCGTGCAAGAGTTTAAACGTCTACTGTCGAGACAGAAACGTGCAGAGCCGTCTTTTTTAGAAACCAAAAGAGTTGGGTTGGTCCATGCACTTCTGCTGGGAACCACCACACCCATTTTTAACATTTCATCAAGTTCGTTTTCTAAAAGTTTAAGTTTTTGGGGGGCTAAGTTGTAATAACGTTGCTTGATGGGTGGGCCATTGGTTTTGATATGGTGTTCAACCAAATTTGTCAAACCTAATCCACATTTTTCGAAAGATATTGACTCGAATTTATTGACCATTTCTTTTAGTTGGAGAGCCTGGTCCGTGCTTAAATTTTCGTGAGGTATTATTGTGCGGATCTCACTAATTTGAGCAGCAGTGGAGGTTTTGCCAAGAGTATTAAATACTTGGGGAGCAACATTGAATGCCTTCCAGAAGTCAACGCCAAGGATGAAATTCTGGGATATAGAGGGCACTATTAGAAAATTGATTGTAACTATTTTATTGTTACAATTAATTGGCAGGGCAAGGGCACCGATGACCGGTTGGGAAACATTATCCGCAGTCGTCAGGTGTGTTGATTGGGGCGAAATTCTAAAATCACTGTTAACAAAAGGCAGGTGAGCATTGTTGCCAAGACAGCTGACAGATGCACCACTATCAAGTAATCCGGAAAAGGGCACATTGTTAACAGAGAAAAAAGCATAGGGTCTCCCATCTTTAGCTTGTTTGCAACAAACCGAAGAAACATTTAAGGTCTGGTTAAAATACTTAATGTGTGCTAACCAATCAGTCCATTCTTTAGACCTTGGTTCAGAATGGGTGCCTGAGAGGTTATTATTTAGTTTTTTGGCCTCTTCATGTAGAAATTTGGTGGGGGCTTGGAGAAATCCACCTGAGGTCTGACATCGCTTGGGTTTTGTAACCTTTCCATGTTGTGCCTTGATTTCTTGAAAATGTTGCGCAGTTCGTCGCTTGGAGGAGAGCGGTCCCTAGAGTGATGCCTCTTGAAAGTTCGGGGTTCCTTAGATTCCAGAAACCTTGCTTGCTTGAAACAAGTAGTGGCCAGATGGCCTACTTTTTTGCAAAAAGAGCACACTTTTTTGTTGTTGAATTCTGGTTTTAAACCAGACGAACGGCTTGGCACAACTACATTATTTGACACATTCTTTATGTTTTTCCTATCCTGGTACGATTCCAGAAGGAGACAGACTTCGTTTAGCTGGGCTAGGGATGCAATTTTCTGTGAGGTAATGATGTTCTCGTATTTGCTTAAAAGGCCATCAGTTATGACTGGTAATAGTTCAGCTTCCGAAACGGGATGTGAAAGCTTGATGTTAATGGATTCAGCCCTTTCTATGAATGTTGCTACAGGTTCATTTACTAGCTGTTTAATAGATAGTAAAGATAATTTGATCCGGTGCTGGGCTTCCGTTTTTCCGAAGCTCGAGATTAGGGCAGATCTGAGTTTATTCCAATCTTTGCATTTAGTTTTTTGAATGCGGTGCCAGGGTATCAATTCTGGGGAGATGAGTTCTATGAAGTTTTTTCGTAGAATCTCGAATGGGATATTTTTGATTGTAGCCGTTTCTTCAATATGGTCAATGAAATCCAGTACATCGGAGACGCCATTATATTTGATTTTCCACGAGGATAAATCGTAGGTTTTATCTTGTGTCAAGGTGGGTGCGATGTCCTGTTTTATCATTACTTGTGGCATAGGTTCTTCGTTAGGAACAAGATTATTCAAAACTTGCGTAGCCGAGCGTGAATTATTTTCGCTTGAGGGGGCGAGGTTTATTCTCTTAATGTACTTTTTGTTGAATAAAAGTGCATAAGCCTTTAATGTAGGTTTAGATTTGCTTGATGGCGAGAGTCCTCTATCCCTTAAAGCAGTTTGTAAGTGAGTTTTGGATAAGTTGTGCACGTTGGGAATGATGCCCAAATTGGATGATGCCATAGCTTGATTGTTTTCCATTGTGAGTTTCCCAGGTGGTGAAAAAAATTGCCAGGGGTCTTCTTTAGCAAACGCAAAATTAATTTTGTGAGGCACTTTTCACTTGGTAATCACTGGTTGGTATTTCTAAAATAGTTATAGAAAACTGTATTCCATACTACAATTTGGTATATATGACACCAGAATCTTTGTCAAAGGAAGGCACAAGAAAAAATTTTTGCGTGGAAAGACCTAAGTAGTAAAGGTTTTTGTGTTTCACTGACCACTTTGAGAAAACTTGTGAAATTCACAAGTATTTATTTTTTTCCAAAAAATTTTGCCAGGACTGACCTTTAGAAAACGGGTTTTTTATTTTTCACAAACCACTTTTGAGAAAACTGTGAAATTCACAAGTATTTATTTATTTCCAAAAAATTTTGCCAGGACTGACCTTTAGAAAACGGGTTTTTTATTTTTCACAAACCACTTTGCACTGAGAAAGGCACTAAAATTCACAAAAGGCACTCTTCTGGCAAATAAGGACAAACTTCCGGATGAAAATAACTGAATATGGGATTTGTTACGAAACCACATTAAAATTATTTTATTTTTTCATGGAACCAATCATTGGTTTTATTATTATTTCACTTTTTTTTTATGTAAGGAAAAAAAACACAATTCACTTTACACTTATGCTGAAAAAAAATGCGGTACCTATAACGTAGAATGTGGAAAGAAAGTCATTATTTTGTCCATTTGGTGAAATATACGTGGTACTAATTTGACAGACACAACAAGTGGGCCGATCGGTATATTGTGCAAGAAAAACGTGAGTGTGAGATTTTTTAATTAAAGAATCCACAAGGTAATTGGAATTCCAAAACCAAATTTACAATAGCGATCTCCATTGCTTCCGACCTTAGTGACAGAAGGGCGATTTTATTATTCAAAACACTGCATAGTGACAGGGAATTGTTCTGCCTGATTCAAACAGATTTTTTGCCGTTGGAGTTTGGCGCGATAAACGCACTTTTGTGCTTCGATGCGCGTGGGTGCGCGCGCAACTCAGAGATTAGGTATGTATTTACCGCGTGAAACATCGGGCCGTTGATTTGGCGCGAATTACTGTTGCTCGTCCGCTGCTTTGTGAACAAAGGGGTCGGCGCGTGCGCAGTCAGATTCGCGGTTTAAATGCTGCCGTCTTTCTGGTTGATAACAAAATGGCCATGTTTTCAACTTTGACGCAATTTTTTTAATTGCAATCAAATCTGCGTTATGGACTCAATTTGCACATGGATTTCTGTGGTTTCCCACAGAATTCATTATTCACTGGGTATAAAACACCAAGACACAGTACAATCAATGTTTACAAACAGTTCCTATGCGGGGAAGATTTCGACAGGGAGCACTCCGTAAGGCGACTGAGACAATGGCAAAAATGAAAAAAAAATTCTGGGCCCCACTATGGACGCCAGTGTTAGGAGCGGGCCCCCAAACATGTCCCAAGCTAGCTCTCAGGGGAGGCATGATTTACCCTCTATTCAGGTGGTGGGTCGCTCGAGGCTTCAGAAATTCCTTCGCATCTCAGTCGTCTGGCAGGATACTCCCTCTCTAGGAAACCCTCCTGCCGTAGCAGAATAATAACAGGATTGAGTTAACTAGTTTCATGTATTGCAAATTTAAAACACAGTACATAGGTCATTACAGTACAATTCAACACAAGAAATACATACTACACAATCCTAGCTATCGTGTTTATAACCTCAAGATCCCTAAACGAAACTCTCTGAGTGATGGCCTTGCGCGGGAGTTTGCAGTCTATCGTTAAAGGACACAATCAAATGAGGAAACAATTGTACAGCTTACATGATGTTGGGGGTCTTCGTCTTCCGGCTTCCAGGGGGACCTCCCGAGTTTAGGACAGAACCGAAGTTTACACAGGCATGGTGAAATATCAGCGCTAAACCCGTAGGTTATTGAATTAACATTGCAGGTTATATTTGAGTACAACTCGAGCGATAGTACGCCGGGCGCGAACAGTGGGAATCAACGCGCGGGCTTAACGTGTGCCCGAGGCGGCTCGCAATTCTCAACTGTTGGAAGGGATCGCGTGCGGGTGGGCGGATGGGATAGGAAGTAGGAAGCAGGGAACAGGGGGGGAGCAGGGTGTTGTGTAGTTTGCGGCGAATTAGGAGTTTGAATTCTTTGTCGTTTGGGCGTACCATAACAATATATTGAATTATTTGGCGGGTTTTAGATAAGCCGACATAGCTCAGTGGTAGGGCACCTGTATCTTTTCTCGGAAGATTTTTTCAATGCAGATGAGTGTTTCAGGCTGATAAGTATTGCTTATAATAATTGTTAATTTTTATTTTAGTATTTTGTACATTTAATCTTACAAAATTTCCAATTGATTATAATATTTCATATTGCAAACTTCATTTTATGTAGTTTTATGTAGCTCCTACAATACATCTTGAACTTTCCAATTGGTGTGGACTTTAAAGTTTTTGGTAGCGTGTTGAATCGAACACGCGACGTCTAAGTGGGACACAAACGCGACGTCAACTCAGCCACTGACCGGTCAGTGGTATTATTATTTTCGTTGTAAATTATTAAACACAGCCCTCCAAACGTGCTGATTTAATATAATTATTATCAAGTCAATTTTGTAAAACATTTATGTACCTCTACTTAAAAACATGTCAAAATGTTAAGTTTCTGAAAATATGTGGAGATTTTATAATAAGTTTTGAAGCAGAAAATGTTTGATCGCAGCCTCAAGGGATCATGCTAAATAAACAAGAAAGACTCTTTCAAAGACCATTTCATAAATTCCTCTTTATTCGTTCATTTATCACAAGCCTGCAAAATAAATAAAATGTTCCTTTATCAAAGAATCCTTGGCAGCGTTTTTGCGAAATTAGCTGACCATTAAATGTCAAAAGAAAACAACCTTTTGAAATTCCTCAGAAGATACAAATTAGAACCGGCATCCGTGGAGCGGTCGCAGTCAAAGAAGAAGAATTATATAAAAAAAAGAGGAACAAAAAAACTAACAACTAAATCGCTGCGAATTCGATACCCCTGAAATACAGTTTTTTCACGAGTGCATATTAATAGGTACCTATGTGCAGTGACTGTTGAAGAGGCTCGTAAAATGTTGTTTCAAGATTGGCACCTCTCAACAGGAAAAAAAACCAGTCTCGGATGAATGATATGCCGAATAACACTCTCAAAATCATTGACGGAAAAATCTACTCAAGTGTGCTAGGTTTGTTGAAAAAATATCGATATGTCGAAATATCGATATTTTTAGCCGATATATTTTGACCCGATATATCGATACAAAATATCCAATATCAAAAATTGTATCAAAAACTATATTTTTTAAAATTTATGTTTTTAAAATCACTAGAATCAAAACCGTATAGGAACGAACGGAAAAAAGTAACTGTATTGGGTCGTGACATCTGACGGTAGAAATTTTAACTATTAATAGCTTACAAATCTATTGTCTTTGCATTAGTATTTGTGATCACCAATACTATCTCATGTGTGTATGTACATACATAGAAATGTATGCTATTTTTCGCCATTTTTTTCTAAGCCACTCCTATGTGTTGGTTCCCAATTGTCTATGATTATTGACTATACCTTGTTCCAAACACGAAGTCCTTTTTGACAGATTAATACGCCAATAGAATGTTACTGAGACGCACACAAACTTTGTATGCATCTCTGTTTACATATAAGTTAGGAGACAGCTTTTTAGTTTTTGATTTTTTTGTAATTATTACGTAATAAAAATGAATAGTGATAAAAATACCTTCATTTTTATTGAGATTTTTGTACATTAAAAAAAGCAAATTGTGTACAAAAATTACTATTGATAATATTGAGCTGAATACACTATTATTTTAAAAACGCAAAATCTCTTGAAAATTTGACCGATATATCGATATTTTTTCCTCGATATATCAACGTCGATATTGATATTTTAATAAATATCGATACATGGATATTTTTTTTTCACTTTCGACATCCCTAAAGTGTGCTGCTTCCGAGTCCGTGTACGAGTCGTTTTTCCTCAATTATCGTGAAATTGTTCAAACATTTTCATATCAGTTTTCTATAAAATCGGCCTTGAGATGTTCTGTTTAGTATATAGTGCAGTTAAGGTCAGTTTATTCACAGAATTTGAAGAATTCATAAAATCTCGAAGCTAAATTTTTAGCTTCTGTGAAAGTTCAATTTAAGTTCTGTTATCATTTCAGTTATAATACGAATATTCAGTTAAATAATTATTACAACTCACCAATAATTATTAAATAACAGAACTTGAAAACTAACTTAAATTTTGATGAATTTTTCAAATTCAAACCCGATATTACAAATATATAAAACATTTTTATTGATAGATAATAACAGAGGAAATTTGAAAAAAAAATCAATCTTAGATTGTCGATAGTCACTTGATTGTTTGACTGGAATTCTGGTGAACACAGTCCCAATCCTGTGGGATCAGCTTACTCTCCTTTAACCCAAGTATCAGTGAATGTAGTTGAATGTCGTTCGTATTATCCGACGGTCGGTCAAACAACTGTCCCTAAACGTACGCGGTAGTTTAGTCTTTAGTCCATTACAGGTGTTTAAAAAATGTTTATCGTTTTTTAAATTAATATATATACCTAAATGCCTTGCAATAATGCAAGTCGGCGAAGTAAGTTCGAATGTAATTAAAATTACGAAATCCTAGTCTTCATCTATCGTAAAGTAAGTAGTAAAAGTGAAACGGAAATTTTAGCAGTAAAAGGAATTGTTGGTTAATTACGTTTATTGCATCCATAGCTGACTTTACTGTTCTGGATCCAGCCTGGGCAGCAAACGAATGTGGTTGTAGGGACCGTCTTCTTCCTGTACACGTCCTTGTGCACCGTCTCGTAGACAAACCTACAAGATGTTCAAATAATAATAAAAGCAGAATGTTTCTTCTTAAAACACAACATCTCACTCGTACACACAGAATGAGAATTATTATAAAGGTGATAGTGAAAAGGTGTTGATATTCATTAACTCTATTCACCTCTCAGAATAAAACTAGATGTGTCAACCATACAAATTTGAATGGAAACAAATGTTTCATTTAACATTTAACCCATTATCCCAGCGCTTTATGTCACTCACTCGCTTGATATCGCAAATCTCCAACCCACTTGAATTTCGTAAACACAGTTATGTATTGAAAATGTTAGACTCAATTGGACAAATATTTGGATCACGAAACACGTTCACAAGGCATTTCTTGTGTTCTTTATTCTATGATTCATCTAGAACCTACACTAAAACCAGCCAAAAGCAATCAAATGAATGTTACTTTCAATAACTATAAAGTTACATAGGCTTCCTTTTAACATATTTTATTTATTTATTTTTATGGTTCTTTTTTCTTAGGATAGACACAGATATTCTACCTTTTTGGACTGCATGGAGTTCTGTCTTTACCCTAAGGCAGAGGTCGGCAAAGTTCGGCTCTTTGGCCCCTCAAGTGCGGCTCTTTGAAATACAATTGCTGGATTAAAAAAAAACAGGGAAATTAGGAACTCTAAGCTTGAACGTCTTTTTGTTGATTTATTTGTTCACAACACAGGTGGTCTGCTTTGAAAGACATAAAGAAGGAAGACATGATCATCTTCAACGCCTGGAACAATATGCCTGACTCCTTTTCGGTTGTACATATTCATGCGAACTATCTTTTTCAATCATTAACTTTATCAAGAGTAAACGAGTAGTCGTCTTATTGATGAGAACCCGGAATTGAGCCTAAAATGAAAAATAACAACATACAAACCTGACTTACTCAAACTATCCAAGGAGATACAAGGACATTGCGCGCATTAAGTGTTTGTCAGTCATTGTTATGATTTAAATATATGAATTCCCTAATTACATATTATTTTTTATCAATGAATAAAATCTTCGTTAAGTATGAAAACAAGTTTTCTTTAGCGTACCCGTAATTTAATGAAGTGCTAAAATTATAATAAACTAGCTGACCCGGCAACGCGTTGCTGTCGTTAACTAAACCCAACGCCATCAACTGGATAGTTATCCAACCTTTATAACCACCGCCATCTTTGAATTTATCGCGAAGAGACAGACAAAGAGGAATATCCCACCATGCATTGTTTTGTTATAATTATCTCAAAGGGATTAGAGAGTGTTTTCGATGAAAGCTCCCAGGCGACTTGACTTTTTCCGATTAACAATTATCGTTATGTTTCAACTAATTTACAAAACCTTGACAAATTATATACCTAAACCCTCCTCACGAATCACTCTATCTATTGGTGAAAACCGCATGAAAATCCGTTCAGTAGTTTTTGAGTTTATCGCGAATAGACAGACAGACAGACGACGCGGAGGACTTTAATTTATAATATGTAGAGAAGAGATGTAGGGTTGTTAGCTAAGTAATAAACAGATTTTTTTAAAATCGTTGTAATGTACATATTTGGCTCTTTGGCTAATAAGTTTGCCGTCCCCTGCCCTAAGGGAATGCGGGGACACATGCCCAGCCCCCCGGTCAGAGGATGTCCTGGACTCACAGTACAGAAACATTCTCTGGTGCGTTTGTTGTTTTTTCTGTATGTTTTTGGCTTCCATAGATATTCTGGATATTTTTTGTCTTTCAAACTCTCTTGTCACACCTTTCCCTCGCCACCATAATGAAAATGAGGGAGCTCCCAAACTCAGTGTGCCCAGGGGCCCCCTCACGGTTTAAGACGATCGTGCCAGTTCGGCATTGGTAGCCACAGGAGTGGACGTATTTCTTGCAATGATACCATACATGGCTGACACATATCAGATCCCTCTTTAAGTACCCCTCGAATGATTTCATGACGTTCAACCGTATTATATTTCCCGCTGCACTCAACTGGAAGGGTTGCATCAAATAATCCGAGGTGGCTCTCAATTTGAACATGCGTGTTGAACTTACCGCACTCCTTGACATATTTGATTATTTTGACATCTTTGGGAGTAGGGTTTGAATGACGTTTTTGGAAATGCTTGCTGAGTTTTTTGAGATTTAATCACGTCCCTCTGTGATGAACAAACGTGTCTCCTGAAAAAAAAATAATAAGCAAGTAAATTAATTGTCACAAAAATGAAATCTTAATCCCTCACAGGGCTGGGCAAAATACATGCTTTGCTGTAATTAAAATACATATTACAAAATACTATTTCGCATGTATTTAAAATTCGAAATACAAAATACTTTCAAGTCGTGTATTTGAAATACAAAATACAGTATTTTAACCATTTTTTAATTTCAAATACAAAGTACAAATTAGAAAATACATTTGGTTTTGGTAGAACCTTTGGTTGCAATAAATTGTCGTAAGTGCCCGTATCTAAGGGTGCGTTTCCATAGAAGCAAATCTGAGCAGAGTGAAACAGAGACGTGCTAAAATTGACTAATCACATTGCTCAGGACTCAGGAGACACATCTCGTCTCCGCTCCACTTGTAAAGTTTTGTGGTATGGGACTTAGGAGTTAGATTATAATAATAATTATTATAATAACACTAGCTGGTTCCCAGCATGCGTTGCAATGCCATATTCAAAGAAATAAATTGTTTCTCCCTGCGTGTCCTTTCCCGTGCATCCCCGTTCCCCTACCGCATCCCCTTCCCCTCTTGCATTCCCCTTCTACCTTCCCTGCCTACCCTCCCCCTTCTCCCCTCTCCCGCTCCCCCATCCCGCCAACCCCCCTCCCGCGTTCCATATATATTTAGTCCCAGTACATTCAGTTTTCAAACAACTCGCGTGCCAGCTATTACAATTTTTTTATTCAAATTTTCATTTTTCACATATTACAAATATTCATTTTTTTATATGTTAGAACAAATCTGGAACCTAACATAGGTACCTATTTAAAATATTTATATTTTTAAAAATCCATAGACAATTCTTTGTTACAAAAAAAAAACAGCTGCCTGCTTAATTCAATTTCATCAAACGCGCGCGAATTGTCAAACGTGCGAAGTTAAAATAGTCGTTAAGTTTTCTGAAATTATCCAATTTTCTGCGTAATTTTCTTAATTTTTCTTTCCGTAAGAAAGTATTAGAAGTATTAAAGTATTCTATAAAGTATTAGAAAAAATGAATGAAATAGGTAAAGTCATTCTGAAGTTATGGCGTGACCAAGGTAAACAAGGATTAATTTTTATGTATAAATGGATGACATTTGTATAGCGCAGTTTTGTGTTATTTCACTTCAAGTGCGCTCTACAGTAATTAACTTTAAAATAATCTAGTAATCAGTCAAATTATTCCTATAGTGCTTGATCTAATACTATGATACAAAATGTACAATACAAAGCAAAGACAAGTATAATATAATATGTTACAAAATGTACAATAACAGTGCTATTATAGCACAGGACAATAATAATAACTAGCATGACGTAAAAAAATGTACAGTACGTTATAAAGCCATGATATAAGAGAACTACAAATTAATAATCATTAGTAAGAGTGCTATAGTAAAGGACAATAGTACAGGATTCTAGCGTTTTTAGTCTATGTATTATCTATGTGTGTTTATTTTTCATTATCATTATTAAGATCGCTAAATGTATTTGAAAATGTATTTTGAAGCCATTAGTATTTGAAATACAAATTACAAAATACCTCAGCAGCAGGTAATGGAAATACCAATTACAAATTACATTTTTAGGAAGTAATTGAAATACAAATACAAAATACGTTTTTGTATTTCAAATACGTATTTCAATTACAAGTATTTCAAATGCTGCCCAGCCCTGATCCCTCACCGATAAAAATATCCCATTCGTACCTATTTAAACAACTAATACATGTCCGCTTCTACAAACGTATACAGGGTGACTGGAAAATCACAGCACAAGCGAGAAACTGTTAAATCCACGTCACGAGAACTCGAGAACCCAAAAACTTTTTTTTCGATCAAAGCATTTTGATTTTATTTTTATTTTTACTTTTTTCCTATTTTTTCGGCAACTAAAGGGTTCAAAAAGCTTTTGAAGCCGGGACTACGCTTCGACGCATTGAAAACTTCTTTAGCACCGTTCTGATTTGAAACTCGATACAACGAAAATTAGCGACACTAAAAAGAGTCAAACAAATACATCTATAAGATTTAGTCTGCGAGAGAACGAGATAGTGTGGTCGGTCTCCTCTTTGTGCGGTGCTTCGAAGCCTATCGGTCTCCTATTTGTGCGGTACTTCGTAGCCTCCTCTCTTGTCTACTTTATTTTTCTGAAGGTTTTACTTCTACCACGTGCGAATTGCACACTCAGTATTTTAATTCGACCTAAACAATTACAACACCGGACCCGATTTACTCGAAAACGAAAGTTGAATTCAAAAAAGGGTTCCATGAAAACTCGAGGCAGTGACAAATCAACTCATCTGTAAAAAGTGATATTAAGTCATCACTTTTCATGATGAAAAGGTACGGTGAATTGTCTCTATCCTGAGTTGTCCGTTACCAAGTAATAAGAATCAAGAATAAAAATTAAAAACAAATATTGTCACGGCTGAGAATCGAACCCCGATCAAAAGCTTTAGAAGGCAGTTATGCTGACTATTATACCACCAACTATTTTAAAAGCGGCGTCGTAAATACATTTAATTTATGAATTTTAAAATGTTACGCATACCAAACAGAAATTATATTTTTATTTTTATTTTAACTTTATGAGTAAAACCTCAAATTGTAATATTTAATTAAATGAAGACAATATAAGCGAAACTCAATCGAAAATCTGAAAACAGAAAAATCAGAAAAAGATATTGACACATCTGGGACACGACACGTGTCCCAGATGTGTCAATATCTTTTTCTGATTTTTCTGTTTTCAGATTTTCGATTGAGTTTCGCTTATATTGTCTTCATTTAATTAGAAATTATATTGTTTGTAAACTAGTTGACCCGGCGAACTTCGTACCGCCTGAGAATCAATAACTGTTGTGTTAACTTATGAGCTGAATTAAATTCTAAGTTTAAAATTACACAATAAAGCAATTATCGATGCGCAACTGTCCACGTTTTGTTTTTGTCAGTATCAGAGATGGTGTTGTGCACGGATTTATAATTTTGTGATTTTCTTAACTGTCCACTTACTTTATTTATCTATTAATTATGAAATCACGTGTATTGCATAATATACCTACTAAAATGGTGACAATGATGAAGGGTTTTTATACGAGTGAGGGCGATTTATTATTTTTATTTTCTTTGGAGGGGTGTAGACTTACGTTCACCGTTTGTCCCATTTTCGACTGTCGACATTTAGTGCGTGAGAAAGAGGGGCAGCTTATATGTTTAAGAATAAAAGCAAAATAATCAGCACATTGACATTTGACGTTTTTGAATTTTTGGATTTCACTCACTACTCAATATTATACTTATCACATTATTGCTGCAGCTCTTTCAAAAGATGAGAATTCATTCCATGCAAAATGCTCAAGGAAAAGAATTTTCTTCATAATAATATTTTTAGTGAATTTTTCCGATGTTTTAATAGCTATGTTGCTATTCGGGGCGGAGACAAAACCAACAAATCATAGATCATAAAAATCGGTCCAGCCGTTCTCGAGTTATAAATGGTATAACTAACCCGACTTTGTTTTATACACTCGTATGTTAAAAGGTAAGAAATAAGTCAAATTTACCAATTTCATTTTCGTTTTCCATCAACTACACTAAATTGATTGATTGTATGTACGTTATAGCATGGTCAATAAGCTACAATAATTGGTTATTAATATCTTCCGAAATTTATACACACGTTTAGTGAATAAATATTTATAATTTTTTCCGTAACGACGCGGGCGCGGGCGCCGCGATTATTTTGCGCAAACAAAGGCTATTTATCGGATGGCTGCTCGCGCAAACCACGGGTTGGAGGTAAACTAAAATAATTCATAATTTGGTCGTTCGTTTAGTGGCAGTAGTTTAATTATTTTAGGAAAATAACCCTTTTGCAAATTATGTTGCAAAATTTTAAGATGAATTGTTTGCGCCCGTAAATATGTAATTAGAATTAATAAACAGTTTTCTGTGAATAAAGAGTTGGGTATTTATTCGAACAAAACTATTTATTCACATTCTTATTTCGTATTTATGGGCGCAAACAAACAATTCTTCTTAATATTTGAGCATAACTCGCAAAATATGTTATTTCCTTAAAATAATTAAATTAACGCCATCTATGAACTAGCGTATTAAAAAAAAATCAAGTTACAATCCCGTTAAACCGCAATTAAGCAGTTTATCAATAGGTTGTTGATCTTCAATTACAATTTAAGTATACATACATAATATTATTATTATAACTATACAGATTGTCACCATTAACACACATGTATTAAAACATCCCTACTTAGTAACCACTGTTTCAGCATATATCTTAATCTATTTAAGGAATCGCAATTTTTTATATTACTTGGTTTTTTTAATATTATATGTTAAATATTTTTGGCAAGTTATATTCCAGGGTTCGCTGTCCGTAGTTATTGCTATATTTTGGAACAAGCATTCCTTCATTCTTTGTGGACCTTGTATTATGTTCATGTTCCACTATCCTTTTATAATCAGATTCAGATATATGCTGAATCAATATTTTGAACCATAATATGGCCTGCAGCGGGGAGATAGTTAAACTCCGATACAACAATGATATGTTTCGTCTCTGTGAAAAAATATGCTTTTGAACTAGTAATTAAACCACAGAATTTTGTATTGCTTGTAGGTCGTTTTAATTAGTTTTGCAATTGTGTCCCCAAGTGGTTAATCCATATCTACCGTAAAGTAGATTCTGCGAGTGATAAGTAAATAATTTTTAAAATATTCACCGGAACGAAATATTTCAGTTTGTTCAGCATACCTACCTTTCGACCTCAGCCATTTACAAATTTTGTTTATTTGTGTATCCCATTTGAACTTGCAATCAACAGTCACTCCAAAATAAATATATTCATTTAAGTTTGCCCTTAAGGGTTATAACTTAAAAGAATTCAAAATCTGCTCTTTGTTTTTTTCAATCTTAGAAAAGTTTCTAAGATAAATAGCATACTCGAAATCCACCATTAAAGGTAAATTTATTTGGTACAATAATTTACCTTTTACAACATAATTAGATAATGTTGGTCTTACCCGTGCTGAGGCCCCCATTTTATAATACAAAATTCAACAAGATGAAGTAATAAATTTGAATAAAATAAATAAAGTACGTAAATATATATAATGAGAAAAAATAAATAAAACAAATAATTTATAAGACATTAAACAACAAATATGATGAAATAAAAGATTTGGTTTCTAAATTATATAAATGAATCTATTAGTACCATTACAACTGACGAAATAACAACAGTGACATCTATCCACATTGTGAATCAGTGATTTAAAAAATTATTTATTAAGGCGATCTAATAGTCCAGGAAAAAATCGAAATCAGAATTCCCGCCCCTTTATTAAGAGTTAAAATTTAAAAATACTTGAGAAAAAGCTTTTGGAAAGGTTGGAAAAGATATTTGAGATTTTTTTTACAGGTTGACTTCGTAAAGACCTGTAAAAAACATTAACGCATTGTTTATTGTAATTTAATATTATTATTATAACTATAAAATTGATTTCACGGAACTAAGCGACACGGAGCCTAACTTGTATTTCCATGCTCCGTCCGGGGCAGAACTGATAGAAAAATGGGTATGGCAAGTATTTAATCCTTGGGTGGACGTCATCGGGTTCACTTTGAAAATCCAAATTCGTTGACTGCCGGCCGTATTGTAAAACGACAACGCGAAAATGCATATTTTAATTTTATTTTGTGAATTATTGGGCGTAAATATAATTTTTTTTGCGATTATTATAAAAGAAACTGAATTTTTACACATTAAACAATAAAACAAAATCCCAAAAGGGATTTATAAATAGGAGAGTTTGGACTTGAATTTATTTTTTGTAGACCTTATACTTTATTTTTTTCTAGGCTTATTATACACGCAGTATTTAATTGAAGCATCTATAATAGGTACTTCATATGATTTTGCATTATTTAGTATGGCTTCATCTTAATCATCAAATCATGTGTATTGCATAATATACTCGTACCTACTAAAATGACGACAATGATGATGAATGTGTGTAAATAATTCAATTAAAATAACCCATTTTAATATTTTTGAAACTATGTGTTAACTTTGTGATAAAGTGTTTGTACAGAAACGCATCTTCATTACAAGATTACTATAAAAAATAGCCAAACATGAGTTTTAAAAATTAACCCAGCGACAACTTTTTTTTTCGAAGTGAAACCTCTTTGTCACCGTTGTGATTTGATACTTGATGAAACGAAAACGACCCTAAAAAGAGACAAACACGTACATCCATACTATAAGATTTATCCAGTGAGAGAATGAGATAGAATGATACTGCGCGCGTTGCCCGCATTGATTATGAGCTGATTTTTTTAGCCTTCTATTGGTTGAGATTGTGTGAGTGAAGGTTTCACTTCTACCGCGTGAGAACTGCACTCGATTTGTTTTTAATTATTTTTTTATTTGTATGTAAACAAAATAGAAATTAATTTAAAAGTAGGGATAGAAGTAATAGAACAACATAAAATCTTTCTCCATATTTTAAAGCATTACTTCTTTAGATTTGACGGCTTCCGTGGTCGATGGGTAATGGTCTCGACTAGAAATCCGGCGTGCCCAACTATGTTTGGTATTTCACAAATAATTAATTAAATCTTATATCACCCTTCTTTCAATATCTCTATCAGCCTTCCCATTGCACAAAACACCAAATACTTAATAATGTGGCATTGGTTAAGAAAACACATTATCTTCTCATTCAGAAGTCATACGTCGATCGCCTTTTAAGTTCACTTTTTGGCAAGAATTAGATAATATACCTACATAATATGATCTGACCTCTACAAATAGAATCCTATTTTTTTAATTTCGTGAAATACCTCTAGTAACTCAAACCATTGCAAAGATTTTGAGATATTTCACCGCGTTAAAATCCAAATTTAACTTCGTTTTCCCGAAATAATCATTTATGAAGAAACAATAAACGAAGTCAAATTTAAATCTGTAACCGAGAAGCAAACTAATGCAAGTCCAAAATTTGAAGAAATGAGTTTTTGATGCAGTCAAATATCGAAGTAATTATTGAAGTAAATTATCATGTATAGAAAGATACAGGCCATACCATGAAGAAAAATAGGATTTTCAAAAATGTATACGGATGCAACTACCTTTGATGCAACAACTATCTTAGAAGTAGAAAGATGTAGGTACATGGACTTGCATCTTCACGGTTTAGTTGCATTTTGAGTGTTATGACTCAAATCCTACGATTATGTAGTATTATGACTCAAATTATATACTACTACGCTTTCTATGGAAGTAAATAATTTTCACACATTGTTCCTTTCATAATACACCATAACATTGATCCTTTCATAAGTCATACATAACAAAATATTCCACTTCATTTTGAAGCAGAAGGACTCAAGACTTTCATCAAGTTCGTGTTTGATTCAAGTCAGCGTTTTTGAAATAAAACTTCTTTACGCACGCTTGACTCCATACTAGAGGGGAGTAAGCTGGTGAATGCGTGACGAGAGCGTTACGAAAAGTGTGATCGGGCGAGGCGCACGGTCGGGCGAGGCGAACGGATGTTGAGAGGGAGATATAAGTTAGTGAAGTTTTACTTCAGTCGTGTGGTCTAAAGCACACTCTTTTTTTTACCAATATTTTTAAAGGCTTTACATATAAAATATTTCGTTTTATTTGCTCGTTTTTAAAACAAAACTAATTGATTTAATAATAACTTTTTGTTATCTATCAGCATGGATATCCGAAGAAGTTATGAGACCATAGTTACAGAAAAAAATAGTTTTTTGGCTCTCCTGAACATTTACCTTCTTGGACTTGCATCAGTATGCTTCTCGGATACAGAAATAAAGTATTAGAATTCCATTAGTTATGTAATAAAATTAAACACACGAAGAATTCAGATCCATTAAAAGTGAGTTACATTGAAGATAGAATATCAGGAAACTTTATTTAGTCATTGGTGCTTTGCATTTCATTGCATTTCAATCGTGAATCGTATCTTTTGCGAAAAAATGTACATTTTCTTCATTTGTTAAGGCTTGGGGTACTAACGACAATAAAGTGCAGACCACCCAGGATTATCATACGAGTTCCAATTGCGTGAAAACTCGATATCTCTCGTTGCATTTAATTGATGATGAAGCGTGTTGATTACATAAGCTGTCTTATTGAATAATTATTGGAGGTGTTTATTACTTCAGGCGCTTCTCGTTTCAAGGAATTTAAATATAATTAAGTACTGAGCGAAAAACTGCAAAAGTCCCAACCTTTCAACATTCCAATTGGGTATGAAACATTCTAACTGGGTATGCTACAACTCCCAACATTCTAGTTGGATGTGAAATCTCACTGGCTCCAAAGAGACCATTTCATACCCAATTGGAATGTTGTGAAGCTGAGATAGTGTGAAAGTGAAGGAAATGGGGAAGAAAAATGTGGAGAAACACCTGGCGATTCAGATCTGGCCAAATACAGATTAACGCTTCGAGTCTGAATGGTGGTTTTTAACCATGGTGATACTGAAAGTACTTACCACTAACGGAGAAATAACGTGATAGTTCATTACAATTTGAGAGGTAGGTATGAGCAGTGGCGTAGCTAGCATGGGTGGCACCCGGGGCGGATAACGTGGTGTCACCCCCTTAAAGTTGACTTTGAGAAATTGGTCCGCCCGGGGAGGGGGGGGGGGGGGGGGGGCGTTGGCTAGAGAATTTCTCCATACATAAAGGCCACTTTCGCCTATAAAAAGACCGCTAGACATGAAATCATCCAGTTTCAGGGCACTCCACGGGAGCCATAGAGCTACGCACCGTGCTCTTGGTAGTGACACTCGGTCGGGTGGACCGCCCTCCCCCCCTAACTACGCTACTGGGTGTGAGTACTGCGCCGCTTCGGAAACCATTCATTGGATAACCAACACCTCTGCCACAGATCACTCCAAGAGGTTCGCTACGTTTGGCGATTTAGCAGAGGGGGTGAGATTGTCCAGGGTGGCAGATGCATCTGAGACCAGACGGACCGGATTGGATGGTTAAAGAAAAGGAAGACCCTTTGTTCTCTCCAGCCGATCCATCGACTTGCAGAGCAGGGGGAGAAATGGATTCATACGGCCGTTACTCCTGTTCAAATTCCTAACCAATCTGTATGCCCTTTTCCTTCCCAGAATTTCCTCTCCTTCCTTTCCTTCAAAATACCCTCCCCGCAGCATCCCAATGATGACAAAGGCCACGAGGTAAATGATTTTCTTGGGAAGAGTTAATTTAAAAAATATATAAAAAGTTTTAAATTGAATTGAAATCTTTTCGTATGGGTATCGACATAAATACTCAACTTCAATTTGTTGAGGAAAATCGCTAAAAGTCAATACACGCCCCTACTGACGACCATTTATTCAGTAATTCTCTATGGCTCTAGAATATTAATGTTAATGTAAACAAACAACTATACCATGTCCTATAGTATTTAGCTAAGGGTGGCACGTATCGCATATTTTTGCGTAGAAAGGTGTATCATGCACGGGGCATGGTGATGAGGGTAACCTTGCGGCTACTCTTGCTAAGACGCTTACGGATTTCGATAAGTTATGCCCAACCACCAAACAAGAAAGGTATATCACAATTAAGTGGTACTCACGTCTGTTGTCTTCTGGCTTGGTGACAGTCATAGATGTCCGTAAGCGTTCGAGATTGTTCTATTTGATTGTTAGAACTTCGGTAAAGTTTGAGTCTCGAGTTCACACAAAGTATACGAAAGAATACGGTAGGATTTACACTTTATGTGACGATATGATGAATAACATTTTGGCGTGGTGCGAAATGTCACGATACGGTCGGTGGTTAGCAACGGACTCACGATAAAGCGCTTGACACTTGTTTTCCGTGTAGGTAGGCACCCTTATTGTGCGGAAGTCCAAAATCTGGGTTCCTCCGATCCCGTATGATAATCGGAGCACAAAACGAATGAAATCTATCAGCGTTATGAAACAAAAGGTACATGTTTAAAATTAGGTATGCAAACGACATTACCTACATTGGCAATTACCTTGTATTTATCTGTATAGTTTTTGGATAGATTAGCAACCGATGGATTTTCCGTATCTGAACTCTTATTCATAGGAGAGTTTTTCAAACAAACAGAGCCTTTAAACCCCTCAGGCATCGGGCATATTTTGTTGGAAGGTCAAAATATTTCCGCATTGTAATAAAATCCAAATACATAGAATAATTAAGAACGCATCGGAAAACTAAAAACTGCTCTTGAAAGGTGACGAAAATTTTTTAAATGCAAACTTAAAAAGTTTTATAAATAACTTACCTTACGTTTTTCTAAGTAAAATTTCCGATAACGAAAAAAAATAAAAACACGTACGTAGTTTATTAGGCAAATGAACCACAAACGTTATTGTCAACTCACTTTTGTCGTTTCATGTAAAAAAAATCTTTTTCTACTTTTGTTTCATAAAGGTTTTTGATTATTATAATAATAAGTTTCTACGATTTTAAAAGACTAAACACTCTTTTGTTTCTAAATGTTGGTCTTTCACACGGGCGATACCGAGAGTATCCACTCCTTTGGAATGTGCCATAAATGATCAGTGTGTTATTTTATTTAAATTATAAGTGAAACAATTCATATAAATCAAATCAATTATATTCGCCTCATCGGGTTTCGAACACGCGTCCTCTGGGTTCTTAACCAGAAGTTTTCCGCTCTACCACGGAAGTTGTCGTGAGTATTGATACTGTCATTTTGGTTATTCCGTCCACTTATGCGTCCCAACAAATATGTAAAGAAAATGTAACCACATATGCGACACGAGATTAATAATGTCCAATTTGAGATATGACATTTTCACAAAGATGGTACTTACATATTGTACTATATACTTGCACGTTAACAATACAAACTTTGTCCAAGGAAAAGGAAAAAGAAAAGTCTCTTTTGCATTTGCATAAGCAAATGTATAAAACTATTAAGATACTTGCGAAAACCCATGAACAGTCACATAATGTTATAATTGTGGGATTTGATGATTGCCTATCAAAAAAGTAGTTTATCATTCGAATGAACACTCTTAGTAAACTTTAATAATCATTCAGATTAAGATCTTTCAAAGATGTAGATCTGTTATAAATATAAACAAAAGAAACACCTACGCATTTCAAATATGAACATCCAACAGTATTAATAGCCTTGCGTCTGTAGTACACTCTCGATTCACAAATAGATACAACGAGAAGTACTACCATAAATATTATTAATATGCTAAAAACGCTACTTTTTTAATTCGGTTGCGAATTCAAGAATTCGTCAAATGATGGCGCCGCTTATGTTAGCAGGTCGCGTAAGGACGTGCCACCCCTAGTGTAGAATTATTATTATTAAAACTTATCAGTTCCAATTTGGAAAATGAAATGTTCTTTGGACTTTAAGAATATTTTACACCACTCATGCAACAACCACATCCGAAATTAGTATGTATAATAATTATTAGAGTTCACGTTCTACTTTTGATATAATTCGGAAATTGGATTAACTATAAAATAAATTAATATTAAATACTCCTAACATGTTTTTCCCAGTGGAAAAGTTTGAAGCACCTAATTGAATAACTCCAATAAGATTAAAATTAAGAATTATTTAACATTTTCTTTTCAAATGTGATAAAAATGCGTTGCCTGAATATAGTTTTCAAAAATAATCTAGTTCCTGACCTTCAGTCGCCTACGCTCTACGTTCTGTATAAACCTGAACCCTTTCACAACCCGCGACATCTGTAAACATGTTAATACCAGTTTTGTTTGTTCGAACTACCAGAATAACTCAGGATGGGTGATTGTTGCTTAACAAAATTTGAACAATTCATCAAATTTCAAAGTTAATTTTCAAGTCCCGTGAAAGTTCTGTTATTTCAGTTCTGTGAAGCAACTGGTCCATATTCATAAATAACAGAACTAGATGGAACCTTTATAGAATTTGAAATTTGATGCATTTTTCAAATTTTGTGAAAAATTGGGTCCTAAGTATTTGAAAGGTAATTGAACAAAGAGTTAAGAAAAATCTTTAGCCTTGTTAGGTGGCCTTTACGATACAAAAATAAAGACAACTTCGAATCATGCAACTTCAACACCTCCTTTGAAAAGTCAAAAGAGAAGGAAAATATATGTAAAAGATTGGTTAGATAGATAACTTTAGGTTAGGTTAGGGGCAATTTAAAAAAAACTAAGAGGGTTTCGAAATTGCACGATTCTGAGTTGTCAGGGAACCGTGAAATCGCACATAGTATTGACAATTTTAGCTATTGTACAATAGCTACATAATGTGATATGGATAATTAATTTTTGTTTGTTATATTACAATCTAATGTGGTTACCGTAAGCTGTAGAATCAATAATGATTTTTAATAATTAAATTTTTAAAAAATCACTATGTTATTGGGGTTTCAATATAAATATTTTATTACGAAGTATTTAAATTCAAAAATATTAATGAGTATTTTTTTATGATCACACCTATTTGAATCTAATGGAAATGGACAAAACTCATTTAATTTTATTTCACTTGAGTTCGAAAAAGTGTCTAAAATAATAATATGATTGAAAATGTACGCAACATATTTAAATGCTGGCTGGTTTAAATGCTGTGAGGTTGCTCTCAGGGTAAATATAACAATAACTAGATGATAATTACGAGTATTATGCTCTCGCCTTTATTCTCAGAATTCTGCCACTGAGCTATCCTTATTACATTCCAAACTGATTTTCACTAGAATGTTTTAAAGGATCTTGTCTGAATTAATTTAGCCCTTGACATAGGTATAGCGTACGGCCTGACATGTGAAAGGCAGGTTTAAAATTTAGTTTAAGTTATATTGATATAATTTTGTTTTGCATGTATCTATTCACAAATTGAAAGGACAGGAAATGTATTTGAATTCTTGATGCATAGATATCAGGTGTATCTCTCTCCGTGTACGTACTATTAAACAAAATACGTTTAAAAATACCGGCACGCGGCAGTTTCGTGACAAATAAAAGATTCCTTATTGACGATAAGATTGATACGTAATACTATATTAAAATAATATGTAATACTATTAAAAAAACTTTGGTTCAATGAACTATGGGTGCTTTCTTTGAATTTAAGCATCATTTTTAAAATTGATACTGATTGTGTGTGAAATTATTTTAATTGTGTTTTTTCAGGGGTCTGCGCTAGTATAATGTAAATTAAAAGAGTGAAAAGTCAGAGGAAGTAAATTCTTACCCGGAATGGTACTTGGTGTAAGTGGTGGTCCTGTTGTAGTGGGCGGAGCTGCAGCAGCACAATATCCACAGTAGGAGCGTCAGCAGCGCGCCGCCACTAGCCAGCTTGCTCGCCATGGCCACACTCCCGAGGATCTCTTCCCCGGAGTCGACTTCCCTCCAAGGGTGATTCCCCACCCTCTCTCCTCAGTTACGCCACGGAAATACGCAAACGAGCAGCTTTAACTCCAAAAAACGACGGATGGTTAAGTTAATGGCGGTAACAATCCTGCGGGGGGAGTGCGAGCTCAGCCAGAGTGATTTATACGAGAATCCCTTTGGTTTGAAAAGCTTTTCTCGGTCGGAGAGGAGAATGAACCATTGTATAAATAAGTGGCGTGACGCGGCGGCAACCGGCGCGATCAGGAATTCTCCCTCGACTGAGCGACGGCGCGCGGACCCAGACGGCTGTCGCATTCTTTACTGCCTACCGCGACCGCGGGCCGTTCTGCTCCTTGCGAACTTCTTTAATTCCTAGTGGGTAACAAACTAACAACCCGAGATCACCGCGCCTAAAGGAATGCACCATCCTTTCAGCCCTCAGCTCCGCCGCGGCCCGGGACTCGCCGGTTTGCGGAGCACCCACCGCGGAACGGGCACTCCCCGCGTCCCCACCGAGCGCGAGCGCCGGAGGAGCATTTACACCGCGTAGGAAGTCACTACTCACACTCGGTACTCTGTACAACCAACCTGGTCGGCCACAGTTTGCAGCAACCGGGATCGGGAAAGCGATACAATATTAATTAATATTTTTAATAATTACTCAACGCGTTATCAGAAGCTCGCGAGGGCAGCGAGCAGTGGTTCATTACAGAGTAAATAGCTTTCTTATTTGAAAAACAAGTTCACCCATCCTAACCGCGAAGAGATAAAATAAATAGTTACCCGTGAGTAGGAACGCATTTTCCATTATAAAGTTGGCGGGAATGCACATAAAAGTACAAAGGTCTTTATTGATCTCTAAAATATTACAAAGGATGCTTTCAAAATTTTATGCACGTCCGACCGCTGGTTTTGATTGTAAAGCAAAATTGCAGCAAAGCGATTATTGGAATTTCCATTAAAGTCACGTTCAGCTCCTCTGGCTCGAGTGTTATAAAGGCCATAATAGGTGCACTCTTATTTTGTTTTTTTCAACAGCCTGATTTTGTTGCCTTTTTCCCCGGTAGTATAATCAATCATGTCAAGAGAAACAAAATACTACGATGCGTTGCGGGTCGGCATGTTTGATACTTAGTAGTTATACATTGCACGCGTACAATCATGTGATGTAGGATGTAGGCACTGATGAAAATTATAGGAAAATATATTAATTAAGTATTTTATAACGTGTGAGGAGCGACTAAATCTTGGTGTCCATTTATGAATCAATCCATAATAAGGAACACTAATCTTTTTTTAATCAATACTCATGCTCTAATTCATACTTAAGTATCTCACTAACATTTATTATTTGACGGGTCCTCGGTTCTAATATAATGTGGTAAATTCACGGCTCCGTGCGAACCGTCGATAGCGAAGCGGCGCAAAGCGCCTAACAAATCTCACCGGCCAGAGAGACTACGAAATCCAAAAAAATAAACATTTTTATTTTTTTTTAAATCAATATACAATCTTCAAAATACTTTAAAATAAACAGAAAAAAGAAAAGAAAGCCACGTCTCGCGACTTTCTAGTTTCACTTCTACCGTGTGTGAATTGCACACTCTGCTTTTTTATAGTTGATTTAAAAGTTTAAATTTGTTCTTAGGTTTAACAGTATTATTTAATGTTAAAGAACACTAGGTAGGTTTAGACGGCCTCCGCGGTTGAGGGGTAAGGCTGTTGACTCGCAACCCGAAGGTCGCGGGATCGAATCCCGGCGTGCGCAAATAAATTTTATTTGATTAATTTGTGTAATTTCATAATTAAATCATTAAAAATAATATATACCTTGTATGTTTGAAGATATTCTCGGTATCGCCCTGGTGTAAGACCAACATTCAGAATTGAAACGTTACTTTAAATGGCTTTAGCCATATTTGGTGACCAGACCTAAATAGCCAGATACTTTCCCAGCTTCGTTTACCCTATTTCCCTTCCCTCCCCACACCTTCAGCCTCACAACATAACCCAATTGGGAAAGCCATAGTCTCACTGGGACCAGACGGGAACAGCTGGGCTTTTCTTAAGGGGGCATACATTAATTACGTGAGCAATTTTTCTTCCAATCTAGACACCTCACCCCCCCTTGGTGAGATAAATTTGGGCCATTTCGTATATTCTTTTCAAGTAACGTGAGATTTTGAGCTCACGTAATTAATCACGTAATAGCATCTCATCACTAATGATATTGTTCTGTACCCAAGTTCAGAAATGCATCTGTGAGCGCACCTAACAAAGAATTTATCTTTGTTTCATTACTACAAAAAAATGCATCACTACGAAAAAATATATAATATATAAATACCAATATGTTGTTTAGACATAATGCGATGCATTTTTTCGTAGTGATGCATTTTTAATCCCTTGTTGCTGAAACCAATAGAAATTATATAGATATCGATAGAACACTCCGACTGCGTAAGATGTAGCTAGTATCTCTTTACATTGTTCACTTATTGTTTTCGGTCTCCTGTAAAATTTACTTTTTGACTTACACTTTTCTACGGGTTCGTTAACGAAAATGGATTTCCTAACGAAGTTTTTGAAGTTAAGACTTTATTTTTAAATAAAAGTATTATTTATTTATTTATTTTATTTTGCAGAAACAAACAGTAAGTACATAATTACATAGTAGAAAATAGTTCCAAAGTTATAGAATATAACACAATAATTGGAACCAATGACATGTCGCTGTTATATACTTATGTTTTTATGTGATAAATTATACATTTTGCCTAAATTAACATAAAAAAAACATTAACATTTAACTGTATCGTGCTGCATTTTTTAATGAAAAAATTACAGCATGACACAGTTATATTTGTAGTTAAAACAAAATTAACATGCTTATTTTTTAAGTGAAAACTTATTTAGCACCGTCGTGATTTGAAACTCGATGAAACGGAAACGAGTGACACTAAAAAGAGACAAACACATTTATCTACAGGATTTATATAGACTAATCAGTGTCCGCTTTGTGCGGTGCTTCGTAGAATAAAATGTAAAATAATTTAATTTGGTAACAATATTATAATAAATAAACCCTACAATTATCCTACTTCTGATACTCTGCATTCGTCTCATTCTTTCGAACTTTAGTTTTCTGAAGGTTTCCCTTCTACCGCGTGTGAACTGCACATTGTTTTTTGACATTCATTGTGTGATAAACTTTTCAAAGGCAATAATTTTACCGTAGTTAACTAATAAATTATTGCAAACATTTTTTTTTTTTTATGTTCCCTTATTTGAAAAATCATTCAATCCCGATGGAGATTCCAATTTACATTTGAATTCAAAACCCTTATCAGAAAGACGAAAGTTTTATTTTGTTAATAAACTAAATAAATTTTGCCCCCAGCTTCGCTCGCATAGTATTAGGGGGGTTCCCACTCCGCCTCCTCCAGCTTCCCTATCCCCCTCCACACCCCCTCCCTCCCTCATCGACCCCTCCATACCCGTTATGTTCATTTTAAAAAAGCTCGCATGCCACCCATTAAAGCGTAACAATCAAACACACGCGGTTTCGCATTTATAATATTAGTATAGATTAGTTTTTAATTTTATATTTCAATACATATTTGAATTTTAACTATCAAAGGGATCTCCATAGTAACCTAAACAAATAACAAAATGACAGCGCACGTCAAATAATCACTTATAGTTTTACCAAGCAACGATTTGTTTGGCTTTTCGTCTGGACAATAATAAATAATTTCATAACGCCAGAGTTTATTCATAACGCCAGAGTTAACCAATACAGCCAATTCTCGCAAATTATGTAGCTTTCTATTAGTGAGAGAATTTTTAAAGTCCATTCAGTATTTTTTGCGTGAAAGAGTAACAAACATACATACATCCGTACAAACTTTCGCCTTTATAATATTAGTTGGAAATCATATTAATTTTCCGTTAGTCGGTGCTATACGCAACTATAAATTTTTTGGAAAATTTCTTAGAATAAGGAACTCCAGTGAAAAATATTATCGCTTATCGATTCTGAATATATAAGTTTTATTTAATAATATTAAACGCAGTTTTTAAAAAATTATTAAAAAGGCCATTTTTAATCGGGTCGTAAAAACACGCCGTCAAGTTGGCATTATTGAAAATTTTGTGGAGACGTCACGTTCGACGTCATGAGAATGTATGATATGACACAAGCCATCGTACTAATTTATTCGTTTATTTACATACTGTTTATAGAGATTTAGTTTTTGTGTTTATTGAAACATTATTTAAGCCTAAATAATGTAAAACAAAGGTATCTCTTATTAGTTTATCTCTATTATCGAAAATATCCAAAAACTACGGCACAAAAAAATAGTAATGCTACTTCCGGGGAGAATACTTCGAACAACGGAATTCAAAATGGCGGCAGTTGATTAGCTGATTGCCCAACCTATAGAAATTTTTCAGGAGCGATGACGTCACACGATTCACCATACAAACGGTGGTTTTTGGGAGGTCTTGAAAAATTAAAACTTTGACAATTATTTTAACTAATGAAACTAACTATAAAAATAAAAATAAAAATGCAGTTATTTAAGTTAGAAGGTCAATTATACATAAAAAAAAAAAAATTGGACTGGAGTTCTCTGTAAATAAAAAATGTTTTGCCTGTTTATTTTATTTTACGGATCTCTTGGAAGTACAATCACTTCGATATACATCGTGCATCTGAAAATCAATTAGGAAACATGGTTAAAATTCAAAGAGATATAAATACATAATTATAACAATATGACTAATGATCCGTGCTCAATTACTTAAACAACTCAAAACTTCACACTCCAATGGGCAGACGAAAGGGTAAATGATCTAAAATTATTAATACACATATGTATATCTACATACAATACTATAAATTTCATTTTGGTTTCGTTGATTTCTGTTTATGCTCCAATTGCGTCTGTATAGTGCCGGCCCTGGCTATGCATATTATTATGCAATATCACATAACACACGAACTTTCTGTTTTAATTTAATATTAAATTTTGATTGTGTTCTCTCACTCACGTTCAACTTTTCTGTGAAAGCACATTTAATCGTTAAAGTGTACGGTAAATTCACACAACGCCGAATTCATTCATAAAGCTCGTTTGACCTTCAAACGTTAGACAAAGCTTTAGCAATGACCCCTGTTCCCTGCATGACCTCAAACATGTCGTGTTGGGATGTGTGTGAGGGAATTTTATTTCATTGCATTGATTGCTTCGGTGCACACAAAACAGATTCGATGGAATCAATCAAAACCAAGTGGAACCAAAGTCAGTTTATTAATTATTTTATCATGAAAAAACTGAAATTATTTTTTTTCTTAATTTGCGATAAATTAGTTTTATATTAACTGCAAGTTAAGGCCTAAGTACTATGTTATGTTTGGAAAAGATGTGTGGATGGTATTCTGTAGGCAAAGGTCAGAATGATCAATGAATCTGTTCAATGAAGAACGTACAAAGAAGAAAGACAGTAGCCGATGGTTTCATCTCTTCCTCACACTTGATAAATGCTGGCGTCCCACTGGGATCAGTTCTGACTCCGACTTTGTTTTTGTTGCACATCAACGACCTTTTGTTATGTGCACCAAATCATTGTTATGCGGATGACAGTACAGTCCATGACAGCTTTTTTGTGACAAGCACCCAAAGGTCTCACAAACTCCAACGGCTCTGAAGCAAAGAATGGACGGTTACCTCGAGAGTGTTTTCTTTTAGGGTAAAAATAATCTCGTTGAATTTGTTTCAAAGACCCAATCTTGCCTGATTACATCTAAAAGGGATCGAAATGAAAATCTAATTCCTTCAACGGAAGCAATCTTCCGAACAGGCCCTCCATTCATATGCTTGGTGTGACTCTAAGTGACCAGCTCAGATATGGGGGCTCCATCGAAGCCAGAGTAAAGTTGTACAAGTCACAAGTAAACCCTGTACAAGTCACAAGTGCGCCCCAAGGTTGAATTTGGCAGCCACCTCCAAAACCCAGAAACGGGCGGTCCGTTTGATAGATTTTCCCATCTTAACATCTCCCACCTTTAGAGCACAGGCGTCGGGTGGGAAAGCTGTCCTTGTTCTACCGCTATTACAATGAAAGATGCTCCGAGGAACTAGCGTCACCGGTGCATAGTCGCACCGGTCGCTTCTTCGATTCGTTCTTGGGTTCAAAAGCTCGGCTGTGGAATGATTTGCCGGCCTATGTGTTTCCTCCTTCCTACAACATGGGTCTCTTCAAGACCAATGTTCATTCCTTCCTCTCCTCAAAAAACCCTCCACCAGCATCTCAGATGACGTAGGCCCCGAGGGAAATTATTTTCCTTAGGGTCTCCTGTGTGCAGTTAATGTAAAAAAAAATTGTAAAATGTTCAGTAAATACAACTAACACCTTTTAAACAATGAAACGCGGCTGATCGGAATACTCTTCTATCTGTATATTTACAAACATTTATTATTTATAACATAAACCTTCAGTTTTATTCCGATATTTTTGAAATTTTGGACACTTGACCTTAAAAACAAGAGGAGGGTAACTGTCAAAATGAGAAACCATCATATTTTCCTACACCTTAATACAGAATTTTGATAAAAGTTTTGCACATGTGACATTCAAAATAAGAGAAAAATTAAAGTGAAGCCCGGGCAATGTCGCGGAAATCAGCCATAATTGCATTGAGTATTTCCATTTGTTTTAAATAAAATCATAAATCAATTTATTTTCCGTATATAGGTACCTAATTGAGTATTAGTTTGTATTGATTTATCTTATCTAATATCCCACTGGAATTAGCTAGGTAATTAATGTACGTAAAACAAAACAAAAAAAGGAAAAAAAATCGTTCTAAGGACTAACTTAAAGTATGCTAAAAATACACATTGGATCATTAGATGCACAACACGTTTCGCAAGTTCCATTTTTTTTTTTAAAGAAAGACAAACATTCCCGGGTTACGAATAACCCAACAATGTTTGAAAATCTCCTACTACCATTGAAGAAATATTTACATTCGTTTTGCAAACGATTATCTCTCAGTCAACAGAGTGAATGAAAACTTTTTCAGTCCCCCTGTGTGTTAAAAAACCTGTTCATTTTTGTTTTTAATCTCTTTGTACGTTTATTAAGGAAATATAAATAGAAAATTTCTTTGACTTTGACTTTGAAAACAGACGTCAGCTACTGCAACCATTTGTTTTAAGTTTGAAAAAAAAGACCATAATCACAACCACAACGTAAGTGCCAAAAGAATAAAAATAAAAACAGATCATTATAAAACAGCGATGTTTATCCTTTTTAAAGCGCAATTAGCGATCCGCGATCGTAATGATTCTGGGTAGTTAATTTTTCAATATGTTTTATAAGTGATTTGGATTTTTTCAAATATCTTGTAAATTTTAACAAATTGGCTTAACATATTTTGAAGAACATAAAATTTCCCCAATTTTCTTCAAAAATTGTCGATCTACAAAATTCTACCATTTTAAGAAAATTATGTAAAAAAAACTTATTATTTCGAGACGCCAGCCGATTCCAATTTTTGATGCAAGACTAAAGTTTTTCAGTATCTTACCCCCTTTACAAAAGAGATCAAAAACTGCTAAATATTTTTAAATATATTATTTTATTTGGTTGATATTTTTTAAGCGATGTGAAAAAAAATCATCACAAAAAGGCACTGTCGCACCATCGTGAGCCCGTGATGCTTACGACGGTTCTGGAATAGCAGGCTAGGTTAGGTTAGGATAGGATAGATTTGGTGAGGTTAGGTGTTTTTCTTTCCTTTCATCTTTCTTACAATATATTCTGTTTTGTCATGGAGTCAATGGTGATGGAACCAAGGACCGAAGAGAATGCACTAGGAGTGTGGACCATAAAGAACTACGATCCTTGAGCCATCAACCCCCATACCCAGCAGCAGTTAGTCGTTTAGCAAGAATTGGTCATGTGCGCTGAGCGAGGGAGGACAGTCATTACGTTGGAGTACAAACATAATCCAAGTTAGCCAGGCCATCTGGTACTCGCAGAATGCCTTTAGGTATACCACGATTCTTGTTGATCGAGGAAAGGACTTCTGGACGGCTGTAAGTCTAAAAGTATAACGGAAAGCAATAAAAGCGCGTGTGGCTCGATAATTTGATGATATTAGGTATGTAATATGTTATTCGATGCTGCGAAATTGTTGTTAAAAGGAAAGTGAAAACCACAATATAAAGAAATAAAAACATTTTTGCAGGGGTGATTTGTGGATAATAATAACTAGGCTTAGAGTTAAAATATTGTTTCTCCAATTTTGGTCAAAAGAGGTAGCGCTGAAATGTACTAAAGAAGCCATACTTTTTGTGTTTAAATATTGCATCTTCTAAATACAATAACAACGCAAAGGTATAAAAAATTTAAAATCAGAAAAATCCAATATTTTCTTTCACTAATATAACATATTTGACAGGTCAGTAATTGAGTTGGCATCGTGTTGGGTCGCACCCAGGCATCGTGAGTTCAATTCCTCGGCTGGTAAAGTCCTCCACCACGAAACAAGCAATATTTTCCGCTTTCTGTGGAGGGGAAAGAGATTTTCGGATATTGTCATTTTATTCCCCGGGAACGTTTGTCTTTCTATAAAAAAATAACATAGAATGTAATCCGTAACTTAATTTTTAAGTTGATTTTAACCCTAGAAACTAGTTTTTTTTAATCTTGATTTTTTTGTATTTACTGCGTGTATATACTTTTTTCTAGTAAGTATTTTTTATTTCTTACTAGCAGACCCGGCCACACGTTGCTGTGGCTAACAAAACACGACGCCAATAACTAACCTTTATAAAATCCACACTACCCGCTTGCAAGCTGCCCGCTGCCCGCTGCTTGAATTTAATATTTGAATTTCTCGGCTTTTGTCTACTATAATAAGCATTTATTATACATATAAACCTTCCCCTTGAATCACTCTATCTATTGGTGAAAACCGCATGAAAATCCGTTGCGTATTTTAAAAGATCTATGCGCACATACATTATGAGCGACTTCATTTTATACTACGTAATGATGATGATGATGCTTACGAGTTGATTTATTTTGTTCCTACCTTATTTTATTATTTTCTAATATTTGCGATAGTGCCAAATACGTGTAGCTAGCAATGAAAATATTTTCGTCATTAGTGTATTCTAAAGACTAAACTAATTAAGATTTGTTTTTATGTAAACAAATAAAATACATGGAAAATAAATATTTTGTGTCCCCTTTGCCATACAATTTATGTTAAACGAAGTCCAAGAAAAAATACTGTATTTTTTTTTACATTGGCTCCACACAGCTGAGGAAAATAATTTCCCTTAGGGCCTATGTCATCTTTGGGGATGCTGTGTGGAAGGTCTTTTTAGGAAATGAAGGAGAGGAAGTTCTGGGAAGGAAAAGGGTATTAGGGGTGGGTAGGAATCTGGGGTCAGTATGTCCAGGAGTGAAGGAAGCATTAATCCATCCCTTAAAGCGATGTTCCGAGAGGGTGCAGTTGGAGAAGTCAAAGGGACTTCCTCAACCATTCTCTCCCGATCCAGCCTGCCGCAGACGCATTCGCCGCCAAGACCCGGACACACTCACCCCATGAACCCTGGCACCCCTGCTAAGTTACCAAACGTAGCGAACCACTTGGGGTGACCTATGACAGAGGTGTTGGTTATCCAATAAATGGTTCCCGGGGCGGCGGTACCCATACCCGCCTCCCAAATTTTAGGTACAGATTGCAAAAATTCAATTCCGTTTTGTAAATGTGTGTTACGATTTATATGATAAAATATTATATTTGACAATATTTTAACTCTGAATATGCTTCAATCGCCACAAGGCGAGATAATAATTGTTCTTGAAACAAAAATATATTTGCAAGACTGTAAAAAGAGTAAAGAAAACTTTGCAGGGATGATTTGAGGATAGCAATATGCTATTCACCGCCACGAGGAAAGATAATTGTTTTCTGCGGCACGTTGAATAACGCGAACGAGGTCCAGCAACCACAATGGCGAAAAACACAATACTGCACGCCATGAACGTGAGAGAAATAAGTTTAAGTTGGTCCTCGGGATTGACTCCTTGAATAAGTGGCTGCCGCATATTTACCACCTATAAATAATGCATGTTGGGTTTTTATTGGCACACGTGAGCGGGCCACGATCCCAACCGGTAAACCATAAAGAGGAAAGGTCATAATTTATACAAACACCCCGACTTATCGAATTGCGGATACTTAACGCAAATAAGTACACATTTTAATGTACGGTTTATTGTAATAATACTATATGCAAACCATAATATATTAACGTCTATATTGTTATATTTAAGTGTACATAAAATTGCCTGGACCAAACAGTCCAGCTTTGAGAAATGGAGAAAGGAAATATGTTTTTTAGTAAGTTGTTTTGTAGCTTTTTTTATGGGCGACCCGACAGAACCGAAATTACAAATATTATAAAATTATATTTTTTGTGCATTATTTAACAATTTAAACAATTTAAATCGATTTCTAAAATAGTTTTACCTTTAATAAAAAGTTGGCATGTATGTCAAACAAATTTATGCACAATGTTGAATTTTTGTACTTATCCCTGGTGCATACAGTATACAGATAAGTAGTTTTATCCTTGATGCATTTGAATGAAAATACATTTTGTACTTTCATTATTTTCTTTTTTACATTGGCTCCACACAGGAGGCCACAAGAAAAATAATTCCAGTCAGGGCCTAATTCATCTTTGGGGTTGGTGTGTGGAGGGACTTTTTATGGGAAGAAAGGAGAGGAAATTCTGGGAAGGAAAAAGGTATGAGGGGTGGATAGGAACTTTTCGGGTTAGGTGAATCCACCCTTTACATTGCGATGCAACGCGATGTTCCGAGAGAAACCTGCTGGAGAGGTCAAAAGATCTCCCTCAACAAGCCTCTCCACAGACCCGGCCTGCCACACTGTTGGTGGTAGACACATCCGCCAAAAAGATCTGGACAAACCTGACCCCATGAACCCGGGCACCCCTGCCAAATCACCAAACATAGCGAACCACTTGGGGTGACCTATGGCAGAGGTGTTGGTTATCCAATAACGGTACCCACACCCGTCTCCCAAATTGGGCGAAGATTGGTCATTGGACGGTACATCCTCTCTGCACATCCCTTTGTGTTGGTACGTTATACCGTATTTTCCCTAAACCGATTGCATATGTCAGGGGATCAACTGTCATGGAATAGTTTTTATGTTTGAGACCAGTCAAACAGTGACCCACACCAGTATAGACTTAACTTAACTTGAAATTAGTAGAAAGGTGCAGGAGACGAGGTAGACGAAGGTTAAGAGGTACCTGTCTCTTTAGATCTGTTTATCAGACGGATAAAAGAAATCAAAATAACATTTCGGATCTGAATGGCGTTCTTTTAAAAGGGTATCAACAACTCTAGCGAATATTAAGTAATTTTTATTTAAATTTGTAACAATAACAATAATAGATTTATATTTTCATGTTATCAGTAATCACTAAAAAGCGTGTCTTTCTTTTAAAATTTAAAAAAAAGTGTCTAATGTTTCGTTTAAATTTATTAGTATTATCTTCTTCAATGACAGGTAAACATTTAAAATATTTTTTGAAGTGAAAACATCTTTAGCATCTTTCGTTTCATCGATTTGAAACTCGATGAAACGAAAAACAGCGGCACTAAAGAGAGACAAATACATACATCTATGCATACATACGTCTATAGGTAGATTCAGGCTGCGAGAGAATGAGATAGTATAATCGGAATTCTCTTTGTGCGGTGCCTCGTAGCCTCCCCGCTCTTGAGTACTTTCGTGTGAATTGCACACTCCTGATTTTTTACGTACATAGATGCATCGTTTCAATTTCGAAAATCAAAATTGAATGCCCATAGTACTGTTTAATCGATGTATATGATACAACATAACGCGATTAATCGTGGGTCACTAAACCGTGCTGCGCTTCCTTCTTATTTAGTTAATACGTTACAGTGACACATCTACCCTGATCTTCCTGATGATGGACAATGTAATGCTGTCCAAAACGTTGAATGAAGAAAAAGGAAATACAAAACAGCATAATAAACTAAAAATTAATCAATTGAAAACGTCATGATATAAAAATTATTTTTGAAGAAAAACATCTTTAGCACCGTTGTGATTCGAAACTCGGATGAAACGGAAATGACGTATTACAGTACCTACGAAGCATCAAACTGCGCTCATTGACCGCTTTGATTATGATCTCACTTTTTAAGGCTCCTATAGGCTGACATTGTTTTGGTGAAGTTTCGCTTCTACCGCGTGAGAACTGCACTCGATTTTTTTTTGTTGTTACCCAAGTATTATTTTGTTTTTTAACAAGCAAGCTAGTGGCGATTGTTTTAATAGTAATATTTTTTCGCTTTTTTCGGTACGATACAAAACAATTGAATTGCCCAATATGCGGAATAAAGGGAGCATAAAGATTCACCGATGCACCGCATTTTGCTTGTACCTACTACATAAAATAAAATAAATCTTCCTCAATCAACACTCAAGTGATTATTATGGATTATTCACCATCATTCAGAATGCGTAGATTTGCCAACTCAAAATGAGACCTCGATTTTTCGGAATAGGTTTAAACAATTTTTAAACCTATTCTAACTAATAGGTTTCGGGAAGAGATGAGTGTAAATAAGGAATCCATGTTTTGGAAAATCTATCACAATTTTCCAAACCTATAAAGTACCAGATACTACACAAGCGACTTGACAATGAAGGTGCCATCTGCTATGAATTACGTTCGAGGAATGTAACCGTACCTTTAGAGCTCTATTGCAAACAATAAAATATTTTGACAAATCATTCATTTTCTTCCTTCCCTATGTTCTCTGTCCAACAGGTTCTGGGTTCGAGTCCCAGTTACGACCGTTATCTTTCTGTATCTTGTTCTCTTTCATATTTTAGATTATCAGTGTTCTTCTTCTTCAATGGTAGAATAATATCTTGCTATAATCATCAAAATTCGATTTATCGCTGAGCCTACAACTGTAGAATAATTTGCAAAGTGGGCGGTGAAAACTTTTTGAAGTAAAACTTCTTTACGCACGCTTGACATGGAGAGTAAGCTGGTGAATGCGTGACGAGAGCGTTACGAAAAGTGTGATCGGGCGAGGCGAACGGTCGGGCCTTTACGCACGCTCGACTTGGGGAGTAAGCTGGTGAATGCGTGACAAGAGCGTTATGAAAAGCGTGATCGGGCGAGGCGAACGAAAGATGAGAGGGAGATATAAGTTGGTCGAAAATAGAAAGTGTTACGAAAAGAGAGTGTTACGTTTCGTATATTACTGTAGGGGCAAGAGAGTTGGTGCGAGCACACATTTTCTTTCTCTCTTTCTCTAATAGCCAGTTACGTTTCGTATATCTAAGACACAGTGCCGGCCTATTATCTATATTACACTGTAGGAGCAAGAGAGAGCAGTGCGCGCGCACATTTTCTTTCTCTCTTCCTATCATAAATTATAAATGGAGCTAGAGAAGTTTTACTTCAGTCGTGTGGTCTAAAGCACACTTGTTTTTTTTTAAATATTGATGCATCTTTTTTTTTTGATTTTTCAAAAAATGTACTCACGTAAATTAATAAAATAAGTTCTTAAGTCGATTCCTACCACTCTTTATTACTTTTGTGCCACTTTAATTCAGTAAATTTCAGCATGGGCGGAGATTACATAAAACCGGAGCGCGACCGTATGTTCAGATAAGCGTTTTATGGAATATGACGGTTGTTTCGTACTTAAGTAATACAATCTTTAAAAATGCAAAGACGCAGGTAGTTAAGTAGCCATTTAGGAGCAAAAAATTTGTCTTGCTTGTTTTTCGAGATATTTAAAATGAGGAACCATAATAATAATAACCATGTAAGGAGATGCAATGGAAGGCGGGTTTATTGGCGTGATCTTATTTTGAAACCCACTAAGTACCAATTCAGCCAAAAATTGTTCAACCACTTTATGCAAAATGATTTACGGTACCTTTATATTTTATGGGCACAGTATTTGTCGTATTAAATTTTGTCATTAATGGTTTAGTGTAATTTTTAACATAAATGCACCCATTAATGAAGTGACCTAACTTTTCAAGTATTAGTTCAAGTAGTGGTTTACAAGTTTGTTTGGTAAAGTTTCGCTTCTACCGCGTGTAAACTGCAAAACTTAAAAAAAAAATAAATGAATAGTTTAGATATTCAAAAATATGTTCTTAAAAGGATTTTTTGAAATTGGAATTATTGTAAAAGTTATAGCCATTTTAGTGTCGTGGTAATTTGTTTAGACGGAACGAATCTAAATTTTCAATAGTAAATAAATAAATAGGCCCCTAATACCTGAAAATGAATACCCCTCTCTACCAAGAAGTGCAAGTTATATGTACTATTCTAGCAGTTAGACTAAACTAAACTACTCTTAGATAAGTTTTAAGATTTTCACGGCCAAAAGCACATCTACCGGATCTGCCGGATCTGCCCTGATGATGGACACTGCAACGATGTCCGAAACGTTGGCTAAAGAAGGAGGTAGCGCAACACGGCATAACACCCCAAAAACAAATAACGAAAATAAACTACTCTTATTGAAACGTTTGTCACAAAATCTCAAGTTCTAAACAAACAAACAAAAAAACAAAATTTTAATTTACACTGTTTTTTTTAAAATACGGAAAAGTTAAAAAAATAACTGAAAAACCTTACCTTTCTTTGAGTAGCCGCCATTTTTCGAGAATCTTTTTTAAAAATTTTCCTTTCCATAATGACATTTGTACTGATAAAGAATCAACCTTTTTTATTTTTCAAATGACCAGAAGGGTGGAAATCGTGACAAGATAGACCAGCGTGTAACTTCGTGAAAAAAAATAGATACATGTATATATATATTTGAAATTTTTTTGTGAATTCTTAAAATGCAAATAAATAAATTAATAAAAAATTGTATAGTCAAAATAAATTGTTTTTAACTACCTTAAAAAAGAGCCCGAAATTCGGGCTGGTAGACAAGAACACGACCTTATTGCTTCAATATTTAATATTATCATGGTGCCACTTTTCAAATTAAACATTAATTTAACCACATCTATTTAGAGCGTTGATTATTGCATAACTTTAAAAAACCAAAATTGTAATCTTGCACAACTAATTGGTAATATAGGCATGCTTTCAGTTCCTGACATAAAAACACCGTTGTTTTGACTACAGACGAGCTGTATAAAGTGTTTAGTAATAAAAGTCATCAAATACATACATTTCCAACTTACCGATAAAATATTCAATATACGAAACTGCATTCCACACCGGCAAAACACATAATAATTTATATTAGATAGAAAAGGGAAAAGTATGATAATGTAAATTTCTCGCCTTCAATAAATATTATTGCTATAGGAAATACGAACGTAAATGCTACGCAGGAACTTATTACTTATAATATATGCATTTCATGTAATTATAAATGCAGTAAATGTAGTGTATGGGTACCTACAAACAAAATCATGACACCCTCGTAATAAATTTAAACTTTTAACCATTTTAGTTGTATGCAGTTGGAAATAGCATAGACGTAATATCAATATTTTCTTTCAAATTTCATATTCATGTTTATAGAATATCCTCCCAACGCTAACATTCCGCATTCATAGGTACAACAACTGCGTGGTTCGTAGAAAATGCTTTTAACAAGATTAGCTCATCGACGGGGTGGAGCGGTGATTGGCTAAAAATTCGTGACGTAGCTTGCAGTCCACTGAGAGATTTTAATTAACTGCAATACAAGTGACAGTATTTTACTTCAAGCTACGTCACGCGTTCGAAAAAGGCCCGTATAAGCTTTTTTTTAAAAGTAAAACTTCTTTACGCACGCTTGACTTGGGCAATAAGCTGGTGAATTCGTGACGAAAGCGTTACGAAAGGCGAGGCGAACTGTAGTTGAGAAGGAGATATAAGTTAGTGAAGATAGAAAGAGAGAAAGAGCTACGCTTCGTTTATTACTTTAGGGGCAAGAGAGAGAGGTGCGAGCACACATTTTTTCTCTCATAGCCATTTACGTTTTGTATATCTAAGACACAGTGCAGGCCTATTGTCTGTATCACACTGTAGGAGCAAGAGAGAGAGAGAGCAGTGCGCGAGCACATTTTCTTTCTCTCTTCCTATCGTATAGATGGAGCTAAAGAAGTTTTACTTCAGTCTTGTGGTCTAAAGCACACTCTTTTTTTTTTTATATGAATACCTCACAAGAGTCCCAGCTGCTCCCGTCTGAAGCCTGTGAGTCTATTGCATCCCCAGTTGGGATGTGTTGTGAGGCTGAAGGTAGTGGGGAAGGGAAGGAGGAGGAAGGTAGGGAAGTTAATCTTGTTAAACGCATTTTCTACGAATCTTAGTTCCTATTGGAAAGAAAAACTGAGATAAAGGCCCCATGTTCAGAATTTGGTTGGTCATCGAAGGTGGTAAATGCAGAAACTTGGTGGTAAGGTGGTAAAAGGTGGTAAATGCAGGTCATCGAAGGTGGTAAATGCAGAAACTTATCTTATTTACATGTAAAATTATATTGGTCAATGTAAATAATATTAGGCTCAGTGTATGCAAGTAAATTGCAATAACAAATGATTTTTCTCAGTAAAGTAATGATTTGATTCAATGGGCATTAATTTTTACTCAGATTTTCATTAGATTGCGTGATTCATTGTAGAAAATTGAAATTAGTAAGCTTGTCATTTTCTACATCTACATAAATTTCAACAGTCATAATCATTTTCCAGAACAATGCGCAACGACACCAATTAATTAGCGCATTGTGGAATATTATTAAATGTTTGTGTAATCACGTATGATACATCCATTAAATTGATAAAATGGCGGTTTGACGCATCATTACGGAGCTTTATATGTGCGTGGCGTATTCCCAGGACTGGTTTTCTCGTTGATACATCGCCTGCAGATCTGCACCGAGATCTGGCGAAAATAATCCAGGCATGCAAGCTTGTCACAACATTATCACGAGGACGAGCCGCCACATTTCACGGTCTTGGCATTCGAACATCGAGTCTTTTGCGACCATTCGTCTTGTAGTAATACACGCTCGTCGTTTAACGTTCGGTTTAACCCCTCAGAAATCGTTGTGTCTTCCTTACTATTACTACTAGTGAGCTATAAGATATAAATGGTATTAGAAAGAGAAAACAGCACGCTTTGCATTAAAATCTAAAATTTAATAATAAAAAAATTAAAATGAACATGTTAAACAAAAAAAAACACACAGAGTGTGCAATTCACCCGCGTTAGAAGAGACCTCCTTCAGAAAATTAAAGTAGACAAGATAGGGACGCTACGAATCACCGCACAATTAAGAGACCGATTAGTCTATCTCATTCTCCCGCGGGCTAAATCCTATAGATGTATGTGTTTGTCTCTTTTTAGTGTCGCTATTTTTCGTTTCATCGAGTTTCAAATCACAACGGTGATAAAGAAGTTTTCACTTCAAAAATATTACGAAAATATGAGAATCTTTTAAGAATTATTTTTACACGAAATGACAAAAAAGTGACATGACAATAACGTTATAATTCATTTGTCTAATAAAATATGTTTGTGTGTGTGTGGGTATTTTTTTTGGTATCAGTAATTTTAGTTAGAAAAAACGTAAGGTGAGCCGTTTTAAAGTTTGCATTCAAATATTTTATATTTCAAAAATTACATGGTTATTTCTAATTTGAAAGTGTGTACCAACACCTTTCGAAAACAATTTTTAGTTTTCGAATACTTTCACAAGTATGCCATTTATTTGGATTTATGTAGTTATAAAGCGGAAATATTTTTACCTATGCTACAAAATACGCTCGATTTTAGAAGAAATAATAATGTAAACTGGAGAGTTATTGAGCTACAGATGGTAAGAAAAGAGTTTTTATAAAAACCCAATGAACCGGAAGATCAAATTAATAGATAATAGCTAACGTGTTTAAAAAAAGTGGTGTCCAAACAAAAAAAAAAATAATCAATAGAAGGCAAAGAAAGGATTTGGGGAGATTGGACACGGATTAATCAAGTTTATGTCAAGTTTCAATTCTGACGCGCTGTCTTACGGGGATCGATTCTGGAAGCATATTCCACTATAGCCTGCCAGGGGCTAATGGGCCATGGTAACCAATTAAGAGAGTGTTATGAGATAGAAGGAAGTACATGAGGGAACAATATATAAAAGAGAACGGTTTTAGAGAATCTGGGGATTCAAATCTGGTTACCAACGGTTAATAGTGAATACCTAATGTTTCGGTACAGAATCTGTTTGTTTTCGATTCTGTTTCGTTTCGGAAAGAAAAACATGAAACAATAAATAATAATTCATTTTAAGAAATAATACTGTACGTTGGAATAAAAGTACCTTTAACTAAAACACATATATATTTAAAAAAACTTAATGAGTAAAACCTCAAATTGTAATATTTAATTAAATGAAGACAATCGAAAATCAATCGAAAATCTGAAAACAGAAAAAGATACAGTCACTTCTAGGACTCGAACGCAGGACCTTCGCCTTGCCGGGGCGCAACTCTACCAACAGAGCTATTGTGTCGATTATGTTTCGACTAAGTACTACTAAGTTTTTAGTTTTTTGAGGGTTGGCAACACTGAGTGGTAGAGGGGGATCTCCTGACCAGAGCGAGCATCGCAGGAACATTGTAGTACGTAAACTCACCTTCAGGGGCGTAAATCTTGGCTTTAACCTTGAAACTGACAGGAGTGGACCAAATTCTTATAGATAAAGCTGAATTTTATTATAGATAGGTCTAACTTTAAACGTCAAATTGCGTCATGCGATTATCAAACGAACATGAATTTGAATTTGTGTTGTTGACATCGCCATAGGCATATTTCATTTAAAAATCGTTTACAGGAATTCCAGAGGTGGAAAAATGTTTCAAATGTGTCCGCAATTGATCCAGAAATCAGGTAATTACATGAGACATTAACATTCAGCTTAATTTATCTGTAAATCTATTTGAGGTTAAATGACATTTGTATGGATAAAATATTCTTTCAATTTTACTTTAATAAGTATAATTGTAAAACGTACGCCTCGTACGTCATACATATGTCTGTTAATGTTTTATTATCGTTAAAAGAAGTTTATGGGTCCGAGTGGTTAATGTTTCACAAATATTGTTTCAGAAAATGTTCCAGACTTTGAATGATTTTGGAGCTTTACGTTAGGAACACCTTATAACATTGTTTGGCAGACCATAACACTGTTAATGGCAGGTAAAATTAATAATGCTTTAACTAACTAATTGTCACGCTATTTTCCCGCAGGGTATTCAGAGAGGACGGATCGCCAAACAACTCTGTCTTGGCATACATTCCTTTCCTCATTCATATTTATTACATACTATTCTATTATTCTGACTCTTGACGTGGCCCGACGCAAGCAATGATTCACATGATCGTGCCAGGTCTTCCTCTGGTGTCCCCGACTTCACTACCACACACATCTGCGTCATATATTATTGTTCTATTCATTGTTCATTCGCTTTAAATGCCCAAACCATCTGAGGGTCCCTTTCTCAATCTTACTCATTACGCTTACATCAGCCTTGCATTTTTTCTGGATCTCCAACGATCTTACATGGTTTTATTCTCACTTCTGTTCATATGAACTTACTTTTCCCTTGTGATAAACAAAGTATGTCATCATAAGGGAAAAATACTGTATATTCTGTTCACAAACATTGTTTAATGTGATATAATTTTTTCAGAACACATGATGCGGTTTTTACTGTGAGATGTCTGAAATTGGTCCCCGATGAAGGTATAGGTACTCTGTTTAATTTCGGTTGAAAGGAAATTTAGAATATGTAGATTTTTTATTTCATTCTACAAGAACTGTACGGTGACTGCTGGAAAGGAAAAATGGATAAAACGCTATATAGATGTGAAATTGAAGATGAACGTATATAAACAAACAATACAGCTATTGTTTACGTTGATCTTTAATGTCACAGCTGTATGACGCTTTACCCATGTTTCCTTTCCATTCCTTTGTCGATATTCTTTTTCAAACCATTTTTCAATTCATCGAATTCACCGAACCAGTGTTTTTATGTGCTATTATCGATTGTCTTTCTGAAAATAAAAAGAATTTAAACATGTACCCCCAAGTTATCATTTTTCAAGCAGAAAAATGTAAATTCGTCGTAGAAAACCATAATCATTATTTGAAAATGTTTTCCTTTTATAAGGAGTTCATATTTCAAGTATTTTAGGTTTTTTACTAACGCTTGAAGTTTTGATTTCCTCAGGATAACAGGTTTCCATCTGACAAAGCTCCTTGCTGAGAAAATGAGCTTTAAAAATTATGTAAAGCTCATTCCCTCAGGCTTTGTCAGATGGAACGTTGTTTTCTTGGGAAACTAAAACATTTTTCTGCTTTCAAGCATTTTATTTTTAAATAATTTATTTGGCTAATGAATCAATAAAAAAGGTCGAATGCAATTATATTGTCTATGGTGGCAAATGGCCTTGAACTTCCTCTATGTTATTGTCTTTGGTGGACCATTTTATTTTTGGTTAAGTTGGTGACAGTGATAACAAAACTTCTAGTATGGAGAAGGCCCGAAGATATCGATCTAGGGATTGGTTTATTTATGCTCACCTTGTAGTGTCCAGTTGTGTGAAAGATGACGGCAAAAAATCCCGCCAAGTGCTGTGATCCGATTTTTACTCACGGAAGTTATAACACCTACAAGAAAAAAAGGTGAGCATTTCTGAGCTCTATTGTCACTGGAGATGATAGTAGGTGACTCATTACACGCTTGGAAAAAAAAAACAGTAGGCAATCAAAGTGGCGTCACACCAATTCTGACAAAAAATTGAAATCCACAATTTCGGGCAAAGAAATCGTGGCCTCAGTGTTTTGGGACCGAAAAGGCATCATTTTGGTCGAATTTCTGCCTCAGGTTGAGATCATCAATGCACAACAATATTGTGATACTCTAAAAAAACTCAAAAGGAGCATTCAAAACAAAAGAAGGGGAATGCTGACCAGAGAAGTGTGCTTGTCTCACAAAAACGTCCGTCCTCACACAGCCTTAGCCACCAATACGTTCTTGGACTCTTTTGGGTGGGATGTTTTGAATCACCCCCAGTATTCCCCTGACTTGGCATCTTCAAATTATCATCTTTTCACCTCCCTGAAGGGAAATATGGATGAAAATAAGATTTCAGAAAGTGGTTCTGAAGGGGGGACGGAGCTGGCGGGAGAATTCTTCGAGGAGGGCATAAAGACACTTGAGCCACGGCTCACCACATGCATTGAACGGGATGTCGATTATTTGGAAAAATAGTCAACAAGTGTATCAACAATATCCTGTAATATTTTTTCTAATACACTTCTTCTTCTTCTTCAAAAAAAATCAGTACACTTACTTTCTGAACATGCCTCCTGTATATCATACATACTCGTAAAGAGGGCAGCCCATAAACTTGACTTACTTTAACTGGTGATCCTGACATTATATGGGATAAAAAAGAAACGAGAGTGCTTTAGACCACACAACTGAAGTAAAACTTCTTTAGTTCCATCTATGATAGGAAGAGCTCTCTTGCTCCTACAGCGTGATACAGTCAATAGGCCTGCACTGTGTCTTAGATGTACGAAACGTAACTGGCTATGAGAGAAAGAGAGAAAGAAAATGTGTGCTCGCACCTCTCCCTCTTGCCCCTAAAGTAATATACGAAATGTAACTCTCTTTCTTTCTATCTTCACTAACTTATATCTCTCTCTCAACTACCGTTCGCCTCACTTTTCGTAACGCTCTCGTCACGCATCCACCAGCTTACTCCCCAAGTCAAGCGTGCGTAAAGAAGTTTTACTTCGAAAATGTAAATAAAATTTTGATCTCCGGTGACAATTATGTTTTTTTTTTCTGCTTTGTGCATCATTTTTAACATATAATTTAAGTATATGTAAAGTAATTTTACCTCTATTAAAACGAATGGCTGTCTTTCACAAGACGATGCTAAGAATACCCTGAATAACTTTTATTGGCGAAAGAATGTAAAAGAAATATGTGAAAGAATACGTTTTCCTTAAAAACCATAAAATGTAAAACATAAAAGACGCCAAACTCGACGGTGTTTTAGTCTTCTATTATTATCTAGACCCATAATCGAAAACTCTTACCGTTCCGTCACAGAGCCAGAAAGACGAGCATAAATAATATAAAATTATAAATAATAATAAAAGTATAAAATAACAAATTCGTGGTTAAAAACAAAGTGTTTGTTTTATTTTTATAATATTAGTTTTATTTTTAAGCTTCGTGCATCATTTTTAACACTTTTTATGATGTTTAGTTGTCATCATATTAAAATTTTGTAAAGTAATTTTACCTCTATTAAAATGAATGGCTGTCTTTTATAAGACAATGCTGAGAATATTCTGAATAACTTTTCATGTGAAAGAAATATGTGAAAGGATACGTATTCCTTAAAAACCCTGAAATGTAAAAAACGAAAGACGCAAAATGTAAGACACTCGACGGTGTTTTAGTGTACTATTATTATCTATATCCATAATCGAAAACTCTTACCGTTCCGTCGCAGAGCCCGAAAGACGAGCACGATCTTTGGGCAGATAATTACTCTGTTTAGCTGTAATATTTCTTCCCTCTCTCTTTAATACCAATCCAATCCCTAATTGGCACGAGCAGACACTGGAGGATATAGCCCTGTTGAAGCGTAAAGCATGTAATTGAAGCCTAATGAACAAATCGCACTCGCGAATGATAATTCTGACGGCCGATCGATATTTAATGATGATTAAGGGTCGCCCCACCACCTTCAGTCAAAAATGCTGGCGAAATACGACCTTATTTACGCCGCCGATAATGCGATCGCTCAATTTTTTTATTGTAAGTTGTGAGAGACGATCGCATTATGCGCTATTTGATTGTTATTAATTGTGGCAATACTTGAGCGGACGGTTGCGCATTGCTTTACTGGGGAATATAAATCTCTGAACCCAAATGACTAGCAAACCAAAGCACATGAACAAATAAATATTCACAAATAAATTGTCTTAACTTGAATGCATGCATCACGTCAATCTTTAATCGAGTACGGTATTATGTCATGGGGAGGAATAAACGCTGCCGCCTTTGATTCGTTCAAAAGCTATGAAACTATTTACGAGTATGAAGATATTCTAAAACTATCGATCACCGCTAGTTTGGATGAAATCTGTGTTCTGAAAAGTAGGCAACTTTATGCCAAAAATATACTGGCAAACCTTCTTAAACACATAACCGTTTTTGACAATACTCAAACTGCTCGTGATACTAGAACCAAAGGGCAAATCTCTTAATACCTTTCGCAAACAATTTTTGACCAAAGAAATTTTAGATTAGAAACAAATTTGTACAATGCACTTCCACTGGCAATTAGACAGAACACGAATTATTTGAAATATAAATCAGACACCAAGTCTTGGATCATCAGCCAAGACAGATCAACGATTTTATTAACCTATTTATAAGTAAGTTTTCCCAATGATACGACAATGATTGTCTTTTATTTTAATTGTAATATTGTTAATTTTATTGTAAATTGCTTGTGATAAACTGCGCCTACTGTCAACATAGGAGTTGCTAGTGAAACAGGCACATCACAAATATAATTTAAGTAATAAAGATGAAAAATGAAAAAAAATGATAATATAAAATTAATCATTGTAATATTTCTTCAGTTTTCATAAATTCTTGTGTTCTTTTGGAAATGAAAACTTCTTTAGCACCGCTTGATGTGAAACTGGATGAAACGAAAAAGAGACAAACACATACATCTATAGGATTGAGCCAGTGAGAGAATGAGATAGAATAATCGATCTCCTCTTTGTGCGGTGCTTCGCAACCTCCCCACTCTCGCCTACTTTAGTTTTCTGAAGATTTCACTTCTACCGCGTGTGAACTGCACACATGTTTTTATTATTTCCTATAAAAAGGATGTCATAATATCAAATGGTGGAAGGCATTTCTATTTGAAGAAGTGTATTATCAATGTTTGCTGTTACACTTCCAATGTATTTGAAGTAATGCTTATAACCGAGATTTATTATAATACCTGTATTAAGCAATGGACGCAAATATTATCCCAAGGGTTCTTACTTAGATTGATTGTCCTCAGACGCAGCATCACGTCAGGCATAATGAGCGAGCAAATATGTATTTAAGTGAGTACCCTCAATGTATAAAAGTGAAGTCTCATGTGAGTTCCACTGCAGGAGGTCTCACCTCAAAACTATTCGAAATGTAAGAGGCAAGGCAAGTAAGCGAAAGAACTAAAATTGCTGTTTTTTTAATTCCATACCTACACATTCAATATTTTCGCTGCGCCTTCACATCCCCAGTCTTTACGCGAAAAAGTATACCTTTTACAAGCTGCAACTACAAATCCGCGTAGGTACAGCTACAAGAATTAAAATTAGTCAGGTTATTTAATGCTGATAAACGATCAAATAAGCGGAAATAAATCAGGCTAACGACTTGTCCTGTTCCCAATCTTACGGGATTTGGACAAATAAACGACTGTCTCTTTTAACCAGAATCCACAGTGGTAATGATCAGTGGTAGGATACGATCTTAGATGAGTTTGTAAGAGGTATTCAAATACCGAAATGAGCCGTTGAGGTGTCCATTTCAAATGAGGTGAGGTGTGAGGTGTGAGGTGTGAGGTGTGAGGTGTGAGGTTTGAGGTGTGAGGTGTGAGGTGTGAGGTGTGAGGTGTGAGGTGTGAGGTGTGAGGTGTGAGGTGTGAGGTGTGAGGTGTGAGGTGTGAGGTGTGAGGTGTGAGGTGTGAGGTGTGAGGTGTGAGGTGTGAGGTGTGAGGTGTGAGGTGTGAGGTGTGAGGTGTGAGGTGTGAGGTGTGAGGTGTGAGGTGTGAGGTGTGAGGTGTGAGGTGTGAGGTGTGAGGTGTGAGGTGTGAGGTGTGAGGTGTGAGGTGTGAGGTGTGAGGTGTGAGGTGTGAGGTGTGAGGTGTGAGGTGTGAGGTGTGAGGTGTGAGGTGTGAGGTGTGAGGTGTGAGGTGTGAGGTGTGAGGTGTGAGGTGTGAGGTGTGAGGTGTGAGGTGTGAGGTGTGAGGTGTGATGTGTGAGGTGTGAGGTGTGAAGGATGTTCAATGTGAGATTTTTTAGTTTAACAGTAGAGCTGTTCAATGTTACGTTTTTTACTGTTTATGAGAATAAGAAATACTCGTATGAGGTGTTGTTTTTAAATTTTTTGATTTTTGACCGTCGATATTACATAACCCTCTCCCCCCTAACCACCCCACAACTCGTTTGTCAGATACAAGGTGTTTAAACTTTATAATTGCTCCCAAATGCAAGTCATTATCTTGATACTTAAAATACATTCAGATTCAATCGAAAAAATTCAACACAAATTCTTAAGACACATTAATTTTAACCTCGGTATTCCCATTGAAAACATAAATTATAATTACTTGATGAAAGAATTAAATTTACTAAGACTGTCAGATCGAAGAATTATATCCGACTTAATATTAATGTTCAAAATTGTAAATGGTAGAATAGACAGTCCTGATCTAACTAAGCTCATTGAATTTCATATTCCCACGAGAACTACTCGTTCTAAAATCCTTTTTAAATGTAACAATAATCGGACTGAGTATACGAAACACTCACTTTTACCTAGGTTGCATGAAGTTACTAATAGATATGCTGATGTGATAGATCTATTTAACTGCACGGAACATAGGTACAAGACGGCTATGCTATCATATTTTTTTAATGACTATTAATTTTATTTGTATTATAGATTTTTGCATGTAAATGTATCTCTGGTGTCACTTCACAATGTATCGTCACAATTAACTGTTATACATACACTGTTTTACCATTACTAATATTTTGAATATGAATTTGTGACATGTAATTAATGTTTATGGCATACTTATGCCGTTTGTATTAAATAAATAAATAAATAAATAAATAAATACTTGAATGTATTTTTCTTTACATTTCTCAATTTTGAATGAGTTGTAAGGTAGGTACCTACTGTAACAATTAAGTAAATTAGTGTAATGTAATAGTCTAAATGATTTTTGTCTGATCACTACCGTCCTGCAGCGACGGTTGAGAGCTCTCTCGGACTGTATTTTATAAAAAAAAATGACTGTGCTTTAGACCACACGACTGAAGTAAAACTTCTTTAGCTCCATCTCTAGCTCTCTCTTGCTCCTACAGTGTGATACAGACAATAGGCCTGCAATGTGTCGATATACGAAACGTAACTGGCTATGAGAGAAAGAAAGAAAGAAAATGTGTGCTCGCACCTCTCTCACTTGCCCCTACAGTAATAAATACGAAACGTAACTCTCTCTCTTTCTATACACTAACTTATATCTTTTTCAAATACCGTTCGCCTCGCTTTTCGTAACGCTTTCGTCACGCATTCACCAGCTTACTCCCCCAAGGTGCGAAAAGAAGTTTTACTTCAAAAATACGAAGACGTTGCAAAGGAGTTATCAGCGGAATTCCCATGAGTGAGAATGGTGTTACGAACAGTAATGGTCAGTGCGCACAAAGTCGATACATTGACCGACGCGACATGACAGATCTGTACCCGTATCGCTGCAATCGCTGCTCATTGGTCAAATGGACGTAAAGTAATGTTTCGGAATGCTAAAGGTATGAGATATGCAAAGTTTGAAGGATGGCGACTACTGCGTTTTGGAAAAAAAAACACTACTCAAGAATGATTAAACCCTTGCACACAATAACGCACAGAGTGTGATTTTTCATACTATTAATAAGGAACTCCAGTGAAAAATATTATGGCTTTAAAAAAATATGTTCATATAGACCAACGATACTCAACCTTTTTTCTCTTCGGGCCACATACATGTATTTGTAAAGTTACGCGGGCCGCAACACTATACTGGTATGACGAAAAAAAATCATCTACCCCCCCCCCCTCAACATTTTTTCGATTTAATTTTGAACACACTCCGCCATTAATAATAATAATATTTGGATAATTTGTAGAGCGCTGTTTTTGTGAAAAATTACCTAATTATGCGTATTTATATTATAAGAAAATAGTACTTTATACGACAGCAAGAAATGCTTTTAAAATTAGTAGGTACCTGACTAACCATTGACATTAACCAGTTTTTATGTATTATAATTGATGCGGTTGTTTCTAGAAGTGGCACTTTTATTTATAAATTACTAGCTGGTACACGGCATGCGTTGCTATGCCGTTTAATAAGGAAATAGTTTCTCACTGTGTGTCCTTTACCATTCGTCTCTTTCCCCTTCCGCCTCCCCTTTCTCTCCCGCATCCCCTTCCCCTCTCGCGTTCCCACTCCGCCTCCTCCACCTTCCCTCTCCCCACTCCACTCCCCCCCTTCCCCGTCCCGCGACTCCCCCTCCCAAGTTCACCTCCCCCCTCCCCTTTCCTTGGTTTCACTCCAACCCTCCCGCACTCCATACATTCATTCCCGGTACATTCAGTTTTAAAATAGCTCGTGTGCCACCTATTCAATTTTTTTTATACAAATTTCATAACGTCAGAGCTCACCAGTGGTTTTATACAAACCTTGTCCTGACAATAACGAACACAAAAAAAAGAATTATCCAATTTGGTGCAGTCGTTAGGAAGTTATGCGCTTAGCAACACATTGAGAGATTCATATTTATATTATAGATTTGCGCGCGTACTTGTGTGTCAAATATTTGTTTTTTGGGATTAAATCTAGCGTGTGTAAATAGCAACACTCTTACACATCTGCCCTGATGATGGACACTGTAACGCTGTCCGAAACGTTGGCTAAAGACGGAGGTAGCGCAACTCGGCATAACACCCCAAAAACAAATAACAAACAAAAACCTTTTGGCCGTGAATATCTAAACAAGTATCTTACTCTTGTACCATATCGTGTGGACCATAATGACAATCCTTTTCGGGTGTCACTATCTGTGGCCTGTGCGTCAAAGTCGAAACGAATCTCAAGATTATAAATCGAATCGAATCGAATATTTGAAATTTAGAATGATAGTTTTTTTTAAATCAAGTTCCTGATGGTAAAGTGGCTAGGGCCGCACACAAAAGCTTGGCGGGCCGCAGGTTGAGTATCGTTGATATAGACCAATAAACGCTGATTCTGAATATATAAGTTTTATTTAATAATATTAAACGCAGAGTTTTTAAAAAAATATTAAAAACTGACGTCACTGTTCGACGTGTCGTGAAGTCACCGTAAAGTTATTATATGGGAATGTATGATATGACACAAGCCATCGTATTAATTTGTTCGTTTATTTACATACTGTTTAAAGAAATTTAGTTGTTGTGTTTATTGAAACATTATTTAGGCCTAAATAAAGTTTCAAACATAAAGGTATCTCTTATTAGTTTATATCTATTATTGAAAATGTTAAAAAACTACTGCACACACAAAAATAGTAATGCTTCTTCTAGGGAGAATACTTCGAACAACGGAATTCAAAATGGCGGTCGTTGATCAGGTGATTGCCCAATCCTATAGTAATTTTTCAGGAGTGATGACGTCACGCGATTCACCGTACATAGGGTGGTTTTAGGGGTGTCTTGAAAAATTAAAACTTTGACTTTATTGCATTCTTTTATTTTCTATATACGAGTACATATACCTATATCTCTTTGAACGTACAGTAATTTCGGTTGTTAGCGCTTCACCTGTTTTTGTATATTTGTCGGTAATAGTATTCAGAGATTGAATGTATTCATATACCTATTTTGAATCTATTTTTATGACTGCATCTCTCTTTAGTACTTACTCTCATGTATACACTCTAGGTCAGGCATGCCCAACCTGCGACGCATGGGCCGCAAAAGATTTTTGCGGCAAAAAGGAAATTTTCAGCTTTTCATGTTTTGGATTTTCCTATTCGTAAAAAGATGAAAACGTTGTCGTAATTTATCACATTTATATTATATTTTGTTAAATTAGAACTTTCTTGTTATTAGACCTATAACTCTCGATGTCGTTTTTGATTTATTCCTTGGAAAGTGCCAAGCGCATGGCCGCACTGGGAATTTGTTTTCGCAATCATCAACTTCCTATCAGTATATTTTTACCCAAATTTCTGAGAAGATCGAATGCAACTGGCTTGATTTTAATAAGTGAAAGTTGAGTGCAAAGGACACACATAAGTATATGCATGAAATGCTTGGGGTAACTAACGTATTTAAGTTAATAAGGATTAATACTGTATCCGTCTAAATAACTTTTCAATTACCGCAATGTATGTGACCATTTTTTTAGAAGATAGAATGGGTATAGTAAGCTATCCGTAAAAGATAAATATATGCCTTCGCGGACTTTTCTGTAGATCTATAAAAGAGGAATATCGCACCATGCATTGTTTTGTTATATTCCAAAAGGATTAGGCAGCGTTTTCGAAGCTACCAGGCGGCTTGATTTTTTCAACACTTATCGTTATGTTTCAACCAATTTACACAAATCCTTGACAAATTACATATCTAAACCTTCCACACGAAACACTCTATCTATTGGTGAAAACCGCATGAAAATCCGTTCAGTAGTTTTCGAGTTTATCACGAACAGACAGACGACAGACCGACAGACAGACAGACAGACGACGCGGGGGACTTTAATTTATAATATGTAGAGATTTTATGTAAAAGCCTTCGTAGGCGTATAAAATAATGATAATAATTTTAAAGAAAGTAAAGACCTCAAGGATACGATATAACATAGGACATGGGATTACACGGATGAAGTTGGCTAACAAATAAAGATTTAAATAAGAATAACATTTTAACATGGTGTCCAAACAGTCCATGGTGAATGCGTGGGGTTTGGGCCCTTGATGAAGACAGGCCCAAAAGTAGCAGCTTATCGGGAACAATAAATATCCGTAATTCAAATGAACCAGCATGGTACGTGTTTTATTTTACACCGGTCGCCGTGTTGCATTATTTATCTGTCGTTCGTTTAACCCCTCAGGCCTCGAGGTATATTTTGTCAGAGGGTCAAAATCAATAATCAACAAAAGCAATAAAATCCAAATAAATGAAATATTTCTAAATGCACCCGAAAACTAAAAACTGTTTTTGAAAGATGATGAAATGCTCTTTTTATAATTCGAAATAAACTTGACGGCCGGCGTGGTCTTGCAGTAAGGATTTTGACTCACAATCCGAAGGCCTGTAAAGGTAAATTTTATTTGTTTAATTGGTGTTATTTAACGATTAATTAATTTAAAAATAATATATTATAGTATATTTGCGGCACGTTCCATATTGAACATATACACGTGGAACATATTCTTAGTATCACCCTGGTGTAAGACCACCATTCAGAATTGTAACGTTGCTTGATATGGCTTTAGCCGTGTTTAGTAACCAGATCCCCACCTTCCTCTTTCTCATCTCATTCCCCTCTCCACTACCTTCAGCCTCACTGGCTCCAGACGGGATCAGCTGGGACTCTTGTTAGGTATTCATATAATATTTTATATATAAAATTTTTGAATGCAAATATACAAAAAGTTTTAAAAATGGCTCAACTCACTTTTTTCTAACTTAAAATACTGATAACGAAAAAAATAAAAACACACACACAATTTTTTTAATATCAACACACTTTTTTGTCGCTTCATGTAAAAACAATTAATAAAAAAGTCTCGAAATTTATTTTGTTTTTAAATTGCGGTTGGTAACTTAAGATACATGAAGGTGTTACATGTTATTTGTTTTGCTGTTAATTTTTAAATTTGTAGCGACGGATATAAAGAGTGGTGTTTTATCTTCCTAACACCGTTAAGATCATATTTCTAATCACGACAGTAAGGGAGACACAACGATTTCTATGAGACCCACATGAGTTGTTCCGGAAACCGAGGTAGAATAATTAAAATTCATTGGTCTATAAGAGACTCTCCCACATTATAAATATCTTCACAGGATAGCGATTAGGATACATTCTTCACAGGATAGCGGATAATTTTAAAAACATCTAAATTTAGAGAAAGAATATTGTAAATTTTAACTCAATTGTTATAGAATTAACGTGCGACTACTGTATCCAGACAATTATGAAAGAAGAATATCACACTAGTTTTGAAAGTGTGGAAAGTTTCAGTAAGTAAATCAGTAAAATTAAAAAATAAACGAGTGTGCTTTAGACCACACAACTGAACTAAAAATTCTGCTCTATCTATTCAGCGGCTGGGGAACTTTTTTTAACCATTACCCCAAAATATTTTTGCGTAAGTCGATATTACCCCTTCCCCCCATTTTGAAAAGAAGACAATCAATGTATATTTAAATAAACATTATTTCTTGAATTAATTTACACGGAAAATAAAAAAAAAGTTACATGAAAATAGTATGTAGGTACTTCATAGACAATCAAAATAAAATTCTCAAATTGGATCAAACAAAAATTCAGATTTTCAGGTTTCCCATTCAGTTTTTGAAACTTGTTTGGGACTTTTTGATGTAAGAGCAATTTGAATACAGTCTTCGGCGTTTAATCGATTTCTGATCTTCGTTTTTATGTTCATTGGAGTGGAAAAGCCTTGTCCACAAAGATATGTTGTTGCAAATGGCAGCAACTTTTTTACCGCCTCCTCATGTGCAATTTTGAAAGCTTTCGTAGCTTTTGACATCGAAAAAGACGACAGATTGGCTTTGCTCTCAAATTGAATACGTGCTTCAGTATTAGATCGAAGTTCAAGTATTGTTTCTGCCAAACCCGGAGGTTCTTCTGGTATGTTAGCAATTTCACATTTAAAAGGATCTACAACCTAATTGAAAGTATGTATATCAAGATATGGAAAGTAGTCAGAGAACCGCTCTCTGAGTTTGGTAAGATGTTTTATAACTGTATCCTTGATGCCATCAAAAGTAATATTTTCACAGTCTTCCAAAAACAAAGCTCACTTTGAAAAAGAAGCTGTCTTGTTCTGTTCTGCTTTCTGTCTCCAGTATTCCAAACGCTGACAGTATTTCGCTGGCTGAAATGATATTAATATTTTTTCCTTGCAATTCTTTGTTCAATATATTTATATTCTCAAATATGTCAGTTAAATATGCAAGATGTGCAACCCAAAAAAAACATGTTTTTAAAAATACTAACACGTTTATGAAATAGCAAACTAGAAAAATTTCCTTATTAACCAAAAAAAAAACATTTTTACCCCATTTGGGGTAATTTACCCCGGTTCCCCGACCGGAAGATATCATTGGAAGAGAGAAAGAAAATGTGTGCGCGCACTGCTCTCTCTTGCTCCTACAGTGTGATACAGACAATAGGCCTGCACTGTGTCTTAGATATACGAAACGTAACTGGCTATGAGAGAAAGAGAGAAAGAAAATGTGTGCTCGCACCTCTCTCTCTTGCCCCTACAGTAAGTAGCGTTCGCCTCGCTTTTCGTAACGCTCTCGTCACGCATTCGCCAGCTTACTCCCCAAGACAAGCGCGCGTAAAGAAGTTTTACTTCAATAAAATCAGTAATCAGTAAAACATTTTTTGAAGAAATTTCGACCAACTTAATGAATAGGAACTAGAGTTATCATTGAGTAGAAGAAAACTTGTTGGGAAATATTTTCTACGAAATCTAGTCTCCAGATAAATGACTATTTGAGTTTACACACTGTAAACAGTGTAAACGAAGCATGTCAAATTCAGAGGTTCTTACAATATTTACCATGACCCTTATCCCCGCTATCTTGGAGAAACTTTGAACAGGAGCCAGAATTACCGGAAACACATGGAAACAGTGGGCAAAAAAACAGGACAAGACTAAACTTAGTCAGTAAGCTAGCTGGTACTAGCTGGGGATGCGACGCCAACACGTAATATGAGCATGTCAAATTCAGAGGTTCTTACGGACCTATTTATTAGTTCTAGTTTGTATGAGATAATAAAAAACATCGGTATACCAAACCCGTATTTCATATTCAATCCGTTTTTAATAAGAACCATGCTCGCTGTCAACCCTAACTCCAACAAAGTATGTATGTATGAATCTTCCTGTTCGTTGGGTCACGGAAGTTTTTCAATCTGCTTCCTCAGGAGCAATTTCCCCCATGAAGTTTCTAAAGCTTGGTCTAAGGATTCCCGCAGATTGTCATCCGGTAGGTATTTATGTGCTTCTCAGTTATTTCCGGAGAATATTTTTAGTTTTAAAATATTTTCAAAAGTATAAATAAAATATACAAGACATATTTTCGAACTCCTTTCAATTTATTTCGGATTTAAGAATCTAAAACACACCTAATCCTTTATATATCGAAAGGGAACCAAGAATTTTTGAAAATTTTGAATTTTTGAAAATTTTGGTGTGCGATTTTCAACCAATAGGCCACTTGCATCACGCTTTTTAAAAATATATATAAATTTTTTTATCGTATTTTTGAAACCCTGGCGATATTTTGAAAATTTCATTCCGAAAAATCAGACCATTTTTTATAAACTGGAAAACAGGACATAATTTTATGGGTGCGAAAAAACGACAATTACATAGCCGAAAACCATTTAAAAAAAATTAACGTTTTCCACACGAATGGCACAGGAGAACAACGAGTCGTACTAAAAATATTACATCTCATAAATATTTTTTTCCTTGATCCATCTTATTGATCATAAATCATTATAATTTTCAACGTCTATATTACTAAATCCAATGCTATATACTTGTACTTGTAAATTATAATAATAATAAGAACATTATAAAATATGATTTTGTTAAAATCAGCACCACTATCATTATACTTTCAAAACACGTACAGACAGCATAAAATGTACGGGGTTCTCTTCAAAACATCTGTCAAAAAGTCAAACCAAATGATAAGTTCGCAGAGAACAAACATTAATTCTAGTGAACGTCAAATTCAAAAATTCGCCAGACATCAAAGTGTTAACATATAAAAAAAATAAATCAGTGTGGAATTTTACAAAATTATTATTAACATTTTCGGAGACCGGACATATTCATGTAGTGACATCACGAGCCCAAATAATGGATTTATTTATTTAAAAAAAAAAAACTATACATTTCTAAAAATTTTACTAACTAAGATGTAATATTAGTAAAAAAATCTATCCACCCGATTTTTTCCAAGTCGTTATGTGCAAGTGGGATATTCTTAAAATAGATCAATTTTATTTCGATGCATAGTTTATAAAAAAACGCTCTGTGTAAGAAAATAGGGCGTTTTTTTCATCTAAAACCTTTAACTTCATTTTGGATCGTGGCAATTTATACTTGTTTGAATCCTTCGCTCAAGAACTACCTCATTGCGTGTGAAAAGTAGATGCGTTTAATTTATTTTATTAGATGATTTGCTTCTGTTTGTTTCCAATATAGGCCGCGAGATAGACGTAACCTACCTGGGGATTCTTTGAGAATTATTATATTAAAACTTATAGCTGACGTTGAAAATTGTGAAGAGGGTTGATGTAGGGGCCGAGGATATGGTGTGCTAATGGGGGCCTTGAAGAAGTTCAGTTATTCTTTTAAACCGAACTAGAGTTCCAACTGTCCGGAACTAGTGGGATACGTTGGGAGGCTGGAGGGAATGGGGAGGAGAAAGAGATGTCACTAAATGATGCTAGAACCCTTTCTACGCTGAATAGTGTCTTTCACCATGGCGATAATGAAAGCATCTCACTGTAGTCACTAGACAGACTCACTAATTTCAGTGTTGCGCGCAAGTTTTATTTAATTGAACCTAACTTCATAAATTTACTTAATTGAACCAAACTTCACCTAAATTTTTAATGTACATGGTGTCAGGAAACTCAGAGTATAATTTATATCTCATTTGGAGTCGATTTCGCGATATAACTTTTTTTGATTCGGGCTTAAGTTGCCGAAAAAAGAAGAAAAATAATTGAAAAGCTAAGCTTGATTTTTGTTGTGGATTCTCTATGTTCTGTAGATTTATCATTTCCCGTTTGTACTACTAGTTTATGGACTTTATGGATGCCTTGTACATTACAATTATCTGCATCATAATAATTTGTTATGTAGACAATATTCAGGATTATTTTGGTCTAATGCAATGGGTGTTAGGTTGGGTTAAATAAAATTCCTCGGCAAATAGCGGGCAGCAATGTTCATGTTTTTTTTTTCTATTTTTTCTTGTAGGTATATTATTTACATTTTTAATACATTTGGGCAGCTCTGTCATCACTTTTTTTGCCCAAAAATATACAATCCATCTCTAACAGCAAAACATGATGTTGATGATGATTGACCTAGGCAGGAAAAAATGCACTTAAAAACACAACGAAAAACATAACCATTAGTGGACTATTGAAATTATCTGCCATGTGATCTACATATTCTATTTAATTATACATATAATAATATTTAATTAACATGAGTCCCCTTATTTTATTCTAATTTCTTCGTTGCAAGAAAATGCAAGAAGAGGCAAGAAGAGGAAAGAAGAGACAAGAAGATCCAAGAAGAAGTAAGAAGAGTCAAGAAGAAACGATAAGATGCCAGAAGAGACAAGAAGAAGTAAGAAGAGACAAGAAGAAACGATAAGATGCCAGAAGAGACAAGAAGAAGTAAGAAGAGCCAAGAAGAAACGATAAGATGCCAGAAGAGACAAGAAGAAGTAAGAAGAGCCAAGAAGAAACGATAAGATGCCAGAAGAGACAAGAAGAAGTAAGAAGAGCCAAGAAGAAACGATAAGATGCCAGAAGAGACAAGAAGAAGTAAGAAGAGACAAGAAGAGGCAAGAAGATTCAAAAAGAAAAGAGAAGATTCCAGAAGATCCCAGAAGAGGCAAGACGAGACAAGACGAGCCAAGGAATGGCGAGAATATCCATCAAGAGCCGAGAAGAGGCAAGAAGAAAGGAAAAGAATCATAACGATCAATCCATTATTTCATACCTGGCCAATAAGTTCCAATATTGGCTTATTGGTTGCCGTGTGTATCGGTCGATAAAACACCAACCTCCTCCCCATCCTTAGAGCACTTGTTCCAAGTGCCAAATCAGTGCCCCGTGGTGAACCGATCTCACCGGAACAGGAGTGCTCCTGGCTGGGGGATATAACCGTATCGTATCGCAATAATATTTAATTATATTAAATTACAATATTTTTTAAATGTCTTCATTTTTAATGGTAGGGAGCTAAGGAGGGACGAGTAGGTTTTTCAATCAAAGACATTCCAGACATTGCTAGTTATTATTTTACCGTAGGAAAATATAATTGGTCGAAGACTAAAATATAACTATAAACGTCGAGTTTAAACATGGCTTCTCGGTGGATCATTGATTTCTAAACTTATATCTCGGTACCACGACTACTAGAGCATCAGCTATAGATTACTAATTTTCTTTATTGAAAGTGCTTTAATTGATGAAAGATGGTTAAATTGGTTGCGTAAATATTATTTTGGTTTCAAACGTTGACTTGTTTGAAACGCTGTTTGTTTAATTCAATCTCTCCACACTGCGTTAATGTAATTCGGCGGAGTTAATGGCTAAATATTTACAATGAGCCAGTGAACGACCGTAATCCGAGGTTTATTACTGCCTCGGAGATTAGTTATATTTATAACCTTAATTATTGTTATTATATTTTTTTTGTGTTAGGATGTGGGGAGGTTGGTGCAATCCCAAACGACGCATATTAATACACAAGCAAGATAATGATTTGTAAATCGGCCATAAAAATGTTGGCTTTTGTCATACACTATTCAACAATTTGACAATATAACTCTGCTTCACTTGGTGCGTAGCATTCTCGAGAGTGGATCTCAGTTATGGTGGCCAGAGGACATCGTCTATGTAAAGGTCGAGAAAATACAAAATATTTTTTACAATACCTCTACATGAGAGAGTTCGGTTTTTAACCACGGCTGTTTCCAACACCATTTATCTCGGAAATGCTGGGTATCTGCAGCCTTAGTTCTAGGAGGGATATCGCATTACTGCTGATGTCTTATAAGTTTCTGAACACCACTCTTTCTGGCTAAAATAGGGTTCTTTGTCCCGGATAAATTCACGCGAGGCCGCCAATACAGGCTTTTGATTCTTCCCAGGTGCAGAAGTAACTTATCAAATTGGATATGCCCGTGGGAACACTACTACGTTAATTAACTGCTTCGCAAGAAATGTTGAAATTTTCCAAGTGTGCCCCAACGAATTTAAGCACGAAGTATTATTTAATATTTAACGTACATATTTAATATTGTTGGTTCCTACCATAGGAGGATATATAAAGAAACTTCATGCCAAATTTCAAGATAATTGGTCAATTAGAAATTGAGATTTCGTGACAAACGTTCCAAAGCATTTTTTCAGTACATTTACTTGACTAAGGGGATGGGGTGTAAAAAAAATTGGACCAATAAACCCCCTGGCAACATCCACGATCTTAATCTGCAAGATTTTCGGAGTTCAAAACCATCCAGCGCCTGCACTAATATCACTTTCGATTATACCTTTTCCGCAATATAAATAACAGAAAAATCAAAAAAATCTATATAAAAATTAAAAAAACTTTATCGTCTACTTCATCTTCACCTTCCTTCAAATGTGGGAGAAGATTAGAATATACACCTGAACTTTTAACTCTGCCGTCTGGAATAGAAATGGTGTACTGCGATTTTACCAATTAACCGCCCTTCAAGGTTTTTCAATTACGAGAAATTCAAATGCTTTCTTAATTGTATCTTTCCTTTGTATCCTACCGCGATTCCTGTTTCCATTTTTCATTATTTGCCGATTGTCCAAAATACCCAATGTAGTTTGCGTTTTCGGAATTAGCAAAGTACCTATTTATTATTGATAATAAAAAACACTTATTATTTATTTATAATTTTACAAGTTTGTGTCTAAGGGCATAATTGGGAGTTACGGGTATTGCGCGTACTTTCTTTTGTTTGTCAAGTCTTGACAAGTATTCTACAATCCTTTCCAAAATGCCAGACTCCTTCCGATTTCGAATGTTTCAAGGACAGTTGTTTCGTCTTAAGTGAAATCATCAATGCTGGAACTGTCTCAGTAAAGCGGTAATGGCTTTCAACCTCCTCCGGTAGTATAGGTAGGTAAGTACTACGAGGTGAAGAAGATAAATTGCGTACAAGAGTGCTGATATGTGTTAATAATTTATTATAATTGCTTCTAAAGTAAGCACACCTGGAAGTGGTATCCATATTTTGTATTGCAAAGGAACATGAGGGCAAGGAAAAGTCATGAATTAGTTGCAGGATACTATAATATATTATATTGAAACTTTTAAAAAAGCGACTGCGTCGAAATAATCGCGGTGTTTTCAAAACTACATTGGTTCGAATGTAGGTGAAAATTTTAACCCTTGTTTTGACTTTTGCTGACTTTTACGAGTATTCGTTTGCAATTTGCTTCCAAATCGAAAAATAAACACATTCGTATTTTTTAATACCATTCGATCCTGAATGCTTCAGAATCTCGACTTTCAACTGAATAAAGATTTTGTGATAATAAAAAAATCAGGATTTAAAAACATAATTAGTTCCTGTTTTGACTGCCTACAAAGTTGATTATGTCAAGCTGTACAAATTACCCCGATTACCTTTATACCAATCAAAGCTAAATAATAAAAAAGAGTGGGGAGACTACAAGCAAGTATTTTCTTTTCCTTGTCATTTTGGAGTGGTGTGAAGATTGGATATTGATTAACAATTTTTTTGATTTCGTAGGAATCGACCCTTGGTCCGCTGAATGTCTGGCCGCTAAGGTTCGTCAGGCGCTTTACACCACTTGACAAAAGGAGACGTGATTTAAGATTTATCAGGTAAACCATTTCATGCAAATTATGATTGGAACCGAGTACCTGTGAAATAAATAAATATTTTATTGCCGTCTCATTCTCTTGCAGGCTAAATAAATCCTATTTATGTGTGTTTGTCTCTTTTTAGAGTCACTCGCTTCCGTTTAGTTGTAAAAGAAGTTTTCACTTCAATATTTTTCAAACATTGTTCTGGAAGGTTGTGTTTCATCATGATATTGAAACGAAGTTCCTTTCTGGACAAGTGGCCTGCTGAATTATGTATTAGAACGCACAATGGGAAAATATTATAAATGCATGCTTTTATAAAAGCGGCTACCTCTCCTTTGATCTCAGGTATTGTTGTGTGGTGGGTGTTGCCAGAGTCGCAGTGTTAAGTGAACTTAAACAAGCATATTCAGACCCTCCTTAGAACTTAACAAATTCATTTCATGAATGCTTCACGCATGTTTGCTTGTAGGTACCTATGATAACAGAAGATCCATTGGTATGAGATAGATTATGTGCAGACGGCCTTCAACCGTAATGGTGATGTTTTTGGTCTTACTCTGAAGGAGTCTGAAGCTCTTGAATGCAATTATTATTGAAGTTCAAAAAGCTTTCTTTGGTTTACATAATAATAATATAAACAGACATAATGCTTAAATATATGCCAAGTCGTGACGTGGGACTTGCTGTACAAACATTGCTACAAATAGTCAGCCATCGTTATCTGCATACTATTCTATATCATCAAGTCTGCGTTTCTTCTTTTTCTTATTTTAACCCTGCTTTTTTCTATGTCTTAAAATACCTGAACATTATTCAGGATACGATTACAATACTTACTTATTAATAATATGAAAAAATAGCACATCTTCCCAGCGTTTTCTTCTCTGCTTCCGTTTGTATCACCATTGGAATTAAAAATCTTTCCGGTACTTAAAGAAAACAGGAGTTCCTTTCCGAAAAACTGTTGAATCGAGACGTTCCACGACCACAATACTTGCCTTGTTTATTTTACAAAAAATAACTTCAATGTTAGTAAAGTTGTGTGTTTAAAATTTTAAAATTTAATATTTCTTTGTCATTTAAACATGTTCTTAACGTCTGTTTACTATTTTAAACACTCATGGGCTCTTTATTAGTTGCACAATTCTAATTTCTTATATTAGTTGCCTTATACTATAAGTTATATTATGTAAAAGCCGAAAATGAAGTAAGAATCTAGTGCAAAATTTTTTTCATTGAAAAATAAGATATCAATAATAATCTTAACGAAAATATGAAAGAGAATAAGACACACAAAAAATAGAAAAAGATAATGGTCGCAACTGGGACTCGAACACAGAACCTCTAGTCAAAAGTTATAAAAAGAGAGTTTTTCATATAAAAATCAAAATTTGTTTTTTTTAATGTAAAATAAAATAAATTTTAAGGTTATCTAATCAATTTGCCTCTTTAATATATTATTGCAATAAAATGTTCGCCTGTCTACATTTCGTACGTTGTCAGAAATTGGGGCAGAACTTTTCAGAAAAAGAGAAAATGTAATAAAACTTTTGATATATTTTTACGAACATTATAAGTATCACAATAAATCTAAAATTGTAGAAAATAAGGCGGCCTCTTCATGGGCCGGTAAGGATTCGACATAAAGCTAAGTTTTTAATTCACAAAAAAATCCACTAACATTCATTTGTCTTGTTTAAAAAATTACTCTATTTTTGGTTTAATTATTTTGATTAAAGTTTTTTAAACATTTTATTAATTGATTTTCTTACTATTTTTAACAAACGTTTGCCTAAAATGAATAAAATTAATTTGTATTTCTTATTTTTTACACGTCAATCAGTTTCGCAACCCATGTGCGACAATTATTAATTATCTATAAAAATTCTGTTTTATTATTCCATATTGTATGCCAAATAATATGAAACATTACCTGCCATTATTTTTCATAGTTTTTTTTTATTCAGATAAACCATTTCATGCAAATTATGATTTTGACTTAATACAATGCTTGCCCTCAAACCATATTAAAACCATAATATCCATTATTTGATTTAATAAATTATAACTAATGGAAATAGAAACAAACATAAAATAAGTTACCTTTGTCACCATGACCCATTACTGATATTACATATTTGCAATATTGTTGTGAATCATAAATTTAACCACATATTTTGAACATCGTAGTTAAAATATCGTTTATGCAGCCATAATAATAAAGTGGTTAAAATATCGTTCGTATAACCACAATAATATCGTAGTTATTTGGTTGAAATGTCCTTTATGCAACCATAATAATATCATAGTTATGTAGTTAAAATCAATGACGTTATATAAATAGACTCGCCATAGTCTCACATGCTCAAAATAATGTGGCAAGTAAGCAACAAAGTTTTTTTTTGTTTTCAGTAATTTCTTAATTCAAAAGTTATTCATATATTAAAAAGTTATGCTACATTCACACTGAAGCCAAACTTCCAACGCATGAACTACCCTTCTACGCAATCGTCCGAATGTTTGAAGTTGTCCTCAGTGTGACCGTACCATAAGACAATTAAAGAATGTGTGTTTTTTCTCAAATGACGTACAAAATTGTCGGATGGGGAACATGAAAATTAATTGTATTGCTTATAATAATCGATAATAATAAGTAATTTGTGTGTACATATAAATTAAATGTTATTTCTTCACTTTTACTAATGTTTGCCGTGTAATGGAAACATTTTCTCATCATACAGGAGGGCATTTTGGCGCTTTTTAAATGCAATTTTCCTACTGGTAAGACATGACCTTACTTGACGAGTGACAGTTTAGTACTAAAGTACTAAAAATCGAGAACAGTACAATTGTCTTGCATTTGGCTTCCCACTTTGAGATTTCTACCCCGCGTCTAAAGTACGTAACGTCTTTGGTTAAAATATCGTTTGTGCAACCACAATAATATCGTAGTTATATGGTATCTTAGTTATATGGTTGGAATGTCGTCTATGCAACCATAATAACATCGTAGTTATGTAGTTAAAATATCGTTTATGCAATCACAATAATATCGTAGATAAAAAACTAAAATATCGTTTATGCAACCACAAAAATATCGTATATGGTTGAAATGTTGTTTACGCAACCATAATAATATATGATAGATATGTGGTTAAAATATCGTTTATACGACCATAATAATATCGTTTACACAGTTAAGATAGGTAGATATTATTTTGGCGGATTGAACTATTGATTATAAAAATGAAAAAAAGGAAATGGATAAAACATGAATATATCTTTATTCAATTTCCACTAGGCTACGATTACAATAATTATTTAATAGTAGAAACACAACATTATAAATACCATAAAAGATTTCAAGTTTTTAAAGATAAAGTCGCCATTACATCATTTTACGCAGCTGATCCCATGAGCACAATACCGGTTCATCAAAAGAAAAAACATGTGTGTGCTTTCTAAATAAATTTCAAAGTGACCAGTAAAAATGGTTTGTTTACTTAAAATTAAATAAAAAAAATTCTAATGCGGAGGATAGTTTGTGCTATCTTTGAAAAAAAAACATGTGTTTAAAAAAAATTGTGCGTTAAAAGCTATGTGAAAATTGAACTAGATAAGTAGTTGTTAAAACCGATAATGTGCTTATAGTTTCTGTCATAACAAAATATTATGTGCTTTGTAATTTAAAAAAAATGTCATATTTTCCAACATTCTAAAAAGCTGGTTTAATCGCCAAAATAAGTTTTTTGTAGGTTCCCCAACAATACTTGAAGAATCTTCATGAAGTACAGATTTTCAATGCATTATTGGAATCAATATGAAAAATTTGGTACAGATATATTTTTATTTTTAAAGTACACTATGAGGTCATTTAGAAAAATTAGTACAGATATACAAATTCAAGAACTATAGAGCTTTAGAACTATTCCTAATATATTATGTAGCTTGTTGTTTTGGACACCTTGCGAAAAACAAAGTTAAATTATTATTATTTAAGTCACCTTCATTCATTGATGGTTACAAATGAAGGAAGTGATGGTTACGTAAAAATCTACAATGTATTTAATTCTTCTATTTTATAATGATACTTAAACTTACATCCATTACACGAATCATGAAGCAATCGCATCCCCGACATCCCGAATTAAAATAAATTGACATATTTTTAATAGTTTTCTAAAAGTGAATAGAAAATTATTAGTACTCGGCTAAAGAGTCAATACATTCAATTGGATGAAGACCGGTAGTTCTCTAGTCGTAGTTATGTCAAAGATAATATTATAATACGCACCGTCATATGCATGGTTAAATATTTCTGCCACGATTATTCTATTCTGCTCCCTGTCTGCAAGGAATGGAATAATGTCTCGACCTACTCGTCACCCGCGAAAGGCGGGCAATCATAATGACAGGTTTTGAAGTTTTAGTTTTAATAAAGGCAAATGTTTTACAAAACATCCGACAAAAACCAAAAAAAGAAGCCGGGCCACGGAGAACAAAACATTGTGGTCCTGACCTACCCACAAAATGTTTGTGGAAACAACTTTAGTTAAACAACTTTTTTTGAACTACAAAAATTGTTTGAAAAAAACTTGATCAACTTTGTCGGAAGAGGAATAGTACTTGTCAATATGCTGACAAGTGTCATTCAACAGAGTCGATCAACTAAAATCGAAACATCTGAACGAGGCACAACGGCAGGATTGAAAACACAACCTTATCGATTATTGTTGTCCCTATTATCACGCGTGCTGACTGATTTTTTTTTGTACATTAGCTCCACAGGAGGCAATAAAAAAAAATAATTTCCCTCATCTCTATCATCTAAAGGGACGCTATGTGGAGGATCCTTTATCGGTAACAACACATTTACTTCATGAAATTAAAATGCATCAAATATGAGACAGGTTCTTAGGTAAAAGTGCACCGAGATTGAATACCTAATATTATATTTAAATGAAATAAACATGAAACGTAGAAAAGCGTGCACGGAAAGTTCAAGGTGAGCGGGAGAGTGCACATGGTATGCATGGTAGTAAGAAGTAAGAAGAGCAGGAAAGGGCTTGAGGGAGAAGTTGTGAGGAGGGAGAGGCGGTGCGCCATCGTAACACAATATATTACAATAATTCATGAATGAGCAATGAGTTGGGAATAGTTGAGGAAAACATTATTTTACATCAAAGGGATTCTGCCAGCGGGCGAAGAGTGGGCGAACATCTACCGCTGTGTACTAAACACCGCACTGAATTGTGCCCAGATAATACAATGCAGTGGGCAGGGAATATAGGTGGGTTGACTTTCATAATTATCCTTCAAGGGAGCAGCACTTTTAAAGATGATTGAAAAGGTTACGTGTTAGCTTATATTTGCAAATTTTATGACGTCGAAGTAATCATTTTTAAGGCTAAAAAATAATGAACGCTCAAAAACGCATTTAGAAAATTCTCGTTTTCTAAAAATGTGAAAATATGATTTTCTATTAAATTTTCTAATAAAATCTTTAAATGGGATTAGTGTACGATTCTAGCTTACCTAGCCGATATTAATACTAATTTGTTAAATACACTATAAAAGACGTGGTTTGTTAATGTAACAAAGACTTTAAGGAATATCTATGCCAACGAAAAACACCAAACCCAGAAACAAAGTTTTTATTTCTATTTATTTTGAGTAATTCTCATTGCGAATATTATTTGTAATCACTATTTTGTATAACATGTTTTAACACTCTCAATTTTGTACTGCGACTAAATAATTTTTTTTGCTTTTTTATTGCCATCAATTTATCAACATTAGTTTGTATCGGGTCTATTAATTTATTTATCTACGTTAATAAAAATATGTATTTCTCAAAAACATTCATAGACTTCATCGTGATACTACGCTTTATTCAAATTTAACCAAGTAATTATTACTTAGTCTGTAGTACCTCCCCAGAAAAATTAATTCAACACGCTTTATACTGTGGTGTAATTATGTAATTATTTGCTAAAAAGTGTTGAAACGTTAACAAACAACCGACATCAGAACATTAACAAGGGTCACAATATTTTGTGATATACTTTACTGAGAACTGTATTAATCATTTCATACAGATTCAGTTTTAAATTTTTTAAAGCATTCAATAACATCGAGCTTTGCGAAGGAACTAGTTTTCAAAGAGGTTAAAAGATGTTTGATAAAATTATCTTTACAAAAAATGTACTTGATAATATATTATGCAATATTATACTTTTGTGTAGATTTGATAATGATCAAAAGAATATCTGAATACAGAATTAGATTTCATAACTTGAGTGATTTAGGTTTAGGGGGAAATGCCTACGGGGGGTGGATAACTAATTGATTGTATGTCATTATTTAGGCGTTGATTTGCGACATTTATAAGCCCGCCATATTATACAAGCGAACTGTCACATGTGGACTAAGATGTAAGTAATGTACACTACTATTATGTATGGTACTACGGTATGTAATTTCCGAGATAAATTTTTAAAATTGTTGCATAATAACTTATTTACTTTTTTATGTTTGACATTAACGACCGTCGTAATAGATTCACAAACTTTTCTCAATAAGTTACCACCATGTAAATAACCAACAATCAAATGTTTTTCAGAAAAACGATAAATTACATAAAATATCTGCTCGGCTCGCTGTACATAAATCCTCGCAAATAGATTTTATATACAGCAGTGAAAAACAATATTATAAAAAAGTACAATTGAGCTATGAACTCCGTTTTGTAATTACCAAACTTTGTTCAGATAAGACAAGATTAGCAACTCTCAAATAAAAATTTGAAAAAAAAATCGGACCTTCTAGGAATTGAACACATGATCATTGATCAATTGATCTTTCGACCATATTTAATTGTATCACATATACTTCGACTAAGAACTGCCAACATTGTTTTAATTTTCTAAACGCATATATTTATTGTCTGCTATATGTTAGGTAGCAGCAAGGCTTAGGTCCCGTATTCAATTCCTAGATACATCCTTTTTAATTTAATTTAATAAATCTTTTTTTTTGATTTTTCTATATCTTTTTTTCGTTTGAGAAGTCACTAATATTATCTTCATTGGTTAAACATTATAATCCTAGATTTTACACATTCAGTTATTCCATAAATTAAAGAAGAAAAAAATAGATAAATTTTTCACCTGAAAAAAAATTCTGCTTTATTATGATAATCTTTCCAATCAGCAAGAATCACTGACGGTATTTATTTAAAACATTACTCAAAAGGAATATTATTTATAACGATCAGAGTTCTTTGCTAGCTTTTTATACTCGGTTTCGATTTATCAGTTAAACTCTCTAAATAAAAATATATGCGAATATTGAGTATAGAATACAGAGTTTGGAAGATAAATTCAATTACTAACAAAAAGATTTTAGTTAGGCACCCATTGCTTTGCAGTATTTCAATTATATTATTATTTTGATAGTAGGGTGATCGGAAAGTAATCTTAATTTTCATATTTTGGTCGCCACTTTAATAAAACCTGTTTTTTATTGCATTATATAAAACGTCTAAAGTTGAAGTGAGAAGATTAAAAATTTTCATATAATTTTCATTTTTTGTTAATTTAATAGTACTAGATAGTGACGATTGGTGATTCACGCTAGCAAATTCAAAAAAAAAATCTTTAATACTTATTTTACTTGTGAAATAAAACAGTTCAGAGATTTTTCCATTTCGCAGTTGACATTTTTTCCTGAATTGAAAGTGGAATAGTGACTTAAAACATAAAAAAACAAACCTTTGTTGAAGAAAATTCAGTAGAAAAATAATGCATGCACGTATAACCATACCAGTACTTTATTTCCAATTTATTTGGAAGTAACGCAGACCCGAGAAGAATCACGGGATATTATAATTCAAAATTTGAGAACGACATTTAAAATAATTTTCTATAAAAATATTCTAATATAAATAGGTTCCTACTTTATCGCTTGTTTGAAATTTTCTTTACAAGAACCGTTCCAATATCGAAAATGACACTTAAACTCAAATCAAATTTAGAACCATATTTCGCCTTCACACAGGACTATCGCACAGGTATGGTTCAAGAGCTTTTAGGAATAGGCCACTTGCATGGATTTCATAACGACTTGGAAACAATCGTGTGGATAGATTTTTTTACTAAGATAACGAAAATGTTACTAAAATTTTTTAGAAATGTACAATTTTTTTATTTTTAAATAAATAAATCCATTATTTGGGCTCGTGACGTCACTACATGAAAATGTCCCGTCTCCGAAAATGTTCCTATTAATTTTGTAAAATTCCACACTGATTTGTTTTTTTTTTATATGGCATCACTTTGATTTCAGGCGAATTTTTTAATTCGTTCACTAGATTTATTGTTTGTTCTCTGCGAACTTATCATTTGGTTCGACTTTTTGACAGATGTAATGAAGAGAACCCCGTACATTTAATGTTGTCCGTACGTGTTTTAGAGGTATAATGGTTGTGGTGCTAATTTTAACAAAATCAAATTTTATAATATTCTTATTATTATTATAATTTACAAGTACAAGTATATTACATTGGATTTAGTAATACAGACGTTGTATATTATAATGATTTATGAACAATAAGATGGATCGAGGAAAAAAATATGTTTGAGATGTAATATTTTTGGTATGCCTCGTTATTTTCCTGTGCCCTTTCTTCTGGAAAACGTTCTTTTTTTTAAAAATGATTTTCGGCTATGTAATTATCGTTTTATCGCACCTATAAAATTTTGTCCCGTCTATCCGGTTTATAAAAAATGGTCTGATTTTTCGGATTGAAATTTAAAAAAAATCGCCGGGGTTACAAAAATACGATTAAAAAATAATAATAATACGGAATGTCTTAGAATATTTGCCTAAACCGGAAAAAAATTTAAAAAAATGTGATGCAAGTGGCCTATTATTTAAATTGAGAAAAATGGTACATATAATGCACATACTCTCACAATGAAAGCCCGTATTTTTATCATATCGCATCGTTCAAAGTTTTAACAAGTTGTTCTATAAAATGTTTAAAATATAAAACATCTTTTGAATATTCAAGTACATGACATGAAATATTTGGAGATCTTGAATAAAAGTATTATATTATTATTTATGTCAAAAATTATTACCTAGTGTTAAGTCTATTTGTAAATAATTCCTCTGCTAACACCAAACATGAGCGCGAGTGAAAAAAAGCATTCTGCAACGAAACTGAACTTTTGACGGTTTATATTACATCTGAAATATTGACCAAATCCTAAAGTACGCGTTTGATTAGAATAACATCAGTTATATTTTTAAAATGCCTTTTAACATTATGTAATATATAGGTACTTTTCATCTTAATCTGCACAATAATAGTCTTTGTTAACAATAATAACGCATAATAACAACATACATTATGAAGTTTCAACAGTCCCACTCTCCTCATTTTTTTTACAATGTCTACATACATATCAAACAGAACCGCATCATGACTTGACGTGACGAAATGTTCAGAACATTTTATTTTTTATTAATCTTTCAGGTAGTTTAATTAAATAAATTTAAAAAAAAAATCGTTGATGAAACACAATAAAAAAACATTGTTCTGTAAAATCACGAAATAAGGTCACGCTGCGTTCCTGCCCTATTATTATTATTATTCCTGCCCTAAATTCTTTGCAAATTTTGCAAACAGAGGTATATTTTAAGGCATATAATATATAATGCATATTGTTTAACTATCTTTAGACACATAATACAGAAAAGGAGCAAAAAGAACACGCTACATCGCCAACGCATTAAATGGTAAGAACGAACATATTTAAAAAAATGCAAAATTATTTTAGGCGCAGTTCAGCTGTCAGTTTCCTTTAATAAATAAACAGAACATTTACACCGAAATTTTCCTGAAGCACACAGTATTTCAGAAAATAAATTGATAAATATTATGATGCAAAGCATGTTTACATAACGCATATAATTGAATGAAGGTGTTGAAAACAGTCTTTCGACCGTTGGGAGAAGAATTGTGATTATTTTCAAATTCGAAATTTTAACCATTTGTGACGCTTTTATACTGTATCGTAAAAATATTGATAATATGTAAAAGAAAAATACACAAGAAAAGGATTTTTGGCGATAGAGGGGATTTGAAATAGAGACCCAATGCTATTAGGGCTTCAGACCCGCCATGTTTTCAAATGATTAATGCTGTTCTTCAAACATCTTCTTAAAAATTTTCTCGCGAATAAAAGGGGTCCGGGTGTTTAGTGGAATGACTTCGGGATGTGATTCTACACGTTGGTAGAAGTAAAAAAAGAAAAAAAGGGAGAAAAAAACTTTTTTCGAGATTCGGAGAACATTTTTTACCCACAAACATTTTAATATTTTTAAGAAAAAGTTATTTGTCTTTTTTTACTTGTATCACCATATCGAAGTTAGTGCACTTTAAACCCTGGACATCTTGTATATGGTAGTCCCAGTCAGTGACAGGTCGTACGTACGGTATCTTCTCACACGTCTTGAATGAAATTAAAAAAGATAAAAAATAACGATGACGCCACGTGTAACCTCTCTCTGGGACTACTACATCTAATACTTGCATACATACTAGGATGATTATTACTATTGTAGCAATACTAAATACTGTATTCATTTTTAGATTGTTTGTTTCCTTGAATACAAATAAATAAGTGACGCTCGCATTTATAAAAAAAAATAGAAATAAATACTTATGTAATAAATCGGCAGGTTCGTCATTAGTTTGCAATGTACGAAAGAAACTCTTCAAGACGTTACTATTAATAATTTTTCAATGATACGTTTTATTCGGTTATACAAATAACCAGAGTTCGAAAATAATACCATACATACAAAATATTTGAATGTACGATATAAATTTTGACATTACGTATTTATATATTTTATATTTTTTTCTAAAGAAGAACTTTAAAATACCGTTTAAACAAGGATGACAAGTTTCTCTTTAGAGCTGCCGTTGCTGCATAAACGGTAAATAATTGCTCACAAAGTTGAACGATTTTTTTTCTGCTAATGGCTCAGTTTTCATCAACGATCACCATGGTCAGATCTGTCCACCGTGCAAAGATCAATGTATGTTGAATACTAGTTTCGAACACGTCGAAACACGAGTAGATGGTGAGAAGGAATTCCAGTAAAGTTAAACTAGAAACGCGACTAGATGGTGGCCAAAGAATTCCAATAAAGTTAAACGAAAGCGATTATATGATGCCCAAGGAATTCCGGTAAAGTTAAACGTGTAGAAACGCGATTGCCCAAAGAATTCCAGTAAAGTTAAACTTGTAGAAGCGCGACTAATGGTGGCCAGAGAATTCCAGTAAAATTAAATATGTTGAAATAAGGCTTTGGTTGTATTGAAGTTTTCTGTTCGAATTTTTTTTTAAAGAAATCATTAAAGCTGTAATAATGTTATTAAGAGTGTGGCGGAATAGTTGCACAAAATCATTGTTTGAGATAGCTATGCCTATCTCTGACAAGAGCGACATAGCTATCTTACAAATATTTTGTTAGAAACATTGAGCTGAGATTGGAACATTGATTGATAGAGTTGAACATTGATTGCGAAAATAAATCTGTAAAAATGGAAATTTAGATTATTTGACATAGTGAAATTAATTGTCTCTTATCTTTATTTGTAACGATACGCAATGTTTTTTAGTACCTAAAAGCAAAGTATATTTTGAAATATCAAGAGTCATCCTAATATCAGAGTTCAGGGTACACGAGCATTGCACTCCCGAGCTTGCTGAAAATTCATAATATTTATCTCAGTACAGAAATAGATGATTTACAATCAATGCGGTTTACTATATTGGAAATGTCTCGCACGTGTAGCTTACTGTTGATAATTAATCAATGCTTAAACTATCCAATAAAACCGTGTTTGACTTGATTGGTAAGTTCATACTGTTTGTACAAACTTACATAGAGTCGAGTCTAGGAGGTCATATTTTTATAGCGCCCTGGCGGTGATTTTTCACAAAAAACGACGCTGTGTAAATTATCTAATTATTATTATTATTAATGGAATTGCAACAGAGCTACGCAGAAAATTAATTTGAAAGAAGCACCTTTCGCATTGTGGAAACAAACATACATATATAATATGTATTGTGTTTCAAGAAACAAAATAAAAGAAAATATTGATGCATGTCTTATTCTATAACTTCCGGGTTCCAACATTGTTAGATTTCTCGTATGTACAAACAGTTTTTAATAAAATCACTACTATTAATCTTAATTTTTTCACTGTCCAAAGGCCATTAATTAGTTCAAAGTAATACATTGTATTGCTTTGATCAATTTTTGTAATACGAAGATCATTCCAATTTACCATTTTGATGACATAATGTGACGTTATTTAATATTACAAAACGTTACTTGTTCTGTTGTTAAATCAATCTCGATTTAAGCTGTTATGAATTAAGTGTTGCTACATCCGCACAGCCAGCGCCATGCAAGTTGTATCAGTCAGGAGTTGGGCGATCACTTAGTCGTCGTTGTCCAGGCCGGCCAGCTCCGCCTGCAGGCGCGCTTTGTTGCGGCAGCACGCCGTCAGGCACAGCAGGCGTAGCGCCAGGCGGAACTGCGGGCTGAGCGCGATCAGGATGAACAGCTTCCACAGCGAGTTGAGCACGCCTATCCACACGACGGCGAAGTGCAGCAGGGGCAGCTGCAGCTCGGAGCCGATCATGTACTCGTAGAAGCGCACCCCGGCATAGGGTGCCCAACTGAGCCAGAACACGGCCACCAGCGCGAAGGACGTCATGTGGCTCGGGTTGGCAAGGTTTCCCGCCAGCGCCGTCGCGTACTCCTTGTCGTGGATCGGCACCCCGCTGCGGATGCGACGCATCATGCTGAAGATGTACAGGTAGTTGTACACGATGGAAATGACGCTGGGCCCCAGCACCAGGATGGCCAGCGTGATGGTGTAGGCCGCCATGTTGCCCCAGTCCAGCATGCAGATGAACGAGTCGCGGTCGAACAGTGGCTCAGTGAAGCCCAGCAGCGGTGGGCAGCACAGCATGGCGGCGGACACCCACGTGAACACCATCCAGCACTGGCAGCGAGTGCGCGTTTGCACCTGCAAGAGGACATCTTTTTTATTGCATGCTCCAAATTATTTAAGCCACGAGACTCGAGCAAACAAAAGTCTCAGGCTTTATTCGTGAGAGACGATGCACGTTCATTACAAAAAAAAACTACAACATCATTCACATAAGTTATTGCGCTGAGAAATAATATCATGTCATTCTCATAATGTTGTCAACTTTTGGTGTCGAACAAACAAATGCCGATGATTACTATTAGTGAAGCACATTCAGCGTATGATATATTTATTCTAACACATATAGATTAAATACGACATGTTAACATTAACATCGATAACACTTACTAATAAGCTGGCACAATCGTTCCGCTCGTCACTGCCACTCCATCATTAGCACTCATTCCACATCAGCATCTTCCAAACACGGATGCATTAAATAATTATAATTAGAACTTGAATAATGTTTCGGTTACTTACATTTAAAACGTGCTGTCGGTGTCCAAAGAAGGAAAGAAAGAAAGACATAAATAAATAAAATACCTGATTAGGGGGTATCAGAGAATATCATTAGAAGGAAGACGCTACTCACGGTCTCATATCGGAGGGGTTTCCTGACAGCGAGGTATCTGTCCACAGAGATCCACATGAAGGTGTACACGGACACGGCCCAGAGGGTGACCTCGAGGTATCCAATGAGGCGACAGAGCACGTCGCCGTAGGGCCAGCGCCCCGTGAGCGCCGGGTATGCCGACAGCGGCACCACCAGTGCCCCGCACAGCAGGTCGGCCGCCGCCAGCGACAGGAGATAGTAATTGATTACCTCGCTGCCGAGACCTGCAACGGGGTAGACAGACAAGACATACAAAGCAGCCCTTATCAAGCCAGCCGGCGATCTAGGGCGATCGTAGCGCGCTGGCTATGCGGCGTGCACTGCTCGTGTTGCCTTGCCTTATATGTGCCATTACATAGTAGTGCATCTATGTGTGTCCATCCGTGAAGCGGCTCATTATCTGTGCGAATTGACAAGCAATTGCAAGCAAACTTGAACTAGCAACAAATTCAAGGGAGCATTAAACATCCCCACTAAACTTTGACCCATGTGAGCTCCCTCTGACTGATTGACTTTGAATGAGAGATTCTATGTTTTATTTAATAACGACCGCTTCAATTTTTGGCGAAGAGTAATTGATTAATTGAAGATTTTTTAAATAACTTTGTAATTAAATATTTTACTGTTTTACAAAATGAATGTTAAAATATACCAATATTTAAACAAAAATACATAATTAATAGTCTATTACTCACTACTAGCAATGGATGAATGATCTCAAACCAGATTTAACTAAGCAGCTATCTACTGCTTTTTTCAAAATTTGCGATACGATGTAAAGACTTACCAACCATTATAAAATTATTAGGTACTGTACATTTTTACTAAATTCACTAAACTAAACAACATTACTTCATCAATAATCACAATGCACCTCGTGTCGTCATTTTAATTTAATGAAAATAATTAACTTTGCTTACGTCACTATTAATGAAAATAATCGACATAATTCAAAACTAAAAATATACAAACAGGTATATAAATATAATAGTGATAAACAATAAATACTGGTATATATAAAGTTACTTATTTTCGTTAGTTACAAATTGTCAGGTGGATTTCAGACTATAAAAGTTATTCTAAAATTGCATACAAAAAAGCTTTTCGCTAGTCAAACGCGTGGCTTGTTTACTATTTATTTTGCCTCTTAAATAGTAGATAGTAACTCTTCTCCTTTCTAATTTTACCATAAAATTTTTGGATAGGAGAACCAGACATTTAACAATTTAAAACATTTATAATCTGAGAGTAACCAATCGAATATAATGAAAACTCGCACGATCCAAGATATTTAGATGTCTTTCCCTGATAACTTTTCACAACTAATAATTATATTAACTAATAATTACATTAGTATGCAACTCTATTTCATTAAAATATTGATTGACCCATGACTACAGATGTTTTCAATTTATCTCAATTGTAAATATGCACATTCTTACAATTTTTGTTAATCTAACTTAAATATGTGCGGATTTATAATTTTTCTTATAAACTTTAATTAATATTTCCCATTTTTGCGACTTTGTAAATTAAGTGGAACAATAGTCCTCCCAGACAAATGTTATGAATGTCACATAAGAACTAAGTATTTTTACTCACGTTATTATTATTTACTTAATATTAATTACTTATTTTACTTATTGTTATTAATTCAATTTACTTATATTTATTATTATTTACTTACCTGCAATTTTTTACATATTTTAATTTTAATGTCGTTATTTTTGGTTCATAAATAATTAATCATACTACCTTCTCCCGTCATTATGGTGACCTTCTGAATGTGGCTGATAAGCCACAACAGATTCCTGCAATACTTATTTAGTTTACAGGAGAATGTTATTGTGGCCAACTAATAAATGTACTGCCCAGATGTAATTTTAGTTTGAATAACTGTATTTAGTATATCTTACGTAAAAATCAACTCATATTTTCAATATTATATTAAATTTACATTATTTTTTTAAAAATACTATAATTGTAAAGCTACCCACCTCGATATGGGAAAACCATAGTGAGATAAGCGGCTCACAATTTTTTTGCAGTATAATTTTTTTTAATGAATAAATCATCAACCACAAGACGTACCAAAAGCAAATATGTATTATGCAGCCATCATAACTAATCAATAACTCAAATCTATAAAAGTCAATTTATCCCATATTAATATATTATACTTGAATGTGCAATCATCTGAGGTCAGAATTTACTCCGAGCCTTGAACGACGCAAGAATTTCATATGGGATTTATCACCAAAACCGCGCTCTAGGGAGCAGAAATAATCGTGGGTAGTGGTTCCCTGTGATAATGTTCCTTGTCAAAATGTTCCCTATAAAAATGTCCCCATTCCAAAATGTGTCCGCTCAAAATGATCCCCGTCTTGCAATGGAAATATTCCACGCGTAATGGAGTGTTTCGCATGTTTTTTAAAATAAAATATTAAGAAACTTTTTAAAGGATTTCAAGGAAATCACGTAGAGTCATAGATCGTTTTTAAATACCTAAAAAATTATTTTTATGTCGTTAAATTTTTAAAACAATACGATTTCCATGACGTACCTTTTATAACACAATATGAATGCGAGTAAATGTGCATGACGACAATGACCTTTTTTTAAATGCGACAAGTTAAAACAAATGCTATACATACTGTGTAAAATTATGCAGCAACACAAAAGGTTAAATGTTGGAGGTTAGAGCATTGAAAAAAAGGTTCACTGGCGACCATTGAGTAAAAACTGCCTTGGCACTATGTTTATAGATAATATTATACATATGTTCATTGTCACGAAAGCATTAATATTTACACTTAACGTACATACACAACAGAACTATTACAAAAATAATAATCATTTTCCACCTATAAATCTATGCATACCAATAAATCTGTACATAAAATTAATTATTAAAACCATAACGTAGTTCATTTCCGAACCATCTATTACAATATTCGTTTAGCACATTGTACAACAGATGGCGCTAGGAAATGTAAACCAAGGCTGGACAAAATAATAATTCAAAATTTAACATAAAAGCCAGTGTAAAAATGAACTTTAATGAGTAAATACTTCTTAATTGTTATGTAAATGATTTTTTTAAAATTCAAACTTTAAAAACATAATTTTTTCACTGCATATAATATGTATGTATTTTCAAATGTCTTTTAGAACTTTTTTTTGGTTTGACTGAGGATTGAACCTTCCTACACAGGAATTGTAGTCGACAACTCTAGCAATCGAACCACACACCCAGATTGGATAAAACCGAAATTTATTACGTAGGAACGTTTCATACAGCCCGTTTCATACAAACCTTAATTTTGAATTTGAGATCAAAATACCCAACCAAACTGAAAAGTTATTTTTGTTATCAAAAGGTGTATCAAATATCTGGTACGGATGTGAGCTACTTTTTATTTTTGCTTTGAATTACAGTATATATTGTGTCTATGTGAGTGCCACCAAAAGATAGTTGATAGAATACATTGTCATCCACCACGAGTCTATTTGCCGAGTTCCAGATTGATCGGATGTCAGGGAGTGAGTCAGTTTCCACATCAAAGATTTACACATTTTTTATGATTTCCCGACTATCAAATCAACGATCTGCGTTGCATACCGTTATGATATTATCATCATAACGTTAGGTACGTTATTATGCTAAGGCTTGTCAGTTGATCACAATTCGTCCAAATGCTTAGTGGATGTAGAATCGGCAAATGTCATAAACGAAAACAATTTCACTGATTTAAACACCTTAATTTTTTTAAGAAAATTATGTTCGATTTAAGGATGGGTTAGAAAATCACTTGAAAAATCTGCGTGGAGAGAGCAGAATGATTGGTTTTAACTAACCATCACAGCATCACATCATCACAGGGGTAAGCAGAAAGAATAGACCGCCACAAAACTCTGTCTCGACACGCACTCCTCGTTTCATTCAAATTTACACGTTGTCTCGTAATACTCTTCTGTTATTTGGACTCAAGTATTGATTCATTGATTATTTATTCCTCTGGCGACTCCGACTTCTTCTACGATTAACTTCTAAATATTCTTAACATTCTCCTTACACTCCTTTCTTCGATTATTCACGCAATAGACGCCCAAACCATCTAAGTTTTCATCACTTTCAATCTTTACCATGACGCATTATTTCATTGCATTATACAATTTGGGAGGCGGGTATGGGTACCGCCGCCCCGGAAACCGTTTGTTAGATGACCAACACCTCTGTAATTGGTCACCCCAAGTGGTTAGCTGCGTTTGGTGACTTAGCGGGGGTGCCCGGGTTCATGGGGTGAGGTTTGTCGGGGTCTTAACGGCGAATGCGTCTGCCCAGCAGCTGCATGGCAGGCCGGATCTCAAGAGTAAGGTTGAGGGAATCCCTTTGACTTCTCCATCCATACTCTCTCGGAATATCGGCTTGCACCGCAGTCGGAGCGATGGATTTGTACATCCGTCACTCCTGGACATCTGGCACCTGACCATACCCTTTTCCTTCTCAGAACTTCCTCTCCTTCCTTTCCTAAAAAAGCCCTCCACACAGTATCCCCAAAGATGACGCAGGCCCCGAGGGGAATTATTTTCCTCAGGGCCTCCTATGTGGAGCTAATGTAAAAAAAAAATCCGGATTTCAGCTAATTTATAACGGTCAAAAAAAGATTTAGTATAGATGTAATTTTTTCTACAAAATTCAGTCTACTTTCAGGTTTCAGAACTTTTTTTTTTTTTTAATTCTTGGAATTACTATTTAGTTCAAGCACCAAGGCTTACTTCAGAGCTTCGAGGAATTTCCCATCGTGTTTCGCGGAGGGTGGTAGCTGGTACTCGTGTTACCATTGAAGGTAACGCTCTGCGACCCTGACCCCTCTGAGAGAAAAAACCTTTTACAGAGGGATAATTCTACTCCGTAAATGTGAATCCTATCTCTTATACTGTGCATTATATTTTAATTCCGTTGTTGATTCTCAGTTCTGGTATGAACTGAACTGATTCAACATTTGTAAGGAAAGGAGTTTGTTAACGGATATAAAAAAATAAAAAAATATTCTGTATTTAAAATCATTTTTTCCATGCAAGAGCAGTGATGTAAAAGTATGTTTTTACATTATTTATTTTATGATAAATAATTATAGTTTTTGCTTTGCATGTCTAACTCGAGACAATTTTAATAAATTACAGAATAAATTTCAGATGTCTCTATTTTAAAGAATACTTCTTATTTTTACCAATATTCAACGGTTTTGATTTACTGAAAAAGAACAGGTCTGTTTTTTGACTGACTTTTTCGAGATAATTACAACCATAGCTCATGATTTTCATGATCTAACGACTCGAAAGTAGTCAAACTGACATAAAAATTCCAATCAGAAAATACTTAAAATTCCACGACGCTAGAATTCCAATTTCAATCGATTGTCCATATTCAAATAAATTAATCAAAATTTTAGTTTTACTCTTTTGCTAATCTGATCACCCACTTTTAATAAGTGCACGGACTTTTTCTAATTGAAGGCCAAATAACTAAATCGATCTAAAAATAACTAAACATTTCTAACCTACATTCTAAACTAGTCCCAGCGAAAGATCGAAAAAGTGACGTTCTGGTTCTAGTATCTTGGATATTTTTCGTTTTCAAATAAGATGACGTCCGTATGAGTTCTCGCTGGGAGAAGTTTGTTCCACATGTAGTATTCTATTAATCGGTGTATCATTATACTAGGTTAGGTACTATTTACTTTAAAGAACAGTACAGGAAATTCATAGATTACAACAACGAAAGGGATCGATTCTGATGCTAAGTTTTTGTGGACAGATGATTGATTTAATTTAATTTTAACCCCTCAGGCCTCGGGCCTTTTTTGTCGGACTGTTAAAATATTTCCATTTCGCGAAAAACTGAAAACTGTTTTTGAAAAGTGATAAAATACGCGTAACCATTTTTGAAATATTCAATATTTTGAATGAAAATTTTTTATTTTTTTAAAATGGCTCACCTTACGTATTTTCTAACTAAAATGACTGATAACGAAAAAAAGGAAAACCACACACATATTTTATTACGAAAATGTTATTATAAACGTTAGCGTCAACGCACTTTTTGTAGTTTCATGTAAAAATAATGAATAAAAAATTCTCACAATTTCACAAATTCTTTTAAATTGCCGTAATTTTGGAGTTATCTTAAATTTTAATAATTTTGGGGTTAACTTTTAGATTTGATTATAAAGCGTAGAGCTTTCTCTTTCTGACACCGTTTAGATCATATTTCTAATCATGATAGTAAGGGAGATACATCGATTTCTATGAAACTTATAAGAGTTGTTCTGAAAAACGAACTAATTAACCTGGGAGGTTAAGATTTTCACTTTCAAAAACGTTTGTTTAACAACTTTGTCATGAAATCAAGAACCGTGATATGTATTTACCGTTTTTCTTATTCTAAAAATAAATCGTTGGTTGGGCGCCCCATTAAGTTATTGATTGCGTGCTGCGCAAAGGGGGATGCTAAAGGGGATATATCCTGCGTACCACCAACCACTGACCCCGCCACACGCTCTACTCGTTTACTGCCAGAGAAAGTTCAATGTTACTGAATGTCCCGTACACTAGAATCACATATTTATATAAATCTATTCGATTGAAATTAATTGCAGACTATTTTCACGTGCAACCTTCAGTGGTCGGGTAGTTTTGTGAAATAGTAGTATAATAAACATTAGCTGAGTAACTTAGCTGGAAAAATTGAAAATTGTCCTAATTTCTGTATTGAAAGTATTCTGTATAGAAATTTTGTAGATACATGGGGAGTAGCCGGTCAAGCTGGTGTCTAACATATGGCGTGAGTCTTTGTTTGGATTTTCCTTTAATTTAGTACAATTTCTGGAGAGAAAAACCGTGTCACTATTGATCGCTCCTTGAAGTGCCTCGCAATAAGAATATAGAGAGTTTTTTTTTTTAATATCTCCATACAGGAGGAAAAGAGGAAAATAATTGCTGAAGAGGAAAAGAAGGGTCTTTTGAGTAAAGGAAGGAGACGAAATAAATTGGACGGAAAAAGCATCTGGGGGTCAGTGAATCCATCCCTCCCACTGCGGTGCAAGGTCGAAACGGTGGAGAGGTCAAATGATTTCCCTCTCTCCCGTTTCTCTCCCGATCCGGTCCGCTTAAAAAAAGTAAGTTCTCAACTAGTCCGCCGCCAAAACCTCACCTCGTGAACCCGAGAAAGCCTGATAATTCACGAAACGTAGCGAACCACTTGGGGTGACCTATTGCAGATGTATTATTCGTTTTTTTTGGTTTTATTTATAAATTATTGCCAATGGAAAACATAAATGCATCATAATTATAATTTTCTGGGACATAAATGTGCTATCTGCAGGGCAACTCCTATTTCAACAAATGAGACGCCTCTTACTTGTTTTCTGTATAATTTTTTTCTAGATGTCTTTATTTAATAAAAACACATATCATAATTACTATTTGCTGGACATTACTAAAATCAGACAGATCTTCTCTTCCAAGTTCTTCTTGTTAACCTTTCAATCTGCCTATACTTTCATTATCAATAAACTAACATGCAATCCCGATATCATCTGACATTCATCTTATTGTAGAGGCTTCACCTTTGCAAGTTGTGCCTCGTTATAGTTTACATTTACATGATTTAACTTCAATAAGAACCGTGCTCAGAGAATGGCAAAGTCGAGGAAACACTTTCGAGTTTCAACGAAAGATAGAACTATAGATGCTTTCCTTTCATGTTGAACCTTTGTATCTAAACGACTGACTTTCCATTATTAAATTTAGTGTCTATTTAGCTACCAGAATTGTGATAACTATGGCACTAATTTCACAGTGAGAGCTGAAATATTTGAACTGTAAAATAATGCAGGTTGAACAAATAATTAGTTTTCGAAAGAAACATTGGTATGACATGCTGTTACCACATTTATAAATATAATACGTTTGCGTTGTTGTGGGACATTCAGAGCAAAAATGACAGAAAATATGGTAAAAGAGTACAACGTATAATATATTTTTGCAAGATAGAAACCATAATGCAATGCAACACGATTTGATACTTGTATAAAAATCAATACAGTTCGAGAAGTTTTAGAGCGGACGAAATCCTCTCACAAATTCATGAATGAGAATTGAATAACTAAATAAGTTGAAAGATTGAGAAGGCGATTTATTTCCGCAATTATGAATATGATTAGAGTCTTGACTTTTAAATAAATAAACTATTTCAAGCTTTTGTTAAGTTCAAATTCATTTCAGAAAAACTCTTATAAACATGATAATGTGCAATCAATCAATAATACGATAGAAATTTGCAATAATATCAATTTTCACAAGAATGAGTAATTACATGAAAAATGAGTGGAAGGATAGAAAAGATAACATTACTAAGAGCACTGTTTGAGATTTTTACAAAAAAATATAAAATTTAATTAAGTCGAAATTCACCTCAAAACACACTTTTATACACATGAATGACTAATAATCATAAAATCACTTGAAAGATTACAAGTTTTGCAATAATAAAAAAAGTTTGAAACGTGAAAGAAATCAAAACAACCTGACAAATGTGCTGAAAAAATTCACTCCAAAAATACAGTTAAAACACAAGAATGGGCAATTGCTAAGTAGCATACGAAAACACTCAAACAAATCAACTTCTAAAAGGTTTTTCTATATACATCTTAAAACATTCTAAATTAAGTATTTCAATTATTAGCTGGGTTAGGTTAGGTTGGGCTACTTATGGTCTAGTAGTAGTTAGTGGTCAGTTAGCTATGGACCATGGACATTGGGTTAGGTTAGGTTTGGCTACTGGTAGTGATGCTCTAGTAGTAGATGGAGTGGGTACCTCTGAAGTTGAGGAAAGCGGCGATGATGAGCAGGTTGGCCAGCACGATGGCAGCGCCCGTCACGCAGATGGCGGCGGATTGGGCCAAGGCTTGCGGCTCCACGCCCAGGCCCATACCCGTGGACACGCTCGCCATGATACCCTGGAATCATTTTCACACATTTCAATAGTCACGACTAGTGATATGCACCCGGTTAATTAATACATTAAAAAATAACAAAAATTCCACAAAAATGGGAATGTATTTTTTTTTAATTTTAGAAAGTTATTCTGATTGACGTTATCTTTTTTATTTTTTTATTAAGTCTTCCAGTACATTTTGAGAATAAGTACATATAAAGAGTTGACAAAATACAGCTTACATAAAATATAGGTTATATAAAATGTAAGAGTTTACACAAAGTAGGTAACTCAGAATGTAAGTAAATAGGTAATCTGCCAATATCCTCCAAATCAACAATAATATTAATAAAAATATTTAAAATTGGTGTTCACAATAGTTTATGAAACAGGTAGAAATTGTTGGGACGTACGACGTTTGAAGTTTGCCAAGTTCAAATTGTTGGTCAAATACATTCAACATAAGTTTGTATTTTTTACCAAGACTTAATAAACGTTGTATTGGGGAATGCAAACTATATATGGTTGGAATGAGATGTATGTACATATATAAAATGATAATGTTTGTTTAGTTGTTCGTGTTAGTTATTGTTACACGTAGCTTTTATAATTGCGGGAGTTATAACAATCGAATTTAGAGTTTAATAATTTTAATAAATAGGTTAGGTCTTTTATTTTTCGTCTGATTTCTAAGGTTGGAGTATTTAAAAAAGTCATTAAGGATGGGTAATTTATGTGCTCTAAAGCAGCGTTTCTTAATTTTTTTCAGCCACAGACCCCTAGGGAACAAGCACAATTTTCAAGGACCCCCTTAATAAATAAAAAAAATCAGAGTGTGCAATTCATACGCGGTCGAAGTGAAAACTAAAGTAGACAAGAGTGGGGATGGGGAGGTTACGAAGCACCGTACAAAGAGGAGACCGATTACACTATCTCATTGTTTTTGTATCATCGAGTTTCAAATCACAACGGTGCTAAAGAATTTTTCATTTAAAAAACCGTCAATAAACTTCGGATCATTTATTTTAGTACTAAAATACAAAAAAAAAAAAAAAAAAAACGTTAATAATTAATGTAAAACAGTAACACCAACATTCACATTAACAACGGTTAATTAATGTGAAGGTTCTGGTTGCTTTTTTGCAACTAAATTAGGGATATTCGGGTTGATGTTCCTACTAAGTTTAATCTCAAATCGGATTCCACTTGTAATCTGTTTCTGTATTTGTTTTTAGTATATATGTCGCAGGCAAATCGTAAAATCAGGACGATCTGCCTCCAGGAACTTCACGAAGTAGCTAGGCGCATCATGATCAAGAGCAGAGAATGTCCTTTCACAGAGGTATGTGGTTGAGAAAAACAGTAAATGTCTCAGTGCTTCTACTGATATTTCCTTATAATCTTTTTTTACATTTCCCAAAAACTTGATAAAGAGGATTCTTTGAAATTACGTTTCAAAGCTGAATAACAAGATATTTCTATAAATTGCTTTTTCTGTGCCATTTTGAAGCCAGTAATATCAGTAAAATCTGAGTTGTAAGGGTCTAATATTTAATTTTTATTTTTATCGGGTACTGGAAAATCATACCGAAACGAAGACGCATAGCAATTACGAGACTTTTGGTTGCATTTATTTAATGTGTTAAATGGCTGAGACTGCGGACCCCCATACTCGTACATATATTCACATGTTAAGAAACACTGCTCTAAAGGGATGTTAAGTTTTAAATTTACGAAACGTATTAATTTTCTTTGAATTTTTTCAAGATTATGAATATGAATTTTGATGAAGATTTATTATATTTAAAGATTTAACAATGAGAGAAAATGAGTTTTTTGGAATCTCAAAAATTTACGAAGATATGCTCTCTCAAAGTGGCCCTGGTAAAAACGTATATATAATGGTGTCTCACGACGTCACACGAGACATAATTTAGTACAATTCACAATTCGAATGGCAGTGCTACCTTGACTGCTACCTTGCTTATCAGCAAACATCAACATTTTGACATCATATATGCGAGGTTTTAATGGATGGATTTGATTTACTATATCCAGAGGTTCCCATTATTTGGAGAAAATTTTTTCAATAAAACATCACTGCTCACTTAGCTGAGCAGCCGAGCAACCGCCCTCATCCTGACCCTACCTACCCAAAATCATCTGATTTTTTTACTACATTTTTTTATCTCACCGGAGACCAAAATTTCATTTAATAATTTCCTCGAAATAACGCCAGAAATCACTGATTCAAGCAAGTCAATTACGTACGTTAACACCATGTATATTGTGCATGTTCCAATAAATTAATTTGATTTGTAAATAACTCAGTGCAGGAGACAACTAAAGGGGATTTCACCATTTAGAAGAAAGTTCGCGCAATTTCGGGAACATTAAAAAAAAATTCTCAGGAATTTACCCATCACTAGTAACGACAAGATGACCTCAAAAAATTATTTAATTTTTCAAATAAGAACTAAACAAGAATGAACCACAAAAATCAAAGGAATGTACATATGCTTGTCTGTTGACAGATCTTTATATACTACAAAAATGCAATTTACAAATAACAGCTTATATTTTGGTATCTGTTATGCTTACCAAGTCAACAGACACGATGTGAATAAGCCATGCATTTTTGCGAGATATTATTATTTATTTACCACAAAATTCAGGTTTGTATAATGGAAAACATTGGTATTTTTTGGTCAGTCCAAAAAATGTTGACCAAGAAAATCCCCGCTGAAAAAATTAACAAATCTTATGGAATAAGAATTAAGCTTTCAATAATTCTAATTCTAAGAATACTGGTTTGATTCCAGTGTCATCTAGACAATATAGAGGAATTTATGTTTACAATTGAAGGAATCAGTTTGAGTATGATGATGTTTACAGTTGATATAATAAAAATGAATTTTACAGCTAGCAATAAGGAACATTGTTCATTAATAAAATCATTTTTTAAAGTGTGCAATTAGCAAATGCATCGTTCAGGCATTAAATCGTTATTACAAGTTTATTTTCTTCGTTTAAAAATAATTAGCAGTACCACTACACGAAGGTACGTTTATCTAGATGTCATAAATATATAATGAACGTAATTCGTTGATAACTTTGTATGTAAATACTCATTTATGCTTCAGCGCAAACAGTGCATCGGAATGCTTTCCCATCTAACCGTAAACTTGATAAATTAATTGGATTATCCAGGATGCCAACCACATCAAAAAATGTCATTGACGGGTATTTTTACTTAAAATAATTCATAATCTACCCGATCTTGAAATGGTGCCAATTAAAATATTTTAGGAAAAAAAATTTATAAGGTATGCTTTAAAATATTGAGACGAATTATTTGTTTGCGCACTTACATTCGCAATTAATCTTGTCCTCAAACAAGCTCAATTCTTTCAAGAAAGACAAACAACTACATAATGATCGTATCGGTGATTCAATCCAATATTGTATTTGTATACCTTTCTTGATATAATTAAATTTGTATAGGGACAAACTATTTATTCGTTTGCGAGATTCTATTAAGCGTATGTGCGAGAGCAAATAAACAATTCGTGTTAATATTTAAAGCATAACTTACGAAAAGTGCTTTTTAAACAGAAACTAGCTAACTAACTAACCTTGCCTCGTTCACATTCATACATCGTCTCATACATACTCTTCTATTATACCGACTCTTCACATAGCCCGACTCAAGTATCTGATTCACTTAGTCGTGAAATGTCTTCCTCCGGCGTCCCCGACTTCTTCTACCATTCACATTTGCGTCGTATATTCTCCTTACTCTCCTTTCTTCGTTCATTCGCTCTACATGCCCAAACCATCTGAGCGTCCCTTTCTTAATCTTACTCATTACGCTTATATCAGATTTGCATTCTTCGCGAATCTCCACATTTCTCACACGATCGTACATGGTTTTAGGGATCTCATTTCTACATTATTCAGTCTACTTTCGTCCTTCCTCTGCCAGTTCCATGCCTCACTGCCATACATCAGGGTAGGTACCAACACACCATTATGGACGGCTAACTTCGCTTCTTTGGACAGTTTTTTTATTGGCGCCAACGGCGTTCAGTCCTTCATTAATACAGTTGCCTGCTTTTACCATTCTTTCGATATCTCTATCAGCGTTCCCATCTACTTCCCAAGTACACAAACTCATCCACCTGCTCCAAATACCCATCATTCACAACTATGTTGCACATTGTTTTCATACTCTCTCTTTCAAATACCATGACTCTAGACTTACTTACATTCATCATTAACTCATTCTTCATACATAATTCGTTCATCCTAGACACGAGAGACTGTAGATCTTCCATACTGTTAGAAATCAGCACCGCATCATCAGCATACAACAGGCAACATACTTCCAGATTGCTTTTTAAACAGAATACTAAACAAAAACTAAGCAAAAAACTTAAAACACACATGGAAGTTACTGTCATCTTGTTTCAGACGCATTTGGATGTAACTTTGGGTTCAAGAACTTAGGTTCATTGTTTTCTGATTGTACGGCTTCTCTCGCAGCGCTCATAAATTTCCATATAAACGCGCTGCTTTTAAAAATGACAATAAATTACAATCAAGCCGAAGTTACTGGAGTGAGATGTTATCTTTCATAAATTACATGACAATTTACTTATCTTTTCCTGGCCAAGTATTTGTTATATATATATTAAAAAAAACGCAATTTTCTCAAGTTGCTACTTTTGTCAAATATTAATTTATTGTTTTAATAAAAAAAATATACATTTAATTCAATGAGCGGTTTTAATTTCTACTCTTCTGAAGAATATTGCAATATTATTGATTTATGAAAACGGTAAATAAGTATTAGTTTTCTTCTGTAGAAGCTTTGATGATTTTAATTTTAAGATCAATACCACAAAAACCTTTCTCAAAATAGGTTTTGTTTTCACGAATACAATGTGAACTAATAATGAGCCAATCGATGCCCCGCAAATAAGTTGGTGACAATGAGTTGGCAAATTAGGCATCAATGTATAAACCAATATCGTAAGTTTTTATAGTATACCCGCCTTCATGGAATAAATAATACAAACTAGAAATGCCTTCCATGGAGGCTTAAATGGAATCCAATGTCCCCACTTCATTTGTACCTTTTGATTCTAGCTCATTTAACACGTATTCTGTCTCCCTTATACTTGTCTGAAATCGTATATCGCATTCCAATTTGATCGAAATGAAAATTTCATAATGCCAATGAAACAAACATAGTTCTCTATTGGACATTTTAGCAAAAATGATCAGTCTTTTGGATCACGAAACGTACCCACATGCCGATTTGTCTGCGTTAATTTGTTATTTTGGTGTAATGAATATATATTTACTTAAGATTAATTAAAAATAGTACACATGTAGAAGGTTACATATGTACGTGGTAATTTAAATATCACATAATATATAGTAAATAAAGTTTCAAAATATGTGTGACCTGCCAGGTAAGTATGCTTTTTGTATCTGTTTAAATTGTAAATAAACAAATTAGATAGATTTGAGAAACTCAAAACAAATTGCTCGTACGGAGGTGATTTTTCTCTACAAATTATCCAATATGTGTCTTCAGACTTTATGTCCGGCTTAAATCTTCTCTACAGGAAAAACTAAACCCTTTCACAAACTTTTCCACAAATGGTCATCTAGTCTGCTATGCAGTTGCACTATATAAGTATAATAAATACGAGAACAACATGTCAACCTCCAAGAGACCAAATGGGAAAATAATTCACCGGGTCCAGATATTTTCATACCAGAGGGTTCGGCTCGGTAGAACTCTTAATCGGACCAATAAATCCTACTGATCCATAAAATATCCTGATCATAAATCGTCTCTAATTTTTGAATTTCAACACAGCTCTAATTTTATATTGGTCGGTGTATGTTTTAGAAGATCTTTAACGCTCTATATAGAAATGGGTTTTGTGATTTTGGTCCTCTCTCAATTTAACTGGATGGATACTTTATAAATGTAGCTAGGTACCACATAGTAGGTAGGTATGTAGCATGTGACTCCGACCTACCAGCTTTCCGGGTGAGAAGAATTTTACAAATCTTCCAGCCCCAGTATTGTCTTTGCGAAGCGTCTTGTAGCGTGCCTACTTTATTGATTTGAGCGAAAAAAGGACAAAATGTGTAAACCGACTTTAATTGAATTGGAATATTCGAAAAGTTTTACACCTTAGCGAAAAGCTTTACAGCGTGATCAATAGTTGAATTTCTAACTGTGTCTTATACCATACTTCACTTGAATTTTTAAGTTTTTATGTTTAATAAAATAAATATATGTTGTTTTGGTTTTTATGTTTTTTTAAGATGTGATCTATTTTTGAAGATGATCTTAATTCAGGTACTAATTTGAGAATGTAAATTATATGAAATTGCCTCCATAGAAAAAAGTCGCAACTCGCAAAGGTTCGAAAATCATAAAAATACACATCTGGTTCTGTTATTTAACATGTGATTGTATCGAAAAAAATAACAATTAACTTTAAATGCTTTTAGATTTATATTTTTGGTATTTAATATTAAAGAATTATTTTTAAGCCGAATTGTACTATTTCTCAACATTTTCTGTAATATTAGCGCGCTTCCACTATCTTTCGTATTTCCATAATAACTAAAATTCTAACCAACTTCAAATATCTTCTTCTTCCTATGCGAGCTGTGCGACTACTTAAATAGGTACTTTGTTGGCATAATTATGTAGATCACTAAAAGAAAACAAGAATTTTCCTTTAATTATATTGTTTCGCGTGCTTGAATCCTTTAACATGCTGCTAAATATTTTATTTTTTTCCTGAAATCCTTCCGCCTCTTCAATGGAACGCATTTTTTATTTTTATTTATTTTTATTGTTTTTATTTCTTGCTAGAGCAATCCCGATGAGTTACAGAACTCATTTTGGGATAGGAGGAAGATACAAATCATGGGTGGGAGGAAATAGTTAAAATTTTACATAAGAATTTGGATATTAAAATATAAGATTCACATACAATATATAAGAAAAATAAAATACAGGTTGAGTAGAGTAAACAGCAATGGAAAACAATTAAAGAAAAAGGGAACAAGGTTATACAGATATGGATGATTACAACTTAATGGAAAAGAAAAGAAGAGAAAAGAAACAAGACAATTGAACATGACAAGAAAATTACAAAGTATCATCCTTATACATACTTAAAAAATATTCTTTTTAAGCATTACTCTGATTTTTTTTTATTTTGCTGGATGCCCTTGTACATATCTGGTAGCGAATTATATAGTGTGTAGGCAACATAGTTCAGAGATTTTATCCCATATTTTGTAGTGTGTGTTTGAGGTATGCGGATTTTATTGCTATTTCGAGTATTGTGAGTGTGGATGTCTTGATTGTAAAGTGGCTTGATGTTAGTGTGAGTTGATTGTTGGGTAATTTGTAGGATGGTGCTTGTGATTTCATGTTTAGGAAGGACTGTGATTGGAAGAATACCGGAAACTAAATAGATGTCTCTGACATGGGTGTCCCATGGAAGTCCAAAAACATTTCTGAGAGCTCGGTTTTGAACCACCTGCAGATCAGCTATCAATTTCTTTGAGGCAAATCTCCAGATACAGCAGAGATAAGAAAGGTGTGAATGTACCATGGCGTAGTACACTGATGTTAATAAAGGTACGGGTAGTAATCCTTGGAGTCTATAAAGTACACCAGTTATGGTGGTATTTCGCTTTCATACTTACCAGGTTTACTGGCATGGCAAGCAATTGCACTAAGAATCCCTTTGATACGCTCACCGGGTAATCTTCAATAAGTGGAGGAAGTTTAATATAAAAAAAATAACCTCACGCAAATATGCAGCTTTGAGGCATGGTGATTTTGGTTATATTACGAGACTGGTAAGTGTTATTTTTTTTTTTAAATTTATTTATCTATAATAAAATATATTTACAATGGTTTTATTTGTGTGCCTGTCTCACTAGGGTATACCTGTGTCGATCTAAGACGTTAGTGCGAAGCACTTTTTTCATTCATCGCCAGGGTGTAAGGCACGTAATATTTGAGATGTACCAATTTGAATCATGCGTGTTACACATTTCATTCTGGTGTGTTTCAGCCTATTGTTTAATTTAAATTACACCTAAATATATACCTACACGAATAAGACAGAATAATCAAAACGGTAAATTGTAGACTTAAAAAATACCAAACGTATCTATTCAACGGTGTAAAATAATACTAATATTTTAAAATAAAGATCACTCTTTTTCATACTAATATTTACATTCATAATAATTTATTTTTGTTTTTGGACTACTTGATTTTTTTTTTAAATATAAAAGTTTTAAACATTTAAATGCAATTATAACATATTCTAAAATGATTTTTATATTACATTAGCGAGTTCCCGGCATGCGTTGCAATGCCACTAATAAAAAAAATGTTTCTAACTAACTAACTAACCATCAAGCCGTTTCCCCGCAGGAGTAGGCAGAGAGGACGGACCGCCAAAAAACTCGGTCTTGGCACACACTGTTTGCCTCATTCACATTCATTTATAGTCTCATACATCCTCTTCCTATAATTCTGACTCTTGACTTGGCCCGTCTCAGGTATCTGATTCACTTGATCGTGCCATGTCTTCCTCGGGCATCCCCGACTTCTTCTACCATTCACATTTGCGTCGTATATTCTTCTTTCTTCGTTCCTTCGCTCTACATACCCAAACCATCTAAGGGTCCCTTTCTTAATCTTACTTATTACGCTTACATCAGCCTTGCATTCTTTGCGGATCTCCACATTTCTCACACGATCATACATGGTTTTACCAAAGATACGCCTCAGGGATCTCATTTAAAAAGCATTCAGTCTGCTTTCATCCTTCCTATGCCAGCTCCACGCCTCAATGCCATACATCAGGGTAGGTACCAGAACTCCATTGTGGACTGCTAGCTTGGCTTCTTTTGACAGTTTTTTATTAGCGCCAACTGCATTCAGTCCTCCATTAATGGAGTTACCTGCATTTACTCGTCTTTCAACATCTCTTTCAGCCTACCCATCTCTCGCAAACATACTACCCAGATACACAATCTCATCCACCTGCTCCAAGTTTTCATCATTCACAACTATATTGCACACTCTTTTCGTCCTCTCTCTCTCACCATGACTTAAGACTTACTTTTAAATTGTTTCTCTGAAGTCTTTTCCGTTCGTCCCGTTCCCGTCCCCTCCCATGTCGCCTTCCCCTCATGAGTTCCCGAATATTATTAGATTTATTAATATTATACACCCAAAACAAACTGTTGGTAAAAATTCATTTACTTAAAGAATGTTTTCGAAAATCGACCAAAAAACGATCGATCAAAAAAATTAAATCGATCTATCAATCAATCAAATAGGTACCTATTTAAAATATCTATAATTCTTCTGTTTGTGTGGTGCTTTGTATAATAAAATGCAAAATAATTTTTAAACTTGGTAACAATATTGTAATAAATAAACCCTATAATTATCCTACTCCTGATACTCTTCATTCTTCTCATCCTCTCGAAGTTTAATTTTCTGAAGTTTTCACTTCTACCGTGTGTGAACTGCACACATGTTTTTTTTATTATGCCTTTAAGCGTAATTAATCTACATATTTGTGTACACCTTTAATTATTTGTCTTTGTTATTATTGTTAATTTTAATTTTCGAAAAAATCGTTGGTTTTGAAACATGTTGATAATTATGATTAAATAAGTGGTGTTTTACAAAGTGATTTGTTATTATTTAATATTCTTAATCGCATTTACTTAAAACTATCGGAAGTCCTTGAAGACCAGACTTTACACTTTTGAAATCAAACATAGACAATTATCTTCCTCTCGATTTGAAGGTCAAACGTGCAAAATTTCATCAATCTCGGAATAAAACTGTAGATTTGTATAAAAATAAAGCGCAAGATCAAGTGGAAGATTTAATGTTCGATTTTCGGTTGAACACTTTTTTTGGCCTATGTGTCAAACCTGTTTGGTGACCTCAGTTTTCATTCAAATCGGTATGGATCATACCTCTAGACGCTTCAGTTAATGATAGATATAACGGAATTATAAAGTCTTTTACAATCTAAATACAGCTCTGTTATTAATGGAGAATACCAATGGTGCATTAGTGCAGAGTTCAACTCACCAACAATGGAGACATACTACATGATTAAAACTCACGTTCTAGTAACGTTCTGACTACCATCTCCAGATATCTGTAAACGCGAAGCATTACTGGTAAAACCACTCGAGAAAATTCAAATAAAATACAATTTAGAAATAAAAAAAATTATAGCTTTCATGTTCAAGTGAGGTTGAATTTTATAAAGGAGGGTATTGACCAGAGGGGCGAAGGGAGCGAATGTAATGGTTCTCCGATCTGAAAAAGATCTGCAAAAGGTTCCCACGTCAGCTACTAAACCACTTTTCTAAGTGAAATGTTTTATACAAAACCCATTACAAGAGTATATGTCTTAAAATATGGGACGCGAATCCATAACTTCTAAACCCAAAGACTGTCAAATCAATATTGATACCAACGACGGTATCGGCCTGTCATATTTTTTCCAATACACATAAATCCCGTAATAATATATAAAATGATTCTTGTGTATTAGATGAACAAACATGTAAATGTTTAAACGTAATGTCATCGAAAACGTATTCAGCTACCAGCTACCGAGGTTCAGCTCGTCGGATGTCGGGAAGTGGGTTAAGATCCAATTCCAAGATTTACATGGATTCATTCGCGAAAACAAAATCGAAATTCAAATATATGTAGGTATTTAAACGTACAACAATATTTTCTAAAGCGTTTCTATTCGAAATTGAATTATGAAAATCGTCCATTTATCCAATAAATTGGATAATTCCCTTACATTGCCACGCATGCTTGATGCGATATACCGTTTTAAAATAATGCCGATTAAGTGCTTGTATTTTCGTAATTTCACCCCGAGGTTCGATTCTAAAAACTGATAAAATCTATCGTGTGTTTTTAACAAATTGCCGTTGATATTATTTATGAGAATCTATCTGATTGAGAAGAAATCACCCTATAACATAATGTATTATAATCATGGGAGAAAAAGATAATACATAATGTTGATCAACCTTAAACTCCATTGATGACAGAATGTCCTTTCATAATGGTACTGAATTAAAAAAAAAAGCTTTGAATCTCATTAAAATTCTTATCCAATTGATTATTAAGATCTAGTTACCAAACTTCTTCAGCTCCAGTAAAAAAATTCTTATCCAGGCTATTTAGATCTAGTCACCAAACACGGCTAAAGCCATTTCCAGCAAAGTTACAATTTTGAATGGTGGTCTTACATCAGGGCGATACTGAGAATATCTTGTAAAGTCTACTAAAGTTGTAAAGTCTACTAAATAAATATAAATTAATGGAATACTATTATCTTAGCACTGAAAGAACCTAAAAAGAAAGAACAACAAATAAATTAGCAAAAAACAATGTTTATTTAGACTCTAATCCATCACCTTTTCCTTTTAAAACATTTTTTTTGACCGAGTCTGAAACGTCTTACCCATTGATCGGAATAAGCCGCGCGACTATCACGGACAAATTCCGAGTTGGTAAGGCCGAAATTTACTTTGCATTAATATACTAGTGCTTCTAATGTCGTCGAATTCCAGAGAAACGCACACGTCTGTGTGTGTGCTTGATTGTCACCAAACGTTAATAAAATGCACTGTCATCGATAACGAGCCTATCTCCTGAGTTTTAGCTCGATCGGATGCCGAAAATTGAACTAATTTCCACTTCCAAGATTCCGCTACTTTCAAACATTCTTTCAATCAAGAAAACAAAATAAGAAATTCAAAAAGATTTAAAAAAAAGCATTTCACTTTTTTTTAAACTGAAATAATCTAGTTATAATTTTGTTTTCTATAGCCTCATTGTATATTTTAGTAAATTTAAATCATATTAGTAATTTAACATTTTTTCATGGTTTCGTTTTTTTTAACAAAAATGATTTATTTATTTCTGGGTATTTAAAAGCATGTTACCGTAAATCAGTAAATAAACAAATATTCTATTTGCCTTAAGGTTAAATACTAAATTAGCTCACATTTATTGAATTATATACGGTTGATTACCAGTCCGAATAAACCATAGAACTGGCGGAATGCTTTCATGTGACCAATGTTATGTCATGACATTGGTATACTTACTTTTAATCAAATTTCTAAAGTTTAAACTAAGTTTTAAACTTTTAAAGTAAGATTAACCATATATTAAATAACGATTTTGGGCATCTTTCATTAAAGTGTCATTTACTTACCAGTTTGTTGATTTCAGGGTTCTGTTTGGGAGAGTAAATGGGGTGTTCTCAGCTGAAACATTCTCATACAAGTGGCACGATTTTCACTTTCAAAATCTTCATCAACAAATTCATAACTTTTTTAAACTTAACAAAACAGTGAAAATTATATGTGTGAGAGAAAATGGTTATGTGTAGAATTTAATGTAATTTTTTTTCAAGGTTGTTGCCCGAAATGTGGCGTAAATTTCCATCAGTAGTTAGTCGCAAATCGCAGGCGGCCGCTCGGTCGGTCGGCGTGCGGGGTGCGCGGCGAGAACGGCTCACTGGGCTCGTGTGTTCCGCAGACTGCCCCAGCTACCCTATACCCCAGCTACCCTATACCCCTAGCGGTCGATGCCAGGGAGCTTGGCGCAGGCGTATCCCTCCCCCGGAGCCGGTCTTCGCAGCGCCAGCAGTTGCCACGCTTTCGCCAAATATTCCAACCAACTCCCTCTGCAACAGACTCCCGCGATCATCCAACAAGTCCCTTCTCAGTTGGGGTCGCGAAGCTGAATTTCATTTCGAAACTTTTACAAAGTATTTCGATGATTTTGGAAGGAAGATGTATCCACTCTAGTGAAAGAATAAAACCACCTGCTTTATGCTTTGAGCCAGTGGAAACAAATCAAAGTAACTTTTCGACAAGTTCTATCACGTTTTTTTATCAGTGGAAAACCGTAAAGACCGAGTTTAGGAACTTTGTGAAATAAAGAATAACTTCTGCGTGACTCGTGGCGTAAACAAGACAATGGTTTTCTGTTATCACATGTCGTGATGAGATTCTTACGCAGCATTGTTCCCTTTGGCTTAATACTTTCGGTTAATTTCTACACAAGTCAACGATTTAATGATTAAGTACTGACCACAAACAATGCTGGGAAATTTTCTTTTTCGGTAATTGTTGAAAGTGAAATTACGTTTTTCCGAAGAAAAAACTAAATGATGTCTTATACGCGTTGATAGATAAACGGTAAAAGAGAGAACCACGCACCATAACAAATCATAGGTAACTTCGTTGGGAAACTATAAACTGTCAAAGGGTGTCTGTTTACTGGTATATATTTATATGCTTACGTTTAGATAAGGATTGGGTTTTGCACCGATATATATATATATATATATATATTTGAACTAGCAGACCCGGCCACACGTTGCTGTGGCTAACGAAACACAACGCCATTACCCAACCTTTATAAAATCCACACCACCCGCTTTCCAGCTGCCCGCTGCCCGCTGCCTGAATTGAATATTTGAATTTCTCGACTTTTCTCTACCATAATAAGCATGTTTTTATACATATAAACCTTCCTCTTGAATCACTCTATCTATTGGTGAAAACCGCATGAATATCCGTTGCGTAGTTTAATAGATCTATGCGCACACACATTTTGAGCGACTTCATCAAATAAAATAATTCAAATCAAATACCTACTTACTCTAGGACATCTATTTTCCAATTTCTTCCGTAGAACGAATTTCAAAAGTGACTATAGTACGGCCCGCCAGCCGTTTTAAATCACACAAAAATATGTTTTCTTTAAATTTCTCGGTTTTTCTCTAATATAATTTACATGTATTATACATATAAACATTCCTCTTCAATCACTCTATCTATTGGTGAAAACCGTATGAAAATCAGTTACGTAGTTTAAAATACATTTTGAGCGACTTCATTTTATACTATGTAATGATGATTACAGTCGACAGTTCGGAAAACTGGCAGATTTTAAGGCGCAAACGATGCACGTTAAAAACGATATAACTAATTTGTAAAACATTGGTGACATTTTGTAACGAAACTATTTTTGTTTAATAAATCAGCACGTATGGTGAGAATTATTAAAAAACGCATTTTAGTTTTGATAAGCTAGTGAACTTCAATCAATTATTGAGTATTTGTGTAGTTACATTTTAGGTGATTTAGGCACAGATATACAAACACACACACATAATGATTATGGTTTATGACTTCGTAACGCGCCATTGAGGAGATATTAGAAACAACGCCTACAAAATACTAACAAAAATTAGCCAAATTATATAAATCTTTTTATTGTAACTTGCAACTTAATGAGTATTGTAATACTTTTCACTGGAACTTAGTAAAAATAATATTAACGACTCTCAATCGAAAATTTGATTCAGAAAATGAGAAAAAGATAGGGCCACATCTAGGAACTGAAGCCAGGACCTTCGCTTGCTTGGGCGATGCAGTGCCACTAAAAGTCAAAACATCGCCCCGGCAAGGTTTTGGATTCGATTCCTAGTGTGACCGTATCATATTCTGATTTTTCTGTTTCAAATTTATTTTCGATTGAGAATTAAAATATTTTTCGAATATTATAGTTTTGTATGTGTTGGTAAATTTTTGAAGTAAGTTTAAACAAATAAAAAAATCAGAGTATGTAGTTCACAGGCGGTAGAAGTGAAACTAGAAAGTCGCTAGATGTCGCTTTCTTTTCTTTTGCCTGTTTATTTTAAAGTGGTTTGAAGATTGAATATTGATTTCACAAAAATAAAAATGTTTTTTTTTTTGGATTTCGTAGGATTTGAACCTCCGTTGGCTTGATGTCTGTCTTTCTGGCCGCTGAGACTTGTCAGACGCCTTGCCCACTGCGCTATGGAGGGCCTGCGTCGATGCGCGAATTTACCGCATTATATTAGAACCGAGCAATTTCCGTTTCATCCGAATTTCAAATCACTAAAGGTGCTTAAGAAATTTCACTTCAATAAGAAAAAAATAAATTATTGATTTACAGCTTGATCATAAACCCATTTTTAATTAATCTTACTTAAATTATCAAATAAAGCCACGCAAATATTGTCTTGAAGTGCACGTCATTACTTTTCGTTTTTATGTTTTTATTTGGATTTAAATTTACACTATTTATTGCAATATTGATTTACAATATTGATTGCACGACTCTATTTAGATATAAAAAAATCAGGGTGTGCAATTCACACGCGGTAGAAGTGAAACCTTGAGAAAACTTAAGTAGACAAGCACCCCACAAAGATCAGACCGATTATACTATCTCATTCTCTCGCTGGCTAAATTCTATAGAAATACGTGTTTGTTTCTTTTTAGTGTCGCTTTACGTTTCAGTTTCATCGAGTTTCAAATCACAACGGTGCCAAATAAGTTTTCACTTAAAAAAAACAACAGCTAATCTGTTGATTTAGCTGAAACCATTCTTCAAATTGACGTGTGATTGATACAATCTATTATCGGGACACGGCTAGGCATTGCAACATGCACCGCAAATTTCGTTCGCCTGATAAAATATAGTCGATATCTGACCCTGGCAGAATATGCTCTCTAACAGCCTGACAGTGATTTTGAATTTCCATGATCAATGTCGGCAGTGTAATAATTATCCGCCGATGGAGTCGCCCATACGTCCAATAGTGCAATATTCAATAAAGTTAGGCACCATATTAATGTATGCATGGCTCGATGGAACATTAATTTAATGTTCATTAGTTAATGTTCTTCATTAATTCTTATCATTACAATAGGTACTTTAAATATGATATGATATAACTGTACATAAAAATTGCCATTACATTTGAAGTTCAAGGTTTAAAAACGTATCGAAGGAATTAATTCGCACCTGAGGAATAACAGTGCATTTTTTAATTAAGTTTGCAGAAATGTTCCTGGATCTATCATTGATAAAAACGGCACAATTAAAAAAATATATATTGCGGTCTTAAAAGCGAATATGTCGTTTATATATTAAATTTTTTCACTCGAATTCAAACAAAAATAGTGGCACAATGATCATTGTACCACTATTATAATATTAAACCTAATAAATTTTAATATACTGCTTTTCAACTTTTGTGAAATAATGTTTTTATATTGGCTAATTAACTAATTTAATACGCTCAAACTTAATATGCAAACTGTTCTCCTGAGAAAAAAGGTTTTTTGAGTTGTGCCATTGTTTTTCTCCGGGTACGAATTGTCCTACTTGGTTTAATACCGTTGCAATGCATTTTTTGAAGTGAAAACTTCCGGCTTCCATCTTCCGGCTTCCAGCTTCCCGGGCATAGACTTTTTGAAGTGAAAACTTCTTTAGCACCGTTGTGTTTTGAAACTCGATGAAACTCTAAAAAGCGACACTAAAAACAGACAAACACATACATCAATAATATTTAGCCTACGAGAGAATACGACAGAATAATCGGTCGCCTCTTTGTGCGGTGCTTCGTGGCCTACCGGTCGCTTCTTTTCGCGGTGCTTCGTAGCCTCCCCACTCTTGTCTACTTAGTTTTAGTTTTCTGAAAGTTTCACTTCCATCGCGTGTGAATTGCACACTCTGATTTGTGGCCTTCCACTACTTTTTGCTTCTCGTTTATTTATTTTAAGTTTTCCGGTACATGCTTCCAGCTTCCCTTTGCTTCCTCCTTCCCGTTTTTCGTTGCTTCGTGTTTTGCACTTCCACTGCGTCTTGCTTCCTATTTCCTGCTTCTTGGTTTTTGAAACTCGATGAAACGAAAAATAGCGATACTAAAAAGAGACTACCACATGATCTGTAGGATTAATCTTTTAGGATATCTCTTCTAATATTTTTTATTTCTTTTCTGTTTTTATTTATTATTTGCACCTGTATTATTATTTTGTCTAATTTTCAGTCATTTTTTCGACACATGAAATATATAGCATTGCACTACTTCTACATATGTCCCGGATCAAACTATTAATATTATTAAAGATTTCGCCAAAAAAACAGCGGCGGCCGCTGCCACGAAAATGGCGTGGTTCACTGACAATCTGTCACTACTTTTGATAAAAAATATACTAAGCAACTTTGGTAAAAAATAATGTCACCTACCTTTTTCGTAGAGGAAGCCTAATCTACAATTATACGTAATTTTTGAAGAACGAAACAAAACAAGCGTGAGGCGAGGTGGACCAGAATTTTTGATTACTTGTTTTCAAACAAAATGTTATTATCTCCGATATGTATTCAGAACTGTTACACATTTTTTAAAAATAAAGTTATAAATTAACAGAACTAAGTTATCAGTATTTAGCACAATTATTAATACAAAAAAAACTTTGAAAATAATTACGTCACAGGTCGCGGTAACGCCACTAGACTCAAACTAGACTGATTTAATTATTTTGTTATTATTGATATATTGTCTACAGAATGATCTTCGGTCATATTCGTGCAATCTCGGGTTCATTGTCACTAACGATCGGAAAACTTAAGCAGGAGTGGAATTATGCCGGTCGCGTTTGATACACGAAAATAAGCTAATTTCTGGTACGACGCGCTTTCAATGTTTTAAATAATACATACAAAAACAGTATCAAAAACGGTAAAAATTAAATATATATTGTAAACGTATGCACACGGATGATCCGAGCAGCGCTCGGCGGCAACACCATGTACTTGGGGAGATTATAATTCAAAGCATTATGATCTTCTGTAAGATATAAAGTGATTTTAGCCATTAAAAAAATCAGAGTGTGAAATTCATACGCGGTAGAAATGAAACCCTCTGAAAACTAAAGTAGACAAGAGTGGGCAGATTACGAAGTACTTTTTTATCAATGTGAAGGATGATTATTTCCATATTTTAGTCGTCAAATTCCAGTGCATGTTTTCCTATACATTAAGTCATCTTATCAATATTTGTGGTTCACAAAGCACTCTTTTTAGGGTAAATTGTCAATTAAAAAAAAGTATTTGTGGTTTCTTCTTCGGAATCGCAAGCTGTCGCTTTATTTTGTGTTTCCTTTTGCCTGTTCATTTTGGAGTGGTCTGAAGATTGCATGTTAATTTTCTAATTTTTATATATTTTTTTTTTGTATTCCGTAAGATTTGATCCCTGGACAGCTGAATGTCTGCAAAGGTTTATCGGGCGCTTTATACCACTACGCTAAAGAGGACTTACGTGGGACCGTGGTTTTATCGTACCTATTATTATTATTTTTATTTTTTTTATTTCATAAATTTTTTTTGTTACAGATATTTGGGTATTTTTGGCTACCACACTAGGCTATTGCCTGTGTTGTGGTAGTCATACATTTAATATTTTATATAGGAATTAAAAAAATACAATTCTATTGAAACACTTAATAAAAATTAAGAAATACATAAAAGTATGTGAAAAATTAAGAAAAAAACACAGTTTAAAAAAAATACAAATAAAAATGTATATTAAAAATTTGAAATATAGAAACTAATAATAAGGTTCCGTATTCTATACAAATATGTGAGTTAAAACATATATATAAATTAAAATATAAACAAAATTAGGTTGAAAAATTAAGAGAAAAAAAAACGTGTGTGCTTTAGACCACACGACTGAAATAAAACTTCACTAACTTATATCTCACTTTCAACTTCCGTTCGCCTCGCCCGACCGTTCGCCTCGCCCGATCAAACTTTTCATAAAGCTCTCGTCACGCATTCGCAAGCTTACCCCCCAAGTCAAGCGTGCGAAAAGAAGTTTTAATTAAAAAAAAATTATAATATTTTAAAGAAAAATAGAAATAAAAATGAAATAAAAATTTTGGAATGCAAAAATTAGTAGTCTTTCAGTACGCTGGTCCCCTTCAAATATTCAATGTTGCACACGTGCTATATTAAGTGATTTATTGACTTTATATCAGTTCTCACATCATTATATATTTTAGGAGTGATGAACCAGAATTGTCGTTAAGCGAATGAGGTATTAGTTTTTGGGACCACACAACCCAGTTTTAATGAAAAGCGGGTGTGTGCTTGATGGTCGAGCCATTAGTGGGTTATTTTTTCGTATGTAACAAATGCTTATTTTAGTAAATAGCTGTCGAATATCTAAGACCCTGATTTTGGCAAAGAGTTCACTTGAGGGATGGGTAGGTTGACGTTTAAATATAATTCTCAGAATTAGTTTTTGAACAATAATAATTGGTCTAATAATGGATTCTCCACACCATCCCCATTATAACTAAATGAAATTAATATTTTATTGGTATCTCATTCTCTCGCAGGTTAAATCCTGAAGATGTATGTTTTTCCGTTTCATCGAGTATTCACTTCAATAATTTACTAATGTTGCACACGTTTTTTTTTTCATTTACTAGATTCTTATATTTATTCCTTGAAGAGGTGAATCATTTAAATTTACTGAATTTAAAGTTAATGTTCTTAATTTGCGCCTTGCAATTTTTACATCACGTGGATATTTTAAAATGTTACCTGGCTATTATAGAGTTAGAGGTCTTGTAGGGAAAAATTGTTATCTAAAAACCCTAATATTATTGCATGTTTCAGCTTCAAATCAAGCTTCATAATCCGGACTAGCCGCCGTCGGCCATATATACACACGTGTCTGTTTGTGTTATGTTGGGAGTAGGAGGGAGGCGGTCATGTCCATAATTTGGAGTTCTTCCGCATTTGCCTTCGGGAATAAGGAAACTGTGAAAAACCTTATCCGGGAAGAGTAGGCCAGCAGTCAACATGAAACTGAATGGCCTTCAGTGACATCAGTATATGAAGTTCTGCATTGTGTGGTGTGGGGTGCGTGTGTCTATTTTTATGTGAGATACATACGTTATGGGATTTTAGAATAAACATACATATACGTACATATTGTACAAGATTACATAAAACTATATATATTAATAAAAATTAATCGCCGAAATGTATGTTCCCGCATAACTTCCGAAAGACTGCACCAAATTTGATAATTCTTTTTTGTTGTGATCGTTATTGTCAGGACAAGGTTTGTATAAAACTTTTGGTGAGCTCTGGCATTATGAAATTTGTATAAAAATGAATCGCCGAAATGTACGTACGCGCATAACTTCCGAATGACTACACCAAATTGGATAATTCTTTTTTGTTGTGTTTGTTATTGTCTGGTGAGCTCTGGCATTATGCAATTTGTATAAAAAATTGAAATAGGTGGCACGCGAGCTGTTTGAAAACTAAATACTTTGCGTGACCGGGGGAGTGGGGGAGTGGAGTGGGGAGAGGGAGGGTGGAAAAGGCGGAGTGGAAACGCGAGAGGGGAAGAGGACGCGGGAGAGGAATGGGGAGGGGGGGGGAAGGGAACGGGATGAATGAGAAAGGACACGTAGGGAGAAACAATTTCTTTATTAAATGGTATAGCAACGCATGCCGTGTACCAGCTAGTAGATATATAAACATAAGTTATGTGGTTTAGGTCCATCAGAATATGTTTTGGTACCTAGTTTATGTAAGTATCTGAAAATAAAGTCATTAAGTGCATTGTATTGACCGATTTCTTTGATTAGTTGATTTTTAGAGTCTTAATGTAAAATCGGTATGTCAGTCTTCAAATAAGGCCGGTATGTTTTCTCTAGCATGTAGTCTCTAGAACACTAACGCACTGTGCGACCAGCCACCCTTGGTAATAGATACCTATCACCTGGAAGCCTTAACTTTCTTATCATTAATCCAGTATGAAACCACTATTTCAAGAAACTAAAACTTCTTGAATTCCTAGTAACTTTTGACAAATCAATGTAAGTTAGAAGATTGATTTGACAATACGAACAATACTGCTACAAATAATGCAACCATATTTGTGAAATATCGCTCGATATAAATTTGGCACACTAGAAAGCCACCTTCCAAGCCAAAACGTTTTCCAGGAATTTTCTGCACGGATTTCTTATTCAGCGTTCGTTCTCAGTTATTTTGCAACCTGGTGCGCATTAGGTTCTAATTAGTATTAAAAAAAACATTAGCGATTTTCGCAAGACTAAAATGCCTTAAATATTCATGCTATAGAGTAGCGTTAAAAGAATTCATAAATTATCTCTGTTTTTAGACAGTTTAAAACGAATAAGCCCGTATATATTATACTGTATACCTACCTGAGAGCTTAACTAGTTTCTAACTAATTTGCAGACATTCTATGGATTGGTTGGTATGATCATTTATTCAACAGCCAGTCTCCCAGTTACCATGCATTTGAATTTTGATTCTGTCCAGCAATTCAATTTCACAGACAAAACATCACTTGCCGGAGACATTTGGCTTTGTGCGGTTGTGCAAAGTAAAGCGTCCGTTTATAAACCCCCGTTAACCCCGTTATTTTAGTGTACGAAATATAACCATAATTTAAACAGAATAATAATTACGTGTATAATATATGAAACATTTCATCTTCATTATTTTGTATCTAAATCTTTTATTTAAAGATGTATTCTCATAGTAAGTCATGCTTGTGTATATGGGAGGAAGCCGTTATTTATTTAAGTACTAGCAGACCCGACCACACGTTGTTGTGGCTAACGAAACACAACGCCATTACCTAACCTTTATAAAATCCACACCACCCGCTTGCCAGCTGCCCGCTGCCCGCTGCCTGAATTGAATATTTGAATTTCTCGACTTTTCTCTACTACAATAAGCATGTTTTTATACATATAAACCTTCATCTTGAATCACTCTATCTATTGGTGAAAACTGCATGAATATCCGTTGCGTAGTTTCAAAGATCTATGCGCACATATATTTTGAGCGACTTCATCAAATAAAATAATTCAAATCAAATACCTACTTACTCTAGGACATCTATTTACCAATTTCTTCCGTAGAACGAATTTCAAAAGTGACTATTATAGTACGGCCCGCCAGCCGTTTTAAATCACACAAAAATATGTTTTCTTTAAATTTCTCGACTTTTCTCTAATATAATTTACATGTATTATATATATATATATATATATATATATATATATATATATATATATATATATATATATATATATATTTATATAAACATTCCTCTTCAATCACTATCTATTGGTGAAAACCGTATGAAAATCCGTTACGTAGTTTAAAAGATTAACGCGCACATACATTTTGAGCGACTTTATTTTATACTATGTAATGATGATGATGATAATGATGATTAAAAATATTTTTTTAACACTGTTGTCGTTTTTATTATGAGGTTTTAATTTTGGATAAAATTTTTAATTTTTAATTTATTTTTTTATTGAAGTTTTAATTACTTTTGTTGTTGTAATTTTTTAATTGTAATGTAATAGTAATTTTTACAGTTTTTACACCGTTAGCAAAATCCGAGGTCGAAATTAATAATAAATTTATACGAATTGCTGCGACATACTCGTATTGATTATACCGAAATTAAATTAAGCACCCTAGTGATTTAAAACGAAAAATAGCCACACTAAAAAGAGACAACCAAAAACATCTATAGGATTTAGCCTGCGAGAGAATGAGATAGTATAATCGCTCTCCTCTGAGTGCGATACTTTGTAGACTATCGGTCCACTCTTTGTGCGGTGCTTCCCCACTCTTGTCTATTTTAGTTTTTTGAAGATTTAACTTCTTTTTGAAGGTTTCACGCTTGTGAACTGCACATTTGTAATTTTTTTTTCATCAACAAGTTTGCATGTTAAGTTACTTACAAAACAGCATTTTGAAGTGAAACTTCTTTAGCACCGTTGTGATTTGAAATTCGAATGAAACGGAAATGATTGCAGTACCTACGAAGCGTACCCGATTTAAAAAAAATAGAATATAGTTTATTCAAAGCTTACACTTTACAAAGGTAGAGCAATTAATTGAAAGCAACTTTAAAATTTTTAATATTATACACATCCTAGTTCTGCTTACCTTTTTCGTTCGTGTCTCTGTCAGTTTTTTGCAATTTATAAAACCACAACAGTTTTTTCATGTAAATATTGATCATAGAAAACATTGATCCCCACACACACATTGTAAAAAATATTTCTTAAATTTTATTTGAAACTAATATTATTTACCGATAAGATATCAGATTTGGTTTTACAACCCATTGTTTTGAATTTAACTTTTTTCATCGATTTTAATATTAGACCCGTTTATTGTCCAATCTAATAAAATGTTCTCACAATAGACGCCAGCCATCTTATAAATAAACAAAGCATTTTGTATCGCAATAAATACTTTCCATTGAAAGATTACTCTCCAGATTGGTGTAGATAAATCATCGCACTTCTGTGCTAACATTCACAATCCCCCACGTTGAATATTAGATTTTTGAATAGGTACAGTTCCGGTAAAACACGACGTGAAAGACTAGTTCATCATGACCGAGAACATACTAGTAGTAAATACAACTTCTGCAAAAACATATACAAGGTGGCGCAAAATTTGTCACACGATGAACTGTGGCTGTAATAATTTTTTAGGACTGAAAAATTTTGGTTCTGCTTTTGGATTGTGTTTATTTGATGTCTTAATTTTGTTCCATTTACTCGAGAAAATGATATCGGCCGTGTGACCATACGGGCCAGAACTCTTTCCATCACTCTTTCCAGAACTTCCGGCGATAGGTTCTCGCGTTCTTGTCGGATAATCTCTTTGAGGGTTTCAATAGTCTGAGGCTTGTTGACTCGTTTCGTTTCTTCAAGAAACTCTACAAAAAAGTCTGGAACGGTTAAATCGGGTGATCTTGTCGGCCAGTGCAAATCACCAAATCTCTCTTTTTGGTGTGGTTGGTCAATAAAAATAAACACATTTTCCGGGTTCTTAAGGATTATAGCGATTCTTGTCTTGTTGACGTGTATTTTGTATCTGTTTACTTCACAAATGTCAAAGCAGAACTGACATTTTTCGCCATTTGCTAAAATTATGGTATCTTCCGATTGAGACATCTTGTTTTTTTTAAAAAGTGACTTTCGAGATTGGTTTAGAAAAATCCTCACATTTGGGCTTAAATTCATATACAGGGTGTCCGTGGGGTAAAGTGCATTAACTTCGGGAGATGATTCTACAAGACGGTTGGAGTAAAAAAGATTAATAATTTTTTCCGGAATTCCATTTTTTTCCCATTTAAAAAGACATACCTATTAAACATCATTATTGTGAGGTACAAACATACCCGATAAATTGGATGTGAGTTTGCTGGGCGCGATTGTTGCAACGTTGCATGGTTGTGATTGTCTTGTATCTTAACTGCGGAAAAGATTTGATCTTTGCCAAAAAAGTGCACCAAAAAGTTAGAATTTCAAGAAAAGTTATCGATCTTTTTTACTTATACTGTCATGTAAAATCTGGTGAAGTTAATACACCTTACCCGCGGATACCCTGTAATAGTTCATGAAGAGAAAATATGCATATTACAAGATGATCAACAAAAATAATCCAAAAAATTGGTTAAAAAAAGCCGTAACAACGTACAATTTAGGAGGCGGGTATGGTTATCGCAGCCCCATGATCCATTTATTGGATTACCAACCCCTCTGCCATAGGTCTACCAAGTGGTTTGCTAAGTTTGGTGACTTAGCACAGGTGCCCGGGTTCGCGGGGTGAGGTTTGTCCGGATCTTTGTATCGAATGATCTCTTTTGAACTCTCCATCAGGACTCTTTCGGATCATCGCCTTGAACCGCAGTGGTAGGGGTCCATCACTCCTGGACATATGTATATAATACTTACATTTGTTTGTTACATATTTTGTTACTTTGGTTTGTTATATTGTTACTTACACTTTGTTTGCTGTGCGTTGATTAAATAATTTTTAAATCATTCTAATTCTTTTCCCTTTTTTTAAAATTTATTTAATATTTAAATACATCTATTTGAATTCGAATTTAGATTTTATTTTCTTGAATGAATGAATCCAAATCTTGGAAGAGAAATTAACCCATTTCCCGACATCCGATCGAGCTGAAATTCGGCAAACAGTCTTCTTGTCGATGACAATGCAATCTGTCAGGGGGCAAACATTCATTACACGAACACTTTTTCTTCCAATCTAGACCTCCCCCTCCCCCTTGGTGTGATAAATTTGGGCCATTTCGTAAATTCCTTTCAAGTAACGTGAGATTTTGCTGGTCCCTCCCCCCCCTCCGTGTTGAGCCCACGTTATTAATGTCCCTTCAACTCTGGGTGACAGTCACACACACACACACATTGGATGATATTAAAAAAAATACTGTAGTTATATGAGTACACGAAACTTGGTTTTCAAGAGTTGAATTTTTCAATAATTATTTTTCAATAACTGAAAAGCTCGCTGAAAATCTAAAAATACCACAACAGTACAAAACCGTAATTTATTTATATCTTTCTTCTAGTTGTCAATTTATTGCTGTTTCACGTGAATTGCTCCTAAATTCAGATTTTCGCCAGATGTTTGCCACAAATTTTGTTGTTATTTTTTAAGCGTTCCAAATTACTCAGATGCCATAGTCCCACTATACTAAAGTAAATAGTATACTACACACCTACTCTTAACCACTCATACGTATAAGATGACCAACAAAAACGTATCCACGCAAATGTGTGAAAAAAACGTTGTAATAATCCGATCATTACGAAAATTCTTCCGTAATTGATTAGACGGGAAAGTACTCGTGATTACTTTCTTTTTGGTTTGTTGCAAATACTGGATATTAGAACCTTAAATAATTTGGGATCGATTACGCGGTGCACACGCGAACCGGTTATTACGCGTAGGTTAAGTACAAATACAGGCTGTATCTAGCTAGGTGTAAATGCATGGCTTTATAATATATCGCACAATCGCAAAAACACTGCCCTAAGTCAAAATAAGATAATGGACTTTTGAAGTATTGAATCATCGGATGACTCAGAATGAATTCAACTCAACACCTCATTTGAAAAGGCATTAAAAGTATGAAAAAATGTATAAACAATCAACGTGTGCCATTCACACGCGGTAGAAGTGAAACCTTCAGAAAACTAAACTAGACAAGAGTGCGGAGGCTACAAAGCACCGCAAAACGAGTAGATCGATAGGCTACGAAGCAGCGCACAAAGAGGAGACCGATTTACTACCTCATTCTCTCGCAGGCTAAATCCTATAGATGTTTGTGTTTGACTCCTTTTAGTGTTGCTATTTGACATTTAATGGAGTTTCAGATCACACCTGTGCTGAAGAAGTTTTCACTTCAAAAAATTGGGTACGTTTTCCATTTTCTTTATAGCTTTTAATGTCTTTTCAAATAGGTGTTAAGTTAAATTGATTCTGAGTTGTTATGGAACCTAATGTTCACTACTTCACACAATAAGGATTTGCAAATATGAATTCAGATATTGTTTTTTGCTTTTTAATTTTTGAAATAAATTAATGAGTAAAATCAAATTTTAATATATTTCCACTGAAGACAATATTAGCAACTTTCAAACGAAAATGAAAAAAAAAGCAAACAGAAAAATCAGAAAAAGATACGGTCGCATATTGGAAATAAATTCAGGACCTTAGTCATACCTTTTTTTATATTATCGGCACAGAGGAAAAAAACGAGTGTGATTTAGACCACACGACTGAAGTAAAACTTCGCTAACTTATATCTCCCTCTCAACTTTGGTTCGCCTCGCCCGATCACACTTTTCATAACGCTCTCGTTACGCATTCACCAGCTTACTCCCTAAATCAAGCGTGTGAAAAGGCCCGACCACACTTTTCTCGTCATGCATTCACCAGCTTACTCCCCAAGTCAAGCGTGCGTAAAGAAGTTTTACTTAAAAAATCTTTCCTCAGGGTTTATGTAATTTTTGGGGATGCTGTATGGAGGGTCTGTTTAGAGAAAGGAAGGATGGGAAGTTCTGGTAGGAATCTGGGATTCAATGTGTTCAGGAATGACGAACGTATAAATTTAATTCCCTCACCGCGGTAAAAGTCGATGGGTCGAGAGAGTCCGGCTCGAGAAATCAAAAGGTCTCCCTCAACCAGTCTCATCCAATCCGGCCCGCCATGCAGTAGGTGGGCAAACACATCTACCGTCAAGGACTAGACCGTAACCCGTGAACAGGGGCATCCCTGCTAAGTCACCAAACCCCTTGGGGTGACCTATGGCAGGGGTGTTGGTTGTCCAATGTAATATTAAATCAATCCGATGACAAATAATTGCTGCACTACAACATTTAAAGAGAATTCCTACATCGTCTAAAAAGACCTTGGGGTGTTTCTAAATCTACCACATTTGATGACCATCAAATAGACTATCCGCGACATTTAGATTTATTTCATATTTGAATGGTCCCCAAATAACACCAGATCAATTAGAATGCAGAAAAACTTCAAGTAAAATAAACAAAAAAATTATGTTTTCTGAGTAAGTAGGAAATTTCAAAAAGTCATGCTAATGTACCGGACCTTATGCCTTCCGAAGATATTTTATAGCATATTTAATACGTAAATACAGACACATGTAAATAATATTTGATTAAAAAATATATGGAATGTGTTGTCCAAGTAAGAAGGATGCTTATTTTCAGAAAGCTTTTTTCCACCTTAGTCAGAAGTATTGGAATATGCCTCGCCTTAAGATGAGCATTCGAATATTGCTTTCCTTATTACCTAAAAATTTAGCATTTGGAGATGTCCGACAAACCAACGATCGATACATTAGTCGGAAATCTGGCATTATTGCTAGGCATTCTTTCACAGATACCCACACCATCAAACGTATGTTTGATAACTTAACTCAAAATACAAAGTTTTTGACTTGTGGCAATGCAATGGCGGTAATGCGATCGTGTTCTTATATCTAATGTATCGCGCTGTATGTAGTACAAGCACGGCGTGTTGGGACCCTTGTACAGGTAATGATTACATACGTAATAGTGCGCCGATAAACTTTCGCTTTCGCAACTTTCTCGAGTGCGAACATCCTTGAGTGTGTCGGTGTGCTGCCGGACACGGACAGCGTGCTCTCGCGCTGCCCGCGGGGACCGGGTGAAATTGCTTTTTATCGATGATACAATTCACCGCCTTAATCGACTTATGTCGGGTGCCCGCGGTCAGGTTCACTTGCACACATTAGCTATACTACACCGGCTATTCTACTAACACTGGTGCTGGTTATACTACACTGACACTGGATTTACTGTACTGCTGCAATACTACACTGGCTATTACATTAATACTGATTACATTACATTGGATTCGCTATACTGGCTCTTTACGTCTTTACTACACTTTTCTACATAACCCGCACAATTAGCACCATTACGCTATATTGGTAATACTATACTGCCTATACTACACTGGAAGCACTACGTGTGTTACGCTACATTACTTAATTACTACTAATATTAGCCACACTAAATTGGTTGTACTACACGAGTACACTGGCTACACTACATTTGGTACACTTCACTAGTTTTCACTAGCCATACTGTAATGGTAGTGCTACAGTATATCGGGAAAACTGCATTTGCTATACTACGCTCAGCCGGGTCTGCTCGAAGTCCATATAATCACACTTACTTTACTTTTTAGAGATAAAAGCAAAATAGCAAATTTTGACATACGACACTTTTCTATGGGATGTGCGACATATATATTTTTAGGAGAACGTGGTGCGAATTTAAAATGTGGGTTCTTTTCAGAATAATATTTAAAAAACACATTCATGTATCAATTTTCAAGAATATATTTTTTTATTATTATTTAATAACATATATATTTTTTTTAAAAATTAATAATTTCATAATAATAAATAATAATACAATTGGATAATTTAGAAATTTTAGAAATTAGAAAAAGCATTAATAGTAAATTAAATATTATAAATAACCAAACATTTTTTAAAAATAGCCATCTTTTAAATTTATTTTCTTATTAATACTTACAATTAATTATAATTATTGATTTTTTGATTTAGACTAATTAATTTAATTATTTGATCTTAAAAGTTTTTTATTATCTAAATGCAATTTTATTTTTCCTTAAATAATTTTTATATTTAATTTTGTATAACTATTTTTATGATTTGTAAGTAATTAATCACCTCTACTTTTTAATATTTTGTCTATGTTATAGTTTATTCTAATTTGTCTATACTTGTTTGTCATTTATTTTTCTTTATATTAACATATCCTGATGAAGATAACATTGTTATCGAAACATGTAGATATTGTTTATAATATAGTGGTTTATACAAAATGATCTGTTATTCATTATATAAATAATTAAATGTTCACAGTGCACTTAAAAAGTAAAAATATAATAGCTTCTCATCACCACAAAAAAGATAAGGCTCATTGTTTGCCGAGAGGATTGCAAACCAAATAATAAAATCGTAATAAAATAATATGTTTTTAAAATATTTTTTGGAATAACTTAATGAGTAAAACCTCAAATTGAAACTTATATTTACACAATATTAGCAATTCACGGATAGGAACTGAACAAAAGGCCTTTAGTCTTGCTGGGGCTCTACTCTAACCACTGAACTAATTCGACCCCTAATTTCAACTTGGAACTATCATTTTCTTAACCCATTTTTTATTGGCTGCTATGATTATGGTATGATTGCAATACATTTAAAAGCCAAAGAAGATTTTTCAAAATAAATTAATGAGTAAAAACACAAATTATTTTTTTGAACATTAAAGAAAATATTAGCAATCCACAAAAGAAAAAAAATCGAATGCAGTTTATACGCGGTAGAAGCGAAGCTTTACCAAAACAATCTCAACCAATACATGAAAAGTGAAGTCATAATCAAAACGACCAATGGGCGCGAACCAGCGAAATTTCAGTTTCATATCTCAACCAATTGGAGCCTTCAAAAGTGACACCATAATCAAAGCGGTCAATGAGCGCAGTTGTGCGTCGCAGGTGCAGTAATCGCCATTTCCGTTTCACCCGAAATCCAAATCATAGCAGGGCAATAGAAGTTTTACTTCAAAAATTTTTGAAACAAGATATATTAATAAATCATTTAAAGATTTACCCTCTTACTAATAAACATGTTTTAATTTTTACACATCGGTTAAACACTAATTAAGCTTTCATTAATGGTTAAATAAAATTAATCTAAATAAAAGTAAAATATAATATACGCCAAACTTTAAGACCGGCCTAAACATGGCACTATAAGTTCTCGCGCAGTTACTGACTTAACAATGAACGTAAGTTAAAGATAAATTTACATATGTGCGACAGAGAAAGGCGTGGGCGGGGGTGGGAGGTTGCCACTTTTTAACCTTAAATTCGCCTATTGCTATGATTTTTTATCAGTGTCGGGCTGGACTTCATGTACTTTATCAAATTGTAAGTACTCCTCGTCTCTGGAGGCCTGAAGTCGTTTGTAAGGCGAGCTCCTTTCCTAACTTCTATTGTTTCAAAACGAGGGATTGATCGCACAATAAGATTTGAGGTTGAGTTCGAAATGACACAAGTATATTGATTTACTAGGGTTAACAGTTTAGATAAACTAGCAAAAGTGAAATGAATTATGATGCTGCCTACAATTCTTCAAGATATGGAATGCGATGAGTTTTAGAAAGAAATTGATAACAGAGTTTCAGAATGAACTGACACATTTTGCTTCTAGTAATTAGAAGGTAGAGTCGAAGTTAGTTGCCTTTTAATACCTGCAAAATTGTCACCATCAAATATACTCGTATCTATAAGTTCGCAATGTTTATTCAAGTAATTAAAGTATTGAGGATATTGTTAAATTTTAAATTCTCTCTTGGCTCGAGTGGGTGATAACCTTTAAGCCCAAGAACATGAACTCCCATCATACTGACAATTTGACGTCTTCATCGACGATCAGCGACATTTTGAAAAAATATTTTGTTGTACCTACCAAAAATCACAGGGTTTCAAACAACTAGACTTAAACGTCATAAATAAAGAATACCTTGACGCGGACCTTCTATACGTTGATGTTTGCGTCCTGTATGTCGGGTAATTACAGTTAACCCGAACAATGCATACTTAGGATTATGTGCATATGTTTACACAAAAGGCGTATATTGACGCATTCCTATAAAACACAATAATATTATTTGTTCCATATCTTTTATCAACGATAAGTAAGTAAAAAGTTGTGCCAAGTAGAGGCCACAAAAAACTTTGTAATAAATTTTCCAACCCTCCCCATTTCTTCCTTGCTTCCCTCCAGGATTGAACCCCCCCCCCTTCTTAAGGTCGAACCCCCACTCATGTGAATCAATTTTGGTCTGTTCTTATGTTGTTAACATGTTGTAAAATTGTCGTATCTTTATAATGTGATACTGCACGAGTGGTCCAAAACTTAAAATTACGATATTACAACACATTTTGTTTGGTCAAAATAGTAATTATGATTACAGGATTCACAAGTAAGCGAGTGGTGTGAAGCTATTGGAAGTAGAAATGAATCTTTGAAGCAGTTTTAATAAATATTGGATGAGTAGATACTATACTAAAAAAAAACAAGGGTTTCTACTGCCTGTAGTCACTGGATCTATGTCATCGCCTATTAGGGATGGGTGGCAGAAAGAAGAGAGGGGAAGGAGAAGATTCTATTGGGAGTCCCCTGGCTCTTCTGATCTGGTCACTTAACATAGCTTTCAAGTGACGTTTCATTCAAAATTGTGATTTGTCATCAGAACATAATGTAACATCAAGGAGCAAAATTGGTATACACAATAATTGAAAAGCGGTTTTGTTAAGATTCTCGCAATAAAAATAAATACCGGAATATGGCCACTCCAATCTCCTCCCACATAAAAAATAAATACATAAATAGCATTTTAGCAAAAATTTGTTTCAAGTATCCGAGATCGCTTTCTTTTTTATGCAATAATGTCAGCATAATAATATTATAAGTTCGGACCAGTCAAAAGTGGTATAGCTTAAATATATCTGCCCACGCATAGGTAGCAACGCCGCGGATATATTTAATGTGGCAATAAAACTCATTTGGAGATTATAATGGTTTCCTTTGCATGTATAATTTTATTAAATTATAATTTAGTTTGTTTAGATAACTGGCAGGATATTCATGTATAAGTACATAACCCATCGTGTGCCGACGCTAATTTTTCGCCGATTTTGCAAAATGATGTTTTTGTATATTTTTACCAAGGAATGTGTTTTTGTGTTCTTTAATAAAAATAATTTTTTATTAAAAATATATTTTCATATAAATCGTGGGCATATAATCCTAACATAAGTATTTTCCCCAAAATAGCAATTTATACCTACTTATGTGAGAAATGTTTTTTTGATCGCGCAGATCGGATAATGTGGTGGCACACGACAAGTTTAAACGAATATTGTTAATACAGAACAAGAGTCTCCAATGTCACTATAGTCCAGTAAAGGAAGGAGTTGTAGAGTGCGTAAGCAGGAACCTAAGCGATTCTTACAGAAACTGTTTAGGGTGCTTAGGGTGTGGACATACTAAAAGTCCTGACGTCTAGGTGGTGAGCTAGGGGGGGAGGGGGGGGAGGAAGGTCCCGATTTTTGGGTTTCCGTTTATATCTCGAAAACGGTGCGTCGCAGAGGAAAACTTTTTGAAAATAAGTAAAAGCTCATAAAATTATCTACAACTTTTATTCTATACGGAATTTTAGAAATCCCAGCCGTTTTTGAGTTATACACTCCACAAATGTCAATATTTTAGAAAAAAATCATTTTACCTCACATTTTTCGTCAAACATTCCTTCATATCGTCTAAAATATTCATCCAAGAAAGAAATTTATTTGAAAAAAGTTGTAAATAATTTAATTACCTTTTATAATATATATATATACATATGTAAATAAATCTCCAACCAGTAAATATTTAGAGCAATTTTTTGTTTTTTCGTAAAATGTCGTCATTTTCAGAAAAAGCTGTTTTTTTTACCAAATTATTAAGACGGGTTTTTTCTTCATGGGAAATTCCTTATTAATTTTTGCACGCAAGAAAGCAGGTAAGTTGTTCTCGAACAGATGATTAGTGGAGTTCATTTTATAATCGTTATTATTGTGATGGGTGATTAGGTTAGTCGTCGGAGATGCTACAATAACGTGCTACGGTGCAATGAATGCGATAGTGGGCTTGACATTCTCAGACATCAAGTTGTCCCGCAAAGATCGGGCATTCCCAATGTCTTCTGTCAGCTCGTCGATAAAAATTCACGATGAAAAGGTTGCAGTTGACCCAACATTGCTGTTTCAGCGGATGTGTATAAGCAAATGATCAGATGAGGATTTGATGAAATTCTTTGAGTATGAGTTGGCCCCATTTCCCTTGGCACTGTTCTCAATAACATCATGTTACACTCTCAACTTTATATGGATTCACGTTATCATATCCTCTTTGGACGTGAGGGTCCTGGCAAGCGTTGTTCATCTATGGCATCGTCATTCTCAGTGGTGGATGATTCTTGCTGAAAGAGCTCTACGTCGTCTTCATTGTCGTCCTCGGCAACAGGCACGCTATTGAGGCATCTCCCTTGGCAGTGAAGGCACGCTGCAGAACAGGTCAGCATTGTTTTTCGGCATCCATATTTGCCAATTGCACAATCCTTGGTGCAGCGGCAAAATATTATTTTCAGAAGGACCTCCGGTGCTGGAGGTCTTCTGTTGTAATTGGCACCAGGGTGTCTCCTTTGTGTTTCCACCCCCATTCTTCAGGGGGCAGTTCAATCCAGAGCCACTGCTGAACTTGGTGGTATGTCCGCCGGGAATGCTGTTTAGCTGCACTCTCTGTTGGAGGGAGGGAGCTGATGTCAGGCTTCATATTTGCCACGGACCTTGTGAACGACTGGAAGCGGTACTGGTTAAGGGAGGTCTGTCTTTTTGGCGCCGCATACCATTTCAGGAAGCATTTATTTCCAGCCTCTTCAACCTCGTCGTGAGTAGAGGAGGGGTTGTAAAAGATCATTGCCGCTTGCTTGATCATTTCTGACTCCAAGTACAATTTTGAAAAGCCCACCTTGCTTCTCCTGAAAGTTGCAGACGTTGTATCGCATCCGGTAAATGAATGTAAAAATATGATGTATTCAAATCCACGATGCTGCATCTCTTGGGTGGACAGTGCCATTGTTTTGGTTTTCCCTCGTCCGGGTTTCAGCAGCAGAATATCTTAGGTGGAAGCAATCAAAAGGACAGTGAGGTTCACATCCTCATTAAAGACGGCCACAGAGTTGTGAAAGGATAGTTCCACAGCAGTCTTCACGATAAGGACGTCAGCATCATTGGTGGCCTGAAGAGTCTGTATCCCATTCTCCCGAAACTTTATCTGTAGTAAGGAGATGAAGTTACTTTTGTTGGTAGGATTGGATAAAAAATCTTCCTGTTTAACGGGTATTGATTTGTTCCATGTCAAATTGATGTCGGCTGACCTTCTCAGTCTGTATCGTCGCATCTGTTCTTGTGATTTCGTACTATTGACTGTATTTGCGTACCCATTAAATACCACAGTGCGAGTCATTCTAGGATAGTGGTGACATAGGTGACATAGGTGATATAACGATCACAAATTGCGGCAACGGAGGCATCTTTTTGTCAAATTACTCTGTATAGTAGAAATCCTCCGTCCACAACTTTGTTCATCTGAGACAGTAGAACAGTTTTTTTGGTAGGCTCAAATAAGCTATACAGAACAGATTTAGTTATCTTTCGCATCCCACTTTCATTGAACAGTGCCAAGGGAAGTGGGGCCAACTCATACTCAAAGAATTTCATCAAATCCTCATCTGATCGTTTGCTTATACACATCCGCTGAAACAACAATGTTGGGTCAACTGCAACCTTTTCATCGTGAATTTTTATCGACGAGTGACAAAAGACATTGATGTCTGAGAATGTCAAGCCCACTATCGCATTCATTGCACCGTAGCACGTTATTGTAGCATCTCCGACGACTAACCTAATCACCCATCACAATAATAATGATTATAAAATGAATTCCACTAATCATCTGTTCGAGAACAACTTACCTGCTTTCTTGCGTGCAAAAATTAACAAGGAATTTCCCATGAAGAAAAAACCCGTCTTAATAATTTGGTAAAAAAACAGCTTTTTCTCAAAATGACGACATTTTACGAAAAAACTAAAAATTGCTGTAAATATTTACTGGTTAGAGATTTACTTACATATGTATATATATATTCTAAAAGGTAATTAAATTATTTACAACTTTTTTTAAATAAATTTCTTTCTTGGATGAATATTTTAGACGATATGAAGGAATGTTTGACGAAAAATGTGAGGTAAAATGATTTTTTTCGAAAATATTGACATTTGTGGAGCGTATAACTCAAAAACGGCTGGGATTTCCAAAATTCCGTATAGAATAAAAGTTGTAGATAATTTTATGAGCTTTTACTTATTTTAAAAAAGTTTTCCTCTGCGACGCACCGTTTTTGAGATATAAACGGAAACCCGAAAATCGGGACCTTCCCCCCCCCCTCCCCCCCTAGCTCACCACCTAGACGTCAGGACTTTTAGTATGTTCACACCCTAAGCACCCTAAACAAATCCTGAAAGAATCGCTTAGGTTCCTGCTCACGCACTCCACACCTCCTTTTGGACCATTCGTTTACTGGACTACTAGTTATGTCATGAATATTGTAAAGCTGAAGGAAGTGGGGAGAGGATTTAAATAGGGAAGAGGAAGATTGGGAAGTACCTGACTAATCAAATCTAAAAACTATACCAACGAAAAACGTTTGAACCTCTTACTTTTAATGATGATATCAACAATCAATAAAATACATTAATTTAAAAAGCCTTACTCGCCATCATTGTGTTGCTGTGCTTCTATAAAAATAATTGACAAGGTTCATTATACATTTTTTTAATGTCTTAAACGCTCAACAATTACACCATTATTAGTGTATAAAACTAAACGTCTAAAGTCTGATTAGATCACAAAAAACCAACACGAAGCGGCAATCGGAGAGAGTATCGAATCGGAAGATTCCGAGAGTAATTTTGAGCATGACCACGAAATGTGATTAGATGGCGCATGACTGCTTCGTTAATACATCCATCAACCAGCGATCGGCCTTTTCTCTGCTTTCTCGCCTGTCATCAATCAAACTCACCCAGTATCTTCGCGGGTTTCCTATTCGGCAATAGGTACTTACACACTTGTTGTTTTTATTGTGGTCTGTACTAACACCTCCCCCTTCCTCTAAATGAAGCATGTTACCCATTGAGAGGTCACTATGAATCACTGGGCAGCAAGGCCGTACCTTTTTAAAAACTTATTAGTCATGCCACTGTGCAGTCCGGACAATTGCAAGTGTATAGCATCTACAACAGATAGCACGAATTTTAAAAACATCACTTACTGATATAGATTAATTTAAAGTTTATATTTCCAAAGCATTGCTGAAAACAACTGCCCTTTGTATTCTTTCGTAGAGTTGCTAATCTGCCAATCGTTGGTTTCATAGATATCGCATAGGAAACACACAAAATATTGATAACATAGCATGTATATGTTTATATCTATAGTTTTAAAAGATATCTTGTAAGAAAGAGGAAGAGGTTTCACTGGATCTCTTAAGTCCGATTTATCAGTCAGTCCGTATCCTCGCTACGTAAGACATTCCTCGCTCAAATCTTTTAAGCATGCTAAATCCGCATCCGATAAGCCGCAGAATAGTTCTTTTTTTAGATGCCGAGGCGCCAGCAGTCACATGTTTATATAAATAATTGGATAGTTCCATCTCAGTGAAATCTCACGAAGCGATAAGGAATACCGACGTTATTTTATAACCAATCTAAAATAGTCTGGTACGATGATTTTAAAAGTTTTAGGATTTTAAAGGTCCGTCATAAATTCATGAAGAGCGTACTCATAATACAAATGCTATTTAAAATGAGTGTCCTCGCACATAGCACCATGTTGATTGAAGTAGGAAACTTTGTAAAAAATCGACTCGTAAATTAAACCCGCATAAAAATAAATTGCTGTCATTGACATTTTAAAAGATCGCGATCTCACGATGAGAGTAGAAAGCATTAATATACCACTCACGTAGAAAGTAGTTTAGTTTTACAAGGATAAATACGATCCTCTATTAAAATCATAGACAATAATTTATTAATTTTGGTGATATGGCTTACAACCTATATATAGGTTATGTTCCAAGCCGCGCTAAGCTCGAAATACCAACCAAGCCGAGCGTAAAATTAACTGATAAACTGGACATTAGAGTGCCATACCTACTGGTTGTTTAGCAGTTATTCGGTTACACGTGCTGGTCTTGTTGCGTTCTCCGAATTTTGACCCCCAACAATTTCGCCGGTGAAAAATTGCCAGTCAGCGCTTAAATAACAAGTCGTGGGCACAATGAGAGATGCTATCCACGAAACCCACACTTATCTAGACATGGCGGAATATAATTCGGTTAAAGTATTGCGCAATACGGACAAACCCGAGATATTATATTATTGTTAGTAGTTATATTATTACCATTCATTTGACGTATGTACTTGCAAAATGACGTGATATTATATTTTTAAATGAATGACGAAGCTTTTAAAATTTGTTAAAGATCAGGCCTAAGAGCTGTGTAAATTTTGTAAAGTCAGAGCTCACATCCTTACAGCTTTTCACTCTGCTTTGTGTAACGTCATAAAACAAATTGACGTAGCAGTGTTTTAGAAAATTGTTGTCTTTATATTTTTGAATGTAGCTATTACTTTGTGGTTATCCATTATAGAAAAATGAAACAATACAACTTTGTATAAACCATTTATATGATGTGTTGTCTTTATCTTTACTTCTTTATTATTATTACTAAGTATAAAATCAAGTCGCTTACGCTGTATGTGCGCTTAGATATTTTAAACTACGCAACGGATTTTCATGCGGTTTTCAACAATAGATAAAGTGATTCACGAGGAAGGTTTTTAGGTATATAATTTGTCAAGGTTTTGTGTAAATTGGTTGAAATACGTATATCTGGCCAAGCGGCAAATGCGGCGGGCAGCGGGCAGCGTGGTATGTATTTGGTTTAACAGATGGCGTTGGTTATACAGGTTATGACCACAGAAACGTGTGGCCGGGTCTGCTAGTTAAACACACAAAGTCTTACTTAAAACTTTGTGAATATTTTATACAATTAATAAACAACCGTGTACATGAAAACCTTACTAATATGGAAAATGACAAAAAATAGTCTATGGAAAGAAGTATACATTGCTTATTCAGTCAAAGCAGGTTGTTTACACTGATTTTAACAATAATTTCATCGAATTTTGGTATTTTTCCGAGGTCTTTTAAATGTTCTATATATTTCTTTCTTTGAAGATGTTGTAAAAACAAATACAATTTTAGAAACTAAATAAAATTAAATTTAAAGTTTTTTTATTGAAATATACTTTAGTGTTTTAAAAATTGCAATATTTTAGGTATTAACCGGGAAAAAAAGTTGAAAAAAGCTTATCACAAACATTTTTAATTAAAACGTTGAAAAATTGGAGAAACCTCATAACTAAATAGATCACATTTTTTATTTATGAAATTTTCTTTTTACCGCGTTCACAGAATAAAAAAATTAAAATTTCCGTAGTTTAATTCCCAAAAAATAACAATAAAAAATTGCCATTTTGAACGCATTTTTAACACGTTTATTTCTTTGGCACTTGTTTACCAGCACATGTATTAAACATTTATGTTATTAAAAACATCACTCACGAAAGAAATTCTTATAAAATTAAGAACTTAGAATTGAATTTGAATATAAACCAAAAACCAAACTATATATATAAACCAAGAACCAAAAACCCATTTTCTGACACAACAGTCAGTATTATTACTTGACTAAAACTGGCGAAAATAACATTAATAAGTTACAAATTTATTGAATTATACGAATATAATATTGAATTTTGAATTTTAATTTATATAGGTTATATATTATATTTATACAGAACACATGAGTTCTTAACACATGAGTTTTTTCATTTTTATTTTTATTTTTCTATAAAATATGTATTTTTTTTTCTCATAATTTTTCACTTACTTTTATGTATTTCTTAATTTTTATTTTGTATGTTTATTTATCTGTTTCAATAAAATAGTATTTTTTTAATTACTATTTAAAATATTAAATGTATGACTACCACAACACGGGCATTAGCCAAGTGTGGTAACCAAAAAAAAGCAAAAAATGTGTAACCAATAAAATTGAAAAATCGCTCGCACAACGAATGTACTTAGCGGTGCCGAGATGTTAAAAAGTAATGTTGCCAATTCAAGTACAATACTTTTTTTATTAATAATAATTTGAAATAGAAAATGTACTGTCTTTATTCAACGTGTAACTAAAATACCGTTTAATACGGTTGGGTAGCGATTTTTTACAAGTAAGACTAACATTGCATCAACCATGCATCGTAATATGAATATTAAGCTATTTAGAAAACATTTTTCGCAAAAAATACTCATTTACATTCTTTCAACAAATAAATAAGTAGGTACCAAGTAGGAAATGAAATGCTGTGATATTTGCTGTAAACAAATAAAGAAACAAACCTATTCACACTGCGCCATCCTAGAAAATACGATTTTGCAGCTGTATCTTTACAATGCAATCTCTCCAATAAATGCACGGTGGAGTAAATCCCAAATAGAAGGTCGCTTGTGTAAGTTAAATAAATTTGCCCGTGAAAACCAAAGATATTTTTAATGTTAACAAAATTTTGGATCTCAATACTGATTCTAATTTAATCACAAAATTATAATTCGAACCCTGCTTATCAAAGGGAATGAAAGTAATCCCAAGAACACCTGGTAACTGGATAAGATAATAAATGTTTTCATTGTACACATCATAATGGAATATTTTACGGGTAACCTCATATATTGTAAACGAAAGTTTTGTTTACGATTTTGGATTGTTAAAACGAGTTTTGATTTATATAAATTGCTATGCCAGATTACAATGAAACCAATTTGCAATAAATTGATTCGTTTAGTTTTGAAAACAATTTCTTCGCGGAGCACACCATTTATTCAAAGTATCTGCTTATAAGATAAGAAATGTATGTATGTAAATATTATGTTAATTTTAAATTCGGACTATTTTTAAATTTAGATTTTGTGAATGAATGAATGCAAATTTTGGCAGTGGAAATTAACCCAATTCCCGACATCCGATCGAGCTGAATCTCAGCAAATGGACTTACCCTCACTTATACGCGTTTTTCTGAAATTGGATTATGTTTTATTTAAAAAAATAATGGCAGTGAATATGTGAAATAAACCTTCGCACAATCCAATTAGGATTTGGCTTAGTGCGTTAGTGTGTTCACTGATTTTAGTTAGTATCTGGGGAGGAAGGTTCAGTCCTCAGTCAAACCAATGTGAATATACATACTTTTAATATAAATACGTTTTAAAACATGTTTTTAAAAGTTGTGTACATACAACGCACAATTTAAAATTATATTCAAAATGTGTATACAATTTTAAATGCATTTCAATGAATTTGAATTGAAATTGAAAAGTTTTTTTTTTACATGATCTTCACCCAGGAGTATGTTATATTTGGGGATGCTGTATGGGGGGTTTTTTAAGGGAAGGGGAGGAGCGATCTGGGAAGGAAAAGGGTTTAAGGGTAGGAATCTGGGGTTCAGCGTGTCCTGGTCATCCGCCTTCAAGACCAAGAAAAACCTAACACCATGAACCTGGGCACCCCTGCTAAATCACCAAACGTAGCGAACCACTTGGGGTGACCTATGGCAGAGGTGTTGGTTATCCAATAAAGGTTCCCGGGGCGGCGGTACCCATTCCCGCCTCCCAAATTGAAATAGTGAAATTTGAAAGAATGGCGCAACTAGTCAAAATAGTCGAAAATTGAGAATAGATGTATGTACAGAAGTAAAACAAAGATTTTTCACTGATTTACTTTTTATAAATTAAATAATATGGTTCTGACGATAAGAGGGAATAACCAGACAAAACCGGAAATATGTAATTTTTTTAAATCAAAATTTAGAACATTGACTTTTTTTCCACAAAAAATTATAAACTGATTTTGAAAGACTATTCTTTTATCTGGTAAAGCTGTGTTTTAAATTTTGAGAAAATATGTTTATATAGTACAACATGGTTTTACCTTAGGTCGTTTCAGATTTGTTAAATTTTCAATAAAAATTTTGTAACTTACAACACACATTTCAAATCACATAATCTTGCAGTAAAATAAATCAATAAATTATCTGGAAAAGCTATGTTTCAGAATTTTAATTTTAGTTTTAATAAAATCTTAAAAAAGATCCGCCCACGTGTTTTGTGACGAAAATACTTCAATTAATAAAATACTGTCTATTTATTTACAGGTCTTACAAAAATTATAAATACTTATGATCAAAAAATTACTACAAAAAGTACATAATTTTAATCACGCCTTTTAGAATTTTTTAATGTAAAATTAATTAATTAATAAAGTACATACTTAATAATTAATTAATAAAAATAAATTAGAGCAAATTTTTAATGAAATAAAATCGAAGTAGAGTTATTATTTAAAAAAGCTGGTACGGAGAATAATTAATCATTCTCAATGGAACCGCCCTGTACGATCGTAAGAACATATTTCGACGAAATATGAATTCTCGGCCGCTGGCTGGTTAATGGCCCTTAATTAGAGAAATTACATTATTTATAACATAACTTATAATCTGACGCTTTCTTTCTGGTAACGGTTGAGCTTGGAATCGATTTTCATAGAAACAGTATTTAAATTGATTTTATAACACTTTGTTTCTGACAACGATTCATGACGTGAATGTCGTGAACCACACTCAGCTTCCGCGCCCCTTAGCCGGTTCCTCGGTGATGCATCAAAGAAAAGTAAATGGGAGATTGGGGGGAAATACCCGACGACCCTAAGGAATTCAGCGTCGAGTAGCCGGAGGCAAGGCGAAGGAGAGCCGAGGTCGCCCCCCCCCAAACCTAAAGCCTGCACTATTGCTGGGGGTGGCGCAATTAATTTTAGAGGGCACCGTGCCATCGTCGACCGGCTCCTGTTGATGCAAGGACGAGGTCTAGCGCACCCCCAGAAGGGGAAAAAGAAACATAACAAAATAGATAGATGCAGTTCAGTTCAGCCTTCTGAGCGAAGCAAAGTAGCATTGTGAGACTAAAAAGAAAAAGAGAACAAAGAAACCAAAACAAACTAAAAAAAAACAAAGTCGAGTATGTTATTTGAATCAATAGTGTTCCTTGGAATATGAAGCTGGAAAAAAAGGAGGGGTAGAGAGAGGGTGGGGGAAGGGATGGGTGGAGGAGGCGGAGTGGGAATTCCCCTAATACCATGCGAGCGAAGCCACGGAAAAAGCAGCAAGTTAAGAGCCCGCGCAGACAGCTAAGCGTTCAGCGTTCCCTGGCGTTCACCTAGCGTTCGTCCGGTTGCGTTCTACGCGAGTTCTAACACACACAGCACACGGTCAAATATTCTGCGTTCCATTTTCCCAAAAAGCTTGTACATGAAACATGTATTTCGATAGTTCGTCTTCAGAAGACGAAGCATTGCTTTTGTTCACTTTGGAAGAGTCTAAAAAGAAAAGAAGACACTGGGTGCATCCAATTAACACTGAGCGAAATGAAAAGGGAGAGTTCAGTATTCTTTTTTCTGAATTACTTAAAAACGAAGAACTTTTTTTATTTACTTCCGAATGTCAATAAGTAGCTTCAATGAATTGCATAATTATATAAAAAAAGGAAATAGAAAAAGAAGACAGTAACTGGAGAAAGGCTATATGTACTAAAAAAAGGCTGGTAGTATTTTTACGGTAATTTATTTTTATTTTTTAAATACAGTGAAAATAAAATGTTATACAGATTCATTATTTAGTGTGTATTCTATTATCTCATGAAAATTAGTTAAATTCTGTGTGTCTGAAACCTCCTGAGACATATTAATTATTTCAGGTTGAATTACTTGAGAAGCAGCTGAAGGTGAATTTGATTACTACTTTTATTTTATGACGGTTTTTATAGTCTGCCTCACTAAGATTCCGCGTTCGGCGTTCCGCGTTCTGCGTTCCGCGTTCTTTGTAAGTAGTTGACCACTATAGCGCCGCGGAGATACAGCGGCAGTCAGACCGCGCCGGTCAGTGTGAACGCTTACGTTCTTGCGTTCTATTGTCAGAATTACAAAGAACTCGTGGAACGCCTCGCTCGCAAGATGACCGACACCGAAAAATTAATTGATTTAGTAAGGGAAAGGCAGTTTTTATATAATCTTAGTGACACAGACTGTATAATTATAAAAATATTTTTTATATGCACCAGATTTAAATGTCCGGGTTAAATTTAAATTTCCCCACAGGAAAAACTAAACCCTTTCACACACTTCCCCAAATGATCATCTAGTCAATCCACGCTATGCAATTGTACTATATAAGTATTGTAAAAACAAAACAATACAAGAACAACATGTCGACCTACCAGAGACCAAATGGAAAAATAATTCTATAAATAACTATATATTTATTATTTTATAATTATAAAATTATAATTATATTTATTATTTTTTATATATAATTATGCAATTCATTAAAGCTACTTATTGACATTCGGAAGTAAATAAAAAAACGTTATTCATCTTTAAGTAATTCAGGAAAAAGAATATTGGACTCTCCTTTTCATTTCGCTCAGTGTTAATCGGATGCACCCAGTGTCTTCTTTTCTTTTTAGACTCTTCCAAAGGCAACAAAAGCAATGCTTCGTCTTCTGAAGACGAACTATCAAAATACATGTTTCACGTACAAGCTTTTTAGGAAAATGGAACGCAGAATATTTGACCGTGTGCTGTGTGAGTTAGAACTCGCGTAGAACGCAACCGGCAGAACGCTAGGTGAACGCCAGTGAACGCTGAACGCTGAATGCTTAGCTGTCTGCGCGGGCTCTAAATCAATTAATTTTTCGGTGTCAGTCATCTTGCGAGCGAGGCGTTCCAAGAGTTCTTTGTAATTCTGCTAATAGAACGCAAGAGTTCACACTGACCGGCGCGGTATGACTGCCGCTGTGTCTGCGCGACGCTATAGTGGTCAACTACTTACAAAGAACGCGGAACGCTTGCTGTCTGCGCGGGCTCTAAAAAATCAATTATTTTGTATTTTAAGTACCTGGTTGCTATTACCACCGCTTTTCTTCTTGTATTCATGATATAGTGTCAATTCTTAATAATAATAATATCCACACGTAAGATTATTAGTTCTGATTAGCGTGTTTTTTTGTTTTTTAGACCATTTTTTTACCTGCTCACGCCCTCACTGTGCCATCTCAACGCCCCCTAATTTTCTCTGGGGCTTCAAGACTCAAAATTCACAAGGGGGCATTAAGCGCTTTGAGAACCTACGATATAAATGTATCGTAAAATAAATTAAATAGTCAAAATGATGAGTCAATATACAAGAAAATTTATCTTTTTACAAAGATAATGAATTATTGACAAACTTTACATCGATTCAACAAATCACCTGTTAACTTCTCGTGTCCGTTATGTCTCCATTTCAATTTGAATAATATATAAAATCGTGAAACGGTGTCAAGGTTAACTCAAATCGACAAACATAATATTTTATAATATGTAAACAAAACGCGCAGCTTTATTTGACACTCGTAAAGCTGACATAATACACACTGAACACCAGGTTAACGGGCTTCCTCGCTCGCGCCGTTGAAACACGAGATCATGCTTGAGATGACCAAAAAATGCAAATTTTACTTATTTAAGCGTATTTCCTATTTTACGTCGGAATTTTATGGATGTAAATTTATTTAAATTCCGCGCATAACTTGTTTCATTCGTAATAATAATCAAGTTAACGGTTAAAAATAAACTTCGTGTCATGATAACATATTTTGATACGATACAGTTTTTGGAGTGAAAACTTCTTTAGCACCGTTGTGATTTAAAACTCGATGAAACGAAAAATAGGGACACTAAATAGAGACAAACACGTATATCTATGGGATTTAGCCTGCGAGAGTATAAGTTACACTAATTGGTCTCCTCTTTGTGTGGTGCTTCACAGTCTCCCCATTCTTTTCTACCTTAGTTTTCTGAAGGTTTCACTTATACCGCATGTGAATTGCACACTCTGTTTTTTGAAGTGACTTCTTTAGCCCCGTTGTGATTTGAAACTCGATGAAACGGAAACGGCGGGCCAAATATAGGCAAACACGTATATCCGATTTACATTATTATTTATTATTTATTTTTTGTTTTATTTATTTTAATTTTTTATATTTATTTATAGTATTTATGGGGATTTGATTTAATAATTTTTTATGTTATTTAATTTAATTGTATTTTAATAAATTTTTTTGTTTTATTTTCTGTTTTATACTTTATATTGGAGGCACTGTTGAAAAATGCATTCCAGGAATTGTAGTTGAGCAGTTTCATCAATCAATAGAATCAATGATAAAAGAACACAATGTACTCGTAAATTGTAAAAAAATATTTTTTTTTACATGAATACCGCACAAGAGTCCCAACTGCTCCCGTCTGGGGCCAGTGGGACTATGGCATCCCCAATTGGGGTATGTTGTGAGGCAGTGGGGAGGAGAAGGAGATAGGGAAGAGGAAGGTGGGGAAGTACCTGGCTATTCAGATCTGGTCACCAAACACGGCAGAAGCCATTTCAAGCAACATTTCAATTCTGAATGGTGGTCTTACACCAGGGCGATACTGAGAGTATCTTCCACTCTGGAACGTGCCGTAAATATATACTATTGATAGACAAACGTTTTTATTTTTTATTATTATTAATGAGATAGTCTAATTTGTTTCCTCTTTGTGCGGTGCTTCGTAGCCTATCGGCTTCCTCTTTTTGCAGTACTTCTCAGAATATAAGTTTTAAACTAGGTTTTATATTTAATAAACCTCTTTTTAACTTGCACTCTGGCGAAATGCGTGTTTTGGAAAAACAACTAGACTTTGGCTTATTTTTAAGCCTACTGAGGTAGAACGGTTTTATTGAATATTTTTTGTAGCAAAACTGGCAAAATATATGTATATTTGGTAACCGACGAGTTCATCGAAAATCAATTCATCGAAAGCAAATTCATCGAAAACGAGTACATCGAAAATCAATTCATCGAAAATCAATTCATCGAATGATCAATTCATCGAATCGCCAATTCATCGAAAAACATTTTTTTTGTAGATATTAGAACTGTCAAAATTAAATACCCAAAAAGGTCTGTTTAACTGAGTTAAATGTGTTTAGCAACTGTCAGTTTCACAGTGACAATGTAAAATTTATAGGTTATCTCTTCGATTTCCGATTGTCTGATACTGCAAAAAAGGGATATCTAAGGAACGGTGACCAGACAACACATAATGAAACCAACTCATAAACAACTCAAAAAAGGTCATTAAGAGTGTTGATAAAAAAATATTTAAAAATTGGTTAAATAGGTTAAGTTAGGTTAGGTTAGGTTAGTTTAGGTTGACCAATGCTTTTTTAGTGTCTCGGTCCGCTCGGCATTTCTCTCAAATATCAACCAAATATATTTTTTCGATGAATTGGCAATTCGATGAATTGATCATTCGATGAATTGGTTTTCGATGAACTCGTTTTCGATGAATTTGCTTTCGATGAATTGATTTTCGATGAATTGATTTTCGATGAATTCGTTTTCGATGAACTCGTCGTGAACCGTATATTTCGTACAGGTGAGCCAATAGCGGCTTTTGAGAAAAGGTTAAATTATTGTAAAATATATTTTTTTCAAGCTGGGCTGTCTCAAGTTTCTCCCAATATTTACAACAAATAATTAAAAACACGTTACGAATCTTAAATACACAGAGTTAAATTCGTTTAAAAAGAATTATTTTATTCACAACTCAACTCTGTAACGAATTGAGGACACACGGCAAGTTGTTTTCTCCTTGATAAGGTTTCTATGGCTCCCTTTATCACTAGGCGAATGAGAGAGAAAGTCAAATAAATGACTTATCCAATAATTCCACCTACCATGAGATTAAAAAACATAAAAAAATCCTCTTAGGTCTTTAAATTTATGACCACTGCATGATGAGTGAAGGTGTTTAAAATTAGTAGATATTTGTGAATTTAAAAAAAAACTTGAGTTCAGTTCACACGCAAACATACAAACTACATACTTTGAGAGAATGAGACGAATGCAGAGTATCAGGAGGAAGATAATAAAAGGGTTTATTTATTACAATATAGTTACCATGTTTAAAAAACTTGAGTTCAGTTCACACGCAAACATACAAACTACATACTTTGAGAGAATGAGACGAATGCAGAGTATCAGGAGGAAGATAATAAAAGGGTTTATTTATTACAATATAGTTACCATGTTTAAAAAACTTGAGTTCAGTTCACACGCAAACATACAAACTACATACTTTGAGAGAATGAGACGATGCAGAGTATCAGGAGGAAGATAATTAAAGGGTTTATTTATTACAATATAGTTACCATGTTTAAAAATTGTTTTACATTTTATTCTACGAAGCACCGCACACACCGCAGGAGGCCGATAAGCTACGAAGCACCGAGAAAGAGGACTCTGATTAGTATATCTCATTCTCTCGCAGGCTAAATCCTATAGATATAATATGTGTCTGTCTCTTTTTAGTGTCACTCGTTTCCGCATCACAACGGTGCTAATGCACTTCGAAAACAGAGTGTAAAATTCGCACGCGGTAGAAGTTAACTAAAGTAGACAAGAAAGGGGATGCTACGAAGCACCAAACAAAGAGGAGACCGATTAAACTATCTCATTCTCTCACAGGATAAATCCTTTAGTGTTTGTCTCTTTTTAGTGTTGCTATTTTTCGTTTCATCGAATTTAAATCACAATGGTGCTAAAGAAGTTTTCACAACAATAGATGGAGTAGAATCCATACTATAGTTTTTATTAACAATATGTTTCCTGACAATCCCTAACTACTTCAATTTATTTCCCGTTATACTCATGCGATAAAGAATTAAGAACCAAATCGTAAAACCGTACGTTGACTTATTTAGAATTGTTCTTCGTTTTATATTTTGACTACATATTCTATTTTATTTTTAGGGAAATCTACAGTTTATAAAGTGGTTGGTTTGTACATACACGTACAATTTACTTAACTGAGATACAACAAATCGGAGTGCGCGATTCACAGGCGGTAGAAGTGAAACCCCCAAAAAACTAAAGTAGTCAAGAGTGGGGAGACTACAAGCACTTTTTTTATCAAGGTGAAGGATGATATATTCCATACTTTTATCGTCGAATACTAGTGCACCTTTTCCTATACATTTAGTCATCTTATCAGTATTGTTTATCTTACGATATCCTACGAAGCATCGCACAAAGATGAGACCGATTATTCTATCTCATTCTCTCGTAGGCTAAATCCCGTAGATACATATATGTGATTATCTCGTTTTAGTGTCGCTTTTTTCACCGATTTTCAAATCACAACAGTGCTAATGAAGTTTTCACTTCAAAAATTTTAAGACGTAAAAAATAAATAAAAAGCAATTCCATATTATTATATTAATAATTCAATAAACTATCTTCTAGTCAGATAGGTAAGCTACCTTAGAAATTGTTAGGAAGTCAAACATTATTAGTTGTAATAATAATTTATGCTAATACTTCTGACAACAGACGTCTTGATATAGCAATTTAACGCTGTCTGACATCATTTTAATTCGATCAAAAACAAATTAAGAATCCTATAAGGATGTGGCGTTTAGCAAATATGTTGAAAGGGAAAATGGTAGAAAGTAACAAAAGAATCACGGTAAAATGATTCATAAATGTATTTGTCATTTCTTAAGGATACGTTTTTGCAACGAAAACCAATAAAAAGAAATTTCTCTTTATGGTGCAATGTGCAATACATTAATCGGTGTAAAAGTGGTAAAATGATTTGGCAATGGTGACAAGTCTTCCAACATTATAGGTAGTGATAATGGGTTTAAAGTCGTTGTGTTCATTTGCAGATAATACGGGTATAATAGATACACATATACATCTACCTAAAGACTTTATTTTATGACTTAATCATTTTCATCATAAAACGTTAGAATATGTGTTTATTTTATGCAGGTCGGCAGCGATGGCGATTGGCGCTTCATAAATAATCTCATATATTTGTTTTAAATACGTTAATTAACAGAGATTAGGTATTTAAAGTAAAACCAGGCAGAGGTCGTATGCTATCGTTCCTTCTTATGATATTGATGGGTGACATTGACGATTTTTGTCTTTAATTGGTGGAACCTTTACGATACAATATATATTTATATTAATAACGTAGGATAAATTAGTACCTAGTTGAAAATGTATGTCTAAGAAATAACTATGAACAACACAGTTACATAAAAGTGAATCGGAATAAGATTTAATTATAAAAAAAAAAACAAATAATAAACAAAAAATCCGTAAGTAACATTTTCACAAAAAGAAAAGAGTAGTATCAGTGGCGTTTCGTGAGTTTTCAGAGAGCTAGAACGCTAAGATTGAAAAATATGACGTTATTGACGTTGTAGCTGATAAACGATTTTTTTATTTTTATTTCAACTTTTTGTGTAAAGATCTTTCGGTATTTGACTGCGGCGCATCCTTTGACTGAAATAATCCTGAAGATCTTCATACAAAGAGTTGAAATTTGAAAAAAAATAAATTTTTTTTTCAGCTACAACAACATCAATAACGTCATATTTTTCAATCTTAGTGTTCTAGATCACTGAAAACTCATCGACCGCCACTGGTATGTTTTATTTTTTCTGTAGTGTTTTAAAAATTTTCTACATGGTAAATAGGGTAGTGAACTTAACATTTCATTACGTGACATTTGAATTCGAATTATTTATTACAAATAAAAAAATTAGTTTCACGGACAGGAACTTTTATATTTTATAACCATAATGTCATATAATTTTTTTCGTTAAAATCATTAACGATTAAGTTTGTAATTAATGTTAAATGTCTACATTATCCCGTGCTAATTTTACTACCATTGTGTGCGTTTCTTGAAATAAAAATTTAGTTAGAAATGAAATATTTTTTATTTTATTTTTTTGTAACCAGCAATAGAGAATTCCAGTCCAATTTAAATTTTTTTTTTTTATAAATAATGATCTTCTGACATAAATAACTGCATTTTTTTAGAGTTTGTTTAAATAGTTAAAATAATTGTCTAAGTTTTAATTTTTCAAGATCCCCCGAAAATCATCGTACGTGTGACGTCATCACTCCTGAAAAGTTTTTCAACAGGTGTTCATTTTGTATGAGAGTTATACGGAAGAAAGTATGGTACTATTCGATAAGTTAAAACATTATTTAGGTGGAATTATTTATTTATTATATTGTATTTATTATATTTTTCAATATTATTACGGGAGAGTGGTATGGAAATTGATTGAAATCATTATTTTTTTAGCTTTTGAAATCAATATTATCTCAAACGAAGCATCACCTGCACACTGCACAGTTGTAGGCAAATAAGATACAGCGCCGATCAGCTGATCAATGATGGCCATTTTGATTTCGAAGTTCGCAGTAGAAGTGAGTCGTTCGCGAACGAGTCGGCTCAGTGACCCGGATCTTCATACGGATCCGTAAGATAATTAAGATTTGTGAGCATGCTCATTCGACTTCAAATGAGCATGCTAAGTTAATCCAGTCGTTCAATAGGCCACTTGCATCACTTTTTTTAAAATTTTTTCCGGTTTAGGCAAATATTCTAAGACATTCTGTATTTTTTTTTTTTAATCGTATTTTTGAAACCCTGGCGATTTTTTGAAAATTTAAATCCGAAAAATCAGACCATTTTTTATAAACCGGAAAGACGGGACATAATTTTATAGGTGCGAAAAAACGATAATTACATAGCCGAAAATCATTTAAAAAAATAACGTTTTCCACATAAATAACACAGGAGAATAACGAGGCATTCCAAAAATATAAAATCTCATAAATATTTTTTTCCTTGATCCATCTTATTGATCATAAATCAAAGTGATGCCATATAAAAAAAAAATAAGTGTGGAATTTTATAAAAATGATAGGAACATTTTCGGCGACGGGACATTTTCATGTAGTGACGTCACAAGCCCAAATAATGGGTTTATTTCTTTAAAAAAAAAAAAACTGCATTTCTAAAAATTTTGACTAACATTTTCGTAATCTTAGTAAAAAAATCTATCCACACGATTTTTTCCAAGTCGTTATGAGGTCCATGCAAGTGGCCTATTGAGCTGGTTCACTAAACCGGATCTTTTCATTGAACGAGACCTAGTGAAGCGGCTCGTTCAACTGAGCCTCTTTGCCCGTCTCTTGGTAGCATTATGATTCAGTTTCAGTGCCGGCAACCCGGGCGTTTATTTATTTTTCATTTGATATAGCATATTATACAATTTTTTATTATACAATTTTTCATGATATAGCATATTATACAATTTTTTCATACAGTTTAAAGTTTTTCAATATTTTAAATAATAGAGATAAACTAATAGAGATACCTCTATTTTTGATACTGAATTATTTAGGCTTAAATTATGTTTCAATAAACACAACACCTAAATCTCTGTAAACAGTATGAAATAACGAATAACATTAAATGTTGTTAATACCGATGGCATGTGTCATACTTACATTTCAATACAATGACTGGTGAGGCGTGACGTCAGCACTAACCATTCAATAATACCAACTTTACAGTGTGTTTTAACGAGACGTTTAAAAATGCACTTTTTAATATTAAAAAAAAACTCCACGTTTAATATTATGAAATATAACTTATATATTCAGAATCAGCGTTCATTGGTCTGTATGAACATATTTTTTAAAGCCATAATATTTTTCACTGGAGTTCCTTATTCCAAAGTAATAAATACTACTATTCGAAAGAAAGATACGCCCGTGAATTGTTTATATAGGAATATGATTAAAGACATTCTGGGATCTTCTGTCTTTTTCGTTTTCGTACAAGACGTGTGAGAAGGAAGATTTTTATGAACGGCTTTTAGGACGATCGTCGATAACCTGTATACTATCTATCCTCGGGACTAGCATACAGTTAGTACGTACCATTTACCAACATATCCTATTAGTTGTCATTTTAAACAAATTTCAAATTAGGTAGAAACTACATGGCATGTAATGGATATTTCAAAGCTTACGGGATCAATACTTTTGAGTTGGCTAAGAAATTTAATTCTCACCGATTGACAGTTTTTTTTTTACTGGGTCAAACAAGCAAACAGACATAAATTCAATATGTTCTGCAATAAAGGAATTAGGTACCCTTATATCAAATGTAACTTGATTGGTTCAAAATGTGTTCTTTCTTTTTTCGGTACTTTTAATATTAATTTAGAACTGTTTATTTAAAAAAAATAATTAAAAAATCGAGTGCAGTTCACACGCGGTAGAAGTGAAACTTTCACCCACACAATCTCAACCAATAGGAGCCCGTACGTTCGAAGGCACCGTGCGTAGTTAAGGTTTCATTCTATCTCATTCGCTCGTAGGCTAAATCCTATAGATGTATTCGTTTGTCTCCTTATATTTGATCTTGAAATATAAGAAGATTGGCTGCCGGTAGTTTTTACTGGGTGGGACTGTACTTCCTGGTGTGACCGATATTTTAAACCAATACTACTGCACACCTTAAAAAATCAATTAAATGAACGAATTCTTACCGTATTCAAATTATATTGTTAACCAATACTTCTGTACACCTCCGAAAAATCAACTAAATTCCGTATTCAAACTGGGCTCATTAGACCGCAGTTCTACCGACAGTCGGGCGGACATCATAGCATATCTCCTTATATTTCAATATCTTAAGTCGCTATTTTTCGTTTCTTCGAATTTTAAATCACAACGGTTCCAAAGAAGCTTTCATTTCAAAAAGTAAAAATTATTTTATAATTATAAAGAAACTCTCTTGAATTAAGGTTTTCATTCGTAGTTGTAAATTACCGTCCACGAATAATTTATGTTTCACGATCAGGAATAATACATTATATTAAATTCTTTCTTCATTTATAGGTTAAAAATTCGGTCAAGGATAATAATAATAATAATATTTGGATGATTTATATAGCGCCGTTTTTGTGAAAAATCACCTCAAGGGCGCTTCAAAGGATGTTTCAAATCAATGAATTTTACTTCTGTGATCTTTTTTATTTTATTTTATTTTTTTTTTTATTAGAGATAATATATTACAAAATTATTACATAAAATTTATAATACATTACTCCCAATGAGTTTAATAAAACTCATTTTGGGAAGGACAACATTATACATCTAAAGGAAAATTATTTTTACATAAGAACACGGAAATCAATGAACAATACATAGATTTTTAAATGGACTAGACACACTTGATACAGGTAATTGAAGAATATACAAGAGTTACAAAGGAAGACAGATAAATTCGTCACTGGTTAATAAAGTTGCTGAGAAAATATCCTTTTAGAGCCTTTGCCAATATTTTTTTGTTTGATTCTGGTAGTTTTAGGACATTAGGTAATGCGTTGTATTGCGTATGTGCGATGTATTGTAAGGAGTTAATTCCAAATTTAGTTGTGTGTGTAGATGACGATAGGTGTATTTGATTTTGTGATCGTGTTTTGTGCTGGTGTATATCGGAATTAAAGGCTGGTTTAGTGGTGGTGTGTGACGAGTGTTGAATTATTTGTAGGATGGCAGTGGTGATGCTATATTTTGGCAGAATGGTAAAGGGAAGAATTTGTGTCAGTGAGTATATGTCTTTGACATGCGTATCCCATGGTAGATGGTATATATTTCTTATGGCTCTATTTTGGATTACTTGTATTTCAGATATTTGTTTCTTAGTAATGGTGCCCCAGATACTAACCAGATAACTTAGGTGAGAGTGGATCAAAGCATAATATGTGGCACGCAGTAAAGCTGTGGGGAGCACATCTTGAAGTCGATAGAGTACACCAGTTATCGGGGAAATTTTGGATTTAACATATTCAACATGGGAGTTCCACGATAGGTTTGAATCTATGAATAACCCTAAATATTTCGTTACTTGTACATTTTGGAGCTTTTCATTTCCAAGAGTAATATTCATTGTCATATAATCTTTTTTCCCGAAAGTGAGATAGTGAGTTTTTTTGACATTGAGGATTAATTTATTTATCCGCAACCATTTAGCTAGCTTTGCGAGATCTTTATTCATTAGAGATTCAAGTTCCCTCAGATTTTTACAACGATAATAAATCACAGTATCATCAGCGTAAAGTTGAAGTTTTCCCAAGATGCCGCATTTAGTTATATCATTGATATATAGTAAGAAAAGTAGGGGTCCTAGAATCGAGCCCTGTGGCACTCCACATGTGATTTTTCCAAAGCCGCTTAGGTTCCCTTCGATGTCGACAAGACAATATCTATCAGATAGGTAACTTCGGAGGAGCTTTAAAGATTTTCCGACTATACCCAAATGTTCCATTTTTTGTAGGAGTATTTCATGATCTACTGTATCAAAGGCTTTTTTTAGATCTATAAAAATAGCTGCTACATATTCGCCCTGGTCTATGTATTGCTGAATGTTCGAGATGAAATCGAAGGTGGCACATTGGGTACTGGAGTTTTTTCGAAAGCCATATTGCTGTGGTGTTAGGATATTGTTGTTAGAGATGTATTTTAGAAGTCTATCCTTGATAATAGTCTCGAACACCTTTGAAAATACTGATAAAACCGATATTGGGCGATAGTTAGAAATACATTTTTTGCAGCCTTCTTTATAAATTGGTATAATTTTTGCTAGCTTTAATTGATTTGGGAATACTCCCGAGCCTATGGAGGAATTGATAAGTTGCGCTAGGTGCTCAGCTAGTTCTTCTTTACAGGTTTTAAGGATGTACGGGGTTACTCCATCGATACCTGCCGCTGCATTCGACCTAAGTTTCGAGATGATCTTTAATACCTCAGCCTTATTTGTCCTAGCCATATATAAGGATTGACTTGCCTTTGCTTCTACATATATAGTATTACAGTCATCCGGGAATGATGGAATGGCAGCTGCCAACTTTTCTCCAACTGATAAGAAAAATTCATTAAATGCTGAAGCTATTTCACTGGGTCCCCTAAGCTCACAATTATTTACGATGAGAGATCGATGGTGTTGGAGGGTTTATGTGCACGGTTAGATAAAATTGAGTTAATGGTTTTCCAAGTTTTTCTAGGGTTATTCAGGTTTTGTTGAAGGCTATTGGCATAATATTTGTTTTTCAAACTTCTCCTATAATTAGTTATTAAGTTTCTCAGTTTATTTTTATGGACTACAAGAGACATATTTCCTGGGTCTTGTTTCCACTGCTTGTGAAGCTGGTTTCTTTCTTTGATCAGCGAATTCAGTTTAGAATCGAACCACGGTGTATTTAAATGTTGTCGATTAGCTATTTTCACTTTAGGTGTCGTTTTACCTGCTTCTATTGCATTTTTGACATAATCGTTAAAATCTTTATAATTGTCTTCTTGTTTGGTTGAGTTGATGGTAAATTTGTTAGCTGCAAGATAAGATTTTACTGCCATATTGTTGATGATAGGTTTTGTAAGGCGTGGCTTGTTCCTATTATTAGACCATTTTTTTAGGTTATTCTTGAAATCAATAATAAGAATGTTATGGTCACTAAGTGAGTCATCTATGTTCGATATGGTAATTGGAATGTTTAGTCTATTTGATATGATGTGATCTATGAGGGTGCTGCTTGTGTTAGTGACTCTAGTGGGAAATGATTTGTTTTGTATTGAGAAATTGTATGTTTCTAAGGTGTTGAGGTAATTTAAAGAAGAGGATGTGTTTATGGTAGTGTCAATATTAAAGTCTCCGAGTATTAATGTATCTTGTCTGCTTTTGTCTAGTATTTTTTCCAAATGTGTCAGGAAATCATGTATATTAGGGTTGGGTTTCCGATAGATGGCATAAATGTTAACCGGTTTCCTATCCTTGCTACATACACTTATACCTAAAAATGAATTTTCGTTGGAAAATTTATCAATGATGGAGAACTTCATAGAATCCAGTACATATATGGCTACACCACCTCCTGCCTCCTTGGGGCGAGAAGCAAACGCACAATTGTAGCCTTTTAATCCAAAAAACTTTTCTTCTCCAACATCTAGCCATGTTTCAGTGATGACAAGGACATGAACAATATCGCGTAATCCTCTGAGTTTTTCTTCAATTTCATCAAGTTTGTTCCGGATGCTTCTCGCGTTCATGTACATTATTCGAAGACAGCTATTCACAGGAGTATACTCATCGATAGTTAAGCACTTGCGTTCGTGTCTATTACACTCCATAGTCTATTGTAGTGAGGTCTTTCTTGAGGGCAGCTATGTAGGCCGGGCAGTTGTCCCTGTCTCCAGTTGAGTGATCAGCAGGTTTTCCAAATCTGGTGCATGTTGCGCAAACTGGTTTGGTGGTGGAATTTGGGCAAGCCTCACCGGTGTGATTCTGTTGGGCACAGTGTCCACATGTTGGTTTGGTATCTCTACAATATTTGTAAGAGTGACCAATCATATGACATTTAGCACAGACAGTAAGGCCAATGAAGTCTCTGACGCGGCAAACAGTCCAGCATACAAATACCTTCTCTTGTTCGACTAGAAATTTACGCACGGTAGCGGGTACTGCATAAATTCGATGACAGGTGTTTCCTGTTCGAGCACCAACCAAGTGACTCAATGTACAGGACGCAATGGTTCCTTCAATGTCGTCAATGTTGGGAACACCAGTTAGTGCCATTCTTAAAAATTCTTCATCAGCCAGGTCTCGGGGAACATTAAAGAAAATTATTCTCGGTAGTCGCTTAGTTGGTAGTCGGGCCTTAAGTTTGCTCGAGTTGTCGAAACAGGGTGCATTCAGTAATTTTTGCTGTTCGCCCGCGGTTGCCGTGTTTATTAAAATACCTTTATTTCTAATTTTTTTTATTCCCGTTACCCGAATGCCCAGTTCAGATGGACGAATTATGTCCTCAATGATTTTTTTGGTATGGTCAGAGTCCTTGGCGGCGTCCGCATCCGTTGGAAAAATACAAACGGCAGGTCTTGGTTGCCCAACGCGATGTCCATGTTGCGTGATTGGTGGGGGTTGGTGAGGATCAGTAGGTTGTTTGCGGGCGATGTCAGCAAAGGAGAGGGTAGCCTCCGTTGCCACCGCCACCCTCCTCATTACAGGTCCAAGATCAGATTCCAATAGGATAATTTTTTGCTCTAGGTGGCGATTTTCCCTCTTCTCGTGGCGGATTTTTATTTCTGCCATTCTTAGTTGTGCGGTCACTGTAGCTAAATCAGCACGAATGGTCTCGCGCTCCAATAACAGCTGCGATACGGATCTGAAGACTTCCGATACGTTTTTAGCGATTCTCAGCTGCTGGTCTTTTGAAACCTTAGACTGCTTCTCTGCCAACACGTTTTGTAGAGCTGTCAAATTTGCTTGAGCTTCGTTTAGCACATCTATTCCAGAAGAGCAAGGATATTCTGCTTCAGGTATAATAGGTTCCAAAGGCTCTTGCCGAGTGGAGTCCTCTTCGTCAGAGTCCGACGACATTTTTTTCCACTTAATTTACACCAAAAAGAGAAAAAGAAAAAGAAGACGACTCTTTTCTCGTCAGCTTGATGCAGAACAAAATTTAGAGTATGTTAACACTTTGAAATTTTCAAATATTCCCGCTGATTGTCTTTACAGATAGGATTGATGAAAAACCCCGCGGTGAATCGTCTTTTGTTGATTTATCATAAATTATTTTTAAAATCCCACCGCCACTTGAAATCTATATAGGTATTCTTATAACTTATTTGTTCCGCTACCGATTCGAAGTGTCTTTTCACTGAACGGTTGTATTGTTGTTGGGTTATTTTTAAATTAGGTTTATTTTAAAGGTTTAGAAACGTAATGTTAGATTTTGGATTATTTTTTAACAGATGGTGCTATTTATTATATTCTAGTTGATTTATTAAGAAAAAAAAAAAAAAAAAAAATTATATTTACGATAATAATTGTTTCGGGATCGGTGTGGGATCGAACTGCCGCCCTCGGAACTGCCTGGCGAGAATGATAACCACTCAGCTACTCACGGACATGCTGATACCGTCGTTAATTTTCTTAAGTACGAGTGGGGTTTTGCCGTATTATTACAACGTCGCTAAACTTTAGATTGTACGTGGAGAATATTTATTTTTAATATTTATTTTTAATATTTATTTTTAATATTTATTTTTAATTATTTTTTATAACTGATTTTAGTTGTTCACTTATAGACAATAGACATGAATTGTGTATTTTATTATTTTCACTGAGATATTAGACTGATTTAAATGCACTAAATTATGTATTTCTTTATTGTAAATAATAAGATGGTTTTGGAGAGTGACAGCTTGAGTTCTTCAACTTCTTTTAGGTTTTTATAACTATTTAATAACTTTAAATGTTTTAATACTAACACAGAGACACTGCACTGGCTTAATTGTTAATTTATTGACAGTTTTACTTGGGAATTAGCGGATTTACTTAGTTTTTCAAAAATTTATTGCAGAGCTGTAGATGTTATTGTGCACTGTTGTTGTTGATTTTTCTAAATATTATCTTTATTATCTTTGTGATGATGAAAAAAACGAGGAAGTAAGTAAATTCAGAAAAACATATTTATCCAATTTTAATTTATTCATGATTTATAATGTAGATCTTGAAATAATTTTTTAGATATCTGGGAAATTCACCGCCTACAATATTCACCGACCACAATTCACTACCCATAATATTCACCAATCAATGAGTGAATTTTCCCCGCGGTGTGTTGTGGTGGGTGAATTATTGTGGTCGGTGAATTTTTGAAAGAACCAATCTTCTAAGCTTAGATGAAATATGATATTTCATTGTAATACACGGAATATGTTGACGTCATATTACTATAATTTTATACAATACCATGCAAGAGATGCAACTCCACAGAAGCAGTGAAACTAGAGATTAGCCAACAGTTGTCTAGGAAATGTCGTGGGGATGAAGAAGTAAGAGAGGGTAGAAAAAAAAAATAATGCGAAGAATTTTTGAAAGTAGCTGGCTAATGTGATCTGCAACAGTCTGTGTAGATAAAGCCATCCTAAGCAACGTTTTGAATCTGAACTCTGGTGAACGTATTATTCCATTTAATTTGCTCTCTAGGCATCCATCCTCTGAATCCTGGGTTTTCCACAGAGGTCATCAGCAAAAACCAGTATTCGCAGATATTAAAAATTATTTTAGAGATTCTGTTATAAGTAAGAAAACAAAGTGTTTAAATAGATAAAAACATTTATTTCAACTGGGAAATAATAACGGTAGGTACAACACATAACAATAATAATATAAAAATACAAATAAACATGAACATAACATCCGCGCAATATAACAGCAAGCAGAATACAAACCGTTAAATTGCACGAAGTGGTAACTTTTTACACACAGGTAACTTTTTTAAAGCAGTGACAGTCAAGTCAGTCGTATTTCGTCGAATGGTGTATTATCTAAGGGAGCGCTACATACCTCGGGCTGTCGTATATCCCCAATGCTCGCTACTTAATCCTTGTTTTCCTCGATATATTACAGATATGGGACGCATTAATAATATTTACAATACATATTGTATTTTGTACAACATCTTCACGACAGTCAAGGTCCATACGCTGGTACGACCATACATTTGTTACATCCAATCGCTTTGACAATAATAAGGCGAATATTTATCATAAGGTGAAAAGATTCATAAATCGATGAATAATACTTAGCTATCCTAAAATATAATTAGATTTTCCACGATTTAAAGAGGTCTTCTCACGTAAATCACGAACTTCAACAAAAATTTAAACAGTTTAAAGTAATGACTAAACTTTCGAGTCCCATTTAGATTGACTATATTTTGTAGTCAAAACACGCACTGGATTATTGTCTCGGCCACAAGACCCTCGCGGGGTCCGTGGGCAGCGACTGGGCGGCCTGCTGCGGCGCAGGCACCGCGGGCGCGGGCGCAGGGGCAATCACCCCCTTGGCCTCGGAGCCCTGCGCCTGTCCATCAGCTCTGTCCGCCCATCCGTGGTGGTGATCGTCGTGGTGCTCGTGGTGGTGGTCATGATGGTCGGGAGACGGGAACCACTCGGAAATCCAAACTGGCTTCCAGATCTTTTTCCACGCGGGTAGCCAAATCTCTTTCCATGCTGGTACCCAGATCTGTTTCCAGGCTTCCTTCCATTCCAGCTTCTTGTCAGGAACCCAGATAAGCTTCTTGCTCGGCTTCCAGATCTGCTTCCACGCCTCCTTCCATTCCAGTTTTTTGTCTGGAACCCAGATCAATTTCTTGGATGGTTGCCAAATCTGTTTCCACGCTTCTTTCCATACAAGTTTTTTGTCATCGACCCAAATTTGTTTCTTTTCTGTTCTCCAGGTTTGTTTCCATTCATCCTTCCATGCCAATTTCTTGTCGGTTACCCACACTTGCTTCTTGGCTGGCTTCCAATACTTTTTCCACACGGATTTCCAAACCAGTTTCTTCTTCCACAAATCATGAGAAGTATACTCCCAGCCGTCATGGTCTTTGCCGAGGAACTTTTCTCCTGGAATTCCGACCTTAACCCATTCTGGAATCCAATGCTGTTTCCAAGCGGGAACTTGAATTTCTTTCCATGCGGGAACTTGAACTTCTTTCCAAATCGGAACATGAATCTTTTTCCAATCAGGCACCTGGATTTCTTTCCAAGCAGGAACTTTTATGTGTTTCCAGTCTGGCTTCCAAATCTTTTTCCAGTCGGGTACTTGAATTTCTTTCCATGCTGGCACTTTGATTTCTTTCCAAACTGGTTTCCATATTTTCTTCCAATCTGGAACTTGAATGTCTTTCCAAACAGAAACCTGTGTCGGTACCCAAATAGGCTTATAGATTTTTTTCCAATCTGGCTTCCAGATTTGTTTCTTGGCCGGCTTCCAGATTTTTTTCCAACCTTCTTTCCATGTTAGCTTCTTCTTCCAATAGCCGGGATCGTGGTGTTCGTGATGGTCGTGATGCTCTTCATGATGGTCATGGTGATCGTGGAGATCTCCTCCCGACGGGCCACCGTAGTCGTACCCAACTTTCTTCTCAGCGATTTGGGTTTGCTGCAGTGGCTGTTGTTGATCAACGACTGCTTTCGATGTGATGAGCACGACGTGAAGAATTACCCCTAGGGTAACCTGTAACGAAGAACAGTTTCTTATATATTAAGGAGAAATATTTACAAATGTTAAAACTAAGAAACCAAAACACAACAGATGCGTATTATTCGGCAACACATTCATTCCCTCATTGTGTGTAGGATAATCACCACAACAACAGCGATGATTTAAATCTACTTTTCATGACAACATCGTCCCATACAAGATGATGTATTGTTATTGTAATACCCGCACCACACAGTAATGGGTGTTATACAATCGGCTATATTTTTGCAGATGCTTAGTGGGCGCTTACTCGTATTTGCCAGTTTGTGAAAGCTAGAGGCGCCTGCGCCTTGGAATTACGCAAGTGGACGTGATCGGTCTGTTTATCTTCCTTCGATTGCACAGCTATTCTCCTTGCAGTTTGGAAACTTACTCGTCGACTACTTATTTAAAACTTACTACGACCTACTCAAATTACTCCTTTTGACACCTTTCGCTTTCCAGATGGAAAGTAAATTTCGAGTACGCTAAATTCCTTTCAAGCCAAGAATATAAAGGATTTTTTATGCTATGCCTTTGAATATCAATGTTATTGCAGTCAAGTTCTCGATCACGTGATTTAACGGTTATTACGACGAAGTGATAGTGACTACTTGTAAAACTTTGGTCGAGCAAGTTACGTAGCAAGTAGCAAGGTATGCCGTACTGACAAAACAACTTTCCACGGACACCCATGTATGGTGCCCCTTTGTACGGGACTTGGATCGGGTACAGTTTACCTGCAGCTTGCACTCCAGAGTACAGCGAAACGAATTCATGTTTTGGCACGTTCACTTTTGTATGTTTGTGAAAAGAAATCGCGTCCCCAGAATGTCGTGATAATTAATTGTTCACGAGGGACGAAGCTATTCATAATGCCATTGAACCTGAACGGAAGCGGACTCGGCGAATGTTCTCTTACGTGACCAGTGTAATCGTGTAAGATATTTCAAGAAGATGTATGGCTTCTTAAATTAACTAATTACATGGATATCTCCGCCTCTTAAGCTAATTTACTGGCAGTGACATGGATAAATAATATTATTATTTGAACTGTGCGCAGTAAGCGTTGAAACGAGGTGATTTTGGTGAAATTAGTTGTTACTTATTTTAAAGTCAATGAGAGTTAAGTGTGCCGCTTTGGTTTAGCAGAGTTCCACTAACCGGATGTAAAATTTGACTCAAGCAAATCACTAAATAGTCTTAACTTTGGTTGCAAAGCGATAAAACTAGATTAATGTCCCATTTACATAATATGTGAAGATGGAACAACTTGCACTTGAGAAATACATTTCAGGCGTTGAAACATGTTCATTATTTCGGGTAGCTCTAATGACTCCCATTATCTTTCAAAACAATGAAATGTCGCGCAGGTCACAAGACTTTCCGCCAGCGGGGAGCTGCACATCACAGCACAATGCTCGGCGAGAACAGTTCACAGACATTATAAAGTATTTATCCTCTACAAATAGCAAATTAGGCTTTTTATATTAACTTTATTTTCGGTTGATTAAAAAAAAATTGTTGTTTTAAAAACACTTCAATATTTAAAAGATAATACACCAACCAGCAACATAATGGAACTATAATCACTGTATACTGGAAAACACGCTTAAAGGTACATGTTAAATAAAATTAGCGAAAAGAACCCACATAACACAAGTGTGCCCCTATACTGTATAAACATCAAATGCATATTCGCAACGCATCGAGTGAAAGTTTTTCATACCTTCAATTCTTCGATGCATTTTTATTTTAATCAGTGAATAAATTAAAGCAGGATAAATTATGTCATTTACATTTCGAGCAGCAAATACATTTTAAAGAAATCGCAAGTAAATACAAACAAGGAGAAAACACATCGCTATTGAAAATGATATAATACAACAATTAAAGTCAGTGTTAAATCAGAAAAGAAAATAATTTACAGTAATCCTTTTAGGCCATATCCAATTTGCGTTGATTATAGCAATCTGATACAATCCAAGATGATTCACCGAAGACAATATGGTACTAAATTGATGTCAAAAGAAAAAAAGAAAGTATCTAATACGGTGATCTCCGAAAAAATACACGCTCACGAGCCTGAGAATGTTAATGAATTATGTATTCGGAGTACCACGCTGAGCTCGTATACATAATAGATGCCTAAATAATTGCTCACGATTTGGAAGGCGCAATACGACATTGCATATGACTGCTTCATTTAAGATTTCACCTTGTCTTGTTAGTCTAGGTTGATTGATGATAAGTGCGATTCGCGCAAGGCTTTCTTTTGCTGATATTTATATCTCGTTACATAAACATTTCTTTCTAGTAAGAACACACATTTAACATTCTGACAGATGCATGCCCGAGTATGTTATGTTGGACGTTACGATACACATGCAAAAAATAGAGAGATTACACTTTTTATTATATCACGATGTTCATTGAATTTATTTAGATGTGCAAAGGTTATTTCATTTTCACTTAAATCAACTTTTTTACACAGATAACCGAAATCTTCACAAAAGAAGAACTTTGAGAAGTAGAAACTTAAATTTTGAATCATTGATTTCCGGTAGTATATGAAATCAATTTAATCGTATTAAACAAACCACGAATTAATGATAAATGCATAACCAAAACAAATTTAAAGAATCACAATAAAACTAAAACAAACACTGCGAGCCCTGGTCAAACTGCAAACTTGTCGCGGACGACTGAACAAATGTCAGAAATGATATCCGGTTAATGGGAAAATTGATAAAAAAGCGAATCAAAATCATTTCAAGTTGATTGAACTTTTGATAAAAATAGATGCTTTATTTTATGCGGAAGTAGTGGAATTGTTGTAAAGAAAACAAAATGGTGTTATTCAATTGTTGTGAATTATAGATTGAGATCAAATTTAGAAAAAAAGTGATTGAAAGCTTAAAGCTTATTGTGAAGGGGTTGAAATAAAATCCATAACAAATCGATTTGTGTTTTAGAGTTTGTAACTTGAAGAGAATTGAAGTTAACTGAGAGACGAATTTGAATATAGATAAGAAGAGTTAGTTTGTTTGACCGGAGCTGGTAGGTTGGTTTGTTAGATAGTAATGTAGGTTTGTTTGACTGACCAGTGTCAACTTGCTCGCTCCCATGGTGTGAAGCGCGCGGTGCTGCGGTGGCGATGCCTGTGATGTGTAGTCGGTGCGGCGGGCTCTTATAGCGCCGGGCGGCCTTCCCTCCCCAAGGCCGCGCAAGGCTACCTAACTTTCCTCGCGGCCGCGGCCAGCCAGCCAGCAGCCAGCAGCCAGCAGCCAACCATCCTCTCTAACCTGTCCTGTCCTCTCCATAGCATCTGGATGTTCCTAACTGCACTTCCTAAGTGCACTTCCTTGTTTTGGTGCCATCGCGTTGCTCTTCCTTGCCATGTCTAGGTATCCACGATACAATGTAATACCTGCATTTAGTCGAGCTATAAACTAAATGCTTTGTGTTTTTGTCCCTTACTTTTGATTGTACGATGGATGAACTCCGGATAAACCAATCTGACCTTAATAATGTGGCTTAAAATGCTTACTTTTTTTGTACGATAGGACATAAGACAGGTCTCACCTACAATATTCACATCACCAGAAATACAATATGATTTGCTATGATTTCTTGGTTTTGTCACTGTGTGACATTATTATAATTTTTTATTATCACTACATACCACATTCACAATTTGCGTACCGCCGCGCCGCTCCGGGAACATTATATTGTATAACTAATAGAACCTGGCTGATGGAGACCCTTTGTCCTCTCTAGCAGGACTCTCTGGAAATCACCCCCTTGAGAGGGATAAGAGGGGTGGATTCAAACGTCCGTCACTTTTGGACACACTGACCCCCAGATTCACCCCTCACATCTTTTTCCTTCCCGGAATTTCCTCTCCTTCAATTCTTAAAAAAATGCTCCACACAGCATCCCCCAAGATGACATAGGCTCTGAGAGGAATTATTTTCATCAGATCCTCCTGTGTGGAGCCCCTGAGGAAAAGATAGTAAAAAAATGTGTCTTTAAATACATCCTTGTTTTTGGTCAATCCGCAAGGTAGGTCCAGGTTTCTATTTGAATAATTATAAATGGTCACAATTCACAATGGAAGAGTATAAAGATATTCATCCTTTAGACAGTGGGACTTTGGACTGATAGAGTATAGGCCAACATTACCTAGGATAACCTAAAGCTAATGTAGCTTTAAGTACTTCCTTGTTGTATGATCACATCATTTATTTATTTATAACTTCTCACCATACATATGTTCATGATTTTTTTACATACAAAAAAATATTAACCTCACTAGGACCAACAGCCTGTACTGAGGTTAATATTTATAAATTTGAGTGATGATTTTACACACAAAATACTAAAATTCATAACACTACATTCAAAACACAAAAATATTATTATAGAGTAAGAAATAAAAATATCGTATTAGTGACCAGGGTACCTAGCATGGTCGATCGACATAGGTTTTATCAAAAATGTCGGTAAATTGTCATCGCTCCCGAGCACGACTGCAGACCGCTAACGAACAATTAACAGTTTAGGTCAAATAAATTATGAACCCTTAGTCGTTGTGAACTTTTATTTGTTCGTTAGCGGTCTGCAGTCGTGCTCGGGAGCGATGACAAGTTACCGATATTTTCGATAAAACCTATATCGATCGACCATGCTACATACCCAGATGGGTAATTTGAGTATGATTTGTAACAATATAGACCATAAATAAATCTTTAATTTCTATACCCACCAAGAAACAAAGCTAGTTTAAAACAACTAGGGTGACATTCCGATTTTGGCAAATGGAACTCAAATAAAATACTAATTATTTAAAAAAAAACTTACTATTCAAAAAAACAAATATTATTAAAAAAGTAATCTTATTATTTAAAAAAGGACAAGGATGAAAAAATAGTATGCCAATTCTCTGTCAAATATCTGAACATTCTATTTAAATATCATTATTATTATTTAGCGCCCTTGAGGTGATTTTTCATTAAAACGGCGCTATGTAAATTAGTCAAATATTATTATTCGTTCTTAAGGTAAGTCTAGCAATTTAAAAAAAATAAGAGATATGTTATACTTAATGATTCCGAACAGTTTAAATCTTCACTGGTGACGCCATCAATTGCAAAGTACATCATTTCAAGCTGTTGGTTCCCTACCCTCTGCAACCCGCATTTTAAAAAAAAATAATTGATCAATTGCCCCTCCGGCTAAAAGGTTGTGCATCTCTGGTTTAATATATGATTGTCTCAGCCGCAGCCGCGAAATGTCGGTTATCCCAGTAAACTAAAGAACCGCAATAAACTTTAACATAAAACAATAAAAAAATCCCCATAGTACATTATTAAATATATGGTTTACGAACTCGGTGTGTTAGTCGATATTAATCTTGATAGATTCCCTTTCCCTAAGAAAATGGTAGGAGTAAATCACTGGACCATAACACAAATAAATGGTGTAGAGACAATTTCCACGTAATGTACCTACTTTTGCTAAAATATTGGAAAAAGTTGAATGGATTTGACCAAGCCAATTAGCAATAAAAAATGATAGTTGGTGCAATACACTACCTAATTGGAGACCAGATAAAAACGGAACCAGAAGGAAGGTAGCGTAGATAGAGTTTCAAAAGATAAACCCTGACCTAAAAAAATACTGGAGGATGGAAAACTAGAAAGAATGCTGTGAGACAGAGAAAGAAAACATTTATTAAATTCTGACAATAATATAACAAAATAATCTTCCTCGGATTCGGAGGGGTGATTTCGGTTTTTCTTTACGATAAGGAAATTGTAATTAACCTTTAAATTAACGACTTTTTCATTAACCCCGATTCCAGTTCTCTCGGATGACATCTAAAAAGTGTTTAATTAATACGACAATTCTGCTCTCTTTCGAGTAGTGATTAATAATTTTAAGGACAATTCCTTATTTATAAGTAGAACCGGAATCTCCCCCAGAGGTCATTAATTCGAACCCCTTGATTCTTCTCATCTCACCACCATTCAGAATGGGTACATTGCTGGAAATGATTTTAGTGATGTTAACCCTGTCCATGTACGGTATAAATCTTAGGGTTCCAATTCTAAGCCTTTCAACCCGTTCTCCTGCCAATCTTCCACTTCCCTAGTCCCACAACATTTCCCAAACGAGCGTGCCATAGCTCCATTTACATCGGGTGTTTAGGCAACGCCAATTTTTAAGAACATACCTACTTTAATAAGCATAATACAATAAAATTGATCACAAACAAAATAATTAAAACAAAACTAATATTTAAAAAGCCTTCCGGAACATATTAAATCACATATTTCCTTGTGTACTTTTAAAAATATAGTTCAATTATTTGAGTTACGAGTAGTTGAGGCCAACATTTTCTTTTCATCTTTGACATAATAGCATTAATAGCATCACATATTATTTCAATTCGAATACTAACATATAGTCACCCTACATGTTTTCCATACTATAATGAATTGGCTTCCTTCAGTTTAGTAGGAACACTTTTTAAGAAATACAATTCTTAAGAAAAAATAAAGAAACAAGATTGTTCTTTCAATATATTATTTGGACGTATTTTTATTTTTTAGTACTACATTTTTTAACCTCTGCACGTGCACAGGCTTGTCCTAGTGAGGTTAAATGAAATATGAACAATACTGTCATGTGAAAAAACATTATACACTGAAAATATTTTTAATTTAAATAAAAATTATGACAATAATAATGGAACATCTTTAATAATTTGTAATATACAAAAATCAGTTTCTGAAAAAATAAGAAAATATACAGATTTAGGAAATGAGATTAAAAGAATTTGGCATCCTCAGACTATAAAAATATTACCATTTGTTATTTCGGCTACTGGAATTTTACCTAGCTCACTCATTCAAAATTTAGGCATATTAGATTTGTTAAAGATTTTATATATAAAAATGCACAAATCAGTCATTTAAAATACATGTAGGATTACAAAAGATTTTTTAAATGTTTATATTGAGGGATCAGTAGGATTTATAGGTCCAATTAGGAGTTCTACCGAGCCGAACCCTCTGATATGAAAATATCTGGAGTCGGTGAATTATTTTCCCATTTGGTCTCTGGTAGGTTGACATGTTTTTCTTGTATTGTTTTGTATTTATAATACTTATATAGTGCAATTGCATAGCGTGAATTGACTAGATGATCATTTGTGGAAAAATGTGTGAAAAGGGTTAATTTTTTCCTGTGGGGAAGATTTAACCCGGACATAAAATCTGAAGAAAATAAAAAATTCTTAGTTTTTGTTTTTATTAAATGACTAGCTGACCCGACGAACTTCGTACCGCCTCAGAATCAATAGCTGTTGAATTAAATTCAGTTTTTTTATTAAGTTAAAAATTACGCAATGAATCAATTATCAATGCGCAACTGTCCGTGTTTTGTTTTTGTCAGTATCAGAGATGGCGTTGTGTACGGATTTATATTTTTGTGATTTTCTTACTTTTTCAATTACTTACGGGAATTCGGGAGGCGGATACGGGTGCCGCCGCCCCGGGAACCATTTATTGAATAACCAACACCTCTGCCATAGATCACCCCAAGTGGTTCGCAACGTTTGGTGATTTAGCAGGGGTGCCCGGGTTTATGAGGTGACTTATGTCCGGGTCTTGGCAGTTGATGCGCATGCCCACCTGCTGCGTGGCGGGCCCGATCGAGAGAGACTGGTTGAGGGAGGCCTTTTGACCTTTCCAGCCGGACTCTCTCGACCCATTGCCTTGCACCACAGTTGGAGGGATTCATACGTTCGTCACTCCCGGACACACTGACCCACCCCTCATACCTTTTTCCTTCCCAGAACTTTCTATCCTCCCCATTCCTTAAAAAGATCCTCCACACAGCATCTCCTAAGATGACATAGGTCCTGAGAGAAATTATTTTCCTCAGGGCCTCCTGTGTGGAGCTTATGTAAAAAAATGCGTTTCATTTCAGAGATTTATTATAATTATTGTAATATTTAAATAAATGAAGACAATATAAGCGAAACTCAAAATCTGGAAACAGAAAATCAGAAAAATATATTGACACCTCTGGGACTCGAACCCAGGACCTCTTGCTATCCGGGCAAAGAGGTCCTGGGTTCGAGTCCCAGAGGTGTCAATATATTTTTCTGATTTTCTGTTTCCAGATTTTGAGTTTCGCTTATATTGTCTTCATTTATTTAAATATTACAATTTGAGGTTTTACTCATAAAGTTAAAATTAAAAATAAAATATAATTATTGTATTTTTCCTTTGGAGGTGTGCAGACATACGTTCACCATTTGTCTCATTTTCGACTATTGACATTGAGTGTGTAAGAAAAAAGGGCAGCATTATATGATTAAAAACAAATGCACGACAATCAACGCATTGACATTTGACGTTTTTGAATGTTTGGAATTCATGCACAGTTCAATATTATACCCCTCACAATATTGCTGCAGTTCTTTTAAAATAGGAGAATTCGTTCCATACAAAATGTATGGGGAAAATAATTTTCTTTATAACTATTTATTTCGTTAACTTTTGTGATGTTTTAATAGTTATTATCCTATCCGGGGCGGATACAAATCCAAGAAATCAAAGATCATCAAAATCAGCCCAGCCATTCTCGAGTTATAAATAGTGTAGCCAACCCGACTTTGTTATATTATATTAAAGATTATGTTACTCATATTTCTTCTACAATTTATTAAATATTGAATAGCAAGTAATGATTAGCACATTTGACCGGAAAGCGAAAGGTCCTGGGCTCGAGTCCTAGAGGTGCAATATCTTTTTCTGATTTTTCTGTTTCCAGATTTTCGATTAAGTTTCGCTAATTCGTCTTCATTTAATTAAATATCAAGTAAAGTTAGTAAGCAGTGTTTCAAAACCAAAGGTTTTATCAAATTATAATCAAGTAGTATACTTTGTACCCCGGTGAAGATAATTTTATAACTTTTATTAAAAATGGTGATTTAAAGCAACGTATATTGCTTTCAACTAATTTATCGTATTATTGTTTATCTGTCAAAAAATGGTGGTTTAAAGTAAAGTCATTTTTGTAAAAAAATCCCCTGTTTATTTGTCAAAAAGGGTGGTTTAAAACCAAGTGTTTTACTGTAATTTAATTTATGATATTACTGTTTATTTGATAAAAAAAAATCTTTAGAGCAACCGAGAAAGTGTTAAGTTTTAATATTTAGTTTAATATTTAGTGTTAATTGCTAACTAAACATTGTACTAGACCAAATGCACATGATCCCACAATGATTTTAATAACTGTAAGCCTACAATACAAATGTATTGTATACTTTTTAATAAAAAAATTGTAATTCAATTGAGGATATAGTGTGAGTAATTTTATCGAGCCACAGGCTGTTGTAATCGTGGAGAGCGAGTCATTAAAAAAAAGATTATTTACGTACTACCAAGAGCTACTCGAAAATATTATAAATCTACTTCAAAAATCCTGGGTTGGGCAAGCTATAGCATCATGGCGTGACTAAACCCGCATATTATTCTAAAGAGGTGAATAAAAAAGAATTTCTAGTGAAAGAAATTCCTTATTATTATGACATTGTAGAATTGCGAAAAAAGGGGCCAAACAACAAATAGTATTTGAATGGTACAGGGCGGCAAGGGGAACAATCCATCATTTTGTCAAAATAAACTAAATACGCCATTTTGTTCAAAAATTGATTGTTTACTTGATTAATTTTCGATACTGACTAATAAAAGAGTTTTTACCGGTTAAAAGATGGTTTCAATAAAATGGCTACAGGATAAAAAAGGAAACCGTCCAGGCGCTACTGGAAATCAAAAAGGACTGTCCAGTTTACAGTTTGTAAAATGTTTGAGCTACCACCGAACGCATGATGGTATTATTGTTATATGTGTTGTCATATGTGGTAAAAAGTTTAATTATTATTATTATTATTTTTATAATTCCAGATTTAGATTTTTATATTACAAACGTTAAATATAATTTCGATTTTATTTTTTATGTGAATACCTCACAAGAGTCTCAGCTGCTCCCGTCTGGAGCCAGTGAGATTGTAGCATCCCCAATTGGGGTATGTTGTGAGGCCGAAGGTAATGGTGTGGGGAAGGGATGGGGAAGAGGAAGGCGGGGAAGTACCTGCTATTCAGATCTGAACACCAAGCACGGCTAAAGCCATTTCAAGCAACGTTTCAATTCTGAATGGTGGTCGTGTACACTAGGTCCGAATTGAGAATATCAGATCTTCCACTCTTGAACGAGTCGCAAATATACTATACATTATTTTGAAATGAATTATTTGTGAAATACACAAATTAATCAAATAAAATTTATTTGCACACGCCGGGATTCGATCCGGCGACCTTCGGATTGCGAGTCAAGAGCCTTGCCCCTAGTCCACGCCGGTCGTCAATATTTATTATTTTTGAAGAGAAAATTTCTTTAGCACCGTTGTGATTTGAAACCCGATGACACGAAAAAGCGACACTAAAAAGAGACAAACACACACATCCATGGGATTTAGCCTGCCAGAGAATGAGATGGAATAATCGGTCTCCTCTTTGTGAGATGCTTCGTAGCCTCCCCACTCTTGTCTACTTTTTCTAAGGTTTCACTTCTACCGCGTGTGAACTGCACACTTGTATTTTTGTTTCGTTTCTGCTTGTTAGTGCATTGTTCTTAATCTTGCTTATATTTAAATATTAGAAATACCAGCGGAAAATCAACCGGTAAACATAAAGCTTTCTTACTATAACACATTTGTTTTTAATATGTCGTGAAACAGATTCGATTTTGCGCCGCACGGTCCTACGCATCATACGACACGATCTATCTGTGCCATCATTTTATCCAATTTCATAAAAATGCGTGTGTCTGCTCGTGAGTACCACCAAAAGTCAAGAGAATGCAATGTTATCGACAGTGAGTCTATCCGCCGAGTTTCAGTTGGATTGGATGTCGGGAAGTGGGTTTATTTCAAGATTTGCATTAATTCATTCGCGAAAACAAAATCGAAATTCAAAGCGTTAAATTTAAAAAGGGATTAAATTGTCCACAACAATTCCCATTTTTTCCCCACGTATTTCTGACTTTTTCACCATTTTTATTATTATTTTGAAGTAAAATGAATATGTGTATTTTAAGTTTGTTGTTAAATTTTGTCTGCAATAGTATACAATAAGCACACATAAAGTTTAAAAATGCTCTCCTGAACATTTTACATTTATGTTATAAATGATGTGAAAAAACCTACATTATGCTGTTTTTCAGTACCTCTATTCTCGGCAGTGGTAGGCAAATACGATGAAATGCCATACAATGATATCTTGGCATATATTCCTGCATATTATATACATCGTTAGATACTCGTACATAATAATCTGACGCTTATATGACTCTAATCTAAGATTTGTTTCTGATCGTTTCATGTTTTCCTGGGCGTCCCCGACATCTTCTGTACTATATATATTACCAATATTACTGCTACTACTTTCCCCATTCGTCCGTTCATGTAATTCATGTCCCTATCTAAGCGTCCCTTTCGTAATGGTTTTCAATATGCTTACACCGGTCTTGCATTTTAATTCAAGGTGTACTACATACATTCGTAATACGTGGTAAATGGTTTTAGATGCTAGGACTTAGATCATACAACCTGACTATTAAAACAATAACAATCCAGAACCACGAATAGAACATTTCCAATGGAGAGCTATTGGAACTGCCTTTTTAATTTCTGTTATTACTCATTCTATTCAAATGAGAGATGTGATGCGCCTGTCTCACTAGGAACTACTGTTTTGAGAGCAGCCGTTACAACATAAGTAGTTTATAAAAAATACAAATAAAAACACAATATTACGTTTAAAATAAAATACAATAAGCATCGTACCATAAGAAAAGCATAGTTAGTTATGGGTGGAGGCGCAATCTATAACAAAAATATAAATAATATTAAAAGACAATCAACATCGTACCTTAATAAATGCATACTTATAAGCGGAGGCGCAGTTTATAACTAAAATATAACAAAATATTACGTTTAAAATAAAAGACAATCAGCATCGTACCGTAAAAAATGCATACTTATGAGCGGAGGCGCAGTTCATAACAAAAATATAATACAATATTTCGTTTAAAATAAAAGACAATCAGCATTGTACCATAAGAAATGCGTACTTATAAGAGGAGGCGCAGTTCATAACAAAAATAACATAACAACTCAATGGTACGTTTAAAATAAAATAAAAAATTCGTCACTTGTGTTTCGTACAAAACCAAAAATCGAGGCATCAATCACTTTGAAGATGAAAAATCGCTTTTGTGGTTAAAATTTTATTTTAATTAATTTTGACACATAAAAGTTACGATATTTTATTTATTTATTTTATTTTATTTTATCAGGAAAACCAACAGTTACAATTAATAATACTGTTTGATGAAATATGTACAGAAATTTAACCAATAATAGGTTTTCACTGAAGTACGTAAATTATTTAGTGAGTAGGTATAAAGAAAAATCGAGAAAAATAGTTAAATAATGTTATGTGGATGGGATGGTGGAAGGGAGTGGAAAAGGATCGATCCTTTCTGTGTAAATAATGGTATGTATGTGTAAATATTATTTATTCATTTTAGTTTTGAAAACGTAAGGTACTGTGTTAAATAAGTCGAATTCACTGTATGAAATGTTAAAGGCGTGTGAAGCGCGATGAATGAATGTATTTTGTTTAGAGTTAGTGTTGCATTGAGGAATGTTTAATGAGTGGTTTTGTCTGGTTTGTCTGATGGGCACTCTTAGTTGAATTCTTTCTAGTAATTCCGGGCAATCTATCATAGAGGTAGCTATTTTTTGTAAGAATAGTACGTCTGCCAAATTTCTTCGACTTTCCAAAGACGATATCCTGAAGAACGCGGCTGACTCTTCGTGGCTCAGATGAGGACGATAGCTCCGAAAATCAAGGTAACGTAGAAATCGGTTTTGCACTTTCTCTATCCTATCTATGTGACATATCTTGGGGTTCCAGATTTGAGAGGCGTACTCCTGAGAACTGCGTACATACGCAAAATAAAGCATTTTCATGGTTTCTACTTTTTAAAAATCTTTGCAGGTTCTAAGTACAAAGCCTAGTATCTTGGAAGCCTTTGATACCATGAATTCAATGTGACGATCAAATAGTAGTTTCGGGTCTAACACTATTCCCAAGTCCTTGACTTCCGTCATTTTTGTTAGTACTGTACCGTTAAGTGCATAATTAAAAGAAATTGGTTTTTTATTGCGGGTGAAACTGATGGCGCCGCATTTTTTTAACATTTATTTGAAGGTTGTGCTGTGCACAATAAATATTAAGACGATTAAGATCTTCTTGTATGCGGGAACAGTCGTTGGTGCACGTGACAGGGGAAAATATTTTCATGTCGTCTGCGTATAACAAAGTCCTGGAGTGGTGAAAACATTTTCCAATGTCATTAATATATATGTTGAAGAGTAATGGTCCCAATAGTGATCCTTGGGGTACTCCCGACGGTACGGTTACCCAATCTGACTTATAGCCACCGACAACTACTGCTTGGCTGCGGTTTGCTATATAGGACGAGAGCCAACTGAGAAGGTCCCCATGAACGCCAATTTGTGAGAGTTTGATCAATAATATATCATGAATTACTCAATCAAAAGCTTTGCTGTAGTCTGTATATATTGCATCTACGTGTATGCGCTGGTCCATATTTTCTTGTAATAATTCGGTGAACGCCGTTAAGTTTGTGGTTGTAGATTTTCCCCTCAAAAAGCCATGTTGGTTAATATTCAGTGACGATATCAGGGCCGGAAACATCTGGTTGTATACAATTTTTTCGAAAACTTTACTGAAAATACAGAGCTCTGATATTGGTCTATAATTTTCGACGTCAAATTTTTGGCCGTTTTTGAAGATGGGAGTTATAAAGGCTGTTTTCCAGGTGTTTGGCACTATTCCCTCTTTAAGGGAGCGACTAAAAATTATGGATAGTGGTTTAGACAGGCTGCGCGCACATTTGCTTATCAAGAAAGGGGGAATTTTATCTGGGCCTGCACCTTTTTTGGGATCTAGATCTTCAAGGTGTTTCTGTATATGATGCTGATCGGCGTCAATAATATGAATGCTAGCAACACAGGGCTCATTGGGGTTGTCCGGTAGAATCTGGGTGCTTTGAGTATTATTGTTTGTAGACAGAAAGGAAGTATTTAGAGAATAAGTTGCAGATGTCAGACCCATTTTCAGCTTTTTCATCTTTGAGTGTCATGATATTTGGAACACCGTGGGATTTAGACTTGGATTTAATGTAATTCCATACTTTTTTTGGGTTGGAGGATATGTCATGTTCGATTTGAGTTAGGTATTTATTGTGGCATTCCCAATTAAGTTTTTTGTGATGCGATCTTAGTAGAGAAAAAGAGGCATAGTCAGAGGAGTTTTTGTAAGTTTTTAACTTTTTAAAGTATTTTTATTTTTCTTTTGTTAATTTAATGAGGGCTGAATTATACCATGGTGGGTATTTAGAATTCCTACATAGTTTACTCGGAATTTAGGTGTCTATAAGTTGATATAAAAGTGAATAGAATTTTTTTAATGCCGTGTTCATATCACCAACCGAGAGAAGCTCATGCCAGTTTACCTGATCGAGAGATGTATTAATTTACTCGTAATCGCCACGTCTAAAGACGTAAGCCCTTCTACCTAGGCTCCTCCACTAGTGGAATAGGTTCAGAAAATATAACTTCCATGATTAAGGAGGTGTGATGAGAATCTTCTAAAATTAATGGTTCGTCACAAGCATAGACCGTAAGAAGTCATTACATAGGACAAGGTCGAGAAAGTGGCCATTACTATTTGGAATTCCATTATATTGATACAATCCAGAAAAATGCATGCAGTCAATGAATGAGGCGCTAATAGGTGATAAACGATCACTGGATATAAAGGACGTGTTAGTGGGAGACTTACTCCATGAAATTTTGGTGAGGTTGAAGTCACCTAAGATAATAAATTTGTTCGAGGGAAACTGCAACGTAAGTGTAGAAATTTGGGTGAGGAAGCTTTCCATGTTTTCACGATATGTTGGTCCTTTAGGAAGATAAACACAACATATGTGAAGATTTGTGTGTTTAGGTCCTTTGGATTCTAATGTTATCCAGACGTCCTCAGCTTGTGAGTGCCATGCCGGGCGCTCGCGAGCTACCAGCTCACGACGAACAGAGAGTAAGACACCCCCGCCCAAGCGCTGGCCTGTACGAGCATAGTCTCGATCTCGGCGGTGTACGTCGTAGCGATCATCAAATAATTCTTCGTTGCGGATGCCATCAACGAGCCACGATTCAGTCAGAGCGATAACATCATATTCGTTGGACCGAACAGCCGTCAACAACGTATCAGTTTTAGTGCGAAGCCCTCTTACGTTTTGATAATATAAATTCAGAGTCATTTGAGCCGAGTAAATCTATGTTTAAGTGCAGACTTGAAATCGATTTGTATCTGTGCTCGTATTTTATTATTGACGGATTTATGTTTGTTTTTATATAGTTCCCAAATGATTGTACCTAAAATTTACAGAATAAAAGAACGTGTTAGAGTGAAGGGATCCGTAAGGTAGGTACTGGGTATAAGGGGGGGAAAGGTACATTCTAATAAGATGAAATAATATGTAAAATTAAGGTGAAGTTAATTTTAAGAAATACAATCAATTATTATATTATATTATCAAATATCAATCTTATGATTGTTGAACAGACAATATAATTTTTTTAAATTTATTCTTCTTTTTGTGGAATCTCGTTATCAATATATACATGTGTTATTACAATGTTACTAGCGCAGATCTGTGAAAAATAACGGGATATTCTGTATTCTCTAAATTCATCATTTCACATTTTTAAATTATTCATTTTCAGTTTTTCTTCCACTCAATGAGCTAAACCGAATGTTGCATACAACTAAAATAACATTTTTTGAAGTGAAACTTCTATAGCACCGCTGTGATTTGGATTTCGGATGAAATGGAAATGACGATTACTGCACCTGTGACGAATCACCTGCGCTCATTAGCCGTTTTGATTATGATCACACTTTTAAAGACTCCTATTGGTTGAGATATGTCTGCGCTCATTGGTCGCTTTGATTGTGACTTCATATTTCAAGTATTGTTTGAGATTGTTTTGGTAAAGTTTCGCTTCTACCGCGTGTAAACTGTAGGTACTCGAATATTTTCACTATCTCCACCCAGGAAGCCATGTGGAAAAATGTCCCTCAGAGCCTATGTGTTCTTTGGGGCTACGTCATCGTCTCATCAGCTGCATGGAGGGTGTTTTAAAGGAAAGGAAGGAGAGGAAGTTCTGAGAAGGAAAAAAATGTGAGCGGTGTGTAGGAATCTGGGGTCACTGTGTCCAGGAGTGATGGGCGTATGGACCAATCCCTCCCACTGCGGTGCCAGGCGATGGGTCGTGAGAATCTGGCTGGGGAGGTCAAAAGGTCTTCCTCAACATGTCTCTCGCGATCCGGCCCGCAATGCAGTAGGTGGAAAAAAGCATCCACCGCCAAGACCTGGCCAAAACTCACCCCATGAAACCGGGCTCCCCTGCTTAGTCTCCAAACGTAGTGAGTGTTAGTAATCCAATAAATGGTTCCCGGGGCGGCGGTATCCATACCCGCCTCCCAAATTGAGTCATCAATCTCAAACTTCTGCGTCGTTATACCAAGCTTCAAATAATAAAATCAAGTGCAGTTCACACGCGGTGGAAGTGAAACCTTCACCCACACAATTTCAACCAATAGAAGCCTTGAAAAGTGAGCTCATAATCAAAGCGGTTAATGCGCGCAGCTTGACAAAACATGACACTTCGTAGGAACGGTTTCGTAGGTGGTAAGGTTTCATTCTATCTCGTTAACTTGCAGGCTAAATCCTATAGATTTCTGTGTTTGTCTTTTTTTTTAGCGGCACTCATTTCTGTTTCAACGAGTTTCAAATCATAACGGTGCTAAAGAAATTTCACTTCAAAAATATATTTTTTTGTCGGAGCTCGATAAGGGATAGGTGATCAGTTAGCGCAATAATTATTCTCGGAGCACTTAATTAGATAGCTCGGAAAATCTTTACAACAAACCAAACAAACTCTTGTCTTATTTATCTTTTCTATTTGTTCCATGCAATGTTCTTTCTGCTTCGAGCAAACCGAGATCTTACCTTAATAATGTAATACCTTCTTTTGTGAGGCAAGTACAGGGAAAACAAAGGAAAAGTAGAGGAAAATATCTGTTACGTTGAATTAGGATAACAAAGAGAAGAGGAGGTAGGAACTGCGCTGTGGAAGCAATTCTCAGAAGGGTTTACAACTTGGAACAAAATAGATGAGTTTAAAGGTGGTTTTGCGAGTGTAAAGGGTGAGGGGAATAATCGCATAGTTCCATAAAAGTAATATTTCCTACGATTTACACGTTGGATTATAACAAACTGTGTATTTTCGAGAGATTGAATTATAGTATTTTTACAGATCCAGCTTGAAAGTTGACCCCGACAGGTAAAAATTAGGAAAAAATCGGCACGAGAAACTAACTAACTAACTAACTAACCATCACGCCGTTTCCCCGCAGGGGTAGGCAGAGAGGACGGACCGCCAAACATCCCGGTCTTGGCACACATTCCTTGCATCGTTTACATTCATACAACGTCTCATATATTCTCTTCTATTATTCTGACTCTTGACTCAAGTATCTGATTCACTTGGTCGTGCCATGTCTTTCTTGGGCGTCCTCGACTTCTTCTACCATTCACATCTGCGTCATATATTCTCCTTACACTCCTTTCCTCGTTCATTCGCTCTACATGCCCAAACCATCGGAGTGTTCCTTTCTTGATCTTACTCATCACGCTTACATCAGCCTTGCATTATTTGCGGATTTCCACATTTCTCACACGATCATACATGCTTTTACCACACATACGCCTCAGGGATCTCATTTCTACAGCGTTCAGTCTACTTTCATCCTTCCTCTGCCAGTTCCATGCCTCACTGCCATACATCAGGGTAGGTACCAGTACTCCATTATGGACGGCTATTTTCGCGTCTTTGGACAGTTTTTTGTTGGTGCCAATGGCGTTCAGTCCTCCATTAATAGAGTTACCTGCATTCACCCTTCTTTCAATATCTCTATCAGCCTTCCCATCTCTCGTAAACATACTTCCCAAATAAACGAAATCATCCACCTGCTCCAAGTATTCATCATTCACAACTATATTGCATACTGTTTGCGTACTCTCTCTTTCAAACACCATGACTTTAGACTTACTTACATTCATCATTAACTCATTCTTCATACATACTTCGTTCATCCTTGACACGAGAGACTGTAGATCTTCCATACTGTTAGATATCAGCACCGCATCATCAGCATACAACAGGCAACATACTTCCAGATTACTCAATTTCGCGCCCAATCCCATCTCTTTCAATTCTTGCATACAATTATCCATATATAGATTGAATAACCACGGCGATATTACGCAGCCTTGTTTAACACCTTTTGTGATGTCAAACCACCCCGTAAAATCGCCGTTCACCCTAACACATGCAACGCTTCCCTTCGAAAACGCTTTGCAACGCTTCCCTTCCCGAAAATCGGCACGAGACAGCACATTATTCAATTTCTAATTGAAATTGAAAACCTTAAAAACTGACACGATTTTCTAGCAAATTGATTTAAAAAATAAACTCTATTACCAAAATTGTAGTAAAGTTGTCGACCAACAACAGAGCGAATTATTTTCTATGCGCTTCTAAAAGGATCTGTATAGACAAATACCTATGTTTCGAAAGGGATAAGCAATTTCGCCTTAAAATGCGGAAAAAATATTTTCATCCTAGGAGTGGAAGACTTATTTCGAGAAGCGAGGAAACGCGCCGGTTTGCCATTTTTTCGAAAATTATTAATTAAAAAATTAAATTCGTTATTTTCATAACAGACACATAAAAAAGGATGTACTACTTTCGCGTTTTGGACGTTTGGCAGTGAATTTATTGTTTTATATTTGGAGCTTTGGACTGTTTAATTCCCAAGCATTAGTTTAATGTTATAGTTTTTTTAAACTTTTTATTGTGAATATCGCACAGGGGGATGGGGAAGGCGTTTTGAAGCAGGAATGTTGGGTTAGTAATTGGAAGTACCGGGTTATTCAGGACAATGAACATGACTAATGACATTTCTAGCAATGTTTCGATTTTGGTTGGTGGTTTTTCATTCTGACAATTTGTTCATTTTTTTAAAATTAAATCATTTTTCAAAACATCATATTTTTAAAACCCAAAATTTTGCTTTTCAGGCTAAAAGATATTTTAACTCGCTATATGTTATTTTCTCTATAACCGTGTTTATGTTTTTTTTTAAAGTTAGTGTCTTGTACAGATTGTAATAAATATCGTTGTACGAGTGTAATGTTACCCATACGATAAACAAATTTGTAAACTTTCACGCCACCCTAGCGGGGGGGTTACATGCTGAACCCCTACAGCTTTTCTCTGTAGATCAGTGATAATATAGAAAAACTTAGGTCTTTACAGTTTTGAAACAATCGCCCAAAATAATAAGGTTTTTCGTGCGTACTACGCAAGAATATTCCTAAATAGACAATATTTGGTAATTCGATCATAATTGTAGAAAAAATTTCACCCCTTAAAGTTTTCTTTACAAAATAATGTTTGATTTTCCGAAAGACAAAAATCAATAGTATTTAAAGGTTTAACCGAGTATGTTTTGTGTGTCTTTTTATATTTAAGAATGATTATATTGACAACATTTTTTGGTTTGGCCTCGGAGAAATAAAACTGACTCCTGCGGCGCTTTGCTTTTTACGTTGTATGTTTTTTGAAGTGGAACTTCTTTAGCGCCGCTAGTGACTTGAAATTCGGGTGAAACGGAAATGCGTCACAACTCAGTTCTACCCAAATACTCGTTTCTAATATAATGCGGTAAATTCGAACCTAGGCGCGTGCCTTCCGTAGCGTAGTTGGCAAGGTGCCTGACAAGTCTCAGCGGTCATAAAGACAGACATCAAGCGAACGGGGGTTAGAATTCTACGAAAAAAAAAAAAAAACATTTTTATTTTGTGAAATCAATATCCAATCGTCAAACCACTTAAAAAAACAAGCAAAAGAAAAGAAAGCGACATCTAGCTAGTTTCACTTGTACCGCGTGTGAATTAAACACTCTGATTTTTTTAAATTAAAAGGTTGGCCATACAACCGACTGCAAAGTTAACCATGTCAAGCTGTAAATACTCTACCAAAAATGACCATCGAACATATTGGAAATTAATAAATTGGCCCTCCGGCTAAAAAGGTTGATCAGTGCTGTTTTAGATAATATAGTAATCGAAAATTGTTTGAATGGTATTTTTATGACATAAGCAACGACACATTTTCGCTATTTGACAACATTGAAATTTTGAAGGGAAAATTTAGCGAAATCACTCAAAAATGTTTTTTGGTATTATTTTGAATGATAAAATAAAAATGCTACTTTTACTTTCAGCGGCAGAGAGAAAACAATAGTGTGTATTAGAAACATACTCGGCTTCTATTTGTGTTTTATAGAACTGTGGCACGTTTTCCTAAAACAAATAAATTATGCCAATTGAATCGACAGAATCAGGTATTCACGATTGAAACTTTCCATGATGGTAAAGTGCAATCCATTAATATTCATCATTTCAGAACAGTAGTTAGCATTTTGGCTTCTTTGAAAATCGATCCCTGTAATTAAAAACCACGCGATATGTGTTTTCTTTTTTATTCAACGCTGCCAGCTACTAGGGCCTTTTCTCAGGCGTGCGATGAAAATGTTGTATAGTTTTAGCAGTGAACGTTGAAACGAACACAGTACTCAAATGTATGCAGTGCTTGCGTCCAGCATTTCAAAGAAAATTAACATGAAATTAAAAATAACACAATTTAAAAATATTTTTTTTTGCGAACAAAAAAATAAAAAGAATACCCTGTAAAATTTTTAAGTGAAAACTTTTTGATCACTGTTGTGATTTGAAACTCGATGAAACGGAAACGAGCCTCACTAGAAATAGATAAACACATATATCCGTACGATTTAGCCTGTGAGAGAATGAGATGGACCAATCGGTGTCCTCTTTGTGCGGTACTTCGTAGTCTATCAGCCGCCTCTTATTGGCTTATTTTTGGTAATTAAGATTTTTTTTAAATACGTTCATTTGAATTTCGCTTTTATTTTCTTGATTGAATGAATAAAGTGGATTCTTTGAAGTGAAAATTATCCCACATCTAATCGAGCTGAATCTCGGCAAATAGATTCGTTGTCGACGACAATGCATCTCATCAACTTCTGGTGACACTCTTGCACACGCTCACCCACACGCATTTTTCTGCAATTGGATGACATCATATTTATAAATTTACAGCAGTTCACACATAAATTTACATATACGAAATATACGTCGGAACTGTCGAATCGAGATTTAGCTTAGTATCCATGGGGAGGAGGGTTCAATCATCAGTCAAACAATTTTAATTTTTTTTCAAGTTTTAAAAGACATTTGAAAATAAGTGAAAAAATTGTTTTTTCACGGGTGGTGATTTTTGAGATTTAGATCTGGATATTGTGAAACCTGGAAAATGAAGCACTGCATGCCACTTTTACACACGAAAAGGTAAAAAGTCTAAACGGTAAACAGTAAGAATGCACAATTATTATTTCTTGCAATAATATATAGTGATACTATGTAGGTACTAACGAATATTAATAATTTATTATATACATACCCATCAGCATAGGAGAAAAGTATAGAAGGGAGTACTCGTAGAAAAGGGTAGGAGGGAGGAGGGGCAGAAGAGGATCAAAACCTAGAAACCAAATGAGAGCTTGCACAAATTAGAGTACAAATCATGATTCCACTTGCATAAATTCGTTTTTTTAAATTGATTTATTTATTATTCAGCGCCTTTGAGGTGATTTAAGCTCCCTTGTACAATGACGTTACATAAATAAATAGACTCGCCATAGTCTCATATACTCACAATATAATGTGGAAAGTAAGGAACACTCTTTTGTTTTCAGCGATTTTCAGTATAATTTCTTAATTCAAAAGTTTATTCCTGTGTGATAAAGATAGACAATCAAATAATGTGTGTGTATGAATGCAATGAATAAAGGAGCGGGCGGCGTATTGCTTGTCACTTTTTGATGTCAACGTTCGCTGTCTTCTTTTCTTGAGGCCCACTAGAATAAAAGGTCCGGCTGCCTGTCGGAGTTTGATATGTCGAGCTATACAATAAATACAATAAGGCAACGACAGTTTTCAAATGGTGGCGATTGTCATCAATACTTGTTAGAACTACTGATTTATGTGTTTTTTTACCGCAAGCAAGCAAATAAACAGAGTGTTTAGGCTGATCAGTCTACTTTAACAGTGAAGTTTACTTATCAACAGAAATTTGGCTATTGCGCGTCCAGGCCCTTTACTTTAGTAGGACTTGAATTTTCTCTAATGACATGTAAAACCGCGAGCGGGAAACATGAAAATTAATTGTAATATTTATAATAATCGATAATATTAAGTAATTTGCATGTACTTACAAATGAAATGTTATTCATTCGCCTTTACTATTATTTGCCGTGTAATTGAAACATTTTCTCATCACACAGGAGGGCATTTTGACACTTTTTAAAACGCAATTTACTTACTGGTAAGTGCTGGTAAGACGCAACCTTACTCGACGTGTAGCAGTTTAGTACTAAAGTACTAGATATCGAGATCGTTACAATTGTCTTGTTCTTGTCTTCCCACTTTGAGATTTCTACCCCTCGTCTAATAGTATGTAACGTCATAGCCCTTGTAGTGATTTTTCACGAAAATGGCGCTTTATAAATCAGTCAAATATTAAATATTATAATTGGCTCGCCAACAGAACACATCACGCAATTTTTACAGTAATTTGAATTTTAAATATGGTTATATGTAGTAACGATTCTAATTATAGGTGAGCACACAATTCATCTCAACATTCTTTTTGTGACGTTTAGTGATATTTAAAATTACAAGTACATATAGCAAAAAGGATCAAATTATTAGTAAACTAGCAGACCCGGCCACACGTTGCTGTGGCTAACGAAACACAACGCCATTACCCAATCTTTATAAAATCCATACCACCCGCTTGCCAGCTGCCCGCTGCCTGAATTGAATATTTGAATTTATCGACTTTTCTCTACTATAATAAGCATATATTATACATATAAACTAATTAACTCGTCACTAATTATACAATGCTTGCAATGCAACACTGGATATTTGAAAAGGGAAAATCAAATACCTACTTACTCTAGGACATCTATTTTCCAATTTCTTCCATAGAACGAATTTCAAAAGTGACTATAGTACGGCCCGCCAGCCGTTTTAAATCGCACAAAAATATGTTTTCTTTGAATTTCTCGGCTTTTCTCTAATATAATTTACATGTATTATACATATTAACATTCCTCTTCAACCACTCTATCTATTGGTGAAAACCGTATGAAAATCCGTTGCGTAGTTTAAAAGATTAACGCGTACATACATTTTGAGCGACTTCATTTTATACTATGTATAAAATATAAATACATACATGCACATGTACTTATACATATACACACAAATAAATGTATATGCCTCCGTGTGTACACTGTACGTTCATATATACACATGCAGTGGCGGACTAAGGGGGGGGGGGGGGGGGGCGGCCCGCCCCGGGCCCCAGGTACTGGGGGCCCCCCAAACGCCTCCATGTTCCCTTGATCAAATCCTAAACAAGCCTTTAAGGCACCAAGACACCGTAAAATTTTTTTTAACCATTTTCTTATTTAATTTTTTGAAAGATGCACTTGTTAAAAATGCTCACACTATTTTTTTAAAAGAATTTCGAAAAATTGATTTTTAATGTTTTTCAACCTAGTTGACAACATATTAAACAAACTATACATCCGATTTGCATACACCAACTCTTAAACTGATTGAAAATTCAGTGTCTATGGCACCATGCAGGGGAATTTCGGTATCTAAAAAAAGATAAAAATGGCGGACCAGCGAATTTTGTTTTCAATTTTTGGTAATTTTTTGGGATTAGTGTCCATGGCTATTACGAATAATTTTTAGAAAAAAACTTTAGATTCGCCTTAATAACTATAAAAGGAAACTTTTTGCATCACGGCTGGCGGAAAATAAGGCATTTTAATTTTCAATTTCGTTAAATAAAATTTCCCTTCGCGAACCGATACTACGACAGCCCGCCCGCCATTTTGTCACTGTAAACCATTCAAACCCTGGGATGTTTTTTAAAATAAAGATAGTATAACAAGCCCGCTACACAAACCCTGCTAGACAAACCATTCAAAAACGTAGGCTGTTTTTTAATGTAAAGATAACATACACAATCCCGCTAGACAAACCCTGCTATGCCAGACAAACCATTTAAAAACGTAGGCTGTTTTTTAAAGTAAAGATAACATACACAAGCCCGCTAGACAAATTTCATAATTACTTGCCTTATCATATATCCCACAAAGTCGGCTACAATCGTATCTGCTCTTATTTGTATCAGGTTGGGATACCGACATAACAGTGACAAAATGGCAGGCGGGCTGTCGTAGTATCGGTTCGCGAAGAGAAATTTTACTTAACGACATTGAAAATTAAAATGCATTTTTTTCCGCCGGCCGTGATGCAAAAAGTTTCATTTTATAAGGATTAAGGCGAATCTAAAGTTTTTTTCTAAAAATTATTCGTAATAGCCATGGACACTAATCTCAAAAATTTACCCAATTTTTTATGGTTAATTTTCACCTTTCATAAAAATAAAAAAAATAGAAGGGGGCCCTTTATTAAACAATCCCTACGTGGTGTCATAGTCAGATACGGATTAAACATGTTGGGGCCCCTAGGCAAAGCACGTCTCGGGGCCCCTTTACCATAGCCCCTAGTCGATGCGTGCCCCCTAGGCAGTGGCCTAAACTGCTTTGTGGACAATACAGCCCTGTCAGGGCCCCGAGGAAATGCACGTCTCGGACCCATTTACCCTACCCGATGCGGGGCCCCAAGGCAGTTGCCTACACGTCTTATGGATAATACGGCCCTGGCTATAGTGACTGGATTTTCAAAGGCAGTGCCCTATACTGTCTTATGGACAATACGGCTCTACCAGGACGGGCTTAAAAAATTTGGGGCCTCTTTACCCTAGGGGCCCCTACCCGATGCGGGGCACCTAGACAGTTGCCTACACTGCCTGGCAGGGCCAGCTTAAACATTTCGGGACCCTAGGCAATGCATGTCCCGGGGCCCCTTTACCATAGGGGCCCCTTTACCCTAGCCGATGTGAGGCCCCTAGGCAGTGGCCTACACGTGCATAATACGGCCCTGCTAGGGTGGGCTTAAACATGTCGGGGCCCCTAGGCAATGCACGTCTCCAGGGCCCCCTTCCCCTTGGGGCTCCTACCCCATGCGGCGCACCTAGACAGTTGCCTACCCGTCTTATATAAGCAACTGCCTATCGATATCACGGCCCTGGCTATAATGACTGGATTTTCGAAGGCAGTGGCCTACACTGCCTGCCAGGGCTGGCTTAAACATGTCGGGGCCCCTATGCAATGCACGTCTCAGGGCTCCTTTACCCTAGGGGCCTCTACCCGATGCGGGGCCCATAGACAGCCTACACTGCCTTATGGACAATCGGTCTCTGCCAGGGCCGGCTTAAACATGTTGGGGCCCCTAGGCAATGCTCATCTCGGGGCTCCTTTACCCTAAGGGACCCTACCCAATGCGGGGTTTTTCTAATATGTTGTCATCCAGGTTGGAAAACGTAGTAATAAAAACGCGTTCAACGTTTTGCTGAAGGATAATTCAACACACAAACTGTTTAAAACGGTTTCATATAAGATGCTGTTTCTCCGTCAATTTAACGAATTTTCTTACAATATTTGGTGAAAGAAATAAATGCATCTTTTAGAAAATTAATTTTAAAAAGGATTTTTTTTTTGTGTCCTGGGGTCCTAGCATGGTCGATCGATATAGGTTTAATTGAAAATATCGGTAACTTGTCATCGCTCCCGAGCGCGACTGCAGGCCGCTAACGAACAAGCAACAGTTCACAACGACTAAGGGTTCCTAATTTATTTGACGTGAACTGTTATTTCTTCGTTAGTGGCCTGCAGTCGTGCTCGGGAGCGATTTCAAGTTACCGACATTTTCGATAAAACCTATATCGATCGACCATGCTAGGGGGCCTGGTGCTTTAAAATGTGCCTTGTACTTGTCTAAGAGGTGGTTTGGAGTTGGCAGGTCCCATTTAAATATCGTCCCATACAGATAAAAATCTTTCTATTGTCTATACAGTTTTAGTTCCAGTTTCACTTATGTATTGCACTTCGTATTTTTTTACTATCTTAGGCCCTTTGCTAAAGGTTATCTTATAATTACAGATAATAAAGATAGTAATAAAATAGAAAAGTAATTAAAAATAATCAGTGGCGGACTAATGGGGAGGGGAGGGGGGGGGGGGGAGGGGCGGATAGGCGGAAGAGGCAGCCTCTGGTCCCCGGGGGCCTCTTTCAGCAAAACTTTGAATGCGTTTTTCTCGAAACTTTTTTAACTCGTTTTTCAATCTGGTTGACAACATATTAAAAAAAAAACTATAAATCCGCCTGTATGTACTTTTGTCTTAAACTGTTCGAAAATCCAGTGTCTATGGCACCACGTAGGGGAATTCTGAATTTTAAAAAAAAATGTCGAAACACCGATTTTTTTAATTTTCGAGTTTTTATGGAAAATTTTCGGCTTTCATAAAAAAAATTGAAGGGGGCACGAACAGTTTAAGACTTGATGCATGCAAATCAGATGTATAGTTTTTCTAATATGTTGTCAATCAGGTTGAAAAACGTAGTTTTGAGAAAAACGCATTCAAAGTTTTGCTGAAAGACAATTCAACAAACATATTGTTTAAAACGGTTTAATATAAAATGGTATGTATCTCCGTGAATTTTTCGAATTTCCTTAAAACATTTTAAATATAACATTTAAATATTTCCTTATAACATCTTAAATCAAAAAATGCATCTTTTATAAAAGGAAGTAATAAATAAAAGTAATTAAATTTTACAGTACCCCGGTGCCTTAAAACCTTGTTTAGGTTTTGATCAAGGGAACACGGAGGTGTTTGGAGGCCCCCCAGGATCAGAGGCCCGTGTGAACTGTAAAATTTCATCAATTTTTTCTAGAAGGGACGGGGGGGGGGGGGGGGGGGCTCATTCAGCTTTGCCGCCCCGGGCCTCTGACGGGCTTAGTCCGCCACTGCACACATGTACACATATACACACATTATAGAGCCGATGCGTAAGTAGGTGAATGTTACAATAATTACAAAAGTGCTCTAAATGAGGAGATCGTCAGGAATACGCAAGTATGAGTTCCTACTGTGTTTAAAAATATATCCAGTCATCACGAACGCTCTATATATATAAATAAAATTGAATTTATGTTTGCTTGCTTGTTTGTTTATGCTTTATGTATTGCCCGTTTCTTACAAATCTTAATTTTGGATTTCAGGTTGAAATACCCAACGAAAGAGAAAAAATATTTTTGCAATCAAAAGGTACGAGTATCACATAGATATCTAGTACGAAAGGACCTCCTTTATTTTTTTTTAATTTAAATCATAAGTTATAGGCCGTTAAAGGTTTTAATGTTATATGATTTTAGAGGCAACTTGTGCAATTATTTGTGGGTAAATCAAAAACATTTAAAAAAAATAATTTTACTTATATTTCATACATACAGAACGAACTGACAGTGTCAGACCCTTAAGAAGACTTTGGAAAGCTCTACAAAATAATTAGTTGGATTCTAGTGGAACATTCCGGTTTAAATGGGTCGTCATTGACCAGAATTTGTCGTGGAAAATGATCTAGGAATTCCTAGATGCGTTCGAATCCTTTTCAGATTTTCTTGTTTCACATTTTTCGTTTGAGATAGTTAATTAATGAATGAATGATTAAATATTATAATTTGAAATTTACCTCATAAGTTATTCCAAAAATAAAAAAGACAATATTTTCATATTAAATAAAATATATATATATATATATTTTGATTAACAAATTATTTGAAATTATTTAATACAGCTGAATTAAAAAATAAACTTTTTTTAAAACTGTATAGGTACGTTATGGTTCATATTATATTCTTTATTTTACATTTATTTAAGACTAGCTTTTGGCACCGGCTTCGCTAGCATAGCATTAGGGGGGTTTCCACTCTGCCTATTTCACCTTCATTATCCCCACTCCACTCCCCACCCTCGCCCTTCCCCCCCTGCCCCCTCGCCGCCCCCCCCTCATCACCTCAAACCCTCAACCCCTCCTCCCCACCCTCTCGCCCCAACCCCCCACCCCACTCGCCACACCCCTTTACCGCCCCTCCATACCCGTTACATTCATTCACCTATTATAATTTTTTTATAGAAATTTCATAATGCCAGAGCTCCGAGCTATAGCCTACATGTTATTCTGATGTGTGAGCTATATTATTATAAAGTTTCATTAAAATCCATTCAGTAGTTTTTGCGTGAAAAAGTATCAAAAATACATGCATACAAACTTCCGCCTTAATAATATTAGTAGGATAGGATATACATATACTCCCAGGCATTATACAAATAATGCATTTAGTAACAATTATTACAAGCAATAATTGTCAGCCTGAAACACTCATTTACATTGAAAAATCTTCCGAGAAAAGATACTTGCCGCCAACGGGACTTGAACCCGTGTCGTTCCGATTGCCGGTCGAATGCTCTGACCACTGAGCTATGGGGGCTTATCAAATACCTGCCAAATAATTCAATATAGACTAGTGTTTCATTCAACAATTAATGCTTGTTATATTTTTTCCCACCTGAAAACAACCAACTTTATTTTTGCGAGAAAGACATTGTTAGTGTTAAATCCCTCGCTAGGTGGCGTCGAGACAAATTATGTCTGCATTTATTGGGGAAATACTTAAGTCCCGTTGGCGGCAAGTATCTTTTCTCGGAAGATTTTTCAATGTAAATGAGTGTTTCAGGCTGACAATTATTGCTTGTAATAATTGTTATCTACCCTTTGTGCTATGCAAAAAAATCTTGTCTAAACGTTAGTTTATAAATTAAAAAATAATAATTAATGTTTAACAAGTTTAAGTATTTCCCCAATAAATGCAGACATAATTTGTCTCGACGCCACCTAGCGAGGGATTTAATACTAACAATGTCTTTCTCGCAAAAATAAAGTTGGTTGTTTTCAGGTGGGAAAAAATATAACAAGCAGTAATTGTTGAATGAAACACTAGTATATATTGAATTATTTGGCGGGTATTTGATAAGCCCCCATAGCTCAGTGGTCAGAGCATTCGACCGGCAATCGGAAAAACACGGGTTCAAGTCCCGTTGGCGGTAAGTATCTTTTCTCGGAAGATTTTTCAATGTAAATGAGTGTTTCAGGCTGACAATTATTGCTTGTAATAATTGTTACCCTTTGTGCTATGCATAAAAATCTCGTCTATACGTTAGTTTATAAATTAAAAAATAATAATTAATGCATTTAGTTTGATGATATTTTTGTAAATATTGTTTGTGTTTCTAATAAATAAAATAGTCACATGTGAACGTTTCGCTTTTACGATTTCTTCTTGTCAATAAACAGCACGCTCGTGGAATGATTTGCCGGCCTCTGTATTTCCTCCCTCTTTCAAGTTCACATATACATAGAACGTAAAAAGGAAGGATCCTTTCCTCAAAACCACATCTCCATAAGGAAAATATTTCCCTCGGAGCCTTCCGAGTAGAGATATTATATTTGCAAATAATTGTTAATATATAATATGATGTGAGTGTTGTTGTATCCATCAGTTTATATTATCAGGCTTTAGGTTTAGAACAGTGGAGTAACAGAATCTAGGCATTCTGGGAACCAGTAGAATGCCCGGGTTTAACAACTAGGGTTCGAATTATCGGTTTTCGCCGCTGCTTCTGACCTATTTTCATTTTAGTATCGGATTCATTCGTCCCTTTAACTCCAAAGGCTTTGCATAGCCGACTAAGATTATTCCAACATGTCGCTATATTATTTATAACAGAAAAACTTTTACTCAATTTTGTACATAATTATGATCACTTTTCAGGCAGATAAATAGGGTTAATTAATGTAATTAAAAATGGTGTAAAACTTTGAGAAAGACAATAAAATTCTAAAAGTTTTCACTGCTATCCATCTCCTTTCCCTCCCCACTACCTCCAGCCCCACAGTATACCAATTAGGAATACCATAGTCTTACTGGGCTTTACACTTGGGAGTAGTTGGGAATGTTGTGCGGTATTGATGTAATTACCAATTAATCTGACTAATTACCAATAAAATAGTGTTATTTTGGTAGATCTTTTCTTTTTGAAGTAAAACTTCTTTACGCACGCTTGACTTGGGGAGTAAGCTGGTGAATGCGTAGAAAAAACGAGGCGAACGGTAGTTCAGATTGAGATATAAGTTAGTGAAGATAGAAAGAGAGTTACGTTTCGTATATTACTTTAGCGGCAAGAGAGAGAGGTGCGAGCACACATTTCCTTTCTCTCTTTCTCTCATAGCCAGTTACGTCACACAGTGCAGGCCTATTGTCTGTATCACACTGTAGGAGCACGAGAGAGCAGTGCGCGCGCACATTTTCTTTCTCACTTCCTATCATATAGATGGAGCTAAAGAAGTTTTACTTCAGTCGTGTGGTCTAAAGCTCTCTCGTTTTTTTTTTAATTCCCGGGTTACGAAAAACCTGGTAATATTTGATAATCTCCTACTAGCACCACAGTAAATGGAAAATATTGTTTTTGTCGTGATGAAGGACTTAGACGGCCGAGAAATCGAACACGCGACGCCTGAGTGGGAATCAAACGCGATGACAACTCAGCCACCGACCAGTCAAAAATGATATCTAAGTTTCATCCGTATTCAGTCAACCAGAGTGAGATAATGAATTCTCCCAAATTTATAAATACTTTTCAACAAAGAAACTAATAATACATCTACAAACAAAAATGAAAGAGAAATTAAAACATTTTAATGACTACCTGGTTTAAAGAAAGGATTTTTGAAATAAACTCTATTAAATCTAAACCTAGCCTGTCTCAGCACCGGATCGCGTAGTAAGGACTGATGTGAAAAAATATGAAATGAAAAAAAACGAGTGTGCATTAGACCACACGTCTGAATTAAAACTTCACTAACTTATATCTCTCTCTCAACTTCCTTTCGCCTCGCCCGACCGTTCGCCTCGCCCGATCACACTTTTCATAACGCTCTCGTCACGCATTCGCCAGCTTACTCCCCAAGTCAAGCGTGCCTAAAGGCTCGACCGTTCGCCTCGGCCGATCACACTTTTCATAACGCTCTCGTCACGCATTCACCAGCTTACTCTCCAAGTCAAGAGTGCGCAAAGAAGTTTTACTTAAAAAAAACAGGTGGTTTATTATCGAAACTGTTTGTTCGCCAAGAAAACAAAAGGCATATCTTCTTTGCAATTGACGGTCAAGGCAATAAACGACCGAAGCAATTAATTACCTCGCACAATGCGTTCAAGAACAAGCCGCGTTATGTTAACTCTCACGGTCCAAAATCCGAGCGGAATCTTAGGTGTTCGACAACTGGATGAGATGATCTTTGCTTCTTTGGTTTCTAATCCGAAATGCTGTCTATAAATTAATTATCTCGAGACGGATCGCACCCAGACCTCTCGGAGAAAGACAAATGCCTGGACAGGGTCGTGAGAAAGAGGAAATGTAAATGACAATGAAAGATCTATACCGAGTCTGCCATTGTGGCTTGTGGCTGAAGGTGAAGGCAAGAATGGCCTAATCACGATGTTGGTATATTCTTGTCTTATTATGTCTTGTGTATTTATCGGGCCTTGTGTTTTGTGTATTGTGCATCCATGCGAAAACGCGACCGGACTCTTTGTGTATGTGCTTTGGTTAGTGATGATAATCGAAATGATCGATTATTGAAATATTTCGATTCTAAAATTAATTTAATGGACGAAGGTCAATGACATCCGTATTCTATTATGGAGTAGCGTGGTTTAATAGAAAACAAGTGGAACTAAATAATAATCGAAAAATATAAAATCGCTTTTAACACTATCAGCGGCAGCGGATTTCGAAAAACTATATTTTTTCTCGTTTTTGAGAAAACCTCTTTAGCACCGTGGTGATTTGAAACACGATGAAACGAAAAATAGCGATACTAAAAAGAGACAAACACATTACAGGATTTAGCCTGCAAGAGAATGAGATAGTATAATCGATCTCTTCCTTTGTTTGGTTCCCTCTTTGTGCGTTGCTTCGTCGTCTTTCCAATCTTGTCTACTTTATGTTTCTGAAGGTTTCACTTTTATCGCGTGTAAATTGCACACTCTGATGTTTTTTAATGTAACATCTCATTTACCCTATCTATAGTGCAAGTATACCTGTATATAGTGCAAACATGGTATCGACGTTGCGAGGAGACGAAAGAAAGGGTAATAGGTTTTGAAGATGCCCGCTAATACTTGAATATAATACGGAGACCGAGATCCGTAGTTTACGTCCTACACTATTATGAATAAACTGTCGGTCTCCCAATCCAAAATGCATATTTGACATAGTATTCGATTATTTCAGCGTTTGTTTATGCACATCAATAGATTTAGCCCGTGAAGTGAAATTCACAAACAAGTGGTTTTAATTTTCTTTCGCTTATATAATACCAATCGGAATTTTATTACCGTAATGTTATGGGCATTGTTTTTGTTACTCTTTGTTACATAACAAAATAACTTCTATTTTTATTTTAAAGTAAACTCTACTTATTACTCACGTACATAGACGTAATTTACTATTTGAGTTTACAACTTTTCAAGTGGCCGTTGACCAATATGTTTTGATTGTTGTTGTTTTTTGTTGGTTTCTGGTCATAGAGTTTTCTCAAAATTTTTAGCTTACGAACTGTGATTTTATTATTGTTGTATGCTTTGGTATGTTTGGAAATTCACAGCGAAAGAATTATCTGGTAAACGCGTGAGTAGTGGCAATTTTGATAAAAGTCTCTTGTCCTTTGAGTGCAAATAAAATCAGGTCAGTTGCATTTGATCTTCAGAGAAATGTGCGAAAAAAATATAAAGGGTGGAACTGATTGCGAAAATAAATTCCTAGTGCGGCCATGTGCATGGTTCTTTTCAAGCAATAAACAAAATCCCCACCGAGAATCCGAGTTATAATAACAGGAATGTTATAATTTCACAAAATATATTATAAATGTGATACATTTTCGAGAATGATTTTTTTTCCTTTTTGTATGAATATCAAAATCCAAAACGCAGAAAGCTGAAAACTTCATTTTGGGTCACAAAAAATCATCAATTGAACCGCAGTTTGGGCACGCCTGATCAAATGTGAGCACCATACAATAAAATGGCATTCTAAGTTAACGATTTCCTCTTCTTCTAAATGATTTCAAGGACACGCAAGCTTCTTTTGCAGCGTAGTGCAATAAGGAAGGAGTCGGGACGCTGGATACGGCGCTCGCCAGATGTGCCAATTTTATTTCATTTACAGAATAAAGCACTAATAAACTTTCTCTCCTTGTAAAATTTAAGACTCTAAGGCACCATTTGAGCAAAAAAAAATATTCCCCAAAATCCTAAAAGCACATTCTCATTTAATTTAAAGCTTATTTAATTAACTTACTTAATTTAATTGTACCTATTATTTTCATTGTACTTGCGCGGCAATATCCCCCAATCCCTTTCCTCCCCTTACCTATCCCAACCCAAATAACAATTTCCCAGTCTATCTGGGTACAGTTATAACATCATATGTATGCATATTGTTGAATAATTTTTTAATTTTTTTATTATTAAATATCATGATACAATTATTTACTTTTTACACATTAAGTAAAGTTTTTCAATTGGTTAATTCGCTTGACACTTTTGAAGTGAAACTTCTTTAGTCCCGCTATGATGAAACGGATGAAACGCAAATGACGATTACTGCACCTGCGACGCATCAACTGCGCTCATTGACCGCTTTGATTATGATGCCACTTTTAAAGGCTCCCATTGGTTGAGATATGAAACGGAAATTACGCTGGTCCGCGGTCATTGGTCGCTTTGATTATGACTTCACTTTCCAAGTATTGGTTGAGATTGTTTTGGTAAAGTTTCGCTTCTACCGTGTGTAAACTGCACTCGTTTTTTTGCCAAACCGCAGTTTGGCAAAAAAACGTCTTTTTTATTCACGAAGAAAATAATATTTTTTTGTCATATAAAATAACAGAATAAGTAATACTCGTATAACAGAAAGAAGAAGAGGAGGTAATGAAGAAGAGCGAAAAAGAAAAAAATAAGAAAAAAGGGATATCTAATATTATAATTGATTTGTATCATTATAATATTAGATATCCCTTAATGATTATTAGATGTTATGATTGTAATAAGTTATTTATAGTGTTTTATTGAACTTTTGAATTTTTTATAATTTGATTCCAATCTTAATTTCAAGAGTAATTCGTTAAACTATTTATGATAGTATCTATAATTACACCGAGGTAATGTTGTACCTACAGAGCTGTCAGGTTTACATAGATATGAATTTGAATTACATTTATATGAGTTGCATTTTTATTCAGAGTGAACGGTTTTACAAAAGATTTTATCTGGATTTTGATGAAACCATTTTTTATTAAATTTATATCTAATTCAGCCATTTTGTGAGTTTCATTCCAGGTTAAAACCCCAGTTAAAATCGCTGTGACATCAGCGTATGATTTTAGTTTTGACTTTATAGTGAGTTTAAAAATATCATTCACATAAATGATAAACAAGAATTGGTCCTAGTCCGTTCCCTGCGGGATTCCAAAATCACTCACAAAACCATTTTACTTGACAAATTGCTCTCTATGAAGAAGGTAATTTTTGATCCAATAAACCAATTTTCGTTAGTTTAGAGATAATATTAGATTGTGTACTGTCAAATGCTTTCTTAAGTCGACAAATATTCCAATGCATTTTTTTTATTATCTAAAGATTTATATATTTCAGACGTTAAATCTACGATAGTATCTTGATTTCTGCAATTTTCTCTAAAACCATATTGATGTGCATTTAATATATTATTTTCTTTTACAAATTTAAACATCTGTTTGTTTATAATTTTTTCGAATATTTGAAAAAAATATATATTTGAGGTAAGAGAACGCATTATGTATCTATAGGTTTGTCATGTTTGTTGCACCTCCATTTTTATAATTTTTTTTTTTTAAATTGAGGTTTATTTATATTTAGTTCACATTCATTACGTACTTTGCTATATATACAAGGTGGCGCAAAATTAATCACCCTATCGGAAGATGTTATAATTTTTGCAAATGACGTCGTACGTCAATCATATTTGAAATTTGTGAACTAGACAGCTGCAGAATACAAAAAGACAAGCAATGGAGCGCTATACTCAGCAAGAGCGTGGAATAATTGTGTCGGTTCAAGCTTTAACGCTTTTAGCGATTTTGTGTCGAAAATCATCATGAGCGACGAGGCGCTTTTGCACTTAAACGGTTACGCGAATAAGCAAAATATTCATTTCTGGGGCACTGACAATCCGCGTGCGATGCACGAAAAGTCATTACGTCCACTCAAAGCCACTGTGTGGTGCGGCGTTAACGCGGGAGGAGTGATTGGGCCGTATTTTTGAGGACGCCTTTGGCATTACGGTCACTGTTACTGGCGAACGCTACTGGGCCATGATAAACGACTTCTTACTTCCGGAATTGGATGAGCGGGTTTCAACAAGACGGTGCAACCACGCACACAGTACGAGCCACAATGGATATTGTGAAGAACGCGTTTCCTGGTCGCGTAATCTCTCGTTTTGGCGATTTGGTATGGCCAGCAAGATCGCCCGTTTTAACCATCCCAGACTTCTTTCGGAATTGAATTAGATAAGCGGGGCTTGGTGAACATGTGGTTTCAACAAGACGGTGCAACAACGCACACAGCACGAGCCACAATGGATATTGTGAAGGAAGCATTTCCTGATCACGTAATCTCTCGCTTTGGCGATTTGGTATGGCCAGCAAGATCACCCGATTTAACCATACCAGTCTTCTTTCTCTGGGGATAGCCCCATGATGTTGCGGGTTTATGCCAACAAGCTTCAGACAATTGCAGCCCTTAAGGAGAATATTCGACAGGAATTCGAACAGTTATCACCGGAAATCTTGCGGGAAAGTCATGGAAGATGCGATAAAACGTGCACAAATGTGTATCAACACTGGCGGCAGCCACTTGACGGATATCATCTTTTCCACAACAGAAAAAATTGTAAAAGTTCAAATAAAGATTTCTATTACTCAAAATCTTTTTATTTATTTAGTAATAAAGTTATTCAAAAACAAAATTGGATGATTAATTTTGCGCCACCCTGTATTTAGAATATGTTGATAAATACTATTCGGTACGTATTAACTGTCTATATTTCTTAATTAAATAATAATAATTCTTAATAAAATAAATTAAAAAATTGAATATTTTTTCTCAGCGAGATTGCATGAGAAATGAACAGTACGTCCTATGTTTACGTCTTCAGGGACTGGATTATAACTTTTAACGATCTTAGCCGCAAACGTTTCTAATTTGCGATAACTCTAAAAATGTAAGGAAATTTATGTTATTATAATAAATTATGACCGCATATTTAAATTGCTCTAACACGTGGTAGGTACGTGGGAACTGTCAAATATGCGGTTACTGCCGCTTAGAACGAGCGAGCGTTGGTCTGGATGCCATGATATTAATTGTTGAGTTTTACAGATATTAATCATATATTGTTTGAATGTATCGGTCGTTCAGTTGATTATTCAAAAATCTCTGTGTTTAGATAATGAGGAAATAATATTCGAATGCTTATCATAAATCAATTATTGAAGTGAAACTTCTATTGCGCACCTGCGACACATCAACTGCGCTCATTGGCGGCTTTGATTATGATGTAACTTTTAAAGGCTCCTAATGGTTGAGATATGGTCTGCGCTCATTGGTCTCTTTGATTATGACTTCACTTTTCAAGAATTGGTTGAGATTGTTTTGGTAAAGTTTCGCTTCTACTGCTTGTAAACTGCACTCGAATTTTTAATTTACACGTGTCTGTATTTCTCATATTAAATATGCTAAAAAATAACACCAGGAACATCGATCAATGATATGCTAGGTCAATGACCGGAAAGCACGACGCCTCGGAACTCTCTAGTATGGGATTTAAAAATTTACTTCTAGTAACCCAGAAAACATATTTGTTTTGTTTATTTCAATACAAGTTTTTAGTGGTGTTTATATCCGAGTGTTGTACGAGACGGTGGGTACACTTTTACATAGGGAGCAAACGTGAGCAGTTTTTCTTCTAATCTAGACCCCCTGCCCCTTGGTAAAATAAATTTGGGCCACTTCTATATTCTTTTCAAGTAACGTAAGATTTTGCTGGACCCCCCCTTTTGAGCTGACGTAATTAATGTATGCCCCCATATAACTGCACACACAATTCAAATGTCGATTCTTCGGAGATGTCTGAGTAATCAACTGGACGATCGATTTTTATAGATAGGTACATTTAAAACTATTTAGTTACTTATTCATCTAACAAGGAATACTGGAAATTATAGACTAAAATACAATGCCGCTTGTAAATTTGAACCAGTCGATATTTGGTTTTAACGGATAACAATGGTTTTCATTTATTATACGGCGAGTATTTACCGTTTCGATGGACATACATGTAACTCGAATCCTCATTAGATACTTGAATTCATAATTTTATACGTATTCGGCTTTTGTACAGGGTGGCGCAAAATTAATCATCCAATTTTGTTTTTACTAAATAAAAAAATTGATTTTTAGTAATAGAAATCTTTATTTGGACTTTAAAATTTTTTTCTGTTAAGTGAAAAAGATGATATCCGTCAAGTGGCTGCCGCCAGTGTTGATACACATTTGTGCCCGCTTTATCGCATTTTCCATGACTTTCCCGCAAGATTTCCGGTGATAACTGTTCGAATTCCTATCGAATATTCTCCTTAAGGGCTGCAATTGTCTGAAGCTTGTTGGCATAAACCCGCAACATCATGGGGCTATCCCCAGAGAAAGAAGACTGGGATGGTTAAATCGGGTGATCTTGCTGGCCATACCAAATCGCCAAAGCGAGAGATTACGTGATCAGGAAATGCTTCCTTCACAATATCCATTGTGGCTCGTGCTGTGTGCGTTGTTGCACCGTCTTGTTGAAACCACATGTTCACCAAGCCCCGCTTATCTAATTCAATTCCGGAATTAAGAAGTCATTTATCATGGCTCTGTAGCGTTCGCCAGTAACAGTGACCGTAATGCCAATGGCGTCCTCAAAAAATACGGCCCAATCACTCCTCCCGCGTTAACGCCGCACCACACAGTGGCTTTGAGTGGACGTAATGACTTTTCGTGCATCGCACGCGGATTTTCAGTGCCCCAGAAATGAATATTTTGCTTATTTGCGTAACCGTTTAAGTGGAAATGCGCCTCGTCGTTCATGATGACTTTCGACACAAAATCGCTAAAAGCGTTAAAGCTTAAATCAACGCAATTGCTGTCTGTTTGTATTCTATTCTAGTTCACAAATGTTAAATATGATTGACGTACGCCGCCATTTGCAAAAATTATAACATCTTCTGATAGGGTGATTAATTTTGTGCCACCTTGTAGTTCTTCTTCTTCTAATTTAGCTATGGTCGATTCTTGGCTCAAATTGAATTTATTACGAACTTTAGAATCTATCACACAGCATGTTAAATTTTTTTCAAAAATGCATATTGACACTACATTACAAAGAAAAATATCGTATTATAACCCAATTAACATTTTGAGTAAAAGAAAAAAGAAAAGTACAGTATAACCTCAGAGTCTTGCTTGATGTTTCTGATTCAGCAAACATTCCAAACCGTTCGCTTTAAAATTCAATTAATTGGGATGTTAATACCTTTTACAGGGTTGATATTTGAGTTCTGTTTTACGTGCCTAGCTTGAAGGTAATTCTGGGAAAATTTCCACACTGCCTCTTAATTACATTTATATTTAAACAAAAAAACTGGCTGATAGCTCTTAGATATTGGAGCAAAATTGAATACTTATTCAAAAAAATCTAACTTGCTGACAAAAAATGCAAAACTTTGACCTTTTCCAGAAAAAAAACATGACTATTTTTCGACTATTCAATAAATAAAATAAATTTAGAAAGAGTACCGGAAATGCGGGATCTTGGCATAATAATGGATGAGAAACTTGACTTCACGGTCCACATTCAACAAACTGCAAATAAGGGTATGAAAACATTAGGATTTGTATTAAGAACAATTAAAAACTTTGAATCGTTACAAATCATAAAACTACTGTATACATCCCTTGTTAGAAGCCTAATAGAATATTACTCTATAGTCTGGTCGCCCTTCTAAAAAATTCATATTCATATTTCTAGGTTTCGTAAATTTTAAGCTTAACATCCCTTTAGAGCACATAAATTACCCGTCGTTATAGTTTAAATATTCCAACTCTAGAAAACCGACAAAAATTTAAACGACCTAACCTTTTTATTAAAATTATTAAACTCTGAATTCGACTGTTGTGAACTACTGCAATTAATAAATCTACATGTATCTACACGAACAACTAGAAACTAGACAAATATTAACATTTATATACATACATCTCATTCGAACTATGGTTTACATTCTCCAATACAAAGTTTACAGAGTCTTGGTAACAAATACTTAAACAATATTTGACAATAATTTGAACTTAGCAAACTCAAACGCCATTTATGCCTACTATATATTTCTACCTATCCCATAAACTAATGTGAACAACAATTTTAAACATTAGGGGCAATACGTATTCCTCTGGACATTTCCCAGTTTTTAGTAAACCTTATTTTTTTTCTTCTAAACTATTAGCAATTTATTTTATAAATAACGGAGGTCAGATAAATGATGTATTGTAATCAGATTTTTTATTTGCTACTTTTTTGTATATTGCGAAATAAACGCAATTGAAATAAAATTTGTTTTTTGTCCAGTGAACAGTGAACAATGGACATGTCCAGAGGAACAAGCAAAACAATGTCAAGAGGAATGGTCATTTTCTACAATTTCAAAAGATTCTCATTTTGAAGTTATGTTATTAGAAAGATAAAAAATACCCTCGCGGTTTCTTGGAAATACATGCATTCCAAAGTAGAGTTTAAATAATACAGACTTTTAAGTCTTCACAACATAAAGTCGCTCAATAAAAACAAAATAAATTACTTTCTCGATGAACAAAATATTTTTTATTTATTTTTTAATTTGAAATATACATACATATAACAGATTTACATAAGGAAAATATATGGTTCTTAAAAATAATTAAAAATAAAGTAATTTCTTGTTAATGAATCTACCCATTCTATGAGAGAAAAACATTTAAATTGTCATTACAGAAAAAGATAAAGAAATAAGATATACTTTTTTTTTGAATTAGGAAACAAATAAACTTAAGAATGTTAACAAATATAAAATATTGAAAAAGAAATATACTAACCTAGCAGTTACTAAATTAGATATACATGTAGTATAGATATTTTAAAGTAATAATATACACAGATGTAGTAAAAATAAAAATAATATTATTACATTTCTCTTAATAGGTAGGTGTTAGACGTAAGTACAAATAGTTGATTCTAACAATTGGATTAGCTGATAATATTGCAGGAGTAGGTACATAATGTTATTTTACGAAAATAATCGCTTCATTTCAGTTCAAATGCTGATGAAATATTTTAAGAGGATATGTGAAATCAATAAGAGCACATTAACTTATAATTTATTTTTTTGTTAATTAATGATGGAGTTAAATGATTAATTTTGAAATAAAGTACATAATATTATAATTAAGACTTGATCAATTTTTATTAATCGGTGCATTGTAATAAAAAAATATACGTAGAAATTCGTTCTATGAAATTAAAACTTATAATTAGTGTTTGGTTGACCTAGAAATTGTTTTATTTGTGATTTAAAGGCTTTATAATTTTCTTCGGATTTGTTTTTTTATGGGAGGGCATTAAAAATTTTTATGCCTTGGTAAGTATAATGTTGTTGAAAAGTAATCGTTTTAAATTTAGGAATTTCTAGGTTATTTCTGATCTTGATCGGTTACTTATTTTTGTGATTGTTGTTGTATTAAAATGATCTTTGTGGGTTTGTAAGAGTGTGTTCTTTTTGAAAATTTGATTTAAACTGAGAACCCTAAAAGAGTTAAATAGTTGTATTGTTGGAAATAAAGATGTTTTTCGTGTGATGACTTTTAGAATAAACCTCTGTACCCTTTCTACAGGTTGGAGGTTGGTTTTGAAAGTTCCCCCCCACCCGATTATACCATATTGTAGAATAGATTGGGAAAGAGTGAAATAAATAGTTTTAACCATACTAAATGATAAAATGTTTCTCAATCTAATGAATATGTATATAAGTTTTCTTACTCTGGTTACCGTATTTTCGATGACATAATCATCGTCTCTCACTTTAGCTTTGACAGGAGAGAATGGAGATCAAATTAGTGTTATCCACTTTAAAATGCGCATTTGTTGGCGGTACTTAATTAATACAAAAATTGAAAGTTTATTAAATAACACTACTGTCCAGAGGAACAATCGTCCAGAGGAACACGTATTGCCCCTACCTACTTTATGTCAACTCCTATATTTTATGGACTATATTTTGTTATCACTTATATTTTATGTAATCTATATTTTATTTTTAACATATATTATGTTACTTTTATTTTTTAAACTCATTCTTTTTACTGTAATTAAAAAAAACATGTACTGCATTCTATGTAAAAGCCCTGTGGGCGTTTAAATAAATAAAGTACGGTAAATAATTTTAAAGAGGACACGTTTGAATGCATCTGTGCACACTGATGGTATACTCGTAGATACAGCTTTAAAAAGTTGTTCCAACTAGTTTGAGATAACCGCCCGCAGCTCTTACCCCGCAAACCCCTAAAGATACTGGGTTTATCATTTCCGCTATTAACCTTTAACTAGTGAAGTGCAGTCTTACAGGCGTCGCGCGTTCTGCAAATTCTTAGAATTGACCGCTTCCCCCCCGCTTACAGCGACCCCGCGACTTAGTAGTTTTTGTTTTATTGCCAAAACAACCGTGGAAGGAGGTAGACGTATCATCGGTTCTATAACACGTCAGCAAAACTAACTAACAAATCGAATGTAGCCTGTCAGGCTACAAGTCCCTAGTTGTCATAAAAAATATTTTTTCTAATTTACAAACTATTTTTTTTATTTTTAGTGCAAAATGGCAGAAAACGAGTTCATAAAAAAAAGTATTATGGGTAGAAAGTTTGTCATTTGATAAGGAAATTAATGCCCACATGCTTGCAATGTTCTCGCCCCCTAGGCAAAAATTGCCAGTGATGTATGGCAAAATATATGTAATTATTATGTATTAAAATTGAAATTGAAACACTTTTTAACTTTTTTCCACTTATTTATTTCACCAAAAATTAAATTCTGTAACAAAAGAATGTCAATTGCCAGCCTGAAGATGACCATAATAGGATGAAACCGGTACTGGTGAAATAAATAAGTAGAAAAAAGTTAAAAAGTGTTTCAATTTCAATTTTAATACAATAGAATTCCACCACGAATAGCAGTACAATAAATAAACTCATAATTATTATGTGTTTTTCTAGATTAGATTTTGAGAAAAAGGTTTTAAATTTATCATAATATTAGTTGTGTAAGGTGTATTAAAGTACTAAAATAAGGATCTCATGTCAATTAATGCTGAAGAGTACCATTAAGTGTTACGAGTAATTATCATTTTTTCATATTTTATTATAAAATTTAATTGAATGTACTTACATGTTTTTTATTACATACTAATGGTTAAATATCAACACAATTTTGAAACATCAAAATTTACTTTTGAAAGTAGTAGCCTGTGAGACGTCATGTCACTTACTGTGTTATGAATATTCAATACGACGTTTCATTCTTCCGCTTCCAAACAAAAACAAAATAATTATAAGATTGAATTATATTTTGATCCATCCAGTAAACAACTATACAATCCTCTAAAAAAATTACTTCCGCCCCGTTTTTCATTAAGATTAAAGTTATAAAGCTCGTTTCATAAACGTGATCTAACTTCTGACACTTGTGGATTACAAACATGTAATTAGCAATCAATTAATAAGGCGGTCGATAGCCGGAAAGTTATACGGCCATTTAAAACTATTCGCTAGCATAATTGCCCGTCAAAGTTTGACAGGTTTGGATATTGGCCGCTATGTCAGAGGCGCCGCAAGTCGAGCTTCACTTCTGCAGCGGGCAGCTTTTTCAATTACTGAGAATTTGTATTTAGGTTGAGCGTTGAGGTTACAAGTAGACACTGACACACAACTGAAAATACACGATTTTTAAATCAAATTCTAGACGTACCTACCGACTCTTTTCTAAATATAAATTAGAAATTGATTTAAATAGACATATAAATTGATTTCGAAAGATTGTTATTTTATCTAGTAAAGTTGTTTAATATTTTGAAAACATAAGTTTATTTTTATTATAAAAAGGTTATACCGTTGGTCGTTAAAATAAAATCATTAAAAAACCGAATACGTGTTTTGTCATGAAAATACTTCAGTTCGTCTATTTATTTAAAGTCTTAAAAAACTAATGTATTGAAATTTTTTTTACTCACTTCGCATTATTGAAAAATTATGAATACTCACGATAAAAAAAAATTACAAATAGATAGTAGATTATTTAAAAAAAAATGTCATCATGTGTTTGAGCATTCTTATTGCTAATTTGAAAATAGGTATATATTGAAGTAAATTTTTAATGAAATAAAATGGATATTGAGTTCTTAGTTAAAAATGCCGTGAGGAGAATAATCAACCTTTCTAATCAGTACCGCCCTTATTGTTCTGCCATATAAATTATTTCTAGTGAAGAATTTGGTTGTGAAATAAAAAAAAATAACGAATTTGTAAGTGTGTGGGGATGGGATATATGATGACCGCCGATAAAAACAAAAAACACCAACCATTAATTTTCTCAATTCAATGTATTTCATTAAAGTAACGGACATATTCATTGTTTGATCTCTTAAAAGTTAAATGTAAAGTGAAAAAAGTAATATATTTTTATCCTAAAGTAGGAAAATGAAATAAAGAAAATTATTTTCGTTCAATATTTCGTTCAATTTCGTACAATATTAATTTCGTTCTGTTTAAAATTCAAATGACGGTTAAATTTGTTCATATAAAAATACTGTTATTGCGGTAACATAATGGTTGGGTTGCGATTAACAAATGGAGGATGGATGTAGGAGGGTGAAAATTTGGAGTTATTTTGTGATAGCAAAAAAAAAATTGTCAAAAAATATGTTTTTTTAAGGGTAGGGATACCCTAATCACCCAGCAGTATGAAATATACTTTACGACCTATTCTCATACCTACCAAATATACATAAAAAAATCATAAAAATCGGTCGAGCCGTTCCGGAGGAGTGCGACCACAAACACCGTGACACGAGATTTTTGTATACATATGGTATAACTTTAGATTCTTCGCAAAAAGCTAAACAATGCATTTCCACTGAAAACCTATACGACACAAACACAAATACTTTCTGCAGAATATAAATTGGACACCAAGTCACGGATCACAAGCCAAGGCAGATCAACCATTAATGATTTAAAAAATACACCTCCTTATCAATATTACAAGTTATAAATAATGAATACTATACATAATGCTTTAGTAGCTTTATTAATGGTACTAGCGAGAGAGGCACAGTATAATAATGTTTTTTTTTGTTGTTTTAAATATGATAAAATATAAAAAAAAAATGTATATATTTACCTACTTATAAATATAATATACTAGCCAGTTCCTGACGTGCCCTGCAATGCCGCTCAATAAATAAATAGTTTTTCTCTGCGTGTCCTTTCCCAACGCGTTCCACCTCCCCCTTTACCGCCTTCTCTTCCCCTCTTCTGCTTCCCACGTTCCGTGAACTCCATCCCGCGTTCCATACATTCAGACCCGGTGCATTAGGTTTTCAAACAGCTCGCATACCACCGACTGGAATTTTTTAAATATAAAATTTATAATGCCAAAGCTCATAATTAGGTATATTTATTTATTTTTATTTTTTATTTCTTTTTATTGAGGAAACAAACAGTCATACAGAAAGATGATTATAACAATAAAATTCATATGTTGTAGACCAATTAAGTTCCATTATGTTAAAAAATATTGGTTTAGTATTTTTACCTACTCAACTTATTAAATGACAAAGAAAAAAATAAACATAATAAAGGAAAGAAGAACATAAAAAAGAACATAAAACATAATATAGAAAAACGTAAAATTATTAACAAACATAGTTATATGGTTATACTATTTACTATGGTTGATAATAATATAATTTTCACAAAAAAGAGAAAGAAAAGTATTTTAAGTTATTAATTTATTAAGCTGCATTTTATATGATTTCAAGTCATGGTTGAAAATGTCTACATCTCGTAAGGCATTGTAAGTTTCACAGATACGTACTATTACAGAGTTTTGCGCATATTTAGATTTACTGTGTGGTATTCTAAATAAGTCGTTCGATCTGGTGTTTTGTTTGGGGCAACGAAATGCAATATTTTCTAACATATATGATGAATCAACAAGGCAGTTCACGATTTTGTGTAAGAATAATGCATCAGAGATTTTTCTGCGTTTATATAAAGCGATAGGGTTAAATCGATGATCACTAAAACGATAGGATAGGTGTTTTATAAATTTGTTCTGGATATTTTCGATGCGATGAATATATATTTGATATTGAGGATTCCAAATTACTGAGGCGAACTCGAGTTGTGAACGTACATATGACATATATAACAGAATTAGGGTGTGTGCTATATTAAAAGGCTTTGTAATGCGAATAATGACACCCAATTGCTTATAAGCTTTTTCTAGAATATTTTCAATATGATCCCTAAATAACATTTTAGAATCCAATATTACTCCAAGATCTCTTATTGTTTCTACTCGTTGTAGAGGTACATGGTTTAATTTGTAAATGTAATTAATTGGATTTTTTTTTCGTGTAAAAGTAATAACATTACATTTATCTATATTTAGATATAATTGATTGTTTTCGCAATATTCTTCAATTTTGCTAACGTCTTTTTGTAATTGGTTGCAGTCATCTATGGAGCTAATACATTTATATAATTTCATGTCATCGGCATAAAAAAGGAAACAAGAATGGTTTATAACATGGTTCATATCATTTATATATAAAATAAATAATAGAGGCCCTAGATGAGACCCTTGTGGTACCCCTGAGGGAATAGTTATAATTTGTGACATGTAACCTTTTAAAGCAACAGCTTGACTTCTATTTTTAACATATGAAGAGAACCATCTCAGAAGATCTCCACATATTCCAATCTTCGAGAGCTTGTTTAACAGTATGTCGTGATTTATTTTGTCGAAAGCCTTAGAAAAATCTGTGTAAATGGAATCAACCTGTTTCCTATTATCCATAGAGTTAAAAACAAAATCAGTAAACTGTCCTAGGTTCGATTCAACAGATCTGCCTTGGAAAAAACCATGTTGTTGGGGGCTAATAATAATATTTTTGCATATGTTAAAAAGTTGGTTACACACAATTTTTTCCAGGATTTTACTAAAGATACATAGCTTAGAGATAGGTCTATAATTTTCAATGTTGTGCTTGTCCCCCTTTTTAAAAACAGGTGTAACAAAAGCTTGTTTCCAAATGGTAGGAAATACACCTTCTTTAAGAGATTTTTTGAACAGTAGTGTTACAGGAGTAACTAGTGTTTCGGCACAATTAACAATAAAAATTGGGTGTACCTTATCACAACCGGCACTTTTTCTTCTGTCCACATTTTTAAGATGTTTTAACACTAATGGTGCTGTTATATCAATTGAATTAAGATTAATTGAATTTATGGCATCATCATTACTTATATCAACAAAATTTGTGGAAGTATTATTAGCAGTTGTATTGGGGACAAAGACAGATTGGAAATAATCGTTAAAAATATTGCAAATTCGTTGCCCATCACTTGAGGAAATGTTTTTGTAATACACGTTATTAGGTACTCCAGAAGATGATTGTTTAGATTTCACGAAAGTCCAAAAATATTTCACATCTTTCCTTATATTGAACTCAGCATTCTTTATATAATTGGTGTAACACTCTTTTTCTGTTCTTTTTTGGCGAGCCCTGAGTAATGAAAAGGTATGATAATCGGAAGGATGTGAATAATTTTTATACCTTCGGTGATACTTTAGCTTTTCTTTGATAATTTTGATTAGGTATGGAGTGAACCACGGAGGATACTTGGGAGATAGACAAATGGTCTTTGACGGTACATGATGATCAATAGCTTCATAAATAATTTCATAGAATTTATTTGTTGCTTCTTCCATACCTCTTGAACTAAAAATATTTGACCAGTCAAATTGCTTCAAAAACTCATTAATCTTATCATAGTCAGCTGAATTAAATAATAAGACTTTTCGAGGTTGATGTTTTAAGCAAGGTTCATTTTTTAGTCTTATTTCTATTTTGAAGGATTTGTGGTGCAAATCTTCGGTTAAAAGAGGAGGAATGCAAGGTTGTAATGAGCAGTTTAAGTTGCTAATAGCTAGGTCAAGAACGCGTTGATTTACATTTAAGATGTTATTATATTGAGAAAAGTCACAAAGAGATAAAAAGTCTATCACAGTAGAGCTGGCTTCGTCAACGGGTATTTGTGGTATAATCTGTCTTTCAGAATTTAGAGTCCAAATAAGTTTAGAGATATTATAATCACCTACCAGAAGAAAGTCATCATCGGGATAGTTCAATCGGAGCTGACTAGCGGACTCAAAGTGAGCTTTAAGATTTCTAATATGATTCGTACCATGGGGATGGTAAGAGCAGCAAATATTAATATTTTTATTAAAGGTAGGTGAAGTAATAGTTACCCATATATCTTCAGCCTCTAGTGTATATATATAGAAACGTTCGCGGGCGTGAGCACAAAAACTCACCAAAGTTTCATCGCAATCGGATGAATGGTTTAGGAACCGCATAAAGGACAAACGAAGAAATATTCATTTTTATATATTAAGATTGTTTAAATTGAACTTTATCGTGATTTATAATTTATGTATGGATGAATTTCTGAAAAGGATGAATTTCTGAAACCCATAATAATCACAATGTTTAATAAATAGTTTGTCGTGTGTTGTCTTTTGTGGTACATTATTATCCTAACTAGAAAGAAGATGTCTTTTCAAAGAATCATTTTTTACACGTGCTAAATCATAAGAATTGTTTTATTAATAGAAAACATTATCTTTGTATTCATTCACCGTGAAACAGAATGAAATAAGTGAAAAAATAAGAAGATTTTTCTGCTCCTTTTGGCAACAAACCGTAGATAGTGGGTAGAAAAGTGGGTGGAAGAAGTGGGAGTAACTAGACAGTGGCTGGGGTGGGTTGTGTGAAATTCACCCCGCTCACTAACAGAAGCACCAGGTTGGCAGGAAAGCGTAAATAAGGGTAAGCGATCTACGTCACAATGCTCAGCCTGACATATAATACACAGTGTTCGAAGTCTCCTATTATAAGCGGGAAACTTGTGAATCTACGGCACATTAGGAGTTTTTGGTATAACTTTTATTTTATTTGAGCTTTCGCTTTCTAGTAAATCGAGTTCAAAGTTGGAATTTTCCAACTAAAAAATTCAAGTCGGGCTGTTCGGAACACGACCAACATCGAGAAGGAAAGCAGTATATTTGTTTATTTAAAGTAGCAGCAAACGTTTGCGGTAAAGGGTTAAAGCAATGTAACAGGTGATTTGTGACCCGTAATATATACGTGTTGCTTTTTTATAAATGTGTAAGTAAATGCTTGACGCGCGGAATAATTAACTCGGCTTGAGTTTCAAAACGCAAATAATAATATTAATAACATTATAGAGAGGGGTTGAGGGAGTCCCTTTGACTTCTCCAGCCGAACTCTTTAGTAACATAGCCTTGCACCGCCGTGGGAGGGATGAATTCATACGTCCGTCATCCCCAGATTTCTTCCCACCCCTCAAATCCCTTTCCTTCCCATAACTTCCTCTCCTTCCTTTACTAAAGAGAACCTCCAAACAGCATCCCCAAAGATGACACAGGGCCTGAGGGGAATTATTGTGAGCATTATTGTGAAAATTATAGGGAAGTGAAAACTTCTTCAGCACAGTTGTGATTTGAAACTCGATGAAATGAAAAATACCGACACTAAAAAGAGACAAATACATATCTCCATAGGAGTCAGCCTGCAAGAAAATCAGACGGTGTAATCGCTCTCTTCTTTGCGCGGTGCTTAGTAGTCTCCCCACTCTTGTCTACTTTAGTTTTATGAAGGTTTCACTTCTACCGCTTATGAATTGCACGCTCTTTTTTACCCTCATGGCCTCTTTTGTGAAGTGATGTAAAAAAAAGTCTCACTTCTGATGACTGATTTAGAAAGAGTTAAGGTTATTCGAAGTCTGGGAACGATTGTCTTAATTCAAAAAATATACAAATGTAATATAATCGTTAAAAATGCGTACACCGTATTTCTAAATACTCGTAGGTTTCCAAACTAATCTGGCGATGTATGGGTACAATTTGTAAGTACATATTGAGACATTTCATTGATCAAACGCATAATACTATTTTCAAGTTAAATCTTGTACCGAATAGTGTTCCAGAGTCTACTAACCGCCTTTTCCATTATAATTATAACGAAGTAGGTCAAATTTAAGGCTATTGTTAGAGTCGGCGCAAGTAGTAGGAAGATCCGCAGGCTGCAGGGAGGGGTAGGGGGGAAGGGGTGTGATGTAGGGAGTAAGAGGTAGAGAGAGGGTGGATGAAGCCATCCACTGGGATGCCTGCAGCTGGGTACGGCCGGTGATCACACAAAATAATGTCACAAAGGGATCTAGGAAAATGGGATATGAGCTGCATAATTATTTAAAGGTTTTCGAGAATAGAAACAAAATGCGATTAGTTCTATAACAACAGAAAATGGCTATGCCTCACTCTGCTCATAACTAATTCATTATTTGTTACTTAGTCTAAAAGCGTAATTAACAGAAATGCGTTTTATTTTTCGGCAACAGCAAAATAAAATTACCAGATTTGGTTTCGGAATATCTTGAAAGATGCATCAATTTTTGAAAAAAAACCCAGTTTTCTACTGTTCAATATTAGTTCAACTACAAGAAAGACGATGTGAGGGACATAACCTAACCTAACCTAAAAAATGTTTAAATTTTCGAAGCGATCGGAGTCTCACAGGAAAAAATTGAAATACGGTGTTTTAAAAGTGTCGGAAAAATTGCATACGATTTTCCGACTTTCCAAATACATCAGTGGGGAGTGTACATAACCCACATGAAATATTTACCGTCGGTCTGATGGCTACATTGCAATGTATTGGTTGGATTTTCCAGTATCTACTGGTGTACGGTGAACAAAATGGGGAAAAGTTGGGTTTTTAAAGAATATCCATTAAACGTTAACTTATATTTTCTATACCAATTTATTCTGCGTTTTAATACGTCATAGTAAACGACATACTTTGTTATGATGCAGTACAAATCCTTATTCCTTTAAATATAATTATTAATATCTTTATCATGTGTACTGCATCCTGACGTATCTACCCGTCGAAATCATCATTAGGTAGGAACTAGTTTATTATTTATTAGAGTGCCAGCTCTGATTTTGTCTACGACCGGAGGCGACACCTGGATCAGTTCCGCGGCAATACGACACTTTTTGCGTGGGTAGGTTTCGGAGAGGTTGGCCCCGAGATCTATACACGCGACAGTCAACGGAGTATTTTGTGAATTTTCAGTTTGTACGGGAAAAAATCCCTTTTTACATAGATAATGCCGGGCGTTTAAAGTTATAACGAGTTCGTTATGTATGATCGGTAATTTGGAAACCCCTTGGTGGGATTAATTGTAATTCTTTAAAAAAAAAAGGAAACTTGTACGGCGGCCATGCGATGTTAGAGCCTGAGAGATTAAATCCGTGCTAAATACGACCGATCACACTTGGGACAGAGCTCCGAATTGATTGATGATCTGTGCCCTGTTTGCTCGTGAAGTTATTCACTGTTCTTTGTGGCGGGAACGCAATTTTCCGCCGACCTTGACACTCGTCTGGCCCGAGGGCAGGCATCACCACATGCCAAACCTATATCATCGGAAAACACCCCCCGGCGGGGTTTCTTGCTAATTTTGGACGCGGCAAAAGGCCGCTTGATGACCTCCACTAGGCGGCGGAACTGACTCCATGTCCCGGCTTCGGCGGTGGCTTCCCGGATCCTGCATGAGGAAATGCTGCCTGAGCATTGCAGCTACTAGACGGTCATTTATTAGTTAGCTAGCGGTAGTACTCATAGTAAAAAGGTCGGTTCCATGGGGGTAAGTCAAATGTATTATTTATAACCACCTGTCGAGTGAGGCCTCGACCTATGTTTGATATTTTTAAAATTATATGTACGATCTCACAATCTCCGTATTTAAATTATGTACTATGCATACCACCCCTTTAAAGCATGACACATATCGTGGTTTACGATCCACCCCTGAGCATTAATGGGATCCACAGATATTCTCGACGGGACCATATCCCGTCCAGAATTGGCGCTTCCGTAAGGATAAAGTCTGTGAGTACCTGGTCAGTATTATAATACTCTTTGTTGATTTATGAAATCTATACATGGTTTTGCCGCTTGGCAAGAAAACCCACGTAGCTACTTTCTTCTTAAACCAAATGGTATTTTCCATCAGAAAAATAAAAAATCTCACTAGTTAAGATTGAGAAACTTTCATTGGATCTTCAAAACTAAAGGTAAAAACTACTTAAAATTCTTCAATGGCGATCATTTCACAATTATTTAATATTCAATTCTTCGAAATATTGTGATTATTATTCGGTTACATAGTTTTAAACTCACACGCTACAGATACTCGTAAATAAATCATAATTTAGATATTCCTTAAAAACGATTCTGACCAGAATCTAAGAGTTTTAAAAAAAAAAATCGAAAATCTAATTAAAACGATAATTTGGAAAGACGAAATTCAAAAGTAAAAAATAATAATCAATTAATTGATAATTTTTAATTTTGTCGCCATTCTGACATATTCACATTGCCGGTTTGCATGGTACATTATTAGTAATTGTTTGTGAAAGCAGGTTTATCTCATCTGATATCGCAGAATGCCGCTTGATAAAGCTGTATTGCATAGGCGATAGAATGTAATACCGGAGAGGCCCGCAGCTACTGAGCGGGAGCTTCTGCGATGCGCTTTGCCCGGCCGAAAGCGACACGCTGAAGTTGGTTGAAGGCAACATCGATCCTGCATGTATTGGGGCAGTCCCGGCAAAATGCCTTACAATGTTGCACTGCATTCAATATCATTGCACTGTACAAAGAACAAAATATGTATCCTTGTTTTGTAGAAAAATCTTAAATTTATATTTCGTGCTTCAATTAATTTAAAACTCTCACCCAAGTAAGTGAAATAAATTATGTACGTACACAATATTATGAGAATTTGATTTTTTTATCACATTGAAATAGATTGTTCACTTCAAAGTAGAAAATTTGTTTCGGTTCCATGGCAACTCAAAGAAGCATTTCTATCTTTTTCTATTTATCACCACTCTTGTCTACTTTAGTTTTCTGAAGGTTTCACGTCTACCGCGTGTGAATTGCACACTCTGTTTTTTTTATTGGAAATTCGCGAAGAGTACTCAAAAAACACTTACTTTAGTCCTCTGACCCAAATGTGTCGATTATACAATAAGACAGAGTGTGCTGGCCAACATTTTCGTTGATAACTTCTAAACATTCAGAAAAAAGTCCTACTATTGCTTAAAAATATGTAACAATTTTTATTGAGCTAATTATCACTTAATATCATTTGTCCCTCGTTGTGTCTTTTGCTTCTATTTGTATTATTAGTCATTTGACTGAGTTTTTAAAATATTATTAAATTGTAATTTTATATTTATCTACCTATTTGTATAATAACTGAGTTTTTATAACTGAATCGTTCTCAGGCAAGTGAGAAAATCTGTGAGCACTCCGATTTTAAATAAATAAATAAAATATAATCTACTGTCAATACATCACCAGCTATAGAGTTCAAATAAGTCAGGTACGCCTCCTACGTCACACATAGATACATCTAGCAACAATAAATTATCGTAAAACAAGCTTATGGGTTCGAGTGGTTAGATATTAATTTATCTGTCACGAAATGAAATTAAATAGAACATTGTTTATTAAATGTTCAATAAGATACTTGTAAATAGCGTTATATTGTGTTCTATTTTCCCCCCGTATTTTACACTTCCTGATGAAGACAAATTGGTGATACTGCTCTTAAATCGTAAAATTCGTACGGAATCATATTGCAAAACTGGTATAAAAAATATGTTCTATTATTGGTAGCAATACTTTAATACCCATAGGTATTAAAAAAAACTTCTACATTTTTATTACATAGCAATAAGCTCGTAATTACATAACTGCTGCACTATGGGGTACCTAAAAACCCGCCGTAAATAACACAAGAATACATTAAAGCGTGGCTGAGCTTAAAACTAAAATAAATGTACAATTAAAAATTTATTAAGTTTTTTATGGACCCAATGCCGAAAAAAGCGTATTAAATTTTTACCATAGATAACAGAAACCAAGGGAGATATGTCTTGGAAGCGTGCTAACTGTCGCCGACTTACGGCCAAACTGCACGGACTATCAAAGCGGCAGTCCTTTATACCTAGTTAAGTATTTATCGTTTAGTAGAAACAAAGACTGTAATTTGGGGTAGTGTGTAGTATGGATGAACGATATTGTCAATCACGTAAGAACTAATAATGTAACATGGCCCACCTCCCTTGTATATATTAGCAAAATACGGGTTTTACATACAGAATGTTTTCGTCTACAATAAATTGGATCTATCTTTCTTATTACGAAAATCAAGAGCAAGAGGTACATAAAAAAAACAAGACGACAGTTTTGACCACGCCTCAACGTCAGTGATTATGATGCAATTGACAAATATTGGCAGTCTGCAAGAGAACCGCCAGAAGCGCCGGACATAAGAAATCAATTATAATATGTAATTATGCACTTGGTCTGTAATGGCATGTCATCGAGTGTTCGTAGGTGAATACTTTTGCACATTACGTAGATATTAGTGTGATTTCCAAGTGAAATAATGTATAATGGGCGTGCGGCGCCACTGTCATTCACTCATTAGGAGCCGTCTATTTTTTACCCCGCTAGTAAGATCGCTTTCAAAGGTCATATAAACAGTCTGTTCCAGTTGTTCCAAAACTTGAAGGTGAAAGTTTTTCGCACAACAATATTATTGTTGTTAGTTATTAGCCGGAATCGGAAAAAAATAATTTTGTCTTGACCTGTGAAGATGATATTTGGGAAATTTTGTTTCTACCGAAGCAACAAATTTTACACATTTTTCAATAAACGTAGAATGAAAATGTATTTTAGATGGGTAATTTATCGCTCCGCTGGACTAGCTGACCGCCGGCGTGGTCGAGGGTTAAGACTCTTGACTGCCAATCCTAAGATCGCGGGAACGAACCGCGCGGGCAAATAAATTTTATTTGATTAATTTGTTTTACACAATTTCCTTTTATTTGATAAATTAGTTTAATGAATTAACTGTGTAAATTTACACAATTAAATCATTAAAAAATAATAAATAGTAGATATATTTGCGACACGTTCCAGAGTGGAAGATATTCTCAGTGTCGCCCTGGTGTAAGACCACCATTCAGAATTGAATCTTTGCTTGAAATGGCTTCATCCGTGTTTGGTGACCAAATCAGAATATTCAGGTACTTCCCCACCTTCCTCTTCCCCATCTCCTTCCCCTCACCACTACCTTCAGCCTCACAACATACCCATACCAGGAGCAGCTGGGACTCCTGTCAGGTATTCATAAAAAAAAAGACTTTGAAAAAAATATTGGCTTTAGAATTAATCATTTACCGAATTACGGTAAATTAAGTCAACTATTCATTTTTCAAACATTAAAATAAAACAAATATACGTTTAAAATATTCCAATTTAAATTAAAGTTAATTTATATTTAATAATTTTACGCATTGCGCAGGACAACAGAAATTAGAAAGTTTAATTTATTTTATAATTGAAATGGATGAAATAACCAAAAATCCATACAATGCACGAAGTTCTTAAAATAAATAAATAAAAAAATTCCAATTTTAAAGAAATAACTTTTTTTTTAAAGTTATCATTATTCATTAAATTGTTTATTACATTAATTGGGGATTTTTCGACCACCATGCTAGGCACATGCCCGTGTTAAGTTGAACAATAAGTCGAACAAGTCGTAATATTTTGATAGTCAGCCTAAGGGGGCATACATTAATTACGTGAGCAGCTTTTCTTCCTATCTACCCCTCCCCCCTCCTTGGTGAGATAAATTTGGGCCACTTCGTATATTATTTTCAAGTAACGTGAGATTTTGCGGACCCTCCCCTCCTTTTGAGCTCACGTAATTAATGTATGCCCCCTAATATGTAAAAGTTTATAAACATACACATTTTCGTTGATGTTTCACTTACAGTTTTAGTGTCAGTGCCGGCAACCCGGGCGTTTATTTTTGAAGTGAAACTTCTATGGTCCCGCTATGATTTGGATTTCGGATGAAACGGGAATGACGATTACTGCACCTGCGACGCATCAACTGCGCTCATTGGCCGCTTTGAATATGTTGACACTTTTAAAAGCTCCTATTGGTTGAGATGTGAAACGGAAATTACGCTGGGTCTGCGCTCATTTACCGCTTTGATTATGACCTCTCTTTTCAAGTATTGGTATCACGTGTAAGTATCACGTGTAAGCTGCAATCGATTTTTTTTTCATTTATGTACATAGTTTTCTTTTACCCATCTCACTAGACAAAGTCTATTCAGGGGCAGGTAAATCACATTTTATATTTATTAAAAAAGATATGAATCAAAGTAGACAGTAGACCCTATGTGGTCCGCACTCCTGGATTAATTCGCACTATCAGTTAAAACCCCGCTCCGCAGGATTTTGCTCCTAGCTCTTGCGGGCGGCTTTTGGTTCGGGGTCGCTCAGTTTGTTGGTGACTGTTTCACAAATCTGATAGGAACCGGTTCCAAAAATAGGCGGTTCCTCGGATAAATAACCTCAGGCTGTCCTGTGACAGCTAGTCACCGGGATTAAGTAAACGCGACAGGCAATGACATCATATGTAATACATATAGAAGCGTGGTATTATTATTCACAACTTCCAGTTACAAGAATATTATCAACAATATTACAATAATACAATAATAATAATATTATATTGTCATCAATCTCTCCACACCCGGATTCTCAAAATTACAAATCCAAGAGTACTTACGCCTGTCAGCTGACATCCTTTTGGTATTATTGAGAACTTGCTTGAATTCGTTCTAATACAAAAGTATCTTTTTAATAAACTTCAAGTACGACGATGGTTTTGCATAAGGCGCGGCGTCGGGTTCTTAAATTTCAACCGTACAGTCGCTAGACTATTAATAACATCAGATTTATACCAACGCAGTAATAATCGTCAATGCTCTTATGATTTTCCGCTTTTTTCCTGATTCGACTCATTGATTCACAGGATTATGTCGTGTATTCTGCTGGTTTACCAACTCTCACATTCTGTGGTCCGTCATTTTTAGAAAATTATAATTTCATAATGTGATGCAACATTGAAGTAACCTAAAATACAATACGTTTTGGAAACTGCAGAAACCGGACTTAAAAAAACAATGAATTTTGAACAAAGCCCGTAGAGGATAAAATATCTTTAAAATTAGCATAATTTAGCTGTCACATTTAAAAAAAAATATTTAATTGTTTTTTATTGTTGTATTTTGCGAATTAGATATTATGTAAAATGATCTCCACACGAACATACATAGGATGTGGCAAGAGTTAAGTCATATATTATAATATTTATTTATAATTTTTTTCCTTCATTCTAATTTGAGTTATATTGAAACTCTTCTGAGTGGTGTAGAATCGCATGGCTCATTGTCTAACGATTTTATTTATTTTTATTTTAAATATTGTGTCACATAATAGATCAACTTTTTATGGAATATTTATCGAGGCCAATCTTGATCCCTTACTAATAATTACCAGTAATTGTTGTGTTAAAGAGGTTTTCACTTAAAAAATGCAGAATATTTCTAAATAAATTACTATCTCTACGAGTTTCCCCTTCTCCAGCAAATCATTTTGTTGTGTCCAGAAGTTATTCAAATTGCTCTCTTTGTCTTTCTCACTCTTTACTTGATAATAAAACCTTTATAAACCGATGTAATTTGATTTCGATAATTCGAAAATAATGAATGAAATCGCAGATTGCACAGCTCAAGATATGCGAGTGTTTAAATCCACCCTTAACAATACACCAGGTTCACGATGGCATGAATACCGGAGACTTAAAAGGGTGTAAGTGCCATTTACAAAAAAGGAGATAGATCGGAATTTAAACTAAATTTTATTTTTAAGCCAACGGTCGTATATCTCCATCCCTCCCAATTGGTGATTTGGCTTAAAAATAAAATTGGTTTTTCTTTGAATGCTTTTGCTTACCTTAAATTCCCGTCTACCTCCTTTTTTGTAAATGGCACTTATACCCTTTTAAGTTTCAGGTATTCGCATCATTTCAGAGGAATGCAATAATATAATTGGAATCTTGATTTAGTATGGAATATGAGTGGAGAGTTCACACGGGAGTTGCGGCCTGCGGCAGTTCTATCCTCTGCTGGATCTATAAATAGAGGCCGGGAGCTATTTTGACTCACAATAATGCATAACAGGATATTACGGGTAATACCTATTTACGTACTTACCATTGCAATCCGCGTGTAATCGCATTCAGATGTGAGCAATGAAGGTAACCGGATAAAACAGTACTTGGGAAATTAATAGATAAATTTAAGTTAAGGTTAGGTTAGGTTAGATAGTTAGATTAGTTTTATTTTCATGTATTTTTCTAAATAATTACGACATTTATATAATTACCTATTTCAGATGGAATGATTTTAGTTTTAAAGTATTACGGTGTTTTATATTTGGGGTGTTATGCCGCGTTGCGTTACCTCCCTCTTTAGCCAACATTTCGGACAGTGTTACAGTCTCCATATTCAGGTCAGACGTGTAGGCGACTGTAAGTACTGTAACACTGTCCGAAACGTTGGCTAATTAAGGAGGTGGCACAACACGGCATAATAACCCAAAAATAAATTAAGTGTTATTTTCGATAGAAAATAACACTTGATTTTCTATCAATTTATTAAATGTTATATCAAGTTCTATTTATACCATTCAACTATACCATCAAAGAACTAATATAAATGAACAAAAAGTTTACTATAATCGACGCTTTAATCCCAGTTATTAATAATAAACTTTGGGGATTTGATGTGATCTCTGGCGTCTTGAAATTATGCGTTTCCATTCATCCGATTGCGACGAAACTTTGGGGATTTGATGCGAGCATGCCCACGATGGTTTCTACACACATAAAATAGTGAGTTCTGGCATCATGAAATTATGCGTTGCTAAATCGATATTCAAAACTGAATTCATTCCGACAACACTTATGAGTCACGACAGATCCATTGGAGAGGCGATTTTCCGAGCGAATTTTGACAAGGCTGCGTTTTAATGTTTTAAAATAGAAATTAAATTTATCCTGTTCCATTTTGTAATGGAGTTGACTCAAAGCTCTAGATTCTGGACTCTCTGGAGACTGAAATTAGCAACGTACATTTACGAATGCAACTAATTACTGTCTTTAATTAAATTTTCTCCTTTAGTCGATTATTGATATAAGTTTATTTATTTTAAAATTACTACCATTTCTCACGCGGTCTTAAATCTTTCCTTCATACACTCTTCTCATGTTCGTGACTACACTTTGAATAAGAAAAAAAAACGAAAAAGCTGATAAATCCAGTTATTTAAGAATGTGAAACCTACATGGCATCACGAGCCGTTATATAAGTTAAGGATGCCATAAATTATGCATCGTTACATTATGCATGGTATAACCTTGCCGTATTTCTGTTGTTCAATTAAGGTGGGTAGGTAGGTACTTGAAGCCATAAGGAAGAATTTGAGCAACGCTCTGCAGAAATAAACCGGCCTAAGAAAAATTCGGGCAGAGCGATGAGAACTTTGATCGAAAGCATTTTTAAATCAATCCTTTTATTTTTCAGACGGTGTTTTGAATGAAATATGGAAAATCGCGTGTAATAAATTTGATTGCAATCATTGTTTGTTTGTTTATTGTTTATATTTCAATTTTTAACGTCACTAAGGACAAGCCTATGTTATGGTTAAAATTTTTATAACTTATTTAAAATAAAACAAAATAAGGGATTAAGAGGAAACTAAGAAATTTAAACAATATGTATTTACCAAACCGTTGCTGTCAATATTGCTCTTACTCCCCCGGATACTGAGCGAAACGGACAAATGCACCTCGGACTGATTATACCTTCTTCTTCTTTGTGTGCCCTATCGACGTTGGTGATCACTCTTGAAAATGTTTCTCTTTCTTGCGCTGCCCGGAATAGCTCTTCCACACTTCTAATTCCGGTCCACTCTCGTACGTTTCGCAGCCAAGACATTTGTCTCCTACCAGGCCCTCGGCAACCCTCTAATCTTACCTTTCAATATTAAATGGAGCAAGCGAAGTATATAGATACCCAGATATGAAATTTTCCTGATTTTTATCAATGTAAGCCGTTCTCTATCTGCTCTAGCCCGCCTGAGAATTTCTGTGAATCTGGTGATCATGTCGGTCCATGGGACCTTGAGCATTCTCCGGTGAAGCCATATTTCAAGTCTCTAACCTGTTCATGGTATTTACTTTCAAGGTCCATGTTTCACATCCATACAGCAAGACCGACCACACATAACATTTTAGCCTTAGTTTTAAACTGATATTGTCATTGCAGAAGAGGGATTTCATTTTAATAAACGCAGTTCTTGCTGCTTCAATTTTGCACCTAACCTCTACTTCTGGGTCAAAGGTCTCCGTGAGAATACTGCCGAGGTATCTAAATCTTTCCACCTTTTCGACATTGTAACCATTTAACTGTATGATAATACCTAAATAAATAAAATCAAAATCGAAATTTTTTACTACCCATTTTTCTCCTCTGTAACTGTATAAGAAAATGCTATTGTCTGTTTTTAAAGATACATTATCTAGTTTGTATACTGAACAACTGTTGAAGGCGTGCAAACCAAGCAATTTTAACGATTTTCAGAGGTAAAAGAGAGAAAAGTAACTTATCAAGCAAAACATGGTCGATAACTATATAATATTAAAAATATTTGCTTTAGTGTCAAAATTCAGATTGAAAATTGGGGAAAACGTTTGTATGGACAGAACGCCTCCTGGTTTCCTATTAATATTAAGAGAACAATATTGTTCCTTCAAATAATATTAAGTTAAAGGAAACTAATACTTGTACTGGAGTAAACATGTGGGGTGATCATTAATTGCTTCGCATATATGGAATGTTGCTCTACATCCAGAGTTCGATAAAATCCGTTGAATAAGGTTGTTCTTATTTATTCAATGCTGAAACCTGTGCACTTGAAGAGCAATAATTAAATTAATAAGAATAGTATTTTTAAAACTGTCATCCAAATTGTTTTTTGTAAAAAACTTTTTAAAATATTTTTATATAAATATTTTTATATAGAAGCTTTTTTAAAATATAAAATATTACCATTACGTGAGATACCATCTAGCTGTACCTAGGAAATATATGAGACTAGATATTATCCAAATTTCCTTTTCCCTTATCTTTCCCCATTCCTTGAACCCAACAAAATTCCTCATACGGGTTACCATTGTAAGTGGGAGTAGTAAGTTTGTAGTAACTATTACGCCGTCTTTCGCAGGGATAGGCAGAGAGAACGGACCGCCAAACAACTCGGTCTTGGGAAACACTCTTTGCCTCATTCAATTCATTCATAGTCCCATACATACTCTTCTATTATTCTGACTCTTGACATGGCCCGACTCGAATGCATGATTCTCCGGTGCCATGTCTTCTTCGGGAGACCCCGACATCTTCTACCGTTCACATTTGCGTCATATATTCTCCTTACACTCTTTCTTCGTTCATTCGCTTTACTTGCCCAAACCATCCGAGTGTACCCTTTTTAACCTTACTTCTACAACATTCACATTTCGCTGTCAGTTCCATGTCCCACTGCCATACATCATGGTATGTACCAGCACTCCATCGTGGACTGCAAGCTTCGCTTCTGTGGATAGTTTTTTTGTTAGCGCCAACGGCGTTCAGTCCTCCATTAAAGGATTTACCCTTGTGGAGTATTTACGAGTACCTACTCAAAATATGTTAATTAGATTCTCCCTGCAAAACAATGCTTTGATTTATTCAGCAGACTCCAAACTTTCAGAAGGACAGTACGGACGTGAGTACCAAAACAAAGTGCTTACATGTAAACAAAACGCATCTTTCCAAATCGAATTAAATTTTTAATTTCAACAACAACAAGTGAACGTAAATGGATACACTAGATACCGCTGTGCAGCTTTGCATGTACTATGTAGCCGTTTTACCGGTGTTATAATAACGAAGAACGGAAATCATGGAGGTATTATGTTTGTTAAATATTAACTTTCTAGTTAACTTGTTATGCGAACGCTGGCGTCTCTCTTGCAATAGTTTAATCTCTAATGTAATTACAGCACGGAAGATGCGACGGGGAAGATGACCCGATAATACGCCAACCGCCGACGGCCCAGAGCGGAACTAGTGATTTAAGCCGGGGCTTAACTTAGTTCACACGCTATCGGCACGATACTATTAATTATGTAGGTGGTATGGGAAGTATGGGTAATGATTTCAAAGCATAATACCCTCTCTAAGTACTCGCTAGCTTTGCTACTACGTTATATGCATTATTGACCCTGTTGATAATATATGGTGACTTAGCTGTCCTAAAGTTCTCCAACCCTAAAGAGTCCTAGACCAATAAACGCTGATTCTGAATATATAAGTTTTATTTAATAATATTAAACGCAGAGTTTTTAAAAATGATTATAAAGTCCATTTTTAATCGGGTCGTGAAAACACGCCGTCAAGGTTGGTCACTGTTCGACGTGTCGAGATGTCGAACAGTGACGTCATTGTATGGGAATGTATGATATGACACAAGCCATCGTATTAATTTATTTACATACTGTTTATAGAGATTTAGTTGTTGTATTTATTGAAACATTATTTAGACCTAAATAATGTTTCAAAAATAAAGGTATCTCTTATTAGTTTATCTCTATTATTGAAAATATTCAAAACCTACTGCACAAAAAAATTATTATATATTTCTAGGGAGAATACTTCGAACAACGGAATTCAAAATGGCGGCAGTAGATCAGCTGTTTGCCCGATCCTATACTAATTTTTCAAGAGTGATAACGTCACACTATTCACCATACTTAAGGTGGTTTTCGGGGGGTCTTAAAAAATTAAAACATCAGCAATTATTTTAACTATTAAAACTAACTAAAAATAAAAATAAAAATGCAGTCATTAAAAAAATTTAAATATTGGACTGGAGTTCTCTATTCTTTCAAAATACATATTAATTCATAATTGGGGTGGGTTTGCCCACTAGCTGGACGTTGCGCCGGATCGGTAGAGATTGCTTGAAAGAGACCTAAGCTGGACCTCTTCAGCCGTACTTTCTCGACCCATCACCTTGCTCTGGAGTGAGAGGGATGGATTCGTACGTCAGTCACTTCTAGGCACCTTGACCATCCTACCCACTTCACATACCTTTTTCCATCCCCGTAGATGACATAGGGTCTGAGGGAATTTTTTTCCTGTACATGCTGATATTAAATCGATTCGAGTAAGAACGGATTTTATATAGCTTTCTAAATAAATACTGCAATTTGTCAAACCGAGATAACGGCCTTTTGTGTGTAGTTTTGTATCTTGAACTATTATAAAAAACTTTATCTACTTGTATATTATCAGTAGGTATTAAAATTCGAAAGTATGAATGCTTATATTAACGTAGTGCTTACAGCTTTTAATATTTCTACTAACAAGTAGTATGTACGTCAGATTTCCAACAAATCAAAAATTAAAAAAAAATGGAAGCCACGGGTCAAGCCACGGAAAAGACCACGCATTACATTAAAATGCAAAAGCTAACCACAAAAAAAGTAAAATTTACACCTATATGAAACCAAAGTTTCGAAATGCATTTTGAAATTTTATTTTTTATTTATTTTTTATTATTTATTGAAAGCATTTATTATAAATTACAATTTTACAACAAAATATTTTTTTACAGGTTTTTTTTTTTTACTACCCTTCCATTAAAAGCATTTGCTTGTGTATGGAAGGGGAGTGTACATAAATGCTATTAGTTATTAGTTAGGTATAAGTTAGTACTTAAAAAATTAATTGTACATAAATATATGTGAGCTGCAGTATTTATTTGATAATGGCATAGACATCAGAATGAATAGACCAGAAGATACAGGTGAGTGGTAAAACCAAACTATAGGGGGCGAAGAGAGGAAAGATACTGTGATTCGTTGAAAAATCAATCTGACAGCATATAGGCATCTCGCATTATAATATCACCATTTAGTTCTTAGAAGCAAAATCTACTTTGAATGAATAGACCTTTTTACATGGGAGCGCGAATTGCTTGCCACGTTAATAACATATTTGCTAAGGCCAAATTCTTGCCCCAAAAACATTCGCCCCAATCCACATAGCAATATTTTGTTGCCGTGTTTAGTTAAGACACTTTTACAAATGTTTCATAATTTACTTACCCCTGTAACCAGCGACGAGGACACTGGAGAACCGCCCACATTCGCTATGTCTATATAATATGTACCTATAATGTATAGCGCAAGCTGCCGTTTTTGGCGTGTTATTTCGTAAAACGTATGGACGTTACTTTCGCGCTGGTCACTACAAGAATGATGACGTCACATATTTTAGATTCAAGCGTGGATCTCTCCCCTCCCCATGGAGCGAGCTGGCGCCAAGGCGGAGCTTATAGCCGGTTCCATGGGGAGGGGGAAATATTACGTTTTTATCACTTAGGGCAGGTCCAGATATATTCATATGTCCGTGGATAATGGTGTGTTTTTTTTTTTTTTAAAGAAAGAATGTTTTTGAGAACTAAGATATTTGTAAGACTAGTTAATTAATTAATTAATTTATGAAACTCTTGAATCAAATTTTAAAAAAAAGCGAGTGTGCTTTAGACCACACGACTGAAGTAAAACTTCACTAACTTATATCTCCCTCTCAACTTCCGTCCGCCTCGCCCGATCACACTTTTCATAACGTTCTCGTCACGCATTCATCAGCTTACTCCCCAAGTCAAGCGTGCATAAAGAAGTTTTACTTCAATAACGTTTGTCTAATTAAATATGTTTGTGTTTTTATTTTTTTTTCGTAATCAGTAATGTTAATTATAAAAAGCGTACGGTGATTCATTTTAATTTTTTTTATGTTTGCGTACAAAACTTTTACATTTTAAAAATTATACGTTTATTTCGATTTATAAAATTTGAAAGCATATTTTATCAACTTTATAAAAAAGTTTTTAGTTTTTGAATACGTTTGGAAATTTTCCATTTACCTACTTGGATTTTAATGTAAAGCGGAAATATTTTGACCTTCCAAAATAATACCACCGAAGCCTAAAGAGTTAATTTTTTGCAAATCCAATAAAATAGCGGATTCTGTGCAACTACCTATTTGATTCAAAGTGGTTTTTTGTGGTCATGGAAACATCTACATCATTCTGTGTAATATTTTGGAAAAGTGTTTTTGCCATTCTGACTTTGAATAACCACAACCGTTGTTACTGTTTTGTCTCATAAAACCCGATTCAAATAATACACCTTTATAAATTGGGGTTTTCCCATATTATTGAGTAAACACAATATGCAAATAAGATTTGAATATTGTTACTCTTATGTCCGTACCCCAGCTGCTGTAAAATAATTGAAGTTCAGCAAAAACATTTGTCATCTACCGATACGCCAGCTTACCGGAAGCTTATAATATATTATGTACGTCCAATTCATACAGTCAACTCATTTGCTACTGTGACACTTTTATCATACCGATCTCTTCGTCGATATTTCAGAAAGATTTTTTTTTTATCTAAGCTGTAATTTGAAGTTTAAGTAACTCAAAAAAATAATGCCTTTTTAATACATTGGTTAAACATGTGATTAATCTGAATGATTTCTAGATAACATCTGATTATTCTATGGTTATTAGACGGAGACCATCAGACCACACAGTGAGGCAGGCAATGTCTATGGAGCTTCATCGACAGTCATCCAGAGGAAGACCAAAGAACTCCCGGATGACTCAATGCTCCAAAATTCTTCAGAGAAACGGCCTGTATGAAGGCGATACCCAGAACAGAAGAAATTACAACCTGAGAACGAGAAGAGCCGATCCCAACAGCCTACCTAGGCAATGAGTTGGGACAGCGCAAGGAAGAAGAGAAGATCTGATTATTCTATGGTTATATTGGAGGTTAGAAAACACCTACTTTAGGTGTGTTGTGTGTTGTTTCGCTGGTTCGCCCTCACCTAGAATATGCTAGTGTCATTTGGTCTCCTTTCTACGCTGTCCACATTTATCACATCGAATCCGTACAACATCGTTTCCTAAGAGGAATTGCTTGGAGGTTGGGTCTTGAAAGAGGCAAGTACTCATATGATGAAATTGAACACATTTTAAACATGTCTTCTTTAGAAAAACGTAGAAAGGATTCTGATCTAATTTGCATATTTAAAATTATCAACAGTATTACTGATACACCTGCATTGTTACAACTCATCCAGTTTAACATCCCTTCCCATAGGCTTCGAAATAATGAATTGCTGTTCCTCAATCAACATTCTACTAATTACGGATACCATTCTCCCTTATCCAGAATGTCGAGACTTGTCAACGCAAGTCAAAGCATTGATTTTTTTGGTGTAAAACTAAATGACTCTCGGCAGACGATACGCAATATTTAAATGCTTCTTCATGCTTTGACTTGTAGTGTCTCTATATGTACTTTTTATATTTTATATTGTCATTGCTATTAATTTTTATGTGCTCTCCCTTCACTGTCATCTCTGTTTTTTTTTTATTCGTGTTATTATTATGTTTTTAATGGACTGTTGTCCGTAAATTAATAAATAAATAAAACATCTGTAGGAAAATGTTCGTATTCAGTCACTCCATCTTCATCTCTCAATACATATCTAATCTCATTGGTTGCACTGCTCAATATCTCCAAAGGTTAATGGCATTTTCCTATTTTTAGAATTTTTATTTTATTTAAATTTTTTAAGAAAATACTTTCTTCAATAGGCCCGGTTTATCAGCCTGTCCGTATCCTTGCTACGTACGACATTCCTCGCTCGAACTTAAGTTAAATCTCCTGCTCAAGCTTGCTAAGTACAATAGCTCCTTTATACATAATAAAAGCTCAAAGCCGCATAATAGTTACTTTTCTGGACGCCGATGTGCTAGCAGTCACATTTTAAATCTGACATAACTTGTGTAATAAATTAATTCTTCCGTGTAATCAAAATTTACGTAAATTGCCTAATTTTATAAGACTGGACTCATATATTAATCGAAAATCGATCTAAAATAATCTGTGAAAGGATTTTAAAAGTTTCAACGTCAGGCTGGTGTGTTTTCAGCCACGCTTTTTATGAATAGTGCACGATGCCAAAAAAACAAATACTATTTAAAATGTGTATCCTCGCACGTATCACCATGCTGATTGAAGTCGGGGACTTTATCTAAAATGAATTCGTAAAAAACCGACCGTTCGCCTCGCCCGATCACACTTTTTGTAACGCTCTCGTCACGCATTTACCAGCTCACTACCCAAGTCAAGCGTGCGTAAAGAAGTTTTACTTAAAAAAAACGAGTGTGCTTTCGACCACACGGCTGAAGTAAAACTTCACTAACTTATATCTCCCTCTCAACTTCCGTTCGCCTCGCCCGATAACACTTTTCATAACGCTCTCGTCACGCATTCATCAGCTTACTCCCCAAGTCAAGCGTGCATAAAGAAGTTTTACTTTAAAAATGTGCACATTCCTATATTAAAATCATGGACAATTCGTGTAATGTTGGTGATAGGCTTTCCACCTGTGTAGGGATTATGCTCCTACGTTAAGCTTGATATTCCAACTAAGCCGAGCTTAAAACCGGATGATTTACAGCGTTAGCATGTGGTTGGAAAGTAAGTGTACATTATTGCAGTTATTTGTCAACTAATGTTATAATATGAAATAAGTATCAATACTATGATCATCAAGAGTTGTGTTCTTCTTTTAATTAAATTAAATCTCTTTTTAACATTTTCCACTTTACCGAGTTTACCATTATATTTCCCAGTTTTTAGAAAGAATATTTTCATCTCTAGTAGGCTTCATGAAATTTGATTTTAAAAGCCAAACTACAATTGGTGTCAAGCTCAGCAAAAAAAAGTTGGATGCAAAAAACGCCGAGACCGTCGGCGTCGGATGAACATTTTCGTGCTCCGTTTTTCCTTTTTCCGACTAACCTACTTGCATCCAATAGCTGGGAACACAGCGATAGCTCCTGCAGCTTTTACGCCATCACGTCATTCTTTTTTTGGATTTTGCACTCCAGTAGATGGCGGCACCGGGTCGCTTTGTTTAAACCACTAGTTAAATTGATCCGCGCTGAAAACTATTATTCAAGAAAATTGTTAGAAATTCGTGTAAAAAATGTTTTATTAACTTTTATTTTCTTTGCACAATTTTAAATATTTTTTTAAAGTTTTAAAATAATTATCAATTACAAATAATTATCAAAGTTAAAATTTTTCAAAGCCCGCCAAGATAAACGAATTCTAGCGAGGTGCGCGTGATTTTTTTGGTTTTGTTTGTTAGCAGTAAGGCTATTCCCAAATGTGTCGGAGTGTAATCAACAAATCCCTAAATAAATACAAACAAAACAGAGTGTGCAATTCACATGCGGTAGAAGTGAAACTTTCAGAAAACTAAAGAATGACAAGAATGGGGAGCGACGAAGCACCGCACAAAGAGGAGACCGATTAAACTATCTCATTCTCTCGCAGGCTAAATCCTATAAATGTATGAGTTTGTCCCTTTTTAGTTCCGCCATTTTCATCGAGTTTCAAATCACAACGGTGCTAAATAAGTTTTCATTTCCAAAAAAATTACCAAAACAATCTCAACCAACACTTGAAAAGTGAGGTCATAATCAAAACGACCAATGAACGTAGACCTAGCGTAATTTCCGTTTCATATCTCAACCAATAGGAGCCTTTAAAAGTGACATCATATTCAAAGCGGCCAATGAGCGCAGTTGATGCGTCGAAGGTGCAGTAATCATAATTTCCGTTTCATCCGAAATCCAAATCACAGCAGGGCTAAAGAAGTTAAAAAAATAATACTTTGTGGTGATTCGTGTGCAATTCAAATTGCCCACATTACCAAGGAAAGCGGCGAAACGGCCCCATAAGGAAGCGGCCAAAGTTTTGTTTGAACCCGCCGCCGACCCATCACATCACGAAATTTCTAATGCTTTTAACTGTGGCAACAATTTTTTTGGCCCTTTACTTATCACTGACTAATACGTATCTGATTCGTTTGCGATTAATTTAAAGGCTCAAACAATTCAAATAATATTGATTTGAAGGTAAAAGTTGTTTTAAAACCCAAAGCGAAAATTTCACGTGTGTTGTCATCTACCTACGTTATGTATCACGTCTAGTTTCTCATTCTACGTACCATTGATTAAGTGTCTGTAATCGGTGAAAAGTAAAGGCGGGTAAGTCATTCGGTTGAAACTTGGGTAATAATAAAGGCTCCTTTTGAGCTGGGCTTTACATTTGGACACCTCGTTGAAATCGTGAGTATCGTGACCAAGTTTTGGGCGCTTGTTCTGAGATCAACAAAACAGGTTTTGTTTGTGTTTGGACACGCAACTCATTTTTGGCTTACGAGGGTAATAAATTGTTTTAACAGAGCAAGGCTGGCAGTTGTTTCAAGAACAGAGCGAGGAATCCATTGATTGGTATAATTAGTCTTTAACGATTTTGATTATTACAAATTAATTTGAATTTTTATAATGAACATTAATTTATTAAATTAAGTGATGGGAAAAACGAAAAACAGTAAGAGGGGAGAGGGGGGTTAAAAATGTTTTTGAATACCTCCGTAGACATTTTAAAATAATGAAAAATGTACATCTATTTTTACAATGTATTGATTTATCCTCGTAAATATAGTAGATGATTCTAAGTGATAACTAACTAACTATCAGTGGTTGAGTGGGCATAGCTCTTGGGTCCCACATGGGCGTCGCGTGTTCGATTCCTCCGCTGGCTAAGTTCTCCATCGCAACAAAAGCAACATTTTCGGCTTTCTGTGGTGGTAGTAGGAGATTTTCAAACATTTATTCGTAATCCAGGAATGTTTGTACTTCTTTAAAAAAAAAAAAATCACGCCGTTCTCCGCAGGGGCAATCAGAGAGGACGGACCGTCCAATAACTCGGTCTTGGCACATACTCCTTGCCTCGTTTACATTCATACATCGTTTCATATGTGCCCTTCTAAGGTTCTGACTCTTGACATGACCAGACTTTTTTGGGCGTCCTCAACTTCTTCTACCTTTCATATTTGCGTCATATATTTTCCTTACACTTCTTTCTTCATTCATTCGCTCTAAATCCCCAAACCATCGGAGCGTCCCTTTCTTAATCTTACTCATTACGCTTTCATCAATCAGTCTGCACTCTTTGCGGAATCTTAGGAATTCAGTCTACTAAGTAATACATATTTTATAATGCAGAAGTCTGTTTTCCGATGCGACGAAAAACCCAATTGACCCCAGCGTTTTTGCACAGTTTTAGTGATAAATTTCTAGATCAACACTTATAATTTCAAGCTCGAATCGACATATTCATCAAGATGTATGATACTTGGAATTCACACTTCTGTCAAATATTAAGACAAAAACCATGTGGTTTTTACCTGATACTCTTCAAAATGGTGTTCGTTCTTTGGGCGAAGCCCGGTAGAAAAACTATATTTACCAATGTGTTATTAATTACGTACCACATGTTAACATTACTTATATAACGAAGGAATTTTTCACTGAGCAACAAAAACAAATTATGTTATGATAGGAAAACAAGTCAACGGTCAAAACAAAAGTCCAACAATGTTTCCACTTTTTTTTCTCTTAAACAACAGTTTGTTATTGAAGAAACGAAGAAGGCAAAAAAGGCAAAGAAAAAGGTGAAACTTTTCCCACGCGTACTAGAACTTTCCGGGAAATAAATAAACTGCAAGAAATAAACGGATTATTTACAACTGAATTAAATTGTTTCACTAATTGTATTTTATTTTATTGGTAAACATTAACGTTGGTGCTGTTTACTAACAAGATAAATAAAATGCCTCTCAAGATAGCTTCATTGCGGAAAAAAAGAAATACGTTGCTTATCTAACAGATTCAGATGTATTGTGTATTCTCAACGATAATATAATAGAAGCTGGTAATAAGCAAGGAAATTGGAGAGAAGAAGGAGATGGAAAAAAATAATGCAACAATTGGAAAGGTTCAATCTACTGGGATAAGAGTTAGAGCAACTTCTTCCTTTCTGAATGGTGGAATCCACCCTATCGTACGAATACAAAAACACTATAAATAGCACTGACAGTTTAGGTACTGACAAACAACATTCATTCGGTTTCGCTTGTAAAACTAGTCGATCATTAGTAGACAATAAAAGTTTTCATTGCTTTGCGGAATGCGGGTACAACAAATGGTACCTAAAACACCTAAAACACGACGCGCGACACCAGTTTTTCATTTCATAACTTTAGCTCGGAGCACGTAGAAGTATAAATACATGCGTACTTACTCGTACTGTATTATTATAGGAAATGTTTCCGTGCAACAGTAATGATATCATACGATTTCACACTTTCTTTTACGAATTTTCGTTATCCGTTTTACGATTTGTTATTGTATCGGATTAATACGGCCAACCTTGGCAGAGGTGCAAAAAAACATTTTTTTTTGTAAAACGTCACCAACAGTGATATTTTTGCGATACGTCACTGAGAAATGGCATTTTGTTTTGATTTCGCTTACCTATTGTTTTTAGCGAAAAAGGACAGCAAATTAGTTTTGTTCGAAAAGTTTTAACAGTTTCCGGAAAAGTTTAAAATTATTCTTTTATTACCTACATAATGATTATTTTTTTTATAGTTTCAATGGAGTTTTTTTTTCTGAAGTGGAATAACAAATTTTAGTCAAGCTATTTACAAACAATAATTATTGTTGTGTACTGTTTCGGGTTAATTCCGGTTGCGATACCTACAAAATGAAGCACTTGGTAAGATTGCCAAGATTTTTCAATTTAATTTAATTGTGTTTTTTTTTTTAAAGTTAAACCCTCTTTAGCACCGTTGTGATTTGAAACTCAATGAAATGAAAAATAGCGATCTTAAAAAGGGATAAACACTTACATCTGTAGGATTAAGCCTGAGAGAGAATGAGAAAGACTAATCGGTCTCGTCTTTGTGCGGTGATTCGTAGCCTCTCCACCTTGACTACTTTAGTTTTCTGAAGGTTTCACTTCTATCACGTGTGAACTGCGCACTCTGAATTTTCATGTTACACCTCACAAAAGCGCCCCCGTCTGTACAGTGGGTAGACAGGGAAACAATATCGTCATCCGGTTGGGCAACGTTGTGAATAGGGTTAAGATAAGGGCTGCAGGAAAGGATCATTAATACGGATCTTGAAGAGGTCCGGATTACATGGAGGTGGAAAAATAATCGTTCATGAGCCTTGATTTTTTTGGAGCCAGTGGACGTAGACAATGTACAATTGAAATGTACTATTTTTAATTGTATATACACGAGGTAGAAATGGATAGAAAGGATAGAAGAAAGTTGGGAAAGATAAACGTCACTTACATTAATATCTACCTATATATAAATCACTATCTTCATTAAATACAATATAAACTGGTCAGCATTTTTGTTCAATCTAATACTTTAATCAGTATTTTAGTTCAGCAACGTCGCAGATCTTATAGATACAACTGTCAACAGTCCCGGCTGTCGGCTGTTCTACAGTTGACAAAAAGTTGAGTGTTGACAACATGAAATACGGCAAGCGCATGACAGACTGTCATTTGGGTGAGCCTTTGAAATTGGCATGATTAATAATATCGCGTCAAAATAAATAATACAGAATCATTTCCACTAGTGAGGTATTTACATTAGTGACGACTGACATGTACTCGTAGATATGTGTAGCTGAGTTGACATGAACGAAGTATACATATATACCTACACATTGCTTACATACACTATGTTTGAAATTCGACATCGAAAATTCGAATGAAATTTGTAGAAAGTACATAATCCTTCTTCTTCAAATACAGCAAATTTATTTTGTGGAACCATTTTAATTCAAAATTCAAAGATTTCTTTATTTTAAGGCTCTGCAACCGGGCTCGAAAAGAAGAAGATGGAGAGATACGAAATTACGAATGTTAGAGGAGAGCGCTAACATTTACAGCGACAAAATCAATGCGAAAATTGCGAAAATGTTTAATAAAACACGATTTATTTAAAATAGAGCAAAAATCTTGCAGGCATTTTTTTTTTTTTCAGTGAATACCGCACAAGAATCTCAACTGCTCCCGTCTGGAGCCAGTGAGACTATGGCATCCCCAATTGGGGTATGTTGTGAGGCTGAAGGTAGCGGGGAGGGGAAGGAGGTGGGAAAGAGGAAGGTTGGGAAGTACCTGGCTATTCAGATCTGGTCACCAAACACGGCTAAAGCCATTTTCAAGCAACGTTTCAATTCTGAATGGTGGTCTTACACCAGGGCGATACTAATAGTATCTTCCACTCTGGAACATGCCGCAAATATACTATATATTATTTTAAATGAATTAATTGTGAAAAAACATAAATTAATCAAATAAAATTTATTTGCGCATGCCGGGTTCGAACCCGCGACCTCCGGATTGTGAGTCTAGAGTCTTACCCACTGGACTACGGAGGTCGTCAAAGGCATTGTCTTAAACAGCATTTAAAGAAACACTGAATTTTTTCATACATATAACTTATAAAATAACTGAAACAAACGTGTTTATAATAATTTTTGGAGCATATTTTGCGATTTTTTTCTATCGAGGGAATTTTATATAATTTGCGTTTCGGCGCGGGCAAAGTCTAGATATTATCTTCAAGAACAAGATATATTTTTTAAGAGCTTTAAAACTTACCGTGTTTAAGGGAAATATCTAAGAAATCGGTAGACATTCGGGTTGCGAGCCCTTAACCACTTGCTTAATCGTAATTCTTCTTGCTTCTTCTTGACTCTTCGAGGCTCTTCATGTTTCTTATTGGATTTTCATTGATTTTCTTGCTTCTTCTCATTTCTACTTGGCTCTTCTTTTCTCGTATTGTCTCCTCTTGTTACTTTTTGGCTCTTTTGGCTCTTTTGGCTCTTCATACCTCGTCTCGTCTCTTCCGGTCTCTTATTGTTTCTTCTCGTTCTTGTTCTTGGTCTTGTAATTAACTTTTGCTCTTTTATATTAATGAACTTTTATTTCGGCTAAATCGGCCGAGGCACTCGCATACTGCCTGCTAACAATGTATGCCCGGACATAGGAGGTCTAGGGTCATTTTAATAAAAAGTAGCTTCTTTATAAACAAAAATTAGAAGCCTGACGTGTACAGCGAAGGAGGAAACCATCTGTTTCCTTAGAAAGTGGTGGGTAACTTCAAATGTCTCTTCTTGTCTCTTTTTCCTCTTCTTGGTTCCTCTTGGCTCTTCTTGACTCGTCTTTGCATTTTCTTTCAAATTTCAAATTTCAAATTCTCGGCCATCGTTAAAACAATAACATAAAAACAACATTAAATTTGTATGTCTCAGTTTTTATTATGGTTATTTCACTTCAAGTGCGCTTAACTATAATAAACTTAAATATGTGGTAGGCGTAAGCAAGACCAAGTACTTTTTCTCAGTGACGATACGCTAGGTCATCTGTATCTCAAGTGTATTCATATGCACAAGTAATACAAGTGTGTTTGCATTAACTCTAATTGCCCGGCCTATTCTTAATAAAGAAGTATTTATTTCGCTTTTTATATGAACGGATTCAAAGTTTTCAAAAATTTTAGGTTATTAACATTTTGATTGATTCATCGTTGGTACACAAATGTTTTGTGAAAATTCAATGCGTGCCATCCAAAGCATGATCGTCTTAAAACTCTCTACCAAAAATTACCCGGGGTGTGTAAACGTAAACCCGTTTCATCCGTACGTTGGTTATTTCGTCCATGCATATATTATAGAAAAATGTTAAATTATTTCCGCATATTATGAAATATTCGTTATCCTCGTTGAGATACAAATTTAGATGGGTTACGGACAAAAACATGGAACCTCTCGGATATCGGACGTTTTTAATGTAATAAGCAGGCAAAATAAGTCTTCCTGAGGTTAAAATTGATGTACTAACTGTTAAATTGGCCTGTGCGTATTTTACAGTTGGCACCCGTTGCGTTATTGTGTTTAAAATATGTTCGCATTGCATACACACCCTAATTTGGAATAACTCGTCAAAGCCACACCTTGGGATAATGGTATGATATATACCTTGAGGCTTGAGGGTATGATATAATGAAGTTACATATATTTTTTTATCGATGCACTATTATTAGATATTATATAATCCTGTATTTTTCCATGAATAATTTTTATGTATTTCTGTACTAGTAAATATAATTAACATGTAAATTGATGAAAGGTGGGGTAATTAAAAAAAATCGAGTGCAGTTCACACGCGATTGATGTGAAACCTTCGTCCACACATTCTCAACCAATAGGAGCTTTGAAAAGTGAGGTCATAATGAAAGCGGCCAATGAGCGCAGTTTTACGCTTCGTAGGCAATTTATGGGCAAAGGGCCGTACTATAATGCGTCATTTCCGTTTTATCTGAATTTTAAATGAAAACGGGGCTAAAGAAGTTTCACTTCAAAAAAATGCTCCTTAGCAGGGTGCCCGGGTTCATGGGGTGAGGTTTGTCCGGAACTTGGCGGCGGATGCATTTGCCCACCAACTGCGTGGGCGGGCTGGATCGGGAGAGATTGGTTGAGGAAGACCTAACCTGGACCTCTCCACTCGGACTCTCTCAACCCATCGCCTTGCACCGCAGTGGAAAGAATGGATTCATACATCCGTCACTCCTGGACACATTCAAGTTTCTACCGACATTTTTCCTTACCAGTACCTCCTCTCCCTACTTTCCCTAAGTGATCCCTCCACACATCATCCCCAAAGATCCTGATCCCATCAGGCCCTGAAAAGAAATCAAATTGACCATACAAAATCTACATAGTATCCTCTAATATTTAAAATCACCCATTTTTTAAATAAATATTTCAGTTGTCTCTTAAGAAATGTTTTCCAAATAAAGTATTTATAAAGAGTTCAACAAAAAATGTTAAAAATAATTTTGGGTGGTAATTGACATTTATAGTCAATTTGTTATTAATTATTACTTATTACCGCCATATAATCCAACTATGTGACCGCTTGACAGTGTTTTTGCATACAGCCGTACCCGAGGACAGGATAATAATATAAACAGTGGTTTAACATGAAATTTGTTAAGTATTACTTTCCAACCACTTTTGCTCGTTGATTACGTACGGCTTTATAGCCTGTTGACTCGATTATTCCACGTCCGCCCGGTATGCAGGAAGAATAATATTATTGATAAACGCTTATAGCTTCACACTTGGCAATAGCTCGGTGCAGCCAATGTACATACCACGTTTGGCTGTTTGTTGTACGCTGTATTCCGTAGTAGTTGAATTAAAACTTTTTTAGCAGTGAATACTTCTTTAGCACCGTTGTGAATTGAAACTCGATGAAACACGGGAAAAAGAGACAAACACATACATCTACAGGATTTAGCCTTCGGGAGAATGAGATATCAATAAAATATTTATTTATTTCACGGGTACTCGATTCCAATATAATACGATAAATTCAAGATCCCACGCAATCTCTTTTGGTCTAGCGGTATAAAGCGTTTGACATTTAGTCGGCCAAAATTAAATTATATTTAAAATAAAATGAAACAATGCAACTTTGTATAAACCACTTATAAAATGTGCAAATCCGACCGGTTTCGGAACAAACGTTCCTTCGTCAGGGAAATCTTATACTAATTTGACAGTTTAGAACAATGTTTTATTAGGGTAGGGGTGGAGCCGTTGTTAGTTAATAATGTAGATTGGGTGGGTAGGTATTAGTGTAGAGTGGGTGGGTAGGGGAACAAATCCATGATTGGGCTATATGACAATATTTTTTGTTTGTTGATAATAGATTCATTATTTTTAAGGGATTTTTTAATTTCCAAAGCTTCTAAGTTATCTAAACGTTTTCCTTTATGATTAATATGAAGAATACTTATCCCTGTGTTTTTTTCAAAACTATGGTTATTTTCAATGATATGGTTAGCGAACTCAGAAAAATTATTATTATTAAGACACCTTAAATGTTCTTTGATTCTGATTTCAAAATTACGAGTTGTTTTTCCAATATAAAATGAGGGACAATCATTGCATTTGAGTTTATATATTCCGGAATTAGTCAATTTATGGTCTTTATCTTTAGTATTTCTCAAAAAATTACCGATATTATTTCTTGTATAAAACGCTGGTTTAATATTAGAAGGGACATTTTTGCAACATTGAACTGAAAAATTATTAATATACAAAATTTTACGCCATTCTTTATCAATAATATTATTAGAATTGTATAGATATTTATTTTTTGAAATTTTGCTAAGTTTTTTATTTAAGATGTTATCAATTAATTTTGGTTCATATCCGTTATTTATAGCAATTTGTTTTATTATAGAAAGTTCAGAAAGGAAATGTCTAATAATAATTATGTCTAATAATAATTTCCTTTCGAGTTTTTGTAATTTGAGTTCGCTAACCATATCATTGAAAATAACCATAGTTTTGAAAAAAAAAACACAGGGATAAATATTCTTCATATTAATCATAAAGGAAAACGTTTAGATAACTTAGAAGCTTTGGAAATTAAAAAATCCCTTAAAAATAATGAATCTATTATCAACAAACAAAAAATATTGTCATATAGCCCAATCATGGATTTGTTCCCCTACCCACCCACTCTACACTAATACCTACCCACCCAATCTACATTATTAACTAACAACGGCTCCACCCCTACCCTAATAAAACATTGTTCTAAACTGTCAAATTAGTATAAGATTTCCCTGACGAAGGAACGTTTGTTCCGAAACCGGTCGGATTTGCACATTTTATAAGTGGTTTATACAAAGTTGCATTGTTTCGTTTTATTATAATGGATAACCACAAAGTAATAGCTACATTCAAAAATATAAATTATATTTGTCAAACCAATATCTAATCTTCAAACCACTCCAAAATGAACAGGCAAAAGAAAATACAAAAGAAAGCGACATCAAAAAAACACAAATACTAATAAGATGACCAAATGTAGATAAAAAAATGCACTGGAATTCGACGACAAAAATCAAAATCGTTCTCACATCGATGAATCGACTCTTTTTCTACTTTAGTTTTCTGAAGGTTTCACTTCTGCCGCGTGTGAATTGCACACTCTGATCATTTTTCTTCGTACTTCGGCACCTTGCGCTTTCAAGTTCAGATTTTTTAGATTGTCTATTATAGAAATGAATTTGTTCTGAGAAAATATACCTAAGTAGATTCTAAAATGTGGGATTAATAAAAAGGTGATTCTTTTGATGATGTTTTCGGAATTTTTTTAACCCTTTGTGGGGATCATATATTATGATTAACACTCCTCACCTTTTTCCTTCCCAGACCTTCCTCTCCTAAAAAGACCCTCCACATAACACCCCCAAAGATGATATAGGGCCTGGGGGGAATTATTTTCCTCAGGGCCTTCTGTATGGAGCTAATCTAAAACAAAGTTTTTCCAATGGAATGCAGGGAGATTATCGCCATTGAAAGTCGATTGTAGTTCCAACTTGGCAATAGTACTTAGGTTGTATGCATTATGCCATACTTGACTATATGTCGTATTAACTGTAGATATGTACTTTATAACATTTTTGTACACATAGTAACGTTATAATATGTACTCTGCGCTGTGTGGTTTGAAGTGCCATTCCGAACTCCACTTTCACTGCTGCCGACCCATCGTTCGCTCGGTAATAATAGCATCACATGTAAAATGGACTAAAGTAGGTACCGCAAATTCAATCAATTATTACGAACCGGTCTAAAGTGGCATTTAATGCTTGACAATTACGTAACGATTTAGTTACATAGTTAACCCCTCAGGCCTCGACCATATTTTGTCGGGAGTTTAAAATATTTCCACTTTGAATAAAAGTCAAATAAATGGAACTGTTTTTGAAAAGAGATAAAACTCGCTTACAAATTTTATAGATCGATATAAGCATATAATTTATGAAGTACAAAATTTTTCCATGCAAATATAAAATAAGTTTTTAAAAATGGCTCACCTTACTTTTTTTCTAACTAAAGTTACTGATAACGAAGAAAATAAAAACATCAATATATTTTATTAGACCAATGTATCACAAACGTTACTTCCACCGTGCCACCTTACTTTTTTGTCGTTTGATGTAAAAGTACTTAATAAAAAGTTTCAAATTTTTTTTTCGAGTTGCGATTCGAAACTTTGGTTGCATAAAGGCATACATTTTACTTCTTTTGTGGTGAATTTGTAGATTTAATTATAAAGCGTGGTGTTTTCTCCTTCTAACAGTATTTATTTAATATCTTTTACTATGATAGTGAGGGAGACCCAACGATTTCTATGAGACCTATTTTAATTGAGAAAGTCAACAAATTAGAAAAATGGGTTAAAGCGAACATCTGTACAATGGAAGATTTGATTTAACCTTTAACGTTTTTTAACCATTTCATCAAGAAAATCTCAAAAGTTTAGAATTTAGAAGCAAGCATAGAAAAATATTTCAATCATTTTAAGTTTTTATTATAGTTAAAGAAATATACATATTTCGCTTTCTAAGTACTCAATTTAAGGCTATTATAATAAAAATACGCAATATTATTCTTATCTCACAGTTATGTTATTAAATTAATACACGCTAATTTCGGTTATCTGTGATGTGCGTTACTCCCGCGTGAAATTATTCAGGTTCAATGACCTCGAATTCGCTTGAGAGGAATTTTGAACTGCTTGTTTGAAGATAAAATAATTATGAATAACTCAGACAAGCATAAAGTAGGTGTATTTTAACAGATATTTATTGAAGTAAAACTTCTTTACGCACGCTTGACTTGGGGAGTAAGCTGGTGAATGCTAGACGAGACCGTTATGAAAAGTGTGATCGGGCGAGGCGAACGGTCGGGCGAGGCGAACGGATGTTGAGAGGGAGATATAAGTTCAGTCGTGTGGTCTAAAGCACACTGTTTTTTTAAGGTGATTCTTAAAATAATGCAAATTGTGCTCTTTCATAGATGGTGCGAGTTTAATTATTTTAGGAAAATAAATTCGAGTGCAGTTTACACGCGGCATAAGCGAAACTTTAACAAAACAATCCAATAATTGGAAAGTGAGGTCATAATCAAAGCGATCAATGAGCGCAGACCTAGCGTAATTTCCGTTTCATATCTCAACCAATAGGAGCCTTTAAAAGTGACATCATAATCAAAGCGGCCAATGAGCGCAGTTGGTGCGTAGCAAATGCAGTAATCCTTATTTCCGTTTCATCCGAAATCCAAATCACAGTGGGGCTATAGAAGTTTCTCTTCAAAAATACTTCTTGCAAGTTATGCTTTGATGTCATTGCCTTAATGCCCAATTTGTATATGTTGTAAGGCTAAAGGGAGTGGGGAGGTAATGAGACGAGGATTAGGAATGTTGGGTAGTGAAGTATCTAGATTTTGAGTGATGTCACTACAGCCTTTGCAAAATGCTATCGTCAGATCCGTCCTTGGTTACAGATAAATAGCGTACATTACCATTAATTTTTACCTATAATTCGGTGTTCAAAAATGCCATTTTTGAGAAACAGCGACTTCAATTCTAGAATGCTTAAACTAACTACATATGCGCCTGTGTGTGTCCTTTACACTCATCCTCCATTGATAAAAATCAGGTCAGTTGCATTCGATCTTCCGAGAAAAGTACCGAAAAAAATAAACCGGTGGGAATTGATGCGATAATAAATTTCACAAAATATAATATAAATGTGATACATTTATAAGACCGTATGAATACCAAAATCAAAAACATAGAAAGCTGAGAACTTCACTTCGGGACCGCAAAATATCTTCAATTGGGTCGCAGGATGGGTTTGGTTGCTCAAAATTCTAGATGTCTAAATCTAGATATTCATTGCTAGATGTGTGCTCCAATCAAAATAATGCATAGTAAATTATCTAGATGTGATATCTGCAGTAACAAATCTCGAACATTGAGATTTTGATTAATGAAAATTACATAAAAGGCTTTTACTCTGACTTATTTCTAGGTCAACCCAAGTATTTTTAAATGAAATTTCCATATCATTTCAATCAGGAGATATGAAGTTATTAAATATGGTAAAATTTTTCACTCCCATTTTCAGGCGAAGTGTGGTAGTAGTGTCAGAAATTTATTTTTATCTGTAATCTACGAAAAACAAAACATTCTTCGCATTCATTCAAGAAACATAATATTTTCATAAAATTCCGATTAAAACATCGTGATTACATCAGGGTGAAACACTTATTGGAAATGTAGCCAATGAAGAAAATGAGAAGAAAGGAGAAAATAAATGAGAAAAGCGATGGAAAGAGGAAGTTTGAAGAAGTATTGATCTTTGCACAGCCTTAATTTAATTGCTCTCCCGTAGCGTCGCGCGTCTCCTCGACACAGCTCAAACTCGTTTGTATCTAAAGAGTGCCTGTAAAGTATCTGCCCACGCAAAACCTAAACCTAATTTTACACCAATCAGCCCCCTGAGCTAACATCGAAAGAATTGTGTTAAAAGTTTCATTAGTTCAGGCGAAATTGGTCAAACCTCATCTAATATTAAATTTTATTCGTAAAATAGGGCAACATAAAGCAAATGTAATCATTTGTGACTCTTAAAACACGTTCGGTCATTTCCATCAGGGTTGCTGCTTGATATTTGTGAGAACTTGTCTGGTTCGTGTAGTGCACACCTCTCGGAGCTTATTTGCCTGCCTTTTTGCAAATTAACGCCCTCAGTTTTCTGTCAATTCGATTTCGATCACGCTTCTCACACACGGTCTTTCGATTAGGGTTTTATGGATAATGTCGGAATCTTGACATCATTGTCACGCGTGATGGAAATTGCTAACGAATAAGCAACAGTAGTTCGCATCAACTATTTTTTGAAGTGAAAACTTCTTTAGCACCATTGTGATTTGAAACTCGATCGATTAAAAAGAGACAAACATTCATTTATAGGATATTTATAGGATATTTATAGGATATTTATAGGATATTTATAGGATATTTATAGAATATTTATAGGATATTTATAGGATATAGCCTGCGAGAGAATGAGATATGATAATCGGTCTCCTCTTTGTGCAAGCTTTATAGCCTCCCCACCCCCACCCTTTCCTACTTTAGTTTTCTGAAGGTTTCTCTTCCACCGCGAGTGAACTGCACATAGATTTTTTTTACACAAGAGAGGCTTCACAAAGAAGGCGCTAAGTAAAAATTTTCCTCAGTGCGTATGAAATGTTTGGGGATGCTGTGTAGAGTCTTGTTAGGGAAAGGAAGGAGAATAAGTTGTGGTGAGGTAAAAGGTATGAGGTGTGGTAGGAATTTGGGAGTCAATGTGTTCAGGAGTGATGAACGGACGAATCCATCCCTCCCACTGCGGTGCACGGCGATGGGTCAAGGGAGTCAGACTAGATAAGACCCGATCCGACCCGCCACGCAGAGGGTGTCCAAAAGCGTCCGCCGCCAAGGCCTACACAAACCCGGGCACCCCTGAACCTAAGTAAAGTGACATATTATGGCAGTGGTGTTGGTTATCCAATGAATGGTTCCCGGGGCGGCGGTACCCAAATCCTCCTCCCAAATTGTAAAACAACGTATGGTATTCTTAATTTATTCGACATGATCTGCTGTTTGCATGTTAGTGATCTGCAGTCGTACCAGGGAACGTTGACAAGTTATCGAAGTTATCGATAAATCCTTTATCGATCGACTAGTGCTAGGTATCCTGGTGTTTTCTGTTCGGTGTATCTCAATGAATTGAAACAGTCCACAGTCAATGCATGAATTTAAAAAATTTCAGTTGGAAAAATATTTATTTCTCAAATCATCGCAAATTTTCAATTTGGGAGGCGGGAATGGGTACCGCCGCCCAGGGAACCTTTATTGGATAACCAACACCTCTGCCATAGGTCACCCCAAGTGGTTCGCTACGTTTGGTGATTTAGCAGGGGTGCCCGGGTTCATGGGGTGAGGTTTGTCTAGGTCTTGGAGGCGGATGACTGGGACATACTGAACCCCAGATTCCTACCCACCCCTTAAACCCTTTTCCTTCCCAGAACTCTCCTCTCCTTCCCTTTTCCTTAAAAAAAACCCTCCACACAGCATCCTCAAAGATGACATAGGCCCTGAGGGAAATTATTTTCCTCAGGTCCTCCTGTGTGAAGCTCATGTAAAAAAAAAAAAAATACTATTTGTGGCGACAAAAATAGCTGAAAAAAACATCTTCTAAATTTATTTTCATTTTAATACTTACTTTTATAATAATTCATTTTTGCTATTAAGACCATCTGATTATTATTGTTTGTTTTAAAAGATTTTACTACATAAAAGCAATTTTTACACATTCTAAAACATTTTTAAAAATTTTCATTTTATATAATTGTTTATATTATTTTAAGGAATTAATCACCCCTACCTTTTATATATATTTTTTTCTATATTTTTGGTATAAACTTCTAATGTGTTTATAATTGTTTGTCTATTGTTATTTTTATGAATATTAATCTTATCCTGATGAAGAAAACTTTGTTTTATAATTGTTATTAAGTAGTGGGGTTTTACAAAGTTATTTGTTCTCATTTAAGTAAGATTTTTTTGTTAGCGACAATTTGCAACTGCAGTGAGTCGTTTATCTCCGGAAGCTTTCAAGCGCAGGCGAACAAAAACGACCGTGGTGCGATTTTAATTGCCGCGGTGTCAAGTTGAAGTTGAAGGTGGGTGAATTCATTTAATTCGTTGCGAAATACATTTTCAGAGCAGTTTAATGCAGAACGTTCAATTAACATCACAATTTTCACTGGCTATGAAATGGGAGGGAAGTTTGTCCAACATAGATGAAAATTAATTCTATGGTCTTCTGATCCTTGAAGCATAAAACTGGCAGACAAACGACGAAAGTAGACTGAATGCCTTAGAAATGAGATCGTGCGGCGTATTTCTGCTAAAATCAGTGAAATCTTTAAAAAAATGCAAGACAAAAAAATTAATTTGCAATCTAATTATATTTTGCTTTGAGGAAGGAACGGTTGTTCAAATATTGTGGTTCATTCAAGGTAATATTGTTTATTTTTATTATAACAAATTTACTTAAGGCTCTGCAACCGGGCTCGAAAAGAAGAAGATGGAGAGATACGAAATTACGAATGCTAGAGGAGAGCGCTAACATTTCGCAAATCGATGCGAAAGTTGTGAAAATGTTGAATAAAACACCACTTGTTTAAAATAGAGCAAAAATCTCGCGGGTATTGTCTTAAACAGCATTTAAAGAAACACTGTGAATTTTTCATACATATAACTTGTAAAATAAATGAAGCAAACGTGTTTATAATCCATATTTCAAAACTGTCAAATCAGTATCATTTGCCCTGAAGAAGGAACGTTCGTTCTGAAACCGGTCGGATTTACTCAAATATATAAGTGGTTCAAACAAAGTTAAATTGTTTCATTTATCTATAGATAATTTAATTAGATACGTAAGTTAGGTACCAAATTTGAAAGATTGTTCTTATAATATAAAAAAAAGAATATTTGTAAGTTTTAAAGTAAAATTTGACTTAAAAAAATATAATAGCTGTTTGAAAACTGAATGTACTGGGACTGATCATATGGAAAGCGGTTGGGGGTTTGCGGGACCGTGGAGCGGGAGAGGGGAGAGGGTGGGCGGGGAAGGTGGAAGGGGAACGTGGGAGAGTAGGGGATGCTGGAGGGGAACGGGGAACGAGGACACACGTGAAAGGACCTGCAGGAGGAAACAATTTATTTCTTTGAATATGGCATTGCAACGCATACCGGGTACAAGCTAGTACACATATTAAATATTATAATCATAATAATCCTCTCTTACTTGCTTACTCTATATAGTACTTACTCTGATTTTATATATTTTTAAATTACATACATTTTATACTCTTGCGTATACCATGTTCTATACCTCTTATCTTCTTTTATATTCTACTATATACTTCCATACCCTTTTATATTATTTTATATTCATTTGCATTCTTTTTTATTCTTTAATAATATGTTATTTTATATTCTTATATTCTTTTGTACGCTTTTACATTCTTTTATATTTAATACGTTAATACACTGTATACAAAATCGACCACCACAGCTCGGGCATATGCTTAGCATAGTGGTCGAAAAATCCTTAAATCATGTAAGTAACAATTCAATGAATAAATAAAAATTTAAAAGGTCAAAGTGTTCAATTATCACAGGCACATATATTCCAGTGAGAAAGGCAACGAAAAACCCAATGTGAATATACTTTGTATATATATATGGATAAATAATAAAAAATAAACAATTCCCACGTGGTAGAAGTGAAACCTTCAGAAAACTAATAAAGACAAGAGTGGTTTTTTTTTATCAATGTGAAGGATGATTTTTACCATATTTTTGCTGTCGAATTCCTAAAATATCTGGATAGTTTCGATACATTTTCGCGCATTTCCACTCGGGAAACCACTTCACCGTATCATGATTGATGTGCATGATTTTTCATTTAGATTCAGAATGTCATTAAATCTCACGCACCAAAAAGCACTCTCTGAGCAGGACTGAAAATATGTATTTGATTAGAAAGTTTAAAATGTATGCTTTGTTTTTTGTTTTAAAAATATGTATTTATTCCAGAACAGAGATTTAGTTTTAAGCAAATTTATTCATTGAAAAAAAGTTATTTTGTATTAATTTCTATAATGAACATGCTATTAAAATATTTTAAGAATTAAGTTCCTGTTAATGTGTTAACTTAATAAAATAAATAATAATAGTCCGAAAAATAATTAATAAATTTATGCTCCACTATAAAAATATTACCATTTGTTATTTCGGCTACTGGCATTATACCTAGGGAACGTACCCATACTACGTGACCAACTTTTTGCAATTTTTGGATATGATTCGTCAATGGTTCGAAAACTCGACTATCATGGAGAGCATAAGTTTTTAGGTTCCCGATGGTTATCTCCGTCACCGACAGCATAGGCTATTTTATTTCCCTTCTTGCAGAAATAACTTGCTAATGGTAATGCCAGTCGGGAGCACTTGTCTTGTTGTTAAATAGAATAACTTCGAATATCGGCATGTTTATTGCTGTTAGTTTAAATCTGCTAATCCAATCTTAAATATTTTTTCTCTTTAAAAACGCTTTGTAATTTGTAAAGATTGTCCGGGTCTTCGTGGCGGATGCGTCTGCCCATCAGCTGCGTGGCAGAGCGGATCGGGAGAGACTGGTTGAGAGAGATCTTTTGATCTCTCCAGCAGAATTCTCTAGAAACATCGCCATGCACCGCAGTGGGAGGGATGGATACATTCATCCTTCACTCCTGGACACACCGACCCCCAGATTCCTACCCACCCCTTATTCATTTTTCCTTCCCAGAACTTCTTCTCCTTCATTTTATGACATAGGCCCTAAAAGGCTTTACTTCAGTGCCTAATGGAGCAAATGTAAAAAAATATAATTTCTTCAAACAATTGTTTAAAAACTTTCAAACAAACGTTTTAAAATTAATTTGATTAATTCCAAACATCTATTATTATATCCATTAATAATATTTTTTGCATAAGAAAAACAAAACAAAAACTATTTCGAAAGTTGTCACATTTGATTATTTCCGATAATTTCAATTGATTATTGTTTTTTTTCCTTAAAATTTTACATAATTATAAATTTTAAACCAATGTAAGGTAAAAAATTATTTTTTTGCAATCTTATTATTATTACTAACCCCCGTGTAAAAAAAAATTAATATATGAAGTAAATAAATAACTTAAATAAAAATAATATTTAAATACTAAAGACGATAAATTACATTTTTCTTCTCCACGTGAAGGATTATATATATCATCCATGTTTTATGTTGTTTAGATGTATATTCTATTGTCGGTTTTGAGGCACATAAATGATGGATTGATTGTGAATAGGTCAAATCTTTCAGTGAAAGTACAATGGATGCATTAAATTGCCGGAAAGACCGGATCCCAAAGATCTCAGCTAAAGGTGGATTATTCATATAATTTTCACGTTTTATACGTGACTCTCAGCATGCTGCGATAATTGAAGAACATTACATTATTATGTTACAAGGATATGAATTTGTCGAGAATTTCACATACTTTGAACATGAGAGTTATTTTTTCCTTTATGAGATCTTTGTTTTAAATGCGTTCATTACAATAGGTGATTTATCCTAAAATACCTCCATAATGTTCAAAATAAATTTTAAAAATACGTATATAAATCTTCAAATATATAATGTTCATTTTCTTTGGCGGGCGATGTGGCGGAAGGGCGGCTTGGATTTGATTTGAACACAAATCTACAGTTTTATTCTGAGGTTGATATAATTTTGCACGCTTGTCTATCAAAACAATGAGAACGTCACTGTCTATATGAATTTAATATGAAGCTTCCCCCATCCTTATTTAACACCCTTAAAATTTTGGCACTTTTGATGAAATTTTGAACACTTGACGTTTAAAATATATGTATTATTCACATTAAAAATGTCCCAGAATGGCTTTGATTCTTACACAAATCGGTAGTTTTTTTTCGAGATTGATTAAATTTTGCACACAAGACCTTCAAAACATGAGAAAGGTCATTGTCTATATAAGCTTTCTAAAAGCAGAATGAAACCCGGGCAACACCCGGTGGTTCAGCTAGTAATTTAAAAAATGACAATGAAAAAAAAGAAAGAAATTTGTGGAAAAAATAATATACGAATTAACAACCATTTTCAACGTATGTATGTGAGATGTTATGTTTTGCTAAGGGGGCAGTGAGGTCTGGCATCATTAAATTACGCATTGCTAACCGTTCATCCGATTGCGATGATACTTTGGGGATTTGATGTGTGTATGCCCGCGATGGTTTCTATATATAATAGTGAGCGCTGGTGTCATGAAAATGCTTTGCTAAACCGTTCATCCGATTGCTAGGAAACTTTGGTGAGTTATTGTGAGCACGCCCGCGAAGGTTTCTATGTATGCTGGTGAGCTCTGGCTTTTTGAAATTGGTAAAAAAAATTGCAATAGGCGGCACGCGAGCTGTTTGACTGCTGTAGTAGGAAGAGGGAGAGGGACGGCGGAGAAGGCATAGTGGGAATGCGTGAGGGGAAGGAGATGCGGGAGAGGAAGGGGAGGTGAAGGGAAACGAGACGAATGGGAAAGGACACACACGGAGAAACAATTTCTTTATTAAGTGGTGTGCGGGAACTCATTAGGGAACGTACCCATACTACGTGACACGTTCAGGGGGGGGGGGGAGGGTTAAAAATTGCAAAAGTGGGTCACGTAGTATTGGTAGTTCTCTTAGTCGCTAACAAACGGAATTGTTTCTTGTGAAACGGAAGCCATAGTGAATTCTGGTACTGTCTGAAAGTGAAACCAAGACTTCAGACCACTCATCTAATACATACTTATTATGCGACAATGGTGTAGGGTCCATAAAATACAATTTTTAAAATTTGTTAATCTTAAAATAGTCCATTATCGTATATTTAGTTCGGATGTGTCAATGTAATAAACGCCAAATATGAGGTTAATGATCGTGATATCGTGCGATCAAAGGGTATTCATTCAAAATTTAACTACGGTCCTTTTTCCAAGTAGATACCCTGTTTTTGACACCAGATAAAATAATTGATAGGCGATAATTAAATTACCATTAAGCCAGAAAATAATTTTGCATTTGCACTGCGGTATGCGTAGTCAAAATGATAAAATAATTACTTTTCGTCCAATTATGTTTGAAAGCGAAATATGTTTAGGATTAAATTATCCAGGAATTCTGTTCCCACCGTCGATATTTTGTTGATTTTGTAAATTAATTCCCCTGAGGGCCTGTGTATGTATGAGTGTGTTGTCTTTGAGGATGCTGTGTTGAGGATCGTTTTAGGGAAAAGAGAGAAAGATCTGGAAGGAAAAACAATGAGGGTGGGTATGAATATGAGCGTCAATGTGTTCAGGAGTGATGGACGTAAAAATCCATTACTCCCACTGCGGCGCAAGGCTATGGGTCAAGAGGGTTACGTTGGAGAAGTCTAGGTTAAGTGATAAGTCTCCATCAACAACTCTCTCCAGTCCATGCAGTAGCTGTGTTCGCCTCCAAGACCTAGACAAACCCCACCCCAAGAACCCGGGGCTCCGTTCTAAGTCTCCAAGCATAGCGAACCACTTGGGGTAAACATAATCCATAGCAGGGGGGTTTGGTTATTCAATAAATGTTGAAATTGCAACAATGTAAACTGATCGTGTAGCACTATGTCACACAGACGCGCCATCGAGGCGCTCGATCGCTGTCTACAAGACATACAAAGCAATCGAAAGTTAATAGGTGGTGTGGTAGTGTTATTAGCAGGAGATTTTAGACAGACTTTACCAGTTATCGAGAGAGGCACTGCAGCAGACGAAATTACCGCAAGTCTGAAAGCATCATACCTATGGACCAAAGTTGAAAAGCTTTATCTCACTACTAACATGCGAGTCCAGTTATTCAGCGATGTCGAGTCAGGAGCATATGCTCAAAAACTGTTAGAAATTGGTGAAGGGCGTCTTGAAACCGACCAAAAAGGAATGGTTCTTTTCACACACCAATTTTCAGTATCTATTCTTTCCCAAATCGAGAATTAAATACCACAGTTTAAAATAGATAGCACGGCACTAATCAAATTGGAGTTCTCTTCCAGGAACCATTGCGTTAGTCTTATCGTTGACGATCCAATGAAGCAATTAATTCCTGGAACAAAAGCTTACACCTATGCTTCACATGTACTCGTACCAGAAATCCCGAGATGGGTTTATATAAGTTTTCCGTTGCTGATCAATCAATATGATTTCTCTTATTTTTTAAAAGCAGTTTCGCTTTCGAACGTTTATTCATCGACACTTTTTTATATTTCATATCGCGGGTCAATTATGTTTGATGCGACCGATGGGTCAGCTGATGGTAATGATGTAGCAAAATTTAACTTTACAAAAAATTGTTAACTTTACAATAAAGTACAAATTGACGACTTACTTAACAATGCTATATTAATACAAGTCAATGAGCTGGCGGAAAAAAAATTCTGCACTGATGAGGTGCAAAAACCGACGAAGTGTCAATAATGTACGTTATGTATTCTCGATGGCGAGATTTATCAGAATCACTCTGGTAAAAGACAACATTTAGTTACGACCTTCGAAAAATATTAATTAAAGGTTTGCATAAACTTAAACGAACAGCAGGAAAAGTGAAAACCGAAGTGCTGAAGTCTCCACTACCCAGAAAAAATATCATTAATAATATATTATTGGAAGAATATTTTAATGGGTCCTGTCATTCTAAGAAAATTGATAAGAAAATTCTAAAAAAATACCGATATTGGAAATTGGAATTTACGAAAAATGTTAATAAGAATGTAAAGTAGATACTTTTGATTATTATTTTTAATTGTTAAACTAATGTTTAAGACAAGATTTTTATGCATAGCACAAAGGGTAACAAAATATATATATATATATATATATATATATATATATATATATATATATATATATATATATATATATATATATATATATATATATATATATATATATATATAATAAGCAGTAATTGTTGAATGATACACTAGTATATATTGAATCATTTGGCGGGTATAAGATAAGCCGCCATAGCTCAATTGGGAGAGCAGCTGACCGGCAATCAGAAGGGCACGGGTTCAAGACCCATTGGCGTCATGTATCTTTTCTCGGAAGATTTTTCAATGTGGATGAGTGTTTCCGGCTGATAATTATTGCTTATAATAATTGTTACCCTAAATACTTTTGGTTTACGAAGGAGTATTGCACACTTGTGACGATAATATTATACATGTCAGAGAAGAAGTAATTCAGATAAAATTAATATATTGAAAACAAAAGATTTACCTATTATTCTATTCACAATAATTGTAGAATAATTGTTCCATTAATTTACGTAAAGCCTATAGTATGTTCCGTAAACAAAACTAAATAGACAGACACGAACAAAGCTTTTCATTTTCTGGCATTCCTCTCATCTGTTTCGTTCCACATCAAAACTTGTATTGTCATATGTAGGCCTTTTGTGATGTTCGTGAAATAAAAACAGTCCTTAATGTTGTAATAGTCCATAAAATAGTCCTTAAACAAACCATTACCAGTTACCTACGTATTTAATTGCGCTTGTCATGGTGATACATGACATTTCTTGCAAGAATCATCACCCATTGATGCGGCTTGAAGATGCTAACCGTCGGAAACGTTTTAATCTACCGGATCTGCCCTGATGATGGACACTGCAACTATGTCCGAAACGTTGGCTAAAGAAGGAGGCAGCGCAACACGGAATAACACCCCAAACACAAATAACGAAAATGCTAACCGTCGTTCGTTTATACAAATGAGCCAGTGACCAGAAACCAGTGAACAGTGACCAGTGACCAGAGACCAGCGCCCATCGTTACGTTGACGCTGTTGACACAAGAACTGTATCAAAACCAGAATTAACATACTCTGGGCGCAGAGAGAATATTATTAGATCACTTGCAGATAAAAGTTTCTCGACTCTTTCGTAACCAGCAAATTGAAATTAAGTACTCGCCAATGGAAAAACGACCTGACCATAGAACGAGCCTCTCGTAGAGACGGATTTAATTATAAAACCAATAAACTTTTACTACCTCGTGCATTTGTTTTTATGAGCTAAGTCAGTACTTGATTGCCCAATACAATGAATGTACATATTGTTGTTTCTAAAGATACGAGTACCAGAAGGGCACATGCGAGACTTCGTCTGTTTGAGGTTTGTTCCTAACACACATGATGCAAAATACATGAACAATTTATTCTTTAATCTTCAATTTAGTGGGGGCGGGGATATACTGATAGCAAAGTGCCTCCGAGGTTTCTAACTTGCCCTGTTGTGGGAGGCTCAATCCATTACGGTTCCCTCATCTTCAAGCACAGACTCACCGTTTGTTTACATATCGTCCGTCCGGAGCGACCAACAGGAAGTCTTGTCTATATAATTTAATTTGTCCTTTAGTTGTTCTGGAGGCATTCGGATTACTCGCCGAAGATGATTTAAAAAAAATAAGATCAGCAAGGGTTATTATTTTATTGTTCACAATATTATAAATAGTCTTTAGGATTTCTATGCTGCAGGTACTTCAAAAACTACAATGTAACAAAATCACAAAATGTTCACCAAAAGCAACACTGGTTTACAAAATCTATTTTTTACTTTGTGTGAAGCATATAATTTTAAAAATGTACATAATATTGCTACGAAAAATAGAAGCCTTAAGCTTTTAAAATGTTATATCACAAAACATTGCTTTCCCGTTGAGGTACGGAATAATGGGCCCATATTCGAAACTCATGAAGCAGAAAATTCGTACACTCGCAAATAGAATCCCACTGAAAGCGAATTGTTGGAGCAGCTTTTCTCCATACGTACTCCATAGGTACTATAAATAAAACGAAAAAGCAATGGAAATTTTTAACAATATTTTCAAAAGACTGCTAAGCTTGTGAAATACAGTTTGATATTTTTGTCGTGGTTATATGCGTAATGCGTTTTATTAACGAGTTAAAAATAAATGTGTTAAGGGTTTTAAAATAAACTTCTCGTACCTTTCACATTTTCATTTTAATATTAGGATATAAATCAATAATAGAAAAACACCATGTGGCATTATTTTAATAAAATAACGTAATAAACTCTGTTTACTTTGCGTAAACAAAGTTTGTTATTTTATTTAATTTCATTATTTGTTAATTAAATTTGACCAATTTGCTTATTTATCCAAATCAAAAGTTGTTTATTTATTCATTTTTTATAAACACATCATTACATATTCAGATTGTATAAATATGTGATAATTGCCTAGTGGCAATTTATTTCAGCCTACCCGGATTCATAATATTTATAAGAAAAAAATCATTATCCTTTTTATCTGTATATGATTTGTGGGGTAAATCTGATATATAATATAATTTAATAATCGTATTCTGTCTTCGAGTGAGAGAACAAGGAGGGTTGTATTGGAGTAGAATTGTACTTCTGCAAGTCTGCAGGATGATGATAGATTATTTATGATAGACCTTGGCACTCTTTGAAAAAAGTAATATATATCACTATCCTTTCTTTAATTTTGGATTTGATCACATCCAAAATTGAAGGAAGATTTATGGTTATATAACCCAGTAACCTAAAATAAAACTTCTGATTTAAATCGATCTACGTGAAAACCAATCTAATATTACGCAAATTAAGTATTATTACTAACCATTTATTGATCACATTCAAAATTGAAGAAAGGTTTATGGTTATATAACCCAGTAATCTAAAAAAACTTCTGATTTAAATCGATCTACGTAAAAACAAATCTAATATTACGCAAATTAAGTATTATTACTAACCATTTATTGATCACATCCAAAATTGAAGAAAGATTTATGGTTATATAACCCAGTAACCTAAAAAAACTTCTGATTTAAATCGATCTACGTGAAAACAAATCTAATATTACGCAAATTAAGTATTATTACTAACCATTTATTGATCACATCCAAAATTGAAGAAAGATTTATGGTTATATAACCCAGTAACCTAAAAAAACTTCTGATTTAAATCGATCTACGTGAAAACAAATCTTATATTATGCAAATTAAGTATTACTACCCAACTATTGATCCTACGTATTACTACCGAATTATTGATTACAAACCAATTATTGATCACATCCAAAATTAAAGAAAAGATTTATATTTAATTAAATGAAGACAATATAAGCGAAACTCAATCGAAAATCTGGAAACAGAAAAATCAGAAAAAGATATTGACACCTCTGGGACTTGAACCCAGGACCTCTTGCTTTCCGGACAAACGCGCTAACCACTGCGCCACGGTGCCGATATCAAATTCGGTCATTTTTAACTGTATCATACTTCGACTAAGAACCACCCATATTATCTTCATTTTTCTTAACGCATATATTATTGGCAACTATCTTTATGTATGATTGCAAGATTCAAACCCGAACTAAATGCTCTCTAGATAGTGTCTGGATAAATCTTTATCCATTTTATTTTCATATTTTAACTTTATGAGTAAAACCTCAAATTGTAATATTTAATTAAATATTACAATTTGAGGTTTTACTCATAAAGTTAAAATAAAAATAAAATATTCATCCTAGACTGGCAGAAAAGTCAATAGATGTCGCATATAAGTCCCAGAGGGGTCAATATCTTTTTCTGATTTTTCTGTTTCCAGATTTTCGATTGAGTTTCGCTTATATTGTCTTCATTTAATTAAATATTACAATTTGAGGTTTTAATCATAAAGTTAAAATAAAAAGATTTATAGTTATATAACCCAGTAACCTAAAAAAACTTCTAAAATAAATAGATCTACATAAAAAAACCTAATATTATGCAACTTAAGTAGGTTAAGTTATGTATATTTATATCAACTAAACACAGGTACCCGGCGATATGATGACGAATTCAAAATAAAAAAAGTTAACCATTCATTAAACGTTTGTCATGAAACTGTCCGGCCAACGCATCCAAATGTTCAAATAAGCAACCATTGCAATCACGTTTTGACGATCAAACGCCAAACAAACGCTTAGTAATGAGGATATTCGTAGTATTTGCATTTATAATACCGAACAATCATCATTATTTCACGTCGTACGAACGCAACATGATCAGTGCAGCCAAAAGCGTAGTTAAAGCGTAGTCTAAAATAAATTGCTTTACGAGACGCTTGTGCCAATGAATAAATAATAACTAAACATTAAGATTGAGGAATTTTAAATATAAATGCATCTTAACCAACATCTCTCAACAGAAATATTTTACCTGCCAGTGAAAACTATTAATTTATTACTGAAATTTGAGGTTAGAACTCTGAGAGAAGAATGAAAAACTGTCATGTCTATAATGTACAGAAATTGTGTTATAAAAATAATTTTTTACACTCAAATATTTCTGAATATTCCACTGCCTATCTGGGCAATAACGGAAAATATAAAACAAAGACAGAGAAATAATAAATTTTGTACTATGAAACCATACAAGTCAAACAACAAAAATAATGGAAGAATATATTTAAAACAAAAGTAAAAACATGGCTGAGAGATCAAAGTGATATTCAAATAATATTAAAATTAATTAAAAAATATTATAAAGACGATGTAAAGACCACCTGAAATACAAAAGTTTAAAAACTACAGACTGCCTCAGAAGTAAGGCCCAGGCCCTCTTCTTGAAATTGAGAAGAATCTCTACTGCAGAGTGGGGACTGCGCTTTCCAGCGCACCGTCTCTTATACATAGGGGGGGGGGGCTTACGTAGTGCAAGTCTCTTATGCGGCCCCTGTGTGGGAGCACCGCCTGGAGAATGCACCCATACTCTTGGCGCTCTAGAGCGACGTTTTCGGGTGCGTACAGAACAGTCGTTTCGGACGCTTTGCCAGTTTTAGCCGGCGTTTTGCCTATCGATCTTGAAATTAGGGAGGTGTTAACAAATAAGCTTCTAACAAGAGAACGAACTGCTACCAACCATGGTATTGATCTAATACCAGGTGGAGCAGTTTCTCTCCCAGGACTTCTAAGAGAGATGCGAGAAAGAACTTTGAGAAAATGGCAGGAAAGTTGGGTTAGATCAAATACGGGAAGATGGTCTTTCTCTTTCTTCCCGTCAGTCAATGGAAGAGGAGTACATCACCAGGGATCATCATTTGACCCAACTTCTGTCCGGTCATGGGGAGTTCAGAAGGAGACTTCATAGTCTGTGGCACTGTGAGATTTTCACGGATGCCCGAGAGGAAATGCTCAATGGCTTACAAGTTACTACGAGACCAGCTTATAAGGTGAACTTTGAGTGCTTGAGGAAATTTACGAAAGTCTGGATTGAGAAATGGCCTATTCTTGACTAGCTATAAAATCATATATGCCAGGTTTATCTGCTTCTGAATCCATGGATATCCTCACTACTTTATTACACTTACTGTTAGAATTTTATGCTTTATGCTTTATCATCTCTATCTAATTCTATTGTATGCATTTTGTTTCTGTATATTTAATTTCTGTGTGGCTTATCTTTTTGCTTATTTTATTTATTTCACTAAGCTACGCTAGGCGATGTATTATTCAGTTTATTATTTTTGTGTTATATTCTTCGTTTTCCAGTTTCCTAACATTTTTATTTTTAGTCTCACAACCTCTACTTCACTTCGCTTGGAAGGCTGAACTGAACTGCAACTATCTATATTGATATGGCTCTTTTTCCCCTTGTGGGGATGCACTAGACCTCTTCCCTGCATCGACAGGAGTCGGTCGACGACGACGGCACGGTGCCCTCTAAAATTGTCCTCTTTGGGTACTTGGAAATATAGTATTTTGTTTAAATATTACCCACACTCAGGCAGTGCCTTAGTGGGTTTTCATTTCTTGTTCATACTATTTGTTATTACATATTATGTTATTATATACTATTTGCTATTATACATTATATGTACAAAGAAATGGGAATAAATAAAGTTAAAAAAAAAAAATCATTTGCGCCACCCCCAGTAACGTGTGCAGGCTTGAGATTTGGGGGCGACCTCAGCTCTCCTTCGCCTTGCCTTCTGCTACTCGACGCTAAATTCGTTAGGGTCGTAAGGCTTTTCCCCTTAATCTACAATTTACCTTTCTTTGAGGCATCACCGAGGATCCGGCTAAGGGGCGCCAAAGCTAAGTGTGGTTCACGGCTAGAACGAACATCATGCGCATTCTTGCTGGGACTGCCAATCGATTGGAGAGAACTCCCACCCGTTTGCCATGCCCTTATTATTTATGTACTATGTCTACGTATGCAAGGGCACCGGAGGTCTATATTCGTTTAAAATAAATAAATGTAGCTTCGTTTAACAAAAAAATTAGAATCTTGCGAGAGCCTTGAAGGAGTAACCATCTGTTACTTATACCAGGGCGGGTAAGGGGTGGATAACCTCCACTGTACTATGTCTTCCTTCCATACAGGTGCTTGTAGGATACGCTGGATGCAATAACCCAGCGCTTGCCACCTCGTGGACTGTCACCAACCTGTCCCATTGTTTTGTCTTACTAACACACATCCTATCTTGTATTTCCCGCTAAGCACTTGCATACTGCTTATGCAGGGACATTGGAGGACTATATTAGTTCTAAACTCAATGTAGCTTCGTTTTTTCAAAAAAGAGAGCCTTGAAGAAGTAACTTCAAGGCTCTCTTAAAAGTCCCTGCGAGAGCCTTGAAGGAGTAACCATCTGTTCAAAGATATTGAAATATAAGTAGATGTGCTATCTGCAGTTTTTACTATGTGGGACTGCGCTTCCGGGTGTCGCCGATATTGTTTACCAATTAACAAATAAACAAAGTAAATGAACTAATAAACCAAACGAACGTTAAACTAAATGAACTAATTCTTTCCGTATTCAAACAATATTGTTAACCAATACTAATGCACATCTTTAAAAAATCAACGAAATGAACAAATTATTATTTTTTTTTACAAATTATTTTTGTATGCAAACTACTCTAATTAGGGCGTAGTCCGCCGACAGTTGCGCGGACACCATAGCATATCTCTTTTGTATTTGAAGGGTTACTAATTTTCACCAGGGCGGGTAAGCGGTGGATAACCTCCAATGAAAGACCGCCTCAGAACAGGAAACCCTAGTGAGGCCTGTTAAAAAAACTGAATTTATACTAGTATTACACTTTATATTTACATCATGTACCCGTAAAAACTTTGTCATTGAACTAATAAAATAAAAATAAAATAAAACCAAATAACAAATAGTAACGGTATATATTTTTTTAATATTTACTATAAATCATTATAATTATTTATCATAGCTGAACTACAAGTTACGCCTTCCAAGGCCATTTCCAAACTTGTCGGCCTTGTAAGCCGAAACATCTGTCAAAATAAAAAAAAAAAACTAAAATGCTTGCGGAACCGAATAATAACATTATTAAATTTTTAACAAATTAAATGGAGTTCTACCAATTAAACACAAAAACAATTAATACATTTCCTTTATATATATTATATTGTACACATTTATTCATTGCTGGGCCCACTTTTCCACGCGTTCCGCGCTTTTCACTAACTCGCTACTGAATTAATTTAACAGTTTTAAAGCATTCCTACAAACGGTGGACGGCCATTTAGTAAATAAGAGATATTTTTATGAAATTACTTTTCCGTATATACGAAGTAGGTAATTAAAACTATTATATTTGCTCGGCGGCATATCACTTTATTCATTGCCGTTAGTATGTGGGCTACATTAATACAGAATATTTTGTGGTTGTCCAGGTCTTGGCGGTGGATGATTCTGCCTGGAGGGCCTGATCGAAAGAGGTCGGTCGAGTTTGACTTGTCCAGCCAGGCTCACCCGACCCGTTGCCTTGCACCAATGGAAGGATTCGTCGTTCCTGACACCCAGTTTTCTACCCATCCCTCATTTTTTTTTACCAGAACTTCCTAGTCTCCAATTCCTAGGACCCTCCACACAGCATCGCCAATGATGCAGGCCCTTAGAGAAATGATTTACTTCGGGGCTTCTTAATAATGTTAAAAAAATGCCTGTGTGCACACATAATCCATTTCATCGATTTTTCTTGCCTTGGTGTCTTTTTCAACCTTGGAGTCGGGGTTATATTGAATTTCAGTAAATTAACTCGAGGTTTGTTATTATTATGAAAACACAATTATAACAAACAATGCAACGTTATGTATAAGGTGTATTAAAATTATTTATATTTATTTATTTATTTTTTATTTATTTATTTATTTATTTATTTATTTATTTATTTATTTATTTATTTATTTATTTATTTATTTATTTATTTATTTATTTATTTATTTATTTATTTATTTATTTATTTATTTATTTATTTATTTATTTATTTATTTATTTATTTATTTATTTATTTATTTATTTATTTATTTATTTATTTATTTATTTATTTATTTATTTATTTATTTATTTATTTATTTATTTATTTATTTATTTATTTATTTATTTATTTATTTATTTATTTATTTATTTATTTATTTATTTATTTATTTATTTATTTATTTATTTATTTATTTATTTATTTATTTATTTATTTATTTATTTATTTATTTATTTATTTATTTATTTATTTATTTATCATATTACAGTTCATATTATACCTGAAATGTACATAAATTACATAACAAAAAACAACACCAAAAAAAAAAACAGAAAATTTCATTTTTTTCTGAAGCTAAGGTGTGTAATAAAGAAATGTATATAAAATATATAAATATAAGTACACATACATTTTTTTGTGACAAAGTAGAAAAGGTAATCTGGTAGCATATATTATAATCGGATTTACCGAATTAACCTGGTAACATATGTATAATATATTCAGATTTACAAGATGGAGGAATTACAAGAACAAGATGGAGGATTTACAAAAGATTTACAACATAAAGAAATGAAATTATGTTAAGTTATGTGTTTAGGAGTTTGAACTTTTAATACATAGTACACTTATAGGAGAAACTATATTAAAATTTACAATATTAGGTATAATAACGAACGTAATAATCTATATGATTTTTTTTTTTAGCGATGTAACTACTTACAATGATTTTTGTAACTACAAATTATTTTCACTCATTTAAAACATGTTTTAAGAATAGTATTATATCATTAGTACGACAGTATGAATATACACCGCGCTCGTGTCTTGAACTACTCCTGCTAAAATATAAAAACAATAACTATAAATGTAGATAGAAATATAAACTATGAATAATAATAAAATAGTACCAAATTTAGTGCTCCAATAATCATTACCTGGGACTAGTTCATATTAACTTGCTCCATAGTAAAGTGTATTTTAAAATCTATAACGCTTAAATTAAAAAGTTACTTGGAGTGTTACGTGTTCGTACTACAAAGTTTTAAAATATTTTTATAATATCTGAGTGATTTAAAGTTCCTTCCGAATTTAATATAGCAAAACTATAACAGTACAATTTGTTTTAACGCGGGTAGTACGAAAAAAACATTAATTCAAGATGCATTGCCGAGTGTGCTCAGTAACTCTACGTACTGATGAGTTAAAATTCACGTGTGCCGCATGCAAGGGCGCATTTAATTTGGCTTGCGGAGGTATTATTGAGAACACATATCGTCGACTTAATCAAGAACGGCGATCCCAACAAGTGTGCAAGCAATGCAATACAGCCAAGCCCGGCGCTGCTAGCCCGTTGCAGACAATCAGTGATACTGAACCTTTGGAGCAGATTAAAAAAGTTACCGATATTAGTGCAACGCTCGCCGCTCAGACACCGACAAATCTTAAAGATATTCAAGATCTAGTCATGAACAAGACGTCTAATCTGGAAAAAACACAAAATGATATTCTAGACCAGAATAACAAAATACTTGAAAGTATTCAATTTATGAGTTCTCAATATGAGGATTTCATGGCTAGAATCCGTGACATCGAATTAAAGAATGATGAACTCACTAAAAAGAACTCAACCTTAGAAGCTAGGATTTATGTCTTGGAAAAATGTGTGGACATGCAGGAAAGGGAACTCAAAGCGAACAACATAGAAATAAGAGGCATCCCAGAAATCAAAGGAGAAAATCTGCAAGACGTTTTTTTCAATATCTGCAAAACAACAAAGTCCTCCACTGATACAAAGGACATTGATGCCATTCATCGCGCAGCAAAAAAAAAACAGCAATAGTCATCCGAGAGAAATCATTGTTAAATTCAAAACGAACATAGCAAGAGAACACCTGTTAACAGACGTAAAACTTTCAACAAAAACAAACAGAATCTAGAAGACAAATTGAACACCTCAAACATCGGTATAGCTGGTTCCTGCTCGTCGATCTTCATTTCAGAACAACTAACATTTCGCGGTAAACAGCTGTGGTACAAGACACGAACAGCGGCGAAGGAGAAACAATATCGCTTTTTTTGGATTAAACGGGGGCAGATTTATCTTCGTAAAAACGAGGGAACTAATGCCATTGTTATCTCAGACGAAAGCAAATTGGCTGCGCTTTGATAAATTTGAATTAATGGCTATTCTTTCGAGGTATGTCTTGACCCGTGCATTTATGTCTCATATTTGTTTCATTTACTACCTTTCTGGAATTCATTTGTTATCACGCAGTTCCTGATACCTTATTTTTATTATTATTATAGTTTTAGCTTCTTGCTATGTCTTTCATAGTACTATATCTAATTAATTTTTTTATACTATATTATTATATATTACTTATATGTGTATCATTTACTACCGTTTTCAAATTCATTTGATATCTCGCAATTCTTGCTACCATTTTGTTTTTACTTCTTGCTATCTCATTCACAGTACTACATTTAACTACATCATTTATACTACATTATTTATATTAAGCACATTTACCATTGTAACTACATTTGGAATCGCATTTAATCATATATTACTCGGAAACCAACTTCTATACAACACACAACCAACACATACTTATGATTCAATTAAATTATGATACCGGAAATGATTCTGGCATAGATCTTAACATGAATGTCATTGATGATTTGAACAATCTAAATAACTATAAATGGTGCGCTTACGGAGTTAAAATTATTCACCAAAATATAAGAAGCATTTCGAATATTGACGATTTTTTAATATTTCTGGATCAATTCAATTACCAATTCGATGTTATAATTACACCTCAAAAGTTATTCACAATTACTCTGAACACCACACAAACTTATATCTTAATAAGTCTAGCGGAATCGTTGTATACACCAGAGACGGACTTCAATCTCAAGTTGATGAAATTTTCTTATCACAAGCCAACTGCCTGAAAATTGTATTGAATAATAATCTATGTATTTTTGCAATATACAGATCACCCTCTTTTCAAAATATTAATACTTTTCTGAATTCACTCCAATCAATTATCAACAGCTCAAAAAACATAGAACGACAAATAATTATAGGCGACCTCAACATCAATACAATTACTGAATACCACCGCCAATCCAACGATTACCTATGTCTACTAACCGAAAATGGGTTCATTCAGACAATTATCAGCCCTACTCGTGAGCAGGGCAAGAGTAAATCTTATCTTGACCACATCAACGTCAAAAAAATTAACCATGTTGACTCATTTGTCATTCACTCTACAATCTCAGATCACTATACAACAGCACTCTGCCTTAAAAACAAACCTCCTAATCCTGCTAAAATTAAACATGTTGCAAGAATAAACTATAATAATTTAATTGAGGACTTGAGCTCAGAAAACTGGCAAAATGTTCTAGACCCGTCTGATGCCGACTAATCGATGAATGAATTTATCACTAAATTACATTCATATATTTCTAAACATACAAGCAATAAACTTATACCGCATAAACAAATAAAACTTACGCCATGGATCACCCCTGGCCTTATCAAATCGTTTAACATTAGGAACCAACTTCATGAAAAGGCGAATAAGTGCCCTGAGAATATTATAGTACAAGCTCATTACAAAAAATATAGGAACTTTTGCAAAAAACTAATAAAATCGGCCAAAGAAAGTTATTATAAAAAATTCATTTACGAAAATAACTGTACTCCAAAACGTTTCCAATCAATCCCATGTATAAAAACATCAGAAAGGATGTCGAAACATTGAACTCAATGAAGTGTGGTAGGAGTTTTGGTCTAGTGATCAGGAAAGTTAAGTGATTTTGTTTACCAGTTATATAGCATACATATATAAATCTGCATATGCGCAAAATAAATAGGCGTGCGTCCTTTTACAAGTGTTCATCATTCCCCATAAGCGCCTTATAAATTTGTTCTCGTTTATGGAACTTTAAATCATTTAATATTATTTGCATTGATTTTAGCATTCATCATTGTGATAAAACATTATTAATAATATTCCTTACTAAGCACCTGTCGTTTTATGTTAATACACTCCACGCTTAGATATTGTGGTTTTAAGCTGTTATTGTGACTTAATTCTAGATTAAATCTGTTTGAGCTGGTATTTTATTGCTCGCATTAGTGTACATTTCCAAAATATCTGTTACGTAGATATTTAAAAAACTTTCCTATATGGCGAAAAAGGAGTTGCAAGATATATGTATCAACTAGGTGGAGATTTATAAATAATAGGATGGAAAAAAGTTAGAAGGAGTGCAGATAATCATAATAATTTACTAATTAGTTTTCGCCAACAACAATCAAATTTCCAATTCTACAAGAATATACCAAGTACAATTCTGCCATCATTTTATGCAAATAATGAACTAAACAAATTCATGGTAATAATAAGGATAGAGACTGAAAGGGAGAAGAAGTTCTGGGAAACCTCCTGTGTGGAGCTAATGAAAAAAACTTGGGCTCACTTTTCGCTATTGTGACAAGAGAACCCTTGAAATTCCCACACTACTCTTAAACTCTTTACACTATCTTTCGCACTTCAAGCATCTTGAAGAGGATTGATCTGCCTTCCGATTACCCACTCAAATAAAAAAATCAGTGTGCAATTCACACGCGGTAGAAGTGAAACTATAGTAGACAAGAATGGGGAGTCTATGAAGCACTTTTTTTATCAATGTGAAGGATGACTTTTTTCCATATTTTTGTCGTCGAATTTATTTTCTTTTATTTATTTAATACATGAATTATCGAGAGTACATATAGTTTTTTGTGATATTTCACCCTCCATGCTAGGGATGACCCTGTGTTATGGCGGGTGAAGTTTACAATTTGCGGATATACATTCGTTAGTATAGATTAAAATTTTTCACTAATTGATACTATCAACACAAATTCTCCTACAATAAGAGAGTTTATGTAGTTATATTGGATTACAAGAATAAGGTGAAGAAGTTAAAGAATTATTGGAAAAGATAAGTTATTTTTAGTAAATTAAGGAATTATTGATATATATATAGTTCACAGTAATCAGTCTTATACATATAATGCTGCTTAGATAGTAAATAAAGATATTTTATGTTTTGCCTGCTCTTAATACTATGCACACAGATCTTCTATAGTAAGAAAATGATATACTTATAGTTAGATTGGGTTACAAGAAGAAGATGGAGAAGTTATAGAATTATTATAAAATGAGAAATTTGAGGAGTTGTTAGATATAGATCATACTAATTCCAGTGCATCTTTTCCTATACATTTGGTCATCTTTTTAGAATTAGTGTTTTCGTATTTGTGTTTTGTAGGAGTCGTTTGAAGTCGCTTTCTTTTGTGTTTTCTTTGCCAGTTCGTTTTGCAGTGGTTTGAAGATTGGATATTGATTTTACATTTTTTTTTTGGATTTCTTAGGATGGCCCGCTGAATGTCTGGCCACTAAGGTTCGTCAAACGCTTCATATCACTAGACCAACGGAGGCTTGCGTGGGACCGTTTATCGTATTATATTGGAAACGAGTACTCGTGAAATAAATAAATATTCATTGCTATCTCATTCACTCTCTAAATCCTATAGATGTATGTATTTGTCTCTTTTTAGTGTTTAGCGTTTCATCGAGTTTTAAATCACAATGGTGCTAAAAAAATTTTCACTTCAAGATTTTTTTCTATATGCTTTATGTTTCCATTCCACCCACTATCATTCCTTTAAGATAGATTATATTTTTTAATATTTATTTGCATTAATGGGAATAACATTAATTGCAAAACGCTACACTAATTTATCAAATCTTCCGAAACTTAGTTCGGTGGAAGAAATTTCCACCGGCACTAAGGTCACTTTTAAGCAACTATGAATATAAAGTGTTAATAAATAAATTGATCATAATGCAACAAGTAGTAGTCTATACCAGAAGAGAAGATCGTGATAGCATTCCAACTCATCTATCAAACCCTGCGGAAAAAGGATCGTGACGGCAAGTTTGTGACCAAGTTAAGATAGTTATTTATTCTCGTCATGATATTAAGTTACTTATTACAACAGGAGTAGAGCAATTTTTATAAGGTCAATCAATATTTTAATGCCTTGACCTGGCAACACCATGACATAATACATGATAATGATATTGAAATCAAAATCAAATATTGACGTGGCGATCTATACGAAAACTTTAATGCTTAGCAAATATTATTCTTCATGCAGACTAATAAATAATGCTAACTCACTTTCTTCTGTTGTGTCAACCAAACGGTCTCTTTCGAAGATTCATTTTCATCCAAATAATTGTCCAAGATAGCTACTCTCAGTACAGTCCGGATAAAATATGTGGCTTTTTAAATGATAATTTTTTGAAGTAAAACTTTTTTACGCACGCTTGACTTGGGGAGTAAGCTGGCGAATGCATGACGAGAGCGTTACGAAAAGCGAGGCGAACGGTAGTTGAGAGGGAGATATAAGATAGTGAAGATATAAAAAGAGAGAGAGAGTTACGTTTCGTATTGATTATTGTAGGGGCAAGAGAAAGAGGTGCGAGCATACACTTTATTTCTTGTGACATGTTTCGAAACGAATGGTTCCTTCAGTATATCTAAACATAATAAACAATAATAAACACAAGCAGCTGCTTTATTAGGAGAGTGATTGAAATATTGATGTTATATCTATATATATATATATATTATATTGTATCTCCTGAAGTAAATTTATTATGTATGTAACATGTACTTATAAATAAATAAATATTATGTTGTAAAATTGTAACCTTGTTAAATGTTTCAATAAAAATATAATTAAAAAAAAAAATATATATATAATGAAAAATAATAAATATAAGAATAAACAATAAACATAGAACTTAAGTACATATAAAGAAAATATTACAATGAGTAGTGATTACTCAGTTATCATAATTTAAAAAAATTACAAAACTAAATAATTATATAATATGTAACATTAATAAAACATATATACATATATGTACCTACACCATATTAAAAACTTTTATAATAAAAATAATGGTTTATTCCAGAATGTACACGGGGGTAGTGCATTTCAATACATTAAAATATTAAGTAAAAGTAAAAAGAAAATAACAATACATACGACGGATTCCGGCGGAACCGCTCGTGCGGTGATCTTCTCGCGTATGTGACGCATGTTTGGGAGCGATGCCTGGAACGTTTCGGTGAGATCCAAACGGTTGCACTGGACATCTCCAAGGCCTTTGACCGGGTTTGGCACCGAGGACTTGTCAACAAACTGCATTCTTACGGACTTCCCGCATCCTTGTGTACTTGGATTGCCGACTTCTTGAGGGACAGGTCGATTCAGACGGTAGTCGATGGTTTGACCTCTTCCTCACACCCGATAAATGCTGGCGTCCCGCAGGGATCGGTTCTGTCTCCGACTTTGTTTTTGTTGCACATCAACGACCTTTTGTCATGTGCACCAATTCACTGTTATGCGGATGACAGAACAGTTCATGATAGCTTTTTGTTTGACAAGCCCCCAAAGGGCTCACAAACTCCAACAGTTCGTAGGGCTTTGAAGCAAGAATGGACGGTTACCTCGAGAGTGTTTTCTCTTGGGGTAAAAATAATCTCGTTGAATTTAATGTTTCAAAGACCCAATCTTGTCTGATTACGTCTAAAAGGGATCGAAATGAAAATATAGTCACTTTCAACGGAAGCAATCTTCCGAACAGGCCCTCAATTAATATGCTTGGTGTAACCTTAAGTGACCAGCTCAGGTATGGGGGCTCCATCAAAGCCAGAGTAAAGTTAGCCTCCCAGAAACTGGGCGTACTGTATAGGGCCCGCAGATACTTTAATAGTGCACAACTGCTAACCCTGTACAAATCGCAAGTACGCCCCACGGTTGAATTTGGCAGCCACCTCTGGTCTGGAGCTCCAAAATACCTGAAAAATACCCTCCACTCTGTGCAAAAACGGGCGGTCCGTTTGATGGATTCTCCCATCTTAACAGACGGATTGCAATCTTTAGAGCACAGGCGTCGGGTGGGAATGCTATCCTTGTTCTACCGGTATTACAATGGAAGATGCTCCGAGGAACTAGCGTCATTGATCCCTTCGGCACCGGTGCATAGTCGGGAAACACGCCAAACTCGTGCCCAACATTTGTACACGGTTGACATTTGTCACATGAGAACGGGTCGTTTCTTCGACTCGTTCTTATGTTCAACAGCTGATTTGCCGGCCTCTGTGTTTCCTCCTTCCTACAACATAGGTCTCTTCAAGACCAATGTTCATTCCTTCCTCTCCTCAAAAAGACCCTCCACACAGCATCCCAGATGACATAGGCCCTGAGGGAAATTATTTTCCTCAAGGCCTCCTGTGTGGAGTTAATGTAAAAAAAAAATACGTAAAAAAAAATCAGAGTATTCACACGCGGTAAAAGTAAAACCTTCAGAAAACTAAAATAGACAAGAGTGGGGAGGCTACGAAGTGCTGCACAAAGAGGAGACCGATAGGCTACGAAGCTCCGCGATTATTCCTACTACCTCATTTCCTTGCTGGCCAAATCCTATAGATATATGTGTTTGACGAAAAATAACTCTTTTTAGTGTCGCTATTTTTCGTTTCATGAAGTTTCAAATCACAACGGTGCTAAAGACGTTTTCACTTCATAAAAAAAAACGAATAAGAAAAATATGAAAATGAAATTTAACAAAATATATTAAACACAGAAAATTTCCGGTCTCCAGAGGTCCATCAGGTGGGACTCCGTCCAGGCAGTCGTGGCAGTAATTGTATTCTGCGATTGCCGCAGTCTGCTCCATAAGCTTTCCCTTCGGTGGCGGAGAAGGTTAAAATAGTTATTACTCTGAAGGTGTGCACTCGTCCCTCCAGGAACATTTCCGTAGCGCTGCAATATCTCGGTAGGTGGAATAGTTGGCGAAAAGCATTGATGTAGGCGACTTTTGGCTTACGTCATTGGGATGGAGAATAATCTACCCACAGTTCTGACGTGTACAGCGATGTGCAAGATGCATAGAATAATATTATTTTTACTCTTATTATTTTAGTAATATTGATTTTATTATTATAATAGAAGTGAAAACGCCTTGACAGCGTACCTACTCTAACGGATATTGCTCTTCTATGTCTTTCCATTTCCTCGATGTCAAATATGATAAATGAAACGGGAAAATAAATATAAACACGGTGCAAGGCGATCGGTATAAGTAGATCTGCTGGAGAGGTAAAAAGGCCTTTCTCAACCAGTCTCTCTAAGCCCGACTCCCCATACAATAAATTGTTGGGCAGTTGCATCCGACCTAGACAATACTCACCCCCATGAATCCTAGCATCCCCTGCTAATTCACCAGACGGGTGAGGTACGGCAGTGGTGTTGCATGGTTCACATATGTCCAATGAATGGTTCCCGGGCGACGGTACCCATGCCCGCCTCCAAAATTATTAAAACGGTTAAATTATTTTAATTATTAACATTTAAATTTATTTTGATATGCACATAGATTGCATATAATTGTATGAAGTGTAAAGTAAAAATGATATGTATTGTAAATGATTTAAATATTATGGTGTTTCATGAACACCTTTCTGGGAGAACTAGTGTTGAGGTGTTAAACTTTTTATGACATAGTGTTGTTGTGAACTGATTATTTTATACCGTTAGAGCATATTATAAATTGAAATGTTTTAGCCGTGTTTGGTGACCAGCTGAATAGTTAGGTGCTTTCGCATCCTAACTTCCTCACAATGAGAAAAAAATTCCCCCCAGGTCCTTTGTCACCTTTAGGGATTCTGTGTAGAGGGTCTTTTCAGGAAAGAAATGAGAGGAAGTACTGGGAAGGATAAAGGTAAGAGGGGTGAGTAGGAATTTGTCAGGAGTGACGGACATAATATGAATCCATTCCTCCCACTGCGGTGCAAGGCGATGCTCCGAGAGAGCATTGCTGGAGAGATCAAAGATCTCCCTCAACCAGTCTTTCCCAATCCGGCCAGCCACAGCCAACACCACCGCCAACAGCGGTCGGCAGACACATCCACTACCAAGTCGCGGACAAACTTCACCTCATGAACCCGGGCACGGGTATAGTCACCAAACATACCGAACCAGTTGGGGTGACAATTTTAAATTTAAATAAAATTAATATTTCCAAATTTAAATAAAATTAAATATTACTAATATTATAAACGCGAAAGTTTGCTTGGATGTATGTGTGTTTGTTACTCTTTCACGCAAAAACTATTAACGAATGGATTTTAATGAAACCTTGCAATAATATAACACATGCATCAGAATTAAATATACGCTATAATTTATAAAGCTAGCTATGAAGGGGATGCGGGAGGGGAACGGGGACGAAGAATTAATGTATTTCTTTGAATATGGCATTGCAACGCTTGTCGGGAACCAGCTATTCATTCAAATAAAAGTAAAATAATTAAAAATAGATATTCACTTAGAATAAACAGTTTTGATCTATTTAACAAAGCTCAATTAGCATGTTTAATGAAGCACTATAATCTTAAGAGTTACGAGTAATACACATCACCGAATAAAATATTCACTTCGGTAAGTTTCCAGCCGCAAAGCTTGATTGAGTCCATGATTTGTTTTCGAAGAAATAAATAATTATTCGAGATACCACGTAATGATAAAAAAATATATAATTAATAATAAAAATATAATTAATAAATTATAGTGATTATGCGAATGATAAAAAACCTGATTTAGAAAATAATGAAGTGCCCCAGACATTTATGTTGAACAAAACATGTAATAAATTCGAACCGTTCACAACAATATATAATTTATTTTCTTCAATTAGTAAAGCATTGTTAGTTGTTTACATTTACATTAGTTTATTGGATGTTATAACGGAAATAATAGTATTTTGGCATGAATTTATTGAGATAGTCCACATGACTGGTGTAAATAACATTTAATTGAAGTAAAAACTTCTTTATCACCATTGTGATTTGAAACTCGATGAAATGAAAAATAGCGACATTAAAAAGAGACAAATACAGACATGTATAGGGTTTAGCCTGCGAGAGAATGAGATAATCGGTCTCCTCTTCTTATTCCACTCTTGTCTACTTTAGCTTTCTGAAGGTTTCACGTCTAGCGCGTGTGAATTACACCCTCTGATTTTTTAAGTGAAACATATTTAGCACCGTTTGTTTTGAATTTCGAATGAAACGGAAATGACGCATTATAGTACCTACGAAGCGTCAAACTGCGCTCATTGGACGCTTTGATCATGGTGTCACTTTTCAAAGCTTTTATTGGTTGAGATTGTTAAAACTCGGATGACAAGAAGTCTTTCTTTAGAAAATGGTCACCGTGGATATGGTCCATTCAAAATGGTTCCAGTATTTCTTTTGAACATGGTCACCGTGGATACGGTCCACGCGAAATGGTTCCAGTCTTTCTTCAGAAAATCGTCACCGTGGATATGGTTCACGTGAATTGTTTCCAGTCTTTTTTTAGAAAATGATCAGCGTGGATATGGTCCACGTGAAATGATTCCAGTCTTTCTTTAGAAAACGGTCACCGTGGATATGGTCCACGAGTGATGGTTTCAGTCTTTCTTTAGAAAACGGTCACTGTGGATATGGTCCACGTGAAATTGTACCAAACTTTCTTTAGAAAATGCTCACAATGGATATGGCCCACATGCGATGGTTGAGTCTTTGTTTGAAATGGTCACCCTGGATATGGTCCACGCGAAATGATTCCAGTCTTTCTTTAGAAAATGGTCACTGTGGATATGCTCTACGCGAAATGAATCCAGTATTTCTTTAGAAAATGGTCACAGTGGATATGGTCCACGTGAAATGGTTCCCATCTTTCTTTAGAAATCGTTCACCGTGGATATGTTCTACGCGAAATGAATCCAGTATTTCTTTAGAAAATGGTCACCGTGGATATGGTCCACGTGAAATGGTTCCAGTCTTTCTTTAGAAAATGGGCACTGTGGATATGGTCCACGTGAAATGGTTTCTCAATTTTGAAAATTTTAAGCAAACCCCGACACAAAAAGAGTAGTTGACCTTGAAACGCCTCAAATTTTCATGAATTAAAGCTAAGAATAATCTCGATCCCGTCAGTTTTCAACCGACCGCATCATATTCGGCCCATTCGTTTAGGAGCTACAATGCCACAGACAGACACACCGACACACAGAAAGTCAGACTTATAACACCGCTCTTTGCGTCGTGGGTTAAAAATAGAAAAACTGACTTTGTGGATTGATAATAATTAAGAATCCATTTCCAAAAAAATAATGTAATATTATTTGTATATGTTAAAATAATTGCATGAGAAAAGTAGGTAACTTTATTCATAATATAGATATCTACGTATCTACGTATAATTTGCATTTGCATACTCGGTTCCAATATAATACCATAAACGATCCCACGCAAGCCTCCGTTGGTCTAGTGATATGAAGCGTTTGGCGAACCTTAGCGGCCAGACATTCAGCGGACCATCCTAAGAAATCCAAAAAAAATTGTAAAATCAATATCCAATCTTCAAACCACTGCCAAATAAACTGGCAAAGAAATCACAAAAGAAAGCGACTTCAAACGACTCCTAAAAAACACAAATTCGAAAACACAAATTCTAGAAAGATGAACAAATGCATAGGAAAAGATGCACTGGAATTCGACGACGAAAATATGGAAAAAAGTCATCCTTCACATTGATTAAAAAACAGTGCTTCATAGACTCCCCACTCTTCTCTACTTTAGTTTCACTTCTACCGCGTGTGAATTGCACACTGATTTTTTTTTATTTGAGTGGGTAATCGGAAGGCAGTTCAATCCTCTTCAAGATGTTTGAAGTGCAAAAGATAGTGTAAAGAGTTTAAGAGTAGTGTGGGAATTTCAAGGGTTCTCTTGTCACAATAGCGAAAAGTGAGCCCAAGTTTTTTTCATTAGCTCCACACAGGAGGTTTCCCAGAACTTCCTCTCCCTTTTCAGTCTCTATCCTTATTATTACCATGATTTTTTTTTTATTCGTTATTTGCATAAAATGCTGGCAGAATTGTACTTGGTATATTCTTGTAGAATTGGAAATTTGATTGTTGTTGGCGAAAACTAATTAATAAAATATTATGATTATCTGCACTCCTTCCAACTTTTTTTCTGTCCTTTATTTATAAATCTCCACCTAGTTGATACATATATCTTGCAACTCCTTTTTCGCCATATAGGAAAGTATTTTAAGTATCTACTACGTAACAGATATTTTGGAAATGTACACTAATGCGAGCAATAAAATACCAGCTCAAACAGATTTAATCTAGAATTAAAAGTCACAATAACAGCTTAAAACCACAATATCTAAGCGTGGAGTGTATTAACATAAAACGACAGGTGCTTAGTAAGGAATATTATTAATAATATATTATCACAATGATGAATGCTAAAATCAATGCAAATAATATTAAATGATTTAAAGTTCTATAAACGAGAACAAATTTATAAGGCGCTTATGGGGAATGATGAACACTAGTAAAAGGACGCCTGCTTGTGGTCCCTGTCGAAAAAATAAACGTACAAGTGGTCCCGGGTCAGAAAAAGATTGGGAACCACTGGTCTAAATCATCTAATTGAAGAATTTCTTGGTCTACCGACCAGCATCCTGGCAGGTTTTTGTGTACGATATTTTAAAGTTTTTTAAAATTATTTTCATTTTCATTATCTTTATTATTATTTTTATTTCAATTTAGTTTTCAAAACTTAGAATGTACCCATCGGTTAGTTCCGAGTGTACCCATCGGTTGGGCGAGCCTTTCGACGCCAAACAACTTACGAAACCAGCCGCTGTGCCCCACACCGTTGTCGCGTGCCATATTATTATATAAATTTATAATAATAATAGTCCTTTTAAGATTGTCTAACAGTCCATAGTAGTTAGAAGTTCGAAAAACTACCGCACCGTCGCCGTAAGAGTGTAAGAGCTGCGTTCGTCCGGAAAATAAAGGAAATTTCCTAACCCCGTCCTTTCCTTTCGGTTTCGCTTGAAATACAAGATCGAAACCAACGAAAAACTGTAGTTTAGATCATCCCATTCATGACTTCCCTTTTCCTGGCAGTTTATTGTGTACGATTTTTTATTTACTAATAGACCTTTATCATATGAAACCATTCCCGTTCGTGTACTCGATGACGCAAATTTTTCGAAAAAATCGCTCACTAATTCCATGACTGCGCGGCTCCTGCCAAGAGGCGCACCGGCAGACCAACTTTTTTAAGGCTTTCTAAATGTCCATTATCATTACAAGTAGTTTCATCCGTGTACTCGATGACGTAGGGTTTACCTTTCTCGGCTCCTAGTCTACTAGTCGAAGAATTAATAACTAACAATTTTGTCCATAATTTGTTTATTTAAGTATAAGCTTCAGACAACTTTTTATCATTTTTTTTCTGTTTTTAAAAGATAGACAAACATTCCCGGTTTACGAATAACCCAACAATGTTTGAAATTCTCCTACTATCAACACAGAAAGCTGAAAATGTTGCTTGTGTTGTGATGGACGACTTAGCCAGTCGAGGAATCGAACACGCGACGCACGGGTGGGACCCAAGCGCTATGCCCACTCACCCACTGACCGGTCAACTGTTGTTCACTTGAAACCATTTCACAATCCACTAACATAAAATAAAATAAAATTATCACTAATCTACCTAACCTTCTTAATGACTTTTATTTGAATACATTTATTTATGAATGCCTTTCAATTTATTATATGAATACCTTTCAAGAGTCCCAGCTGCTCCAGTCTCTAGAGACTATGGTATCCCCAATTGGGGTACGTTATGAGGCTGAAAGTAGTGGAGAGGTGAAGGAGATAGAGAAAAGGGAGGTAGGGAAGTACCTGGCCATTCTGATCCGGTCAACAAACACGGCTAACGCCATTTCAAGCAGCCTTTCAATTCTGAATGGTGGTCTTACACCAGGGCGATACTGAGAGTATCTTCCATTCTAGAACGTATCTAAAAAATTCTATACATTATTTTATAAGAAATAGTTATGAAATAACACAAATTAATCAAATAAAATTTATTTGCCCACGCCGGGATTCGATCGCGCGACTTTAGGATTGCGAGTCAAGAGCCTTACTTCTCGACCACGCGGGAATTATAGGGAATGTATTTCTGAAATCCTGTTTTTCCAAGTTCAAAGTCGATCACATTTAGGTATAATTTCCCAAGCCCTGGTCTAGAATGAATGTCAATGCAATGGCAATGCTTAGGTCACTCCGCGCGGAAGGTTGCAAAATAGACCTCCGACGCACTTGGACTGAGCGAATCGATACCATACAAGGCTGCACCCCACTACGGAGAAATGAAAGTATTGAACAACGCTTTTGGACTCAGGAAATTTTATTACATCAGGATTACACGAGCTCTCTGCGATCGTGATAATATAATACATATCTATATATTACACCCACTGACCTTTTTATTGTGCGCATATACAAGAAAAGAAATTGAAGCAACACGGTTGTTATTGTTATGGTTCGGAGTTCGGACAAGTGATTTGTGGCGAATCTGCGTACGTCATGGTGTTATTTACAACACATTACAATAAAAGCGTTCATCTCATAATTGCGTTGATACCTCTCGCTATTTCAGATAGACTAAGCATGTAACAAAACATCGTAACTATCAATGGCATGACTGGTTAACAATCGTAATATATTTACTAAATATATATTTAAATATAATTCGTTTATAAATATACAGCCTTAGTAAAAAAAAACACAGCACGCCCAATAACCCGTGTTATTACAATAACATAAATAAACCCAGTATACACTTAAACACGTTTCATTACCAATAACCTTTCCTACGTGGTCACACTGTTAAAATGCATTGAAGATCTGACAACATTGTATATGGTTTTAATTTACTAGGAAAGAATGTTGTTTTAATTTTTCTCCGCAAGGGGCATTATCGGCGCTAATGCATTAATTCTCAACGGCCCGCGATGAAGACAGCCCGGTGTGTTTTTATGGCGGGATGTCAAAAAATTTTGTTAGTGCCTAAATGTTGTGATTTTACTTAATAATTTCTATTGTAGTGACGAATTTACTCTTCTATTCACATAATTGATATATTTACCATGTTATGTGTGTGGTTTACATCAGTTTAATCAAGTTATTGTACAAACGCCGTACTTTCAAAGTTGGACTGTCAGAATATTGTTCTATAGTTTACTTAAAAGATAAAATTTACATTTTAAGATCTTTTTTTTAAGAGAATTTCTTAAAAGTGATATTTTTTTATAATATTAATATCTAATACATGTGTTCGTAAACCTATTAAAGAAAGTAACGTCTTTAGGGATGCAAGAATTCTGTTTGAAATGCCGTTATTATTTCTAAGTTATTTTTTTGGCAATAAAAAAAACTTTGAAATTTTTTTATTATTTTTTTATTGTATGCACGAGGAAAAAGTGAGGTGATAGTTTCCTTTCAAATTTGTTACATAAAAGGACTGTGTTTTTGAAATTTAGATTTTTTTTTAATTTCTCTATATTTTGGTCAAAAATGTTTGGGTAAGAAATTTTTTTCCGAGTTTGGATCTTAACATATGGCAGTTTTTGAAAACTAAAGTGTATTTTAAATACACAAATCTAAAAGGTAATTTTATCTAGTTTTCATAAATGGTATTTGTTTTTACGACACCTTAAAAAATAAGAAATATATAGAACATTCAAAATACTTTGGAAAAATTTCAAATTTCGTTAGGATATCAATACTAAAACAGAGATAAACTACCCTCTCAGGCCGTGTAAACCAAGTGTATTTTTTCAGTGAACAATTTTTTCATTAGTAATGTTTTCACATCCGCGGCCGTTTGTCAATTGAATAAAATTTTCACTGGGTTTTTTAGTAAGGCTGTTTATGTTTAAAGACCATTCTAATTGTGTGACACGTAATCTAATGGTGAACAAATTGTTATGTATTTGTAATTTGTTTTTCAAGGATGTTAGTTGCGCAATGAAAGAAGCCCCGACGATTGTGCGATGTGAAAATGCAGGTTACGCGATGATGGATCGCCCATCACCGGAATGTATAATGAGAGGTGGAGTTTAACAGTGTCAAATGTGTAGTGTAAGCACACTGTGCGGTGTGAAGCGTAAGTAAGTGTGTAGTATGGCGTGTGTGTGCAGCGGCAAGTCGGTCAACAGTAGCCGCGCCGGAGACATGCGACAGCCCACGTGAACCGTATCAATGGTGCCCATTGTCTCTTCGGCCCGGATGACGGGTGATGGGATGACGGGCAATTGATGGTGACAGTGGTGACACTGTTGACTGGTGACCCCGAGAAACTGCACTAAGCCAAAATAACAGTGGCGTTTCTTGTATTTGTTTTGCATTAGTTTTTTAAAATGACCAACAAATAGTATCTATAGCTACAAATATTAGGTAAATACGTAAAGAATTGTAATTGTTCCCTGTCAAAAGAAAGAACTTAATGACATAATGCATTCACTTATACCAGTAGTTATAAAGCACACATTGCAACTAAACTCTGCCATATTTCACACTTCTTGCTCCATGATTAGTCATACAGTTATGCACGCACATAAGCATCTGTTATTCCCGCTCCCCGTAATTGAATTAAATTTTCTATTAACTTGATCGTGCGACATCTTCCTGGCACGTTGAGGACAACTATCGCATTTTGCACATCCTAATTAAAAATAGATGAATAAAGAACTAGAGTGAAAAATATTATGGCTTAAAAACATATTTATTTTCAAATTTGTGCTATGCATAAAAATCTTGTCTTAAACGTTAGTTTATCAAATATAAATAATAATTAATATTTATTTTAGCACAGATCAAAAAACGCTGAATAAATAAAGTTTATTGTGTACATTACGTTGATATAATAAATCGTCATTAAAAACGATTAAAACCATAATAGATTTAAACGCCCTGTGATTGGTTGAGATCCATCAGAACTTACACCGCTACCTCACCGGTCGGCCAGTTGAATGCGGACAATTTTGTGCGAAGTTATGCTGCTTAGAATCGCACTCAGTTTACCACTGCGGTATACAAATTTTTTCTGAAGAATTCATGTTTTTTGAAAAAATTTTCTAAATATTTAAATTTGGATTTTGGATTGGCAAAAATGTAAACTTTCGTATTATGGTAAGTATTTAAGTTAGAAGGTAAAGAATTTTTTAAAATTGTATGGAATTCCTAATTGTCAAATTGTTTGCCAACAATTATTTGAATGGAGTTTGTAGTAAATTGAAACTGGAGAATCTAAATCACATTTGGAGTTTATCGTGTGGTATGACTTTTTTGGATTTGAACTTTGGTTTACAAGGAAATCGAATTGGAAGTTGCAATTTTTTTATGGCAATTGAAAAAAAAGCTGTCGCTTAGGTGTTAATTAATATCAGCTGTTTAATGTCTTTGAAAATGCGTCAAAGCGTAGATCACGCACTAAAAGTTTTCATTCCTTTAGATGAAAATATTAAAAAAAAAAAAGATTTTCCCATATCGAAAAATGTTTTTTTGGGTTCTCTGTGTGATTTAGATTCATCAGTTTCCCACTAAATTTTAGCAAAATCTTGTAAATCGCTCAAAATAAGTATTTCATTGTTGCTTTGCTCTTCCATCTCCGGTAACAGAGTTTCAAAAGAGGTGCGGCTTATATTGGGGCAAGTGCATAACGTAATATATATCATAGTAACCTATGAGCAAGTAACAAGTACTCGCGCTATGATATTACTCTCTTTACTTTCGAAAACCGGTTCCGTCCCGGAACGCCCACGGGCCACTGTCGACTGGCTTAGCGCTGGGCCCGGAGCCAGTGCCGGCTCTGGCGATGGTTCCGAGTAGATACCTACCTACTATTGCGACTGTTTATGGCCAAAAAAACCGGACCAAGATAGAAAAATAATGCAGGCGTGACGGCTGTTGATTAACCCTTTCAATGTGGAGAGCACAAAAGCAGTCCGTGTAGATGGAGACGTGAAATTGTGTTTCGTTTGGTTCGGAGGAGATACATATGTATGTGGTGTGAAAAAAGAACGATGCTCTCGAAAATATTTTCAAACGCATTCAAGTGTGTAAAAAAAAACAGAGTGTGCTATTCACACGCAGTAGAAGTGAAACCTTCGGAAAACTAAAGTAGACAAAAGTGAGGAGGCTACGAAGCACCGCAAAAAGAGGAGACCAACAGGCTATGAAACACTGCACAAAGAGGAGACTGATTATACTGTCTCATTTTTTCGCTGGCTAAATCCTCTAGATATGTGTTGCTAAATCCTATAGATGTATATGTCTCTTTTTTTTTAAAATTACAACGGTGCTAAATGTCTTTTCTGTATTGTTATTCAACCCTTTAAGAGGAACGTTCGCGCGACCCGTTTCGGCCTGTTTAACACAAATTTTAATTTTGGATTTGTGATCAAAATACCCGACCAGACTAAAAATTAGTTTTATTATCAAAAATAAGAAAAACCTAGGATGGATATGAGCAACGTTATTTATTTTTGCGTTAAATTATAAAATGTAGGCCTTTAATATGTTTCAACATATATTTGATACAAATTGGGAAATTATTTGCGAGTAAATGAAAAACATTTAAAAACACAATTTCACTACATTTATTTTTATGGGAAAGTAACTTTTTTTTGATTATTTTTGTTGTTTCACAATTAATTAATTAAAAACAATGCATAGTGCGTTTGAAGCACGTTCAAGAGTTGTAGATGCAGTTCAGTGTCGCCCTGGTAAAATATCACCCTTCAGATTAAAACGTTACTTGAAATGACAATGTGTTTGATGTCCAGATCTGAACAGCCAGGTTCTTCCCACCTTCATTTCCTTCTTCTATTTCCACTCCACACTACCTACTTACTTAATACTAATTAATTGGGGATGCCATGTTCCTTGAGTTTTTTCTGCGGTATTCATAAAAAAAATTAGGCAGATTTTATTGAAGATAATAAAACATCGAGAATGAGGCATAGAAATATCTTATATGACACTGTCGCGTCTATGGGGTTAAGATTCCGGCAAACACCACAGCTGTTTTGCCGGAACATAACCGTCTCAGTATCGCTACAGCTGTTAGTTAAATTGTGAATATGTAACCCGCCGCGGGAACTAACTAACGGAACCGCAAACTGGTCACAAATTTGATATTTTTTGCAGGCAATTTGCACTGATTACCACCGTTTTGTAATGCATAATACGTATAATAGTTATGGCAGCTATAAAAGATAATTTCAGACAATAACGATTAAACGCGTTATGAACCTGGCAACGTTTTTATGTGGTTTTTGTGTTTAAATTTCTAAACATGATATGATTTAGAATTTAGAGCAACGTAGTGATAGAGTAGGAAACTATTAAGACCGTGCTTTGACGTTTTTTGGCGAAGAAAGTTCTAGGTCAAATTAAAGGCTGTTTCGCTTTTAAATTGATGAGGAAAACTGGTTGTGAAGCTTTTTTTAATGTATCACTTCGTATCTCACAGATTTTAAACAGAGATACCTGAGCTTATTTGGAATAAAAATTTAGATGTAGAAAAAAGTTACGTAAACAATTTAATTTTTACAGATGTTGGGAGGTAATAAATTTTGGGAAAAATCAGGTGTTTAAGTAGAATAAACAAGAACACACATAAGCACCAACTGAATTTACTAAATGGTGCCTATCTAGACACACTCAGGTAAAATTTAATTTTGAGTCTTTTACATTTTTTTTTTTTTTTTACAGTGAATACCGCACAAGAATCTCAACTGCTCCCGTCTGGAGCCAGTGAGACTATGGCATCCCCAATTGGGGTATGTTGTGAGGCTGAAGGTAGTGGGGAGGGGAAGGAGGTGGGGAAGAGGAAGGTTGGAAAGTACCTGGCTATTCAGATCTGGTCACCAAACACGGCTAAAGCCATTTTCAAGTAACGTTTCAATTCTGAATGGTGGTCTTACACCAGGGCAATACTGATAGTACATATCTTCCACTCTGGAACATGCCGCAAATATACTATATATTATTTTAAATGAATTAATTGTGAAATAACACAAATTAATCAAATAAAATTTATTTGCGCATGCCGGGTTCGAACCCGCGACCTCCGGATTGTGAGTCAAGAGTCTTACCCACTGGACTACGGAGGTCGTCAAATTACAAGGAAAAGAAAAGAAAAACCAAAACAAACCGAAACATGAAAAAATAATTAAGTTTCTTCATTTTTAAATAAACTTAAATATTCTTTCAAAGCATTTTTTAAATTTTTATTTCATTTTGCCGGCTATTTTTATCCACCTAGAAGAGATTTGCATAGTGTGTATGAATAAGAATATAGTTTAAAAAAATAATCCCACACCTTCAGTTTTTTTTCCTCACTATTTAGATCTAAAGCTTATAAAAATTGGCGGAACTTTGGCTTTGGGTGCTATTTTTTTATTGGATTTTAGTTACTACTTCAGGCGATAGCCATTTTCGTATTTTGAAAGGAAATTTCAGAGTTTAATCTCGACCAAATTTTTTTTCATATATTTTTGAGGTAAAACTTCTTTACGCAAGCTTGACTTGGGGAATAAGCTGGTGAATGCGTGACGAAAGCGTTACGAAAAGTGTGATCGGGCGAGGCAAACGGTCGGGTTTTTACACACGCTTGACTTGGGGAGTAAGCTGATGAATTCGTGACAAGAGTGTTACGAAAAGTGTGATCGGGCGAGGCGAACGGTCAGGTGAGGCGGACGGAAGTTGAGAGGGAGGTATAAGTTAGTGAAGTTTTACTTCAGTCGTGTGGTCTAAAGAACACACTTTTTTTAAAGGTTTTATTTCAAAGTTTAATTAATTACGTTTTTTTTTATCTACTACTTTTTTTTTATCCTACTGAAATGTTGTATTTTTGTTATTTATTGTTCGACTTGTTATTTTATGTGAAACACACTCTTTGAGACCTAATATTTTTTCAAATGAAAGAACCTACAAATAACTTGTAAACTATTGAAAAAAAAGTATTTAAATAACTAAACAAATTGATATCAGACATCAAATATGTTCTGACACTTCCATTTTTATTTCCGGTCAGAAGGGGTTAAGCGCCCCAGGGATGATTTTAATACAAAACGGCGCCATCTAAAGATGACCATTTTTATTTATCTTTATAATTAACGCCTACCATGATATTCCGAAGGTATTTCTTCGTATTACGTCTAATGCAATTCAATGGGAACTTAATGCGATGCTCAGCACTGATGGAAAAGTCAAATGAGAGAGTTCTGTGTACCAGGCAAATTGTTAGCTCCAAGCAATTACATCAATTCGAACTTTCAACCATTACGTAATTTGAAGTATTTTGTGATGGTTACAAATAGTACCATTCAATCAGTATAATAACATACATAATAATAATTTATTACATTCAGAAAATTGGGCAGCCGGGATAAAAAATGTGCCCATTCTGGAAGAGCTAAGCATCCACAATAGGCTCTCAATTATCTTCCTACAACGTATTTTAACATACTTTCCAAACGTTGCTCGCTAAACTGAGGACTCCAACTAGGAGAAACTCAATGTCACTGGCAAAGTTGAAGGTAAAAGAAGCAAGAACACCAATGCGTTGGAGTGATCAAGCATCACTGGCGTCTATTTCGTCGGAGTCCTTGACTCTCCATGCAGCGCTGAAATAGAGGAATCTGGTGCACCATGAAAATTGGAGTAGGGGTCACGTCCATCAGCAATGAGGAACCGATTTCATAATAATGAAACCCGTAAAGTCCCGCCAAACTAAAGCTGCGTCAACTATTAATGTGGTAGGATGCTGTAGAATACCCTACCGTCAACTTCTATCCGTTTATTAATCTCTGACGATGTTCCAGACTAACGAGCTGAAGTGCCCCCGTTTCATAGCCCATTATTCCTGCGGTGTTTCAGCATTCACGTGAACTGAAAATACTTCTCCGCAGGTAATGGTAATCTCCTAATATGCAGGATAATATGTTATCGCCACGTAGGGTTATTTTAAAAGTTTCAAAGTGAGAGAAGACACTGCATTAAGAGTCTCAAAATGTAGTAAAAAACAGAAAGATATCACAATAATTAAGTTTTCAGTGCGCGTGAAAAAGAAATTTGGATATATGTATTGTGGAGTGCAGTTTACACGCGGTAGAATCGAAACTTTACCAAAACAATATCAACCAATTCTTGAAAAGTGAGGTGATAATCAAAATGACCAATGAGCGCAGACCTAGCGTAATTTCCATTTCATATCTCAACCAATAGGAGCCTTTAAAAGTGACATCATAATCAAAGCGGCAATTAGCGCAGTTGCAGTAAACGTTTCACTTCAAAAATCGACTAACACAAATACTGATTCTATAATGTGCAGCAAAAAAAAAAGAATTCTGTAGGCGACGAAAAAAATTGTATTAGCTGACATTTCGTTTTGTGCCGTCAATCCCAGGATCGTGGAATCCACGTAGAAATAATATTTATCCGAGGAAAATGTGTCTGCCAAAGAAAATATTAAAATGAAAAATTAAATGCTTTGAGGATTTACGAGTTGACTGAAAAACAGGAAATTATTTTCCGGTTCCGATCCAAATCGATGCACCCTCACACAGTTGCATGATGCATTCCTTCTAAAAGTAATACTTTACGAACCTTAAAATTTCACATTATTCGTACAAAGTGAAACTTGTGCGCAGTTTTAATATAATATGTGGATACAAATACTTAGATTTCTTTCTCGTGAAATTGTCACATTTTATAATCCAGTACATCAGAGATCAATATTTGTGTAAATAAAAGGTGGAGGGACGTGCGCAAGAGATACAAAGGAGATACATCAGGCAAATGCGGATTTCGGTAGCTGCTACACCTACCGATTGATGATTCTCTCACACCGTCATCTAAGAAATGTTCTTGATTAAATATACATATAGGAATTTCTTGAAACCTTCTTATTTATACACTATTTTTGAAGGTTAACAGTATTTCATTTTATATATTGATACATTAGCAGCAATGTGGACCTCATTGGACGCTAATCTGTGGTGAGCCCCCCATTTTAAAATTTTGTAAAAAAATATGTACCTATATATTTTATTTACTTATTTACTTACATATTAACATAACTTGTACAAAATTGACTGTAAATGCAATTAAATGATCTTAAATGAAAAATCAAGAAATAGAATAAAGTTATAAAAATATAAAAATAAAGGTAGTGATAAAAAAGGAATATGTATGCGATACGGTTATTTGTATTCGTGCACTGTGAAATTTTTTTCTTATAAATTTTTTGTTGTATCACCTTTTTAGTTCCTTAACCTACATCTTAATAATTTTAAACGAATGTCGTTAATTACTATGCTTTAATTTATAAATCTTTGAAGAACCTGGTTGTTCACTTTCACATTTGATTTTTTAAATATTGGACCGATTTTGCTGTTTTCATAAATATATATTGAGATGAACGATTTTTAACTCAACAATGTTACAATTTCTCATTAAACAAAGTTACCCAAATAAATTATTTTGAAATTAAGCACGACTTGTCAATTTCAAAACCAACACGCTATAAATATCTTATATTATAATTTTACACATAGATAGGTACATAAATACTTTAAAACTTGTTTAAGAAAACCTGCGGAAGGTTGCTCGAGTAGGAGTAAGTAACGCTCCTGGCGTTTATGACCACGCGAGTATTTGGAAGGGCCATCGACCCAACGTCCCAGCGCATTAGTTACAGCTTTCCAAACAACCAACTTGTGCAACAATTGGGCTTAGCACTTCAAAATTGCGACAATAATAAAATTGTTTACCACGTCCATCGCCACATTTATGTACCACGCTGTGGTGGACCGGAATACCTTTGCCTGCAACGGCGGCGCTTTGATCCATTTATTGGGCTACGATCAAGAGCTCTATTCACATGCTTACTTTCCCATTAGCACGTACTAGTAATAATGATCGAACCATACCAAACGACCATTTTTGTTTAGTATATTAATAATAATGCTTTTTTTTCAATTCCACACTTCGCATATACAATATATGTAGGTACACAAAAAATAAAAACTAAAAACATGAGCTTGGTGACTTTTTGTAATGTTGTTTAGGTAGAACACAACGAATGCCAAGTTATGTAATGCTTCTAGAGTGTACTAGCATGGGTGGTCGACAAGGATTGTATCGATAACTTTCGGAAACTTCTCATCGTTCCCTAGGACAACAGCTCGCTAACGTACAAACAACAGTTGACGTCGAAAATATTAAGAACACTTAGCATTATGAACTGTTATTTATTAGTTGGCGATCTGCAGTCATGCTACGAAACGATGAGAAGTTACCGAAAGTTGTCGATACAATCCTTATCGATCGACCGCGCAAGGGATCTTGGTCGTTACAGAAAACGTCAAATAATTTGTTTTGTTAACATTAAGTATGTAAGCGAGTTTTTTTTAGTCATTTTTGTAGAAAGGCAAGTCCGCTTTCATTTTTTTTGTACGTGGTTATCCTATTGCACTCATTCAATAAAAATACTGGAAAAACCTATGATTATTACTTTGGAGAGTAAGTTTGCTGATAGTTATAAGTTTAGAGATTTATAAGATGGAGAATAAGTTGCAAATCGTACAAGAAATAATATAGCTCCTAAGCCACTTCCTTGCGGTAGACCATATTTGATTGGGAGAGGTTTACTTTATCACTTATTTATTTGATATTTTAGGGAGATCTCTTAGGATATTTTATACGCTAAAAGGCTCATGTAGAAGAAGAGCTGTTACTATTTTGAGTATAGAATGAAGTCTTTTTCTAAACTATTAATTAATTATAACATAACATTTTGAATGTAGCTATCTATAACTTTGTGGTTATCCATTACAGATAAATGAAACAATGTTACTTTGTTTGAAACGACCATTTATTCCTCAAGGCTAACGTATACTGATTAATTAATTTATATCCTGTAATGTGGACTTAATGACAACGAAATTAAATTATGAGAGTTCGATATTTTTGGGGAAAAGAAAAAATAGGGGGTAACGTAATATGGTTGCAATGATCAAACAGAAATTGTTAACTATTTATTTAATATTACATATGCATCCGCATATGACGTAGACAAAAATAAACATTTTTTTATAAATTATCATTGATAGTTAGAATCGTTAAAATTGACATCTCGCTAACAGCAAAATCTTTATTATGAAATGCGCCTTGTCATGAGAGTTAATGACGTTACATAAAATGGAAAACAAATGGACTACCACAACAAAACTGAGCGAGCGCTTAACGATGCAAGATAAATATAAAATAACCGACGGGTTTCAACCAAAGAAAGAAAAGAATTTAATTTCATTTATAACAAACATACATCGTACAAACGTACAAAAACGTACAAACATCTAAATGTTTTTATCCACGAACTTGTTGTCCAACTTTGCTTATTTTTTTAATGGTATATTATTTAATTTCTTTTTATTATTTTTTCTTTTAACTTTATGAGTAAAACCTCAAATTGTAATATTTAAATAAATGAAGATAATATAAGCGAAACTCAATTGAAAATCTGGAAACAGAAAAATCAGAAAAACATATTGTCCCAGAGGTGTCAATATGTTTTTCTGATTTTTCTGTTTCCAGATTTTCAATTGAGTTTCGCTTATATTATCTTCATTTATTTATTTAATTTCGTTATTATGTGCAAAAACCAATGTGTTAGTTAATATGACCGTCTCTAGCTGAGCGAAGGTTTTTATAGAAAAGTGGAATATGGCGGTACACAACCCTAATAATTTTTGTTTGCACATTTTAATTATTTCCGGCGAATTCGTAACTATAATAACTTTTTTATTTCCATGTCGCACAAGGAATGTGAGTTATTTATATTTTAATTAATAAAAATAGTACCTTACGATTAATGTATTTTACGTACAACTATTTTAAAACTTTATAACCCGTTTTTCAACTATAAAGTTAGCGGTAAGCACCAGATTTTATTTTTCTAGACGATGAATTAATAATTTCTGGAGGACAACATGAAGAAACATTTTAAATATTTGTAACGCGTTCTTCAGAATTAATTCAAATGAATGCGGCAGAAAGGACGAATCTCCACGCCTGCTAGGGTGATTCGACCGTACGTTCGTACAATACGCCGTGCCGCCAAAGACGTTACATACTTTAGACGCGGGGTAGAAATCTCAAAATGGGAAGCCAACAACAAGACAATTGTAGAGTACTCGATTTCTAGTACTTTAGTTCTAAACTGCCACGCGTCGAGTAAGGTCGTGTCCTACTAGTAAGTAAATTGCATTAAAAAGCGCCAAAATTCTCTCCTGTGTGATGAGAAAATGTTTCCATTACACGGTAAACAGTAGTAAAAGCGAAGGAATAACATTTCATTTGTAAATACATGCAAATTACTTATTATTATCGATTATAAAAATAATACAATTGCTTTCCGCCCAAAGATTTTATGCGTCATTAGAGAACTCAAGGCCTAGTAAAGTACTTTTGAATTTTGAATACGAAAATGCCGCCCGCGTTCTATCTTTTGTTTCGTCCATATGCACATATTCTTTTAAGCGTCTTTATCATCTTTATCATACACGAATAACTTTTGAATTAAGAAATTATTGAAAATCGCTGAAAACAAAAGAGTTTTGATTAATTGCCACATTATATCTTGAGTTTGTGAGACTATGGCAAGTCTATTTATATAATGTCATTGCGTGCCGCGGCGTATATTTGTTTACACGCTTTATTCACGTGTGTAGTTAAGATTCCTACATTATTTTTCTTCTTTCTTTGATACGGCAAATTCGACAGTAGGTCCGTCCAATAGACAGGTCGCGAGTCGCAATTTGTATACACGGCTTTTTTACTTACGTCGTTAAAATTCTGAATATATTTTAGGGTATATTGTCGTTTTAAGTATAGTTACCACAGAGCAAGAACTATGCTTAGCCTTGTTTATCCAAGACCACCTTAGTCGTAGTTACATACACATGTCGATTTGTGACACTGAGATTGTGCTATCGAACAAAATGTAATCCCAGCGATCACTAAGTTCGATTGGTGAAAGCGTTCATAATATCTACCTATATACTCAAGTCAGACAAACATTTTCAAATAGAAGGCAAATATCATGTAAATGTAGCATACCTGTTGTGCTCTCAATTTGTTCACAAATAATCGAGCTACCATTAGATATATAATATTATGCATGTTAATTTACCGGTGTTGTTGATTTGTTTCAGAGACGTAGTCGATGGATTCGCCCGGAGAGAAAAAAAGAAAAGGAAAAAAACACTACTCGTAATAAACGAGTTATGTTATTTGTGATTAATTAATATCTATCATTAAATTTGTTGTCAGAGATTGTAATTTAAAGTCAGTTTAAAAAAAAACTAACGTGAAAGAAGCAGCGAGCTTACTTAATAATGAATCCACTTGATTTGGCTTTCATTGGTTCATTTAGAGAACATGAATGCTTTTAATTAACGGCGCGACGCAATTTCATGTCGAAATCTTAAATCCTTTAATTAGGTAAAGATGCTTACTTTATATCTATCAATATAATAGCGATTTTTGAAGTGAAAACTTCATTTTAAGGAGACAAGGCTCTAATGTTTGTTGATGGAATTCTAGTTCAGAAAGAAAGTAAAAAAATATAAGCAGGAAAAAAGATAGATTTATCAATAACAGATTTGAATATTTAAAAAAAATATTACAAAAGAATATACCCACAAGGCCTGCTTATTTATGGGGGTAATTCAAATACATAAATTATGTAATTAATTATTGTATAAAAAAAATTGTAATTTATGTATATTTTTGTGAATAAAAAAAAAAAGATATTCACTTTTAGGACGCGTTGTTTCGTAGAATTTTTGAAATTTGGGTAATATTCAAGTTCTGTGAAAGTTCTATTCAAATTCTGTTATTTACAAAGTACTGTGAAAAAAGTCGGCCCATGATGAAATAATAACAACATTGAATAGAACTTCACAAAGCTTGAATTTTCACTTTGAAATTTGATGAATTGTTAAAATCCTTTAAAACATTCCGTCCAAGAGACAATATATATTAATACTTTTTAAAAAAATCATAAAATCTATTATGTTATTGATGAACCTTGCTTTTTTCTGACTCATTTATATAATTGAGCCAGAAAGCCTTTTAGGAAAAATTCAATTTCAGCTGAAATTCAAGAATTTATCTGATAATTTTTAGATAAAGAGAGGTTGTTAAAAAAATAATGCCTAGATGGAGTAGGGTACTTTTATTAAATGATGCCAAGGCTTTGACAAAAAAATTACAAACACAGAAAAAGCTGTACATGTTTCAAAGCTCACAGATCGAGAGATTTGGCTGCATCAGTCATTCTTACGGTTTATAGTAGTGAAAATAAAGTTAAATCATTGTTCTTGTAGGAATGAGTGTAAGTCTTTCTGAGCACTTATCACAGCGTCGTAACGCCGTACCTAAGCATTCCATTAACACGCCGATATATGCCAACGTGCAAACCCATCAATCGGTTACTGGGGCCTGAACGAACTACCCCTGATGCCCCTAACGAGACTTCACAATAAGATTCATAACATCACAATATGATCAGTTTACTGTTCATTCTTCTTACAGTGCCTATCTCTAATGAAAATGGCAAATCTATAATTTATGGCGAAACCCCTCGTCTAGTCTTTATATATTTATATAAAAAAGATTGTCTGAAGCGGTTGGGCATTATGTGCGGGCCGCGTTCTTTTGATTTTTATACAATTTTACGGCTAAACCCTGGGCCAGGGACTTCAGGTCGTCTATCTATTTATATAAAGAAGATTTTCTGTAGCGGCAGGGAGGCGGGCGGACAACATGCGGGCGGCAAAGGGAAAATCTACTGTTTTATTCCGAGATTGATGAAATTTTGCACATTTTGATCTTCAAAACAAGAGGAAGGTCACTGACAAAGTCTGATTCGAATAACTCTGGGTGAACGCCGGTGACATGAGCTAGTTGAATATAAAACTAATTTAAACAAATATCATATATTCTTACACCCTAAGAAATAGAAAAAGACACAGAAAGAAAATAGACGAGGTTTCGAAGAAGTTTCAAACTCAGAATCTTTAAACAACCAACTTTATTTTTGCGAGAGAGACATTGTAAGTGTTAAATCCCTCGCTAGGTGGCGTCGAGACAAATTATGACTACATTTATTGAGGAAATATTTAAACTTGTCAAATATTAATTATTATTTTTAATTTATAAACTAACGTTTAGACAAGATTTTTATGCATAGCACAAAGGGTAACAATTATTACAAGCAATAATTATCAGAATCTTTAATCTAAATTCTAAATAGTTGGAATTCGGTAGCACAACGGAGAGATGCGTTTCTCCCGGATTGAGAAAAGGTTCCGATTTCAAGTTTTGGTCGCTACTTGATCTCTTTTTCTATTCAAACATTGTTTGGGATTCGGGTATAGGGAACCATTTATTGGATAACCAACACCTCTGCCGTCGGTCACCCCAAATGGTTCGTTATGTTTGGTGAATTGACAGAGATGCCCGGGTTCATGGGGTGAGGTTTGTTCAGGTCTTGGCGGCCGATGCATCTGTCCACCCGCTGCAACGCTGGCCGGATCGAGTGACAGTTGATAAGGTCTTTTGACCGCTTCAACCAGAATCTCTCGACCCATCGCCTTGCACCGCAGTTGGAGAGATGGATTCATACGTCCGTCGTTATTGGACTCACTGAACCCCAGATTCCTATCCACCCCTTATATCTATTTCCTTTCCAGAACTTCTTCTTCTTCCTTCCCATAAAAAAACTCTCCACCCAGCATCACTGAAATTATTTTCCTTAGGGCCTCCTGTGTGGAGTTAATATAAAAAAAAAAAACGATCGAGCGGAAAGCTTAAAATATTTTTAATTGAAAAGAAAGCTAATAATATGCTAAAATTATCTACTGGTTGCTGGTTGCCTGGTTAGGTATTTAATTTAAACCAGTCCAACACAAGAACAAACCCGTTAAAAGTAACATCGGCTCTGCGCGGATGCCAACAAGTAGTAACAACTGACCAAGACCTTAAACGTCAGCCGTTAACTTTTCTCGCAATAGTAACCAGTCTGCAGTTTGTTGTTTAACGATTTTCGTTGCGGCGATTACGCAACTTACGCAAATTCCAATAAATATATCTCGTACCGGGAAAACAGTTTCACGGCGGAGGTCATTACCTAACCGTACTGGTCATTAGTCAATTGTGCATGACTTGAATGTTACTTATCTAATCTAACTGCCTGCCAGCGATGGGCTTGTACTTTCATGGGCTTGGTGGTGAGAATTCTAAACAAAGAAATATTTGGTTGGAACGCTATTCTAACTAACTAACTAACCATCACGCCGTTTCCCCGTAGGGGTAGGCAGAGAGGACGGACGGATTTGCGTCATATATTCTTCTCACACTATATTCTTCCTTCATTCGCTCTACATGCCCAAACCATCTGAGGGTCCCTTTCTTAAACTTACTCATTATGTTTACATCATCCTTACATTCTTTGCGGATATCCACATTTCTCATAGATCATACATGGTTTTACCATACATACGCCTCAAGGATCTCATTTTAACGGCGTTCAGTTTACTTTCATCCTTCCTTTGCCAGTTCCATGCCTCACTGCCATACATCAGGGTAGGTACCAGGACTCCATTGTGGAGTGCTAGCTTCGCTTCTTTTGACAGTTTTTTATTAGCGCCAACGGCATTCAGTCCACCATTAATGGAGTTACCTGAATTTACCCTTCTTTCAATTTCTCTTTCAGCCTTCCGATCTCTCGTAAACATACTTCCCAGATACACAAACTCATTCACCTGCTCTAAGTATTCATCATTCACAACTATATTGCACACTGTTTTCGTACTCTCTCTTTCAAACACCATGACTTTAGACTTGCTTATATTCATCGTTAACTAATTCTTCATACATACTTCGTTCATCCTAGACACGAGATACTGTAGATCTTCCATAGTGTTAGAAATCAGCAACGCATCATTAGCATACAACAGGCAACATACTTTCAGATTACTCAATTTCACGCCCAATCCCACTTTTTTCAATTCTTGCATACAATTATCCATGTATAGATTGAATAATCATGGTGACATTACGCAGCCTTGCTTAAAACCTTTTGTGATGTCAAACCACCCCGTAAAACCACCGTTCACCCTAACACATGCAACGCTTCCCTGGTACAGAGACGCAATTTCCTGTATGAGATATGTATTCACTCCATACTTGGACACCACCTTCCATAGCTTTTTCCTGTTCTAGGCTATGGTAGGTTCCTGAATTTCTAATTTTTTTGGCGTAACACTAAATATGGGCTTAAAAAAAAGTTTTAACTTTTTTTTAAAAATTTTTCTTTTAACTTTATGAGTAAAACCTCAAATTGTAATATTTAAATAAATGAAGACAATATAAGCGAAACTCAATCAAAAATCTGGAAACAGAAAAATCAGAAAAACATATTGACACCTCTGGGACTCGGTCCTGGGTTCGTATCCCAGAGGTGTCAATATGTTTTTCTGATTTTTCTGTTTCCAGATTTTCGATTGAGTTTCGCTTATATTGTCTTCATTTATTTAAAAGTTTTAACTATCCAAAACGAAAAAAGTTGATCAAGAAAACATGAGAGAAGGATGTAATAGGTAGGTTATTTAATTTTTTCGCACCTGCCCTATTCACCTATATTTTTAAAAAGGGTTATCATCATCTCACATATATATTAATATTTATATTATTAAAAATCAAAAAATTCTTTCAATAATGACAATTTCAAATATTGACTTAAGGAACTATCGGAAAAAAAATACTAGTACCTGGTACATATGTAGGGAACATATAGAAGTTTCTTAAAATACCTTACCTAAACCATAAAGTTTTATTATAGAAGTCGCTGAAAACTTATCCAAAACATAGTCCCACTCAGCACATGATATAGAAGTACTAAAATAATCTGTATCTATTTTCATCTATTTTCAACACTTATCTTCTGAAAATGTAAACATTAAAATACAGTAATTAAATAAAAAATTAAAAGTATATCCACAATCTACATGTACCTGAATATATTTGTGCTGTGGTTGCAATTTGAGAAAAAAAATCTACAAACCGACTGTGTTATATTTGATATATTTGAAAACATGAAAATATTTTTATTAATGATCCAATATAATGATGCGTGCAGAATCATATTTGGATTCAGAAGGCAACAATGTTCACAGAATTAGGACTCCATGGATTCGCCAGCCTCATGAGACACCGAAGTCTTTACTGTGTAAATATACATATAAAAATGTATAACTATATGGGACGTGTGGGATTGCACTATCCTCCCCACATCCTGGAATAAAGATTATTATTATTATTAAAAGAGAAAGATTTTATTTTCAGAAGTGAAATCTTCAGAAAACCAAAGTAGACGAGACAAAGTAGAGGCTACGAAGCACAGCACAAAGAGGAGACCGATTTTTATAGACTATTGCAGACTAAATCCGATATTTCGCTTTTTCGTTTCATCGCGTTTCAAATCACAACGGTGCTAAAGAAGTTTTCACTTCAAAAATGACTTAGCAAGTGGATGGTGATTATGGTCATGTTCATGATTATGGTGACAGCGCCCTTGAGGTGATTTTTCACAAAAACGGCGCTATATAAATCATCCAAATATTATGGTGTTGTTATTCGTGTATTAAAGCTTAATTTTTGTCTTAAATTATTTGGTTCAGCGTTCACAGAGTTTGTAACGTTTAAGTAACCTTATTTTTAAACCTTATCAGCCTTACTAAAAAAAACCACAGCGCGACCGATTAACTGTATTATTGCAATAACATAAATAAAGCTTGTATACACTAAAACACGTTTTATTACCAATAACGTTTCTTACGTGGTCACGCTGTTAAAACGCATTGAAGATGTGACAACGTTGTATATGGTTTTAATTTACTAGGAAAAAATGTTGTTTTAATTTTTCTCCGCAAGGGGAATTATTGGCGCGCCTATGCATTAGTTATTCGGCCCGCGATGACAAAACAGCTCGGTGTGTTTTATGGCTGGATATCGAAAATTTTGTGATTTTACTTAATAATTTCTATTCTAGTGACGAATTTACTCTTCTGTTCACATAATTGATATATTTACCATGTTATTTGTGTGGTTTACATCAGTTTAATCAAGTTATTGTACAAACGCCGTACTTTCAAAGTTGAACTGTCAGAATATTGTTTTTTATAGGTTACTAAGATAAAATTTTCATTTTAAGATCTTTATTTTAAGAGAATTTCTTAAAAGTGATAATTATTTATAATATTAAAATCTAATACATGTGTTCGTAAACATATCAAAAAAATTAACGTCTTTAGAGATGCAAGAAATCTGTTTTAAATTTCGGTATTATTTCCAAGTTATTTTTTTGGCAATAAAAAAAACTTTGAAATTTTTTATTATTTTTTTATTGTATACACGATGAAAAAGTGAGGTGATAGTTTCCTTCCAAATTTATTACATAAAAAGACTGTGTTTTTTAAATTTTGATTTTATTTAAATTTCTCTACATTTTGGTCAAAAATGTTGTGGGAGGAAATTTTTTTCCATTTTTTTCCGAGTTTGAATCTTAAAATATGGCAGTTTTTGAAAGCTAAAGTGTATTTCAAATACTCAAATCTAAAAGGTAATTTTATCTAGTTTTCATAAATGGTATTTGTTTTTACGACACCTTCAAAAATAAGAAATGTATAGAACATTCAAAATACTATGGAAAAATTACAAATATCGTTCGGACATCGATGGTTAAAACAGAGATAAACTACCCTCTCAGGCCGTGGAAACCATGTGTATTTCTTTCAAAGAACAAATTTTTAATTAGTAATGTTTTCACATCCGCGGCCGTTTGTCAATTGAATAAATTTTTCACTGGGTTTTTTAGTAAGGGTGTTTATGCTTTAGTCCATCACTGCCCCTCACTTTTTTTTTATTTTTTTTTTAATATAAAAGAAAGACAAACATTCCCGGGTTACGAATAACCCAACAATGTTTGAAAATCTCCTACTACCACCACAGAAAGCCGAAAATGTTGCTTGTGTTGTGATGGAGGACTTTACCAGCCGAGGAATCGAACACGCGACGCCCGGGTGGGACCCAAGCGCTATGCCCACTCAACCACTTACTAGCAGGGCTTTCCTAACTGGCGTTGTTTAGAAAAGAAAGTGAATCCTTCACCAAACTGCGAAACTCTACTCCACTGCCCCAACAGCTGTCATGATCGTGCTTTAACTGAGTAACCTACGTAACCTACGGCTTGTTGGTAAAGTATCAAGGTGATATTGTGAACCTTACCTTGCGTAATTTGCGCTGACGGGATAATACCGAGGGAACCTTACAATTTAGCTGATTCAATGAAGTACTGACGTTTCAAGGAGAGTAGAAAAGAGCATGTTAACCAGATAAAATATAATTTGGAAAGCTAACCTAATCTAACAGTTTATCTTTAGTAAATCATGCTTACAGGATAATGATATGATAATGGAATATTTAATCGATGTTTTATTAATCATTGAAGATGAAGATAATACTAATAAATCTAAACAAATCATGAAATGAAAGAGATACGGCAAATTAAAAGTTAACGGCTAGCTAGATTAACGGCCAGAAAACGCCTTAAACCTCTCGACCATTCGAAATTCTTTATTTATGTAATTTTATCGATCTCATATTTCAAATTACATTTAGATCTATAAGTATTATCGTCTTATTCAATATTTATAGTAGAATTTTACAGCTCTGCTGCTCCAAGTAAATTACGATAACGGATATGCGGAATTTCAACGAAAATAAAAGATAGCTAAATTACCAGTGAAAATTTCGCAAAGATCGCTTTGTACCAATATTTAAAAAAAAATTGGGCTTATTGCTAGACAATTAACTACCTTATTATGGATTTTGGTATGGCAGACATCTCCAGTCTTTGTTTTACGTCAACTTTTGCGTTGGGTATTTTGGTATAAAATACCTTAATTATGGATATCCGCACTGAACAAAAGACCCATTGAAATTTTTGTATTTTCTTAAATTTGAGTTCCAAGTTGATGCTGTCAAATTTGCCTTGTGTATAATTCGCACTGACAGGGTAAACATATAAAATTGATCCTCACACATCAATTCTAAAAGTAGGATATAACACAGAAACACAGAGTGTTGGCATTCCAAGGAGAATATAAGAGAGGAAAGAAATGAGTTGATAAGTGATTGAAAGGAAATACTTTAAACATACATTTAAGTAGTTTTGATATAATGGATCCGGATGTTAATATATGCAGCGAACAAAAGATTCATCGCAAAATGGGTACACATATATTTTTATTCGCAAATGACACTGGACAACTTCTAAAGTTCTTTTGACACTTTCATGAAAAATTTAAGTAATTGTCTGCTTTCAAAAATAAAAATAAAATCGAGGGCAGTTTACAAGCGGTAGAAGCGAAACTTTACCAAAACAATCTCAACCAATACTTAAAAAGTGAGGTCATAATCAAAGCGTCCAAAGACCAGCATAATTTCCGTTTCATATCTCACAACCAATCTGCCTTTAAAAGTGACATCATAATCAAAGCGGTCACTGAGCGCAGTTGATGCGTCGCAGGTGCAGTAATAGTAATTTCCGTTTCATCCGAAATCAAAATCATAGCGGGGCTACAGAAGTTTCACTTCAAAAGCAGTGATTTTCATAAGTTGGTTGTTTAAGGGACAACCGAAGAAGGTAGAGAAGCTGCGGGGTTATATAAATTTGAAAGGTCGACTGAAAGCCTAGTAAGTAAAACATAGAATAATATAAATTGTACAAGAAATGCCGCTTTTCAAACATGCAACAATGTCCTAACCAGGCGTCAATACAAGCCAGCCAGAGATGCACATATTGTACTCAGCGGAGACGAGCTTACGTAACTAATGAGGTTCGGGCTTTCCTCGCGTCACGAACTTTACCTGGAAGCGAGCAGCGAGTGGCATTAAGCGCTTTCCAGGTCGTGAGCCGCACAGAAAGGTTGGCGACAGGGTCACCAGTCACTAGGAAGCCAACTCAACGAGCGGGGTACCGCGAACTGCAGTCCTCCGGAGAAAGAACGAGGAAACACCGTCACGACCGCCAGCAGGGAAAGTGGTTGAGTCAGTATTTACATCAGTGATGCACAACCCACCCGGCACACTTGCATGCATTTTAATATGCGGGGGGAGGGGGGGGGGGGTATTCTAATCTAAAACCCGGGATTTTTTTATTAATAATTTTAACTGTACATTTTTTAATAATTTATTTATTTATATTTCAAGAATTCCCAAAAAAATACTTTTGTACATTTCACGAAGTTACACACGGTTGAAGTAGAGGGGAAAAAAAGCGTGTCCACCTTGCCACGATTTCCATACCTCAGGTTATCTGAAAAATATTAAAAAGGTAGATTCTTTATCAGTAAAAATGTCACTATGGTAGGAACCACGAAAAATTATTAAAAAAATTCTCGCAATATGGCGGCTACACAAAAAAATTGAGTTTTTTCAGTTATTTTTTTAACTTTTCCGAATTTTTTAAAGCAGTAAAAATTTAAAATTTAGATTTTTTTATTAATTCGTACCATGGAGGGATACATAAAGAAAATTCATGCCAAATTTCAAGACAATAAGTCAAATAGAACTTGAAATTTTGGTGATAAATGTTTCTAAAAAAGCAGTTTCGAGAAAAACGCGTTTAAAGTTTTAAGTTAAGTTTCAGGCAGTCTAACTGATATAACTTACATTTTTTCGTAGAGAGGGGGTATAAATTTTCAGATAGTCGGAGCCTGTTAACCGCCTATTTATTTATTTACCGCCTTTTCTATTTAAAATGTTAGATTCGTTCCGTCTAAACCGGCCGAGTTGCCACTACAATAAAATGGCTATAACTTTAAAAAAAATTCGAACTTCGAAAAATCCTTTTAATGAGATTTTCTTGAATATCTAAACTACCTATCGAAATATTTTTTTTTCTAGACTAGAATACGGCCTTAAGAACATTCCTGGTTAAAAATAGTCTCACCTACACCTTAGAAGACCTCTGTGACAAATTGGGAGGCGGGAATGGGTACCGCCGTCCCGGGACCTTTATTGGATAACCAACACCTCTTCCATAGGCCATCCCAAGTGGTTCGCTACGTTTGGTGATTTAGAAGGAGTGCCCGGGTTCATGGGGTGAGGTTTGTCTAGGTCTTGGAGGCGGATCACATACGGGACATACAGAACCCCAGATTCCTACCCATCCCTTAAACCTTTTCCTTCCCAGAACTCTCCTCTCCTTTCTTTCCTTAAAAAAAAACCTCCACACAGCATCCCCAAAGATGACATCGGCCCAGAGAGAAATTATTTTCCTCAGGGCTCAATTACTTTTTTCAGTGTGAAGCTCATGTAAAAAAAAAGTGCTGATAGCTTATTTGCTAGGGATTTTTCACATTTATAAAAAAGGTTTATATTTTAAGACCCAATACAATTAAATAATAACTTTTATTTGTTCTACCATTTGCACGAATTGCCACAAAGTTCAGACCAGGAAAATTCTAGAAGTATATTGTATGAATTTTGCGTGTTCTTTCTGCAATGTTAATATTGTTTAAAAATCTACAAAGTATTTGCACGAAAAAGAAGTTTTGTAAATTTATGGCAGTACCTTCCTAATCTTATCATCGAACTTTCATCAAAGATTTTTAGAATCAGCTCCAAATATAGTAATTGTTTTAAATCAGTAGGTACCTAGGCTGAATCCTCAGTACTCTGTAGATTATTGTTAATTAATTTGTTAATTAGTTTTTAATTTTTCTTGTTCAGTACCTATCTATATGTCTAAACTATTTAACATTCTTGATAAGTCTTATTTACCAACATTAATTTCGACATGATCGTTCCATTTCAAACATTCTCAAATCTTTGGAAGTGAAAACTTCTTTAGCACCAATGTGATTTGAAACTCGATGAAACGGAAACGAGTGACACTACAAAGAAACAAACACATACATCTATAGGATTTAGCGAGAGAATGAGAATCGATGCCCATTTTGTGCGGTGCTTCGTAGCCTATCGGCCTCCTCTGTGTGCGGTGCTTCGTAGAATAAAATGTTAAATAATTTTTAAACTTGGTAACAACATTATAATAAATAAACTCTACTATTATCCTCTCGAAGTTAAGTTTTCTGAGGGTTTCACTTCTACCTCGTATGAACTGCACACGTGTTTTTTTTAAAACCTTTTCAGTAACCAATTCTAACCTAATCCAACCTTCCTTTACCTCATCTCCAAACTTCACAAAATTCTGCAAAATGGGGATGCCCTGGTCCCAGTGGCTCCGTGCAGTTGAGACTTTTGTGCAGAAATAACACATTAAAAAGGTTGTGCATCGCTGATTTACACGGTCAAGATGATAAAGCTGCGGCCGCACTCTTGTTTCATACTGGTATCGAGTGCGTTTTCATGGCGGGTACGTAAATTATTTAGTTACGTAGGTATTGCGCGGTCGCACTCGCACCGGGAGAAATTCCATTTTGCTCTGCAGAACATTGGCATTCGCCGAGAATGATCTCGTCCATTTTGAAGAGTATTAACTTACCGACATCGGCAACGGCATTGCTAACAAGCCAAGTACGCGCATACCACAATGAAAAATAATAATAAGTATACCTTAAAACAGGGGTGCTCAAACTTGAACTGCTGGCGATCTACCTTAATATCATTAGACTCCGATCGATCGACTCTGACAGGGTGTTGCGCCGGGCGGCGAGGGGGGGGGGGGGGGACTAGAGGGGTGCATAGAATTTTTTTTTCTCTTCTGCATAAGAGTGTCGAAATAATAGTTACACACGGAACAGTTAATTTCTTAGAATTTTGCGGAATATGGCACGCGACTCAAATGCAAAGCTACACTCGGTACACGGTGAATCGGAAAACTTGTTATTTAATTTATCGTTATATTGTGAACACAAAACTGGTTCAAATTAAATTTGTATGCGGTGAATTAAAACTACACTCAGAATTTAAAAATGGGTTTTCTTTGATTCTGGCAATACATAACAAGCCTGCAACTAGAATTTTATAACTGCACTTCGGATAAGAGAATGTTTTTCTTTCGAAATATGTTAACAGATCAATCCACAACTAGAATTTTACATTTTGAACACAAAACTGGTTTAAATTAAATCTGTATGCGGTGAATTAAAACTATACTCTAAGCTAAACTAAACTAACTAAACTATACTAAAACATTAAAATGGTTTTTCATTGATTCTAGCAGTACATTAAGAGTCTGCAACTGCAACGTACGTTTTATAACAGCACTTCGTACAAGAGAACTTTTTCCTTCGAAAAGTGTCAGCAGATGAATCTACAACTCGAATTTTACTTTGTGAACACGAAACTGGTTTAAGTTAAATCTGTATGTGGCGAATCAAAACTACACTCAGAACATGATTTTTTTTTAATTCTGACAGCACATATATAGTCCGCGACAAAAATTTTATAACTGCACTTCGAATAAGATAATATTTTCTTTCCAAATATGTGAGCAGATGAATCCACAGCTGGAATTTTACATTTTGAACACAAAACTGGTTTAGATTAAATCTTTGTGTGGCGAATTAGAACTACACTCCGAACATGAAAATGGTTTCTCTTTGATTCTGGCAGTACATGCATGATCGGCCACTTGAATTTTATGACTGCATTTCGAATAAGAGAATGTTTGCCTTCGAAATATTACAACGAAAATTTTACATTATGAACTGGATTAAATTTAATCTGTGTGTAGCGAATGGAAACTACACTCATATAAAAAAATATTTTTCTTTATTCTGGCAGCACGTACATAGTCTGCAACTAGAATTGTATAACTGCACGTCGAATAAGATAATGTTTTCATTAGAAATGTGTCAGCAGATGAATCCACAACTGGAATTTTACATTCTGATCACATAACTGGTCAAGAGTGAATCTATTCACCGCACTCATTTTGTACTATTTATTAATAAATTTCGCATCGCCTTCAAGTTACAACTCGGACTGACGGACTTATAAATATGTAAACCAAACCACACACTAGAAACTAGATCGATAACTTCGGGCTTTTGAGGGGGCAATTTTCGACAATATTTCACCATGAATATGCAATAATTTGACGAGGATAGAGTAAACAACAACAAAAAGGCGCGACCATTGACAATATTAGTCACAAATAAATAATAAACAAAAAGGCATGAAAAATGGGCGGTCTTATTAATTGAGGAAGAACTAAAAAAAATTCTCGAGATAGACTCAAAAAGCACTCGCGATCGACCGGTCGATCGCGATTGACCGTTTGAGCACCCCTGCCTTATAACTTATAACTAATAACCAGTGGCGTATTTTTTCATATTTTTTTGCCATGAAGCACGCCCCCTCAGTTTGATGAAATATTAAACTTCTTTTCTTTTCACGATTTTTTTCAGTAGCAGTAGATTTTGTGGTTGTAATAATTGGCGTTGATAACTTGGTGGGTACCTACTTCTAAACTTAAGGGTCTTTTGGAGGTTGGCCACCACTTTCCAACGGAGTTCTAAGGAAACAGATGGTTTCCTCCTTCACCGTACTCGTCAGGACTCTAATTTTTTATTTATAAAGAAACTACTTTTTATTCAAAATAACTCTAGACCCCCAATGTTCGGGCATACATTGTTAGCAGGCAGTATGCGTAGATATGGATGTAGCTGAAATAAAAGTTTGTTAATATGTGGGAAGAAAAGTTAATAGAATTAAAAAAATACATATTATGATGAGATTGTTTGATATAACCAAAGCAGCTGAGCTACAGTCATCCGGCAGTCCCGCCGAGGATAAGCGGAGCCATCAGTCCAGCAAGCGAGACTCAGGGTCCGCGCCCCTAAGCCGGCTTCCCGGTAGGCCCTCGAAGAAAGTTTTGGGATTAAGGGCGGAAAGATCTGAACACTTAAGGGTCTAGAATCCTAGTCTAGAAGCATGAATTGTAGGTATGTTTTCAGCTGCAATAAAAAATATATAAAAAACAAATAATATTTTTACCAACCATTATTTTACCAAATATTTATTAAACATTAAAGAATACATAAAAAAACGAAAAAATTCTAAATTCTAAAAATTACAGCGTGGTGAAGCGAGAGTTGACACGATTGCAATCCCCCTAGTAAAAATTCAATTTTTTATAGTTTTAGTTAGCGCGATAGAGTAATGTATAGAGAAGGCATTTGGTGTACCAAATTTCAAGTAAATTGGATCGGTAGAACTTGAGATATCACGTCAACCGTCTCAAAAAAGTAGTTTCGAGAAAAATGCGTTTAACGTTTTGGTCTTTTTAAGATTCTAGTTAGATTCCATCTAAACCGCGACAGTAGAATGAGTATAACTTTTAAAATTATTCAAATTTCGAAAAATCCTTTTAAAAAGATATTTTTGAATATATTAACCTTCCTGTAGTCGCACCCTTGCGCCGAACAGAAGCAGTCGCGCGGTCGGTGATTGCGCAACTTTAGGCGCCTGGTTTTATTTGGAATATTTCATGATATTGTATACAGTTATACAGCATATAATAAAAAAAGTATTTTAAGTGTATAAATAATAAATTTAAAGAAACGTTAATTGGTAATCCCTTTTTAATTTCTACCTTATAGTATAAGTCTGTGAAACCTCAATTTTTTAGACATCTGACACAAAACAACTCAACTCTAATATAAATCAACATAATCAACACTTTAGTTAATATTACCCACGCATAGGCAGTGCCTTAGTGGGTGCCTTTTATCTACTTTTGTTTTATATATATTTTTTACTTTTTAACATTATTTTTATCTTGTGTTATGTATTTATATTTAGAAAATATGTAAAAATTACTTTTGAAATGTATGTATAATGGGAAAAAATAAAGGAAAAAAAAATAACGAAACAAGATAAAACTTTTCAAATACTTATTTGGGTATAACGCATTTATGCAAAATAAAACTAAGTACTAAATAATATGATACAAATATCATGAAATACTCACCCAGCTCTCAATATTATTCAAGAAATTTTTCAAGTACACAAACGCGGAATCTGAGACCGCAAATATAAAAAGACGTGCGTTTGCGACGAATGTCACTGGGGTACTGAGGGGACGTACCTCACCCCCTCGAGGATATCATGGAAGCGCAATTGTCTATTGTTTATAGTTAACGCATAATCAGTAAAATAAGTTCGCTGCGGTCTCACGGACCGCGCGATACCGCTGAAGGGTTAAACGATCGAAGTATGAAAAAAAATCAAGACTAGAATACCCCCTAAGACTAATTTGTATCTGATAATAAGACAAAAATGATCATTGAAATAATTTTTTTAAACTAAGATAATTTACAACAACTGAACTTTTTGAAAAATTTAAGGTCCTACCGGTTTCAAAACTGTTTGAAAAAATGTTACTCTAAATGTTTTAACGTAATATATATGTATGACCACTACAGCCGAAGTCGACATCATGACTTATTTAAAGTAACGAACGGCAGAACAGACGTCTTGGCAAAGCATAGCATGACGAGGGGAGTGGTGCTGTTAACTGAAATTGCAAACCATTTGGATGTAAATGGCTGTTCTTTACATGCCTTAAAAATATTATTTGTCACTTCAGTCACTTGCCTAAATGCTGATAGGGTAACTAAATTGTGCTGTAATTGGAATTATTCTGTAGTACAATAATAATAAAATAACAATAAAAAAATAAAATAATGTATATATATATGTACCTAGAAGCAACAAGCCATCTTCACAACACCACTACGAATACACCTTAAGCTATTTAACGATTTACCTGGTTTAATAAAAAGTGAGAAAAGATTTTTTTAATTTTTTAAAATAACCTACGCTACATTTTTACCGAAAACTAACAGAATGATTTATTTTACCGATCATTTTCAGATATACTCTGTTGCTATTATTTTTATTTTAGCATGTATTTTTACAATTGACCAATTTTTTAAAAATATTTTAAATTTTTTGTAACTGTACCTACTATTTATAAGCAGTATGTTGTACTATTTCTAAATATATCATTTCCAATAAAAAGACAAATACTCTACCATACTGTACTAAAGACGTATGTATCTAATGTATATTGAAAGTGTGTTCGGATTTCGCTTACTGGTACTTTGAATAACGATGTTTTTTTCACGTGAATCTACTTACAATGAATTTAAATTAATACTAGAAGAGAGAACAGACCACTTTAATTTAAGGTGTGAAGGTCAAATAAATATTTATTACATTTATTGTTTTATGTATAATTCGTAGAACTATTTTTCCAGCTGTTTATAGACAGACGGAGAAAAAGAATTTTTACGATTTTAATATTAATTTGTATACAGATTAAAATGTTAAATTAATATTTTCGGAAAAAAATGATTTACTCAGAAAATTGATTGCAATTGATAACGACTTTTAACGGCGAGACAGCTGTCAAAATAATTTTAAAAATCGAATGCAGTTTATACGCGGTTGAAGCGAAACTTTACCAAAAAAATCTCAACCAATACTTGAAAAGTGAGGTCAAAATCAAAGCGACCAATGAGCGCAGACCTAATGTAATTTCCGTTTCATATCTCAACCAACAGGAGCCTTTAAGTGACATCAAAGCGGGGAATGAGCGCAGTTGATGCGTCGCAGGTGCAGTAATCGTCATTTCCGTTTCATCCGATATCCAAATCACAGCGAAGACATAGAAGTTTCACTTCAAAAACCTAAAATACTTTTAGAACCGTATAAATAACATTAGTAAAATAAATTTATTATAAAAAAGTTTAAATGATTAATTGTTTTGTTGGAACTCGAATCACGTAATTTTGTATTTAAATCACGTCATTTAATTAATTAAATGTATCCCTAAAAAGCATTATTTTAATTTAATTTTTTTAAGGCCAGCTGTTTCACAGAATTTGAATAATTCATAAAATTTCAAAGTTAATTTTCAAGTTCTGTTATTATATCATTACGCGTCAGTTTTTTTTATTCAGTACTATTTCACAGACCTGACATAGAACTATCACAGAACTTATTTGAAGAACAGAAATTTGAGGTTCATATTCTGTGAATCAACCCGTATTTAGTTGTTTTTATTAAAAACCTTTTCGTGCAGATTTCCTACTAAATCTGTTCAGGAGGGCAAAAGACTTAGGTACTAAACGAACGAACATTGTGTGCAAAATGCGTACACATTATTATAGTTACTAAGCCTCTGGAGAGAAATAGATAACTAAAAAAATCTGGTATATACTGACAATTTCTTATTATTTATATTCCATTCTATTCCAATAAGATAATTCGATTATACTTCTTACATCGCATTACTTTATTTCATTTCATTTAACCATTTTCTCTTCCACAAATTGCTTCAAAGAAGATTTATTTGACTGTAAAGTTGCAGTGCTCCTTTGTGTCGTATTCTGAAATGGCTTTGTTTTCTGGCCTGTAGACTCTGCAGTCTACTGCAAACCCTCCACTGCAAGAGCCCTCAGTCTCAGTAATATCACAATATAAACTTTAACTTTCTTTCAATAGATGTCTTGTTTCAATATCAACTCTGAGATACACTTGTAACGAAAACACGCCTTTCTCGAGCGGGCATTGCTATGTATCTCAGGTTTTATTTAGTTATTCTCTAGTTGCGGGTACGTCTTTATTGCCTTAGTTTGCATTTTAAACCGGTGAAGGCAGTTCGTTGTGTTTTTATTTCTGCGTTATCTGTTCTCTATTCTTTCTATGACTTGAGAGCGCTCACCCTGTCTGAATGCATTATGGACAAACGAAGTGCTGTTTTCCTATTAATGCTTTGACAAACAGTGCCCGCATGTCCATTACTTTATGATAACTAAATATATATGAAGTCCGGCAAATACAAACCTTTTATGTGAAATGTTTATATGCAACAACAAATCAAAATATTGTATTTGAATCAATATTTCAAACTAAAAAAAAAAAATTATTCAAAAAGTATACGAGCTAGTGTAATTATAATTACCGGCATACACCAAACAAAACTCTTTTAAAAAGTTAATAATTTCGAACTTAAAATAGGTATTTAGTTTAGAGTTTAGACCATTCCAACTCCAATGTAAACATGTACCCCTTCAAAAAGTAACTTTGTAAAGATAAAGCAATTAGATTCATTTGCTAAGTCCCCGCTTTTCCGGTGTAATTTTCATAATAATTTCGATATTAAAATATGTAATTAGTTTAGACCATTCCAACTCCAATGTAAACTCGTTTGTATCCCTTCAAAAAAGCAATAAAAAATACCATACTTCATAAATATAATAACGATTTGACAATAAAATTAGGTCATTAGTAACTCATATTACTTGTAAACCCAATGTAATTAGCTTACTGGAATTACCAAAATATTTAGAAATTCGATAGTCTAAAACGACTTAGCAACAAATATAATTATTATAATTGATTAAAATCCTTGTAGACCACCCCTCTCCCCCTCCCAAATATGTTGTGTATATAAACCGTAAACTAAGAATTATTTGTACCAGTCTGAAGATGGCTTTAACGAGCTGAAACCAGTTACTGTCAAATAAAATTAAGTGGAATAAAGTTTTATTATAATATATTGTTTTAAAAAGTGTTTATTTCCTGTAATATGTAGACATTTTCTCAACTTGAAATATATTTCATTTATCATTTACTTACCTACCATTAAACATTTTCAACGTGCCTCTTTAAGTTAAGTTATTAACGTACACCACTTGAGCTGACTTTTCATTTTGAAGTTATACGTGATACTATGTTATATTATGTATAAGCCGAAAAGCTTAATATTATAAATAAATCTCTTAAGGCCGGCTCCGGCTAAGCTAGTAATTTAGTCGAGTGGCCTAAAACTTGCCTTTCCATTGAGCAAAATTTTTTTACATTACGGTCAAGTAAAGTACAAAAGTGGCATATTGGAAGAGCAGCGGATCGCAGATATTTAATTATTTTAATTTTTTATTCTTTTTACAGATATTTTCATTTCGTTTTCAAAATCAGCATTTGCAGATTGCTTAATTTGTTTATGTGTATAGCGGGGAATCAACAAATATAAGGTTACAAATTTTAGTGGTGTATGTTTTTGGAGAGTAAATTCTTTAGCTGCGTTGTGATTGGAAACTCGATGAAACGGAAGTGATCGACCTAAAAAGAGACAAACTCATACTTCTATCGGATTTAGCTTGCGAGAGAATAAGATAGCAATTAAATATTTATTTATTGTGTATCTAGTGGTATAAAGCACCTGACAAACCTTAGCGGCCAGACATTCAGTGGATCAAGGATCCAATCTTACGAAATCCAAAAATAATATATTTTAATTTTTGTAAAATCAATATCCAATCTTCAAACCACTGCAAAATGAACATGCAAAGAAAAAAACAAAAGAAAGCGAAATCTAAAAATTCCGAAGAAGAAAACACAAATAATAAGATGATCAAATGTATGGAAAAGGTGCACTGAAATTCGACGACAAAAACATTGAAAAAATCATTCTTCACATTGATAAAAAAGTGCTTCGTAGTCTCCTTGAAGGTTTCACTTCTAACGCGTCTGCACGTCTGATTTTTTCGATTTACGGTTCTAGTATTAAATAATGTGAAAGCACATGAAATCTCAATAATTTTCGAATGTTGAGATGCTTTTAAAAAATGTGTCTAAACTAGGCCCAGCAAGAGTATTTACGGACGTCATCGACGTTTGTCCTCTTCCTTCTCACACGTCTTGTTTAAAAACTAAAAAGATAGGAGATATGCTGACGATGTCTTCACGTACGATCTCTCGCTGAGACTACACTATATATAACGTGATCATGATGTTGTTAAAATTTATTTTTTGATTTTCTATTATTTACTTCGGAGAAAACTACGACAAACAAATAAAGAAGACAATAAATTCGAAAATTTGTAGAAGGCACATTCCGTAGTGGTATTTTATGTAAATCTGACGTTAGACCGTGAATAATTCTACTACTTAAATTAGTAAATTTACAATATTCAACAATATTCAACACTAATTATTATGTTTAATAGTCCATTAATGGCCGTATTCAAATAATCCGGACAAACGATTGTAAACCGTTATTAAAAAGTATTTTGTTTTCGATCGATCTTCAATTGTGTTATTTTATTTTGTGTAAATTTTATTGCAAACGATTTGTTGAACATTTTGTATCGATTTCATTGTAAGATATCCGCTTCTGGATGGCGAATTATCTCACCCATTAAAATGTTCTCACAATATCCACCAGGACCTGACAATATCTTCAAGCACGTATCAAGCATGAATGAGGTGAAAGTAGTTATGTATCAGTACAGTTACAATACGTACGGCGTTTTATCCTCCGCCCACCCATTCATATCATGACGTGATGGCATGAACCATAGAACAAAGATTAACATAAGAACACAAGAAGTGCCATTTTCAATTTGGGAGGCGGGTATCATCGTCAACACTTCTGCCAAAGGTAACGTTTGGTGTTTCAGCAGGGTTCCCGGGTTCATGTTGTGAGCATTGTGTAGGTCTTGGCGGCGGATTCGTCTGCCCACCTAGTGTGTGGTGGGCCGGATTTGATTTGAGAGGCTGCTTGAGGCTTTTTAGATCTCCAGCAGGACTCTCTCATCCATTGGGAAGGATGGATTCATACATCCGTCAGTCCTACCTATCTTCTTCCTAGATCTTTCTCTCACAGATTTCCTTAAAAAATATGAGTGTGCTTTAGACCACACAACTGATGTAAAACTTCAGCTCCATCTATATGATAGGAAGAGAGAAAGAAATGTGTGCGCGCACTGCTCTCTCTTGCTCCTACAGTGTGATACAGACAATAGGCCTGCACTGTGTAACGTAACTGGCTATGAGAGAAAGAGAGAAAGAAAATGTGTGCTCGCACCTCTCTTGTGCCTACAGTAATATACGAAGCGTTCGCGTCGATTTTCGTAACGCTCTCGTCACGCATTCCCCAGCTTATTCTCCAAGTCAAGCGTGTGTAAAGAAGTTTTACCCTTTACGCACCACCAAAACCATCCGCAAAGCATCCCCAAATATGACTTAGGCCCTGTGGGAAAATATTTTCCTCATAGCTTCCATGGAGCTAATGTAACGAAAAAAAATTTGCCTTATTCCGGCCTATAATTTCAAACAAAGTTCTGTTTCAACATGATTGATTACGAAATTCAAACGGGATGGCGATAAATAATAATAATAATAATAATAATATATCTTTATTGAACAAAAAAAAATGAAGATTTATAACTACAAAAACAAAAAGTACATCGTAAGTACAGTAAAAGTACAGTTTAAAAGTTGCATACGTACGAAAGTTAATATCAAAAAACAAAATACATATATACAGTAGGTAATTAAAGAATAGAGATTTATAATTATAAATTTAGGTTTCTCATAACCTGCCTCACTAGGCTAGCCTGTGTTGAGGCAGTAATTTTATGTCAATTTAATAAATTCTAGACAAGTGTAAGGGGTATTCCTTCGCTTATGGAGAAACTGAAAACCGGTTGGCAACTCAATTAAACTCAATTCACGGCTCAACTCCACTTTACGATTTCAGTAGTCGTATCAGTTTCTTTAACAAAAATATAATTTATAAATAATTTAGCAATTATTTATCAACCTTAATATATGATAATAATTTATCACCCTCCGGAATAAAATCGATAATTTCCTGCTTTGACAGGAAATTATGGCGTTGACAGGTCGTGAGGTGTAACCATGGCAACCTGTCAACCTGGCAACTGAAACGCGCCGGTACCAGCCCGGCGCGGCGAGTCGCCGCGTCGCCCTTGACAACTGGTCTTTAACAAGTTGCCCGTGTGCGTACCGCCAATGAAATTCGCAAGTTCATTTCAAGTGGATAGCGATTCAGTTGCCAACTGTTTTTTTTTCAGTTACTCCATGAGCGGAGGGCCTTAAGGGAAACAGACCGCGTGATAGATGGTCCAAAATCAAAAGATACTAAGTCAGTGGCACATTTGTTTCCATTCAAATATGTACAGAAGGCCCCTCTAGTTATATTCTTTAGTCTATGGCATTAACCTACTCGAACTTAGCATTAAATTCACACTGGTGATGAGAACATGTCCAAGAGTTTATAATGCATCACATTATATCATCGTGATTTCGAGGTAAAGCAAGACAAAGGGAGAAAGTGCTAGTACGAGTTTGTAGGTAGGTACTTGTGGTAAGTTATAAATAACACGTGCAAGCTGAAATTGAAAATGTGTCAGGCTTAAAAAAGATTATCGCCGGTGATTCATATCGTATACCTCATGGTACTTCAAATATCAAGAACAGGGCCAGACTAAATACTAAAGAAAAATTTCTTAAAACATTTTTGAGTTATTTCCTAATTAATTTATTTTTCAGTTTGACATCGAAATTAGCTTACAGTTTGACGTCTTTGTTTTCAGTAGAAAATAAGTAAATACTTTTGGCATCGAACTGTAGGCTTTTTTTCTTCGAGAAGGTAACCACACACTACGTATGTAGTTTGAATGCGTTTGATAATAATTTTTAAACTAGGTAGGTATTTAGTGAAAGAAATGCACTCTATCGTTTGAAATACGGGTCCAACGTCCGGGATTACTGTGCGTCCGATTTAAAATATTCCCGCCCTCATTAAAAAAACAACCCTCGGAATTTTAATGCGGAGCCACATAAACCGCTTATAGTGTTTGGTTAGGCATTACAATATGTTTATTTTGTTTTTTCGAAAATTTAAATAAATCTATTAATATCACAAGAATGATAGTTAGGTACTCTTTGGATTTAATAGAGACAGACACCTGATGGTTTGAAAATAGAATTTAAACAAGTAAATAACTGATACCGTCTGTTTTATGGAAAATTTTCTTGTCATTGTGAAAACTTACTAGTTGTGTATTAATTGACAAATCTCATGTCTTGTGCAAGTTTCAAGTCACAAAAGGAATTACAGATCTGAATCAAAACAAGGTTGGTGGATCTGTTATTTTCCCTGGAGTTATCTGATTGTCATTCCTTATGGTATTTTGTTCACGCAAGTAGATTTTCATAATCATTATCTTTGGGTATTAAGCCCAGAGGGTCTGGGGTTATTTACACACCTCAGGCTCGCATATTATAATACAGAGTTGGAGAGCCATTGAATGCACTTATATTTAACCACTTATTCCAAATTTTTAGGACAAAAATTCTGTGTATTATTTTCTACAAATTTGGCGCACGTAGTACCTATTTGGGAATATTAAAAATGATGGCTTCTATACGTTGTCTATAGCCTATTTGATAACACAGATATACATTTAAATTCATCATGCATCTTTCAATGATCAATGTTTAAAAAAAATAATATATATATATATGAAAAGTGAAAATACTAATTGATCTGTGTGATTGGCCAAAATGTGATCAAAAACGTTCCAGCAGTTAGTTTTTTAAAAACTTATATACCTTTGAATGTGGCTATAACTTTGTGGTTATCCATTTTATAGATAAATGAAACAATTTAACTATGTTTGAACCACTTTTATATTTGAGTAAATCCGACCAAGGAGTAACCAAGTATACATTTGCCCTGAAGAAGGAACGGTCGTTCTGAAACCGGTCGGATTTACTCAAATATAAAAGTGGTTCAAACAAAGTTAAATTGTTTCATTTACTTATATATATGTATTGCCCAGGACAGTAGATTCTTAGATATAAACCAAAATACCTCTTTTCAATGGCAATTGCAAATTTCGCAAATTTATGACACCAGAAATTATTGAAAATAGATGACAAAATGAATGCACGTATTTAAAAATGCCAGAAGGTGGAGGAAAAATGCATGTTTACCAATGCTCGCATTTTAAATATCAAGCATACTGTTAAAATATTGTAAAGTAATAGCCGAAAAAAATGTTTTCTAATAAACCATCGATTTATCATGCAGATATTCCATCGTATTTTTTTTTTTTTTAATTTCATTTTACTATTTTTTTTATTATTAGGTTTGTCAACAGTGATTCACATCAAATCCCTTACAAATACATTTACACTGAACATGGTTCATACTATCACTAATTAAAGACTAAAAACAACATTGATAACATATTCATACGTGTGCACACATACTATATACTATATATAGTTGCTCCCGGTGTCTACCGCGCTACTTCAAGTGAACCTCTAGTTCTATTAGGACGCTTCGTAAACCGTCTGTCTCGGAGTTCAGCTAACCCGACGAAAATATTAGTTTTGGAAAAATGAAGGGTTAAGGGAGCAATGGGTTTCCTTTGGTAGGACCGACACAGGTGTAACCTTGTCCTTAGTGAACCCATAAAGTTATTGTTAAAGTTTATAGCACTGTCTTACTTTATTGAACTTACTTGCAAATTGTTTCGACCCAAAATAAAGAGTATTGTGTTCACTGTTGAAATTATGATTTTTTTTTAATATTCTATTATTTTATAAGAGTTCATCCAATATTTTATAGGAGTTTTTTCTTTTATCAGGATATTTTTTATCATTAGAAGGGACATTCAGTGATCAGCTGTTCCGCCTCTGTTAGAGCCATACTTCAAATTTGAAACCCTTTTATGGCTACAGGTCACGCGACTTTATTTAGATTGCGCCCCGAGTGAGTTGTCAGCTCGCGGGTACACAGTACACTACACACATTGGTGAAGGCAGTATTTACATACGGAGGAAACTACTGTGTTCTGTCACAGAGGTGGCTTTAGTGCAACTAAATCTATTTTTATGTTTTTTTATAACTCTATTAACCAGAATTTTATGTAATGTACTACATAAAATGTAGGTTAAAAAAATGTTCTTGTTTTTATTGCACCAACCTAAATGCGATCAAAATTAACAAATTAATTAAACTCATTAATGATTATGGAAATAACTAAAGAAAAGAGGTTTACCTTGGAAAGTGGAAAACATTCTTGAAACTCGGCACCGTCAACAGGAAACCTTGTAAAGTGGAAAGATGGATTTTCAGAACCTTATTACCTAAAGATTGGCGTCAGACAGGGAGGATGCATGTCCCCGATATTGTTCAACCTGTACATGGACGAACTCGCCGACAGGCTAAACAATGCAGGGGTAGGCTGCCAAATCGGAGGACAGTGTTTGAACAACATCATCAGTTATGCGGTCGACATGGTCTTGATGGCACCATCTATAAGGGGCCTACGTATTCTTCTGAAGATCTGCGAAGAATTTGCTGAAGAAATAAATATGCTATATAATCCCACTAAAACGGCTATACTGGTCATAAGACATGGACAAGGACCAAAAAATATTCTTCCAGCTACCCTGAAGAGGAATATAAATGCTAGAAATATTTCGAATCTCATGCCTGCAAAATTTTAAAATCGAGCGTCTTTTTGCACGAGGCTAGTAAGCGAAAAAGTGGTTTTTAGTTATTGTGTGAATAATTTTATAAGAACGAAAAAAAGTTAGAACATGGAAAACCTCAAAAATAGTCTTAGCCATAAAGGGGTATTTTAAAAAAAAAATCTTGTATTATTACTTCATAGTTAAGTCATGAAAATACATTTTTTTTGGTGGTTTACGCTTATATTTTTTGTTACGTAAATAATAATTTTATTGTAATTCCAATACATAGAAAAGCTAGCAAAAGCTTCGATTTATCCGTAGCATATTTTTTGATGTTCATACTGTAAACCGATTCGTCGTAAAGATTAAACAAAATAGTATCTAAATAGGATTTCACGTATATATTCATCTTAACGGTGTGAATCTGCAGTTGACTGAAGGAACTAAATACCTTGGACACATAATTACCAGTAATCTGACGGACGATGATGACATCGATAGGCAAAGAAGAGCTCTCAGCGTAAAAGCAAACATGCTCAGCAGAAGATTCCGCCTTTGCAGTACCGCTATAAAAAGGACGCTCATCCTTTCCTTCTGCGCAACGCTGTACATACGTCCGAACTCTGGGCAAACTACAAGAAGAGTAGTATAGAAAGACTCCGGGTTAAGTACAACAACGCCTTCCGCATAATGTTTGGTCTCCCCAGATATTGCAGCGCTTCCCGGATGTTGACGGAGAGGCGAGTTCCCGGCTACGCAGCCCTTATTAGACCCAGGCTGGCAGGAATGGGGGAAAGGATAAGCAGCTCTGGAAATATCCTCGTCATGGAAGCCCGCCTCAGTCCATCATCCAGCATTGATGCACACTGGAGAAAAATACCGGCTCCTAATGTGATCACAGAATCCTAAAAGCCAATTATTACTATTTTCTTTTATTATTACCTTTATTTCATGTACAATCATATTCACCTGCTTTTCTTTTTTTTTCTCTTTAAAATATTTTGTATATGTATTACAACCCCCATGGAATGTATTGGATTGAACTATTCTCCCCACATACCGGAGAATAGTGCGTACATGTATTATTATTATTATTAAACATCTTACTAGCTACATAAAGTGTAGGAACATAAACACCTTTCTATGATACTTAAAAAATCTGTTTACAAAATCTTTTTTGTGAATCAGTTAAAGACATATTGGCTGCCTACGGGGAAATTTATACTTAGAAAATCCCAAGAAGTTATTTTGTTAAACTTTTGCACTCTCAGATTTGTTTTGGATTTAAATACCATTTTCAAAATTGGAACTGATTGTCAAGAAAGTTCCTTCTTATAATATAATATTTTAAGAGAAAATTATTTTTATTGTCGTTTCCAAAATTGGAATTGATGTGCCAAGAATTCGGAAAAACGATAAAGTAGATTAGCACCTATAATAGTTTTTTACCAGAAAATTATTTTAATTCCTTATTTGAAACATGCGTTTCTTTCGTATTAATTTTTCAGCGTGACTCAATTGATATATTTCATCGTGACTAAATTATAATATCCCGTGATTTTACAAAGTTCCGCGCTAGTATTTACTAATATCCAAAATCTACCAGACATGTGCTATAAATATTTGGCTTAAAATAACCTGGGAGGCTTAAACCCAATATTTGTGTAGTAGGTCGAAAAACAATATGCGTAGAGAATATTTGCAGAAATAATGAGATACTCATGTTAATAATGATGACTCGGCTTGTATGTCACTCACTGCTCCTTACTCCGTACTACTTACAGCAGCTGACAAGCTACTTTTAATAGGCTAACAAACTATCAACAACCCAAATAATGTTAGATTGGCTGCGCCAGTCAGTGAAACACAAAATTACATTTTATTTTGCTAAACTAAGAACTGTGGCAAAACTGACCTCGAAAAAACTGACAAAACCTCAAAAACTGACAAAACCTCAAAACTGATCCTAAACATACGAACTCATGACAAGGTCGTAGGCCTATAATACCAGACAGGGTGTCTAGATCTTATGTGATATCATATAATATTTTTCAGCATATGTAATAATAACGATAGGATTGTTTTCATTTATGAAAGTTTAAACTGTCTTGTTATATATTAGAAGCATTCGTCACTTTATTTGAATGAGGTTTCAACTGATATGTCTTTTAAAAATGACCATTGAATGTAAAACCATTTGTTTTGTACAGTTCTGTAGCCAGAGCCATATTTGTATTGTCTTTTCGTAGATACTTGTATAACGAAGTTCTAACATTATGTCTGTGAAGATTCCATCTATTTTGCAAGATTCTAACATCACTTTGAACCTTTTTCAATTGCCGTTTTGTTTCTTATTTGAATATTTTATATTTTATTTTATATTGAATATTGTTTTTTATTTGAATACAGTATCTGACAATTTGGCGTTTAGTTGTATCGGGTTTTAACTTCACCTTACCATGTTTTGAGGTGTCAGAGTTTTCAAAGACGTATTCTCATAATCTGTTTAACGGTTTCTGATTTTGATGTTCAATGTTGTGTAAAGTATTTTAATTAAACATATTTAAAAAAAAAATATATATTTATATATATACATAAAATAATATATAAAATAATATATATATATTTTTTTATTTTTATTTTTTATTTATTTATAAAATTAACAATAACATTAACATATAAATAATAATAAATTTCGCTGATTTTTTTTTTAATGATATTTCTCTTCTATAGAAGCAGACGCTTGTGATTAGAAGAGGGACGAGTATGGGATTAGAAATATATATAATTAGAAAGTGGCCCTATCTAGAAATGGCATTAAGGAATGTAGTTAGAATATAAATAAATTAATTATCATGCCTTATCTGGTTGCACAAGGTTCTATCTGCACGTTTAGGCCTGCCTGATCATCGACTAACTTTCAGCAGGACTGCCGGGCGATCCGCGCTGTAGCACCTCCATCTGCGGTCTCTCGTCTATCTTGGTATTATCATTATGTTTTGAATCTTGCTTGATGCATTATGTACATAAATATGTTAGGGTAAGTATACTGCCTACATTTTGTTTTCTTACACTATTTTCATTCCTTTATCTAAAATCCAGGTAAGATTTTATTCACACTTACTAACAATTGTACATAGTAGCACCTGCATACTGCTGCCTAACAACGTATGCGATGGCAATGGAGGTCTAGTATCGTTTAATTAAATGTAGAATCATTTATATACAAAAAAATTAGAGTCCTTGCAAGAGCCTTGAAGGGGTAACCATCTGTTACCTATACCAGGGCGGGTAAGTGGTGGGTCCTCCAATGCACGTTTAGATGTGTTCCAAAACAGTAAGTAACCCGTCTGCTTGGTTCAATATATTCGCACCTCACAATCCGAAAGCCTCAGTTTGTCGCGAAAAATCAGAAACCGTCACTTTGGATCGAGATTGTAAAATATCTATGCAAGATAGCTTTCATATTTCAAAGACAATAAGAAGCATTATTTTGTTATCTTTCTGGTTAAAAGAAAAATAAATATGTTTGCATGAGAGGAAGAGAGATATATGGCTTTTAAAATGTATGGTCGCTCGGGACGTTTTTGGTCTTATGAAAGTATAACGCGATTACCTGTTTTGGGATGTATTTATTCCTAAAAAAACAGACGGGTTTTAAACGAAAATGGTTTTCACGAATTCAATCTCAAAATCAGAAGTCGGTAAATAGATTTTGAGAAATCTTCTTTGCAAACTTTGACACCTCAAATCTCAGAACGAGGCAAAGTGAAGTTAGAACCCTTAGAAGCAAAGTGGCGTATTATTTATATTTATTAAGTTAGTGTAAAGTTTTACAAAAAGTGATTTTTATCTACTTTTCTTTTCTTAAAATGGTCTTGGGGAAAAAGGAACAGACACAACTACCGTTATAAAAAAATATCAGGTCAGTGCAGTATAAAGAAATACACTTTATAGGCATAGGTATTAAATATTATTTGCACTAAAAATATGTTTATGTAAGAGATAAAAGTACATCTAAATTCTATAGTACCAATTACCAATAAGGTAGACTTAGATTAAATTAATATTGATTGAAAAGATTCGATAGCATGGCCCTCTTGTCCGTGCAGGTAAATAGATCCACCACATCTGCGTATCTATTACTTCATGCATCCTAGGTATAAGCGAATGTTTAGAATACTTAACTGGTATTGTTGCATTTTAACAGGATTTTGGAATAATTGGCTCTCGTCGGTATGTGAAATTAAATGAGGTTAATTAAATCAGGACTGTCTTTTCTACCATTTACAATTCTGAACATTGGTAAATAACACTATTGGTAAACTATAATAAGAGAATACATTATTATTCAATTCATATTCATTCAATATAAATATACAAATTTAAATAATTTCCCACAGCATCTATCCAAAACATCGCTACAAAATATTATTATAGACTTAAAATAATTCAAAATAAATTTTCAGAAGGGTGAATCAAATGATGTTATTTCTAGAGTGTTGTAGCTTTCAATAACAGACTGATTGCCATATCTAATGCACAGACGCAAAGTGGGCATGCTGAGTCGTTTCTACAGGTATTTTAATGGAGCCTGATCTAAGGAGCTAATTCCCCAGTGCTCCGGTGCACGTGCATGAAATTCAATAGTCGGAACACCCGTTCACAGTTGATTTTGGCTTCATTTCTTCGACTTATACGTGAGGAGAATCATCCTGTAAGGATCATATGTAATATATGTTCATGTGACACGGGGCTCTTCAAGACCGGTATTAATATATCCCTTCCTATAGCGCCTCCCTTAACCCGCCTTACAACGGGTGGCGACAGTGGGAAATAGTATTTTTATGGAGTATTACTTTTGAAGGAATCTATCACTTTCCACGAGTGTCTCACACATCACAAATACAAATAGTTAGTTATTATAATAAAAAATTACGATTAAATTATGAAGCATATTATGGTACTTTACCTACTTTATTATTTTGTATAAAATTGTACATTAATATTTTAATAAACGGCGACTTAACTGAAACTGAATTTGAAACTGAAACTGAATTATTTCAAACTGAAACTGAAACTGAATTATTTCACAAATATTTTGATTCGTTTCGCCCCTGTAGCCTTGCAAAGTTCAATAAAGGAAACATTTAAAAAAATATTTTATGATCAAATGCACGAACATTAATCTTCAACTTGCAAGCCCTGTTTGCAGACTTCGTACACCTTGAATAATAATAATGTTGACATGATGTTCACTCGCAACCCAACCCAACGCAACCCATAAACCACATCAACCCAACCCAACCCAAAGGCAGTACCCAACCCAAAGGCAGTGCCCAAAAAATGAAAGTATTAAAAAAAAACTAATTATGAAAAACCAATGAAAGCACTCTTGCCTACTTTAGTTTGGAGGTTTCACTTCTACCGCGTGTGATTTGCACACTTTGATTTATTAAGTGAAACTTCTTTAGCCCCGTCAGCAATTTGAAATTTGGATGAAACGGAAATGTGTGACTAAGATTTATTACACGACGGTTCCTCGGTTCTAATATAATGCGGAAATTCCTCAACTCCGCGCGAGCGTCAGGTAGCGCAGCGGTTCAACGCGTCGCGAATCTCAGTGGCCAGAGAAATCCAGCGAACGGAGGTTGGAATCTTTGTAAATCAATATCCAATCTTCAAACCACTTTAAAATAAACATGCAAAAGAAAGGAAAGCGACATCTAGCGACTTTCTTGTTTCACTACTCACTCTGATTTTTGTGAATTACACACTCTGATTTTTTTAAAGACATTAATTTTTGGAAAATGTCCTACCAACTTCACCAAAAGTCACGAAAAAGCCTACTTCGGGCACACGGTCTTGCCCTCAACACACTTGTATCGGTTTATCTGGGCCCTGACATTTTTTTTTTAATTTTACACAATTGATAAACAATCGTTTACCATACATACATGTTTGTGTGCCAATCGTAAATTAAAAATACTTTTATTAGTAAGGAGGTGGATAAATATCGAAAGCCTTTCTTCAACTCATTGTACTTTTTATTTCCCTGACTGGAGCCTAGTCGAGAGGTCTTTATGTAAACAGTTTTCGTTCAAATCGGTCGATATGTATATAACCCATTTCTTGATATTACATTAGAGAGGATACACGGCTTTTCGTCGTAAAGCCCGTTCAGTTTTTATCCAACGAGTTTCAGAGTTTCCTCACACCTTTCGTTAAAATGAATTCCCCGGAAACCTTTGAATTGTAAACAAAATGAACTTCCACGTGACGTACTTTTTCAAAAAAGGTGAGAAAAAACAGAATTTGCAATTCACACGCGGTAGAAGTGAAACCTTCAGAAAATTAAAGTAGACAAGAGTGTGGAGGCTACGAATCACCGTACAAAGGGGAGACCGATAGGTTACAAAGCACCGCACAAAGAGGAGACCGATTAAACTATCTCATTCTCTCGCAGGCTAAATCCTATAGATGTAATATGTTTGTCTCTTTTTAGTGTCGCTATTTTTCGTTTCATCACGTTTCAAATCACAAGGGGGCTAAAGAATTTTTCACTTCAAATCCAGAGAGTGCAATTCATACGCGGTAGAAGTGAAACCTTTAGAAAACTTAATTAGAAAAGAGTGGGGAGCCTACGAAGCGCCGCACAAAGAGGAGAGAGATTATACCATCTCATTCTCTCGCAGGCCTAATCCTATAGATGTGTGTGTTTGTCTCTTTGTAGTATCGCTTTTTCGTTTCATCGAGTTTCAAATCACAACGGGGCTAAAGAATTTTTCACTTCAAAAAATCATTTTAACGGATATTTGATGAAACTTTTTGCCTATCACAACCTTCCTAGAGGATAATCTAAATCTATAAATAGTTTTTTATTCAATGACATAATTTCTAACGAACTCGTTTAAAATTCTACCGTGCGCATCTCGGAAGGTTTTACTTTGTCAGCGAACCGGGAAAAGCCACCCCTAAAGGTCACACGTGCCGTGTTTCTCTAAACAAGGTCAGCACAGTTCAAGGCGATAATTTATTGCAGGGCACGCGGCGGGTGATGCACTAAGGCAAGATCATGCATTGGCGCCATCTATACGAAGGATTTTTGTAAATTGTCAAGTATTATAAATTGTGTGTGGTTCATTTCTTCACTAAACAAAATGATATTCTTTTTCCGCAAAAGTGATTTGAGCTAGCTCACATAGATGGCAGTAATGCGGCAGCGATCTCATAAATAATTTATAATTACACTACGACGAAAACAAATTTTCACTAAATTTAAATTTTGAATGTATTATCTTTCATCGTTCCGAATGCAAATATTTGTCTTTTTAAGGTGAATCTTATACGTGAATACACTACGTACAAAACTGAAAATTATCAAAAGAAAGGAACAACTTTACTATTATACCAATTTATTGAATCATAAAATTTTGCCAATAAACATTGTTGATAAAACTTTGCAATAATATGCATAGATGCCGTTATTTTTAACACTAAATTTTTTATAAAAAATTGATTCAACGATTTGAGAATATAATATTATTGTATGTATTGTATTAGTATTTTTTAATTATATTTAAAAAAACCATAAATTAAAATATGTATTTTTTTGTCAGGCTGTCGAAAATCAGTGTTTTTATTGGAAGGACTACTTGTTCTTGGTCTTGATTTATCGATAGCATTTACAAAAAAATATTTCAGAATTTTAATCGAAATGATTAAATTTTCATCGAAATCGTAAAATTTTAATCTAAAAAAATACTTTTTGGGATCGAAAAACAATCGATTTCGGAAAATCAGAGTGGGAGGATCGGAGAGGACAAGATCTCCGGAGGGTGGAGCGGTTTGACCTACTGATCCTTGAATGTTCCTCTCAGTATCGCATAATGCAAATGACACGTATGGAACCGATGGCATTCAATCCAATATTAAAAATACAACATTTCTTAGCACCGATCATATTTTATTTTATTTTTATTTTATTTTATTTTGCAGAAACAAACAGTACATTATTACATAATGGAAAATAGTTACAAAGTTATAGAATTAATACAATAATTGGTACCAATGACATGTCGCTTATATGTTATATACTTATATTTTTGTGAGATAAATAATACAATATACCTAAATTAAGTTAGTAATTTATTAAAGGAGAGGGGTGTGTGAGAGTGTTTGTATGTGTGTAAATGCGCGTGTGTGTGTGTGGATGTGTGTTTTATGTGTGCGAATTCAGTGTGCTAAAAATGTTTTTCTTAAATAGAGGGAGGGAATCAAAAAATATATCGGTATTTGTGGTTTTTTGAATTGAGTTGAAACTTTGAAGGATGCGGGAAATAGGGGAGTTGGCTGCAGCGTTCGTATTATTACTGGTTGTGTAAAAAAGGTTGGTGTGGCGAGTTCTTTTAGATGGGATGTTAAAATTTATTTGGGATAGAAGTTCTGGGCAGTCTATTTCGTTATGTATAATTTTATGGAGAAATGTCATGTCAGCTACCGTTCGCCTGGATTTCAGGGATTGGAGAGTGCAGATGTAATTATTGTTGTATTTGTAACCGAGATACTTAATAAATTTATTTTGTATGCGCTCTATGTTGTTGACGTATTGGGTGTATTTGGGATTCCAGACAGGCGATGCAAATTCCAGTGTACTTCTGACTAGTGAGGAGTAAAGCATTACTAGAGTATGTGGATTTCTAAATAATTTACTCAGACGTAGTATAAAACCCAACATTTTGTAAGATCTATCAGTGATTGAATCAATGTGCGTTTTAAATATAAGTTTACTATCTAAATAGACTCCAAGGTCCTTACATTCATTTTTTGAGATCACGGGTTTATCGCAGAGTGAATATGAAAAGTTAATTAGATGCTTGTTTCTAGTAAAGGACATAGTGTGGCATTTAGAAACATTGACGTCTAAATAATTAGCTGTGCAATAGTTGCAGAGCCTATCTAAGTCACTTTGTAGCTCTTTACAGTCCGATAGAGAGCGAACCGTTTTGTAAATTTTCATATCATCTGCAAACAATAAAAATTTAGAGTATTGGAAACATGAGCCTACGTCGTTTAAGTATATATTAAAGAAGAGCGGACCAAGGTGGGAACCCTGAGGGACACCCGAGGTTACGTTGATTATTTTAGATAAAACTCCATTTATTGAGATAACTTGACTACGATTGCTAATGTATGATTTAATCCATCTAAACAAGTCACCGTGTATTCCAAGACGAGTGAGTTTATTTAACAGAATTGAGTGGATAACGCGGTCGAAGGCCTTTGAGAAGTCGGTGTACATAGCATCGACCTGCACCCTTTCGTCCATATTGCTCTGCAAATAGTTGACAAATAGGGCAAGGTTAGATGTTGTAGACCGATTTTTCATGAATCCGTGTTGGTTCTGTGAAATTGTTGTAGTGATAGTCGGGTAAAGTTGGTCGTAAACGATTTTTTCAAGAATTTTACTTAAGATGGGAAGTTGAGAGATAGGTCTGTAGTTTGTTACGTCATGCTTGTCACCCTTTTTAGATATGTTATTACGGCAGACTTCCACTTATGAGGAAACGTACCTTCACTTAATGATTTTTTGAAAATTGCGCTGACTGGAGGAGTGATATATTTACCACAGTTACGTATGAAGATACCAGGCAAAATATCTAAACCAGGTCCTTTGTTAATGTCAATGGATGATAGATATTTGTAGGTAATATCGTTGTTGATTGTAATTGACGATATAGCTATGTTATTCAGCGGATCAGGTTCATGAACATCAGATGCTAAATTTTGGGTGTGATCAGTGAAGACGGTAGAGAAGTAATCAGCAAATAGATCGGTAATCTCCTTACTATTGTGTGCGATTCTCGAGCCATATGTGAGGTGTTCAGGTATGGAAGGAGATTTTCTTTGCGTTTTGACAAAGCTCCATATTTTTTTAACATTATTTTGTATAGCATGTTCTAAGTGTGAAATATAATTGTGGTATGTGAGAGTAGCGATTTTCTTTTGTCGTTTTCGGAGCAGTGAAAAAGTTTGGTAGTCTAGTGGGTTCTTGTAGCGTTTCCAGGCTCGAAAGAATTTGAGCTTTTCTTTTGTAATATTGATAAGAGCCGATGAGTACCACGTTGGGAATATGTTTGTTTTCAGAATTTTCTGTAGAACAAAGTTATCAATTAAGGCGTCAATGATTAATTAAAAGCAGTTAACCGCCGTGTTGACGTCTTGTGCGTTTAAAACAGCAGACCAGTCAGTTTTTGACAGAGCGTCGTTGACTAGGTCATAGATGACTTTATTGAATAATTTGATCATTTGGGGCTGGGAAGTAGTTGTAGGGGCGTGAATATTAAGTTCGACTATTAGGGATATGTGATGTGTGTCCTCCTGAACCAGAGGGGAGTCGGCAGGAGAGACGCAGACTGTGGTGTTACAGAGCACTAGGTCAAGTGTTCTACCGTGCCTATTTGGAATGTGATTGTATTGTTTTAAATCCGAATAAGATAGGCAATCAAGGAGGGTGGTGGAGCAAAGGTCAGTACCGCGGGAATGATGTGTGGTGTTCCAGCTGATATTAGGCATGTTGTAATCTCCAATAAAAAGGAAGATATCATTTGGATAGTTTGTGGTTAGATCGGATATTCTGGACGTATGACTGTTGAGAAGAGATAATTGCTGAGTGTTTGATAGCTTTGGACCGACTCCGGGTAAGTACGAACAACAGATGTGAATATTAAATATACGACGTTTTGGGTCTCTTAGTGCTATTGAAATCCAAATGTCCTCAGCTTCCGAGCTCCATGACTCGTGTGAATGTACAGTAAATTTTTTTTTAATACCAATTGCGACACCACCATAAAATTATTATGATATAGGTATGATTTGGAGCCGAAATTGGATATATATTGAAACGTTGAACGCATTGTTAGTTGTTAGAATAGTCTTTAAAAATATTATGCAGTTGGAAAAATATTTTTTATATGATTACCGCAAAAGAGTCGCAACTCGCAGTTGTTGAATAATTTCTTCTGTGTGTATGGCAAATATCTGTTCACATGGGAACATGCAATGCACGTCCAATTGTATTATGGCGCTTCTCTAAACAACCATCATGTACCTACCGACTAAGGTATCTTTTATCTGATAATATTAGTATCTATTGTATGGCCACATACAAAAATCTGAAAGCTTTTAAGATTGTTCTGCAGAAAACATTTGTTTGTTTGAATTGAAATTCTTCTTTGAATGAAAAATATGTAACCCTTTTCATTGTAAAATTTTCTTCTTCCGCTTAAAACAGTTTCAAATAAAACTGCTTTGAAAATTTCCACTTTTTTACATTATCTTACAGGAAAGGCTCTGAGGGAAAAAATACCTTGAACGGAAAAAGGTATTAGGGGTGAGTAGGAATCTGGAGGTCAATGCGTTCAGGAGTGACGAACGTACGAATCCATCCCTCCCATTTAGTGTTGGGTAGGACACGACATCAGGATGAGTCAAATTGAAATGAGGTGTTGAGGTGTGACAATATTTTCTCAATAGAGAATTTCAGTGTTTTTTTACATCAGCTCCACACAGGGGGCCTTGAGGAAAATAATTCAGCTCGAAATCAGGATGCTGTGGACGTATTAATCCATTCCTCCAGTGGTGCAAAAATATTTAAAAAAAAAAAATGTTTTGAGCAGTTGTGTTTTTTATTTTTTCATTCTTGTGCGGTATTCGCATATCAATAATTTACAATAATATTTTTTTTTGGAGCAGTTGGGAAGCTTGTGCGGTATTCACAATATACGAATGGCTCACCCCAACATCACCTCACGGTTCTAATACAAAAATGTCATACAATATACAAACACCTCAGGCCTCACCACCTCATACATTTGTCCCATACGATGCTTGACATGACATGTAGTCCAATACACCAACCACTTCACACCTCACCTTATAAAGGGTCCGCCAAATAACTTTTTTTTTTTGAAAATGCTATAAAAAAAAACTACTGAATATTTTCTCAAATTTCTTTTTTTATTTGAAAGTACAATCCTTCCGGTTAATAATGGAAAATAATTTCATTCAAATGGCTGCCTCGGCTGGCCATGCAGTAGCCTACACGATCGGTCCAATTTTTAAGCACATTATCGATTGTGTGCAGCTGTATTTCACCAATGGCTTCACGAATATTGTCCTTTAAAGCGTCAATTGTCTCTGGCTTGTCGGCGTAACACTTATCTTTGAGGGCACCCCACAAATAATAGTGTCAAATCGCAGCTCCGAGGTAGACAAACGATTTTTTTTTTCAATTTTTAAAAAATTCCAATTTTCGCACACATTCTGCAACATTACCATGATTTTCAAAGTAATGTTGCAATATTTCCCAGCGTTGTTCAAGCGTGTACACAACCATATTCGTTCAGCGGAAGGATAACACTAATTATCTGTCAAATCAGACATGAGCTAAGTGTTACCATTCACGCAATAAGCACTAGTTGAAAAAAAATATGTTAGATGGCAGACCCTTTATTTGTCCCTTAGGTACGTGACATGACATTTGTAGAAATACAAAGAAAAAGAGTTGGTACAAATACATTTTGTGAGGTGGGGAGACATTTAACGTGTTTGTATGGGACATTTGAGGTGCCTCTTGTACGAGGTACTCAACACTACTCCCATTGCGATTCCCTAATTGTGGATGCCATAGTCTCACTGGCTTCAGACGGCAGCAGTTTGGGACCCTTGTGCGGAATTCACAAACGAAAAATCTCAAAAGATGTTGAATGCATTGCACCCATGTTAACATTCCGTAATAACAAAATAATGACTGGAACAAGTTTGTCACTTTTGAATAAGACGGAAGTACATTAATATGTGGTGGGAAAGTGAGGATCGCGTTTAATTTTTATTGATGTGCAAATAATGGGTGCGCTGGGAATAGAGCGGTTCACTAAACCCAAACTCGCTTCTTGCGGGCATCATAATTTTATGAACAACTAGCTTAAGTACTTACCTACTCAATTTCACCCGTGTTTTGCTACCGGTTTCATCGATCCTTCAACTCTTGATCATAGACGACGCGTTCTTTTGAATTATATTAGTCTTTTTCACGTAGGATATTTTGAATCAGGTAAACAAATTATGATAAACGGAGCGTCGTAGTTCTAGCAGAGCCGTAAATAGCCTTTTCTGCGCCCTCTGCGAGCTTCTATAACTGCGCCCTATTTAAGTGGACCCTTCAACTATTATACCACCCACTGTGTCTCACTCACTAAAACTCAAGCGCAAGTTCACTAGTGCAAATGCGTTGCCCACCCTGATACTTAAGATTTATTTTTTGGGCCACTTTGGTCTTCATACTTCTATAATAAAATACCCTGCAAAGTTTCAGTAAACTGTAAATCAATTTAATTTTAAGTACTTGGTATGGTAGAGTTTTGAATAAGGAAGGTAGCATGGCATAATAAGCACCGTTCTATGTCGCGTTCAACCGACAAAATCGCTAGACCGGTCAACCTTTCTTGGCCAATCGTCGAGCGCAAGCAAGTTTTCAATAATTTGAGCTTACTGAATGATCTTTCGCAGGAAGCCACAGTCAGTGGCATTGTTAAAACAAATCTTTATAGCGACTACTACATTGGGAAACATCTCTTTTAAATCTAGTTCGACTATAGCTTTAAGAAGACCCAGACTTGAACTACGGTCACATTTATCAAATAATGTAGTCGTTTCAACTTGACTCTTTAAAGTGGCAATCAGGAGCAAAACGAAAAAATAAGAGTCCTGCCTAGTCTGGCCATTCTTGCGCCCCCCAGAGTCTACGCCCTGTGCCTTGGCACCGGTGGCACCGCCCTATTTACGGCACTGAGTTCTAGTATCTTCAAGGAAAGGGACGACCGTCCATGATGTCCGTGCGTGCTCAGGAAGCCACGAGGAAAAGAAACCCTCAGTGCTTTTGACATTTTTGGCATAGGGGATGCTGTGTGGAGAATCTTTAAGGGAAAGGAAGGAGTGGCATTTCTGGGAAGGATAAAGGTAACAGGGGTGGGAATCTGAGGGTCAATGTATCCAGGAGTGAGGGACGTACCCCTCCCACTGCGGTGCAAAGCGATGGGAGTTAGGCTGAAGAGGTCAAGGTTAGGTCTTGCCACGCAGTAAGTGGGCAAACGCGTTCGCTGCTAAGACCTAGATAAGATCGTGTCCCATGAACCCGGGCGATGAAAGTAGCGAACTAATTGGGATAACCTATGCCAAGGATGTAGATGATAGCGGATGTTGATGATAGACCTGTCCCCAAAATTGAAGAGGTACCTACCTACGAGTTCCTACTGTAGTGAAAATTATTCAGGTTTGACTAAGAGGGTACGTGGAAGAATCGATATTTATTTTTATTTTTATTGTTGATACATTATTATTTTACAAAAAAATTATAGTACAAACCAGTAATGTTGGCCTCACTGGGTTGTTTACCCGTGCTGGGGCCCCCATTTTATAATATAATACTTAATACATATAGTTTGAAAAAAAATAAATATACAAAGTTGGTGAAAACAAAAAAAAAACATTTAAAATACAGATAAATTTAAACTAAAAGTAGAGATCAAAAATTAAAATTATATTAAATTAACAAACTAAAAAAAAAAATTTTTTTTGGAGATTGCTGGCAACGGTTAATATGCACTTTTTTTGAAAAAACCTTTTGATTTACCTTAATTACATTAAAAGGCAACTATTTGCATTGGGGGAAGTGGAAAATATTTCATTCTAAATTTCGATTACGAAAAATTAAAATTAGCTTTCGTCTTGTGAGATTGTACGCCATTAGCTATTAGCTCATTCGCTGTCACTTTGGTATGTTGGTATTCCTGATACATTTGAATGTATATCGAACGGCTAGAAGATTTTGAAGGTACGGGACACTTTCTTTTGAACCACAAACCCATGTTACACAAACCTAGCGTAGCCGCTAAACTACTTGAAAACTGGGATGTTTTTTTTGCCTTGATGCGAGTAGGCGTTATAAAGGAGCACTTTCTTTTGTATCACAAACCATGTTACACAAACCTAGAATTCCCATGAAGTCTGCTACGCTTTGCTCTAGCATCTTTTCGTACAGTAACAAGAATACCAACATAACAAAATGACATTTGAAAATAATGTTTGAAAATGGACGGTCTCGTTTCACAGAATGAAAATGGACGGTCTCGTTTCACAGAATGAAAGCTAATTTTAATTTTATGTAATCGAAATTTAGAATGAAATATTTTCCACTTCCCCCAATGCAAATAGTTGTATTTTAATGTAATTTTAAGGTGAATCAAAAGATTTTTTCAAAAAAAGTGCATTAACCATTGCCAGCGATCTCAAAAATTTACCAAAATAAATAACAAAATAATTAAATGAAAATCGGCGTATATTATGTTTTATGTGTTTGTGAGTGTTACGTGTTTTATATTGGTTTTGTGTGTTGCGTGTATATGTTTTATTCTTTTATGCTATGAAATTTTGGTAAAATTGTCTATTTTGTTCTTTAATCCATTTTTTTTTATTTTGTGTCTGAAATTATTTTTGTTTTCCTCAATTTTTGTTTCAAGTGAAAGACTGTTGAGTGCTTTTATAGCATGGTATTTATGGTGTCTTTTTCCAAAGGTAGTGTTTACCGTATACGTTTATACTCATATGGAAATTTACAATTGAAAAATTATATCTATTTTGAATCAATTCGCCTTAGGTCAAAGAAAATAATGATTTCTTTGATAAGTCTCAGCGTGATATTAAAAGTGAAAGGCGTCGACTATTATTGCTTTTGGTGATCCGTGAGAAGCTATTTTCAGCATACGTATGCACAAATTTTAATGTGTTTCATTCCAACCCTCCTAAAAATACAAATAGAAAATTATTCATTCACTATCTTAATCCCATTTTAAAGTTGAGTAAATTTTCTTTGGATGAATTCCTCGAATTAATTATTAAAACAACTCGATTTGTTTTTCATCCGAATAAATCCGTATCTAACCCAACGACTAAGACTTAACCGTAATAATATTGTGTCGCACTGATGCACAGTATCCAAAAATAATTCAGATAACTAATGGGTGATTCCATTATCGCGGGTGCAACATTTAGACGCATATAAAGCTTCTTAATAATTAAACTAAAAACATTTTTTATGAAATTATTATTGGAAGAGCTACATTTTAACATGTTTACTTTTTATTAGTTTATAAGAATTTTATTGAAATATTTAAATAGTCAGGAGGGAGGTTCAAAGTGCGATCACGGGTGCAACCAATTTGGCCCACCCTTTCCAGATCATAAGACAAAAACACAAAAGTCTGTTAATTGTGATACTTTATTATGTTATGCCTTGATATTTCATAAGGCGTTAAACTAATCAACTAAAAAATAAACAAATATATGGAAAACAAAAACAAGCAATGAATTATTAGCTTTTCAAACAATCGCGGGTGCAACATCAAATTATCTCGGGTGCAACTCGTCTAGTTTAAGTGTATATAAACATCAATAAATACTGATAGAGGAACGAAATAAGAAATCCAACAATGCGTATTACTAAACAGTACACTTTTTTGTCATTTATGTTAATTATTTCTTTTCGGTTACGTCAAAATTCGCCGAAAATTCTATGAACATATTACATCCATCAATCCTTTTCAAAAACAAAAATTTGTTTTTTTTCTTATTTTGTAGAATTTCTTTTATATTTTGTAATTTGTAAGAGGTTCCAGATTGTTATCATCCCAATCACTTTCTGTTTCAGTGGTGGTTTTCGGAGATTTCAAAACCAATATGCATTGGAGACGAGACAGTGAGGTTCGCGCCACGGAAATGCTATCGCCGTTTTCAGATTGAAAGAAATGTTTTGATTGAATGCCTGATTTATTTTTCAGCCCTTCCTATTTATCATCCAACGTGACCATCTTTTTTTAACTGTTTTTTTTAATATAAAGAAGATGTTTTTAAAAGAAACTGCGTGCCAAATCATAGAATTTCTACAAAAAGCTAAATATAATATAAACAAACCTATTAAATATAAATCACAAGTAATACACAGCAAATATTATTATTGAAGACATAAAAAACAATAAAATATATGATAAATCACACAATAAGGGTAGTTGTCAAAGAGTTGCACCCGCGATTCTAAAACACAGGTGGAACGCGGGTGCAACCAATTTGAGTCAACGTTTATTTCAGTTCAGCTAACATTATACTCTTAACGTTTTATTCAAGTTTTCTTGTGATTTCTTCTTACTTTTAGAAAGTTTCAAAACGTTAGCACTTTATTTCTGTAAAAAACGCAAACTTTTATATCTTTTGTATCGCGGGTGTAACAAGCTAACAACCGTGACTTCTTGTAGTCAATGCTGCTTAAAAAATAACAACAAGTACTTACATCTTTCGGCACATAAGAATAAACTAATATTGTCACTATACGTTTAGCAGTAAAATATAACTTCAAACTATCGGTAACAGCTGTTTCGCGCCAGTGTTGCACGGTGTGATTTTGCAGTTTATATACCGATTAGATACCGATAGAAGTAAAATTCAATTTTATTTTATTATTATTAAATGTTGACCTTCTTCTTTGCACTGATATAAAAAAGTAACAAATACTGCGATTTAAAAATTACTGTCGAGAATCGTCTATAGTGGAATCGCCCTAATCATAGTATATAATATTCTGTAATAATAAATTGTGAAATTATACAAATTAATGCACTTCGAGTATTTGCACCGGTTCCATGACAACTTAACTCAACAGTCTCAGCACCTCTTTGAAAAATCATTAAAAGCTATGAAAAAAAAAAATTGAAAAATAGCCCATAACCTAACCTAACATAACCTATTTAATCAATTTCTTTATGTATATTTTTTTCACTTCATGACTTTTAAAAGCAGGTGGTGAGTTGAGTTAATTCTGAGTTGTCCGGTCACCATTTGTACCCTCAATCTTCGGTTTCGTGGCTAAGGATCATAACCGCTAACCCCAGAGACAATATACGATACATATTAGAACATATCTACTGAAAACTACGTTCTTAACTTATTACAACATATCTTACAGTGGGTAGCTGTGGTAAAATTTAAGTCAGGAAAATAGTTACTGTGGCTTCATTATGTTGGACTAGGCGTTCTACTAAATTGCCTAATTATAGTTCGTGTTACAATTGGATGATTTTACACCGTTTTGTGTTTTACTTAAACAATTAAAGAAAGGGTAATTAATTAGATGTAATGAAACAACGTGTCTATTTGGTTTTAAGTGTTTTCTGAGAATCTATTACTTATACAGGGCGCTCTTTTTATCGTTACTTTGTCTATAAAAAAATTATAGAATCTTCACCTTTTGTTGACAATATTTCAGAGTTTTAAGAATAATTATTGTTTTATTAAAAAGACAAATAACTTAGATTGCATCACTTTATTTACATGTACACACTCTACGTGTTTCGTGAACAAAGTACACTTCATTAGGAGTAAATGTACACTAAAGTTAAACATTAAATACAGATCACCTCTGGAGAGGAAGGGGTAGAAGGTAGGAGGAGGGGTAAGAGTGGGGAAGTTTATTGTTAAAAGTTTAATTAGAAGGAAAAGACCGGTTGAGTGGGAAAATGTTCTAAAGAGGGTTCATAAAAATAATAAATTTATTTGTTATTTGTCTTTTTAATAAAATAAATAATGCCATACACAAAGTGAAAACCTTTCAGAAGAGGTTTTCTTTGAAAAAATAATAATTATTTGTTTAACTGCACTCACACAGGATGTTGACTTACTCTAACCTTTGATTCCTGACATTATTTGGAGTAAAAATGTTCACGTAACTTTGGTCTCCGGTGACTTTTTTATGTATTTAATTTTTCATCAATTTTTTTTTTTTTTTTTAATCTTCCACTTGTTGTTACTGGTCAACCAGCTGAGTAACTGTCCAACTCTTCACACAGCTAGCTCCGTAGCTATCCAATAGGTACCTTTTGAATTTCAAATCTTTTAGTTGATGAAAAAACACTCACCAGAGACCATGTTCTATAAATAATGTCAGCAATTACTCGTTAAATAGACTCCATTTAACACCCTGCATATACGGTGTCCGGATAAACAGTATTAGGATGTGCGTGGAAGTGAAATTTTGAAGTGGAATTCGAAGTGGAATTTTTTATGATTTTTTATTAATCCCACTTGTTTAAAAATAAGCTTTTGGAAGGAAGCGAATACTTCGGGGAATTATTCATTAATTTAAAAAAAAATTGTTAAATATTTCTGAAATTATACATTTAAAACACACTTTACACCATAAGAGTAAAAGAACATCAACGATGTTTGGTTACGCATTGCAATATGTTTTGTTTGTTCGAAAATTTAAATAAATATATATCACAAAGAGGGTACTTACTCACTCCTTGGATTTAGCAGAGACACCTAAATGGATTGTTTTCAAAAATAGAATCTAAAACAAGAAAATAACTGACACTGTTTGTTTCTTGGAAAATTTTAATCATTGTGAAAACTTATGAGTTTGTGTATTGATTGACAAATTTAATCTCTTGTGCAAATTTTCAAGTCACCTAAGGATTGCATTGACTGAAATTAATTATTGATTGGATGACATTACGGAGGCCTCCAAGCTACAAAAATTACAAAACAAGGTTGGTGGATCTGTAATTTTCCTAGAGTTTTTCGTTGTGCCATCCTTTGTGATATATTTGTCGCGCAAGTAGAGTTTTCATAACCGTGAGTATTAGGCTCAGAGGGTTTGAGATTATTTACACATCTCAAACTCATATTATAATGCAATGTTTAAAAAATAATAGAAACTAATCGATAAAACCTCTGGAACTATTACACGTAAAACGAATTGTAATTAGGCTAAACAAACGGAAATGAAGAAAGCCGTCAACAATAATTGAAATATTTATTGATGATTGTGTTGAATGAATCTCCCTGGGATTGACCGGGATATGTGTAAGCTGGAGTTAAGCAAAACCTGTCATTATTAATTCAATAGTGGTCAATCAGGTGTGTTTTTTCATTTAATAAAAAAAAGTCAGAGTGTGAAATTCACACGCGGTAGATGTGAAACCTTCTGAAAACTAAAGTAGACAAGAATGAATGGAGACTACGAAGCACTTTTTTATCAATGTGAAGAATGACTTTATTCCATATTTTTGTCGTCGAATTCCAGTGCAATTTTTCCTATACATTTGGTAATGCTTTATATGTTTTCTTCATTGGAGTCGCTAGATGTCGCTTTCTTTTGAATTTTCTTTTGCTTGTTCATTTGGAGTGGTTTGAAGATTGGATATTGATTTTATATATATTTTTTTCGATTTCGTAGAATTCGATCCTTGGTCTGCTAAATGTCTTCAGAGGTTCATCAGGCGCTTTATACTAGACGTGGGCAAAATTTAATGACCGAATTAAATGAATAAATTCAATCTTGTGACACACTCAATCTAATTCTCAATTTCAAAAGGAATTGATTCTTCATTCCTTATCTTTGGCCTTGCATCCTACGATTTTTAACTACACCATACATTTTTAATTTCCATTTATTTTACTGTTAAATTATTTCAATGAATAATGTGTTCTGTAAATGATTTAAATATTATATTGTTTCATATGTATTTAAATATTATTAAACGGGCCGCGCGCCGCGAAGTGGTCGACGGACGGTATTGTGAACGACTCGCCTATTACGATTGTATTCTGCTACCGCCGCGCCGCCATTCTAAAAACACCCGAACATCATCAAAGTCCATGTCCCAAAATGACCAAAACGCGGCCGCGATTCATCTGGGTTGCCCGAGCATCTCTTTCACGCAAGGAATTAATCATTTATCCTAATCAATAGTCCTGAGATTGTCCTAAGGTCCCCGCCGTCCCAGGTCCGTGTTCAATGTCCGCGTCCCAGGTATCTAGTCTGTCGAAATCGAGATTGTCTGATTCCGACAGACAGAGGAATTAAAACAAAAGTCTTTTTCACTTGTGACGTCAAGGTCTTTTGTAAATCTCAGACCTAGAAATGACGTCAGGCGTCATCGTCACGTCAATGTCACGATATGTCCCAAACGCATCCCTGTCCTAGGTCCGCAGCTCGCGAGTAAATCAAGTCACTGCTAGGTAAGACACAAAATATTAGTCAAAAGTTACTAATTCATTCCTCAATGCCAGCCCTTAATCCGTCCGCGCGGTTCATTTATTCCCCCGCGCGCCAAGCCGTCAATTTCATTACATAGTTAGTCGAAAACTTTCGACTTTGAATCTCAACATCAGCTAGAAAAGTGAGAAGCTAAAATGATGCTTATCTGTTTTTTGGTACGTACGAAAGATATTGTACCTACCTACTTTTAGACGTAGATCTTGGGTCGATATAATATGTAAATTTGCAGATATTATAAGGCCAATTAGCTGTGGTTAGCTGTCATAAAATACTCATCTTAATGTTAAAATGTATGTTTATATTAGATCACGTGAAATGGAACAAAATTATAAGTTTAATAAATAAAATAAAATCAATAAAATTTTAAGGGTGAAACGAAAACTTGTATAATTTTAAGATATACAGTGGGTGGCCAAATTATTATACTCAAACAAAAAATCGTCGCTATCTTCGAAAGTGGTGGCTATAATTAATTTATTATTGGAAAAATGTTATTGTTTTTAAATATACTGATTAGCCACTATATCTGGCAACACTATCATTAGTGTGGCAACACATAAATGTTTTTTTTTATCAAAATGGCGGCCGCTAGTATCAGTACATGTCAAAATTTTTACTGTGCTGGCTTGTGAGAAGTCTTCGAAAAAAATCTTGGCCTCAGTGTTATCGACTTATTATTCAGTAAGTGTTCGATTTTTTTACATTTAGAATTATTCTAGTACTTGATCAATACATTGTGGTCATGTTTTAGTTAGTTTTTGTTTTTTTATTGGTTGTCGACTGACCTAACCTAAAAATGTTTATTAACAGATATGGGGAAGTGTGCTGACCTCACACCAAGGAAAAAAGCACAGATTTCGACAACGTTACGGCATTGTCAATAAACCCAGCGTCAAATTGCTGATTTGTGTGATGTATCACATTCCAGTGTGCGTAATATCAAGCAAAAAGTGGACGCCGAAATACCGATCAAGGAGGATCGATTCGGTAAATGCGGGCGAAAACGCATTACAACACCTCGAACTCAGCGAGAAATACATCGCACTACACTTGAAAACTGTCTAAAGCCACGGCTCGTCATAAAAAAATGCTTAATTATAACGGAGTACAAATATCGGAGCGGACTCTCAGGCGAAGATTTGTAGAAATGGGACTGAAATGTTGTCGGCCACTAAAAAAACCAAAACTCACTCCCGCCATGAAGACCAAACGTCTGGCCTGGGCCAAGGAGCATCGACACTGGACACAGGAAGACTGGAGCAAAGTTTGCATAACTCTAATACAAGAATACACATGTTAAGAGTATCGTTTTTTACACATTTATACAAAAAAAAATTCTTGCGGGTTTGTTTCTCGGACGATTCGTCAATACAGATTCTCCAAGATAAAACTGAGTTTGTCCGGCGAAAGACGAAAAATTCAATGAAGACTGAATTGTGGAACGTGTAAAGCATCCTTCTTCAGTGATGATATGGTCCGACATCAGCAGCAAAGGGACTGAAAGGCTGTATATCGTCCAAGCAACTATGCGTCAGGATTAGTATAAGAAAGTTCTGGAGGAAAAACTGATCCCACAGGTAGCAGAATGGTTCCCTAATAGGAATTTTATGTTCATGCAAGTCTCTGCTCCCTGTCATAAAGCCAAATCTATCATAGAATACCTAAAAAACAAACAGAATAATATCCTGAACTGGCCTGGAAACTTGCCCGACTTGAATCCTATAGAAAATGTGTGGGCAGTTCTGAAAACTGAAATGTCAAGGGATAAAATTATAACAAACAAAATAAAACTGATTGAGAATATCATTAAAGTATGGCAAAACACTCCAAAACTCCAAGAAGTAGCCATATCATGCATTGAAAGCATGCCACGCCGCGTTCAAGCCGTCATAGAAGCTAAAGGCGGAGTAACCAAATACTGAATAATATGTATTTTTCTTTTAATAGACTATTCAACCTATCTACACATGTTTAATTTTTATTCCTAAATACACTTACTTGTATTAAAACAATATATACTAGTAAGTAAATATTGTTTTAATACTAGTAAGTGTATTTAGGAATTTCAATTTCATAACAAACTGAGAAAATACAAAGAAATAGTTTTGAGTATAATAATTTGGCCACCCACTGTAATTGCTAGCAATGAATACATTTTACGTACGAAAAATTACGACACTAAAAAAAGACAAACAATATAGGATTTAGCCTGCGAGATAATGAGATAGAATGATCGGTCTCCTCTTTGTGTGGTGTTTCGTAGCCTATTGGTCTCCTCTTTGTGCGATGCTTCGTAGCCTCCCCACTCATTGTGATTTTGAAAACCGATGAAACGAAAAAGCGAAACTAAAAAGAGTCAAACACTTAGCCTGCGAGATAATGAGATAGAATATTCGGTCTCCTCTTTGTGCGGTGTTCCGTAGCCTATTGGTCTCCTCTTTATGCGGTGCTTCGTAGCATCCCCACTTATTGTGTTTTGAAAACCGATGAAACGAAAAAGCGACACTAAAAAGAGTCAATCACTTTAATCTATAGGTTTTAGCCTGCGAGATAATCAGATAGAATAATCGGTCTCCTCTTTGTGCGATGCTTGGTAGCCTATCAGTCTCCTCTTTTGCGGTACTCCGGGTACTCCGTGGCCTCCCGGTCTCGTGTGCGGTGTTAGCCTCCCCATTCATTTAATTTTAAATTTTTTTTTTTTTTTTGGGATTTAAATGAATTAAAGGAATGAATTAAAGGAATCAATTCAAAAAGCCGTGGGAATCAGACTGAATCGATTCACTCCTGGGAATCATTCTGCCCACGTCTACTTTATACCACCACACCTAAGGAGACTTACGTGGGACTGTGAATTATAGAAAATAGCTATCTCATTCCAGGCAAAATCCTATAGATGTATGTGTTTGTGTCTTTTTAGTGTCGCTCGTTTCCGTTTCGTTGGGTTTCAAATCACAATGGTGCTAAAGAAGTTTTCACTTCAAAAAAATTATTATAAGAATCCAGCTGAAGAGCACCTTGTTTGTTGCCCTGTAGCTGTAAAATGTTGTATTGTGCGTATCTGATTAAGTAAAGGTAAATTATTTTCAATAGAGCAATACATTCTACAGGTCCCACGCTCTTTCACTGCCTGTGAAAAGTCTTTCTGTATTGTTGATAATATTAGTAACATTACGTTTGTTTTTATACGATACTTTTGTTTGGGTTCAGATTTGTTGATTCTACATGTCTAAGAACCAATGACCTTAAATTTATTTCCGGCAGTGAAATTTTTAACTCTTTGCAGACTTCACGTCTTAGACCACGACCATTTTTTATTTATTTAATGAAAACAAATAACTTTGCAAACACCACTATATTATTAATATTATTCTCGACATGTTTAAAAAAATAAATTAGTGTGCTTTAGACCAAACAACTGAAGTAAAAAAGAGAGAAAGAAAATGTGCGCGCGCACTGCTCTCTCTTGCGAGCTACAGTGTGATACAGACAATAGGCCTGCACTGTGTAACGTAACTGGCTATGAGAGAAAGAGAGAAAGAAAATGTCTGCTCGCACCTCTCTCTCTTGCCCCTATAGTACTCGTAATATACTAAGCGTACTCCCTCTCAACTACCGTTCGCCTCGCTTTTCGTAACGCCCTCTTCACGCATTCGCCAGCTTACTCCCCAAGTCAAGCAGTTATACTTCAAAAAAAAAAATTACGTCAGGATAAGAGATCAATAAAAGTTTGAAGAAGTCATTTTAGTTTTTGTTCAACCTCTACTTTAAAATTAAAAAATCAGACGGGTTGGTGGTTGAGTTGGCATCGCGTTTTGGTCCCACCCGGGCATCGCGTGTTCTATTTCTTGGCTGGCTATTCCTCTATCATGACACAAGCAATATTTTCCGCTTATCGTGGTGGTAGTAGGAGATTTACAAATATTATCGGGTTATTCGTTCCCCCGGGAATGTTTGTCTTTCTTGGTCGTTTGGACAATAATTAAGAACTGAGGCGACGTCTGCATCAATAATTAATTTCGTTTTATAAAGAGATGGGTCCGTCTAAAGATGTTTGATGAATTTTAGATGGGATCTGATGTTAAGGGATTCGAATCACACCTTATAATCCGAGGGGTAGTAAGTTAATTATTTTATTTTTGAGGGTCAGAATTCATTTTGTTTTTGATTGAGCCGATTTGCAAAGGCGTGTTTCAGGATGAAAAAACAATGATTTGTTGGAGAATGTTGTAAAACAATGTACCTTTAAGTGATGGAGTGAAAGGGAAATACTATACTTATGAATAATGTGTCGACGCCCTACAGACACGCGACCATTAGGTACCTACCTACTATTTATCTTCGTCCGAGAACCTAAAAAAAGGAACTTTAAACGCAAATAAAACTTATTAAAAAAATTAGACTAATTTCTTATCAAAGAGTTTTTTTTTCTTTAAATTTGGTAAGGATTTGGTATGCTCAGTTGACTACAACAATCAGCGGAATACGATAATAAATGGTATTTTTCAAATATGTAATGCACAATTAATTCATATCCAACACAGAGATATATTATAATTATTATAGGATATAGAGCAATTCACGCTTTTTCAACGTTTTTCAACGTTTTTCTAAAAATTTATGATATAATTTTATAACATGTGATGTATGTCAGATTATTATTTCATAAACGTGATAATTTTTAACTTACATCTACATCCTAAAAGGTAAAAATTACGAATAGATATTTCCGTGAAGTGATAAGCGCTATTCATATATGTACCATCTTCACTATCGACCTATTCAGGGAGATCGAACTATCCGTTTCAACGTCCGAGAGGTTAGCATGCCAGTATCGGTCTTCATCATACCAGTGGCATGTGTATCGTGTTGCTGTTAGTAACTCGCCTGCTAGTAGCTCGTATACCTTTCAATCGCACGGCGTTTGGTTTTTCGTGTGCCAGTGGCACGCTGTGTGATGTGGGTGGGGTGGGGGATGCAGCATATTTGTACTCGCTCTGTCAGTAGCTAGCAGAGAGAACGCGTGCGTACGATGTTTTATTGCTTTTTGCAAGTTAATATTTTTACGATCGAAATGGCTCGGTGGGGCGATGAAAATACTCATTATTATTTTTAATTTATAAACTAACGTTTAGACAAGATTTTTATGCATAGCACAAAGGGTAACAATTATTATAAGCAATAATTATCAGCATAATTATTGCTTATAATAATTGTTACCCTTTGTGCTCTGCATAAAAATCTTGTCTAAACGTTAGTTTATAAATTAAAAATAATAATTAATATTTGACAAATTTAAGTATTTCCCCGATAAATGTAGTCATAATTTGTCTCGACGCCACCTAGCGAGGGATTTAACACTTACAATGTCTCTCTCGCAAAAATAAAGTTGGTTGTTTTCAGGTGGAAAAAATATAATAAGCAGTAATTGTTGAATGAAACACTAGTATATATTGAATTATTTGGCGGGTATTTGATAAGCCCCCATAGCTCAGTGGTCAAGAGCAGCTGACCGGCAATCAGAATGACACGGGTTCAAGTCCCGTTGGCGGCAAGTATCTTTTCTCGGAAGATTTTTCAATGTTGATGAGTGTTTCAGGCTGATAATTATTGCTTATAATAATTGTTACCCTTTATGAAAAGTCGCAGCTAAAGGTGTTTGTGGAATACAGGTTCGCAGCTTTACAAAAATAAAATTGCTAATTATTTCTTATTTCCTTCGGGATAGCACGCATGTATCCAGGAAACGTGTGTATACTGACCTACAAGCCCAAGCATGAGTAGTTGGCGTGCCAGCCAAAAGCATGCCTTTCCGCAGAATTATTCTGCTTCAAGTAAACATAATATTTGTGAAATTTAATTAATGTTTTTACAATTCTTTATTAGATAATTAAAAATACGCATTCAACGTGTAAGTGTTATCGCTTTTCAATAGTTTTTTCGTAACTTTCATTAGTAATATGTTTTTTTGTCTTATTTTAACCACTCTCTTTATTTGAAATAATCACAAACCTTCAAAATTAATTTCTCTAATATTGTCCAACCGTACTTAGCACGTCCGTCCACTTGGTCATATTTACTGTACAAATGTGTTTTTTTTTCTTCATTTAAGTCGATGAACATTTCAAAATTTAATTTATAGCTGTCCCAAGAAACATTGCGGTCGTAATCGAAAACCAATCTCACATAATTATTGCTTTTACGATACTGTTAATTTTGACCAATGGATACCTCTGAAATGCTTTATATTAATTGATGGGGAGTAATCAATGTTAATGTATTGCCAGCGAAATCGAGGAAATTTGGTGAGGTGAGCCACCTTTAGCAAATTAAATTAATATCTCCTTACACCACACAGGGATCCACTATAAAACGTCCACTACACTACTCGCTTCGACGCTTCGACGAAGTCCTCGACGAAGTTAGCCGAAATTCGAAAGCGCGTGTCTACACTACTCGCTTCGAACTTTGGAGCACTTCAAGTCCTTTGACTCGGGCCAAATACCGACAATTATCGAAAGTCAGGCGAAGCGAAGCGAAGTTGCACGAAGCGAAGTGAAGTTCGTGTCTACACTATCGTATTCGATTAACTTCGATTAACTTCGATCAACTTCGCGAGTAGTGTAGTGGAGCTATTAGACGAATGAGTTGAGTATGAGCAATTCAAAGGTCGCCTTCACAATACCCCAAAGGGAACGTACCCATACTTCGTGACACACTTTTTGCAATTTTTAACCCCCCCCCCTCCCCCCTCGGTGACCACGTGTAGTATATTTCAAGAACCACCCCTCCCCCTACAGTTTTCACGTAGTAATTCATTAATATGGTTTTGAATAATTTTTTGGACCATCTTCCGTTGTAATACCGGCAGAAAAAGGACAGCATTCCCACCCTACACCCGTGCACCAAAGATTACCATTAGTTTGTTAAGACAGTAGAATCTCCCAAACGGACCGCCCGTTTCTGCAGAGTTGAGGATTTTTCCATTATTATGGGGCTCCAGACAAGACTGCTTAATTCAACCTGGGGCGCACTTGCGATTCGTTCATACGAGTTGGACTTGTAACCTGAAAAGAAATGCAAACTTGGACTTGGTATCGGCAGGAATCGGCTTAACAAGAGAAATATGAGAGAGGGTCACTGACGACACTGTCACTGACCTGTTTCGTTACTATGTCCAAAGCTTGACGCCTAAAAGTTATGAAGAAGAAGTAATCACGTAAAAAAAAACAATTACCAAGCCTTGTTGCCACATCTATAAGTGTACGATGGCAGGATTTTTTTGGTAAATTCTTACACCTGATAAGTTTTAGACGGCCAGCAATCTCATACAACTATTTCAGGTCGGGTTTTTTTAGTCTTCGCCAAAAATGAAGTCTCGCATCTCTCTAAAGGTGAGGGGACGTTAATTGTTTAATATTTTCTTGTAACCTTGTCCAATAAGTGAAAGTAAATAGCAAGCGCGTGGTTAAACAGGCGGTCGCCGCTCTGGGTTAAATATAAAGTACCTACTCTCATTCATAAATAATTACTACATCCAGTTCTTTTTCATACATTTCGGCTGGAGTTTTTAACCACGCACAACTTTCAGAAAATATTGCTCACATGACTGGGTTTTTTTCGCAAACGCTTTGGAGAGATGCGTTTGGTCGGAATATGCTTGTGGTTCGTAGGAGAATCTTCGTAACATTTCTTTTTTTGACATTAACTCCACAAGGAAAATAATTTACCTCAGTTATTTTTGAGGATGTTGTGTGGAGGGTCTTTTTGAGGAGAAAATGTGTTTAGTGAACAATGCATTGAATTTTTTGTAGATTTTTCGGAATTACTTTTTTGATTTTGAGCTTTCGTTTTCAACTAAATTGAAGATGTTGGAATTTTTTTAGCCAAATTTAAAACATAATATATGTGTTTTTTATAATAACTTTTGAAGGTTTTTCCCATAAATGTAATAAATATCATTGAAGAAGAAGATAACAGTAATAATCTAAACAAAAATATGAAAGAAAACAAGGTACAAAAAAATAGAAAAAGATAATGGTCGCAACTGGGACTCAAAAATCATTCATCTGTTTGATGGAAGGCGGCAATGGCTAAATTTGTCAAAGCTCACGTCCCGGTTAGACTAGAGGTTCTGGGTTCGACTCCCAGTTGCGACCATTATCTTTTTCTATTTTTCTGTGTATTGTTGTACCCGCGCTGTAGCCGCGATCCGCCCGCGCCTCCCCCAACGACATGCATAGGCCTGAGGCGTAACCACGCAGTTGTGATGCCCTTCCGTCCCCCCTCCGGTAACCCGACGCTCATCTTTTCCTCAAGGCCTTCAAAAACTTCCCCTTCTCTCCCAAGTACATTTCTTCTAGACAAAATAGGGGAGCCGGCTAAAGGGTACTTCGAGCATTGCGGTTGGGCCGTTAGCTATACGCATTCTCATTGAGACTGCCTGGTGGTCTATAGAATACTTTCTCTGGCTTTTCTTTTTATATATTTTATTTTCTTTTTGATGTCCTTTATATAGATTTCTGACATTATTTGAATTAAAAAATGTAAACGAAGTTTTGGTTCTGCGATGACTCTTTTTTCAATTTAAATTGCACAGTTATGGTCGGAGTGAGGAGTTGGGCATTTACTCGGTTGAATGACTAGTGAGGAATTTTTTTTTATTTGGTTATGTAGAAAAAAAACGGACTGTGCTATTAACACGCGATAGGAGTTAAACCTCCAGAAAAGTAGACAAGAGTGGGCAGCCTACGAAGCACCGCACAAAGGGGAGACCGATTATACTATCTTATTCTCTCGCAGGCTCTCGCTGGGCTCCTATGGATGTATGCGTTTTTCTCTGACCTGAAAATAGTCACCGGAAATCAAAATTTTATTTACATTTTTAAATACAAATAATGTCAGGAATCACAGGTTAGTAAGTCACCTCTTTTTATAATAAGTAGGTATCATGAAAATCGGTGTGATGAGGTCCATTGATAATTTTTAATTATTACCTTAATAATATTTTCGAGTAATTGACATATTTTTGTCACCAATTAGTTCTAGTTTTTAAAATTTTAACATTTAATAAAATCACTTAGGTCGTTACTTACCTTACTGCTACGCTTGCTGCGCAGTTATTGATTGGTAAAATATTGTATTAATATGGTGATAAGAGGTGGGTAAGATTTAAGACACTCAACTGGTTTTTTTGTTATTTGTTTTTGGGGTATTATGCAGTGTTGCGCTACCTCCTTCGTTAGACAAAGTTTCGGACAGCGCGCAGCGTTACAGTGTCCATCATCAGGGCAAACATCTGCCCTGTTGATGGACACTAACGCTGTCCGAAACGTTGGCTAAAGAAGGAGGTAGCGCAACACGGCACAACACCCCAAAAACGAGTAACTAAAATTCTGGTGTTTGATATTCCACTGGGTAAGATTTAAGACACTCAACTGGCAATCTGTCAAACCGAGTTCTGTACTTACTTATTCTTACTTAATCCATTGTGAACATAAGCTGTTGTTTCTACATTCAACTCATAATCTGACAAACCGAGTTGCATGCTTACTACTTACTCTTACTTACTCCCTTTTGAACATAAGCTTTTGGTTCTTGATAGAGTAAATTTAGTCGGTAAATACTATTAATCGATGAAATTGTAAAAATTGCAATCAAATTCATTTTTTAAATATGTGAATTTGAATTTAATTAATGCCAAAGTAATGCCAGCGTAAAGACAATTATTTAATCACAAGCGGGGAATCCCGGAATTTGCAAATCAAATGAGAAAAAAAACGGCAAAGAGAAATCTGACAAAACCAGTTCAGAGTAAGAATGTACGGACATTATTATGCTGCTATTTGGTTACTAATGTTCTATAATATATTTATATTTAACTTTTGAATAAATCACGAGAATGCACAGGTATTAAATAAATTTGTGAAAACTGTCGTTATTTATTATTTCGCTTGTTAACCCCGATCCAAAGTAGACACATAACTCAATGTCGAACTCATACTTTGTACTCTGCACTGAATCAGCGATGGCGAGCCGATGCACCGAACACAGGTAGGTGTCAGACAGCAGGTGTCGATTGAGAGAAATGAACTTTTTTTAGACAGGTAGAATTTCAATTATGGCAGTGAAAATAAATAAAACTGTGGATTTATAAAAAATCTAACTCTAAGAAATCTCTTTCATGAAATTTGTTCATATTTTAAGAGTAGAATTTCTAAGTTTTCTGCGGAGCTTTGAAAATATTTATTGTAGGTATGTTACTTTTTTTAAATCAAATCTCGGGTGAAACAAGATTATAAAGGTAAAGTATGATATAAAAAATTAACAAAGATTGCGGTATTAAATTTTATTGCCTTGAACACGAGAAAATACGTTCATTTATGAATTAAATACATAAACTCTTTGTTTATTTACGTCATTTTTAATTAAAAAATAAAAGCGTTTTTATAATTATTTATAAAAGTGAAATTAATATTTATGGATAAAATAATGTAATAATAATAAGTTTTTATTTCACACGAAGTATCTTTTACATATTAGAGGTTATTGAATTCTTTTTAACTATTCAAGTAATTTAACTAAACTTACTAATTGCAAGTGGTCCTAAAAGATTGTGTCGTTAGCAATACGTTTAAGTTATAAGTAAAAAAGAGCTCAATTCCGTTTTAATTGTCTCTGGGTAACCTGACTAATTGCAAATCGCACTTGAAATGAGAAGTAGTAATTATATTAAACCAGTCAATGAAAACACTTTCTTTGTACTGCAATACTTGCTTTTTCGCTCGTAGGAACAAAGACAGAAGATACACGTGCTTCCAATTAAGCGATGACTCACCACCAAAAAAGAAGCAAAAGATTGGCAAAAACCCAAACTAAAATGTCTTAACTAATAGTGCACTTTTCTAACAATTTGCGAGAACGTTAGAAACAACGACTTTATGTGAATGAACAATAGAAATATGAAACTCCATAATAATAATCTAGAATATCTAAAAATAAAGCAAGATCGTAAGATCTCTTGGCATTTGGTATCGGTACTAACAGAGATAGGTGCGTGGTTTTTGTACAGGTAGATATGTAGTTGGAACAAGAATTCTAAGGAAAGTGAATGGATTGTATCCGGATAGGACTAGTAAAAGTAACTGGCTAAATAACCAAAAGGAATAAGACAACTTACGTAGTAGAAAAAGTTTTAACAGTAAGTATACTGTTAATGTAAGATACATTAAACTAGAAATTTTCTAGTTATCAGCATTTGTGCTGTTGATGGATGTGGAAACGAATTTGTAAGTGTTGTGGAAGAATTATGGTAATTGGACACGATTAAAATGATTTTTAATTGTCATTCTCTTGTCAATAATTAATATACATTTTTAATTTAGAGACAACCTTAGAGAATTTGAATTTAGTATATACCAGGCATCTTTGTGGTTTCTGACGTATGTTAATTTTTTAAATACCTTTTTCAAATGTTCTTTTGGATGGCCTTTAGATAGTTATTTTTTCTACTTTATCTTTTAAATAGTATTAACCACTAATCTCAATGAAAATGGAAAAAAACACCGAAAATTAATTAATTTTAGTCAAGCTAATTTATTTTACTACCGGATCTTGTTTGGGGGGAAAATTGGATGGTAATAAAAACAATTGACTTAATTAAATATTTTAACAATTTATTATACAATAATATAATACAACAACAAAATATAACAAAATAAGATTAGGAAGAAGTGTACAGAAGAAGAAAAGGGTGGAAAGATGGAAATGATATTCGTACACGTTCTCGTAGGTACTTGGTAATATTTGACTTAGCTTGCGACTCACGTCGTTCAGTCGTGCAATGGATATGATTGCTCTCTTATCTGATCTCCATTTGTTTTCTCATTTATTGATAAATTCTTGGTTGAACAATCTATCCATGCATTCGAGCGAAAAGATGTATTTACAGGTGAAATGAAGATAAGAAATAAGGAGTTTATTTCTTATAATGACCACCTCCCCCGCCTCCACCCCCGTGGCCGCCTCCGACACTGTAGGAGTCCAGGCCGTGCGAGGAGCCAGTGCCGCCGCCCACGCTGTAGTCGTATCCGCCGCCCCCGCCGCCGCCGGAGGAGAAGCCGTGTCCCTCGCTGCTACCGCCGGAGGAGTATCCGCCGCCGCCACCGCTGGATGAGAACCCATGGTCACCTCCTCCCGAAGAGTATCCTCCGCTGCTTCCTCCTGATGAGTATCCGTGATCTCCACCGCTCGAGTATCCGCCTCCGATTCCGCCGGAAGAGGAGAATCCTCCACCTCCTCCATGTCCGCCTCCTACGCTGTAGCTGTCATGGCCGCCTGATGAGAATCCGCCGGAAGAGTGTCCGCCAGAGTAACCTCCTCCTGAGATACCTCCTGAAGAGTATCCACCGTGACCGCCTGAAGATCCGCTGGAGTATCCACCGATATCATGTCCGATAGAACCGCCACCTCCGTGTCCACCTCCGATTGAACCGCTGAAGCCTCCATGACCGCCTCCGCTAGATCCTCCATGTCCACCTCCGAATGAAGCGCTGTAACCTCCGATTGAGCCTCCTCCGCCATGTCCTCCTCCTCCTCCAGAGTATCCACCGCCGATGTCACCTCCGTGTCCACCGCTGCTGTATCCACCGCTGAACCCACCTCCGATATCTCCGCCGCCGTGTCCACCACCGTATCCTCCTCCGATGTCTCCGTGACCACCTCCGAAGCCGCCTCCGAATCCGCCTCCGATATCTCCACCATGTCCGCCTCCGTATCCACCTCCGATATCTCCACCGTGTCCGCCACCGAATCCACCGCCGATGCCGCCTCCGCCTCCGATGTGATCGATCAGTCCTCCGTGCAGATGGGCGCCAAAGTCTCCTCCGCCACCGCCTCCTCCGTGGATTTCGAATCCGCCGCCATGTCCGCCACCGCCACCTCCGCCGCCTCCTCCGTGGATTTCGTATCCGCCGCCATGTCCGCCACCGCCGCCGCCGCCGCCGCCGCCTCCGTGTCCGTGCCCGTGATCGTGAATAATCACTTCTTTCTGATGATGGAAATCATGGTGTTCTTCGGGTAGATGAACTCGGATGTGAACACTGCAAAGAAGAAAAAATAATGTTAAAAATATGCAGATTTAAACAGCTATTTTAACAGTAGGTACAAAAAATAAAATAGATTTCATCGCTTAGATACTTCAAATTACAATCGCACACAATAGATTATAGATGAATAGGTACAGCAAAATATAATAACAGAGAGTACATTGAATTATGTATTGAGCCTTATACCATCGTGAGATGACGGGGCGTTCTAGAGTTGGAATGAAAGGGAATGGGCGGATGAAAGTGATTGCAGAGTATGTGAAGGTATAGGTAATGGTGAATACTAACTGTTCATGTCCACCAAATGTAGCTTCGCAAGCCGCTAATGTCGCTAGCACCGCACAGGCAAACTGAAATTGAGCAATAAATATTTGCAGTTTGATATAAATAAAATAGATACATAAAAATAAACATAAAAGAAACGCTATAATGCATCTTCATAAATAGCAAAGCAAAAACTTCACAAGATCCAACGAGACTTGCAAAAGTCAAGTTCAACAAACTGAATGATTCATGCTTTAAACTGAGATATAAAAATAGTTTCTCAAGAACATTATTTTCATTACTTTTTGCGAGTAAAATTTATTTTCAAGTTAACTTCAAAAGTTTAATGTCAAAGTGAATAACATAATTTAGACAAAAAAAAAACAAATTATATCAACTTAACATTGACATACATATTCAAACTTTACACATGCATTACAAATTATTTATTTTTATAATTATTAAAGTTCCTTATATCAGAGCTTTTGAAAAAAAAATGTAACTTGAACGAGGTGACTCCCAAATGCAAAAACTTGAATTAAAGTCAATGAAGAATAAATGTAAATAAACAAGTATTATAATTTTCTCAGCTTTAGCGAGAAGAAACTTAACACATGACGATGCTACGCATCGTTAAACAAACCGTGATCTGATTGCAAATACTATTTTATCGATTGACTTTGGCATGGCAACAAAAAAAAACTTTGAAAGAAACCGACAAAATTGATTGTTATTCAACCGCAAATGGCCAAAGGATCAACAGTGAGCTTTCTACAGGCACACGTGATGAGATCACTACGACCAATCACTAGCCAGGCTTGTATGTATAAGATATTAGCTGGCATATTCGTAGTGTTTGTTTGTTTGTTTGTTTACTCACAGTGATTATAGAAGTCATCGTTAAGCTTCTGAGCAGCGGAACTTGAGTGTGTGACTGTAGTGTCTTCCTCGTGGCTGTGTACGCTTTGTTGCTGATGGTCGGGCGGGCGCAGGTTTTATACCGAGTGAGAGTATCCCCGCGGAGGGGGACCGTCCCTGACCCCACAAATCGTTTTCTTTTTGCAATCACTTTTCATCTCTTACATAGTGGAGAAAAAAAAACGCAAATAGTGGTAGATCAAACTTTTGCTTATTATGTCTCGGCGGTTTCGGAGAGATTATTTATCCCAGATCTTGCAACTCACCCGAATGCGTTAGCTCGGTTATATAGTAATGTATGTGATAATACTTCTTATTATAGCAGTTAAAATTTTAATGCACCTATCTAAATTATTACCTGACCTTTTTTAACTATTATTTTTTTTGGTTAACCGATGCGATTTTCCCGAATGCGATTGTTTGGTGCATGTTAATGCAGTTGCAATTTATTAAAACACTGTTCCTAATTGCTCTTCTTGCAGATAATCGTCACTTCATTTGGATAAGGTTCTAACTTTGCTTCACCTTGTTCTGAGATATGAGGTGTCAAAGTTTGCAAAGATGATTTCTCATAATCTGTTTACAAATTTCCGATTTTGATGTTGAACCTTGTGTAAAGTATTTTAATTGAACATATTTTAAATGAAAGTATTTAAAGATGACGTAAACTTACCCTTTTAGAACATACCTAAACATACAAATAGAACCCTCTGCAACCAGCTAGAGCATAATAGTTCATTGCACAAGGTTCTAATTACATTACCTTAATGCTATTCCTAGCTAGGGCCAAGCCCTATTAAAATATTTTCCATTAAAATATGATAAACTAAAATACATAAATTAAAATTCTTACATAGATTTCGAAAATTCGTCTTTGGAAACTTAGAAACCTTAGAAAATGGTAAGACGTAGTTAGAACCCTATCCAAATGAAATGACGGACCATAATATGCCTCGTATTTAAGATCAACTGTTAGATACAAACAAAATAAAGAGTGTAAGTGATGTTAGAACCTTGTGAAATGAATTATTATTGAAAAAACTTGAAGTTAGAACTTTGTCATACTTATATCTACGAAAATACAACACAGATGGTTCTGAAAATTATTTTGGTTATAGAAATGAGCAAAAGAAATGCTTTGGCATTCGCAGGTCATTTTTGAAAAAAATGTCAGTTAGAACCCTATCCAAATGAAGTGACGTAATGTAGATAAAATAATTTTTTAAACAGTTTCAAAATTAATGTATCTGAGAAATGTTCAAGTATAAGAATTTTTAGGGTGCCTTATGAAATGTGATCACCCCTAAGCATATTATCTGAAATAAATATTATAATATTAATAATATTATTACAATTACGTGCATTTTTTACAAGTGCACAGGAGGTCTTGGGGAAAAATATTCCTCAGGTGAGCAAACTCTTTAACTCGTTTGTCTAGACCAAGACATACACAAACCTCACCCCATGAATCCGGCACTCCTGCTAGATCACCAAACGTTGTGAATTACTTGGGGTGACCTATGACAAGGGAGTTGGTTATCTTATTACAATCATGTGGATTTTTTTTGTACATTAGCTCATCACAGAAGGAAAAAAATTCTAATGGCCTTCGTCATCTTAGGGGATGGTGTGAGGTTGTTTACGAAAAGGAAGAAGAGGAAGTTCTGGGAAGGAAAAGGGTACGAGAGATGGGTAGGCATCAGGGGGTCAATGTGTCTTGGAGTGACGGACGAATGAATCTATTTCTCCCACTTTGGCGAACGTCGATGGGATGTTTGTTGAAAGAGACCGGCTGGAGAGGTCTAGGTTAGGTATCTCTCGACCACTCTCTCCCAATCCAGCCCTTTTACCACCAAGACCTTGACAATCCTCATCCCACGAACCCGTACATCCCTACTAAGTCACGTAGCCAACCACTTAGGGTGACCTATGACAGCGGTGTTGTCCAATAAATCATTCCTGGGGCAGCGGTATCCATATCCGTCTGCCAAATTGAATAGGTGAATACATTTATATAGCAAATTACAAAAAAGTAAGTACATAATATTGAATAATAAAAATATTTTTCTACATATACCTATCTCTTACTTTAATATCCTTCAAGAGCTTGTATTCTTTATATTATTTTTGATGTCATTGTACAATATTATGCAATATTTAGTTTTTACCTTTAAAACTTATTTTTATTAATTAAATGAAGACAATAATTAGCGAAACTCCATCGAAAATCTGGAAACAGAAAAATCAGAAAACGATATTTGCACCTCTCGGACTCGAACCCAGGACCTTTAGCTAACCGGGCAAAAGCGATGACCACTGCGCATATGTGTCGATATCCGATTCGGTCATTTTTAACTGTAATCATAACGCATTATTTTTATTATTTTCTTATGATTGTATTTATTTAACTGTGCAATTATTGTATATGGTATATTTATCCCGTTCATATTAAATATAAATATATTTAAAAAATGTGTACAAGCGGTATTTCTGGTCAGGTCGATATTAGTTCCTGGCTAGGCACATTGCGTGTTCTAGGTAACCAAACACTTATTCATTTATTGATAATTATGATAATTACGTTGTAAAATAAAAACATGAGAAATCACACAAGTTCCGTTAATTATCTATACATACATACCATACAACGTCCGTGGTCGAGGGGTAAGGTTCTCGACTAGCAATTCGAAGGAAGCAGTTTCAAATCCCGGCGTGCGACGATAAATTCTATTTGATTTTTTTTAACGCTTGAACTCGATAAAAATAAGATACACAATATTTGAAGATCTCTTGCGACCACCACAGTAAGCGGAAAATGTTGCTTGTGTCGTGATGGAGGACTTAGGGAGCATACATTAATTATGTGAGCTCAAACGGGGGGGAGGGGTCCAGCTAAATCTTACGTTACTTGAAAAGAATATACGAAGTGGCCCGAATTTATCTCACCAAGGGGGGGAGGAAGGAATCTAGATTGGAAGAAAAACTGCTCGCGTAATTAATGTATGCCCCCTTAGCCAGAAGATAAATCGAACACGCGACATCTGCCAACACGATGCCAACAGCTACCGACCGGATGATTGATTGATTTATTTGTGAACTTTTACAATTTAATCATTAAAAATACTATGAGGTATATTTGCGGCACGTTACAGAGTGGAAGATACTCTCAATGTCGTTCTGGTGCAAGACCACCATTCAGAATTGAAACGTTGCTTGAAATGTCTTTAGCCGTATTTGGTGACCATATCTGAATAGCTAGGAACATCCCCAACTTCCTCTTCCCCACCCCCTTCACTTCTCCACTATTTTCTGCCTCACAACAAATCCCAATTCAGGATGACATAGTCGCATTGCCTCCAGACGGGAGCTTACTCGTACTCGAACAGTTAGAATTATTTATCTATAATTACTTATCTATAATTTTTGCAAGAACATATAGATTCAATTAGATTACATTATTATTATATTTTAATTTTAGATTATATCTTCTTAATCTGTTGTATTGGTTCCAAAGAGAGGTCGTACGTGACGCAATAGTTCTTGTATCTCCCGTCTCTTTCGTGTTCATACAAGATGTGTGAGAAGGAAAATTTTTCGTTTCCGAAGGCGACGACCCCTCTCTGGGACTACTACATATATATATATATTAATGTATTTATTATTTATTATATACATATGTATAATATAAAAGTAGAACTGCCACAAAACCGAGATGAGTGTAGGAAGACTCTTGAGGAGGCCCACCCACCAAGGTTGTAGAGCCAATAGTGATGACGATGATAATTTTAAGTTTCCCCCCCCCCCCCCTGGCCAATCCCCTCCCCACCACACAAAAGAAAATAGATGAAAAATTATGTATTATAATGATGTATTTGTATAATTTTAGAATGGAAATAAAATAAATTAATTTTAAGTGTTCATAAGTGTGGATAATAATAATTACGTTTGTATAATGTATACTTTACACGTAAGTGTCATTATTTAACAATTTTTAAAACTTTCTTCTAACCTAGGCAATTTTCCATTTGGTTATTATTGAACCGAATGTTTGGCATGTTTAAACGTTTATTTCTTTGGAGATTCAGTTACACGTGTTCGACCCTAGACTTGTGTGTATATTTTTTATAATGTTTTTATATCGAAACATTTACAGAATATTAACAAGATATTAATAAAAATTGATTTTGTTTTTTACAAAATGTTCACAGATGGCATAAATCAAGATTTAGTTGTTACTTGGTGGAGTTGCTACCAGAGAAATAACAGAGGAATAATAAGTAAAATAAAATACAAAACGTAGTTAGCATGTAGCAAAGACAAAGAGAAGAAAGAAAGAAAAAAAGACAATAATAATATAGCAATTAGTAATTTTTTAATTTTTTATAAGAAAAACTCTCTTTTATAACTTTTGAAGGTTATTCCCATCAACGTATTATACCATTGAAGAAGAAGATAACAATAATAATGTAAACGAAAATATGAAAGAGAACAAGACACAGAAAACAGAAAAAAGACAATGGTCGCAACTGGGACTCGAACCCAATAAAAATTAATAATTGTTTCCAATAAAAAGAGTAGTTGCCCATAGTATGGAAAAATAATTAGTTGAAGATAATATTATTAATTCTAAAATTTGAAATATGAGATTGACTATTATGAAGGCTTGATAGAAGGGAGCAATAGCGAAATTGGTTAACGCGCACGTCCCGGTTAGACGAGAGGTCTGGGTTCGAGTCCCAGTTGCGACCATTGTTTTTTTTTTTGTATTCACCTCTTCATTTGGATTAATAGTTGCATTTACCAAGGAAATTCCAACAGAAATTACGCTGTTCAAATTTCATTAACCCAGAGCTCACCATTGGAGCGATCTTATAAAGGGCATTTAACCAGCCAGCGGCCGAGAATCCAAATTTCGTCGAAAGGTGTTCATACGATCGTTTAGGGCGGTTCCAATGAGAAATATCCTCCGTACCAGCTTTTTAAAATTATAACTCAATATCGATTTTATATCATTCAAAATTTGCTTTAATTTACACCTTCATCCAAAAACGCTAAAAGGCGTGATGATAAAACTATTAAAATTATGTACTTTTTGTAATTATTTTTTGATCATAAGTATTTATAATTTTTCTTAAAATGGCATATTTCCGGTTTTCTCTGGCTATTCCCTTAACACGATTCGACTCAACGACTCAACACGATTCGGGGTCCTAGCATGGTCGATCGATATAGGTTTTATCGAAAATGTCGGTAACTTGCGATGGCTCCCGAGCACGACTGTAGATCGCTAACGAACAAACAATAGTTCGCAATGACTAGGGGTTCCTAATACATTTGACGTAAACTGTTGTTTATTCGTTAGCGGCCTGCAGTCGTGCTCGGGAGCGATCGCAAGTTACCGACATTTTCGATAAAACCTATATCGATCGACCATGCTAGGGGGCCTGGCATAACTGATTTGCTGCTGGACAGATGATACATACTGCAAATTCGCAAATATTACTATATTACAAATAAATACATTAAACAAACATTTGTAATTGCGTAAGGAAATTAATTAAATATATATAAATATATATATATTGTAATTACAATAAGTTAAGTTACAATACGTAATAAAATAACTTGCCGCATACTAGTAATAAGCAATCTTTACCTTAACCAATAACAATTATCATAATGGGTAATAGTTTTTATTTCCCATTAATATGATAATAGTTGGCTAACCGCATAGCGACAGTGAAGTTGTTATGGCGTACCACGTGCGGGTGCAACTGCTCCGCACGACGATACCTTCTGCGTCACAGATCAGCGGCGCGGGAACTGGTCACTAGACCAGCGGGTATTACGGGGACATTGGATAACCCACAACAAGAGAAAACACATACCTTCAATGCCTTCCAAGTACGCATCATCATTTTAAAGAGTTTCTTGTGTTTGGGTAATGTATCCAAAATCCAAAGTTACTAACTGCAGGGTAATGTTTTTGTTCATTAGCTCCACTCAGGAGGCCCTGAGGAAAAAATCAGAGTGTGCAATTCACATGCGGTTGAAGTGAAACCTTCCAAAAACTAAAATTGACAAGAATGGGGACAATACGAAGCACCGCACAAAGAGGAGACCGATTATATTATATCATTCTCTCGCAGTCTCTTTTTATTTCCGCTATTTTTTGTTTCATTAGGTTTCAAATCAGAAAAGTTTCAAAAGAAGTTTTCACTTCAAAAAATTCCTGGGGCAATCTTTAAGGATGCTGTGTAGAGGGTCGTTTTAGGGAAAGGAAGGAGAAGAATTTCTGGGAAGAAAAAAGTTTTGAGGGGTCAGTAAGAGTCTGGGGTCAATGTGTCCAGGAGTGACGGCGTATGAATCCAACCTTCCTACTGTGGCGCAAGGCGATGCAAGAGAGTCCGTCTGGATAGGCCTAGGTTAGATCTCCGTCAACCAGTCTCTACCCATCCGGCCCGCTACGCAGTAGGTAAATCCGGGCACCCCTGCTAATTCGTCAAAAGTAGCGACCCTGGGGTGTCCTACGGCAGGGGTGTTGGTATTCCAATAAATGGTTCCCGGGGCGGCGGCACCCGCACCCGCCTTCCAAATTGTTTGTACAGTTTGAACCACTTTAATTGTATACAAATTTGCTTGTAAATTTGATTATTAGATCAAAACAGCTAATCAACCTAGCGTACTCTGTCGCACTTACACTATCTGACATCGTGTATTGCCATTCCATTTGATTTTGAATTTGAACTGAAGGGAAGACATCCCAGACTTTTTAGTCAACATTGTTTTTTTGTGTTCTTCTGATAACTTTACCAACTCGCGGCCAGTGAGGTGGTCTATACGCGATATCACGCAACCGATACTTGTTCACCGGGTCAACAATCAAGACATCTACAGCGAACTTTTTGAAAGTCGTTTATGCCTTAAGGCTATTCATCTATTATAATTATTTTAATGTGTCCCTACTCCCTATCACAGAATTTTTAATAGCGTACCAACCTACACTTTGCTTGCTTAAAAAAATTTTTGTAGGTAGGTGCATAGTACAACGAAGTATCAAAAATTGACCATTCTTGTAGATATTGATTAGAAATTTATACGGCGTTAAGAATTTTATTGGATTTCTTTAAAAATATTACGCAACACCAGATTTCTTACATCTGAGCTTGAGGAACTGTAAAATTTCTATTTGGGGATGGTGTGAGGTTGAAAGAAGTAGGAGAGACCAAAGAAAGGGGGGACAGAAATTAAAACACTTTTGTACTTTCTTCCACTAATTTATATTTCACCAGGACCGGTTTCATCCTATTACGGACATTCTCAACTAGTTATATAAACTCGGTCTTCCATGGGCGACGTTCAGCTTAATGCCACAATGCGAACCATCAGCGGAACCTTAAAATCGACTCCTCTTCCTTGGCTCCCCGTTCTTGCCAACATAACCCCGCCAAATATCAGGCGAGAGATTGCAACACTGAGAGAATACAAGAAGGCGCTGCAAACGAGCGCAATAGCTTTGCACGATGATGTCGTTTTTCACCCTGCATGCCGCTTAAAGTCTCGAAAAACCCTTCTGGACGGAAGGAGAAAAACCCCTTCAAACCTCTCACCCCAGAAGATAGGTGGAAGCTTGAGTGGCAATCGGCCAACGTCAAAAACGCCCATCTCGTTCAAGACCCCACTGAGAGACAGCCTGGGTTCTCATTGCCTCGCAAGCATTGTGTACGACCAGATGTTTACAGCCTTGAGATCGTCACTTAACAACAATCAGCATGGATTTATGAAAGGAAAATCTACTACCACTAACCTAACGGCATTTGTCGAAATCTTACAAGACAATATGGACCAACGCGTACAGGTAGGTGCAATATATACAGACTATAGCAAAGCCTTTGATTTAGTAATCCATGATGTTTTGTTGACCAAACTTTCACTAATCGGCGTACATGGAGATCTCCTCAGATGGCTCTCGTCGTATTTGAAAAATCGCAGCCAAGCAGTAGTCGTCGGTGGCTATAAATCGAATTGGGTAACCGTACCGTCAGGAGTACCCCAAGGATCATTATTGGGACCATTGCTCTTCAATATATACATCAAAGACATTGGAAAATGTTTTCTCCACTCCAGAACGTTACTCTACGCAGACGACATGAAAATATTCTCTCCTGTTACAAGTATCAATGACTGTACTCGCGTACAAGAAGATTTAAATCGCCTAAATAGCTACTGCACACAACACAACCTTCAAATAAATGTTAAAAAATGCGGCGTCATCAGCTTTACCCGAAACAAAAATCCCATTTCTTTTGATTATTCCCTTAACGGCACAATACTTAAAAAAATGATGGAGGCCAAAGATCTGGGAGTAGTGCTAGACCCAAAATTACTTTTTGACCGACATATCGAATCCATAGTTGCAAAAGCTTCCAAGGTTCTTGGCTTCATACTCAGAATCGGCAAACACCTTAAAAAGGTAATCACTATGAAAATGCTGTACTATGCATATGTACGCAGTTCTCTGGAGTACGCCTCTCAAGTCTGGAATCCCAGGTACACAACATACATAGAAAGGATTGAGAAAATACAAAATCGTTTTCTGCGATACCTTGATTTTCGGGGATATCGTCCTCATCTAAGTTATGCGGAATCAGCCACGTTTTTCAAAATCTCGTCACTAGAAAATCGTAGAAATTCTGCAGACGTAATATTCTTGCAAAAGATAGCCACCTCTGCGATAGATTGCCCGGAATTACTTGAAAGAATTCAATTAAGAGTGCCCACCAGACAAACTAGACTAAATCACACACTTAACACACCTCGATGCAATACTAACTCTAAACAAAACACATTCATTAACCGCGTTTCACACTTTTTTAACAATTCATACAATGAATTCGACTTATTCAACACAGCACCCCAAATTCTAAAAAACATAAACAATAAATAACTTCTAAACATATACACACTATTATTCTCCTATACAAATAACTTATTCACTCCCAGATTAGATCCGTCCCCTTCCCCTCCCGCCCACCATCCCATCCCAATAAGCTATTATAACTATTATAACTTTTATAACTTTTTAATCTCTCTAATTAATTAATACACACCAGTGAAAACCTATTATTGGTTCAATAACATATACATATGTAAATACACCTAAGTAAATAATGTAACTGTTGGTTTTCCAAATAAAATAAAATAAAATAAAAGCTCTGGACTGCCACCAATAGGATAAGGTGCTCCCATAGCCGTTGTAGTCACTTGATGCATAGATGGGGCCTTAAAGAGTCGGCGATGCGTGAATGCGGTGCGGTGCAGACCACCGAACACGTGGTCAACGAATGCCCGCTACATTCATTCACCGGCGGGATTGATGAGGTCCACAAGGCAACGCCTGAGGCCCTAGACTGGCTCGCAGATCTAGATTCCCCCCTCTGACCCCCCACCATATGAAAGAAGAAGAAGAAGTGTACATAGGTACATGAAATAAATATATTCAAAAAATTATGTAAATTCTCACTCAATGGTCAAATAATATAGAGAGGCAGGAAACAAAAAGAGACAAGTTGATTTTTGAAAAAAAAAACGAGTGTGCTTTAGACCACACGACTGAAGTAAAACTTCACTAAATTATATCTCCCTCTCAACTTCCGTTCGCCTCGCCCGACCGTTCGCCTCGTCCGACCATACATTTCATAACGCTCTCGTCACTCATTCACCAGCCTACTCCCCAAGTCAAGCGTGCGTAAATAAGTTTTACTGCAAAAAAATAAATTCATGGAGACCAAAATTTTGTTAGAGTTTTGTGTTAAATAACAAACAATATTAAATAAATCCGACGGCAAATTTCTGGCATAGGGGTCTAGAGCCAACGAGTAAACCGCTATATTACGAATCTCATCACGTGTCAAAACAATTAAACTGTCAATCAAAGTGTTATTTAACTATACGACTAGAAAAAATAGCACCGATGTAAACTTGCTACAATAAATGTTTCCAGTTATGCTTATAAAATTGTTCCGTAATGTCATAAAAGCAGCTTATTTAGCACACTGTAAAAATATCAATGTAAAATAAATTAAAACACATCACACATAGGTAACATTTAATAAAAGTTTAGTAACACTGGTAAAAGCAATAAATTCTTTATTTTATTATTTCCGGAAACAATTTATGATAAGTTTATGAACTGCCATCTTTATTTTACCAATCAATCATCATCGAATAGAGCTGATTGTCTTACATAGAGAAATTCTTCAACTCTGGATTTGCAAAAGAACGTTGTTTGATGGCTAATGAAATGTAAAAAAAATCTATCCGTCTTTTTCGTTTATTTTTATGTTAACATTGAATAGACGTCTATGTAAAAGTTTATTTAAGTAGGAGTAAAAGGATAAATTAATAAAATTTCTTTTGAAGTGAAACTTCTTTAGCCCCGTTAGTGATTTGAAATTCGGATGAAACGGAAATGCCTCACTACAATTTATTATTTGACGGGTGGTCTGTTCTAATATAATGTAGTAAATTGGCGCGTTGGTGCTGGCCTTCGATAGTGCAATGGGTAAGGCGCTGGATTAGTCTCAGCGTCTAGAGAGACAGATAGGCCCTGAGGGAAAAAATCCATCAGGATAAGGTATGAAAATGGGTAGCCATCTGGGGGTCAAAGTGTCCAGGTGTGACGGACGTATAAATCCATCCCTCCCACTGCGGTGCAAGCCGATGGGTCGAGAAAGTTCAGTTGGAGCGGTCTAGGTTATGTACCTCCCCAACTAGTCTCTCCCCATCCGGCCCGCCACGCATAAACGCATTTGCCGCCAAACAAACCTAACCCCAAAAACCTGGGTACTCCTGCTAAATAATCAAACGTAGCGAACCATTCAGGGTGAGCTATGGCAGGGGTATTGGTTATCCAATAAGTGGTTCCCGGGGCGGCGTTACCAAAACCTGCCTCCCAAATTGTATTGCGAAATTTTTTCTACAAAGTAACACGAAACGAACTTATTGTACCCACTTATTATATACTTCCACATTGTGTAAGATTTAGATTTTTGTTATATTTCATTAATCAATTTTATCTTCTTCAGATAATTCTTTTATTGTCAAATGATTGTAGAATTTCCGAGGAATTGAACACACAACGCTTGGGTATTCAAACGCGATGCAAACTCGGCCACTGGCCTGTCGCTTCCAAAATTCATCCTCAGAGTCCGTAAAATCTCTTATTATTATTATTTTTTATATTGATACATGAACGATATTTTGAAACATTATTTGATAATGTGGGCTTCTCTGGGTGATTATCCGTGCTGATTTTTGGGGGCAATAATATTATAAGATACCTACAATGATTATGTGAATTATTTTTAAATTAAGTTAAATATACTGAAATTGAATTTAGTGTTATGAAATAATGATGAATTAACAAATAAGGGCAGAAAAAATAAATGAAAAATACTTTCTTAATTTCGTTTTTTTTTTTTCTAGGATTTTTATTAATGTTTGAATCCTCTAAACCAGGGGTGGGGAACCTGCGGCCCGCGAAGCTTTTTGGTGCGGCCCGCGAGCACTTTTGGTGCCGCCTGCTGAAAAAAAAATTACCCAACAGAAAGCGAGAACGGTTTTCTTTCGCAGGTTTCAGCTACATTTTTAAGTTATTATTACTAAAACCAGAGAAAGTTGTAATATAGCTGACAGGTATGTACTTACGTATGCATTTGTGTTTCTAGAAATCAGGTTAGACACAAATAGGTCCGTACGTGATCTAACATTCTTTTTAAGTTTTATTTTAATTTCTTATTGTTATTCGAAAGGGAAATTAATATCGAACAAATATCTCACTATTGACTACAATTCTACTGAGGAAAGAAAAATATAATGTACTTTCTTTACTTGCTACACTTCTATAATAAAAAATATTTAAACAAAAAAATATTCCATATGAATTATTGTAAATACATAGTAAAATAAAATAAAATTATTAAAAAACTATTGCAATCAATAAATTTACTGTAAAATGCAGGAAAACCATTCACGTGCGGATTACAATATAATTTAAGCTGGTGGACCCTTAAGCAGATTTATTCCTAAGTTAAAACCACTCTTGTGTTCATAATGCATATTCTTCTTACGTCTGCGCAACTCGAAGGACCATCCGTGCGATTCTAGTGCAAATAACGGAGAAAAACGATTTTAGTGTAGTATTAATTAAAGCCGGGACTCGCATGCCGGGTCACTCTAAAGTTAAAACCAGTTTCATGTTCTGAATGATCTATCGAAATTCCAGTAGCGGATTAATCTGCTGACGTATTTCGAAGAAAACCGTTCTAGTGTTTCGAATAGAGCAAAAGTTTTTATTTTTATCGCTGCAAAATTCATAATTGGTACGAAAATCGTACGCGTATTACGAGAATAATACTAATTAAAGCTGGGGACTAGCATACAGATTCACTATTAATTTAAAACCAGTTTTTTTGTGTTCAGATTGTAACGATCAATTTCCAGTTGTGGATTCATCTCCTGACACATTTTTATTCGAAGAAATAAAATCATTATTTTATTCGAAGTGCAGTTATTAAATTCTAGTTGCAGACTATGTATGTGCTGCCAGAATCAAAGAAAAACCATTTTCATGTTCTGAGTGTAGTTTTAATTCACCGCATACAGATTTAATTTAAACCACTTTTGTGTTCAGAATATATTAAAAAATAAGTTGCAGATTCATCAGAGGATCCTCATGTACCGAGTAAATTTTTACATTTGAGTTGCACGCCAAATGCTGCAAATTTCTGAGAAATTGACTATTCCTTGAATAAATATAATTTATGCTTGCGAAGTCTTACGCGGAATCAACCTTAAGTTAAAACCTGCCTCGTGTGCTAATTACAATGTGAAAATTCGCGACGCGAAATTCTCTGCAGACGCAATTCAAGAGATCCAATTCTCGATTTCCAAGAGCAGTTATAAATTTCTCTTGCACAATTTGTGTACATGATAATTTTATTGAAAGAATACTCGCCACGTGTGATATAAAAATGCTGTATTAAATCAGGTCTTAGAAAAAAAATAGGATTCCCCCCCGTGTGCGGCCCGCGGGTGATACCACAAACAACCAAATGGCCCCCGATGCCAAAAAGGTTCCCCACCCCTGCTCTAAACGATGTAATCAAAATTTTCGAGGGGAAATATCTTCCATAATGCATTGTGTACTACGTAAGTGCTGCAAAATTAATAAACAGATATTTAAATCCTAAAATGAAATCCAGAAAATCCGAAGATAATGATTATAGACTACCGATACTATCGCCAGCACGTAAGGGTGGGCGATGCGTTGATCGAAGGGCGAAATAATTATTAAACTTTTTCCCAGTGGAATAACAAATATAACGCTAGAAGTTCCTTCTATACAAAATTGAATGGAAATAAATGTTCCGTTCGGTCCAATCCCTCAGCGAGTGTAAGTGTAAGTGAGACGATACTCACTTACACTTGCCTGAAATCGTAGATCTCTTTCCCATTTATGATTCGAAATCACACACTTTTAATGAAATTATAGACCCAAATTGGGCCTATAATTGGAACATAAAACACGTCCGCAGGGAACTATTGTGGTATTCTTTATTCCATGTAATTCCCATATCGTCAGAAGTTTAAAATATAAATCTTTAGAAAGTGGTTTCTCTGAAAATAAATTTAAAAAATAAATTTAATTATCAATAATTTTTAAGCCCTTATATCATAGTGAATTTTTATGAAAAAGTCGTCCTTTTGTCAACAAGTACATTATAAGGTGAGGTAGGCATTGTGCATTAGCAAGTTTTGAACGAAAATATAAACGATCCATAAAACACTGGTATTAAGATGTGTAGTAGATTTAAGCATCTGCCGATATAAGTTGACATCCAAAATATATAAATAATTTGATAAAAACAGCTAAAATGTTTTACTTTAAAATCAACAAAGTTAACAAAGGTTGAAATGGTGTAGTTACCAACATCTTCTCAGTTGGTATCGAGATGTACCTACCTAGATGTATTCATTACGTATTGGTTTTAGGCATCAAATAAAATCTCGGAATTTACATAATATGCTACTGTAATATACAATTTTTATAAAATAACATCACTAATAGTGTTAAAAATGTATTTAACGACCTTGCCCTTTATTTATAAATTTTCCACAATTGCGAAATTAGAAAAAAATTTTAATTTATGAGCAGCTTAAGATTGCTGAGAACTGGCCATCAATATTTCTAAGAAGTCAGTAGGAAGTTTCACTGGCTATACACTACATCATTGATTAGTCTCTATGGGATTAAATGTTGTGAAATATCGTAAGGTTTTATTCGATTCTCTGAATTATTTCAAAGCATGCTTTCCCTTTCGAAATTTCTTTGGAAAGCGTAAGTAAAACTATCTTCGGGGGATTTTAATTTCTAAGTAAAGCATATGAAAAGTGGCGTTTTGTCATCAGATTTAAAAGCTCCAAAGCGTACGACGGAAATTGGGTAGCGAACAGAAAATGCTTGCATCGACCTAAGGATTCCTGCAATTCAACAGTCTTCTGGATGATGGGTATTCTGGTTTTTAGTGGATATTCTGATATTAGGTACTAGCGCAGACCCATGAACGATCACGGGATTTTATAATTGTGGAATTAGTTAAGCTGAAAAAAATATTTGCTTCAGGATGTAAAAAATATTTGCCTATTTTCCTTTAAAAAGACGATCCGAATGAACATTGTTAGTAAACATGAAAATTTTTAACACGTTTTAAAAATTTAAACAAAAGAAATACACATTTCAAATAGCTACCGAATTATTATTAACATATTTAATTAATTAAATAATTTTAGTACCTACTTTATCACTTGTTCCCATAATCAGTACTATTTTTTGAAAATGAAAGGAAATCCCAGTTTTAGAGGACATCTAACTGGAGTTACACAGGGACACACCACCGAAATTATTATTTTTATTTATGGAATCGTGGAAATGCTGCAGCAGATTTTTTATTCGAAAATTATTTTGATGTACCTACAACAACTTTTAGGATTTCAACGATTCCCGTAGATCTTTGAAAAAAACATGGGTAACTATAAATATTATACAATCATAATATAACCGTGTATCAAATATACCGACATGTTGCCAAACTATTATTATCAAAATGTGATACACAATTTAATAATAAGCACACAGCAGAACTTATTCAAAATTAAACTGTTTTTTTTTTTTAATAAATTTTATAAAAATAATATTATTGAATACACACAATTAAAAGCAGAGCCTACCAATTGTTAGACTATTTGTTTACTGGGGTAGAATCCTTACTAAATTCCTACATCTTTGGACCTTTTTTAAGTAGCTTAACTTAAAGTAACGCTTGTGATCTTTCTTTCTCCAATATATATTTTATATCCCTGCATAGAAGCAAAAACCAGGACACCAGAATTCTTATTTCTATAAAGAATCAGCAACTAGTTGATGAAATTAGATCGTAGATGTCATTTATATGCCATAAATCCGGCGAAGAAGATTAGAAGCACGTATGAGCATCGGTGCATGCAATCTATGCACATTTAAATATTATAAACAACCTACATAACGTGCAGAATGCTAAGATTTCAATTATTTCACTTTTTATCTGTATTTGCTAAACTGCCATCAGTTACTTTTATTTTAATGGACAATAAATATTTTTTTATGTTATATTATTTCAAACCAGCGTTATAACAATTTTGATTGTTATAATGCTTGGACAAAAATAATGGCGTTATAATAGTGTTTTAAAACAATTTAAACCAGTCTCTAATTGGCTTGAAACATCCTGTATTCAAACATCCAGCATCAAACTGCGCTCAAGGCCCCTATTGGTTGACATATAAAACGGCAACGACGGTAGGTCTGCGCTCATTGGCCGCTTTATTTTTTTTACGGGTCGTCGGAATATAATGCGTAATTTCGCGCCTCGCCGAGCGCGTTCCATAGCGCAGCGGTACAGTACGTCGCAAATCTCAGCGGCCAGAGAAATGAGAGACGGAGGTTGGAATCCTACGAAATCCAAAAAAATATATTTTTTTGTTTTTATAAATCAATATCCAATCTTCAAACCACTTTAAAATAAACAGACAAAAGAGAATTACACACTCTCTTTTTTTAGTTATGAATACCAATATTTTTTTAGTTATGGCAATTAAATTAAACTTCAAGTTATGTAAGCGTAATGGTCAAGATTGAGAAACGGACGCTATAGATGGTTTTGGCATGTTAGCAAGGGATGAAAGGCGTGAACGGGAATCTACGTCGTGGAAGTGAGTAGATGATAGATGAAGTCGTGGACGTTCATAACATGGCACGATCAAGAGGTAAAATTAGATCCTTTGTGATAAAGTAAAGTAAAATATATGACGGGGAAGTTATTGGTTTTATATTCAACTTGTGTTTTGTCAGCTCCGGCGGGAACTTTAGAATTCTATACTGTAGGATTGCATAATATATAGGTAACTTACCCATCAAATAGCCGCGCCTTTCTTCTGAATTATTTTTATTGTTTTACCTTTTCAAACATTATTATTTTCACACAATGGGAATTAGTACCCGCTAAGATTTTGCAAGAAACTTGTGAGGAGGAGTTTATTTTAAGGGCGGGTTGTTTTACAGAATTAGAACGATTCATAAAATTTCAAGTAAATTATCAACTTCAGTACAAGTTCTATTCAAGTTTTTTATGTCTTTAGTAAGGACCAGTTTTTTTTCGGAAATAAAATTGAACTTGAACAGAACTGTCACAGAACTTGAAATTTGATTTGGAAATTGATGAATATTGTTCAAATTCTATGAAACAACTGGCCCTGACAATATTTATACGACAACAACAAATAAAGTAAACATTTCGGCAAGACAGCAGCATAATTTTATACACACTTTTTTTTGTTTCTTTAGCAAGTAAAAATTTTTTTTTAGAACAATGTGCTATTTTTGGCTTCGGGTGCATGGCTTTAGTGAAAATATTGAAGTTTTAATGGAAGAAAAACCGAACGGATAAGCTAACCAACTTACTTATTATTATTGAATTACTTTTATATCATCATTTTATTAAAGTCACCTCAAATTTGAAAACTGAGGAATTAGGAACAAATTTCCATCGGAATATTGCAAAACATAACTTTTTTTATTACGTTATCTGCAAATAGGAGGCCCCTAGGATAATAATTTTCCTCAGGACCAATGTCATCTTTGGGAATGCTGCGTGGAAGGTCTTTTAATGAAATGAAGGAAAAAAAGTTCTTGGAAGGAGAAAAGTATGACGGGTGTATAGGAATCTGGGATTCAAGGTATCCAGGAGTGACGGACATACGAATCCATCCCTCCCACTGTGGTGCAAGGCGACGGGTTGAGAGAGTCCGGCTGGAGAATTCAAAAGGTCTCCCTCAACCATCTCTCCCATCTAGCCTGCCTCACAGTAGGTGGGCAAATATAACCGTCGTCAACGCCTAGACAAACCTCAACCCATGAACCAGGGAAACCGTGCTAAATCACCAAACACAGGGAACCACTTGGGGTGACCTGTGGCATGGGTGTTGGTTATCCAATAAATGCCTCCCGGGTCGGAGATGTTCATACCCGCTTCCCAAAATAATTATGCGTATGACATATTTTTTGATAATTGTAACCGAAACATTGCATACTCGTATTTACCTAGTAAAACAAATGAATATGTAGAGGTACCTACATAAACTAAGAACAGGAAGTTAATATCACTTTCAATTTATGTAAAGCAAATAAAAAAATGTTGTTAAATTGAGGTTGCCGTAATTAAGAATTATTTTAATTGTATGATAAAAATTTGTTTTTATCTCAAAAACGCAAACATCGTGAAAGTAATTGGTGCAAATTGTGAATAAATTTTGAAGATTTCACTAAATGTCTGCTGCGTCGTTAGGATAATATTATATGCGTTCTCATAATGTTATATTAATTGATATTTTGACGGCCTCCGTGGTCGAGGGGCAAGGCTCTCGGCTGACAATCCGGAAGACGCGGGTTCAATCCCGGCGTGGGAAAATAAATTTTACTTGATTGATTAGTGCTATTTCCCAATTTTATTCATTTAAAATTCAGAGTGAAAGACCACCATTCAGAATTGAAACGTTACTTGAAATGTCTTTGGCCCTGTTTTTTACAATTACAGATCTGAATAGTCGGGCACAGTCTTACTGGCTCCAGACGGGAGCAGTTGGGACTCTTATGGGTATTCACCTTAAAAAAAGAAGTGAAAAAACTAATTTTATGACTTGTAGTTGGTCTCCGCAGCAAAAAAAAAATCGAGTGCAGTTTACATGCGGTAAAAGCGAAACTTTACCAAAATAATCTCAACCAATACTTGAAAAGTGAGGTCATAATCAAAGCGACCTATGAGCACAGCCCAGCGTAATTTCTGTTTTATATCTCAACCATTGGGAGCCTTTAAAAGTGATATATAATTAAAGCGGTCAATGAGAGCAGTTGATGCGTCGTAGGTGCAGTAATCGTCATTTCCGTTTCATCCGAAATCCAAACCACAACGGGGCTACAGAAGTTTCAGTTTTTTTTTTTTAACATTAATACCGCACAAGAGTCCCAACTGCTCCCGCCTGGAGCCAGTGGGACTATGGCATCCCCAATTGGGGTATGTTGTGAGGCTGAAGGTAGTGGGGAGGAGAAGGAGATAGGGAAGAGGAAGGTGCGGAAGTACCTGGCTGTTCAGATCTGGTCACCAAACACGGCAGAAGCCATTTCAAGCAACGTTTCAATTCTGAATGGTGGTCTTACACCAGGGCGATACTGAGAGTATCTTCCACTCTGGAACGCGTCGCAAATATACTATATATTATTTTAAATGAATAAATTGTGAAATACACAAATTAATCAAATAAAATTTATTTGCCACGTCGGGATTTGATCCCGCGACCTTCGGAATGCTAGTCAAGCGCCTTACCGCTGCACTACGCCGGCCGTCAATAATTCAAAAATTCTTGCAGTATTTATTTTTTACAGTAATAATAGTGTTAAGCACCTCCCTAAAACATCTTTAATAATAATAATAATATTTTGATGATTTATATAGCGCCGTTTTTGTGAAAAATCACCTCAAGGGCGCTGAAACGATTGATAGAAACATTGGACGTGAAAACTCTGTGTGTGAAAACTGTGAGTTACCGAGTCATGAAATTTGCCCAGCTTTCTTAGTCCGGATACTTGACGTCAACGCAAATACAATCAGGTTTCAAAGAGATTTAATAATATTTTTAAAATATTTTGCTGGCAACAAAAATATAGTAGGTATACCTTATTTTTCAATCATCTTCGTGTGCCCTCCTAATGGAGGTCAACCTACTGCAGCCAGGAACAATACAGCAAAACTGAACTCGTACCAGCCACGTTGTTTTAGACGCCATGAAGTGCAGCGATTCTCCCACATTCCTCACCTGTCTTCATTTTCCTTAATTCTCAATTAATAATAGTTACTGATTTACCCATTAAATGTCATTCCTTAAACTAAGGAATGACATTTTAATTTATTGAGGTAGATCGCATAAGGTGCATGGTAACCAATGGTACCCGTATGAATTAATACTTACCAACATGGTTACTTATCATTTTTAATAATATTATATTTTTCAGTAAGCACGGTGTCCGAAAAATAGTAGTACAAGCTGAAAACTGGTGAATCTACAACTACATTTGACAGTGGAGTCGATTTTGTGATCTAACTTTTTGATTTCATTTTTCATATATTTCGGGTCCGAAGATTTTTTAAAAATATCGAATAGTTATTATCAGCTGCTTAATGTCTTTTAAAATGCTTCGAAGCACAATTCAAAAGTTTCACAATTCACAATTTAAAAAATTTTGAAAAAAAAAATTATTGTTAAGATCGAATTTTAATTTTTTTTTATTTATATTTAATTTTGGTTATTTAATATTTATTGTTTTACGCTAGCACTACGAGTGACACTCTGCATTTGCAGATGTTGCAGTTATTTATCGTTGTAAAACGTTATTCTAATCTTACATGAAGCCAGATAGTAACAATTCACATAGCTTGAACTTCTATAATTATAAGTCATTTGTTACAAACAGCTCAGCATTTTTCCAGTAACAAACGATTATTATTATTCTTTGATGTTAAGATTACGCAACAGACGCGTAATTTCAATCCACTTTTATACTCTACTATTAAAAACGAGGCGTAGAAAAAACGATGCAACAAAGTTGGGGTTAGGCGAGAATATCAAAGGTCAACGTTAGAAAGTTGACATTTTGGTGATTAATCCAGTCGGCCAGATTTAAGTTATTACTAAAACATCCGTTTAACGGATATACTTGGTCGATGGTTTAATGTTATTTGATAGCCAATGAGAAATGCCTCGAACCTAATGAAACTCATCAACAACGTAGTGCTGTTAATTAATTTGCAATTTCGTAACGGCGACCGTTGACTGCGGATTTAGTCGCATTTTAACAACACGTGGTTGGTTGTTCGCAATCGACAAGTTTATTCAATCAAAACGCTCATTTTATAGTTTTCGGAATTTCTGTTGCCAAAGCGCGTGTTGCTCAAATAATTTGATTTAATATTATTTTCAGTTTCCTTCTGAGCGGAAAACTTCTTTAGCACCGTTGTGATTTGAAACTCGATGAAACAAAAAATAGTGACACTAAAAAGAGAAAAACATGTACATTCATGTAAAACATGTACAGCCTGCGAGGCAATGAGATAATATAATAGGTCTCCTCTTTGTGCGGTGCTTCGTGGCCTCCTCACTCTTGTCTACTTTAGTTGTCTGAAAACTTCTAAAGCACCGTTGTGATTTAAAAAAAAATGATTTTGAAAAAGCGACACTAAAAACAGGCAAATAAATACATCTATACTATAGATTCTATAGGATTTAGCCTGCGAGAGAATGAGATAAAATAATCGGTCACCTCTTTATGCGGTGCTTCGCAGGCTAACGGTCCCCACCCTTGTCTACTTTAGTTTTCTGAAGATTTCGCTTCTACCGTGTGAACTGCACACTTTTTTTTCAGTTTGCCGCTGGGCAACAATTTTTCAGTCTCTTTTATGTGGATGCCGCACAAAAAAGTGGTCACTGAACATCAATAAAGCAACGTTTCGTTCCTGATATAGCATCCCTAATTTTATTGGGGTATGTTGCGAAGCCGAAGGTAGTGGAAGTGAAAGAGGAGGGTTGGCAACTTACTTGACTTTTCAGTTCTCACCATCGAACACACCTGCTGTTACGATGGCGTTAGGAAAACCGGTGCTGCGCGGGCGGAGGCAGAAAAATATCAAACTATTGCCAAAAAACAGTTTTAATTATCTGTGAGAAATATTATTTGTAATAATAGTGTTTTGAGAGAAAGGAAATTACACTCTTGGGAGAAGAATGGTCTTTCTTCTTAATCATCTTTGGGTATGGGAAGTGATTAGCATTTAAATCCAATTAAACATGCTTTTTGTTATGCAATACTTCCTATGTAACGTTACATAAAGCAATGATTTGCGGTTTACTAAATATTTTCCTTAGAATTTGACGAATGTTTACAATTCTACAGCACAGGCCTAAACTGTTAAATTACTTATTATTAACTTTTTTACATTAACTCCACGCAGGAGGCCCTGAGGAAAATAATCCTCTCAGGGCCTATGTCATCTGGGATGCTGTGTGGAGGGTCTTTTTGAGGAGAGGAAGGAATGAACATCGGTCTTGAAAAGACCCATGTTGTAGGAAGGAGGAAGCACAGAGGCCGGCATATCATTCCACAGCCGAGCTGTTGAATACAAGAACGAGTCGAAGAAGCGACCCGTTCTCATGTGACAAATGTCAACCGTGTACAAATGTTGGGCACAGAGTCGAGGGTATTTTTTTTAAATTTTGGAGCCCCACTCTAGAGGTTGCCGCCAAATTCAACCGTGCGGCGCAATTTGTACAATTGTGTACTGTTAAAGTAACTGCGGGCCCTGTACAGTACGCCCAGTTCTATTTATCTTTTGCATAATGTTAATGTAAGTTCTTGCATACTGCTTACTAACCCCGTACATTGGAGGGTCCTAGAGTCGTTCAAATAAATGTAGCTTCGTTCAATAAAAAAGTAGAGTCTCGACGAGTGCGGTGAAGGAGGAAACCAAATGTGTTTCCTTATAACGCCGTTGGGAAAGGGGTGGGGTCCTCTCCAAAGTACGACCAGTTTTTGAGAGGCTAACTTTACTCTGGCTTCGATGGAGCCCCCAGATAAAATTACCTTTTCCGATTTTTGTATTTGAAAAATACTTTAGTTTTAAAACTTTTCCGTATCTTAAGCCTCAATCACGAAAAAAAAATTGAAAAAAAACTCCCAAAAACACATTTAATCAAAATGTAGAAAAATTGAAAAAATACAAACAAAAAACACCGTCCTTTTTGAAGAAAACTTCATTTTTTTTCTCATTCACACAATAAAAAAATTTAGACGTTTGGTTTAGATTCCCAAAAATTAACAAATAAAAAATGAAATTTTATTGCATTGCTTGCACAGCTTAAGACGTTTATTTCTTTCACACATTTACAAATTTTTATTTTATTTTTTTTTTTTTTTGCAATGATGATTAAAAATACATATAAAGTTACATCAGTTACATAACGTTTTAACAAAGACACAAAAATTGCCTTTCCTCACCATAAAGAAAGAATGCTCTTGTGTTTGGTGAGGGAATTCTAGCTCAATTAGTAAATTAAAAGATAGTGTAAGTTAGTAATAACGGATATTGTAAATAATAAGTCAGGTTAAAAAATCAAGTATAAATTTAAAAATAAAAAAATGATAAGTTTAAAAAATCATATGAATGAATCATGTAAAAGTTAGTAAAAAAAATTATTGTAATAAGTAAGTAAAGAATATTTATTAAACATTTATGTTATAAAAAACATCACTTTCAAGAAATTCTTAAGAAATAAACACCCTGAAATGCAATTTGAATATTGATATAACCTACAAAAACCATTTCTGGCAGTTCAATTTACAACATACGATTATCGTATGATAACTTTACTAAAACTGAAAAATTACACAAATAAATTGAAAACATATTAAATTATACAAATAATTTTAATAAATTACTAGCTGGTTCCCGGCATGCGTTGCAATGCCAACATGAATCCCGTTCCCCTCACACGTCCCCTTCCCCTCCCGCGTTCCTCTTCCACTTCCCACCTTCCCTCTTTCCTTTCCCGCTCCCTGGTCCCGCCAACCCTCCTCCCGCGTTCCATATATTCAATCCCAGTACATTCAGTTTTTAAATAGCCCGCGTGCCACCTTTTACAATTTTTATTCAAATTTCCATTTTTCATGTATATTAAGTTTGGTACCTAACATAGGTACCTATTTAAAATATCTAAAATTCTTGATTCGATTCAAACTATTAGGGGAGTACCTACTTTAAATGTATTTATCAACTTAAAGATTTTCAAAAATAGAATCCTGATTTAACAAATCATTGTTTTGCAAAATGTCATTCTCAAACACGCGAACTGTCAAACGTGCAATAGTCGTTAGGTTTTCTGAAATTATCCAATTTTCTGCGCAATTTTCTTAATTTTTCTCTCCGCAAGAACCATCCTCGTACTTCAAGGAATATTCTAAAAAAAGAATTAGCGAAATCGGTTCAGCTGATCATGAGATTTGCGCTTAGCAACACATTTAGCGATTCATTTTTGTATATAAGATACAAGGAATTTGATAATTTTACGACCAAACCTGCGATTGACGTAGAGATTTCTAGACATAAATATCTTTAACATAAGACACTGAAAAACACTGAACGCGGGTAATATTGTCGCAATCAGCGCATGCGTGATTCAGTGTTGCCCCATGTGAAAAATAAAGTTCTTAGTTATTAGTAACAAATACAGGTCTTTGTACAATGTGTAACAAAAACACCGTTTAACGATGATGAAGTATTCTTTCTTAGTTAGGCTGATTATGTTTTATGATGCGTAAATGTGAAAGAAGCAAGAAGCGTGTACCAATACAGTGTTAGATTGTTAGTTAATTAGTTATGTCGTGGGCTGTTTACATTTTCCCACCATACACCGGAACTTTTAAAATAAATAAGTATGAAGGAACGGAAAGTAGGTAGACAACGCGTGCTGTAGATTAATTGAAGAGATTAGATTTGACGGAATCAAAATCACTCACTTGCTATCTACCGCTGTATTGTAGTAATAAACGGTCCCAGTGAGAGCTCGTACGGACATCATCGACGTTCGTGATCTTCACTTTCATGCGTCCTGTTCGAAAACGAAAAAGACAGAAGTTACTAGAACTGTGACGTCACGTACGATCTCTTGTTGGGACTAGTATAGTAGAGCAGTAAAGTATAACGCAGTACGATTTAATTACACACGCATTAATTTTCAGCATTTGTCTTGACAAGACACTTTGTTATCAACATGATCTTAATGTGTTTGAATGGATTCCGCCTTCTGATAAATGAATTCACTCTGAACGTATAATTTAGGCACTACCAAAATGTACGTGATAATTGTTATACTGCTATAACAGTACCATAGATATTCAAATTGACAAACGAGCCCATCAGGGAAAAGGGAACAAACTGAAGTACGCGGAGCGTATGGGTGGGGGCGTGACTGTCAGCCTTTCTGTGATTTGTCAATCAATGAACATGATAGCATATAAAAGCGACTCGCAATGAAAGATTCGTTCGCGAAAATGAAATCTGCTTACGAAAAACTAGTTCTTTTAAAATGGCGCATAAATTGCTGTCTCTGTAAAAAACTTTTCCAATTCCCAATGAACAAACGTTCGGGCTTGTTTCCAAAGTTGAATATTTGGTTTCACTAAGTATTTAGAAACTTTTACAAACGTGTTGTAATACACTTATCTCAATGATTTTTAGAGTCCAACCATTATTTGAAGGCGGTACGATTTTGTAATTGTTTTACGAACATTCAGATCCTGAGCAGAAAAGTTCCATAATGGACTGCGCCGCAAACCGATACCTTATTTTAGCGAACTTTACTTTTCTGCGTGGGATTCAAAAATGCGACTGGTGTCGTAGTTTATTCAAAGCATTCTCGAACCCTCCTGGGGTGTCAAAAATATGGTCATGTGATTTGTCTCCAGCTCGTCGAAATGATACCCAGATTTCGTGTTAGTCTATCAATTTGGATGTATATGAAAAGTACTAAGAAATTATAACCCATAATAAAAATTATGTTACGCTGATAACGTTTTTCTCTAGCTTCGTGTTGGTAAGTGGTTCAGTTATAAAAATTATTCGATCACGTCAGAATTCTGAAAAAAATCGAAAAAACCAAATTAATCTAGGAATGTCCAATGTATAAAGAATGTAAGCTAGGTACCGTAATCCGGGGTGAAATCGTTAGAAAAAAATAGTTTGCGTTTACCCTGTTAAATGGTTTCATTACGTGTATATAAATTATGAATTTCTTTTCTCATTGTTTATGACTTATGAATGAGGTGTCGAATATTAAAGTGTGATCGACTTCACCCCCGTGGGTGCCGTGGGTGGTGTGATTTGGTTACATTTGAGTTTTAACGAAATTAGTTTTTGAAGTGAAACTACTTTAGCCTCGTTAGCGATTTGGAATTCGGATGAAACGGAAATGGGTCACAAAAAATTATTATTTGACGGGCCTCGGTTCTAATATAATGCAGTAAATTCACGGTTATACACGGGCCTCTAATAGCGCCGCGGTATGAAGCGCCCGTCTCTCAGCGCCCAGAGAGACATCCAGTGAACGGAGGTTCGAAACCTATCAAATCCAAAAAAATAAATATTTTTATTTTGGTAAAATCAATATTCAATCGTCAAACTACTTTAAAATAAACAGGCAAAAGAGAAGAAAGCGACCTCTAGCGACTTTCTCGTTGCACTTCTACTGCGTGTGAATTGCAATCTGTTTTTTTTGGTTAAAAAAAATATAAAAATTTTGTTTCATTCATATTTTCGTTTATACATTTTTTAAATTTATTTGTTATTCTTTATTGTTGAAATTTCTAATACTCTTTTTACCTGCTCGCACTTCCCGCAAAGCGTTATCACGGAATTCCAATTTATAATATTACGCTTCCCTCAGCCTACCTGTTTTTTGTATGTTCGTAACACGATCGACTTCTATAAATGCCGAAATTTATGTTTATCCACAAAAGTCGATATTGATGTAGGTTTTTGCCAAAATCGAACACAAGAACAAATATAGATTAAGCTTGTGGATAAACTCGGTTCCATGACAGTTCATCCTGCGACAATTCATCCGGCGATAGTTCATCCTGCGACAGTTCATCCGGCCGACAGTTAATCCTGTCGACAGTTCATCCCGCCGACAATTCATCCGGCAAAAATTCATCCTGACAATTCAACCTAGCCTAACCTAACATAACCTATAAGTATAATTATGTCGTATTTTATTATTCACGCATGCTTCTTCGGAGAGTCGAAATTATTGTTAGTAAAAATATTTTTACAGCGGATTTCCACTCAAGATGCCTTCAGATATAAGTATATCGATTTTGGTTGTACGGCCGTATATCCGTAATAAAAACTAACCCTACTTAATAAAAATCTTCTAAATGATCAGGCAGGATGAATTGTCGCCGGATGAATTGTCGGCGGGATGAACTGTCGGCCGGATGAACTGTCGCAGGATGAACTGTCGCCGGATGAATTGTCGGGTCACCGATAAACTAATATCTTAATGAATTCGCCCTGCGCATTAGTTTGTTTGCGGAAAAATCCAAAACATGCAAAATGAGCGTTAACGGAATTTTTGAAGTGAAACTCCTTTAGCCCCGTTGTGATTTAAAATTTGAATGAAACGGAAATGACTCATTACAGCACCTATATAAGCATCAAACTGTCACTTTTCAAGGCTCCTATTGGTTGAGATATGAAACGGAAATGACGCTAGTTGCGCTCATTGGCCGCTTTGATTATGACCTCATTTTTTAAGGCTCCAGTTGGTTGAGATTGTTTTGGTAAAGTTTTGCTTCTACCTCGTGTGAACACTGCACTCGATTTTTTTTGGACGTCTTACGCATTGGCTTAACAAATACGGGCCACTTTATGACAATATTCATATCCAGATACTTTCTCACACAGTTTGAAAAGACATACTCGTAGGTTGGGTTGTTTCACAGAAATTCGAATGAAACATTGTCATCAAATGAAAAATCAGTATCATTTTATTTTTTTGACAGTTGAAATGCGGATTCTAATTTAGTATCAGTTTTTTTTAACAAATTGTGTCTGCAGTGTACCTTTCAAATGAAAAAAAAATCGAGTACAGTTTACAATCGGTAGAAGCGAAACTTTACCAAAATAATCACAACCAATACTTGAAAAGTGAGGTCATAATCAAAGCGACCAATGAGCGCAGACCAGCGTAATTTCCCTTTCATATCTCAACCAACAGGAGCCTTTAAAGGTGGCCATTTGACATGGCCCGACATATGGACCGACTCAAGTAGTATCCTCCACACAGCATCCCAGATGACATAGGCCCTGAGGAATTTATTTTCCTCAAGGCCTCCTGTGTGTAGGGTTCCCAGATCAAAAAATCAAAATTCCTTACATTTGATAAAAATTCCGGACTTTCTTGTAAATATAATATGAATGTCGTTAAGCATCGTGGCATATCAAAATTTGCGTCGGGGGGGGGGGGGGGGGACTTTGAAATAAAGATTTGGAAACTGGTAAAATTGGTTAAATATCAGAAATGATGTTTTTACTTTGATTTGTAATAAAAAATAATTTGTTTATTTCATTTTTTATATCAATCTCCACTTAATTGTAGAAATTCCGGACTGTTTAGAATTCCCCCCGCATTCCGGAAGACCTTTATTTCCGGACTTGTCCGGAAAATTCCAGACGTATGGCAACCCTACCTGTGTGGAGTTAATGTAAAAAAAATAAGTATGGCCAGATTCACTTGACCGTGCCACGTCTTCCTCAGACGTCCCCGACTTCTTTTAACATTCACATATGCATCATGTATTCTCCTTGGTTAACCGACATTTGATCCGGCGACATTTGATCCGGCCGACATTTGATCCGGCCGACACTTGATCCGGCGGACACTTGATCTGGCGGACAGTTGATCCGGCGGACAGTTGATCCGGCGGACAGTTGATCCGGCGACAATTGGTCCGGCCTGATCCTTTAGAAGTTTTTTTCTTCAAGTAAGTATGTAAAGAGGATATACGGCCGTACAACCAAAGTCGATGTACTTATATCTGAAGGCATCTTGAGTGAAAATCTTTTTTTCGTTGTTGTTCAATTTATGTAGGTTTAGTCAGATTACTTGAAATGGCTTTAGCCGTGTATGGTGACTAGATCTGAATAGCCAGAAAAATTGCTGTGCAAGGCGATTGGTCGAGAAAGTTCGGCTAGAGAGGTCCTGATTATGTCTGCCTCAAGCAATCTCTCCCGATCCGGACCGCCACGCAGTAGGTGAGGAAAAGCATGCGCCACCAAGACCTTGACAAACATCACTCCAAGAACCCGGGCAACCCTTATAATTCACCAAACGTAGCGAACCACTTGGGATTACCTTTGGCAGGAATGTTGGTTATCCAATAAATGGTTCCCGGGGCGACGGTAAACATATCCGCCTCCTAAATCTTAAGTAGATGTTGCACATATAAGAATGTCGTACTTTTCTATTCGTCAGTATTCATTCAGAATTGAAGCGTTACTTGAAATGGCTTTAGGCGTGTTTGGTGACTAGATCTGAATAGCCAGGAAATTTTTTCATATATCCTTCTCCTCCCCACTATATTCAGCCCCACAACATATCAAAATTATTAATGCCATAGTCTCACTGGCTCCAGACGGTTGGGAGCAGTTGGAACTCTTGTGTTACGATAAAAGTTCTAAAAAATAAAAATAAAATTACATCATATGATATTTGTAATTTGTTCGCTGGTGTACAGTGTATGTAGGTTTAGTCGGATTACTTGAAATTACGTGACTAGATCTGAATAGCCAGGTACATTTTCAAAATCTCCTTCCCCTCCCTACTACCCTCAGTATCACACCATACCAAAATTAGGGATGCCATTGGTACTCACCGGCTTGAGACGGTTGAGAGCAGTTGGGATTTTAGTGTAATTTTCAGATAAAAAGTTATACGTAAGTAGGAATCTTTTACGGTTTTTTTGTTAAACTGACTGCACGTATAAGTATGTCGTATTTTGTATTGCCGCATGCTTCGTCGGAGAGTCGAAATTATTGTTAGTAAAAATATTTTTACAGCGGATTTTCACTCAAGATGCCTTCAGATATAACTACATCGACCTTGGTTGTACGGCCGTATATCCTCTTTACATACTTACTTGAAGAAAAAATATTCTAAAGGATCAGGCCGGACCAATTGTCGCCGGATCAACTGTCCGTCGGATCAAGTGTCGGCCGGATTAAATGTCGGCCGGATCAAATGTCGCCGGACCAATTGTCGCCGGATCAAATGTCGCCGGATCAACTTGAGTTCTTGATATTATATAATAGTAAAATTTCAACATGCCATTACATTAACTGGTCCATAATCAAATATAGCCACTACGAAAAAGAGTCAGTGTGAGCAATTCACATACATAATTAAAACCTAATAGTAAATGATATAAAAAGCCAGAGTGCAATTCATACGCGGTAGAAGTGAAACCTTCAGAAAACTAAAGTAGACCAGAACGATGGGACCACAAAGCACTATTTTTATCAATAGGAAGAATTTTCCATATTTTTGTCGTCGAATTCCAGTGCACCTTTTCCTATACATTTGTTCATGTTATTAGTATTTTGTGTTTTTTCTTCGGAATGGCTAGATGTCGCTTTTTTGTATTTTCATTTGCCTGTTAATTCGGAGTGGTTCGAAGATTGGATACTGATATTATTTAAAAATATATATATTTATTTTTATTGGACTTCGTAGGATTTGATCCTTGGTCCGCTAAATGTCTGCAGAGGTTCATAAAGCGCTTTATACCACCACACAAAAGGAGACTTGCGTGAGACTGTGGATTTATCGTATTGTATTGGAACCGAGTACCCGTGAATTAAATAAATATTTTATTTTTTATATTTTTGAATGTAGCTATTACTTTGTGGTTATCCATTATAATAAAATAAAACAATGCAACTTTGTATAAACCACTTATAAAATGTGCAAATCCGACCGGTTTCGGAACAAACGTTCCTTCGTCAGGGAAAGCTTATACTAATTTGACAGTTTAGAACAATGTTTTATTAGGGTAGGGGTGGAGCCGTTGTTAGTTAATAATGTAGATTGGGTGGGTAGGTATTAGTGTAGAGTGGGTGGGTAGGGGAACAAATCCATGATTGGGCTATATGACAATATTTTTTGTTTGTTGATAATAGATTCATTATTTTTAAGGGATTTTTTAATTTCCAAAGCTTCTAAGTTATCTAAACGTTTTCCTTTATGATTAATAGGAAGAATATTTATCCCTGTGTTTTTTTTTCAAAACTATGGTTATTTTCAATGATATGGTTAACGAAAATTATTATTATTAAGACACCTTAAATCTTCTTTGATTCTGATTTCAAAATTACGAGTTGTTTTTCCAATATAAAATGAGGGACAATCATTGCATTTGAGTTTAAATATTTTATTGCTCTTTCATTCTCTCGCAGGCTAAATCACTTAAAAAATTGCATAAACCCGTGATTAATTGAGTAAAATTTTACCAAAATCGCATTTCTGCTTTGTGTCCCAACAGATTATGGGAACTTGAACCGACCATCTCCACATTTCGCATAACGTTATTCAAGAATAAGTAAATGATTTTCGCGATGTGCAACGCGGTGTGAATGACCCCCTGATTGGCCGCTGGGCTGATTGGCTAACGAGCGACGGAATGGCGACTTTGACTTTGGCGAGTCAATGAAGCGGCGAGGCGGAGGCGGTGGGCAGTCGGAGTGATGTGATAGTGATGTGACCGTAATGCAGCGTGACCGGCTGGCGTAACAAACTGCCGTATTGCTGATAGGAGTCACGGAGAAAATAACTGAAAAAGACGTCCGTGTATAAGAGAACCGATGCAATTCATTATATTGACTCTTCAGAAAAGTGATAAATAAACCAAAATACTTGTAGTTATATCAAAGTAATTTTTTTCAGCTCTGAAAAGGACCGCCGAAATGAAGGTTACTCTAATTCAGTTTTTAAAATGTCGTTAAAGCGATGTTACCTACAATTAATGCAACATCACGTGTTTTTGGTTTGAATTTTGCGATCTTTACTTAAGGCGCCGTATACCCGCTCAAAAAGAAGAAGATGGAGAGATACGTAATTGTAATTACGAATGTTGGAGAGAGCGTGCTAATATTTAAAACCATAAACTTGAAGCGAAAATTGTGAAAATGTTTAATAAAACTCGCATAAAATAGACTGTTGTAATGTAGTGGAGGACATCTGAAATAGCATTTAAAGAAACACTGTGAATTTTTTCATATATTTTTCTATTAGTTTTTTGTATACATACACATGTAACATAATCATGAGTAATTTAACATGCAACGTAAATAACCTTTACGAGAGTGCAATTACTCGTGTGTAAAGGCAAGAACATAAAGAAGTTTATTAAAAATTAAAATGAAAAATTATGACACGAATATATACGTGCAAATTTAAAACAAAACTGTCAATTAAGTATTGCCAATTGCCAATGCGACTCTAGGTAGCCAAACTATTTAAGATATCATTGTTTAGTCTATTTTTGAATTTATTATAATCAGGTTCCAATCTCAGTTCCATTGCCAATTGATTAAAATATATATATACATATAAAACTTTTAAAATAAGTGAAATGAACATGATTATAATAATTTTCGAAGCATACTTTGCGGTTTTTTTCTACTGAGGGAATTTTATATAACTTACGTTTCGGTGTGGGTTTCAGCTAAAAAAAATGTTTAAGGGAGATATGTAAGAAATCGGTAGAAATTCGGGTGGCGGCGGCTTAAGGCCCGGTTTCACGCATTTTTACCGATGTATTACATATTTTCCTTGATCACTTTAAGTTTTAAAGCTCTTAAAAATAAATGTTTTTTTTAAGTCTTCTCTAAAAAATAATATCTTAAAAATATATTCTTGAAGACAATATTCTTTTACACTCACCATGCCGGAACGGCAATTACATGAATTTCCCTTGATAGAAGAAAATTGCAAAGTATGCTTCGAAAATTATTACAAATAAGTTTTTGAAGTGAAACTTCTTAAGGGCCGTTAGTGATTTGAAATTCGGATGAAACGGAAATGCATCACAACTCAGTTCTACACAAATACTCGGTTCTAATATAATGCGGTAATGCACCTCGGCGCGTGCCTCCCATAGGGCAGTGGGCAAGGCGCCTGACAAGTCTCAGCGGCCATAGAGACAGACATCAAGCGAACGGAGGTTCGTATCCTACGAAATCCAAAAAAAAAACATTTTTATTTTTGTGAAATCAATACACAATCTTCAAACCACTTTAAAATAAACAGGCAAAAGAAAAAGCGACATCTACCGACTTTCTAGTTTCACTTCTACCTCGTGTGAATTACTCACTCTGATTTTAATTTTTGAAGTAAAACTTCTTTACACACCCTTGACTTGGGGAGTAAGCTGGTGAATGCGTGACGAGAGCGTTATGAAAAGTGTGATCGGGCGAGGCGAACGGTCGGGCGAGGCGAACGGAAGTTGAGAGGGAGATATAAGCTAGTGAAGTTTTACTTAAGTCGTGTGGTCTAAAGCACACTCGTTTTTATATTTATTTGTAATTTTCAGTTAAGTTATGTATGAAAGGGGAGGTATTATACTCGTTACTCGAATCTGGCATGAAGTCATAGCTATTATTGGCAACACTTCAAGCAACATCTCTCTCCAGAGAAAATTTGGGAATTCCACTTAGAATGAGATTTTTTTTGTGTAATAACTGGAGCCCGGGAAACCTTGATTCCAGAGTGTTATTTTGTGGAAGGACTCGCGAAATTCAAAGGGGTGTATTCTTCAGTTTTTTTTCACAATTTCCAATTATTTGTTTCTAATATTTATGACTGTAAGCTAAGTAAAATAAGATGACCAAAGTCTGTTTTTCAATTTTTGCACAGGTGTTTGAGGAGTTTTACCAACTGGTTAGTTGGAGACGGTGTAAACTGTGGACTGTAGGCTAAAGCAGTTAATAAACCGGCTTCAGTTCCTCTCGGCAGAAAGAGTCTGGTGAACGCGCTGGTGTCCGCGCTAATTGTCGCACATTTTGCTCTAGTTACCTAAGATCAAAATAAAACGTTCACTGCTTTAGCACGATGGGTGGATTCCACATTCCAGTGTGGTATGAGGTACGAGCAGAAATATACCCATATTAATATTTAGAAAAAGAAAACATTTTTAATCTCTTTTTTGTTTTTTATTTTTATTTTTGAGGGGTTGTGCCGTGTTGCGCTACCTCCTCCTTTAGCCAACGTTTCGGACAGCGTTACAGTGTCCATTATCAGGGCAGATGTGTGATCTGCAACGCTGCCCGAAACGTTGGCTAAAGGAGGAGGTAGTGCAACACGGCATAAAACCCCAAAAATAAATAACAAAAATATTTTGGCTGTGAAAATCTTAAATCATATCATTTTTAATCTCAGTTTAGAAACATTTCGTACGTATTAAAAACTATATTTAATCATATTAAAATCAATAAATTAATAAATAATAACCTATTTTAAAATATGCACAATATTGAACTTACTGATTTTCTAAAATATATTAGTCTTTAGTCTTTACCTAAGGCTGTTTTTATACCATAGAAAGAGGTAGGAATTCTTAATAACTAAAACATTTGTTAAATTTATTTTCCATACCAGCAGACCCGGCCACACGTTACTGTGGCTAACGAAATACAGCGCCACGCCATTACCCAACCTTTATAACCAACGCCGTCTGTTAAATCAAATCCACACCGTCCGCTTGCCAGCCCGCTACCTAATTTACATAAAACCTTGAGAAATAAAATACCCAAGTAAGAGATCAAATGTGCAAGTCAATGTAAAAAGACCCAAACTAACATGCTCAAACTTCATTTTATGAATGACTATCTGAAATAATAATGTTGTGTATGTCCTATGATATGTCCACTTAATACATACAGCTATATGTTTCATGTAATGCGTATCATTCCCGCAATGAGTTTATTAACTCTTGGGAGTACAATGCTTTATATAATATACTATATTCTGTATTGTATTTTAATAAATAAATAAATAAAATAAAATACCCAAAAACCTTCTGAAGCACTCTGTCTATTGGTGAAACCCGCATGAAAATCCGTTGCGTAGTTTAAAAGATCTAAGCGCACAGACAGCGGGAACATCTTCATTTTATAATATGTAAAGATGTGTTTTAATGTAAGAAAAAAATACAGTTTTTTATTGATAGTTTGTTTATCGATATTATTTAGTTTAGCTAAAAAAGGAAATTAACGATAAATATCGCACGGTCGTATGAAAAATGCGTATTAACATATTTTTTCCAAGCATAAGATTGAAACTTGAAAACACGAAATCTTTGGAAGAAGTATTCGCAAAGATACACCTGGAAATAAAACTTACATGATATGAAGATAAAGTATTTTATGCCTAAAGTGTAACCTTATAATACCATCTTTGTTTAAATTCAATTACATTTATTTACGTGTTTCAAATATATATAGACACATATCAGTTAAATTTTTCGACAAAAACCCTCAGTCAGGGGAGCCTGAGCGTTAACGAAGAGCTTGGCGATCTAGAGAATGAGCTTTACCCTTCGCAGCTTTTCCGAAGTTATTCGCTAATCCAGACTGGTGATTTTTGTTCGGGTCGACCCGCCTCCTACCAAAATCGGTTTCTGCGCATCAGCAAGCGCATTCTCTTGTTTGTCAGAAACACGAGGTGATTTCAGTTTCCGTTAATATACAAGTTCGCGCCAAGAGCAACGTGAAAGGGAAATTAAAACAACTTTCCTGTTCTGTGTTCTGCCATGTGCTAGTAGCCGGCAGCTCCACATCTGACACTGTCCTGGCTGCAGCCACCCATTGTCGGGGATAGCAGGAAATCAGACAAGACTTTTGCAAAATCGCATTACTATTTGCACCTTCGACTATCTCACGCGGAGTAAACAAACAAACACGCTGATTAAAAAACATCAACTCGTTTTCATTCTTACACAAATTCCATTCGGAGTATAAAAAGCTTTTTTATTCAAGGCTGCATCATCTATGTGATCAAGAAGCTAAAATATGCAAGTTTATAAAAATGTTCAGAGATGTTGGGGGTTTATGAATATTTTCATTGTTCTTATTGTTGATTTTGCTTCACGTGCCATTTACTTTGAGTAACTTCGTTTTGGGTGGGATTCATTGCTTTGACGAAGCACGTAGATCTCGCACTGGGTGTGTCCCGGGAAGAGTTGTTGCTTTATGTAACCCACATAAGTGATGCACACACCGTCGTAACTGAAAAATGGAGATGGTGTCAATATTCACGATTAGAATGAAAATTTCGCAGTGAATCACCGTGAAAGTAGAGGAATTTGTTTGTGAAGTTCCGCAACCAAAAAACCAGTAACGAAATTAAAGCAAAAAAATCTCTCCCCGGTTCGTATCATGCATTTGCTACGCGGTGTTTAAATATTTCGCTATTCTAATAGGCATTGCTTTTTCAAGGCGTGCGCGTAGGTGAGTTTTTATTTCTCTATTAACATGGTGGGAATTATGATTGTAACAATGAATTCAAAGGTGGGATAAAAATAACATTAATTTCCTCATTCATCAGAAAATGTGTTTTCACAACGGTTCTAATTTTTTTTTTGTGTGAATTTCTAAGAACATAAAAGTACCACTGTCCGACGGCAGTGTGTATGGAGGGTTAGGGGGAGAAAAAGGAAGTGGAAGGTTAGCACATCTCCATAAGAATCATGGGCGATAGTGTAAGTATGTTTACTCAAGAGTAGTTTATTTTACATATTTTTTAAACTGAAGCAAATAATTTGTTTTTGCACAAATCAAACATTGGTGTTTCTATAACATTTTCGTTTATTTATTTTTAATTGTGGCGTTTTATTAACGGATATTTAGACAGCAGTAACTTGGTGAGGTTAATTATGATTAATGATCGCATCACCAATAAATAAATCACTAGGCTCCACGCTTCATTTAATGGTGTAGTTGCTTCTCGCACTAATTTTATGTGGAATGCTCGCAGAGATTGCATCATGAGGGGTTTGAAACGTGCACCTTCTTCTTCTTCTTATGCCTTGTCCGTTCAACGTACGTTAGCTATGCGGACTTTGTTTACTGCGGCCCGGAACAGCTCTACGGTAGACTGGCCAAACCATTGTCTCAGGTTTTTCAGCCATGAGGTTCTCCTTCTTCCAGGGCCCCGTCTTCCGGCAATCTTTCCCTGCATTATGAGATGCAGGATCTCATACTTCTCTGGATGTCTCATCACATGTCCAAGATATTGAGTTTTCGGATTTTTATAGTTTTAATTATTTCCTTTTCTTTATTCATCCGAACCATAACATTTTCATTCGTAACCCTGTCCATCCAGCTTATTTTAAGTATTTTTTCTGTAGATCCACATCTCGAATGGCACAATTCGCTTAATTAGTTCTTCAGTAAGTGTCCATGCTTCCATTCTATAAAATAATATCGAAAACACGTAGCATCTGACCATTCGCATTCGTAATCTAAAGTTGATATCATGACTGCACAACATTTTTTCATGCGGATAAAGGTTGCACGAGCTTGCTCAATGTGGCATTTGATTTCAACCGAAGGATCCCATCTATCATTTACATTGCAGCCCAAGTATACAATACTCTGTACCTTCTCTAGTTTTGTTCCAGCAATATAAAGATTTTCATCCAATGCGTTATTAAAATGTGCACCTACATCGATATATTTATTTATAATAATAATATTGCTAATTTTTAAAAGCAATAATTCTTAACCGTTTGATATTATGTTATTTTTATTTTAATTAAAAGATTATAATATATAGTGTGTACTTATATTACATACGTAAAAGTCCAATGGCATTTAAATATAAATGTAATATATCAGACAGTAATAATTATTTCATATTCGCTTTTATCGTTGGTCCAATGGTAATTTCACCAGAGATGTGAAGTCTACCGTTAGATTTTTCAGTGTACTGAACTTAAGGAGCGTTTACACAAAGAGCTATCTTCTGTCACAAAACAGTTTATTTATTTATTTATTGATATTTTAAGTATGTGCCTTTATGAAAAGTCTAATTCAGATTTTCAAACATTAATATATTTACCTTACTTTATATGTAACAGAAAATGATAATTTTCACAAAGTGAAATATCTACGTACCTACATATTTGTAAAAGTGAAATAACTAGGTGTATAATGTAAAAGATCCTTAACTTATTTAATGTATCTGAATATGCCATCTGTTACATAAAAACAAAAACTTTTTTTTGTTTTACCAAAAACTTTTTTTTGCCTACATATTGCTTTTTGTTTGGACTTACCAACGGTCGGAATTATGTTTAAAATATTTTTTTGCGAATTTTTAAAATCATTTTTTCATACATGGTAGATAAAGCAAAAATTTATAAATTTTTGAGGCGGACATAGCGCCATCTGTCATTCAACTACATAAATAATTTCGTTCTGTTTGAAATACGAAAGTGGTTAAATTTGAAAAATACTAAAATTAGCGATTAAAAAATGGGTGGGTGGAGTTGGGAGGATTAAAATTTGGGGTTGAGGGTATTTTTTGATGCCTTAAAAAACTAGTATGCTTTAGAACACACGACTGAAGTAAAACTTCACTAACTTATATCTCCCTCTCAACTTCAGTTCGCCTCGCCCGATCACACTTTTCCTAATGCTCTCGTCACGCATTCACCAGCTTACTCCCCAAGTCAAGCGTGCGTAAAAAAGTTTTACTTAAAAAAATACAAAAAAACAGATTTTTTTTCTGAATCACCTAGCGATATGAAATATACTTCACGACCTGTTCTCATACCTACCAAATATACATAAGAAAATCATAAAAATCGGTCGAGCCGTTTCGGAGGAGTGAGACCACAAACACCGTGGCACGAGATTTTACGATTATATATAGAGAGATGTATTTAAGAACTAAGAGTAAGAGATATTTTTTCAAAAAATATTAATATTAAAATATTAATAATTCAAATATACACCGAACATTCTGTCACGGTTATACAAATATAGCAGCGTTTTCCACGATTATTTTTCAGTTTAAACGATAAGTAATAAATATTGGTTTCATCTTGGCCGCCATTTTAGTATAACTGTTTGGACAAAATGTTTTACTCGTATGCCAAGTCCTCTCTTAGAGTGATTTATTTAATCATTGCTTTTCACAATTGAACTGAGCTTTCTTATTGTTCATCACGTCTAAGAGTTAATTGAATGGGCATTTAAAGATTATCATAAAATATTGACCTCGAGTGATATCCAACGAAAATAAGTTTTTATAGATATTTTCTCTTTATGAAAACGCTCTTCAATAATCAATGTATATTTTAACGATATGTACACAACACTGGCACCGCGATAGACGTGCGCATGAAATTATAGATTGTGGTGGTAAAATAACACAATTATTTTGTTATTTATTTCAATTTGTTATTTTAAACCTACCTAGCAAAACAAGAGATATTTATTTTAGGGATATTACGCCTTGTTGCGCTACCTCCATCATTCGCCAACATTTCATCAACGTTTCATTACACAACTGCCCTGATGATGGAGACTTTTGAGGGGACCCCACCACTTTTCCAACGGGCGGCGTTATAAGGAAACATATGGTCTCCTCCTTCACCGCACACGTCAAGACTCTATTCTTTATTGAACGAAACTACATTTATTTAAACGACTCTAGACCCCCCAATGTCCATGCATACGGGGTTAGTAAGCAGTATGCAAATATTATGTTGATGATGGAGACTGTAATGCTTGGCGATACCGTGTCTATAGAATTAGTTTTGGCCGCGATCAAAATCTACATTTATATTTAATTGTTACATAGAGAACCGTTTACATTATTTTAGACAAATACGTAGATTTACCTACAGAATATTATATTTTTTAAACTTATAACAATTTTATTTTGCACATTTTAATTATCTTTCAACCAAATATATTTTTTTACAAGTTAACAAGCCAGGTCGAATTTTGATTATTTTAAAATTATTATTTATTATTGTAAAATTATTACTAATGTAAAATGAGTCACATTTAGGTATACACATATTTTATTTAATGGCGATATTAGTCGGTTCCATGATAGTTGTTCATCCGACAGTTGGCCCCGGACATACTTATATACAATATGTAATCGGCTTAGGGAAAATACCTGCTTACACAAAATATAATTTAGGAGTTTACCTACTTACACAAAATATAACTAATTGTCCCCGAAGGAATGTACCTACAGAGAGGACGTACCACCGAATAAAAAAGTATAAGTACTAAGTCTGTGTTGCTCGTATTCAAGTCAGGCACAGGCACCATGAAAGTATTACCTGTCAGTCTAAACGACACGAAAATAACAGAAAAATTCCAGATCAAATACTTGGGACACATCGTAGCAGAGGACCTCAGTGATGATTCGGATATTGAGCGACATAGAAGATCACTGTGCATTAGGGCAAATATGATTTCTCGAAGATTTAACAAGTGCCTATACACTCGTACCTCGGAGCTGTGGACCAACTTCAACAAAGCGTCACTAAAAATAATGGAAACACAGTACAACGATTCATATCGAACGCTTTTTGGGTTGTCCTGGTACTGCAGTGCCACCGAGATGTTTGAAGAAGGGCGCGTTCCCGGATTCCGAACACTAATAAAAAAACGGGTCACCAACTACAGAACGCGATTGGCCTCGAGCGAAAACACTCTTGTGATGGCAGCATTCCACTCCTGGCAGGGTCCCATTTATAAGCGATGGAGCCACATCCTGATGACCTAGATAACATAAAGTAAACTTTTTTCAAATTGTATTTTTATTTTCTTTTATTTATTTCATTTCATTATGTAAATATTTTTTTCTTTCATCTTGCAATATTTTTATATAAGGGAACGTACCCATACTACGTGACACGTTTAGGGGGGGGGGGGTCTTCAAAATGTCTCGCTTGGTACAAATGAGCGGCGGCGGGCTTAGGTTTTTGGTTACTGGGGGGAAGGGGGGGGGGGTTAAAAATTGCAAAAAGTTGGTCACGTAGTATGGGTACGTTCCCTAATGTATTATATATGTATAATATGGAACTCGTGGGACTGCACCACCCTCCCCGAGATCTGGAATATAGAGATAAAAAAATAAAAAAAATAAAAATAAATAAGTACCCATATACATAATTTCATCCAAATGTATCAAGGAAAAAACACTACTTGTCGTATACCATAAATACCAGTGTGTAAATCAAAAAAATCGACAGATAAAATAAAATTCGTTTTAATATCCGTACCAACTTATTATTAAAGGTATTTTTGAAATCGATTTTAGGTTAAAAGTTGGTAAAAAGAGTTTTATAAAATTATAATAATTATAATTTGGGGGGACCAACTGTCAGGGGATCAATAGTCGAGTCGTTTATGTACAAATATAATAAAAGAGGAGCTATATATGTTCTTAATGCGAAGTTTATAAGAGATCTAGTTTATGTGTATTATAAATGAATTAAAATATTATTTATTAGGAATAAGAAATTTCAAAATATGGCGGTCGAAACCAAATAGTAGAAAAAAGTAATTCTATAATAATATTATGTTAGGTCGTTGAACAGAAAGTTCTACATATAGATTTATGTAGCTTTTCAAATAATTTTAGTTCATATACCCACGTCCAGAGTTTAATCACAAGTTTAACCGTAATATAGTTTCATGCTAAAAGCCGTCTAATGTCTAAAACCTGATTTGTTGCATAATATTTGCATTAAAATCTGTATCGTTTATCTAAAATTTCTCCATGCGAAATTGAAGATAATCTTCGATTTCATCGTCAGATCGATAGATGTAAGATATACCGATATGTAAGTAAGCATAGGAATTAAATTTACCCTCTGAATACAAATTAGTCTGTAATTTACACCATATTAATTAAGTTAAACGCTTACCTGCTTATCGCGTGTTACGTTTGACGCTAACCCTATCTATGTCTTTGAAGAAAGTAATAATAATAATAAAAATTGATAAAAAATAATGCTTTATTCCAGGACGTGGAGAGGACAGTGCAATCCCACACGTCCCACACACTTATACAGAAAATTTTGTAAAGAAACAAGTACTTAGAACAGAATTTAAAAAAATCATAATGTAATAAAAAAATAATTAAAAATAATTATTAAAAAAAAAAATAACTTACATCATTGATGTAGCTATTCCAAATTCCTGTAATATTCAAAAATCTGTTTCTGGAAAAATAAGAGAATATACAGATTTAGGAAATTTAGCATTCTCAGACTATAAAAATATTACCATTTGTTATTTCGGCTACTGGCATTATACCTAGCTCTCTCGTTCAAAATTTAGGCATATTAGATTTGTCAAAGAATTTATATATAAAAATGCAAAAATCAGTCATTTTAAATACATGTAGGATTACAAAAGATTTTTTAAATACTTCTTCAAACTTCGCAAAATTACTTTGTGGCATCATTAATTACATAATGAATAACAGATCACTTTGTATAAACCACTATATTATAAACAATATCTACATGTTTCGATAACAATGTTATCTTCATCAGGATATGTTAATATAAAGAAAAATAAATGACAAACAAGTATAGACAAATTAGAATAAACTATAATATAGACAAAATATTAAAAAGTAGAGGTGATTAATTACTTACAAATCATAAAAATAGTTATACAAAATTAAATATAAAAATTATTTAAGGAAAAATAAAATTGCATTTTGATAATAAAAAACTTTCAAGAACAAATAATTAAATTAATTAGTCTAAATCAAAAAATCAATAATTATAATTAATTGTAAGTATTAATAAGAAAATAAATTTAAAAGACGGCTATTTTTAAAAAATGTTTGGTTATTTATAATATTTAATTTACTATTAATGCTTTTTCTAATTTCAAAAATTTCTAAATTATCCAATTGTATGCCCTTAGTGTTAGTATGTAAAATTTTAAGACCTGTATTTATTTATTTATTTATTTATAAGTACATGTTACATACATAATAAATTTACTTCAGGAGATACATTAGGTCACCATACTAGGCAGCTGCCTGTATCATGGTGACCAACGGAGGATAGTTGTTTGAAATTGGAGTCTAGTACTCGTAAGTGTAAACATATCTAAGTATATCTAAGTAAAATAATAAAAAATAAAAAAATTATAAATTAATATCATTCATTTCTTATGATTTTTTTTTTCTTTTTTTGGTATGCAGTATTATAAAAAGAAAGAAAAATAAGGTTTCTTTAAGTACCAACTAAATGTAACATGAGTAATTATAAAGAGAGTATATGAGTGTAATAAATAGGAGAGAACTAGGTAAGTACTTATACTGGAGGGAACTGAATGCAATAAGTATTTTAAAACAAAAACAATCATTACAATATTATGATAAAAACCGAACAATAAAAAAAAAATTAATATATAATATAATTAATATATATATAATATATTAATTATATATATATAATTAATATAAAAAAAATGACTTGTTTCCAAAATATGGTTGGCAAATTCAGAATAATTATTATTATTTAAACATCTTATATGTTCCTTAACTCTAATGTTAAAATTTCTAGAAGTTTTTCCAATATAAAAAAGTTACAATCATTACAAATTAATTTATAAACCCCAGATTTGTTCAAAAAATCACATTTATCCTTATTATTTAATATATAATTTTTTAATTTGTTATTTGTATAAAAAGCTGGCTGTACATTATTTGGCATGTTTTTAATTATTAAATTTGAAATGTTATTATTTAAAAATAAAATTTTTCTCCAATTATTATCATTTTCAACAACGTGTTTTAAATAAGAGATTTTTTAAATATTTATATTGAGGGATCAGGAGGATTTATAGGTTCAATTGGGAGTTCCACGGAGCCGAACCCTCTGATGTGAAAATATCTGGAGTCGGTGAATTATTTTCCCATTTGGTCTCTGGTAGGTTGACATGTTATTCTTGTATTATTTTGTATTTATAATACTTATATAGTGCAATTGCATAGCGTGGTTTGACTAGATGATCATTTGGGGAAGTGTGTGAAAGGGTTTGGTTTTTCCTGTGGGGAAAATTTAACCCGGACATTTAAATCTGGTGCCGTAAAAACAGTTGTGTAGGGCATGATCTTGAGTGAGCTCGGAGTGGCGTCGTGTTGGAACATTGCGTTCACCACCGTGGCGTCGGAGGACATTTGTCACATTCTGTCTCAAGTGACCTGGTGTCTCATCAGGCCGGCGTAATGCATTCTTCACATTGTTACAACTTCCAGAGGGATATTATATATATTCTTTTTCCAACCAATAAAAAACTCACAGAATGCTTTTTCTTCATCTTCGTATGGCGGACTAAGAGTTGGTAGAGATCGTAATAAAACCCCGAGATTATACTGCCTGTCGACGGTATCTGAATACAATATAATTGATTCAACACATTTGTTTTTGTCCACCACCTGATGAAAAAACTGGCGGTGGACATTTTTCTGCGATATTTACTTATGTTTTTATTTGTCCATTTTTTCACAATACGGAAACCGTTTGTGCATAATATTAAACGCACAGCGAGGTAACTGTACAACGGATGGGGTTTGGTTTTGGGAGAACCAAGTCTTCCAAGAGAGATTGAAAATCCTAAGGAATTGTCCTTAACTAGTCCTTAACATTAGCTAGTCCTTAACATTAGCTAGTACTTAACATTTACTAGTCATTAGCATTAACTATTGGTCCTTAACATTAACATGAACGATTTTTTCTTTAACTGCGGGCGATTCCGGTTCTACTTGGGATGAGGAATTGTCCCTGAATTGTACCTGAAAATGAATTTTAAAATGTCTTAAAATGAATTCGAAAATGTTTTTTTCGTTAACTGCGATTCCAGTTCTCTCGAATGACAGCGACGAAAGAGTCGTAGATTTAAAGTTTAAGGTCAATTCCTCTAAGTAGAACCGGAATCGCCCGTAGTTAAAGAAAAAATCGTTCATGTTAATGTTAAAGACTAACAATTAATATTAAGGACTATTTAGTTATGAGCACTAGTTAGGAGCTATGTAGTTTTTTTTTTGATGTAAATGTTTATTTAGATGTTGTATATTTAGTTACTAGAAAGAAGTATGAGAAGATTGTCATTTTATTACGAATGAGATTCAACTCAATTTTAAACCTAGTTTTATTAGAAGCATTTAAGTTATAAATTCTTCAGTGCTCTATTGAATTCTGAGCAGTTATGTTAACATTTCCCGTAATAAAACACACTCATTTTCGTTATATTATACTATTATAAGTGACCATTTAAGTCGACACGTTATAATTTTTATCAGAAACCACCATCAAACTGGTCACACACTGGTAAAAGTCATAATAGACACGTTTCTATACATATGACTTAATCAATACTTAAATGTAATAGACTTTCTACAGCTGATGTCTTTACGACGTTTCTACCTATGTAATTACTATTTTATTGACGTTTATACTAAGCACTTGAATGTTTACCGCTTTTTGCCCGGCTGTTGTGGTAAGTTGAAAAATGCGTCGGTTTCCCACCCGGGCAGAGAGGGTTTAATTCTAGGTCAATATTCTTCATCATTGCACGAGCAACATCTTCTGCATTTAAATATGGTAGTAGGAGTTTTTCAAAAATTGTCAGATAATTAGTCATCCAGGAATATTTGTCTTTAATGGGTACGTGTGATAAAATCATGTATGCCCATGTGAGAAATGTGGAGATTCGCAAATAATGGAAGGTGGGGATCTAATATATTTATGTTTATTATTTTGCAATTATTTATTAGCAATATTGAATAATTAATAAAAATATGCATTGAATCAATACGTAGAATTGTTATGACACCTTTAAAAGAGAAAATAAATATAGGAATATAGGAAAGGTTTTTGATATTTCCTGAAATTCTGTAAATAAATGTTTAATTATTGTATTTTTTACACCGAAATCCTTTTTGTTTTGAAAAACAATGTATTTATATAAAGAAGAAAATAAAAAGTAATATAGCCTTTTTGTCAATAGAATCAATATAATCGCGGAAAATAAAATGTATAAACACATAACAATCTAATTTAAATTAAAACAATAACTTTGTAAACACCACTTTATTTTTTATACTCTAAGCCGACCAGGTTTCGCTACAACCGTAGCTTCTTCAGGGCAGTATAATACTCTACTGTAGAGTATTATAATGCCCTGAAGAAGCTACGGTTGTAGCGAAACCTGGTCGGCATAGAGTATAAAATATATAATATATAAAAAATAAGGATCTACAAAGTTATTGTTTTATTTTAAATTACAATGTCACATCACAAAGTATCTGCGTCATGTGAACAAATATAACAATCTTTTGTCAAATAAATGCTTTAATTATTATTATTAAAATTGTCTGTGACATTATTTTGTCATACCGAGATTGATGAAATTTTGCAAATTTCAAATCAAAAGAAAGATCTGTATCGTAAGGCTGATTTAAAAAAATGTGTTTAACGCCCAGGTATGGGTAAAAATTTTCACGAAAAAGTATAAAAATACTACTTCAAGGGGTAGGAAAAGCAGATGGTTTTTTAAAATCTCACGTAGACAGTGATCTTTTTTTTTTGATGATGAAGTTTGCAAAATTTCATCAACTTTGGAATTAAACTGTAGACTTGGATGTTAATCAAATCTACGCCTCCCGCCCGCCGCAAACCCACAAAGCCACAAATAGACAATCAGTTTTGTATATTAAGAAGAAGATTCCAAAGCATTCCAACACTCGCATTTGATGCATTTTCATCTCAATTACATCTGAATAACTTCTATCAATCGGAAGGTAGGTGTTCATAAATATTTGTAACATGTATCGCTAGTCGCGGCAGAGGCAGAGGCAGGAATGCACCAATACCAGAAGAGGGGAAGTCATTATAATTTCGATTGTAAGAGAGAAAGACGTCCGGTAAGATTTTCACATTCGTAACCACACCAGCGGGAAGAGATATTATGTTGTCTGGTTTAAAAAAAAAATTAACCACGCCACGGAATGCAAAACGACGAGCCTATAAAATAGAGGAGCGGGAATGTGAAGACGAGTTTGTAGAAATCGTAGGAAAATTATTAATAGCTAGAAGAGTCCAGCTAAGTTAAAAATTAGTGTATGGTGTAAGGTGCAAGGTGCGTTGGTGACTTTCTCTTTATTGAGTTGAAAATTCTACGTACTACTTGGGTCTGCCCTTTTGGTTATTTTTTAATTTTTTTTATAACCTACTCTTTTCATTTTTTTAAACTAAAACAAGTCGTAGAAATAATATCGCGTGTTACATGTCCTGCTCAACATAAAGGAAAACAATATTCGAACCAGTGCTGACCCGTGAAAAAACACAACATAAAAATTTTTAAAAATAAAAGCCACGACCCAGTGCCGAATCTCTATCTATTACTTGGAAGATAACTGTGCTGAACATTAAACCACCAACTATTGTGAGATATTTGACGGCCTCAGTAGTTGTGATGTAAGATGTAAGGCTCTCGATTTGCAATCCTAAGGTCACACCTTCAGAATTTATTCATAAAAAAATATTATGTAGTAAATTTGCGGCACGTTCCAGAGTGAAAGATACTCTCAATATTTCCCTGATGTAAGACCACCATTCAATATTAAAACATTGCATGAAATGGTGACCAAATCTGAACATTTAGGTAAATCTCCGCTCCTTCACCTCCTCACTACCTTCAGCTTCACAGCGAACACCAATTGGGGATACTACAGAATCACTGGATCCAGATGGTTGGGAGTAGTTTCACAAATTCAAAAAACATAATTTTCGAAAATAAATTTAAAAGTAAAGTACCCATACCATTCGTTCTTATTGTATTTGTGAAGAGAAATCATCAAATACTCTTTTTATAACAATAAAATATAACCCATGAAGAATCATGAATTGCAATAATGGATGACATTAAAAATGCATTAAAAGTATTAAAATGTGAAAACTTAATCAAATCATCCGTCTTCGCTTAATTTTGGAACATAATTTATTTCTCAGCGCACTTAAAATAGGTTATTGTCGATTTTTCGCGGGCACCGAACACAACCAGAAGATTGGTACAGTTATTAGTGAGGTTATTTATATTTTGCTTACAGGCTTACAGACACTAAGTCTGTCTCTTGAACGTTTGTTGGGTACCAAAACATAATTCATTATTAAATTGATTTTTTTTGTTTGAATTAAGTATGATATTTATCCATTGACAACTTGCGATGGTGTTGGCAATTTATTTTGCTTTGTCTTCTTGTCAACAATAATACCTACTTAATTTTTTAAAAATGCTGGTTAATGTCAAATAAATGCTTTAGAAAAACACATAAAAATGGGTTACTTCCGAAATTTGATTTGATCACGAACTATCATCAATCAGCTGCGATTTTGCCTGAAAAGCATATATCTGTTAGCGTTAATCGTTGATTTATATGTACACTTATTATTTCTTTGCGTGATATTATTTTTTACATTTCAATTTTAAACCGCACTAAGAGGAGCCTGTGTGACCAATAATTTCATTCCCTAAAACAATTTATTTAGAGAAAAATATTATTATTTTTAAATTGTGCATCTGATGTAGAAAATTGTATAGTTACCGTATTAAGCCAATTAATATATGTGTGGATATTAAAGTGGATAAATGCACAATGATAATAATATGATAAGTACAACATATCGAGGATAAGCTGCAATACAGGCGTGAATACATTATGACCCAGTCAACATTAGTTTCTAACTAGGAGGTTCCTGTTCTAAGAAAAAAGTTATATTAAAGTTACTTTCAAATAATTGGTCAAGGAAGGTAATACATTGAATTGTAGTAAACATTTAGGGTGACCATAGTGTTGATATTTGACTAGAAAAAATATATTACGCTATTACTTTAAAAAAGGATAGACATATTTTTTTTTTTTTTTTTTATTTGTTAACCAATACATACATATTATAATACATAATTAACCAATATACATAATATATAATATTAGTTGTAACAATACCTTCCTAATTGAGAAACTCTCGTGTTTAAAGAGGGAGCACTATCAGATTGACAGTACTATACATACTTAACAGTTGTTACAATTTGGATGTATGTAGAACTACTTTTTTTATACATAATTAATTATAAGTTGGCTTTTTTTTTGTACACAATGAAATTTTTTTATACATAATGAAAACATAAGTTGGCATTTTTTTTTGTACATAATGAAATATAATGTGAATTTTTTGTTCGTAATGGAAATATAAGTTGGCACATCGTAACACATACCTAAATCTAGTTAATAGTAAAGTTTTTGTTTAAAAAATTCATAATTCCTTTCGGATTCTATTTCTTTAGGGAGTTCGTTAAAGCATTTTATGGCTGAGTATGTGTAATGATGTTGGGCTGTAGTTGTATTAAGTTTAGGAATTATTATTTGTCCTAAGGTTCTCGGCCTGGTGCTATATGACTTTGTTGTTAGTTTATCTTTGTGGATTTGAAGTAATGCATTTTGTTGATAAATTTTATTTAGTGGTAATACTTTGAATTCATCGAATAATTTTTGGGTTGAATAGTCTAATTGTTTCTGTACAATAATTTTGATGAGTCTTCGATGTACTATTTCAAGTGGGGTTAAATTGGTTTTATACGCTCTTCCCCAGCCTATTATTCCGTATTGTAGAACTGATTTGGCTAGTGTATAGTAAATAAAGTTTAGTATTCTGTTTACAGTTTGTGCAATACGTTCTGCCCATTTAACATGTTGATCTATAATTATGTCTAAATATTTAATATTAGTCTTTTTGAGATTTTCGAGCATTTAGGTGAATTGCAGTTGTCCGTATAATTAGAGTTATGAATATTGGAATTTATTGTTGGATGGATTTTGTCTGATAACGTAAAAGTCATGAAATATTTCTACAGTTGTTGTTTATTTCAGTCAGTTGTTTATTTCTACATTCGCAGTTCGATAGGCTTCCTCCCAAGTTTTTTTATATGATTAAAACTATGTCGTCGGCGAAGGATATGATTTTTCCAATTTTTGGTACTGTAAGCATTTCATTCATGTAAATTATAGATAATATTGAACCTAGAACTGTCCCTGGAGGAATTCCAAATTCGGAATAGGTGGGTTCACTCAATATATTGTTCATTTTTACGTGTTGGTGTCTTTTATGAAGATAACTTTTAAACCATTCTTTAACTGTTCCTCGGATTCCAATATTTAATAATTTTTTGATTAGCTTCCTGTGGCTTATACTGTCAAATGCTTTTCTTAGATCGATGAATATACTTTAACATTTATTTTCCGAGTCAAGAGCATTATACATTATAGAGGTTATTTTTGCGATTGCATCTTGCGTGCCTAAATTTTCTCTGAAGCCGAATTGGTTATCGTTAATAGTTTCATTGAAATATATCTATGTATTAATCTGTAATCGACCTTTCTAGATCAAATCGAGCCGTTTGCTAGATCGATCTTTTCGTGTAACTGGCCCGCTCATTTGGAATAAACTTCCCTCAGCTCTTACTAATATCCAAAACTTGGCTGAATTTAAATGGGCTCTAAAAACAGACCTATTTAAATAAAATTCGAGTGCAGTTCACACGCGGTAGAAGTGAAACCTGCACCCACACAATCTCAACCAATACGAGTTTTGAAAAGTCGGCTCGTAATCAAAACGGTCAATGCGCGTAACTTTTCATCGTATCTCATTCTCTCGCAGGCTGAATCCTGTAGATGTATATGTTTGTCTCTTTTTAGTGTCACTTGTTTCCTTTTCATCGAGTTGTTAAAGAAGTTTTACTTCAAAAAATCATATCATTCATTAATAATTTCTTTTCAATATACTCTAATATGCCATGTTCTCAAATATCCGGTAATTATTTAGTTTCGGTTTCCTCCTTACTGTTCCTTTATGTTTAATGTCCACTCGTAATGTTTCTCATTTCTGAACGTAAAGTGCCTCCTGTTATATTTTAGATTTTAATTTTAAATTTCTGGTTTTGTAATGAACTACAATAGCACCGTTATTGTCTATTATTATTGTCCTTTGCTAACAGCACTGTTATTGTTCGGCTGTCATTGCTTTGTATAAACTGTAAATTATCTATTTCATAATGTTTTATCAATATTTTCTAATGGACTCGTAAGGAATACTGTAGGATTTTTTAAACTTTATATAGTTAAGCGCATTCGAAGTGAAATAACTAATTATAATTTTACGACTTTTCCACAAATGATTTAGTCAATTCGTGCTATGCAATTGCACTATATAAGTATAATAAATACAAAAAAATAAAAGAACAACATGTCAACCTACCAGAAACCAAATGGGAAAATTATTCACCTACTCCAGATATTTTCATATCAGAGGGTTCTAATTGAACCTATAAATCCTACTGATCCCTCAATACAAATATAAAAAAAATCTTCTGTAATCCTAAATGCATTTAAAATGACTGATTTTTGCATTTTTATTATTATTATTAACTTGTGTAAGTGGTATATTCTGGAAGCTATTATATTAGAGCAGTGGTTCTTTACCTTGTTGGAGGTACTGACCCCCACCAGTTTCATACGCGCATTTACCGAACCCTTCTTAATTGGAAATCGAACCGAATCATGTGAGTGGGGTGTGTCTTGACCTCCGCCGAACCCGCGAGACTGGCTCATCGAATTCCTGAGGTTCGATCGAACTCAGGTTAAGAACCACTGTATTAGAGTGCCATCATAGTATTATTTTTCTATTTTTTTGGTTGATATTCTTTGCCCATAAATCTTATCTAAACCATCCACTACTGTTATACATATTTCTTGTACGGTAGTCGGTTCAAATTATCCAATTTCAGCAGGATTCTTTGGTACTTTGTTTCGTGTTTTTTGGTCGTTGGTCTCATTATTTCTAATTAATAGACCAATCTTGCAAGTTGTATATCGGTTTGAGATGAAATTTATAGAAGGCAACGTAATTTGCATTACGTTAAATACTCACTGCGGATCACTGATTACGACTCTCCCTACATCATCGCTGTTAATAACACGGAACAGTAAAGCCGGCGTTATTACTCTGAACAAAAAATCCGTCTCAAATTACGATTTGAAGATTATATTATTACAATAGCGTTTTTTGTTACGAGCACGCGGTCGGGTTTTACCGTAAATCTCGCAATTATTATGTAAAATCTTTATGACCACCTTTTGGTATTGTGTCATTTACACTGAAGATATAAACTGGTAGTAGTGCAGCCTATCATCTTTGAAGATGCTGTGCGGAGGGTTTTTTTTTTCGGAAATAAATTAATGAACCTGGGTATTGAAGAGATATATGTGGAAAGGAGATAACACACAAGCCAACAAATAATTCCACATTTAAGATGGCCGACTCAAGAACAAGTCGTATAGGCTACTCATTCTCATGTGGATATTGCAAGGCATGTACAAGTGCTGGGCGCATGTTTGACATAATGTGGTCCGGTTGCGCTTTGTTACCGAAGGAATCAATGACCCAAGTTCCTCAGAGCATCTTCAATTTAGGTAAATACTAGTAGAATAAGGACAGCGTCCTTCCTGCCGTTTGTGCTTTATATGACCGATCTATGGCTGAGTTGGCATCGCGTTTGGGTCCCACCTCGGCTGGCTTAGTTTCCATCACGACACAAGCAACATTTTCCGCTTACTGTGATGGTAGTAGGATATTTTCAAATGTTGTCAGGTTATTCGTAACCTGGGAACGTTTGTCTTTCTTTAAAAAAAATAATAAAATGGGCTAAAAAGTGAAATCCTTTTGTCAATAATTGATGAATCAATCAAACGGACTGCCTAGTTCTGCACAGCAAAATGCTGTTTTCAGAATCAAAAGACGACCACGAGCTTAGTGGCTGCCAAATTCGATGTTTAAAAATTTAACTTGCCAACGACCAACGGTATTATCTTATTACAATAAAAATAAACTGTTTGAAGATGAAATAACGATCTTCCGAAATCAAGTTTTTTGAAGCGAAACTTCTAGAGCCCCGTTGTGATTTCGAATTCGGATGAAATGGAAATGAAGCGTAACAGCACCTGCGAAGCATCAAACTCCTATCAAGGCTCCTATTTGTTGAAATATAAAACGGAATTTTTTTGTTGTAAAAAAAAGTCAATACGCCTAGAATTTGATTTAAAAATGACATATTTCCGGTTGTGTCTTGTTAATCCCTCATAAACTAGTCATTTAGCAGTATATTTTATTATGTAAAATAGTTAGTAGCTCGACAGTGTTGTGGCGTAAGAAAGCCAGTGTTGTGGCTTGTGGCGTAAGTAAGAGGATATCTCGCCACACCGAGCGTTATTGAACTTGCGAGTCGTGAGCCACGGCCGCCGATATTCCACTATTATCGAACTTTCCGTTATTGTGTAAATAATGCTGTCGAGCACGTCTTGCAATAGTAAGATAAGCCGGCTACAAAGATCATTCACTCCTTGTATACTTCCTATAGTATAGTATAGTACAGACCAAGCTCAACTTTTACCGTTGATTTAATCAAAAGTAGTTACTTAATTTTCTTGGTTTGTTTTTAAGTGTTGTTTCAAAATGGTGTAGGTGAATTAGCGTGAGAATAGAAAACTTATTTTTTAAGTATTATTGCTGAAGATTTAAGTCAATTAAAAGATACACTTATAGAAGTGTGTTGTTTTTTTGTCTGGTTTTTTTGTAAGATCAATTTTCAATTGCTAAGGATAGGCTCTTTTCAAGTTCTCTTATTATTATTGCCAGTTGTTTCACAAAACTGAAATAATAACAGAACCCGAATAGAACTTTCACAAAATTTAAAGGAAAGCTTTTAAATAAATAGCTAAATTGTTAAAATTCCATGAAACAATCTGTGCCTTGTGTGAAATTGCTAAATTTTTAAAATTTATTCTTTCTCTAGGTGATTACCGTGCAAGTATTTCCCCCTGTATAATGAGGAAGTGCAACTATGGCATCCCCGTTTGGCGATTTATGACCTGGCTGTTCAGATGTGGTCATCAAGTACAGCTTTATTTAATGTGAAGACCGGCGTGGTCTAGTGGCAAGGCTCTTGACTCGCAATTCGAAGGTCGCGGGATTGAATCCAGCCGCGGGCGCGGGCAAATAAATTTTATTCGATTAATTTTTGTTATTTCACATTTAATTAATAAAAAATAATATGTACTCGTACATAGTATATTTGCGGCACGTTCAAGAGTGGAAGATACTCTCAGTTTTGATTCAGAATTGAAGCGCTGCTTGAAATGGTTTTAGCCTTGTTTGGTGACCAGATCTGAATAGCCAGGTTCTTCCCCACCCTCCTCTTCCCCATCTCCTTCGCCTCCCCACTATCTTCAGCCTCACAGCATACCCCAATTGGGGATGCCATAGCCTCACTGGCTCCAGACGGGAGCAGCTGAGACCCTTGTGAGGTATTCACGTAAAAAAAAAGCATTCCAACCGACCCCAACCGGCTGTTGCCAAGATTGTGTAATCCCAAATTGGGGTAGGTTGTGGGGCTGAAAGTAGAAAAAGGGTGGGGGGGGGAAGAGATGGGTAGAGAAAGGTGAGGAAGTGCCTGGCTATTCAGATCTGGTCACCAAATACGGCTAAAGCCATTTCAAGCAACGTGTGGGTGTCTGTTTGGGGTGGTTTGGGGCAGTGTTAAGCAGGTTTTAGGAATGTAAATTGATTACTGAAAATGAAAATTGGTACTTATACATTTCGCTTATAGGAATTCTTTCTTCAGTGGTACGAGTATATGGCACTTACTTAATTAACTGCGTTTTTTTTAAAAACCTTTAATTGTTAGTGAAAGACAACTTTTAAATTGCCGTTACCAATATTTGCAGTATCGGGGAAACAGGACAGTTAGGTTATATACAAAACTTAATTTACCACATTGTCAGGAAATACCTACACGTATAATGGAAGCAAAACCGGAAAAAGTTTCTAAGTAAAAGATTTAACATTTCAAAGCATTTTACAGCCCCGAAACTTTACAATCCAAAAACCAAAGGTTTTTTTGTTATTAAAATAACTTAATGAGTTAATTACAATTTGGTAGGCGGGTACGGGTACCGCCGCCCCGGGAATCATTTATTGGAAACCTAAACTTCTGCCATGGGTGACCAAAGTGGTTCGTTTTGTTTGGTGACGTCGCAGGGTTGCCCGGTTTCACAGGGATGAGGTTTTTCCGGCGGCGGATGCGTCTGCCCACCGACTCAGTGGCAGGCCGGATCGGGAGAGTTAAGGGATGGTTAAGGGAGACATTTTGATCTCTCCAGCACGACTCTGTCGAGCTTTCTCCGTATTTCGAGGGTGGGATCTGTACGTCCGTCACCACTGGACAAATTAACCCCCGGATTCCAACCCATCCCTCATACCTTTTTCCTTCACTTTCTCTTCTTCCATTCCTAAAAAGACCCTCCACACCGTCTTTCCAAAGATAACCTGAGGGCAATTATTTTCCTCTGGACCTCCTATGTGGAGCTAATATAAAAAAGAGTAAAACTTCAAATTGTAATATTTAATCACTGCAGACAACATTAGCGACAAAATCAGGAATAGTTACGGGCGAATCTAGGAATTAGAGGGTTTTCATAATTATTGCAAATTTTATTATTATTATTTTATCTATTCAGTGAACAGCAGACAGCAAAATTAAAAAAAAATAAAGCTATGAATGTTATGATGCAAAAAAAAATATTTTCAGAACTTTCCCCTCACGCGTTTCCACTCCGCCTTCCCTATCCCAACTCCCCCCTCCCGCTACCCCCGCCCCTCGAACCGCCCTGTCGAGTTTCCCTTCTCCCTACCGAATACCGCTAACCTCACGCATTCCATACATTCAGTCCCGGTACATTCAGTTTTCAATCAGCTCGCGTGCCATCTATTGCAATTTTTTTATACAAATTTCATAATGTCAGAGCTCATCAGTATATATAGAAACCTTCGTGAGCGCGCTCACAACAACTTCCCAAAGTTTCTGCGCAATCGGATGAACGGTTTAGCAACGCATTTTCGTGACGCCATAGCTCAACATTATTATATAGAAACCATCGTAGGCATAAGTTTCATCCCAATCGGATGAACGGTTACCAACGCCTAATTTCATGATGCCAGAACTCATTGTTGTGTATAGAAACCATCGCAGGGATTCGCACATCAAATGCCCAAAATTTCATCGCAATCGGATGAACGGTTTAGCAATGCCCAATTTCATGATGCCAGAACTCACTATTGTATATAGAAACCGTCGCGGGCATGCTCACATCAAATCCCCAAAATTTTATCGTAATCGGGTAAACGGTTTAACAACGCATAGACATCTAATAAATATATATATATATATATAAATGTACTAGATGGTCCCGGCATGCGTTGCTATGCCATTTAATAAAGAAATTGTTTCTCCCTGAGTGTCCTTTCCCATTCGTCCCGTTCCCCTTCCGCCTCTCCTTCTTCTCCTGCGTCCTCTTCCCCTCTCGCGTTCCCACTCCGTCACCTCCACCCTCACTCTCCCCACTCCACTCCCCCCCCCCTTCCCCCGTCCCGCGAACTTCCCTCCCGAGTTCCCCTCCCCCCTCACACGTCCCCTTCCCCTCCCGCGTTCCCCCTCCACCTTCCCCGCCTTCCCTCTTCCCTTTCCCGCTCCCTCGTCCCGCCAACCCTCCTCTCGCGTTTCATATATTCAATCCCAGTACATTCAGTTTTTAAACAACCCGCGTGCCACCTTTTACATTTTTTCTTCAAATTTCCATTTTTCATGTATATTAAATTTGTTACCTAACATAGGTACCTATTTAAAATATATAAAATTCTTTATTGGATTCAATACATTAGGGGAGTACCTACCTACTTTAAATAAATTTATCAACTTAAAGATTTTCAAAAATAGAATTGTTTTGCAAAATGTCATTCTCAAACACGCAAACTGTCATACGTGCGATAATCATTAGGTTTTCTGAAATTATCCAATTTTCTGCGCAATTTTCTTAATTTTTCTCTCCGTACGAACCATCCTCGTACTTCAAGGAATATTCTAAAAAAAGAATTAGCGAAATCGGTTCAGCTGCTCTCGAGATTTGCGCTTAGGAACAAATTCAGCGATTCATTTTTATATATAAGATATACAAACAAAGAAGCAAACATATTTTCATTTTTATATTTACTCGTATATACACACAGTGGCCATAAATGTAAATATGTTATGAGATACTCCTGATGGATACGTTTATTGGTTAGAGTGTATTGTGCAATGATGCAAGAATGCAACGTCTTATCTGAAATTATTTCATTTTGACGATCGCCTTTGCGATTTTAAATAATTAGCTTGCATAATGCTTACTCCGTAGTTTGCGGAAATAATTTCCAAAACGCACGAGGCAGTGAAAACACAGAATTTTCCCATTTGGTTTCAGCGGAGACCGGAAGGCGGAACCCAATAACACATGTTTTGTTTTTTGACATATCATTTTTCCTGAGAAGAGGGAAGCGTGTCACACTACAGCAGTAAGTAATTAAAATTCTTGATAATGGATTATCTGCGGCCTGAATCTATGTAGACTGTACACTTACTTATTCAGAATATGTGCATGTCTTCCGCTCATTCTATTGTTATAATGTCTGCAACGCAATGATCTAGACTTCGGGCGATATACGAATATTAAAATGAAGTTTATCGAAGTCAATGATCATTGAATTTGAATTTATTAATAAGCGAAGAACCCGTTCTTAACTAAAAACATCAGTATTTATTTTATTTCGTATAAATTTTACATAACAATTTATTGGAATTCTCTCGTCGTGTATATGTTGTGTTATAACGTAATGACAAGAATAATAAATATAGAAAAAAATCGTGTGTGCAGTTCACACGTGGTAGAAGTGAAACCTTCAGAAAACTAAACTTCGAGAGAATGAGACGAATGCCGAGTATTAGGAGTAGGATATTGTACGGTTTATTTATTATAATATTGTCACGAAGTTTAAAACATCTTTAGTACCACTCCGACGCTGCGCTTTATGCAAAACCCTTTTCGTACATGTAGTTTGTTAGAAAGCTACTACTGTCGTGTAGGCCCACAGAGCCAATTTTAAACTGCTAGTAATTAATTGTTAGGTTAGATACTTTTTGGTGCGCTTATTAATTTAGATAATTTTCTAATTTGATTTTTATTGTTTTAAGGTTTGAAGATTAGTAATTCTAACACATTAAAAATTGTTTTAGTAAAAAAAAAAGTTCACAATATGGATATGAATAAATATAATTTAAAGATAGCATCAAGAAACGTTAAAATAATAATGGATTCCAAACCAAGCAAGACCACCGAAACGGGATATATCGCGGGAATGAGGATTGCAACCAAGCAACAAAGTTGGACGCCATTAGCTAGGCTATTTTGAAGTGAAACTTCTTTGGAAATGCGTCACTACAATTTAATATATGACGGGTCCTCGGTTCTAATATAATGCGGTAAATCCACAGGTCCACATGGGCGTTTTGTGGCGCAGCGGTATAGCGCAACGCAAATCTCACAGCCAGAGAAATCCAGCGGACGGAGGTTCGAATCCTACAAAATCCAAAAAAAAAAAACCTTTTTATTTTTGTAAATCAATATCCAAATTCAAACCACTTGATAATAAATGGGGAAAAGAAAAGAAAGCAACATCTAACGACTTTCTAATTTCATTACTACCGCGTGTGAATATCACTTTGATATTTTTTTTTAGACAACATTACGATACGGGAAGATTTTTTTTTCTTCATATTACTAAAGAGATTCTAAAGTGTTGAAAGATATAAAAGCGCGACAGGACTATAAATAAATGTACCTACTATTACATTTAAATAATCTATACGTTACGCACATCCATTCCCAGTATCTACTGCTTAATCCGTCATTGCGTATTGTATTGTATTGTTATTATTTACATAAATGTAAAGGGAAATCGAATCCGTAACATTTAGACTTATGTATGTACAATATGCAGATACATCAACGTGTTTACAGCGATGTTTTGATACCTACAGACCATTTCGCTAAGGATGAGATCGACTTGCCTAACTGCTACTGATCGGTCATCCGAGTTACGTTACTGGCAGTAAATGTCAATATTATCTGACGTAATAATTGCGTAAAAGCATCAATCGTTAAGCCTTATTCATATGTCTTCCACACCGCTAATAAAAATAAGTGTCTAGAAAGACATCCATTGTGTGCATTTTTATTGTTGGAAAAGCTTATCACAATAAACTCACAATGCTTTATTTGACACTAGTGGGTAGTAATAAAAAAGATAAGATAATTGATTTTTTCATTAGTTTAAGAACTTTATTCTCTTTTTTTAATTATTCTTATACAAGTGTCTATCAGCTTTCAACAAGGTGAATCATGTTAAACTTGTAAATAAACTCGAAAAAGTTGAAACAAGTGGAAATCTTCTTAGATGATTACCCTACAAGATTACATTTCACAGATAATAACCATCTTAATTTGGGAGGCGGGAAGGGGTACCACCGCCCCGGGAACCAACACCTCTGCTGTAGGTCACCCCAAGTGGTTCGCTACGTTTAGTGATTTAGCAAGGGTGCCCGGGTTCATGGGATGAGGTTTGTCTAGATCTTGGAGGTGGATGAGCAGGACACACTGAACCCCAGATTACTATTCACCCCTTACACCCTTTTCCTTCCCAGAACTCTTCTCTCCTTCCTTTCCCTCCACACAGCTTCCCCAAAGATGACATATGCCCTCAGGGAATTTATTTTCCTCAGTGCCTCCTGTGTGGAGCCCATGTAAAAAAAAATCTCCGGGGTACCTCAAGATTCCCATTTAGGGTCTCTGCTCTCTACTTTGTGTCTCAGTGAAATTTGCACTAAGCTCGTCAGATGATTGCGAAAAATTACAATATGTCAATGGAATTAATGAATACTGCTTAGAAAATCAATTATTTCTATACATAAAAAATATAATGCGGTAACGGTTTCAAATGAACGTTACGCAGTCATCCATACTTACCACATGAACCACGTTCCTCTTCAACTAGCAGAAAAAATCTTGGAATGCTCGTATTTCTTGACTCTAAATTATAATTTAAAATCATATCAAACATATCTTAGAAAAAGCTTACAAAAACTAATGGGCTTCATTCTACGCATCACAAAATAAACCTTTTACACTCGAACAAGTATATAAGGCATATGTAAGATCTCATCTCGAATTTGCATCTGTCATTTGCATAATCTTCGAAACCAAACTTACATATATTAACCGATTTGAAAATATTCAAACAAAATTTTAGGAACACCTGTCGCTTGGTTTTGTTTAGTTTATAAGATAAAAATTTTACGTAGTGTTTCTGTACAAAATTTAAATTTCTTATTGACTCCCGAGCCCTATTGGAAAGGCTGCAATTCGTTGCCCTGAAGAGGGTATAACCAGAGAAAACCAGAAATATGTCATATTTAATTTAGATTTTAGACGTATTGACTCTTTTCCACGAAGAATTATAAATGGATTTTGAAAGATTGTTCTTTTACCTAGCATTCCCATGTTTTGAATTTTGAGAAAAAATGTTTATTTTTAGATCATTGCACACTTGTGTGGTGTAGTATGTCGTGGCGCGCCAGAAGCACATCGGTTTCGTACATTTATTATGGTTAGAGACATATTTGTAGGTTGTGGCGTGTAGACAAGCGACGACGATGATTGGTTAATTTGTAGTCACGACACACCACACCACACAAGTGTGTTTCCGCCTTAAGGTTATACCTACCATAGATTTGTTAAATTTAAAAAAAGATTTTGTATTATACCACACCCATTTCAAATCATATAATCATGCAGTGAAATAAAACAATACATTATCTGGGTATCGCATGTTTTAGAATTTTAATTTTAGTTTAAATAAAATCATTAAAAAATATATACGTATATGTGTTTCTTGACGAAAATTGGTCCGTTTGTGTATTTATTTGTGCACTTACAAACTAATATATTTTAGATTTTTTTAACATTCTTATTTAACGTAGACATTATTGAAAAATGATAAATACTTATAATCAAAAAATAATTACAAAAATACATTATTTTAATAGTTTTGTCATCACGCCTTTCAGCATTTTTGGATGAAGGTATAAATTAAAGCAAATTTGGAATGAAATAAAATCGATATTGAGTTATAATTTTAAAAAGCTGGTACGGAGAATAATTAATCTTTCTCATTGTAACCGCCCTGCATGATCGTAAGAACAACTTTCTACGAAATTTGAATTTTCGGCCGCTGGCTAATTAAACGCTCTGAACGTAAAACCAGAACAAATACCTTATTTTTAAACAACATTTCAAATAGTAATACGCACAAAACTCCTTGTTGGGCACATTTTCCACTGCATCGTTTAAAATCAAATTAACTGTACAATGTACTTAATTCAAAATTATGATTTATGTTTTGTTTATTTATATTTTTGAATAATTTTTACTTACACTATTACAACTTTTAATAACTATTGTTTCGTAATCGGTAACATAACAATAAAAAATGTACACGGAACTTAACTGGTTTATATTATCTTCACTAATAAATGTACAATGATTTTATATACCATTGTATGTTTCCGAAATAAACTTAAATAAAAAAAATAAAAGTCAAAAAAACAAATAGGTTATTTGGACACACTATTTATCATGGCGCTACCTCGCTGTGGCGCAGCTCTGAGAATATTAGTAAACTTGAAAAATTACGACATCTATCCAATGACGTTATAAAAATACAAGACACGCATATATATTGATCGAACAAAAATATTGCCCGCTAATAAAAAGAATATGTATATGAAAGGGCAGCTAAAGTATGTCCACTGGAGGTAGTTCAGAGAAACAACGCGCTGTGTCCCGGTAACGTAATTTCAATTTATTATTTCTTCTAAGCATCTGTCGAGCATTTGAATAAGCATCTGTACCTTCAACCAAGCATATACCTCTACATATTATAAATTAAGTCCCCCGCGTCGTCTGTCTGTCTGTCTGTTCGCGATAAACTCGAAAACTACTTAAGGATTTTCGTGCGGCTTTCACCAATAGATAGAGTGTTTCGTGAGGAAGGTTTAGGTATATAATTTGTCCAGGATTTGTGTAAATTGGTTAAAACATAACGATAATTGATAGAAGTGTCGGAAAAAGTCAAGCCGCCTGGTAGCTTTCATCGAAAACGCTGCCTAATCCTTTTGGGATATAAAAAAACAATGCATGGTGGGATATTCCTCTTTTATAGATCTACAAAAAAGTTCGCTAAAAGATAGATTATATATCTATCTTTTACGGATAGCTCACTATACCCATTCTATCTTCTAAAAAAATGGTCACGTACATTGCGGTAACTGAAAAGTTATTTAGACGGATACAGTATTAATCCTTTAACTTAAATACGTTAGTTACCCCAAGCATTTCATGCACATTATTATAATCTTTCACACCATCTCTACGTATTATAATATTAATGTCCTCCGCGGCATCTGTCTGCTCTTCGCGATAAACTCAAAGACGGCGGTGGTTATAAAAGTTGGATAACCATCCAGTAGATGACGTTTTTTTTATTAGCCACAGCAACGCGTGGCCGGGTCAGGTAGTTTTGAATAAATAATAATTATTCATAAAATAGTTTTATACGTTCTTTATCTCTTGTGTATAAGTCTTATAAGTAATAGGCCTTTTACATGGATTTCATAACGACTTTGAAAAAATCGTGTGGATAGATTTTTTTACTAAGATTACGAAAATGTTTTAGAAATGTACATTTTTATTTTATTTTTAAGTTAATAAATCCATTATTTGGGCCCGTGACGTCACTGCATGAAAATGTCCCGTCTCCGAAAATGTTACTATTAATTTTGTAAAATTCCAAACTGCTTTATTTTTTTATATGGCAACAATTTGACATTTAACGTTCACTAGATTTATTGTTTGTTCTTTGCGAACTTATCATTTGGTTTGACTTTTTAACAGATGTTATGAAGTGAACCCCGTACAATTTACCATGTCTGTACGTGTTTTTGAGGTATAATGGTAGTGGTGCTGATTTTAACAAAATCAAATTTTAAAATATTATTATTATTATTATAATTTACAAGTACAAGTATATTACATTGGATTTAGTAATATAGACGTTGAACATTATAACGATTTATGATCAATAAGATGGATCAATGAAATAAATATTTATGAGATGTAATATTTTTGGGATGCCTCGTTATTCTCCCGTGCTCTTTTTTGTGGAAAACGTTCTTTTTTTAAAAATGATTTTCGGCTATGTAATTATCGTTTTTTCGCACCTATAAAAATATGCCCCGTCTTTCCGGTTTATAAAAAATGGTCTGATTTTTCGGATTGAAATTTCCAAAAATCGCCAGGGTTTCAAAAGTACGATTAAAAAAAATACAGAATGTCTTAGAATATTTGCCTGAAACAAGTGATGCAAGTGGCCAATTCCAATAAGTATATATAGTTCCAATTTTTGAAATGAAAAGTTCATTGAGCTTGATAATGTCACGTAATAAGCAGGAATATTTCACATTACTTTCTTACCCATGCACCAACAACCGAAATAAGTACGTTTAATTAACATTTTACAAAAAGTATCAATTGTTTGTTCAGCAACTTCGTTATCAATGACAATGCATTCCACCAAATTGGCACTCATGTACACACACATTTCTCTGAAATTGGCTAGCAGCCGGTCCTAGAAATGACGCAAATAGATCGAAAATTAAAAATAGATGTATTACAGTAAAAAAAAACGAGTGTGCTTCACACAACACGACTGAAGTAAAACTTCACTAACTTATGTACTTATTTATTAACTCTCAACTTCCGTTCGCCTCGCCCGACCGTTTGCCTCGCCCGATCACACTTTTCGTAACGCTCTCGTCACACATTCACTAGTTTACTCCCCAAATCAAGCGTGCATAAAGAAGTTTTACAAAAAAAAAATGTTTTAAGGGGTTGCTTTTTTTAGAGTGAAAATAGCGTTAAAAGTTAACTATTCAGCCTATCGACGGCGTAAGCTAATGGTTGCTTACTAGTGCATTTATCCAATATATTACACTTGTAGTAAAATACCAATAAATAACCTCGATAAATTCGAATATTTTTTTCTCATTTTTACTAATAAAATATAGATATAAGTATAAAATATTTATTTATTTATTTCAAAACATACGGCACAACATGTGCCATTGACATAATTATATTTATATATATTATAATACAATAACATAAGAAAGTGACATATAAATGTAAAGTTAAATATAAAAACAAAAGGTAAAAGAAAGGAGTTAAGGTAATGAGTAGTAAATAGAATTATGATGTATAAAATGAAAGTATAAAGTAAAAGTGTAAACTATAAAATATAAAGTATAATGTAAAAGTAAAAAGTTAAGATAAAAAGTTGAAAGGCAGGAAATAATATAAACTATAAGTTACCTTTGTAAATTATATAAATTACAAAAGTTATAAATATAAAAAAAGTATGACAAGTAAACAGTAAGAAATGCTCTTAGGAGCCAAATATTGAAGTTTAAAAAAATATATAATAAATAAAAGGAAGGTATTACGGAGTATACAAAGCGATGTGAAAAGTAGGTACCTATGATATGTTTCTAAGCCATAGGTATTAGAGTGCATACTGGTAGGACATAATATTATGGTTACATGATTATATTTATTATGATTACGTGGTAGTAGATACTAGCAGATAAATTTTGTCTAATGCATCTTTTGTATGAAGACAGACTTTTGGCATGATCGATATGAGCAAATTCATTACCTAAAGTGTGTAAACGATGTATTGTTGAATTTTGTTCTGCATTACTGAGAGTGTTGTTGCAATAATAAGGTGTTTTGAGTCGAGTATATATAAAATATAATGGAATAACTTAATGTGCGTATTTTTTCCTTTCCAATTCTTACAATTCAATATATTATAATTATGAAATCAATTAGAATCGGTAGGTAAAGCGGTTTTCTAAGACGATATGTTTTAAATAATAAATTAATTTATTACATACGGCTTATTATTTCCCACAGAATCAAATTGTATTTTTTAGAAATCTAAATTATGCTAATATTTGCACACCTTTCTCGAACAGTCGCTACGTTTGAAAGAGAGAAATGTTTCAAATTTGCTGCATTTTTAGTTGCGCACATGATGTCGGTTGTTGCGTTACGAGTGTATTAGTTCGTGCTGAAAGCGATATTCATTGCGGACAAATGATTGAGCATTTCGTTACCTGCTCTTTATTCTAAAAAATGGTGTGATCCTCAATGCTGACTTAACCGTGAAATAAAATTCGCTTTTTCGAATAGTTACGTGAAGATCTGCTTCGGTAGAATTTAAATACAAAATATTGATAGACTGTTGAAGTTTATATACATAAGTATGTTTACTATTTTGTTACTCGGCTTTGCCGTGGAGAAGATTTCAACAATTATTATAGAAAATAAAATCTAAATTCAGCGCAACAGTCCCAACCGATTGTCTGGAGCTGGTTCCATGACAACTCAGAATCGTGAAATTTCAACACTCGAGTCCTAAAAGTCATGAAAATAAAAATTGAATAGTCGCGTCGCCCGACCGTTCGCCTCGCTCGATCACACTTTTCGTAACGCTCTCGTCACGCATCGTTAGCTTACTCCTCAAGTCAAGCGTGCGTAAAGAAGTTTTACTTCAATAAATTTTAGTGACGCATTTCCGTTTCATCAGAATTTCAAATCACTAACTGGTCTAAAGAAGTTTCACTTCAATAAATATTATTTCGTACTCCAAAAAAGCCAAGAATTAACTACTAGTACCGAATAAGAGTAGAAAATTAATTATTTTGATATGGGAAAACACATAGAATGGAAACTTTCATCCGTTTCATAGAGAAAATAGGAATGGACTTGCACTCTACATAATTACTAGGTACTTCATCGCCACGCCTTTAAGTATGGTAAAATCCCCGCACATTCAGATAAATGACATTGTGTCTAGTAACACGTACGACTGCATCATAGTACAAGTGCAGTGGCGTAATGTTACCCCGGGTGCCAAATCAATTCTTTATTAATTTGGCAAAGGTATAGTTTAATAAATGTTTATCGTCACCAATCAGTGTCCAAATTAAAACCCAGTCTAATAGAATATTTATAATAGAGCTATAATAATATTAAATGTGCACTTTTTACTTTTATATGAATTAAGCAATGTTCTGCAAAACACGCACCTATATTATAATTATCTACTTATATTTTGTACTCTCGTTTTTTATATTATAAACTTATCGAACTCATTTGTACTTTCCATAAAAATGTATCTATCCACTTCACATGTTTTATAAACTATACATGTTTCTACACCTTACCAGTAGGTACATTCTAATTTTTTTAATATCAGGTTTGTACCTAATACACATAAATAACTGTTGTATGCATATATGTATTTACTTGCTTTTATGTGTCATGCGGTTATTATGTTATTATTATTTCTTCCTATTACGTACTCAAAATATAATTTTTTTAAGTGAAACTTCTATAGCCCCGCAATGATTTGGATTTCGGATGAAGCTGAAATGACATCCGCGACGCATCAACTGCGCTCATTGACTGCTTTGATTATGATGTCACTTTTAAAGGCTCCTGTTGGTTGAGATATGAAACGGAAATTGCGCTAGTCTGCGCTCATTGGTAGCTTTGATTATGACCTGACTTTTCAAGGTTGAGATTTTTTTGGTAAAGTTTTGCTTCAACCGCAGGAAAACTGCAATCGATTTTTTTTTATGTGTGTGTTGCTAAATCTTACGAGAAAACATACTTTTATTTTTTGGAAAGCGTATTTGAACCTACTATACATAAATAAATAACTACTAACATACGTTGGGAAGCTCACATCGGTGACACAGTAAAAAAACTTCGTAAACTCTGCCATATTTTCTGCTCCCTTAGGTCTATCTTATATTTACAGACTCTAAGAAGCGTTTACTTTGCCCTTTTCCAATCCATAGCAACATACGGTGTAGTGGGATGGGGTGGTTGTGCTGAATCCATTATTAGACCAATTATTATTTTAGTTCAAAAACTAATTCTGAGAATTATATTTAAATGTCAACCTACCCATCCCTCAGATGAACTCTTTGCGAAAATCAGGGTCTTAGATATTCGACAGCTATTTACTAAAACAAGCATTTGTTATATACGAAAAAATAATCTACTAATCGCTCCACAACATCAAGCACACACCCGCTTTTCATCAAACCTGGGTTGCGTGGTCCCAAAAACTAACACCTCATTCGCTCAACGACAATTCTGGTTCATCGCTCCTAAAATATATAATGCTCTGAGTACTGACATTAAGTCAAGTAATTCTAATTCTCTTTTTATAACACGTGTACAACATTGGATTTTTGAGGGGGGACGAACGTACTTTAAAGAATTCATGAGTTCTTAACACTACATTTTATTGATTAATTTTTGCATTTCAAAATTTTAATTTCCATTTTTATATCTATTTTTCTTTAAAATGTTGTTATTTTTTTTTTCTCTTAGTTTTTCACTAAATTTTATTTATGTTTTAATTTTGATTTATATACTTAGGGAACGTACCCATACTACGTGTCTAATTTTTTGGAATTTTTGACCCCCCCCCCCCCCGGTGACCAAAAACCTAAGTAACCCGCTGCTCATTTGTACCAATCGTGACATTTTGAAGATACCCCCCCCCCCGAACAGGTCACGTAGTATGGGTGCGTTCCCTTATATGTTTTAATTTATATAGAACCCTTTTTTTTTTTGGAATGTTTAATCATCTGTTTTAATTAAATCGTATTTAAAATATTAAATGTACGACTACCACAACACGGGCATTAGCCTAGTGTGGTAGCCAAAAAAAACAAATATCTGTAACTAATAAAAAAATTTATGAAATAAAAAAAAAAAAATAAAAAAAAACAAAACTGTGTTGTGTGAATATGCGTAATTAGTTGATATTATAAAATATAACATATTATGTCATATGCTTATTATGTTATAGTAATTTCTGCATATTAATTACTTATAAAAATAACTTTATTACCTATATATATATTTCTATACATTTCGAGTATGCGTATTCTTATAAATTCTTTTTTTTATAACCGGTTTATTCTTACCATACTTGAATAACTATTGTATGCATATCCTGTGCATGTGCGAATATGAATTTACTTCTTGCTTTTATCATCATACGGTTTTATCATCATACGGTTTTATCATCATACGGTTTTATCATCATACAGTTTTATCATCATACAGTTATTACGTTATTGCTACTACTGCCTATTATATACTTATAATCTTAACATTTTTTTTCATCTAAATAAATAAATAAAATTTCTCGAGGTTGATTTTTGATTATCTTACATATGATTTTACGCAGATGGGATTTGAAAGTTACTTGTGTTTGCTAAAAGTACCAGATTTATTTATATTACCCATTTCTAATTTTTAATATGTAATAAATAATTCTATGTTTTCAATTTGGAAGGCGGGTACGGGTACCGACGCCCAGGAAACCATTTATTGGATAACCAACACCTCTGCCATAGGTCACCCCAAGAGGTTCGCTGCGTTTGGTGACTTAGCAGGGGTGCCTGGGTTCATGGGGTGAGGTTTGTCCGAGTCTTGGCGGCGGATACGTCTGCCCACCGCAGACCCACTGCATGGCAGGCCGGATCGGAAGAGAATGGTTGAGACAGCTCCTTTGACTCTTCCAGCCAAACTCTCGCTTGCACCGCAGTGGGAGGGATGGATTCACACGTCCGTCACTCCTGGACACACTGACCCCCTGATTCCAACCCATCCCAAATACCCTTTCCTTCCTGGAACTTCCTCCCGTTCCTTTCCTAAAAAGACCCTCCACACAGCATCCCCAATGATGACATAGGCCCTGAGGGGAATTATTTTCCTCAGGGCCTCCTGTGTGGAACTAATGTAAAAAAAAAAAAAAAAATATATATATATATATATATTTGATGTCCTGTTCCTACGTCACTGAATAGTATGTACTCAATTGCAACCTGCAACTTGCATCGTATGCCGGTGTTCAATGGTGGTTGGCAGTGACTTTTATTTGTTTCTAGAACATAATAATTATAATTATTAAATAATTTGTAATGCGCCGCTTTTTCTGACAAATCACTTCAAAGCTCTTTACCATTTATTATGATTCCTTAAGCTCTGTCTAATTTTATTATTTACACGCAGATATAGAAAATGTACTTTCCTGGCAGATCACTTCTGATAAACACACTTTTATTTGAAAGTTTATTCTTGGAGAAGATACGACTTTTCATTAAGAGGACACTATATTTAAAACGTAAACATTGAATGATTTTACATTTGTTTCTCTATAATTGTTATACCATTATAACAATTATGCAAAGATTAGTGGCAAAAGTGGACTTAATATTTATTTTGAAAGACTGGAGAATTAAGAACTCTTTAGAACTGGGGAATTTTTATGATATGTTCTTAAAAAATTTACATGTTCTCAATTTTTTTTAGGGTTTAACTTAGAGATTGTTGGTGTCATTTAAGGAATTTTCCACATAAGGTACATGAAAAAAATTGAGATGGTTGTACCTCCACACCAATGTTACCTTTTTACCTCTTACATTCATCACTGTACATAAATTATACATTTCTGTTCAGCTTGCTTTTTTGAGCATTCAAGATCAACACGCAGACGCACATTTACTATATCTTATCTTCCACCCCACTTGATAACTTTAGCGTCTAATTTTAGATTATACATGTCACTTGGCACTACAACCGCTGAGACAGATGTGAATATTTGGCGACCACAAAAGCGTTTCATCGATAACCCTTTTTTAAAACACTGCTAAAAAAAAGTTATGTTAACATTGCTGGGGTGTACTAATATTCAATTATTTCAAGAAAGGTCACGAAAAGTCACGAAGGCAAAACCCTAAATATTTATATATATATAATATATATATTTGTATAACAATTTTCTCAGTTTACCCGCGTAACGTAGTCCTTAAAAGGACTTTTTAACTCCTGACGTTTCGGACAGATCACACTGTCCATCTTCAGAGGCCTTATGTCTTGAGTTTTTGTCTCAAACTGATAGCTTTCGCATGTCTGTTCGGTCCAAAAGCTAAAGCTTAAGTGAGTGCAAGTCACAGGTTGCAGGTGATTGATGGTGGAGGGGGTGGGAGCTATGTGGATGATACCTTCATTATTTGGCAACACGGAATTGAAGAATTAAATAACTTTCTTATTCATTTGAATAGTATCCATGAAGATATTAAATTTACCATGGAAATCGAAGAAAATGATTGTCTCCCATTTCTCGATATTTTAGTTAAAAAGAAAAAGAACGGCAGCCTTGGCCATACCGTATATCGTAAACCGACACATACAAATAGATACTTAAACGCCAACTCAAATCATAACCCATCTCAGTTGTCATCAGTTATAAATACCGAAAGCTACCAGTTTGAGACAAAAACTCAAGACATAAGGCCTCTGAAGATGCACAGTGTGATCTGTCCGAAACGTCAGGAGTTAAAAAGTCCTTTTAAGGACTACGTTACGCGGGTAAACCGAGAAAATTGTTCTACATCTTACACCCGTGAAAACCTTAATCATAACATATATATATATAAATATTTAGGGGTTCTCCAGCAAGGTTAACATAACTTTATATATATATATAAAGTTATGTTAATGTTTATATTCAATTATTTCAAGAAAGGCCACGAAGGCAAAACCCTAAATATTTATATATATGGAACACAATAGATGTCTTCTATGATTGCTTTAAAAAAAATTTTATGCTGCCATACACCTTTAACACTACATCGCCACATACTTATCCACACACATTTATTTGTACACTATGATAACTCTAAACCGATGAAATTTGCATAATATTATGGTCGCATTGAAATACTGTAACGACGGTCAGTTGGCAATCCAAAATCATCATAAATTTCTCCAAAGAAATTTAGGAATAATTTAACTATCAATTAATAAGACTTTGTATAAGTAGCTAGTCACAATATTTCAAAAGAATGTGAAAATAGTTACAAATGTAATAAAACCTGTTTCTTCTATTTATGTTCTAATTTACAAAAAATAACGCATGTGTACAAAGCACCACATTAATGCCGCCAGTGATTGGGCGTAAGTGGGTTTATCAGTGTTCATGTATAACTTAAGTGACAGTGAAAGGAGTTAAGGCCCTTGGTCGTTTTTTTATGATTGTCGATGAGAACTTTCCAGGCGTTTGTCTTTCGCAATGAGTAAAGGGCACTCGCACTGTCAAAACAGTAAATTTTACATACTCGAAAGTTCTATAGGTCCAATCAAAGCCATCTCAACAGTGATTAATTAGTCAATAATATTAATGATACGGGTACGTACATTTAAATAACACACGCCTGGTTTGCACTAAGAAGCACCAAAAAGGAACCATTTATTAGATTACCAACACCTCTGCCATAGGTCACCTCAAGTGGTGATTTAGCATGGGTGCCCGGATTCATGGGTGAGGTTTGTCTAGGTCTTGGCGGCAAATGATTTTGTCCACCTGCTGCGTGGCGTGCCGACTCGGGAGAGACTGGTTGAGGGAGACCTAACCTAAAGGTCTTAAGCTGTACTCTGTCGACCCATCGACTACCGCAGTGAGAGGGATGGAATCATACGTCCGTCACTCCTGGACACATTGACCCCAGGTTGTTACCCGCCCCTCATACCTTTTTCATTCCCAGAACTTCTTCCCGTTTCTTTCCCTAAAAAGACCCTCTCCACAGTTATCCCCAAAGATGACGTAGGTAGACCCGAAATATACTACTAAGAGTTTTCTAAGACAGAAATGTGTGACAGAATATCACCCTATGGGAGAAAGTGGCATCGTGGTAAGTTACTTTTAGGGAAGCGGTTATGGGTACCACCGCCCCAGGAACTTTTTGTTTTATGACCAACACCTCTGCTATACATCACTCCAAGTGGTTCGCTACTTTTGGTGACTTAGAAGGAGTTTCCGTGTTCATCGGTGGGGTGTGTTAATGGCTTGGTGGCGGGTGCGCCTGCCCACCAGATACATGGCGGGCCGGAACCCCTCTCAGATTCCCTATGACCTCTCCTGCTTGTCTTTCTCGACCCATCGTCTTGCACCGCAGCGGGCGAGATGGATTCGTACTTCCGTTATTCCTGGACACACTGACCCCCTAGATTTTTATCACCACCAACCTTCATATCTTTTTTCTTCCCAGAAATCCTTCTCCTTCCTTTCCTTAAGAATATCCATCCCCAAATATGTATTACCCCTCGTAGGCCCCCTGTGTGAGGTTAATGTTAAAAAGTATTCATTTACTAATAGGGTTAAAGAAACGAATAGTTTTAAACTTTCGGGTGAACTTTCACAATCAAATTAAGGTTAAAAGATAATTTTACTGTTTACAGGAAAATGTTTGCAAAAATGTTAAAAATTAACAGAAATCTGTCGAAATTTTGTCACATAAAAATATTCGCAAATCGATTAGTTTTTACAACAATACATTTTACAAGTTGAATTAAAAAATACGCTGAGAAACATAATTAATCAAAGAAAATATTTTCTAATTATAATTTGAGATTTTACTCATAAAGTTTAAAAAAATTAAATGAAAATATTTTCCATAATTATTAGCGCCATCTCTGCCCGAGCCGCAACAATAAGGCCACTTTTTGAGTGATCGTGGATTTGCTGCAAAACTGTAACAGCGGTGCATTACTTTATTTCCGCATTAACGCCTCGGCTGCAGACAACTGTAACATTTACGGCATTTTCTGCTCAGGTCGTATTTCATAGAATGGAAAGTATCTCAGAAATGAACCAACACTTTTGTAAACTAGTCTAGGTTATAACAAACATGTGTTAATTTTCATTGTATTTATTTATTATGGGGATATTACTGAGGTAGACACGTAAAACACAAATATGTATAAGTTGGTTTCATGCCAACTCAGAATGAAACCAACTCAGAAACACCTCAGAAAGGTCATTAAAAGCTATGAAAAAATAATTTTAAATTAGCCGGTAACCCTAACCTAACTTAACCTATTTAACCATTTTTTTTATCATCACTCTTAATGACCTTTCATTCTGAGTTGTCCGGTCACCGTATAAGTTAATATGCTAATTTATGTATATTTGCTTACGCACCAGCTTTGCCACCGAAAAATGTTGTCCATTTTGCACTAAGAAGATTATACTGTCATTTTAATTTTTTTGAATTTGAAAAAAATAAATTATATTAGTTATTCATACTTTTTAGTTCACAACTAACTAACTAACCATCACGCCGTTTCCCCGCAGGGGTAGGCAGAGAGGACGGACCGCCAAACAACTCGGTCTTGGCACACACTCTTTGCCTCACTCACATTCATACATCGTCTCATACATACTCTTCTATTATTCTGACTTTTGACATGGCCCGTCTCAAGTATCTGATTTACTTGATCGTGCCATGTCTTCCTCGGGCGTCCCCGACTTCTTCTACCATTCACATTTGCATCATATATTCTTTTAACACTACTTTCTTCGTTCATTCGCTCTACGTGCCCAAACCATCTGAGGGTCCCTTTCTTAATTTTGCTCATTATACTTACATCATCAGCCTTACATTCTTTGCGGATATCCACATTTCTAACACGATCATACATGGTTTTACCACATATACATCTCAGGGATCTCATTTCAACAGCATTCAGTTTACTTTCATCCTTCCTCTGCCAGTTCCATGCCTCACTGCCATACATCAGGGTAGGTACCAGGTTAGTTCACAAATTACCAATTATAATTTACGAAACATAAAATTTTATTTTTCTTAATCCTCACAATCTATTTTGAATATATTAATTGGTTTAGATTTTATGGTTTCCGGCAGCTCATTATAATATAACCAACAACTAATTAATCATGACGTCTCTTTCCGTAGGGACAAACAGAGAGGAGGGTTAGCCAAACAACTCGGTCTTGGCAAACTTTGCCTCATTCACATTCACACATCATCTCATGCATACTCTTTTATTATTCTGACTCTTGACTTGGCCCGACTCCAGTATCTGATTACATCTGCCATGTCTTCTATGAGTCACCACGACTTGTTCACATTTGCGTCATATATTTTCATTACACTCCTTTCATTTGAGGGTGCCTTTCTTATTCTTAATCATTACGCTTACATCAACAAAAATTAAATGTGTCCTAAAAAGTGAAGCTAATGGAGTGCTGGTACCTATAAATGGTAGTGAGGCATGGAACTGGTAGAGGAAGCATGAAAATAGACTGAGTGATAAACCAAGTATAATCGTGTGAGAAATGTGGAGATCCGCAAAGAATGCAAGGCTCATTATAAAATTTTATCCATGTTTTCTGTAAACAGTTTTGCGTATTGACTTTATCCTTTTTTATACTTGGCCGGATTTCATTTCACGTACTTGTATTATATTTATATTTGAAAAGTATTTACAAAATTTTAAAAGTATTGCATATAACTGTTTAAATTACCATTAATAAAAATGGTGTAAAAATGTGTTTAACTTACTTAAATTTAACTTTCTGCCAGAGCGCAAGCGATTATCCCACGGAGGCGAGATGGCGGCCACTTCCGTTCAAATCGAAAAAAACAACCCTTTCTACACAATGTTTTTTTAAATATGTTTTGGAAAAACCCCCAAAACCAAAAAAAACGAAACCATTCCATTTCATCTTTCAAACCCTGGCGGGAATCTTTTCATACTTTCAGGAAAGCCCTAAAATATTTTTATTTATTTTTATTTTATTTTTACTTTTTTACAATTTTTTAGAAAAGAATATGTTACTGGGGTATACCGTTCTAAAGTCATAATGCATATGGTTATGTATTTGAATTATAATTAAGTACATAATATGTTAAAATATTGTGAGAGGAAAATTATAAAGTATAAGAAATAATATGTAGAAGAAATCACAAAACAAGCATTAATTTTGACGGCCTCCGTAGTCCAGTGGGTAAGACTCTTGACTCACAATCCGGAGGTCGCGGGTTCGAACCCGGCATGCGCAAATAAATTTTATTTGATTATTTTGTGTTATTTCACAATTAATTCGTTTAAAATAATATATAGTATATTTGCGGCATGTTCCAGAGTGGAAGATACTATCAGTATCGCCCTGGAGTAAGACCACCATTCAGAATTGAAACGTTGCTTGAAAATGGCTTTAGCCGTGTTTAGTGACCAGATCTGAATAGCCAGTTACTTCCCAACCTTCCTCTTCCCCACCTCCTTCCCCTCCCCACTACCTTCAGCCTCACAACATACCCCAATCGGGGATGCCATAGTCTCACTGGCTCCAGACGGGAGCAGTTGAGATTCTTGTGCGGTATTCACTGTAAAAAAAAAAAAAAATTAATCTTTAATTATTATAACTTGATGCTTCTTTTGAAGTCGGTTATTTTTTATAATTTTTATTGCAAGAGGGAGTATATCAAATAATTTTATGGAGAAATATTGCATATTTGGATTTCCAAAGGCAAATTTGTAATATTTTGTTGACTTCTTTATCGAACGCCACACAACTCCGTTCAAGCATTCTTCTGTTATTTAGTTTTGTTCAATTACACCCTGATCATCCTTACATTCTTTTCGGATATCCTAATTCGTAATATGCCAAACATGGTTTATCAATGTAAACGTCGAAAGAATCCAAGTACATCTGCATTTAGTCTGCATTCTCCCTTCTCTGACAGTTCCATTTATCAACGTAACAAAAATTTGTTATCAGAACTCATGCTAACCTCATTTCCTTAACCACTCGAACCCATAAGCTTGTTTTAACGATAATATAACATTACCAGACATATATACGACGTATTAGGCGTACCTGATAAATACTTTCTGTTAACGTTATGTATTGTTCTTTTAATAACCTTCAAAGATATGTGTCAACATGAAACGATTTATCTCAAATCACAAATGATTTATTTCTGACCATAATAATTGACGGTATTTCCAATTAAATAATATCATCATTTTGCTACACCCATTTCCGTTTTACATTAATAAATTGAAATTAAAATTATTATTGATGATATGTTAAAATGAGTTCACCCAATAAACTCTGAACATTTCGATTGGTTTTATATTACATAGTTAAGTAATTTGGTCAATTGATCATTCTTGATAAAAACGTAGAAAGTATGTAGGTATGCGTTGCTTTGACAAATTCGAAGTAATTTATTTTGAATTTTTTAGAAGGTGTAAATTGTATTATAAATTGTATTGTACAAGACATGAGCGCGGTGTATATTCGTATTGTCGTATAATATAAAATGTACTGAAAACATGTTTTAAAATCAGTAAAGATAATGTCATGTTTGCACATAATTGTTTACATATTAGTTACAGCGCATAAATAAATAATAAAAAAACAACATATTGTGAATCTTGTTGTAATTCCTCCAACTTGTTATCAAATACTTGGTTTACACTTTTTGACTTTTCAATGCTACTAACTTTATTATCTACTTATCTCATACACTGTAAATCTGAATATATTATATGTTATCAGGTTAATTCGGCAAATCCGAATATACTTTATGCTACCAGGTTCTTTTTCTATTTTTTTGTTATGTAATTATGTATGTATAATATGAACTAAACCTGTAAATTTGTCTGTCCTGGTACGGGAAACTTTCCTAGTTGGACAGGCAAAGCTTCCTAATATGTGTTTTGTACTTTCTTTTGTATGTATCTATAGTAAATAGTAAATAAATTAATTAATCTCATCGACTTTGATGTATTCATTCTTACGATATTCAGGATATTTTATCATTAAAGAAAACATTAACGACCCTCAACCGAAAAAACATGAAAAAAATAGATAAAGATTCGGTCGCATCTAAACCAAATCTTTTTTTTTTGTTTCACGTATACAATATCGTAAGACGTAAGTAGATAATAACGAGTAGAACTATGAATGAAATGCTTTGAAATATTTCATTTTCCCAATAGAAAGCTGTTGGTGTTCGGATCCGGCTTGCTACAGGGCGTGATTTGTCTTGTAATCCTTCAGATTTCAGATGCTCCGATATCCGCTAGCTAATCTTGGACATAATAACAAATTAAGCGGCGATTTGCTAATAGCTCTAATAGTGCTTACCACATTTTTTCATTCAAGAAACTACTGCTAAATCTCTCGTATCATTTCTACGATGGTGAAATATGTTAAGTTTTTTAAAATACGTGTTAACTCATTTTTGGTGTAGTACGATGAGTCCACAATTGTGAGCTGCATGATATTAGTGAAGTGAAAACTTCTTTAGCACCGTTTGTGATTTCAAACTCGAAGAAACGGAAAAGAGCGATACTAAAAAGAGACAATCACAAACATCTATAGGATTTAGCCTGCGAGAGAATGAGATAGACTAATCGGTGTCCACTTTGTGCGGTGCTTCGTAACCTATCGGCCTCCTCTTTGTGGGTTGGAATAAAATGTAAAATAATTTTTAAACTTGGTAACAATCTTACTAATAATATAAACGCGAAAGTTTGTATGGATATACGTGTGTTTGTTACTCTTTCACGCAAAAACTACTGAATGGATTTTATTGAAACTTTACAATAATATAGCTCATACATCATAATAACATATGGGCTATAATTTATAAAGCTAGCTAGGAAGGGGGCGCGGGAAGGGAACGGGGACGCACGGGAAAGGTGATTCAGGCAGAAACAATGTATTTCTTTAAATACGGCATTGCAACGCATGCCGGGAACCAGCTGGTATTATAATAAATAAACCTCTCAATTATCCTATTCCCGATACTCTGCATTCGTCTCATTTTTTCGATGGTTAGTTCTAAGAAGGTTTCATTTATACCGCGTGTGAACTGCACACATGGTTATTTTTTAAAATTAAAATTGTCTATTCACGACATGTGTAAAAATGCATAATTAATATTCATAAAACACCGCAGTTACTTCATAAAAAACATGTATTTATTTATTTCTGATGATGTGATAACAATACAAAACTTTCTTCAGCATTATTCGCAAGTAATTTTCTTGAAGCGAAAATATTTTCAAGTCTCAAGACCATTGTTGCTATTTTTTTAGATGGAGGTTCATGCTGTATTTATCGAGTGGGTGGGCTTTATTTCCTTTAACTCTACAACTTGAATAAAAGCCCATCGGCACGACTGTTGGCGCAAAAAAGTAGTACATGTACCTTCGGGCAAATCATTTTGTAGAACGCACGTTTGAATGTTAGTAAGCTTGCGTCAAACGGCCATTTTGACGGCCGGCGTAGTCGATGGGTAAAGCTCTTGCCTTGCAATCCGAAGGTCGCGGGATCGAATCCCGGCGGGGGCAAATAAATTGTATTTGATTAGTTTGTGTTATTTGACAATCAATTCACTTATAATAATGTATATTATATATATATATATATATATATATATATATATATATATATATATATATATATATATATATATATATATATATATATATATATATATATATATATATATATATACATCCCGCTATCATTGCTGCGTCTTCTAATGGTCCACTTTCATTCAATCCTGCGTCCGACCGTCATTCTGCGTCCGGTATACGGACGCAGGATTGAACACATGTAATTTCAAGTTTTCCCCACTCCTGTACCCTCATACAGTCCAAAAACGAAAATAAGCCAGACGCGGTATTGGTACCCAAATCAACTGAAATATGCTATTTTAGTTCAGTGCTTTGTCACCGAGCGGCGAGCCGCGGCGCTGCAGTAGACGAGCGTATATTTTTAGCAAAATATACGTTACATTGACTCGCGTATCGCAGCTCCTACATTTGGCAACGTCGCTTTTCAATAGCGTTTCTTCTGATACAGATCAATCATGGTAAAAGTATCACACATTGCAATTAAGATAAGAAAAAACAAGATTTCATTTAAATCCAGCCTGTCATTATGTTATTATTGTACAGCAAATATCTCGGCGACTTTATTTTTTTATATGACTATTTTTAAACAAACGTTAGTTATTTTCTTATCCACGATTATAAATTCCTATAATGCGTTATCGTGTGCCACGCCACTCTTTTATTATTAAACAAGATAAAATCAATGCGCTTAATATAATAGTAATTTGAAAACTTACTTAGGGAACGTACCCATACTACGTGACCTCTTCGGGGGGGGGGGGGATCTTCAAAATGTCACGCTTGGTACAAATGAGCGGCGGTTTACTTAGGATTTTGGTCACCGGGGGGGGGGGGGGGGGTTAAAAATTGCAAAAAAAATGGTCACGTAGTATGGGTACGTTCCCTTACTACAAATAACTAAAATAAATATAATTTTTTTTGTTCATATGATGCATGTCATTTTATTTGAGTACACATTTTAAGCTTTCGCTTTTCTTTTTTCCCCCTTTTCCTTTTAATATGTCATACTTATGTCTGATAATGTTATATTATCGTGAAAACAAGCTTTTGGGTCCGTGTGGTAAGGAGGATTTAGCATATAGTTTTGTTAAAAGGTTCGAAAAAGACCCTTAAATTGTTTCTCCCGTGAACGAAAATGCTTAGTTAATTCGAAAAGTTATCTAGCGTCCTTCATGATAGACTTGATAAGAATTTATGTTATTCTTATTTAATTTATATTTCATTAAAAAATCAATATTTATAGATATTAAAAAAAAATCTTTATATGCAGTTCACACGGTAGTAGTGAAACCTTCAGAAAACTTAACTTCCAGAGAAAGAGAATGAGACGAAATCCTATAGATATAGGTATGTGTTCCGTCTCTTTTTTTTATACATGAGCTCCACACAGGAGGCCCTGATGAAAATAATTTCCTTCAGGGCCTATTTCATCTTTGAAGTGTCGCTCATAGAGTTTCGTTTCATAGAATTTCAAATCACAACGGTGCTAAATAGCGATGAGGACCAATGGACAAGTACATGACACGAGTTGAGAAATAATATTAAACACTTACACAATATAAAATAAATAGAGATTCTTACATAAAAAAAAACACCCTTCACACACATACTTGACGAAAGCGGTGTTCCATCCGAATTGCACATTGATCATAAAAAGATAAAGCCGAAAATCAGTTTTGCTACAAGTTTCTTAACCTAGTAGTCGAGAGCAAAACCACCTCCGGTGTAAGACCACCATTCAGAATTGAAAAGTTGCTTGAAATGGCTTTAGCCGTATTTGGTGACTAGATCTGAATAGCCAGGTATTTCCCTGCCTTCCCCTTCCCCATCTCCTTCCCTTCCCCACTTATCTTCAGCCTCACAACATACCGCAATTGAGGATGCCATAGTCTCGCTGGCTGGTTATTGGGAGCAGTTAGAATTCTTGTGCGGTATTCGTGTAAACAAAAATCTGCTTTTAATATAATTTTTGTACGTCGTTCTATGTTATAAGCTCAACTTCAACCCATTAACCCGGGCACCCCTGCTAAGTCACCAAACATAGCGAACCACTTGGGATGACCTATGGCAGAGGTGTTTGTTATCCTACAAATGGTTCCCGGGACGGCGGTACCCACACTTGCCTCCCAAATTAAATTAATTATAATTTTGTTATAAGATTCGCAAAAGACATAATATTTCTACTGATAATTTTGTTGTAGTAATAATTACCAAATCTGCCAAAGCTGTAAGTAATTCGAAAACAATGACTTTCTTCTTACTCACAATTCCATTGTTGATGTGATGATTCACGTGATGCTGCATTCCGGGTTATTTCTAATGATAAGAACGAAATTGTGTTAACTAGAAGTACTATTTTTACAAGTTCTCATACTAAACCGAAAAGGTTCAGGTGCACTTCAGAGACTAATAGAGAAAAACTACTATGAATTGGCTATTGGCGATTTTAACCAACTGAAAAATATTGGTACATTTTTTTTAACGTGAAGTGCGTAATCATAGGGTAAAAGCCCCGGTTCCATTTAGTTTAGACGTGCATCAAAATCTAGAGACAGGAACTAACGACCTCGGTGATCGAGGGCTAAAGCTTTCTATTAGCAATCTGGAGGTCATGCGTTCACATGCCGACGTGCGCTAGTAACATTTTATTTGATTAATACAAAATTTATTATTTAAATAGTTAAGTTTAAGTAGTTATACTTGTGGCTCCTTCTAGAGAAGATGATAATTTCAGTTTCGTCCTGGTGCAAGACCACCATTCAACCATCTGGAGCCAGTGAGTCTACGGCATCCCCAATTGGGGTATCTTGCGGGATTGAAGGTAGTGGGGACGAGAAGGAGATGGGAAAGAAGAGGGTGTGGAAAAACCTGGTTATATAAATCTTGTCACCAATCACGGTTAAAGCCATTTCAAGCAACGTTTCAATTCTGAATACACCGGGGGGCGTATTTCCAAAACCTATACCGGTTCAGTCGCGGTAGCGACAATTTACATTTTAAATGTACCTCTATATTGGTTATTTTTTATCACATTGCGAAAACAAAAATTGTTCTAAAATCTAGATAAAATAATCTTTCTGATGTGTATATTAGAAATTAATAATTTTATTTCTAAATATTTAAATTTTAATATTATTCCCATATATTGTAAATACACCTTTATATTGATAATTTTTTATCACTTTGCAAAAACAAAAATTGTTCTAAAATCTAGATAGAATTATCTTTCCAATGTGTAAATAAGCAATTAATAATTTTATTTCTTAATATTTAAATTTTGATATTGAAAATGTAAAGCGACTGAACCGGTATAGGTTTTGGAAACGCCACCGCGGGTCTTACAGCGGGGATTTATATTCTATTTTCTTTAAAAAAAAAAAAGAAAGACAAACATTCCCGGGCTACGAATAACCCATCAATGTTTGAAAATCTCCTACTACCACCACACGTAGCAGAAATTGTTGCTTGTGTCGTGATGGAGGACTTAGCCAGCCGAGGAATTGAACATGCGTCGCCCGGGTGGGACCCGAACGCGATGCCCACTCATCCACTGACTGATTAATTTTGAATGGTGATCGTACACCTGGGCAATACTGAGAGCATTTTACACTCTGAAACGTGCCGCAAATATACCTTATTTTATTTTAAATGATAAAATTGTGAAATAATACAGATTAATCAAATAAAAAAACTAGCTAATGCAAAGATATTGAAATATAATTTGTAGATGTGCTATCTGCTGTTTTTACTATGTGGGTCTGCGCTTCCGGGTGTCGCCGATATTGTTTACCAATTAACAAATAAACTAAAAGAACAAATAATTAACGAATAAACTAAACGAACGTTAAACTAAATGAACGAATTCTTTCCTTATTTAAAATATATTGTTAACCCATATTAATGCACATTTTCAAAAAATCAACGAAATGAAAAAATTCTTTTTGTATGAAAACTACGCTAATTAGCGCGTAGTCCGGCGACAGTTGCGCGGACACCATAGCATATCTCTTCTGTATTTGAATATCTTTGAGCTAATGAAAAAAAAATTTTGCTCACTTGGCGATTTGAACCCATGACCTCCTGATTGCAATTCGAGAGCCTTACACCTCGACCACGGATACCACGAGGCAGAACACGACGATTTTAACAGCAGGTGTGGTCGATATGTAGGTATCCGCTGTCGTTGGGAGATGCTGCACTTTTATCAAAAATGTCGATTAAAATTGTTATCTTTTTAACGGCAACAAACGATCATTAAAGTAATGGCAATATTCTAGAAGAAATAATTAATGAATGAATCTCTTGTTACGTAACAGGCACCTAATCCATTATCGAGGTCTATGAACTATGAACCACATGTCAAGTGTTTGCATGTGATGTGTTTGTTTATAATACTTATAATACAAACAAATCTTTCGTTTAGTGGGTCAAGTTCGTGAACCAGTACACTAATTGTACCCCGTATAAAGTCTAATAAATGAATCTCGGGGCGGCGGTACCCATACCCGCCACCCAAAATGTCTGTACTAAAACTGCGTTAACATGCGTGTAACACGAACGACACGAACCACAAATTGTGGGAAAGGATTGAAACAACAGCAAACGGCGCGAAACGCCACTTGCAGATATTTCATTCCTTTCCTAAAATTCATGGTTCGTTTCGCGTTGTTACATACATGTATGATTTCATACTTGTAGGTGCTAGATACCTAATATATTAAATATTGTGTTAAAAGTATTTTTGAAGTGAAAACATCTTTAGCATTGTTGTAATTTGAAACTCGATGAAACGAAAAATAGCGACACCAAAAAGAGACAAACACAAACATCTATAGGATTTATCATGTAAGAGAATAAGACAGTGTAATCGGTTTCTTCTTTGTGTGTTGCTTCGTAGCCTATCGGTCTCCTATTTGTGCGTGCGTCGTAGCCTCCTCACTCTTGTCTTCTGAAGGTTTCACTTCTACCGCAGTGAATCGCATACTTCTGACTTTGTTTTTAATTTTTAGATAATATTGTTTATTTTGTTGCATTATTAAAAATACTAATTTCGGTGGTGTGTCTATATCTGTATCTGTTAACTATAGAAAAATTGCATCCACCGGTTCATCAATAACTGATACAAAACCATTTGTAGAATGCATTTTGTATATTTTTTACATTAATGTTTTACCAAATTACCTCATGGAACCTCTTATTCAATTAAAATTTCCATGTATTTTGGCTCACCTTTAATGCATTTTAAAATTTTATAAGTTTTTTAAAGAACTTTTAGGAAGAATTAATTATGGCATTCGAGATGCGATAGATGATACTTAAAATAAGATGGATGGACAGGGTTGCGAATGAAGATGTTATGGTTCGGATGCATAAAGAAAAAAAAGTTATAAAAATCCGAAAATTTCAATATCTTAGACATGTGATGAGATATCCAGAGAAGTATGAGATCTTGCATCTCATAATGCGGGGAAAGATTGCCGAAAGACGGGGCCCTGGAAGAAGGAGGACCTCGGGATTAAAAAACCTGAGACAGTGGTTTAGCCAGTCTACCGTAGAGCTGTTCCGGGCCACAGTAAACAAAGTCCGCATAGCCAACATGATAGCCAACGTCTGTTGAACGGACAGGGCACAAGAAGAAGTTTTATGTATTTAAAAACAAATATTTGGGTACAAACATTTATATATTTCTTAATCTTTATAGTAATTCTAATTTTATTTTATACATATAAGTAATTCAATTTTGTTTATCTAGTTATTTTGAATGCCGACTAACAAGATTTATTAAAAAGCTAAGAACTATTGCTACCCATCTCAGGACAAACGTCGTCTAGTGAGTCGGATAAAGTACATACATCTATGTATATAAATGTTCAATAAAAAAAATATCAGTAAAACAAAGACGAAAAAAGACTATGCACGCCAAATTGACTTTTACGCTTCAATTATTTTTGTGTTTTCTACAATTAGATATTAAATGGCAAAAAATATAAGAAATGAGTGACTTATTGTTCCGAAGTCTACGGTTTCCTTAAAATTAATAAGTTACATAATATTTCTACTGAAAATCGTGTTGTTGTAATAATTACCCACTTATATTCAGAGTTAATTCTTTAAAACTAACATGAACAGACTTTATTTTATTTATTTTTGTTCTTGCTTATTCATCAATGGATTTTATGAGAAAACCACACCGAACTCCACTACCATGATACTAATTCGTAATGTGGTAATCACTGTCGCGATGCGGAGTTCAACCGGGGAGGAGAAGAGGAAGGATTGAAAGGTCCCAGCAATAGAGATCTGGTCACTAAATATAGCTAATCTCACTTCAACAAGAAGAAGGACAGGAAGGTCCCAGCAATTCAGATCTAATCACTAAACATAGCTAATCACACTTAAAATAACGTTTTGATTCAAAATTCTCAAAAATTCCACACAAATTTAATAAATTATACGTGCGCATTGCCGCCGAGTTGATTAGATTCCGCAACGTCTGGGCCAGTCATATTGGCGCCTTCATATTCTATTAATACCTTTAAAGTCGTTTAACCAAAAACTTGAAAGAATAAATGGCAACGTTGCAAGACGTCGGTTTGTCGTCAACATGAAAATAAATATATAATTGGACGCTGCATTGTGTACTAAATGAAAGAAAGAATATGCAGGACGCCTCACTACATTAAATATGAAAGGAGTTCAGATTGGTGAGACGTTAAAGGGCGTTTTTTTCGTTTTGTATATTTTTAAATTAAAGTTTTTCAAAAATTTAAATACCTAGCAACAATCAAACACTTAAAAGATAGTATATACATTAGTTAAAACTATGAAAAATCGAGTCCTTCAGATAGACGCAGTAATGTCTATCCGATGAAAGGACGCAGAAATGATAGCGGGATGTATATATATATATATATATATATATATATATATATATATATATGTTAGGCACGCTCCAGGGTGGAAGATACTCTCAATACCGCCATGGTGTAAGACCACGATTCAGAATTAAATTGTTTGACGACCGGATCTGAATAGCCAAGTACTCTCCAACCTTCCTCTTCCCCATCTCCTTCTCCTTCTTACTACCTTTAGCCTCACAACATACCACAATTAGGGATGCTGACGGGAGCAGCTGGGACTTTTGTGAGGTATTCAAACAAAAAAATAAAAATTCTAACTAGTTTAGAATCCCCATCCGTTAATTAGTCCCCTCTTTCCCCGCAATAGCACCACGATACAGTACACCAGTAAGAATCTCTTTATTAAATGTAATGCATTATTACACGTAATGTTTGTCAGATTCTCGTGTAGATGTAAAGTGTAATCGGGTAATATGCTATGACTTTTTATTCTTTTGGTACCCTTTCGGAGGTTGGCGATCGCCAGGGCAATCTTCACTTTGTCCATAGTTAACACCTTTGATAAATTGCAATCGTACAATTAACATAAGTTTGGGAGCCTTAAGTGCAGCGATTTGGTCTGCTAAGTCTTCCACCAATCTCCTCCATGTATTATTCATGTATATTAATATGATCTGAAGTTTTCTTCTTATTACAAACATCACAATTAACAATTTAATTCTTTTTGGTTATTTGACTAAGAACTTATAAATTAGGTCCTGGGTATTTCGGGGACGCCACTTATCTAATAATGTTAAGAATGCGGGTTTTCAATGAATGCATAAAAGTAGCATATTTAAAGTACTTACATATTTTTAATTTTTTTCGATTTTTATTTTCTTAATTCATAAAATAAGAGATGTGTAATGTATGTGTATGTATTAATCCTCAGTACAGAAGGCCCTGAGGAAAATAATTTCCTTTAGGGCCTTTGTCATCTTTGGGGATTCTGTGTACAGGGTCTTTTTTAGAAAGTTAGGATGGTGAGGAAGTTCTGGAAACAAAAAGGAATGATGGGTGTGTAGAAATCTGGGGGTCCGTGTCTCCAGTAGCGATAAACGTATGAATCCATCCCTACGATGTTTCGAGAGCGTCCTGCTGGAGAAGTCAAAAAGTCTCCCTCAACCAAGCTCTTCCGATCCGGTCTGCCACGCAGCTGGTGAGCAGATGCATCTACCACCAAGACCTGGACCACCCCACGAATCCGGGCACCCGTGCAAAGTCACAAAACGTAGCAAACTACTTGGGAAAACCCAAGGCAGAAGTATTGGTTATCCAATAAATAGTTCCCCGGGCGGCGGTACCCACAACCGCCTCTCAAATTGCACATAAACGAAGTAGGTAAGAATGTAATTGTTTTTATATAAAACATAATTTTGAATTTGAGGCCCAATCCAATTAAATAATTATATTTTTAAACAAAATATGTAGGGAATGTTTAATACGCTTATGTACTACTTTATTTATTTATGTTTTAAATTATTCTATCTTTTATCACTTTTAAACAATTCTATTTTTCATGATTTTAGTGGAAACTTTGACATGTTTTCAATTAAAAATTAAAATGACCTTGCCCTATATAATGTGTTAACATAATGAAATATAATAAAAATCCTTCTATTGGGTAGGAAATTTAAAATAAATCGATTTGTTTTTTTTAATAATTTAAACTCAAAAATATTTACCAAAGCTGCCTCTATACTAATGAATACTTGACTTTTTTATTGGCCTGTATTTTATAATTTAAAACACAAATTAATAAAGTAGCACATATCCGTACTATATACTGATACAAAAAAAAATCATTTAATTTGGTGAGGTATTTTGGTCTCAAATCCAAAATTATGTTTTATATGAAATAGGCCGCACAGCCGAGCCATTCCGTTATATATGTATACATATAATATAATATATAAGCTATAAACTATATATTAATTGAGTGGGTTGTTTAAATTAAACATTTACCTTTTTTAATTCACATCACATGAAACTCACCGACACTAAATCAAAATGAACATACGTGTGTATATATATATATATATAAAACAGATCTTGACACCCCTGCTATCTTAGCACCCCTGCTAAGTCACCAAACGTAGCGAAACATTTGGGGTGATCTGTGGCAGTTATTCAATAAATGGTTCCTTGGGCGGCGGTAACAACCCATACCTTTTTCTTCTTTGTTGATGGCGCTACAGCCCATATCGAGCTTTGGCCTCTTGCTACATTCACCTCCAACTCCTCCTGTCCTCAGCGGCTGACTTCCAGTTTGATACCTGGAGAAGCTGTGCTGCATCCCCTCTTACCTCGTCTTCCCACATCAGTCTGGGTCTTCCCACTTTTCTTCGTCCACCTGGGTGTCCAGTCATAATTATTTTTGGGACGCGTGTGTGCGGCATTTTCTGTACATGCCCAGCCCATCTCAACCTGAGGAGTTTCATATGGGCTGAGATGTTAGGGGCCTGATATATTATATCATACAGTCCTGCCGCATTTCACGGGTTCACATATTCATGTAACTGCCCATACCAGCCTGCCAAAATTCTGAATATGCATAAAATATACGCACATTCGATGAGAACGTTAAGTACCTACGTAGAAAGATATAAAACGCATATTCAGTGACAAATTCTTCCACGTGGTTCAAGCAGCTGCAAACGCGTTTTTGACAGTGAATGTCGGATAATAATTTTATGAAAAGGTTCAAGTTTACTTTCATCTGGTCAACAACCCGCACAGCGAGAAGGCAGCCGGGTGGGAGGACAGCTGTATGGCGAGAACTCATTACCTCGCTGCAAATGTGAACGGGCCGAATTCTGCATCTTGCGTAACACGTTCCTCGTTATTTTCGCTTCTGACAAACTATAACAGTGAACACGTTTGGAAACGGTTACGTTTCTTCTCCTCGCTTTTTTAACACTTTTTGTTTACAGCGCCTAATAATATATGATGTAGGAGATAAGCGGCACGTGACAAATTCGATAGGAAAGTTTTTTTAGCAATGATTGATGATTCAAAAATTTTTAATCGCTGGGGTTTGGAAGATATTGCAATTTTGATTTTCACTTTGATACTCGTACATTACATTGCTATGAAAAGTGAATATGCGAGGGTTGAGTGAATTAATTGGAATATAAATCGTCGAAGAAGAAGATAATACTAATAATTTAAACGAAAATAATAAAAATAACAAGACAACAAAAATATAACGATAACGGTCGCAACTGGGACACGAATCCAGAACTTCTCGTCTTACTGAGACTAACGCCTCTACCAATTGGCCTACTGAGGCCTCTTATTTAAATGTGTTTTTTGTCAATCTCATATTTAAAATTTCAGAATTAACAATATTATTATCGACTAACCATTTTCTATATTATTAGCAGCTACTTTTTTCATTTTTTTTTCGATGAACTGGTTTGTAAACCAGATAATTTCTTGGGTAAATATATCAATTGGGTTTATTATCAATTTGGGAGGCGGAAATGGGTACCGCCGCCCCGGGAAACTTTATTGGATAACCAACACCTCTGCTATAGGTCCTCCGAAGTGGTTCGCTACGTTTGATGATTTAGCAGGGGTGCCCGGGCTCATGGGATGAGGTTTGTCTAGGTCTAGGAGGCGGATGACCAAAACACACCGAATCCCAAATTCATACCCACCCCTTAAACTCTTTTCCTTCCCAGAACTCTCCTCTCCTTCCTTTCCTTAAAAAACTCTCCACACAGCATCCCCAAAGATGAAAAAGGCTCTAATGGAAATTATTTTCCTCCGGACCTCCTGTGTGGAGATCACAGCAAGCTCGATTAAAACACGTGTAGAACCGACTCTGCATGCCCACATTACGTATATACATTAGAGTTGGTATCCGTCTGTTAACAACGAAATCATCATCATATGAGACAGACCACCCTCCTTTGCGTAGTATCAAGAAGGTTTATAAAATATTGTGGTGCACCCATATTCGATTTCGATTTTTGGGCGTACTCACAGGGTTAGCAACTGGTCACCATTGAAGAATCTGCTAGCCCTGCATGGCCTGTATGGAAATGCTATATAATTTAATGTAATATACTTTTATTAATCAAATCTACTTAGAAATCCTTCTGACCATACAACTCTGCATTTTTTTTATGTACTCACTGCTCCATCAGCTTGAATAACTACTTTCAAATGATCAGCATTATCGAAGGAAAGAGATTTATACTTAATCTAGTAATTTATTGGTATAAAACGGTCGGTATTCTGCTAAGAATTTATTGGTATAAAACGGTCGGTATTCTGCTAAGAACGCTTTATACTACTTTAAAGATCTTTTTTTTATGGGGACCGATCAAAGTGATCCCATAAATAAGTCGAACTCTCACCAGGACAATGTTAAATTTCTGTATCACTCTTGAATCCATAATATTTTGAAAAAGTCAATATTTACTTATACATACATACTAGTATTGTTGGCTGGTCAGCTAGTTGTCTGCAGCCGCATTCCTCTACCAACTCTGAACAGTACCTACTCATTTTGATGGAAATTAGTAGACGAGTAAAATTTGAATTATTGTCTAGCACGGTTATATGTATACAAATATTACATATATGTATTGTATATAATGTTTTATGTTATTGTTAACATCTTAGTTGTAAAGACAGTTGATCAAATTAATCCCGAAAATAAGTAATTTTCATAACTATTCAAAAAAAATTCACCAAAAATTTTTCTATAACCTTTTGAAAAATATCAATAAAAACCTTTTTGTAGTGAAAACTTATTTAGCACCGTTGTGATTTGAAACTCGATGAAACGAAAAATAGCCACACTAAAAAAGAGACAAACACATATGTTTAACTATAATCTATAGGATTTAGCCTACGAGAAAATGAGCTAGTATAATTGGTCTCCTCTTTGTGCGGTACTTCGTAGATATCGATCTCCTCTTTGTGCGGTGCTTTGCAGCCTACCCACTCTTGCCTACTTTAGTTTTCTGAAGGTTTCACTTCTGCCGCGTCTGAATTGCACACTGTTATAATGTTGGTGGTTGTCTACCCTTTGAAAACATGTTGACTGTTTCAACTCTTTGGAAAGGTTTTGTTCTGGCCAGTGGATTGATGAATATGGATTTGTAAAGAAATACGAAAAACGTCTGTACAGCATCCCGAAAGATGAAAAAGGCCCAGGAGGAAATTATTTTCCTCAGGATCTCCTGTGTGGAGTTAATATAAAAAAGTACCAGAATTTTCGTGAACAGTTACATTAGATCTCGCCTCCAAAAAAGTATGTTTCAAATTTTCTCTCATTTAATAAATCAAAACCGTGAATATTTTCTGTTACATATTTTTTTTAAATAATAATAATTATACAATTTTTCCAAAGAAATCTCACTATCAATAACCATGTTATTTTTTCAAAATTTTTTCAGGTTGGTAGGTAGGTACCATAATTTTGATTATTCCGAATTGATCACAGAGGGAACCACGAACACTCGAACGCTGACGGGAAAAGGGTAGCATCCACCATTTTGAACCGGAACCGGAACGTAACAAACAAATTAACATAAAGAAGAAATACCGAACGGTCGAGTCAATTAAGTTCAAGACAAGCTCAGTCAATTACTAACCAACTCTTTGTTGTGAAGACAATCACTAGTATCTACCTAGATAAAAATAATCCCGTAAACAAGTCAGACATCGTTAAATTTCACAACACTTGAATATGTAACCTTTTTAAGAATGTCAATAAAAAAATGCGTAATACAATAAATTCCTCGGTTCAGTTATTGTCTCATTACGGTGCTGTAGGTGTACCCGCACTTATAGCATGTAGTTAAGTAAATGCGTGCTGTTCAACAATGAAAGTCTGGGAACCACCAGCGGTCAGTGAAAGTAAAAGTGGCAAACTTCGAAGTGAATTTTACACGTCTATCGCGTGACGTAAGCAGGGTGACTGACAATCCACTTATATTCGTGACTCGTATAAAATACATCAATCATTTATATGTACGTATTAAAATATAATGTACGTTTGTTTGTATGTGTGTTGTGTAAAACAACTTATATCTCTGAAAAGTCTAGATGATTAGAGAGTTTTAGAAGACCACTTACGGAAGCGCGTAAAGATTAACAGCCTGTTCCGGTGCGAACTATTATTGTTATTTAATTCAAAGCTATAAATATTATCTAAGATGTTATGAAGTACAACTTAAAAGTTCTTTTATGTAATGGACATATTTTGGCATCTCTGGTGTATTATTATTTAATCAAATGTAATACATAATTTACGATTATCATAAGATTTGATGACGTGTGATTCAAACTGTGTTGAGCGTTGAATATGTTTGGTAACTAACTTGCTAATTAGCGATTTTGCTTTCTTCTGCACACTTTTTGCTTTATTCATATTCATATATTGATCGTCCAGTTGGTTAGTCAGACATCTCCGAAAAATCGAAATTTGATATGCAGTTATATGTAAAAGTTCACCCTCTATCTGGTCCAATACTCAGATTGCTGGTAAACACCGCCAAATCAATTATAAAAAATATAGATGTTGCCTGGGTCACTAGTAGGAAATTTCAGAATGTAATATTAATGTACCGGACCGCTATGCCTCCCGGTGTTATTTTATAGAATATTTAATACGTAAAACACGGACATACGTAAATGATATTTGATTTATGGTTAGCATTCGAATATTGCTTTCCTCATTATCTTAAAACGTGGTATTTGGCAATCTCTGACTAATCTACTGGACGATCGATATTATTGTCCCATAAATAATCTTCTGTTTTTCTGACTCGTGGCAAGACCCGACTCGTGTATTTGATTCACTGGATCATGCATGTCTTCCTCGGTCGTCACTGACTTATTCTACCATTACACACCCAAACCATCTAAGTATCCATCCTTAAAACCATCTTACATTATGCTTGCATCAGCCTTGCATATCTCCCCATTTTTAACACAAAATTTGGTAACTAAGTGTTATTTGTTGGTATTTCATTCAGAAATGACATGTTGCTTGAAATGGCTTTAGTCGTGTTTGCTCATTCCCTCCCCAATCCCATCAGGTTTAATATATAATAACAGCTAGTTCTTAACTATGATCTCGGAATACCTAGGTTTAATGGGTTTGTATCTTCATTTTCAGCAAATGTTATTTTCCAATCCATACATACGAGTAGTCAAACATATAAGAATTTTACTAGAAATTTTTTGCTAGTGAAGTCCAAACTAAGCAAAGGATCCAGTCTCTTTTTTTGGTGATCTATGAAATTATAATAGATTCGACAATCTATGAAACTTGTTTTATGCATTCCTTCCTGTTCTTCTTACAAAAAAGTGTAAATTTTAATAAATATATATTTTTAAATGCTTTTGAAACGAAAATTATTCCTTCTTATAGGTAAAGGTTTAGGACAATCATTTAAATTATGCTGAATAAATACATTAAAATCTCCTCTTCGAAATAATCCAAGCAAATATCTCATATAATAAAAGGTTTTAAAGCGACATAAATATTCACATTAATTTTTACTGCTCATAAAATACTTTTTTAACACAAGTAAGCAATTTACCGACACAGATTTTCCACTGCGTAAAACAAATTATATTTTAAATGATGTGGTTATGTTCACCACTTGTTGACATCACGATGCAAATAAAGTGTTATTTTCCTTTTCATTTCCATACATAACTTTGTTCATCTTTGACCCATTGATGTGTCTTTGCTGGTCTTATATTTTCAAATCATCTATAAAAAAAGCTTGTCGTATTTGCAAAAATATTTTACAGGCAAAGCTTAATTTAACCTTGTATTTTATTTATTTGAGTGTATGTTTCTAGGACGTCTCGTGCTACTCCTTTCTTTAAAATTATACCCTAAACCTACCCTTATTTCTTGATCCAATTAAAACCATGTTTTCTAAATGTCGTTCAAGAATTTGACATCCGTCTTCTATCAAAGACGAAATTGCTCGTCACTGTAAAATATCAAACTAACGCAATAAACAATCTATGAAACACAGACACACGTACGTATAAAATTATTAATTATGCAAAGAATGCTTCAGTAATTTAAGAGGCACTTGTCAAGAAGTGGTAAAAAACTGACTTTCAACGACCGATATTATCAAATTGTGGCGCTGTTGATCGGCAGAGATTCCAAACTCCTTTTACTTTTTATTTCTTAGGTAATCGAGAGAAAGTTTTTTCTTGGAACAACAGGAGAGAATTCTTTATTCGCCCTCAATGTGGCCTAATTAGTTTTCGACCGATACATTAATAACTTTTATGAATATTATACTACATTCTTCCTAAGCAACTAATATTATTGTCTTACCAAAGGTTGGATTTTTTTTAAATCTTGTGAAAAACTGGAGGTAGGAAACGTAATTGATTTTCAGTGACGTCTTTGTTTCTGAAATTGTAGTAAGAGGTGAGGAAAGCCTGAAATAACACAACATGATAAACATATTTAATCATATAATAAAATATAATTCGCACATTTGTAACCAAAATAAATAAACCCTTTTTGGTATAAAATTTTCGCCATAATTATAACATTATTTGGTATAGAAATAATTTCATTTGCATCTTCATTTCGGAGGAGAGCCAAAAATATTTTTAAAAAATCACGGAGACTTACACACCTGAAATAAATATGTTAATGTTTTATTTTAATTATCCTACACTACAACTATTCACTATGTTAAATCAACTTATTTGTAGTAATTTAATACCAATGCTATTCACTGTAATTGTAAACGTTATGTGAAAGACATTTTATTTTTGATTTTAGTTAGTGAGTATAACAGTGAACAGCATTATTATTTATCCTGTGTGTGTACATAGAACATATAGAATTATTTTAAATACTTATTAAGTAGACTATAAATATACATAAGTACTAATTATTTGTTCACTCTGCCTACATAATTATAAAACACCCAGTTTACAGTGAGTATGGTAAGCAAGATATTTAAAACCACATCGGCAAAGAACATAAGGTACATCGGTAGTGTTATTTCCCTTCGAATCAATATCGAGGCTACAGAAGATAGAAGACGTCTTCAGACGAACATCAAGCTATCATATTCAGAGTCGTATCTCTCGTTCAGGCGGTCTCCGTACTTGAACTTCCCCCTGGCGTTAGAGTAACTGGTTTGGGATGTTAGAGGGTTTCTTTCAGATTTTTGAACCTGCTTGGTTACAGACGTCTTTGTTTTTTTATTCTTCGATTCGGGTGATTTCTTCCGATGCCTTCTTGGCTGGTTAGTAATGGTGGTGAAGACGTTGGTTGTAGTGTCGGGGTCTGTCGATGTGGTCGTTTCCATTACTTCAGTATAGTTTGTAGTCTCCATGGTTCTCAGTGACGGGGCCTCCACTATCTGTATGTTGGTATTGGAAGCTTCCGGAACTTGGTTGGCGACATCATAACCGTTTATCGTTCCGTAATCATAGTGATCTTCAGGCGAGTATTGACCATCCCCGGGTGACACGCGTTTAGCTGCATCGTTGAGACCCACGTGGATTGTCGGTGACAAATTGGAACCTTCCGCAAAATGGTCAATAACGGACTTGTGGCCCGTCCTTCCAAAATTAATGTTTTGAATAGAAATAGATTTTTTGGGTATTTTCTTTCTCTGGTGCCCAGAGAACGGCTTGTTTTCCTTGTCGGGATAATCATCTGAAGTAAATGAGTCTCTTTGTGGTTTCTTATTTCTACGTGAATGTGATGAAGATTCTGCCAAGTCCCTGAAACCATTCATTCTTCCTCCGCTATATGAATCTCCATCCACTAATGAAATTGGCGTACTGGAAGGCTTGTTGTCTGTTGACAAATGTAAATGAATTTTATTGGATTTTGATTTCTTTTTGCCATTGTTGTTGATAACTATTCTGGCTATTGGTTTGGCTTTTGGTTGCTTTCTGTTTTCATTTCTAGCAGGCGTAAATCCTGAATATGAAGGAGCGTCAGTAGTTAGATCTCCAAAACCGTGATCTGATGCGATTATTATTTCATCGTCACTCGGAGCATGTTTATTACGGTGGTTTTCATTTAATCCATTTAAGGGATAATAATTTTCATTCAATTCGGTGCCTTTGCTTACGTTTTCCAGAGGCGACCAAGATCCTTTTTTATTACTTTGAGATGTGTGGTGTTTCGATGAATGTGTTTGAACAGGATTTATTTTGGCGTCATTTGCCTTTGTAGGACGGGGTGTAGACAATTTACTAGAACCAATATTAGTATTCACGTGTTCGTGATAAAGGTGCCTATGTGAAGCTTCGCGAGGGTTGTAATCCATGTATTCCAAGTGGGCAGGGGTTCCTAGTGATCCAACTGAACTAATAGACTCTAAATTCATATTCTCAAAATGATGGGGTAAAGCTGTACCGTGCAAATTATCGGATGGCCTGGAGCCAACTTGTATCGTGGCTTGAATCGGTTGGGACATAGACTCCTGAATACCGTCATGATCAAAGCTCCCTGGATATATCGGATGAACTAACGTAGATACGGAGGGATGCAATCCCGAGGATAGAATAGAGTGCCTCATGGGGATGGCGGGCATCGAAGGAGAGTGCATGGCGTGGTGAATGGCCATGTCGAGGGGGAGCAGAGTATGTGGAGGAGGCAGAGAAGCGACATTCGAGTAGAGAGGTACCGAGCCATGTGCCAGCGCCGCCGCTTCCAAGCCTTCCGGCTTTCCCCCCTCTGGTGGATTGTCGTATACGATCTGATGTACGTGCTCTTCGGAATACGTATGAATGTGCTCAGTGTCGCCATCTACAAATTTCTCCACGCGTTTCGGCTTACGACCTTTTTTGAAAGAGTTAACTTTCGGGCGGCCGTCTGGATAAAAATTACTTTGGTACGAAGTACTGGTGCCGGCGTCTTTGTTATCCTTATAGCGAGGTTCGTCTCGGATAATGATACGTTTGGTTTTCTTCAATTTGGCGTAAGTTTTCTTGCGCGGCTCTATGGTTAGGATCTTCACTCGCTTGGAGTTTGAGGTTCGCTTCTTGGGTGGACGCGGCTTCGGCTTGCGGTACACAGGTGTCGGGCCGTAATGGCCGCGCGCGCGATAAAGCGGCTGCAGGTTGGGCGACACGGTGGACTCGGTGCGCTCCGACAGCGGCACGAGCGCGAGCGTGGGCACGCTCCCCGTGCCCAGGAAGGCCGGCGCGTATTGCTGCGTTGCCTCATTGTGCTCCGTGTACAGTGGGGTGGGCTGCGTCTGCAACTGAGTGACGAACACCTTCTTGAAGTGATGGATGTGCTTTACCTTCTCGGGGACATGAATGCGAATCTTCTTCCTGAAAGCAAATCTTAAATTGTGATTTCTCCTGTTTGATTCAAATTCTATATAAAACCTTAAAAAACACGTTGTCCCACACATTGGTGACATTTTTAATATACACTTAACGCGATACACATACCGCGAGTGAGTTATTTGGTAAACGCCAATCATAAATTGTACTTATTGTTTAGTTTGTTTATTAACGAATATGCGGTCGTTGCACTTATTTCCATGCAGTTACCAAATTCGAAAGATCAACAATATTGTGATGGTGAGCACATTCAATTAGCTAAGTACATGAAATTGGAATATGCAAATTAATACCACAGGTTATTACATATGATTTTACAACATTCAAAAGCATGATTAGTGGGTACAATCGCAAAACAGCAAAGTGGCCACGCAGGCAAATTAAAGAACGCAAAAATTTATAAAAAATTAAAAATTATTTCACAAAAATTTTATCACAACATTTTATGGCAACATAACGCTATTCATTTAAAATAATAAGGCTATTAATTAATACTTAGCAACGCAATCATAAAATAATATAAAAAGAGAGGAAAGAAAAAAATTATCAGATAAATAGGTCAATATAAAACAATGGTATCGATCGAGTCCTCTTTAATATTAAGTTGTATAATAATATAAAAATTTAACAGTGAAACATTATATAATATAACTGATATCACTGTTTAATTTTGTATTTAAGTGTTTGTTTCTGAAAATGTGCATTAATGTGAATGTTGCAGACGCGTCAAAATAGGGACATTTATATTTGAATAGAAATCATTTTTTATTACATTTATGTTTCATAAATAATGTCCTCTTTGTGTCTCAAATAAATAAACCTAAAACCAATACCATGGACTCTATTTTTTTAAATTTATATATATTATACATTTATATACACAGGGAGTTTAGGGAAATGTGCGTTACACTTTGGGAGGTATTTCTATATGAGGGTAAAATTTATTACTTTTTTTTTTCAACACAAACAGTTCAGTTTTTATCTAAAAACTGCATTAAAACGTTGTAATTTCAAAAGGAGTTGCATATCTCTTTTACTTACACTATCATGTAAAAAAATCATCTCCCAAAGCTAGTGCACTTTGCCCTAAGACACATTTGGTAATAATTACAGTGATAGATTGATATAAAAAAGAAATTCTTAGCTTACTGAATTTTTGTATTTGACTGACAATCAAAAAATTCCAACTGTGACTTGACGATAAAGACAAAACCCCGTCACTTGTAAAATAATGTAAAGATTGCAAAATTTTATAACAATACAAAAGTTTTACTTAGAAATTATGTTTGATTTTCAACGCTATGTATTTGCCCCATGTCTGATCTTTCTCACGGTTTTTAATGACGAAATTAGCTAATCTGTGGGTGATGCACTTTTTCTATATTAAGTGTTAACTTGCACTGTACGCATCAGCAATATTTAAGAATAATGGTATAAAACATTGACATTGGTTGCGATTTCTAAAAACAATGACTATTGTTTGAAGGGTGAGAAAATGTTTTCTCCTTTTCAATTACTGTCGATAAGTGTGTCCTATGATTCCCATTGATTAAATCGGTAACCAATTAAAGAAAAAGATGTGTAGATAGTGTTTGTTTTGTGTACAATAATAATAGCATAAAAAATAAAATTCAATGCAATAGAAAGTATTTTCTACTTTTTGTATATTTATTGCCTTATCGGCGAGTTTCAATTTTTAAGTATTAACTTTAAAAGTTTCGACTTAACCATTTTTGGATATATTTTTATTGAACCTAATAATACCTTGATGCAGCGACCGTATCTCCGCTTATGAATATTAAGAGAAAGGAACCGAAGACCTGAAACAAAAAAAAATATTTCAAATTATTGGTAAGTCTTCAGAACACGAGTGTTGGGTTTATGTTTCTAGGCACATAACATATTTTAGATTACTTTGCAGTTATTAAACGTACTATTTTCTTTATTTTCTTTGCTTGCGTTAGTTGGTCCTGCGTGAAATATGGTTAACAAATTTTCTTTGAATTTAAGTCATTTTCATGATCGGAATCAGTTGTACGAAGAATTCAGACAATAAAGTTCATTCCTACTTATAAAATAACATTTTATTACTTAAAAAATTGGTTTCGATTTGTCAAGAAGATGCCATCCCGTGATGGTTGTTGTTTTATTATGGGTCTGCGCTAGTTATTTTATAGTTATGTACCAAACGAACAAAATTGGATATAGGTATTTTACAAAAGACCTGTTTCTCAAGAAATCGCTAAAGAGCCAAGTAAAATGATATCACGAATTGTACGATAAATTTAAAGTGATTGTTAATTTCGTCAAACAATAACAACCTCCAATCAGAGTTTTTGTAACTGTATACAGTCCCGACCGACAGAATGTCTATAGAATGTTGACAACAACACAAATCACACGCATGCGCATGTCAGTTTGCCACTTGAATTTAAAATTAAAATTTAAGTGATTGGGAATGAAAAAATAATTTTAAAAACATCGCAATAAATTATTTTGAACATTCCAAGTAATGCCATCAATTGAAAATAGAAATTAAAAGCTTGTCAGACGAAAACACGCGCTTAACAAAATTAAAAAACAACAAAATATCATTTACATGAATATGTGTAAAGAATTTACACGTAATTTTCGCCAATAAGAGGATCTTTTGATTAACAATTTCTTTTATCGTTAATAGTTGTTTATTATGAAAACGCTAATGAACTTCAACATAAATTGTATTGTGATTTAGTAGGGTTAAATATGATAATCGAGACCAATACCAAACTTTCACATAAAATTCCTCAAAGGGCTCTTTTTATAATTTGTTGAAGATATGTGAGAAATGTTACAACATCAAAACGCTTTAAATTTCACTAACACCGATGAAAACGATAACTAACAGCGTTCACGCTTTTGATCTAATTTCGTATATCTATTATATTGTAGGCTAATAATCCCTATCATGGCGCGGTATCCATTCAGGTACCCGAGGAGGTACTGTTGTTAGGCGCACCGTATATTCTGGTTCGCCCTATTCCAGTTCAGTTGAACCATTTGTGGTCATCGAGGGCTCGGAGTTTTGCCCTCGGGCTCTCACCACTTAGCGCACCGTTTACTTCCTCCACGTAATATCCAAAAACATCTCCCCACGAACCCATAAACAATAATTTGAGACATCAGACTAAGGTGTAAGTCCATAACTTTGAAACGAAAGTAGGCGCTTGTGCCACTTACGAAATATTTCACCGAGGATTATTATTATTTTTTGTAGTTGGTATCACTATTTTATCCTTTGAGCACACACTGAACGTTTTCACAGAGCTGGAACCACGCGATCCTGCCTAAAACGTGACGGAATCCTTTACTAACCAGTGTCAGCCAATCCATATTTGGCGGGGCACGAAACTGAGAAATCGGGACGAGTTGTGAATTGGCCGCCTACCCCAACCTTGAATGATGCACTACTGTGGAGTGCGCTCAATATTTATAACATTTATAGTTTTACGCTTGAAAGGGTACGTATGCGAAATCACAATAAGCCATGTAGTTCGCACACCGGTGAAGATTGCATACGGATAATCAGCATTGTGAGCGTGATGCAAAAACTGCAGTTCACTCGTTTGTAACCACGTCTATTATAATTCAGTCGATTGTCAGTCGGAGATTGCCGTGGCTAGTACAGTTTCATGCCTCGTCACTCCGGCTGATCCGCGGCCCCGGCCTGCTACCTGCTCGCGTGCCGCGACACCTCACGCTACCCTCTGTGCTTTACCGTCACCAATATTCGGATTACTGATACCTGGATTGTCACGCCAATTTCACTTTCTACTGGATAAATGCTCTCTGTTACGATTATGTTAAGCACTCATGTTAATTACCTGATCTTACCGCGACTACCGACATGTGTCAGGGTGGTGGAAATGCGGAGGAAGCTTGGAACTTCTTCTGGTTCATTGTCAAGCAATCCAACCTTGGAAACCGATATTCTTTCATACCACAACAAAGTATATACAGATATACTTACTTTAAGCTTTAAAGCTTTTATGTTTGAAGTCAGTAAAAACTATCGTATAATGTGGACCCGATGAATTATCGTATGATGGTTCTGAATAAAATCAAACGGAGAGAAATATTATTGGAGAGTGCATCAGATGTGTACCAAATTCAAAAACATGCTTTCTTAACGCTCTTTCGCACCAGGTCATAAATGTTACCAAAAATGGGAGATTTATATTGGATACTACCTATTGTTTTTTTTTTTTCAATTATTTCTGGCTTTCACCCTTCAAGGGTGTTCTAGAGGTACACGTTAGGATAAATATTCAAGGATTCCCGTATTCCAAGCACACGGGAATTTCGATAAGTTAGAAATTGTATTAAATAAAGTCTAAAGGACTAGGACTATTAAACATCGCTTGTAGGATAGACCCGAATAAAAAAACAGTGCTGTACAAATAATTCAAATATTATCATTATAAGTAAAAGGCAAGGTTCAAGGTGTGTTCCGTCCATATAGATTCAAAAACTATTCGACTGTTAAAGAGAGAGGTGTAAGGAGAATGTATGATGTTAACGGATGATGTTAATGAATGTTAACGGTAGAAGGTCAAAGAAGACAAGATACGATCAAGTGAAGTAAACACTTTAAAAATAGAAACTTTTTCGATTCTCAACAATAATATTATTTCCACCATAAATTACACTGGAATTCATTACCTCAAAACTTTATTAAAAACCATGACTTATTCCGAGTAACGCCGGAAACACGTTAAATAAATAAACATTGTAAACCCACAAACCTTGGGCTCAGTGCCAAAGATCTTACGTTTTAAAATTAAATTTATGAAAATTAAAAATTCAACAAAACTGTAAGACGGTGTTGAAAAATGAGGAGATAATGTAAGGGACGACGATAAAGGGACGTTCATATATGTTGAGCACATAGAGATGATGGAAAAGAGGAGTGTAAGGAGATTATGTGTATTACGGAAGCAAATTACAGAAGAAGTTGGTGACGTCCGAAGAAGAGAGGGCCCGATCAAGTGAATCAAATACATAAATAATGGAACAGTATACAGAATACACAAGACAAATATACCTTTTATTGGGAATGAAGCAAAGAGTTATGAGAAAAGTTGTGTGCAAGGGATGCGGCGTGATGGTTAGTTAGTTAGTCACAAAAAATGTTAGTTAGTCACAAAAATTATTCCATCACAATTATTAGTGACCATAAATTATGATGGATCCAAAAACTAATCAACCGACGGGCGTCATGCAATCTATGTCTGATGTATGAAAAAAAGTCAAATAACTACTCTCTTGTATACTGCATCAAAAATAGTAAAACAACAACAGTCTAGGCAATTTCCATTCATATTCGTGCAAGGAAGAGTGCTGTAAAGAATATGTTATCATTTGTCAATTTGTTTGTTTGTGTTCATTACGTTAATTATTCGCATACTGTTTGGAAATGGCTTAAATCCAGCAATGTTTCAAACGAAGAAAGTTATGACTTTATAAAATTTTGGTGTGATTTCCAGAGTGTTATGTATATTATTTTTTTGAAGTGAAGACTTCTTTAGCACCGTTGTGCTTTGAAATTCGGTGAAACGAAAAATAGCGACCCTAAAAAAAGACAAACACATACTTCTATACTCTATAGGATTTAGCCTGCCTCTGTAGGATTTAGCCTGAGAATGAGATAGTATAATCGGTCTTCGTGCGGTGCTTCGTAGCCTACCGGTCTCCGCTTTATGCGGTGATTCGTAGCCTCCCCACTCTTGTCTCTAATTTGGTTTTCTCACTTCACTCTTCTACCGCGTCAATTGCACACTCTGTTTGTTTTTAAGTTAAACTTATTTAGCACCGTTGTGATTTAAAATTCTATGAAACGGAAATGACACCAAACAGAGACAAACACATACCTCTATAGGATTTAGCCTGCGATTTAGATAGAATGAAACCTTACCGCAATGGCTGCTTTGATTATGAGCTCATTTTTCAAGGCTCCTATTGGTTGAGATTGTGTGTAAGTTATTGTGAAGGTATTAGTTCTGCCGTGCGTCAACAAATGCTGTGTGGAGGGTATTTTTAGGAAAAGGAATAAAAAAAGTGCATGAGGGGTGGGTAGGTATCTGGCGAACCCATGAACGCGGGCATCCTTGCTAATTCACAAAACATAGATAACCACTTGAGGTTAGGGGTGTTAGATACCCTTTGAAGGTGCCAATCTCTTTTTCTGATTTTTCTGTTGCCAGATTTTCGATTGAGTTTCGCTCACAGTGTCTTCATTTAATAAATAATAATATTAAATTTTATTAACAATTTATTAGTGAAAAGACCCAAAATAAAATGAAAAAGACTAATTTAAAACGAACTTAATTTTTCGCACAACCTAACACTTATAACTTAGAACTCATAAGTATTCCCGTACCCTTGCAACTAATGACTTAACAACATTTTTTGCATGAAGTAAGATTATGAGACGACGCTTGCATAAAATATCAATTGCACTTCATTCGCATATTCTTGAATCTTCTGAGCATTTATGACTGATTCACATGCAATGATCTGTAGATTAATACATCATCTTCGATGATTGACTGCTGTTATATCAGAATTAAATTTAAGGTTACCTGAGTGAAAATCTTCTAGATTGTATGTGTTTTGTTTGTGTTTCAGGAGAGTCTAGTTACGGTGCACATCTTGTCTTAAACTTTTTTTTTAACAGCGTTCTGCATTTTTTAAACTTCGTAAAAAAAAAACGAAATATATAAGTTCCATTCTACTTAGTGAATAACTAGTTTCATCTCGGCAACTTTAAAAATCAGAACTATGTATGTATATACTTTCATGGTTATCAATTTTCCGTCTTATAACATCATATTAAGTACACCTGACTTTGTGTGTGTTATCAATAACTGACGAGTTTGCAATTTATAAACGTTAATTAAGAATGAAGCAATCAATATTTTGATTATAATATAGGTAATGTCTATGCACTAAATATAATAACAGAAACACTTAACATATTGTAAAATGTAGATTTAAAGATAAGAATTTTAAATGCTGTTAATTTGTAACGAAATACTGAAGCTGTTTATGTAAACGTGAATAATAATTGGTTTTGACTGTACTTGGTCCTGCTCGCCAGGTACTTCTCAATAATCCTTTAATAACTCCTTTCTATCCTCATTTCAATTGGCTTCACAAAATCACAATGGTGATACCACAGTTTCATACACCTGATGCAATTACAAAAAATACATAAAATGAAAAAAGAAAAAGGAATGGATCTAATTAAAAAGTACCGTATTTAAGAAATTGTCAGTTGACCATGGCATGGAATCTCAGCAATCAGACAGATCGACCATTACACAAAATAATAAGAAGAAGAGCATTGGGCGGCCCAGAACGCTACAAAACGCGTGTGAGCGATGGATGCTCGAGTAAATCTCAGGCCGCTGGCGCTGGCTCATTGCTAAGACAGGTGCTTCAACCGAAATGATCGGTGACATCACTAAACGAGCGGAGCACTAACCTCTCCAACGGGGCGACTTTCCTCATTAATTAAGTTTTAGAGTCTGGGCCGCATTATTATGTGAACTTCGTTCGCTGCACAAAGGCGGCGGAATCTAGGGACGATCTGTCCAATTTGGATCGCACTTGGATATTACAGATTTTCAATCACTCGAGAAGTTAAGAGGGAATTACCAGAGAAAACCAGAAATATGTCATTTTTAAATCAGATTTTAGATGTATTGACTCTTTTCCACAAAAAATAAAAATGGATTTCGAAATATTGTTCTTTGATCTAGCATTCGCATGTAATAAATTTTGAGATTTTTTTTTAATTTTTAGTATAATAAGGTTATTCCATAGGTCGTTGGCAGATTTGTTAAATTTTCAAAAAAGATTTTGTATTATACCACACCCATTTCAAATAATATAATCACGCAGTAAAATAAATCAATTCATTATCAAGCAATCGCATGTTTTAGAATTTTAATTTTAGTTTCAATAAAATCATTAAAAAATATGTACGTACATGTGTTTCTTGACGAAAATTGGTCCATTTGTGTATTTATTACAAACTAATAAATTTCAGATTTTTTTTAACATTCTTATTAAATTTAGACATTATTGAAAAATGATAAATACTTATTATCAAAAAATAACTACAAAAAGTACATTATTTTAATAGTTTTATCATCACGCCTTTCAGCATTTTTGGATGAAGGTATAAATTAAAGCTAATTTGGATTGAAATAAATTCGATATTGAGTTATAATTTGAAAAAGCTGGTACGGAGAATAATTAATCTTTCTCATTGTAACCGCCCTGCACGATCGTAAGAACAACTTTCGACGAAATGTGGATTTTCGTCCGCTGGCTGGTAAAACGCTCTTAATGCGAAGTCTTATTCAAAATATTATTTAATTTTTAAGCATAAAAAGGTACGAGGGTTGAAGAATGTGATGAAACCATGAAATATTGCTGAATTAGGAAAGAGAAAACACGGAAATAAGCTGAGGCCAATGCAAACGCAATGAACTAGATTAAGTAGAAAAAAAAATGTTTAAATCATATTAAAAATAAAACATATTTTGAATCAAATTAATAATCATAATATGTTATTGTCATATTTGATTATTAATTTAATTTAAGCCAAGATTTACTTGACGTTTATGTACTATTGCTAGTTCTTTAACAGTTGTCTTACTATTTGTTTTTAAATTTTTAATTTCTTTAGGTTGTAAAAATATCTTCTTCAATCTTTGCAAATTCACTTTGTGGTGCCATTTTTAAAGAAAACAAATAATTTTGGAAAACACCACTATTTAATCAAAAATTGCATTTTTATAATAAAAACTTTTAAACAATAATAATCAAGAAGTCTAAATAACAAAAAATAATTATTATAAATGGAAGCATTAATATTATAATTAAAAAATATATTATTTTAATATTAAAACTTACATTTACAATAATTAATTTTTGTTATTTAGATTTCTTGGTTTGTTTGTTATTATAAGTTTTTTATTATATAGTGCACTTTTTATGTATTCTAAAGTAATTTTTATATTTCATTTTATATAATTTTTTTATGATACTTTTGAGTAATTAATTAGTAAAATAAATATAAAATAAAAATTTTATCTATAGTTCTTTTTTGTCTGGACCTGTTTGTCTTTTGTTATTTTTATTAAGGTTAATTTCATCCGTCGTCAGGATGAGATTACATTACAGTTAGAGACCGTACATTATAGTTCAATATCACTGAAGACACACGTAACGAACTCGCACGACAGTATCTCTTAAAATGGCAGCCGAACATAATCTTCCTTCTCATCCCTCGGCTTCAAACTGTCCTCGAATAGTTTCATACTGGGCATTTTATTTTCACGATATACCTACAACAGGCTTGAAAATGATTTGGCGGTCAAATTGCTACAAACCATCTAAAACTTTCTTTTCTTGGTTGTTACCTAATGTAAAATGTTATAATTGATTTATATAATATTTGTTATATTTTTCGTGTACGGGCGCTGTACCCCTTGTTTCGGTTCTGTCTTCGTAGATAACATCTCAAATCTGAGTCAACTGCATCGTGCCGACCGCTCGTAACTTCTCACTCTTCACGGGAAGCGTATTAAACAAACACCGAACGAGATGCTTATCGTATGCGCTTTAATTATTATCGGCCACATGTAAAATGATGCAGCGGTCTTCGGCATTGTTGCTGCAGTGTATGGGGTATTCTTGCATTGTCTACGCGACGGGAAATTTAACGGAAACGTTCGCAGCCACAATAAAAACTATTGTTGACTTATGATTGATGCGGTTGGCTTACTTAAGCGTAGGTATGTGATTTCTAAATCAAAATACATATTCAAGTGAATTGATTTATCATAAGTGCACTTTTTTTCAGAAGGTGTTGCAGGTGGAAGTGAATTCTCATCAGAATTATTGATCGGAAATGAGCTTTAACATTACTGCAATAGTGTTTGCAGTAAGTAATATACCGTTTTCTCGACGAATTCCAAAGTTCACGCTTTTATTAGAGTGGATGAATTTTATAATAAAAGTAGACATATCAATAATTTAGTGATTTGTGAGGTTTCGATGCCTTCTTCGAACTATTATGAGGAATCCAAGTAAATAAATAATGAAAATTAAAATAGTACTAATAAATCTAAACGCAAAAAACAGAACAACAGAACGGTCGCAACAGGAACTTAAATTGGTTAAGGTGTTGTGTCGCGGTTAGACAAGAGATTCTGGGTTCGAGACCCGGTTACCATTTTATTTTTCTGTGTCTTGTTCTACTTCATGTTTCGTTTAGATTTATTAGCATTATCTTCTTTTTCAATTATACATTACATTAATAGGTATAATCTTCAATAGTTATTAAAAAGGTATTCTAATTAAAAAATAACATCATTTGGAAAGTACCTTTTCAATACGCGTCACAATTTCAACCCTCGGCAAAGTCCTTCATTACTTTTAATTTATTTATTTATGTTCATGTACACGGAACTACATGTGCCATTAACATAGCAATGGTACAATAACATAAATAATGTAACAGAATAAGTATAAAGTAAAAGTAAAACGTAATACTTAAGTGTTTATTTATTGTTCTGTTATACGTGGTGGAATTATATTGTATTAAATTGAAATTAAAACAATTTTTTTAACTTATTTCCACATATTTATTTAACCAGTACCAGTTTCATCCTATTATGGACATCTTCAGGCTGGCAATTGACATTCTTTTGTTAGAGAATTTTTATAAAATTTGGTAGGCAGGTACACAATATTAGAGTAGGTACATATGTTTTGGTTATTAAATTAAATAATATTTAATAATAATAATCGATTATTCTGCTGTAGTGACCATTGTTATATTATTATTTCATTTGATATTTTTTCCCAATGTAAATATTATAGATGTATATTATTATATATTATTATATATATATTAATCCTGTAGATGTATCTGATTGTCTGTTTATTTCACATCACAACGGTGCTAAAGAAGTTTACACTTCGATATTTTGGGTAAACTCGGAGAAAATCGTATATAATAATATGAGGTAGGTATTGTGGATTTTGAAAATTTTTATATGGTGTAGGTACTACACCAGGCTAGGCTTGCATTCAATAAAAGGTCGAAAATAATAGAATCGAATAATATAGACCTAAAACTGAGAATACTCCTCATCAAGACCTATGTATGGAGTATCTTGATGTACGGCTGCGAAACATGGTGCCTATCCGAAAGAGATAAACGGAGACTAGAGGCTTTTGAGATGTGGTCCTATAGAAGACTATTAGGAATTTCCTGGAGAGACCACATCACAAATGAGGAGGTTCTCCAAAGAATCGAAAGAGGAAGGCACCTGCTCAGGACCTTGTCCGAAAGGCGCGCAAGATGGATCGGCCATGTAATAAGACAAGAAGGCCTCTTGCATGCCATAATGGAGGGTATGACCGAGGGGACAAACGCTAGGGGACGCCCACGCCGAGAGTACCTGGAGGACCTGCTGGTGGACGTGCGCTGCTCATCATATGCAGACTTCAAAAGAGCCGCACTAGACAGGGAAGAGTGGAAGAAACGTATAGATGAAATTGCTGCAAACCAATCCCACGATTGAAACCAGAGAGAGAGAGAGGTACTTCGATGTTACGTGAAATATTACGGTATTACGGTACTTGCAGACAAATAAATAAAATAATAATTGTAGAAGGAGGTATTCAAATGTTGTTAAGTAAACCGTATTTTTTAAGAATACGTATTGGATGCTTTATAAAAAAAAAGACTTTGAAATTTTATTGTTAAGATAATAAAAATAATTCCCCGTAGTTCCACGCCATTAATACAGTATTAGAAGCCGTCGTCCTTTCGGATTTATGCGGCCCTAGAGACAAATTAAGCAGCTTTTCTTGGTCGTAATAAAGTATTTTATGAAAAGTTTAATGTCTCCGGCTGATTCGGATAACGAGCTTATGAGGTAGGTACTATTCTTTGATTATGAGGGGTCTTCGCGGAAGGCTTTACGAGTCGCGTGGGGTCGGCAGTGACACAGCGCGGGTCGTTAAACCGTAGATAAGTTTAATACCTATGAACCAAATCTTATAAATTTTAGTAGGTTTTTATTGTTATAATTAAATAGTTTAACGGGGTAGGATTTTAATGGTCCAATAAATTTGTTTAATGGATTTTCAATAGGTAACTACTTCCCCTACTATCTTCTTGGGTAACGTAAACGCTATATGTTAAAAAGTATTTTTTTAAGTGAAACTTCCATAGCACGGCTGTGATTTGGATTTCGGATGAAACAGAAATGACGCTTAGTGCACCTGCGACGCTTCAACTGCGCTCATCGGCCGCTTTGATAATGATGTCAAGGCTCCTATTGGTTGAGATATGAAACGGAAATTACTCGAGGTCTGCGCTTATTGGTCGCTTTTATTATGACCTCACTTTTCAAGTATTGCTTGAGATGGTGTGTCTAGGACTGACGGACGTATGAATCCATCCCTCCAATTGCGGTGTAAGGCGATGGGTAGAAAGAGTCCGGTGCGAGAGATTAAAAAGCCTCTCTCAACCAGTCTCTCTCGATCACTGGCTCGATCATCTCTCTCGATCATCACCCGGCCAAATGTAGCGAATCTCCGGGGTGACCTGTTGCAGAGATGTAGGTTATCCAGTAAATGCTAACCGAGACGGCGCGGGCGGTACCCATACCCGCATCCCAAATTGAGTCCGTGTACATATATACAGCTGTTTAATGTTTGATTTTTAAGCGTTTTAAATGAGACTAATTAGAAATCGTACATCTTACCATCCGCACAGTACATTCACATATTTTTCGGAAAAAAATCATTGCAAATTACTAAGTTCAATAAAATAAAAAGAAAATATTTATAATATATCATAAATACATGACATTATAAATAAATCTAAATTGTAAATTGCGTCAACTGTTAACTAAAATAGTATAAAAAAATTATATCCTTCTGAACTTATATTAATAGAATTGAAGGTCAGAAAATTAAATACTTTGTTCCTCTATCACTCAACTTTACAAGTGTATAAAGAAGATATTTTTAACTTAGGCGTATTATTCGGAAAAATAGCAAATCTCAAGCAAAAATACATGTTACTGATTCTGATGTATAAAAAAAAACTTTGGATCGGCAGAACTACAAAAAGCTACAACTATTTTTTTGAGACTAAAGAAAAAAAGTAATAAAAAATATATGTTTTTATTAATAAATTAATAACACCTTTCTCCCATATATGCGAAAGTCCGGATTTTTAAGGGAGTAACACTCTGAATAAAAATATGGTTACAAAATTCTTGTTATTATTAATCCGTTGTCAATTAATTATAAAAAATTCAAAAGTTCTATAAAAACACTAAATCATTAGCATATTACAATAATTCAATTTAATAAAACAATAGAATGTCTCTCGACAATTGATTTTGGAAATCCATTTACTTTTATATTCTTTTCTCTTTTCTCTCTTCCTCTTTCTCTTCTTCTTCTTTTTTATACTGTTTTCTTTTTTTCTATTCTATTTCATATATCTTGTTTTGAATATGTATATGTATTATATATATGTATATATATATATAAAAATATATAAAAATATATATTATAATTCTAAAAAAATATGTTAAATACTTTTTCACACACGCTGCTCCACCTTTTTTACACGAGCATGCTCTAAAAAAAGGTGAATCACGTTAAATAAAAAATGTATCTGAAAAATGTAATGTCATTATTGTATGTACAAAAAAAAAATTAATAAAAAAAAAATAAAAAAATAAAAAAAAAAGTTATATTTCTTTTTCTTGAGCCACTCAATGATATCTGAACTCTGAACTCTTGACACTGCAACTAAGAATAAGTGTACCGTTCTGTTGCCGAGTAACTTTCCGATATTCACCTTCTGCCAGTATTTCTTTACCGAGCATTTATCCCCAACGTAATAAACCAAAACAATTAGTTGACGTAATTACTTTTGACTTATTCTAAGTATCTTCCATACCTACTTTCATATTTATTAAGCAGTAATTTACTTATGCAGGGTGTCCGGGAGTATATAGTGATTCTACATGATAGTATTAGTAAAAAGATAAATAATTTTTTCGTAATTCCAACTTTTATTAGGTTATTTTTTAATAAAAAGATAAAATAAATAACCCGATGTTTGCGGCCAGCATTATTATTTTCGCTGTTACGATACTGGCCAATCACAACCATGCAACGTTGCCACAATTGCGCCCGGAAAGCTCACAGAAAATTATCGTGAAAGTTTGTACCTCACACTAAGGATTTTGAGTAGGTATGACTTTTTCTATGGTAAAAAAAAAAAAAATCTGAAAAAATTGTTAATCTTTTTTACTCCTAACGTCATGTAGAATTACCTCCCGAAATTAATACACTTTACCCTCGGACACCCTGTATAATGAAAGTCAATGTACTTATATGTTAAGTAAAGAACCCAGGTATATGTAAACATGATGTATAAGCAGGTACCTACTCCGTCATTACCATTTATTCAAGCATTATGGGCCAACCAATCCCTCGCATGATAGTCTTTAAGTAGGTGCTCTGGTCAAGTGATTTGGGTTCTACCTCCCAGGGTTTAAGATGACCATGTCCATGTGACATGATTGTAATCAAACGTGCGTTGACAGGAAACCCTCCAGTTTTATTGTTTGTTCTAGATTCGAATAACGATGGGATATAGGAATACCATGATAACTTTAAAAAAAATTAAAGAACACTTTACACGAATTCAGTAAAAAACAGTGGAGGAAGCGAATTTGTTTTTGGTACAAACATAAATAGAATTTACAACAACCGACAGCCGTTTCGGTAAATACATGTACGGGTAAAAGAGACTAGAAGAGAGGTTCCCAAGCTTTTAGGGCCCATTGCCTACTTTTCAGTTACACCCCAAATTGTACTCCCCATGGATAAATTTTTGAATTTTAAATTGCATCAAACGTAAATTTCAATAACAACAAAAAGTCTCAGAATTATCTACGGTGATTATAATAAATTATATGCAGAAAGTATGTATGCCTATCGCCCTCCAAATCACACAAAATCTCCACACAAAGCACTTTAACTATTGATCACCCTGCGAGCTTATTATCGCCCACAGCTGGGCTATATTTCTCACATTCGGAATAGTTCTGTGTACTAACAGAAATTTTATCGCAACAACGCTGTTTTCCGCAGGGTAGACTGAGTGGAGGCAACGTCACACAACTCCATTCGTTCGTTGTATTGTGCAATTGAATTCACTCCTTCGGCCATATCACTTTCGTCGGGCATCCTCAACTTTTCCTCCCATCCTGTGCGTCAAACGTCTGTGATAGCGAACGATGCACCTATTTTGAATCGCGGAAGCATTACACGCCAATAGCGATCCCTCAACATTTCTGCATAATCTCCGTCTGCCGGGGTAAAATAAAAGGAACCATTCTGTTCCAGACTGCCGAAGACGTAACAGCGTGGCAAATAACTTCTTATTCGCTCCCACTTTTCATACACGAATATTTTATAAATAATAAATTATGGCACGAATGTTAATTGTTGTAAGTAAAATGTTAGATGCTTATTTGATTTATACACAATTCATACACCCATAACCCCAATACGTCATTATATACGTTGCAATATGTTTTCGCTAATACTAATTTCCATTTATTTTGATTTATTTAAATCTTTGAAATTGGGCTTAAATATTGCAAGTAACAAATACACAATTGGCCATAATTTTGATAAAATGGAACCACATCATATAACCCCAAACTCTTGATACAAAACGGTAAAATAAGAAGTTTCGTTATTAACCCAGCAATTAATATCGTTCACCTTTTTAGGTTGGTAATAGGTTTCATTTGAGCATATTATTATAATAAAAGTTATTAACAAGTTTTCTTTACCTTCCACTGAGCTTTTATTTATTGCATTAAGAGAATTTATTTATTGTGAGTGAGTAATTAGTAAGTATTTTGAATATTCAGTTATGACAGTCTGTCTGTGCACAAAAATTTCAAATGCATATTACGGTATTTTGAAGAGAGCTTCGTGCGAGTTAAAGACTGATTATTGATGTAAGGGATTGTCTTGGAAGCAATTCAATATATTTAGAAATGATTTTAAAGTGACTCTTTATAATGATGGCATTTTTTAAACAAATCTCCATCTCCAAGCTCGTCTAACGGTTGGAAGCCATGTTTCAATAACACTTGGCAAGCGGTAATGAAGGTTAAGTAACTTACCTACCTATCTACATACCTCAGATGAGTTACATCACCGATGAGCAACCCGAGGTCCGCGAGCTCATTTTGTGTATTTGTACTTCCATTGGCTAAATCAAATATTTAAAAAAAAAAGGTTAACTTGTTTTAAAAAGGGAATCGATGGAAACTTCATTTTTTCTTCCAAATTTTAATCGGCTGCTAAAAAATTAGAAAATATCTATCAGAGCAACACTTTTCTTGATGAAATCTATGTTTGATGCATTTAAAAAGATTTTCGTTTTATGAAATACCGAGTTTTAAGTTTTTTTGAGAAAAATCCAAAATTGCCTGAAACTGCAAGTAGGCATTTTGAAGTGACATTTTTATAACCCCGCTATGATTTGGATTCGGGATGAAACGGAAATGACAGTTACTGCACCTGCGACGCACAACCGTGCTCATTGACCTCTTTGATTATGATGTCACTTTTAAAGGCTCCTATTGGTTGAGTTATGAAACGGAAATTACGCTGGTCTGATCTCATTGGTCGCTTTGATTATGACCTCACTTTTCAAGTATTGGTTGAGATTGTTTTGGTAAAGTATCGCTTCCACTGCGTGTAAGCGATATTTCGGAATCATAAAAACCTACACAATTTTTTGATTTGTCTTTGGAGGCATAAATTTTTCGCCCGCGGTGCTTTGTTTTTGGCGTTCTATGATTATTTTATTTAAAAAATACCAGTTTAGAAAAGGCAGGTACTAATACTAAATATCTGATAGAAAATACTTTCTCATTTACACTCCTCTCAAAACACAAAATATTGAGGTTTTCACAGTTATATTTGCAACTATTCCAATTTAGCAGAGTTGTAATAAAACATGGACTAAATACCGTTGGAAATTTGGTGTTATCAAAAAGCACTAGCAACACCCGCAAAGATCAAACAATTGTTATCTAACACACAACATATCCATTTAACAATTGTTATCTAACACACAACATATCCATTTAACAACAATAATTTAATACTACTATAACCAATCTGAAACAAGTGCAAGTTGTACAAAACGCAATTGTAAAATTATTGGTCGTCCCTAATATTTTCAAACAGAGACAAAATAAACCGTTGCTGTTTCAGAGTGCCAAAATTTTACCTGTTAAGGCAATACTTTGGCACAAAATTATAATTCAGCATATATTTACCCCGCAGCATAAAGAGAAATTAGAACATAAATACAGCACTAGATTCACGCGTAACGACGGGTTAATAGTTCCGAAATTTAACAATAAGTACGGACAGAGAACGTTTGAATACATCATACCGAAGATATTTAATTTATTACCTGACACTATAAAGCAATGTAATTCTATGAATAAGGTTAAATATATGGTGAAAAATTGGCTATCGGAAAAAAAAGATTTATATTGATTTTGATATGTATGAAAAAATGTTGAATCTGTAGATATAAGATGTAAATTTTAAATTTTAAAAATGTATAAATATGTAACTAAAATATAAGCACCTGTTGACAAGCCGATTCAATTGGCTTAGCAGGACTTGTTTGTTGATTATATTATGTATTATCTATTATTTCAATAAAAAAAAAATAAAAAAAATAAAAAAATTGTTATCTAACACACAACATATCCATTTAACAATTGTTATCTAACACACAACATATCCATTTAACAATTGTTATCTAACACACAACATATCCATTTAACAATTGTTATCTAACACACAACATATCCATTTAACAATTCACATTTTTCCCACCACTTAAAAAGCTTTAACGCCTTTATGTTCTCTTATTGAGGGTTCGGTAAAAACCGTGATTAAAAAAAAAGATTACAAATGCTCGGTAATGCCCACTTCATGATTACCATAAAATACAGACCGGGGCATATTAGTGGCGTTTGTATCGGTCAAAAATTATTTGAAACACAGAAGATGAAAAGTGTTTTTTTTTCGTTTATTTATACGTACGCCTTCCAGGAAATATATATCGTAGAGCATATATTTAAATGATATCATCTCCCAGTGATAGACATCTGGTAATAATGTAATTAACGGTAAATTATTGTTGGGGTTGCATCCTGTTTTTGGTCCGTTAAGTGCACGTAGAGTGCAGACGTCCACTTGAACAGAAATTATACGTTACGGCAACTATATACCTTCCCATTCGGAGATGTGTTCTGACGTACTAAAATTAATTCAAAATTTCATGTGTTATCAAGAATATATTTGAACTCAAGATGTACTTAGGCAGTGGCGTTACTCAACTTGTACATCTGTTTATTATGTCATGGACAATTTATTTTTACAGTTACAGTTAGCTTGTTTTAAGATTTTAGAGAGTGTTTTTCTTGCAATATATTATTTAAAAAACAAATCTATTTTCGCTTTTAATATAATACAGGTACGATAAGTTTTAAGATTTTCACGGCCAAAAGCATTTTCGTTATTTGTTTTTGGGGTGTTATGCCGTGTTGCTAAAGAAGGAGGTAGCGCAACACGGCATAACACCCCAAAAACAAATAACGAAAATAATACAGGTACATTTTAGAGAGTTTCTTAATTGTTTGATTTATTTTTACTCTAGTATTTATATCTCGGTTAAGTACTTTTTTATGGAAATCATTTTTATTTTTGAGAAATTAAATTTTTTATTTTAGCAATCATACAAAAACTAAATACCGCTTTTTCAGTTATTTTATCTATATTAAATGGTTAATTGTTCATCGTGAAAATGGCTCCATAAATAGTAGCACTATCTTTCAAATTCTGTATAGAATAAGGTGCGAAAATTTCATGACGCGGAGCTATCGCTGTAGAGTTTTTTGTGCATTTGAGTTCGACTTTCTGCTCCGTAGTAAATACATTAATACTTAAATAAAGCTTTGTTATATTATAAAAATTACTTGAATGTATTTAAAACATGAAGTTTAATTTTCAATGTTTTAATCTGCATTACGTAGGTAGCTACGAGTATCATAGGTAATTCTACCATTGCTGAAAACAATTTATTTTGATAATGTGAATAAACTTTCAATTATATATTATAATAAAATTTCAATCGGGAGGGGGAATCGCCATGTACCCGGATTAGGATTGTCTAGGTCTTGGCGGTGGATGCGTCTGCCCACCTACTACTGTATGCGGGCCAGATTTGGAGAGACTGGTTGAGAAAAGTTTACCCTTCCAGCAGCACTCTCCCAACCCATTACCTTGCACCGCAGCGGGACACACTGATCCGCAGATTCATACCCACCTCTCTTGCCTTTTACCTTCTCAGATCTTCCTCACCTTCCTTTCCTAAAAAAACCCCCACACAGCATAATCAAAGATGACATAGGCCCTGAGGAAAATTATTTTCCTTAGGGCTTTCTGTGTGGAGTTGGTATGTAAAAAATGTTGTTTTTTAATTCTTTGTTAAATGATATTGATAGGGTCGAGTATCAATTTAGTGGGCTCAGAAACAAAATACAAGTATCTCGGTACGATAGTTTATTTTACAAGTTCACAGAATATAAGTTAATGTTTTTTTTTATAGTCTCACATGACGCTTCTTAAAAAAAAAACTCCTATCTGTCAAAAAAAGAAAAAATGAAACAAAACAATTCAATTCGAATTCTGGTGCGTTTAAAAAAAAATGGATTTGTGTAACCGCCGTACGAAAGTACCTAGACTACACTGGGTAGCTCGATTCGAGCCGTGACTGATTCCCTTTTGCGTTTATTTTTTAGTGACGGGGTTTTGGGTCACTCTTCATGCTCGTATCAATAGCAATAAATCATGTCAACTCGTGCATTTCTGTATTGGGTATTGCGTTTTATTACAACTTTCTTTGGCTAATGAATATATAATAAGTTTCACTTTTGAACACTAGACAATGTTGCTTTTCCCAGAACAAAACAGATTCGCTTGTAGGTATCTTCCTTTTACATCAATCTATGAAAAAGCCATTTGCAAACGCATTTAGCATTTCCTTTCATAACAGTCTTCTTATTGGTTACAGAATTTTATGAGTATCGCTGTAGTTTTTTTTTAAATAAGGAATTAGTTCCATTTACGTTGGGTATCACGGACATAAACAGTAAGCTGGAGGAACGACAGTTGAGACGTGCACGTAAGACGGAGACCATCAGACCATACAGTGAAGCGGGCAATGTCCGTAGAGCTTCATCGACAGTCATCCGGAGGAAGACCAAAGAAGTCGTGGACGACTGAATGCTCCAAAGTATTACAGAGCAACGGCCTAAATGAAAGCGATACTCAGAACCGAAGAAGATATAGCCTGAGAACGAGGATAGCCGACCCCAACAGCCTACCCAGGCAATGAGTTGAGACAGTGCAAGGAAGAAGAAAAATAAGATTAGTTCGTCTTAAGAAATAATCAGATTCAAAATACGGCACCTTACTTGTTTTATTTTATTTTATTATATTGGACAAAACGTTTGGTGAAAAATCGAAGCTTTATCCGACCCACTAACATTAAAATGAGAGATAGGAATGACATCTACTTTTTTCTTGACGCGGTTCCATGACAAATGACAACACGTTTGAAAAGTCATTAAAAGTGAAGAATAAAAGAATTTCAGAGAAAAGTGTGCAATTTTCGTTCGGTAGAAGTGAAACCTTCAGAAAACTAAAGTAGACAAGAGTAGGGAGGCTATGAAGTACCGCACAAAGAGGAGACCGATAGGCTACTAAGCAACGCACAAAGAGGAGATCGATTATACGATCTCATTCTCTCGCAGACTAAATCCTGGAAATAAATGTGTTTGTCTCTTTTTAGTGTCGCAATTTTCGTTTCATCGAGTTTCAAATCACAACTGTGCTAAAGAATATTTCACTTTTAAAAAACTAGAAAAAAAACCTAACTTAACCCAACCCATTTTTTCAACAATTTTCATAACTTTGTATTACTTTTCAAAAGTGTTCTGTTTTGATTTTGATTGTGTTCAGTGATCTGTTTTGTTCGGTAACCGTTTTATCAAACATGGCATTTGGTGCTACTAACTATATTCAATTTACATTCTTCTTTCCTAAATATACACATTATAATTTCTTTGCCTGCCATTCATCATTTCTCTGATGGAATTGCTTCCTTGGACATCATTTAACTTGCAACAAATGCATGAACGAGGTACTCAAAATGTACATGTAATATTAAAATCATGAAAAAACTTAAGTAATGTTATCAAAAATTGATTAATAAAATGTTAATAATGTTTTAGTCTAAACCACTACTGCACTGGTAACCTAGTGATGTCCAACGCACATGCGCGGTTAGCCAGGTCCTCTCACGCGGGTCAATGTCCCCTCCCGTTATCTCCTCTATTCCACATTCCGATGTCATTTTATAGTAGGGATGAAGCGACTGGCGACCTCTGCCCGGTCCTGCCGCCTAGATCCAGGGCCGGCGGTGGGCCTTAGGGCACCTCAAATAAATCCCCAACAATAGTTATCTCCAGATTGGTCGCAGAATGCATGTGGGCCGCTCCAAATCAGCAAATAAATACTTAAGCAATCAAAAGAGCAAAATAAAGTGTTTGGAATCAATAGTTACAAAAAATAGTTACTCGAAACTTCTCATAAATGTTCCAATATTTATTAACTTATTTTCTTGCTAGTGCGGACCGTATTGATACAAAAGATGCAAGTTTGCCTTTGTGATAATATTGAACAAAAAAAGTTTACCCGAATACCACCGCACTGCAATTTCAAACGAATTAACACACAGAGTTCATAAAATTTAAACATTTTTAACACATATTTTTTTAGGTTAATTATTGGATATATAGGAATCTTATCAGTTTATATGTCTCTATATTACAATTAGAAGGTATGAGTTTTTTTATGTGGACAGGAAATTCCAAATCGAACGCGTGGTATATATATTGTCTTCATTCTTTATATTTAGTTAAACTAATAACTTCTTCTGACTTCTACAAAGTTCGTCCTTGCGAATGCAGTGGTTAAGAGAAATTAGAACATAAATACAGCACTAGATTCACGCGCAACGACGGGTTAATAGTTCCGAAATTTAACAATAAGTACGGACAGAGAACGTTTGAATATATCATACCGAAGATATTTAATTTATTACCTGACACTTTAAAGCAATGTAATTCTATGAATAAGGTTAATTATATGGTGAAAAATTGGCTATCGGAAAAAAAATATTTATATTGATATTGATATGTATGAAAAAAATGTTGAATCTGTAGATATAAGATGTAAATTTTTAATTTATAAAATGTATATGGAACTAAAATATAAGCACCTGTTGACAAGCTAATTCAATTGGCTTAGCAGGACTTGTTTGTTGATTATATTATGTACTATCTATTCTTTCAATAAAAAAAATTTCAAAAATTTCAAAAAATTTCAAAAAATTCTTCACATTTTTACTAGACTCATGACGTCATCATGAGGAACGGTTTAGACCAACATTTTTGCTGCTTTTCTATTTTACATCCTTACGGTTCTTAAAAACCTATTATTGCCAAAAAAGTATGCAGAAGTCAATATTATTACGGTATAAAATTTGAGAAATTTAGAAGCATTATTTTTACCTTAAAACGCTGTAAACTTATATATTTAAAACTGTTGTTTATTTAGACTATTTAAGTGAAGTAAGTTCTATGTAACGCAATTGTTATCGTGTCAATGTAACTTAGTGGGAATAGATTTCTGTCTTGATTTCTTTTGAGGGTTGACATGCCTTATCTAGTGCATTCTAAATCAATGCTAGATTTGGCCAATACACCAACGTTCTCACGTTACAAATTGGGATTGGCTTAATTTTGATCCTGGTCGCTGTCCACATTCCTCTTAGGAATTAAGTGTTCTACTGCCATCGAACTGTAAAGGGCGACTACAGCGACATAAGATAAACTAGGTGAAGGGAAGTCCATTTCAGTAACAAATTTATTATATTTATGACACAGGATGCAAAAATCGGAAGAACACTTCTATCAGATTTGTTTTTGGTGTCAATAACAGGTAAAATGGTTACTACGGAATTACATGCAACAATGCCTGGTGCATTCTGGAAAAAAGAAGACACCGTTGTAGATGATTTTTCAAACATGATGTCACATAAAAGAATGTTGCAGAATCACATAAAGTTAAAAAATTAAAAGTGTGCAGTTCACACGCGGTAGAAGTGAAACCTTCAGAAAAACTAAACTAGACAAGAGTGGGGAGACTACTAAAACCGCACAAAGAAGAGACCAATTATTCCATCTCATTCTCTCGCAGGTGAAATCCTATAGATATACGTGTTTATCTCTTTTTAGTGTCACTTTTTCGTTTCATCGAGTTTCAAATCACGAGTTTTCACTTCATAAAGAACGACTCAGAAGGAGAAAGAAATACCACGATGGAAGGAATAAAGAATGAAGCAAGCAAGTTGACCAGAATAGAGGTGAACGTTACACCTTCTCTCTGCTTTCCACATTTTTGAAGTGAAAACTTCTTTAGCACGCGTTGTGATTTGAAACTCGATGGAACGAAAAATAGCGACACTAAAAAGAGACTAACACATACATCTATATGATTTAGAGATGAGATAGAATAATCGGTCTCGTATTTGTGCGGTGCTTCGTAGCCTCCCCATTCTTGTCTACTTTAGTTTTCTGAATGTTTCACTTTTACCGCGTGTGAACTGCACACAATTTTTTTAATGTAATAAACATCCGATAGCTTGATTCCATCACAAACCTACATACAGACTGGAATGTTAAATTTGAAGATATTCAATCGTTTATTTTGTCTACGTACTAAAATACCAACCTTGTGTATTCTATTTCTACGGAAAGTCCTGCTTAATTGACCTTAAGACTTAAAAAGACGAGAGGATACTTTCGAGTATCTACCTTCTTACGGTTTATGTCGGTTCCTTTTCTCTAAATCTCCCGACCCAAATGCGGCGCGTTACGCTCCCCGATCAATCAATCAAAACGGTCGGATTAATTAATAATTAATTTCATACACTAAATAAGCCCACGTTTATTTTAAAGACATTAAATCTGACACCAATATTACAGGTAAGCCCTTATATTGTGGCACCAATGTATCACAGTGGTCGAATCATTTGGCTAAGATGCAGAATTACGGGAGTTTGATTTCCGCGTAACTCCGATAATATTATAAATATTCGATAATATTGATTTTAAATTTTATACATTATGTCTGCTGCTTAATATTCTGATTTTCGTTGTTCTACAAAAAAAACACTTGTAAAATCTTAATTTATAAAACAAAGTCGGGTTTTTAACACCATTTATAACTCGAGAACGGCAGGACCGATTTTTATGATCTGTGATTTGTTTGATTTGTCTCCGCCCCGAATAGCAGAATACCTATTAAAGCATCGGAAAAATTCACGAAAAAAATAATTACAAAGAAAATTCTTTTCCTCATACATTTTGTGTGGAACGAATTCTCGTTTTTTGAAGGAGCTGCAGGAATATTGTTAAAAGTATAATATTGAATAGTGAGTGAATTCCGAAAATTTAAAGACGTCAAATGTCAATACGCTGATCGTTTCGCTTTTGTTCTTAAACATATAATGCTGCACTTCTTTCTTACACACTAAATGTCTACAGTCAAAAATGGGACAAACGGTGAACGTATGTCTGCACCCTTTCAAAGGAAAAATACAATCTTATCTCTCTAAAATTATAAACGCGACAGCTTTTATGGATGTGTTTCATGCAAAAACTACTGAATGTATTTTAATGAAACTTTACAATATAGCTCATACATCAGAATAACATATAGGCTATTTATAATGGTAAGCACTGGCGTTATGAAAATTGTGTAAATGAAAATATGTGTATTTCATAAATTTTAGCGGCAGGGAGGAAAGGCAGGGGGAAGGGGAACCGGGGAGGTGGTGTTCGCGGAGAGGGAAAGATGGGGAAGTGCGGGGAAGGTGGAAAGGAACGGGGACGCACGGGAAAGGACATGCAGGGAGAATCAATTTATTTCTTTGAAAGGCATTGCAACGCATGCCGGGGACCTGCTAGTACCCTAGCCAGCTAAGGTTTTCTTTTACTAAATAATATATTAATAGATACTACACCCAAAAAGTTCCTAGTTATGCCAAAAACGAGTCTGACGTGCATAACGTACAATGTAGCAATGAATCGTCTCCATGAATTGATTATTTTTACTATCATCATTGTGGATGACATCATTTTGTTTGCCATTCAAAATCGCTGCTGATTTTTTCGCCTAAAAAAGATTGTCCAATAACTGAACTGAAAAAAGGTCAACACTCTTCAATATAATGCATAGTGCTGTAAGATACAATTCATTGAAATGGTGACATAAATGAAATGAATTTTACATATTTGAACTCATTTTACTTTTAATTTTATTCATATTAAGAGTGTTGATAAAATTGAAAAGAATTCAGGTATATACAAAAGATTAAACAATGAAAAAGATGCAATTTTCACCACAAAATATGTTCTTTCTGACACTTGTTTAAGGAGTATGACTATAATAAATGTAAAAGAAATAATAGTAAATTCTTAAAATTTTGGAAAGATTATCGGGTGCATAGAATTCCCTTGACAGTCCAAGAAACTCGTATAGAGTCAAAACACAAAAATCTCACGTTTTTGGATATAAAATAAGAAAAGACACGAATGAATCACTTCTGTTCATATCTAACGCAGATGTGGTTTGTACGCAGCACTGCGCTGTTCTGGTCAGTAAAGTAGGGTCCAGAGTCCAGATCCCCGTGATGATGTTCAAACTTCGATAAGAACGTAACGCAAAGTAACAGAAGTTGAAGAAAAGGGATGAAAAAAGAATTTAGGTGAAAAAATTTATGTTCTTTCGAACAAATTCTCTGAAAGCGAAGTAAAAAAAACAACATATTTTTTTTCGTGAAAACACATCTTATCGAAAATCATAAAATTCCGGTGGTCAACTTATTATTTAAATTCCATCACACAAAAGTGAAATTCTTTCTTGAATCCACAATCTACATAGAATATTTAACATTCTAAACAAATAACGTTATCTAAAAATAAAAATAAAGTTTTTAGAATGGCCGATGAAATTTACGAATAGAACGCAAATTTCATTAAATTATTTAGTAAAAACGGCCACAAAAACTGTGTCAGGGTTTGTTGATTTTGAATTCAATTCAACAGTCGGTTAACGTCCGTTATAATAATAATAACAAGGAAAAACCATTCGTACCAATCACAAGAAAAAGTTCTCGCTTCTACTGGAAAACAATGTGAAACCCGTTCATGTAAATTTTGTGGTAAGTACCTATTCTAACCGAAACCATTAGAAGAATACAATACGAACATATTATCTAGAATAATAAAACAATTATTGTGAGTAATAAAGTTGAGTTTTCGCACTTCCTGAAATACGTTTATTACGAGTATGCAAAAGCTACGCTATAGCAGCATGAATAAATCGAAACATTACAAGTTCTGCAGTGTATATAGAAGATGACACGGAGAAGTTGTATATTTATTGACTTACATGTCCATGTATTTGTTGTGAACTTGTTTACTAGGTCAAATACCATGCGCTCGTTTACTGGGTCATAATGTCAAGCGCATATTATGAACTTGTTTGCTTTATCATATTGTTAAGCAAATCGTTATGAATTTGTGTACTTGATGAGCTTGTCAATTAGGATAAAATTACATGTTGGTTTGGAAATACTATCGGAAAAAGTTTTTGCCGGATTTATTTAGTGCGGTTGATTGATAGTTTGAACTTGAACGGTTTAAAGTCTTATAGTCTAAGGTTTATTATTTTTTTAGAAGGCTCTGATAAAATAATTTCCCTCACGGCCTATATCATCTTTGGGGATGCTGTGTGGAGGGTTTTTTTAAGGAAAGTTTTTAAGAGGAGAGTTTTGGGAAGGAAGATGGTTTAAGGGGTGGGTAGGAATCTGGGATTCAGTATGTCCTGGTCTTCCGCCTCCAAGACCTAGACGAACCTCACCCTATGAACCCGAGTACCCCTGCTAAATCACCAACGTGGCAAACCACTAGGGATGAACCACACAGATGGTAGCGGTGATGGTTATCCAATAAAGGTTCCCGGGGTGGCGGTACTTATTCTCGCCTCCCAAATTGTAAAATATTATAGTTATTTATTTTTGGGGTGTTATACCGTGTTGCGCTACCTCCTTTTTTAGCCAACGTTTTGGACTCCTTCTTTACTGTATCCATCACTGCCACACATCTGCGCTGTCCGAAACGTGGGCTAAGGAAGGAGGTAGCGCAACACGGCGTAACACCCCAAAAATAAATAACGATAATACGGGTAAAGGTCAATTATATTCACACCGGGCGTTTACCTTCGTTTCACAAGCAACATTTTCCGATTAGGATGATGAAAGTAAGATAAATTCAAATATATCAGGTTATTTGAAACCCGGGAATGTTTGTCAAAGTTGACAAATTGCGTTGTAAAAATTAACTGTTATAATTAATATCAAATATTTATTATATTATCATTAAATATTAAGGCATTTATAAAATATTTTCCTCAGAATAAAATGGTATTTCAAAAACAAATATTGACAATTTCCGTTGTAATATATATTTTTTTGACAATTAGTGAGACTTCAGAAATTCACCTTTCGAATCAATACCGTCCGTAAAGTTGATAAAATTTGACAAGAAATTTAAGCAACAGAAATGTTCATCTAAGTATCGCATTATTATTAAATAATTTTCTAATTTTACATAGATTTTCTTAATTTTATCGTTTAATTTTTAAAAATTCATTTAATTTTAAAAATTTATTTTATATTTAATTTAACGCTCTTAACCCTCGACCCGTCGCGTGGGGTCTTTAAATGCCCAGGTTTTACAGAAATGCTAATTATGTACATTTTAAATGTTCCCACTGATTCCTTACTTTAAGTAGCTTCCTAAAAGGGACTATACTTGACGCTAGCGCCAAGAAAATTCAGTCTGCGCATGTGCGATGTGAGATACAGACTTGTGTTTCGGCGTGAAGCTCAATAAAAACAACAAAATACCATGAGAAATCAAATTTACTTGTTTTTTCATTGTATTTTGTTGATTTTTTGTTGTAATAATAATAAGTCTGTATCAACCTCAAATTGTTGTAAGTTTGATAGAAATTGGTTAGTTTTTTTTTTGTAAAGTTTTATATTAAAAAAATTACCTTGTTGATTTTTAAGCCTTTGATTTGAAAATAAATATCTTTTTTATAATATTTCTTTTTATTTCAAGCAGTCATTATCACCTAACTGTAATCAGTTGAAATAACACATAAAATGTATTCTACAACAACAATTTAATCATATTTATTTTTGGGGTCTCAAGCGACCCCGCGCGACACCTCGCGTTACAAAAAAAGCGCGACGGGCGGAGGTTTAAGTGAGTCATAGCAGTAACATCATTATTATACAATTAAGAAAACCTTAACATTTAGTGCAGGGATAACAGATTCCGAAGTACCCCACATAATACTACAAATTGGTTTAACCGGTAATAATCAATTAAAACACCTTCAAAAATTGACATTTAGAAGTGTATAAATAAGTCGTCTCAAACAAAGTTTGAAAATGGCCTTGTAAGCCGAAGCAGTTGTAACAAAAATAAAAACTAAAATACTTGCAGAACTTGATAATAACGTCATTAAATTAAATAGATTTTCTTACATATTGTACTTATACTTTTTCGTTTGTCTGAATTCACACAACCATCAGATCCTATTTTAAAAATATAACAAATCTTTCAAAATTTGGGAGTAGTAGATAGTGTTGTTATGTTATTGTAATAACAAAACAAAAAATCAGAGTGTGTAATTCACACGCGGTAGGAGTGAAATTAAAAAGTCGGTTTCTTTTCTTCTGCCTGTTTCTTTTAAAGTGGTTTGAAGATTGGATAATGATTTCACAAAAACAAAAATGTTTTTTTTTTTATTATGTAGGATTCGAACCTCCGTTCGCTTGATGTCTCTCTCTCTGGCCGCTGAGACTTGTCAGGCATCTTGCCCACTGCGCTATGTGAGGCATGCGCCGAAGTGCGAATTTAACGCATTTCATCCCAATTTCAAATCACTAACGGTGCTAAAGAAGTTTCACTTCAAAAAATATTATTATTAAAAGTTTTTGAATTTACTGTTCGTGTTTGTGTTCCGACTCTATTATTATTTTACATTCTAAATGAGGCACAAACAAGAGATTCAATCCATTTACACATAATGCTGTTGTTTACAATACAAAAAGTGTAATTTATTGTAATTTCTCAGTATTTAGATCGTGTACTCGTACCTCTCGGAACAATTAGCGCAAACGCCGTAAAATAGGATGATCGATGTGAACTGTAATAGAGCATGAAATAGAACTGAGATAGGCTTTAGCTGTTCCGCCTTCCTGTTTACACTCTGCCTGAAGTAAAAAGCAATTATTACATTCACTATTTAATACGCCTTCACACTCCTTGAATAGTTAATCTACTATATCAATAGCTGAACTCCGCGGCGTTGCCAGGTTTTACAGATCTTTCGACGGGTAAAGCCCTTGACTCTCAATTCGAAGGTCGCGGGCAAATAAATTTTATGTGATTAATTAGTGTTATTTCACAATTAATATTTGCGGCACGTTCCAGAGTGGAAGATACTCTCAGAATCGCCCTGGTGTAAGACCGGCATTCAGAATTGAAACGTTGCTTGAAATGGCTTAAGCCATGATTAATGGCCTGATCTAATTAGCCAGGTACCTCCCCACCTACCCCTTCCTCATCTCCTTTCCCTCCTTACTACCTTCAGCCTCACAGCATACCCCAATTGGGGTTGCCATAATCTCACTACATTTATATAAAAATCAAACCAACCCCGGCAGTAACACACTATCTTTTTTATAGCTTAAGTGAACCTGACATTGACTTGGAGTAAAATTTTGGGGTTGTGAATTCTAGTAAACCGGGTGTAGTTTTAAGATAGATATAATAATGTTGTCAATAATTTCATAGTGCAATGTCTTTTTCGGGCTTCTACCATTCAGTTCCACGTCAGATAATTTCACAACACTTCTTTCTTCGTTCTTCCGCTCTCCATGTCCATAAACTATAAACATCCCTTAATTAAATAATCCCCATTCATCTTAACCACTTCGTTCGCAACAGCCTCGCTTATCAGAGATTAGTACCTGTTTGTTTCATGTCTTCCTTTACTTGCGACCTTTACTTCTTCTGTTCATCACATACGCCTCATTTAAAACTCTTTTTACCACATATTTAAATTTTTGATTCACTTGATCGTTCCGTGTCTTCCTCGGACGTCTCTAACTTTTTTGTACATCCACTTTCACTTCGCAGCTTCAATATCCTTATCAATTAAACTGATGATTCAATCCCAGACTGCCACATTAAATGCAAAAAATTATGTACCATTTGATTTCAAGAAAAATGATTAATGATTATATAAAATATAGAAATAAATTAATTTACAATCAACAGATCATCCCTCAGGGAGGTCGCCGCATCATACTGCATTCATCGCTCATTGAGTGGAGAGCCGAACAATTTAAGTTTGTTAACGTTTTGTTTTGAGTTTTAATATTTGCTCAAAGCTCTCCTGCCGGACCCTCTCGACCCATTGCATTTTTTACATTAACTTCATACAAAAGGAATTGAGGAAAATAATTTCCCTTAGGGCATATATAATCTTTGGGGATGCTGTGCGGAGGGCCTTTTTTGGGGGAGGAAGGAGTGAATATAGTTCTTGAAGAAAGAACGGGAGACCCATGTTGTTGGAGGGATAGGCCGACAAATGGATCCACAGTCGAGTTGTTGAATTCAAAAACGAGTCATTAAAACGACCCTCTTCTCATATGACAAATGTCAACTGCGTACGTATGTTTGACGCGCGTTTGGCCTGTTTCACGTCTATGCTCCAGTTCTGAAGGGATTAATGATGCTAGTTCTTCGGAGGTTCCATTGTAACACCGATAGAACCAGGACAGAATACCTCCATGACTGTGCAATGCCTGCAAGATATGTGCTCCAAATATTGCCACCCATTTATTAAGATACGGGAATCAATCAAATTAAACGCCCGTACCTACACAAAGCTAAGGTCTTGGGGTTCTATACCGGAAGTAAGGCTAACTAGACTCTGGCTTGGTCTCTTAGAGTTAGTTAAACTGTTCCCTAAGTCTTTCATCTAGGGAGTAATGAAAAAATTAAATTAAAAAACAGAGTGTGCAATTGTCACGCGGTAGAATTGAAGCATTCAGAATATTAAAGTAGACAAAAGTGGGTAGCATCGCACAAAGAAGAGACCGATTATTTTCTCGTAGGTTAAATCCTGTAGATGTATGTGCTTATCTGTTTTTAGTGTTACTAATTTTCGTTTCGTTGAGTTTCAAATCACAACGGTGCTGAAGAGGTTTTCACTAAAAAAATCTCTCATAAATACTATGCATGATGAACCTGTGCAGGTACAATTTATTTATTAGTTTGCATATTACAAAAGAAAAGAAAATAATAAACTTACCGGGGTACCCCGCACTAAGACCACATTGTACTGGGTGTTGTTATAATTTAAACATCAATTTAGTTAGGAAATTATACATTTAAATATGTGTTTTTATAGTATGGCGGTAACAATATCAATTTTGAAGCGAGAAAAACTTTCTAAGATGAAATTATAAAATACATGTTGCAAACAAGACGGAGTAAAGCTGACAACAATACATAAAACATTAAAAAAAACCATTGATTTGATAAACCCAACTCAACGTAACCCATCTCCAAGAAGATAATAAATCAAGCCAAAAGTATATTTAAATGTAATAAAGCCGCTCCGCCTAAAATCCGCACACTAATTGTACCAGTCTGATGATGCCCGTCGTAAGGTGAAACCGGTTTGTCATTAATAAAAAAGTGGAAGAAAGTTATAAAAATGTTTCAATCGATTATCAAGGCATCATAAAATATCTGTTAATGACGTTTAACAATTGTATTCTATTACTACCAGTGCAAAGGAAAACAAAATTTATTAACGTTAAAGGCGACAGCATGCTACTATAATATTGAAGGTACGATTATTCAATTGTCATTTCTGATAATATTTATGCTACAGTCTGTAGAAAATGCACATTCCTTGTAACAAATTCGTTTTCTGCACAATGAAAGTATAAACAGCATAGTATTCAAGTTTACACACTACAGAGTCGGATTAGACGAAATAATATTCCTTCAACTAGAAAATTATGTAAATAATATATTTAGGTAAAATTCGGGATCAGGCCGCTAACAATTCTACTCCATGTGTATGTAGATTGCGATAAGGGATAAATTCCCGTTAACACCATCCACCCGTTTTGTTTTAAAAAAACTTCGCCAAATTTAGTTTCGAAGCTCTGGCACAAATGTTTTACGATTTATTTTTCCTTTGGTTTATCGTAGTTTGCTTTATTTCAGCATGATGAATGATGTTTTCAATCAATTGTAGAATAATTTTTGATGGGATACAAGAGTTAGGCGAGCGTAATGCACTTTGAGTCGACATAACTACCCTTTGTCATGCGAAAATGGGATGTATAGTAAGCTACTTTAGAGTTCATTTTCTCATGCCGTTAGCGAGAAAGACGGAGCCTTGTTATTCCGAAGTATTTATAAATCGTAAGTTAAATTATTTTTAGGTACAGGAGTCAGGAATCAACCCAGTTCTCCCTGTGATGAATAATTAACACACAAAACTAAGAGTTACTCAAAGTGTGGAAACCATAAGTGAATTGGTTTCAGTATATTATTTTTTTTTAAATAGAGAGTGTGCAATTCACACGCGGTAGAAGTGAAACCTACAGAAAACTAAAGTATATAAGAGTGGGGAGGTTATGAAGCACCGCACAAAGAGGAGGCCGCTTATACTGTCTCATTCTCTAGCAGGCTAAATCCTACTGATGTATGTATTTGTCTTTTTTTAGTATCGCTATTTTTCGTTTCAACGAATTTCAAATCACAACGGTGCTAAAAAATTATTCACTTCAGAAACTTCTGTTAGATGGACCCGGAAATGAAAAATCGCTATTGGTAATTAAAATAAACATTAAATAAAACTCTAATTTTTACACATCGACAGAAGCTGCAAAGTTTTGGTGCTTATCCGACCATTGACATATTTTACTAGTTCAATTACGACAATAGCACGTAATCTCACTAGCCAGCCAGCGGCCGAAAATCCACATTTCGTCGAAAGATGTCCTTACGATCGTATAGAGCGGTTCCAATGAGAAAGATTAATTATTCTCCGTACCAGATTTTTTAAATTATAACTCAATATCGATTTTATTTCATTCCAAATTGGCTTTAATTTATACCTACTTCCAAAAATGCTGAAAGGCGTGATGATAAAACTATTAAAATTATGTACTTTTTGTAATTATTTTTTTTATCAATAGTATTTGTAATTTTTCAATTATGTCTAAGCAAAATAAATGTGCAAAAAATCTGAAATGTATTAGTTTGTAAGACCGTAAATAGAGAAATTTTCGTCATTAATAAGTGTTCGGATATTTTTTTTAATGATTTTATTTGAAACATGCGTTTACTAGATAAAAGAACAATCTTTCGAGATCAATTTATTATTTTTTTGTGGAAAAAAGTCAATACGTCTAAAATTTGATTTAAAAATGACATATTTCCGGTTTTCTCTGGTTATACCCTCTTATGTAAGTCGCATAAAATTATCTTACATAATAATAATATATTATGTTATCATCATGTACGTGCGTCGAAGATACGGAATACATATATTATTATTTTTCGTAGAAACTAACAGAGGCACGATGAAAACTCGTAGATGTACAATCCTACGAAATCCAGAAAAAATAAATATTTTTATTTATGTAAAATCCATATCCAATCTTCAAACTAATCCAAAATGAACAGGCAAAGAAAACTTAGAAAAGAGCGACTCTGAAGAAGACAACACAAGGTGATCAAATGTATAGGAAAAAGTGAACTGGAATTCGACTACAAAAAAATATGGAAAAAATCATCCTTCACATTGATAAAAAAGTGCTCCATAGTCTCCCCACTTTGTCTAGTTTTCTGAAGGTTTTACTTTTACCACGTGTGAATTGCACATTGATTTTCTTTGTTCGATTTTATATTAAATTCTTAAAATTAAACTTGTTATGTTGTCATATATGTAGTGATATAATTCTCATTCGGTTGAACCATTGACCGTTCGGCGATCGCTGCAATATTATTGCGGCCCTGTGGCAGCGATGCAATGTGCTGTAATAGAAAAGCTTTGCGTGCAACTGATACTCGCACTTGAAAATTGTGCATTTTTGTATTCATAAGAATTTTCGAATCGCTAGAGCGGTATAATATCAGACGCGGTTAAGAATCATAGAGCTTGGCAGTGTTTAACAGTAGGTGGATAAAGCTACGCATGTGCGCAATTAAACCCCAGTATCACCAAGGAAAACCGCAATTATCAGCAAATTAACCACTGGAAAATCAATTTTTTGTTTTGTACATCAGCCTGGAGTCCAAAGCAATATCATGGAATCACTGAAGACCGTCAAAGTTTTTGAGGTTAGTCTAATTCATCGTAAAATCTAAGCAATAATGAAGGGGAGGTGTGACAAGTGGAAAGAGTGAAAGTTGTTGTTTATATTTTGGACATGAAAGTACATCACAGGCAGATTAAAGAAATTTTCGTTCGCACAATAATAAATTTGGACAACTTATATAGCGCTGTTTTGCGAAAAATCGCCTCAAGAGCGCTGTACAATATTCTTTAAAAAAAAAAACTTTAATTAATCAAATGCCAATGTAGGAGTTTAGTGTTATTGAATAATATATATAGTGTATGTTATTGCTGGATACGTCATACCTACGTATAATTTGTTTTTGTTCTATTAGTATTAAGTGGAACAGCCGAGTGACCTTTTTCGTAATAAATTATAATTTGAATATAAGGCCAAAATACTTGACCAATTAATAAATCTTTTTTAAATCGAAAGGTATATCAAATATCTAGTAAGGATGAGCGCTACCTTATTTATTTGTATTTTGGTAGAAAGCACTAACTTTGTGCTTTGACATATTAATTGAAATAAAACAATAACGTTGTTTGTAACCGCGATTTATTTATTTATTTAATTAATACCGACCGGTTTCACTTAGCACAAAAATTTTCAGGGTATAAAATTAAACTGTTTTTGTTTAATTCAGAGTATAAAATTAAACTGTTTTAGTTGAAGATGTTTGTTTTATACCCTGAAGATAATCGTGGTTAAAAACAAAGTTATTGTTTTATTTCAATTATTTATTTGTGTTTAAAATTATAAAATATAGGCCATTGTTGGATTTGTATAATTTCAGAGGCAAATTTGACATTTTTTGTGAGTTAATGGTGATAACAAAAAAAAACTTACCAAACAGTAAATAAAAAATAAAACACTGATAAAAAAGTGATTTTTGGGCTGAAATTTAAAATTTATATGCGACAAATCGATTTTCCAAATTAAATCGGTCATTTTTAATTTAAATTCAAAACCCATCGAAACCCTTTTTTAATATTTAATCTTTAATTTATTTCATAATTGATTACATTTTCATAGTATAAAGAGTAAACTATATTTGTAAATAATTGTAGTTAACGTACAAATAAGTTCAAATATGTCCTCTAAAATTATATAAAATAGAACCCTTTAATGGCTTATATACAAATAATATAAATCATAAATAAAATATGTCTCACTCATCCGCACTAAATATTATAAAAATAATCATTATAGTTTCGGGGGGCCTACTATAGGGGGGTTAACTATGATAACCAAGCAATTTGTGATTAGTATTATTATTTTATTTTTCTCTATTCATTGGATATGCCCCCCCCCCTCTCCCCCCCCCCCCCCCCTCTCTCCCCCCTCCTCCCCCCCCCCCCCCCCCGTGATAATATAAGAAAATTGTTATGATCTGTTCTACAAACCTCACTAAAGAAAATACTCAGCAAGTTACCACATTTTATGATAAACTTTATGCGTGCGGCATTATCATACTATACACAAGACATATCTTTTTTTAGAAACATGACGAAAAAAAGTACTGCTATAAAAAATACTACTTTCCATCAATATGCGTGTATTATTTATGGTCGGTCATAAAAACAATCGACAAAGTGCGCTCTATATTTATGTAAAGCAAACCGCCCACCAAGGACACATCAGCTGACTGGTTTATGAAAGTAGAAGAGAAAGCACGCAGCATATTATCAGAATAACAGAATGTTGTTCTTTGCGTTCAAAGGGTCGATAAAACGTCCGTTTCACTGATTGAACAGGCCACATAACATTAACAAGGCCACATAACAAACTATTACTTATAATATACAAATACTACATCGAATACCACGGCATAATATCAAATACTACGGCGTAAAGGAGTGCTTATTTATCTAATACTTATACGTTCAATTTGTTTGTGAAAATACCTTGCGGATAATTTAATGTAAACATAACTTTAATAAACCATTTTAAATCATCTGTACTCATATTTTTTTGATGAAGATGAGGACTTATTTAACTCTTCAGAATTTGTTCCTCTTATCTTTAAATTCGGTGTATTTTTTACAAGCGTTAAATTTAGGTAAATAAAAGAAAAATCAATCTTTTTTTCCTCGAATTGATTCTAACGCCATCTACAAATCTTTCCTGAAACCATTTGGCAGAATAATTGACACCGGCGCTGGCGCGGCGGTGATGAAAAAACCGTTGTGTGTTAGATATACCATTTTTGCATAGTTGTTTTCACTTTACGACGTTCTGTTGTCCATGGTGCTAAATTATCAAATGTTTCTTAATTTATTAACTCTAGTAAAGGAACATCTAAAGTGTTTATATAATAATTATTATTCTGAATTTGCCAACCACATTTTGGAAACAAATTATTATTAATTATGATATAAAGAAAGGGTTAAAAATTTCACACACATATTGTACACAACGAGTTTACAATTAGATATTTAAGTTAGAAATTATAGAAAATAGAAAAATTGTTAATAGTAAATTAAATAAATATTATTAATAAACAAATATTGTTTTTAAATAGCCATCTCTTAAATTTATTTTCAGATTAATATTTACGTATAAAAATATATTTTTGTTATTTAGACATCTTGATTAATTTTGTTTATTTTGTAAGTTTTTAATATTTGCAATTTTTATATAATCTAAACTAATTTTAATGTTTCATTTTATATTAAAAAAAAGTTATGATACTTTTAAGTAATCACCTTTCTCTATAATATTTTTGTCTATACTTGTTTGTCTTTTGTTGTTTTTATTAACTTTAATCTTGTCCTGCGAAGAAATATTTGATTTTGAAACATGTAGATAATTTTATTTATTTATTTGAACCCCATAAAATGGCTTTTTCAATTAAGTGATACATGTCATTACACAGTGATACACAGGAGGGTAATTGTAATAATAACAAAATAATAATGTACATTAAACAAAGGATGTATGATTTATTATAATTTTTATTAAATAAGAGATGTTTTACAAAAGAATTGTTTTCACTTAATAAAAAATGGCGCCACAAAGTGAATTTGCAATGTTTGAAGAAAAAATAGGTTTTTTTTAAAAGGCAAGTATTATTTTTGGTGTCTATCATAGACCTTTTAATTTTATTTTATAATATAATAAGATAAAATTTTAATTTTGAAAATTAATATTGTAAAAATTTTTGAAACACCTGTCGTATCGTTTTCAAAATCATCAGTGTAACCCTATTGCTCTTTACAAAAGAAGGAAAAATTTTGATGTACTGTTTCTATTCAAAATTGTGAACTGCCTCATTGACTCGCCAGCCTTGTTAGAAAGAATTGCATTTCGTTGCCCTGAACGCAATACCAGATCGAACACCTTATTTCAAATACAATATTTTAAATCGAAATACGCACAAAACTCCTTGCTCGGGCGTATCTGCCAAACATTATAAGTTTGGCAGATACGGAGATACAGATATTGACATTTTCCATTGTACCCTTAAATCATTTAAAATCAAACTAACCGTACAATGTACTTAAATGAAAACTATTATTTCTTGTTTATTATTTTCTTTTTAATAACTTTTTACTTAACACTATGTACTGGAAACTATTATTTCTGAATTGATTATTATCACCTTTTTGATAATATTTTACTAATTGCTCACACCATATACCTACTATAATTGTTTAATTACCACTTGATTCATAATCACATAATCATTAACCATTATATATTATAAACGAAACTTAACTGGTTTAAATTTAAATTAAATTGTACATAAAATAGTGAACATAATTATGTTCACTATTTTATGTACAACTACTTTATACACAACTGTATGCTTCCTAAATAAACATAAATAAAAATAAATAAATAGCGGTAATAATTCAATAATATAATTTGACCTATATATATATATATATATATATATATATATATATTTTCATTGTTGCAATATTGTAGTATTTACATATTTTAGTAATTATTGTTTGCTTTGCTTTGTTATCTGCACAACTTGTCCTTCTCAACTTCTGTTTTCTATTTCTTTCTGTTTTACAAGTTCACTAGAGCTATCTTTTCATCTTGTAGTTATACCTGATACTATGTTATATCATATAAAAGCCGAAAGGTGTTAATATTATAAAAGAAATATAATTTACACACATGATATTATTCTTGAAATAAACAATAAGTGTTAAAGTGGCAACTAAATGTTTTGTAAAAGTTTTTTTTGCATAGAAACTTAAGTACTCGCGATAATATAAATTGTGTTGCCTTTTTTGTGGTTTATCTTTACAAAAGTATCAACTTTTCAAATACACAAATGAATTAATCAAATACTCTGTATCAACTGTAATAATGGAAATAATGGGTCTTTGTGAAAATATGTCACAATATTTATTAATATTTTTATGTGGGATTGTTACTTCTCTGTATGGATGTATTTGGAAATTTTTGATATTGGTCATTTAATTCGAAAAGCAGTTCTTACGATCGCCTCCGTAGTTCCTGATTTTTTATAATAAATTGTTCAAAGAGAATTGAAAGACAAAATAATAGGTACCTTTTTCTTAATGTGGTCGACTGGTTTCATTTTGCAGAAAGACGCTCGATTTTATTTTACCTGTTACTCAATCAAACACACGTATTTGTATTAATCTTGAAATATTTTGAAAGTTAATATTGTGAAATACTTTTTTATGTTTCACAATGTGGCATTTTGTTACCTCTCAGTTGGTGAATTAATTGACATTTTTAAATTGCTTCATTTATCTAATTAACATTTTTTCAAAAATTACATTTGAATGCAAAACCATGTCTTTTGCTCACTTCTATAACCAAAATAATTTTCTGAGCTATCTGCGTTGTCTCAGATGGTAAAATTTTTGAAAAAGTACTAAAATCAAATTTTAAAGCTTGCATTTATTTTACAAGGTTTTAAAATCATTGTGAAACTTTTGCAATTGCCATTTTGTTTATTTGTATCTGACATTGTTGGCGCATATTCGCAGCTTTAGTTGGATAGGGTTCTTACTTCGTCTTACCATTTTCTGAGGCATCAAAGTTTGCAAAGACCAATTCTCATAATCTACTAGTATTTAATATTTTCTAATTTTGATGTTCAATATTAAGTACAGTATTTTAGTTTAACACATTTTAAAGGAAAATATTTTTGGAACGTGACGTTTCCTTGGAATGGCATTAGGGAAATGTAATTAGAACCTTATGCATGAACTATTATGCTCTAGCTGGTTGCGTAGGTTCTATCCGCACGTTTAGATTTGTTCTAAAATGATAAGTGTACGTTCATACCGTTTGTTTGAAATATCTTCCATAAGATTCAACCTCAAAATCTGAAAATAGAAAATGAGAAATCGTCTTTTCAAACCGTGAGACCTTAAACTAAGAATAAGGTGAAAAATGAATTTAGAACTCTGTCAAACCAAACTGTCGATTTTGGCAATACCCATTCAAACTCGGGAATACGATTTGTCCACAGCTTGGAAAAATGTTTGCCTCGGTATAACAAATTTATATAATAATAGATATGCTTCTTTAAAACACATTTCTCATTGTGTAAATATTACAGAAAAATAATGAACCAATTTATTACATACATAATATTTATAATTAATAAGACGTCATTTCGAAAGTAAAAAACGGACATTTCCGACAGAACCAAAACAAAATAATGATCATTGCGTTATGTGATGTAACTTGTCAAAATATCGTCGTAATAATCATCAAGTCTGGCACTTCAAGATTATTCTAGCACCAAACAGGTTAGAGTGCCGCGGCGGACCCAACAGCACCACTGTTGACCTACTCAGTATGTAATGCTAATAGAATCAACCTTACATTATATACATTTGATGTATCTTGTTAGAAAAGTGGTTACATCAGATGGAAGTGAAATGTTTCTTACTATCAATTAAACTAACATTTTGCCGAAGTATATGTTTAATAATTTTGTACTATATCTATTTGTCTACAATTAAGATTACTTTCAAATTTAATGTGAGGAAAACAGATTTCGAGGAACTCCACAAAATAGAGAATTTTATTGTCACAATTTTCTTTATAAATTGGTTTAACCGGTAATAAATCAATTTAGGCCCCTTCAAAATTGAAATTTAGAATCATGTAAATAAGTCTTCGTGAAATCGTCTAAACACAGTTTAAAACAGCTGCCAAAATAATGAAAAAGCTAAAATCTATGTCCGTGGCTAAAATGCTCGCGGAACAATAATAACATTAAAATTAATTTAGGTACATCAAATTTGAAAAAAATAAAATACAGTTAAAAAAATAAAAAGCCCAAAAACAATAAATAAAGTTTATAGGATAGATAATTGTAAAGTAATTCAAATAATCGTTTGGCGATTGCGGCTACTACGATCAACTATTATATTTATTACGATAACGCCTACAGATACCTCAATGAGTTTAGCTTAGTTTAAGTACTATTTACGATTATGATAAGGAACTTGGAAATATGTGAGCGAACATTATAACAATGGATGTTTATACATAATCGAGCTGATCCATGAATTATGAGAAAGGAACGAAGCAACCACAGACTGTGCGGGACACCACTTGCGGTTGCTCCTTAACCGAGATGCCAAGAAACTTGTTGTTCGTCTGGCGTCTCGGTTCGCAAAGTACACGCAGTGTAAGGTTACGACGTAGACAAGGTTTTTTTTTCTTGTTGAATATAAATTGAACTTGTAGTTCTGTGAACAGACCTTGAGACCAAAAAATAATATTTATAATTTTCTATGAGAATAAATCAAAACCAAATTTGCTCTGAAATCATGAGATTTATAAATAGATGTTTAAATACCTACCTGCTTTATTAAAAATCATAAATATTTACAGATGAAATGCCAAAGGGTGAGTTAAAACATAACTTCGCCAGGATTAGTCAATTACGCTGAAAATAATGTGATTCCATCATCGACATACTAGTGTATAAACTACTCGGTCGATGGATTCCACGGTGACCGAAAACTCGAATGAAACCAACTCAGAACCATCTCAGATAAGTCATTTAGAGTGACAAAAAGATATACAAAAGTATGGTTACGTTAGGTTAGGGTTATCGGCTAATTTAAAATTATTTTTTTCGTAGCTTTTAATGACTTGGAGGTATTGAGTTGACTTTATTCTCAGTTGGCATCCAGCCGGATTCCACATATCGATGGTAACAGACCGTCTCCACAAGACATATTACAAATTGTTACAATTTGTAGCTATGATTTGAAGTGCTAACAAAATGCTTGCAAACAAATAAATTATCCTAAATAATTACCTTATCGATTAGTGGCGACCTGTAAATTTCGCGTATTCAACAAAAGCGGGAATATTTTGCAATAAAAGTGGAGGTACGTCATTTTTCAAAAATCGAATAATGATTGACGGGAAGGGGCATTTTCAAGAGGAAGTTAGCAAACATTGTGAAAATGGCAAAATTCACGTACAAATGTATTTTCGAAATAAATTTCGCCATATAATTCAAAATTTTTGGGTCTCGGTTGAATAATGAATATAATTTATCAAAATACTTAGGACTGAAGGCGTAAATTCATAGAAAAGACCTTAATAAATTCATAGTAAATTCATAGTAGAGACGATCGGGAATCCCGGGGCAAAAACGATAATAATAATAATGTGATAATTTATAGAGCACCGGATATGCTAAATGATCATTAAGCATGCGATTGCGATGCATGCTGGTCGCCTTTGTAACATTAGTTACATTGTTGCCTTACTGAAAATAAACGAAATTGAAAAAACCGAGAAAAGAGTCCGAACTTTCAGGCATCCTTTCATCTCACTGCACTTGTCGTGCAAATGTCTATTTTTAATCACATATGAAATTTTCAAATGTGACAATAGTTTATTATTTTGGCGAATAACAAAATAACACAATAATATTTTCGATGGGACAAAGTAATCTTGACATGATTTCTTTCAACAACTGTCTAAAAAAAGGATTCTAGGTCTAGTTGAATAAGGTTTCGTGATGTGATCATTAAGCTGCTTCCGTTCCAAGTGTGCAAAATGCGCCATCACTGTTGCCATTCCACTTGTACTTTTTATGTGTTTGTTATCTGCATGTTACAATACAGCAAGTTTGCTTTTTAATTCATGCGAATGGCTAATACTTGTGGCTTGTGGCGTTGGTGCGACCACTCGCGGTGCGTGGCTTGACAGAAATCGAGCAATTTACCTTCTCCAAATTGGGACACAACATTCGCATTTTTTATGTCTCCAATTAAGACGGAGAAATTACAATAAATACAATCACCCGTGTTCATCTGTTTCATAAAATGCACACTATCGGTATAATTTTACAATTCCGACCGCCGCGCATACGCACCAGTAATTTGATTAAAACTTTCTGTAAAAATAAATCTATAAACTTTTAGAAATTTCACATTTCCACTGTTGCTTGACACTTTTTTTAACATATTAAGCGACAACTGGCGATTTTCGTTCTACCATCATGAATGAACTCATCTCTTATAATTTTCGTAGAAATGTCCTCAGTCACTCACTCAACGGTCACAGCCAATCAATAAATAACCATAGATATATCCATATCTTATTATATAATTATTATTCATATATATTTAATAAGTTAAGAGCATTTATAAATCTTTTTTATGTATATCTAATAATATTAATATTTAATTTATAATGTTAACTTGATTTGTAAACTAATAAAGTACCGCCGTATAATAATAATTATTACGCGTGACAGCTGTTTCGCTTTCCGTAGGCGTTATAAAACTTTCGTTATCACGCCTAATAATTTATAGCAGAACTTGTTTACAATTGAACTTTTTTATAAATTTAAAAATAATAACATCAAAAATAATGAAAATTTTAAAATAAATGTGAAGTTCAACCAATTAAACTTTGTAACGATAAATAACTTATAATCATACAAAAAATTAAACAAATCTTTTTGAGTGAATAATATCAACTACCCTATAATATTAAAAAATACCTCCTAAAAGACATTTCCCATACATTTCGATAGCAGCACCCTACAGGTCCTAGCGCCTCCTAGCGCCGGAGTTGGTTAATTTTCATCAAATTTCCATTCATAAATAACAATTATAATTATATTTTTTGTGGTTTAATCCACTTTTTATGTAATCAAGAAGATTTTCAACGTTTTTTGGTATTCTGAAAAACGACTTACTACATCCGTGAACTGCACACTGCACACGTAGAACCTAATTTTTGGGACGTTTTTTTTATCAATATTGATCAAAATACAAAATGTAAAGCGCAAAACACTGCCGAAAAGTACGAAATAAATTCATTTTGCCACCATTGAGAGGATTGTCAATGTCAATATGCTTCACTAGCGCCTTTTGCGGCCAGCATTGTTGATATTGCCAATATTTTAGTGGAGTTGGAGATGGTTTAACCAGTGATTCTGACGTTATTTGGAGTAAAAAACGTAATGAAATTTTGGTCTCGAGGTGACATTTTTGATGTTTTATTTATTTTTTCAATAAAAAACATACAAAATCAGTGGGTATTGTTACTCTGCTGAGTTATTAGTGACGACAGGTTAAAGATTTTTTTATGTTTGTAGAAAAAAAATTGAAAAATAAACTACATATAAAAGGTCACCGGAGACCAAAATTTCATTTACACCTTTTACTCCAAATAATATCTCGAATCACTGGTTAACACAAGTCAAGTACGATCCTTATACATAAATATAAATACTTTATAAGCATAGGTATTTAAGAAATATTATGTATATATTTATTGTGGCCATTTTATCGTGCAGAAAGGCCACAACACGATGAATTGTAATTAATAACCCACTATTGCATAGGAGTTAATTTACTGCACAAATTTGGCTACAGCACAAAATGTGAGAGAAAGTGGATCGGAAATTCCCGTCATAATTTTAAAATGTTTATATCATACATTGGTAGTTCTTAATCTACCGAGTATGGTTTGTCGTAATTAGTTTGTTGTTGTTGGGAGACGGTTGTTTTATTAAAGTTTAAATTCTTTATAAATATACATTTTATAAGTTGTACACCGAGAGGTGAACTTTTTGGCTCTCAGTGAAAAAATAGTGTTTTTTGCAATTAAACTTTTTTAAATCAATTTTTTTTCAAATGGGTTTAGAAAAGGGAGTTATACATATATAATGAGGAATTAGAATAAGGAAGCAATGAATTTAGTTTGTTCATATAGCTACAGAAAGAAGGTAATTATTTGACCATTTAGGCTGGAAATCTGTAAATAGTACCACACTTGTTAAGGCCGACGACGTAGCGCTGACGAGCTGGATCGATGGTCCTCCTGTGTGTTTCTTCACGAAAATTTGTCCGTTTGTGTATTTATTTGCGCACTTACAAACTAATATGTGTCAAATATTTTTCACATTCTTATATAACTTAGACATTATTGAAAAATGATAAATACTTGTAATCAAAAAATAATTACAAAAAGTACATTATTTTAATAGTTTTATAATTAATCTTTCTCATTGAAACGAGATGTGGATTTTCGGTAGCTGGCTGGTTAAACGCTCTTAATATATTTTTTTTTTGAACTAACAGATCTAGTAAACACGTGGTTCTGGTAGCTTCAAAATTTTTGTCACTTGTGCTTTTCCGATATGTGGTACCTACTGATAATATAATTTCCAATACTTGAAAATCATTTTAATTTCTGATTTGCACCAGTGGATTCCATTTTTCCAGAGCACCCATTATTATTGCGTAGGTAATGGAAACAGCTCTCAATCAAATCGAAGTGAAAATCCCAACGCGGAGTCGTAAAGTAATCAAGTTGACGTTCTCCGAATTTTATCGAAATGAGTCGGCAAAAACGAAAAAAGCGAACTCTAATTTAATGACGGCCAAACCTCAACATTTGGAAAGGAAAGATGAATAGACTCACGATCCAAAACACTGGCCCATTCACGTCTTATGTGGCGTCTATTATTTGGTAACAATCTTAGGATATATATATATTATTTTACTACCTACATAACTATAATTGGAATGTAGGGAAAAGTTAGGTTTTATTCGGTGGCTTCCTAACTATAAATGGCAGCTGCCTTGAAGCAGGTTTTTTTGTACTTTGCAGGTGAAGAGTTTTTTTTGGTTTAAATTATATTATTCAAGTAAAAGTGATCAGCGGATCGATACAGTTCCCTCGTCTTAAACATAATAAACCAATTATTTGAAGATTATAGCAATTGATTTATATTGTTGAGGTTTATTTCTTTTATGGATTTTGATACGAAAATTTAAAAAAAATTTTTAATAACTTATGTGTTCATTTAGGAGGGACAACATCATATATCAATTTTGTAGTCGAATACGGGTGCTGCCGTCCCGGCAACCATTAATTTGATAATCAACACCTAACCTGGACCTCTCCAGCCGGACTCTCTCCACCCACCGTATTGCACCGCAGCGAGAGGTTTATGGGATGAGGTTTATCCGGGTCTTGACGGCGGATGCGTCTGCCCACCAGCTACACGGTAGGCCGGATTGGGAGAGAATGGTTGAGTAAGTGCCTTTGACTTCTCCAGCCGTACTCTCTCGGAACTTTGCCTTGCACCGCAGTAGGAGGGATGGATTCCCACATCCGTTACTTCTGTACACATTGCCCCCAGATTCCTACCAGCCCCCATACTTCATCCTTCCCAAAAATTTCTCTCCTAGATTGATTTGTAGATTACCAAGCATAAATAAATGCAAAATAAAGTACGAGAAAAATACTATAAAACTTCCCCCCTACCGTGAAACCTTAACGACGGAAACATGAAAAACGTTTTATTCATCAACATGTTATTATAATACAGTGCTTGGAAATACTAAATTAATACTTTTTGAACTGAAACGTAATTCTTTTATTGCATGTGTTTGTTAAGAATTTAGAAGAAGAAGTCCAGCTTAGCTTTAATATCTACCTTTTTTATACAGCGAAAAAACTAAGAGCAATTGAAATAAATTCCCTTAATTTTCCTTTATATTTAATTAAACTGATTTCTGAAGTAAAACTTCTTTACGTACGCTTGACTTGGGGAGTAAGCTGGTGAATGCGTGACGAGAGCGTTACGAAAAGTGCGGAAAAGATCGGGCGAGGCGAACAGAAGTTGAGAGGAAGATATAAGTTAGTGAAGATAGAAAGAGAGAGAGTTGCGTTTCGTATATTACTGTAGGGGCAAGAGAGAGAGGTGCGAGCACACATTTTCTTTCTCTCTTTCTCTCATAGCCAGTTATGTTTCGTATATCTAAGACACAGTGCAGGCCTATTGTCTGTATCACACAGTAGGAGCAAGAGAGAGCAGTGCGCGCGCACATTTTCTTTCTCTCTTCTTTTATAAGTTAGTGAAGTTTTACTTCAGTCATGTGGTCTAAAGCACACTCGTTTTTTTTAATTTATTTTAGTGATATGAAAAAATTATCTCGTAGTACTTAAGTAAGTAAGTACCAACTTGTCTTGTGATAATAATAATAATATGTTCCGAACCAACTGGTTTAGAAGAGAACGTCTAACTTAGAGTATTATTATTATTTTTTAAAAGGCGTGGTTTTCTATGAAATTGTGTAACGACATAAACAGCAGAACGTCCATTATGCAAGTACGTTCATGCAAAAGAAATTGGAATGAATCGGTGTAATTGACATCTGATGTTATTATGTTACATAGCTATAAAAGCAAAAAACGTTGGCTTCATGCTTTGGTCCACTTCTTAACGATAGGTTAGTTATAAGCGATACAAAGGTAAGTATGGTGCTATATATTTTCTGCCTGTACAGAAAATAAATAAAACGCAGCATCACGTTCAATGGTTTATAAATGCATCTTCTATGCTAAGCGCGTAACTTTCGAACGACTGCACCAAATTGGATGATTCTTTTTTTGTGTGTTCGTTATTGTCAGGACAAGGTTTTTATAAAACTTCCGGTGAGCTCTGGCATTGTGAAATATTGTATAAAAAAATTGCTATTGCTGGCACGCGAGGTTTTAAAACTGAATGTATGGAAAGCGGAAGGGATGGTGACATGGGGGGGTGGGGGGAGGGCGATGGGAGAGGGGGGGGGGGTTGCATTAATTTTCAAACAGCTCGCGTGCCACCTATTGCAATTTTTTTATAAAAATTTCATAACGCCAGGGCTCTGAGCCTATATGTTATTCTGATGTGTGAGCTATATTATGGTAAAGTTACAATTAAATCCATTCAATAGTTTTTGCGTGAAAAAGTAACAAACATACATACAACCATACATTCATACAAACTTTCGTCTTTGTAATATTAGTAGGATTATAATATCAGTAGGATGTGTTGCGTCCCTGAGGTGAAAACAGCGCGGTGATGTACAGATCATAAATCAATCTAATATTGTTATATTTTTTTTAATCATTTTATTTACCTTGGTTCATTAGAGATTTAGCAATTTTTATTTTAGAACAAAATAACAATCTTTGTTAGACACATGTAAGAAACATCGTAGGATTTTTTTGAAGTTCGCCATGCAACTGGATCGTGATACTCAGTCCATTTTTATGGCAGAGGGCAGGTCACAAATCAATCATTTTTAAAAGTATCTATTTTATTTTGACGATTTTGTATGCACTATGAAACCAGCCATATTAAAAGCAATAAAATTGACGTTTTTAATACAAAAATGAAGTTTAATCATGCTGCCAAAGCTTGTTAATGGATCTAAACTAATTAGCTCTCAGTTGTTGTACACCATTATACAAAATGATAAAAAATATGGAACTTTTCACTTCAGCACTGCAGAAATAGAAATGAATGGAGAGTGCCAATGTTAACATTCTCGTCGGCCCTTCAATACGTCTTCATCTCGACGATATTACACTATAAATTATAATAACTATTGTTGATCTCATTTGTACAATAGTTCAGAATGAATAGATCAAAACGACAGTACTAAAAAGTTAAACTTTCTGTTGCTGGGAGAAAACTCGATCATCAGTTTAATATGTTGTGGAATTCACTAATAGGGCGATGCACATCGTTTGGAAAATTAGATCGGTTATAAATATTACAGATGAATTAATTAAATACTGCGAGTAGAAAACATATTTGCCTTTGAAATAATCGAACAATTTTTTTAAGTCTTTTTATAATTCCAGAAAAACAAGTTTCAGGCCCATATAAATTGCTGTAAAGTTCAAAGACTCTTAATTTCGAACCCTTTTTGGATTCTGGTTTTATTGAATAATGTAGAAAATTATTTATTTTTTTCATTTAAGCGACTATAAAATAATTCTATTTACAAAATATAACCGTTACTTTAAGTAAAGATATTGTATTTCTTAGTCCTCCTCACCAAGGATTCCTGTGCCGAGGTGGACTAGAGTTATTTAATTATAGTTTATTTGTCTTCTAAGTCATTTATAGTGTCTTCATTAGGGTTTTTTTGTTGACCTCTTTCAGGCATATTTTTATTCTTGATTTGTAATTAAATAGAACATTAAAAATAATTCAGTAGAAAATTTCAATTTCTGTGCCTGAGTTTCGTAAAATAAAATATAAAACCGTTTTTGGTGATGTATTTGTATTGAATAAGTCAGAACATACAGCGGTGTTTAACAGGAATCTAAACTTTATCGCCATCTACATAAAAGGAGTGTTATTGTTAGCGGCCCGATCCCGAGTTTTACACCACGTGGTGCATCGCATTACCAAAAGTGAATAACAGTTATTTTTTACAATAGCTCTTTGGGGATGCTGTATGGAGGATCTTTTTAGGGAAAGGACGGAGAAGAAGTTCTGAGAAGGAAAAAGGTATGAGGGTATGAATCTGGTGGTCAATGTGTCCTGGAGCTAGAGACGTATGAATCCATTCCTCAAATTGCGGTGCAAGGCGATGGGTCAAGAGAGTCCTACTGGAGAGGCCTAGATTATATCTGCCTTAAGTAGTCTCTCTCTATCCCTCCCACCACGCAGTAGGTGAGCAAATGCATTCGCCACCAAGACTTAGACAAACCTCACCTGTTAACGTTTATTTTCTAGAAGCTTTTCGAGACTATTTGTTTTCTAAAGAAAGACAAACATTCTAGGGTTACGAATAACCCGACAATATTTGAAAATCTCCTACTACCACCACAGTAAGCCGAAGATGTTGCTTGAGTCGTGATGGAGGATTTAGCCAGACGAGGAATCGAACACCGAACGTCTGGGTGGGATCCAAACGCGATGCCCACTCAACCACTGACTGGTCGTCAGTCTTCTTAGATATGATGTTAAAAAGCGGTGGAATGTTTGACAAATAGTTGGTATTTGAATTTACACATCTCAGATGCAGTTCTGTGCTATTGAACACCATAATCTCAACTCCTACAGTTTCCTTCCGGGTATATTTTTTACACTAGTACACTTAATGGAAAATGATAAATCCATCGCAAAAACCCCTTTCCCAAGTATAAACAATATTACTAGCGATTGCATTAACCTCATTACTTTTTAAATCAATTCCTACTACTGCCTGATGTTTTTATTGGCATTGATATCTCGGCTACCTACGTACATTAGTTATTTTTAATGACAAATCGATAGATTTCTAAACAAATAATGCATTTTTTAGAAATTGTGAGTTAATATTTTAAGCTCATACCAGCGATTTCACGATTAGGTTTTTGTCACAGATGTTGCGTTAAATTAGACTCGAATGAGTAGATTCATAATAAAGGTATCGAAATCAGTAAAAAATGCATCGATTGGCTTTGTGCAGAGAATAAAACGTTTATTTTTCGATGAATGGGAGACAGTTTAAACAGTTTAACTGAAGTTTTCTCAATTTCATACGGATTGCACAATTAAACGCTCAAAGCGTGATACGATTAATTATTTCCGATATCCAATTAGTCATACATACCTCCACAGTAAAAATATTTTAAAGTACAGAAAAATTAGGTCAATCATTTATTTATGCACTATGGCGGGAATCAAATTTACAAACTCTCTTGTAAAGAATATTTTCACACAGCATTACTTGATTTATTTATTTAGTTGAAAGCTAGCAATGCTTATGCGCTCTGGCGGATTAAAAAGGAACTATTAAACACGGCTACCATCTTGACAGAATTAACCGGACCCGGTACACAAAAAACAAATTTTACAGACGAAATGTAAGGTGATGGAGTCAAAGCAGAACTTTATTATTTTCCGACCTTTTTTGGCCTTTACCCGAGAATAGTTAATTAGTAAAAATAATATTAATATATTTAATTTCCATTAAAAAGTAGAAAGAATAATAACATAGTTTCCATTACTATTTAAACGTTTTTACTAAACGTTTACAAAGTTTTACCAAATAAACTTCCCCAGCAACAAACTTTTGTTTGGAGAATTGAAGATATCCAATGAATTAAATTAACTATTACCCTTGATTAGTGTTACTGACCATCAGAATTTCTCCAGTGAAATGTCTCCCAACTTAAGTATAATAAACCGTATTATGAAATGAAATTAGGAAACTTAAATGCAAGTAAATCTGAACTGTCATAATATGCGTCTTTTCATATTGTATTCAGAAAAATCAAGTCTGTGAAAATTCTTATGGCTAACAAATTTAGGCACCGCACTCGTATATAAATTTTATTTGTGGAAGCAACAAGCCAAAAGTGTATGTACATACTCCTCTGTATCTATAGCAAAATAAAATAATACAAGTGTGCAGTTCAGACGTGGTAGAAGTGAAACCTTCAGAAAACTAAAGTAGACAAGAGGCTACGAAGCACCGCACAAAGAGGAGACCGATTATTCTGTCTCATTCTCTCACAGGCTAAATTCTATAGATACATGTGTTTGTCTCCTTTGAGTGTCGCTATTTTTCGTTTCATCCAGTTTAAAATCACAACGGAGCTAAATAAGTTTTCACTTCAAAAAATATATTAAAAATAGTCCTGCAATAAAAATAGCCTAGAGTCAGGATTTTAAGCGCAAAAGGGGATTTTATTGATTTTTTAAAATAATTTAAAGTAATATTTTTTAAAGTTCTTTTTTTCATGCATTCGTGCATTTCAAATAAAAAGATACATTCATTAGAAACTTACGCTTATATTTTGTATGAAGTAAATAACAATTTTATTTTAATTCTACTCAATGGAAACGGTAGGAAAAGTTTCAATTTATCCAAAAAAAATGTATTTATAATATAAACCGATTCATAGTAAAGATTAATCTAAAATAGTGATTTAGCATTAATAGGTTAGGTACGCCTCCATATGTCTGGTAATGTTATATTATCGTGAAAACAAACTTATGCGTCCGAGTCTACGACCAAGTGGTTGCTTAGTTAGTTACTTTTTGTTGGGATAGTTCAGTAAGCGATACTAAGGCACTTAGTAAGGAATATTGATTGGTAATTGGAAGAAACTAGATCAGAAGTCGATTTCCTTTTAAAAATGAAATGAAAAATTCTGAAACCCATTCGAATTTGAGGTCGTATTCCAAACGCAAACTTAGCATCAAATTTTGAAGTGAAACTTCTATAGGCCCACTGTGATTTGGATTTCGGAGAAAACTGAAATGACGATTACTGCACCTGAAATGCATCAACTACGCTCATTCCCCGCTTTGATTATGATGTCACATTTAAATGCTCCTATTGGTTGAGATATGAAACGGAAATTACGCTAGGTCTGCGCTCATTGGTGGCTTTGATTATGGCCTAACTTTTCAAGTATTGATTGAGATTGTTTTGATAAAGTTTTGCTTCTATCGCGTGTAAACTGCAATTTTTTTTTCAAAAACTTCGAATTTTTTTTAAAATTAAATTTGTAAAAAAATATTCTTAACCGGATATTTTGTCGCTTTTTACGAACCTCCGTAGTTCGTCTTAGAGATAACACTTGTTACTATACTAACGAGATACTAATTATTAAGTATTATGAAGAAATAATTTGGAATTTATAACAAATTAATGCAGAATCTTATTAATAGTTCATCCAACATAATAATATAGATTAAACTCAAAAGCTAGACCATTTTCACTCAATACGGAAGTTCCATCCGATGTGAAAATTGCTAATATAACAGCTGCTGCAACAGCACTTGGTAGGCGTTACTACTAGTGATGTAACGAATCATGCTTTGATTATTATTTCGATTATTTAATCGGTATTCATTACATTTAAAATAATTATTACAATATTGAAGCAATTATACAACCATTTTTTTCTAACTAAACGGCAGAATGTGGCACCCCCGGGCCAAGAGGAAAGTCACTAAATACCAGCCAATTCAAATATTTTATTTATAGCTCTATCGATTTTTAAACACATTTAAATACTCAAGCAGGGGAATACTGATAAACTATTCCCGGCGAGAGCTCGCGACGTCATCGATATTCATCCTCTTCCTTCTCATGCATCTTGTTTGAAAACGAAAAATACAGAAGATCCTAGCTAGAACAACGAAGCCACATACGATCTTTCACTGGGACTGGTATAGTATCCTTCACTCAGGAAAGTGGAAAGACGAACAATTGGTGGAAATATTAATGATGTTCGGATTACAAGTTTAAAAAAATATATATTTTTGAAGTGAAACTCCTAAATGATTTGTATTTCAGATGAAATGACGATTACTGCACCTGCTAAGCATTAACTGCGCTCCTTGACCGCTTTGATTATGATGTCACTTTTAAAGGCTCCTATTGCTTGAGATATGAAATGGAAAATTCACAGGTCTGCGCTCATTGGTCGCTTTGATATGACCTCACTTTTCAAGTATTGGTTGAGAATGTTTTAATTGTTTCGTTTCTACCGCGTGTAACCTTCACTCGATTTTTTAATTATTTTTAAGCATTGGTGGGATTTTAATTGAAATTAATGTAAGTGCATAATACAGTTGTATGTAATTACGTAGTCAAAATGGTTGGACAAATATTTGGTTTATAATAAGAGACTCCGGGTGCTAGCGTTCATATTAATCACAAGTTTAAAAAAAAATAAACGATTATTTTAATCGTCACAATGTTAGGCTTTGTTTCCGGTCGAGTAAATTTCGAGTGAAAGTGGGATTCCCCGACTGAGGGAAATATTATGTTTAGTTAAATTATGTTTGTTAAATTATGTTTTTTGATTGTTATTTAATTTTTATTATAACACTGAGTATTATTTATACATAAAATCGAGTATTTATATATAATTAAAACAAAACAACCTATCGAATGAGTTGCAATTACGATGCATCAGAATCGTAATCGTTGCATCACTAGTCAGTCATATGTCGGATATAAGATTATCCTTTCACAAAGAGGAAGTGAATAGAAATAATTACTATTTCGATTGCGCCATCTGATGAAAGAATAATTGAATAAAATTAATTACGCCATTTTTGGATGTTCTGGCACACAGGAAACTATTATTAATTATCTCATGAGAATGAGTTTACATTATGTTACACCGATGAATGCATTAAGTTTATTGTATCGATATGTTTAATAAATATTTATGAACAATTTTTATGTATGTGATAAGTTGGCTTTATTGCCGGGTTAAAAAAAATCAAATATATTTAAAATCGTTCAAGCGTATTTAAAGATTTTCATGAATATCGGCATTTTCCGATTTCCGAATTCAGTAGGTATAACACACGGAAGCATGTAAATTCAAATCTTGGTGTTACTGAACTATCTCATTCAGATAACTATCTAGTATTTTTTTTTTCAAATATAGAAAATATTCAAATGCAGAAAGTGTAATACAATAATAAATTAAAACTTTAAAAAAAAATTGATAACATTTTCTTTAAATATTTGAAATATTTAATATTTTCAAAATTACTTTAGTAATTAGTTTTTAAACCACTTTTACAGTATCAAATGTGTATATTCGGTATTAAAATCTATGTACTGTTCATTGAACTACCCTTTAAATTCATATTCTTATGTAAAAATAATTTTCTTTTAGTTTTATAATGTTGTCCTTCCCTTAGTTTTTCTCTAGTTTTATTAAACTCATTGAGAGTATTGTATTATAAATGTTGTGTTATAATTTTGTAAGATATTATGACTAATAAATAAAATAAAAAATATAAATAAAATAAACATTTTTTTCATATGCACCTCCCCATACAATGATTCCATACTGAATTAAGGATTGGGCTAGTGCGGAATAAACTTTTTTTAGATTATTTGAGTTGAAAATATTTCTTAATCTGATAAAAATATAGATACATTTCCAATGGCGCTTAACAAGGTCTGTTCGATTTCATATGTTGGTCTACAATCACACCTTATTTCAATTGTATGGTTTAATATGGTACATGAGTTATTACAGACATCTTTGTTGCTTTTTTTATTATGCATAATTATATCAATGTTAGGGTAAGTTCTGAAATTATTTATTGAGAAAGGAATATAAACTGTTTTTTTGCATTATTTGTAAGAAGGTTTGTATCGAATCAGTTTTTTAGGATTTTGATGTCATTATTTGCTTGTTTCTTTATAATTTTGGGACTATACATTCATAAATATTTACTTCAAATATTTATGAATGTATAGTTAGAACCTGCAGATAAGCAGACATGGGTCAGCTTCGCGGGATTAAGTACATATTTATTATGTGTTGTGTAAATACGTAGTATAAAGTATATAGTCTAAATTATGTATTGTGTAAAGTGTGTTTTGTTAGAAATAATAAATATAGTGTATATGCATTCAAGTTTTGTAGTATTGTAAATGCAATAATAAAAATTAAAATACATACATCCATATTTATATTTTAAAATTGCGTGGTTTGCTTGGGTCTGTCGTTTATTTATATTATAATTAAAATATATTTAAATTCTACCCTTTTTTAGCCAATTATCATAAATACGATACAAGTTGGTAAATAACATTCTTGGATTAACTATGGTTAATTTTTTTTAAGAAATAACTTTAAAAAATGATACATTTTCTACCAAAATACAATAATGGCATTCTACATTTGCTTTTTTATTTAATTTGGGATGAGTAAAATGCATTTTATTTGCAAATGCCGCATTTATAAACAAATAAAGGTTTTTTACAAGATTTATTTACTCTGTAGGTACTCTGCTTTACTTTTACAACGTATGAAATGAATTTGGACTAAAAGTAGCATGTTAATGCGAATGGACATTGATGCCAATTTTTGGAAAGCCACGGTGCAAATAATGTGAAACTAAATCTTGACATATTTGTTTGTTTAATGATGTTAACAGTTAATTTCTATGAGACTATCACATGGCTAATATTTTTTTAAATAATTAATGTAACTATTACCGAAAAGGAAACAATTGATCCCATTATGCCCGTTTAAATTTATAAATAAAATATTTTGTACCATCGATAACAGATACTATTTTATAGCTTATTAAACTTAGATACAGGTGTGTAATTATATTGAGTAAAATAAATATTTTATCTGTTAATTAAATTTCGTACACTTTAAATAACATTTATTTAGCGCTGAGTATTTTTTTGACAAAAATCGAATTTGATAAAATATTTCTTTAATATTGTGGTTTAAAACAAAATATGTATTTAATCTATAAATTACGAACTTATATTATCGTGTGTGTAAAGCGTATTAATACGAATATGATATGACCGCATTATGAGAAAAATAAAACTGTCTGACTGAGCATAATATTGCAAACCTTTCGGTAAAAATCGATCAAATACTACATTTTCCCTAACTATCTATTTTTACGTATAAAAGTAAAAAATTTTATGTACAAAGAAATCTCTTGAAATATTTAAGGTTAAATTTGTTCATTTTTGTTTTATAGTTTGCGTAGTAGGTTCTAAGTTTTCAAATTAAGTAGTTTTAATTTTTCTATAATGAAAATAGACGCATAGTACCTACTTGAAACAATTTCACCAAAAATACATTTAATCATTTTTGATATATTTTAGAAAAAAAAAATTATTTAATTTATTTTACGGAAAGAAGTTCCGATGAAAAGTTGTAGATACAGTGCATTGTATTTCTAAGTAAACTTTTATTTTATATTTATCTCCAAAAATATTTAATTCTAAAAAGTAATTTCGATTCAAAGTGGTTAGAACATAACGAATATGTATTTAATTTAGTTTTATACACATAATAAGAATGAATTTTTATAGGTATGAAAACAGATGCCAGAAATGATGCCGTTAATTTTGACATGAAATCGGGACAACAAAGATAGGATAGTAAATGTTTTACGTAAATTAGTAGTTTGTTAGCAAAAAAATAAACTGGTTTTAAAATAAACAAATTACTCACTTATTAATTGATAAAAACACTGTCATTTTTGAGTTTCAAATCCACTTCACAACCAAACATTTTATTTGCGAAACAAAATACAGATTATATTTAACAACCTCAGTGTGACACATTATGATAATCACGGGTCAGAAAAAGGGATTTAATAATATTTTGTATTGATTTTAGCAAGTTTACCGGAGCAAAATGTGCATTGCTAAAATGCAATATATTGCTACTCCTCCGCCCGTGTGTCACTGAGCTGTAGTTTGCCGTCGCTCCTCGGTCTGTTTTTTCGTCGCCGGGCATAAGACAAATAAAAACAAAACCCGAACATTTCGATCGCCTTTCATCCGCCAGTAAAAGTATACGAGATGAAACCGTAGTAGTAATAGTGAATGCTTTGGATATTCGTACGAATTTCTTATGCAATTATTTATTGTCACTACGGCGGAACGGCGCGGCGTAACCTGGAGAGCGCGTGGAGGAGTCGCTGTTGCCCCTACTCAGGGCCTTTGGGAACTTTCAATTCGTCATATAAAAGCTGGCGGCGGTAGCAAACAGCATCATTACCTGACTGCTGCAGTCGGATACAGTTCAAGTCACTTCCTTCGCCAAATTCTTCACTCATATAAGATGGCTGCCCGCTTCTCGGTGAGTTGTCTCCACATTTCTATCTACTTCCCCTACATCCATCTAACCCCAAGCGACCACCTCTTCCAACAACTATTCAGTGTTCATTTTGCGTTGTTCATTATTACATTTTGTTTCTAAAACAGAGCAACATTTTTAATGATGGATATATCTTATTATTTTTATAATGCTTGTACATTCATTTGCGTTATTTTGCACTTGATTAGCGATTGATGTTTGTGAAAATTATTTGTTTATCTTTATTACAATTTGTTTTATCACGTCAAGTAGTAGGAGGCAATCAAACCGTGGAATGGCTGAGCAGCATTTTCAACTGTCATTTATAAGTATCTTGTCCTTCATTCATTGTTTTGTTACAGATGGTGGTACTTGCCTGTCTGGTGGTGGCCGTAGCGGCTGGTGGCGGGGGCGGCGGAGGACACAAGAAGGTCATCATCCATGTGCCGTACAATGTAAAGCACCATCACCATACGCACACAGTGTACAAGCACATCCACCACAAAGGCGGCCATGGAGGCGGCGGTGGCGGCGGCGGCGGCGGGGATGACTACTACGAGGTGCTGGGCTACACTTACGGCGCACCGCACGGGGGCGGCGGCGGACATGACGGAGGCTTCAGCGGCGGCTTGGGACACGGAGGCGGTTGGGGCGCGGACAGCGGCTCCTCCTCAGGCATCGGTGGCGGAGACCACTCTAGCTTCGCCGGCGGTCTCGGAGACCATAGCAGCTTCGCCGGAGGACAATCCAGCTACTCCAGCTTCAGCGCGTCTCACGGAGACTCTTACGGAGGCGGCGGCGATTCCTACTCCCACGGAGGCGACGATTTAAGCCAGTACGGAGGCGGTGGACACGAAGACTTGGGAGGAGGATATCATTGATAAAATAGAAACCTAATAGACTAATTCATCACATCATCCATCAAGCATCTACATCTTTTTAGAAGATTGATTCCATTTCAAGGTAATAATAATAATAATAATAAACAATTGACATTGCGAGTTTGCCACGTGCGTTGTAGCAATTGTTTGCAATTCAAGATTGTGTCGCGAGTTTTGAGTGCGTTGTGATAATAATATTTAAACTAGTGTTCCAGTTTCACCCTTTAAATCATTCAAGTTAAAATAATGGAATCAATCGCTAACTCACAAAGTATTCATCATATCTGCACAAAATATATTATCAATTATTGGAAATGATAGCGGTATTGAACGATATTCCATCAAGTCTGACTTCAAGCGGTTATTTCCCGAAGTGGCGATTAATTGACTAATTTGATATCGCTTAAACACAATAACACCCTGTACCTACTTCCTTCCATGTTAAACTGTAATCAGCTATGCATTTAGTTCCATCAATTACGTTTAAACTTGTTGTATAGTATTTAGAATGTATAGTACTTAGTATTTCATTCAATTATTTGACTTGCTCCAACCATCAAGTTATTTGTAAATATTTTTTTATGAATTCACAGTATTATGCCATTTGTTTTTGTTATGTTTTCAGTGGTTTTTATACATAAATGTTATTTGTTGCTTATTTTGTAATTTTACAAAGAAAAAATAAAACACATTTTTAAATGTTCATAAGATTTTTCATTCTGACCTTTTTTAAAATGATTTTCTTTTCCCACAATACTTGAAATTATTCAAGCAATTATAATGTAAGGTAGGATTTATTTATTTCTCTGAAAATTGGTGGAAACCACAAAGCTTAGTGGTACAAAGCAGTTACTCAGTTAGCTAAAGATCTCCTGATGCTTATATTTTGAAACTTGTATGGTGTCAATAATTACTATCATTCTTCCTTTCCTTCTCAAAATGACTTATTTTTGGCAAACACCGTGAAGGATAAATGATGCCTTCATCCAATTGAATTAAGTTCCAATATAATTGTCTGATAACTCTAAAAGTTTTATCTATATTCTCTCAATTAAAGTTATAAAAACCTTTAAACCATATAACTGTAAAATAAAGAATGGCTGAGTTACTTACGATGCATGTAAGTTAAACTTATCATTATGCTGCCAATGTTAACTCTCCGTCTGAAAGTGATACGGATAATCCAACAGCGATGCGTGAACAGCATTAAACTGCATTCGTTACGACTGCAGCCGCTGTGCGTAAATGATGCAAAAATGTAGCGTTAAGAATTCCGAAATGCATGAATGTGGATAAAGGAAATTATTCGTTGGTGTGGCACGACCACGCCAACAGATCAACAAGAGGGTCCGATTGTATTAGAATTTTGACAAATAATAATACCAGTTTTATAATGTGGAAGGGCTACAAATTTAAATATAACGCGAACACTCTCCATTTGCCTAAGGTCTCGCTTTGAAAACTAATAAACTCTTTGGTACCCGGAATCACAAAAAAATAGCTGCATTCTTAATTGCTCCTTTCACTCTAAGGTCCGTGTTCATAAACCATCCGCTTATACCTACTTAATTGTTTTCTACATTATCACCTAGTGTCGTGCACGGGTGTTTTTTTCGATATTCCGCATCTAAAACTTGGCAATGACTTGATGATTTAAAAAAAAGATTTCCCCAAGAATGTCTGCTTTTATTTCTAAATTTTAGCATTGAAAATTTTGAATATGCAAATTTCGACAGTTAGTTTTTTTTTTGCATACAGGTGAAATTTGTTGAAAAAGAAAAGGTTTATCTAAATTGAATTAAATGTCGCTGTACGCTTTTGCTATCGTCCTCGACATCAGCTTTCCGCAAAGTTGGGCAGAGGAACTGGTGCGCCACGCATCACGACCATGACACACGATTTCTATCATTACCACTCTCCTTGCTCACTTAATCGGTCCATTTCCCATTTTTGTAATGTGAAAGGTTCATCATAAACTTTATCATCCGCGGTTTACCATTTGCAATGCTTTGTTTTGTTTTTAAACGTTTCACAAAAACTACTCACTCGAAATAGAAAGGTTTGGACATCACGAACGGCAAATTTGATGTAAAAACATCAATGGTTTAAAAGATTGGAACGAATAAAATAAAATAAAAAACACGTTCATTTTGGTATTCGTTTATGAAAACTTAGATATTTTTAAATATACAACATTAAAAAACAGGTTTATTTATTTGCATATTTTTTAATTACAACTTTGGTATAAATATTAATATAAAATATTCTTTAACTTAACATAATTTCGCTTTACATGAATACAGGTACACAGTTCATTAATTCTATGAAAGCAGATAAAAAAATCTTACACACGCATACATTACACACTAGATTTATAATAATTATTATCATTATAATTTCGTAGTCATTTTATAATATCAAAGTCAGGTGGTTTTAGTCGGGAAGTTAAAAATAGGTTATGCATATTAACAAAAAATAACAAGTGGGCATCTAAATGGCTAATTTGTAATGCCCTCCTTGTTTAAAAGAGTGCAGGATAGTTTTAGTCTTTTTATCTCCATTATTGTTAGTGAATTTGTGCATCCGGTCATCGTAAGCCTTTGTGACCATCGCGTGGTTTATATTCTTAACGAAAGTCTTGTGCTGGTGAGAGAATCCAGGAATGTTCTCTTCGAAGTCTCCATCCACCTGGGACCCTCCGTCATATCCTCCGTAGTGACCACCGTAGTGGCTCGGTTCGTTTTCGAAATCGTATTCGCCTTGGAAACCTTCACCTTCATTCTGACCCTGTTGAGAAATTAGTTCATCGTAACTTGAGCCTCCATCATCTGGGTTGTTGTAGTTATTATTATTGTTAGCAGCTCCTTCAACTGACGTCTGCTGATGTTGTTGATGATTTGATATCGTGTGGTAAGGAGATATATCGTAAGAAGATATAGCAGGACTGACGTAATGGCCGTACTGACCATACTGTCCTCCTTGATGCGTTACAGGGTTCATGAAGAACTGTGCATTGTACGTCTTGGGACGTTCAGAGTTTTGCTGAACACCAGTATTGTAGCCTAGACCTTGGGAGGATTGTTGACCACCGAGTTTAAAATATTCCATTTCATTCTGAGGTTCATATTCATCGCCAGAACTTGAGTAGTCATCGAACGCAAAGTCCTGGTGACTTTCAAACTCAGGATCAAAATTCTCAGTTACTTGATAGCCTTGGTTGGCTAGTCCAGAAGAGTATCGAACGTCGTCATGTGTGAACGGGTGAGACGATTGATCGTGTGCCTTAGTCTTGTGCATGTGAGTTTTATGCGGTTTTGGCGCTGCTTTGTGCCCGTGGGTTTTGTGAACTGGCAAAGGATGCTTAACATGGTGAACCACCATGACAGGCTTTTCCACTGAAAATCCGTGCTTGGAGCTGTGTTTATGAACATGAGGTACGTGCCAGTGATGGTTGATGTGTCCAGGCAGGTGAGTATGTTTATGGTGAACATGTTTGATTGCCTTCTTTTTTGGCGCCTTCTTCGGAGCTTCGTGGTGAATGAAAACGTAGTGAGTGTGGAACCGGTGCTTGTGAAGTTCTGGGACGTGTATCTTTAAAATATCACTGAAACAAGAAAGTTTACATTAAAAGTATTCATTCAGACACAACGAAGAAACATAGAAATACATCTTCTTATTTGAATAAGGAAAAAACCAGTTGTGAGTCAACAATCACATTATAAGGATAAAACCAGTTGTGAGTCAACAATCACATTATAAGGATAAAACCAGTTGTGAATCAACAATCACATTATAAGGATAAAACCAGTTGTGAGTCAACAATCACATTATATATTTTTTCCTTTCCAGGCATTATAATTTTTGTTGATCTTGTTGAAGATAACAAATAAAGATTTGAAAAAAAAAATCATTTTGTTACAGCCTGGAATGAACATTAACTGCCTGAGATAATTATAAACATGGCGGTAAAAAGCAGGAATATTAGACAGACTGAAGTTGAAGTATAACATTGCAGTGGATGCATAAAAATATGATTTGTAGTAATTACTGAAAGACGCTTTTTGTAAACAGATGTAAGTACTGTGGGACGTAGCGTGAAATGGTTTCATTGTTAGAACAAACACTTATAATGTTGAATGATGGGGGATCAGGCAATTTTAAAATCATTAAAAAGGAAGTAAAGTTGAAATGTAAAAAAGGGCGATGGGCATTGGAGACTTTCGTGAGTGAAGGATGTTTGTCAATGGACAGATTTTCTAGTTAAAGCAATTATTCATTCAACTGGCTGAGGATTGGAAGAATTTAACAGGATTGTCGCAATATTGTTTAAATACATGAACATCGCTGGTTAGCTTCAAAACAATCGCAAAACACAATAAATAGCACGTTAAACAATAAAAGAATTGGTCTTATCTAAACACACGTGTAAATAATTTTTAATTAGTGCAAGGCAAAATATTGTACTATTTTACAGAAGGCTATGGTTTTTATACATTAGTTATATTAATAAAAAAACAGTTGAGAGTAAACTTACTGACTCGAACCTTTCCCCCCTCCACCTCCGTGAGAAGCGCTCAGGTAAATCATCACCAGAAAACATACAATTAGGTTCATTATAGATATGTTACAAATCCACAGCAACGAACACAATAATCACATAGAAGAAACACAGTTGCAGTATTATCTTTTTATTGCTTATTGTTCAAATTATTGTTCAGAAATTTTCTATGTTCTTTGTTTTGTTTGCAATACGTCCAAAAACATTCATCAATAACTACGTGATTTGATACAATTTGACTTTCTATAACTTGTCATTATCCGAGGGAACGATTTTGGTTTAGTGATGGTAATTTGTCGGTATTAAGCTAGTTTATTGAGGGTTCCGTGTTAGTATTAAGTTGGTGCAAAGTCAAGACCGAATGAAGGCTGTGCTGTGCCCGAGATAAGGCTCTGGCGGCGACTGCGAGGTTATTGAAACGCGGGAAACAGGCACTCGGACATTTATCCAATTTCTCTCGACAATTTGAAAAACGAATTAAACACCGAATACCGAGTGCGATGTTGAGTTAATTCAGTTATGGCGGCGGTCACGTTCAGCAGGAGCATTATTGTTGCGATTTTGCATTAAAACGTAGATGTTTTTTGTTGCTTTAACCACATCAACACTTTCTGTATTCATAACTAACTATTGGCAAATCAGATCGACAAGTAAGAATCGTTTTGTTAAGAAGATGTGTAAAAAATAATGAAGGAGTATTAAATTATGTTATAAACGTAACATTGAAATTTGTAAATGTAAAATTATCGTGATTTATTTTCGGGTTATTATGCCATGAAGTGATTCCTCCTTCTTTAGCCTAAATATAGAGGCTAATACTTTTATAGTAATAGTAATTTAAGTAGTTATCATATTTTTGTGTTTGTTAATTTGTTTTTCCTATTAGGAACTATTCTACCAAGTGTACAGTTCACACGTGGTAGAAGTTTCCTTCAGAAAACTAAAGTAGATAAAGGTCATGGTCCGAGTCTTGGCGGCGGATGCGTCTGCCCACCAGATGCATGGCAGGCCGGATCAGGAGAGAGTTGAGGGAGTCTCTTTGACTCCTCTCGGAACGACGTCTTGCACCGCAGTGGGAGGGATGGATTCATACGTCCTTCACTTATTTTTCCTTCCCCGAACTTCCTCTCCTTCCTTTCCTAAAAATACCCTCCACAAAGCATCCCCAAAGATGACATAGGCACTGAGAGGAAATATTTTCCTCAGCGCCTCCTGTGTAGAACTAATGTAAAAAAAGTGGGGAGGCCACAAAGTTTTATCGATTTTCAAATCACAACGGTGCTAAAAAACTTCACTTCAAAAACCATTAACCCCTAACTTACAAAAAAACAATGTGGCGATTTCTAAAATTTAAAAAAGGTCCAATGATACACAATTGGAAACCGATAAATTAAAAAAATTGAGACGGATAATGCGCTCTACAGCTAACATGTCAATTGATAATTCCGTTTGCGAATATCATACATTGCATTCTTTGAACGCTCGTGTATGAAGTTGAAGCATGGCTCCTGACTAAAACGACAGAAAAGAAAGTAAAATCATTTGAATTCTGGGTACATCGTTGCGTGTCAAGAATTCCCCGAAATGTATAACACAGCAAAGAATTTTCTGGCAAAAGGCCAACTTCGAGCCTCAAGAAAATCCGAGAGTGATTTATCATTCTGAGCGGCAAATTCAAGGGTTCAGGTGTCACCGCTGTTATCCAATATATGATTGAAGCAGAACGCAAAGAAGATTAAGAATATTACAAAAATGTGAGGTTTGAATTATCTTCCTAACCAAAGTAGAGATGGACCGACAAAGGGGCATTTTGGCACGTACTTAATCTAGAAGTAAAATATTTTTTCTAACCTGTTTCAGAAAGTCTTATTTAAAATTGCAACGTCGCATCATAAATATATACACTTCTGGGGGTTTATAAGTCCAATGGGGGTTTTCTTCTATTCGGGATGTTACAGCACAAACTTGAGTTACTAGACAAGTTTTTGTTGTAAAACCATTTCTAGTGATTCCTGTCATTATTTGGAGTAAAAAAATTACCTTTTGGTCTCCGGTGATTTTTTGAAGTGAAACTTCTTTAGTACCGCTGTGATTCGAAACTACTTGAAAAAAAGAGACACCAAAAAGAGCCAAATTTACATCTATAGGATTTATCGTGCGAGAGAATGAGATAATATAAATGGTCTTCTCTTTGAGCGGTGCTTCGTGGTCTATAGGTCTCCTTTTTGTACGAGACTTCGTAGTTTCTTCAATCTTGTCTACTTTCGTTAATGAAGGTTTCACTTCTACCGCATGTGAACTGTGCACTCTGTTTTGTTTTTCAAATTATTCTCTTCAAAATCAAGCAAAAAAAATCATTCTTCCACATGTCATCACTTGTCGAGTACAGCCCATCCCCTCACCACGACCCTAACTGTCCAATACCATCAGGTTTTTATGTTTTAAGTTGAAAAAACACATCAATAATGTCACCGGAAACTAAAATTTGGTTTAATTTTTTTTTATATCAAATAAGTCAGGAATCATTGGTTAAAGAAAATTAAGTACGTACAGTAATACTCTATAGATGGTCTACCTTATTTAAATAATTTAGAAAATAGAGAAAATTTCGAAAAATTAATTGATCGCGTTGTCATGAAACATTTTATCAATTTTGTCCTGTATAGCAGGACTTACCTTTTATGTTTTACCAATTAAGAGTCTGTTATATTATCTACACATATATATTCTATCTATTGGTTTAATGAATTATATATTGTTTATAATTTTTATTTGAAGTTTATTTACTTCATTTAATTATATTTTTATTTTATTGAATTATATATTAGAGGCGTAAGGAGAATATATGACTATATGACTAGAAAATATATGTGAATGGTAGAAGAAGTCGAGGACGCCCAAGAAAGACATGGTACGATCAAGTGAATCAGATACTTGAGTCGGGCCATGTCAAGAGTCAGAATAATAGAAGAGAATGTATGAGACATTGTATGAATGTAAACGAGGCAAGGAATGTGTGCCAAGACCGGGATGTTTGGCGGTCCGATCAAAATCGCACTTTAGTGGATGAAGGCTGGCATTGAATATTAAAATAAGTTAAAAAAAATAAATTATTATTATCTTTTTTTCAGATTTTATTATATTCTTTCTCGGTACGATATCCCGAGCAACCGTTTACGTGTATTATATCGGCGTTGAATAAAAAAATAAAGAATTAGGTATATCTAAAATGGCCGTCAATGATTTTCTACAGGAGCCAGTCAAGCGCGAAGATATCGACGGGAAAAGTGAAGACTTATTACGGCAACACGTGCTCTTTTCTCCGCGTAACTTTACCTTGATAAATTAACTAGAAAAACGGCAACAAACCGACCAACCACTTTCAGAGGGAAAAAATTATATTACAGCGACGGTAATTGCTCTATGCAATGTCAATACTAAAACTAGAAGAAAGTCAAGTGGTAAATAGGTACGTGTGCTAACAAGTGCAACAATGCATGTGTAAATCTGTAGCATTTCATTCTTCTCATTTCATCCCACGTTTGCGATGATTAATTATTTGGTAATAAATTGATGAATTGAATCAGAAACGAAATAATCATCATTATCGTGTGTTTCATGCATTGTAAAAAATACATATACTAGCTGACCCAGAAATCATTTTTCTGCCATATAAATTATTTCTTGTGAAATTTTGGTTAAGAAAGAGAAAGAGGAATGGAGCGATGTAGCCGCCGATAAAAATAAAAAACACCAACTATTTATTTTTCAATTCAAAATATTTCATTAAAGTAACGGACATATACATTGTTTGATCTCTTAAAAGTTAAATGTTAAGTGAAAAAGGGTAATCAATTTTTTATCCATAAGTAGGAAAACGAAATAAATAAAATCAATATTAATTTCGAAGAGCAATTGAGTGTACGATATTTTTCAGTCCGTCTTTAGCCTACACAAATAAGCTCGATGGTTTGCCCAAATTGAACTGAATTGGCTAACCGTGAAACAGATGCTGACCTTGAATACGATGAAATAATAAATAACATTTTAACAAAATACTTCTCAAATAAAATTATATTCAACAACGACATTCACAGACATAACACAAGGACGTGCAAGGAAATCAGGCTTCAAAAAAAGGACAAGGCAAATACGCAGAACAGTTTACTGTACAAAGTAACACGCTACCAGAAACTTTAAAATCCACACCAATTGGAAAGTTCAAGATTTATTATAGGAGCTACATAAAACTACCCAAAATATAGTTTGCTATATAAAATATTATAATTAATTTGAAAGTAAAATGTACATATTACTAAAAGAAAAATTTGTTCATACAAAAATACTAAAATCGCGATTAAAAAATAAGACGGTGAAAATCGGGGTTATAGATAGTTTTTGATGCCAAATAAAAAAAAAAACTAAAAAAAATTTGTCAAAAAATAGAATAAAAAAATCTGAATAATCTGAATCTGATGCCAAATAAAAAAACTGAAAAACCGAAATAAGAAATGAAATAATGATGTACGATGTTATCTGCATATTAATATCATTGTTTAAATATAAAAAAATGTTTTTAAAATAAAATAAATCGACGTAATTAATAAAGAATCTACTGCTGAAAAAAAAAACAATATTATTTATTTCAGCTCTTTGTTAAATCAAGATTGTTAATTTTGAAAAAAACTTCTGGATAAACGTTTTCGGGTTCTGGTACCACGCTCCAACAACTTTCTTCTTCTTATTGGACCCTATAGGTCCCCCCGATCTGGCGATCACTCTGTCTTGCGCTGCCCGGAATAGCTCCTCCATACTTCTAATGCCGCTCCACTCTCGTACATTTCGCTGCAAAGATATTTGTCTCCTACCAGGCCCTCGGCTACCCTCTATCTTGTCTTTCAATACCAATTGGAGCAAGTGATACTTCTCCCCTCGAAGTATGTTATCCAGATATGAAATTTTCCTGACTATCACCAATTGAAGCAGCTCTCTATTTGCTCCAGCCCGCCTGAGAATTTCTGTGTTGGTGATCATGTCGGTCCATGGGACCTACATTCTCCGGTGAAGCCACATTTCAAAAGCCTTTAACCTGTTCATGGTATTTACCTTCGAGGTCCATGTCTCACATCCGTACAGCAAGACCGACCACACATAACATTTTAGCATTCTCTGCCTTAGTTTTGAATTTATACTGTCATTGCAGAAGAGGGATTTCATTTTACTGAATGTAGTTCTTGCTGCTTCAATTCTCCACCTAACCTCTATATCTGGGTCAAGAGTCTCCGTGAGAATACTGCCAAGGTATCTAAATCTTTCCACTTTTTCGAAATTGCAACCATTTAACTGTATCACTGATCTAGTCGTCCAAATGTCATCCATTTAGTTTTATTGACGTTGATTGTTAGGCCCAGTTGCTCACCAACATTATTAACAAGATGTATACTTCAAGACCTATTACAATAGGTCTTGAAGGTCATCAGTAGTAATACAGTATCATCTGCGAATCTTATGTTATTAATGACAACTCCGTTGATCTTCAGACCCTTCTTGGTATTACTTGGGGCTCTTTTAAAGACATAGTTGGAATAGAGATTAAAGGATACAGTCTTGTCGTACTCCACGCTGAATGGCAATTGCATTAGATTCCAACAACATTACGAAAATACAATTTTTTTACAATAAAATTAAATATTTTCAAACATAATTCTAAAATATTAACAGACGCCATTGACTCTACCAAATAGTTAGAATCAAATTTAAATTAAAAATAATTTGGCATAATCCTAACGGGTCTTGAATGGATGCCCTATAATATATTTGAGCTGAGATAATGTGGAGACGGGGCCTGACCGTGTGTAATAATTTATGGTGCGGTGGGAACCGGGAACCCCGTCAATACCTGCCCTAATATTGATTGATGCCTGGCATCTTGTTATCTTCTTAGGAATTCCCCCGCACCCCTCCCTCCCGCCGTCTCACCACACCCCACCGGACCCCAAGGCCAATTACATTATAGGATGTAGGTTATAAGCACGATTTATGTTTTTTATACGTGCTCATTTTTATTTGAATAACTACGGTTTATTACGGGAATAAGGACGGGAACACGGGCGGAGATGGGTATCCCGTATGCGGCTGTTGAAAATTTGAGTGATCTCGATGATAGAATAAAAACTGATATTTTCCTTGTCTGCAACTCACCTTTTGAAGTGAAAACTTAAGAAAATGATTTCCCTCAGGGTCTATGTCGTCTTTGGGGATGCTGTGTGGAGGGTTTTTTTAAGGGAAGGAGAGGAGAGTTCTGAGAAAGAAAAGGGTTTAAGGGGTGGGTAGGAATCTGGGGTTCAGTTTGTCCTGGTCATCCGCCTCCAAGACCTAGACAACCTCACCCATGAACCCTGCACCCCTGCTAAATCACCAAACGTAGCGAACCACTTGGGGTGACCTATGGCAGACGTGTTGTTCCCGGGGTGGCGGTACCCATTCCTGCCCCCCAAATTGCACCGTTGTGATTTGAAACTCGATGAAACGAAAAATAGCGACAAATAAATTGAGACAAATACGTAGATACATCTACAGGGTTTAACCTAGATTTTGAGATAGAATAATATGTCTGCCCTTTGTGCGGTGCTTTGTAGCCTCCCCTCTCTTGTATACTTTAGTTTTCTGAAGGTTTCACTTCTACCGCGTGTGACGCTATACTATGACTTTTGCAATACCTGTGAAATGTGGAAGAAAATGATGCGAAGCGAGAATAACGATAGCCCTCCGAAAAATGTTGATATCATTGTTGTATTCATGTCTGGTCTTTAATCGTACTTAAAATCTAATAACAATTTTATTTGGTAATACATTAATTTCTATGGTCTTTTGCAAGGGATGACGTCAAATCTTCGACCAAATACTTAGTCGAAGCGTCAAATATTTTATTTTATGAATAATGGTAGGTACGGAATGTTTCTACTGTCAATAAAATACGATAAGTTTAAAATACAATAGTTTTAATATTTTAATTTGTTTAAAGCGGTCACCTATTTGTGTCCTGCGTGTCTAAGCTCAAATTTACATATTAAAAAAGGGACTCTGGTTTAGTCACGTACGGCCGCGCCAGTTCATACCGGATAATGCAATTTTATTATTATGTAGATGAAAGTAGTAGGTGACACACGACAGAGAGCACAATCAAATGATTGAGCCGATTCAAGCCAAGATTGGAAATAATAGATAAGTTTTGCACAATATATTTTTAAACTCGAATAAAGTAATAAATGTGTAACAGGAACTAGCTGTAAGGCATTACATCTTCCTTGGAGAAAATTTTATTGTCAAAGTGTTGGTTGTGGCGTATGATTTAATTTCAGATTAACCACTCCAAAAACAGTAATTAGGTTTATTAAATATTGAGATCAATCGAATAATAACATCTCACTAAAACAGGGCTATTGAAGGCTATGTTTTAATTAAATCCATTGGCGTTAACAAAATAGTACAAAAAAAATTTTAAAAAGACTTTAATCGTTTTGTTTCTTCCAGTAAGCTCAACAGTAAAGTTATAATCCAAATTCTAACTGTAAATAGTGCCCAACCGGACTAGTCCCATGAGAAGGTACCGCAGTAAGATAAATAAACGTATAAAGGGCAACCAAAGAGTCACGTCCTCACATAAGGTAACATTCCGACCAATTGAAGAGTCAAAATTAATTATTCCAATATCTTAGATCTCTTGGGGTATTGGTGAACCAGACAACAGGTGCTGCTTTCGGAGTAGACTCCTATGACGTATCATTATTAAATAGATGCAGACTTCCGATTGGTATTTTAAAAGTTATAAGAACAATAATTCAGGTACTTATAATTGATTTGACTTTACTACATCAATAATCAACAAATACTTTATTTTATTTTTATTTTATTTTATTGGGAACATTTACAGGTTAATAACATTACATGCATTAGCAGATTATTAATTTATATTTAAGTTTATATTGTGTTTTTATATCTTTTTTTTTCAATTTTCAAGGATATAATTTTGCTAACTTCTTACGGGTACAGGACCCTTACTTTTTAATTATAATTTTAATTACTTATGTGAAAATCTGTTATTGGATATTATGTGTTTATTAATTGTATTATTATAAGTGTAAAATATCTGTTGATTTTCTCCAATAAATAAAATAAAATAAAAAGAAAACAATAAATTATAATAATTAGGTTACAACCCAATAACAAATGTTCACATCATGCCAAATAATAAATAAAAAATCAATACTTATTAACTTTTTTTTGCCTGGTGTTACAGAGATAGATAGGAACATATATATATATACTGTCTAATACTGTGTGATACATAAAAGATACAGATAAGATAAGATAAAAAACAATGAATATTAAAAAATAAAGTGGATGAAAGTGTGCGTCCCGTTAAAACTCAGAAACGAGTCCCGGTACGGTCAAGGGTGTCTAATAATCTTGATTAATATATGTAACCTATGAACCGAAAGGTCTTATGTGAATTAGCGAATTCAGTTTTTCAAAATTCACGTCAGCTAAAATTTTTAAAAACACATCACAAAATGGATAAAATATTATGATATGTGAATCTAACAAAATAATATGTAAATGCTTAGTAATATATGAATCCTGTAAATTCTCTTCTAGATTAAAGCCCTGTTTAGACACAGCTGTAAAATATAAAAGATCATAGCGCGCCAAATATCGCTCTCCATACAATCCCTTCAGACTGTTCACACCATAGATGTATATAATATAACTGGATGGATGACTCTCTTTGCCTCGGCGAATTTTGAGCGGTCCACCGGAAATCGACGTCCGCCATCTTGGCGTGGTGCATAACAAGTGCCCAGTAGGCCAGAAAAAATGTTAAATAATAAAATTGTTACTAAAAAATGTTAAATAACATTTTTAGAAACAAAAAACTTGGAATTTGCGAGTTCCCTCTAAGAAGTTCCCTGAGTTCTCGTATCTCTTGCCCATTTTGCATATGGCGGCCGTCGAAACCGGAAGACCGGCCAATTTACGCGACTCATCCATCCAGTTATATTATATACATCAATTGTTCACACCTAAGCGGTTTAAGCGCAGATCAACCATAGACAATAGGTACATATCTTACGCCGTAACTGCTCCTGAGGCAATATGCCAGAAGTTAAACGCCCTCCTCTCCGACGAAAATAGGAGAAGGGGTAATTTTAATTACGGAACTGCCTAGATCGGTGGATGACAGATGTCAAGTTGAAGGGAGGGCGCCCTCATTCCCCGCCTTATTTCGCCACCGCCACAGCTTCTGGGACAGGACAACGGAAGAAAACCAACATCATTGTCGTGGCTACTTCCGAGTGGCTCAGTTTTCCACTCAATGAGCGATGGATCCAGACAATGCGTGAACCACCCGACGATCCTTTAACTTTATTCTTCATTTTACTTATTCATATGATGTTTTTATTATTGTAACTGCTCCTGAGGCGATATACCAGAAGTTAAACGCCCCCCTCTCCGACGAAAACAGGAGAAGCGGTAATTTTAATTACGGAACTGCCTAGATCGGTGGGTGACAGATGTCAAGTTGACAGATTCAGTACAACAAATGTGCATTCCGTAGCCACTCGCTAATTTATCTGACCCCTCTCCTACCATAGGAAGAAATATTTGATAGCGTCGTGTGAACGGTACAAAACATAAGCGCTCGCGGTTCAACAGATATTTGCTAGCGGTTTATAGCTGTGTTTGAACACCACTTCAACCCTAGAACAAGAAATACGAAAAAATCAGAGTTTTTGATCAAATCAAATCGCACACGATTGAAGTGAAACCTTCAAAAAACAAAAGTAGACAAGAGTGGGGAGTCTAGCAAGCACTGCACAAAGAGGAAACCGATAGGCTTCGAAGTACCGCACAAAAAGGGACCGTTTATAATATCTCATTCTCGCGCGATGTATGTGTTTGTCTCTTTTTAGTGTGGCTATTTTTTGTTTCATCGAGTTTCAAATCACAACGGTGCTAAAGAAGTTTTAATTGAATAAAAACGATAATAAATACTTATCCTACTTGTATACAAATGAATGTTTCTAAGGTACTAGAAAAGTCCTTAAGAGCGTTTAACCAGCCAGCGGCCGAAAATCTACATTTCCTCGAAAGTTGTTCTTACGATCGCGCAGGGCGGTTCCAATGAGAAAGATTAATTATTCTCCGTTCAAGCTTTTTAAAATTATAACTGAATATCGATTTTATTTCATTTCAAATTTGCTTTAATTTATACCTACTTCCAAAAATGCTGAAAGGCGTGATGAAAAAACTATTAAAATTGTGTACATTTTGTAATTATTTTTTATTTTTTAATTTTAAGTATTCATAATTTTTCAATAATGTCTAACTTAAATAAGAATGAAAAAAAAAATCTGAAATATATTAGTTTGTAAGTGCGCAAATAAATACACAAACAGACCAATTTTCGTCAAGAAACACGTGTACGTACATATTTTTAATGATTTTATTTAAACTAAAATTAAAATTCTAAAACATGAGTTTCCCGGATAATGTTTTGATTTATTTTACGGCAAGATTATATGATTTGAAATGCGTGTTTTATAATACAAAATGTTTTTTGAAAATTTAACAAATCTGCCAACGACCTATGGCCTTATTATACTAAAAATAAATATTTTTTCTCAAAATTTAAAACATGCTTTTCCTAGATAAAAGAACAATCTCAATGTGGCGGTGGAGAGAAATTTACTGAAGGTGTTGAAAGCAACAAATGGTTAAGATGTCATTATTAAACTTCTTGCCAGAGTTCTCACTCTCATTATTAAGAAGTAGAAAATACTAGGTAGGTAGGTAGGTAACTACTAGGTATTTGAACGCAGGTATATAGATAGGATTTAGTTTTTCATTACCTGATGTTAATGTTAACAATGTTTATGCATCTATAATAATGCACCCATAAGTTTCATAAGTAGTAATATGACTTATGTACCTGTGAGTGTGCAGTAAACCATTTGATTGCAATAGAAATTGCAAGTGACCAGCAGTTAACATGTACAAACAATATTGGAAAAGCCAACAGAATAAATCGTTGTTGTTGAATAATTGGGTACCTACTACCTAAGTGCACATTGCAAATATTATTGTTTTATGAGTCGTTTCTTCGTTTGCTTGAGTAAGCATTAGAAGTTAAGCCTAATTTTATATCTTACCAAATACGCGCTACGCAAAATCGGCCCTACTTGTATTTGAGATCGGCAACTTACCTAAGTAAAGATATGTTGTAACGATGTAAAGGTTAACCTTTGTTGTTGTCATGTCCGACGACTTTCCTTGCATCTCATTTTCATACCCTTTACTTAACCTGTTCGGGTCGGGGAACCTTCGTCCATACTAGACCAGCCTCTCCTCGCACAGCCTTTGGAGTTACTTTCTACCATTACTGAAGACTTAATTACCTATTTCTCAAGGGTTGTGAGGCGGAAGGAAACGGAGAACGGAAAAGGGAAGGTGAAATAGTAGAGTGAGAAGTATCTTGCTCTCCAGATCTAGTTACATGACGCATAATCTATGATTTTAGTGCATCTTTAGAGCTGAACTAGATTCTTCTGGTGTCTAATCAATACGATACTGAAAGACCCTCTGGAATGAAGACAAGGTTTTTAAAAATCTTACTTCTTAACCTAATAATCCAGATCAAGAGACCTTACCCCTCGGCAACGGGAATAAGAAATTCAATACTGAAATTGGTAGGAGAACTTCTCAATGAATAAATGACTAAATAAGAAGCAATATGCTTACGAGAATAGTTTTTACAAATCTTTGCCTGGATAATTTTTTTTTTAACTACCAACCCTATCTCTCAAGTTCAACCTATGTAGCAACGAAGTCAGAAAATTACTCTAATTCATGCTGCACTGCCCTGTACATACACATCTGAGCTCTGGACACAATACCCAGCAGCGCAATGGGACAATCAGAGGGTGTCCTACAACGAGCGTACAGGCAACTTATGTAACAACCGGTTTTGCAGTGCCTCCACGATGTTCATTGAAGGGAGGGCGCCCTCATTCCCCGCCTTATTTCGCCACCGCCACAGCTTCTGGGACAGGACAATGGAAGACAACCAACATCATTGTAGTGGCTACTTCCGAGTGGCTCAGCTTTCCACTCAATGAGCGATGGATCCAGACAATGCTTGAACCACCCGACGATCCTTTAATTTTATTCTTCATTTTACTTATTCATATGATGTTTTTAATATTTTATTTTATCGTTAGATAGGTTTATTTTATGTCGTCTTAACTACCTACTAATCTTTTAATCGCTTTTTCTAATAGTTGTATCCATATCTCGTGTAATAAGGCAGACTGGGATTGCACTATTCCCCTAATCCTGCTGGATCAAAACTTAAATAAATATATCAATGAAGAAAAAGATAACACTAATAATCTAATTTTTTTTTTTTTTTACATTAACTCCACACAGGAGGCCCTGAGGAAAATAATTTCCCTCAGGGCCTATGTCATCTGGGATGCTGTGTGGAGGGTCTTTTTGAGGAGAGGAAGGAATGAACATTGGTCTTGAAGAGACCCATGTTGTAGGAAGGAGGAAACACAGAGGCCGGCAAATCATTCCACAGCCGAGCTGTTGAACACAAGAACGAGTCGAAGAAACGACCCGTTCTCATGTGACAAATGTCAACTGTGTACAAATGTTGGGCACGCGTTTGGCTTGTTTCCCGACTATGCACCGGTGCCGAAGGGATCAATGATGCTAGTTCCTCGGAGCATCTTCCATTGTAATACCGGTAGAACAAGGATAGCATTCCCACCCGACGCCTGTGCTCTAAAGATTGCAATCCGTCTGTTAAGATGGAACTGTTAAGAAATGAACGTGAAAGAGAACAAGTCACAGAAAAATGGAAAAGATAATCCTTTCCTTTACATGAGCTCCACACAGGAGGCGCTGAGGAAAATAATTTTCCTCAGGGCCTATGCCATCTTTGGGGATGCTGTGTGGAGGGTTTTTTAGGAAAAAGAAGGAGAGGAGAGTTCTGGGAAGGAAAAGGGTTTAAGGGGTGGGTAGGAATCTGGGGTTCGGTGTGTCTTGGTCATCCGCCTCCAAGACCTAGACAAACCTCACCCCGTGAACCCGGGCACCCCTGCTAAATCACCAAACGTAGCGAACCACTTGGGGTGACCTATGGCAGAGGTGTTGGTTATCCGAAGATATTTAATTTATTACCTGACACTATAAAGCAATGTAATTCTATGAATAAGGTTAAATATATGGTGAAAAATTGGCTATCGGAAAAAAAAGATTTATATTGATTTTGATATGTATGAAAAAATGTTGTATCTGTAGATATAAGATTTAAATTTTAAATTTTAAAAATGTATAAATATGTAACTAAAATATAAGCACCTGTTGACAAGCCGATTCAATTGGCTTAGCAGGACTTGTTTGTCGATCATATTATGAATTATCTATTATTTCAATAAAAAAAATATAAAAAAAAAAAAAAAAATAAAGGTTCCCGGGGCGGCGGTACCCATTCCCGCATCCCAAATTGAAAATGGGACGTAATGGTCCCAGTTGCGACCAATATCTTTTTAATTTTTCTGTGGCTTGTTCACTTTCATATGTTCGTTTAGATTATTAGTGTTATCTTCTTCTTCAGTGGTATATTACATTGATGAGAATAACCTTATAGTTGTTCTTATAAAAAATTAAATAAATGTAATACAATAAATAATAATTGTTAGATTTAATTGAAACCTTTTTTAGTGCTCGCAACTATTTTTTTAAAATACATTTCCAAGCTGATTGACCTATATTCATATATTGCCTTCATTGGTCCTTTTTTAAATAAACCTGCTCCGGTCAAGTAACTGGGTAACAAGCAACAAGCTCATTGAAAACAATGAAGTGTGAAGTGATTTCCATAGTTACATGACATTACTACTTTCCATAATCTGTCAACAGTAGTTACAAAACATTGTTGATAATGTTTGGCAAAGGTTTTGTTTCGAGAAAACAACCTTGAGTATAAGACTATGAATCATGAACATAAAATAGATTTTCATAATATCAAAACTGATTATTCATAATATTTGGTAAATAAATTTTTGCTAAATTTGATCTCATTCTTGGGTCAAGGTATGTAGGATAGAATGAGACAAATCTCTACTTTGGGATACATTTTTATTGTTTTCTTCACACCCTTTAACACTCTGTTCACTGAGAAACAATCATTTTCAAGAACAATACTTTAGTACAAAGGTATTAATAAAATATATTTTTGTGAAATTTTACAATGTCCAGTACAATCGTTTTTTACTGTTCATTCCTCATTAGTAATTGCAACACAAATCAAAAAGGCCTATTCTGCCCTTTGCAAAATCAGGCAAATTATCTCCTAATCAAGTTACTTGGACATTGATTTATCCAGCTGAAATAACGAATTACAAAATTTCTGTGTAAATATTTTTTATCTAAAATAGGCAGAGCTTCTAACACCAACAACAATAAAGAATCCATATTACATGTAATGTAATTTCTTAGTCAATTTGGCTAGATGATCAATAGGTCCACCATCTCAATTTTTTGATAATCCTGATAATTTTGCAAAATTATCAGGGTTTTGAAATTGTTTCGGCATACCATAAATTGTCCTCAATAAATTGTTTATTTTTTTATAATACTTTCTCCAATAGGTACTCTAAAATGTTCTGTACAGGAATTGGAGTACATATCTAAATAATCTGTATAATCTAACAACGCGTTGTTCCAGCGTCTGAGAACATTTTAATGCATTTGTCGTGGTTAGTCCGAACGGGTTTCTTAGTCAACCTCATAAAATATCGTATCTTTAAAAAGTAATGTGGAACTTAACACACAATTATATGGTGAGGATGTGCATACTTAAAATTGAATCTTGATTAGTAAATAGTAAAAAATATACATTGTCTCAGAGAAAATTTTTGTCAGGATGCACTTAAAACGGTATATTCATTCGAGGACAAAGTAAACTGGGGTAACTTTGATAAAAGAAAATGATTCAATAATGTTGACTAGCAGTAATTATAAAATTCATTGTAAAAAATATCAAAATTACCATCGAGTGTCGGATAGAAGAGGGCACCAGAAATTGATAACTTTAGTAAGGTGGGTAAGTACTAATGATAAAAAATATATAATTTTATACAGGACTGCTAATAAAGGAAACTTATCGCCAACAAAGTTTGTGCAGAGATGATAGATCGCCAATGAACTCTCTTTCGTCACACACTCCTTCATTCATATTAATGTATCCTCTCAAACGTAATCTGTAGAGCCCTTTCACGTTTCTGAGCTGGTTTGTTTGTATGAAACTGTTCGCACTTGCCGGCTAGTCGTTCCGGTGTGAGCCCTACTACACCCCGCCCGGTAACCCGCCCGCTCCAGGAAACAGGAAAAAAGGAAACATGCACGCAGCGTCTGATCATCGTGATCATCCGATTTTTGTCGTTCCGTTTTTTAAACAGAGGTGTGAATAGGACATCCAACATTCTATTTTTGTTGTTCCGTTTTTAAACGGAGGTGTGAAGAGGCGTCTGACGTCCGATTTTTGTCGTCCATTTTTTAAACGGAAATGGAAACGTGCTCTTGCCCTGAATCTTGACATGACCCAACTCAAGTAATTGATTCGCTCGAATGTCTTTCTCTTCTACCATAGTAACATATTTTACTATGGTGTCATACTTACCATAGTGTCTACCATAGTGTCATACTATGTCCTTCGTCTATCTGCTTAAATCAGCCTAACGTTTTTTAAAACGTCCACTTTTCAAAGTATTTCTACACATGCATACTCCTCAGAAATTTTACTTCTACAGCCTACATTCATCCTTCCTCTACCAGTTCCATGTCCCACTGCCATTGATCAGAAACGTAGAAATATTTTTATATTTTTGAAAGTCAACAATGTGTCCAAAGTAGCTCCAGAGTACGCTACTTAAAACTGTATCCAAGGTAGCGCATAAAGGGCGAGTGTGTGGGCGGTTCAGAAACCGACTGACGTTATCTCCCGAGATAAAATTACATGAATTGTAGCCCTGTAATTTGAATTTTAGAGTATTTGAGATAATGCGGCAATCTTCTGATATTTAGACACCGGACCGGCACCGATACACTTCGTCCAGTGAATCCTTGACCTGGGAGTAATATTACTTCGTAATGTGAAGAATGAGGACGGGAGAGTTTCACAAATTTAAGTTTGTTTCGACGATGTGAGCAAACAAATCAATTGACATAACTCTTCTTTTATTCATAGACGATAATTAAAAAAATATCTTTCACAAGCCAATTAAAGAGATGTATTGAATTTAAGAAATTCAACGACTTTCTAACAAAAAGCACAATACTTTCTACAAACGTAATTAACGAATTCAATTTTTTTAATATAAATACCGCACAAGAGTCCCAACTGCTCGCGTCTAGAGCCAGTGGGACTGTGGCACCTCCAATAAGGAACTCCAATCCAATTTTTTTTAAATGAATAATGACCTTCTAACTTAAATAAATGCATTTTTTATTTATAGAGTTAGTTTTAATAGTTAAAATATTTGTTAAAGTTAAAACTTTTCAAGATCCTCCGAAAACCACCGTATTTATGGTGAATTGTGTGACGTTATGACTCACTTTAATGAATGATGACGTCACTCAGTTTGTTTTATTTTCAACAGGTTTTGACATTTTGTATGACAGTTATAAGAAAGAAGTTATGAAACTATCCAATAAGTAAAAACGTTATTTAGGTGGAATTATTTATTTACTAGCTGCGTTACCCGGCTTCGCTCAGGACAGCATGTCATAATAAAAATATGACTTAAAATTGTCATGGTGAAATATACATCAACATCTGCCAGCTTTATTTTTAAAAGGGGCGCCACTGGTTGATTAACCAGGCTAGCAGTTAGTAAAACAATAAACCTCTCTCAGGGTCTTTGGTATGAAAACTATACGATTAAATTAGAAGGATTTTTAAAATAAAATAGACAGTATTATTAAGAAATATGAATTAAAAGATTTATTATCACATAATAAAATAAAACTGGAACCAATAAACATATTAACAGAACTTAAGACTCACCTTCCTTGAATCGACCAAAAATTTACATGATTCTAACTATCTATCTAAATTACGATCTTGAGCTTCTGGTTTTTCTCCTGAAGTATGGTCGGACAAAATACCTGGAACTGATTTCAGCCGAAAACAGTATCTGCTCCCAAAAACCAAAAGCCAGCCATGAAAATCTTGTATTATCAGGCGAGAATAATTATTCCTTCGTTATTTAACAGATTAAATTTCTTGTATTTTAAATCTTCCATGTTTTAAAATAAATTGCTTGTTACTTGGCAAGTAAATTCAAAATTAACCATCAGTTATATTCGGTGAAAATTACGAAGACAGAAATGTGTATTTACAACACTTATCGGCACCACGATTACAATAGTCGCGGCCTAGTTAATTATCATCCAGTTCGGATAAAATAATAATCGTTTTACTTTATAAAATTATTAACGTAATCAATAAGAATCACGCCCGACTTGTCAGTAAAACCCTCCACCACCATAGAAAGATTACTCAGAAGTGGGCTCTAAACAAAATATTCGATTTTTATACCCTATTCAAAAAAGAAAAAATGAATGATGTTACTTCCAAAATTTAAAAAAATAAATTTATGAAGAAGCTTATTTAATATTATTTAATCACCTCTTGAAATGAGGTACCTGCTTGCCTAAATCTATGATAAAATAAACTTCGAGATATATTGACAAATATTTTATCATAACATTACCTCCCGGACCACGCAAATGTTTGTCCCCAAACATAATTATAAAAGAAACCTATTCTATCTGATACATTTGTCGATCCAAGGATTTCTATTAAATAAAAACAACAAAGCAATTAGTAATATTTAACAATCTTTAAAATTGATTAAATTTGAATTAGAATTAGAATACAATATTATTGATTATTATAGTTAAAATACCTGAAATAAACAGGACATAATTAAATGTTACGTGAACAACAATCATTAAATGATAAATAAACAACACACTTTAAACTGAAAGAGAAAAAAAAAAAATTATAAATATTAATTCTACAAATTTTACATAACTCCTTCAAAAACGTCATATCACTTTTATGCTCAAAAGCGTCACTGTCCCAAATCAGGGTATTAAGCCTCAATAGGCATCACTTTTAGGGAGATCAATCAACCCTCACTTTGCACTGAATTTAAATCCATCTTTAGGATATCAAGAATGTTCACTCCGTGGAGTTTCCTGACTAACTCACTAAGGTCATTTGGTCTATCCAAGAAGGAAATTTATATAATAGCAATCAACATTTATGTAAAATCAAATTATTTAAATGTCATAATGTCATCAACCATCGCCAATGAATGGTGTCAAATAATTGAGGTAGACAACCAGCTTTGTGGAGTCGAAATTGTTTAGTAAATTTGTTTGAAACAAACAAATTTCAGTTTCCCAAGAGAAAACAAACACTTTTTAAGCAAAAGTTTATAAATTAAATAAACTAATCTCTTCAATTAGTATAAAAAATATATAATGCATACTCGAATGCATAGGAGATATGCTCTATTATAAACTAACTTAACAACATCTAGATCTCTATATATATATATATGTTTTATATATATATAAATATTTAAAAACACATGCGACATGAAATGAAATTAAATTTAAATTTAACATTATTTTATGTAAATTTTATATTTTTCAACTATCAAGACAACTCAAGTTGCAAAGAGGTACGAATCTTTGGATCTCTGAGTAATCTTGTCAATTAAAAAAACACAGTTCATTTATAATAACCTTTTGTTTAGAATTTAAAAAAAAATAAAGTATAAATACTTAGTGGTAATTTTTTTTAAAATTCTAAGTTAAATAAAAAACTACAAAAAATATACATATATATATATATATATATATATATATATATATATATATATATATATATAAAAACAACGTGATTCTTATTTTAGTTTGTCTGTTCATTCATAACATGTCAATTAATAAGTTATATTATTAATAACTTCGTACTAATATACGATAATGGTTGAACTCGAGCGAAGTACTAGAGTTGTACGTGTGTTATAAATTGTTGTTTAAACAATATTTTGGAATTATTCATTTCATAATTAATGTTCTTTATTTCATAATCATATTTAAAAATATTTGAACTCGAGTCTAAAACTAGAGTTTAAAAAAAATAATAATTTTCCTTCTCAAGGAAAATTAAATTGAATTCCGCATTCAAATTATATTAATTATGTATCAACCCGGTTGATCAGACCTGATTGAAATGTATCGAAATTTGAATAAATTTCTACTGATGTTTTTGGCCAAACCCTTGGAAACCACCATATAACTTGGGTATATAAGCTCGGCTTTACAGAACTTACATGTTTTAGTCAATGGATAGATTCTCCATGATTATGACACAAAAAAAAATTACACGTCGAGTGTACAATATTTATTACTGATTGTATGGGCTTGAATTTTATTGGCTCTGACGTAGAGCATAACGTAAGACAATATAAAGGCATGCACAAATTAATTGAGACTTGATATATTTGAGAAAAATAATGATGTGATTTTGCAGAAATCACTACCAATAGTACCGTGTGAAAAAATTAACATACAACTCGATTTCAAATAGAGTTTATGAATTACTTGTAGAATGTTGTGTCAGAATTGCTCATTAAAACTTCCAGAACAACTCGAACCACTCAAAACAAGTTTCACACCACGTAGTACTGCGAGTATGCACATGGACCAGTGGACTGCAGTCCTTCCATCACCTATAGGTATTATCCGTCTACAGGCAACGGATCCACTGCCTCCCGACTGACGATGTAGCACACTGTGTTCCGTACCTGAGTCAGCAGCTCAGGGTTTGATGAGCAGACAGCAAGCATCTTTCGCCCTCTGTCTGTCATGTAAGGTAAACGTTATCGACGCCGGATCGATACGTTGCGGATGGGGTACAAGCCCACCCTTACCTTTGGAACTTATTTGGACCATTAGGAATGGTAAGTTGAACACCAGGACCCAGTTGTTTAGACTGGATATACCTCCGCTAACTCCCCTCCAATGATAATAATGACGTTGCGTCATTGTCCGATTATTTCTCTACATTTCGTGTATATTGTCCTTTATTTGTTAAAATAATGATAATAAATATCACATTATTCCTTGTGTCACCGTTGACAATTACTGTTTTTCAGAATTGTTATTAAAAATAATGCCCGTTTTTGTAAACATTGATAATAAATATCAAAATTGATTGTGTCACGATTGACAATAAATAGTTTTAAAAGTTTTATAATTATGTATATTGGTATACAATCTATGACGTTACATATTAATAATACAATCGACTATTTCATCCTATCTCGAATCCTGGGGTGATCGGCCCACCACCTCAAAAAACGAAATAGAAAGAAACTGTCTAACCAGTAAAGGCAACTCTGAAATATCTGCATTCCGTGCGCATGAAATACGAACAAATCGAGTGGCTCCATTCAAGTTATTTGTATTCATTTATAGAAATATTTTTTTGAATAAAATCTTTCCTATTAGATTGTAAATGACGTTTAAATAATGATAAAATCTGCATTTCGAAAAATAAAATACCTTAAATGTTAAAATATTATAAAAAGAAAAATTGATTCTTGTTTACGATGCAGTCGTTGAATAAGACGCTTAAATAGATCTTCTTTTGTTTTATCATTTACGTTCCCGATTGAAGTCGACATTTAAAAAAAAAAAAAAAAAAATATTCAAAGTTGTTCTATTTGCAATTCGTTTGAAAATCACAGCCGTAATAATTCATTTAAATAATTCGTAGTAATATATTATTTTGGAAATGACGTAGCGAAATGAAAATAGTTATACCGAAATACAAACAATAAACAATAACATTTGATTGTATATCCTTTGTTTTTCTTTTAAATAAAATGTTCGTAATAATTCAAACACAACGAAAAGATATTAAATCTTGCTTGATTAAAATTAGAAATGAGTTTACGAGCTGAAAATAGTTAAGCTATTTTACCATTTTAAGCGAGAAAAAAAATAATCAATTTTGATAACATTCTATTGTTTTTAAACAAATGAAATATTTTCAAAACAAATGAAACTTGTTAATAACAAAAGCTCTTGAGAGAAAAAAAAAATGACATGTTATCAATAAACAGACATATTTCTGAAGCAAAATAAATACATTTCATTAGTAAAAATCCTTGTAAAATAATCATAACGTATAAAACGAAACCCAACACGTTTAAGGTCGCCAAATTGTCATAATAAGAAATATGAATAAAACGATTATATAGGCAACGAAAAATGACAATGACAAATAACATAGTAACCGCACTTAAGACTCACCTTCCTTGAATCGACCAAAAATTTACATGATTCTAACTATCTATCTAAATTACGATCTTGAGCTTCTGGTTTTTCTCCTGAAGTATGGTCGGACAAAATACCTGGAACTGATTTCAGCCGAAAACAGTATCTGCTCCCAAAAACCAAAAGCCAGCCATGAAAATCTTGTATTATCAGGCGAGAATAATTATTCCTTCGTTATTTAACAGATTAAATTTCTTGTATTTTAAATCTTCCATGTTTTAAAATAAATTGCTTGTTACTTGGCAAGTAAATTCAAAATTAACCATCAGTTATATTCGGTGAAAATTACGAAGACAGAAATGTGTATTTACAACACTTATCGGCACCACGATTACAATAGTCGCGGCCTAGTTAATTATCATCCAGTTCGGATAAAATAATAATCGTTTTACTTTATAAAATTATTAACGTAATCAATAAGAATCACGCCCGACTTGTCAGTAAAACCCTCCACCACCATAGAAAGATTACTCAGAAGTGGGCTCTAAACAAAATATTCGATTTTTATACCCTATTCAAAAAAGAAAAAATGAATGATGTTACTTCCAAAATTTAAAAAAATAAATTTATGAAGAAGCTTATTTAATATTATTTAATCACCTCTTGAAATGAGGTACCTGCTTGCCTAAATCTATGATAAAATAAACTTCGAGATATATTGACAAATATTTTATCATAACAAGCATTCGAGAGTGTTCTGGAATGTTTCACATTGATGTTCCAAATTCCCTATTCCCGAACATTCCACAATTTTCCGGAATGTTCCTGGGTGTTCTGGAACGTTGTGGGATGCTCTCTAATACTCTGACTGGGGTGTCCGGCTTCGCTCAGGGAGTTGATGTGAGAATGAATTGACATTCGAATCCACGACGGATTTTGCTTTATATACCCATAGCCCCATATAAAAAAGATTTCAAATGTTCAAAAAGAATAATGCTCCAGATTATTCCACAACCTTCAGGAGTGCTCTGGAATGTTCCACAATGATCTGGGATGTTCCAGTATGTTCCTGAAAGTTCCATTATATTCCCGAACATTCCACAACATTTTAAAATATTCCGGATAGTTCTGGAATGTGGTGGAATGTTTAAGAATACTCTGATATGTTTTGAACTGGTCTAGAAACTTCAAGGGGGCAAAACCTCCAGCTCTTATATATTTAATAGCCCGCTCTTCAGGTAAAAACGGGAACTTTCTTCATGGATGGGAGATAGAGGACTACCACACAATATTACTTCCGTTATCGTACCGGAACTCTTCTTTGAGTTTTGGCGGCATGCACATTGTACAATTTTTTTAATAACATGTAATGAAGATTGAGATAATCCAAACTTCTAGAACTTTCCAGAAACTTCTAGACTCACCAACACTCTCCGTCACTCATTTTTGAAAGCTTCTAGAACTTTCTCCCTGAACTTTCTACAGCTTTATTGAACCTTCTAGAACTTTCCGAAAGCTTTTAGACCCACCGACATATTCCGCCACTCTTTCAGAACTTTCTACAGCTTTATCGAACCATATAGAACTTTCCGGGAACTTCTAGACTCACCGACGAACTCCGCCACTTCTTCGCGAATTTTCTACAGCTTTATCGAACCTTCTAGAACTTTCCAGAATCTTCTAGACTCACCAACATACTCCGCCACTCTTTCCAGAACTTTCTACAGCTTTATCGAACCTTCTACACTCACCGAAGAACTCCGCCACTCCTTCCAGAACTTTCGACAGTTTAATCGAACCTTATAGAACTCCCGAAACTTCTAGACTCGCCGAAAAACTCCTCCAGAACTTTCCAGAGTTTTATTGAATCTTCTAGAAGTTTCCGGAAATTTTTAGAGTCTTCTTGAAATTTCTAGAATCTTCTTAGAACTTTAGGGGGATAGAGATCTACAACACCATATAACTCCCTTGATCGTACCGGGACTCGTTTCTAAGTTTTTGCGTTCCGCACGTTTTTTGGACTTTCTTTTATAATATATTTTGATTATTATATTTAAAATATTATTATATTTTTCAATATTATTACGGGAGAGTGGTGTAAAAATTGTTTGAAATTATTATTTTTTTAGCTTTACGAATCGAAAAATCGATAAACGAAGCACCTTAGGCAACTGGTAAGCAACTGGTAGGACCGCTGTTTTGGAATTCGGAATTCTTTGCCGTGGAAGTAGCAATACGATTTTTTTTTACAGTTTTTAATTTTTAAAATATTTTAAATAAAAGAGATAAACTAATAGAGATACCTCTATTTTTGATACTGAATTATTTAGGCCTAAATAATGTTTCAATAAACACAACAACTAAATCTCTATAAACAGCATGTAGATAAACGGTTCCATGCCAGTTGTTCCGGCGACAGTTGGTCTTCCGGCCGACATTTGGTCCGGCGACAATTGTTCCGGCGACAATTAGTCTGGCCGAAAGTTTAGAAGATGTTTTCTTCAAGTAAGTATGGAAAGAGGATATACGGCCGTACAACCAAAGTCCATATACTTATATCTGTAGGCATCTTTAGTGAAAATCCGCTGTAAAAATATTTTTACTTGAATTGGCTTTAGCCGTGTTTGATGACTATATCTGAATAGCCAGGTACATTTTACACGTCTCCTCCCCCTCCCCACTACCTTCAACATCACACCATTCCAAAATTTGGGATGCCATAGTCTCACTGGCTCGAGACGGTTGGGAGCAGTTGGGACTCTTGTGTTATATTCAGATATAAAAGTTATATTATATGCGAGTAAGAATCTTTAGCGTTTTTTTGGTAAGCCAACTGCACGTATAAGTATGTCGTATTTTGTGATTGCCGCATGCTACTTCGGAGAGTCGAAATTATTAGTAAAAATATTTTTAAATCGCACTTTCACTCAAGATGCCTTCAGATATAAGTATATCGACTTTGGTTGTACGTCCATATAATATCCTCCTTGCATACTTACTTCTAAAGTAAACATCTTCTAAACTTTCGGCCGGACAAATTGTCGCCGGACCAATTGTCGCCGGACCAACTGTCGCCGGACCAATTGTCGGGTCACCCTAGATTCACCAATATCTTATATTTTGAGCTAGTGAATAACAATATTAATATTTGATAAAAATATATAAAAAGATTCAAACATCAATGAAATCTGTAATTTGAGCTCATTAGAAGGACTTTCTGTTAGTTTTCTCCGGAACATTACCGACTGACCTACGTCTCCCCTTCTCCCTTTCTGGAATAAGCGGCCAACGAACCCCACGGTAATGGAATTCAACGCATTATTTATTTAATGAAGCGTAGTTTTACTCCACTGGGCCGCGATAACACATAAAAGTTTCGGAGGTAACAAGAGCCACACGAATTTCGGTAAATATTTGAATAATGCGTAAATGCTGGGCTTATTCATATTTAAGTAGTGTATCTTAGTAGGTTGAGAATATCATAAAACAATACAGCTTTTCTACACGTGCACGTGCGTACTTGAGGTTTACTTTTGTAATTTCTTTTTACAATTTCCGCATTACTTTCTCGCGTTTTTTGTGGATAGAGATGCCTCTCTTTTGACGGGTGGGATTTATTTAGTAAGGAAGTTATATTAGGTAAGTATAATATAACATATATATATATGTATAATGTATAATATGTAAAACACATAGGTAGACTACTTTTGAAATTAAAACTACTTCTTTAGTACCGTTGTGATTTGAAACTCGATGAAATGGAAACGAGCAACACTAAAAAGAGACAAACACGCACATCTATGGGATTTAGCCTAAGATAGAATGAGATAATAACAAAATATTTTTTGAAGCATAACTTCTTTATGCACGCTTGACTTGGGGAGTAAGCTGGCGAATGCGTGACGAGATCGCTACGAAAATCAAGGCGAACGGTAGTTGAGAGGGAGATATAAGTTAGTGAAGACAGAAAGAGAGAGAGTTACGTTTCGTATATTACTGTAGGGGCAAGAGAGAGAGGTGCGAGCACACATTTTCTTTCTCTCTTTCTCTCATTGCCAGTTACGTTTCGTATATCTAAGACACAGTGCAGGCCTATTGTCTGTATCACACTGTAGGAGCAAGAGAGAGCAGTGCGCGCAGAAAGCGATATCTAGCGACTCCGAAGAAGAAAACACAATTAATATGATGACCAAATGTATAGGAAAATGTGTACTGGAATTCGTCGACAAAAATCTTATTACTCTTGTCTTCTTTACTTTTCTGAAGGTTTTACTTCTACCGCATGTGAATTGCACACTAGTTTTTTATATCATTTCCTAATTAGGTATTAATGATATAATATTTCAAGAATTTTCAGTCATTATCGGTCCTACACTGGCCGCCTCTATGAATATTTTCCCTTCATGACGTTCATAGATCTCCTGCTGTCTTTCTCCACTTCATTTTGTCCAACAATTCGGTGTTGGCATTGGAAACTTAGGCCTACTAAGTCGCATTCATCGTACGGGTATTTAAATAGATTTCGTTGGTGAGTTTTCTTCCATTCTTGCGCCGTGCCCTGCTCAGCGGAGTCGTCCCAGTTTTATAAACTATGTTATTAACAACTTGTCGCCTTAGTTCTTAATTGTCCAAACGACCATTTTAGTTTTTGGTCAATCTCCGTTTTAATTTTAAAATTAAAAATAAAGTATAAAAAATGATGGTTAATCACTTAACTAAGAATTATTTAAAGTTATGATACCTTTAAGGAAATATTTTTATCTTAAACACCCATTGAAATAATGACAGAAAAACTCCTCTTCACGTAAATTTTTTTAATGATCGTATGGTTTTCTAATGAACACTTGGTATATCATAAATGAAAGTTTAAGTTACTGTAAATTCATAGTCGTATGTTTAGTACCCTTGTTCCTGACATTCGAATTTTTTGAAGTGAAAACATCTTTAGCACTGCTGTGATTTGAAACTCGATGAAAAGAGACAAACACATACATCTATATGATTTAGCCTGCGAGATAATGAGATAATATAATCGGTCTCCTCTTTGTGCGGTGCTTTGTAGCCTATTGAACTCCTCTTTGTTCGGTGCTCCATAGCCCATCGGTCTCCTATTTGTGCGATGCTTTGTAGCCTTCCGACTTCTGTCTACTTTAGTTTTCACTTCTATCGCGTGTGAGCTGCACTGTTTATTTTGTGTTCAGGTGCCGAGCTCCACAGATCGTGCTTGAGAACCAATCGATAAAATCAATCAAAAAATGAAGAAAACAACACGCCCGCAAAAACTACACTAACGTAATTTTAAAATTTCGATTCTCTCCTTTACAGCCAACCTATCCAACAGCTCCCATCATTTTCATCAACTTTCAACCTAATAAGTGGATACTAACTCAAATAACCCAACAAATAATAAACATGAAATTAAAAGATTGTCCATGAAATATGAAATCTTTTCTTCGACCCAGTAGTTGGACGCCTGTAGTTGGACATTATGTACGACAGTCTGGTGATAACCATCTTACGGTCAGGAATCCTGCGGTCAGGGGAAGGAAATGTATAATTTGATGCATTCGTCAGACGGAGAGGGAGACGCTAATGCGCAGTGGCCCGTGCTTGAGGAGGGTGGAGGCGACAGGACAACATATCAAAATTCCAAAACATACCATCTCATTTCATACCAATTAAAAATAATAAGAGGCAGATAAAAATATCTGTGGATGTTTTTATTAATTATTTGTTGGAAAAATTGTTTTAATTAAATGTAATGGTAAAATGAAAGATGACAATTTAAAAAATATATGCATGTAGTTACAAAATAAAATTATTATTGTTTCATAAGTATTATGACAAAGTTAAAGCCTACCTTGGAACCATTTGGATCGAAGAGATTAGAAACAGATGGCGGCGTGATCTCAACTGTTTGCTTTTTTAACAAAATATATCCTTTATTATTAACACTCACTAAACTTCCAAACCAGTTGTTCAGCAGGTCAATATCACAATAATAATTATAACACCAAATTACAAATATAATCAGAAAATCGTAATTTAAGAATAACATATAAATTACAAAGATATACAATACACGAGTCATCATAAGTAAAATCAATGGATGCAAATATGTAGTTGCTTATCAACAATATCTAAATTATAAAAAATGTACCATTAATTCTTTTTTATGCATTTTTTTTTATATCAGTTGTGAAATTTGATTCGTTTTTTATATGCAGTGGCATCTTATTAAACATAGTAGGTTCAAGATAAGTGAGTAATCATTGCCAGTATTTATTGGTAATTTTTGGGGTGAACCCGCCTACTAAATATTGTGTTGATATTGTGTGTATGACCCACTTTTTCTTTGGGTAGATATATAAGGCAAAAGGGAGAACTTCAAAGCAGCACCGTGATAGGAATTATCAAAAGAGTGATAAAAAAATTCTAAAAACTTTTGGGAATGATTAAAAATACTTACAGAAGTTATATTTTCTGCCATATTTTTATTATTTTGGATACATCGACTAGTTTTTCGTGGTTCTGGGTTGATTTTTTTTTGTACTTTACACTGAAAGCTCCCACTGCTGTGAATTTTTGGTCTGCGCAAAAATTCATGACAAGATATTTCAAAATTAGTCACTTTCTGAAGATGTTAATTAATTGGGAAATAGATATTCGTTAATATGGAATGTATCGAATCTATCGTTAAGTGTGTATTTATGTATGTGTTTCCCATATATGTTTATTTATGTATTTGTTTTGTTAAAAACAATTAAGTGTGTATTTATGTATGTGTTTCCTTATGAAAATATTGCAACATAAATAGATATCCATTCAAATGTACGATGAGGTATATAATATAATAAATATTTCTGAAAACAAACCACGAGTGAAGCCGGTATCAAAAGCTAGTGGTTTGTAAAAAGTTGGGTGGAGTTGTGGGAGGGCTCATGCAGTATATTCCACTGCAATGCCCCATTGTTTAATACTGCCTTAAACTGATTCCCATGCCCTAACCTATTTATCTTACCGTTTCCATTTGACCTAATCCGCCAGATCTTAAGCGATCGATGCTCAATAATTTGTGTGTTAACCTCCTCCACTTCCCAGTCTACATTATTCCTATACAGTGTACAGCTGAGAACAATGGACTCGTTCCCCAGGGCAGTAACAGTTTTGGAGAACATTAACATCCAAGCCATTGTCAATTAAATTCTTATCACGACATAAATCAACAAATCGAAAACGCCCAACGCTCTATTACAGATAAGGATATTCTACTACATCCTTTATATTCTTTATAATGCCGATTCTAACTGTTTTTCTCATTCCACATCATTAGAAAACCCGTTTTTCGATAAAACATCTAATAATATCGGTCGCTCGGACGTGGTACAAAATATACTTCGACGTATTATTGAGATGCATTCTGGCAGGGGCATTTTGGGTATCACGAATAATACATTATTATTTTAATCGCCCTATCACATATTATTTTATTTTGTATGTTCGATGTGTAAGTAATAATCCAGAGGTGGAATGACAAATAGGCCATTTGCATCACTTTTTTTTCCGGTTTAGACAAATATTCTAAGACATTCTGCATATTTTTTATCGTATTTTTGAAACTCTAGCGATTTTTTTCAATTTCAATTCAAAAAATCAGACCATTTTTTTTAAACAAGAAAGACGGGACATAATTTAATGGGTGTGAAAAAAGCGATAATTACGTAGCCGAAAATCATTTAAAAAAAGAACGTTTTCCATGCGAATGGCACAGGAGAACAACGAGGCGTACCAAAAATATTACATCTCATAAATATTTTTTCCTTGATCCGTCTTATTGTTCATAAATCATTATAATGTTCAACGTCTACATATGATTAAATCCAGTGTATTATACTTGTACTTGTAAATTATAATAATAATAAAAATCAGTCATTTTAAATACATGTAGGATTACAAAAGATTTTTTAAATATTTATATCGAGGGATCAGTAGGATTTATAGGTTCAATTAGGAATTCCACAGAGCCGAACCCTCTGATATGAAAATATCTGGAGTCGGTGAATTATTTTCCCATTTGGTCTCTGGTAGGTTGACATGTTGTTCTTGTATTGTTTTGTATTGTTTTGTATTTATAATACTTATATAGTGCAATTACATAGCGTGGATTGACCAGATGATCATTTGGGAAGTTTGTGAAAGGGTTTAGTTTTTCCTGTGGGGAAAATTAAACCCGGACATTTAAATCTGGTGCGTAAAAATATTATAAAATTTATTTTGTTAAAATCAGCACCATTACCATTACACCTCTAAAACAGGTACAGAAGGCATAAATGGTACAGGGTTCTTTTTATAACATCTGTCAAAACGTCAAACCAACTGATAAGTTCGCAGAGAACAAACAATAAATCCAGTGAACGTTAAATGACCAATTCAAAAATTCGCCTGAAATCAAAGTGTTGCCATATTAAAAAAAATAAATCAGTGTGGAATTTTACAAAATTAACAGAACATTTTTGGAGACGGGAGATTTCATGTAGTGACGTCACGAGCCCAAATAATGGATTTATTTATTTAAAAAAACAAAAAAACTGTACATTTCTATAAAAATTTACTAACATTTTCGTAATCTAAGTAAAAAATCTATCCACACGATTTTTTCCAAGTCGTTATGAAATCCATGCAAGTGGCATATTCCTGAGCCCACGGGCAATTGCTTTCGGCTGTTCTAGTGTAAAATTCTATTTGAAACCAAAATTTCACTTCGAATCACTGGTAAAAATATCAATATTTAATTTTACAATATGAAAAAGAATGAACATGTTACTACATTTTTTTTATAGTAATACCTCACAAGAGTCTCAGCTGCTCCCGTCTGGAGCCAGTGAGACTTTGGCATCCCCAATTGGGGAATGTTATGAGGCTGGAGGTAGTGGGGAGGTGAAGGAGATGGAAAGAGGAAGAGGGGGGAAGTATCTGGCTATTCAGATCTGGTCAATAAACACGGCTAACGCCGTTTCAAGCAATGTTTCAATTCTGAATGTTGGTCTTACTACAGGGCGGTACTGAGAGTATCTTCCACTCTGGAACGTGCCGGAAATATACAATGCATTATTTTTAAAGGAATTAATTATGAAATAACACAAATTATTCCAAATAAAATTTATTTGCCCACGCCGGAATTCGATCCCGCGACCTTCGGAATGCGAGTCAAAAGCCTTACCGCTAGACCACGCCGGCCGTCTACATGTTATCGGGCATTTATTTCGAATGTCATTTCTGTTACTGGATATTTTAGTATACCTCAAATCTGTTCTTAAACCGTTTAGCAATAAATATAATGTTGGATTTATGTTATGGGTCATGTGTAAAACAAAGGTAGCATGGTGGATAGATTCTACTCTCTTTTTCAAATATAAGCGGGTCCCTTGGAGGCCTCACCCCACGAGCCGAGCCGAAGCCGCCCAGACGATTGTAACGCCATTAATAGGTATACTCATATGCAGCAAGATAACTGTTTTAGTTTTCTTTCTTCTTCAAATTGGATTAATTTTATTTGATTAATAATTTTTCAGTTTTTTTATAGACAATAAAACCTATGGTTCATATAACTCGGAAAGGGTGGGTAATTGTTAGGAAATATTGTACACATCTTCCTTTACTCGTATTTCATTTACCATTAAAAAAATGCGCGGGAAGCGACCTTTTATTTTATTATTTTTTATATGTTACTAGCTGACCCGACAAACGTTGTTCTGCTATATAAATTATTTATAGTGAATATTTTGGTTGTTAATTACGAATATATTGTAAGTTGTGGGAATGGAATTTAAGACAGAATGATGAATGGAGCGCTGTAGACGATGACCGCCGATAAAAACACCAACTGTAGCAGGAAAATGAAATAAAGAAAATCAGTGTTAATTTCGAAGAGCAATTCAGTGTACGATATTTTTTGTCAGTCCGTCTTTAGCCAACACAAATAAACTTGATGGTTTGCCCAGGCGAGAACATGATGTGAATGTCTTGCGCATGTGTGGATGAAAGTTCGATGAAGCGGAAGTAGCGCCATCTGTCATTCAAATTTCGTTCTGTTTTAAATACGAAAGACGGTTAAATTTGTTCATACAAAAATTCTAATATCGCGATTAAAAAATGGGAGGGTGGGGGTAGGAGTGTTAAAATTTGGGATTATAAGTATTTTTTATGCCAAATAAAAAAAATACTAAAAATAAATTGTCAAAAAAATAGACATTTTTTTCTAGATATGTACACCCTAATCACCTAGCGGTATGAAACCTATTCTCATACCTACCAAATATACATACAAAAAATCATACAAATCGGTCAAACCGTTCCGGAGGAGTGCGACCACAAACACCGTGACTCGAGATTTTTATATATATATAAGATTATTTAACATGAAATGCTGACTATCTACACATTTTTATTTACGAATCATGATATTTTAGTCGGAATTCATTGAATCAATCGTTTTCCAAACAGCTTTCAAGCGAAACGCGTGTGCATTAATTTTAGTATATTTTCCGGTTGAATAGGATATTTTCACACGTTAAAAATAAATATTCATTCGAAATAGTGAAATATGTTCAGCACTACTGATTTCAAAACAATGCGGTATGTACCTCAAATACATCATTCAGACTCCTTCCAACGAATTTAATTAAAAGTTTTATATACTTTTGAATGTAGCTATAACCTTGTGGTTATCCATTACGTTATCCATTACAGATAAATGAAACAAATTTAACTTTGTTTGAACCACTTTTATATTTGAGTAAATCCGACCGGTTTCAGAACGACCGTTCCTTCTTCAGGATATATTTCAGTATACATTTGCCCTGAAGAAAGAACGGTCGTTCTGAAACCAGTCGAATTTACTCAAATATAAAAGTGGTTCAAACAAAGTTAAATTGTTTAATTTATCTAAAAGTTTTATACTTTATAATCTCTAAAATCCAAACACGAAAAAGCTTTTTGTTTGCTTTTAATGTTTTATTGGTTTTACGAAATGTTTTTTCAAAAAGAGAGATTTATGAATGAAATGTTTTCAATAAAAAAAAAGACAAAAAACCTAATCTGACTAAACGAATTTATGTAAGTACATAGTTAAATCTTATTTATTAGAGCAATTTGTAAGACTTACATAATCGCAGAGAAACAACAAATTTTACTTTGATTCCAAATATTTGGTCAAAATCTGTGGTGTAAGGTGTACATCTTTAAAAAGCAGAGTGTGCAACTCACACGCGGTAGAAGCGAAACCTTCAGAAAACTAAAAATGGGGAGACTACGAAACACTTTTTATTAATGATGATTTGAGGATGATTTTTTCCATACTTTGTTTTACATTTTTCTATACATTTTGTCATCTTAATAGAGTCGCTAATTCTCGCTTTATTTTGTGTTTTTATGCCTGTTCATTTTGGAGTGGTTTGAAGATTGGATATAGATTTTACAAAAATAAAAAATAAAATTGGATTTAATTGGATTCGATCCTTGGTCCTCTGAATATCTGGCCGCTAGGATTCGTCAGGCGCTTTATAGCACTGGACTAACGGAGACATGCGTGGGGCCGTGGATTTTTCGCATTATATTGGAACAGATTACCCGTGCAATAAATAAATATTTTATTGCTATCACATTCTCTCGCAGGCTAAATCCTAAAGATGTAAGTATTTGTCTCTTTTTAGTGTCGCTCGCTTCCGTTTCATCGAGTTTCAGATCACAAAGGTGCTAAAGAAGTTTTCACTTCAAAAAATTAGGTACTTCCTAATATTACTACTTCATTCCTGCACAGTGCAACTCTTATGACATATCTAAATTATGTGTCGGGCATTCACCCATGTGTGCGAAAGAAATTATTGCTAACATTCTACTAATTACTAGTTTTTATTTTGTGAATATTGCTTTTTTGTGGAAAAAGAAATGTAGAAAGTACCTTTAAATAAAATTACGTCACGCTACAGCTAACGGAACAATATTGTATGTTATTATTTTGTAAGAACAATGAGATGTGAGGAATTCAATTTAATTATTTTATTGTATTCTTTTAATTTTCACTTGAGTTTGACTAGGCACTGTTGTACCTACTGCATTAGATTGTTACTTGCAAATACGTGTTCATCTGTCGTATATCATAGTGAAATAATAATGAAGAACAAATACCAAGATGGACACTGAATGCTGTCAGAAACTTTGGCTAAAGAAGGAGGTAGCACAACACTGCATAATACATCAAAACTAAATCACGATAATACTTGTGGCCGTGAGAATCTCAAATTGTATCAATGCTTATTGTATAAAATTTCATTTCACACCCAAAGCAACAATGTCAAAAGATAAACATTAGTATTATTGAAGTCTCACAAACGAAAATTTGAAACAGAAAAATCAGAAAAAGATACGGTCGCATCTAGGAATTGAACCCAGGTCCTCAGTTAACCACTGAACTAATTCGATCCTACCCCCTTCGGTCGTGTTAACTGTATCATAATTCGCCATCTTATCTTATCTTCATTTTCTTAACGCATATTTTTTACTGATATTTTATTGCAAAATTTTGCCCGAAATGAATTTAATCTAGAGGGTGGTGTCTTGGATAAATTTTTACTACATTTTCGCATCTGTTAAAACACACCCCACCACAATGTCGTAAACATTGCAAGCTTTTGGTAACGGATAAAATTGCTCTTGATCTCACATAAATCACCCCACTTAAAAATTGTTTTTTCTTGACGATTTATAAACTTCGGGTTAATTTGTTCGGTTTTCGGAAGAACTCGTAGAAATAGTTATGTCTCCTTTACTATCATGATTAGAAATATGATCTAAACGATGTTAGAAAGATAAAACGCCACGAGTTATATCGAAATCTAAAAATTAACCGCAAAATAATTCAAATATACACCTTTACGAAACCAAAATTTCTGACCGTAATTTGAACAAAAATTAGGACCCTTTAGATTTTTTTAATTCATTTTTTTTTTTTTTTACAGTGAATACCGCACAAGAATCTCAACTGTTCCCGTCTGGAGCCAGTGAGACTATGGCATCCCCAATTGGGGTATGTTGTGAGGCTGAGGGTAGTGGGGAGGGGAAGGAGGTGGGGAAGAGGAAGGTTGGGAAGTACCTGGCTATTCAGATCTGGTCACCAAACACGGCTAAAGCCATTTTCAAGCAACATTTCAATTCTGAATGGTGGTCTTACACCAGGGCGATACTGATAGTATCTTCCACTCTGGAACATGCCGCAAATATACTATATATATTATTTTAAATGAATTAATTGTGAAATAACACAAATTAATCAAATAAAATTTATTTGCGCATGCCGGGTTCGAACCCGTGACCTCCGGATTGTGAGTCAAGAGTCTTACCCACTGGACTACGGATTATTATATTATTATATTATTATAATTATTTTTAAATAAAACGATAAAAAAGAGAGTTAACAATAACTTTTATAATACATTTGCCTAATAAATGTGTATGCATGTTTCTTAGTTATAAAAACCGGAAGGCGAGCCATTTTCAATTTTTTGCTTTCACAATTTTAACATTTCAAAACGTATATGTTTTATTTCGAGTTATAAAATTTTAAAGCGTATTTCATCACCTTTCTAAAAAAGTTTTTAGTTTTCGGATGCATTCAGAAATATTCCTTTTATTTGGGTTTTATTGCAAAGCGGAAATAATTTGACCTTCCGACAAAATAGGACAGAGGCGTGAGAGATTAAAGAAAATCTTTTCGCGTTTTCGAACTCGTATGTTTGTTTGTTTATTTTGGTGATTCCCCGGTTGCTTTGAATAAGAGAATAAGTGCTTTAACATCTATTTGAAAAAAATATATTAATCTGACCAACAATCTCCCCAATATTCTTAATATAATAAAAATATCCATTAAATCTTATATTTAAATAACTAATAAATTTTATTACTCGAATAATCCCTATGAGATGTAAAATTTTCTTTCAACATTGACTGTGTGACAGACCACGAATAAACTGCTATTATTGTCATGTCTATAATACCAGCTACCATTTGCCAGAGTTTCAGGATTTTAGCCAAACAATAATATGAAATCGCTACCAAATTACACATAGGTGCATTACATTCAACCATTATGTCGTAAGACGACAATGGTGATATAAATCATTGTTGCTGTTACTGCACCGTAGTCACTCGTAGTCTTATTTGGACAAGTGAGATCTCATTCGGCACGCAGAGAGGAGGCCGCAGATACTCTTTTAAATGGTCTTATTGAAACCGTCTCAATTACATCGATTCGGTAAACAACTTTTACCGTCTGTGAGAAAAAACTTTCGTCTACGTGACATTACAATGTTAAAAGTTACGGCGTTCAACGGTTACTCTGCTTTAGAACCCAGCGGCGGATTGGAATTTATATTTTTGCAAATTCTGATATTCTTTGGACATTTAATTTTTAAAAATTGCGCAATTAATCACACATACTCGTACATCTATAAAATTTAGCTTGCGAGAGAATGAGATAGTGTAATCGGTCTCCTCTTTGTGCGATGTTTCGTAGCCTCCCCACTCTTGTCAACTTTAATTTTCTAAAGGTTTCACTTCTACGGCGTGTAAATTGCACACTCTGATTTTTTATATGAAACTTCTCTAGCGTGGTTTGAAATTCGGATGAAACGGAAGCGCGTCACAAAAATTTATTATTTGACCTCGGTCCTCTCGGTTCTCGGTTCTAATATAATGCGGTAAATTCACGACTACGCACGGGCCTCCATTAGCGCCGCGGTATGAAGCGCCTGACTCTCAGTGCCCAGCGAAAGGAGGTTCGAAACCTACCAAATCCAAAAAAAAACAAATATTTTTATTTTAGTAAAATCAATAACCAATCTTCAAACCACTTTAAAATAAACAGGCGAAAGAAAAGAAAGCGACATCTAGCGACTTTCAAGTTGCACTTCTAGTGCGTGTGAATTTCACATTCTGATTTTTTTGTTTGTGCGTGCAGCTTGTCCAAAACGTTTTGGTGCTAATGGGAAAGGATTTCATAAATTTTAATGCGCTTTTCGTAAAATAATTTCATCATTCGAATTAACGAACTGCAAAGGGAGGCAAGTAGATTCAATTGTGATAAGACGTAAGTACTATTTTACAAACCCCTACACAAGGGCAAGAAACATTAAGATTTATCAACCTACACCGAATTGGTAACTCTGCTGCAGTTCAGGAGTCAAAATAAGTAAATTCAAACTGTCTAATATTTGATTTTTTTAAGTGAAAACTTCTTTAGCACCGTTGTGATTTGAAACTCGATGAAACGAACAAGCGACACTAAAAAGAGATAAACCCATACATCTATAGGATTTAGCCTGTGAGAGAATGATATAAAATAATCGGTCTCCTCTTTGTGCGGTGCTTCGTAGCCTCCCCCTCTCGTTTACTTTATTTTTGTGGAGGTTTCCATCTACCGTGTGTTTACTGCACACTTGTGTTTTTTTAATTTTTTATACGAGTCCCAACTGCTCCCAATCTCCTGGATCCAGTGAGACCGTGGCACTCCCAATTATTGAGGGATGTTGTGTAGTTGAATGTAGTGGGGAGGAGAAATATGTGGGGAAGAGGAATTTGGGAAGTTTCTGGCTATTCATAACTGGTCACCAAATACATTCAAAGCCATTTTAAGCAACGTTTCAATTCTAAATGGTGATAACCAAGGTGGTAATGAGAGTATCTTCGACTCTGGAAGGTGCCGCAAGAATATTATAGATTATTTCAAATATGTAAATTGTTAAATGACACAAATTAATCAAATAAAATGTAATTATTGAAATCAATTTTAGCACCGCCCCGGTAAGGTAAAAGCACTGGATTCGATTCCTAAATGTGACCGAGTGCCGCTAAAATTGTCTTCGTTGTTTAAATATTTGAGGTTTTACTCAATATGTTAAAAATAAAATTGCGCAAGGCTAGTACGATGCTAGAACGCCGGGATTTGAACCCCAAACCTCTAGATTGCTATTCGAGAATCTTACCCTTTTTCCGTCAGGATAGGTAAGGTATTATTATATTCCTTTGAATGAGAATGTTCTTTGCGATGATTCAAAATATATTTTTACTCCCATTACAAAATCCGTTCAAGCTAGTCCGGCCCTGCTCCGATTGGTTGAATGAATTGGTGTAACGTTTTTCTCAAGTTGAGGTAATTTTGTAGAATAACGACCTGTCTTTCAGATTAATTTTCTCTTTAGTCACTATTTCGTTTTTCTTTAATTTTCGTGAAAAATTCCGATGGCACTCAATGAAAGAGATTTTTTAACTGATATCAACAGTTCCGGTTTTTTTTATATATTTATTTATGTATTTCCGATTTCAAAATCACTTTCGCACAACATCTTATCTATATAATTGTCTATTTCACCGTTTTCACTGAATGTTTAATGTGATTAAACTATTACTTTTAATAACAACTGTTAATATTCATGAACGTTATCTTTTATTAATAATTGTTCATAAATATAATGTTATAAAGGCATAAATAACCTGCTTGGATAGTTTTAACTGAACTTCATGGCCATACTATTTTATGTTCAATGTCTGGTTCATGTTGCATATTACAATAATCGGGATATTATTTTTGTAACAAAAGCTAGTATTTAAATAATGGTACTGTTATAATATGTACGTCTTACTAATGTTATCATATTATCATAACATAAAACATCACATCATTTTTCTTGTAATGTATAAATTAATATTAAACGCGTTTTAATATTATTATTAAAAATTCCATTTTTAATCGGATCGTAAAAACACGCCGTCAAGTTGGCATTATTGAAATTTTAGTGGTGACGTCACTGTTCGACGTGTCGTGACGCCACCGTAGTCATTGTATGGGAATGAATGATATGACACAAGCCATCGTGTTAATTTATTTGTTTATTTACATACTGTTTATAGAGATTTAGTTGTTGTCTTTATTGAAACATTATTTAGGCCTAAATAATGTTTCAAAAATATAGGTATTTCTTATTGGTTCATCTCTGTTATTGAAAATATTAAAAAACTACTACACAAAAAATAGTAATGCTACTTCTAGGGAGAATACTTCGAACAACGGAATTCAAAATGGCGGCAGTTGATCAGCTGATTGCCCGATCCTATAGTAATTTTTCAGGAGTGATGACGTCACACGATTCACCATACATACGGTGGTTTTCGGGGATCTTGAAAAATTAAAACTTTGACAATTATTTTAACTATATAAGTTAGAAGTTATTTAAGTTAGAAGGTCCTTCATTAAAAAAAAATTAAAAAATTGGACCGGAGTTCTCTATTTCATTTCTTTACTTTTATAATATTTTGTATTTCATCATAAAGTCTATTTTTTCTTTTTGTCAATTGCAACACATTGTATAGGAACAAATAATATACTAACATTTAATTTTGAATTTAAATGGAACTACATTTGTTTAGAACAGCGGTTTTCAGTTTCCAACTTTGGTACGCGTACCCCTTGGGGTAGGCGAAACAAAAATTGGGGGTACGAATGAAGTAGCATGAATGTAGGTTTTAAAACTCGGCTCTGAAATTGAAGCAAACTTTGTAAAACTGACTGTATGTTACCATTGTATGATTGATTTTACAGGGTGTAACAGGAAATCGGGCTTTTATTTTAACTACTGATACATCAGAAACTTTTCTTCAACAAAATTTTTTGAGGTTAAAAATATTCATCATCTCAATATACTTTGTGAATTTGTACTTGTGTATGAAGAACAAGATTTTTTTTTCGTCCGAATAAAAAGATGTGGAACAAAATTTGTTCAATTTCGCATGTGGAATCCACTGGTTAAAAATGCCCGAAGTCGTGTTATGTGACTCGATCGTTAAATTCATAAAATAATGAAAGTATTAAAAAATTATAAATGAAAAATATATTTCATTAGCCGTGTACGTAAGATAGATATAAGGTACGGGGTACAAAAAAATTGTTGTAAGTCAAAGGGGTACGCAGGCCCAAAAAGGTTGACAACCGCTGATCATACGTATGTTTGTTGTTCATACTTTAAATGATGTTTTATTTCCTATATTTTAAAAAAAAATTTATTACTCTACGTTGGTACTCGTTACGTTATGGGTTGAGTTTACAGGGTTATTAATCTTGAATGTTTTATATAAAAATAACTTTTAATTTCTGCAATTCTGCCGTATTACCATATTGTAAACAGCGGCAGTTGGTGTCATGAAATTTATGGACGTTTTCCAATAGCATTAAGGCGTAGGAAATTAAAGATAAATGCGGTGATGGCGATATATCTGCTTCGGTGTCGGTAGGTTATTTATAGATATGTAATTATTTTAACGAAAAAACGAATATTAGAAATTATTGTTAGTGGGGTCTTTTAAAGTAATTTAAATGTTTTTTTTTTATTTAAATTAGAAAGTCAAACTAAAGCATAACTGTAAATAGAGATTAATTATAGTTGATGAATCTGGTTACATTTTAATGTGTGTAAAGTTGGAAATGATTATAACCTTCACTTATGAATTTAGGTGTGTAATGAATATGTACAATTAAGGGATACTTGACTTACTTTAAGAGGGAATAACCAGACAAAACCGGAAATATGTCATTTTTAAAACAAACATTTAGACGTATAGACTCTTTTCCACAAAAAACTATAAATTGATTTCAAAAGACTGTTCTTTTATCTAGTAAAGCTGCGAGTATGTTTTAAATTTTGGAAAAAAATGTTTATTTTTAGTACAATAAGGTTTTACCGTAGGTCGTCGGCAGATTTGTTAAATTTTCAAACTAAATTTTGTACCATACAACACACATTTCAAACCACGTAATCATGCAGTAAAATAAATCAATAAATTATCTGGGAATGCCATGCTTCAGAATTTTAATTTTAGTTTAAACAAAATCATTAAAAAATGATCCGCGCATGTGTTTTGTGACGAAAATACTTTCACTATTATTTACTATTTACAGTCTTACAAACTAATATATTTAAGATTTTTTTAGATTTTTATTTTGTTTAGACATAATTGAAAAATTATAAATACTTATGATCAGAAAATAATTTCAAAAAGTACGTAATTTTAATAGTTTTATCATCACGCCTTTCAGCACTTTTGAATGTAGGTATAAATTATAGCAAATTTTGAATGAAATAAAAACAATATTGAGTTATTATTTTTAAAAACTGGTACGGAGAATAGTTAATCTTTCTCATTGGAACCGCCCTGCATGATCGTAAGAACATCTTTCGGTGAAGTTTGAATTCTTTGCCGCTGGCTGGTTAATGGCCCTTATTAAAAGTCTAAAATGTACGGGAAATTTTGGTCACTGGTGACTTTTCAAATGCATTTTTTTTCTTCTAATACAACAAAAAAATACTTCCACATGTCATCACTGATCTCTCAGCCGAGTAACCGACCAACTCCTCACCCTGCTCCTGATTGTCTAATGCCTAAAGTTTTTTAATTTTATTAGTTGAAAAAAAAACTCAATAATGTCGTCAAATAAAGTCAGGAATAACTGGTTAAAGTCACGTACGTCCCTTAACACCCTCTATATATACAGGGTATTAAGGTACGCACATGACTTTATTTAACCAGTGATTCCTGACATTATTTGGATTAAAAAATGTTAAAGATATTTTGGTCTCTAGTGAAATTTTTGATGTTTTTTTTCTACTAAAACATAAAATCAGTAGGTATTGGATATTTAGGGGTTGGGTGAGGGGTTGGTTGGTTTCTCAGCTGAGTGATCAGTGACGACATGTGCAAGAAAAAAAAATTGTAAGTATGTCAATACGCTCCTTAACAACCTTTATCTACGGAGTATTTGACCTTAACCATGTGATTCCTGACATTATTTTGCGTAAAAATAAGTGAAAAAAAGAGTTATAATAGGTATGTGTATATATTTAAAATTTTGTTCACATTTTTTACGCAAAATAATGTCTGGAATCTCTGGTCAAATACTCCCTATACATAAGTTGTTAAGGAATATATTATATACTAGCTGACCCGACAAACGTTGTTCTGCCATTTAAATTATTTCTAGTGAATATTTTGGTTGTTAAATATGTATTGTAAGTGTGTGGGGATGGGATCTATGACAGAAAGAGGAATGGAGCGCTGTAAACGATGACCGCCGATAAAAACAAAAACAAAAAACAACTTAAGTAGGAAAACGAAATACAGAAAATCATTATGAATTTCGAACAGTAATTGAGTGTACGATATTTTTTTGTCAGTCCTTCTTTAGCCAACACAATTAAGTTCGATGGTTTGCCCACGCGAGAACATGATGCCAAATGAAATATGAAAATGTCGTGACGCTTCTCGTGAATGTCTTGCGCGTGTGTGGATGAAAGTTCGATGAGGTGGACGTAGCGCCATCTGTCATTCAACAACATAAATAATTTCGTTCTGTATATTTTACAAAAATGCTAAAATCGCGTTTACAAATGGGAGGGTGGGTGTAGGAGTGTTAAAATTTGAGGTTATAGGTATTTTTTGATGCCAAATAAAAAAATACGAAACAAAGTTTTGTGAAAAAATAGACTGTTTTTCTGGATAGGGACATCCTAATCACTTAGCGGTATGAAATATGCTTTAAAACCGATTCTCATTCAAAAAAATTTCATAAAAATCGGTCCAGCCGTTTCGGAGGATTGCAAACAAAAACACCGTGACACGAGATTTTTATATATGTATAAGATTGTATATTTATATCTTTTATTATTATTATATATTATTATTTTTATAATAAATTAATAATATCTGTTATTTTTGTAAGGTACGTACTTATAATTTGACATATTGTTATTTATGAGAAGTACCACCATAATAAAGCTAGGCTTGTGTCTATGGAGGGTGTTTTATTGTGTACGTTATTTCTTTATTTATATGCTAAAGTTTGCAGTTTTTTTCAGTGTTTTTTTATGGATTGTTATGGTGTTTTTTTATGGTTGTTTCAATATATTTACGTATTTCGATGCTCTGTTCTCCAAATAATGTTTGCTACCACCCTGACGTTCTTCTGCCGGTCCTCAGCCAATATGTGCAATCAATTGCTGAAATCAATGTAAGTACCTAATCGAAAAAGATATACAATACACAATTAATAAAAAAAACACAGAGACGCATTAAAAAATATTTGTAAAAAAAAGTAATTTTATTAAAATCGCTTAGACTACATATTTAGATCATTTTTACAAATATATTCTTAAACCAGTTTGGTGCAAAACAATCTTGAGAGCAGTAACAGTTGGTAATTTTCTACATGTTGAACGATATAGGTAATACATTGGTATCAAATATGAATAAAAATATATATATTCCTAAACGTGTAAAGTATACCTTACGTTACACAGTTAACTTCACGAATAAAACATCAAAATAAAATATTACTAATTACAAACGAAAAAAAATAGCCGCCACTGATCGCTAACAAAATAAACGCATGCGTAAAAGAATGGAGGTGTAACGAAAATTTTGTAAACTTTATTTGGTTAAATCTTAGAATACAGTGATTTATTACTAATAGTCTTAGTAGTAGACCTGGCGTCCAAAAAGTATGTTGAATTGACTTCCAATCAAAAAGGGACTGCTATTTAATGTGTTCATTTTTGTGCATAAAAATGTGGAAAATCAAATGCCAAAACCCTCTAAGGATTAAATTGTTTAGAGATGTAGATAATTAAGAAATCAGAAATATGAATAGAGTTAGATTGCCACATATGAATCGGTCAAAATCACAGAACTGCCTAATGTATAGAGGAGTAAAAATGTATGATGAAATGCCTGAAAGTATGAAGAATGAACGAAGGAAGAATGAATGTATTTAAAAAGAAATGTTATGCTTACTATAAAAATATTTAAATTTATTAAATGAAATGTTAACTTGTGCATATAGTTTATGTTCTATCGTGATATAAACAAACTCAATAAATAATAAAAAACAAATTAAAAAATTATTAAATCAATACCAATGTTTTTTCTGAAATTATAAGATTTGTAAGTAGATACTTAAATACAAACCTACTTAATTTTAAAGCATATATTATATATTTTATACAACATTTTTTTATTTTCATTAAAAGTAAGGAATTATACAATTTGTCCAAAGAAACGTCTGGTAAACGGCAGGTAGGTAGTAGGTAGGTACCATAATATTTTTAAAAAAACGAGTGTGCTTTAGACCACACGACTAAGGTAAAATTTTTTTACGGGGCATACATTAATTAGGTGAGCATAAAAGGGGAAGGGGGAGGGTCCAGGAAAATCTCTCGTTACTTGAAAAGAATATATGAAATGGCCCAAATTTATCTCATCAAGGGGGGGGGGGGGAGGGGTCAAGATTGGAAGAATAACTGCTCACGTAATTAATGTATACCCCCTTAGCTCCATATAAATGATAGGAAGAGAGAAAGTAAATGTGATACAGAAAATAGGCCGGCACTCTGTCTTAGTTATTTGAAACGTAACTGGCTATGAGAGAAAGAGAGAAAAAAATGTTTGCTCGCACCTCTCTCTCTTGCCCCTACAGTAATAAACGAAACGTAACTCTCTCTCTCTTTCTATCTTCTCTAACTTATATCTCCCTCTCAACTACCGTTCGCCTCGCTTTTCGTAACGCTCTCGTCACGCATTCACCAGCTTACTCCCCAAGTCAAGCGTGCATAAAGAAGTTTTAGCGTACATAAAAAAAATCGAATAAGACAGTTTATAAAAACACAAAAAAAAATTTACAAATAATCTTGAACCCGAAACTAACAAATTTACAGACAAATACAAAACGGTCGAACTACGACAGGACTTCATCGCGTTCAGTGCTCAGTCATAAATTTATGCTATTTTTAAAAATGCAGATTTGCAAAAATGGCAACCAATATTAAATGTTTAACTATTTGTGAAAATGAGTTAATTTTAAATGCTGTTTCAAGGGACCAGAAGATCATTCTGCGAAGAATTCTACATAATCAATGATTATAATCTACGGTGATGATGGCGAAATATGAAAATTTGCAGGAAATATCATTATTACTATCACTTAATTTAAATAGAGAGAATGAATATATAATTAATTAAATAAAATTCAAAGTAGCATAAAATAAATATATCTTAGGGCAGGACCGGCCACTCATAAAATTATATAGATATATATTTTAACAACATAAAATTATTGTTGTTTGTTTTTGGGGTGTTATGCCGTGTTACGCTACCTCCTTCTTTAGCCCCGTTTCGGACAGCGTTACAGTGTCTATCATCAGGGCAGATGTGACAACATAAAATTAAATCATAATTCTCGTCAGCTCAAGAAATATAATAGAATATAAGAACTTTTTGGTAAATACACAACTTTTAGTTATAACAATTATATTACCTATTATTGGCTAAACTACATAACGTCCTTAATAATAGATATGTAGTATGTACTCATGGCAAAATATTTCGGTAACTTCAAGATTTAACGAATAACAAATTAATAATATGAAGTTAATGAAAAACTCTTAAAGTTTTAGCAATAATTTCGTAGTTGATCAGTCTATTTTTTTTTGGTATTTTCCAGGCAATTATGAGTTTTATGATCATAATATCATATATTTAAATGTCGATGGAATAATTGTCAAGTTAAAATCTAAAATACTTTCTAATATTAAATTAATACTGTGCATTAGTTATAACTATTGTCATTGGTTTTAAATTCACACAATTTGTTGATCAACTTGCGGCGTCTGCAGGCTTTTTTGCGAAAATAGGTGAAAAAAAATTTTACCTTGTGGTTTTACATAGAGATTTATAAAAAACAAATTATTTAAGAAATTTTAGGCGTTCAGAGTGTCAACAAGAATTGGAAGAATCTCCTTCTTTAACCGGGTAAAATATAAACTCTTGTGGTTTTGCCTTGACAAATTAAACAATAAATAAAGGTTTTTTTTTAGAGGTTTGGTTTTTAAACTGGCAACATTGTTTCTACAATCAATTTGACAGTTGACAGTTGATTTGTAGTCAGTATGTTTTGCCATTTCACCATGAATAGACCAACGTCAGAACAGCACTTGCAAATTGTGCAATCAATTTATTGCGGGAAACATTTGGTGAGCGTATAATTTCACGTAATGGACCTGTGAACTGGCCTCCACGATCGTGTGATCTCACACCATTACATTACTTTCTTTGGGGGTATGTGAAGTCACCAGTCTATGCTGATAAACCACAGACATTTGACCATTTGGAAGTCAACATTCGCCGTGTTATTGCCGATATATGGCCCAGTTGCTCGATAAAGTTGTCGAAAATTGGACTTCACAACTGCGCTTCATGCAAGCTAGCCGTAGCGCTCATATGCCAGAAATCATATTTAAACAATAATGGCATAAAATTATCTGTTAAATAAAGCCAATATCATTATTTTAATATGTTTTTTTTTTCATTTTGAATTTGTATCCCCCTAAAAAGACACCTTTATAATGGTTTGATACAAATCAATTGCGGATTTTAGTTTTTTCAACAAATTTGATTATTACCACATGTCATTTCAAAAGGTATAAAAACAGAACAGTGACTTTTTTTTAATGAATCAGTCAAAACGCCCTAATCATAACCAATGAACTTTTCAATATTTTTTATGCTTAGATGGTGGTATGATCTTCCCAAGTTTGTCCACCTTGTGTATGTGATGGTGATGAAAATGTTCGTGTTCATGTTCCTCGGCTTCCACCTCTATTTCCTCGTGCTCCTCGGGCTCCTCTTCGTGGGCCTCTTGGGCCTCGTGGGCCTCGTGGACTTCGTGCTTCTCCGGATGCTTGTGGATGTGGATGGTCTTGTAGACTGTGTGCAAGTGCTTCACATTCTTTATCTTGTACGGGACGTGGATGATGACCCTGTTGCGCTTGCTGTGAGAACAAACGTTAAATAAACGTCAATAAATATCAAATAAACACCATCTTTAAATAAACATCAAATGAATATCAAATAACCACCCACATTAAATACACATCAAATAAACATCAAATGAATATCAAATAACTACCCACATTAAATACACATCAAATAAACATGAAATAAACACCAACATCAAATAATTTGTCAAAGTACATAGTCATCGCCAAAGCAAAGTATCAATGATTAATGAGCAGAGTTTTTCATTAAAATTCAAAACGCATTATTTATATTGTCATGTCATGTCGCAAATAGAAAAGATATTCCTGAAATAATTGTCATGACCAAAATGATCGCAAATTGTGAACATTTTGGAAAATGGAAAATTTCAGCGATTCCTTAATGATAACATCTTCTTTTATGTACTGCAATTTAGTTATGCTAAAATAATGTTGTGCCAATACTAAAGAGGGAGTGTGTAGTGAGAAAAGGTAATATTGTTGCTTTTTAGGTAGGTACCTAATAAATTCATATCTAATAAATTCATACCTAATAAATTCATAAATTCATATGAGTAGTTTGTAAATTTTTTTTTTTTTTTACAGTGAATACCGCACAAGAATCTCAACTGCTCCCGACTGGAGCCAGTGAGACTATGGCATCCCCAATTGGGGTATGTTGTGAGGCTTAAGGTAGTGGGGAGGGGAAGGAGGTGGGGAAGAGGAAGGTTGGGAAGTACCTGGCTATTCAGATCTGGTTACTAAACACGACTAAAGCCATTTTCAAGTAACGTTTCAATTCTGAATGGTGGTCTTACACTAGGGCGATACTGATAGTATCTTCCACTCTGGAACATGCCGCAAATATACTATATATTATTTTAAATGAATTAATTGTGAAATAACACAAATTAATCAAATAAAATTTATTTGCGCATGCCGGGTTCGAACCCGCGACCTCCGGATTGTGAGTCAAGAGTCTTACCCACTGGACTACGGAGGTCGTCAATGTATCGTAAATGTATTTAATTAGAAATATATAAAGCATTGAAATCATAAAATCATCAGGAATAGTCACACATACATTAGGATTTGATCAATTCAGATTAAAAGAAAAGCCAGAAAACTATTAACTCACTTACCCACAGTCGGCAGTTTGGATCATCACCGCCAATATGAAGCAAAGTAAAACCAGCTGAAATAATTGAAAAATGATTGCATAATTGTGTAACAAAAGTACAAGTGAAATAAAACTATTGAAAACAAAATGTCCAGAAAAATTATTGTTACTCGGTAGATGATAAGCATCAGTATAAACTCCTGTTATTGTTTCGAGAATTTAATTTGTTGGCGAAGATGTCAGAAAACAATCAAAACGCTCAATAAACTTTTTGTACTGGGAATAAAAGCTAGGCATTGAATAGTACCTACCTCAACAATGCACAAAATGACTCCCGCTATCTAGGCGAATAATAATTATTAATGATTCTTGTGCATGGTGTCTAATCTGTTTTAAAGTAACAAGAAACGGGCACACAATGGTGCAACTGCGAGTCATTACTATTTCTTTTTGATGAAAGTCAGATAAAAGGAGCAATAATTGTACCTGCATGTACGTGGTGCATAAGCCTATGTACCTACCGGCCTAGAATTTTATATAGATACTCCTGTATAATATGTACAATAGTACTGTAGTATAGATACTCTTGTATAATAGTACTTATAATAGTACTCTTGTATAAAGATATTCTGAAAACATGGCTACTAAGTAGAAATGCTTTATACTAAGTCAAGTGTGTTAATAGTGACAGTCTGTATAATTATATTGTAATTAGGAATAATATTATGTCAGTATGTTTACATTGTAATTGAATATTAACATTAACATACTGTTGGCAAACTGCTTAGTTGCAGTTTAACGGGATTGTTGATTGAAAGAGCAGACCTACAGGCTATGAAGCACTGCGCAAAGAGGAGACCGATTACACCATCTTATTCTCTTGCAGGCTAAATTCCATAGATGTACGTATTTGTCTTTTTTTTACATGAGCTCCACACAGGAGGCCCTGGAGGGAAAGGAAGGAGAGGAGAGTTCTGGGAAGGAAAAGGGTTTAAGGGGTGGGTAGGAATCTGGGGGTTAGGGTGTCCTGGACATCCGCCTCCAAGACCTAGACAAACCTCACCCCATGAACCCGGGCACCCCTGCTAAATCACCAAACGTAGCGAACCACTTGTGGTGACCTATAGCAGAGGTGTTGGTTATCCAATAAAGGTTCGCGGGGCGGCGGTACCCATTTCCGCCTCCCAAATCTCTTTTTAGTGTCGCTGTTTTTCGTTTTAACGAGTTTCAAAACACAACGGTGCTAAATAATTTTTTCACTTCAAAAAAACAAACGTACACAGAAATCATTAAAACTCGTAATAAATGATAATCAAAAATTATAGAATTTAATAATTTACCACTGTTTTTGTTGTTGTGTGTAATTACAAAATTACATAAATAAATATTTTTTATTGAATGTTGTAGTAACGATTACATCCCGTTCCACTATATTTCATTTGATATTTGAAAAATAACCTTTGATGTATTTTTCATGGATAAGATATCATAAAATTAACAATAATTATGAGAATGAGCACGAACCTACCTAATGCATTCTTAAAAAGATATTAAAACATGTTTTATTTTCAGAAAAAAGATTTTTTAGTTCTTACATAATTAATCAAGTCCTCGTTAAACATTATGAGTCGCTTTAAATACACGTCAAAACACAGAAGTCAGTCTTGCAGGAAATAACAGTAGGTAGTGATGGCGGGAATCCATGTAATTATTTAAACCAACAAAGCGTGATTACACGCTCGGAACACGCCACCACCTCGTACTTCCTCGTCGGAACCAAACTCCACTTCTTCCATTGTACACTTTCACTGGACGAGAAAAAATATGCATAATATACGGGGTGCATGGTGTGTGATGCTAATATTTGAAGAGTTCATTAATTAACAGGTATCTATTCATATTTTAGTTCTTGTACGGAAATGACTTTCAAAACACGCGATATCCAACTTCCATTCCCAATTGAACACGAAATTCTTTAAAAACTCAATATTCGTATAAAATATTATGCTAATATTATTTACAATTGTTGTTCAATAGTTAATTAATCTTAACCCCTTTAAAGTTTTCCAAAATCCAAATAAATAGAATCTTCTGAACGCGTAGAAAAACTTAAAACTTTCTTTGAAAGGCGGTGATTTACGCCTTTAAATTTATCTTTGGAAATAAATATATAATTTTTTTTTAAATATATGTTAACATTTTGAACGCAAACAAAAAAAAATTAAAATGGCTCACCTTATACGTTTTTTCTAACTAAAATTATTAACGATAAAGAAAAAAAAAAAAAAAAAAAACATACAAATTTTTATTAGCCAAATGTGTTTATAAACATTATCGTAAACTCACTTTTTTGTCATTTAATGTAAAAATAATTCATAAAAATTCCCAAAGTTTCACAATTTGGATTCATAAAGATGTACAATTTAATAATTTTGCAGTTAACTTTAAGATTTGAATATAAAGTGTAGCATTTTCTCTTTCTTTGTAGCAGTTTTACCAACTAGATCACATTTCTAACCATGTCACATCGCTTTCTATGAGACCAGTATGAGATGTTCCGAAAACCGAACAAATTAGTTGGGGGGTTAATAAAAATCTGTTTGTTAAAAATATTTGTTGGTCTAAGCAGATTGATGTAGGTACTTAAAACCCCTCGAGGCTAGACTAAAATAAGTATATACAGTATCACGGTATATATGTCAGATTAGATAATAATTTAGAAATATTCCCGCTTGACGTTAGATTTCAACCTTTTTCTCCAACTGTACTCGTCTCTACAACTGTTTATAAAATATAAGTAAATACCATAATGGAAAAGAAGCTGGATCGAGTTTTACCAGGACGCGAGAGCGTGTCATTTAATGGCACAACATGACTCATGGCTCATGGCTATTGATGTTTTGTGGCGAAAATGCCACTTCGAGGCCCGACGTGTTAAACAGTTAAATTATTATAATAATATATTGTCGTCTTTCTCATAAGTTCCTAAAACCCTAATAATTGAATTGTGGAACAATCACGTGGGCACCCCTCCAAAGAAATAATTAAAATTCATATATAATACATGTATTTGAAAACATGTTCTGCGTGAAAATTTTGATAACATGCATTTCTAATTATTACCGGTTCATAGTATTCATGTTACCATTTTTTTTAATTCTATCGATGTTTATTGGTTTCGTGTGCACCGCATACGTGTACGACTTAAGAGAAGACTTGTAATGCTAAATGCGCACAACATGACACGTCATGTCCTGATTAGGATTATAAGGTTATGTGAATTTTGTTTAGAATACATAATTTTATATAGGTACGAATACTCTTGCATGTGAGGAGTCGTACAATGGTGGAACTTGGTGTGGTCTGAAAGTAGTGAAAACGGACCTGCTTACACCTTCATAAAATCTATGAAATAGATCAGTGAGAACAGGTTTTTCTATGGAATAGAAACCAAAAGTTGAATTCACTTCAACAAATTGACCAAAGACTCTCACAGAAAAGACCAGGCGAGATCCCGGCTTTACATGCACACATTATTTATTATACAATATAAGAAGATTTTTTCGAAAACATTTATGATAATGAGGGTCAAATTAGCAGCGATCATCGCTCCTAACTACGTATGTGGAGTAATTTTTAACAAGTTATACCCAAAAAAATGTATCGATATAAGTAGGTGGTTACAGTATAATAATTGTAACAAATAGTAGGTACCTACAGAGACTTTTTGAAAAATCTTGAAATTTGAGATATTGCTCTTTGATATTTATTCACAAAATAATGTAAACTTTGATTTATTTACTATTCTCATTGCATTATAATATGCGAGCCTGAGGTGTACAAATAACCCCAGACCCTCTGAGCCTAATACACACAGATTTGATTAAGAAAACTCTACTCGCGCGGACAAATATATCACAAAGGATGGCACAAAGGAAAAAAACTCCAGGGAAAATAACAGATCAACCAACCTTGTTTTGTAGTTCTTGATGCTTGGAGGCCTCCGTAATTTCATCCAATCAATAGTTAAATTCAATCAATGCAATCCTTTTGTGACTTGAAAACTTGCACAAGAGATGATATTTGTCAATTAATACACAACTCATAAGTTTTTCACAATGACAAGAAAATTTTCCATAAAACAGACGATGTCAGTTATTTTCTTATTTTGATTCTATTTTTAAAAACAATCCATGTAGGTACATCTCTGTTCAATCCAAAGAGTGAGTAAGTACCATCCTTGTGATATAAATATATTTATTTAAATTTTCGAACAAACAAAACATATTGCAATGCCTAACCACTAATAAGCCAGTAAATATTTTACTGAAATAATTATTTAGTTCTCTAAATAATGTGCTAACAACGATTTACTAATTATTTGTGACGGATTGAAAATGATTCGCAGGAATGAGCGGGGCGCCTTTATACCTTTTTTTCAATTACTCGTACACGAGTAATTGATGTAAATGTAAACGAAGTAAGTGATTCTGAAACCTGAAGCACAAAGTCCTAAAAATCTAAAAAACCAAACCAATATTTAGTCTTTTTAAGGGGCACGTATCGGAAGTTAAAAAAATAATATATAAATAATTATGTACCATACGTCGTCCAGTACTTTCATAGTCCTGATCATTCATTACCAGTATTTAATAATTTATTCTAGTTGGTGATTGTGTAGATGAATCTGACTAATAATTTATTAAATACTTCGCACTTTTTCTTCTATGAGTATTAGTTTCACAACGAGTCCACCCAGGAGATTTATCGATTGTATACATCCATTCGCTTCTGTCATTGAAGTAATATAAATAATGCCTTTTCCCTTTTGACACGAAATGCTGACCCTTCATGACACCAAATACATATATATATTTTTTTAAATTTAGTACCAATGACCAACTACGTCAATGGTACCTATCTGTGAACCGAATGGTGATAGTAATAAAGATAAGTATTAGGTAAGAGTGCTAATCAACATAGGCAGGAAGTACTAAGATGATTCTAAGATAATTAGAGGGCTGTGTATTGGTTCTCTATCATCTCGACTACCTCTTAATGCCACGCTTGTGAATTTATATTGAAGTATAATAAGACATAATTAATTAATACACGCGACTAGGTTTATCTTGTTCGGTTAACTCAATTACAATAACAAAAAAAACTGCACTAACGTAATTACCTTCTGAAGCTGATTGGCTATTCGACTTTAACATAATTATCTAGATGTAATCGTCTGATACATATCTGCATTAAGACATTAATCTATTAGGCATAATTAATCTTAGATATTAAAATATTAATTATGTACACCTGTTAAGATCAACCTCATTAAATTTCTTCACATTTGCAAAAACTCGTTGCTTGCTGGTGATGTTGGCTTTTATTGATGTTGACACTTCGTCATAATTATTTAAGTGATAAACTCAGGAATTCTGCACGCAGTTGTTTTATTATTTCGCTACATCATTAAGGTTTGTGTCATGTTTGTATACCTTCAATTAATTATTAATTTTTATAATTATGTATTTACACTATAATTCAAAATTTGTAATTTGATACCGAATCCTCGATTAAGGATTCGTTGGCCATTTTTTGTGACTGACCATGTATATGTTTTTTGTTCTCCCTTATAATCGACGTTCGGACTTGTAAAGTCTTGTGTGCCATTGGGGACCTCACTGTGGTATATTCATGAAAACAATTCATGTACAATTTTGTTGAGCAATAGTTTTTTTACAATCGGTACAAATTTGGTTTGATTGATTCACATGAACTTACAAGTAAATTGCTTGTACAGAAATAGCGCATTTCAATTAGCACAATCGCATAGGGTTGCATATAAAGAATATAAGAGGCACAATCAATGTAAAAGGGTGAATATACGAAATAGTAGATACTTAATAACTCAACATGTGCGTTACACATGTTCGGTAAACATGCAATTATGAACTGCCTGTAAAAAGAAAGAAACAAAAAAATTTCTCAAAAAGCGAAAAATCGTACAAAAAGTTGAATTTTCCGAATGTGAATGTTAGATTCCTGTTGCTGTCTACGTTTGCTGTTACCAAAAATTACTGCGAAACCTCAAATTGACCAATAAAAACAATAACAGAACACATGCTTACCGCAAGTCTGACATCCATTTTGTGTTTTTTTTCTTTGGGAACCTCCGAACAAAATACAAGCTGTTCGCACTTCAGTGAATCGATCTTGAATGATAAATCGCAATCGGTGGCCGTTTATTTATAGAGCCCAACCAATTATTGTTGCCCAGTTAATGGAGGTTCCTTCGGCGAACGTAATTCTAAGCAACGAAGAAATGGTGATGGAAAATGTACGGAAAGTCTGTTGCGTTACTAGGAAAATTACTGCTTCTTGGATCGGAGAAGATTTATTTATTCATGTAAAAAGATTGGTCACGGTGCAGAAGCTACTATTTTATAAATATATTGTAAGGTGCCATTGTTTGATAAGAGATCTAGAGAGCGTTTGTAGAGACTGAAATCCATACATTGATTATAATACCCATGCTGTGGAACTTTACACTCGTACTGTGATAAAGAATGTTTCTGATTGTGATACATTTTTAATATATTTATTCTGTACACACTCTGGAAAGCACCACTCTTGAGTTCTAAGTCAATTCATTTTATCTTCAAACACCTTTCTTCAGGGCAGTAAAACCTAACAAAAAGCTTTCAAAAATAATAACATAAAATATATTAACAGTAAAAGTGTCTTTGTTATTTAGATGCACTATTGAAATTAAGAAGGAACTGCACAGTCATAAATTTAATTTTTTAAGCATAAAAATGTTCCCAACTTGAAAAATATATACATAGAAAATATCCTGCTGCGTTAATTTAAAAAATTTCATATACATTGAAGTCCGAACGAGCACTAGAGCACTAAAAAATGTATATGTAAAATCTTTTAATATCCTAGTTTATTAAATCTATGGATACACAATTCCCTTCCTAGTGACATACGCAAACCTCATCACTGATCACCTTCAATATACCTATATAAATAAAGAACTTATGAGAATGACGTTCTTCGCTTTCTGTCAATCCATAATCCAATATGATATAATAGGATGGAGTGGCGCCTATAAAACTCTCACATAATCTCTTTACATTGCGCAAAAACTAATAATTAAAATAATATTTAAAAAAAATCATTTTTATATCCATCTGAACTCATATTCAAAGAAGTTAAAGTCAGAAAATTAAATACTCTTTTTTTTTTTTTACAGTGAATACCGCACAAGAATCTCAACTGCTCCCGTCTGGAGCCAGTGAGACTATGGCATCCCCAATTGGGGTATGTTGTGAGGCTGATGGTAGTGGGGAGGGGAAGGAGGTGGGGAAGAGGAAGGTTGGGAAGTACCTGGCTATTCAGATCTGGTCACTAAACATGGCTAAAGCCATTTTCAAGCAACGTTTCAATTCTGAATGGTGGTCTTACACCAGGGCGATACTGATAGTATCTTCCACTCTGGAACATGCCGCAAATATACTATGAATATTTATTTAAATGAACTCTTTACCTGTATCACTCAATCTTACAAGTTTACAAAGAGGATATCCTAAACAAAACCATATCTTTCAAAAACACAGCAAATCTCAGGCAAAAATACATGTTACCAATTCCGATTTGTAAAAAAACTTTGGGTAAACAAAGCTACAAATACTTTGGAATAAATTTCTTCTAAATTGCCAGAAAATAAAAGATCCCTAAATGACAGTTTCAAAGATTTCAAAACACAATTAAAAAAATATACTGAAAACCTTAACTAAAAAAAAAAAAGTTAAAATATATATTTATATTTATATATTTCTATTATTCTTCAAACAAAAAAACAAAAAAATATAAATAACCAAACAAATAATACTTCCTCCTGTACACACAAGCATTTGCTTATTATGGGAGAACATTTAAAAAACATATATTTATATATATACATATATATATAATAATTGTATTAAGCTTTTTATATACTTTCAGTGTATTTATGTATCTTTTGTACTCGTATGTATTGTACCAAAAAAAAATTCAATAAAAATTTTCAAAAAATAACAGTGCGTATACATGTATATGAATTTACACGGTATCGGGAAACTAGTGGTACTAGTGGGACTAACTCTACTTAACTCTACTTCGCATGGAAAACCTGAAAACACATTTATTTATTTCTGGGTTTTATTAATTATTTTAGAAGTGAAAACTTCTTTAGCACCGTTGTGATTTGAAACTCGGTAAAAAGAGACAAAAACACAAGTATCTACAGGATTTAGCCTATGAGAGCATGAGACAGTTTAATCGGTTTCCTTTTTGTGCGGTGCTTCGTAGCCTCCCCACTCCTGTCTACTTTAGTTTTCTGAAGGTTTCACTTCCACCGCGGGTAAATTGCACACTCTGTTTTTTTTTATTTATTTTTTACTTTTTACCATTTTAAATATTAATAAGCGGTTTATATACGCCCCGTAGTGACCGATTTGTTTCAAATTTTACCTAAAATTTCCAACATCTGAATCGCCTTCGGTACTCGAAAACGAAATATCAAATTATAAAGTTATACCTTGGCGTAGATTCACGAGTTTTCCGCTTGTAGCACCAGATTCAGAACACCGTGGTATTATGTATTTATAGAACTTAAATTCAACTGGTTAAAAACAATTTTTTTTTTCATTTATAAGTTGTAATATTTTGTCTTTTTATATGCCTAACATAAACCTAGCTAAACAACCACTCACCCTGTAAATTGCCATCTCAGTTTCATGTCTAGTGAAAAATGAAAAGATCTGTAGGAAAGGAAGAGGTATGTATTAGAGAAACATCAGATAGGTAAATTCCTGCTTTTTTTAATTATCGTTATATAATTATATTATACTTTAAATACTAAATACTATGCCTTCAATTTGGGAGGCCGGTCTAGGGGTACCGCCACCTCCAGAACCATTTTTTGGATAACCAACACTCCTGCTGTAGATCACCCCAACCGATTCATTATGTTTGTTAACAGAGGTGCCCGGGTTCGTGGGATGAGATTCGTCTAGGTCGGCCCATCTACTGATCGGGAGACTTGTTGACGTTTGATCATTTACCATTCTTGCCGGATTCTCTCGACCCATCGCTGTGCACCGTTGTGGGAGAAATGGATTCATACATCCCTCACTCCTGGATACACTGACCCTCAGATTTCTGCTCACCCCTCAAATATTTTTCCTTCCCAGAACTTCATCTTTCTTTTCCATTTTAATAAGCCGGTGCGCGATATGGATTTCGAATACAATAAACCAGCCTAAAATGTTTTATTAATGTATACGATGTCTGACTGGGTCTTCTGGATTGGCGGTGTTGCTAGATATATTTGATTTACAGCTAAAGTAAGGAAAAGTCTTAATTCAAATAATAAATCATTTTTTAATTGTAAATTTAATAAAGAATGTGTTATTATCGGCGTGTAGTTTCCAGTTAACCAAGTGGAAACGCAAGAATGCCGTTAATATTAGAGTATAACCTATCTATTTCATTTCCACGATTTTATTACAAACATTATAAAAAAGGCGTAAGCACTAATAAGCATTAGATTATTATCAAGCATTAGCGAGGAAATAAAAACAATTATTACGATCAGCAATGAAGGTAAGAGTGTTTCCGTTTTACGTTTCTACGCAAATTACGTTGCCCACACCTGTGAGAATTTCCACGATGAAAATAATCTAATCAAAACACACAAAAAGTTTTAAGGTTCTGTTAACATAATTTAATAATAATAACTTTCCAAGAATTAAGGTAGATACACACGAGGAGTATAATATGTAAATATAAATGGGTCACATCTCACAATATCGCTCGCTGTACAATAAAGACTTTAAGACACCACGCAAGATAGAAATAAAATATTGGACTAAAAAGAAAGAACAAATCAATTTCACAAAATTGTTAACAAGAAAATGAATTAGTGAGAGTTTGAAACATAAAATTTGGTCGTTATTCAATGTGCAACTAAAACGCCGTTTAGCGGTTGGGTATTTTTGAAGTGAAAACTTCTGCAGCACCGTTGTGATTTGAAACAGGTACATCCATAGGATTTAGACTGCGAGAGAATGAGATAGAATAATCGATCTCCTCTGCTTCGTAGCCTCCCCACTCTTGTCGTTTTTTGAAGGTTTCACTTCTACCGCGTGTGAACTGCACGTTTGTATTTTTTTATTAGTAATCTAAGAATTTATCAACAAACAACGAAAAGTTCTACGTTTTTGAAATCGATCCCTGTGAAAAGTAGTTTGCTAACCTCAAAATATTGCTGCGCCATGTGTAAAAGCCTCTAGTTGTAAAATTGACATGCTTGCCAAGTTTTTTTAACTCTTTTGTATTTTTTTACGTGAATACCGCACAATAATCCCAACTGTTCCCAACCGCCTAGGGCCAGTGAGACTGGCATCCCCAATTGGGGTATGTTGTGAGGCTGAAGAAAAGTGAGAAGGGGAAGGAGATGAAGAAGATGAAGGTGGGGAAGTGCCTGGCTATTCAGGTCTGGTCCCCAATTAAGGCTAAAGCCATTTAAAGCAACGTTTCAATTCTGAATAGTGGTATTTTATATATTATACCAGGGATGCACAACAATGTTAATCGAACACATACAGATTTTTCCACTGGCCACGCGTAAGTAGTTAATATTATGTAAGTTTGTTTTTGTAAGGTTCTTCATACTTGGACACACCAAATCGATTATGCACATATTAAGGTGATGCATAGTCTGGTAAACGCTCGTCATCCAGTTTGAATACCGCAAACAGTACAGACAACAGGTACTTACTCTCTTTGGTACTTAAAGCCAGTAAGTTGTGGTAGTGAAAAAGGCTGACCAACAAAGATTCACTTAGTTTGCCGAGGAGCGAGCCCCCGACGCGAGGGCTTGACCACTTGGTTATGAACTATCATAAAGTGCAAAAAATACGAGAGATGTCCTCTACATGATGGTAGAAGTAAAAAATATACATATTCTTTTCGAAATTCAATTATTTTTATCCCATAGATATATTTTTTTTCCTAGAAACGAAAAAAAAAATTAACCTTTTTACTTGGTCAATGTATATTCATCTCCAAAAGTTAGTGCACTTTACCTCCTGACACCTTTTATACCAAAGTTGACATAATTATATTAATAAATCGAATGCTTTAAAAATGTACGGTGTTTTTCACAGAGCGGTAAAAGTCAAATCATCCCATAGTAGTTAGTGCAAATGAACAGAAATACCTCATTATTAATTGTTTTTGTGTTTAATTCGCAAAACTCCATTTCAATTTTTTTAAATTTAATTAAAATTAAATTTGATAATGTTATCGTGTTCTCCAAGTATTTTAGTATGTATTTTTGTTACAGTTGTTTCAGTTTACAAGACCATTTTCAAAGTAATACAGCTGTTTCGGTTTTCAGTACCATTAGTTTGAAAATAGTCTTGTAAACCGAAACAGTTGTAACAAAAATACATACTAAAATACTTACAGAACTCGATAATAACATTATCAAGTTTAATTTTAACTAAATTTTTTTAAATAAATTCCTCAGTCCACGAATTTTCTTTACACGTGATTAAACATGTCTGCGATCATGGAGGTAAATAAACAAGCAAACACTTAATAGAAGTGAGTAATCTTTCCGTAGTTTTTTTTTGGTTAAATTACACACATCATTTACATCGTGTTTTAGTAGGTACTTCTAACTTCATCAGACATTTTCACATTCATTAACGTTTTGTGGGAACTCTTAGGTTACTCTTAAAAATGTAAGAAATTTGTACTGCGTTCTTGTTTACTTATTTACATTGTTGTTTCATTTTTTATCATTTCTTTACATGGTAGGTTTTATCATTTCTTTACTGGGAAAAAGCCTGTGTTCAGGTTAATGATTTTATTTAGTAACATTAAAATTAAAATAACACAATAATGAAGATATTGAAAGAACAATTATTTTACATTAATGTTTCTTACACATAACGGGTATCTACTGGGTTGAAGGAAGCTAATACATTATAATGAAAACATGTAGGGTGACCACGTGTTGATATTGGATTTTAAATATGAATATTTTTGATCGTTTGACAGTCACGATCAGTTTAATTAACGGTTTAAAAGCATTTGATCATAAAAAAGACTTAAAATAAATTCCAATAATAAATTCTATACAATTTCACTATTCCTCTACATTCAGGATTTTTGTTTTATAATAATACTAGCAGACCCGGCCACAAGTTGCTGTGGCTAACAAAACACAACACCATTTTCCAACCTTTATAAAATCCACACCACCCGCTTGCCAGCTGCGCGCTGCCTGAATTGAATATTTGAATTTCTCGGCTTTTCCCTACTATAATAAGCATGTATTATAGATATAAACCTTCCTCTTGAATCAACTATATTATTTTTTATTTTTTTATTTATATAATAATATAGTTAGCGATCGCCACTAATTATACAATGCTTGCAATGCAACACTGGATATTTGAAAAGGGAAAATCAAATACCTACTTACTCTAGGATATCTATTTTCCAATTTCTTCCGTAGAACGAATTTCAAAAGTGACTATAGTACGGCCCGCCAGACGTTTTAAATCGCACAAAAATATGTTTTCCTGTAGTTTGAAAGATTAACGCGCTCATACATTTTGAGCGACTTCATTTTATACTATGTAATATGATAATGATATTGTCTTTTTTGCAATCGAAAATTGCTGAAATAATTACGTTTTACCAAATAAGTCAAAGCTTCATATCCTTGCCTGTTAGGCCCCCCGGGAACAGACTCAAATCCCGACGACGCGACGGTTAATGAAAATGTACTATTCATTTTTTTTTCTCGCCATCCATTTAATATTTTTATCGGTACTGAACTACTTATTGACAACCATTTTAAAGTGAAAATTTTTCAGTTTATCTACTTACCGAAACCACCGGCATCGCTCAGAATCAAAACTTAGCTTTAGTAGTACTTAACCAAACTGGTTTTTTTAATTAATAGATATAGCAAATATCTAGTACGGATATGTGCAATTTTATTTATTTGTGTTTAAAATTATAAAATATAGACCTTTAAATAAAGGTAAATTTATAAATTCTTTGTGCGTTAACAGTAATTATTAAAAAAAAAATATCCAATCTACTATTTTAATAATAAAAAAAAATTTGGGTTCAAATTTTAAATTTACATTCGACAAATTTGTGTTCCTACGTAAATCGGTCATTTGTACGTTTAATTTAAGCCCATCAAAAAACTTTTTTATAATTTTTTTATATTTCAATATATTTATAAGAAAGATAGTGTACAGTTATTTATTTAAAATCACCGAAAATCGACTATAAAGGTATATATTATATGATTTAAAACACAAATAAATAAAGTATAGTTAGGTGTTTTGGCCTCGAAATGAAAAAGGCCACGCAGTCGTTCCTCTTGATAGTCAAAATATTGATCATGTTGAGAATGCTATAGATCCACTGAGACCACACAGTCGTTCCCCTTGATGCTCAAAACATTTCTCTTGTTGGGGATGCTGTAGTTCCACTGAAACCACACAGGCGTTCCTATTGCAAGTCAAAACATTTAACATGTTGAGGTTGCTTCAGTTCCACTGAGACCACACAGTCGTTACTCTTGATGCTCAAAACATTTCTCTTGTTGAGGATGCTGTAGTTCCACTGAGACCACACAGGCGTTCCTCTTGATAGTCAAAACATTTAACATACGGAGTTTGCTATATTTCCACTGAGACAACACAGTCGTTTCTCTTGATGCTCAAAATATTTCTCTTGTGGAGGATGCAATAGTTTCACTGAGAACGTAGATCTTGGTTTACAATTATGCGATAGCACACAAGAATAATAATAAAAGGAATTAACATTAAAAAACGTATTTAAAACACAAAAGTAATTTTATTTTATAATTGACATCCTTATTTGAATATTCCTACACATAGTACGAATTATCAGTCATTTATTAAATATATCAGTCTCCTAATCCAATATTCTACATAGGCTAAACTACATTTAAAGATCAAAGCGTTTCAATTTTTTATCAAAAAGATCGCTGATTAAGAACAATAATAAATAATAATACCTAAGCTGAGATTTCCAGAACAACATTGTTTAAATCTAAATTACCAGATGTGTTTTTGGTAGGTTCTCTCAACAGTTTAACATTACATAAAGTTATCTCTGATAGGTGTTTTAAATAAATAAACTCTTCAAAAGTGTGAAATATTGTGTTGCACGCAAACACGTGAACAATATTGACATTAAACCAACACACCTCTTTCAACATAAAGCTATCTATAAAACCATATTTAATAAATAAATTTTAAATTTATGGAAATTTTACACTGACGACAAAAATACCAACAATCGAGACAAATAAGTTAAAGTTGAAGAGTGAATTAAATCTTTTTTTTTTAAATAACTTAATATTTATTAGTACTCTGAAAAATAATCAATAATCAATCAAGTGATTTTGTTATTAGTCGAAGTTTGCGGATGGCCCAAGAGGTAATAAGTATCAAGCGCTAGTTCAAGACCAGTCGCAAAGACATTGAAAGCCGCATCAGATACCATATCCCCTATGAGTCAGTTCTTGTTAGACTGGTCGACGCTCTGAATCGGCTGCGCCTGTGTGAGGTACTGTTGTTGTGCCGGCTGCGCCAGATAAGGGCCTTGCGCCTCGTGGAGCTTGTCCGCTTCCTCCGCCGATACGGGGCACATGCAGGGGACGAGCTGCACGTGCTGCAGGGACACGGGCTGCAGGCTGGCCTGCAGGGGGACGCTGATCGGGATGGGCGGGTAGTCCACGGCGGACGGCTGGTAGGCTTTGCGCTGCTCCCACACGCTGGGCGAGTAGCCATAGCCGCGGTAAGCTTGCGACACCTGCGCAAGCTGGCCAGGCACCCAGGCCTTCGGGGACAGGGACTGCCTGTAATATTGCCTTCAACATTATTGTGAGATCGCGCCTACCTTCCAATAGACAAACCCAATAGACAGGCCCACACAATTCGCACAAATTCCCATGTCACAAAGTCATCAAACTGTATTTCTGCGCCATTCCACTTTTCCTCCATTTTTACATTTTATTTTAGGTGCGTTTCAGCTTTCCATAAAATTGTAATAAGGAGGCATACATTAAGTACGCGAGCTCAAAAAGGGGGGGGGGGGGGTCCAACAAAATCTCACGTTACTTGAAGAGAATAAGCGAAGTGGCCCAAATTTATCTCACCAAGGGGGAGGAGGTCTAGATTGTAATAAAAACTGCTCACTGCTGAATAGTTGTCCTCTTCTCCTGATCACATTTTTTTATAAGCTGAAAAAGACTTAGGATGGGTTTTTCAAAAAATTGGAACAATTCATCAAATGTTTGAAGTTAATTTTCAAGTTCTGTGTAAGTTCTATTCAAGTTCTATGATAATTTCAGTTTTATGAAGCAACTGGCCTGTAATACAATAGCCGAACTTGAATAGAACTTACACAGAACGTGAAAAATAACTTCAAATTTAATATTTGATGAATTGTTATATTTTTTTTAATCTATCCATCCTTAGAATAGGGACCTTCCAACTGTCAAAAAAGGGGGACAATTAATGGGGACCTTTTAACCGTCAAAAAAATGGCGCTGAATGGGCGTTGGATTACGATGTGTCATTAGAATTTCTTTGAAACAAACCAGTTCTTAGAATTATTTAACATAAATTTAGAGAACTATAAAAGAAAGGAGAGCAATCAAAAAAAATATACGACCAAATGATTATTTTAAAGAAATTAAAATTAACGACATGATTCCGTAGGAACTATTTGAAACAATAGTTTTCTAATAATTATAATATTAAAAACAAAAAAATACGCTCGGTGGAGTGTGCGATCTTCTGTACCACTCAATAAAATTTCAACTGTCAAATCGTGGAGGATTCTATCGTAAAAATAAATGGAATTTTTGTCAAAGTTCATAATTTTGATTATTTCTACCATAAAAAAAACTTAAGTTCTAACGGATTGGGTTGTTTCCATTTTCCAATTTTTAAGGGAAACAGATGGTGGTAACTGGTAATTCTCGAACATTTCTTGTGTTAGATATGCCATGGATGAGACATTTGGGTTTTCTTTTTTTTCTGATCAAATGCGTTTGATTTTTGCAATGAGCATCTTTAGATTTGTACATTTGATGAAATTAATTACATGAAATATGATCAAAATCAATCAGTCCAAAGATTCGAGTAGCACGATGAAATCATGATGAAATAAATAAGTAATTTGTATAATCGTAATATTAAATGCACATTTAAAATAATTATGGATGAATAATTTATGAGTTTAGTGATCGAAATGGGATTCAAGTTTGTTCATAAAAAGCATGCGACAAAGTAATTATCAAAATAAAATGAAGGTTAATTGCACTGAATTATCCTCGAAAAATTGAGGAATTCGAAAACTCTTAAATGCATTTTAGTTACTAATTAATTTTCACCAAGTATAAACGTAAATGTGAAAAATAAAAAGGTAACGGTCGCAAATGGGGCTTGATCTCTTTTCTTACTGGGTGTGAAACCAGGATCTCCTGTCTTATCGGGTCAAACGCCTTTTATCCAATTCGGCCATCGGGACTCGTGTGTCTAAGAAATTTTTATCATAAGAGGTCTCAATTGCCGAGTGGGTTTATACCTATAGGACATGAGATCCTGGGTTCACACCCAGTTGCAACCGTCAACTTTTTATTTTCCGTCTCTTTTTCACATTTTCGATTAGATTTATTAGTTCCATTTTCGTCATGAAATATTACATTGATGGGTATATCCTCAAAGTTAGTATAACAAGAGATATTCCAATAAAAAAGTGAACTAATTAAAATTGTTGAATGCGTAGTTAAGAAGGAAAAAGTTGGTTTTTAGATTTTCTTGGTCCCTAGTGAAAACACAGAAGTGCTGAGCTCCAAAATGAATTCAGTAATTTTATTAAATCCTCAACAAAAACCTACGGAAAACTAACATATACGAGTACTTTACAGACTGCTATAATACTAAATTTATTAAAGTTTACCTCTTTCTGGTTTTTAAACTGGTTATTGGATTACGCATGTTTTTGTACTCTTTTATATTGTAACACAAATGACATAAAATTATCCTTATCCATTTTTGTTCTAGTCGCCTTTGGAATAAATTAAACCCTTTGGCATTGCAGTAGGTAGTCTTCCATTGGTGACAAACTAATCTATGTCGACCGTAGTTTACTTAATTCTAATTTATTAGTATGCAATCGCTTCTAGAAAGCAGAAATCTCAAACCCTCGAATGTAAACTCTAATATAGAATAATAAAAATAATAATTGGATAACTTATATTATATTAATAATAATTGCATGACCGGCCAGTGGTTGAGTGGGCATAGCGCTTGGGTCTCACCCGAGCGTTGCGTGTTCGATTCCTCGACTGGCTAAGTCCTCCATCACAACACAAGCAACATTTTCGGCTTTCTGTGGTGGTAGTAGGAGATTTTCAAACATTGTTGGGTTATTCGTAACCCGGGAATGTTTGTCTTTCTTTTTTATTATAAATTAAAAAAATTATAGAGCGCCGTTTTTGTGAAAAAATACCTCAAGGGCGCTGTATGCGCAATATGTTATTATATCTGGTATTTTCGTGTACCTATACGCAACTATTTTCGGATCGCAACAATGAATTTGTACGAGCTTTGATGACTAGCTGAGGATGTTTTAAAATTATTTTGTAATTTTGTGCACTAAAAGAGGTAAATCTTTATTATGAATGAACCCTCAGAGCCCAATTATGTTGAATCTAAAAAATATCTATTTTGAGTTATTGAGGAATTATAATTTAATTTCCCTCCCTAGCCACTTTTAATTTAAAACTCTTAAAAACTTAAGAATTTTAAAATGTAATTAAACATAAATGGTTTCATTGAAGAAGAAGATAACACTAATAATCTGAATGAAAATATGAAAGAAAACAAGATATGGAAAAAAAAAATAAAAGATAACGGTCGCAACTGGGAAACGAGCCCAGAAACTCTCGACTTACCGGTACAAATGCCTAACTAATGCGGCTACCTTTAAAATTTCTGAATTAACAATACATCTTCGACTCATTTTTTCCATATTTTTGGCAGCTACCTTTTTTCATTGGAAACAAGTGTACGATGATCTGATTTGTAACCTAGATAGATTTTATTTACATAGAAAACCTATTGACCTTTTTATAAAAGTATGCATATTCAAATTTTGTTAGAAAAACCCTGTGGTAACTACAGCCATAACTGCTTTCGTTGTTACATCTTTCTCATAACAATAATATTTTTGGATATGACGTTATTCAAGGCTCAAAAGTTCATTACAGTATATCCAGTCTAGAAAAGGGTTCAGGTTTTAATATATTCACGAAATGTATGACTTACGGTTCAGCGCCCCATCTCAGGAAGAAGGCATCAGCTAGAGCAAAGAATGCCAGAGCCAAACACACGTGAATCTGAAACAATCAATTCGGTTAATTAGAATCTGACACTCTCTCTCTGACATCTGTTATATTTTACACAATAAAAATCAAATAATAACACGTAATTATATATTATGAAAATACAGTTTTTTAGTTGACATTCGTGCGCAAGGAAATTATATATAAAACTAAGTAATTATTATTACTGTGTGTTAAAAATAAGTAACGAAATATTAGTAAATAATTTTATTGTTAAACTTCCCTGAAGAATCTAGGTACGCTTTTATCCGAAACTAGTTGAGATACGATTTTAGATTTTCATGGCCAAAAATTATTTTGGTGTTAACATCTGCATTACATATCTGCCCTGATGATGGACACTGCAACGCTGTCCGAAACGTTGGCTAAAGAAGGAGGTAGCGCAACACGGCATAATACCCCAAAAACTAATAACAAAAGAAACTAGTTGACTTTAAACTCAATGCGGTACGGGTATATAAAAATAAACTAATAATAATTCAAAGTTATTCACACTCGTTAACCATAATGCATTTTGTAATAATTACATTTAATCACTTTTAGCCACTAAATATTACGATAACACTTGATGTTTAAATCTCACTTGCTATAACCGAATTCGTGTGAAAATTAACGGGCGAATAAATGATAATAATATAAACGAATAACTTCATATTTACAAACAAAATATTAATGAAATATTTGGAATTAATCAGAGAGCAAGATTACAATATATAGTTATTCAAGGTATGTATATATAAACAATCGCTATAAGGATGGTAAATATCGCTTTTTTAAATATAATAATATTTTTCACTAATGATTTCAATAAAAGAAAACCCAAAAATTAGTATTTTGTTCCAACTTTAACAGCGCGTTCAATAAAAATATATTGCATTCACTTAATTTAAAAGTATTTTCGTGTGGACGTAATATTACACGTAAATGTTTTTTTTTGTTGTAAAGTGTCCCATTGGAAAACTTTAAATGGAAGTATTTTATACGTAATCACTACAAAAATGTTGTTCATGTGAAATAACAATGTGAATGTTTGCAAAATTAGTACATATACATTAATAATACTATAATTGATTAAGTTGCAGCTGCAAGTTCAATTAGTGAAAATTATAAGAAAATATATAGAAGAATAAATCGCAAATATATTGGTAATAATTATATAACATAAAATGCAAAAATAGAATATAAATACATAGAACGCCATAAATACACAGTAAAATTAAGAAACAAATAAAAAAATATTATCTCACCGTTATCCTGATGTCCGTATTCATTGCACAAATTAATTGGAAACTGGTACAAGAAGTTAAAATATTCTGATAAATAAAAATGTAATAAATTTCAAGCAAGAGTAGATAGTTTCGTAACTCTGGTGAGCTCGAAGGTCCAGGAACGAATGATGGTTAGGTTTAGGAGGATTCTGGTTTTATACGGGCCTAATCTCGCCCTTGTCCCCTCCCCGCTCTAATTCATGCCCTTCGTCTAGGTCCAGGGAACACCCAGTCTAGTCGTATCACTATTCTCTAGGAACTGAAGCCTAAGTGTCTTTTTATCCGTAGATTATTTGCACCTTAGAGCGCACTTACTACAATAATGTAAATAATTCATAAGCTTTATTAGTTTAAAACTTACACTTACCTTTGTTTTGTAACATGTAAAACGTGAAGTAATTATAATTTATGTTTTCAATGGGAATACCGAGTTTAAAATTTATACTTCTTTGAAATTTGTGTTGAATTTTTTCGATTGTATCTGAATGTAATTTAAAATGGGGGGACCAGATCGAGGAGTTATATTCGACTTGACTACGAACTAAGGATGTAAAATGTGAATGTTAGATATTCTTTTAAATGACTCACTAATGAATCTTAGTAGTTATTTTTTTTAAAACCTCCGAACTGAAATGGCGAAAAAATTTCGAATGGAGTAAATCAGGATTTTTTTAGGTATAGTTTTACTAGCTGGCTTCGTCCAAATTTGTGGAGCGATTTTCAAAGCGTATTGTCTTATTTCTGAGACTATGTCATGAAGGTAAGCAATGTATAGGACATTTAAAATACCTTTACAACAAGTATATTTAAAACAAGTATACATATTCAACCGATAAAATATCCTCTTTGGCTGTATGAGCAACATACGGATCTTTCCTTGAATCTATTTTTGACAGTTTCTAATTGGTAAGAATTTCATATAGATACACGATCATTTATCAATTGAATAAAATATTCACGACGTTTTTTAGTAAGGTTGTTAAAGTGTACATTTGTTACTTGTAATTATCCTTCTTGAAATATTGTCGAAACAAAATCCACCTTCATTAAATTTTTAATAATAAAAAAGCTTAACTATGATAAATTTTGAACAATCATTCATTGTCTTCGTTGATATTCTAGCATCATGGCAATACGAGTTCCTGTAAATATAATAGGTTTTTATAATTTGCTCCTGTACGACACCAAGTGGAACGGTCTGTGCGTATAATAGCATTCGTACATAAGTATTATGTAGTTATGACCACAACATATTAAGTGCCTACCTACCTGGGTGCATGTGCAGGTACATAGTACGTAGGTAAGTTAGACAGGAAGTTAATACGCCTTGTAAGTTACAATGTTGGGGAGCTTAGATGGTACTCAAAGAGGTGAGATTAGAATCCTAACTCATATTTTATAAATATGATCCAATGGTTCAACATGCTATAAAAGTTATGAGATATGCGAGTAAAGACCGATTTTACAGAAGTTTGTCAATGGTTTGTCTTAAAATACTGAATAAATGAAAATTAAAAACAATAAAATACTTGCAAATGAATACCAGATCTGCTGGTTTATGCTGCGGGCGACATAACAGTAGCTTAGTCACAAACTTCACATACATATCATCCATATCCAGATTTAAGAGATTAATGAAAATGCAAATATAAGAGTACTTACGCCTGCCAGCCGACGTTCCTCATCTAAGTGGTGCCATCTTTTGACATTATTAGCTATTTGCTTTAATTCAGTTCTATCACAAACTTCACATTCACAGGTGGTTTCCATATGCCGCGATTCTTAAGTTTCAACTGAACAGACGCTACGGTATTAATACTGTCAGATTAATTGCCCTTCACCTTATTTTGAAGGGTAGGAAGTCATCGCTTCCATTATACACTTTGAGAATGCCTACCACAACAAATCAGTGATGCCTACCGTGTAGTCCTGGATGAGTTCAATTTTTTACAACTCCAAACAGGAGGCAATTTCCATTTTGGGCTATGTCATCTTTGAGGAAGCAGTAGGAGGGTTTTTGGAGTTAACATGGGTCTTGTTTTCAGGAGGCCGGAAACACACCAAATCATTCCACAGTCAAGTTTTTGAACTCAAAAAATAGTTGTGGAAACCTCCCTTTCGCGTGTGATGATGTCAACCGTGAGGGGCGCGCGTTTAGCGTGTTTCCCAACATCGATGCCGAATGCATATATGCCGAATGGATGAGTGACGCTAGCTCCTCGGAGCATCTTCCATTGAAATTCCGGTAGACTAAGGACAGATTGCAGTCCGTTTATTAAGATAGGACAATCTATCAAACGGACCACAATTAGCCTCATCAAGGCAACAACCATCTTAAGTTTAAGCTGTCATATATAAACTTATGTGCAAAATTTTGTCATCTGTTGAAACGTACCGACTGAATAAGAAAGCCGACACATTAGCGCGAACTTCTTTAAACGGATTACGATTACCAAAATACATATTTAAATAAATTAGGTACTTTAATAAAAATTGCTTACATAAATAAAAATCAGGAAAATTTAATATCTGGGTCATGTACTTCGAGGGAAGAAGTATCATGTGCTCCATCTAATATTGAAAGGCAAGATAGAGGGTCGCCGTGGGACTGGTAGGAGACAAAGGTCTTGGCTGCGAAATATACGAGAGTGGACCGGCATTAGAAGTGTGGAGCAGCGCAAGACAGAGAGACATTTTCAAGAGTGATCGCCAACGTCGGGGGGACCTGATACGGCACACACAGAAGAAGAAGGCACTTTAACAAGGTGCTTACATTTTTTACATTAGCTCCACACAGGAAGTCCTGAGGAAAATAATATTCTCTCGTCGTCTTTATGAATGCTGTGTGGAGGGTCTTTTTATGGAAAGGGAGGAGAGGAGAAGTTCTTGGAAGCAATAAGGCATGAGGGGTTAACAGGATCTGGGGTTCAACGCGTCCAGAAATGATGGACGCATGAATCCATGCGGTGCAGGGCGATGGGTCGAGGAATCCAGCTGGGGAGGTCAACCAGTCTCTCCCGATCCGTCCCGCCACGCAATAGATTATAAAACACATCCGTCGCCAAGACCTAGACATATTTGATTCCCGTGAACCCGGGCACCCCTGCTAAGTCACAAAATGTACCGAACCACTTGGGTGACTTTTTGTTATCCAATAAACGGCTCACGGGGAGGCGGTACCCATAACCACTTTCCAAATTATTACCGTACCTTATTACAAAAGATTCTAAATTAAAAAAAAAAATCAAATCGTTGCCTTACTTACAAAACGTAATGAACGCAAACGATAAAGGGTTGTTTTGTTATTAGTTTTTGGGGTGTTGCGTGTTGCGCTACCTCCTTCTTTAGCCTAAAGAAGGAGGGCTAGAGAAGGAGGTAGCGCAACACGGCATAATACCCCACGGCATAATACCTTAGCTCTATCTTCTGTTATGTGTATCTTCTTATGTAAGATTTATCATTTATTTATCTACTCGAGAGATCGTGAAATCAACCCTTTATCAGATACGATTTTAGATTTTCACGGCCAAAAATTATTTTGTTATTAGTTTTTGGGGTATTATGCCGTGTTGCGCTACCTCCTTCTTTAGCCTAAAGAGGGCTAGAGAAGGAGGTAGCGCAACACGGCATAATACCCCAAAAACTAATAACGAAATAATTTTTGGCCGTGAAAATCTAAAATCGTATCTGATAAAGGGTTGATTTCACGATCTCTCGAGTAGATAAATAAATGATAAATCTTACATAAGAAGATACACATAACAGAAGATAGAGCTAAGGTACGGCTCCTCAGCACAAAAGTAACAGAAACCGCGGCGGGTCTCCAGCATCCGTAAATACGCATTATGATAATATTATCTCGGTGAAAAAATGTAGGGACTGGCTTGACGACAACATCTTGCTCACATCTCTCTAAAAAGACATTTTATGAATTAGGAGATAAGTAATAAATACTACAAATTGTATTGGAGCTAATAATTAAGACGAGTTTTGAGGGTTTCTTACAGTACAGTGGGAGGTAGCATGTGTGCGTATATTCTAAATGTGCTTTTTTAAATTAGCTCCACACAGGGGGCTCTCGGTAAAATATTCTCCGGGCCTATTCATCTTTGAGGATACTGTGAGGAGGGTATTTTTAGGGAAATGAAGAAGAGGGAGTTTCGGGAAGGAAAAAGATATTAGGGATAGGTAAGAATCTGGGGGTCAATGTGTCCAGGAGTGACAGACTTATGAATCCATTCCTCAACCAATAAAACACCTTTGTACTTGAAATCGTGACCTCCAGACTCCTTTCGACAAGCGATTTTATGCCTATTGACTATATTCGTGGCGATGTATGGTACACCAAGATTACACACATTTTTGGCTTGTGGCTTCCTAGTAATGAGGAAACATTGCATTTGAGTCAATGTAACTTGACACTCAGTTATGGAGAATTTGTGAGGCGCAACCAATGAGAAAGGAAAAGGGAAGTGAAACAGAATAGGTGAGACGTGACAGTGTATGCAAATCAAGGTGCTAAACACGTCTAAAGCAGAAGAACTTTTAGGCACATGGATTAAATCAATTTTATCTTTGCTCGCAGTTTTTTTTTTGTGATCGCACAAAAGTCCCAACTGTTTCAATCTTTAGCCCTTTCCGACAGTCTATGGCATCCCTGATTGGGGTTTGTTATAAAGCTGAAGATAGTGGGAAGAGGAAGAATATGGAGAAGAGCAAGGGGAGAAGTACCCGGCTATTCAGGTCTGGTCAATTCTGGTGTAAGACTACCAATCAATTCTGAATGGTGGTCTTACACCAGAGCGATTTTTATATTATCTTCCTTAAAGTGTCGCAGATAAACTACGTTATTATTTTTAGTTCTGGAATAAACTATTATTTTCATTAATTAATTGATTGTGAAATAACACAAATTAATCAATTAAAATTAATTTACGCACGCCGGGATTTGAATCCACTAACTGCGGATTGCTAGCCGAGAGCCTCACCCCTCGACAACGAATGATATCATTCAGTATTTTGAACCCAAAATTCAGGACACAACTGCAAATATCTTACCGTTCTGCTACATTTTTTTTTCAACAAATTGACTCAGTAAAAACAAGTACTTAAAAGGCCGTGTAATGTTAGAGGAGTAAATTCAAAGAGAGTATAAGAAAATATGAAAACGGAAGCTAAGACAAATAATAACAATTTTTTTAATTATTAATATTTTATTATGTCAATATCGTTATGATCACTTGTCAAAATTGAATCTTCTTCCTCCGTCGAACCTATAGCCATAGGCGGCCGAGTTCTTGGCGTCGACCAGCGCGGGGTGGCGGTGCTTGAAGAAGGTCCCGTGGGCGTGCGGCGCCCGCGCAGCGCTGCCGGTCACCGCGTTGGGGTAGAAAGCCTCGAATTGCCCCTTGGGGAGCAGAATCTCCGCTATTTCCGGGTCATCGGGGTCGTACGCACTCGCTCTCAGCAACACCAGGGATAACACTATTAGGAAGTAGGGCGCCATCTGCCGTTTAAATAGTAAACACAACATGTTATGAACTTCAATATCAGAGGCTTTTCCGTGATTGCGACACAAGCGTTCTAATCGCCATTGGAACTATGGAACACCCAATTTATTACAATTTTGTGAGAAAGAAGAACACGAGGGTAAAAAGGAAGATTAGATGATAGTTAAGATGTTTCATTATAGGTTAGTTTAAGGCCATCCGCTCATGAAAAAAACAGTTGGCGACGCAATCACAATCAACCTCCTGAACAAAATCGATATTTTTCTGATCTGAAATATCACAGATTACTCGAAAACTTGACAGGTATTGAGACGCTGCCATGGCAACTTGTCAACAAGGCAACTGAAACGCGACTGCCGTTTGTCAAGTTTTGTCATGTTTTGACATGTCAGATCACAAAAATACCGATTTTGTTTAGGAGGTTTAGGAAGCTGGCTAAAAAGTTTAATATAATGTTCGTGTTCATATCGATCACAGAAATTTAAAATTCCGTAAAGGACAAAATATTAACATGTTAACTGTTCAGGGGAGCGAAAAGAAAGTTTCATATTATGTCCTGTTTTTGTAGATCTATAATTATGTTTTTTTTATTATAAAACGAGATTGAATGGATCTTTCAGAGTACTTAACATTTTTCACAATTTCTTTAATAATAGTATCTATTCAATTTATTTTTTATTTTTCAGAAAAAAACTAATGTCGAAACTTACGAAAGTCTTTTTAATGTCTTTTCAAAATCTATGAAATAATCGTATGATGCTAATATCAATTTTATTTTTATTTTATTTTATTTTGAAAACCAACACTTATAATATTTTATTATAAGTGATAAAATACGTTTAAATTATTTAACCAATCATATGTTTTCACTGTTGTGCGCTAAGACCATGAATAGGTTATTTTTTACGTTAGTTAAATAATGTCATAATAATTACAAGTATAACCATAAATGGTCCCTTTCATTCGTTATTACAAGCAGAGATAATAACTACAGCAGTGATGAGCAATGAGTCCGCGAGCTTCTTACTACCCACTTTGTTGAATAAAATGACAAAAGTTTGCGGTAAATAATATTCATTGATTTCGGAAAAGCGAAAGACAACACACTTGATAACATTTTTGAATCAGTCGCTCAAAATAATAACTTTTCTTACATATTCTAAGACAAAATTTCGTGACTAAAAAAAACACCCTCCCAGCGCTGCGCTTTTCTTGTTGAAATCTGTTTGATGCATTTTAAAGGTTTCCGTTTCATAAAATACCAAATATTTCGTGAATACATTTTGTTTGACTTTCCGAACAAAATCGACAGTTGCCCAAAACTGAAAATAGATATTGTTATAAGTTATTTATTTCACGATGATGAAAATTCACAGCCTTTATAGGTTTAGCTACGGATATATAGATTTTCGCCTAGAGTTTATCTTTCTCCTATCGACAAGACAAGACAAGATTAATAGGTTTTTGTGACACCACCAATCGCAAATTTAACAAAATTTAGCTACCGGTACTCTACCTCTTGCACGCTGCGGCCCGCGAACGAATTGAACTTGTTGGAACAACATGCATGAACAATTGAACAATAAATTGGTCTTCCGGCTAAAAAGGTTGATCATCACTGATCTAAGGCATCGTATAATAAATGTGTATGCTCGTACTATCTATATCAATGTACGCAGGTAAATAATGCCATGAACGTGCAATTTATTTACAAGGCGAGAAATAAGCGTGTCGGCGTTTAGACAGTCAATAACGTCGTAATTACAAGTTCAAAACGCGAACGAATGGAAGTCGTGTAGCGAGCAATGAGACAAGCGAACGAGGCAGCAGAAATCAGCCAGGAGTATTATTTCCGTGCTTTCACCCTCGCAGCTTACAGAGCCTTTTTCTGCTGGTTATTTTTGCTCTAACCTTGGCTCAGCATTGTGCGTATTTGTATTGTTTCTATGCATATGTAATACATAAGGTAATACATGAAGAGAGGCGTTATTTATGTTATTTTAGTAACACGCATTTCAACAAATTTGATTATCCTGTCTTTTTATGACAAACATGCCCGGGTTACGAATAAACTTACAACATAGAATAAATAAGAAAACTAGAAATGTCTGTAGCCCAGCGCTTTGTCTAAATTCATATATATCCATACCATTATTTTAATTTCATAAACTCAATTTTGTATTGGAAATTTGAGCCTCAAGGTAATTCTTGTGTTCTTCTTTTTTCTATGCCTGACAGTATTTGAAAAATTTTCTTCCACCATCTTTAAAAGCGGAAGATTTTGCTTAATACTTTATGAAAATAATCACTAATGGCACTGCTCATACTCCTCAACAATTAATATTAGTTTTAAAGGTAACTGAAATAACTGTGTCGATTATTTTGAGAATGGAAGATATTCTCAATGCAACCTTTGCGAAATATCATTTCATAAAAAAAATATCTTTGACTGAAATAATTGTTTTGGAGGCTTTTTTCCAAATTCTATCCAGTGTATCTTTATTTATCCAGATAACGATAACTATGGTCGTTTTTGCTAAGTCTTTCTTTGTCTGGGGTTCTAAATCCCACCAACACCTTTTCTAAAAACCCTCTCCCATATTCTCTTCCGCTTCAATATTTATACAATCAGGCAGTTGGGACTACGAATCCGAACGGATACAAACAAAATCCGAATTTAGTTTTATAATAAATCCCTAGTTCAGGCCTACATAGTGTGGTCCTCACATAAAATATATTCATTTTGCAAAAAATTTCAAATACTACAATTCTAGTTTGTACCAACAAAAATATTTTAATAGGAAAACTCCGAAGGTTGTGCTTAAACATTGTGTGGGTGTCTTAACATATAATTATATACAATTCACCCGAAAGCATGAACGAAATAAATTTAATTTTGTTATCTTTAGACCTTTTAAATTTAAATAAAATCAAGTAAAACAGCGTGGGAACATCTTGCAGCTATTTATAAATTCTGCAAATTATGACTATGTAGGTACTCACTAGTACTTATTTTTAATAATTTTATGTTAAGTGGTAGATATTTAAAGTTTCTCACCAAATAGTGTTTCAAGGCTATCGATCGTAATTTTTCGTACCAAGAGATATGAACATTTTATTTGCAACTTTATACTCACCAAAAGCCTTAATTCTTTTTCAAGATAATATAATTAGAATACTCCGTTAGTTCAATTACTGGTGGGTAGGTTTACGAAGTAGACGGAGAAATATACACTACATTTACGTCAATCAAGAAGATAATACAAAGAATATAGTCGTTTCAATTAATTTTACTTAAAAACTATTTATTTCCTAACCAAAAAAACCTTCAAATCACAAATGTAAAAGATTTTTTTGCGTATGTTTGCGATTGAATAATATTAACGTGAAAATCATTTTACCTTTAATGCTTGGAATGTTAAATCACCTTTTGAGTTCGACTTGACACATTAATTATTAAAAAATCTTTATAATAACGACAACATCTTGGACAACTGAGATAACAGTGCGATTATTATAGCAAACCAAAACTTTCTCTGTTCAGTGGGTGGGGCCACTCGCCCCTGAACTTTTTTAAATCAGCAAAGGCTCGAACCATTTTTTTTTTGTTAAAAAGTTTACAGTTTTAGACACGGTACACAGATGTCACTAATGCAACATGTTGCCAGATTAGGGATAATTGCCAGAGAAATGAGTTGCTTCAGAAAATCAGAATCTGGTAAAAATTACATAAATATTTGTATTCTTAAAATTACTTCCAAGAATATATTAATAATACTCCGAAGGGGTTTAAGGGGTGGTAGGAATCTGGGGTTCAGTGTGTCCTGGTCATCCGCCTCCAAGACCTAGACAAATCTCACCCCTTGAACCCGGGCACCGAAGCGAACCACTTATGGCAGAAGTGTTGGTTATCCAATAAAGGTTCCCGGGGCGGCGGTACCCAATCCCGCACATTGAGAGCTTGCGCAGGAACTAGCATCATTGATCCTTTCGGCACCGGTGCACAGCTGGGAAACACAACAAACGCGTGCCCAACACATGTACACAGTTGACATTTGTCACATGAGAACGGGTCGCTTCTTCGACTCGTTATGTTCAACAGCTCGGCTGTGGAACGATTTGCCGGCCTCTGTGTTTCCTCCTTCCTACAACATGGGTCTCTTTAAGACCAATGTTCATTCCTTCCTCTCCTCAAATAGACCCTCCACACAGCATCTCAGATGACATAGGCCCTGAGGAAAATAATTTCCCTCAGGGCCTCCTGTGTGGAGTAACGTAAAAAAAAGGCCCCTAATAGACTGCACTGATCTCTGCATAGGATCTTACAGAACTTTATGTCGATTCCTTCCCGAACATGGGACGACAGCCTAAGCAATTAGGCCTAAATCATATTTTATACTTACGAAGATTTATTCACCTTTGCAGGCATCATAATATTTGCTTTGATGATATCAAGCAAATGATTACTATTTTTTGTTTTGTTTCTGTATAACAATAATAATAAGGAACTCCAGTGAAAAATATTATGGCTTTAAAAAAATATGTTCATGTAGACCAATAAACGCTGATTCTGAATATATAAGTTTTATTTCGTAATATTAAACGTAGAGTTCTTAAAAAATTATTAAAAAGTGCATTTTTAAACCTCTCGTCAAAACACACTGTAAAGTTGGTATTACTGAATGGTTAGTGCTGACGTCACGCGTCACCAGTCATTGTATTAAAATCTTTGATTATGTAGGTATGACATAAGCCATCAGTATTAACAACATTTCATGTTATTCGTTATTTCATACTGTTTATGGAGATTTAGTTGTTGTGTTTATTTAAATAATATTTAAGCCTAAATAATTCAGTATCAAAAATAGAGGTATCTCTATTAGTTTATTTCTATTATTTAAAATATTGAAAAACTACTGCACAAAAAAATAGTAATGGTGATTAAAAAACTGTTCCTAATCCTCAAAAATTTATTAGTAAATTGACGGATTGTTTCAAATCGCTAGTATGGTAGGTACTTATTAATTTTTGTACGGTTATTATTTAACCTCATTTTACACAAGTTTTTGTGCTAAGTAATCCATTTCTAAATGGTTTTCTAGGTTTTTATAACCTGACTCCATATTATATTTGCTGAAGAAGAAAAGATGCTCACAAAAAACTGAAACCCTTTTAATTTTTTAATTATCTAATAGTTCAAATGCTATAACAGCTCTCTAACCTTACCTAGTAAAAAATATAAATATAAAATAAAAAACAAGTGTGCTTTAGACCACACGACTGAAGTAAAACTGCATAACTTATATCTCCCCCTTATCCTAACCCTCCTTATCCTTACTTTTTGGTAACGCATTCACCAGCTTACCCCCCATGTTGAGCGTGCGTAAAGAAGTTTTAATTCAAAAATTATGTAGTATTTTTCAATCTTACTCACTGAAAACTCATGGACTGCCAATGTAATTTTGTAAACCTGATGACTGGGACTGGGAAGACCTAACGTCCAAAATTTTACTTTAACGATACGGTTTATTTACGTCTTTACCATTCTAAAACCAATATAAGTTTTTTTTATGTATTACATATTATGTACCATTTTTTGTTTAAATATTAAATTATGTTTTTCCACTGCATGGCCCTGCCTTTGCTGTGGTCATTCCAAGGCCTAAATAAGTACTTAAAAAAAATAGATCTCAATTTATTAATAATTAAAAAAGCGTTTGTTTTGAAGTTTGCATAATTTCCAAGCATTTTATTTTTATGGAATGGATTTGTGAGGTCATTTGAGAATAATTATTACTAGTATTTTACTCTGTTATGGCATTATTAGTTTTCAGTTTCTATATAACACAAAAGGCGGGGAACGAATGCGCGACCCGTTTTGTACAAATCTTAATTTTAGATTTGAGGCCAAAATACCCAACCAATACTATTTTTGAAATATTATTTTATGTAATCAAAATTTATATCAAAAATTAAGTATGGATTAGAGATGCGTCGGTTCAGCTGGAGTGGGCTCTTGAACTCGGGTCCTTCACAGGACACCGATCTTACTCATACTTTTTTTCAAATCCACTACTCCCAGAGAACCCGGTCCAGGACTATGATCCAAACCCGAAACTCGGAGCCGGACCCGGAGCCGGAACCTGAACACCTCCACCGGCGTCACCATGTCTGCAGTCTGCGCCACTCGCGAGTCATGACGGTTCTTGTCCGGATTCCACATGTGCGGGTTCTATCTGGGACCGGCTCTGATGTCCAGCTCCGGCCGAATCCGTCGTGGTAGCCGCAACAGCACCGGTACCCAGTCCGCACACAAGAACTCGGACCCGGGACCTGCTCCTAGAACTCGAGTACTTTTAAAAGGAAGCATGCCTCGCACAGAAAAATGCAGAACTCACCCATCTCTAGTACGTGTATGTGCTACTTTGTTTATTTGTGTTTTAGATTATAAAATATAGACCATTAAAGTTTTAAATATTTCATGACTTACGGCATAGCCAATTGGGCAATTATTTTTGAATAAATGAGAAACAATTAAAAAAATAATTTCACTATATTTATTATAAATTTTTAAATAAAAAAATATTAAAAGAAAGCATTTCGATGGGTGTAAATTAAAATTACAAATGACGTATTTATGTTGAAACACAAATTTGTTGTATAAATTACAATTACTAATGAAAAGAACGCATTTTAAACCACGCTGCTTTTTTATTTTATTTTTTATTATATTAGCACAGTGGAAAAGGTAAAACATATCTTTTAATAATTATAATAAACTCTGAAAAAATTGTCATCTCCAAAATGAAGCAAAATTGAATTATTTAATAATATATCTATGCATATTATCATTTTTTTTTAAATAGCACATATCTGAACTAAATATTATTTAATATAACTTTTGATTAAAAATTAATCAGTTTGGTTGGGTATTTTGGCCTCAAATAAAAATAATAAGTTTTGTATGAAACGCACCGAAACGGGCCCCGCAGCCGGTCCTCTTAAGGTCTTGGATTTAGGCATTTTACTTTACTGATATCAAATGATGTGTTATTAATTGTTTTTAAAACGTTTGGGAATTTTATAAGTTTCATACATGGATTAACAAATTGGCCTTACATTTATTAACCCTAGAGTGGGCGCGTCTTTCCATAAAACGTCAGTGGGCAGGTAGGGAGCATTTTGCACCTCATTTTCGTGGACAATTTTAACCCCTCCGCAACGTAAGCAGATATAAGCGTTAAAAATAGGACAGCAGTCAAGTACAATAAGCGTGTTTATACGTCAGCGCGTGTGTTTCCATAGAAATCGTTATAACTCCGTTATTGTTTTAGTTACATCCCTAAAACAAAAAGTCAAAGGTCGATAGTAGATCAAGCTGCACATTTCTATCAAGTTGTCTATGGAAATACATAACAGGAATCAGCTGTCAATCGTGTAGTTGACAAAAATATTTACCCGCGCAAATTTGCTACCGGCAGCTCCACCGCGCTCCACATTTTAAATTTTTATTAAATATTTTTATATGAAATGATAAAAAAGTGATGTGACAAAAGTATTTATTACACATATATACAATAGAATAAGTATTGTTGTTTGCATAATCTGTGATTTTAGTACCGTTTTCACATAAAAACGTGAGTCAGTTTTACCTATTTTTAATGTTTGCGTTCTAAATTTTAATATTTACAAATGCTAATATTTATTTGTAATATAATAATTTGAAAGCCTATTTTGTAACTTTTCTAAAACAGTTTTTACTATTCGGCTACGTTCAGAAATGTTTCATTTATAGAGCTTTAATTGTGAAGCGGTTATAACTAAAAGTTTTCGTAAAATGTCATTTCGTTTAAGACACCAAAAGCTAATATGCAATTTAACTAATTTCTTTTCCCAGGATTTAAGTAAAACACTAACAGCCTTACTAAAAAAAACCACAGCACGACCGATTAACTGTGTTATTGCAATAACATAAATAAACCTCGTATACACTAAAACACGTTTTATTACCAATAACGTTTCTTACGTGGTCACGCTGTTAAAACGCATCGAAGATGTGACAACGTTGTATATGGTTTTAATTTACCAGGAAACAATGTTGTTTTAATTTTTCTCCGCAAGGGGCATTATTGGCGCGCCTATGCATTAGTTCTTCGGCCCGCGACAGCCCGCGATGACAAAACAGCTCAGTGTATTTTATGGCGGGATATCGAAAATTTTGTGATTTTACTTAATAATTTCTATTGTAGTGACGAATTTACTCTTCTGTTCACATAATTGATATATTTACCATGTTATTTGTGTGGTTTACATCAGTTTAATCAAGTTATTGTACAAACGCCGTACTTTCAAAGTTGAACTGTCAGAATATTGTTTTTTATGGGTTACTTTTAAAAGATAAAATTTTCATTTTAAGATCTTTATTTTAAGAGAATTTCTTAAAAGTGATAATTTTTTATAATATTAAAATCTAATACATGTGTTCGTAAACGTATCAAAAAAATTAACGTCTTTAGAGATGCAAGAAATCTGTTTTAAATTTCGGTATTATTTCTAAGTTATTTTTTTGGCAATAAAAAAAACTTTGAAATTTTTTATTATTTTTTTATTGTATACACAATGAAAAAGTGAGGTGATATTTTCCTTCCAAATTTATTACATAAAAGGACTGTGTTATTTAAATTTTGATTTTATTTAAATTTCTCTACATTTTGGTCAAAAATGTTGTGGGAGGAAATTTTTTTCCATTTTTTTCCGAGTTTGAATCTTAAAATATGGCAGTTTTTGAAAGCTAAAGTGTATTTCAAATACACAAAATCTAAAAGGTAATTTTATCTAGTTTTCATAAATGGTATTTGTTTTTACGACACCTTCAAAAATAAGAAATATATAGAACATTCAAAATACTATGGAAAAATTACAAATATCGTTCAGACATTAATGGTTAAAACAGAGATAAACTACCCTCTCAGGCCGTGGAAACCATGTGTATTTTTTTCAAAGAACAAATTTTTAATTAGTAATGTTTTCACATCCGCGGCCGTTTGTCAATTGAATAAAATTTTCACTGGGTTTTTTAGTAAGGCTGTAATAAGGTATGACAAATTAACATATTTATTGTACTCTGTTGAAGGAACTTTGGTTTACAATCGACTTTTCAAAATTTAACATTTAAATTAACTTTTTTTAGTTATCCTAGATTATCCTTCTATAATATTTATTAAAAATGGAAAAAAATAACAATATTAAATATTTTCCAAATTTACAGGACATGTTTTGGCGAAACAGTCTTCACATAAGTATGTGCAATGTTCATTGCACAGTAATTTTGAGCATCTGCAACATCCTTTTTTCGTGCGCCTATTTTTCTTTGATGGACATATACTGCATTTACCTTCCTTCTTTGAAGATGATGCTTGTTCTATAGGAACAAAGCGAGCAATTTGGTTCCTCAGAGGAATATTTAAGGTATAGAAGACCTTGCGGTCATATATGGCTTAACCAGGACCATCGCAATCTCCCGCAAGTAGTGTCGGCGTAGCATCAAGTGTTCAGTTTTGACTTTGTAAATTATTTGGCTATTTATACCGGCAATATTCATCATTGAAAAAAACAATCTCATTGGCCATCTGCGAGTCATTCTACCAACAGAATACTCTTCTTTCATTTGGTTCACGACATCAACACCACCTTTGGTTTCATTATAAAATGTAATCATTTCAGGCTTTGCAGCAGGTCCGGTGTTTTCGTCGAATCTATCATTCTCATGAAAAGTTGATAAGAGTAATACTACTTTTTATTGCTTCTTGTCTGGAACATGAGACAGCAAAACTTTCTTCTCACCAAACCCAAATATCGAAGATGGTTTCTTCCGATCTTTAGTGTTCGGAAAACAAGGCGGAATTTCTTTTTTATTTTTGCGTAAAGTTCCAACGATGGTCGTTCTATGATCTAGCAACTGATCAGCGAGAGTTATTAAAGTAAAAAAATTATGCATGGTAATGTTGCGGCCAGTGTTGAGGATATATTGGGCTAATCTTTATAAAAAATATAAAAATTAGCTAAATCGTAAATAATGTAAAGCACAATTTTACTTACGTGAGTGAGCGCACAGTGAGCAAATTGCCGCCGGACGACACTCGATGGTAACAACCTACTTCTCAAGCGGCTCCCCGCGCACTGACGGCGTCCAGTCTTTCGCCACGGGTTGTGAATGAAAGTGGGGGCAGCTACTAAAAAGCGCAAAGTTTACGCACAGTAGACTTAAGAATTATAACGTTTTTTTGCAGAGAGCGGCAAAATGCTCATAGCGCGCCCACTCTAGGGTTAAGTAATAGATATTTCTTTGATGTTATCAGTTGTTACGTAGGTACCAAATATTATTGTGATAAGACAGTAGCTCAGCAACAAACTTTTAGGCTAAATTCAAACAAAGAATGTGAGTAAAAATAATTAAGATTAACGCTAAAGATAATAAGATTTCTGAATATGCAGTTCCTAGAAGTGCATAAAGTGTAAACTGAAATAATAATCATCTATTCAAAACACACTTAAAAAGAAATGAGAAAAAACATTATTGCCATGTCGAGATTTCAACTTGAGACTTTCCATTCTCCGGATGACTGCTCTAACCACTATTACTAATAAACGTGTTTTAAATTTTACGCAACTGATAAATAACGGTTTACCATACATAAATAGTTGTTTATCAGTTGTGTAAGATTAAAAACATGTTTATTGGTAACTGGTCTACCCCCTTGCTTACCTACCTGCTGTGCCTCTTCAATAAAAGAGCATTTTTGAAAATTAATTTTGTTATTGTTCTGCATTTTGAAAGAAACGACTTTCAACAAAGACAAATTCAAAAAGTCAGAGGAAACAAACATTTCAGCATTATGTATACTGCCATCATAAGCAAAAAGGCAGCTAGGAATTTGCAAAAAGTCACTTTCTGATATATGAGACCTTTCAAGTGTTAAAATAAAAAGTATATCGGAATGTGACCTTTGCAAATTCCTGGCTGCCTTTTTGCTTATAACGGCAGTGTACACAACTGCGAAATCCCGAACTGTGTAATGAATATTTTCTTAATATAAAATTTAAAAAGATTAATAAGATGCAAATCGCCCTTATTAACAATGTTTCCATGTAATGTCAACTCCCCCCCACCCTCAAAATCACCGCTCCCACTACCCCCACCCAATTAAATCTAATTGTTTTGAACTTGCATAGAATTTTTTAAGTTACTTTTAAGTTTGCTAGTGAATGACACGGATTTGTCGAAACCGGTAGTAGAAATTTTAAATTTAAAGTAACAAATGTAGATTGGAAAAAAAATTTAACTTATTCAAAGAGGAAGAAAAAAAATAAAGGGTATTTTTAGTATCACGTTTATTTATGAAAAATATTTAATTAACACAATTTAAACTAGAAAATAAAATATGTTATATAATTAATGTTTTCATCTCGATAATCACATATAAGATACGATTTTTTTAAAGTATGTTTAGTAGATACATTCAATGAAGCTAAAAACTTGACTAATGATGACCGTAATAGATTATGACTTTATATTAATACATACACATTTATTTTTACACACATTTAGAATCAAATTAACACAATAATGTAAACTGGAATTTTAGCATCATCTTATAACGACAATACTCACTGCAGCTTGTCACACATGAGAAATACAATATGTGGGCGAGGCCTGTCTAATGATATCATCTCAGTCATCACAGACGCGCAATATAATATATATGTGATGGTTTGGTTCAGTAAGTTAGTTTAGTTCAGACGCGTAATATAATATATAATATGTGATGGGATCGTTCAGCCCCGCCCACAAATATTATATTTATATGTGATATCCCTCGTGTGTAGCAAGCTTTATTTGTACATTGTATTATTAGAATATAAGTTTCATACATTCAAAACATTTCGGTCTTATCCGGAAAGCCATCTTTCTCCTGTTGACACTTCATTAGTCAATTATTGAAGATTCTTTTAAATATACCTACCTAGCAATATCTTACTTTGGAATTTTATACCGTACAGAAAAATACTTTTTATGTAGTAAATCTAAATAATTTGGATCTTATGTATACAACATATACATATATATATATATATATATATATATATAAACCAGGGTCTTTTCAGGGATAATATTTTCATATTAAAAAAAAAACACCAAAAAAAATCAACTGCGAGAGTAAAATGGCTTTTGTCATTACATAGTATCATTCACACACAATATTGTTCATATCATATTATATTTGATGATGTAAAGAATTTGTAAGTCTAAGTTAATGCTTCGGAAGTAAGGGAAATGAAGAGTGTCACAAAAGCAGACCACAATTTATAACAAAAAAAAAAATGCATTTAAAATTTAGATGGAATCCGCTCACATTTAATGTTATTTAAGAACAAAAGTGTTTGGGTGACCTTAATCAACAACTCTAGCACATCAACTTTGTTCGGTTCGCATAAAGGTGCTTTGTTAGGCAATAATTTAAAAAAGGACTGGAGCAAGTGTATCAATCGTTTGACCTTTACATTATTGTCTTTTTAATTATATAAATACTAAATTAAGTGAAAGCAGGATCGCATGAAGCTTCTGAGTGGAATTTTTTATAGTCTAACCATACCTGTTGCGCCGCAAACAAAAGAAATGGATCTAATATTTTGCATACGAATGCTGCCAGAGAGACTGTATGAGGATGTGATGTATTAATTAGAATTTTCATGAAAACATTTACAATATATCTACATAAATTAACGAATCAGCAGTTTTTTTTTTTTAATATTTGGTTACTCAAAATCAATATTTACAAATAGTGTTCCAATTTATTAAAATAGGAGTAATTTTTTAAAAATAATTAAAAGCAAAGTTATAAGTTGCTCCTGTAAAGTAAAAGATTTTTACGGCGTAGGACTCTATTAAAAGGATGAGTGGATTTAAAAACAAAAAATCAATTAGCCCTTTGGTAATTCAAAGGTTATGGAGAGGAAGATCTGATAATGACGTGGATTTTTACCAACGGAATTAGACTGATATGCAAAAAGTATTTTGTATTATGGAAAAGAATGCCACTGTTTTAATTACAAATTATTATTACATATTTATAGTATTAACTTTCTTCAACTATCTAAGATTTAAAATATATTATATATGTACAGTTATAATTTCTAATAAGTATTATTATTAAAAACATCAACGCGCATGAATACATAATAATATAATGATGTTAATAAATAAATAAGTGTTCATGTACTTTCAGATGTAGGCCAGCTGCCTTCCAGATGGACCCTGGGGGTCCCCTATCACCCCTACAAAACTATTGAAAGGACCAGAATAATTACCCCTCTTCATCAGTTTGTGTTTATAAACTTAAACCCCAATGAGAATTACTCTAACTCATGATAATACTTAGAGATTTTTTCTCACAGAGAAAAATAAAAGTAAATGCATATTGGTTTAAAGTAACACTGTAACAAAAAAAAAACAGGCTTCTCATTTGATAATCCATCGACAAAATCACCGCCACATCGGGCGCTACTAATATTATCTATTTGTATATGACACGATTAACGGGGGGGGGGGGCAGAAAGTTTTCTTACATACATATAAGGTTTTCGTGCATAAGAAATTTGTTTTTTTCCGGTCCCTTGGAAAACTTCTTAAGAGGGTTTCACTGTAATACAATAGACACAAATTCTTAAAAAAATCCATATACATATATATATATTGAAAGAAATATTGTAAAGAGTGAACAAAATTGAATAAGATTATATTAAATGATCAGAAATCACAGATAGCCCCTTTACTTGAGAGAAGTTGTTATATACTTCTGACGGTGACCCGACAGTTGATCCCCAGACAGTTCCATTTATTTACTAATGTACATTATTTACCGATTTCAAAAATAGCTTTAATAGTGAGTTGGTATGGATATCAAATGAATTTATTTACAGTGTTGATTTTTTTTACTTGTACGCTGGTATATATAGTATACAGATAAGTAGTTTTATATTTGATGCATTTGAATGAAAATATGTTTTACACTTTTGTACATCCTTTCTGCACACCTTCTTTAACTTTGGAGATACTTGGTTATATTTTGGGTAAGATTACCGCATTTTCCCTAAACCGACTGCATATTGTATATAAGCAAGCCAGGGGGCCAACTGTAGGGAGATCAACTGTCATGGAATCATTTCTGACTAGATTTTTATGAATTTAAATTCTTCTTAGCATGCACATGCAATACATTTTAACCACAAGGATCATTTAATATACATGGGCCACTGAGAGGATCATCAGCAGTGAAATCAGAAAGTACGGTTTATTCAGTGTTAAAAATATTGCAAATTTTTAAATGTGGTTCTGATTTCACCGCAGGCAATCTCTTGGTGGTGGAACTACATATATACACACTTTCTTGGAAACAAAACATCAAATAACAGTTAAGGTAAGATCTAAAATTAAAATATTGAACTTACAGAATTAATGGTGTTTAAAAGCTTTGATGTAATTCTTATACATACATAAAATTTTACACATTTACTTACATATACATAAATATAGAATTAATTCATCACTGAAAAGTTTTTTTCTAAAAACAATATTCTTTCACATTTACTCTAATATGTAGAAATTATTTGTTTTATTGAAAAGTATCATAAAAACTTGATATTCAATGAAATGACAGTGAAGATGCAATTCATAAACAAAATAATAAAATATTATATAGAATTCTTTGTGTTGAAGTGAGTTCAATAGAAAATTTAAAGATTTTGTACAATTTTTAATGTACTTAAAAATAATATTAAAATTAAATAGGACACATCATAAATAATTGCTGTGTTATATAAATTTAATTAAAATATTACTTTATGATATCAATATACTCTATAAAATTCTTTAACATATTTGATTGTAGGTACTATTTTAATAACAAAATGCGTAGAAAAGTATGAACTTACATAACATAATTAAATTAAATAAAAAATAAATTAAAAAGCAGTTTGTTCATCTATTACTTCATGTTACAAAAGAAAAATAAAATTTAACATCAACTTAAAAATAACAAGCATTATTTTAATTCTTAATTGAATACTGATAAAGGATAAGATTTAAATATAAACGGAAAATAAATAAGTCTTGAGATCGCTTTTATTTATTTGTTGTTGATGTTTGAAAAATAAATAAGAAAGTACGGAACAATGTGCAGGGATTTTTAATATTTCCCAAGCAGTACATCCACATTGATAAGGTGTGAATTAATTAAAAATTTGATCAAATTAAATGCAGTCCATATAATATTATGTTTTTTTCAAAATGACTCGTTAGTATTATTGGTATTGCGATTGCCTCCATCGCTGGTAAGAGCTGTCGGCATTATTAATAAAAAAAAATAAAAATCCTTGGGATTGATATTAAGTACAAATACACAGTGGGCAAATAAAATTACATTAATTTAAAACCATATCTCTGTAGTATAAAAGCTTACATATTTCCGTTGAATTTGTAAGAAGTGGAAAATGATAAAGGTAAGGACACACTAGGCCTTCGCACGCAACATTTGCTATGTGTTCCCAAGCCAATTATTAACGTTCACACTCTTATTCCACATAGGCAATGTAAATTTGGTAATAAACACAACTTTCAGAGCATGTGATGTTTGTTTATTACATATTTCTTGCCCAATGTGTCCTTATCTTAAAGCCGATTTATTTGAAAAATCAGATATTTAACAATAATAAATAGCTGCTTTATCAAAAGATTACAACCAAAAAATTTCATAGCGGCCAATGATAAATACTATTTAAAAGACACCCTCAACTAAATGTATGTGGCTAAAGCTGAACTAACTAACATCTAATGAGCCAAAATTTTGGCTCAATACTCCTCAATTGGACAAATATACTCTTCCGAACACAACTCTCCGATCAACGGCGTGTCGAGTGTAACTAAATAAATCGCTGATCGGAGATTCAGATCAATCGATAAGGCGGGAATAAAGGTCGTAACTAACCCCACATTAAACTAAAAAGGTGATGATCTTGTTTTGAAAAATACATAATTATAAAAATTAATAATGAGATTATTTCAAGTCCCGAAAAGCAATGTCGGATCTGCTAATAATTGAATATCGTTCAGTTGGATTATTTATTGGCTTATTTTTTTGATTTAAAAGACTGTATGAAATGCCAAATATCGAAGCAATAGTGTTTTTCCCGATCTCAAAAATAGTAAAAATGCAGAAACAGCTCTACTGCAAAACAACAAAAATAGCACATCCAACATTGTTCTTTGGGACCGTCGATTTCTTAGCTGAGGGATCTCTTTACTGACATCTACATAGATAAAATAATTTAAAATTTAAAATGCAATAAAAAAAATAATAAAAACAGTGATATAAATATTGCACCCCACGGAACTGCAAGAATGCAATAATAAAATAAAAAAAATAATAAAAACAGTGCACCCTACGGAACTGCAAGAATGCAATAATAAAATAAAATAAATAATAAAAACAGTGTTATAAATAATGCAAGAATGCGACAAAATAAACATTAAAAACATATCTATAACTTGAATAAATTTGCCCACTGTGTACATAATAACACGCAAGCATTTAACATGTGTTAACACAGATATTATAGACATTTACATACAATAAAAAAATTATGGAACAAAATAAAATAGTGTATTGAATGCATATAATAAATACCAAATTACTCAGAAGAGTTAGCAAAACAGACACACATAATGCAATAAAATATGTTTTGATGATGTAATATTTACATACAGATAAAAGAAATATCGCCTAAAATAATCTAAGAATTTATAGTGAATAAATAAATTAACAAAACCCAAATGGATTTCCGTCCTAATCAAACGCAGCTGTCGATAAATCTGTACATTATACGAGGAATATAATAAATATTAATTTATACTCTAAAGAGTTAACATGTTGTAAACACTAAAAGTTAAGTCTTAAATTAACCAGTCTCAGCCAACTAATAACACAATCTACCTCCCTTCATAGGTATATGTGGCCCAAAATAATAGAATATCGTGTTTAACCGTCAGACTGCAGAAGTGGCTTAAGTCAAACTATTAGCTAGCTTTATTGAAGCAAAGCCCCCGTAAGACTTAAGAAAAAAATAAAAATAATCGATACATACAAATATGTAGCAGTCTGAGGGGAAAATACCAAGTACGGTGCACATATTCCAATAAGAGTTAATCTTATATGGGAAATCTAGACATTTTGAAGGTTATCGTATGCCATTCCGGGGAAGTCAAATGTATACAGTGGAATAGCAGGCTTGGTGAAGGGAGAGAACCATCCGATGGAAAAGCGCCCAAACACGGATTGGATGCTCTTCCAATGAGATTGGCGCTGCCACTTGGCCTCTTCTTTTTTCAGTTGTTCAATACCCTGAAAATTTATTAAAAATACGTTAGATCAAAACAACAACAGTTAAATTTTGCAGTTAATCTAAAGGTTATTATCTTTGTAGCTTGTTATACCACACATGGGATATAATAGGTCGGCCGTACAATACTACAAAACCGTCACATATATGCATTATATTACCCATCTGTTGACGACTGTGCGAGATTGGTGATATGGCGAGCAATATCATGAGATAGGCCACGTCCACATATTATATTCCACATGTGTAACAAGCTTTAGAGCAACATAATTGTAATATTTACCCTGTTGAAGACAAGTTGGCATATTACATGGGTACTATTTTTAAAAAATGATGTACTCAAAGTTTTTGTGTATCGTGATGTTTCATTACAAAGTTATTTGTATGCACAAAATGGAACATATTGAATTATAGCCAACTAAACGGATAAAACAAATGGCACAAACATACTTACTTACCAGTACACCGATGAATTGATTTTTTCAGGACATACATATTAATGTTTCAAGAATTGCTGTTAGGCATGACAAATATTAAGCTTGCATAAAGCAGGTGATGTGTCATTACAATTTACTTTCCGAATCAAATGGATGAATTTGCCAATCGCCAAAAAAAATACAGGGTGTCCGAGGTATTAACTTCGGGAGGTGATTCTACATGATGGTAGGAATAAAAAAGATTAATAATTTTTTCGGAAATTCCAACATTTTTTTCCCATACAAAAAGACGTACCTACTAAAAATCCTTAGTGTGAGGTACTGTTGAAAATTGACATGCTACCGGCATCTATGGGTTGCTTGAGCAAACTCCTATGTTTTACCATCTCAAACAAATGGTGCGAACCTTGGCTAGGAGCTGAGTGTCGGTAGGTCGGTAGCAAACTGTTTTAACTACTAGCTACTTACTAGTCATGTTGACAAACACTTGCAAATGTCGGATGATTGTGTGGAGTTTTTATTCTATAAAAAGGCTAGCATCTGAGTATTATCGCTTCTTTTCTACGCAAAGTTTAAATAATAAACAACTGCCAGTTTTGGCCCAGTGTATTTAGTATTATCACCGTTATTTTATACATTTAAAACGTGTTACACTGTGATCGAAATAAAAAGTGAAAGTTATCATAAGAGTTATTTATTAAAGGAACCTTACAATTTTAACAGGTACGATCTTACTTGCTTAGAGCCTGCCGGGCGCCCGACTCGATTGTGATTGGCCCGTATCGTAACAGTGGAAAATAATAAATCTGGCCGCACAAGCCGGACTAATTTTATCTTTTTACCTCAAAACTACCCCTAAAAGTTGGAATTCCGAAAAAAGTTATTTTTCTTTTTTACTTGTACTATCATGTAGAATCACCTCCCGAAGTTAATGCACTTTACCCCCCGGACACCCCATAAGGCTCAATTCTTGGACCTCAAGAGTGATTGTGTATATTTTTTGTTAGGTCAGCGTTACCGGACAATTAAAACAAACAGGCAAAATTGGTAATCCATATCTCAAAAGTTTGCATTACAATAGGTTAGTATCGAAGGTCGGAAGGCATCCATCGTGTGTAAGTAAAATAAATTAGTCTAAGATCCCGATATAAAACGACCATCACCGAGATGTTTATTTGATGAAATGTATTTTATATTTAATTTAATATGTCAATAAATATATTGCATATGGGTTGCCTAACAAATTTTAGTCCAGGGTATGATTAATTAATAATTTAAATATATTTTTTTTAAACATTTCACCGGTTTGAGTGAATGTGTGCGACTAAGAGGTCCCAACCAACCATCCCATGCGATAGAAGAGGACACAGCAATGCAGCTGTTTGAAGTCCGTCCATTTAAAGAAAGAGAATGCGCATGCTATTTGTTCTTGAAAATGAAAAGGATAGCGATAGACTCGTATACGCTGTGCATCATTTTGGAGTAGTATATTATTAAAATAGAGGAATAGTTATTAAAAAAAAAATTTAATCAATTAATTATTTAACCTCTAATGGGCCGGAGACGCGCGGGCGCGCGCGAATTATGCGCATGCGCGAGAAAATAATTCGAAAATTTTAATAAAATTTTCGACCAAAAACTATTTGTCTGCGATTTTGGCCCTTCTATGTACAGAATTTGTATGAAGAACAGGGTCAGAATCGCTTGCGCCAACATTACTCTGTGAGATGCGTATAAATTTCATTCACCTTGCAACCCCAGAATATTTTTAAACGATTTTATCTATGATATAGAAATGTCACTTTTGCCGCGATTTGTAACCGTCAAAATTTATGCGTGTTTCTCGACTAAAACATTGTAAAACCTATTAATTTACGTAATTAACGCAAGTAATGTTGTTTTGGTACATAGTTTATTGTTCTAGGAACGTGTTTCAGTCAATAAAATATACAATAGCTCAAAATCAATCGACAAAACATTCAATTCAAAATTCAAAGTGGTGCTTTTTTAGTGAAATTTCGTGAATTATCGTGAAATGGTGTGGCCACCCAGAGGTTATTGTGCGTATATTTTGATACCACCGTGTTCATAATGAAATAATCTTTAATTTCATTTAATTTTAATTCAATAATCAGACCGGTGCAAAATGCTAGTATCGATTTACCTGTTTATACACCTGTTTAAAAAAAAAAAAAAATTAAATTATTAATTAATCATACCCTGGACTAAAATTTGTTAGGCAACCCATACGCAATATATTTATTGACATATTAAATTAAATATAAAATACCTTTCATCAAATAAACATCTCGGTGATGGTCGTTTTATATCGGGATCCTATACTAAATGTAAATATAAACGCTGTCAAATTTCTGTGATTTTCTATAAGGTATCTACATATTTATATGCATGTTTGCTTGTTGACTTTTAATTATTGTAAAGTTGCCGAATTCAAGTCATGCAAAAAATTTTAAAATAACACTTGGTTTCATCTTAATTACAACAAGGAACGCCTATTAGTGTGTGTTTTTCCATCTCCTTAACCTAAATAATGTTTCCAGTATGTAGTAATTAAATAGAAATCAAGTTTTTTGTTATTTTAATTGCACGCATGCATTATTCGGCAACTTTACCTGTGTTTCAAAATAAAATACTGTTTTTGAAATCAGTTTTAAGACTCTATTCAGATTTTAGTATTACAAATCGACATATGAAATTAAAAATAATAAAATTTAAAAGCGAACATAGTAAATGTTTTTAAAGTCGCTTACCTACCAATGGTTTTTTAATATGTTACAGCATTTAAGAAAATTGTTAAAATGTGTCGTATATGGTCGATTTACCACGCGGTAGGCTGACCCAAAATATACAGAATCACCCTTCTTATCGAAACCTTGTTCGGGCTGTGACATGAAATTATCTTCCTTGTGAACGTTTTTATCCTACATATTATTATTTTTTTTTCTTTAATGTGAGCTCCACACGGGAGGCCCTGAGGAAAATAATTTCCATCAGGACCTATGTCATCTTTGGGGATGCTGTGTAATAAACATTTGTCAACTTGTTGAATCAATTTGAATTATTGCACAAACATTGAAGTAACAGTAAATTAATTGTTATTAATTTAACATCCTCTATTCTATGTAATGCATTAATCTAGAATAGCATTTGGAACATCAAGTATTAAAAGTGATGTTTAAAAAAATCATATCTGTTTGTCAAGATTTTAACTCGATAAACAATGGTCAAGGGTTCAAAATTCAATTTTGAAGACCAAATGATTTCTTACCGATGACTTGTCAGACAGCTTTTGCAGATTGACCGGCTCAAACTCAATCAAGAAAGATTCGTCTTTCTTATCATCATCGCCTCGAGGTGTGGGATTAAAAAATTGATGATAATACGCTTCATAAGCGTGGTGTACGTATACGGATTCCATTCGTATTTTTCCTCTGGAGTCAACTACTTCTTCTTTCCAGAATTGATAGACTTCAGGAACATCCCAAAAGTCTATTTCTTCTTTTTCTTGCCACTTTTCATATACCTTTAAAAATAATGAATACCTACTATAAATATGGTAATAAAATACAGAATAACTAAAAAGGGTGAGTTACTGAGGTTTCCAAGGTGGTTCTTTTGTCAGAAGTAAGATTTTTATTAATGAGCAATGGTCAAAGCAGAGCATTAGAATATGATTTAATGAAAATAAAAGCACACAAATTTTAAAATAAATTACAACCAGCACTAAAAGATCAATACATATAAACAAAAAATGTGGATAATAAAGCAACCTGAAATGATAAGATGGGTGAAATTATGCTGTTAAAACAATGGCTGGTCGAAAGGACATTTTACTGATCGATAAAAATTACAACTGAAAAGATTATTTTGTTCCATTCATCTCATCAACCAAACATTGGCTTAATATTATGATGCAAATCTACGCACATGGTCCAAAAGTGATAAAAGAAAATGTACTTTATATTTGGGTCGTAGATTAAAAAAAAATTTTGAAACTGTAAACATGCAGAGAAAAATGTTTTACTTTGTGAATCACAAAAATTTTCATACTTTTTGGCTCTTCTGAACAATTTTAGATAGGCATTTTGATAATACTTAAGCCGACGAATGTGCAAAGAATTAATACAAGTACTAGAAATTTACTTAAATTGATCAAATAAAGCACAGATATCAAAATAAAAGGTGTTAATGAAAAAGTGAAAATAAATACAGTGAAACTCTCTTAGGAAGTTTTTCAAGGGACAGGAAAAAAAATTTTTAACAGGTAAACCTTACATGTGGTATAAATTGGGTCATTCAGTCTTCAAAGGACCGAACCGAACTTCTTAAGCGTGAAAACTTCTTAAGAGGGTTTCACTGAATTATCATTAGTATTAAAAAGCTTTAAAAAATTCATAAGTTGAAGAAGCTGTAGATAGTGCAAGCTGTAGCTGGAGATAGTGCAAATGATAATATAAAGCAAATAAAATTTACACATAAAAGGGTCAAATTAAATATATTATTAATGGATGAAAAACAGGTACACATAAAAGAGGCAAATTAAATATATTATTAACGGATGTAAAACAGGTAAAAGGCACTTACCGTTTCATCAGTCCAGATGGCCTGAAGTTGGGTCCCCAACATGGCCACGGTGAAAATGGCAAAGACAAAGGCCTCAATGATCAGCACAATCAGGAGAGCCATGGTTGCCGTGGGGGAAATGTTGGAGCACTCCTTCCATTCGATCTTAACGCAGGACGCTATCTGCAAGGCGGCCAGCACCAGGGAGTGGATGGAGATCACAGCGATGTACAGCTGAAATCAGATAAAATAATTTTAAATTAACTAATAAAGTAATGTAAGTAATAACTTTAAAAAGTGTTAATTGCCAACAGATCAAAGAGTGATCAATACTGATTTGAAAGAAAATGATTGTGGAAAAAAGATTTATTTTATTTAGACCTTTCAACTCGCAGGTCTTAGACAGGACTAATGAATTTGAATATCTGTTCAAGAAAGATTTTCAATTTTTGAAAATGGATGAACCGCACCCGAAGTAAGACAAAATTGACTTCACTTCAAGTGCAAAGATAAGTCCATAACACATTTCTATTGGTTATTACCACTTCAGTGATATTATCATAAAAGACATGACCTTAGCGACCACTTTGCCACTTGCAAAATCATTCATTCAAAATCATCATCAAAAAAAAAAAAAAAAAAAAAAAAAAAAAAAAAAAAAAAAAAAAAAAAAAAAAAAAAAAAAAAAAAAAAAAAAACTTCAAAGTAAAAGCACCCATTGACAAACTACTTAAAAGTAGTTTATTGGGACTTTTCTTTTTTGTAATATCTTATTTTTATTTGATTTCCTGTAATATTTTATAACTTTTTTTTCTTCTAATAAAAAAAAAAAAAAAAAAAAAAAAATTCATACTAATAAAACTGTAAAATGGGGGCATCAGCACGGGCAAAGCACCCAGTGAGGCTCACATTAACAAATAATTAAAAACAAAAAAAATTATTCTTTTAAAAAAAGGACAAATAAACCCTAAGAATTAGAATTTGTGTTAAAAGGGGAGTGAGTCAGTTAAGTAAGTCAACTGAAGGGTAGGGGAGTACCGAACATAACCCATCCGACTACCATCAAGTGTCGGACCATTCTAACGACCATTTTAACGACCACCACGACTTGACTCTACCCATTGAGAGAGCAACCTTCAAGACTATTGCTAAAAGTGTCTTTCTTCTAGTGTAAACTTGCATGAAATAACTCAAAACTTGTAATGGGTGATTTGGTGTATTGAACCATCTAACCCCTTTTCCCTAATAAATCTTCCTTAGTAAATCGAATGCTTGGCATCTCGATCCTTCCATGCTCTAGACAGGCTTAACGGAAGACTTCAGACTTCAGACAGGCTTAACGGAAGGTCGTATTTGCGGTTCTCAAGGAAACCAGACAATGGTTGAAATTTCATAACCATAGTTCAACCAATTTAATAGATATTCACGGTTTACCGTTAATTTTATTTTATTAAAATATTTGGCCATTACGTATAAATGGTATGGCCCCTAAATAGTTTCATTATCTACTTTAAAACAGTATTAAACATTGTGACATTCTTAATAAATTCCTTTTCGAGATTCATTCACGACCTGAGACATTTATTATCAAAGTCTTTATTTAGTTCAATCCTTTACAAATAATATTTTAATTTGTTTAACTTCATGGGTATAGTAATTAATAATTTATTTATGGTATAAATATTGTTACAATTCATTCTCAAGTTACCCATCTAATGTAAAAATTTTATTATGTAATAATGTAATATTTTTACATGAAAAAACCCTAATGGAAAAACTAAAAACGACATAGAAGACAAATAAACTATAAAATAACTTTAGTCTGCCTCAGCACAGGAACCCCTAGTGAGGAGTAGAGATGGGTAAGTTCTGCATTTTTCCAGAGGCCTCCGAGACGTGCTTCCTTTTAAAAGTACTTGAGTTCTTGGAGCAGATCCCGGGAGCCACTCCAAACTCGCGAATGGCCCGAGCGCGCAAAAGAATTCGAAAGCGCAAACTGCTTCCGACTCGCAAACGGCTCGAACCAAGACGCTCGGGTTCCACCCTAACCGGACCTCGGAGCCGGAGCTCGCAAAAGAACTCGAACGCGCAACCTACTTCCGAATGGCTGGAATCGAGACGCTCGGGTTCCGCCCTAGCCGGACCTCGGAGCCGGAGCCCGCACGCAAAAGAACTCGAACGCGCCACCTACTCCCGATTCGCACATGTGGCTCGGACCGGTGAGGCTCCGGGCACCAGGCTGAGGTAGGGTTGAGGCACCGCACCCAGGACTGAGGCCGGGCTGAGGCACCGGGTTTGACGAGTGCGAACTGCCGCCGCGCTTCGCCGCCACCCGACTGCGGCTCGGCCCGCCGAGTTCCGGCTACAAGTACTGTACCGGGTTCTTTGGGAGTAGTCGATTTGAAAAGGGAGTAGGAGTAGGAGCCGCTTCACGCGAAGAACTCGAGTTTAAGAACCCACTCCAGCTGAACCTACACATCGCTAGTGAGGAGGACTAAGAAACATAATATCTGTACTTAAATTCACCATTACATTTTGTACGCACAATTATTTTATAGTCGTTAAATTAAAAAAAAAAAAATTTCTTCCTTTCTCCGTATAATAATTTAGGGTGGGTTTTTTCATTTATCGAGAATGCTAAATGCAATGCAAATTGTAAAAGTTTATGGTAAAATCATAGAAATGAGTTTTTTCATTTGACATTTACCGTTTACTTTTACCTACAATCTTACAGGCCCACAATCGTGCTGTAAATGCTAAAGTAAAAGTAATCGAAATGGCTGTCTTTGTCTAATGTCACTTTAGTGATAGATTTCGTATGCCGATTTCATGTTAATAAAGAAACTGCTCGACTTTTGACTACATTCATTGCAGATATGATATGTACTCCCAGTGACATGTAAGTAATGGTTGACAAAGTGTAATTACAAAAATTTAATGAACGAAGTACGAATGAAAAATGAGTTAATGATGAATGTAAGTAAGTTTAAGTCATGGTGTTTGAAAGAGAGAGTATGAAAACAGTGTGCGATATAGTTGTGAATGATGAATACTTGGAGCAGGTGGATGAGTTTGTGAATCTGGGTAGCATGTTTACGAGAGATGGGAAGGCTGATAGAGATATTGAAAGAAGGGTAAATGCCGGTAACTCCAGTAATGGAGGACCAAATGCCGTTGGCGCTAACAAAAAACTGTCAAAAGAAGCGAAGCTAGTAGTCCACAATGGAGTCCTGGTACCTACCCTGATGTATGGCAGTGAGGCATGGAACTGGCAGAGGAAGGATGAAAGTAAACTGAATGCTGTTGAAATGAGATCCCTGAGGCAAAACCATGTGTGGTAAAACCATGTATGATCGTGTTAGAAATGTGGATATCCGCAAAGAATGTAAGGCTGATGTAAGCATAATGAGTAATATTAAGAAAAGGACCCTCTGATGGTATGGGCACGTAGAGCGAATGAACGAAGAAAGTAGTGTAAAAAGAATATATGACGCAAATGTGAATGGTAGAAGAAGTCGGGGACGCCCGAGGAAGACATGGCACGAACAAGTGAATCAGATACTTAAGATGGGCCATGTCAAAAGTCAGAATAATAGAAGAGTATGTATGAGACGATCTGTGAATGTGAGTGAGGCGAAGAGTGTGTGCCAAGATCCGAGTTGTTTGGCGGTCCGTCCTCTCTGCCTACCCCTGCGGATAAACGGCGTGATGGTTAGTTAGTTAGTTCTGTATTTTGTTTTTCTCCTCTGCTAGGAATAATGCTGTTAAACTATCTGAGCAGTTGTTATTGACTTTGCGGTTTTATGCTGTTGGGTCATGCAAAGAGTTATTGGAGGTATTGCAAAAGTACAGTGTGTAAAATAATTATTAATATGTCAAAAGCCACAGCATCACTCAACAAAAATTTCATATCAATGTATAGAAGTGGCGCTGAAATGTTGGAAAATAATGTTAAATTTCGCAAATTGGCTAAATTTCCAAACGTCATAGGAGCCATTGATTGTACCCATATACTAGGCATGGGCAACCTTTCCTAGGTCTGGGGCCAAATTATCATTTTGTTCTCGAGTCAAGGGCCGGACCAAAATATTAAACATAGTGAAGTAAAATGAAAATAAATAAAACACGTTGCTACTTCTCATATATTTTTTTTATTTATATACTGAAAGACATAATATTAATATTATGTACTGATTACAAATTTTAATGTAAAAAATCTCTCTCTGGAACTATTAATTTCATTCTCTATTACTTCGCCGAAATAAATCAGGGCCGGACAAAATAGACCGGCGGGCCGGCGGTTGCCCACGTGTGCCATATACCAATAACATCTCCCATCACAACATAACATCTCTCCAATCACAAAATTTACACAAGACGATGCATCCATAGCCAATTGGCATAGAATGATTGAATTCACAGAATGTTCGACATTTATTGTGTGAGTTGCCATATGAAAAAAGTATAAGAACAGTTCCCAATACGAAAATGTGGGAATTAGATTAGTTACCATGCTGTCATCCCTGTTTACCTTTACTTTCACAGTTGGCGTCGTGAAAAAACTCATTTTGCTGTAAATATCAATAGTACTGCTAAAGTAACTGTAAACTGCACAGCTAAAAGTAAAGGTAAATGAAAAAACCCACCCTTAGTGTTTTGTATGTAGTGGCTTAACTAAGGCTTCTTAAGACGCCGCATCCACGCTCAAAAAGAAGAAGATGGAGAGATATGTAATTACGGATGTTAGAGGAGCGCGCTAATATTTAAAGCGATAAAATCAAAGTGAAAATTGTGAAAATGTTTAATAAAACACGACTCGTTTAAAATAGAGCAAAAATCTCATGGAAGGTATCTTAACCTTTAACTGGTGACAAGTGGTCTCACAGGCTGCGCAGCATCAGTGAAACGTCATTTCACCCCGTTCCCAGCGCTTGCTTTGTTCCAACGCCTGAGTAGCTACGATTTTAGTTGCGTCCAGGCCGTAGAGAAGGATAGTCGCATCGCGCAGTCCCAAATCGGTAAGTTACATCAATATAAAGTTCGGCAGCGGTTTCTCAGACCTTACATCACCAGTTATGTAACTTTTTATGCGTGCGTATTTTGGGTTCTGATTTGCCACCTAATCCACAAAACTCCAATGAGGGGTCAAAAATACGAAAAACCTGTGCTAGTTGACCTCCGAAGTTAAATCGCAAATCGAATTACCAATGTAATTTGTGTAAAAAACATGTGTGCTTTATTATGCCCTGACTGCCAATAAAAATAACCAAAGTTTGACCATAGCCAGCTTTGTAAAATGATACATGATTAGAGCATTATTATTTTTTTTGTTTATTGATTAGTATCTTAACTGTAGAGAAAATAAGTATTTTTGTTATAATATGTTGATATCATTTTTTTTGTTTGTGATTACTGACCTCATCTCTAGTTTTTTTTTTATTTTAGTTACTACATACTTTGTAAAGACAATTTCTTCATTAAAAATTACATTTACAGCCTTACTTAAAAAACCCAGTGAAAATTTTATTCAATTGACAAACGGTCGCGGATGTGAAAACATTACTAATTAAAAAATTGTTCATGGAAAAAAATACACTTGGTTTACACAGTCTGAGAGGGTAGTTTATCTCTGTTTTAGTAATGATGTTTGAACGAAATTTGGATTTGTATTTTGAAGTTGTATATATTTATTATTTTTGAAGGTGTCGTAAAAACAAATACCATTTATGAAAACTAGATAAAATTACCTTTTAGATTTGTGTAATTGAAATACGCTTTAGTTTTAAAAAACTGCCATATATTAAGATTCAAACGCGAAAAAAAATGGAATTTTTATTTTACCAAAACATATTTGATGAAAGTGTACAGAAATTTATAAAAAAAACAAAATTTAAAAAATACTGACCTTTTATACAGGGTGTTAACCCCTCCGCAACGTAAGCAGATATATGCGTTAAAAATACGACAGCAGTCAAGTACAATAAGCGTGTTTACACGTCAGCGCGTGTGTCTCCATAGAAACCGTTATAACTCCGTTATTGTTTTAGTTACATCCGTAAAATAAAAAGTGAAAGGTCGATAGTGAATCATGCTGCACATCTCTATTCAAGTTGTCCATAGAAATACATAAAAAGAACATTCTGTCAGACGCGCAGTCTGACACATAATTTATCCCGCCAAATTTCCGACGGGCGCCCGACATCGTTTTTTTTTTTTTTTTTTTACATTAACTCCACACAGGAGGCCCTGAGGAAAATAATTTCCCTCAGGGCCTATGTCATCTGGGATGCTGTGTGGAGGGTCTTTTTGAGGAGAGGAAGGAATGAACATTGGTCTTGAAGAGACCCATGTTGTAGGAAGGAGGAAACACAGAGGCCGGCAAATCATTCCACAGCCGAGCTGTTGAACATAAGAACGAGTCGAAGAAACGACCCGTTCTCATGTGACTAATGTCAACTGTGTACAAATGTTGGGCACGCGTTTGGCGTGTTTCCCGACTATGCACCGGTGCCGAAGGGATCAATGATGCTAGTTCCTCGGAGCATCTTCCATTGTAATACCGGTAGAACAAGGATAGCATTCCCACCCGACGCCTGTGCTCTAAAGATTGCAATCCGTCTGTTAAGATGGGAGAATCTATCAAACGGACCGCCCGTTTCTGCACAGAGTCGAGGGTATTTTTCAGGTATTTTGGAGCTCCAGACCAGAGGTGGCTGCCAAATTCAACCGTGGGGCGCACTTGCGATTTGTACAGGGTTAGCAGTTGTGTACTTTTAAAGTATCTGCGGGCCCTGTACAGTACGCCCAGTTTTTGGGAGGCTAACTTTACTCTGGCTTCGATGGAGCCCCCATACCTGAGCTGGTCACTTAGGGTTACACCAAGCAAATCAATGGAGGGCCTGTTCGGAAGATTGCTTCCGTTGAAAGAGACTAGATTTTCATTGCGATCCCTTTTAGACGTAATCAGACAAGATTGGGTCTTTGAAACATTAAATTCAACGAGATTATTTTTACCCCAAGAGAAAACACTCTCGAGGTAACCGTCCATTCTTTGCTTCAAAGACTTACGAGCTGTTGGAGTTTGTGAGCCCTTTGGGGGCTTGTCAAACAAAAAGCTATCATGAACTGTACTGTCATCCGCGTAGCAGTGAATTGGTGCACATGACAAAAGGTCGTTGATGTGCAACAAAAACAGAGTTGGAGACAGAATCGATCCCTGCGGGACGCCAGCATTTATCGAGTGAGAGGAAGAGGTGAAACCATCGACTACCGTCTGAATCGACCTCTCCCTCAAGAAGTCGGCAATCCACGTACACAAGGATGCGGGAAGTCCGTAAGAATGCAGTTTGTTGACAAGTCCTCGGTGCCAAACCCGGTCAAAGGCCTTGGATATGTCCAGTGCAACCGTTTGGGTCTCACCGAAACGTTCCAGGCATCGCCCCCAAACATGCGTCACATACGCGAGAAGATCACCGCACGAGCGGTTCCGCCGGAATCCGTATTGACGGTCGTTAATAATTTTGTTCTTCTCGAGGTATGTGAGCAGTTTGTCGTTGATCACACGTTCCATCACCTTAGACAGAACTGATGTGATCGCTATGGGGCGGTAGTTGGCCGGGTTGGAGCGGTCACCCTTCTTTGGAATAGGATGGATAACCGCTTTTTTCCAACCAGAGGGCACAGAGCCAGTCTTCAGGGACAGTTTAAAAAGCTTTGTCAAAATTGGAGCTATTTCTGCAGCGCACCTTTGCAGTACCAGGGCAGGTATTCCGTCAGGCCCACTAGCTTTATTAACATCAAGCCCTTGTAAAACATGGAGTACTTCCCGATGCCGGATCCTCAGCTTTTTCATACGAAAACCGCAGTGAGGAACCGACGTCGGGACAGCACCTTGGTCATCGAGGGTTGAGTTATCCGCAAACATTTTACCTAGTAAGTTAGCCTTTTCGGTGGCGGTGTTTGCTAGTGAGCCGTCAGGTCTGGTAAGAGGTGGCAGACTGGATTTGCAGAAATTGCGACCTATTGAGCCCGCAAGCGACCAGAATTGCCTGCTGCCATGCGGGCATGCAGTCAGCTTTCTGCTGATCTGCTGGTCGTGCTCGAATTTTGACCTATTTATGATTCTCTTGGTTTCCTTTGCCATTTTGTTGTAAGCTGTTCTGTCTTCGGATGTTCTAGATGTGTTGTAGGCTCGGTAAGCCGCGTTTTTTCGTCGCACTGCTTCAGCGCATTGTCGACTGAACCACGGCTTTGAGCCTACACCAGTTTCCTTAACAGTAGATTGGATGAAGCCATCCATCGCGGATGTGATGACCTCACCAATTTCCTGGGCACATCTTGAGGGATCCGAAGTCCGAAAACAGACAGCTGACCATGGGAAAGCATTAAAATGTGCCCGCAGACCGAACCAATCTGCTGACCTATAGTGCCACACTTTTCTCTTCAGCCTCTCGTTTGGTGGTCTGAAGTATACAGGGATTGATGTCGTCACCAGGCAGTGGTCGGACGATCCTAAAGGCGCTGTGACTTCAATACTGTAACCGTGTGGCACAGTAGTTAAAAAAAGGTCTAACAGATTGGAACGGTGAGTCTGGACATCAGGAACCCTTGTAGGCTCCTGAACCATTTGCTCCAATCCGTAGCAAAGGGCAAAGGATTCCGCTTGGCGTCCAGCCGAGTCTGTTGATCCTGAGAACTTCAACCAAGGTTCGTTATGAACATTGAAGTCCCCCAGGACCACAAACTCTGCCATAGGGTAGCGGGGCAAGAGGTCATCAATAGTGACGCTTAAATGTTTGAAGAGCTCGGACGTGTCTGATTCGCTAAGGTTCGGTGAGCGGTATAAACACGCGTAGAATCTTACCGTACTGGCAAGATTGACGCGTACCCACATTACGTCGAATCTGGAGTTTTCCAGATTCAACAGTCGCACACAGTTGACGTCAGCTCGACTATAGAGACAGACACCTCCTTTAGGTCTGAACTTGCTTGCGAGGGTGAAGCCCGGGCAGTCCAGATAGGAGGCGTCTACAGGCTCGGCTATCTGCGTTTCAGACAGGAATAATAGGTTGGGGCGTTGAGAAAAAAGGTGGTGGTGGACGGAGTTTAAATTGGTATGCAGGCCGCGAATGTTGGTGTAATTCACCAACATTTTTGGCCTGCGCCGGGGTCGCCTACTACTCGCCGCTGTAATGATGTTAATTTTTGTTGTTAATCGTTAATTTCTATTAAATATTTTTATATGAAATGATAAAAAAGTGAGGTGACAAAAGTGTTTTTTACACATTTATACAATAGAATAAGTATTGTTGTTTACATAATCTGTGATTTTAGTACCGTTTTCACATAAAAACATCACGTGAGTCATTTTCACATTTTTTTAATGTTTGCATTCTAAATTTTAATATTTACAAATGCTAATATTTATTTGTAATATAATAATTCGAAAGCTTATTTTGTAACCTGTCTAAAACAGTTTTTACTATTCGGCTACGTTCAGAAATGTTTCATTTATAGAGCTTTAATTGTGAAGCGGTTATAACTAAAAGTTTTCGTAAAATGTCATTTCGTTTAAGACACCAAAAGCTAATATTCTCGAAAATTCGGAGGGGTTAAGGGACGTACTTGACTTACTTTAACCAGTGATTCCTGACATTATTTGGAGTAAAAAATGTTAATGAAATTTTGGTCTCCGGTGACTTTTTTTTTTTCCAAAAATTTTTTCTTCAAAATCAAACAAAAAAAAATTTCTTCCGCATGTCGTCACTGGTCATATAGCCAGGTGTCCGACGAACCCCTTAGCCCGCCTCCAACTGTTCAACAACTACCATTTTTTTATGTTTTTGTAGAAAAAAAAAAAAAAAAAAAAAACATCAAAAATGTCACCGGAGACCAAAATTTCATTTACATTTTTTACTCCAAATAATGTCAGGAATCACTGGTTAAAGTAAGTCAAGAACGTACCTTAACACCCTGATTTTTTTATTTTCTTTATTCATCATATAAATTTTTTTTTTTTGCATTTTAAATTTTTTTTTATAATGAATTTGGAACGAAACTGTCACCTCACTTTTTCCTCGTGCATACAATAAAATAGTAATATAAAATTACAAAGTTTTTTTTATTGCCAAAAAACTAACCTAAAAAATGATACTGACTTTTATAACATATTTCTTGCATCTTTAAAGACGTTAATTATTTTGATACGTTTAGGAAAACATGTATTAGATATTAATATTTAAAAAAAACACCACTTTTATGAAATTCTCATAAAATAAAAACGTTTAAGGGGTAATTTACCAAAACCGAAATAATATTTCGGGGTGGGGAAGTATGAAGTATGCTCGAACGGGGAACCGCTGCGCGCTACCGACGAAGTCAGAGCAGCGAAGAATCTAGACTAGATGGTACACTTGAGTAAGATTTGAACATGAAACGTTAAATATTGGGCATCTTTCAAATTATGTTCATTAAATTGAATGCGCATGTTTTAGGTAAATTTAGATAGAAACATTACCTATTGCAGGAGGAGCTCATGATTTTATGACTCTTTATCAGATTTTGATCAAACTTGTTTGATAAATTATTCGATACAACCAACTACACTGCTGGACGGTAGGAATTAGTTCTTCATTGACAGATGTCAAAACAATACGGTATTCAATTTCGCATTATTTTCGTAATATGTGATCATAATTATATCTGAATATATTGGAAAGATAAATAAAATATCGGTCATTTTCAATATTTATTATTTTTGTTTACAAAAAGTTATATATATAAAAATTATATATTTATATAAAAATTATATTTTAATAGTGTCCCGCACTCGTGGCTAATCAAAATATATAAAGTTAAACCAATTATAATTAGATTTTTGAAAAATATTTTGTCCTTTTGGAATACAGATTTACTAGAAAAATTTAAAAGGTAAGAAAACAGTAGTATCGGGCATTTCAATAAAAAGAGGGATTTTTCAAGGAGACTCATTGAGTCCTCTTTGATTTTGCTTAGCATTGAATCCTCTGTCTAAAATGTTAATTAAAAGCAAGTTTGGAATAAAAAATAACGGTAATACAAGAGAGAGTAGTATAGTTTCACATCTATTATATATGGATGATATAAAATTATTTTTAAATTCTGAATCAAATTTAGAGAAAATGATTAAGGTAGTTAAAATTTTTCAGATGATATTAAAATGACTTTTGGTTTAGATAAATGTAAAACGATCCATATAGAGAAAGGCAAAATTGTAGATGGAGACGAGGGTATATTTAGAAATTTCAAAATTAAAAGTATGAAAGGGGGTGAGGTTTATAAATATTTAGGATACCCGCAATCGAATAGATTAGATCACACTAGTATTAAAAATGATATTAGGATTAAATTTCAAACTAGGATCAGAAAATTTTTAAAATGCAATCTATCTGCTAAAAATTTTGTAAAAGCAATAAATACTTGGGCAATACCTCTACTAACGTACTCATTTAGCATAATTAAATGGTCCAATACAGATTTAGATAGTTTAGAACGATTAATTAGAACAACGTTAACAAATTTTAATTGCCATCATCCAAATTCAGCTATAGAACGAATTAATTTACCTAGAAATTTAGGAGGTAGAGGTGTAATCAAAATAACATCTTTGAAACACAATCAGGTAGAAATGCTTAGAAATTTTTTCCATAGGAAAGCCAATAGCTCAGAAATGCACAAATTAATTTGCAAGGCAGATATAAACATTACACCTTTAAATTTATATGACGAGAATGCCAAAATTCTTATAAATACTAACCAGGAATTATTAGATTCCTGGTCAAATAAAATTATTCATGCAAAACACTTCAATTATCTCAACCAAACGTAGGTTGACAAACTTTCATCAAACAAATGGTTGAGTATTGGAGAGTTGAGCGCAGAAATAGAAGGATTTATGCTTGCCATTCAAGATAGAGTCATTAATACAAAAATTATAGGAAGCATATAATCAAAGATATAAATCAAATTGATGATTTATGTAGAAAATGTTTGTTTTTTCCGGAAACTATAGAACATATTATTTTTTTTATTTTTTTTATTAGTAATAGAAGGTACATAAATTACAAATAAATTTTATACAGTATTTTATTACATAGTAGATATATTTGATGTACCCCTATATACCTATTATATCGGGATGTTCTATATTAGCGCCGTCCGAGTATACATTTAGGCACAATCAGGTTTTAAAAATAATCAACCAAAGTTTGGTAATTAAACATAACTTGATTGACTGCCGTAATACTTGACCGTACGATTGACTACTATATTATGAATATGAACCAAATTCATTTTAGAAAATGAATTTTATAAAATATATTATGATAAAACTATACTAACAGACAGAACAATTAGTCATAATAGACCTGATATAGTTTTACAAGACAAAATTAAAAAAATAACTTATATCATTGATGTAGCTATTCCAAATTCCTGTAATATTAAAATAAACAGTTTCTGAAAAATTAGAAAATACATAGATTTAGGAAATGAGATTAAAAGAATTTGGCACTCTCAGACTATAAAAATATTACCATTTGTTATTTCGGCTACTGGCATTATACCTAGGTCTCTGATTCAAAATTTAGGCATATTAGATTTGTCAAAGAATTTATATATAAAAATGCAAAATCGGTCATTTTAAATACATGTAGGATTACAAAAGATTTTTTTAATATTTATATTGAGGGATCAGTAGGATTTATAGGTTCAATTAGGAATTCCACAGAGCCGAACCCTCTGATATGAAAATATCTGGAGTCGGTGAATTATTTTGCCATTTGGTCTCTGGTAGGTTGACATGTTGTTCTTGTATTCTTTTGTATTTATAATACTTATATAGTGCAATTTCATAGCGTGGATTGACTAGATGATCATTTGGGGAAGTGTGTGAAAGGGTTTAGTTTTTCCTTTGGGGAAAATTTAACCCGGACATTTAAATCTGGTGCGTTTAAATAACAAATAATTATGTTTTGTAAAAAACATAAGATCAACCTTTTTTATATAAACGTTATCATTTATTATCATATCAGTTAGGAATACTAAAAATAATTTTTATGTATAAAACAAAGTCGGATTAGTTACACTATTTATAACTCGAGAACGGCTGGACCGATTTTTATGACCTTTGATTTGTTGGATTTGTCTTCGCCCCGAATAGCAGTATAACTATTAAAACATCGGAAAAAATCAGAAAAAAAAGTAATGAAGAAAATTTTTTTTTTCGTACATATTATATGGAACGAATTTTCATCTTTTGAAAGAGCTGCGGCAATGTTGTGATAAATATAATATTAAACAGTAAGTGAATTCCAAAAATTCAAAAAACTTCCCACTCTTCTACTTCTTACATACTAAATGTCAATAGTAAAACCTCAGTGGAAACGTTATATCTTATGCGGACGATACGATTATCATAATTAAGGGTAATGACTGGAAAATTGTAAATGAAAATGCAAATAATGGCATCCAAATCCTAAAAAATTGGTATGATACAAACCTGCTTACAATGAATGTAAAAAAAAAAACAGTTTATATTCCTTTCTCAATAAATAAATTCAAAGCTTACCCCAGAATTCATCACAATACCCTAGTACTAACGTCACGTATTAGTAATGAAACGAACTCTTCACAAACACCTCATTGAAAAATAAGAGAATATCACTCCTTAGTAAATAATATATTTTTCCTTTTCTAAATGTTGATCTGTATTTTTGAAGTTAAACTTCTTTACTAAGGGGTCTGAAATTTTGGAGTGGCACGAAAATTCTGATTTCCAATGCATATATTAAATAAGAGTTACATCACAATATTTGCCCTTGAGATTATAGCCTACGAAACTACAAAAATATTCATATTATATTCCATAGTTCTCATTAAAAACTTGCGGCAGGAATGTGAACTAACATTTTTTAATATGAAATAGCACAATTTGTTGGTTATTCACATTTGGTAGTTTTATTTATTGCTACAAGGTTTGTTAGATTCGTACTGGGAGATATATATGGTGAGGATCGTTTCGTGTTATTATGAAACTTTTTCCCTACTATTCTCAATTATTATCTTTTGTTCACTAAAAAATACTAATAATATGTCTGCAAAGTGAACAATGCTATATATATATCTTTATCTTTACCTAATTTATGTAAAAGCACAGTAGGACGTAAATAAATAAAACTAGGAATACGAAAATACGGGTAAAGGGGCACTCTAAACCATTCTATGCCGCTGGTTGCAAACAGGCGGCCGCGAAATGGAAGTTCTAGTAAAAAAGTCAACTTGGTTCTGAAATAAAACACAATAACATAACGACTAACCTTTAGTGTGACCCCTTTTCTTATGTGCCTACAAATTTACGTATTTATTTTTTGTAAAATTTGACGTGCTTTCACTCTGAAATCATCTCGCATACTGACTGGAAATAACTCGTGTCTTGGTTTATATAATGGCGTGAGACAAAATAACAATATCGTGATATTGAAAAACTGTTTTTATTTATTTAAGCATTGTTTTAATGCTTTTTAGAATAATTTTATTATTCAGTCGTTTAGACAACATTGATGTGGTGATAATGTATATTTTTTATAATTCTCCTGTATTTAGAATTAAAAGATATAATCGAACTTTAAGCTATTTTTAGAGGTTTTGTAAACATTTTTTCACACAATTGTTTTAAACATTTTAACACGTTTTTTTAACGCACCATTTAGAAGAATAGTTTATTTTTTCAAAACAATATTTTTTTCTAATAAACAATATAGAAATGTTCTTAAAACTGCATCAAAAATCCCTAAATATGCTGCGCTTGCGGTAATATACCCTTAACCGGTCACATGCCGTGACATTTAGCGGAAATTCGCGGAACTTCCCAAAAAAACACTAAAAAACCACCACTTTGAATTTTGAATTGAATGTTTTGTTGATAAATTTTGAGCTATTGTATATTTTATTAACTGAAACACGTTCACATCACAATAAACTATCTACGAAAACCACATTACTTGCATTTATTACGTAAATTAATAGGTTTTATGATCGTTTTATTCGCGATACACCCATTAATTGCGACCGTTAAATTCGCGGCAAATTCTGACAGCCGATTGTCATAGAAGATATCGTTTTAAAAATATTCCAGGGTGACTAGGTGAATGAAACTTGTAGCGTCTCCGAGAGTAATGACAGCGCAAGCGATTCTGACACTGTTCTCCATACAAATTGTGTACATAGAAGGGCCAAAATCGTCGACCAAAAGTTTTTTGTCGGAAGTATTATTCAAATATTTGAATTATTTTCTCGCGCATGCGCATATGACGCGCGCGCCGGCGCGTCTCCGGCCTCCCAGCGGTTAAATGTAAATTTGATTTTTCATGTTTTATATAAAATACTTTTTGACATTGCAATTTTCAAAGTATGATTATTTTTATTATAACTTGACTAAAACTTATTAAAAACCACAAAAACTCGGTAAATATATCAATTATACGAATATAATGGTGAAATAGTCATATTATTAGAAATTACGATCACATTTGAGTAAGTAATAATATTACACACACATCCGAGGAGTGATTTTTTTTTCGCGCTTTCAGCCCGAACGACGAATGCGCAGGCGCCCGCGCCGCCACCTGGCGGTTATGAAGGAAAACACACAATTTAGTACTTACACTATGAAAAATTACATTGTTGCCAAACCTATAAAATAAATTTTAAGAACAAACCTTATTAGTAATGTTATCGTGTTTTATTGTATTTTTGTTTTATTCATGTTGCTGCTGCAACGCGGGTTATCGGGCGTGCTGTGGTTTTTTTTTAGTAAGGCTGTTAGAGTTTATTGATTAGTTTTATTTTATCGTTTTATATGTTATTAAACTGTTTTTAAAGACTGCTGTAAGTTACTTTACCTAATTTCTATGCTGTAGACCGGATAAGGCAGCAGCCTCTCAGGCCGTTCGTCACCAGTTACGTTACACAAAAACCATATCACCAGTCAAAGGTTAAGTAACATTGTGAATTTTTTCACAACTATAACTTATAAAATAACTGAAACAAAATAATTTTCGGAGCATACTTTGCGATTTTTTTCTATCGAGGGAATTTTATATAATTTGCTTTTCGGCGTGGAACGCGTCTAGATATTATCTTCAAAAATAACATATATTTTTTTAAGAGCTTAAAAACTTGAAATGTTTATTAAGGGAAATATGTAAGAAATCGGTACAAATTCGGATAGCGCCAGCTTAACCCATTCAGACCCCTTGTGCATAATTATTTGCACACTAATTTCAAAGCATAATATAAGGTGTAATTTTATGTTTTTTTTTAATGTTTCCCCTTTTTTTATTAGACTAGCATCATTATTATTGCCTAAAAATATGACTAGTGGAGACATTTACCCGTAAAAGTTATAAATATTGGTTCTTTCAAATAGTGCAACTGAACCATTTGACAGGAGTGCTGGTAAGTACATTTTGTTTTCATTGTTTTAACTAAAATTTCATAAATATTTAACAAAAGGAGTCCGCAGGTGCAACTTTAAAATGTTAATAATAATAATGAACGAATTGAAGAAGTAAATAGTGAAATACATAAGCGTATGGACATTTTTGAATTTTGATGTGCAGAATTGTGCAAAATCAGTCTCTGTGGCACCTTTCCACGATGTATACAAAATGTTGTACATCTTTGTTTATGATTTGGAAAACTTTTTTTTCTGGTTAATTTTGGGAAAAATGTATAATCCTATGAATAAAGAAGACTTGGAGGTCATTTTGAGATTGTTGGAGAATGGTTCTGATGCAGACCTGAGTGATGATGATAACTTTGACGTAAAAACTGTACATTTGGAGGACAATTCTTTGGAACGTGAACTTTCGACTTCTACAAAACAAGTTAGAATAGGTGCAGATAAAATTTCTCCAGATACTATCGTCAACAAAGAGGTATACTAATATAGAAAAAACTACTTTTGTAGTTGTGTAACTCTAAATGACCAGCTCAGATATGGGAGCTGCATCGAAGCCAGAGTAAAGTTAGCCTCTCAAAAACTGAGTGTACTGTACAACAGGGCACGCAGATACTTTAGTAGTACACAACTGCTAACCCTTTACAAATCACAAGTGCGCCCCACAGTTAAATTTAGCAGCCACCTCTGGTCTGGGGCTCTAAAATACCTAAAAAAATACCCTCGTCGTCCTTTTCATAGATTCTCCCATCTTAACAGACGGATTGCAATCTTTAGAGCACAGGCGTCGGGTGGAAATGCTATCCTTGTTCTAGCGGTATTACAATGGAAGATGCTCCAAGGAACTAGCGTCATTGACCCCTAAGGCACCGGTGCATAGTAGGGAAACACACAAAATCCGTGCCCAATATATGTACATGGTTGACATTTGTCACATGAGAACGGTTCGCTTCTTCGACACGTTCTTGTATTCAACAGCTCAGCTGTGGAACGATTTGCCTGCCTCCGTGTTTCCTCCTTCCTTAGAATTCAGAAATTATTTTCCTCAGGGCCTCCTGTGTGGAGTTAATGTAAAAAAAATAATAAAAAAACAATAATAAACTTACAATGAAAATTTTGTATTAAAATATATATTAAAAACATATTAACCCGTCAAAGGCCAGCAAATTCCAGGAAAAATAGGGAAATTTCGTAACAAAACTCGATTTTGAATTTTGAATTGAATGTTTTGTTGATTAATTTTGAGCTATTGTATATTTTATTGACTGAAACACGTTCACAACACAATAAACTATCTACCAAAACAACATTACTTGCATTTATTACGTAAATTAATAGGTTTTACGATGTTTTAGTCGCGGAACACGCATTAGTTGCGACGGTTAAATTTGCGGCAAATTCTGACAGGTCAATGTCATAGACGAAATCGTTTTAAAAATATTCTGGGGTTGCAAGGTGAATGAAACTTTTAGGCGTCTCATAGAGTAATGTTGGCGCAAGCGATTTTGACACTGTTCTTCATACAAATTCTGTACATAGAAGGGCCAAAATCGCAGACCAAAAGTTTTTTGTCGAAAATATTATTCAAATATTTGAATTATTTTCTCGCACATGCACATACGACGTGCGCGCCGGCGCGTCTCTGGCCTGTCACCGGTTAACAACCTACTCAACAACATTCCTTTTCTCAGTTTTCTGCGTACATTGAGACGTATTGGGCATAATTATGCACATTTTCAATTTCCTAATAAACAATACAAAAAAAATATTAAAAAATATTTTTGTTTTGTTAAAACCCCAATGAAGCCTAATCCACTCTTAAATTATTTTTTTCTCGATCAACAATAATTCAGGTCTGAACGGGTTAACTCAAATTTATAAATGTTAACTTCAATACAGGCTTCATAGTCCTAGTGAGGTTAATTTTTTTATGTAAAAAATAATTAATAACATAATATGTACGTTGAGAAATTATAAATAAATATATTATTGAATAAACTTACATTTCATTGATGTAACCTCTTTCATTTCATTTTTAATTAGTAGGATTGACACTTTATATTCATGCTCACTCTACATACATTATTCTTTACACAATATTATTTGATCTTCCTCCTTTTTTAATTATTACAAACTCTCATAATTTTGTCAAAACCTGCGAAAAATGACTCATAACTCTCATGAATGTACATATCAAAAATACAAACATAATATAAAGGCTACTCACTGTGAACAGTACAAAGAACTTTTGGTTGTTCTCCCCAACGCAATTGTTGACCCATGGACAGTGGTGGTCCATCTTGCGTATGCACCGCTGGCAGACGGAGCAGTGATGCGCTCGGTCGGGCTTGATGCAACAGCACTTGGGGCACTTGAACACCACCTGTCCTTCCTTGAAACGGATGAATTTCATCATCTCTTGGGTGGCTGTGCCTTTCGGAACGGAACCCTGAAAACACACGGTGAAAACATTTTAGATAATTAGCTAAATAATATGATAATTAGAATAGCAACATGAATAAAAAGCATAACATCATGACCAAGCGTGGCTGGCCCTAAAGTTGACTGGTGCGCCGAACCGCCAAAAAAATTGAACATTTTACATCTCAACGGATTCTTACTTTATATTTTTTAATTTAAATTATACGCGATGTTAAAAATAAAAATTAATTACATATTTAAAAGTATGAATTTTGCAAGAGATAATAATTATTGCAGCCAGCTGGCGTTCTTTCCCAAGCGCTGAGAACCAAGGACCTAGGTAAATACCATTCCGCGCGTTTCAGTCAAGCGCCCCGTTTGGGAATTGTCATTTTGTATGGTGCCCAAAGTAAACATGTTCAGATCGTCAAAAACACAAAATGTTACAAAATATGCCTCTGGTCGTGCGCCGTCCGGCGAGTACAAGATACGAAGCGCATCGAAAAGGGCTTCAGCAAAATAACTATTATTCTTGCAGGTTTGAACAGGATAGTAATACTTAGCTTGCAAAATTCAACCATAAATCGTTTTTGTGATGCTTGGGATTTAGAGAACCTATTTGACAATGATATTAGTTTTTAAGTTAAAGGTGACCTTTTATGTGTGTGCGCTACACCGGATACTGGGAAGAAGCTTATTGAAAACATTAGGTGAATGATGTCTTCGCTCGGTATAAGGACGAAAGAAGTTTATTTATTTTTCTCCATAAATAGGATATCTACCAACCCTCAATTAAATTATATATTACGTGTTTGATTTATTATTCAGTGAACCACCAATTTTATTTTGCACGAGCCGCGCTTCTTATGCACTTGTACGCTTGACCGCTGGTCACAATTTGATCAAAAGCTAAAACTAGCCGAGCATCTATAGCGATTTTTTCCAAGTCACTATGAAATCCGTGCAAGTGGCCTATTTATCATTAGAATAGAACTTATGAACTAAAACATGATCTGAGTCACACGACAATCCAAAACAGCAACGTTCTCAGAGAACAATATTTTGTAGGGGAAATACTGTTAAACACAGTAGTGTTGGCCAGTATGAATGAAAAAGCAATGTTGCTAGATCTACCACAGTGAGTTAAAGACATTCTTTATTAGCAATAATTCGAAAAAATGTAGTCTGTATTCAATGTATAACAAAAACACTGTTTTACGGTTGGAAAGTGAAAGAGTAATTAACATATTGGGTCAATATTCTTAGAATGAATAAGATAAAATAAGCATATTTATTTTATCATAAGAAGCAATTACTTTGTGGTTAGACGTTATATTATAAAAAATAAAACAAACACTTTCAGCCTTACTAAAAAACCCAGTGAAAATTTTATTCAATTGACAAACGGCCGCGGATGTGAAAACATTACTAATTAAAAATTTGTTCTTTGAAAGAAATACACATGGTTTCCACGGCCTGAGAGGGTAGTTTTGTCTCTGTTTTAACCGTTGATGTCCGAACGATATTTGTAATTTTTCCATAGTATTTTGAATGTTCTATATATTTCTTATTTTTTAAGGTGTCCTAAAAACAAATACCATTTATGAAAACTAGATAAAATTACCTTTTAGATTTGTGTATTTGAAATACACTTTAGCTTTCAAAAACTGCCATATTTTAAGATTCAAACACGGAAAAAAATGGAAAAAAATTTCCTCCCACAACATTTTTGACCAAAATGTAGAGAAATTTAAATAAAATCAAAATTTAAAAAACACAGTCCTTTTATGTAATAAATTTGGAAGGAAACTATCACCTCACTTTTTCATCGTGTATACAATAAAAAAATAATAAAAAATTTCAAAGTTTTTTTTTATTGCCAAAAAAATAACTTAGAAATAATACCGAAATTTAAAACAGATTTCTTGCATCTCTAAAGATGTTAATTTTTTTGATACGTTTACGAACACATGTATTAGATTTTAATATTATAAAAAATTATCACTTTTAAGAAATTCTCTTAAAATAAAGATCTTAAAATAAAGATCTTAAAATGAAAATTATATCTTTTAAGTAACCTATAAAAAACAATATTCTGACAGTTCAACTTTCAAAGTACGGCGTTTGTACAATAACTTGATTAAACTGATGTAAACTACACAAATAACATGGTAAATATATCAATTATGTGAACAGAAGAGTAAATTCGCCACTACAATAGAAATTATTAACCGGTCAAAGGCCATGACATTTAGCGGAAATTCGCGGAACTTCGCAAAAAAACACTAAAAAACCACCACTTTGAATTTTGAATTGAATGTTTTGTTGATAAATTTTGAGCTATTGTATATTTTATTAACTGAAACACGTTCACATCACAATAAACTATCTACGAAAACCACATTACTTGCATTTATTACGTAAATTAATAGGTTTTATGATCGTTTTATTCGCGATACACCCATTAATTGCGACCGTTAAATTCGCGGCAAATTCTGACAGCCGATTGTCATAGAAGAAATCGTTTTAAAAATATTCCAGGGTGACAAGGTGAATGAAACTTGTAGCTTCTCCGAGAGTAATGACAGCGCAAGCGATTCTGACACTGTTCTTCATACAAATTGTGTACATAGAAGGGCCAAAATCGTAGACCAAAAGTTTTTTGTCGGAAGTATTATTCAAATATTTGAATTATTTTCTCGCGCATGCGCATATGACGCGCGCGCCGGCGCGTCTCCGGCCTCCCAGCGGTTAAGTAAAATCACAAAATTTTCGATATCCCGCCATAAAACACACCGAGCTGTTTTGTCATCGCGGGCTGTCGCGGGCCGAAGAACTAATGCATAGGCGCGCCAATAATGCCCCTTGCGGAGAAAAATTAAAACAACATTGTTTCCTAGTAAATTAAAACCATATACAACGTTATCACATCTTCAATGCGTTTTAACAGCGTGACCACGTAAGAAACGTTATTGGTAATAAAACGTGTTTTAATGTATACAAGGTTTATTTATGTTATTGCAATAATACAGTTAATCGGTTGCGCTGTGGTTCTTTTTTTAGTAAGGCTGTTTGTATTTAACCACGAATTTATTATTTTATATATCGAACGGTTTCGCTTCGACCAAGTTACAGTTATTATTATATCCTGAGGAAGCTTGGTCGAAGCGAAACCGGTCAATATATAAAATAATAAATTCGTGGTTAAATACAAAGTGTTTGTTTTATTTTTTATAATATTTATTTTATTTTTTATTATATTTATTTTATTTTATAACTAAATGCAGCTAAAGGCATACCGCTTAATTCGTCTGTAATCTCTCCCTCTTTCTCATAGATGAGACATGTATATGATGATGGCTTTCAACCTTCAGCAATTTATGAAGAGAAACTAATTACAAGTGTGCAGTTCACATGCGGTAAAAGTGAAACCTTCAGAAAACTAAAGTAGACAAGAGTGGGGAGGCTACGAAGCACCGCACAAAGAGGAGACTGATTATTCTATCTCATTCTCTCGCAGGCTCAATCCTATAGAGATGTATGTGGTTGTATCTTTTAGTGTCGCTTTTTCGTTTCATCGAGTTTCAAATCACAATCGTGCTAAAGAAGTTTTCATATCTTTGATATACAGGGTGTCCGGGGGTAAAGTGCATTAACTTCGGGAAGTGATTCTACATGATGGTAGGAGTAAAAAAGATTAACAACTTTTTCCGAAATTCCAACTTTTTTTTCCCATACAAAAAGACGTACCTACTAAAAATCCTTAGTGTGAGGTACGATCGTACTTGCTGAGAGCCTGCCGGGCGCCCGACTCGATTGTGATTGGCCCGTATCGTAACCGCGGAAAATAATAAATCTGGCCGCACACGCCGGACTAATTTTACCTTTGTACCTCAAAACTACCCCTAAAAGTTGAAATTTCTAAAAAAGGTATTTATCTTTTTTACTTGTACTATCATGTAGAATCACCTCCCAAAGTTAATGCACTTTACCCCCGGACACCCTGTATATATTATATACAGAAAAACTATGTATCGATTTTGAAGGGTGCTATTGAAAATTGCGAGAAAACAATTGATGCCGGAATAATATCTACATTCATACTTAAATGTTTTAATCTTTTTCAAAAAGACACTTATTTTACACATAAATAAGTGTTTAAATAAAAATGTCGCGATTCTAAACTCTTGGCTACATCAATGCGATTTTCAGTGGGATTTTTTGGCCACTATGACAATTATTTTGAATATTTCTTGAAGAGTAGGCACTTTTTTCATCATTGTCATTTTTAAAAAGGTAACCGCAAATGCTTAATATTTGTATGTCTAAAGACAACTAAAGTCAGAAGCAGCCACCAGCAACCATCGATCGAGTAAAATAGTACAAAAACTGAGTGCTTTAAAAGATAAGTGTGCTAAAACGATGAATAGATGAACGGTCGATGAAATCTGTTTTTGCAAGCTTTGTATGAAATTAATTCGGGACTGGAATAAATAAATGATACATATGGGAAAACGTTCGATATAGATTTCACTGTTTATTGGCAGTCATTGTATAAAGAACTTACGGGATCAGTGAACATGGTTCGGATGTGTGAAGCGAAAGCCAGCACAGCAAACGTCTGGAAAATGGCCATGTTAATGTAGCTGTAGACAGGGTAATTGACGGAGGCGGGGAGAAGTATGTGGCACATAACCACAAACTCTGCGAAAAACATCAGAATCCAAGTCATACCAGCACATATCATCCCGCAAATATCCTGTAAACAAAAAATATTTTATATTACCTATGTGGTAAAAAATTACAAAGCATATATTACTTTTAAGCTTATTTGGGTAATTTTTCACAAAAAACGGTGTTATGCAATATCACCAACTTACTTGTATTACCTCTGATGTTTAGATAATAAAAAAATTTAAGATAAATATAATATATAAAAAAAACATACTTCAATAATATTAGCCCAATATTAAATAGCATATTGAAGAAAATAAATAAGTTTTACTGATTTTACTATTTCACTAATCCAGTAAGTGGACAATATATAACCAGTGGCGGTTCTTCACAGGGGGACAATGGGGACGGTCCCCGCCAGTTACACTCAAAACCTACTAAAGGAAATAACAGTCGATGCGTTGTCTTCACCAAAATGAATGAATTCTTTAAACATAAAAGTAATTAACATTTGCAGAAATAAAATACAAATAATTATTCCGGATGATTTTAATAAGACCTTACGCTCGTACAGCGAACAATGTACGGAGCACAAAATAGCGGGTCAATTTCTCAGTGCGCAGAATCTAATGCGCACTTGGGGGACTTTGGATACTTATCCGAAGTATCCCCATACTTTCCTTGCGTTGTTTCGCGATCGTATGCAACTGCGCATGCGCAGTCGTATGTGAATTCAAATACCCGCGGGGACAATTCTTTGGATCCCCACAGAAACATTTGTTTGCGAAGTTTTGGGCGGGAACCGCTCGCGTTCAAATAAGTTTGATAATAATCTTGCAAAATAAAGCTTTATTTTTATTATACTATATTGTATTATTATATTGTAAATTGGCATATATCTATAGATATTTTATATTACTTTGTGTTTAGATATCCGACTAGCTTGATTAGACCATAAATTTTTTTTTTGAGAAATTTTATATTATGTTCGGTGGTGAGATTGCGGTACAGCAGGTAAAAAAAATATCGATCCCCACCATTAAAGAAGTGCTCGAGCCGCCTCTGTATATAACTAATCTACTTATTAGTACTAGATAAATTCAAATGCATGTCCACAGAAAACAATTGTGAGGCTAAGTGGATAAAATGTCTAAAACATATCATTTATTAGTTGAACAGGCCAAAACACATAATTAAGAATTTATTGAAATGAAAGCAACATAAGAAACTCAGTCTCTTTTCTTTGAATATTATCTTAATTTCAATATTGACGTTAATCTAGCCACTTGTGGATTTAACAGAATTAAGTTAAATTATTACAATAGTTTTCATAAAGGTAAACAACATTTTTTCTAGGTGAAAATCTTAAGCGTAAAATATTATTGAGTTGTAAAATAATAATATTAAAAAAACAGTACCTTGACACACCAAGCATATCCGCAGCAACGGTTTTGCATATCAACCTCATTCCTATAGCTGTACGAGCCTAGATTATCCATTTTGTAGCTGCTCGGATTCAATGATTATCTGCGTCAAATATAAACACAAATTATAAGTTTCTGCAACAAAAAGCAGAAATAATAACAATTTACAGGAACAGATTGATCTAACATTTGCAAATCACCTAATTTCTCAGAACCCTTAGATCGAGGATTCACATTTGGTAAACATTTTCAACGCAGTCGCAAATATTCGAAAAAAAAGAATGCAGCAAAAAAAAGCAAATAACGCTAATAATTTACCAATCGGTGAAAATCAAAACGTTGTGAAATACTATGACAAAACTGGAGGCGTTAATTGAAGACATTTTTCATCAAAAGCTTTTACATTCGTTAAAAAGATATTAGGTACAACAACGCATATTTCGCTATATTGAAAAATATATGCATGCGAGCATGTGTATATTTTTCAATATAATTAATTATTAATACATTATTACAATCTGTAAGACATAAGTTCCGTTCCATTCTCCAAAATATATTATATTTTTATTACTAAAGAAAATATGATATTGCATAGGTTGGTCCACCGAGATAATTTGCACATTTTTTTGCAATATAGAATTTGTTCAAACATTTGCTCTATACAAGTGTTGATATTGTAATCTTAGCACACAAATAATATAGATTGGACACGGTATCTAAATATATAATTATCTATTTACTTAAAAAAACCAATGCAAACATATAAGACTCTTAAAAGAAAACAGGAAAAGAAAAAGAAATGGGGAAGGAAGGAAAACACAATAGTTGAAATATAATATGAAATCCCCACATGGATTGTCAGAAACAATATGTCACTTGACCAACAATAATATTTGGATAATTTATATAGCGCCGTTTTTGTGAAAAATCACCTCAAGGGCGCTACCTTTGAAAATTGTAAAAAAAAAACAATATGGCGACCAAAATTTTGACCAATAAGAAATTCCCACTCTCGGCCATCAGAAACAACATGTTTCGTGACCAACCCTAGACAAGTCTGAACTAAAAACATGACTACCAAAAATTTTACTAATATGAAATCCCAAATGACTTGTGACAAGACAAACCTTTCAAAAGTATAAAAAAATGAACTTGTCGACCAAAATTTCGACTAAAATGAAATCCCCATTTGTCAGAAATGACATGTCACTTGACCAACCTTAGAAAAAGTTTAAAAAAACATGGCGACCAAAATCTTGACTAACATGCAAACCCCCACCCTCTTAAAAAAAATCTTTTGACACTTTCAATATTATCAGGGTGCAGAAATATTCAAACATGTCCTATATTAATTTGCCTGTACATTATTAAGTAAAACACTAATGACAGTAATGTCTTTGCGAAACGTCACTGAGAAACAGCATTTTGTCTTGTTTATGACTACTAAATATTGATGTTATTCAATAATTAAGTGATGCACCTGTGCGAGTACCTACCATGTTCGGGTCAACTCTGGTCGCTATACCAATAAGTATGTTTGCATTAGATGTGCACATATGTAAGTAATACATAGATAAGTACGCATTAAGCATTGCAGAGGTAAGTTGGAATCACTACATCTTATAGTAGCGCTGGTACTTTTATAGTAAAATTAGAGATGAAGTGGCTTTACGATGCTATCGTCTTACATCGATCGGTCTTCGTTATAGCCTTCGTCTTACCTATGTCTTTAAAGAACTCAGACATATACTAGACAAAGAAAAATTGAAAACTTACTTTCTTATAATATAGTATGCTGGGGATCCTGCCAAAAGACTTATATAGAACCACTCAAAATTGCCCAAAAACTGATTCTTAAAGTTATGTTCAAGAAAAAATTTAAATATCCAACTCATTTACTCTATAAGGAATGAAATGTCATAAATGCAAAACATCTATATATTACAAAAACGCTTTGTAGCTTTTTTAATAATATTAATATTGCAGAAAGAACTCAGCAAATTTGTGCTATTAGAATTGGCTCTGGTCTGAACTTTGCGGCAATTCAAACTAAATCTTTTTTGGTCAAAGAAATTACTTTTATCAAGCTCCACTCATATTCAATAGCCTTCCAAAACATATTAAGTCATCTAATTCCTTGAGCACTTTTAAAAAGATTGTTAAATTATTTGTGTTAGCGATTGACAATTAATTTTTTCTACTTTGTCGTTTCTAAATTAATAGTAGATTAATTATTTATTTTTTGTATTTCTTGGGCATTGACTATGTAACAATTTCTAGACATTTTTGTTTTGAAAATTTTTAATTTTCCATGTACATTTGTTACTTAAATTTTAAATTTTTGCGACCAGTTTACGGACGTGTCAAAACCGGTCGCAAAATTTTTAAATTGAAGTAACAAATGTACATGGAAAATTAAAACTTTTCAAAACAAAAATAATTGTTTATTATTTATATACTTACCATTAACATGTTAATTTACACATTCATTTTAATTTTCTACGTAACTTACTATTACTTATTAATTCTCTAAATTAATAGCATATTTGAAGTATTCAAAATGGATACCGATTAGGAAAACACCAGTTTAAATTAATATTAAAGATGATACGCTAGCAACAAAAAAAAATTAAATTAAAATTAACAAATTTCAACACATGGTCACTCTACACTCTACATATTTACGTTATAATGCATTAGTTCCTACAGCTTAGTAGAGGCCCATTCTGTAAGAAATGTTGTAACAATATTGTCTTTCAATACTTATATTATTTTGCACTTTATAAAATTGTTACCCATGTGACTTTAAAAATTTTAATTTAAATAATGACACCTAAATGACACTCAATGGAATGAAAACTATATTATGCTGTACTCTCTTTATAATATATGTGTTACTTTTAATAAATTATAAAATTATTAACCCCGATACAGGCGAACCCTGGTGGAGTTAATAATTACATGCTAAAAATGTATTTAAATTATGAAGAAGCAATAAATAAATAAATAGCGTAGGTATAACTTATTGTAGTAACGTAACGCAATATGCAACGCTACATGAGTTAGTATTTATCGAGTACAAGAATTGTCGCACACTAAAATCATTGCGCAATTATTCAGTAAACAAATCCGCATAGCCAACTTCCGTTGAACGGACATGGCAGGAGAAGAATAATATATTTAGAAAAATGCATGTCGTCTCACTCAAAAACACTTATTTTATTAGAACCATTTGAAATAACTGTACAAAATAATAAAAGTTAGCAATCATAAAAAGCGAAATTTATTTCATTTTTAATATAAATTTATTGATTTACAAATACGAAATCATTAAGAATATTTTAAGAAAATAAGGAACAACTGATGATGAAATTGATATTAAGTACTCACAAAAAATCACTAAACAATTGAAAGTATATTATTTTTACTTTGGGAGCAAAAATTAAATAATTTCAATTTAACTTATTGCGATAATGTTAAGTAAAACATCTGCCGTAGGGTCACGATATAATAGTTCAACAATAATAAAACCCCGACCTGACAGTGTGAAAAGATTAGCGAAATGTAACATGAATCAAATTGAAATCTTGTAACAATACAACCAAATGACAAAATCGCATGACGTCAATTATTGTGTTTAATTGAAAAATTACGGCCAAATGCAAAAACAAATTCATCGGATGTGACTTACCAAATTGAAGACAGCGGGTTGCTTGTGATAGCAGATGACAGATCTGCAATGATTTTTCCCTAAAATTATAGACACTTCACTTATTGGGGGCGAAACCCAAGACTTGGGAAGTTGTACATTAAAGAAGATTAGGTTATATTTAACCTATTTACGACGAAACACGATAAAAGAAGTCTGGTATTGATCATTGATGGCAAAATTCAATAAATTACGGCAATAATGTTGTAAAACGGGCGCTGACGTTAGCAACCGACCGGCCGAAATGACAATACAAGACTGAGGCGGCCTTCTATGGTTACGACAGTGATGGGATCGCCCAACCCGCTGGCCGAAATAGTGATGGGGAACACAAAAATCGCACCTTTATTTTAAATAAAATACTATGAAAAAATAACAGCATGACACAGTTATATTTGTATTTAAAACAAAATAAACGTGGTTATTTTTAAAGTGAAAACTTATTTAGCACCGATTTGAAACTCTATGACCCGGAAACGAGCGACACTAAAAAGAGAGAAACACATACATCTGTAGGATTTAGCCTGCTAGAGAATGAGATAGACCAATCGGTGTCCTTTTTGTGCGGTGATTCGTAGCCCATTGGCCTCCTCTTTGTGCGGTGTTTTTCCTAGAATAAAATGTAAAATAATTTTTAAACTGTGTCACAATATTATAATAAACTAGCAGGTACCCGGCATGCGTTGCTATGCCATTGAATAAAAAAAAATCTCCCTGCGCGTCCTTTCTCATTCTGTCCTGTCCCGTTCACCTTCCTCCTCCCCTTCCTCCCCCACATCCCCTTCTCCTCTCGCGTTACCACTCCTCTTCCACCACCTTCCCTCTTCTCACTCTACTCCCCCCCCCCCCCTTCCCCGTCCCGCGAACCCCCTCCCTTTTTCCCCTCCCCCTCCCGTATTCGCCTGCCCCCTCCCGCGGATCCCTCCTCCCGAGTTCGCCGCCCTCCCGGGTTTCCCTCCCCCCTCCTGCATTCCATGCATTCATTCCCGATACATTTAGTTTTCAAACAGCTCGCGTGCCACCTATTGCATTTTTTTATACAAAATTCATAATGCCAGAGCTCAACAGCAGTTTTCAATTCTTGGACAATGGTTTTTTTTTTTTTTTAAATTTATTTATTCCCATTTCTTTGTACATATAATGTATAAAAGCAAATATTATATAATAACAATTATGAACATGAAATGAAAACCCACTAAGGCACTGCCTGAGTGTGGGTAATATTAAAACAAAATACTATATTTCTAAGTACCCAAAGTATAAATTAGACTTAAAAAAACATATTAAATATAAAGATAGTATAAAAAATAAGTATTACATAGGTAGAATAAGTGAAAAGGGTTTTTTCAGCTATTATAAAAATAAAATAAAAATATGGAGAAAAACATACAATTTTTTTTTTTTTTAGTTATTATAAAATAAAAATAATAAAATAAACAGAAAACATATTGTACTACAGTTAAGAAGTTACAGCAAATGAGTTGTAGAATATCTACATAATTCAACCATAATTTTACCTCTTTTACATATTTTATCATTTTATTTATCATTTGAGTTTGTAGTGGTAGAAGGTTAAATGTACGAGGACCAATGAAACTGCTATGTGTCTGCAATAATTTAGAATTGGTTTGTGGGGTATAAAATATATTATTTATTCTTTTGCTCGTTCTGTTTTCATTTATTTCGAAATTATTTTTGTTTTTAAACACATATTTCAAAGTTTGTAATATAAATAATTTACGTACATTAAATATTTTAGTTTCTTTTTATAATAAGTTGGTCGAGAATGTTTTATTTTTGTTATATATGACTTTAATTATGCGTTTTTGAATTATTTGTAGAGGCTTCATAAATGTATCAAGTGCACCACCCCATCCTATAATGCCATAAGTGATTGATGATTGCACCAGGGAAAAGTAGATCATTTTCAATTTTTCAATGTTTAGTACTTCCTTAAGTCTATAAAATATGTAGGTCAGATATCTTAATTTAGAAGTGATTTGATTAATATGTGATTTCCAATTAAGATTTATATCTATTGATACTCCTAAATATTTTATATTTTCGACATCATTGAGTTCGTTGCACATGAAGCACATTTCTTGATTGCAACTAGTATTATGGATTCTAATTTTAAGGTTGTCTTTAGGTTTATTTTTAATGGTTTTATAAAAAGGTAAGTAAAATGTTTTGCTATAGTTTAAAACGAGTTTGTTGTATTTTAGCCACGTTGAAACCAATGAAATACAATCAGTTGCTTTCGAAAAAGTTTCTTTCCAATTGTTACCATCCACTATTATTGCCATGTCGTCTGCGTAAGAAACAATTTTACCAGGGATTACAAAATTACATAAATCATTAATATACATTAAGAATAAAATCGGGCCAAGCACAGTTCCCTGTGGAACCCCATTTTTTATCTTTGACTCTGAACTGTAATTATTCCCAATTTTTGTTTTTTGTGTTCTGTCTGTAAGATAGTTAGAGAGTAGTTTTAGTGTGTCTTTTTTGAAACCTAGTTGATTTATTTTTGTAATGAGTAAATTATGATTTACGGTGTCGAAAGCTTTTCTTAAATCTAGGAATATGGCAAGACATTTCTTTTTTCTATCGATAGATGAGTATATCTTTTTTGTCAGTTCATATATCGCATCCTCGGTGCTTAGGTCTTTACGAAAGCCGTATTGGTTTTTCGATAGAATTTTATATTTTTCTGTTCGTTTCACTGTTTGATTATAAGCACAACGCCTCTCAACTTCCGCATCTTGATTGCCCATAAAACGCTAGTCTTTTCCCGCGGCTTCGCTCGCATGGTATTAGGGCGATTCCCAATCCTCCACCTTCCCTCGCCCCACTCCCCCCCTCCCCTCTCACCAGCCCCCCCCCCCCTCTCACCAGCCCCCTCCCCCCCCACCCACCAGCCCCCTTCCCCTCCCCCACTCCTCTCCCCAACCCTACCTCTCCCCCCCCACCTTCCTCCCCACCCTCCTACACCCCCCCCCCTCTCCATCCCCAACCCTCTCCACCCAACCTCCTCCCCCTCCCCACACCCTCCCTCTCCCACCTCTCGCATTCCACATATTCATTCCAGGTATATTCAGTTTTCAAACTGCTCGCGTGCCACCTATTACAATTTTTTATACAAATTTCATAATGCCAGAGCTCATCAGTAGTTTTATTCAAAATAACGAACAAAAAAAAAGAAATTTGTTGCAGTCGTTCGGAAGTTATGCGCATACATACATTTCGGCGATTCATTACGACTCCAACAAAGCACTATTTTTAGGGTGAATTGCCTAATTTTAAAAAAACATCGTTTCCAAGGAAACAATTTGTTTGCTTTTCTTCTAACGTTTGCAAATTTGTTATTCTGAACGAACCATCAATGACAACCATCAAAATATTAAATCGATTCAAAACCCTTAATTTAAAATCAATTCGAGTGGACCCGAGTCTACCGTACCGAAGGACGAACGTCAAATGATTGACAGGAAAGTAGGTAGAACAATTTGTAGGGGAAAATGAAATTGTTGATTTTACTATCTTCCCCGAAATTTTTCCCTGTTTTCTCAACGTTTAAACCTTCCCTGGACTACGACAAACATTTCAGAACCAAAATCAGCTAAATCGGCCCAGCCGTTCTCGACTTTTAGCGAGACAAACGAACAGCAATAGATTTATATATATATATATAGATAGATAGATAGATGAACTCTGCATTTGTCTCATTCTCTCGAAGTTTTTTTTTTCTGAAGGTTTCACTTCTACCTTGTGTGCAGGACCGGATTATCCATGTCGGAGCCCCTAGGCAATGCACGTCTCGGGGTCCCTTTATCCTCCTAGGCAGTTGCCTACACTGGCTTATGAATAATATGGCCCTACCAGGGCCGGACTAAACATGCCCCTAGGCAATGCACGTCTCGGGGCCCCTTTACCCTGGGGGCCCCTAGCTGATGCATTTGCCTACACTGCCTTATGGATAATACGGCTCTGCGTATGTGAACTGCACACTCTGTTTTTTTTTTATTTTTATTGTTGTTGTAGAAGCATGCACGCGTGATGTGAAATATTCCAACTTAATAATAAATTGTGAAGAGATTGACATAGTTAACCGTGGTGTTATTTTTAATTTTGGGGTATAGAAGCATTAGTGCAGGGCAGGGTGACAGGGCTCCTACCAAAGAACAACTTGATGGACCTATCTCTTATAGTGAGCATAAAAAGTAACTGAGATACACGTCGATAATATTGAAATCGGGACCCTTTCCCCCGTGAAGGGTTTTGGCTCTTTTTTGGGTGACTTTTATTTCTAGCTTTCATAATAATCGAGTTGGCAACAATGTCGGTATAGTTATTAGCGAAGTGTAGATTCAGCCGGAATGAGTTCTTGAACCCGAGTCATTTGTGGGAAACGGATCGCACTCCTACTTCCTTTTCAAATCAACTACTCCCAGAGAACTCGGACCCGAATGTCTCTAATTAAGCACTCCTAGAGAACTCGGATCCATTTTTTTCTACCGAAAGCCCGGCAGTGTCGCTTCCTGGCTTAATACACCCACATCTTCCGTGTCCAAGACATTCGTACAGACAGTCCTCGAAGAGTGGTGACAGGTAAGTCTTTGCTTATAAGCAGTCGGTTCTGTTTACGGACTTTACGGTAAGTGAAAGTTTTGTTTATTGTTCAAAAGTATTGGAGTTAAATGCGTTCGTGTATTTGTTTTTTCGATACCGTTGAGTTAATATTAGATAGTAATATCAACTAACATGGACTTAGAATTTAATACTAGCAATAATTATTTGAGTGATATTAAAAAAAAAACACATTTTTTCAGTGTCAACCCAAGGGCGGATCCAGCTTTGGCGCCAGGGGGGGAGGGGGGTCACGGTAAAATTCAAATTTTCGATGCATCCGTTCCCGAATAATGCGTTTGCCGTCAAACAAAGTATTGGTGAGTTGGGGTAAATCCAGATTTGGGGGAAGATCGAACAACTCAATTTTCGCGGTACCCTGGCAACCTATAAAATGCGCCAATACCTCTAAAGGAGCGCTACTTCATTACGCTTAGCATCCCCTTCGATCGGTTCTAGGAAGCTAGGTTAGGTAGCGTTAGGTCGTGAGGCGCGTTTTTTAAACAGGTTAAATTTCGCGGAAAATTGTGAGATAATCAATCTTATCCCCATCATAAATATCTACGGATCCAGGTAAGCTATTGAATTGATTTCAAATCCATTGTGTATTTTTTTAGATAAAAAATTTTGTGGTGGTGGTGGAGCTTAGTGCAGGAACAGCGCTGTGCCGGTACGGTACGGTAAGTGAAAGTTTTGTTTATTGTTCAAAAGTATTGGAGTTAAATGCGTTCGTGTATTTGTTTTTTCGATACCGTTGAGTTAATATTAGATAGTAATATCAACTAACATGGACTTAGAATTTAATACTAGCAATAATTATTTGAGTGATATTAAAAAAAAAACACATTTTTTCAGTGTCAACCCAAGGGCGGATCCAGCTTTGGCGCCAGGGGGGGAGGGGGGTCACGGTAAAATTCAAATTTTCGATGCATCCGTTCCCGAATAATGCGTTTGCCGTCAAACAAAGTATTGGTGAGTTGGGGTAAATCCAGATTTGGGGGAAGATCGAACAACTCAATTTTCGCGGTACCCTGGCAACCTATAAAATGCGCCAATACCTCTAAAGGAGCGCTACTTCATTACGCTTAGCATCCCCTTCGATCGGTTCTAGGAAGCTAGGTTAGGTAGCGTTAGGTCGTGAGGCGCGTTTTTTAAACAGGTTAAATTTCGCGGAAAATTGTGAGATAATCAATCTTATCCCCATCATAAATATCTACGGATCCAGGTAAGCTATTGAATTGATTTCAAATCCATTGTGTATTTTTTTAGATAAAAAATTTTGTGGTGGTGGTGGAGCTTAGTGCAGGAACAGCGCTGTGCCGGGCGGGAATCGTTATTCCCGTATGCGAGAAACGCGACTATCGATTACAGACGTAAATCATTCATATTAGACTGTTTATATAAATGATAGTTAAAAGTTTTAAAAAATATGTAGCTTTCAATTTTTTTCAATGTTGTTATGCCACGGAACTACTGCAGAAAAACACTGCGAGCTGTATGTTATGCACAGTACGATGTTTTATCTGCTAAAGAAGACATAATAAAGAAGATAAAACAAGTGTAGGACATCAGTTTCTACTCTACATTCTACATGACCTCGTCAAAGGGAAAACAGTTTCGAAGAGTGAAACTTTTGAAAGACCAAATTATTTATTTTGTTCTGATAAAAAAATGTATTTATATATATATATATATAAGATACATGTATACTTATAAAGTATGGTTTACACGAGGCCAGCGCTGGCTTGGTATTGGCCTCGTATAAACAGTTTTTCAAGCCAAGCCAGCGCTGGCTACCAGCACTGGCTAAAATAGAGCGCGAGTCTATTTTTCAAGCCAGTGACCTCCGCTCGCGTGCCTCGCAGCCACCGTGCCAGCGTTGCAACACGTGTAGACGTATCGCGCCAGTCACTGGCGCATATCCGTGGAGTGTATATTTTTGCTGGTAATGCATCTCTCATCAGAGTGTCTTGACGCTGAATTGAGCCTTCTATAAGTGAAAGTAACTCGTCAAAGTTTTCGTTCGTAACTCGCAAGGCCAACCTGTACTCAGAAGGATCTTCTAATCTTAGTTGTTATAGCAACAAAGCAGAGGCTCCAGTACTGGTTCTATCGGTTATCCAATTTCTTGTCCAAAGTCGTTTTTTCTTTACGATTTCTTCCTCTATTATATTAATTATCTCTTCTAATAATAGTGCAGAGATATTTTTAACTGCCGGATTTGTCCCGAATTCATTTTTGTTTCGAACGTGTGCTCACCACAAGAAAAATCCAGAAATGACTGGCCTCGTCTAAACAACACGGGCCGGGCCAGCGCTGGCTTGTCTGTAGGACTGGCGGCAGAGCACTGGCTTCGTGTAAACTTAGCTTAAGGGGTCGTCCATTAATTACGTGATGTTTTTTAGCAACTTTTTAACCCCCCCCCCTGGTGATACTTGGTGAGGTTTTAGACTACCCCCCCCCCCATTGGAGGGTCTAGAGTCGTTCAAATAAATGTAGCTTCGTTCAAAAAAAAGTAGAGTCTTGACGTGTGCGGTGAAGGAGGAAACCATATGTTTCCTTATAACGCCGTTGGGAAAGTGGTGGGTCCCCTCCAATTACCCCCCCCCCCCCCCTACCCAAAATCACCTGATTTTTTGAAGTACAAATTATATTGAAATTTTCAGAATATTATCTTTAAATACAGGCATAATCTGATTAAATTTTGGGAAATTAAGCATCGTGATAAAAATTTCCAGAGATACATTAAGGTTGCGGGTTGTTTTTGACTGGCATTTAGTTAAGAAATCGTGCGTTCAACGAAAAATAAATACGCGTGATATCTCTTTGGAATTAATTTGTAATAATAAGACATATTACCGTGTAAATCGAATGTTCGCAGCCTTTTTAGCGCCGCGGTCGGCCCCATATTCGAAGAAAATTCATAAAAAGTATGGTATTTTCCGAGTAATATAATTTTCGCGGCCGAAAACCGTCGCGGCCGTCCTTTTAAACTTATAAAAATGTGAAATACTGACGCATAAATGAAATTTCACAGCCTATTTCCGACGCAGCCGGCTCTTTGAATTCAGATGTAAATTCGTAAAAATACGATAAATTTCGCGTAAATCGAAATTTCGCGACTGAAACCCGTCGCGGCCGGCCCACTAAATTCAGATACCAATACCAAATAAATTCGTAAAATATATGGAAATACCGATAAGTTTCGAAATTAACGAAATTTCGCGGCCGAAACCCGTCGTAGCCAGCCCTCTAAATTCAGATACCTATTCAAAACAAATTCAAATTTTTGCGACTTATTACCGCCGCGGCCGGCTCTTCAAATTTAGAAATTTGAAATAAATTCGTAAAAATACGATATATTTAACGTAAATCGAAGTCGCGGCCGTATCCCGTCGCAGCCGGCCCTCTTAATTCAGATTCCTATTCGAAATAAATTCGTAAAAAAAACCGCATAATTTCCGCGAAAAACAAATTTTCGCGGCTTATCACCGCCGCAGCCGGCTCTTCAAATTTAGATATTCGAAGTAAATTCTTAAAAATACCATATATTTCGCCGCGACCGAACCCCATCGCGGCCGGCCCTCTAAATTGAGATACCTACGTATTGGAAATAAATTCATTAAACACGATGTATTTCCGAGTAAATCGAAATTTCGCGGCCGATTTCCATCGCAGCCGGTCATTCTAATTCAAATATTCTAAGTAAATTCGTAAAAATACCGATAATTTCCGCGTAAACCAAATTTATATTTATAAAATTACCGCCAAGGCCGGCCCTTCAAAATTCGAATATTTTATGTAAATTTCTAAAAATACCAAAAATTTCCTTGTAAACCCAAATTTTGCAGCCAATTTCCGCCGTAACCGTCCCTTTAAATTAATGTTTCAAAGAAAATTCATAAAAGTATAACATTCCAATGTTTACCAATTCAGATTTGAAAGATAATAATACGAATTAGGACGATGTTAACCGCGTAAATCGACGTTTTATGCCGTTTTCGCACAACTGCCTATCAGATTCAGATTTACAAAGTTTTATTTTTTTATTGGAGTGATTTATAATTTTCTACTGGGCATTAAAAAATATATATATTTTCATATTATCTTGTTTCCTAAACACTTTGCAAACACTTTGCCGATCTTACCCCGTAAGTTATAAATGGCTTATTTGGCAACAAAAGGTAAGATGAAGTACCGTTTTTAGTAAATCTTATGGCAAATATGCTTAATTGCAATTTTAGAATGAACGCCGGTCTTGCCCCAAAAATTTCCGATATTACCCCTCATTGAAAAATAATTTACAAGAAGTTTCGATTGGCAGATTTTGGGTATTTTACGGTGGATAACTCGATAAATAGAAATTTACTTACATACTTAAGAGCAAAAGGTAACATAATAAAATTAAAAACTTTGCGGGAACACCATGAATTCTGCATTAAAAAATTCCAAAGTGGACCAATGATAAAAAAAAAATTCATCTCATTAAAAAAGCACACGGTCTTACCCCAACTCACCTTATATTAAATTAATTAAATATTGAAAGTACTTAAATAAAATAGATATTGTGACAAAAAATATATAAAAAACATTATGTTTTACAATTTTAATTAGTGGTCCACCTAGGTCCTGGACCCAGCCCAGGGGGGGGGGTCATGACCCCATGACCCCCCCCTGGATCCGCCCTTGTGTCAACCACCCAGTGATGGTATGTCTAGGGAAATTTCCCTAGATCTAGGGGAGAAAAATATGCTTTTTAAGGAAAAGGGAAATTAGCACAAAATCTAGGGAAATTTCGAACTCTGGCAAATTTTTTATTACATAATATGACATTATCACTGGTATCATATACCTACATATTTTTTGGGATTCCCATGAATCTGATGAATAAGGAACTCCAGTGAAAAATATTATGGCTTTAAAAAAATATGTTCATATAGACCAAGAAACGCTGATTCTGAATATATAAGTTTTATTTCATAATATTAAATGCAGAGTTTTTAATAAATTATTAAAAAGTGCATTTTTAAACCTCTTCGGAAAACACAGCGTTAAGTTGGCATTACTGAAATGGTTAACCGTGACGTCACAGTTAACCTGTCACCTGTGTATTGTATTGACATTTGAAATGACTTGAAGTGCACACGTACCTATGCAATTCAACATTTCGTGTTTTTGGTTTATTTTCATACTGTTTATAGAGATTTAGATAAATAATAGTTATTGCGTTTATTGAAACATAATTTAGGCCCTCAACAATTTACGAAAAAGGCTATATTTGCGGACAATCTGCAATAAATGTTGTCTATTTGAGGTTAAAGTCGTGTCATATTTTGATGTTTGTTTTTATGTATTTTCAAATTGTTTTTAGTATAGGGCTTTTTATACAAGTTGTTACACACTCGTCATGATCAGTGTATTATAAATACCAGTGTTTCTGTATGTATTATACATAAAACAATGTACCGAAAAAGTAACACCTGACACAAAACACGACGTCACATGTATTTGCAATGAAAGAGATGATTTATTGTTTTTATATTGCACTTTGATTAAATACAATAACAGTAGCAGTGAAATGTGGACATTTTACCAATGTTTTTCTATATTAAAAGCAGTTAATCTTGAATAAAAAACACACCTCACACCTAAAAGTCATTGCAAAGCATTCCGCCATGATTATTCTGCGTTCTTCACAGTGTTGCCAACAGTTAGAAGTGAAATTTCCCTAGAATTTCACATTTACGCAATTACCTACGTAGCCACCTGATTGTGTAACACTAATCCTGTTATATGTTAATTAATATGATAATTAATTGGAAAGATATCGGAACTTGGTAAATATACTAATAATACCGTGATTTTCCAAATAAAACACTTTTTGCTACGTGAAGTAATAATTTAAAAGTACGAATACACTCACCACTGAATTAGAAACTGAATTCCAAATTAAAAAAAAACACCTTGCAAAATAAAAATCATAAGCAACCCGCCGCTCATTTGTACCAAGCGTGGTATTTTGAAGACCCCCCCCCCCCCGAACGTGTCACGTAGTATGGGTACGTTCCCTAATATCATTTTGAGTTGTCAGTGTTAAAAATAACATGGCATGTAAGTACATGAAAAATAATTAAGATTCATAGGAATTCCAAAAAATATATATACGTATATATATAAATAATACCAGTAATACTGTCATATGTAATAAAAATTTTGCCAGAGTTCGAAATTTCCCTAGATTTTGTCCTGATTTCCCTTATCCTTAAAAAATATTTTTCTCCCCTAGATCTAGGGAAATTTCCCTCGACATAACATCACTGATTCAAAATGACAACTTAAAAAGTAAAAAAATTAGACCACCATAGATACGGTGCGTTTCTGGGAGTCTTTAAAAATTAAAACTTTGACAATTATTTTAACTATTAAAACTAACTATAAAAATAAAAATAAAAATGCAGTTATTTAAGTTTGAAGGTCTTTATTCATTAAAAAAAATTGGACTGGAGTTCTCTATTGTTGATGTACTTACACGCAATGTTATCAAGAAATGTTATTTTTATCACTGACAACTCAAAATGATTTTATGTATCTTAATGGGGACCCATGAAAAAAAAATTAAATTAAGGTTTTAAGATAACTTTCATATTAATTAACAGATTGTAACAGGATCAGTGTTACACAATGATTATTATGTATTTTGTTTTGAAAAGTTTTATATTCTATGTACATTTGTTTTACAATTACAATTTTATTAAACTTCTTTTTTAAATTAAAAAAAAATGAAGTAACCAATGTACATAGAAAATAAAACTTTTTACCTTGAAATCTAGGGAAATAATTTTTTTGGGCAGAACATCCACAGGATCAGTGTTACACAATGATTATTATGTATTTTGTTTTGAAAAGTTTTATATTCTATGTACATTTGTTTTACAATTACAATTTTATTAAACTTCTTTTTTAAATTAAAAAAAAATGAAGTAACCAATGTACATAGAAAATAAAACTTTTTACCTTGAAATCTAGGGAAATAATTTTTTTGGGCAGAACATCCCTGCAACCACCAGTCCGGGTCCGAATTCAGGGCCGGAACCGTGCGTCTCGGCATCCGCCACGGCTCCCAGTACTCAGTTCGTATCAAGAACTCAGAACCTGCAACTACTCCTAGAACTCGAGTTCTTTTAAGGAAGCACTTCTCGAGGCCACCGGCAAAACGCGGAACCACACACCACACATCGCTAAATTGGTTATGGTGTAACGGATGTCATCGTGTTTCTATTTTCTATGGAATTGGGTTTGTGTTCGTTGTCGGTTGTCGTTTGGTCGCTCGCTGTCTGCATTTTGTTCCAACTGCCTTCCGTCCAACGTTTTGTATCGTGTCATCAAACAGCAAGACAGATTTAACTTGCCGAACTTGCCCGAAGCCTGTTTACCATACAATAATGGCAGTGAGTATACGAAAAAGCGACTATTTTACCATGTTTCAATGACTTGAAAACGTAGCATGGATTAACTAACATTAGAATTGCGACTAAATAATATCATGTTATGTAAATATACCCCTTTCTCCTCAGAAATTACTAAATGTTAACCATAAGGATGATTTGGTCTCAAAATTTGATTTGTTGTATGAAAATTGCTGCGTTTGCCAACGGCTTGTTTAATAACGAATGATTTTGATTAAACCATATTGTTCTTCCGATGTTCATGTTGTAAATTTAAAATAAAAATCAGGAAAGGTAGATTTTTTTAAGATTTCATTCATGTGTATTGGTCCTCCATTACCATGTCCACCCAATGGTAATATCTTTTTAAATCTCTTATCAGTATTTCTTCATTGTTTAGCCATTACTGCTAAATATATATCTCAAAATTGTACCTAATGATGAGAAACTTAATAATCTACCGGAAATCTGTAGTAAATTATCATACTCACTTCTTTTAGACGTAAACTTTTCTAAATTCGCACGATTTTTTAGCACTTTGATTGTTTGGTCAGTGTATGACATATGCCCTCTTCCACAAATATTTTCTGTAATTATCGGTTCGGACTGGCCACGCTTATTACGAATAATTTTTAGAAAAAAACTTTAGATTCACCTTAATTACTATAAAAGGAAACTTTTTGGCTTTGGGGCGGCGGAAAATAATGCATTTTAATTTTCAATTGCATAAAACCAAAATTCACTTCGCGAACCGACGCAGCGAAAATCCGCGGCCGTACCTGTCACTGTTATGTTGGTATCCTTGACTCCTTGATAAATTAACAAGAGCTAATACGACTGTAGCCGACTTCGTAGCTTTCGTCTTGTGAGATTGTACGCCAGAATCACAAACCATGTTACACAAACCTAGCGTAGCCGCTAAACTACTTGAAAACTGGGATGTCTTTCTTGCCTTGACGCGAGTAGGCGTTATAAAGGGGCACTTTCTTTTGTATCACAAACCATGTTACACAAACAAGCCCGCTAGACAAATTTCATAATTACGCGCCTTATCCCAGTGACAGGTACGGCCGCGGATTTTCGCTGTTTCGGTTCGCGAAGAGAATTTTGGTTTTATGCAATTGAAAATTAAAATGCATTATTTTCCGCCGCCCCAAAGCCAAAAAGTTTCCTTTTATAGTAATTAAGGTGAATCTAAATTTTTTTTCTAAAAATTATTCGCAATAAGCGTGGCCAGTCCGAACCGATATTTACCATATTTTCTATTGCATTTGCCTCGCCTCGCCGTTGGCCCAGTCCTCAGACTTTCCCGTCCACACAATCCTCTTCCACACAGTTCATCCACCTCTTCCGTGGTTTGGCTCTGGGTCGCATCCACTAGGACACCTACTTGTTAAAATTTTCAGCATCTGGTATTCTGACTCAGCAAAAAGTGCCCAGCACTTGGTGAGAATAGCCAAAACAACACCAGGACTCTTATGAACATTCAGTACAATTTATAGCTTTCATGACAAAAGCTTTACGATTATTGATTTTTGGGGTAATAAGCCATGTTGAGCTTCCTTTTTTTTTAACCAACTTCTCAGTCAGCTTGTTGTGTCTATCACCTGGGAAATGTGTAGTAAAAGGTGTGATTATTTGTGCAGAAGTGCTACCGTGCTGCAGTTGTTAATTTATTCTCTTTAATTTTAGAATGACCGTCCAAAGCCAATATCCCTACCACAAAGTATTGAGTGTAGCTCTGTCGTCCCTATTAAAGTTTAGAGAGTTTTTATGTATTTCTATTGCTTCCGTATTTAGGTTAGCATGGCTTATCCCAAAAATCAGTAAGTATAATTAGATATTGAGAATTAGTTGAGATTAGTCAAGTGAATGTGATTTGTCACAAACTGATTTAAGTCTGTTCTGAACATGTTCCTAGAGCTGTGACCACTGAATCATCGGTACATGCATCATAATGCTTGCCTAGGGTCCCTTCCTGATTTAAACAAGAGCAATACGATTTTAATTTTTATTGCCATTATTGTGACAAAGCAGTTATTTTATTATTACCATAGGGGAACGTACCCATACTACGTGACCAACTTTTTGCAATTTTTAACCCCCCCCCCCCCCCAGTGACCAAAAACCTAAGCAACCCGCCGCTCATTTGTATGGAGCGTGACATTTTGAAGACCCCCCCCCCCCCCCTAAACGTGTCACGTAGTATGGGTACGTTCCCTAATATGATTAATACTAATTAAGCTGTGATAGTTTAAAAGAGTGGCTTCAAATTTACATTTACAATAAATAGAATTGCCATTATTTGCTTGTTATGATAAATGCTTTTTATTTTATTATTTATTTAGCGGCATTTTTTAATTAAAACATCATGCCGTTTTAACACTAAATTGAAGGGAGATCAACCACATCGCTGTGGCGGCGAATCGCTAGAACCATGTCCCTGCTGATAGTTGTCCTTATGTTTGTGTGTTTCGATACATAAATGTTTGATGCTATCAAATTAAAATTTACAGTTCAAATGAAGAAATATGAGTCACGACGTATAATAACTAATCTATCTAAAAAAAATGAAATTTGATTTGGTGTAAGGATTTAAAAAAGCGTTTTGTTATATCGAAGTTTGAAAGGTAAAGTGACTTGAAGAAAAGACATCTCTTTGCTCAGTTTAGTTTAGTCTGGCTAGCTTTCCAACATCGATATATTTATTTCATGCAATTGCTGTTATTTAAAAATTATGTGCGACTTTCTAAATATTTATGTATTCCCGCTATTGATTTTACTTTTTCTTTTAGCCCCAAAAAGGAAAGAAAGCGACGAAGGGAGCCAAACAAATCGTAGAAGAAAATGTTGCGACTCTCGTGTTCTTTAGAAACATGGGAATGGGGGCATCAGCTATATATTTATTAGTAACATTAGTATTTTTCTTCGATAGTTTTACGACGAGCATCATTGTAAGTTACATTATTTTTATTTGTTATTATCCTTGCATATTTGTGATGGCTTTTGTTTTCATGACGACTTACATTTATTACCTTTGTTAAACCTAAAACCTGAAAGAGCTCCAGAAAGCATAAATGCATTTACATTAATTTCTGTTGCTACAAGGCTATTTTGAAATACCATGGAATGATTTTGATTTTATGACAAGTGCAATTTATGTCAAATTTACAACTTTTACATTAATGAATTCTTTATTATTTGTTTTAGTCCCTGTTTATTCTGGCAACAGCAATCCACTTAGTCTGCTTTAACCTTCTGCGATTTGCATCTAAAGCAACCTACGGAGAGACAGGGCAACTGCTCGACTCTGGAACTGACCTTAATATGGACGGTGGAATAGCTGAGTATGTATTAATACTGTCTATTAATTAAATTAGATGATTAATGTAATGGAAGAAATTTGATCAAAAACTAAGGATTTGTGACATGAACTAAGTTTTCACTGATCAAAGGCCGTTGCAGTTATCACTTGGCCAATCCCAATTTGTTTGTGGATCCGCCACTTTCATTTCAATGCCCTCAAGTAGCAAAAAGGGAAAATTATGACACGATTCGTATAGATACATGTGTCTGTGGTTGGTCTATTTGATTGCCTTCCTATGATTGGTTGCCTGGTTCTAAGTCTCAAGTCCTTACAGATGTGCCTAGGAAATTGTATAAGTCATCACATGTGTGATGGAAAACTTCAAACATCACCATTACTATAACAAAATTTCAAAGATAATTGATTCTAAGCTGTTGTTTAGTTGTCAATGCTCTTAAACATGATTATTCTTGCCTTTTTGTTTGCGAAATATGTAACTACTCTAAATGTTACTGCTTCAGCGGACATCTGTTGGGATGTGGAAGAAGCTCTAACCTATTGACATCTATTCAGTAACTGAAACTACGTGACTACACAGTATAGCAACGAAACATCGTTTTATCTGTTCACATTTTGAAAAATTATCAATTGAGCAACATATTTAGTACAGAAACTGCATGCTTTAAACGATTAATGCGATAAAATTATATGTAAAGGAAGGATCGATGCAATAATTTTTTGCAAGTTTTGTATGAAATTAATTCGAGACTGGATGAAATAAACAACAAATGCGGGGAAACGTTTATTTGGGGAATGATCAATTGAAATTTTGCTGTAAAATAAGATGTCAATATGCCAAAATAAGAGAATGTCCTACAGCTGGCTGCATTCCCGAATACGGTCCTTAGGTTTTCTGCAAATTCAGTCTGACATCTCTCGGCAGATCCAAAGTTTCACTAGACAATACCACATCCAAAAAGGCTCATCTTTTAATAAAACGCGGTGATCCGCCTTCAATGATCAGGAGGCTATTCTCCCGTCAGCTCCCAAATGTATTTTGGGACTGTAAGTTGACACAGCAAAATGGCCTTACGGCATGATCATTCATCTTCAATACCTGTCTTGGTTTTCCAAAGGTGGCTTAAAAAAAATTAGCTTCCACAAAATGTCCCCATGGATTACAGTGATGTGTGGAAAAACCCTTGGTATGCACATTCTACAAATGCGTGCAGGGATTTCACTGACGTTTTCAAAGTAGAGATTACTTTCTTAGTTATGATTGGTAGATGTGGTCAGTGAAATGAAGTGGTTAATTGAAATGATTTTTTTACGATGCTGCTTATAGAAAAAAGTCCCACATTCCTAGGATTATGTGAAAAATATATTTAAAAAAAAACACCTGATTTCAACAAAGGTTACTGCAACCAAGTTATACTGTATCTTTACAAATAAAATTGATTTTGTTGTTTTGTTTATTGCAGACACGTAAAGGACATGATTATCCTGGTGTCTGGATCCCAGCTCCTTTCCCTCACCACCAACTACTTCTGGCTGCTATTGTTCCTGGCTCCAATCCGAGCAGTATTTATGCTCTGGCGGTCGGTTCTGGCTCCGTGGTTCTTCCAAGAAGGCGCCCCACAGCCGGAGATGGATGAGAAAAAACAAAAAAAAATGGAGAAGAGGAGGATGCAAAAAAATTGATATTCAGTTACCTAAAATCACAATTTTTTCAAAGTTTTTTTATATCAGTTAAAAATTTGTTTTCTTTTTCTTTTTTAGGCAAGTTTTACACTGTAAAATAATATTGAACTTATTATTTTAGCCTTGGTTTTTTTTTAATTATAATTATTTTTAGCTAATTTAAACTTGTTACAGAAGATACATTTTTTAATGAGCCACTTTTAGTAGGAGCGACGACGACATTAAACCTGTAATGATAGGTCTCCCAAAAATCATACACAAAAATCGTTCAAACGCTGCTGCCGCCATCTTGTCCACTTTTTGGAAACGGCAGCAGTGGTTTTTCTTTCACAAAATTTGATGATCTTTTAGATGAGCTTTAGTTTTTTTGAGGAGACCGATGAGTACAGATACCTCGTACGAGGTGTCTCTTATTTCTCGGCAGCTACTGAGACGGCCCATCAGGGGGACGGGCAGCACTGCTTTTTCGTATAGTCCTACCCATCCCCTGTCTCGAGGAACAATCAGAATTTGGGAGACTTATGGATTACAAGTCTTGAAATTTTTTTTTCAAAAATTTTTTTTTTTAGTGCTGACTGGTCCCAGACATGGCAGCACCGCCATTTTGTGTACCCCTATGAATGACCTAACGATTTTTGTGTATGATTTATCCTATCATTACAGGTTTAATGTCGTCGGCTCTTAGGCTATTTATACAAGGTGTAACAAGACATGCCTAGGGAATGCAAATCTTGCGAGATTGGGGCTCAAGCGAGATCTCGCGAGTTTAGAATAACAATACTGCGAGATCTCACCAATTTCGAGATCTCGCGAGATTGGCAGTTTTTTGCGTTTTTTTGCAAATAATCACAATATTTGAATAAATTAGGAAAAAAATAATAAAAATTATAAGTATTATAAGATAAACATTTATTTTCACGAATTTTTCAATAGACTTTTGTGCATCAAACATTGTTTGACGTATTTGTCTATAATTTTTTTAATTAACTTCGTTGTAAACTTTGACGTACGTATCTATCAAATAACAAATGAAAGAAAAAAAAAACTTTTTTTGACTTCTCATTGAATTAAACTTTTTTTTGCATAAATAAATAAAAAAATACTCAAATGAAATCAAACTCAATCACGTAACACTTTAGTTAGCAACAACTATTAGTAAACAAAACAAATGCGCGCTGATGACGCTGCACTCTGGCTCAATTTTCGACCAATCGCACGCACAAACGAATCTGAGAGACACCTAGTCCCGCGACCGCTACCTCAGGCCGCCGCCTCACGCGCACAGAACGAAACCGACAGATCGCAACTCCGTCCGTATCAGTCCGCGCTTCAAATAAGATGTTTTTATGCTCGAGTGCAATCTCGTTAAACTCGCGAGATCTCGCCCTTTTTACGTCCGAGTGCGATCTCGTTAAACTCGCGAGATCTCGCCCTTTTTTCGTCTGAGATCAATCTCGCTAAAAAAGGCCGAGATCTCGCGAGAACGAGATTGCATTCCCTAGACATGCCCAATAGACTTTTACCATTGACTAGTCGGGTACTTTTTGTTACACCTGTATATATAATTCATCAAACTTGTGAAACTTTTGATTGTGTTCATTGTGGAATGTATATTCTAATTGTTGACTTTTGAATAGTAATATTATTTCGTAATGCAGTTTCTACTGGTCATATTTTTATAAAGAAAATATTACTAATAATTTTTTCAATTATGTATATTACAAATGTTGTTTCCACCTGAAGACTATGTCGGTTGAGTAGAGTATCATTAAAGAAATATGTTAATATAAGAATTGTATATGACGTTTTGATCTAGTAAATGAATGAAGACTTGAATTCTTGGAAATTTATTTTTGATGGAGTGCTTATGTCATGCACGGTGTTATCACTCGGGAACAGTGTTTTAAATATTCAAAATAATTTGCAATATCAACAACTGATTAGTTAAGTTTTCTCAAATACGGTATTTTTTTTGATAATATTAAATTTATGTCCTCCATTCGAATAATTTTTGGTACGCTTACTACATATTTTTGTAGACTCATTTCCAAGTCAATTTATTTCCACACTTCTTCAAATATACTTTCAAATTGCTTTGAGCAGTTTTTTATATTATCAAATCTTTTTGTTAATATACATATACATTATTTCGGTTACAATTCTTGTTACCTAGTCAATTAATTGTTAAATATTTAGTTTACCTGAAATATTTTGTTCAAGACATATTTCGTGACATTTTCTAGGCTTACTCTTTTATAACTTTTTTTTTATATTTCTATAATTTTTTATTTTTAATCTTTTCTTCAAGATCGAGCATAAAAAACTATTATATGAATACAAATATGTTAATTTTAAAATAAAATAAAGAAGATGTATCTATTCAAATATTTGCTTTAGATCTATAAAACTGAAATAATTTATTTTATATTGTTCATAATAATATTCGAAATACTTTGGTATTGTACTGAGACATTTTTTTATTTAACTTATTATTTTTCCTTAAGTATAATAACTAACCAATGTTCTTATGATTATCTGAAAATAGATAGTACATATAATATATGTACCTACTATTGTTTCTCCCAATGGTTGTTGAATGAATATTAAATATTATTATAGAAAATTACTTGTTTTATTTATCTTCTGTGGTGCAGAGATGTGATCGTAATCTGAAATTTCTGGTAAAATGGTACCATATAATACCACAAAAATTTTAGTTTACCATATTTTCTTCACCGGGAATCTACTTTCTGGCATCTGTCAAAGTGTCATATTGTCGGTGATACTGCATATCCGCATAACTGAGGGGAATTATTTTCCTTAGGGCCTCCTGTGTGGAGCTAATGTAAAAAAAAAAAATAACAAATTTTTGCAATACCGCATAAGTTCTCTGGCTGACAAAATTGAGATTTCACATGACATCAAACTACAAACTGATTGGCACATTTTAGTCTAATCGACATGTAGTTTCGTCTAATGAGCATAATAATACACCTAAAAGAGAAATAAAGTAAGTATTTTGTTGGTGAATTTTGGATATTCATATCAAAAAGAAACGATCAATTGCCATGGGGGGGTGATACGGAAAAACGTTACGGCGCGTTACATGGGGGGGAGGGGGGGTCAAAAATCTTTAAAAATTGCATTACGAAATACTTGAATGCCCCCTGTGTGGAGGGTTTTTTAAGGGAAAGGAAGGGAAGGAAGGAAGTTTTGGGAAGGAAAATGGTGTGAGGGGTGGGTAGGAATCTGGGGGTCAATCTGTCCAGGACGGACGTGTGAATCCATCCCTCCCACAGTGGTACAAGGCAATTAATGTAGCGAACCACTTGGGGTGACCAATGGCAGGGGTGTTGGTTGTCAAATAAATAGTTCCCGGGCGGTGGTCGCGTAACCGCGTCTCAAATTAAAATGATGGAGGACCTGCCTTACTGAGGATCGAGCTTGCGACTTCTCAGTGTAAACCCCGTGCTTTGGATCACTCCTCTGAAAACCACAAGTTAACTAACTAACTAACCATCACGCAGTTTCCTTGCAGGGGTAGGCAGAGAGAACGGACCGCCAAGCAACAACAACTCCACCTTGGCACACACTCTTTGCCTCATTCACATTCTACTATTCTGATTTTTCTACTCTTCTATTATTCTGATTTTTGACATGGCCCGACTCAAGAATCTGATTCACGACCATCGTGCATCATTCGTGCCATCTCTTCCTCTGGCGTCCCCGACTTCTTCCATTCACATTTGCGTCAGATATTCTTCTCACACCATTTTCTTCCTTCATTCGCTCTACATGCCTAAACCATCTGAGGGACCCTTTCTTAATCTTACTCATTATGCTTACAGCAGTCTTACATTCTTTGAGGATATCCACATACATGGTTTTACCACTTATCCGCCTCAGGATCTCATTTTAACAGCATTCGGTTTACTTTCATCCTTCCTCTGTCAGTTCCATGCATTACTGCCATAATCAGGATAGGTACCAGGACTCCATTGTGGACTGCTAGCTTCGCTTCTTCTGACAGTTTTTTATTAGCACCAACGGCATTCAGTCCTCCATGATTGGAGTTACCTGCATTTATGCATTTACCCTTCTTTCAATATGTCTTTCAGCCTTCCCATCTCTCGTAAGGGAGCGTTCAAGTATTACGTAACGCAATTTTTGAAGATTTTTGACCCCCCCCTCCCCCCCATGTAACGGCGCCGTAACATTTTTCCATATCACCCCCCCCCCCCCCCCCTAAACGTTACGTAACGCCCAAATGACAATTTTTATCTGAAAGTCACAATTACACAATTAAGTTGCGCAAGGTACTGGAAAGTCGCTTAAATACCTTTTTTCTCGTTTTAATCGAGTTTGCGGTAATAAATAAAACAAGAGATTTTGAGAACGAAAAGGATTGCCAACTTGTAAGATTTTAATTCCCTAGTTTTTTTTTATCAAAATAAAGAAAAACATGTTACGTAACGCGTTGTTCGAACCCCCCCCCCCCCTCCGTAACGTTTCACAAGACCCCCCCTCCCCCCCCAAGTGCGTTACGTAATACTTGAATGGCCCCTAAACCACAAGATAGTACACAAATACTCTTCTATATATACATACAGTCTGGGGACAATGTGCATCGTAGGAAGGTGTAAAAAATAACTTTTTCAAAATTCCATTACTTTTTCCCATTCAAAAGTATTTTTTTTCCATTCAAACAATTCATTTCTTTTAACTGATATAACTACATTAATAAGTTGGATTTTCTAAAGTTTTATTAACTTTTTACTTGTACTTATGGCCGTCTTAAGCCTCGAGGAAAGGAAAGGAAGTCATTGTTGGAGATTAGAAAAGAAATATTGCAAACCAAAGTATTTTTATATGTTTATTTTCAGATATTTTCTAACATCGAACAGTTATAGATATATAAATGCATAAAACGAAGATATTGAAATACTGTTTATCTATCTTTATACTTACGTAAATATTTCTGGCATTCATACTGAAGTGGACAATATTCTTATTTATTTATTTGTAGATTTAATATAATGTTATGTACACATTACATACTCCTGACTGGTAGACATATTGTCGCCTTAGTTCATATTTGTCCGATAGACCAGGGTTTCCCATTTGCCGGGTCGCGACCCAGTACCGGGCCATCAAAAAAAATTACCGGGTCACAACATTCCCGCCTTGTTTTAAAAATAAAACCTACTATCGATCGACGCATCGTAAATTAATATCCATTTACTTAAATGAAGCCCAATTACATTCAAGTTAGATTCCGAAACTAATTTGCCAGATTCAGACACATCACATGATATATTTGACACAAGACTAAGACCATTGATAGATTTTTGTTATCTTGTTGTCAAGAATACACAAAACTAGCTTATCATAAATAGACGATACCAATATATGTAGTATTAATAAAACCTTTTTACTATTAATAAATGTGTATTATTTTACATAAGGCGGCCAACTTTACAAAATATCAATGCGGGACACAGTGGTGTGCGGTGTCGGGGGGGGGGTATATTACAAATTTATAACTCTCTCGGAAATCGAGAATTCGGCTCATTTAGACTACAATCACAACATAAAGACGGTTTCTCTTTGATTGTGGCAGCACATACCTACATAGTCTGCAACTAGAATTTTATGACTGCACTACAAATAAGAGAATTTTTGGTTTTGAAATATGTCAGCAGATGAATCCACAACAGAAATTTTTCATTCTGAACACAAAACTGGTTTAAATTAAATCTGGATGCGGCAAAATAAAACCACACTCAGAATATGAAAATAGTTTATCTATGATTCTGGTAGAACACATAGTCTGCAACTAGAATTTTATAACTGCACTTCGAATAAGAGAATGTTTTCCTTCGTAATATGTCATCCGATGATTCCAGTTAAAATTTTACATTCTGAACACAAAACTGGTTTAAATTAAATCTGTATGCAGCACATTAAAACTACACTCAGAACATGAAAATGGTTTCTCTTTGATTCTGTCATCACAAACCTAGTCTGCAACTACAATTTTATAACTGCACTTCGAGTCACTTGTTCAAGGGTACTCTTGGGAAACCGGCTAAGGGACGCGGGTGTTTGGGCAGGTTGCAGCCAGGCCGCTCGCCCGCTCATTCTCGCCGGGACTGCCCCGTGATAGTGGGACAAACTGCCACCGATAACTTTCTTTTTATATATTTTCTTTGGTTTTGATCATACTTACACCTGTAAATATTTTTATTTTTCTTTATGATTTCATTATAACTAGATGCTGATCCAACAGGCGAACACATCTATGATGTGTCTTTATCTTGTTAATTACTGCAAAAGTAAGTATGCATACATTTTTCTTTTTTACTAAAAATCATGCATGGAGGGACATTGGAGGGTCTAGATTCGCTTTAAAAATGAATGTAGCTTCCTTTTTACAAACAAAAAATTAGAGCCCTGACATGTACAACTAAGGAGGTTAAACAATCAGTTTCCTCACACAGCCGTGGGAAAGTGGTGGGTCCCCTCCAATGCACTTCGAATAAGAGAATGTTTTCCGTCGAAATATGTCATCAGATGATTCCAGCTGGAATTTTACATTCTGAAAATTAAACTAGTTATGTTTTATTAAGAATATCTGCGGCGCATATAAACTATACTCAGAACATGAAGATAAACATTTATGCAAGAAAGGAAATTCTTTTTGAAATTCCGTGAACTTGCAACTTCGCTTTTTCGCGGTCGGCGGCATGGTCAACAAATTGTTTGATTTAATTTGAATGATAAATACTGGATATCAATCATGTGTCACGGCTTGGGCTTATTCAATACTACACTGCCCCCCTTTGACTTTTGCTTGACTTACAATAAACCAATTAAACGATATGGTTAAAATAGAATAAAGATAGAGGAAGTTTATTTGTCTACCATAAACAATATTATAAAAATAAAGGAATGCGGTACGCTTTAGACGATTTGTGCGACTATTTTATCAAATATTTCAATGCGGGACTACAACCGCCAAGGCGGGACGGTCCCGCAAAATGCGGGACGGTTGGCTGCCTTAATTTTACATAATGGAACCAGCTTGGTTTTAAAAGTATTAAGTGGGTCACGAAGGGGCAGTGTGAAAATTACCCGGTCACGGCAGAACAATGTTTGGGAAACACTGCGATAGACCATTAGAAAATTTTACAGGAGGAGAAGGTTTTCTTTCATTATTTCAATGAAACATTATGATAGGTGTTTGATAAAGCTATTTCCGTAAAGGTAAACGTATCTTTAGTTTAAATAATCCTGTGATTAATTATAATTTTTAAGTGGAGATTGAACAAAAACTAAAATGGTCTCTTGGACAAATAAGAACTAAGGCGACAATATGTGAAAGAGATGTTTAAAATTTTTATGATTTCTAATAATTTTAACTTTTATAAAAGTAAGGGCTTTTTTTAATTTCAGGTTGGGAAAAACTAATTCATAATTCGGTAGAAATCGTAAAAACGTAGATCCAGAAACGTAGAAGAATATATAATTTTTATCCACAGGCAAATCTGCTCGATTTAAAGATATAATATTGTGATTTAAAATTTTTTTTTCGTTGTGAATTTTATAATAAGACTTGCCACAGAACTTGAACAATTCATCAAATTAAGTTAATATTCAAGTTCTGTGAAAGTTTTGTTATTTCTATTCCATTTTGGGCCATTTGTTTCAGAGTACTCGAATACTTTGATTAAATTTTATTATTTGTTTAATGTGAATCACTGGCTCTAAGAAAATCTCCAGCTTTGCAGGTTTCCTCGTTTCTACATTACAATCAATAGAAAAGCAATCAATACAAAATTTACGCCCTTTTTAATAAATTTTAATATTTGTAACCTTAAATTAGCACTTTGCTACTCGTGTAGACTTATTAATCTTAGACATCACAATGGGTTTTCATAGATTGGTCACAAATATTGACATTAAAAATACAATACTATTGACATCATTAGGCAACTGATGAGCACAGCTTGCGTAGCACTAGTAGACAATACCATGTTAAAGTTCACTTTTCACCAACCAAATGTTTCTGGTGTAAGTATTTTTTACTAAAATAACTTTTTGGTAGTCAAATACATAATGTCATTATATGCACCATAGAAACAAATTTATAAATATATTTACTTAGTTCCTTAAAGGTTTATAATAAAATTCTGTTAACAAAAGGAGCAGCGGGATGAATCAAAATTAGCTTTGAGTACACTCAACCTAATTGTCTTTGGATTAAATCCTAATTGGATCGTCTCATTCCTAGTTATCTTATTTTACAATCCTGTTGTTTTTTTTTTAATTCTTCCAAATGCCCCCATAGCACAGAGTACGTAGATATATTTTTAATAATTTTCTATATTCAAAATATTTTCTTCCACATTTTTCTTCATTTCCGGAGTCAAAAGACATAGAAAATAATCGTTTTTTTTAAATCGAAATATGTATGATAATTTATATTACATACTCGTATATCTACATTCGTACGTTAAAACATTTTTTTCATATTTTAACTAAAATGATATTTTTTCCATTTATGATAACAATACATCTATATACTATGAAATACGATAATACCTGAGTAATAATCTACCTTAAAATGGATCAGAATAAATTGTGTGACATGTAGTCGTAAATAAGTAACAATATATGAAATATTCTGGATTGTAAAAATATAAACGAGGTATAATATGAATGGAGTTTGAATATAATAAAATGTATTTGTATTAATAATTTTGCTCACATAAATAAACTATGATTATTTAAACGGTGACCGGCCAACTCAGAATGAAACCAACTCAGAAAGGTCCTTAAAAGCTATGAAAAAATAATTTTAAAATAGCCGGTAACCCTAACCTAACTTAAACTATTTAACCAATTTTTTATCATCACTTTTAATGACCTTTCTGAGGTGCTTCTGAGTTGGTTTCATTCTGAGTTTTCCGGTCACCTATTTAAACAGTGACCGGCCAACTCAGAATGAAACCAACTCAGAACCACCTCAGAAAGGTCTTGAGTGATGATAAAAAAATATGAAAAATGGTTAAATAGGTTAAGTTAGGTTAGGGTTACCGGCTATTGTAAAATTATTTTTTCATAGCTTTTAATGACCTTTCTGAGGTGTTTCTGAGTTGGCATGGAACCTATTTAACATAAAGAAATAATTCATTTGACTAAAAATCTTTGCAGTGAACCCTTATACAAAAAATATATATCTTTATATGAGTACATAACTACGGTCAATTCTGTCAAGATGATAGCTGTATATGATAGTACATTTTTATTCCACCAGAGCACATGAGCCTTATTACTTTCAGATCAGATCAGAGTAATAAACATTTCAGGACGTCCACGGTTCACAAAACTACTACCAATATAATTTGTTTTGGAAAAAGAAATAATATCTTTATTTAATAATTTCTATACAGGGTGTTAAGGGACGTACTTGACTTACTTTAACCAGTGATTCCTGACATTATTTGGAGTAAAAAATGTAAATGAAATTTTGGTCTCCAACTTTTGTTGACTACTTTTTTTTTAAAAATTTTATTCTTCAAAATCAAGCAAAAAAAAATTGTTTGCAGTTCACATGCGATAGAAGTGAAATCTTCAGAAAACTAAAGGTATTCAAGAGTGGGATGCTAAGAAGCACCGCACAAAGAGGAGACCGATTAGTCTATCTCGTTCTCTCGCAGGCTAAATCCTTTAGACGTATGTTTTTGTCTCTTTTTAGTGTTGCTTATTCATTTCATCGAGTTTCAAATCACAACTAAAGATGTTTCAAGTTTCAGCCAAGTAACCGACTAACACCTTAACCCACCTCCAACTGTCCAACCATTGTTTTATGTTTTTGTAGAAAAAAACAAAAAAAAGTCACCAGAGACCAAAATTTCATTTACATTTTTTACTCCAAATAATGTCAGAAATCGCTGGATAGAGTAAGTGAAGCATGTCCCAAGCAACCCTTTATATGTATATATCTCTACACTTGTCAATAAATAAGCAATGAATTCACAGGATGTAATTTATCTACTTTGGCCTTTCATACTAGAGTGTAGGTACTCGTATATATAATTTAATAAAATGAGGAAGGAAGATTCGTTAAAAAATTACAATATCACAATGAAAAACTTTGTAAATGTATATGAAAATAAAATTAGCAAATCTCAAAAATCTACTTCACGTTTGCTTCACACATATTTTCAACTTTTAATACTACTTGCCATCACATTAAATATCAATACAATAATGTTAGAAAAAACAGTTTTATTATTTATATAATATATAATCTACCAATTAATTATCTATGTGGCACATAAATAATAAAATCGTATAACTCTATCTTATGTTTTACGGTGGGATAGTTTTTTTCATATTAAAACTCTAAAATTTCTTTGTAAAATTCATTTTGAATTAACGTTAATATATTTATGCATATTTGGAAAAACCTCATACCTAACACAATCCATAAAAAGTTATTAGTGAAAGAATATTTGATTAATATTAAAGAATATTAGATTGCACATTAGCTCAAAGTCAATAAATGCAAACATATTGAAGGTAGAAACCAACCCATTTCTGCCATTGCATTTAACCCGGCGGTACTCGCTACGTATTTACGAATATGAACACTCGCTACCTGGTAATAAATACCACAGGGTTTAATTGCCGTTATTTTGAAAAAGACGTTTGAGTTTCAATGTTTGACAATGTATTTTTGTTATTGGTACTATTGTTCATAAATAAAACTACAAATGCAAGTTTTAATATTTATTTATTTGTATTGAGAGTTTATCCTAAAAAATAACCAAAAAATTATTTTTTTCTTAGTAATCTTACGAAAATCAACAATAATATATTTTTTTCTTACAAATTTGGCAAAATTGAGATCGGTATCGAAAATAAACTAGGTACACTCCTAAAATAATAAAAAATAATGATACCTTTACACTGAGTGAACATTGAGATAATCAACAATAAACAAACTGTTACAAATATTTTGCTAAAAACGAAACTACTTCACTCTATCATAGCAATCCTCACATATTGGGGCTGTATACTCGGGGCATATCTTTTTGAAGCACAATTCGCAAATAAACTTCTGAATCTGAAGGTAGACGGTCAAAAACATTTTCTGAATTTGAGGGCGCGCCTGAACTATCAGCTTCCTGTTCAGTTTCACTTTCGTGTTCACTATTCTCCTCAAAATCTTCTATTTCTGACACATTTTCTTCTCCGCTGTCTTCTTCTTGGAGCAGCTATTCTATTGTACTATCACTTAGAGGAATACTCTTTTTATTACAGCTCTAAAACAAAAAACATAGTCATAAACATATCAAAAAATTATGGAACAAGGATCGTCACTACCGGGTATTTTTTACCCATACTCACTTTACACGTCCGTCGTTAACAAGTGCCGTGCGCGAACTGACCGCCCCGCTGGGTGAGGGCGTGTGAACTATCGGTTTGAAGGTATTTATAATCTTGGGTTGCCAGAATGGGTAGAAAAAAAAATACATCCAATTATTTGTACTCTGTGGTATTTTTTACCCTGTAGCGAGTATCGCCGGGTTAATTGATGAAGTGCGATAAAGAACAAAGACACCGAGGCTAATAGAAAAAAGTACCCCATAATGGTGAGTAACATTTAAGCTCAAAAATAATAAGAAGAAAAATTTCAGGGGGTAAGGGTTTTTAATTTAAATGAATTAAAAAATTTGGAGAATGGGTGGGTACTCCATCGGTATGTACTGCACAGGGTGCCAGATTTTGTAGATCGGATTGCCTATATGGATTGATGTAATAGAATTTTCAAACATACTTCATTTTACTTGCAACTGTACAATAAAAAACCAAACATTTATACACAATCAGAATTAATAAGCTATTAAAATTTAAACTTCACTCAGCAACAATATTCCAAAAAGGAAATATAATATAATATGTACGTAGGTACATATAAAAGTTACATATTAAAAGGTACATATTAAAATTTAAACTTCACTCAGCAACAATATTCCAAAATATAATATAATATGTAGGTAGGTACATATAAAAGTTTTTGTGATAAATATTTTAGCCCTGCAGATTGTTGAAGAAGACTTACACAGAACACGGAAGTGAGGGGTCAACATCAAAAGCTTAAAAATGGATAATTATAATTAGGGCCCGGATTAATATGTAAATACATATTTTTATTTTTCACGATTTTCGGTCTCGTATGTGTTCTCTACCTAAATTATCATTTATAGGATCATCAATTTTTTGGTTTTTTATATCATAAAACGTGATTTAGTTCACAAAAATTGATATAATTTTACGTGCTTGCATTCTCGCCACCACACGGCCGCGCGTGTTTCATTTCTCTCTCGTATTATTCGTCGTAATTTGATTTTTGATTCTCTTCCTCTCCGCGCGGCGGCGATCATCGACGACGAGCGACGTTCCTGCCGTGTTGCTTGCGCGTCTTTTTATTTTTACGTACTTAAGTCACCTACTACTACTGTCTATTGGAGGGGACCCCACCACTTTCCCAACGGCGTTATAAGGAAACATATGGTTTCCTCCTTCACCGCACACGTCAAGACTCTACTTTTTTTTTGAACGAAGCTACATTTAATACTACTACTGTCTAGGTACCTATCAGTTTAATTTCAAAATGCCCAAGGATAAACAACCTTTGGGTTTCAAATTGGAAAAATATATCGAAGATTTCCCAAGCCAAAAAAGTATATTTTAGACAAAAATAAAGGATTTGATACCCCAAAAACATAAAGTTTTGAGCGGAAGCTTTGAGGGTACTGTAGACGTACTTACACAATTTTCGAACTAGGCATCTTAAACTACGCTCCCTAAGGTGGTCCAAAAATTTTTTTTTAGTATTTTTCATTTGGCCACCCTGTGAATTTGTTACACCTTTTCATAGAAATAACATAGTAAAATTTCAGCGAGATAGCTCAAGTAGAAAGGGCTGCTCAATCGAGTGTTGTTTTTGAATTTTTTGTGTAAAATGCTTATTTTTTACTTTTTGCTACAGGCCAGTTTCGTGTGTTAAACTATTAAATAAATATTAAAATAAACTACTGAAGAGTTTTAAAGACAAATTTGAACAGTATTTGATACTTATTTAGTAGACTGTGAAGTGAATCAATGTAGTAAAATGTGTTCATCTACTCGAAAAAAATACGAAATTTTTCTACTTGGGGTTCGAGATATTGATTGAGCCATTGATGAGGCTTAACCAACATCCTACTCTTCGGAAAGTTTTACTCCGTTATCACTACATATTAAATGATTCCAAAAATGTGAAAGATTCCGCGCATGTACTTATTCAAGAACTTATAAAAGTATGGAGTAAATATAGTATTCCGACCAGACAACAAAATCACTGCATTGAAAAACTGATGTTTCTTAAGAACTGGCTGCTATTGAAGAAAAATAGAGGAAGAAATTCTGAAGCACAAAGAAAAGGAGAGCATTTGTTTAAAAAAGAACTAGAAAAACTTTTTGATATTGCCCATTTGAATTTGATAAAAATAGCGGAAGACAGAGCGTTTCTCATCGATCAAAGATGAGAACGTAAGATGATTATGACCTCAATTGCCAAGAAACTAGAAAAGGTCAAAGAAAGTTATCTAAAACAGAAACAAAGATCTGAAGAATTGAAAGAAATTCGGTGGTGTCGATACAAGAGTTAAAACTTGAGTGCAGCTTCAGTAGCACTTCTAGTAATGCTAGCATATTAGAGGATAAGTCCAAAGATGAGTTTGTAGTGCGTTGAACTGTCTACAAGTGACATATTTACACAATACGTTACCAGTGCGCTTGATCGTAACAAGATTTAAACTAATCAAGAAAGGAGAAAAACAAATTGTTCGATTTGTTAGTTATCATCTACACCCAGCGCCGGATCTGCCATACGTTCAAAAACGTGCAAAAAACCTGGCGCCAACTCCGAAGGGGCGCCGTGAGAAAATAAATATTGTATTAAAATTTAGTTATAATATTCCCTGAATCGTTTAAAAATTACCCATAGTACGAAATAATTATTACGCTCTAGCGATACTTTCCAAAGAAACAGAATGCGCACGCATCAGATTGGTATCAACGGCTTACGAATTTATAGTCAGTTACAGAATTTTTTTACAAATTCCATATATTTAGTTTAAACGTAAGATCTATTTTTCCATATATCTTTTACCGTCTTTTACGACGAATGGGTGCGATCCAAATTCAATAACCAATCACAGCGCGGTATTTTTGTTCTTGAGAATCAAACAAACCGACTTACGCCTTTCAAAATGCTGACAATTTTAGTTAGCGTACGCTCTCTATTGTTTTATTTTGTACGATTTAAGTCTCTAGGAGAAGGTAGTTAAAGACCATTTTCTTATGAAATCTTCAGTAAATTCCATTAACAGAAACATCGCACGGTTTGCAGGATTTGCAGGTTGCAACGTGTTACGTGTTGACAGTTTCATCATTGATTTGACATATTATTTGAAGTTCGTTAAATGTATAATTAATGTCTATTAGATTTGTTGGATTTGTTATTTTACAGTGTCAGTGTAAGCGTCTTTCGTAAGCCGTTGATACCATATGTCAGTGTTTAGTGTTTGTATGGTGTTTGTTCGCTCAACACAGGGGAAATGCAAGGTACAAATTTGAGGTTATATTCTTATTAGTCAGAAGCTGTAGATGCTATTCTTGTGTTGTACGTTGCCATGAGAACGTATTTGTATTTGCTTTTTCTATTAATATTCGCGTTGGGTATATACATAAACGCAGTAAATCTCAAGAATGTCTAATGGACCTACTTCAGCGAAACCACCCGCATTGTCTCGTAACCTATATTTTAAATCATGGTACGGGCACAAACAAACAATTCGTTGTATTATTTTAAAGCATAACTTGCAAAAAGGGTTTTTCCTAAAATAATTAAAATAGCACCATAATTTTATGTTTACCCAATAGATTCAGAGAGTATAGGGCTCCTGGCGATTCTCTCTTTAAAAAAAAACGAGTGTGAGAGCTACCGCCAAGGTCACTTGGAAAAGTTACACCCTTTATATGTCTTCATTTTATTTGATAAATTAGTGTAAAAAAAAAAAATTAAATAAAAAAATTGGGGTGAACGAATTTTTAATCAAAATAAAAATGTAGGGGGGGGGGGGGGGCGCCATCGGTACCTACTGCACAGTGCGCCAGATTTCGTAGATCCGGCCCTGTTTACACCAAAGTTTGAATCGAAGCGTCTTTGGCAGCAGATGCACCAGTAAATTACTTAATACTTTGGAATAGCTTAAAATTGTACGAAGCCATTGATTCCGAAATCAGTATAGCAGCTAGGGGTGTCTTAGAGCGTCACTTATGGTATTTGTCAGATGAACTAGTCGCATTTACCTTGTTTTCTGAAAAGCTGTCTGATGCTGAGAAACAGGCCATTGTTCAAAAAATAAATTCTGATGGCGGTAATCGTTCAGTACGAGGCGATTCTGCTAAGCTTGCCTCAGAGGTTACATTAGAAGCTTTTGCAACACAAAGAATGTTGAAAACACTCTTAGTTCTTGATATCAACGACTCTTTCTTGCAATTACCTCCTAAGACTTGGAATAACAATGTTGATTACTTTCAAGGCAAAAGCTGAGTCAAAAATTTGCGTGTTGTTAATGATACAGCAGAGAGAGGTGTTAAACTATTTGAAGATTAAAACACGATACTCACTAAGAATGAGGAAGAAAAGCAATTTTTACTTCACATCGTTGAACAAAACAGAAAAATCGTTTCTACTGAAACATTCAAATTTGAAAGATTGCGACTAATATTATGTTAATTATTGCTTTGTTACCAAATTTTGTTCAAATTTAAATATGTTTTATACTAATTTGACTAAAATACTTGTAATATCAATAAACCTTCAATTACGTGTTTTACTTAAAATCCAGAACTTTTGTCAGAAACTTCTAATTCAATGAGCACCCCCTTGTATATAAGATAGGGGGCTGAAATTTTTTACACATAATAGGAATGGTAGGTGTAACAAATTAAATGGGTGGCTACATCTATATTTGAAAAAAAATTTACTACGTAGGCCTGGACCACCTTAACGCTCCCATTACGTCATGTGACATGGAAAGATCTTTCAGTTAATAGAAGGCTATATTTAGACCAAATCGACAAAGTTTTAATTTCGATAATTTAAAAAAGCATTTGATTGTGTACTGCAATCAATTTAATAAGGCAGATTTAGAGGAAGAATATGACTTCATTTTTTTATTTGAATTACCTGAACATTTCGCTATTTTTTTATAATTTTTTTAATGTAACTGTTACTGCATAGTAATTTTTCACAATAAACAATGTTTAATATGAAAGATATTCTTATTTTATACTCCATATTTTATATTTTTTAGTCCATAATAAATGTAAATATTTTGATTTTTTTAATACATTTTTATCCGAGCCCTAATTATAATCAACCGAATATAGCAAGAAGCGTAAGTACACACTGAAGAGGCTTCCAATCTAAGGAATTACAGAAATTCAATGAGAAAATGGATAATTTTATGAATCCGTGGTTTGACATTCTCAGTTTATGAGCCAATGGACACTTTAATATTATTTACCATGACGATTCACGGTAACGTTAACATGACGCCAAAAAAGGCAATAAACATATTATGTTCCTTCATCATCATCATCACTATTGGCTCTACAACCCCTGGCGGGTCTTGGCCTCCTCAAGAATCTTCCTCCACTCATCTCGGTTTTGTGCCAGCTCTCTCCAGTTTAGAAGCTCCAAGATAGACATGTCTTTGAGGACGTTGTCGCTCCATCTTAGTCTTGGTCTTCCCAGGCTCCTTCGCCCTATTGGCCTTGAGTTCAGCAGGGACTTTGGTGTTTGGTGCTCGGTCATTCTCTCCACATGACCCAGCCACCAAAGTCTTCCCAGTTTTATAAATTTCGCAACGTTTAGCTCCTTAAACAAAGTATAGAGCTCATTGTTATAACGTCTGCGCCAAAATCCATTTTCTTGAACCGGTCCGAAGATGCGTCTCAAAATTTTTCTTTCAAAAACGTCCAGTGCTCGCTCATTCCTCTTAGTTAGTACCCAAGTCTCAGCTGCGTACGTAAGAACTGGTCTGATAAGTGTTTTGTACACTAATATCTTCGTATTTCTGGACAGCAGTCTGGACTTTAATTGGTTCTGTAGGCGGAAATAACAGCGATTTGCATTCACTATGCGCTTCTGGATCTCCTCTGTGGTATTATTGTCGTTTGTTATCAGGGAACCTAGGTATGTGAATATTGGTACCGTTTCGAAATTTTGGTTTCCACATGAGAGAGTTGGGATTTGTTGGGTGCATTCTACGGCCATGAATTTGGTCTTTTGCTGGTTTACTACGAGACCCATATTTTTGGCAGAACTTTCAAGATTTAAGGCGTTACGTAAAGCATCTGGAGTTTTCGCGATTATGTCGATATCATCAGCGTAAGCCAATAGTTGCACAGAGTTATCAAATATTGTTGCTCTTATCTCGATGCCTGAGTCACGAATAACTTTTTCTAAGGCTATGTTGAATAAGAGGCAGGCCAATCCATCTCCTTGTCTCACCCCGTGGAGCGCTTCAAAGGGCTCGGACAGGTCACTGCCAACCCTGACTCTACACGTTACTGGCGACATTGTTAATTTCACCAGATTGATCAGCTTACGCGGTATTCCAAACTCACTCATTGCATTGTACAATGCATTCCTATTTATGCTATCGTACGCGGCCTTGAAGTCTATAAAGAGATGATGCGTTTCGACATTGTGTTCTAGCGTCTTTTCCAAGATCTGTCTTAAGGAGAAAATTTGATCAATACATGATTTGCCTGGCCTGAAGCCACATTGGTATTTGCCAATGATTTCTTCAGACATTGGAAGCAATCTTTTGTACAAGATGTTGGACATAATTTTATAGCCGGTGTTTAATAGCGTTATTCCCCTGTAATTACAACACTCGAGTTGGTCACCCTTCTTATGTAGTGGACACACAATTCCTAGTCTCCACTCTTCGGGCATCTCTTCTTCTGTCCATACATTTTTAAATAAGGGTATGCAGGTATTAAGTAAACTCTCCACCTGCTGCTTTAAATAATTCAGCCACCAGCTCGTCTGACCCGGGGGATTTGTTGTTTTTGTTTCACTTCCTCCAGTGAGGGGGGTTCAGCATTGTCAATGTCCAAGTCATCTCCCATGCTCTCCACCGTGTTGTGCTCCACCTCTGCCGAGTTGTTATTGAGAACTGTATCAAAGTGCCTCACCCATCTCCTCAGGATGTCAGGCTTTTCACTCAGTATCACTCCGTTCTCGTCCTTGCATATATTTATTTTTGGCTTAGCTCTCATGTTATTTACTATTTTGTAGAAAAGCCTACTCTCTCTGAGTGCTTCAGCTTCTCTAATTTCTTTTTGTAAATATACGCGTTTCTTTTTCCTGTGCATCTTCTTTTCTCTCTTCCTTGTTTCCCTATAGGTGTCCATAAGTTGTCTTGTGCAGCCTTGTTGTAACGTTTTTTGATAGAGTTCATTTTTCTTTTTCGTTACCTCTGCGCAGTCTGAGTCAAACCAATGGTTTCTTCTTATAGGAATTTCTTTTCCCAGGGTTTCGAGAGCAGCTGTTGTTAAAAGGAATTAATTATGTTGCTTATCGCTGTAATACTGCAGCTCTTTGTTATACATTAAATAATGGTGAGACACACCAAATACGTGTGACTGTTTCCTCCAAAAGTTCTACTTTTTGCGACACTTTCTTTATACATGTGAGGGAGATGTATGAAAATGATTCTATATCTGCACCCCCCTTTGGGGGTTTGTCTCACTTTCGACTGCTGTCATTTATTGTGTAAGAAAGAGCAGCAGCATTATACGTTTAAGAACAAAAGCAAAACCACCAGGGCATTGACATTTGACATTTTTGAAATTCACTCACACTTAAATATTATCCTTGTAACTATATTCCATACTTTCAAAATTATTGTCACAGCAAGTAGTATTGGTAGAGGTTAAAGATATTGAAATACAAGAGATGTGCTGTTATGTCCGCCCGCCCGTCGGCAGACTACTTACTACCTTTGGGTAGTAGTATATACAGGTACTCTAATGGGCATAGTTTGAATACGGAAAGAATTCGTTGTGCAATGGTATTGGTTAACAATATAGTTTGAATACGGAAAAAAATTGTTCATTTGTTTTTGAAGGTGTGCAGTAGTGGTTAACAATATCGGCAACACTGGGAAACACAGTCCCACCCAGTAAAAACTGCGGATAGCACATCTCTTATATTTCAATATCTTTGGTAGGGGTCTACGTCTAAGGAAGACGTCACGGTGCAGTGTGTGAGAGAGTTGCAAGAAAATTATGACATTTTTCCTTTGGATAAGGAACATATGTTTATTGCCATTTTTATGCAATCAATTTATGTAAATACAAAAGCGTCCATTCTACCGTATTAGAAAAGATGGATTTACTTGTGGTTTTTCTTCTTTCCACCCCATTTCTTCATTTTGGGACCTTTGGAGTCCTTTTCATTAGACCTGCCCGGGTGCTTTTTGCCTTTTGCAACTGGCTTTTCGAATCCAGTTGAAGCGGATGCGGTTGACATAGCTGTAGAGGAAGAGGAAGCGCTTGGATCAATCTTTTCTTGACTTGTGGTTGCTTTAGGAAGTGCCTTTTCATCAGTAGTAGAAGCTTTGGCGTTTGCGTCGTCAATCCATTTTAATTGTTCTTCGATGGTTTCATTAGCGTAATCTCTTACGATAACCTTTCAAATGAATAAACATTAAGTGACATAATATTATGGATAACTTAATTGCATATATGCAGATGAATATACAGTACTCTCTCTCTCTCAGTAATCCGCCGCTGGATTCTTTGACAATTACTTAATCGGCCGTTATTTTTACTAGCTGAAAGCAATTTGTCGGTAGGTATTTTTACATCCAATTCAGTGGTCAGCCAAGTGTCTAGACTCAGGTGCTGACAGGTTGGGTTATCTTACTCTTACACACTCATTTACCATACTGCCAACATTTTACAGTCACCAGGGTTAATTATTGTTGTTTTAGGACATTTTGTTTTTCGGTTAGTCCTCTGTTCTAGCAAATATCTCAAGTTTTTCTCTTCTTTTATTTCTGCCAAGTTTTTTATTAAAAATTCACAAAATCTTTAGTCCAAAATGCAAGAGGAAACATATTATTAGGATACAATAACTTTTTATACCAAAAATTAAAATTTTGTGAAAGATCGATAGTGGTGGTTGTTGTTTATTTTTATGAAATGAGTACCTACATGTTTAATTTTTAGCATATTATGTAAATATATGCACTGTAATCTGCTGCTTTCACAAATTAAATACTTACTCGGTTTTTGGGGTGGCGGATTAGAGTGAGAGAGTACTATAGTCTGTAGTTATATATAAAATCAATTTTCAGATATTTGCAATTTTTCTTTTTGATGGGGCGATATAAAAGGGACGGTGTTATTGGTTCGATACTCGATTGGAAGGCTAGTACTGTCCTGAGGGGAAAACACCATTTTCTTTGAGGTGTAAATAATAGTTTGTTATCTTTGAACACCGCCACTTAGTTATTATCTCGAGGGTGCTTTAAGACATTCAAATTTATATGATTACCAGGTAAACGTGAAGGTCTAGATTTAAAAAAAAAATATCCACTTTTTATAAACGTCCGTGCTATTTTGGATCTGGGTTCGATGTTGTGAATTTTATAAATTTACAAAAGATCAAAAAAATATTATCATACATAATGATTATGGCATTTTGACTAAAATATTATGTGGGAATTTTAGGACACTTTATTGCTTTGAAGTTTGTGTGTGATGTTGAATGATAATCTAAAAAGCCTCTAGCTATTGCGACTATGGTTTTTTTCTAAATAAAAAAATATTGGGAAGCACTGGAAACTTTGGATATTTAGAGGTGGATTCTGAAAGTGTCTTCCAACATCTGACAAAGTAGTAGTTTATATCAAGTGTTTTGATTTATCTGCGTTAGATAAAGATAAAAACCATCAATTCTTACATTTTCTTTCTGCTCAACCCGACCTTGGTCCACCACTATGGTCAAAGGATCATCATTGATGACGTTGTGCTCGATATACAGGTCTGAAAAAAAACAAGGATAATGTAATATTTGAAATAAAATACGAAATTAATATTTACCACTTTTATTGTTTGTAAAAACAAACATGTTTCATGAGCAACGCTCACTTCTTCAGGGTTAACTTAAAAACTTAAGGTTTTTTTTAAAGTAAACTCTGAAGAAGTGAGCATTGCTCATGAAACATGTTGGTTTTTAAAAACAATTAAAGTGGTAAAAACTAAGTATTCTATTAATTTCGAATTAAAATGGTGCCACAAAATAAGTTTGAAGAAGTGAAATAAAATAAGTTGAAAGTCGTACAAAAATGCTCTACCAGTCTGTTAGAGGAATATCTTGGGTGACCTCAGTGAGAGCACACAGATATCAGTATTGTGCCAAAGTAGTCAGTGCCTTGTATACCGCAAGACTGTACCTACTACTTTTGAGACAAAGTCAATCAAGACTGAAGAGTTTATATTTATTTATTTGTATATATTACAGTGTTTACCTAACTATTAACATTTTTATGTAATATATTTTGAACTTTTATTATGTTGAGTGTAAGGTAGGTTTGAGAATGTGAAACTGTGAGTGGGTATTATTTAATGTATGCTTTGTGAACACCTTACTAGGATAACCTGTACTGAGGTGTTTACGTGGTTATGGTTAAGTGTGACAAGTATTTATTTGTTGTAGTAGAAAATTAGTTTTTTCTTTATTTTTTTTTTTAAATTTGAATGGTACATTGATATTTAGAAAAAAATTATATTTAGGTGTAGATGTTGTAAGTGTGTGTATAGTTGGTAAGTTCTTGAAAAACGTGTTAATTTATTTTACACGTTTTATAGTTTGGTTATGTTTGGTTAGGAATTATAATGTTTTGAATAAAGTGAATATCTTGATTTTTGATCCAGGCGGTGATATGTTTTTTGTGAATGTTTGTAGATTTATTTGCAGTTAGTAGTTGTTTCAGAGGCATACAGTTAAAAAAGTTTGATTCCGTAATACTGAAAGCGTGTGGTGTGTGTTATCAGTGTGTTCAGTGATTTATTTGTTTTTTTTTTTTTAAATTTTATTTATATTATGCAACGGTTTTTATATTTATGTAGAAAGTCTGAAATTAACACTAGATGACCACTTATTGATCAGCATTAAAATTATTGCAGTAGTATATTTTTTATATATATGTGATTACATTACCGTTGGAGTTGCCCTCCCCCAAAGTCTGCCACTGTTCGTCGGAGAATGACACGTCTATCCCTTCAAAATCTGTAAAAACAATTTTTAAGGATTTAATTTTTGTTCAGGATGCTATTAGAAAAGGCAAAGTTGGAGAGATAAATTACATCACCAAAAGCCTTGCTAAAAATTAATTTATGATGGATTCATTTTTTGGGACAAGCCTGTGGGACTTCCCGAGGAGAGACAGGAAGATTATAAGGTACATAAACCATTATATAGGTGGTCTCGCTTTCATAATTTAGCTCTCAGCTGGTCAACGATCCATAATCTATACTCGGTTCAAACAATAAACGCAACCTTAAAAGTATGCACATCATTTAGAGCGATAAATTACATCACCAAAAGCCTTGCTAAAAATTAATTTATGATGGATTCATTTTTTGGGACAAGCCTGTGGGACTTCCCGAGTACTGAGAGAAACGGGAAGATTGTAAGGTACATAAACCATTATATAGGTGGTCTCTCTCTCATAATTTAGCTCTCAGCTGGCCAATGATCCATAATCTATACTCGGTTCAAACAATAAACGCAACCTTAAAAGTATGCACATCATTTAATCTACATTCCTGTAATACAAATATAATAGTGGCTTATATAGGATTTAAATCAGCCGAGTAGTTAAAATCAGCTGTTTTAAAAGAACTATCTCATGCTGAGAGATTACACATAAAAAACAAGAGTGAGATCGAAATATTAACTAACTAACCATCACACCGTTTGCCGAAGGGGTAGGCAGAGAGTCTTCCTCGGGCACCCCGACTTCTTCTACCATTCACATTTGCATCATATATTTTCCTTACACTCCTTTCCTCGTTCATTCGCTCCACATGCCCAAATCATCTGAGCGCCCCTTTCTTAATCGTACTCATTTCGCTTACATCAGCCTTGCATTCTTCGCGGATCTCCACATTTATCACACGATCGTACATGGTTTTACCACACCCTTCAGGGATCTCATTTCTACAGCATTTAGTCTACTTTCATCCTTCCTCTGCCAGTTCCACGCCTACATACATCAGGGTAGGTACCAGCACTCCATTACGGATGGCTAACTTCGCTTCTTTGGACAGTTTTTTGTTGGTGCCAACGGCGTTCAGTCCTCAATTAATAGAGTTGCCTGCATTTACCCTTCTTTCGATATCTCTATCAGCCTTCCCATTTGTCGTAAATATACTTCCCAAGTACACAAACTCATCCACCTGCTCCAAATACTCAACATTCACAACTATGTTGCACATTGTTTTCATACTCTCTCTTTCAAATACCATGACTTTAGACTTACTCACATTCATCATTAACTCATTCTTCATACATGCTTCGTGACTGTAGATCTTCCATACTGTTAGAAATCAGCACCGCGTCATCAGCATACGACAAACAACATACCTCCAGATTACTCAAGATATCGAAATACTGCTGTGACAATTGACAACGTGTGCTGTGACAATTCTTTTTTCTCCTCTTGACAAGATCTGAAGAGTGGAAGCATCGATACAAGGGGTTTGAAAATATTAGTTCTGACTAGTGTCAATTTTCAAATAGTCTATAGAGTGGGATATCAACAAGATTGTTTTTTGATAACCTTTTTTTTTAGTTCAACTTAAAAATTGTCTTATAAATGGTCAAAGCCATCTTGATTCATATATCGTCGAAGTCTTGCACTGTCAGTGGCTCGGGTGACTTTTATGAGACTCAGCGATGCGCAAACGTCCAAAATTTTCTCCATTGTAGATTTCATTTTTTCTTTTATTTGAAGTTTTAATGAAATTTTATGAAATGGATGGGATGAAATGATATTTTCCACAGAAAAATGATTACAAAAATAATATTTATACAACAATGAATAGTAATTATATACATGAATTGATTAAACACACAAACCGACAGAGTTATTTAAAGAACGATCGGTGATTTCTAAACATTCTAACTAATACCGCTTTTACTGCGCCTAACATTTTAGCAAAAGGAGTAAGATCGTTTTGTATCATCAAAAATTTCTACAATGAAGAATGGGTCAAAAGCGACTAAAAATACTGATTACAGTAAAAATAATTATCCAGTTTGTTCTTATTTCAGATAACTCTGAACACAAGCACAAAACTGCAAAGCTTTTATTTGTGATATAATATTCTAAGAAGGGGGCCTCGAAAACCTTGTGCCATAAGCATGCTATTTCTTTTATTATCACTTTGGAAAGCAGTTATCTTCACCGCTGCTCAGTAGAGGCCTCCCTCTATGCCTCCCTTATCTTGGAAAGTTTTATTTAATTGGCACCTACTGTTTGACGATAGTAATATAATATTATAAATTATATTTACCATCAGGATCTTCTTCCAAACTCTGCAAGTTGACGTTTGAAAATGACATATTGATGTCCTCGCATCCTAAAATAATGATTTAAAAAATACCAAATGTAAAATAAATCGAATGGCTAAAATCGACTTCGTGGAATAACAAGGTTCCATCTGACACAGCAATATTTTAAGCAATAACTCTTAACTAGTTCTATCCCTAGTCCATTATCGCATGACGTTACTTTGTCAGATGGATCTTTTCTGTTCTAAGTGGTTGTAATACAAACAGTGATCAATAAATGAAATGGTGTATGTTAGATGCTTGGAGGAAATGAAGTTGAATAACACTGATGACAGATATCATAAAATGAGATATACATAAAGAAGAGAATCTTCAAACTATTTTACATGAGTATATTTACCATCAATGTACTCCTCCAATGTCTGCCAGCGGTCGTTATGTGGAGAAGACATGTTCTCTTTTAATCTATAATTAATATGTAATACAAAAAGCATTAGAATTCTACGTGGTTTCAGGTTTTAAATAAAATTTTAAAACATTTTAAATAATATTTGTGTTTTAAATATGCCAATACATAACATAAAAGACATTTTACCAAAATAATCGGTATAATGCACAGTCTCAACATCTACTAAGAATTACTTCAAATAAAATATTTTACTTTAATTCCTCCGAGGTTTTGTTGTAGCACAAAAGTACCTAAAATCCATGAAATATAAATATACTCAATATAATAAATTGTATAAGTATTCCATAAATTTTGTTCGAAGTACCTATCTAAGCGAATATAATTAAACATATAATTAAAACGACTTTTAATCAGTACACATTATTGAAAATAATGTAAGCGTATGAGATACGACACAATATAGAATCAAAGGAGGGCGGAAACTTCAATATATTGTTACGGCCTCATTTCACCAAATACCGATTTTTTTCACACCTGCCAAGAATTGTTCGAATATCTGAAATTTTTACATTAAGTTCAGAACACAAGATAGGTTTTAACCAAAGATATTGAAATATAAGTTACAACAATGAACTATATACTCTGTTTAAGGAGCTAAACGTCACAAAATTTATAAAACTGGGAAGACTTCGGTGGCTGGGCCATGTGGAGAGAATGATCGAGCATCAAGCACCAAAGTCCCTGCTGAACTCAAGACCGAAAGGGCGAAGGAGCCTGGGAAGGCCAAGATTAAGATGGAGCGATAACTCCTCAAAGACATATCTACGTTGGAGCTTCTAAACTGGAGAGAGCTGGCACAAAACCGAGATGAGTGGAAGAAGACTCTTGAGGAGGCCAAGACCCACCAGAGGTTGTAGAGCCAATAGTGATGATGATCGAAATATAAGAGATGTACTATCGCCAGTTTTTACTGGGTGACTGTGTTTCCTGGTATTACGGATATTGTTAACCAATACTACTGCATACCTTAAAAAAATCAACTGAATGAAAAAATTCTTTCCATATTCAAACTACACCTAATAGACGGTGGTCTGCCGAAGGTCCGGCGGCCGTCATATCGTACCTCTTTTATTTCAATATATTTGGTTTTAACTTAAGAGTTCTATGTATATGCGGGGACTCGCTTTGATTAAAACTTCACCCAGATAAGATAATGATTTTTCTCCGTTTCTGACAGAAACTAGAATGTTATAATTCCACTTCAAGCACGAGGATGGGTTCCTTCGAAATGTGTCAGTAGATGAATCTACAACTGGAATTTTATCATCGCACTCTGAACACCAAACTGATTTTAACTTTGGCGCAAATCTGTATAAGTTTTCCCATCTTTAATTAGGATAAAACTCAGAATGTACTAATAGCTTTCCTAGGAATTTTGCAACATATGTTGTGCAACTAGATTTTTTATACCCCACCGCAAATGGAATTTTAACTGTGCATTCGGAACACAACATTGGTTTTATCTTCAGTGAATCTTTGGTCGAATCCCCAGTTTTAATTATTATTGAACCCAGAACCCGAAAATGGTTTTCCCCCAATTTTTGAAGCACAATGTCTGCAACTCAAATTTCATAAATTGCACTTGGAACACTTAAATGGTTTCCTGATGTTTCAGCAGATGAACCTACAACTGGCATTTCCTAAAATGTGTCAGCAGATGAACCCGTAACTGGCTTTATCGTTACATTTCGAACACAAAACAGATTTTAACCTAAGTATGTGAGCCTCCAGTTTAAATTTTGCTTACACGCGGAACAAGCAAATGGATCTCCTCAAATTTTGCAAGAAATTACAATTGTAAACTCACTCGGAACTTTAGAACGGTGTAGAATTTCATCCGGCATTTGGAAAACAAAACTGGTTTTAACTTTAGAGTAAATCATAAATCATGTCCCCAGATTCGACACTGCACCCAAAATAGTTTTCATGATACAGGCTGCAACTTAAATTTTATAACTGCACTTGGAACACGAGAATGGTTTCCTTTGAAATGCATCAAAAAATTAATCCGCAATTGGAATTTTTTCGTGCATTCAAACATAAGACTGGTTTGTGATGAATATGTGTGTGAATATTGGGCAATCAACAGTAAAAAGATTTTATTATTATTTAACTAACATACGAGAAAGGGAACCGTTCTCGCGTTCTGAATGTATTTTTTCAGTTCTTTCATCACGGTGCATAAAAGTTCATGCGGGCCTCACCAAAAAACCTCGCAGGTCACAGTTTCTCCACCCCTGTTGTAAAGGAACCCGTGCAGAGCCTCTGTAGGCCCATAATGAGTTTTACAGGAATAGTTAGGTACACCATAATTTTACAGTAACATGGTTGATTAAGAGTAGAATAACAATCAGGCGACAACAGAGAGAGATTATTATCATACACAAACATTGAAACAATATCATTGAACAACAACATTGAGATATTATCATCGCACAACAAAAGATAGAGAGAGAGAGTTCTGTATCTTACAATAGCATCCATTAGTAGAATAATAATATCATCACACATGGAAAGATATTATTTATCGATAGGACCCGGAATCGTTGTAGCAAATTCAGAAAAGTGGCGATTCTGCATCCTACTGAACAAATTATAATCTGACAAACGATACTTAGACAATTACCTTGTTATAGTGCCATATCTTCATACAAACAAGTTGGGTGAATATCCACAGTCCATGACTTTGAGAGCTTATCATCGTACATCATTTGAAGTGAAATATCACAAAACTGCGCTATATAAATACTACGTTATTATACAGGGTGTTAAGGGACATATTTGACTTACTTTAACCAGTGATTCCTGACATTATTTTGAGTAAAAAATGTAAATGAAATCAAACAAAAAAAAAATTCTCCCGCATGTCGTCACTGGTCACTCTGCTGGGTATCCGAAGAACCCCTTACCCCGCCTCCAACTGTTCAACAACTACCATTTTTTTATGTTTTTGTAAAAAAAAACATCAAAAATGTCACCGGAGACCAAAATTTCATTTTCATTTTTTACTCCAAAAAGTAAGTCAAGTATGTCCCTTAACACCTGTATTATTACCATTAGAATTTTTATTCATTTGACAATATTGAGAATTGATCATCACACAAAACAAACTTTGGAAACTTATTATATACTTAAATACAAAAGTGATAAATATATTTTCACCCTAAAATAACATAATAGATTAATTATTCTCTTTTGAAAATTTGTGTGAGAAAGATTATCAAAATAATAAACAACAATGAGACATTTTTACTCTTTGTAAATAGTGGGGGGATTATCATCTAACGATAAAATTGTTACAAAATCATCAAGAGATTTTCTTAATTTAACATTGATGAGAGAAAAGTTCATCGTCATACAATAACGTTGATAGTTTTCCGTTATTCAACAAAATTGAGGGCCTTTCATTATACGACAACAGAGAGAGATTATCATCATTATGACAACATACAGAAATAATCTTTGCATAACAACATCGAGATAATAAATTAGTGATTAGGAAAATGAGTGATTAGAAGTGGATTATGTAGTACTTTAGCCAAAAGCAAATCTAACTGGAATAAGATTTTTCTTCTTCTTTTTACTTACATATAATACTTATGGGACTCGGTAGGATTAATCTGGCGTGGTATCGATCCAAACTCTGAACCACATATTAGTTTAACAGGGCAGGTTGTCTCCTTATTTCCTTGAATGTGTTGCTGTTGATTCTTGCTTGAATGTGTAGTTGAAACCAATTTGCTAATGGTTTTTCTTGCTCCAATGTGCTATTGGGTCCTGGACCGGAGCTGTTCAATTTCTCAGTTCATTAATTTGGTCGTCGACAGCTAAAATAATGATATGATTTGTTATCTTCTGATTCATTTTACAAATGTAGTTTTACAAGGATGAAAATTAAAGTTGTGACAATACGTTCGCCTTCATATTAAAAGGAAACCGGGCGGCATTTCGTCCATACAAACGTTTTCCCCAATTTCGTCACTGGATTTTGACACTATTGAAAATATATTTTTAAAATATTATGGATATCTATCACTAACGTGTCAGCACGTTTTGCTTTTTTTTTATTAGTTCTATTTCTATTTTTTTTACACGACTGACGTTTTTTACAGACGGTTTATATATATAATATATATTATATAGTTCCTGTGAGCACTTAGGCCATAGACCCATTGTACTATCTTTCATTTTAACTCATTCCTTTGACAGTAATCCAGTCCCATTTATAAAGTTCACCAGGATTGTCATTGGAAATGAAGCTATATCTTCTGGTTCGACAATGTATCTTCCCAGGTCTTATTTGCCTTCTTCACTCCTTCTTGGTTCCCTGAAAGCCCCAAGACGAAAGAGGGATTCATCTCTCCTCTCCACTCCTTAGTTCCCCGAAGGCTCCACGACGGAGAGTCCACCTCCCCTTGGTTCCCTAAAGGCCCCACAAGGGAAGAGTCCACTCCAGCTTGGTTTCCCGAGGGCCCCAGGAGGGAATTCATCTTTCCTCCTCACTCCTCCTTGGTTACACAAAGCCCCACAGAGGGAGAGTTCACAGAGATGGCCTCATTTCTCCTCTTCACTCCTACATTGTTCCCCGAAGGCCCCACATGGGAAGAGGATATCATCTCTCCACTTCACTCCTCCTTGGTTCCACAAAGGCCCCGCGCTGGAAGAGGGCTCTTCCCCTTGGTTCCTTGAAGGCCCCACAAGGGAAGAGTTCATGGAGGTGGCCTCTGCCCACCTCTCCACGGTTTCTCCTCTTGGTTCCTTCTACTGGCCCTAGGAAGGAAATCCACAGAGGTGGCCTCAGCACTCCTAGGTTCCCAAAAGGCCCCTAGTTTTCGAATGGTCCAATTTTTTTGGTCCCACGAGTTACCAGGGAAATAGAAGGTCCACTCCAGCAGAGCCCCGAGTGCTGGAGTAAGGTCTAAATCTCCGAGATGCGACCTTGTTTCTCGGAGGCACCGTTCGTGATACTGTTTCCCAGGACATTCAGTCTGAGCACGGTAGCTCCTCTTGATAAGTTACTTCTTACATGATTCTTTTTTCTTGCCTAATTTGAATGCCATCAACAGACATTCAGCCTACCACTTAGAAAATGTATTTTTTAAAGCATAACGCACAGACATGGAATATTTTCTTCAGTTAGTAAAAAAAATCTTAAAAATCGGTCCAGTTTTAGAGAAGAAAAATGGGGAACACAAAACCTCGATTTTGATGATTTTATTTAGGTATTATCAGCCTTAGGTGAAGTTGTCCCCATCGTTTAGTATTCGGGGGAGTAAGAGCGAAAGTGATAGCAACAGTTTGGTAAAATACTAATGTTCAAATTTCTCGGCAACCCGGTTTCCTTTTCAGTGTATTTCACCATCCTCTCGATAAGCACTATCCATAACTTTATTTTCGATTTAAGCCCCTGCATTCCGCATTTCTACCGATTTATATCATATTTCTCCTGAAGACTTTCAGTTTTTAAGTTCCTTAAAAATATATGTTTACATTGAAGATAATTTGTAGAGCCGAAACGTTAATTATATGAAATTTCCCTGAAAGAAAAAAAAACGCAAAGTATGCTTCGAAAATTATTGTTTTCTGTTACGTAACATCTTATAGGTATGAAAAAACCACAGTGTATCTTTAAATGCAACTTAAGCATTTGTCGAGAGATTTTTTCTCTATTTTAAACGTGTCTTTTAAAGATTTTCACTATTTACGCTTAATTATAATCCTTTTTTTTTTTTAAATATACGTTTTCCCTTTTACTTTTGTATTTAAAAATCTTCCTTTCTTCTTCTTTTTGAATGTTTACCACCGGGACTTAATGATTTATTTATTTGTTAAGTCTGAGTTTACCCTTTTGCCTTTGGATGTGACTATATACATCGGCTATGAATAGTTGCTATATATATCATATAAGTTGACCGAGTTCTACCCGCTGCGAACATTAATTTATTTATTACAATGGATAGTTATCGAGAGGATGGTGAAATATACATATCTAACTTATACAACTATTTTCATGAACCTCTAATACTGTCATCTATGCTTTTAACCTCTCATTAGGGGCCATCCATAAATTACGTCACACGAATTTAATGATTTTTTGACCCCCCCCCCCCCCCGTCCCTTTCACACAACGTCACCTTTGTGAGACTCCTCCCCCTAGTGTGACATCACATATTTTGCAATTTTACATCTAAAAATAATCAAAACAGTAGTTAAAATTTTCATTACATGTGACATCACAGAGCTGATGAACCCCCCCATACCCCTTGTCACACAATGTCACACTTCTCCATCCCCCCTCCCCCCTTAAGGTAATTTATGGATGGCCCCTTACACAAAGAATTCACCAAATCTTTTCGCAAATGCTAATCTCACACGAGCACTATACTCTCATAATTTATATGGGCTTGACCTGTTTCTCCAAATTCATTTCTCAATGGGAATAATGACGAGCGATATGGTGATATATGTAAATACGCCAAACCCACGTGTATTATGAGAGTACAGTGCTCGTGTCAGACTAGTTTAAATGGTGGATTTTGCAAATGCACGCAGCAGTATTTTTTTAATTTGGAGAATACAAGAGAGCAGTGGCGTAGCTAGCATGAGTGGCACCCGGGGCGGATGTCACACCCCCCCCCCCCCGGGGCGTATTGTCCCCCCCCCCTATTAAAGTTGACTTGAGAAATTCAATACGCTAACCCCCTCGCTACGCCACTGCAAGAGAGTACAATATTTCTTTGCTAAGTATAGTTGTAAATAAATGAAATAAAATCATCGAGCAATGCATTATCATATCGGTTCAAAAATAAAGCATGGTTATGGTTAATATTTTCGTTTCTTTGGGATGTTTAAATGATGATGTTACATTTGACATAGTATTGACAACCAGCGCCATTTTCCCACCTCAGTTAACTACATATTCTCATTATTATTTTTAATTGTTAAACTAATGTTTAAGACAAGATTTTTATGCATAGCACAAAGGGTAACAATTATTATAAGCAATAATTATCAGCCTGAAACACTCATCCACATTGAAAAATCTTCCGAGAAAAGATACATGACGCCAACGGGACATGAACCTGTGCCCTTCTGATTGCCGGTCAGCTGCTCTCCCAATTGAGCTATGGCGGCTTATCTTATACCCGCCAAATGATTCAATATATACTAGTGTTTCATTCAACAATTACTGCTTATTATATTTTTTCCACCTGACGTCATCTTTCCCGTTGGCGTCATGTATCTTTTCTCGGAAGATTTTTCAATGTGGATGAGTGTTTCAGGCTGATAATTATTGCTTATAATAATTGTTAGATATTCTCAAATTTTGATAAGTGTTGAGAAACGTCAGTTAACGGAACCGTTCAAATGTAAAAAGTAATCAAAATGACGCTGAACGATTAGTGGTATCAACCATGGTAGTTTTAAAAAATGTGATTACCGATAGTGTTAACTTTACTAGGTAATCTGTTCTGAAGTTAATATAACTATGTCAAATTATTTCAGTAAAAATATTATTTGAACCAACAATTTAAGGTAAACAATAAAAATATTCATAGGTGGTTCGAAAAAGGGTTGAATTATGTACTTATTATTAAAAAAATGTCCTGTTTTCAATATCGACTATTCCCTAATAATAATAAGTCTGATTTGTATTTTAATTCTTTATCAGTCATAAAAAAATATTTATTCTTTAGCAAACTAAAACCATCTATAATTTTTAAAAATAATATTAGATAAACAGCAACATAAAAGTGCAATCGAAACTGAAATTAATTTTTGTCTCGGTGTTGATTAGGTTGCGTTAGGTAGGAAGGGATAGTCACAATCTGCCCCAAAAGGTCGCAATAGGTCGCAATAGGTCGCAATAGGTCGCAATAGGTCACAATGGGTCGCAACAGGTCACAATAGGTTGCAACAGGTCGCAATAGGTCGCAATAGATTGCAGTAGGACGAAAGGGATCAAATAGTTCGCAATGGGTCTCAACAAGTCTTAGCTTGTAGCAATGTGGTGCAATTGGTCATAATAGGTCATAATTTCTCTTATCTGTGATCATAATAGATCGCAATAGTTTACAATCTAGATTGCAAAGAAGATTGCTGGGAATTGAATAAAAAACTTGAGTCAGAATAACGAAAGAGAAAATTTACAAGTACATATTGCCTAACGACCACACACCTTCAAATATACTTGTGCGGTGTCGGTTCTGGCGAACAACAAAAGAAGGTGGTTGTGCTGTGCAGTGCCATCAAGTTTATGTACGGCGTCGACTGACGACAGTGTAGGTAAAGCATGTGTAAAGATCAAAAACATCAGTGTAAACACTGGTCGAAAACAAGAGAACTATATTCACACATCAATTTAAATGGTGAAACTGACCCTTCTCCCACAGACGTTCAAGCGTACTTGTGGAAATGCCGATCGTGCAACTACACTGATTGAAAACAATCTTTTTACATTCATGAAACTTTATCAAACTTGTGTAATATTCATCGGCTCTAGGGGGTGTGATATGGTCAGTCTTAGGACTTAGGATCGCAGGGGATTGTTGGAGAAATAACATAAACAGGTTGCAATCGCTCAGAAGGTTTTGGGGTAAAATAATATAAAACATAATGGCGCAGGCTGAGGATTCGTTACAAAATATTGTATCGTTTTGTAAGTTAAACTAATTAGATAAAATAATATCACATACATACCATTTAAGTGAACTTTTGCTTTTGTAATCCATGAAGTCAAATATATTTTTCATCCAAATTTCATTTTCATTAACTAGTGGATTATGGTTCTCCAAAATTGTTTGACTTTGGAAATATCTCAATATATAATATGTGTAGGTACAATGTTTTCTCTGGCTTGGTATCGTAAGTGTGTTGGTTTTTACATTGTACATGGGATACCTGACCATATTTATCAGTTCGCAAGTCAGAAAAAAATGTGTTTCTTTCATAATATAATCATATTTGATTTCGAAAAATACTTATGGTTTTTAAAAGTATATTTCAATAAGAATTTGGAATTTATTTTAATCAACCATTTATTTTTGAATATCACCGACCACTTTGTTAAAATTAGCGAAAAACAAATTACAACTCTTTTCTTTTTCAATTGGTGGTTGAGCAGCATGTACGATATTCTAATCTGGTAGCAAAAACTTTAATTTGCGAGAATCATATATCGTATTTTGATCTGAGTCCAAAACTGTGTCATTTTGCAGCATTTCACAAATTTTAAATCAGATTTATCCACAATAATTATTCCAGGTCAAAGGAGACTCTAATAATCGGGCCAACAGAACATTGTAAATCATATTCAAAATCAAGCAAGTCAATCGCAACTAGTTTATGAAAATTAAACTAACACTACAATTTACAGATTGACTAAATAAATTGATGAAAATATGCAAGTGAATCGAATCATTAAATATAATTTATTGTAAAATTACACATAATATCTACGTAGTGCATGGTGTTGAATATACATACATATATAAATATAACATTTTCCCAATATTGGAGTATTTATTATTCATTACCATTAGTATTTATGAGTTAAATCACTTAGTATTTACATCTTAAAAGCCTAGTAAGGAAGCTGTGAACAAGAAAGCTTGTTATGAGTTTTCGTTGGTAACCAAACCGAATACACCTTACAAGTGATCAGGTCATCAAGTAGGTAAGTCCAGAATTCTCTAATGAAGTGGACATCTGCTTGCTGTGATTGACTGAGCTTAGCAAAGTCCTATTTTGACTTGACAACATTTCATTTCGTTTGTCTGTAAAATTGTTTGCGTGTTCCGTGTCCGACCAATCCTGTCATGGTGGTAGCCGTGTTTGATAGTACCTTTTTATTCCGCAAAAGCTCATGAGCGTTGCGACCGTTGCAAGCTCTGAAGCCGGAGTAATCAACATTACGCGAAGTGGACCTAATGTGTCACAGAACTGCTAGTAATTAACTATTAACATTCACCCTGTTTACTGGAGGGTAGGAAGAGAGGATAGACTTCCACACCACTTGACAAACACCCCTTGCTTCATTTACCCGATGTGATGCTCAAATAATTCTGATCTCCATTTCTCTCATTTCAACATCATCTCAATCATATCATTCATTTATTCATTTAAATTTCTTCATTTCTTATAGTTTTAAGAGAATATAAAACATGGATGTATAATATACATTTTAACTAAAATACTTGAGGAACTTAAGGTGAAATAATATTATTAAACTTGGTTGTCTTTAAATTTAATAAAAAATAATAAGTTTCAGCCTCAGATATGTGTTCAGTCATAAGAAGGATACATAATATCTTCATAGAATTGCAATATCATCATTGGCACATAGACAAGCGAATTGATTTGATAATTTTGTTAAAATTTTTACACTTAAATTTGTTTTTATTACACTCTAAAAAATGAAGTGATCTAAAAAAATATGTGTTTATAATTTTAATTATAGCAAGCCACAGAGTAAACGATTTTTTTGAAACATGTAAAAATATTTACTTTAAAAATAATAACTTTTAGTCATATTTTGGATAAACCTACCATTAGCAAAAGCATACATTGCGCATTTTCTTTCAGAGATATTACTAAAACACCTTTACATAAAGTATCTTCATTATTTTCCGTGTGAGTATTCCATGCATCCACTATCAGACGTAATTATTGATTGTTACACACCTCTTTCCACCGTCACACCTCATACATCATTTTCTGTTATTGCAACCTGTAGTGTATTGTGTATCCATGTAGAACGGAGATGTCGATAGGTTAGAACTTCTGCCACAACCCAACGAGTGGCAGCTGAAGTTGTACTGTCAAAGCAGTACCATCTATCGCCGTTCGTGTCTTAGACACGAACAGTTACAATGAGGGTCGAAGGCTCCAGTAGAAATAGGAAGCCTTCGCCGTCAGCTGTTTGAGAACTAATTACTAGCCAGTCTTGTAAGGACATCTGTCTAGTGTAGGTCCATGGGTTCCAAGGGGTTCATGGGGTGAGGTTTGTCTAAGTCTTGGAGGCGGATGACCAGGACACACTGAACCCCAGATTCCTACCCACCCCTTAAACCCTTTTCCTTCCCAGAACTCTCCTCCCCTTCCTTTCCTTAAATACAACCCTTCACATAGCATCCCCAAAGATGACATAGGGCCTAAGGGAAATTATTTTCCTCAGGGACTCCTGTGTGGAACTCATCACTCGAGATCATCTTAAAAGTGATGAAAAAAGATAGCCCATAACCTAACCTAACCTAACCTATTTAACGTAGTTTTTTGTTTCGACACTTTTATTGAATTTTTAAATGAGTGATGAAGTGCCACTTTGTTGAGTTATGTTTAGTTATATATGCGTAAAAAAGCTTCTAAAGAAATGTTCTAAGTATCTATGTTTCTAGCTCGGGCATAGCAGACTTTTCAGTTTCTTTTCAACGAATTTTGTGACATATTAATAATACAAAAAATGAGTGGTGGGTAACCATATATATTATATAGTTCCATTCCGTAAAATCTCCCAGTCAATTATAATTAATTTCTTGTTTCTTATCCTCCATATTTTTTTGCAAATGTTCGCATTCATTATCTTATGTGACCGAATTTGTAAAAAAATGCAGGTATCTACCCTACTGTCTGACAAACAAAGTAGAAAAAATGGAGGGCGATGCGATCTTCTACAGCAACACCGTTATGGTTAAAATATGGAAATTAATCTCTGAACTTGTTAATTTAATGATTTGTAAGTGAGATAAATGAATTTTTGTGTTTTTGAATTATATTTACTAAATTAGTAATTTGTTAGATTGATAAATAAAACCAAAGGCAACTTCAGCAAATAAAAAAAAATAAAACGGTTTTTCAGTTACGCATGCCATTTTTACTGTACAATGTCATAATGTTGAATTCGGGGGTCAAACATAACTTCATATTTATATCTTATATATTAATTTGCTCCGTAATCGGTGTTGTCATAGTCATGATTTTTTTAACTTCCATTTCATTAAATTTCTACATTTTCTTGTCATGTTCTGCCTACTAGGTATATGTGGTTATAGATAAGTGTGACGATTACTGAAGGAATAAATAAAATATTGTATTCTGTTTCTATTTCGAGTTCCACTGATTTTTTTTTCAGTTTAAAAAAAATATATCTCGACATCATGATTATTATACTCCAATACTGGGGAAACGAATATAGAAAAAAATATATATCGAAACCTTGATTATTATACTCCAATACAGTCGAAACGAATATGGAAAAAATAATATCTCGAAACCATGATTATTATACTCCAATACTGGGGAAAAGAAATATAGAAAAAAATATATCTTGAAACAATGATTATTATACTCCAATACAGTGGAAACGAATGTGGAAAAAGTAATACCTCGAAACCATGATTATTATACTCCAATACTGAGGAAATGATGTGCATTACAATTAACATCTAGTTGTAGTTGATACTTATTTACTAATCTAAATATAAATTAATAATATGTAGGTACTATCTAGAAGGGAAATTTATAACTATTTTTAAGAAAAATTCAGACACGCAAGAAAAGTAAAAAAAGTAAAAAATCTAGTGCAAAACAAGTTATTTTAAAATAATAATAAAAGCAATTTGTCGTCAGTTAAGAGAGCGATAGATGGTCAACTAATATTTTTACCAATAGGCCACTTGCATTGAATTCATAACGACTTGGAAAAAATCGTGTGGATAGATCTTTTTATTAAGATTGCGAAAATGTTAATAAAATTTTTTAGAAGTGTACAGTTTTTTTTTTTAAATAAGTAAATCCATTATTTGGGCTCGTGACGTCACTACATGAAAATGTCCCGTCTCCGAAAATGTTCCTATTATTTTTGTAAAATTCCACACTGATTTATTTTTTTAATATGGCATCACTTTGATTTCAGGCGAATTTTTTAATTTGTTCAATAGATTTATTGTTTGTTCTCTGCGAACATTTGGTTTGACTTTTTGACAGAAGAGAACCCCGTACATTTTAGAAGTTGGTGCGTGTTTTAGAGGTATAATGGTTATGGTGCTGATTTTAACAAAATCAAATTTTATAATATTCTTATTATTATTATAATTTACAAGTACAAGTATATTACATTGGATTTAGTAATATATACGTTGTACATTATAATGATTTATGATCAATAAGATGGATCAAGGAAAAAAATATTTATGAGATGTAATATTTTTGGTATGCCTCGTTATTCTCCTGTGCCATTCGTGTGGAAAACGTTCTTTTTTTAAAAATGATTTTCGGCTATGTAATTATCGTTTTTTCGCACCTATAAAACTATGTCCCGTCTTTCCGGTTTATAAAAAATGGTCTGATTTTTCGGATTGAAATTTAAAAAAAATCCCCTGGGTTTCAAAAATACGATTAAAAAAAAATACAGAATGTCTTAGAATATTTGTCTAAGCCGGAAAAAAATTTAAAAAAATGTGATGCAAGTGGCCTATTAAGTTTTTAATAATCCAGTGTTCTATACAAAGTCCTGTGTATCCCAAAAATATTGATTTATCATATTGCACTTATTTATAATTATGTAGGGAAAGGGATAGCTAAGCTTTGATTACAATTTGAGAGAGTTTGAAAGTAATAACAACTTATTTGTCAATTTGAAAGCTAATTCTCTTATTTCTCTAGAAAGAATCAAAAGCTAAACTTAACTAAATGAATAAATTAGTATAAAAAATTTGAATCTGAATTAAAAGGAAATTTACCATTCTGCACACCCGGGGCACAGGAAATGAACCAGGAACACAATCATGTGCTAATTATTCAATTACGATTCTTTTTTTTTGTTTTCAATTCTTTTGGTTTGTTTTCTTTACCTTTAATCGTCAGATTTTGCTTAATTTTTTCTTCTTTCAGTTCCTTGATATTTAATGTCTTTTTAATAGATTGTTCTAATTCATTCTAGAACAGAGTACACACCGTCATTTAAAACACGAGTATTATGACCGTAATATTTGTTGGTCTTTATATTTGTTATCACTAGACTTTCAACCTGTAAAAAGTATGTTAAATCAAATCTTTTATTTTAATTTTTGGATAAAGAATTGCGTAATTATCACGGAATTGCAGAGCAAACATTATAATTTGTATGCTTTTTCTCCAACCTTCGGTGAAGTCAAACTAAGCGTAGCGTCCAATTTAAAAGTTTCCGGTTATTATGAAGGTGGTAGAGGAAATTAAAAAATATATCAAGTAGGTACGTTTTCATAAAAAACGGAGACGCTGTCTGTGATAATCATTGCTTCTCTCGAAGTTCATTTTAATGTATAAAAGCCGATCAACCAAGCATGTGATGACAAATGAACATAATTAATTGCAGTATTGAAAGATACGATACAACTAAGAGTAAACCGCGGGTCAAACCGAATACGAAAGCTCGTGCACCAAGGTGCAGCAAAGGTAAAACAAATTTTAGGTGAAAGTATAAGCGGGGGGAGTACGAATAGTATAAGACGAAGAGTGTTTTTAGATTAATTTTCTTTTCATAAATATGAATATTTTATGTATTTTATTTATTAATCATGAGCGAGAAGGTCAATTCTATATAGTATGCTAAATAAAAAAAATAATCATTAATATTTCCCAATTTCTCTTACAGGTTATACCGACAGCTTTTGCCTGTAGTATCGGACACACGATATTTTTATTTTATTTAAACACTTACAAGCACACTTACTACAAGTTACTTACAAGCACACTTACTAAAAGTGTTAATTTAATACGACTTGTATGTACATTATTACATTATATCAGTTAAAAATATCACCGCCTGCGTGGTTACGCATACAATTTTTCAAGCATTAGACGGTCACTTAATTGTCATTTATGTTTAACATTCGGTCTTATTTTAAAACTGTTTTAAATTAAAAACCTTTGTATCTTGAATTGCCAGTATTTTACTGGCAATATTATGAACCAACTCATAGGCCTTGTATACTAGTCGATACTAGCGGCTAGCCGCGTAGGCGGTCAACCGCGCGGCCAGCCGCTTTTTATTTTACGGTGTAGGATATGAGCGGTTGCATACTAAAATAAAAACGCGGCTGGCCGCGCGGTTGACCGCCTACGCGGCTAGCCGCTAGTGCGCACAAGGCCTTATAGTTCTATAACAGGGCCGTATTATCCATAAGGCAGTGTAGGCAAATGCCCGCATTGACTAGGGGCCCCTAGGGTAAAGGGCCCCTGAGATGTGCATAGCCTAGGCCCTAGGGGCCCCGACGTGTTTAATCCGTCATAAGTGATATAAGACTTGTCCGATATTATACGTTATCCGAAACTATGCGAACTCCCCTTAACCACTGGAGCGCTTTTTGCCACAATTTGGCACCATTTAAAATACCTCGGATTACTATGCTGCCAGTTTTAGGCAAATTTTCTCTAGATGCATACATTTAAAAAAAAAATCCATATTAAAATTCTGTGGCATGATTTTTTTAATGTCGGCGGAAAATATTCAAAATGGTCACCAAAAAATCACGAGCAATCGGAAGAAAAAGGTAAAAATCGCGCTGTCGCTCGAGTGGTTTTGAACAATATTTCTACGTAATTATTTAGTTTGTAAAATCTTCATTTATTATTTGCAAAAATTACAATGTACGGGTACATATTTAAACTTCTACCGCTATATTCCTAGATTTGCAAAACTAACTAATAATAAGGCAAGTAAATATAATATTAATATAAACAACGCTAGTCAAACCGATTTCCTTGTGTACTTACTCCGATGGCGCAACCACACATTTTAACTGACTTACTCTTTTTAATCGGGTACATCTTTCTGTTACATACTCGTTTATCATATTTCCGCGTTCCGTTTTTTAGTAGGGTAGGCCATATTATTTCCATCAGGCCCGCACGTTAATATTGTTGGCAGCGTGTCTGTCAGCACATGCAACCAAAATTAATCTTACTATCCAGGAATTGGTAGGCCTAGGGGACAAGAGATTTTGAAACTTAGATAGCTCCAAAGTCTTTAGGGTCTAAAACTAACCGTCCCCAGTCACAGATTTTGGTTCGATTGTGATTCAGGATTATTAGCGGGTAATTTATTATTACTTCAAAAAACTATATGCAGGACAAGATTTCAAAAATCATAAAACACAATTTTTTCAAATTTAATGTTATTATTAAGTTAAAATAATATAAATAAAATGATTTATTACCGATTAAACAGATTTACAAAAAAATCCATTATGACGATTTTCAGAACTTAATAATAAAATCATTAACTTTGATTTATATTAACTTATAATAAAATATATTAAAGGAGTTCTACGAATTAAACACAAAAGCAATTAATAGCAAACAATGATCAGAATATAAATATTGAAACAAATGTTATTATCAAAATACACGATTAAAAGAAGTAATCAACGTGTCGATTCTGAGATTCTGATCTTTCACCAGGGCGATACTGGGAGAACTCGCGACGACTGGATTCGTAGCCGAAGGTTTCAATCGCTCGGACTTTCAGGTTTCGAGACAATGCAATTTGCAATAGAACAGAGTCTTAAAATTTTAAATAAGAGTTTAGTACCGGTACTAAAATTTCCGTGGTGGAAATAACCTTTTTGTGAATAAAATAGGAAAGGTTTCCTTGTAATTTGTTTAATAATTATTGTTACAATATTTCGTGACTCAGCCATACAGTTAAGAAGGTTATTTCTTTTTTTGTATTTCTTGGGCATTGACTATGTAACAATTTCTAGACATTTTTGTTTTGAAGTGTTTTATTTTCCATGTACAGTTTTAAGTTTGCTCGTTAATGATACGGACGTGTCGAAACTCGTCGCAAAAAATTTAAAATTAAAGTAACAAATGTTAAATTGAAAAAAATGGAAAATTAAAACAATTCAAAACAAAAAAGGTTGTTTCTTTTAATAATTTAGCATAAAGAGGTGCACAACAGGCACAAACAGTGATTGGTAAATCTACGTGAAAAAATCTGTTGAAGACATGCATGAGACAGCAAAAGTGTTGGATCTAAAGGAAGGATTTCTAGTAATTCAAAGGGTAGGGCTCATATTAAGCCTGAAAATAAGCACATCTACGATAATAATCTCTCTATCGTTGTTTTCATCACTCGCGATCTACATTGCATTTTGAAACACATTTATTTCGTAATACATAATATAATTACATACTTACACGGGAAATACGTTTATAGTTTTTTTATGGTTTCGAATTAAGTCGAACTTTGTATAAGTTCTGTGCAGGGATTTTCCAAATGTTAATATTTTACTCTGATTCAGTTTATCTCATTATGTTAGATTTCAACAGGGAGACACTCCGCACAACATCCCTAAAGACGACATCGGTCTCAAGGTAATCAGATAAGGTCTCAAATAATTTCTCTTCGAGCATCCTTTGTGTAGTTATGACAAAGGAGTAAAAAAAAATGCGTCTAAGACCCGGAATTTCAGTAGATCTTGGGCTCGCTGCAATATTAATACAGGGTGTTAAGGGACGTACTTGACTTACTTTAACCAGTGATTCCTGACATTATTTGGAGTAAAAAATGTAAATGAAATTTTGGTCTCCGGTGACATTTTTGATGTTTTTTTAAATTTTTTTTCTACAAAAACATAAAAAAATGGTAGTTGTTGAACAGTTGGAGGCGGGGTAAGGGGTTCGTCGGACACCCCCCAGCTGAGTGACCAGTGACGACATGCGGAAGAAATTTTTTTTTGTTTGATTTTGAAGAAAAAAATTTTGAAAAAAAAAAGTCGTCAAAAAAAGTCACCGGAGACCAAAATTTCATTTACATTTTTTACTCCAAATAATGTCAGAAATCACTGGTTAAAGTAAGTCAAGTACGTCCCTTAACACCCTGTATAGATTTTTTTTTTCGAAATATAAACATAATTGATAACAGAATAATAATGACGACATATATTTTAATAAGCATTTCGTCTTCCTTATTATGTATCTATATATATATATTTTTTTAAAGATGTAGGTACTCCTATAATGTTAGTCATGTTGATCTCTCTTAGAAACCCTGACAACTTAAGCCAACGATACCATTACTGGAATAACAATTTTTTAAACTCTATTTTTTTCTATTTTTGTACATAGGTAAATACATAACAATATATATTTCGACGGTCCCGTAGAACAATCTGCGATTTTGTAGATTTGCAGTAGGGATGTTTAAAGTTTAGTTTCTGCCTTTTTACTAGTTTTGAGATAAAGAAATATAGTGTCGTTTTGATATTTTGCATTAAATTCAAAATTTCGAAAATACAGACTTTTAAATCAACAATACAAGGCCACAAAACAATTTTCAATTTTTATCAGATCAGACATGTTTTTCGGGACCGTCGATTTGTATTAACATATTTTAACATACCTACATATAAAAATATATAGTTAAATACAAAACAAAAGAAACCCACAAAGGCATTGCCTATGTATTGGTAAAACATACAAACAAATAGCATACGGTAGGTAGTCCAATTAAGGAAGGAGGTGTAGAGTGCGTGAGTAGGTACCTCAGCGATTCCTTCAGAAACTTATTCAGGGTGCTTAGATTGTGAACATAGAAAAGTCTTGACTTCTACGTGGTAAGCTAGGATCGGCGGGGGGAGGGGGAGGGGGAAAGGTCCCAATTTTCGGGTTTCCGCTTAAATCTCAAAAAATTTTCTTACAATAAATGAAGGCTCATAAAATAATCTACAACTTTTATTCTACACGTGATTTTCGAATTCCCAGCCTTTTTTTATTCTCCACAAAAGTAGATATTTCTCCACAAAGAGTTAAGGGAGGTCTGTCTTTTTGGGCCGCATACCATTTCAGGAAGCGTAATATATTCTCTGCCTCTTCAATCTCGTCATGGGTAGAGGAGGGGTTGTAAAAGATCATTTCCGCATCTTGATGATTTCTGACTCCAAGTACAATTTTGAGAAGCCTACCTTGCTTCTCCTCAAAGTTGCAGATATTGTGACGTAGCCGTTAAATGGATGTAAGAACAAGATGTGTTCAAATCCACGGCGCTGCATTTCTTGGGTGGACAGTGCCATTATTTTGGTTTTCCCTTGTCCGGGTTTCAGCAGCAGGATATCTTGGGTTGGAGGAGTGGAAGTAATCAAAAGAACAGTGAGGACCTTATCCTCAACAACGACAGCAACAGAATTGTGAGTGGATTGTTCCACATCAGTTTTCACGATAAGGACGTCGGTGTCAGCATCATCGGTGGCCTGAAGAGTTTGTATCCACTGTAGAAAGGAGATGAAGTTACTTTTGTGGTAGGATTGGATAAAAAATCATCTTGTTTAACAGGTATCGATGTGTTCCATGTCAAATTGATGTCAGCTGACCTTCGTACTATTGGCTGGGTTTGCATGCCCATCAAATACCACAGTGCGAGTCATTCCAGGATAGTGGTGGCAGACGTAGGTAATATAACATATAACCATCACAAATTGTGGGAGCGGAGGCATCTTTTTGACAAATTATTCTGTTTAGTAGAAATCCTCCGTCCACTACTATGTTCATCTGAGACAGTAGAACAGTTTTTTAGTAGGTTCGAACAAGCTGTACAGGATTTTTAGTTCTGTTTTTAGTTCATTGTCTAAATAGGGCAAACTTGTACTCAAAGAATTTCATCAAATCCTCATCTGATCATAAAATGAAACAATGCAACTTTGTATAAACCACTTATAAAATGTGCAAATCCGACCGGTTTCGGAACAAACGTTCCTTCGTCAGGGAATGCTTATACTAATTTGACAGTTTAGAACAATGTTTTATTAGGGTAGGGGTGGAGCCGTTGTTATTTAATAATGTAGATTGGGTGGGTAGGTATTAGTGTAGAGTGGGTGAGTAGGGGAACAAATCCATGATTGGGCTATATGACAATATTTTTTGTTTGTTGATAATAGATTCATTATTTTTAAGGGATTTTTTAATTTCCAAAGCTTCTAAGTTATCTAAACGTTTTCCTTTATGATTAATATGAAGAATATTTATCCCTGTGTTTTTTTCAAAACTATGGTTATTTTCAATGATATGGTTAGCGAACTCAGAAAAATTATTATTATTAAGACACCTTAAATGTTCTTTGATTCTGATTTCAAAATTACGAGTTGTTTTTCCAATATAAAATGAGGGACAATCATTGCATTTGAGTTTATATATTGACTAATTCCGGAATATATAAACTCAACAAGAAATAATATCGGTAATTTTTTGAGAAATACTAAAGATAAAGACCATAAATTGACTAATTCCGGAATATATAAACTCAAATGCAATGATTGTCCCTCATTTTATATTGGAAAAACAACTCGTAATTTTGAAATCAGAATCAAAGAACATTTAAGGTGTCTTAATAATAATAATTTTTCTGAGTTCGCTAACCATATCATTGAAAATAACCATAGTTTTGAAAAAAACACAGGGATAAATATTCTTCATATTAATCATAAAGGAAAACGTTTAGATAACTTAGAAGCTTTGGAAATTAAAAAATCCCTTAAAAATAATGAATCTATTATCAACAAACAAAAAATATTGTCATATAGGCCAATCATGGATTTGTTCCCCTACTCACCCACTCTACACTAATACCTGCCCACCCAATCTACATTATTAAATAACAACGGCTCCACCCCTACCCTAATAAAACATTGTTCTAAACTGTCAAATTAGTATAAGCATTCCCTGACGAAGGAACGTTTGTTCCGAAACCGGTCGGATTTGCACATTTTATAAGTGGTTTATACAAAGTTGCATTGTTTCATTTTATTATAATGGATAACCACAAAGTAATAGCTACATTCAAAAATACCTCATCTGATCGTTTGCTTATACACATCCGCTGAAACAGGAATGTTGGGTCAACTGCCACCTTTTAATCGTGAATTTTTATCGACGAGCTGACAGAAGACATTGGGAATGCCCGGTCTTTACAGGACAACTTGATGTCTGAGAATGTCTAGTCCACTATCGCCTTTTATCGTCTATTCATTGCCTTTTTACCAACTCGAACAGCATCATAGCAAGTTATGGCACATGGCACGAAAAAACTTAAAATTGCTGTAAATGTTGACTGGTTGGAGATTAATTGCATATGTATGTACTAGTATATTCTAAAAGGGGATTCATTTCCATACAACTTTTTTCAAATAGATGTCTTTCTCTGAAAAATATTTTAGACGATTTGAAGAAATGTTTGATGAAAAATGTGAGGTAAAATGATCTTTTTCGAAAATGTCTACTTTTGTGGAGCGTGTAATTCAAAAACGGCTGGGAATCAAAATAAGTATAGAATAAAATCACGCGTAGAATAAAAGTTGTATATAATTTTACGAGCTTTCATTTACTGTAATAAAAATTTTCCTGGCGATGCATTGTTTTCGAGATATAAGCGGAAACCTGAAAATTGGGACCTTCCTCCCCCCTCCCCCCTAGCCCATTAGACGTAAGGACTTTTGGTATTTTAACACCCTAAGCACCCTGAACAAGTTTCTGAAAGAATCGCTTAGGTAAAGCAACTTAAGTTGGAAGCAATAAAAATGCTTAGAATTGATGTATTGGTCTATCTGTGTGAACGTCAAGCGACGCCCACTAACCCGATAAGGCTCTCTGTCTTGCTTACGCCCACTTATTGTAACTAGTTAGAAGAAAGGCAAGTTTTTACGACATTTCTTTAGGCTGCACTTACGGGGTGTCCTATTCATTCGGTTCGTATGATCTAAACATAGTGCACCTACATACCGCAAGTGAAATAATTACAAATTTTTAAATTTAACATAATAAATAGTTTTCATTATTTTTAATTCGAATCTTTATTAGTAGATTTACAGAGTGTTTGTAAAGTGTGCAAGTTTCATATTTATTACATCATGGAGTCCTGTTATGAAACGGGACGTGGCAAATCATTGAATGGACAAACTCGTGAAATTTTATTCCGCGTGTTTAATTATTTTATTCATAATACAGAAAACGGTGGTCAACTATTAAGCATAAATGACTTGTATGATTTGACGTCTAAAGTAACTGGAGTATCTCAGACTAGTATTCAACAGTTAATCTTTTGTATCTTTGTGTTAGAAATCTGTTATATTTTAGATACTATACGTATGATACATAATTAAATAATTAGTGTTGCCGATGATTGCTAACACATAATTATAAAAATTAAATAATCCATAAGCAGCCAAATTTTTAAGCACAGATTATGGAAATCAAACATCATTTCAAGATTAGATTCTTAGTTTAGGTAAACTAAGTAATTCATGCGTATTGAGTTTGAAACGAAATTTTACAAATGTCAAATCCGTACAAAAAGTACAGAAATTTTATATGGGAAATTTTTAACTTTGAATGAAGATCGAATTTTAATGCATGTTTTTCCATCTATCCCGACAGAAACCGATATTTCTTTTGGTAATTAGTAATTAAGTTTAAAAGTAGTATTTAAAACTTTTCAAAATCTATGCCTATTAAAGGTGTAGCGCCATGTGGCGCGTTGTGGATTGTTTACTTTATAAAATATTATGTAAGTATGTATTAAATAAATTAAACTTTTTAATTAACACAACATTTTTTTAACCTTTTCGTTATTTATGAATATACCTACCCATTTGAATTCAATCCTGAAAATTATCACACTTAGTTAATAAACTTTATTTTTCTTCTTAAACCTTCAGTATTTAAATAAATGGTTGTAAAACAACATTAGTTTTATGTTACCGACTTCAACACGCTTTGAATTTGAATTATCAATTGTGAAAAGATTATTAATTGTTTTTTTTAAAGCCTAAATCGAAACATGCTGTATGAAAGTTTTGCATCTGTGTGAGTATTGTGATGAAGTCAACTTAACTTGCGAGACCCATACCTGCTCACGCACTCTACACCTTATTTTGGACCATTCTTTGACTGGACTAAGGATCAATTATTATTTTGAACTTATATTTTCATACATAGGTACTATACGTACCAGCTTTAATGTACCTATACATTAGGCTGGGCTAAAATTGAAAATACGTGAATTTACCTAACATAATAAGTAGAATTCATGATTTAAATGTTTAAAATGAACAACAAGCAATGTACAAGCAATGTACAAGCAATTGTACGCAATGCATGTTTTGTAACGACGCGACGAGGATATTACCTTCGTCCTTAAGTGTATCAAAAATTGAAGTGGAAAAGTAAAATAAAATTACTAAATATTTACAGAAATACTATTTCCTTGATTATATTACATGATATTTTATTGGCCATTAACATTTGTTTTGGTAGAAGATTAAATAATGTACGAGGACCAATAAAACTGCTTCGTGCCTGCAATAATTTGGTATTGGTTTGGGGGGTGTAAAATACATTATTAGTCCCTATATATTTTTTAAATAGTACCTACCTACACATTTCATAGTTTGCAGTGTAAATATTTTACGGACTTTAATTATTTTTAATTTTCCATATAACATGTCAGTTGAGAGTTTTCTTTGCATTTTTATTGCTTATAACTTTAATTCTAGTCTTCTGGGTTTCCTCCCTCCTATCACATGGATTTCTTCAAGATCCATATTCACCCCTTCCTCTTCTCAAAAAGATCCTCGAAACAGCATTCTCAAAGAGGAAATGGGTTCTGAGAAAAATCATTTTCCTCATGGTCTCTTGTGTGGAGTTAATGCAAACAAAAAAATGTTTTGTGTTATTCAAGGACGGGTTGTTTCATAGAAATTGAACAATTCATCAAAATTCAAAGTTAATTTCCAAGTTCTACTAAAGTAAGTACTATAAAACAATCGGCCCGTTATGAAATAACTTTAATACAACTTTTACCAAACTTGTATTTTTACATAGAAATTTGATGAATTGTTCAAAAACTTTGTGACATTGGCGACGCCTGAATGTTGCCATACAAGAAAAACAGAATCCAAATAGAAAACAAAGTTTTATAATGGTATAGTGGGTAGGTGCTGGAATATTGTTTTCAGTAAAATGGTTATATCTCGAGCTACGATAATTACTACTTATTAATAACAAAGAATCTGAATGAAAACTAGGCAGGTATGTACTCAATTTATCCGTGTTTACTTAAATGTGTGATCTTATCGCAGTACATAAATGCAACTGGTAGGTTTTCCACATACCCATTAGGAATGTATTATGTGCATTGAATAGAGGTGTGACACGGCAGTTACCAACAAATATCACAATTCAGTACTAATCACACGTGAAAATGAGATAATACCTCAATTTAATAGAAATGTTTACATTATTTTTTTATATACACGTACATTGTAAAAGGTCCCACTGAAAAGTCACACTTATGCGAGCATTTTTCATCCAACAGGTTCGTACTTGTATTTTAATGTGTCCAAAGTCTTAAAGTCCAATTTGTTCGAACATCAGTAATGTAGAACTCCAGATGAAGATTAAAAAGGATGAGTACTTACACTAAACTCCAGGTAGAGACAATAGAACGTTCGGTATTAAGAATCTGGACACCACCGGTTGATAGTAATGTTCATATTCGCAACTTTCTTCAGGGTAAATTAACTACTCTCGTGGCACTCGACACAAGAAACGGATTAAAAATCACTGATTTATCTGCCCAACAAATGTGTACATGTACAGCCCTTTGCTAATGTCAATTGGAACTGGATAAAATCTCACCCGATTTGCGCGAGGAACAGGGCTGTAAAGAGTGACCCAGTCCGAGATAGTTTACTGGGCGTAAAATGCATTTGCGCATGACGTGATCGATAGCCGCAAATAGTGCGACGCGTACATAGATTGCAAGTTGCAACGGCTGCAGCGTCTGGGATGACTCTAGGCGCTGGGCGCTGGGGTTGCCGGGTTGCCGGGAGCCGGAGCCGGGAGCCGACAAGGGTAGGGGGAATCCCGTGATTTCTGAAAAATAATCACACCTTGGATCTGATATAATAAACAAAGCAAGGCAATTATTACAGTTTCTAGATGATCTCCAATTACAAATAATGGAATAAAATTTAATCAAAATATAATTCATGAATACTAAAGCATCATAATATAATATGTATATATTGGTTCTACAACAACTAAACAAACTGTCATTTCAACACCCCTTTGAAAAGTCATTTAAAGTTTTGAGTTTTTGAAGTGAAACTTCTTTAGCGCCGCTAGTGACTTGAAATTCGGGTGAAACGAAAATGCGTGACAACTCAGTTCTACACAAATACTCGTGGTTCTAATATAATGCTGTAAGCTTACACGATTTCGATAGCGTAGTTGGCAAGATGCCTGACAAGTCTCAGCGGCCAGAGAGACAGACATCAAGCGAACGGGGGTTGGAATCCTACGAAATCCAAAAAAAATTAATTTTATTTTATGAAATCAATATCCAATCTTCAAACCACTTAAAAAAACAAGCAAAAGAAAAGAAAGCGACATCTAGCGACTTTCTAGTTTCACTTCTAGCGCGTGCGAATTACTTACTGTGATTTTGTTTTAAATAGCCATTAGCCATTAACCTTTTTTTCATCACTTATGAAATGACTTTTCAAAGGAGGTGTTGAAGTTGCATGATTCTGAGTTGTCCGGTCACGGTACACACATAAAACGTTATTTCGTTTCCTTTGATTTCGATGACAAAGGATGAAAAGGGGAAAAAGCATGAAAAGATTTAAATTTCATTTATTATGTATAATAATTAGGTAAATGAAGTTTTTACAAAAATGGTTTGAAACCAAACATACAGAAAAATGTTGAAGCATGAATTTGAACGCCTCTTCTTTCCATTTCCTTTGACATCGATTTCGAAATCTGTGATAAAGGATGACAAAGGACAAAAGGCGCACAAATATTTTAATTTCTTATATTATAATAAGTGAAAAAATCGATTGAAACAAAAAAAAAATACTGAGTGTGCAATTCACACGCGGTAGAAGAGTAACCTTCAGAAAACTAAACTTCTAGAGCATGGGTGCCCAAACCGTCGATCGCGAGTGCTTTTTGAGTCGATCTCGAAAAAATTTGCCGATGTAAATGCTGCCGGAATCAAAGAGAAACCATTTTCATGTTCTGAGTGTAGTTTTAATTCGCCGCACACAGATTTAATTAAAACCAGTTTTGTGTTCAGAATGTAAAATTTCGATTGTTGATTCATCTGCTGACACATTTTGAAAGAAAAACATTATCTTATTCGAAGTGCAATTATAAAATTCAAGTTGTTGACTATTTATGTACTGCCAGAATCAAAGAAAAACCATTTTTATGTTCTAAGTTTAGTTTTAATTCACCGCACACAGATTTAATTTAAACCAATTTTGTATTCAGAATGTAAAATTCCCGTTGCGGATCCACCTGCTGACACATTTCGAAGGAAAACATTATCTTATTCGAAGTGCAATTATAAAATTCTAGTTGCAGACTATTTATGTACCGCCAGAATTAAAGAAAAACCATTTTCATGTTCGGAGTGTAGTTTTAATTCACCGCACACAGATTTAATTGAGACCAGTTTTGTGTTCACAATATAAAGATAAATTAAATAACATGCTAAATCTTTTTACATGGATACCATTCTCGATCTCCGAAAGCAGTTACAAATTTGTAGTAGCTTTTAAGTAGATTTATAAACATGGTTTTTATTGTTTATTGGAAGAAATCTCGTCACATGGGATATAAAATGAGGTCGAAATTTCTACCCCCCCCCCCCGGCACTTGAAAATCTGTGGTTGAAGTACCTAAATGTACACATACTTGCAGCCTGTCATAGTCGATCCATCGGAGTCGAATAATATTGAGGTCGATCGCCAGCAGTTCAAGTTTGGGCACCCCTGTTCTAGAGTATCAGGAGTAGGATAATTGTAGGGTTTATTTATTACCAAGTTTAAAAATTATTTTACATTTTATTCTAATCGAAGCATCGCACAAAGAGCAGGCCGATAGAAGAGGACACAGATTAGTCTGTCTCTTTCTCTCGCAGGTTAAATCCTATAAATTAGTGATGCAACGGAAGTGTCTTAACGGAAGCAGAAATGGAAACAGATGTCAAAAATAAATCTTAGCGGAAGAGGAACCGGAAGCGGAAGTGTTAATACTATGAAGAAAAAGCACAATTTTATTTTTTAAGATTGTTTACTTAAATTTGTATTTTGTACCTTTAGTACTCGATTTTAAACAGAGGTAAATTATATTTAATAAAAAGTTATTTGGCTGCTTTTACACCTTTGAGTCTGTTTCGGTGTTCTTCATATATTAATCCAACTCCACTAAATAATTGCTCACTGGCTACACTGCTGGGGGGAGCTGGTAAGTATCGTCGTTATCGTCGTTATCGTCGTCGAACAATTGGCAACAGATGGGGTATTTGTGCGCATTTACTTTCCACCACAGGGGATCCTCATGGAGAGGTAGTCTCTTCTCTTTCTTGTACTCCCGAAGGTGTGACTGTATCTCTAAAAATAAATTGTCAACGTCGTCAGTTGTAGAAGAGTTCTCCTCCTGGTCTTCATTGATAACATCATAACTCGTCTTCATAACATCGATTCCAATATTTGTAATGATGATGATGATTTTGAAGTAGAAGGCTGCACTTCGATATCTTCAATCGCAAATTCTTCTTCGTTTAGAGTTCTGTTTTAAAGTTTGCGGAACCAGAAACGGAAACGGAAGTGAAAAAACTTGCGGAATTTCTGCAGAAGCGGAAGCAGAGTTTGTTGCAACACTACTATAGATGTAAATGTTTGTTTCTTTTGCGAAAACCTTTCGTGCCAACTTTGAAATAATTGTACAAGTAGCACCAGGAAATCCGAACGATTGCTATTCAATAAGAAATATCAAAACTTTTTTTTTTTTTATAGTTTTTATAGTTCGTAGAGTTAAACAAAATTTATTCATAAAAACTTTTGGCATTTTATAAAAAGGTTAACATTAAAATGCCTCAAATTCAGATCTCAACAAAAAACCGCGAAGTTGAATTTTTTTCTACTCGAACTACGTCAAACCAACTTGGTTGTTCTTTGAATGTGTAAAGAAGGCATTTTATGTTGATCGAATGTTTCAAAACTGTTTCCGGTAATCTCTTTCACAACAGAAGGAGATTTTTGAAGTGAAAATTTCTTTAGCACCGTCGTGATTTAAAACTCGATGAAACGAAAAAGCGACACTAAAAAGAGACAAACACTTTGTTTTTCAAATAAGTCCCTCTATCTATAGGATTTAGCCTGCGAGAGAATGAGATAGAATAATCGGTCTCTGTGCTTGCTAGCCTTCCACTCTTGTCTACTTTAGTTTTTTGAAGGTTTCACATCTACCGAGTGTGAACTGCATTCTTGTATTTTTTTTTGGCTCGCTAACATTATTACATTAATTTACATTTTCAATATGTATGTTGCGATGATTCCAATTATAGGTGAGCACACCATTCATCTAAACATTCTTAGTATAACTATAAGTTGTAAAACATAATAATAAATTAAATTACAAGTAGGTACATAAACCAAGGAGGATCAAAATCAAATATTAGTAAATACTTACATACACATTTACTTATATATGTACACACATGTATATGTATATGCGTACATGTGCACATTTTACACATATGCATGCATACATGTGCACACACACACACTACAAACATATACATTTATACACATCCTTGTATTATAAAGCCAATGCATAAGTAGGTGAATGATTCAATAATTACGAAGCGAAGAGATCGTCGGGTATATGTAAGTATAAGTGCCTTCTGAAGGTAGTGATCGAATTCGAAAATACATCCAAGTTCGCATATCTTATATTAAGATTAATTTGATTAACTAAAGATGAATCTTGCATGTTGTTAATGACTTTAAACAGAGAGATAATATCTGAAATGTGTCTACTTTTGTCGAGTGAGACTTCTCTAAAGTGAGTAAGTCTTTCAGCAAACTTATCTACATTCAGATCTACTCCACATTTGTAAGCTAGTATTCTAATGTATTTTTTAATACTCTACTGCTATGAATTGAAAAATGTGGGGACCAAATCACGGAACCGTACTCTAAGAAACTTCTTACATATGAATAGTACAGGATTTTGAAGCTACTGAGGTTCTTTAACGATTTGGTGAGTCTAGTGATAAAACCCAGCGTTCTTTTGGCCTGATTGAAAATGGTTGGTAATGGTTTCTGAATGTTAGCTTCGAGTCGAGTAAGATTCCCAGATCTCCAATGGAGTCTACTCGTTTCAGGATTTTATCACGGATGAAAGGGTAATCGAATAAACGAGATTATATAACAAATGAAAATTTTTAATTCCATGGCATTATGTATATATCTATAAACCATTAAGTATGTCTTGTTGTGAATACACGGAATAATTTTTTAATATCATTGTATAAGAAATATTTAAAAATAAGTTATCCGCTATCATATATTTACAACTTAAGTTTTGCATCAGGAATATTTCCTGATCACTTTAAAAAATCAATAATTGTCCCAATTCACAAATGTGGACCTAAATCTTTTGTAGAAAACTACAGGCCAATATCACTTTTAAGCGCGATATCCAAAGTCATTGAAAAGCTTTTCAAAACTAGGTTAAACGAATATGTGGAGGAACATAACATTCTAAGTCCAAACCAATACGGCTTTCGGTCGGGTAAGGGAACGGATGATGCCATCGCATGTCTCACGGAAACTATTGCAGGGAATATGAACCGTGGCAAGAAAACTATTGCCCTTTTCCTGGACCTGGCCAAGGCATTTGACACAATATCTCATAAAATTCTTTTACAGAGACTTAGAAATATAGGAATAAAGGGAAAAGCTTTTCAATGGATAGAAAGTTATATATCTAATAGATTTCAACAAACCAGAATTAACGAGGCTATTAGCACTTCACTAAAATATACTTTTGGGGTACCACAAGGAAGTACACTTGGGCCCCTTCTCTTTATTATATACATAAACGAACTTTGTAACCAACACATTGGTGGCAAAATTATCACGTTCGCTGACGATACAGTTATTTTGTTTGAAGGAGATGATTGGAAAGAAACACACCACCTTGCGAACACAGGTATAAACAGAGTAAAACAGTGGCTGGACAGTAATTTGCTTACACTAAACATACAAAAAACAAAATATCTCACATTTAGCGCTACCCTTGCAGGGCAACCCAAAACACCTCATCACCTCACAATACACAATATTAAGTGTAGCCTTGGAAATAATAACCATACTTGTAAATGCGAAACCCTTGAATGTGTTAAATCTATTAAATATTTAGGTATAATAGTGGATAACCACCTTAAATGGAAACAACAAATTGAAAACACAGCTAATAAAGTGCGCAAGCTTATTTATATATTTATAGCATTGCGGGAAATTATAAAAACTCAAGACATTAAAAAAATATACTACGGGTTCTGTAACTCCGTCATAACCTACGGTTGCATTGGATGGGGTGGAACAGGATTAACAATATTATACCCGCTACTGAAGGCACAGAAATCCATTCTACGCGTCATTATGAAAAAACCCTTCAGATACTCGAGCGACGCTCTCTTCAAGGAGTTTAATGTGCTTGATGTTCGACAGTGTTACATAAAAAAAATAACAATCTGCGTCCACAAAAATATAAGCAAAACGATAACAGTCGATCATCATCATCAAACCAGAAGTAAGAGCAGAAACGACCTTTCCATTCCTACAAGCAATACTGCGGCTTATCAAAAAGTTTTCTCATACCTGGGACCAAAAATATACAACAAAATCCCCTCTCAATTTAAACTGTGTGATTTATCATCCTTCGGTACTAAAATTACAAAATGGTTATTAGAATTAGGTAGGACAGATTCCGAAAAATTATTAAAAAACGTAGTATGAGTTGATTTCTTCGATTTTGTATTTTGTATTTTCCTAAAAAAATATTTTTTTATTTTTCTTTCTTACATTTATATATTATATTTTTATTTTATATTTTACATGTATCTATCTGGATTTTATTGTTTATTACTGCTAATTAGTATTTTCTTAAAAAAATACTTTTTTATTATTTTTCTTTCTTACATTTATATGTTATATTTTTATTTTATTTTATATTTTACATGTACCTACCTGGATTTTATTGTTTATTACTGATGTACACCTAGAATAACACAACTTTTATCTGATATTGTACCTAATATCTAAGTAACTCCCCCAATATGTACCATTATTGTTTATTATTATTGAATCCATTAATGTGAAATTATGTACATGCAACCTGCCAATTTGACTGTCCTAAAACGGGAAACCTTCCTAGTTGGACAGTCAAAGCTTCCTTTTATATTGTTATTATCTTGTATGTAATAAATGTAATAATAAATAAATAAATAAATAAATAAAGTTGTACGGTGAGATCATTTATGAATATAATAAAGAGTAAAGGTCCTAAAAGGGATCTTTGGGGAACACCGGATGAGACAAGTCTCGGAGAGGACTCATAACTATTGACTTGCACATACTGATCCACAATCACCTGTATAAAATATAAGATATAATCCAACTCAGGATATTGCCATGGAAACCTCTTCTTTTTAACTTTCGCATCAGAAGAGGATGACTGACTTTTTCGAATGCCTTGCGGAAATCAGAAATTCATCTAACAGTGTTCTTTTGTCAAAATTAGTACTTAAAAAATCAATATATTCCATTACATTTATTTAGTAGAGCTTTTGCAAAATAATCCATGCTGAATATGTTTAAAATGTGTGAAAATGGTTTTATTGGTTAAGGTTTCGAGAACTTTCCCAAAACATGAGAATATACTGATTGGTCGATAATGAAAGATGTCGCTTTTATTCCCAGATTTGAAGATTGGAGTGATACGAGCTATTTTCCAAAGTTCAGGAAATTCACATTGTTTATGTTGTTCTTTTTGGTAAACTATTTGCTTTTTTTAAATACATTGTCAAATTTGTACACTAAACGTATGTTGGTCTGTTGAAGTTCATAACGAGGCATTTTAAGGATTTTTTGGAGGGACCTTATAGAAGTACATAATTCATCAAGACAGCAAAACCTAAGTTGGGTTATTATAGTAGGTAGGTACGTATATCAAAAAAAAATATTTGTTTAAGAAATGCATCAGGGGTGACAGTTTGTTCAGCAATCACTTAGGTGCGGTCTCGTGGGTGTGATTATTCGAGGTGCAGCTTTATGTGTGATATCCATTACACGAGTAGCGGACTCACGTTCTCGACCTATCAACACAGAAACCGGCAACAGAAAGTTTGTTAGACTTTTTCGTAAATTTAAATAACGTTTCTGAAATATTTCTTTTCTTTTAATTAAGTTTTTTCACTCACTTTTAAGGATGAAAATTATACCCTTTTTTAGAACTTACATACCTACAAGTAATACGAAATTTCACTAATCCCATTTCAAGTGATTTGATCAAACAAATAAGTAAAAAGGTAGATGCTTGTTTAATTATAAATTTATTTTTTAAGTTGATAGAATTTGAAAACAATTCATGGTAAAAAAGTTTATTCTATTTAGTATGTAGGTAGGAACGTATTTTTTTTTCTTTATCGAAAGCATTTGTACTCATAATTCTACTATTTTGTAAGGGATATCTCGTTTGTTTCTCAATATTTATGAGATTTTTAATAAATTATTCCTTCACGTGCGTGAGTTTTGTTTTGTGCCATTGAAATCATTAAAATTTCGTTTCTCTAACACAACATGCATTACGAAACAAAAATTCATTGGAAAAACTATAATTAAAGCGACACTGCCGTGAGAAGTGTGCCGACAACATTATTTCTTGATTCTATGTCATTTTAGTAGACATATGAACATATCAAACATAGGTAAGTACCTACTTGCGAAAAACAGTGACAGTGATCGATTTTTATAGCACAAATCACACCCATTAATCAATCGAACGAGAGCTACCCAAATTTAGGTACTTAGGTGATTTTTATAAATTAAAAGATTATTTTTAAATGTTTTTATAAAGCCTAAAAACATGGAATGAAAAGTGAAATCTATGTGGATTCATTGGCAGTTCATGTTTTTCAGTATCAATATTTGGAGATATGATATTATTAATTAAATCTAATGGCGGGATCTAAAACCAAAAACCAAGAAATCGAGCTCGTGTGAGAAGTCACAGTTAAAATATTTTATCGGGGTCAGAGTTATATGCCCTATTGGGCCTATTGGTTTACTTATAAGGGAACCAAACTTATAAAATTTATAAATTGCTGCAGTCGGAAGGCGTGGCAACTCGTGATTTTTAGTACAGAGCAGATAGAGTGCTAAGTTTAAAAAATCCGACATCATTGACATTGTGTCCAAAACGATAATTTATTTTTTAGAATATCACGAAATTTCAGTTTCGCAATGCGCTGCATTCCTTGAAAAATTCCTGAAAATCCTCACACAAAAAACCAACAAACAAATTTTTTAAGAAAAAAGTTTTTCAACGACAATAAATAAATCAAAATTTTATATTACCACCCTACTAGCACACCCAAAAGTCACGAGCCACCACTGCTTTGGAGTTTGGAAGGCAGATATATGTAAAAAAAATGATTACGTATTTTAAATAATCTTGTCTTGTAGGTACAACAAATCTTCATGTCGTAGTAAAACTTTGTAAAAAAAAAGAAAAGAGAGAAAAAAGAGAAGAAGAGAAAGTATAAAAAATAAAAATAAATTTAACTGATGTTTGTTTTAGAAAATAAAAATAAAATATTAAGAACACATACTTAATAATACAGTACTTAATGTTTGCATTGCATCCATAAGTACCTACATATTTTCTAAAAAGAAGAACAAAAAAGAGAAGGAATAAAATAAATAAAAAAAGATTAAAACAAGGTATTAACTGTTGTTCCTTTAGCTGTCTTATTAAAATAATGCGTAACTACAATAAGGTCTACATTACATCTGGACTCGCCATTGTCTCAAAAACTCAAGAAAGAATATGGCAAATAAGAAACACTCTTATGTTTTCAGTAAATTTTTAATTCAAAAGTTATTCAATCGTAAAGATTCAATCGTATAACGATTTGGATAAGGACCGTGCGGCGTTTTCAAATTTGCGTCGAATACTCCTACATTCTACATTACGGGTGTGATTGAGATGCTAAGACGCGCTTTCTCGCTTAGAGAATAGTAAGACGAATACGGAATGCTGTTTGAGACGGCCTACTGTCCTAAGTTGTCTTTGTTATATTTAACTGTTGCTCCGTAGGCTATTTCACTTTATCTAATAGCGCTAAAAATCTAAACAATTGCAATAATTATATTTTTACGAGTATAATAACAATTAATTGGCGTTTATTCACGAATGAATTTTCCTTGGCTTTTTCTGGTGGCATTTTGGCGCTTTTTAATACAATTTATTACTGGCAAGACACGACCTTAAGTAACGCTTGGCAGTTGAGTACTAAAACTACGAAATCGAAGACAATACAATTGCCTTGTCTTTGGTTCACCACTTTGAGATTTCTACTACGGGTCTATATTATATATTATATATGATGTTGTTGGGTAGGTAAATACACTTAATAATAAAGTAATAAAACATATAGATAGATAAATGGTGTTTCTTTCCATACGATTAATTAATTAATTAGTTCTACAGTTGTTAGCTATTATTTTTTTATTTGTGTTTTAAATTATCACTCATAATCATAGGCCATAAAATAATACATTTTTTCATGATTTTACGGGCGACTTTAGCATTTTTTGTGAGAATAATAATTATAAAAAAATATTATTTTACTACAACGTTAATACACTACGTATTCAAATAAAAAATTAAACGAAGTAGAAAGATTGTTGTTTGGTCGAAGTTTTAATTTATTTACGAACAATATTGTGTTCCAACGTAATCCTTTAAGCCCATATAATTGCTTATTTTAATCCTTTTTATTTAACATTTCGTCATATTATTTACAATAATAGGCAGCGAAAATTTAATTTATGGCATAACTATCATTAACTCACTAAATAATTGCCAATATTGCCTCTAAAATGATGAAAATGAAAATCTTTGATGGCCTGTATATAATTTTTTTAAAAACAAATAAATAAAATAGCTCACATCTGTACTAGATATTTGTATAAGTACGAGTACACCTTAAGATTAAGTTAAAAAATATATTCAATTTGCTTAGGAAATTTGGCCTCAAATCCAAAGCCAGTGGGATTTACACTACTGTAAATTTGAAAAAAAAAACATGTAAATAGTTTTTTCGATAGGCCGCACGTGATTGAAATCGCAAGCGTCAAAGTAGACTACCCCTTGACTTTTGGTGTGCGGCTACAGATCGCATGCGGAGGGTGACAAAAATCGATCGTAAAAAATTTCAGTCGCAGGCGATCACTTGCCGCTTAAAATTGTTGCTGAGAGAAAAATTTAATGTTATTACTTTGCTTTATTCTATGGGTTATTCTTGAATTACATGTGTCACGAATTGTTTCGTACGTTCCGCTAAACATTTGCAAAATGGAGCTAGTCGCACGCAATATTAATGCCCGGCTTCCCGCGTTTCTACCGACATATTTTCCGTAAACACGTTAAGTTTTAAAGCTCTTAAAAAAATATATGTTATTCTTGAAGATAATGTCTGTACATTTTTCACGCCGAAATGGCAATTATATGAAGTTCCCTTGATAGAGAAAAATCGTTAAGTATGCTCCGAACATAATTATAAACACAGTTTTTTTCAGTTATTTTACTAGGTATATGTACTCGTATGAAAAAAATCGAGATTTTTTTCTCTATTTTAAACGAGTCGTGTTTTATTAAGCATTTTGACAATTTTGGATTAAAACATATCGTTTTTAATATTAGCGCACCCCCTCTAACATTCGTATTTACGTATCTCTCTTTCTTCTTCTTTTTGAGCCGGTATTACCAGGCCTTAATCGACTATGAAAATGGAGTGGTTGCACGACTAGTTGCTACGACATGACGCGCGACGTACAGTGGGCTGAAAATCGCCTATCATAGACATAGAGACTTGAATTTTCAAGGGTCTTTTTTTGGCTAGAAATGGATTTTGCTGATCATTACTATGCTATAAAATTTCGTATGAAGCAATTGCGTGTACAAATGAAGGAGTTATAATTTTTTCAAGAAAAAATTGTATGGCACTGACATTAAAAATGAGGATATCTCTGGAATCATAAGGTTGGCCATTCCATCCTTACACACAGGTATACTACTAGTTATTTGTATTTTTTTGACATACTTCGTATTGTGGCGCAACGTGCGATTTTTTTTTTAATCTTCAAAGTTTAAAAAAAAACTTTTTTATGTTGATGATTCATTTTAATGCTTAAATTCATTATCATCCTATTCTACAATATTTATCATGATCACTGATTAATAATCAATGTTGAAGCACCCATTCCGTACATTACTTCGACCAGAACTGTCAAATATGCCAATGATGCCAATATGGCGGACTAACTCTAGAGTAACTATCGGTTTTCGGAAAGTAAGTACAAAAGTTAAAAGTAACGTACAACAAGCAGTCAAATTGATTTAAAAACGTATTTTGGTAAAATTTAACTATGGTAACGGCCTTTTGTTTTCAACTTTAAAAATAAAAGTATGTAAGTGGTTTTTTGACTTCGGAAAAGAAAATTCCAATGAAAACCGGAATTTATAAACAAAGTTAACGTTACAAATTATAAAAAAAGTTACTCTAAAATTTTCTGTACAATTAATAATTGTACAATATTTGATTTAGATCATCGTATACACATGTTCATTCTTTTGTCGTTAATAGCAATAAGAAGGCGGAAGCAATACAAAAGGAAAAGATTATCGAAATTGTGTACCTACATATCGCCTGTGTTTTGGTAAAACTCTTCAAGCCACTTTTTTTGCGAATATTACTTTTCAATGGCTTCATGTAGAATAGTCATCGAAATACAATGAGTTTCCAGAACCTTTCGTCATCCATATTTTTCAAAAAAATTACAGCCCGGATCGGCGTTTCGGACCCAATATTGTTTTCAATTGGACGACTCCAAATTGCGCCGACATGGTAAAATATTTTGCTGATTTAGGCGTTTTCAATACTACCTAATAATTAAATTTATGCGTATTTTTTTAGGTTACCTATTTCGAAAAAAAAACATGAATGAAATTACTCAACCCCCAAATCGTTCTTAATGATAAAAAAATGCAACATTTTACATCAAAATTTCAAAAACACAAATAACCACTTTCATACAAATTTCAAGGTTTTTAATTAGTTTTACGAATTTGTAAAAAATCGTTTTTATCGTCTCCTGTAAAGTTTTCATTTTGTGGCTTGGAGGATTTACGAAATCGCAGTCGATATGTATCAACACACACAATGCTCAGTGGGTGTATGTTGACCTGTATGTAATTTATACATATATGTAATATCATCAAAACAATTAGCCGTTATGAGAATGGTGAGAATATTTATCGAGTAAACATTAAAGTCAACATGTGCGCATAGTTCACTTTCAGTCAACATGTAAAAAATGACATAACATGTTGCAAGGTCTTCAATTATTATAAGACGAGAGTGACTTAGAGTAATCATAATGGATCACACATAACATATAATATTATATTTGATTAATTCAGGCGATCCGATGGAGATGCAATAAAGTGAGAGAGTGTTTATCAAAGGATTTCGCCATTCCATTATTGCGGAAGGAATATCTCCGTCTTGGAGGTAAGGCACCTTTTCAGTCACTCAGTCTACACGCGGCTGATCGCCGTTCATTTAGTGCTGAGATTCGTCGTGGGTTCGTTGGTGGCACCGCGCTTCAACTTGTGTTTTCCTATTTTCTTAATTTTTCACATTAAAAGTTTTTGTTGTGTTTTTGGAATATTGAAAGGTATGATTTTTTACTTTAAAATATTTATTATCAATGTGTCTATGTCAATGAAAGCAATTTTCCACAGAAAATCCATTATTGTTTTCCTTGCCTTTATGAAGAAACGTTTGCTGATGAAAAAGCTCATCTGTAAGGAAATTAATTAATAAAATCTAAACCAGAACCTCTTGTCTTGCCGGGGCAAACGCCTTACCAATTCGGCTACTGAGACCTCAAAACACATTTTAAAATTAACATAATTATCTTCGACTAATTTTTGTTTGTTTTTGTCCTGGGTTCGAGTCGCAGTTGCGACTGTTATTTTTTTAAATTTTCTGTTACTTTTTCTCTTTCATAATATGTTAGTTTAGTTTATTAGTGTTATCTTCTTCTTCAATGATTTATAACATTGATAAGAAAAAACTTCAAAAGTTATAAGAAGAGAGTTTTTCTAATAAAAATTAAATAAACTATCTATTAATTACGGAATTATTTCATGAAAAATTGAGCAATTTTGTTTCTCCAGAATCACATAATTTAATAATGGCTATGTTAAATAATATACATACGGTAGGTGGGTATGATATTTTTATTAGATTATTTTTATAATTTTCATAATAACAAATCAACTCTAATATTGAAAATCTCACACACGTGCGTATGTACAAAGAAATTGGCATTGTTTAATTGTTGTTACAATGCTAATTTTGCAGGTTGTTGCCAACTTACGAAAAAAATTGATAGCTTTTTTCAGAAAAAATTGAACAATAAAAACAGCATTTTTTCTGCATATATTCATTTTCAATATGTAAGAAGAGTTTACAGGGCGTGATAATTATATGGAAATATTGTATATAAATTTGTTGGACAGAATTATCTAGACTACACATTGAAAAGGTTGCCAGGTTTAGCATTTTTATAAAACGGTGCATGTATTCTTATATATTTTTTATTATTTATCAACCAAGATATTACAATATAATATATTAAATAATATATCAAAACACAATATAATATTACGTATTAAAAAACGATTAACTCACAATGAGTTAATCGTTTTTCATTCTGATAATAATAGTATGTTTAAAGTTGGTAATATAATATGTATTAACTACTCCCACGAATGAAAAATACATCTTTTCTTTCGGATTGCTTTCGTTTTGGTTTTTGCTGGGAAACTTATTTTACCTATAGCGCTATATAAAATCCAGTCTACTTCTTACGTATCTAAACATATTATCGATCGTGGAAATTTGAAATGCTTTAAATAACAAATTGACAATTGTTCAGGAGAGCGAAAGTAAATTTTTATTTTCCTAAAAATATTCCGAAGGATAAAAAAGGATAAAAATGACATATTTAATTCATTTTTGGATTTTTGTCCTTTTACAGTATTTCTAATTTCCATGATCGATATAATCAAATCTAAACCACTAACTTCAGTCGCGGGTCCGTACTAAGTAACTTTTTTACATAAGCTCAGGAAAAAATTCCCTCAGGGCCCATGTCATCTTTGGGGATGCTGTGTGGAGGGTTTTTTTTTAAGGAAAGGAAAAATATGAGAGATGGGCAGATGGGTAGGTGCGCCCCACGGTTGAATTTAGCATCCACCTCTGGTCTGGAGCTCCAAAATACCTAAAAAAACCCTTGACTCTGTGCAGAAACGGGCGGTCCGTTTGATAGATTCTCCCATCTTAACAGACGGACTGCAATCTTAAGAGCACAGGCGTCAGGTGGGAATGCTGTCCTTGTTCTACCGGTATTACAATGGAAGACGCTCCGAGGAACTAGCGTCATTGATCCCCTCAGCACCGGTGCATAGTTGGGAAACACGCCAAACACGCGCCCAACATTTGTACACGGTTGACATAGTCACATGAGAACGGGTAGTTTCTATGACTCGTTCTTGAGTTCAACGGCTCGGCTGTGGAACGATTTGCCGGCCTTTGTGTTTTCTCCCTCCTACAACATGGGTCTCTTCAAGACCTGTATTCACTCCTTCCTTTCCTCAAAAAGACCCTCCACACAGCATCTTCAAAGATGTCATAGGCCCTGAGGGAAGTTATTTTCCTCAGGACCTCCTATGTGGAGTTAAAGTAAAAAAAAAATTTAAATCAGGGGATCAGCTTTTCAAGGAGTGACGGACTTATGAATTCATTCCGTTATCCAATAAATGTTTCCCGGGGCGGCGGTACCCATCTTCCTCCAAAATCCTCTGGTTTAACGAACTTTGGAACTCGGATTTATTTTGAATTTAAATATCTGCTGTAAATGTGATACTGTTCAAGAATATGAGACGTGGTTGTTTCCACCTGTATATATAATCATGTTATTTGAAAAGGGAGCCACTTTCTTTATTAAGAAAAATTAGATACTTTGCAACGGATATTGAATAGAGGACGTAATGAGAATCCTATGAAACTAAATTAGACAGAAAGCTTCATCAGTGGTTCAACCATGACCGGTCGGTGGCTGAGTTGACATAACGTTTGGGTCCCACTCAGGCGTCGCTTGTTAGATTCCTCGCCCGGCTAAGTCCTCCATCACGACCCAGCGACATTTTCCGCTTACTGTGGTGGTAGTAGGAGATTTTCAAATATTGGCAGGGTATTCATATCCCGAGAATGTTCTTAACAAAAATACATAAAAAAATAACTGAAAGGAACTAAGTAAACATTCCGTTTCGGTTTTAAGATGGTGGCCGTTTTAATGGTTGAGTAAAGATTGTTTTTTTTAAACGTGAAATCTTTGTGTTTATTTGACACATCATATTAGTTTCAGAAAGAAAAGTGAGGTAGGTAGATTTTTGAGTTTTATAATTGCAATATAGTGCGTAATTGTTATTAAGTTCGTAATTGTAATTAATTTTGCACTCAGGATCTGGTTATGCATAGTTTACAATATATATACTTATATAGTGTAAACTATGAAACTACTATATAATGCGTGACGGCTGTTTCGTCATTGGAAAGGCGATCTGCACCGGTAAAGCACCCAGTGAGGTCCACATTTGCAAAAGATGAAGTGAAACAAAAATAGGGTAAATCCAAAATGAAATAATAAAGCAACATACAAACACTTATGCAATGTAACACTTTTAAGTGATTTTAAACGAACTGTCTAAAATTTGTTATTAGTTAACGCGAAATTCCATAAGTCACCAGAAGTAAACCAAAAAACGAGGCCATTTATATACGTAGTGAAAAGTAGTCATTTTGTTGATTATTGTTACGCAAGCTACGTAATAATAGGGTTGCAACTTGCAACGTATCGTGTAGGTATAAAGAAATGCGAGATTCATGATTAAATTTCCGCGTATGAAGAAGCAATGGAATTGTGGTGGATTTGAAATTAGCAGAGCGATTATCTCATTACGTTTACTAGCCGTAATTCATCGTGAAAGGATTATGCCACAGGCAAGTGCGATTGCAATCTGTGAAGATAAATGAAAACTCTCTTTAGCCTCGGTGTTGGACGTTGTTACAAAACCCACAATGCAGATTTAGATCAGGCTGTTAGGAGTATAACCTACATTACTAGATGAGTCAGCTTAATTATTGTTACAATGATAATTGAGTAAGTTGGCGCAATATCCGGAGATTTGTTGTTGTTGTGGTACGGTGCGCAGTCTTGCAAAGCCTTAGGCTGGAAGATTGGGGTCAAAATACATAAATTTGGAAAGCAGGTGCAATGATAAATAGCTTACTGTGTTGTTAGCCCCAATTTTGTTAGATTGTCCACCTTGTTGTCAATTCGTCGCCTTAGTTCTTAATTGTCCAAACGACCACTAGAAAACTTTACAGGAGGAGAAGGTTTTCTTTCATTATTTCGATGAAACATTATGATGGTACGTTTTAAGATTTTTAAGGCCAAAAGATGGTCCGGTAGATGCCGGATCTGCCCTGATGATGGACACTGCAACGCTGTCCGAAACGTTGGCTAAAGAAGGAGGTAGCAACACAGCATAACACCCCAAAAACAAATAACGAAAATTATGATAGGTGTTTAAGATAAAGCTATTTCCGTAAAGGTAAAGGTCTCATTAGTTTAAATAATTCTTAGTTAAGTGATTAACTATCATTTTTTAAACTATATTTTTAATTTTAAAGTGGAGATTGAACACAAGTAGATCAAAGGTTACTACCCTAGACCACAGGTTCTCAATGTGAGCCATAACGCCCCCTTGTGGGCATTTGAGACTTTTAGGGAGGTAGTAGAAGACCCAGAGAAAATTAGGGGGCGTTGAGATGGCACTGTGAAGGCGTAGGCAGGTAAAAAAAATGCCCTGAAAAGGACAAAAAAGACGCTAATCACGTGCAAACATTCACATATTTCGGTAGATTGGTGACGGTAGTGGATGAGAATTGATCTGAAAGATTCCTTTACATCCAGATCTACATTAAATTGGATGATATGAATTTTTTATTTATTATATAATACTAGCTCGACCCGGTAAACGTTGTTCTGCCATATAAATTATTTCTAGTGAATATTTTGGTCATTCAACAACATAAATAATTTCGTTCTGTTTGAAATACAAAAGACGCGACGCGCGACGGTTAAATTTGTTCATACAAAAATACTAAAATCGCGTTTAAAAAATGGTTGGGTGAAAAATAGGTAAGAGGGTGAAAATTTGGCGTTATAGATATTTTTTGATGCCAAATAAAATAAAATATAAAAAAAAATTGTCAAAAAAAAGAAAAAAAATGGTATGTAATATATTTTACGACCTATTCTCGTAGCTACAAAATATATAAAAAAAATCATAAAAATCGGTCCAGCCGTTTCGGAGGAGTGCGCCTACAAACACCGTGTCACGAGATTTTTATATATATATGTGTATTTAGATTATCATCTTTCGTGAGTTATTATTATTGAGAATTGAGACTATAATACAAATGAGACTGGGTATAATATCATGAATACAAGAAGGAAGGAGGTACCCATACACGCCTCCGAAATTGAATCGTTTGTCGTAATAAAGTTTAAAAAAAAACGAGTGTGCTTTAGACTTAGACCACACGACTGAAGTAAAACTTTACTAACTTATTATCGCACGACCGTTCGCCTTGCCCGATCACACTTTTCATAACGCTCTTATCACGCATTCACCAGCTTACTCCCCAAGTCAAGCGTGCGTAAAGAAGTTTTCAAAAAAAAATATTATTAAATTTATTAGTCTTGCGACACCCACATTGAAAACCCCTTCTACACAACACAGCTTGTCGAAATGTTCACGCACCCAAAACGTGACCAACTATTGATGTATTAGTTCGACAAATTACACCATGGGATAACTTGGTGCTCAGTTTTATATTGCAGGGGAACTCGCACGCAACGCGGCGGAATTCGAAGGAGAGTTTATTGCGAAACTTGGGGTTAGGTTTTTCTTATTTTTCCTATAAGAGGGCTTGTCTAGATATACTAGGTCAATGGCCCAAATAAATAAATGCAAACTTTGATGGGGGCCATGCAGTGAGTCAAAATAACAGAAAAGCATGTTTGACACAATGTATGAGTGTGGATGAACTAAGGAATGTCTGCTAACAAAGTTTTTAAGATTTTTTGTTGCTATCCAATATCTTTGCTTGCCCGTGCGGCAAATGAATCTGGTTCGGTTTTCCAAATAAAGACTAATGTTTTTTGAAATAAAATGATCTTCTCATTATAACATTTTATGACAATCTGAGGACTTTTGGTACACAAAACTTAGCAGGGGATTTAAAATCATTCATTTAATTAGATAAATACCTCAATCCCTGTCACGTTCTTCCCTAATTCTGTGGGCCCTGAGGTGGCTAAACAGGCCGATCCTAGAACCGCAAATCCTCTCACACTTGGGGCACGGATAAATGAGTGCGGCCGGGCGGTGGCTCAGTCCTGCGGGTGCTTCCCTTCGCCGCGTCTTCCTCTCAATGGCTCGGCGCTCCCTTTCTGTTTGGAAATCATCCGGGATCATCGTTCTTTAGCCGGACCCCTGCAGATTGACAGATATCTTTTCAACATTACATGGCAGAACCCCAAAGTGCCTGTCCACACGTTGCGGTTTTGGTCGCAGACAATTGAAATTCGCAGTTTTCGAGATACTAAATGCACTACCAACTTATCCACGTGTTAACGTATGCACTCGCACACGCGCCGGACTCGCAAATCGCGCGAGTTGAACTGCGACAGTAAAATCGTGTCATGTGGACAGACAGTGTGAATGTCGAGTCATATAATAAAGTAAAATTATTATTTTAATGAAAATTATGAATGAGACAAATATGCTTTTGGTATATGCTGCCCTGATGCCAAAAAGCATTGACAAGAAGTTTCCTAGTGCCAAAACGAGGAATTGAAAAATAAAAAAATGCAGAATAGCAAATTATCATTCTGACGAAGAAACCATTGGTTTCGAAATATAGCGTTCATTTTTATTAAACAGTGGTGCATTTATTTTCATTCCATTAAAATGACGACAATTCAAATGAAATAAAATACACATTGAAGAAAAAAAAGTACTTTAATCGGGTAGTAGCTCCGATTGTTGATGAATTTTGATACACATACTCACACACTGTGTGTGCTTAGTGTGTGCGTGACACACACACTAAGCAAATTGCGTTCATATGACGAAATTATTCTGCATTTTTTCCCTTCTCAAATCTCCTTTTTGGCACACTGAAACTTACCAACTTGCTTTTTGGTACCAGGGCAGCGCGGCGTCAGGTATGCCATAAGTGCATTTGTCCCATTTGTTAATAAAGTCTTAGCATAGCCTGTAGTGCGTCGGTTTTTTCTTTAAATTTGAGTAGCGCATTTTTATAGTTTAGTTTAATAATGTTGAACACATTAAAGTTTTTAAAAATTTCTTTTGTTTAAGTTTTTATGGGTACTTTTAGGATTATTTTTATTATTAACTTTTGCGTTTTAACTAGCTGTTTCATGTGAAAGTCATAGCATTCTATGTACTTGTTTAGCCGCGTTAACGTTATTGGTGCGTGGGTGATTTAAATTGTTCCAGCTTTTATATTTGATATCATATCAGAGTTCAAACTGCTGGAGTCAGTAGAAATATTTATGGCGTTCATTGTTGGGGGAAGCAAGCTATTCAGACCTTAAACTTAAAAATGTTCAATCTCATAACGCTATTTGTTCAATATCGATAACGCGATAGTCTCTTGGATATCACGTAAAAGATGCACGAAAACAAAGTCTATCTGCAAAGTAGGTATCTAAGTAAGTAAAAGCCTTTACTCAGTGTCTCAATTCGAATCCGGAGTTCGCAGTTTCATGTCTTATTTGATTGAATTGTGTTATTTCACAATTTTTTATTAATTAATAATAATATGTAGTACCTACCTAGTAAATACCTATAGGTATTTGTCGCATGTTCCAGAAAGATAAATACTTTCAGTATCGATATGGTGAAAGACCGCCATTCAGATTTCAAACAATGCTCAAAATGGTTTAAGACGTATTTGGTGAACAACTATAGAGATTTTCTTATTTATTTCTCAAAAAATTTAATGGGAGGCTTAAAAACTCCTGAAAGAACTCTATTATTAAACGGGATATCGGACCGATAGCGATACCTGGATACTTAAAACATTGTTTTATAAAACGGAATATCGGACTAATAAAAAATACTAAAAAAGTGTATTATAAAACGGAATATCGGACCGATACCTAGATACTTAAAAAAACTGTATTACAAAACAGAATGTCGGACTAGATACTTAAAAAAACTGTAGAAATTATAAAAAGGAACGTCGGACTGACCTAGATATTTAAAATACTGTATTATTAAACGAATATCGGACTGATACATAGATACTTAAACTAATACAAATGACTCCTTCGCCGCCAATGACTTTTAAACAAGTAATTTGTAAACTAAATTTTGTTATTTGTGTTACTGCGAAGCCATTTGGATATAATAGTAAGAAAGCTTATTATCCTTTACTATACACGGGGCTGATCTCACTTATTCTAATGATGCCGTCTTCACGAGCCTTCTAACTTTTGATATGTAATGATACCTCAATTGCCAGTAATATTAAATAATTTACGTTTGCAGCACTGTTATCATGATAGTGTTTTGATTCAAGGAAGCAATGAAAGTCGTTGTTACAATTGAGTATAGCCACTATTATGTTCATTATTCCATATTACGCAGCAAAATACGGAAATTTAATAAAGTAGAACTTAAATCTGATAGCACCGAGTAGGCTGATTTCGAAATAATTATATAATCAGGCATGAGATTATGCTTGAATCCCGAATTTGACAGTAACTGTAAACTGTTAACATTTAAAGGAAAAATGGCACAACCATAAACATCCAAATTTCATATGTCCATGGCACAACTCAATTTCAAAAGTTTCTTTTTTGAATCTCTGCCGCTTTTTTTACCGTACCGCACTAGAGTCCAAACTGCTCCCAACAATCTGAAGTCAGTGAGACTATGACCCCCTATTTAGGATATGTTGTGAAGGTAATATGTTGTGAAGGTGTCCACATTTGTCACATCGAATCCGTACAACATCGTTTCCTAAGAGGAATTGCTTGGAGGTTGGGTCTTGAAAGAGGCAAGTACTCATATGTTGAAATTGAACACATTTTAAACACGTCTTCTTTAGAAAAACATAGAAAGGACTCTGATCTAATTTGCATATTTAAAATTATCAACAGTATTACTGATACAACCTGCATTGTTACAACTCATCCAGTTTAACATCTCTTCCCGTAGGCTTTGAAATAATGAATTGCTGTTCCTCAATCAACATTCTACTAATTACGGATACCATTCTCCCTTATCCAGAATGTCGAGACTTGTCAACGCAAGTCAAAGCATTGATTTTTTTGGTGTAAAACTAAATGACTTTCGGCAGTCGATACGCAATATTTAAATGCTTCTTCATGCTTTGACTTGTAGTGTCTCTATATGTACTTTTTATATTTTATATTGTCATTGCTATTAATTTTTATGTGCTCTCCCTTCACTGTCATCTCTGTTTTTTTATTCGTGTTATTATTATGTTTTTAATGGACTGTTGTCCGTAAATTAATAAATAAATAAATAAAGTAGTGGGGTGGGGAAGGAGTTAAGGGAGAGGAATGTAAGGAAGTTAGAATTTTTTGAAAGTTTAGTTCTTATTGTGACTTACCGGCTAAAAATGGCTTTTTTCGTACATTACAAGTATTGTAAGTATAAGTAACTATAAGTATAAACTACTGGTACTTGCATTTCTCAATGCAAGTACCAGTAGTTTCTGAACACCGAGTGTCATAATGTTAAAAATGCACATTGTACCACAGTAGGTAGGTACATTTTAAAATCTACATCCTACCTTTGAACCCTTCTGGTGTTACCATTTTAAGTAATGTAAACAATTGCAGCGCCCTCATTTTAAATATCAAATATTCAGCACCCTAATTGAAACAATTAAAATTTCCTATGATATTTTTTGATTGGTTAGTCAAAATTTATGGGTTCCTACCCTGACATATGTTGTTCAATTTGGCTAAGTCTTTCATCTTTGCAAGCAACATTTTGTTCTAATACTGATGGTATTGGGAAGAATTTCCAGGTTAAATAATTTGGAAATACGTACTTACTTGACTATTTTAAGAAAAAAAAATTGGTTAATAATATGTTGTCTTTTTATTCAAGGTAGCAATGGAGACTGCAAGGCTGGTACTAAGTAGCCACTTCGGGGGTAAGTTTTACTCTGAGACAGAGGGCTGTTTGAAGGATCGCGTGGAACACCTCGCTAAGTCTGAGCTCCGGGAGACCAAAGCGGCAAGGGCCCATGGCCTAGAGCAGATCAAGAAGTGGATCGAAAAGAATGACGACATCAAGAACGTCCGCACAGGTAATTAAAAATAAACCATTAATTAACACGGGTTAACCTAGACAGGCTTGTTAGTTATGTTAGTCGGAAGGCAGGAGAAGTAGATATACCGATGATGCGTTCAATTCTCAATACGGTGAAGAACCGTGGGAGTTCACGTTGAGTTGATCTGAACCTGGTTCATCAGGGCGATTCGAGTGGAGGTCAAAACCCTCAGCGATGAGGAATTCACTTAAAAACCATAAGAAGCTTGTGACGAACGACTTCCGTGGCGGGGCAGTAAGCTCAAGGGTTGCTGATTTCAAAATTCACATAAAACATATGATGCATAACATGATGAATTTTATTAAAAACTAGCTTTTTCCCGCGGCAACGCTCGCATGGTATTACGGGGGTTTCCACTCCGCCTCCCCCCCTCTCCCCTCTCTCCCCTCCCCCTCCTCCCCACCCTGCCCTCCACACTCATTAATTCCCGGTACATTCAGTTTTCAAATTGCTCGCGTGCCACCTATTGTAATTTTTTATTCTAATTTCATAATGCCAGAGCTCACCAGTATATTTATACAAAAAAAAGAACTGTCCAATTTGGAGCAATCATTCGGAAGTTATGCGCCCACGAGGATTTCTGCGATTCATTTTTAGAGATAGATATTAACTACGACGCCAACATCGTTTCCACGGCAACCGTTTGTTTTGCTTTTCTTCTGACGTTTGCAATAACTCGATTTTGTTAGGGACAGAAAACGTATGATAAATAATTTCATAACGCCAGAGCTTACCAATATATACAGCCTATAGTACTCGCAACTCGCAAATATTGTAGCTTTCTAAATAATTGTTAAAATAATTGTTAAATTCCATTCAGCAGTTTTGCGTAAAAGAGTAACAAACATACATACATATAATGTGAGTATTAAAATAGGATAATAATATTATAATATTAAAATAGGATTTATAATATTAATAGGATTATTAGACCATGTTCCACAGTTTGAAAGATACTCTTTTCGCCATGTTGAAAGATCACTAATGCTTAGTTGAAAATTGTAATAGATCTATCTTTTCTATGTTTAGTTAGCAGATCTAAATAGCTAGATACTTCTGTGTCCAACTTATTACTCTCATCATGATTCATTTGGCAACGGTAATTGGAATTCCAATTGGAACCCTTGTGGGGTGCCCATTTGAAAAAATGTATTGATTTGCAAATTATTATTTGGGTTCTGCGGTTGACCGGATTGATACTCTAGATTTTAATGCCACACGGGTTTCATCGTTACCAAGACAACTCCTCTACCGTTACACAATTATTTGGACAGCTTAATGTAATGCTTGTTGAACTAATGGGTAAAGAAATGATGTTGCGTAATTTCTAATAATTTATACTTGTCAAAGTTATGATACATTGCACCCTGCTGTAAGAAAAACTAGTTCAAGAATAAATCAACGTCGATAGAATAAAAAACAAACCTCTACTGACTTACGCAGAAAAAAAAATGGTGTCTTTTTTTCATTAATGGTTAAGGCTCCGTAACCGGGAAAAGAAGAAGATGGAGAGATACGAAATTACGAATGTTAGAGGAGAGCGCTAACATTTACAGCGACAAAATCGATGCGAAAATTGCGAAAATGTTTAATAAAACACGACTCGTTTAAAATAGAGCAAAAATCTCGCTGGCATTGTCTTAAACAGCATTTAAAGAAACACTGTGATTTTTTTCATACATATAACTTGTAAAATAACTGAAACAAACTTGTTTATAACAATTTTTGGAGCATACTTTGCGATTTTTTTTCTATCGAGGGAATTTTATATATATAATTATAATTTTCTTGAATATAATATCTAGACAATGTCTAGATTTATCTTCAAGAAAAACATATATATTTTTTAAGAGCTTTAAAACTTAACGTGTTTAAGGGAGATATGTACGAAATCGGTAGTAATTCGGGTAGCGGGCCCTTAATCTCAACAAATACGACTCAAACAAGTGTAGGTGGTTTCGATTAAGACCCTTTAATATTGAAGTAAATATTTTAGTTGTGTACGTTTTTAATAATATTTGGTATTTTATAAAATTATAAACTTTTTTTAAACTTTTATAATGTTCCTCTCACCAAGTACTTCGTGGCGTAAAAATCTGTCCTTTTTCCTTTCATCTTGAAAATTTTCAATAGTGGTAACAGCTGTTAATTGGAAATGTATTGGTCAAGATGACCCGGATTTATTTTTGAACGTGTATATTAATTTGTTTTACATGTTGGTACCTAAATAGTAAAATGTATTTTATTACATGTACGTATTTAATTAGTAATCTCCAAATTGAATGAGAGCTTATTACGTAGGTACGCCACGCACCTAACCTATATTATATTTTATGTTTTTAGGACTCTCGTAATTGGTAGAGAGAAACAATGAAAAAAAAAAGTTGATTCACTGTGTTTTTATGTTCGGTAATAGTGTTGTGGAATTAGATGACGCTAAAAACAAGATATAAGATTCGACAAATAGACGGCCGCGGTGTTTCGTTTTTTGTTTTTTTTTTGTTAGCGAACAAATTTGAATGAAATTTGGATTCAGCAAAAGTCAGTAGCAAGCAAGTGACCTTCCTATACAGAGCCAACATCACCATAATTTTCTTGTCATTTTTGTTCTCTCTTATTTCTTTTTCTCTCATTGTCTTTTACATTTATTTGTACCTAATCGTACGCGTAAATATTCTTTTTTCTTCTTTATTTGCCTGTATTTATTGACCTGTATTTTGCTTTTATGCTTTACTGTGTGTGAAACTTATATTGTTGATATCTCTTTATTTTATATACCTCCCACTTATGAATTGCAAGACTTAGTACCTTTTGGTTCTAGACCATTTAGCTAGCGGTCTGTCTCTATTACACTTGCCTGAAATGTAATATCGCCATTCCATTTTAATTTCGTAATCATGGTGAAGAGCTGTTTTGTACGGAAATATAGGCTCGAAAATTGCGCCCACTAGGCGCTTCTTGATTTATTCTGTATTCTATGTTCAGAGATTATAAAAACAATTATTTAGAAAATGGTAGAAAAAAACACAATATAGGTATTAAAAGAAGTAAAAAATTATTATTATTTAAGTATCTAATTAGTAATTTATTTTTATTTTTTACAATATTAAAATAATTATATTTATGTCCAAACAAATAAAACAAATAATCCCACATAGGCAAGGAAAGTGAGCACTTCTTGGGTACACATGGGACTAGTTAAAGACAATTAATATTTACTTCTTATGGAGTGTACACAATATTATTATTATTACACTTCGGGTTAAATTGTCCTTTGGATGTTCTTGTTTTTGTCACTATTTGCTGACGGCTAGTTTCTGCCATCAAATTTGATAACTTGTATATTCGATGGACATAATTATAAATATTCAATAGCTACACAATGTTGTTGTGAGAGGGTGGTTTTTATATTTTTATCAGGTTATACACACAGCTTGGTTGGTTATTTAATAAACATAATAGAAGATAACTGATATTATTTGGCAGAGTTAAGGTTTTTTATTCTGTGTACCTAAATATATTGTTTACATGTGTGAGGAAGAAGACATATACGGATGTGTACGTATATATGTACGTATATATATATGTATGTATATGTGTATATATTGTTTACATGTGTGAGGAAGAAGAATATATGTGTGTTTGCGTGCAAGTATGTATGTATGTATATATATGTACGTGTTGGTATTGCGTATATGCCTATATATATATATAGGCATATACGCAATAGTGGATCTCCTCTAAACAGCTAGCATTATCTAGCGTGTGGTCAAAGTGGCCAATTTAAGTGTTTTTGTTCGGGTCGGGAACAAATTTATTGTAAAATGTGCCGTGAAATAAACTAGAAGATTTCCAACTTGAAACCATGTTTTTCTTGAAGTCTTTCTGCTAAATTACCCATTTATAACATGGTACATGAATACAAACATATGTATATATATATATATATATATATATATATATATATATATATATATATATATATATATATATATATATATATATATATATATATATATATATATATATATATATATATATAGAGATTTCCTACTTGAAACCATGTTTTTCTTGAAGTCTTTCTGCTAAATTACCCATTTATAACATGGTACATGAATACAAACATATGTATATATATATATATATGTTTGTATTCATGTACGTAGGTGCATATGTGTGTGTATGTGTTTATGTGTATATGGATGTGTGCACCTGTATATACGTGCACGTACACAAGCACACATATAAAAACACACACATACAAATAAATATAAAATTTTTGATATCGTTATGTATATTTTCATAATCTTATGCACTTCTTTTTCTCTTTTCATTTTTTTATTATGACTTTTCCAATTTTACCATGTGTTTACACTAGACTTCAATCAAAGCAACTATTTTTAATTGAACACCATGAAACAGGCAGCCGCCTAGTATGGTGATTTAATAAATCTAATCTACTTAAATGTCTAATATAATATACGTAACATGTATTTTATAAATAAATAAAATTAATCATCTTTTTTATGTTGTAGTGTTCTTTTTGTGTCCGAGGAGAAATTAAAAAAATATTGCCTAACAGGATAATATATCGCGAAAAAATATAATGTAATTCACATAAAGGTCATGAAATTTATATACATAATATCGATGGGTTTAAAATACCACATTAATATCCAAAAGCAATGAGATCACGAATCACCCAAATAACATTGTTTTCTTTGTTCCAAGAGAAAGATTTCTCAATTTAGGTTGTAGCAGTGTTAATGGACTTGATATTTTGTTGTGATATTTTTATTCGGACTCTTGTGAAATTTCGATGGACACATTTGCATAACGTACCTTAATGAATCAACCGATAAATAATGTCGTTGCGTCACTTGTACCTCTCATGCTGCCTGACGCTCAATTAAAGACGCTTTTAAAAGATTTATTTTATTCATTTATTTACTTTCGGGAAATCAACAGTTTACATTTTTCCAGTTTGTATATGTTTGTGTAGCCAAAATAAAACCAATTATGGATTTCCTCCATGTGACTTTACCTCTGATTAAACACCATAATAACAAATTTTAAATAATAAAATTAATAATTTTTTTTTTTTTACATGAGCTCCTCACAGGAGGCCCTGAGGAAAATAATTTCTCTCAGGGCCTATGTCATCTTTGAGGATGCTGTGTGGAGGTTTTTTTTAAGGAAAGGAAGGAGAGGCGAGTTCTGGGAAGGAAAAGGGTTTAAGGGGTGGGTAGGAATCTGGGGTTCAGTGTGTCCTGGTCATCCGCCTCCAAGATCTGGACAAACCTCACCCCATGAACCCGGGCACCCCTGCTAAATCACCAAACGTAGCGAACCACTTGGGGTGACCTATGGCAGAGGTGTTGGTTATCCAATAAACGTTCTCGGGGTGGCGGTACCCATTCCCGCCTCCCAAATTGTGAATAATAAAGGAGTATGAGATTAAAAATTTTATAAAATAAAATATTAAGTATATAAAACTAAAAATTACATAAAAATATCAATACATTGGTAACCATAAGAAGCCAGGCTGTACATATAAATAAAATCATAACAGAATTAAAGTATAAACGTTAGAAACATAGACACATAACATATTCATGAAACATCAGCGAAATACTCTTTTATGTACCCCTTATATTTGGAAAGTTCAGAATTGAAAATGTCCACCTTGGATAATATGCTTTTGTAACTATTGCATAGTCTGTTCAGACAAGAATTTTGCTTACAGTTTGTCTTGCATTGATCAACCCTGAATAGGACAGAAGAGCGTGTTGTACGCGCAGGTACATTAAATTGAATTTTATTTAGCAACTCTGGGCATTGAATATTATTGTTAACTAATTTATACAGGAATATTGCATCCATTTGATGCCTTCGTACACTCAATTGAATCAATTTTAAAGTATGAAGCTGCCTATGCATAATTATTAAATCTTACATATGACTTGTAACAAAGATATTTGAGGAATTTGTTTTGAATTGCTTCAATTTTGTATGTATGGATTATAATAAACTAGCGTGCCGGCATGCGTTGCCAATCCATTTAAGATGAAGTTGTACGTGAAATCCTATTTAGATACTATTTTGATTAATATTTACGAAGAAATCGGCTTAAAAATTTGCTACGGATAAATCAAAGCTTTTACTAGCTTTTCTATGTATTGGAATTACAATAAAATTATTATTTACGTAACAAAAAATATAAGCGTAAACCACCAAAAAAATTTTTTTTCATGACTTAACTATGAAGTAATACAAGAAACAATTAAAAAAAATACCCCTTTATGGCTTTCTATGTTCTAACATTTTTCGTTGTTATAAAATTATGCATAAAATAAATAAAAACCACTTTTTCGCTTACTAGCCTCGTGCAAATAAGACGCTAGATTTTAAAATTTTGCAGGCATGAGATTCGATATATTTCTAGCGTTTATATTCCTCTTAAAATTTCTCCCGCGCTCCCCTCCCACCTCTCGCATTCACTTTACACATTCCCCGCCTTCCTCCCGGATCCCCCACCCCCTCCCGGCTTCCCTCTGCCTCTAAACTTGCGCTTCAGCTGTTGATAATTTTTTAAACATATTTCATAATGCCAGAGTTCACCAGTTTATATAGAAATCTTCGAGAGCGTGCGCACAACAACTCGTTTCAAAAGTTTCACCGCAGTCAGATGGATATCACAAGGAAATAATTTCATAACGCTAGAGCTCACTGTTATATAAAGAAACTATCGCGGACTTATGCACATCAAATCCCCAAAGTTGCATCGCAATCGTATGAATGGTTTAGGAGCTTACAAGCGAAAAAACAAAGAAATATTCATTTTTACATTTTTAAATAATATTATGAATAGAGTGTAGGCTTTTAGTAGTTAATTTTTAAGGATACTTCAATTCCAGACTTGGAAATTGAACCTCTAAATCCGAACTCGAAGTCATACATGTGTAAATCCATTCCATTCTACGTTGTCCGTATAATTACATGTATAACCTTTTTATCAAAACCCAAAACTATTTTACACAACGGTTAAACAATTATGTATTGTAAATGGTTGTTTATCAGTTTTGTAAAATTAAAAAACGTTTGTTAGTAATACCTTACATATATTGAATGCGTAAGAATGTGTTTGGGAGCGTGATAGCCTGGATTTTATTTTTATGGCATCCATGAATCGACGCAAAAAATATTTGACAAAATTGTGGCTTTTTTTATCAATTTATTAGACCACACCTTTTCTTTTTTACTTAGCAGGTTTAGCAGTATATTTCTAGTTTTTTTTAAAATATTTGTAACTAGATTTTGCCCCCGGCTTCGCACACGCCATCCCCCCCCCCCCTTTCCCCCCACCACTTCTTCCCCACCCCTCCATCCCTCCCCCCTCCCCACGCCTCACCTCTCTACAACCCCTCCCCCCCGCTCGCCACCCCCACCAAACGACTGATATTTATCCTTGCATGCTCTTTGGTTCTACGATATTGGATACATCGACAAACGATTAGACGGAGCCGAAGAAGGGGCTAAAGAAAATTCCTATGAAATACCAAGAACTTGCGGCAAATCTACAAATCGACCGTTTTATAACATAACAGGTCATAAAAAACGATCGTTTTCATACAGATCTTGATTGACCTAGATATTGAAAAAAATTCTCCATAATCTGAATTTAATTTCACCCATAAATATCGCTTCGCATGTATCAAGTTGCAAAACGTTGAAAAACTAATGTTTTTATTTGCAGACGACATAGAGTGTAGAGTGTTATTGAAAAATAACCAAAAAATATGGCGATTGTAAAAAACTACGCTATTCTATGATATAAAGGGATTTAGATTTATCCGCAAGTTATCAAATAATAATAATAACATGAGATGTTTGGAAATACGTCATTCTGTTATGATATTGCTGAAATATTGCGTGTGTCACAATGTTTACAATGTTTTTGATAGAGGTTTTTGCGGTATAATTATTATTGTGAAACAAACATTATTTATAGTACACATTTCTATATCCTCTGCAGAATAATAAAATTGACAGAGACTTTCTAAATATCGCTCGTAGGTAAGAAATGAATAAAATAGTAAAGTTTTAATTATTTGGAAACTTTTTTAGCACCGTTTTGATTTGAAACCCGATGAAATGAAAAATAGCGAAACTTAAAAGAGGCAAACACATACATCTATAGGATTTATCCTGCGAGAGAATGATAAAGTATAATCGGTCTCCTCTTTGTGCGGTGCTTTGTAGCCTCCCCACTCTTGTCTGCTTTAGTTTCTGAAGGTTTCACTTCTACCGCTTGTGAATTGCACACTTTGATTTTTTTTTGTGTCTTGTTCTGTTTCTTTTTCTGTTATCTTCTTTCTTCTTCAACGGTATATTACATTGATAGGTATAACCTTAAAAAATTAATAAAATTATTGCAATCAAATTAAATAAAATTATTAAATAATATTTACGCACCAGATTTAAATGTCCGGGTTTAATTTTCCCCACAGGAAAAACTAAACCCTTTCGCACACTTCCCAAATGATCATCTGGTCAATCCACGTTATGCAATTGCACTATATGTATTATAATTACAAAACAATACAAGAACAACATGTCAACCTACCAGAGACCAGATGGGAAAATAATTCACCGACTCCAGATATTTTCATATCAGAGGGTTCGGCTCTGTGGAATTCCTAATTGAACCTATAAATCATACTGATCCCTCAATATAAATATTTAAAAAATCTTTTGTAATCCTACATGTATTTAAAATTACCGATTTTTGCATTTTTATATATAAATTCTTTGACAAATCTAATACGCCTAAATTTTGAATCAGAGACCTAGGTATAATGCCAGTAGCCGAAATAACAAATGGTAATATTTTTATATTCCGAGAATGCCAAATTCTTTTAATCTCATTTCCTAAATCTGTGTATTTTCTAATTTTTTCAGAAACAGTTTTTTGAATATTATAATTTTATTATTATTTACTATTTTTTAATTATTATTATACAAAAGTATCATTCCAAACAGTACAATTTAGTTACCATATCAGCATTTAGGCAGGTGACTCTTCAGTAATAGTTTTACGGCATTTAGAGAACAGTCACTTACATCCAAATGGTTTGCAAGTTCATTGACCGGCTGCAGTGGTCCGGTACATATAAATCATAGCATCCCAAGATAAATGGGCTGTCCATGAAATTGTTCCAAATTTTGAAAGACAGAATAGCAAGACTTGAATCAGTTTCCTCAAGTAAGTCAATATGGTGCATGAACCATGGATGAGTTCGATGCTTCCGCGTACAAATGTACCTTAGGAATTTCTTCTGGATTTGCTCCAACATGTCAATGTATTTCTGGTTGTATTGCGCCCAAACATCGCACGCGTACTCCAGATTGCTTCTCAGTATAGCTTCTTGGTTATCAAACTGCTTACAAGTCCTGATGATGAACCCAAGAAGTTTGTAGCAAGACTGAGTGAGCTGCGATATATGGCAAGAGAATGTCAGTTCGGGATCAAAGACGACACCGAGAACCTTCACGGATTTTACATGTGATAACGTTTCCCCTTTTTCTTATAATCATAAACTACAGAATTTCGAAAACGAATCAAGGACATTGTGACGTATTTTTTTGTTTTGAAATCTAATTTGTTTGTCAACGACCATTCAGATAGTGCATCCAGATCAGCTTGCATTTTAAAGCAATCTTGTTGAGAGCTTTCCATCAGAATTTTCTTTGCGTCTATAAAAAGTGGGGAAGAACTTGGTTATTCAGATCAGTCACCAAGCACGTCTAAAACCATTTCAAGCAAGGTTTCAATTCTGAATGGTGATGTTTCACCAGGGCGATACTGTATAAAAAAATATGATACTGTATATATTATATCATAGTTTTTTTATAGAGAGCCTTCTATGACCACGGAGGCCGTTGACATTTTTGATAAGTCGGGACGAGAGGGAGATGAGAATCTTGCCACTTTTTGTTATCCTCGTACGTCCACATAATGTCAAATATGTCTAAATATGGGAATGATTACAAAACAAATATAATGTTTGCCATTTCATTTATCTCACTCATGGTAGCTGTAAAGAAGAAAAAGTTTAAGTCGGGTCTCCTGTTCCACAAATTACATCTCCAACACACAACGCTTTTAAACACATTGTATGGAGGAGACCGGCATTCCGAATTTCTACCGATGTATAACATATTTATTTTGAACACTTTAAATATTTAATTTCTTAAAAAAATATGTGCTTTTTAAAGATAATATCTATACATTTATTTATTTGTAGAGCCGAAACGGTAAATATATGAAAATCTTTTATTAGAAAATATTCGCAAAGTATGGTCCGAAAATTATTGAAAACCCATTTTGTTCTGTTATTTAACATGTTACAGGGATGATTTTTTTTTCAATGTGTCTTTAAATGCTACTTAGGCATTTGTCGAGAGATTTTCTCTCTAATTTAAACGAGTCGAGGTTTATTAAATATTTTCACAATTTTCGCTTAATAATTATCGTCTCTTTAAACATTAACGCGCTCTCTCTAACCTAAATCCATCCCTTCCACTGCGGTGCAAGGCAATATTCCGAGAGTCCTGCTGGAGAGGTCAAAAGATCTTCTAATCCAGCCTACTACGCTGTTGGTGGACAGACACATCCGCCGCAAAGATCCGGACAAACTTGATCCCATGAATCCGGGCACCCCTGCTAAGTCAACAAACGTAGCGAACCACTTGGGGTGATCTACCCACGGTAGAAGTTTTGGTTGTCCAATAAATGGTTCCCGGAGCGGTGGTACCCATACCCGCCTCCCAAATTATTGCATATGATTGGAAACAAAAATATTAACTGCAATCGAAACGTTAGAATGGTTTTTTTCGAAATGCGTCAGCAGATTAATCCACACCTGGAATTTTGACAGATCATTCGGAACATGAAACTGGTTTTAACTTTAGAGTGAATCTGCATGCGAGTCCCTAGCCTTAATTGATACAACACCAGAACACGAAAATGGTTTTCTTCCGATTTTTGCACTAGAAACACATGGATGGCTTCTTTCAATTACGTCAGCAGACGACTCCGCAACAGGAATTTGCACTATGAACACAAGAGTGGTTTTAACTTAGTAATACACCTGCTTAGGGGTCCACCAGTCCACCAGATTAAATTATTTGGTACTAAGAACAAGTACATAGTTTTCCTGAATTTTACAGCACATTTATTGACTGCAATATAACTCTAACATTCCTAATTTATATACGCTCTTTCAAAACACCCTTTTCTTCTTTGAACGCTTACTACGGAGCTCTAAAGGGTAATATTTTTACTCGTGGCACTTTGTCTATGCAAGGTCAGTGGTTCCCAACCATCTTTATCTTTCACGTCTCGGGACATCATAGCAATATCGGACACAAGCATTTTGGACACCGTGAAAATAATTTTCAATGTTTTTCATGTCGAATCACTTTTCAGACGAGAGGTTCATGCTGCGTTTCTTACGGGCCAAGAAATTCAGCGTGCCCATGACGCAGCAGATGATACTGAAATGGCTTCATCTTCGCAAGACCTTCCCCGACATGTGCAGGGGACTGGACTGCCTGCAGGAGAGCACCAGGCAGATCATCAATGACGGGTACGTGATCATTATATATACTTTCAGTATCTCCTTGGTGCCTAAGAGTCCCCAATGGAGTGCTGGTACCTACCAGGATGTATGCCAATGAGGCATGTAACTGACAGAGGATGGATGAAAGTAGACTGAATGCTGTAGAAATAAGATCCCAGAAGGAATGTGTGGTAAAACCATATATGATCATGTGAAATTCGGAGATCCGCAAAAGAACGCAATGTCTAGAGTAAGACGATGAATGTGAATGGGGCAAAGAGTCTGTGCCAAGACCGGGTTGTTTGGAGGTCCGTCCTCTCGGCCTACTCCTGCGGGGAACAGCGTGATGGTTAATTAGTTTTATCTCCTTGGTGAAAGATTTCAAAACCATAACAGAAAATAAAATAAAATAAATAAAATTAGCGCAAGCGATTCTGACTTTATATTTCGTACAGTTTCAATGCACATAAGGGTTAAAACCGTTTATTTTTTAATTTTAGTTTTTGTATAGAGGACCCCAGTGTCCCAAACACACTTGACAGGTTGAGATGTTTTTAATCGTTCTTTAAATTTCCCCTCCTCCTTCCCCATTTCCTTCCTCGCTAATGGTAGATAGGAATAGTAGTCTCTGACCTACCAGCTGTTAAAAACAATTAATATTTTTATATTTATTAGATTTTTTAAAAGAAATACTTACATTCTCGGGATGCGAATAATTTTATTTATTTATTTATTGATTAACTCCCTTTTTCGGGGCTTTGATCTGACCATATTTGAAAATCTCCTACTTCCACTACAGTAACCAGAAAATGTTGCTTGTGTCGTGATGGAGGACTTAGCCAGCCGAGGAATCGAACACGGGAAGCCTGAGTGGCACGATATTTTCAAGTGTTTTTTTCTAAATTCTGTTTTTATATGGATGGTAGAATCTGAATGTAAAGGGAGTTAAAATGTAGATGTAGTTTTGAGGTTCAATTAAAAACATAATACCTACATATTTTTTCATTCACAGACAATCCCACCGCACGCTTCTACCGGATTATCTCTTTTTTGCCACTATTTCAAAAGGCACGGTTCACAAAGCACTCTCTTTTGGGTGAATCACCTATTTTAACAAAAACGAGTGTGCTTTAGACCACACGACTGAAGTAAAACTTCACTAACTTAAATCTCCCTTTAAACTTCGATTGAGAGGGAGATATAAGTTAGCCCGTCCGTTGACCGCCCGATCACACTTTTCATTACGCTCTCGTCATGCATTCACTAGCTTACTCCCCAAGTCAAGCGTGCGTAAAGGTCCGACCGTTCGCCTCGCCCGATCACACTTTTCGTAACGCTCTTGTCACGCATTCACTAGCTTACTCCCCAAGTCAAGCGTGCGTAAAGAAGTTTTACTTAAAAAAAAACGAGTGTGCTTTAGATCACACGATTAACGCAAAACTTCTTTAGCTCCATCTATAAGATAGGAAGAGAGAAAGAAAATGTGCGCGCGCACTGCTCTCTCTTGCTCCTACAGTGTGATACAGACAATAGGCCTGCACGTAACGTAACTGGCTATGAGAGAAAGAGAGAAAGAAAATGTGTGCTTGCACCTCTCTCTCTTGCGCATACATTAATATACGAAACGTAACTCTCTCTCTTTCCATCTTCACTAACTTATATCTCCCTCTCAACTACCGTTCGCCTCGCTTTTCGTAACGCTCTCGTCACGCATTCGCCGGCTTACTCCCCAAGTCAAGCTCGCGTAAAGAAGTTTTACTTCAAAAAGGCACGGTTTTTCAAATGTCTGCTTTAATTTTCATCTTTCATTATACAATAATTTAGATATGTTTCTGGGTTTGGGCTGAGGTATTCAACAACATGAATTATGTAATAGTTTTAAACAACGTGTCTCATTTGAATGCGTGATTTAAGCCAGGAAATTAAACAATACCAACAAATAGTGAAATGAGTGTTTATTTTCAGAATCCACATACGTGGTGAAAACTAAAGTTGGCAATAGGAACCCATCGCAAATATCCAAAATATGTCAACAATATCCCAAACAGAATTTTCGACAACACTGGCCATAATATTAGTGATTCACCGTAGTAGTGTCAGCGACACTATTATTATTTACGCAATAAAACACTCTTAGTGTCGCCCTGGTGAAGGACTACAATTCAAAATCGAAACGTTACAAAAATGGCTCTAGCCGTGCTTGGTGACCAGCTCTGAATAGCCAATTATTTCCCACATTTCTCTTCTTTCCTCATATCTTCGATTTTGTAATAATAATAATAATAACGTAGTATTTATATAGCGCAGTTTTGTGATATTTCACTTCAAGTGCGCTTAATTATAATAAACTTAAAATTAATCCTATAGTGTTCCTTACGAGTCCTTACAAAATACAAAATTGATTAAATTATGTGAAACAAAGAATATACAGTATATACAAAGCAATTCCTAAAGAACAATAATATCAAAAAGAATTCATTAAAACTAAATTATAATAAAGAATAAGAGGCAGTTTACGTTTAGAAATAATAATAACAGAGTGCACATAAAACTAAAGTAAGGATGTAATCGAAACCAAACAATTACCAGAAACTTGAGGAACATGGCTTATTATAGTAGATTGAAAACGAGTTAAAATTCATGAAAGGTACGATTTTTTAAATAAGTTTGTTTTTAAAGCTCTTTTGAATTCAGCCAAGTTCTGGATATTAGTAAGAGCTGAGGGAAGTTTGTTCCAAATGAGCGGGCCAGTTACACGAAAAGATCGATCATAATAAACAGCTCGATTTGACCTAGAAAGTTCGATTAAACGATTAGTAACATCTAGATCTGCTGACCTTAGAGTAAGCTGCCTATCGCTTAAGTTTTGTCGGACACATAGTTCCGATATACAGGGTGGCGCCATTCCTTGCAATGCTTTAAAGGTCATTAAGCAGATCTTGAACTCTATTCTCTGGGCATCGAAGCCAATGAAGGCGATCCCTTAGAAGCGGGGTAATACGGCAATACTTAGATTCACCAAAAATCATTCTCGCCGCAGCAGTGGATTATTTTGATTAAATAGTGGTGGATAGAAAGTTGTTTATTTTCATCAAAATAGAATGACGCAACATAATGAGTTTGCGATTCATAAAGCAATGTAATTAGATAATTATGAATGTCGTATAATACACAAGCTTAAAATACTACCTATAAGGTTAAGATTATTTGTGGCAGTTTTCATTGATTAACTTTTGAATTGAAACTTCTATAGCCCTGTTGTGATTTGTAATTCGGATGAAACGGAAATGACGAAGTATAAAACTCCTATTAGGGCTCCTATTGGTTGAGATATAAAACGGAAATGACGCTAGGACTGCGCTCATTGGCCGGCTCACTGCGCTTTGATTATGACCTCACTTTTCAAGGCTCCTTGGTTCTTCATTGGTTGAGATTGTTTTGGTAGAGTTTCGCTTCTACCGCGTGTTAAACGCACTCGATTTTTTTCTTTCTTATAAAATTATTCACTAAATAAATGAAATCCACTTTTGCGATTAAATCAACCGTTTTAGATTTTCGAATGGTTTGTTTTTGTTCGTGGTAATATAAGGCAAACTGAAAAAAGAAACATTTTTGGTTTGTGTGTTCTTCTTGCATATTTCAAATTCAAAGCCCACGATACAAGGCCGACTAGAGGATTCCAAATGACGTCACTTTCCAAAAACACTTTCACTATAAATTTAAGTTAGAAAAATCTGGTGTTTATCACGAAGCCGGAGCTTTTATTTATAAATATTTCATACCCCTTTGTAGAGTTTTATAGATTTAATTATCGTTAAAAAAAAATTAAAACAATTTATTTACGTTTTTTTTTTTTATTGAAGTGAAACTTCTGTAGCCCCGCTGTGATTTTGGATAAAACGGAAATGACGATTACCGCACCTGCATCGCATCAACAGCGCCCATTGGCCGCTTTGATTGTGTTGACACTTTTAAAGGCTCCATTGGTTGAGATATGAAACGGAAATTACGCTAGGTCTGCGCTCACTGGTCGTTTTGATAATGATCTCACTTTTCAAGTATTGGTTGAGATTGTTTTGGTAAAGTTTCGCTTCTACCGCGTGGAAACTGCGCTTTTATGCTTCAATGTTCAATCCTCATTAAATAATATTCTGGGGATGTGTTTTTAAGAATGAAGAAATACGCGTTTATCACACTCGAAACAAGTAAATATTTGTACCAATGTTTCAGAAATAGATTGAATAAATCCTGTGGAATTTAATTGTACGTGTAGAGTTGTCTAATTTACAATCCGGTGTACAAATTTCATTTTCTTCAAACACAGAAAACATTTTTCTTTATAAAAGTCTAAAATTTGTGCACTCAAGAAATTTGCTTTCCATATTTTTACTAAGAGAGGAGTCTAACCTAAATAAATTTCAATCGAAACAAAAATTTTAACAGTTTTTGATAAAAAGCCTAACTGTTATCTCTGATACTTCTTACATTAAAATGAAAATGTTTTCTTTTAAGTACATACAAGGAAATAAATCAGAGTGTGCAATTCACACGCGGTAGAAGTGAAATCTTCAGAAAACTAAAGAGTGGGAAGGCTACGAAGCACCGCACAAAGAGGAGACCCATTATACTATCTCATTAGCTCGCATGTTGAATCCTACAGATGTATGGGTTTATCTATTTTTAGTGTCGCTGTTTTTCGTTTCATCGAGTTTCAAATCACAATGGCTCTAAAGAAGTTTCCACTTAATTTTTTTCTATTATTTTAACATAGCTAACTAAATTATATAATAAATTCTTGTGTTTTTATTTTTAATTTAACTTTATTAGTAAAACCTCAAATTGTAATTTTTAATAAAATGAAGACACTGTGAGCGAAAATGAATCGAAAATCTGAAAACAGAAAAATCAGAAAAAGATATTGGCAACTCTGGACTTGAACCCAGGACCTCTCGTTTTCCGAGCGAACGCGCTGTGCACTGCGCCAAGGTGTCGATATCAAATTCGGTCATTTTTAACTGTATACATACTTCGATTAAGAACCATTCACATTACCTTAATTTTCTTTTTGCCCCTCGGATTTGATTCTGGCAAGCTCCTGGTAAATAAAACTCAAGAAGCAGTACTGATTTGATTTGAAAGCATTATAAATAATTGAAATCTTCAAGCATATCGTTTTAAATCTACAAAACATTTACATTATAATATTTACTATAAGTTAATCATTTTACTGTTTCAACACAAAACAGATTTCAACAAGGACCCTACTGATAAACATGTAATAAATTGTACACAACCGATAAACAACTAATGGTTGTTTACCAGTTGCGCAAAACAGGGGTAAACCTTTTATTTATGGTTAGGTGAGTTTTTTTCTCAGCGAGTTTTTTTCAAAAGGTTTCCAGTACCTACCTTCAGAATTGATGCAGTACCATCTTTTGTGATCTGATGGCGCAATATTGCCCAAGACTTGAATTGTAGGCTCTGGGGTATCTGATAAAAGGTCTCCGTATACAAATTTGTTGCCACAATCATTTCACAACAAACCTCTTGATTTATTTCATTTTAGGATAGCGGAGACCCGCGACAAATCATGCGATATTATAAGTATACTGCTTGTAAAGCTGAAAGTGATTCTGAATTTACACAGTTTCAATAGGAATATTTCGCGTCACGCACCAAATACCGAAATTGATATTTTTGATGATATCGATGGAAGTTCCCACCCAGAATATTGAGAACAGCTATATTGACGAAAACGGCGTGATATTATTATGTTATAAAGTTATTTTTAACGATAAATACAAACTATAATTTTAGATTAAGACATCGTGCGCGTGAGTGTTTAATTCAAGCATTTAAAATCAAACGGCTACAAACTGTTAAATAATTTTTCATATATTGCCGGAAGCAAATATTGCCATGGAATGGAATGTAGGTATCCACATCTTAAACAATAGTAAAAAAACGTATTCAATTTTTAGCGATGAATATTAATAGTCCAGTAGTCCAAAATTGCTATCTAAAAAAGAAATGACTGGTCAGTGGCTGAATTGGTATTGCGTTTAGGACCCACCAAGGCAACATGTGTTCAATTCCTTTGCGATTCATCGTGTGTTCAATTCCTTGGCTCTTCTTCACGATGCAAGCAACATAATAATATCGTATTATCAAACATCAAAAATACTTTTTTTTCGTTCTGTGCAAACTGCGTAACTTTGATTCAATGAACTCGAATTTGATTTGAAATTAAATACCTTATCATTTTCAAAATTGGAAATTATTGTTTGAAGAATTCAGACAAGCGATAAAGTGCTTATCTGAAATGTAATATTTTAACTCTTTTTTTTTTTAAATTGCCATTTTCAAAATTGTAACTGATGTGTAAAGAATTCAGACAATCTTCACTAGTATATTGCACACATTACGTACGGTGTGTTACATTTTCATTTAATTACAATTATTTAATAAAATAAAATACTTTTTTGTTTAAAAACACTTTTAAGTAAAGCGAAACCGGTCGGTTCATAAATTAATAAATTTCGTGGTTTTAAACAAAAAAGTATTTTATTTTATTAAATATATCAAACCACAGAGTGATTGCTTTCTACAATAATACAATTATTTAATTTTAATTACAATTACAAAAAAGTAACGGCAGATCTAAAGAATTATTCTGAAGACATATTATTTTCCCCTACAAAAAGTTGGAATGTGAAAGGATAGATTAGACTAAAACAAAATCAATTGATTTTATTCATTTTGGAACATCACAAAGAAACTTCCCACCACTGTTGCATGCATCCACAGGTTGTATTCAATATTCATGCAGATTACATTCTGTTACATTATTTATGTGCTTAACTTAGAAAATTTTTAAGAATAACCAAAAAAAAAATCTAAATCGTCTTTTAACCACATATACTTCTTTTTTTCCAGATACATATTCGTGTCCCCGTACCGCGACAGCCACGGTCGAAGGGTCATTTTCTACAACGTCAGTAAGTACGACAAGTCTTGAGAATCAATTACCAACATTTCCCTTGTCTCTCAGATTAAATATTAATTGAATAAACAGCTGTCCTCTGTGTGCATTTGCTTATAAAGAAAAGAAAAATTCAAATTGAAAATTCAAGTATTTTCAAACAGAATTTTAAATATAATGAGAAAAGTTTTGGTATTGGGAAAAATGTTAACTAATTACGTCGTGTCACGAGAAAGAAATACTGAAGCAATACAATTCATATTATATGGTTTTAGAAAGATTTTTAGATTATTATATCTAACATATCTTTTAATACGCATTGTTGTTATCGGGTATTTTTTTAAAATTAATTGTTTTATTTAGATGTCCCCCGAACAAGGCGAAGTTTTGTCAGTAATAGTTTATTTTTAAATTGAATTTAACTTGAAACATTGTTTAAAGTACACGTAACATGGCAGGTGGAAAGATTATCGCGATAGTTCATTCTTTCCATCCATACAACGCCAGTATAACCAGCGCTGAACCGCTCCCATCTTGCAAAAGGGCAAAATAAAGTTTACAGACTTTCCCGACAATGTTCAGGTGTGGGAGTCAGCGGGAGCGACTCATTGTGAGGACATCGCTTGAACGAACTACTAATTCGAGCAGAAGAATTCCCGAATAGCAGAAGAACCTGAGTTCAATCCCGGTCGCGGCAATAACCTGTTTTTCTAGCTAGTTCATCTAGTGTGGCTATAATTTTTTGATGATGTACCTATAACAAAGATACTGAAACATAAGAGATGTGCTATCCGCAGTTTTTACTGGGTGGGACTGTGCTTCTTGGTGTCGCCGATATTGTTTTTTTTTTTTTTTTTTTTTTTTTAATTGTACAACAGATTTTTATCCAATTACTGTACAATTTTCTCATTTTAACAGTCTTAACACCTAGGAAGATGATTAATATACAAAAAAATCTTAAGGCTATCTAAAGAAGAGTTATATATATCTAGTGTTTCCGATATTTCGTTCAACAGCACCATTCCTCTTGTCATGCTATGCTGTGCTAGAACATCTGTTCTGCCGTATGGTATTTTGAACAAGTCGTGTCGACGACTACGGCTGAAATTTTCAGGCACGTATAAGCCATAAAATTCCAAGAGGAATGGGCTGTCAATACGATTATGGATTATGTTAAAACTAAGAATTGCAAGATTTGCATAACGTCTAGTTTCCAAGCTAAATCTATTTGTTGCCTCAAGTAATTCCATATGGTGCATGAATCTCGGGTACGTTCCATTCATCCGCATATAGACATACCTAAGGAATTTTTTCTGAACTTGTTCTAGCATATTAATATATTTCGCTTGGTGCGGAGTCCACACACCACTGGCATACTCCAGCTTACTTCTTATGACTCCATCAAACATGGCTATCATTGCATCTGGGTCATCAAATTGCTTACATATTCTGATGATGAAACCCAGGAGTTTGTAGCATGCTGGAGTGAGCCGTGATATATGATCCGAGAATGTCAGTTTGGGATCAAAGACGATACCGAGACCTTTAAAGCTATTGACTCGGCATAATGTTTTCCCTTTAATGTTGTATTCAAAAACTATGGGCTTCTGGGAGCGGGTATATGTCATGGTTACACATTTTTTTTATATTGAATTCTAATTTGTTTTTTACTGATTTACCAATTATAAATAAAACGAACGAATAATTATTAACGAATAAACTAAACGAACGTTAAACTAAATACACGAACTATTTTCGTATTATTATTGTTAACCAATACTACTGCACACCTTAAAAAAATCAACTAAATGAACAAATTCTTTCCTTGCAAACTATTCCCATTAGGCATTAGGTAGTAGTCCGCCGAGAGTCGGGCGGACATCATAGCATATCTCTTTTGTATTTCAATATCTTTGACCAACAAGTAACATTGAGTCCTAATAAAGTTACAAAATAAATAAATAATTCCAAAATAAATTATTGACCGGTCAGTGGCTGAGTGGTCCCACCCAAGCGTCCCATGTTTGATTCCTCGGCTGGCGACACAAGCAAATTTTCCGCTTACTGTGCTGGTAGTAGGAGATTTTAAAATATTGTCGGTTTATTCGTAACCCGGTCTTGCTTGCTTTAAAAAAAATCTAACTGTCAAATTTGACTGCTACACGCTTCTCAGAATTGAAAATTCAATTTGTTTAATAGGCGTGTAATGGTAAAAATTATTGTAATAGAAACATTTCAATTGTAACGTTGTTACATAAAACAAGCTGTGCATTATGTATACTTCACTTATTCTACTAAACTTATGCATTTTACTTATTATGTGTGCGTACGTATTTTACTTATGAAATACGTTATACGTATTTTACTTATTGTATGTGCTATTGATGTGCTATGCACACATTTTGCTTATGATAGGTTATATATACAGGTATTTGCGTATTTTATTTATGACATTTTGTGTGTATTTTACTTAAGAAGTGTATTATTTAGCTTATGATAATACATGTATATCACATCAACAATGGATTACGGGAGTAATTTTATGAAAAATATGGACATAACGCATTATTTACTGTGTGCAAATTGATGTCATATGAATTTAATGTGTTTGCGTTGTCATGGTTGGTGGAGGAATGAAGGTTAGGTAATTATTGATCTTAAAAGGATTATCTTATATCTTTATTTGGATAGATAATTAAGTAGCGCACTGAATAATAGCAACGTTTCAATAGGAAATATAAATTTATTATAGTAACTAATAGATTAATCCAGGGCAAATTGCGAAATATTTACCGTATTATCCATGTGAATTCGTAAAATTATTGTTAAATTATGTGATTTTTTTTAACTCCACAAACTACTGCTACAAGTGCAAAATTTGTGAATCAACATCATATTTGTAATAGATTTTGTGGTACAATTTTTTGATTTAAACTTTCGTTTTCGAGTAAGTCGAGTCCGAAGTTGCAATTTTCTTAAAGTATGTTTTCTTTGAATTTCTCGGCTTTTCTCTAATATAATTTACGTGTATTATACATATAAACATTCCTCTTCAATCATTATATCTATTGGTGAAAACCGTATGAAAATCCGTTACGTCGCTTAAAAGATTAACGCGCACATACATTTTGAGCGACTTCATTTTATACTATGTAATAATGATGATGATGATTGTCATTAATGTGGCGGCGATTTAGTGAGCGATTTTTAATGTTGACCTGCACTCCTAGCACAATCACATCGATAAAAGTTTTATCGACAATATCGGTTACTTATCAACCTTCTCTAACGAATAAAAATCAATTCACTCCGACTAAATATGTATTAAATTCGGCCGACGTGAATTGTTGTTTGCTCGTTGGTGATGTGCAGTTGTAAATCTTTACCGATGTTGGTATGCTTGGTGCCCTGATGCTATTATTATTATTATATGTTTTATGTCATGTTTTTACTAACTCCTTGCTTGGCATTAGACTTTCTCTGGAACTCTAAACCCTTGAGCAATACCTAAACTTTTTTCTGCCTAATAATATACGCAGTAGCAATAAAAATATTAACGAAGAAAAAAAAAGATGTTTAATAAAATATAATAAAATGTATTTAAGATCTTAAGAGTCAACTTGTAGGTATGTATATACTTGTAAACGTTGCCCAAACCCATCAAACTCTCAACTTTTGACATTTTTACAACATAATTTTTAATTTCTGAGATTTTTTGTAACATGTTTGATTTCTTTTAAATGTATCAATTTTTTGCGAAATTCAACTTCCTATCGAAGAATATTTATAAAATCATGTATTCCATGTTTCTCGGATCTCTTTTATAATAATGTATTAGGTATGTTTGTGAGTTTATATACTTATCATCTGGTGAGTTATTTTACAGTCATGTAGGTACCAGAGGCATGAAGAATATAAAAGACGAAAATTTTTGAAACTGTTAATTAAAAATAATAATTAAATAAACGTATATACCTAATTACAATCAATTACCTTTCTGCACGTGTGCGCCAACGTTACCATATTCTTATGAGGACATAATAAAAAATCAATATGAGTTCATTACTTATCCACGTGCATTATCCAACTCATGTCATATAATAGTATTTTCTTTAGAAGAAATTAAGTGCCTCCCCTGGATGCTAATCTGATTCGATAAAAAAAACTCCTAATATTTTATGTCGTAAACACGTCCCACGAGGCTACGAAGTGTACTTTGTACGATTTAGACCCATTAATTTCCAAACGAAATGAAAATCTTCACTCTCTCTAATGTAGGTCTCCTCACTCAATTCGCTCAGGGTCAACCCATTCATAATGATCACGAACAATAGACCTACTCTCGCGAACCGTTCTGTTTTATACAAACTTGAGACGGCGCGCTAAGCTAGGTGGCTAGGCCTTTAGAGATGTCTATTTGAAATTAATGAATGAATCCATTGAATATATTATGTGGAACCGATAAATCAACATAACCTATTTCACGGCGCATTATTCAATATCTTTACTCATTTATTCTGACCCAGCAGATGTTATTACATAATTTAAGCACGTGTGCTTCTAGTTAAACCCAAGATATTCTCGCAATCTTCTTGTTTTTACATAAAAATTTACGAAATAGAATCTCGGATAAACGAACGAGTATAAATTAATACCTTTCACTTTTATATTATGTTGAGAATAGTTTCTGTAATACGAAATGATGCCCACTTCCATTGTGTAATGGCGAAGTGGAATTTTGAATTGTAGGTATTCCTATCCCCGGGCGGTGATAAGGTAATGCAATAATAAATTAATGACGAATTATTCATAAAATATAGAAGTATTTTGGTAATGATACCCACAGATTTTACACTTTGGCGTGATGATGTCAATAGACTATTGTTACAACAAAGCCCACTGTGTCAGCTGCGTAGTGCGGCAAGTGGGTCAGTCTTATTATTCAGCATTCAGAGATAAGTGCAAAATGTATGATATAACACGCATTTCACGACATCAGCCTTCAGATTCGCTAAACTCTTCATCCTCAAATTCGACTAAAAACTTTATGGCAGAGTAGTATGCAATGTTTTGTAAGTACCCATTTATTGGGTAGTGATAAGAAATCACACGACCTCAATAAATATTAAGTCCACAATTACCTCAGCGACTCAATCCTCAAATATTATTAGAAATAAGGTTTTTAACGGAAAACGTAAACACTTGTACGAGGATTTAAGGTTCTCACGGTTGAAAATATTATGTTGTTTGACTTGTGGAATGTAGAGATGTGTTACACATCGTCCCCATAGACCACCGCGCCCATGCCGTAGTCTACTAATGATGCATTGCAAAATATCTATTCTAAAGATGGATTCAAGATTTGCAAGACTATCTTTCAAAAAAATGGTTAAAGAAAGAGGCGGAAGAAAAACAGGTCCCACATTCCAGAAGCCAAGCAATTCAAATTAGATTTTTTTCGAGCGTTGCAATATATAATCCTAATTGACAATATGTTTATTATGCATTTATGTTGCAAACGTACTGCGATTTACTTCAAAGAATCAAGTTGAATTCCCTGTGATGTGTTCTGATTGAAACTGATCAGCCCTGATTGGATCTGATTGTTAAATTGGCGATAACGGTTGCACCCTGCACACAAAACGATTAACGGTTGTTGTTGCAGAGAACTTCAACGCGATGAAGTACACCTCGGCGGACATGGCGCGCGTGCACTTCCTGACCTACGAGACTCTGTTGGAAGACGACGGTAACCAGGTGCTGGGGTTCACGCACGTGGCAGATGTCGGCGGACTGTCCACCAGCCACGTCACCTGCTGGTCTCCGAGCATCTTCGCTCGCATCTTGAAGCATGGAGAGGTAAAACAACTTCACTTATTTATTTCATTGCAACTCTACTAAATTGTTTTCATCCTGCATTGGAGAAAAAGTGGTATTAAAAAACAATCATAACATAGTATGATGTATCTAAATGCTTTAATATGATGTGCGAAGTGGATTTGAGACGAACGCGACTTTCCAGATATTTTAATATTACCAGTGATAGAAATAGCAGATGGTATAAGTCTTTTTGTAGTAACTTTGACAACGTACAGAACGTTCCTTATTTCCTTAGCCCAATCGTGGGGGACCAAGGAAAGGTACCTGTATTGAAATTTGGGGTAATAGCATATTAGTGTTGCCACTCCTACTCTTTTAGTTATCTATAGGAAATATTGTAGGTACTAAAATATCTACCTACACTAAGAACCATGCAATATTTTATGTAACATCTTTTTTAAATTTCAAATATAATGAATTATACACTTTTTCCAAAGTAACGTCACTTACTCAAAGACAATTATTTAATCAAACTTTCTTCAGGCAGATAGGTGCAATAATATTGAAAATGCAGTGTTCGCCGGATTCTGCACAGTCAAGGTTGTAATAATTTATAAGCGGGTTTTTACACCAGAGGTGGCTGCCAAATTCAAAAGTGGGGAGCACTTGGAATTTTTTTCATATTAACTTCACGCAGGAGGCCCTGAGGAAAATAATTTCCCTCAGGGCCTATGTCATCTGAGATGCTGTGTGGAGGGTGTTTTTGAAGAGAGGAAGGAATGAACATTGGTCTTGAAGAGACCCATGTTGTAGGAGGTAGGAAATACAAAGGCTGGCAAATCGTTCCACGGCCGAGCTGTTGAACACAAGAACGAGTCGAAGAAGCGACCCTTCTCATGAGACAAATGTCAACCGTGTATAAGGGCGGATCCAGGATTTTTTTCTGGGGGGGGCACAAGGGGCGGACGGGCAAAAAATCAACAATTACTATTAGAAATCAACTTGAAGTATCATACTTCAAGTTTATTTTTACAAGTTCAAGTATGTATAGGAAAGTTTATGAAAGTGTCAAAACAATCGAAAAATTAAATGTTTAAAAAGACAGTTTTAGCTTCTAAGTATGTACTGTGATGGAATCTCCACAGTACACAAAAATACCGTCTGGGGGGGGCACGTACCCTCCCTAAATCCACCCTTGACCTTGTACATATGTTGGGCACGCATTTAGCATGTTTCTCGACTAAGCAACGGTGTCGAAGGGATCAAAGACGCTAGTTCTTCAGAGCATCTTCCATTGAAATACCGGTAGAACAAGGATATCCCACCCGACACCCCTGTGCTCTAAAGATTGCAATCCGTTTGTTAAGTTAGGAGAATATATCAAACGGACCGCAGGTATTTTGGGGCTTCAGACCAGAGGTGGTTGTCAAATTCAACCGTGGGGCGCACTTGTGATTGTACAGGGTTTGCAGTTATGTAGGTACTATTAAAGTATCTGCGGGCCCCTGTTCAGTACGCCCAGTTTTTGAGAGGCTAACTTAACTCTGCATAGCGATTCTATACCTTTTGTGGGACAGAGATAAATATCAGACGCGATCTCCTGTCAGATTGGTGTGATTTTCCATAGTTGACAATTTCTTTTTCTATGGGTATCAGACTTTTTCATCGATTCAGAATAGTTAAAAACGCGAAATACTGTAAATATACATGATTATTTATCCACTTAATGCATGTTTAAAGTTGTGTAAAGTTGTGTAAAGTTGTGTAAACCATGCTAAAATCTGACAGGCGATCACGTCCGATATCTATCTCGATCCCACAAAACATATAGAATCGCTCGGCTGGCTTCGATGGAGCCCCCATATCTGAGCTGTTCACTTAGAGTTACACCAAGCATATCAATGCAGGGCCTGTTCGGAAGATTGCTTCCGTTGAAGGAGACTACATTTTTTTAGCCTGTAATTCCTTTTAGACGTAATCAGACATGATTGGGTCTTTGAAACAATTTGTAACAAACAACAAACTATGTAGCAAACTGGTTAGCAGTTGTAGTTGTGAGGGCATTGTACTAACTAAGCAGGTGGTCGAGATAATCGGACAAATGTAATATTTTGTGAGGGGTGTCATGAAGAGACAGCCTCTTCAGACGGAAAGTCGGAAAGATAAACTCAAACTGACTGAGGAATAAGTATAATAGGTACTTTGTTTTTATTTTTGTTTATATATGAATACAGCATAACCGTCCCAACTGTTCCCAACCGCCTTGAGCCAGTAAGATTGTGACAACCCCAATCACGGTATGTTATGAGGCTGAAGGTAGTAGGGAGGGGAAAAGGTTGGGAAAGTGACTAATTCGATCTGTTCACCAAACACGGCTAATTCCATTTCAAATAACGTTTCAATTCTCAATGGTGGTCTTTAACCTACCGAGAGTATCTTCCATTCTGGAACGTTCCGAAAATATGCTTTATATTATTTTTAATGAATTGATTGTAAAAAAATACAAATGAATCAAATAAAATGCATGCGTGCACCTGGATTCAAATCCGCGACCTCCGCATTCGTAGTTTTTCCTTACCCCTCGACCGTAAATACATTAAAATTATTGTTGGTAAACAGACAAAGTTTTGATAACAAACAACAATAATACATTAAACTAATACCTAATATAAACAAAATTACCCGAGTAAATGGCACTTCACAAAAACACAAAAGTAAATAATAATACTTTTTAATTTAGCCATTAGTTTGCATTATGCTGTTGCTTCATCTGTTTGGCTTTTGAAGCCATTTTCAAACTAAACACAAAAGGCACAAAATAATAAATTACGTTGGGTTCTTGTAAATAATGTAAATAAAATACGCTACGAAAACACGCGTTTTTGCTCAGCAAGCTGAGCTGAGCAAGTTAATTGGATGACAATACATTAATTTTGGCTTTGAAAAGGTTTTAAAAATAGACTGAAGTTGGAAATATCGAGTGAAATAGATGGAATCAATGCAAATACTTATCCCTATTATGGATTTTTAGCAATATAGGCTATTACTCTTATTTTTTGATAATTCACACTTGAAAAAGTTGGAACGATCAAGATCTTAGCACATAGCTATATAAAATAAGTTTTTTACGCACCAGATTTAAATGTCCGGGTTAAATTTTCCCCACAGGAAAAACTAAACTCTTTCACACACTTCCCCAAATGATCATCTAGTTAAACCACGCTATGCAATTGCACTATATAAGTATTATAAATACAAAACAATACAAGAACAACATGTCAACCTACCAGAGACCAAATGGGAAAATAATTCACCGACTCCAGATATTTTCATATCAGAGGGTTCGGCTTTGTGGAATTCCTAATTTGACCTATAAATCCTACTGATCCCTCAATATAAATATTTAAAAATCTTTTATAATCCTACATGTATTTAAAATTACTGATTTTTGCATTTTTATATATAAATCCTTTAACAAATCTAATATGCCTAAATTTTGAATAAGAGACCTAGGTATAGTGCCAGTAGCCGAAATGACAAATGGTAAGACTTTTATTGTATGTAGTTATTGTTATTTATTTGTTATCATTAATATTACTGTGATTAATTCCCAGTCAATATAAGGAGAAATCTTAGCCGTGAAGAGATGCGTTTCTATAGCTAGGCTTAACAATTAAAAAGTGGGAAAGATCAAATTGAACCGATCTTGCCAAGTGGTAATGAACAAAAAAATTGCGGTTGCATATTATTATTGAATTGTTGTGCAATATCTTAGTACACCACGCTCTATCTTCCATTTAGAATATATCATATTATGTTCATAAAATACATAATATTAAATCATAATATTATGTTTATAAAATAAAATAAGCTTTCGCTTAGATCAAAGTTTGCGTAATGTATTTCATATTATGTTATGGAGATAGGCTCACCAGCTGTTGACAGTTGTCAGTGCAACTGTTACCAAGCATAACGCACCACCCCACACCCGGGGTTTTTCAGAGATCAGCTGCTCGCTGCGTCTCGCCGGACGGAACAAAATAATCACAACCCACCGGACAATCTCCCCCCCACGCAACACGCAGTTTTCCTCTAACTTATTCACACCGGCCGCGGCGGATTAATATCGCTAGCCATCATCAAAACAACTTGCTACAGATCGCTCGTGACTTGCCGTGAGATCAAAATTTATCACCCACAGTTTAAAAATTCACACTTTCTAGAGATTTGAGGTAGGTTGTGCAAATAGCGATGCGTTCAGATATTTCTGCAGGCCTGCCGTCTAGACGAATCGGCGCTTGCGTGCTGGCTGGGAAATTCAAATCAATATTCATTATTATTATTATCATAATATATATATTTCCTCTCTGGTGTTGCAGTTGGAATGACATGCTGAAAATAAATTTTCGACAGCTGTTCAAAAACAGTTCCTGCCAACATACTTTCGCTCGGACCATCCGGAGTTCCAACTGAAGCTTTAAGATATGATAAACTTCGATAATACATGCAATATTTAATAGTGATGAATCAAAATTTTAAATGATAACAATACAACTATTAACGATAGTTTTATAACCGAATGCTGCTTGTAAAGGTCTCGTGTTCAAAATCGTTCCAAAGCAACATTTTTAAACCATCAACCGTACTCTAAAAACTAGTTCACACAGTTTTGATAAAGATTCATTTGTGGTGTACAAAATTGAGACATCTCTAGAACCGCCTAATCAAATTCTTGGATTTGAAAAGTTAGCCATCAGACTTTCTCTGTAAAGTCGATTTGGTTGATCTTCCGGTATTTAGATTTGGAGCACGCTTACGAGTGACTGATAAAATATATAACGTAATCTAATATACTAATCTTTTATTAAAAAAATAGCTCTTTAGATGGCACGGCAAAAAACTGAAAAAGATACGATCAACAATTCGAAGAAATGCCTTGTGAAATGACAATCAAATTTTTCTTCCAATTATTATCAATTTGAGTGAGATTTAAGCAATATCGAAAGTAACAACACCCAATACCGGTTAAGTATTTTGCTTCCTGGATCATATAAATCATTAGAGTGTATAGCAATACATAATGCTAACATTGTATTCAATAACGCATGGTAAACGCATTTGATTTTGGTTATGGGTTTGATTCCCGTTTCCCTGGGTCTTTATAAGTTTTATGTAAAATTCGTTTTAGAGATTCTGTTAATCAAATAGTGTAAGAATTCAGCATTAAGAATCTACAGATTTTCAATGTAAAAAAGCCATAAAAATATATTATTTAAAAGGATACAGATACAGTAAGAATACGGATTCAGATTTTCCGAGTCAAACCTAACGGCTTCTGAGAGCTCGATCGTGCAGACAGAGAGGGCCGAACATACAATCAAATAATCTGATGCGAGAATTTCATTAAATTATTTATACGAGCTTGCGAAAGCCTGTGTTTTCTTATTCATTGTTTGAATATAATGAATATTCGATAACTTATAAAATAACTGGCGGGTTCCCGGCGTGTGTTGCTATACTATTTAATAAAGAAATTGTTTCTCCCTGCGTATCCTTTCCCATTCGTCCCGATCCCCTTCCTCTCCCGCGTCCCCTTCGCCTCACGCGTTCGTACTTCGTCTCCTCCTCCTTCCCCCTCCCCACTCCACTCCCCCCTTCCCCGTCCCGCGAACTCCCCTCCAGATTTCCCCTTCCTCTCCCAGGTTCCACTCCCCTCCCCTCTCCCTACACCCCCTCCCTAATTCCATACATTCAGTTTTCAAACAGCTCGCGTTCAACTTATTGCAATTTTTCGATACAAATTTCATAATTTTAGAGCTCACCAGTAGTTTTATACAAACCTTGTCCTGACAGTAACGAACACAAAAAAAAAGAATTATCCAATTTGGTACGGAAGTCGTTCGGAAGTTATGCGCGTACATACATATCGGCGATTCATTTTTAACTATACGCCTTATATAAAATTTCCCGCAAATATATCAACAACTACCAAGACCCTTTGTTTTGCTTTTCGTCTGACGTTATCAATAACTCGCTTTTGTAAACGACAATAAACGTATAATAAATATAATAATTTCATAACGCCAGGGCTTACCATTGCATATAGCCTATTTGTTATTCTGATGTATGAGCTATATTATTGTAAAGTTTCATTAAAATCCATTCAGTAGTTTTTGTGTAAAAGTAACAAACACACACAGATACATCCATCCAAACCTTCGCTTTTATAATATTAGTAAGATTACACACTTCCTTTCTTTTCAAACTTAAGCATTGTTCAAATCAGTCATTTTAACCGGAGGGCCAATTTATACCTTTTCAATTTATTCGGGGGCAGCAGGGGAAAGGGTACATAAATATTAAAATATAAAACATTGACTTGGTTAACTTTGCAGTCGGTGGTGGTTATATTTTATTAAACCGTTATTTTTTTCTAATAAAACAATCGTAGAAAACAAAAGCAAAGCGCCGCAGGCTAAAATGTTTTGCCTCCAAGACCAAACTTTTTAGGGAAAGATTTATCATTACGAAATATGAAAGAACAGATAAAAAAATAATTTTGAGAGGCCGATTCAAAATAAAGAGACAAAAGTTTGTTGCCAAACACTTTTTTATTTTCTAATACTGATTTTGAAAACGTAAAATATTTGGTCGTAGCACCCGGAAATCTGAACGATTTGTATTAAATAAGAAATATTAAAACTCTGTTCTGTTATATACATGTTTTCAGAGACACAATTTGGAAGCGTATCTATCCTTAAAAAATTGAACCCATGTAAAACATCTAGATAACCACTTAAAGTTTTCCACTAAACCCCATTTCAAAACAGAACAGAAATCGTTTAATGTTTTATATTTTACTAGCAGACCCGGCAACACGTTGCTGTGGCTAACGAAACACAACGCCATTACCCAACCTTTATAATATCCACACCACCCGCTTGCCAGCTGCCCGCTGCCCGCTGCCCGAATTGAATATTTGAATTTCTCGACTTTTCTCTACTATAATAAGCATGTTTTTATACATATTAACCTTCCTCTTGAATTACTCTATCTATTGGTGAAAACCGCATGAATGTCCGTTTTGTAGTTTAAAAAGATCTATACTTACTCTAGAACAGGGGTTCCCAACGTTTTTGTACTCTGGAGCACATTCTAAAATATCGGTAGGGTGGCGGGCGCCACCTCTTTTTAACCGACAAACTTCTTCCATAACTGATATTATTAACGTTTCGGACAGCGTTACAGTGTCCATCATCAGGGCAGATGTCTAAAAAAAAAAAACAACATTCTTCCATAACTTCTCATTTTCCCATAATATTTTCTTATATTCATAATTTTATAAATAATACACAAAAATGTTTCAAAATAATAAAATTATTATTCAAATTGCACTACTTACTCACAGAGTTACAAAACGTAAACGTCGTAAGACATAGTAAACAAAAAACAGTCTAGGACATCTATTTTCCAATTTCTTTCGTAGAACGAATTTCAAAAGTGACTATTGTACGGCCCACCAGCCGTTTTAAATCACACAAAAATATGTTTTCTTTAAATTTCTCGGTTTTTCTCTAATATAATTTACATGTATTATAGATATCAACATTTCTCTTCAATCACTCTATCTTGTTGAAAACCGTATGAAAATCCATTGCGTAGTTTAAAAGATTAACGCGCACATACATTTTGAGCGACTTCATTTTATACTATGTAATGATTTGGCGATTTGGCCAAGACACAGGACGTGCGAAAGGTCTCGTGGGCCATATCATACCATACAGAAATGGTCATCACTGGTTGAGATCAAGGGCGGATCCAGGATTTTGGGGGGGGGGGGGGGGGGGCACAAGGGGCGGACGGGCAAATAAAAACAACAATTACTGCTAGAAATAAACTTGAAGTGTCATACTTCACGTTTATTTCTACTAGTTCAAGTATGTATAGGAAGGTTTGTGCACGTGCCCCCCCCCCCTAAATCCGCCCTTGGTTGAGATTGAAAAAATGTTTAGTAGGTATACCTACACGTGACTTAATCTTAAACTAAAATGCCAATCAAAACTGTCCAAGAATCAATCCTACCCAAAAACCTAATCATTATTTTTTGTTTACTATAATATTTTTCAATTCGCTTGTGAATAGATTGCTATTGCATAATACTTCGATCATAAGCAAGCTGCAAAAAATGCGTATTTAGTGGTAAGTATATATATGTATCATTTATCATAATTTTTGACCTGGTTCAATACTGCTCGCGGGTTGTTGACAAGTCAGTGTCTAATTTATTTATGTTAATTTATTTCATTATTATAAGTGAGTTTCAATCGGGTATGAACTCAGGTTGTTTATTCCAGATGTTGTATATAATAAATATGTATTTTTCCTTGTTTTTTTTTATTTTTATTTTTTTTATTGAAACATATAACTAGGTTACAAATTTTACAACATAATATATACATCAACATTTCAATCACTCTCCTAATAAAGCAGCTGCTTGTGTTTAGGAGAGGACAACTAAAAAAAAATTAAATTTGTTTAAATTAAAACAAAAAATATTAGTTATTTAACAAAAAACATTAGTGATTTTATGAGAAGATACCTTAGAATCATAGTTCCATGGAAGATACAGATAAAAGTAATAAATTAAAGGTTTGTTAATAAATGATTTGAAGTATTGATAAGGCAAAAAATATTTCTAAATATTCAATACATATTTCTAAATATAATAAGTTAAGTTATGAGGTGGTACTAGAATATTTTTTTTATTTTTATTTTTTTATATTTTTCGTAGCTTTCTTGTTACAGAGTATTTTCAGATTGTGTGTTTATAAGGATTAATAAAAAAATGAATAAGGATAACAATTATTATCCATACAACATTTAGCCAAAATTTAAAATCCCCGGATTTGCCCGGGCTTTACGCAGAGTTTTTTTCAGAATCATCAAAATCGGTAAAACATGCACCAATTCGAATTGAGTATGTTTTTAGATTTATTGAAGTGAAAACTTCTTTAGCACCGTTGTGATTTGAAAATCGATGAAACGAAAAAGCAACAAACATATGCATCTACAGAGAGAGGATGAGAAAGAATAATCGGTCTCCTCTTTGTTCGGTGCTTCGTAGCCTCCCCACTCTGATCTACTTTAGTTTTCTGAAGGTTTTCACTTCTACCGCGTGTGAATTGCACAATTGTGTTTTTTTTTAATTAGACGAAAATATGAAAAAGAACAAGACACAGAAAAATAGAAAAACATAATGGTCGCAACTGGGACTCGAACCCATAACCTCTCGTCTAACCGGGACGTGCGCTTTACCAGTTCAGCCATTGCCACCTTCAAAATTTCATATTTTCGAATTTTAGAATATATTTCTTAGAAATTTATTCATCATAACTACCACCAGTGAACTAATAAGATAACAAATCAACCAATGTAATTGATGAATTAACGATTTAAAATAAATAATTTATTTTATTTTTTATTTTAACTTATGAGTAAAACCTCAAATTGTAATATTTAAATAAATGAAGACAATATAAGCGAAACTCAATCGAAAATCTCGAAACAGAAAAATCAGAAAAACATATTGACACCTCTGGGACTCGAAACCAGATTTGAATTTGAGGTTTTACTCATAAAGAAAATAAAAAATAAAATATTCATCCTAGACTTGCAGAAAAAGCAATAGATGTCGCATATTAAATAAAATGAATAAAGATTTATCCAGAAACTATCTAGAGAGCATTTAGTTCGGGTTTGAATCTTGCAATGGTACATTTTTTTTTTTTACAGTGAATACCGCACAAGAATCTCAACTGCTCCCGTCTGGATCCAGTGAGACTATGGCATCCCCTATTGGGGTATGTTGTGAGGCTGAAGGTAGTGGGGAGGGGAAGAAGGTGGGGAAGAGGAAGGTTGGGAAGTACCTGGCTATTCAGATCTGGTCACCAAACACGGCTAAAGCCATTTTCAAGCAACGTTTCAATTCTGAATGGTGGTCTTACACCAGGGCGATACTGATAGTATCTTCCACTCTGGAACATGCCGCAAATATACTATACAATTATTTTAAATGAATTAATTGTGAAATAACACAATTAATCAAATAAAATTTATTTGCGCATGCCGGGTTCGAACCCGCGACCTCCGGATTGTGAGTCAAGAGTCTTACCCACTGGACTACGGAGGTCGTCATAAAGATAGTTGCCAATAATATATGCATTAAAGAAAATGAAGATAATGTAGGTGGTTTTAGTCGAAGTATTGTACAGTTAAAACATGACCGAATTTCATATTTTCCGTGGCGCAGTGGTTAGCGCGTTTGCCCGGAAAGCAAGAGGTCCTGGGTTCGAGTCCCAGAGGTGTCAAAATGTTTTTCTGATTTTTCTGTTTCCAGATTTTCGATGAGTTTCGCTTATATTGTCTTCATTTATTTAAATATTAAATAATTTATGTTTGTAATTTATGTAAACGCCCGCAAGGTTTTATAGAATAAATAAATCTAAAGAAATAAAATGACATTGTCCAGAGAAATGCAAGTTAGAGAAAAAAAAGTATGGATTCGAATTGACCTACTTACAGTCGTAAAGCCAATTTCATAACGAACTAGTTGCCCCGACAAATAAATTATTTCTAGTGAATATTTTGGTTGTAAAATAAAAAAAAAACGAATGTATTGTAAGTGTTTGGGGATGGGATCAATGCCAGAAAGAGAAATGGAACGCCGTAGACCAACGATACTCAACCTTTTTTCTTTTCGGGCCACATACATGTATTTGTAAAGTTACGCGGGCCGCAACACTATACTGGTATGACGAAAAAAAATCATCAACCCCCCCCCCCCCCCCAACATTTTTTCGATTTAATTTTGAAGACACTCCACCATTAATAATAATAATATTTGGATAATTTGTAGAGCGCTTTTTTTGTGAAAAAGTACCTAATTATGCGTATTTATATTATAAGAAAATAGTACTTCATATGACAGCAAGAAATGCTTTTAAAATTAGTAGGTACCTGACTAACCATTGACATTAACCAGTTTTTATGTATTATAATTGATGCGGTTGTTTCTAGAAGTGACACTTTTATTTATAAATTACTCGCTGGTACACGGCATGCGTTGCTATGCCGTTTAATAAGGAAATAGTTTCTCACTGCGTGTCCTTTACCATTCGTCTCTTTCCCCTTCCGCCTCCCCTTTCTCTCCCGCGTCCCCTTCCCCTCTCGCGTTCCCACTCCGCCTCCTCCACCTTCCCTCTCCCCACTCCACTCCCCCCCCTTCCCCGTCCCGCGACTCCCCCTCCCAAGTTCACCTCCCCCCTCCCAGATTCCCCTCCCCTTTCCCTGGTTTCACTCCAACCCTCCCGCACTCCATACATTCCGTCCCGGTACATTCAGTTTTCAAATAGCTCGTGTGCCACCTATTCAATTTTTTTATACAAATTTCGTAACGTCAGTGCTCACCAGTGGTTTTATACAAACCTTGTCCTGACAATAACGAACACAAAAAAAAGAATTATCCAATTTGGTGCAGTCGTTAGGAAGTTATGCGCTTAGCAACACATTCAGAGATTCATATTTATATTATAGATTTGCGCGCGTACTTGTGTGTCAAATATATGTTTTTTGGGATTAAATCTAGCGTGTGTAAATAGCAACACTCTTACACATCTGCCCTGATGATGGACACTGTAACGCTGTCCGAAACGTTGGCTAAAGACGGAGGTAGCGCAACACGGCATAACACCCCAAAAACAAATAACAAAAAAAAACCTTTTGGCCGTGAATATCTAAACAAGTATCTTACTCTTGTACCAGATCGTGTGGACCATAATGACAATCCTTTTCGGGTGTCACTATCTGTGGCCTGTGCGTCAAAGTCCAAACGAATCTCAAGATTATAAATCGAATCGAATCGAATATTCGAAATTTAGAATGAAAGTTTTTTTTTAAATCAAGTTCCTGATGGTAAAGTGGTTAGGGCCGCACACAAAAGCTTGGCGGGCCGCATGCGGCCCGCGGGCCGCAGGTTGAGTATCGTTGCCGTAGACGATGACAAACACCAACTAAAGTAGAAAAATGAAATAAAGAAAATCAATATGAATTTCGAAGAGCAATTGAGTGTACGTTATTTTTGTATCTACGTCTTTAGGGAACGTACCCAAACTACGTGACCCACTTTTTGCAATGTTCAACCCCCCTCCCCACTCCTCCCTCGGTGACCACGTGTAGTATATTCCAAGACTTCTCCTCCCCTTAGAGTTTTCATGTAGTAATTCATAAATATGATTTTGAATCATTTCTTGCCAACAAAAAGTTAAAAAAATATATTTGGCTTATATTTGTTTTTATTAATACGGCGCTTGCTGCGTGACGACAAGAGTGCATGCATACCCATAATTACAAGTGGAAAAAATATTATCACGATAAAATTTATGTCAAAATTTTGATTTATAGATTGACTACGTGATAAAAATCTAAGCCCCCCCGCCCCTCATTGGAACCAATCGTGGTATTTTGAAGATCTCCCTCCCCTAAACGGGTCACGTAGTATGGGTACGTTCCCTTAGCTACATTATGGTACTTTTCCACGCTTGCCAAGGCTTGGCAAGCCTCCACAAGCTCCAAGCGTCCACAAATCTCGCTTGGCATTTGGAAATCGTTTACATGCTTGTGAATGCGTCAGTGCGCTACCTACACCCGAGCATGGTGGACGCCGAACTTGTGTCGGCTATTGCGTTTGGTTTATCAAACTTTTATTTAAAACTAGCTGGTCCCGGCATGCGTCGCTATGCCACTTAATAAAGAAATTGTTTCTCCCTGAGTGTCCTTTCCCATCGTCCCGTTCCCCTTCCGCCTCCCCTTCTTCTCCTGCGTCCTCTTCCCCTCTCGCGTTCCCACTCCGTCACCTCCACCTTCCCTCTCCCTACTCTACTCCTCCCCCCCCTTCACCGTCCCGCGAACCCCCTTCCCGAGTTCCCCTCCCCCCCCCCAGGTCCCCCTTCCCGCGTTCCCCTTCCACCTTCCCCGCCTTTCCTCTTCCCTTTACCGCTCCTTCGTCCCGCCAACCCTCCTCCCGCATTTCATATATTCAATCCCAGTACATTCAGTTCTCAAACAGCCCGCGTGCCACCTTTTACAATTTTTATTCAAATTTCCATTTTTCATGTATATTAAATTTGGTACCTAACATAGGTACCTATTTAAAATATCTAAAATTCTTGATTCGATTCAAAGTATTAAGGGAGTACCTACTTTAAATAAATTTTTCAACTTTTCAAAAACAGAATCCTGTTTGCATAATCATTCATTGTTTTGCAAAATGTCATTCTCTAACACGCGAACTGTCAAACGTGCGATGTTTTCTGTTATTATCTAATTTTCTGCGCAAATTTTCTAATTTTTTCTCTCTGTAAGAACCATCCTCGCACTTCAAGGAATATTCTAAAAAAAGAATTAGCGAAATCGGTTCAGCCGATCTCGACATTTGCGCTTACCAACACATTTAGCGATTCATTTTTATATTATAGATACAAGCAAAGTGTAACAAAAACAAGGAAAGCTCGACGACCACGAATATGGTGGATGATACAGATTCATAAAAATCGTACCAGTTTGCTTCGCACAAAGAGGAGACATTATCTCACAGGCTAAATCCTATAGATTTTTGTCTCTTTTTAGTATCACTTAATGATCGCAATTGGGACCCGAACTCGAGGATCACTTGTCTTATATAAAATTGTCTTGTATTATCTTTGATTATATAAATGTCTGTATTATATAAAATGTTATTTTAACAAAAATCATATATTTTTTTACTTTAATAAATAGTAAATCATCAATAAAATATTAATTATTTATTTTGACTTTTTAGGTAAATCCAGACGCAATAAATTACATAACATAAGTGCATTATAATTATGTACTTATACATTTTAATAAGTCTGGCACGCCTCATACGTCATACATATGTCTCGTAATGTTATAAATATTATCATAGACCGCATGGAGCAAAAACGGCGTGCATTCGCCGCCAGTTCGAAAGTTCCACTGAGCGTTTGCCGAAGCTTGCCGCTGGACCCGACCCCGACTGGATCGGCCTCAAACTCTCGCAAGCTCTTGCAAGCCTACGCAAGCCAAGCCAAACGACCTGTTTACACGTTTGCGCTTGTGGACGCTTGCCGAGGTTTGGCAAGCATGGAAACGTACCATAACACAAATAAGCTCGTTGGTTTGCCAACGCGAGAACATGATGCCGAATGAAATATCAAAATGACGCGACGCTTCTCGTGAATGTCTAGCGCATGTGTGGATGAAATTCGATGAATTCATCTGTCATTCAACAACATAAATAATTTCGTTCTGTTTGAAATATGAAAGACGGTTAAATTTGTTCAGACAAAATACTAAAATCGCGATTAAAAAGTGGGAGAGTGGGGGTAGGGGGTTAAAATTTGGGGTTATAGGTATTTTTTGATGCCAAATAAAAAAAAAATGTAAAAAAAAAAGTTTTTTTTCTGGATAGGGACAGCCTACCTAGTGGTATGAAATATACTTTTAAACTTATTCTCGTACATTCCAAATATACATAAAATATTTCATGAAAATCGGTCAAGCCGTTTCTGAGGGGTACGACCACAAACACCGTGACGCGAGATTTTTATATACCTACATTTAAGAAGATTTTAAATATTCAATTAAAAAAAATTATAAATTTGGATTCATAATTTTTTTTATAAGGAAGAAAATACAGATACAGATGTTAATTGACAAGAATATACAAAAAAAGAACTAGAGAACTCACCTGCATTCAAACCGGTTCTCACGAATTGTTATATGCGTAAAGCATTACACTACGAAGGCCACCAATATTTGCATGTGCAAGAGTTTTTAAAGAATTACTTGACTTTAATATAAAAAACTATTTATTTTTTCTTTTCCAGCAATCGACACCAATGAGGCATAAAGAAATTCACTTGTTCAACGTATCCAAGACAGTGAAGTACGTCTATGAATTCGCCAAATCCAAAATGTCTCCAAAGATCATCAGCCGAATGACTGTAAGTATTTATTCATGGTGTCAAACAGTCCTGTGAAACAGTGCCCAGACTGTTGATCCGCCGACAATAGGCAAATTATATTTTTGAAAGGAAACTTCTTTGATTTGATTTGAAATTCGAGTGAAACGGAAATGCATCACAACTCAGCTCTACACAAATACTCTAATATAAAGCTATAAATTGGCACTTCGGCGCGTGCCTTCCATAACGTAGTTGGGAAGGTGCCTGACAAGCCTCAGCGGCCAGAGAGATAGACATAAAGCGAACGGAGGTTCGAATCCTACGACATTAAAAAAAAACTTTTTTTTAAAAATCAATATCTAATCTTCAAACCACTTAAAAAAAACAAGAAAATCTTTCGACTTTCTAGTTTTACTTCTACCGCGTGTGAATTACACTATTTTTTTGTGCATTATTTACCAATTTCAGTTGTAAAATCGACTTCAAAATACCCTTAATAATAAGTCAAATATAATTTCCCTCGGGGCTTATGTCATCTTAGGGGATGCTGTGTGGAGGGTTTTTTTTATGTAAAAGAGGGAGTTCTGGAAAGGTAAAATGAATGAGGGGTAGGTAGGAATCTGGGGGGTCAGTGTGTCCAGGAGTAACGGATGTATGAATCCATTCCTTCCACTACGGAGCAAGGCGATGGTTCGATAGAGTCCTTCTGGAGAGGTCAGAAGTCAGAAGGCTTCCCTCAATGATATTTAAATATAAGAGATGTGCTATCGGAAATATTTACTGGGTGGGACTGTCCTTCCTGGTGGCGCCGATATTGTTAACCAATACTACTGCACACCTTAAAAAAAGTCAACTAAATGAACGAATTCTTTCCGAATTCAAACTATATTGTTAGCCAATACTAATGCACACCTTAAAAAATCAACTAAATTCCGTATTCAAACTAGGACCATTAGACCATAGTCCGCCGACAGTCGAACGGCCTTCATAGCATATCTCTTAAATTTCAATATCTTTGGTCTCCCTCAATCCGATCTGCCACGCAGTTGGTGGGCAGACGCATCCGCCGTCAAGACCCGGACAAACCTCTGCCAGAGGTGTTGGATATGCAATAAATTGTACCTAGGACGGCGGTACCCAAATCCGCCTCCCAAATTGTAAGTCGAGTCTCAAAAATTTTGTGTTATTCTTTGCTCGGCGTGGCTATTCGATACTCTGTACTACGGTAAAGGTTCTGCGTTTTAAAAAACCAGCGAATCACCCAACAGGAGACAGAACGTGCCCAGCCCATAAAGCTGCTTTGGAAACGCAGATTCGCATGACTGACTATGGGTTCTAACGCTTTTCTCTCTATAGGTCAGATCAACCTGCAGAGGTCCCGACTGGCCACGCTCGAGGCGTTGCGGGTCATGACTGACCAAAACATTGACATATTACTCATTCAGGAGCAATACACCCGGTTAGGTAGAACGCCAATAAGCTATCCGGGTGCGGTACTCGAAATTGGCACAGCACCGGGGGCGGGTGTTCTGGTCAACACTTCGTTGATCAGCCCCCTCCTTCTGGTGGGACTGTCAAACGAGTACCAAACCTGTGTCTCTCTAAATTTCGGAAACACTGAGATCATATTGATCTCAGTCTATTTTAAGTACGGGAACCCAGTGGGACCTCATATCTTGAGCCTGACGCGCGCACTAAACGCGCTTAAAGGACGTAACGTAGTTATAGGAGGAGACTTTAACGCTCGCTCACCATTGTGGTTTGATACTTCTAGTAACCGGACGGAACGCTCAGACGCCGTCGAAGACCTTATTGCGGCGCAAGGTCTATCTCTGATTAACGAGCCAGGGAACATTTCTACTTTCTCTAATACACATGGTGAGAGCAACATTGATCTTACTCTTTGCTCTGGATCAGTTGCGGCCAAGATATCTAAATGGAAGGTTCACGAATGCGCTATTGCCTCCGATCACAGGCTAATAACTTTCACGGTGGGTGTCAAAAAGACGGAAGCCCCAAGATCCTCCTGGAACTTCAAAACCACCAGGGCGAACTGGGATAACTTTGGGGAAGCTCTACATGATACTTTAAGGGGATTTCATGATGTAGCAGCAAGAGATCCGGGTAATTTGGGGAACTTTTTTAATGCAGCCGTGGTATCAGCTGCCGAGCGGTCCTTGGGAAGGTCAAACCCAAAGACAGTTATTAGGACGCCGTGGTGGTCGAATGAGCTGACTTCACTGAAAGGGGCCTACAAGAGAGCCTATCGAGCCCTGGGCGTATCCAGACGTGGCGGGTGTACGCAGGAGGAGACACACGCCCTCCAGTCACGACTCAGTGGCTCCCGTAGAGCTTTCAAACAGGCCGTCCTCTCAGCGAAACGAGCTGCATGGCATAATTGGGTACAAGAAGTGGGTAACGCCAACCCGTGGGATATCCACAGCGCCATTGAAAAAACGGGAAAAGGCTCTGACCGGTATTTAACTAGCGTAATAACCGAAAAGGACGGAAGGAACGTTGAAAGTGTGGACGTGGCATCCACTCTCAATACACTTCTGGGTAAGTTAGTTCCTGTAGATTCAGTAATTGGGGAAAGCGACCACCACAAACAGATTAGAAATCTGTCACGGCTCCTACCGAGAAACCTCGCCCAGGAGGTAAGGATGACACCAGTAACTAAAGCAGAAATTGAGCTGATAATCAAGGGTTTGGGTCTTAAGAAGGCACCAGGGTATGATAGGCTCAATGGAATAATAGCGAAGCAAGTATGGATCCACGCCAAGGAGGAGCTCTTCCAAGTGATGGATACATGCATGAGAAGAGGTACTTTCCCTTCTGAATGGAAGAGGGGCGTGCTTAGGATTATACCAAAGGGGAACGATAAACCAAGGTCGGACGTGAAGGCGTACCGTCCAATCACCCTGCTACCTGTCCTTGGGAAGATTCTGGAGAAACTGATTAGGCAGCGTTTACGTCAAACGTTATCCCCACCCTGCGAGCGGCAGTTTGGTTTTGTCCCCGGTATGTCCACTGAGCACGCCATCACGTATGCGCTTGACTGGGTGAAGGCTTACCAAAAGAGGTACGTAATTGGAATTTTCCTCGATATCACTGGTGCCTTCGATCATGCGTGGTGGCCGATGATACTAGTCAAGCTCAAAAATAGGAAATGTCCACAAAATCTGTTCAAGATCTGCGCTGATTACCTCTGCGACAGAACGGTCATCCTTTCTTTTGGAGACTACCTGATTGAACGAATAGTTGACATGGGTTGTCCTCAGGGTTCAATCCTTGGACCTGAGTTTTGGAACATTTTGTTTGACGATTCCTCCAGGCTGCCCTTGCCTGAAGGATGTATCTCGGTGGATTACGCTGATGACAAATTGTATCTGGTCTCGGGGAACAGCAGAAAGGAAGTTGAGAGTAAAGCTGAAGAGGTTTTAAGTGTGACTTTAGAATGGGGAAAGAGAAATCGGCTGACCTTCGCTCCCCACAAGACCATGGGACTCCTGATGAAGGGTAACCTCAATAGAAGTAGAAATCCCACCATCAAAATGGGAGATACCAACATCCGATTTGTTGAGAACACTAAATACTTAGGCGTCACTTTGGATCGAACGTCCTCATTCTTGACCCATGTTAAAAGCGTATCAAGTAAGGCCCAGGCCCTCTTTTTGAAATTGAGAAGAATCTCTACTGCTGAGTGGGGACTGCGCTCTCCAGCGCTCCGTCTCCTATACAGGGGGGCTTACGTGGCGCAAGTCTCGTATGCGGCCTCTGTGTGGGAGCACCGCCTGGAGAATGCACTCATACTCTCGGCGCTCAAGAGAGGCCAGCGAGTCCCCTTGCTGGCGCTTTCGGGTGCGTACAGAACAGTTGCTTCGGACGCTTTGCCAGTTTTGGCCGGCGTTTTGCCTATCGATCTTGAAATTAGGGAGGTGTTAACAAAGAAGCTTCTAACGAGAGGAAGAACTGCCACCCATCATGGTATTGAGCTAATACCAGGTGGAGCGGTTTCCCTCCCAGGACTTCTTAGAGAGATGCGAGAAAGAACTTTGAGAGAATGGCAGGAACGTTGGGATAGGTCAAATACGGGAAGGTGGACTTTCTCCTTCTTCCCGTCAGTTAAACTCAGAATGGAAGGGGCGTACATCACTAAGGATCATCATATGACCCAACTTCTGTCCGGTCATGGGGAGTTCAGAGGGAGACTTCATAGTCTCTCTCTATCACCCCATCCTAACTGCGCTTGCGGTAATACTGATCAAACAGCTGAGCACATTCTGTGGCACTGCGAGATTTTGACGGATGCCCGAGAGGAAATGCTCGATGGCTTGCAAGTTACTACGAGACCAGCTTGGAACGCGGATCTCGTTTCGAATAAGGTGAACTTTGAGTGTTTGAGGAAATTTACGAAAATCTGGGTAGAGAGATGGCCTGATCTTAGAGTCGCTGACTAGCTGTAAAATCATGTAGGTACCAGGTGTATCTGCTCTTGAATCCACGGACATTCCCTTTACTTTATTACATCTACTGCTAGAATTTTATGTCTTATGCTTTATATCTGTTTATATATATATTTTTTTGTTATAATATCATCTCTATCTTAGGTACCTTTTTCTTATTCTATTGTATACATTTTGTTCCTTTTTCTTTTATTTTTCTGTGACTTACCTCTTTTTTGCTTATTTTATTTCTTTTCACATGGTTTATTTTAGATTTCACTAAGCTGAGCTACACGATGTTCTATCAAGATACCTGTTTATTGTTTTCATTATTTTTCATCAATTTTTTGTGATCTTCTTTTTTTTCCAGCTTCATATTCCAAGGAACACTATTGATTCAACTAACATACTCGACTTTGTTTTTTTTTTTAAATTTTGTTTTGGTTTCTTTGTTCTCTTTTTGTTTTTAGTCTCACAATGCTACTTCGCTTCGTTCAGAAGGCTGAACTGAACTGCATCTATTTATTTTGTTATGTTTCTTTTTCCCCTTCTGGGGGTGCGTTAGACCTCGTCCTTGCATCAACAGGAGTCGGTCGACGATGGCACGGTGTCCTCTAAAATTAATTGCGCCACCCCCAGCAACATGTGCAGGCTTTAGGTTTGGGGGGGGCGACCTCGGCTCTCCTTCGCCTTGCCTCCGGCTACTCGACGCTGAATTCCTTAGGGTCGTCGGGTATTTCCCCCCAATCTCCCATTTACTTTTCTTTGAGGCATCACCGAGGAACCGGCTAAGGGGCGCGGATGCTGAGTGTGGTTCACGACTAGACCGAATGTCATGCGCATTCTTGCTGGGACTGCCAATCGATTGAAGAGGACTCCCAACCGTTTGCCATTCCCTTATTACTTATCTACTGTGTCTTCTTCCCAAACAGGTGCTTGTAGGATACGCTGGATACAATCACCCAGCGCTTGCCACCTCGTGAACTTTCACCAACCTGTCTCATTGTCTTGCCTATATTTTATCATACTAACACCTATTGTATCTGTATTTCCCGCTAAGCACTTGCATACTGCTTACTAACAACGTATGCAGGGACATTGGAGGTCTAGTTTCGTTATCAAATGTAGAGTCGTTTTCACCAAAAAAATTAGAGTCCTTGCAAGAGCCTTGAAGGGGTAACCATCTGTTACCTATACCAGGGCGGGTAAGTGGTGGGTCCTCCAATGTACTACGGTACTATGAGAGATTGCGTAATATGTATATTATGGTATTTTTTGTGTGTAATCGAATGATGAAAGCATACAAGAGTTCCAATTTAAATTTTATGTAAAAGGAATTGGAATGAATTAGTGAAAAAAATAATTGGGTACGAGAGAAATTAATCAAAAAGATAAACGATTAACCAAACGATGTTAAGAAACGTTTCGCAATGTTCCAAATTCTTTCCAACGAATAAATGCTTGCAATAAGTAGGTGAAAATCGAATGAATCGGTCAACTGCGATACGACCGAGTTTTTCAAGCAACTCGAGTTGGGATATTGTGGTGACTAAAAATGAAAGTCACCCAAAATGGTACTCGTGGGTATTTTTGTTTAGTTAATTTTAAATAACGATTAACGCCCTTTATAGGGGCTTGCTTTTTTTTTTTTTTTTTCTTTTTGAAGTGAAAACTTCTTCAGCACCGTTGTGATTTGAAACTCGGTGAAACAGAATCAAGCGACACTAAACAGAGACAACCCATACATCTATAGGATTTAGCCTGCAAGAGAACGAGATAGCAATAAAATATTTATTTATTTCACGGGTACTCGGTTCAGTGCCACGCAAGCCTCCTTTAAAGAATCTGAATCTTTAAAGAATATTTTTGTCTGTAAAGAATTTTAAGAAATCCAAAAAAAAAAAATATATTTTAGTAAAATCAATATCCACAAATATTCAAACCACTCCAAAATGATCAGGAAAATAAAACACTAAAGATAGCGACACCTAGCGACTCCGAAGAAGAGAACATAATTACTAATATGATGACCAAGTGGATATAGGAAAAGGTGCATTGGATTTCGACGACAAAAATATGGAAAAAATCATCCTCCCCACTCTTGTCTACTTTAGTTTTCTGAAGGTTTCACCCCTACCGAGTGTGAATTGCACACTCTGATTTTTTTAACATAACAATACTGCCCGATCTTTGTATTTATTTTGTGATAAATTCAAAATCTCCACTGACTATTTGCCTCCCTTCTATTTTATTATATTATAATATTCTAGTAGTCTGGGCAATGAGGAGTACATGAAATATATCTGGGATCGTATGCTAAGTGAACTAAGGGGCTTGTTTCAAATTTCTGAATCGCCCGGGTATAAAGATTGTTTGTATACATTTGGGCCCAAAAAATGCTAAATCAATTTTTTTACTTCTACGTTAGATCGGCCACAATCCCAACACTGACACAGGAGTTCAGAACATTCAAATAAGGGAGGTTTTGTAGCACGTAAATAAAAACTACCAAAACTGACACTTCCTTGCATTAACCCCAGGAAGAAGAGTTAGTCTCGGAATGTCTGTACTGAAATAAATCCTGACTTTTAGTATTACCCTTTTATTATGGTGATTTAGCAGGGGTGCCCGGGTTCATGGGGTGAGGTTTGTCTAGGTATTGGAGGCGGATGACCTGGACACACTGAACCCCAGATTCCTACCCACCCCTTAAACCCTTTTCCTTCTCAGAACTCTCCTCTCCTTCCTTTCCCCCAAAACCCCTCCACACAGCATCCCCAAAGATGACATAAGCCCTGAGGGAAATTATTTCCCTCAGGGCCTCCTGTGTGGAGCTGTAAAAAAAAAATTACCCACTCAGTTGGATCCGAAAGATTATTTATCAATGAAAGCCTTTCTGGACTATTAAATGCATCATTTAGAATTTTACATTGAAATACCAAGTCAGAGAAAATGCTTTGTTTTCTTTCAATAGCTTGTATCCATCAATGAATATTGTACTGAGAGTTCCAGACGGGAGAATTGTACTCGTACCTACTCGATTTCTAACAAAGGCAAAATATAGCAGTTTTATTCACTTAGGACGGGTTGCTTCACAAAATTTTATGGATTCATCAAATATTTTAAGTTAATTTTCACATTCTGTGTAAGTTCTATTCAAGTTCTGTGATTGTTTCAGTTTTAAGAAGCAACTAGCCTATAATGATACAGGTAATAACATAACTTAAATAGAACTTTCACGGATCGTGAAAATTAACTTAAAATCATCATCAAACAGTATTAATAGGCTAGCATCTGCGTGGTTGAATTTCAGAACCCGACTTCGATTGCACGTCCGACTTCAGGCCTTATCCGTCGCAACGTGTAAACATCCGTGTACGGGGATTTTCAGACAAAGCTGCCATTGTAGTTCGGTTTCTATTTCAAGAATTCGTCACAAGATGATGCAACTTTCGTCGGCAAGACGCAAAGGGAAGTTCCCTTCCTAGGTATAAGTTCTACGAATTTGTGAACCTGGAATATCTCCCGGATTTCGAAAGATTGACGGTAATACTCAGTTGTATCAAGCGGCTAATATTACATATCACGTCATCGTCGGTCCCGGTTCTTTTTCGCGGTGACTTGCCATTACTGCCATCACTGGTTGACACGTTGACAGAGGATACGAGGAACGGCCTAATTTTGGAAACAAGTTCCTATCAGATTTACAAAATGATCACCAACAACACGAACTTTTTTTTTTCAAAAGAAGCAAACAAATTGTGAGTTGACATTTTAAATAAATAAAAAGAAAACACTTTGTTTACGTCACTTTATTATTTCTTCCGTCTACCGGTTTCGGTACCTCCGTACCATCATCAGGACTGAATATAAAATACTGACAAATACAGAGAAATATGCATATATAAAAAAACCGTCTAAATTTCCTACTGAAATTCTTTTTTCAATATTCAATGTGCCTATAATAGACAAAATCTATAAAAAATATTCAATTCTTCAAATTTACAAAGAAATACAATTAAATACTCGTAACTTCCAATTCAATACATCAGCAAGATACCAGAAAACTATTAAAATTCCTAAATTTAATACTAAGCACATCCAAAATTCCTATCTTTATCTGGGCATAATCTATTATAACAACCTCCCATTAAAATTAAAAACCATCGAAAATATGCAGGAATTTAGGCCCAAATTAAAAAATTACCTGAAACTGCTATAAAAGTCCCAAATATGTTTACTTTGTATCTTAAAGTCTGCTCTTTTATAAATCATTTATTCCTTCTTTTTTCTTTCATTTCTTAGTTTCTAAATCTCTGAGTCTACTATTGTATAAATCTTGCGTTCTTTCTTATGTATCCTTTACTTACTTATTACAATAATTTTTGTTACTAACTTACATGATTCTTCCATTTATAATGATTTTTTTAATTTATATTATGATTTTTTTAAACTCTTCAGGATTTTTATTTTTAAATTATACAAGATTTTTTAACCTTCTTATTATTTACAATAGCCGTTATTACTAACTTACACGATCATTAATTTACTAATTGAGCTAGAACTCCCTCACCAAACACAAGAGCATTGTCTCTTTATGGTGAGGAAAGGCAATTTTTTTTATTTTTTGTTAACCTTATGTAACTATGTAACTGTTGTAACTTCATATGTATTTTTAATAAACATTGCCAATAAAAAAAAAAATTAAAAAAAAAAAAAAAAAAATATATATATATATAAAATGTAAAAGAAAGAGACAGTAAATTAGAGAGGGACAGTGCGTCAGTTGTGGGAGGGAAGTGGGGGAGGAGCGATTGGGATAACGGGAAACATACTTTAAAGGGACTTTAAAGTCCTACACAAAAAATGGGATAGGCTTAAGCGTAAATAACTTAGAAGCTTTAGAAATAAAAAAAATCAGTTAATACAAAGGCTGAAATCATTAATAATCAACTTAATTTAACATTCAGCCCTATTATAAGTATGTTTCCCGTTATCCCAATCGCTCCTCCCCCACTTCCCTCCCACAACTGACGCACTGTCCCGCTCTAATTTACTGTCTCTTTCTTTTACATTTTGTATATATATATGTATATTTCTCTGTATTTGTCAGTATTTTATATCCAGTCCTGATGATGGTACGGAGGTACCGAAACCGGTAGACGGAAGAAATAATAAAGTGACGTAAACAAAGTGTTTTCTTTTTATTTATTTAGAAATAACTTCGGTTGTGGGTCTTTCTATCAGTTTAACTTTGAATCAATGAACTCGGATACGTTTTGATTAATGTGTCATTATCAAATATCGAACTAATTGTGTCAAGAATTCAAACAAGCGATGAAGTTTTTTGTATTTCTTGGGCATTACCCATGTAACAATTTCTATACATTTCACATGTACATTTGTTACTTATTTTGCGATGTTCGGACAATACCAAAGATTTCAATATCTTGGTCAACACTAATCACATTTATTTGATTTCCAGATCCACAACACAATCTCATCTCTTGACAAGGTGATAAGTCCATCTTGCCTCCCCAAGGAGTACGGCGGGACGATGCCCATGGACGAAATGATTGCTGGTTGGAAGAGGGAGCTCCTTTGCAAGAGGTCGGTGGTCACTTCTCTGGACGAAATGGACATCATCAATACCAACTGTTTGGCCACCCGGAACGGCTCAGACGAAAACAACAACGCCACCAAGAACAACTATTACAGCTTACCCGGAAGCTTCAGAAAGCTTGAAGTGGATTAAAGTTCGTAGAATGGTTAAAAAGTGGTAGATAAAAGTAGCAGATAAATGAATGTTAGATGTAGGTACTTGTATAGATTATAAATTGAGTAAAGTTTTAGGAATACCTACCTACGGAAGAATATAAAATATAATATCATTAAATTAAGTACAGTTAAATGGTTGCAATGTCGAAAAGGTGGAAAGATTTAGATACCTTGGCAGTATTCTCACGGAGACTCTTGACCCAGATGTAGAGGTTAGGTGCAGAATTGAAGCAGCAAGAACTGCGTTCATTAAAATGAAATCCCTCTTCTGCAATGACAATATCAGCTGAAAACTAAGGCAGAGAATGCTAAAATGTTATGTGTGGTCGGTCTTGCTGTGTGGATGTGAAACATGGACCTTGAAAGTAAATACCATGAACAGGTTAGAGGCTTTTGAAATGTGGCTTCACCGGAAAATGCTCAAGGTCCCATGGACCGACATGATCACCAACACAGAAATTCTCAGGCGGGCTAGAGCAGATAGAGAACTGCTTACATGAATAAAAATCAGGAAAATTTCATATCTGGGTCATATACTTCGAGGGGAGAAGTATCACTTGCTCCATTTAATATTGAAAGGCAAGATAGAGGGTCGCCGATGGCCTAGTAGGAGACAAATATCTTGGCTGTGAAATATACGAGAGTGGACCGGCATTAGAAGTGTGGAGGAGCTATTCGCCAACGTCGGGGGGACCTGAAGAGGAAGAAGAAATTAATAAAATTATTTCATAACTTTAATTTACAAAATTTTGTTACTAGCTATAAATAATCTATAAAAAATCCGACCATATTGCACCTATCTACTTCTGCATTTATCTTTGATAAGTGATTAAAAATCTCCACGGTTTATCAGTAAGGTCGCTAAAATAAGTATTTGACCTTGGATTCATTTACGTATGTAGATTACAGATTTCTACAGATAATCATAAAATTATATATTAATGAATAGACAAAGTTAATGATAGTTTAGGATGTGATTCTTTTCCAATATTAAATGGATTTTTAGACGCGAATAAATACAGTATTATTAATTTACAATTAACATTAAAGTAAATTTAAACCAGAAAATAATATCAATCTTGAGGCTGGTCCGTAGGGCATTTTCTTCAGATTCCTTAATTTTAAAATTACTAAAAGTATATATATATAAGCTACGTAACTTGGAGTGAACGTCTGTTAAAGAATCTGGACAATACGACAGAATGAAAGGCAAAAACATTATGTTGGTAAAATATGAAAAATGTATGGTCTGGTGGTAATATAATACGGGGTGAATGCTAAAGTGAAAAGTGAAGAAAATATTTGCTGTGGAAGGGAATGGAAGAAGTTGTCTAAGTTTTATATTTATGTAACCAGTGATGGGAGGAGGTGAGCGGCACGAAGAGCAAAATCAAGAAATGGAAGATGTGAGGTTCGTTTCAAAATTGTGAATGGTGAAACATGAATTGTGAATTAAAAATTGGCATGATTCGCCTCTTATTTTACGTGGTGTTTTACTGTTCTCAAGTTAGATATAATATAATCTATTATATATTAAGCATGGAATTATGACAATCAACAAAATAAAATAAACTACATTTTTTATATTTAATATGTATCTTGTATAAATGCAAAAAAATAAATGTACTTATGTAGTAAATAGTTATGTAGTATATCTCCCCTCCCCCTCCACCCCCTCCCCCTCTCCCACCACCTCTTCCTTCCCCCTCTCTCCCCCCTCCCCCCCCTCCAACCACCTCCCCCCCTCCAACCTCGAATTTTAATCGAATAAAGAATTTTAGATGTCTTACTAATCGTGCCACCCATTGCAATATTTTTTGTACAAATTTCATAATGCCAGAGATCTGAGCTATAGCCTATATGTTATTCTGATGTACGAGCTATATTATTGAAAAGTTTCATTAAAATCCGTACGTATGCATACATCCATACATCCACACAAACTTTCGCCTTTATATTATTAATAGGATTTAAGTCACGGAGGTTTTATCGAATGAGTAATTAGAAACTAATCACTCCTTCCATAAAACCTCTAGGACTAAATATATATTATAAACTTAATTTGGGTACCTTTCCATTAATATTTAAATAAGAACATATTAATAATCTTAATTAGGTATTGTTCCAGGCTGCACAAAACATGCTAAACCAAGTACATTGAAACATAATACACAACTGGACTTAATATAGATTCAGAAACTTCATATCCTCGTATTATTATTATTATTAAAAAAAACTATGATGTAAACAGTGAGTAACAAAATTTGTAAAAAAAAAAAATAATAAATTATTACGTATTTTTTAAATTTCATATAAATAATATAGATTTTCATCCTTAGATTAGGTTTTAAAATTATAATAAATTGTTATAATTTTTTTAATATATTTTTCAAATTATTAGTTATTACAATCTATGTATACGTAAACCTATGTTACACATACTTAGTATTATTATTATTTTATGAATAATAAAACGTGTTTTCAAATTTCGTTTATTTTATTGAGAAGTGCAGATATTTTTTTTTAAATAAAAGAAAATAACAGTATTGAACGGAAATATTTTTGAATAATTTATTTTACTAATTTATCTACCTGTTCATCGGTCATCAATAAAGGGCTGCTTATGCCGATTCCTCTCTTCACAATCCTAGTTTATTTCTGCCTCCGCTCGTATCATCATAAACTATATTTCGTTAATTTTGCGAGTTTTAGGACAGCCTTGAATTTTTATTCACATAATGGGTGACTAATGCCGGCTATCCTCAATCATTGGAATTGTCCGCTCCGAAAGGAACGATCTCTATCACTTTTCACTAGGTATCTGATTATATAATAGTACAGTTTCGATTGTTGTAAACGAAAGTGGCGCCCTCTGTTATTTTCAAAAAGAACCGTTGAATTTTCAAAAGCATCCCCGGTGAAAAAATGTCAAAACAAAATGAACAAATCTTGAAATTTCTCAGGTTCAAAAACTTTTATATAATCTCCCTACTCATTTTCCGACCAATTTCACGGGCAATTTTATTTTCAATTTTAATGAAAGAAATGTTTAAAACATGAAAAACTTCGCATAACAAAATCAAAGAGACTCTGATTGTATAAAAAATTCTCGATTTTTTTTGAGCAACATGAAGATTTTTTTTCAAATTTTTTAATTTTTAACGAGGAAATTCTTTCCGATTTTCCCAGAGGAAATTATATCAAAACACTAAATTTTATCAGGACAACAATTTCCCAATATGAAATTTTCCAAACTTCAAATAACTAAATCAAAAAGATAATTGTCTCAGTGGCGTGTAGCGTGGGGGGGGGGCGTGGGGGGGGGGGTGGTGGGGGGGGGGGGGGGGGGGGGGGGGTGGCCCGCCCCGGGCGGCACTTTTAAGGGGGGCGGCAAAAAAATTTTCACAAAAAATAATGATATTATCTTGGAAAATTTTAAACCATTTCAAATCATTATTTGATTTGATGTTATACGTTACTTTCGTTTTACGAATCCAACTCTTTTTCTATTATTTATAAAAAAATATCAATAATTATATTTTTTTAAGCTTCAAATTTCGCAATTCGTAGGAAAACCGTACGCATATTATGAGAGTAATACTAATTAAAGCTGATAACTCGCAAACAGATTCATTCTTAATTAAAACCAGAATTGTGTTCATAATGTATTAACGAATGAATTTCAGTTGTGCATTCACCTGCTTATAAATTTCGAAAGACACCATTATTTTATTCGAAGTGCAGTTATAAAATTCTAGTTGCAGACTATGTATGTGCTGCCAGAATCAAAGAGAAACCATTTTCACATTCTGAGTGTAGTTTTAATTCGCCAAATACGATATAATTTAAACCGTCTAATCACAGGAGGTTGTCCCACACATTTTAAATTGTCCCACACATTTAATTTTAAATAAAATTATTAAATTATGTCCCACACATTTAATTATAAAATAAATTTGTGATTGCGATAAAAAGTTAAGATACAATACTTTTTTTTAAGAAATGGAATCTGTATTTAAAATTTAAAGTTTATTCTATTTTAGGTACTTTAATTCGAATATTCGCAGGCGTTTATATTTGAGCCAATTCACATTTCCAATATCAAAATTGTAAATAAGAGACAATAATATTCTAATAAGCACGTCGAAAAAATTACTTTATCTAGATATAATAATAATTTTGTTTTTTGCAAAAGGAAAAAAATAAACCAAATTTAAAATGCACGGGAAGAACTGGAAATTTTGTGCGCGATCATTGACAGGAAAAAAGTTTATAGATATTTTTTTCTTATTCGAAGGGTTAAAACAGTTTTCAGAACGTAAAATTCCATTTGAGAATTCATCTGCTGACACAATTCAAACTAAAATGCTATCTTATTCGAAGTTCAGTTATAAAATTGTAGTTACAGACTCTATAGTAAGTGCTGCCAGAATCAAAGAAAAATCATTTTCATGATCAGAGTTAATTCGCCGCATACAGACTTAAATCAAACTAATTCTGTGTTGAGAATGTAAATTTTCAGTTGTGGATTCATCTTTTGACACATTTCGAAGGAAAAAATCCTCTTATTTGAAGTTGAAAATGTGATATACAAACGCCCCCCCCCCCCCCCCCCCCCCCCCGCCGCTTGAAGTACCCAAATACGGGGGCCGCGACATTTTCCTCCGCCCCGATGGTCTGAGTGTAGTTTTAATTCACCACATACAGATTTAATTGAGACGAGTTTTGTGTTCAGAATGTAAGTGCCGGCAGAATCAAAGAAAAACCCTTTTCATGCTCTGAGTGTAGTTTTAATTCACCGCAAACAGATTTAATTAAATCAGTTTTGTGTTCAGAATGTAAGTGCCGGCAGAATTAGAGAAAAACCATTATCATGTTCTGAGTGTAATTTGAATACACCGCATATTTAGTTTTATTTAAACCAGTTTTGTGTTATCAATATAACAATAAATTGCCGATTCATCGTGTACCGAGTTTAGCTTTGCATTTGAGTTGCATTCCATACGTATGCGTAATGAATATGCGAAATTGTATTACAGGCATACCATTCTCGATTTCTGAGAGCAATTATGTATAAATTTGTGGTAGAATTTATAAGCATTATGTTATAATTCCTAACAATAACATCATTTCCACAACTACATCCGGTTTTCAGCTACACGAGAATTCACAAACTCAAAACTTTACTCTAAATCACAGATTCTCAACCTTATTTTGCCCAATATTTTTATAAATATTTTTTTTTCTAGCGCCCCTCAATTTTTTTACTTGGTGGGGGGGAGGCTCAAATGTCCACGGATTATACCTCCGTTATTATTATTATACATATCATATCTATGTTATTTGTTATACCTTCTTGTTTAGCAAGTTAAAAAAGCAAAGAAGGGTGAGGGGGGCTGGGTTATAGCTCAACTTGCATGGATTATACCATGGAACTAAGATTGAAGAATTTACCTTCGTTATTATTACATATATTATACTTATGTTATTTGTTATACCTTCTTGTTTAGCAAGTTAAAAAGCAAAGAAGGGGGAGGGGGGGCTGGGTTATAGCTCAACTTGCATGGATTATACCTTCGTTATTATTACATATATTATACTTATGTTATTTGTTATACCTTCTTGTTTAGCACGTTAAAAAGGCAATTCTTTTGTATTTTAAGCACCGGGTTGCGTATTTTCTTTTCCGTTTCAATACGAAGCAACCATGCCTCGAAATCAACACGGGTTTGTAACGCCATTTCTCCTCCAAACCCGTGACCAGTAGAAGGCAAGCGGCATCCTATTGTGGACGGGTTTGTAACGCCAATTCCCTTCCCAAACCCGTGTTCAGTACGTACGAGGCACCTTAAAATACTTGAAAAAATTCTCAAACGGATTTTAATCTTTAAATAACAGGCGTCAGATTAAATAATATGCTTAAGGTTGAATAAGGTTGCTTTCCTTGTTTTATCGGTATTTAGATGGAAGATGTTCCTTCGGCACCGGTGAATGTCCGGGAAATACGCCAAACGAGCTCCACATCATTTTTTCTACATTGATATTATTTATCTTTTTTTTTTTTTTTTTTTTTTTTTTTTTTTTTTTTTTTTTTTTTTTATTTTTTTATTTTTTTTTTTTTTTTTTTTACATTAACTCCACACAGGAGGCCCTGAGGAAAATAATTTCCCTCAGGGCCTATGTCATCTGGGATGCTGTGTGGAGGGTCTTTTTGAGGAGAGGAAGGAATGAACATTGGTCTTGAAGAGACCCATGTTGTAGGAAGGAGGAAACACAGAGGCCGGCAAATCATTCCACAGCCGAGCTGTTGAACATAAGAACGAGTCGAAGAAACGACCCGTTCTCATGTGACTAATGTCAACTGTGTACAAATGTTGGGCACGCGTTTGGCGTGTTTCCCGACTATGCACCGGTGCCGAAGGGATCAATGATGCTAGTTCCTCGGAGCATCTTCCATTGTAATACCGGTAGAACAAGGATAGCATTCCCACCCGACGCCTGTGCTCTAAAGATTGCAATCCGTCTGTTAAGATGGGAGAATCTATCAAACGGACCGCCCGAGTCGAGGGTATTTTTCAGGTATTTTGGAGCTCCAGACCAGAGGTGGCTGCCAAATTCAACCGTGGGGCGCACTTGCGATTTGTACAGGGTTAGCAGTTGTGTACTTTTAAAGTATCTGCGGGCCCTGTACAGTACGCCCAGTTTTTGGGAGGCTAACTTTACTCTGGCTTCGATGGAGCCCCCATACCTGAGCTGGTCACTTAGGGTTACACCAAGCAAATCAATGGAGGGCCTGTTCGGAAGATTGCTTCCGTTGAAAGAGACTAGATTTTCATTGCGATCCCTTTTAGACGTAATCAGACAAGATTCGGTCTTTGAAACATTAAATTCAACGAGATTATTTTTACCCCAAGAGAAAACACTCTCGAGGTAACCGTCCATTCTTTGCTTCAAAGCCTTACGAGCTGTTGGAGTTTGTGAGCCCTTTGGGGGCTTGTCAAACAAAAAGCTATCATGAACTGTACTGTCATCCGCGTAGCAGTGAATTGGTGCACATGACAAAAGGTCGTTGATGTGCAACAAAAACAGAGTTGGAGACAGAACCGATCCCTGCGGGACGCCAGCATTTATCGAGTGAGAGGAAGAGGTGAAACCATCGACTACCGTCTGAATCGACCTCTCCCTCAAGAAGTCGGCAATCCACGTACACAAGGATGCGGGAAGTCCGTAAGAATGCAGTTTGTTGACAAGTCCTCGGTGCCAAACCCGGTCAAAGGCCTTGGATATGTCCAGTGCAACCGTTTGGGTCTCACCGAAACGTTCCAGGCATCGCCCCCAAACATGCGTCACATACGCGAGAAGATCACCGCACGAGCGGTTCCGCCGGAATCCGTATTGACGGTCGTTAATAATTTTGTTCTTCTCGAGGTATGTGAGCAGTTTGTCGTTGATCACACGTTCCATCACCTTAGACAGAACTGATGTGATCGCTATGGGGCGGTAGTTGGCCGGGTTGGAGCGGTCACCCTTCTTTGGAATAGGATGGATATCCGCTTTTTTCCAACCAGAGGGCACAGAGCCAGTCTTCAGGGACAGTTTAAAAAGCTTCGTCAAAATTGGAGCTATTTCTGCAGCGCACCTTTGCAGTACCAGGGCAGGTATTCCGTCAGGCCCACTAGCTTTATTAACATCAAGCCCTCGTAAAACATGGAGTACTTCCCGATGCCGGATCCTCAGCTTTTTCATACGAAAACCGCAGTGAGGAACCGACGTCGGGACAGCACCTTGGTCATCGAGGGTTGAGTTATCCGCAAACATTTTACCTAGTAAGTTAGCCTTTTCGGTGGCGGTGTTTGCTAGTGAGCCGTCAGGTCTGGTAAGAGGTGGCAGACTGGATTTGCAGAAATTGCGACCTATTGAGCCCGCAAGCGACCAGAATTGCCTGCTGCCATGCGGGCATGCAGTCAGCTTTCTGCTGATCTGCTGGTCGTGCTCGAATTTTGACCTATTTATGATTCTCTTGGTTTCCTTTGCCATTTTGTTGTAAGCTGTTCTGTCTTCGGATGTTCTAGATGTGTTGTAGGCTCGGTAAGCCGCGTTTTTTCGTCGCACTGCTTCAGCACATTGTCGACTGAACCACGGCTTTGAGCCTACATCAGTTTCCTTAACAGTAGATTGGATGAAGCCATCCATCGCGGATGTGATGACCTCACCAATTTCCTGGGCACATCTTGAGGGATCCGAAGTCCGAAAACAGACAGCTGACCATGGGAAAGCATTAAAATGTGCCCGCAGACCGAACCAATCTGCTGACCTATAGTGCCACACTTTTCTCTTCAGCCTCTCGTTTGGTGGTCTGAAGTTTACAGGGATTGATGTCGTCACCAGGCAGTGGTCGGACGATCCTAAAGGCGCTGTGACTTCAATACTGTAACCGTGTGGCACAGTAGTTAAAAAAAGGTCTAACAGATTGGAACGGTGAGTCTGGACATCAGGAACCCTTGTAGGCTCCTGAACCATTTGCTCCAATCCGTAGCAAAGGGCAAAGGATTCCGCATTAGGGCAAGGATTATCTAATAGAACGGGTCGTTTCTTTTTGACTATTCGTCCTTGAGTTCAATAATTCGGCTGTGGAATGATGTTCGTATTTCTTCCCTCCTACAACATATCTATTCAAGACCCATCTTCACAACAGGGTATTTTCACAAACTAGGGATACCGCTAAAAATATGTGGATGATTTAAAGATTATTTTTCTGATTACGATTATTGCATTAAAAAAGTTTAATTTTGATATTTTCATTCATAATTATTGATTTCAAAATAGGCCTGACGGCGCCCTAACGGTAAACGGCCCATGGTTGGTTGAGCGAATCATGACGTCACGCCCGTCAACGTTCAGAAGTTTATCACCACGTTACTATCAAAAGTTTAAACATTCTCGACTTGTTGGCGGTTATGGACGTTTTTTTCTTCATTTTTAAGATGCCCGTGTTATGTTCCTACAGTTTTATATAATATTGTTCAGCTGTGATGACTGAAAACGGTTTTTTTAAGGACGTAATCCGACAACTTGCCTAAAATAGACGCTACAATGAGAATGGGAACAGTAATTTTCTAAGCCTGAATTTCGGGGTTTTAAGACGATACTGTAATAAAAACATTTTGTATGCACAAACTCTCATATTATATCCGTTGTATTATATTTTAACAACATACACCCAATATAGAGTTAATTCTGGTCCTTTTAAATTATATTGAACAAAACAGCAAGTGACATTTCGTGACCTAACTTCCCTGTCATAAGATGATCTTCAAAACTTTGACCATTTTACAAGTAAATTTCCCTTATTTTAAGTGAATATTGCACTAAACCATTGAATATTGCACCCAACTGCTCCCAACCATCTGGAGCCAGTGAGACTATGGCATGCCCAATTGGGGTATGTTGTGAGGTTGAAGGTAGTGGGGACGAAAGGAGATGCGGGGGAGGAAGGTGAAGAAGTATCAGATCTGGTCACTAATCACGGATAAAGCCATTTCACGAACATTTCAATTCGGAATGGTGGTCTTACATCAGCGCGATACTGAGAGTATCTTTCACTCTGGAACGTGCCGCAAACGAATAAATTGTGAAATGCAATACAACTTATCAAAGACCGATCAGTGGCTGAGTTAGCACTGCGTTTGGGTCTCACCAAGCGTCGCGTGTTCGATTCCTAGGCTGGCTAGGTCCTCCATCACAACACAAGCAACATTTTCGGCTTTCTGTGGTGGTAGTAGGAGATTTTCAAATATTGTTGGGTTATTCGTAACCCGGGAATGTTTGTCTTTCTTTTTTTTTAAATGTATTTACCTAAATTAAACATATATTACTATTTACATACAAATATACTTCAGCCGGAATTGCTGGGTGTTTTCACGTTTAAATTATGAATATAAATGGTCAAAAACTATTTTTTTTTCTTGTAATGTTCAAATTCAAATCTGAACAAAAGTAAGCCGGCTCCGTCGAAGCCAGAGTCAAGTTAGCTTCTCAGAAGCTGTGGGTATTGTACTATAGGGCCCACAGGGATAGAGATAAACATAACGATTTAATTCGAGCAAACTGGAAGTAAATTTGGGTAAATTAGTATAGTAAATTAATTAGTAAATTAGTAAAACCAATTTGGGTTTAGGGACAATCTCAGCACTCAAGATGCAATTGCTAAATTAACTTCAACAATAATACAAAAATTAGATAATGGAGAAAAGTGTCTTGGTATATTCATCGACTTACGCAAGGCATTTGATAGCATATCACACTCCAAACTAAATGAGAAACTCATGCAAATTGGATTGGACGGAACAGTACTGTCATGGTTCCAAAGCTATCTAAAAGAGAGATTACAATACGTCAAAATAAACAATATACTAAGTGAACCTAAAACCTCATCATTTGGTATACCACAAGGAACTGTCATCGGTCCTATCCTTTTTATTATATATGTAAATCAAATGTTCACTCTTCCCATAGTTGGAGATATCATATCTTATGCAGACGACACTGTAGTTATCACTAAAGGGAAATCATGGGAGGAAACAATGAGTATAGCAAATATCAATATAAACATACTCAAAACATGGTTTGACCTAAATTGTCTCTCACTTAATACGGAGAAAACTTATTTTATTCCTTTTTCTTTGAAAGAAAAAAATGTCGAGAACAATATAACTATTAAAATCCATTCATCACAGTGTGAAAATAAAAAGGAATGCAACGATGAAAATTGCCTACCAATAACTTGCAAAAATAGTATAAAGTATCTGGGTGTCATAGTAGATAGACACTTAAAATGGAAAGAACAAATCCAAAATACAGTAACCAGAATAAGAAAACTTATATACATATTTATTAGACTCAGAAACATCTTATCATCTAATATGATCAAAACTATCTATTTCTCTCTTGCCCAATCTATACTACAATATGGTATAATCGGGTGGGGTGGGACTTTCAAAACAAACCTCTTACCTGTAGAAAGGGTACAGAGGTTGATTTTGAAAGTCATCTTACGAAAACCATCTGTATTTCCAACAACACAGCTATTTGACTCTTTTAGGGTTCTCAGTCTTAATAAAATTTTCAAAAAGAACTCATTATTGCAAACTCATAAAGATCATTTCAATTCATCAACAATAACATTCACAAACATAAACAACCGACCACGATCACAGGGCAATTTAGAAATTCCAAAATTTAAAACGAGTGCTTCCCAACACCATTATGCTTATCAAGGTATAAAATTTTTCAATGCTCTCCCATATAAAATCAAGTCTGAAAAAAATTATAAAGTTTTTAAATCCCAAATAAAAATACTAATAGACCAACCCGACACTAATTATAAGTTTTAAATTCACCATCACAATAATAACAACAAAAAAAAATAAACTAGGACATAATCTCTAAAAATATTTCATCACCATATCAAATTGAAAGCAAGTACATACGCATTATTTGCAGGCACCAAATTGTTACAACTTTATTATATGTACCTACTCTGACAATATTGTCAGTTATTATGTCCACTTGTCTTCATGAATATATATTTTATTAATATAAGTTCTTGTAATAACATACTCTGTGTAAATATGCATTTTACAATGGCACTCCAAAATTCAAGCACGAGAAATATTTTCTCTTTTGAATTGTGAAGTTTCATTAAAAAGAAATGTACATATTGTTATTAGCCTTAAGAACCAAATGTTTTACTATGAATCTGTATACGTATGTATTTTTTTAAATAAAAAAAAAAAAAAAATAAAAATAAATAACATCACAAGATGTTCGGCGGCGGTGACGTCACGGAGCCAATGGGCGCGAAACCATTGTTTTGGCGGCATTTTAAAAAGGCGTATTTTAAAACGTTATAGAAAATTTATTCGTCGTCGTAAAAATAAAAAAAAATTCCGTTATTATCGTAATTTTTTACTTAATTTTTTTCAATAATAAAAAAAATCTGTGAAAATACCCCACCTTCTAAAGAATACCCCCACAGAGCAGTAGTTAATGTTAAAATGTTTATTGGTGTTAAAGTTTGAATTCTTCCGACACAATTAAGTTGGATTAAAAGTAAATAAATTAATTGTATTATTCCATACAGCTGTGACGAAAGGAGTTTGGGCTATTTCGTTTTGGGGAGGAGAAGGAGTTGGAGGAAGAGGAAGGTGAACCTGGCCGTTCATATACGGTCACCAAATACGACTAAAGCTAATTTAAGCAACGTTTCGATTCCTGATCTTTCACCAAGGCGATACTGGAAGTATCTATCTGTTTTTGTATAAATTAAATTATTTTTAGCACTTTCCCTGTCATGTTTTATTCACAATAGTTTACTAAACAATGGAACTTTTTTTTTTTAAATGTCTACAAAAGCAAATACAAGGCGCTGATAACCTCTACAATCAATCATCAATGAAGAGGTAATACTGCAATATTCCTGGATTTTTCCCCTTTCATTTCGACCACCAGTTTTAATAAATTATAATATTATCAAAGTATTATAAACAAATTATTGCAATAGGCCACTTGCATGGACTTCATAACGGCTGGAAAAAATCGTGTGTATAGATTTTTTCACTAAGATTACGAAGATATTACTAAAAAATTTTAGAAATGTAGTTTTGTTTTTATTTTTAAATAAATAAATCCATTATTTGGGCTCGTGACGTCACTACACGAAAATGTTCCATCTCCGAAAATGTTCCTATTAATTTTATAAAATTCCACACTGATTTATTTTTTTTATATGGCATCACTTTGATTTCAGGCGAATTTTTGAATTTGACATTTAACTTTCACTAAATTTATTGTTTGTTCTCTGCGAACGTATCATTTGGTTTGATTTTTTGACAGATGTTATGAAGAGAACCCCGTACATTTTACGTTGTCCGTACGTGTTTTAGAGGTATAATGATAATGGTGCGGATTTTAACAAAATCAAATTTTTTAATATTATTATAATTTACAAGTACGAGTATATTACATTTGATTTAGTAATATAGACGTTGAACATTATAAATTATAATGATTTATGATCAATAAGATGGATCAAGGAAAAAAATATTTATGAGATGTAATATTTTCGCACATATAAAATAATGTCCCATCTTTCCGGTTTATAAAAAATGGTCTGATTTTTTCGGATTCCAATTTAAAAAAAATCACCAGGGTTTCAAAAATACGATTAAAAAAAATACAGAAATTTTTAAAATATTTGTCTAAACCGGATTTTTTTTTAAATGTGATGCAAGTGGCCTATTGCATTCAGAGTTGCTTGATGCCACTTGTGTTGCAGTAAATTCAAATCTTCCAGTGGAAAATGGATTTCAAACTACATTACGATTTTCAAGCCGATCACCGCTCTACACATTGTGGGAACAATGTGCTAAATCATAGACTCCTGCACTTAAATACATTTTCTACCAGCCATGGGTTTAGGTATTATGGTATTATGGTTTAAATGAAAGAAAGAATTTTGAAAAATACCGTAAAAACAAATAAAAATAAAAATTAAGAAAATACTTTGTTTTTACCACTTTTATTGTTTACAAAACCAACATGTTTCGTGAGCAACGCCCACTTCTTCAGGGTAAAAAATATAAAAATGTAGTTTTTCTTGCAATTTCAAACAAAGCTAAAGTTGCGGTCATTCAATATTCTCCACGAACGGAGCAAAAGTTGAAGTTATGCGACACCTATCGTGAGTTTTTAACATTTTGTTTCTGACATTATTATCTATGCCACTTTTCTATCATCTGTCAATCTGTCACTGCGCAAGTTCGAAAATTATTAGTGTTTTTTCGTGTGTAACTTTCTAACTTTGTTTTCGTAGTTGTAAACAAACATATATTATGATATGGGGTAAATTAGACAGTTACAAGGGACATAAATATCACGTTTCCCGCGGGTGTCATCAATCCGACAATATTTGATTGTATTGTTCTTTGGTAAACAATTATTAATCAGTATGTAGTTCGTTCATATCGAGAAGTTATATACACCAGAACGTAATTTATTGATACTTTTCAGTGATTCTCGTATTTCAGAGAGGTTGTTTCTGTTTTAATTCGTCGTAGAAAGGTTTAATAATGCAGCCATTAATCTCTCCTGTTGGTGAGCTACTTTTATGTATATTATTTCATAGCAAGTTTCCTACCCGTTTTTTAAAGCTTTGTTGTGGTTATCTGTTATATTATTCATGAAATGTGACATTTGTAAATGCTGTATAATGAAAATACATCAATCTTCTACGAAAAATATATTACCTATTTATACTGTGAATGAAAAGGATCCCTGGATCTTCTCTACCCATTGACAACTGCAATAGCATCAATGGTGTCTGTTGGTGACTCCTTTTTGACAAGAAAAGCTGTCCCATAATTTTTATATTATCAGGTCATTGGTGGTAGGCGTATTATTTTACGTTGGCGTTTGCTTGGTCTTAAAACTATGATATGTATTTAGCTAATGAATGGTGGCATTAATATATCAGAGGCGAATGATGTTTACAGTATATTGTAATTATTTTTATGCTCTCAGATACAATTTTTGGTGTTGCTAAGACCATTGTTGTACATTATATTTCATTGTTATATTAATGTGGCTGCGATTCCATCACCGTATATCATCACATTAGCGTGTTAGCTATCATGAAATGCCATTTAACTGCAACGATTAATAGTTCTACATCTGGAAAAGTGATTTCATATTATTTGCGTTGTATGGTAAGAGTGTGTGCCCTAGGTGTGCGAGACTTGCCGTCCTTAAAACATCCCTAGTGTGTTCAATAAAAAAAGATTTATCAATATTTTTTTCATGTATATAAAAATGAAAAGATATGGATGGCCAAGTATTATAGCTTATTATTTATGTAAGTTGTGTATATACAAACTATATAATCTAGGACTCAAATTCGAGTTGTGCACACACCAAGGAGCATTTTTAAGGAACCGGAATTTGAGTTTCACTCATTAGTGTTATCATTATCATCATCATTACATAGTATAAAATGAAGTCGCTCAAAATGTATGTGCGCATTGATCTTTTAAACTACGCAACGGATTTTCATGCGGTTTTCACCAATAGATAGAGTGATTCAAGAGGAAGGTTTATATGTATAATACATGCTTACTATAGTAGAGAAAAGCCGCGAAATTCAAATATTCAATTCAGGCAGCGGGCAGCAGGCAAGCGGGTGGTGTGGATTTTATAAAGGTTGGGTAATGGCGTTGTGTTTCGTTAGCCACAGCAACGTGTGGCCGGGTCTGCTAGTTAATGATAAATTGTCATAAAAAATTTCCAGTGCTCTGTGTTTGCTTGAAATCACCATTGCGTTTCTAATGTTTTGTGATTTGCAAAGCAATGATTCACATTGAGGGTATGTCAGTAGTTGTTACCTCGTAATTGTATCTATTTGGTGAGTGGAGTCTATAGAACAAACTGTTAAGCAGTCCACAAACTGTTTATCTTCCCAAGAAAAGAATTTTCTTTCTTTTTATTTTCTTGTATCTACACTATTTTCCTAAAAACGATTATGTAATTTTGAAAGCAAAATAATTTCATAACAGGAATACTTACATAACAAAATGTAATACGTGTACATTTTGGTTTTTATTTTTTTTTTGTTTCGGAGAGTCTGCTTATATACTCACTCAGACCATAGGACTATTGTTCTATCTCAATTAGGGAGGAGGGTATGGGTACCGCCTCCCTGGGAACCATTTATTGGATAACCGACACCTCTGCTAGGTCACCATGTTACGTTTGGTGACTTAGTTCACGGGGTGAGGTTTGTTCAACAGGAGTCTCTTTGAACTTAGCTGTGCACTACAATGGGGGGATGGATTCATTCGTTTGTCACTTCTGGACACATTTACCCCTAGGTTCCTACGCACCCACCTTTTTGAAGTAAAACTTCTTTACGCACGCTTGACTTGGGGAGTAAGCTGGCGAATGCGTGACGAGTGCGTTACGAAAAGCGAGGCGAACACTTCATATATTAATTACTGCAGGGGCAAGAGAGAGAGGTGCGAGCACACATTTTCTTTCTCTCTTTCTCTCATAGCCAGTTACGTTACACAGTGCAGGCCTATTGTCTGTATCACACTGTAGAAGCAAGAGAGAGCAGTGCGCGCGCACATTTTCTTTCTCTCTTCCTATCATATAGATGGAGCAGAGGTTTTACTTCAGTTGTGCGGTCTAACGCACACTCGTTTTTTTCCTTCTCAGAACTTCCTCTTCTTTCTTTCCTCAAAAGCACAGCATCCCCATGGATGGCATAAGCCCTAGGGATTTGTAATGTAAAAAAAAAACCTTTCGTTTTTCATATTTTACCGATTCCCCTTGAAAAATATTCACCAGGGCTCTTGTTGGAGGTTCAATTCAATGTGCATATACTTAATAAATTTTTTTTTAAAAAGAAAGACAAACATTCCCGGGTTATGAATAACCCAACAATGTTTGAAAATCTCCTACTTCCACCACAGAAAGCCAAAAATGTTGCTTGTGTTGTGATGGAGGACTTAGCCAGCCGAGGAATCGAACATGCGATGCTCGGGTGGGACCCAAGCGCTATGCCCACTCAACCACTGACCGGTCGAATTATTTTTGGTGTTTGAAATTTGTTTTGTAAATAGAGTATTCTCCTTATAAAATTATATTCAATTGTAGTACCATAAGTGACTTGAAATTATTACAAATATTATATGTAGAATTATGTTATTACAAGTTGTTATCTTGCTTAACATTGCAAGCCACTTTGTGACTGTTAGTTTTGTTTTTAAAATGATTTCTTCCCTGTGAACAGAGTGCACTTTGTTTATTGTCAAATGCTAATATAAGCAACATTTGAAATATAAACTCACAATAATTATTAGTCTTTTCCATTGAAAGGTTGACTCCATTGCAATCAGCATCATTACAGCAGATGAAAACACCTTATGTTAAAGGAAAAGAATAGAACTTTTCAAATCAATTAGATACTAAATAGATTCATTAAAATTATTTCAAGGTAATATCGTATTATTTCCTCACACATTATTTATAATATAATGTGTACTTTATAGGTTATGCGCTCTAACCATTGACCAAAGAAAAACTAGATGCTCCCCACACACACATCCACAGCATCATTTAAAACAAATTTCGCATGAATGATAATAAAGTTTGGGATTAAGGAAAAATAATCGCGTAACTGCAAAACTGTTAATTTTTTAAATTTGATTCTTATTATTCCATTCCGAAAATTCAACAAAAAATCATGTATCTTGTACTTACTATATTTAATAAGATTAGGGATGCAACGATATTTCGGAAAACTGATAAATATCGATATAACGACCCCTAAAAATATTGATATTTATCGATATCGACAATACGCCGATATCGATATATCAATATCGGAAAACTCAGTATATCGTTTCGAAATATCGAAAAACTCGCCCACATTTAAATACCCACAAAATCGGGTAAAATGTTAGTATTAAATCTTTCTGCTCTTGTAAATACTCTAAAAGTAAACATTCTTGAAACATGGCAAGTGATGCAAAATACAAAAAGATGCATATCCCAATCTTTATTGTGGCAATGAGTCATCTACCAATTGTGGCAACAAGTGTCCCTTCTGAACGTCTTTTTTCAAAGGCAGGAGCCACCATAACTCAAAGCAGAAACCGGCTACAAGGAAGCAGTCTGCCAAAATTACGAGTACTGTTGTTAAGTTCGATAGCTGGTACAAAATACTGGAATTAATATTTTTATAATAAATTTATGAAAAAATAACACATTTTATATACCTATTTAAATTATGTGATTATTCACATAGATAAGTATAAAAAATATATATAATGTATGTATATAATCTATAAATGTTTGATGTAACTAAAACTACATTGGATTTCTATAAGCTTTTAAAAAAATAAGAAATATCGATTTATTGGCCTACTAGATCGATGTATCAATATCGACTTAATTCGATATATATCAATATCGAAAACTTGAATCCCTAAATAAGATGCGAATACATATAAAAGCGAATCAAATTGCACACCAATCTCAAAAAAATTTAAAAAATTTTAATTGGTCAAGATTTTTTATATTGATATTATTTGTAATCTTATGTATAAAAATGCGATGCTTGTGTTATATTTGTCTGTCTATGTATTTTATGCCTCCGTACTGTACTTACTTAAATATTATTCTGCTCTATCTATTTTCTATATTGTGGTTTCTCATTATGTGTGTGCTTTAATGTTATATATATTAATATATTTAAATTGACTGCTTTAGAAGTTTAGCGGGGTTATACAATAATGTACAATGTCAAAATTATACCTCAAATTGAGCCATTTTTGTTAAAAAAAAATCATATCTACTGGGGCCTTCCGTTATATAATCAATTTCAACCTTGAGCACTCGAAAATAAACATAAAAACTGCTTCTAATTTTAGAGAGCCTTTGAATGAACCTTAGAATTATTATTTTTTAAATTCATAAATAAATTATTAAAAAAAAAATGAAACAAAACAACTTTGTATAAACCACTCATATAAAGCGTAAATCCGACCGGTTTCGGAACAAACGTTCCTTCTTCAGGGAAAGCTTATAATAATTAATCTTTCCCTGAAGAAAGAACGTTTGTTCCGAAACCGGTCGGATTTACGCTTTATATGAGTGGTTTATACAAAGTTGTATTGTTTCATTTTTCTATAATGGATAACCACAAAGTTATAGCTACATTCAAAAATTATTATAAAATCATAAAATTTTTAAAAGTGTGAATTTAGAATATATTTACTTTAAAATTGTCGTTTGTGGCGCAATAGGAGCGCGTAGGAGCAATATTAAATATTATGGCTTCTGTGCATGGACTATGCCTTAGTTGATAATCAATAATCACAGACATAAATTTTAATTTGAAAATTCACTTTTTAATATGTAAACACATGATCAATGATTTGTAAGAATTTTTTTTTCAATAATTTCAGTTCGCGGAACATCAATAGAAAATAATTCAGAAGAGATGCGAGACATCTCTTATTAAAATGAGAAACTGCTAAATTAGCCTTGTGATTAATTGAAGATACCAACGCAAGGGCACTATTGAAATAATTGTAATAAGTAGTTTGGCCAAAATGTGGCCAGAAATGCTTCAGTGGCTAATTTTAGGGAACCCATACTACGTGACCAACTTTTTGCAATTTTTAACCCCCCCCCCCCCGGTGACCAAAAACCTAAGCAACCCGCCGCTCATTTGTATGGAGCGTGACATTTTGAAGACCCCCCCCCCCTAAACGTGTCACGTAGTATGGGTACGTTCCCTTACAATCATATGTAAAAATGGATCCATCCCATAGGGCCCCTCCAGTTATCAGCGCCTGTTAGTTTACTTAATAATCTAATGTCCGCTCTGTGTCTTTATTTAAAATCTGTGGTATATGGAATGTGGTGGACGCTAAAAAGATAAACTAATAGAATTGGTTGTGGACGTCTGTATATCTAAAGTAAGCTCAATTTTTCCTCAATTCTAGTCAAATTGATCAACGTTTTTTAATATTGAACTTATTTCATTAACAAATTGTCAATTTCATTGGTCTGTTTGCAGCATAAGAGTCGAAAAATTTCCCTTTATATAAAATCCCCACAAAGGCCCCAAAAATTATTTGTGAATTTAATAAAAATAATAATTTTGCAACATTAGTTTTCTTTCAAATCGGTAAAGATCACAATTCTTGGGATTGTCTGTTCGGTGTAATAGATCGCCATTCTTTTTAGACTGACTATTTTGGTGTCTTTATCTGTGCAGCAAAGGCCTCTCTGTTTTAGTGATGACTGTCCAATCATATAAAATTTTAGCTTGGTGCCCTATCAGTCAGACACTAACAAAACATGCATTGTATGCAAACGGTGTACATCAATATTAGCATTTGCATTACGATGTATATTGATCTTGCATCATTAAGTAATTACCATATTTTCTTAATAATAATTATAACTGTCTCTAAGTCACAGAGTTAATTAAATATTTGTTTAATTAATTATTTTTCTTACAAGCCAAAGTGCAGGATGCTTATTCGTAAACCAACATAAATCATTTGCAAAACTGAAAATAATATATAGTTTGAATCAAGCGTTTGCATTTATTTCAGAGTTGTAATTTGTGAAGAAATGTACTTTTGTGATGTGATATGTGTTGAGAGAAATTATTGTACATAGTTAAATTTACCTTAATTTTGCCTCTCTTTTTGCTTTAAAGTGATGAAGACTTGTTGCTTCAGATTTCCTACACACATAATAAAAATACACTTTAATTAATTAAACAAACTAGTGAATTCATTGAAATTTTAAGTACATTAAAATGTAATATATCATTGAAGAAAAAGATAATACTAATAAATCTAGATGAAAATTTGTAAAAGAACAGACACAGAAAAATAAAAAAGGTAACAGTTGCAACTCAGACTCGAACCCAGGATCTCTCGTCTTACCGGGACAAGCGCCTCAACCAACTTGGCCATTGTGACATCTTATTTTAAGGTCATTTTTGTAAATATCATACTTCAAATTCATAATTAACAATATTATCTTTGTATATTTTTTTCCCATATTTTTGGCAGCTACTTTTTAAATGATAACAACATTCAAAGAACTGGTTTGTAACCTGGATAGTTTGTAACGGATAAACATATCAGACTCCCAGTTGCAACCGTTGCCTTTCTGTAAAATTATTTTTCTGTGTCTGATTCTTTTTCATATTTTCGTTAAGATATATTAGTATTATCTTGTCTTTCCATATTACATTGAAGGGAATAACCTTCAAAAGTTATTATTAAAGAGAGTTTTTCCAATAAAAATTGAACACAACAATATGAATTAATGAATGAAGAAAAAAATGAATATTGGTAAAAATAAAATTTCTTGTCTCATTAGCATGAAATTTCACATTCTTATAGAACAATTAAAATGTCAGTGAATATTCATTTCTTTCAGTAAAAAATACTGATCTGTTGTAAGATATTTTGAAAAAGTACAGCCAAATTTTTATTCGTACTAATTACTCGATCATATCAATTTCAGTCATAACACAACCCTGAAAATATTCAGATTACGTGGATAAGATTTGTGACAATCTAATTCTTAATCATTTTTAATTATTGTCCTATTTACCTTGACTTACATTTCTGTCATTGATTAATCAAAATTTTATCATTGCGGAAATAATTGGCATTCGACTGTCCCAAATATATCTGTAAATTTCTTACTGTATTGCATTAATGAAATGTGTAGCGATTGCCGATTCATTTGTATTAATTAATTATGTTCAAGCGTCGGAAAGACTCGGCTAAAAAAGCATAAGCGTTATTTGCCTTGGCGTAATTCGGCATATAAACCCACTGGGAATATATGGTGAACGATATCCTGAAATAGGCCAAAAAGCTTTGCGCTTTTATAGTTAAGTTTGTCGGCCCCTTAATGCATAGTTTATCGGTATGCCTGACTTGTGATTTCATATTTTTAGATCATGAATCGAGGAACCACGACTATGAGGGAGAGACGCCCAATGAGCCCCAGGAGGATACACCTCTTCTGCGCAACTACCCTCTCCGGAGGAGATCCACCATCACGACAGTCCTTGTATCAATAATGCTAGCGATTCTCGTGTTCGGCATTGTTGTGAGTTTATTTCTTCTCATGGAACAAGGTAATACATATAAATTAACATGACGTTTCCTTAAATTCTCAGCATTGTTAGCCACTTTAGCATCAGTGGTGTAATTGATCTCCCTGTAGATTTGCCACTAAGTCTCTTAAAGAAGTAGAAGCCTCTTAAATCTGCCTCTTCTATATCTTCGCACAAGCACCTTAACATCCGTTGGTCTGGTGTCGAGCAATGTGACCAAGATCACAATTCAAGTGATTTCCAGACGTTTTACACCATCTCTTTTTGCAGCCCGATTCCCATACAGACAAAAATTTTCGCTTTACACAATCGTTATTTTCATCTCTATTTTCATTTCTACGATTTCAGTTGGAATCACTGTAAACAACACATGAACCATGTTGTTTGCTGTGATGCCAACTGAAATCGTAGATATGAAAATAGAGATGAAAATAGCAATTGTGTAAAGCGAAAATTTTTGTCTTTGGTCTCTACACAGGAATTGGGCTGAAAAAAGAGATGGTGAAAGACGGCTATGAGGCCATTTTTTCAATGGCATTTGATTATTTTACTTGATGTCTTGCTCTTTGTGAAAACACAATGGTTTAACAACCGTACAGGAGCACAGGCACGTCATAAACATCTCTTTTGAAAGATGTTTATTTATATTAACGCTTTATAATGAACATATTACACTCTGTAAGCTGGGAATTTTAATTTCTGATGCATATTAAATGCAAACCGAGAACAGTTATTTAAATGCTATTGTTTTATCTTTCCTGGAAGTGGTAAATATGAATTTTTAGGGAAAACCACTTTACATAGGTATTATTTCGATGATTAATCGCTAGCCTTTGTGATTTGAGGCGTATTCTTAGATATATTGCTCTGCTATCACAAATGTATTGTATATGCATACATAATAATATTATCAACGCTAAAACTCTTTGTTTTTGATATAATTATATAGTGTATGAATTAGAAATACAGTTTTATAATTAAATTTTTTCTTATTATTTTTTCTTCCTCATTAGTCGTTAAGGTAATAAATTATAATATATTAATTGTAATTAATTAATTAATTATCAATTGAACAATACTTATTGCCAAGTTCTTGCCTCTTTTGGATGGTATGGAGGATGATATGTTAGGAACTCTTTGCCCACTCTCCACTCTCAGCTAGACTAGTGATATTGCTACCAGTAATGGAGTAATGCAATTTGGAAGGCAGTTATGTGGTTTGCTATGTTTGGTGACTTAGCAGGGGTACCCTCAAAGGGTGAGGTTTTCTAGGTCTTGGCGGCGGACGCGTCTGCCTCCTTACTGCGTGGCAGGCCGGATCAGAAGAGACTGATTGAGAGAGGCCATTTGACCACTCCGTCAGGACTTTCTCGACCCATCGCCTTACATCGTGGTGAAAGGCGATGAATTCATTCGTCTATCACTCCTAGAACCACTGACCTAAATAATCGTGAATACTAGGGTGACCGAACAACTCAGAATGAAATCAACTCAGAACCTCCGTTGAAAAGTCATTAAAAGTGATGAAAAAATTGATTAAATAGGTTACGGTTAGGTTAAGCCGCCGTTACCCGAATAACTACCGACTTCTTACATATCTCCCTTAAAGTTTATAAGCTCTTAAAAAAATATATATAATTTTTGAAGATAATATCTATACATTCCCCATGCCGAAACGCAAATTATATGAAATTCCTCGATAGAAAAAAATCGCAAAGTAAGTATACTCCTAAAATTATTATTTTTAAGTCTGTTTCAACATTGTTTCAGTTATTTTACAAGTTAAATGTATAAAAAAATCACAGTGTTTCTTTAATTGCTGTTTTAGACAGTCCCCAAGAGATTTTTGCTCTATTTTAAACGAGTCGTGTTTTATTAAACGTTTTCACAATTTTCGCTTCAATTTTATCCTTTTAAATATTAGCGCACTTTCTTTAACATTCGTAATTACATATCTCTCCATATTCTTCTTTTTATCCCCATACGGCGCCTTAAGGTTATGGGCTATTTTAGAATTTTATTTTTTCATAGCTTTTAATGACTTTTCAAAGAGGTGTTGAGTTGACTTGATTGTGAGTTTGCATGGAACCGAATACTAGATAGCAGACAGTCTAATGACAAGAGTCATTGGTTTGACGGCACTCTCTATATCAAGAGTTTACACACCTGGATATTTATTCAGATCTAGTTACTAAACCCGCAAATTACGCATTGTTTCAATTCTAATAACCCAGTGAAAACCACTAATGACAGACCGAGATCATTTTTAACCTGTTATGATGTATTATAACATGTTGTATTTTGAATTGCAGATAGACAATGGCCCGTGAACTTGCCGTTTGAGATGGTATCGAGGGTCCAATGGGGGGCCAAGCCTCCCCAGTGGCCGCTCAAACCAACAGACCACAAACCTGTATCCAATGTTGTACTGACGCACACGGGTTCTTTGGAATGCAATGATGATAAAACTTGCTTCGGTATTGTTAAGGGACTGCAGGTATAAAATATAGTATTTTATAAATTTTCGAGACAACTGCATTACAATTAAATTATAACGATCACATAAAAATGGTTATCGGGCAGTGATTCATCATCACGATCGGGGCTGCAACCCTTCTGACTATTGACTGTCTCTCTCCACTTCATGCCGATCTCCTGCCAGTATCCTCTTTGAATAATCTTCTCTCTTTGAAGCATTTTTGATGGCCAGCTTCCATCCAAGGATGCTACGATGCCTATCCAACGGAACCATCACAATTTTGTGAATATTGGACCATTATGAAGCATAAGCACAAGGTTGGGCGTTGTCTGCCAGATATCATTTCCTTATTCTTGGAGCAACTCAGTAGAACTGCACTCTTGCAATTATTATCTACGTAGACTCAAAATATTTTTTAAATATTGCACTTCATTTAGTTTAGCTTCACACGGGTGGCCCTGAGGGAAAAAAATCCCTAAAGGCCCTATATCTTTGGGAATGCTGTTTGGGGGTCTTTTTAGGGACCGGAAGGAAAGGAAGTTCTGGTAAGGAAAAAGTATGAGGGGTGGGTAGGAATCTGAGGGTCAATGTGTCCAGAAGTGAAGGACAAATTAATTCATTCCTTCCACTGCGGTGCAAAGCGACGAGTCGAGAGAGTCCGGCTGGAGTCAAAAGATCCCCCACAACCATTCTCTCCCGGTCAAGCCTGCCATGCATCCACTGCCAAGACCTAGTCAAACCTCCCCCTTGTTTTTATTTTGTACTTTAAAATAACAAATGATTTTGTTCTAGGATTTGTACCAAGGCCCACAATACAATCTGACAGACCTGCCATTTAACTTTATGGTCAGTGGAGATGGCTTAACCTATGAAGGACGAGGTTGGGATGTAGCGGGTGATGTGGATTCAAATCTCAATTCAAACGCTATTAGTCTTGCTGCAATAGGTTAGTATTATCTTATATTTTGAGAAAAGCTAGCAAACAAAACAATAAATTGGTTAATACATTCTATATCGAACATGGAATGTGATATAAGGATTAAATCCAAGCTCTTGGGCGTAAGTGGAACGTTCGCGTGCCACGTTTTGGCTCGTTTCATACAAATTTTAATTTTGGATTTGATACCAAAATACCTAACCAAACTGAAAAATTATTTTTAAATCAAAAGGTGTATTAAATATCTAGTATGGATGGGAACTATTTTTTTATTATTTTTGCTTTAAATTATAAGATTCATGATTTTAAAGACAACTTGGGCTATTAATTGTGAATAAATGAAAAACATTTAAAAAAAATTATTTTACCATATTTATTTTAAACCTATGATGAATAATAAAATAAAAAATAGAACATCGTTGAAATTTTTAGTAGTGATTTTAATATATAAACGAAATATTTTTATTCTACCTTAAATAGGTAATTTTTATTTTAAATGAACACTCATGTAAATGATTTATTTAATTATTTTTTATTTGATATATCCTCATATTTTTATGACAAATTTTGTAAAAATATTTTTTTAATAGTTTTCATTTACTCACAAATAAGTGGCCAAATTGCCTCTAAAATCAATGAATCATTAACATCTTGAATGGCCTCTATCTTATAATTTAAAGCAAAAATAAATAAAGTAGCTCACATCCGTGCTAGACATATGATATATTTTTTGATTACAAAAATAATTTTTCAGTTTGGTTGTGTATTTTGATCTCAAATCCAAAATTGATATTTGTATGAAACGCGCCGAAACCAGCCGCGCAAATGTTCCTCTTAAGTGCTGGGCTCAGACACCCTTGCCTGTCTAGCAGCGCCGGATCTGCCATACGTTCAAAAACGTGCAAAAAACCTGGCGCCAACTCCGAAGGGGCGCCGTGAGAAAATAAATATTTTATTAAAATTTAGTTATAATATTCCCTGAATCGTTTCAAAATTACCCATAGTACGAAATAATTATTACTCTCTAGCAACACTTTCCAAAGAAACAGAATGAGCACGCATAAATAAACCAGTCATGAACGAATCACGTTGGTTTACGGCTTACGAATTTATAGTCAGTTACAGAATTTTTTTACAAATTCCATATATTTAGTTCAACCCTTTGATTAGTGGGTTATTTTTTTGTCATTACATCGTAGGAGTGAGTTATTTTTCAAGTTTTTCTTAATTTTTTAATCGATTTAATTAATTATCTTCTTACCTTGTTTTACTACACAAGTTAATTTCGGAGCGTTTTTATTACTATATATAACCTTTTCTTATTGAATAAGTAAGCATTACGTAAATTTTGTTGGATAAATTCAGTGGTTCTCAACATTTTACAAATAGTGTTGCGAAAAAAATTTTTTTTATAAAAAATTAAATGTTCAGTACCTAATAAAAAGTCATAAAACATGATACTAAAAATAAAAATAAATTATAAATTCAGTGGTTCTCAACATTTTACAAATAAAAAGTTTTAAAATTTTAATTTTTTTTTATTTACTTACATAAAAAGAAATATACAATGTAATAAAGAGATAATACTAAAAATAAAGTGGATCTATTCAGTGGTTCTCAACACTTTACAAATAGATTTTTCAAGAAAAAATAATTAAAATATAGATAAGAACAGAAATGTACAGTAATAAAAACATAATACTAAAAATAAAAATAAAGTATCAATTCAGTGGTTCTCAACATTTTACAAATAAAAAGTTTTCAAATTTTTAATTCTTTTTATTTACTCATATAAAAAGAAATATAATATGTAATAAAGGGATAATACTAAAAATAAAAAATTGGACCTATTCAGTGGTTCTCAACATTTTACAAATAGTTTCTTTTTTTTTATAAAAATATTATAAAAACAGAAATGTACAGTAATAAAAACATAATACTAACAATAAAAATAAGGTATAAATTCAGTGGTTCTCAACATGTGAATAATGTTAGATTTAAATTACTAGCTAAAATATTCTTTTCGTGTGGTATTCCTCAAAACACGGATACATACGATATTACGATACATACGGAATATTACTTCCAACACACATAAATTTTGTGTCCTTCCTTTGCATTGGACGAATTTTGGAATTACTGCACACAAAACATCTCCTACGTGTCCTACCTACGGTTACAACGGTAGCGCCTTACTGTTGCTACGCCGTATGAAGCGAACTGGAATTGATTCCTGAAACTGAAAAAAAGTGCTTGATGCGCTTGATGCGCTTTATTTTATTTTCTTGTTTATAAATAAAAAAAAATAATTTTTGAAAACACTATTTGTTAAGTGTTTGAGAGCCACTGGATTAGTCCACTTTTTTATTTTTAGTTTTATCCCTTTATTATCGTATATTTCTTTTTATACAAATAAAAAAATCAAAAATTTTGAAAACTTTTTATTTGTAAAATGTTGAGAGCCACTGGATTAGTCCACTTTTTTTTTAGTATTATCCCTTTATTATTGTACATTTCTTTCTATATAAATAAATTAATTAAAAATTTTGAAAACTTTTTATTGGGGGGTGGCGCCATCGGTACCAACTGCACAGGGCGCCAGATTTCGTAGATCCGGCCCTGCTGTCAGTCTTCAGTTTTGCACTTGAGAAGGTTAACAAAGACACACAGGGAGAGAAAGTGCAAGCCACATGGTCCATCTGCCACAAATCTGTGCAACTACCATTCGTTTGTGATCGAGAAAGCTGCAAAAGTATAGGCGTCAGAAGGAACGAAGCCAAGATTTAAATGAATGCTGTGTTTCACCAACTTCATTCACAGTTGTATAATATATTTGAACTAATATATAGGGTGGCCCATAAATTTTTGCACCTTTGAAATAACCATGAAAAAAAAAGATTATATTTAAATAAATGATTATATTATTGATACGAACAAAATCATTTCTTAAAATCAATTTTGACAAGACGGCCGCCATTACGCCGCTGGTGTTTCTCAAATCTGGCCCTTAGATCTTCGAAAACTTTTCGACACAAAGCTCAGGATTGTTGACCATTTATTGATGGATGTTCTCTTTTAATTGGAGTATCGTCGCTAGTTTATTAACATAGTCTCGAATTGTAAGATAACCCTATAAAAAAATAAATCAGCTGGAGTTAGATCCAGGGTGCGGGGAGGCCATGGAACATCTCTTCTACGCGAGATCAGCTTGTTAATGAAAATTTCTTTAACCACAGTTATACTCTCTTTGGAAATATGTCAGGTTGTGCCATCTTGCTGCATCCAAGTCGTATTATTGTAACCAACGATCTGCCGCAACTGCATCAACTGCAACTGCAACAAAGCATCTGAACGTTTGCGTGTCTACACATTTGGATCGTCTCGTACAGACATGTTTACATGCGCCACATTCTCTTCGCTCCTCCTGTTCCATGGCCGACAACTCCTAGTTGTGAGATCTGCAGGTTTTGTTCTTGTCTTCAGACCTGATGGTTGGAAAAAGAAAAAAATGCAATTCATTTCGTCAAATTAAGGTTCAATAACAAATTGAAACATCACCGTTTTGATTTCAGGAAACTTTTCGAGTATGGAGCCGTCTTCTCGGCAGTTGCAAGAGATAAAATCATTCTTGGATGAGTGTATTTGGCGGCGGAAACTGTCCCCCAACTACTCAATACTTGGGCGGAACTTCAAGGGATACCCCAAACAACTGTTCTCAGCTGTAAGGAATTGGAGCCACTGGAATAGCACAGCAAATTCCAGCATGTGATGTTGCAAGGAATATGTTTGTGCTCTTTCACCTAACACATATGAAAAATAGATACAATGTCATATTGAAACTAAACGTTAGGAGAGACATAAGAAGAATCTCTTCTATATATGGAGTTGTAGTTACAAAGGGTCAATGGCCCAATGGGTAGGTTGCTCAGCTAGCAGTCGGACAGATTGAGTTTTATACTGATAGTGGGTAGAGCCTTACATCCTTTTAAATACATAACATATTTAGTGAAAAGGTCTGTACTATAAATCTTATAGTATTTTTTCTATTAAAAATAAAAACAGAATGTATGAAGATTTGTCAGATATTTTATAGCTGTGGACATAATATTCTTGTATACATAGACGCCACATAATTTATTTATTTATTCATTTTCGGGAAATCAATAGATAACATTTCAATTTTTACATGTGTACTACTAACAAGACATAAAAATGACATTTAAGCGAAATTATAAAACATATATTTGAAAAATTATATTTAAAAAAATCGCTCATGGCAAGTCAGGAAAACATTATTTTACGGAGTTCTGATTCGGGTGGTAACTGAAGATTCCAAATATATTAACCCATTTACGCCCAAAACTAAAGTAATCATAAAAAAAAGAAATAACCCATGTAGCAGCCAGCCTCTGCTACCTCATGCTTTAGAATGTTTTCAAAAAGTACCTGGCGATCTTTCCAGAACCATATTAAAAATAATATTAAAATGTTTAAATTCCGAACCATTGACAATTAAACGACGTTCGTTTGGTTTTTTTCTAGAGACGCCAGTAGTTGTATAAATCTGTAACGCTGTCCATACATAAATTCATTTTGCAAATTATATTTTTAAAGTAGAACTCATACAACACGCAACCATAGTTCTACATAGATAATATAATATAATATTATTTAGTAGAGAGTAGAGTGTTTTAACAAAAATCAAATTTTTTTTTATTTACTAGAAAAAAAATGCCGTGCTCAAATGGGGACACTGGGCTCATTCAGTATGGTATTTCTCGAAGCATGGTTTTTCAATGCACAAAGTTTTTTTGCATTTTTTGCACTCCCAACGTGCCTTACTATGGCAAATAGTGCATCGCAACTGTTTTGTCAACTTCTGCGGAAAGTGGCCAAAACCATCAAACTGTAAATTGAGCACCACAGTGACTGATGGGTGAGAACGTTGATTAGTTTTTTGTCACAAGTAATAACGAGCAATAGTTCGTCGAAATTGTAGCTGGTCCATCTTCAAGTCGTTACTAAGTATGTGTAGACGCCAGGCATTGCTAATGCATGCCCATGCCTCTGTTGTAATTCACAAATACTTGAGGAATATTTACATAGGTTTTCTTCTTTTCGATTGAGCTCCAGCGCTTTACTTTGTCCAACGGAAGAACATTATCGTAGTTTGTTCCCATTGTACAAACGCTGTTACCCAGCCAGCGAACAAACAATATTTTATTGACCGTGTCAAACCGGTAGTCAAAGTCAGCACGACATTTCTTTTTCATCTGTTTGACGGGAATGAGAGAACATTTGCTGGTCCTACCCTCATGTACAGTTCCTGTAGCGCGATAGTCAGATTTCCATAAATTCCGCAGCAATACAAAGCTAGTGAAAAAAGTATCTAAGAACACAACATGGCGTCTAGGATCTGTGTTTAGCTTGTTCAACAGGTTTTTCACAACTCGTGTACCCAACGGCTCATTGGTGGGAACTTGCGACTTGCCGCAATAAATATCAAAATCGTAGCAGTAGCCATCAGCACTAGCGAGCATTCAATTTTTATAACCGAAGTGTACAGGCTTACCTCGAATCTTTCGATGGATGATGTCCAAAATATTTCACGATGGACTCGTCTATTGACAGATTTGTGTGAAACACTCCCCATTGCATAAATTTCTTCATGAGAATTTCAGCAAGGGTTCGCACCTTGAACATATTATCTGATGTTACAGCAGCGACAGTATTATCACAGAAATGTAGATACTTTTTGATATCTAAAAATCTGTTTCCCGTCATTGCCTTAGAAACAACATTACAGTCCTCGTCTAAAGACCAAAATAGACATTCGCGAGGCAAAGTGTGATAACCAGATAGAGATAGAATGCTGAAAAATGTTTTCAACTCACCAACGGTACTATTGAAATCATGTTAATTATTTTGTGATGCATACAAATCAGAATATTGAAGAATCATATCGATTACTTCCTGGTCAAAAATCTTCTCAAAAACAGGATTTTTACCTTTGAGATCAGTAATTAGGTTTTTGCATCGTTGTTGTACATTATTCTCATCAATGATGATGTAGCTAGGCTCGCATTTACGCCAATGGGGTCCAAGATCGCTTTGTTGCCTCCTAGCGGAATTTGGCAAAAAACGTTGACTCTAAAATAACTTTCTTAAGAAAAGAAGCATTTAAGTTTTATACCAACCTAAAACTTTTTTTAATCAAATTCAATTACATGCTTTATTATAAAAAAATTATATGATGATGTGTGTTTATTTAAGAATATCCTTTTCATTTATGGCTGTTTGAATTTTAATGCTTTTTGTCTGTCAGGTATTTGTTTCAAATTGATTGCTTCACTTTCTTTTCAAAGCACTACACATTTGCATTACAAGCACTATATAAAACCTGCATTCGAAATCTCAAACAAAAGAAAAAAAACATTCGATTAATGTTATGTGACGTTTACAGAAGCACAGACATGCGAAATACCTACACCCAATAATAATTAGGTCGAGTAAATTTTTTTGCCAGAAATGACAAGGATAGATAAAAGCATACATCTATAGACATAATTCTGTACCCTAAAGGATAAACCACCTAAGTCCATAGACTTAGGTCTATAGCTATTTGTGGTTTATCCTATAGGTACAGAATTATTAGGCAAATTGATTTAACTTTTTTCCAGTAGAAAAATATTAATTTTTAAAATTATAGCAAATTTTAATTTAACACAAATGTTTAGTGTGTTCTGCCAGTTCATACAGCATAAATAACTTCAATAATAATTACATTCTACATTAATAAGCCAAAATGTCAAAATTCCGACTTAACATTTTTTGTCAGTATGTCCACAGTATAAAATAAATTACATTGTAATATTCTTTTATTATGTGATAAAACTTTAACAAATATAACTTTTTAGCGAGTCCGAATTAAGTAATCAACTAAATGTGTTATTTGTACCTGTCCGTTTAGGATAACTTGCATAATAACAAGAAGTCGTATGGTTTTTGTAATTATGTACTTTGCTATTTGATATCAAACTTTTAACTTAATTGTCAAATACTCTAGAACAGCGCTATGTTATAGTTAAGATGAAGCCATACTAAATAATTCAAAATCATACAAAATCACATGTTTTTGTTTTGAAAATTTAATAGCTTAGAAGTATTATAGATGCTTCAATTAAATACTGTGTGTAGAACATAATATCTTGGCCCTTAAAAATATCGGTCATTTTTTTAATAAGTCTTTTAATAAGCCTTTAAAAAAATAAAGTATTAGGTCTATGAAAAACACTTTCAAGTCCAAACTCTCCTATTTATAAACCCCTTTTCGGATTTGGTTTTATTGTATAATGTGGCAAATTTAGTTTCTTTTCGAACTTCACAAAATAAAATAAAATATGCATTTTCTGATTGTTATTTTTGAAATCAATCAATACGGCCCGCACTCTACGAATTTGGATTCTTGAAGTGACCCTTATGGCATGGAGAAAGAATCATGCACTGGGCAACACCTATTTCGTATCAGTCACGCCCCAACCGGCGCGGGAGACAGTCGTGTTACTCCGCGTCGCTTAGTTTTGTGAAATCAATTTTAAATTTCTGTTTTCTTACAATAAACAATGCGTAAAACAGGAATTTATATTTTTTACAGGCCTTTACGAAATCAACCTGTAAAAAAAAAATTCTCAAATACCTTTTCCAAACTTTCCAAAAGCTTTTTCTCAAGTATTTTTAAACTCCTCCCATAAAGGGTGTGAATTCCGATTTAGATTTTTTCCTGAACTATTGGATCGCCTTAACAGAAGTTACTTGCTTTATGATTGTCTGATACCTATCTTACATTTTGGTATATTGTACATTTTATGTAAAAGACAAAGTGAATGGACAATAACGATTGTAATTTTTCAGTTAATTTTTAATAATTTTATAGATTTAATTTAAATTTTACCTGCATTTAATAAATTGCATTATTAATTGTGATGCTCAATTAAAATAACATACAATGTATTTTAAAAAGTTAACATAAATCATATTTCATTGAAACCAATGGTGCTAAATATTAATAATATACATTAAAAATAAACTTTAAAATCATTGTTGCACAGGCAAATCCGTTAAGTCAGTCAAACATACTCTCTACATACAAAGTCATATTTTAATATTTTTCAAGGTTCAAGTGAACGAATTTGTCCAAAATATTCTAAATAATAGTTCTAATGCAATAATTGTAACTCAAGTCAATGTATTGAATTGGTGATTTTATTATCAGTAATATTGAATTTGAGACTTTAGTCAATATTTAGATACTTATGGACAATATACTATATGACTTACTGTAGTATTCTAGTCGAAAGAGGGCATTCTTTAAAATAAGACATAATAATCAAGTCAATTAAAAAAAAAAACTGACATTATGTATTGTACCAGTACTAGGGAATGCAATCTCGACTCGAGATCGCAAATTCGAGATCTTGCGAGATTAGAAATTACAATCTAGCGAGATCTCGGAATTTTCAGGATCTCGTTAATTAAAAGAAAATATTATTTGAAATAAAATGTTATAAATATTATTTGAAACCTTTATTCTTTAATATTAGTTACTAAATAATTAACAGTTTTGTGGATTGACATCATATGGACGAGTAAACCTTTTGTAGAACCGGATGTGGTTTTGAGAACAGCTTTACATAACTTGCATTGAGCAGTCAAATTATTTACTGCTTTCTTGAAGTATCTCCATACCGGTAAACAACTGCTAAACTCAACATCACTTGATCTCGATTATTTTTTGACATTTTAAGGTATTAACAATGTAAGAATCCAAAAATTATGTTTGTTTAACTCACATAAACAATAAAAAATGCATAATTTAAGAAAAAGTAATGACCATAACTGCACAACTAAAACAAACAAATGGCTGCCTGCACGCACGCAAATATCTCCTTCTCACTCACTCGACACAGTTTTATATTATCTGTCCCGCTCGTCATCCGTCGCTAATATTCGTAAATAGTCGGGATAGTTTTCTTTCTTCGATCGACACTCCCGCTCGACCGTCAGTCAGTCAGCTCACCACTCGCGCCCCGAGTGGACGTGTGTAGCGTCGCTGACTACTGCCGCCCAATCCCGTCGATCTCGAACGGGATCTCGCCATATTATGCTTCGGGATTGATCCCGAAAAATGTCACGAGATCTCGCGAGATCAAGATCCCGCGAGATCGGGATTGCGTTCCCTAACCAGTACTCCGACGATACAATAAAACAAATTACTTGTCATCACATCAATTTGGAATTAAAGAGTTTATAGGAAAATAATATGTAATTGAATATTGAATATATTTCCACCATCACAATGTTACCATAGGAAATAAGCTGTAAAACCCTTTTTTAAGTTTAAATGTTTGTTTCACAATTTTTTTATTGTTATAAAATTATATTATTACCAGTCACAAATTTTTATTTGTACTAAGCATCTGCATTTATTTATTCTACCTACCTATATAAAAATGAATGTATATAATGTTATTATGTAATTTTTTTAAGTTTATCAATTTTAACCATAGACATCAAAAAGAGTAAACTTGCTCTAAAGTAAAATCTGGGTTCGATGAGCTGGAGACGATCCATGTGTCCATCTTTTTGGTATCAGGAAGTTCGAGTATGCGTTGAATCAACTACAACTTCAGTCGTGCTTTAACTGCCGAAGAGCGCACGTTGAAAATAAAAGTTCGCTAAAGTAAGGTGATGGTTTGCGGCGCAGTCCATTGTGGGACTTTTCTGAGCAGGGTCTTAATTTCGTTTTTAACCGAACTGTCTAAAAATCGGGTTGCATAGCGATGCAAAAATGAGTAAGGTAAGTAAATTATAACACATTTGTAAATAAGTGTTGAGTTTGTTATAAGACATTGAAACCCCTCAAAGTCACCGATATCTTGATGACTTCAAAAGTTTTGCCTCATTTATTTCGACTGTTTGTCTATAAAGCGCCAATAATATTTATCTCCAAATTTAAAGTGTGATTTTGTAATAATTAAATATGTGATATTTTCATTACATGAAAAACCCATGTAGAAGATGGATGCATAAAAAGATAAGAATATATAATATTATGTAAATTAGTGAATAATTGTAAATTTGTATAGGTACATATATTTTATGTTTGTAATAATTCAAGGTATATAAAATATAATAATGATATAAAACAAATATTGTGTTTTCTTTTTTTTTAAATGACAGTATAATTGTGTTTAGTATGATTTATTAATTAAGGAAGGGTTTTCACAATAATTTTAACAATTGACCAGATTTCAAAGTTAAAATTCAAGTTCTATGAAACTTTTACTCAGCTATTGTGATAAACTTTTACTGAGTGCCTCGAAAGTATAAAAAGTAATTCATTAAGTTCTCTTTTGCAACACTTTATTTGATTCTCGAAACAAGAGTGAATCTACAAGCCACGGTACGGTTGCTCTAACCTGATGTTAGAATTAGTCTGGTTTATTAGAACCGATTAGCTTGAGTGAACTATGAGTCGAGTCTTCGACTTCGCTCGGTAGTCTCCTTAACCCTCGACCCGTCGCGTGGGGTCTTTAAAAGCCCAGGTTTTACAGAAATGCTAATTATGATCATTTTAAATGTTCCCACTGATTCCTTACTTTAGGTAGCTTCCTAAAAGGGACTATACTTGACGCTAGCGCCGAGAAAATTTAATCTGCGCATGTGCGATGTGAGATACAGACTTGCGTTTCGGAGTGAGGCTTAAAAAAATCAACAAAATACCATGAAAAATCAAGTTTATATGTTTTTATTTTTTGATTTTTTTGTTGTAATAATAATAAGTCTGTATCAACCTCAAATAGTTATAAGTTTGATAGAAATTTGTTAGATTTTTTTTTTAAGTTTTCTATCAAAAAAATATGATTCAAAATTACAAAAAAATGTTCCTTGTTGATTTTAAAGCTCTTGCATTGAAAATAAATAACTAATTTTTAATATTTCTTTTTATTTCAAAGCATTCATTATCACCTGACTGTAATCAGTTAAAATAGCACATAAAATGTATGTTAGAACAACAATTTAATCATATTTATTTTTGGGGTCCTAAGAGACCCCGCGCGACCCTCGCGTTACAAAAACATTGAGCGACATAGATTAGTCTTTTTGGACGAGTAAACAATAATCTCACGGTTACGTAATAGTTACACGTATATTCTATCTTAGGTTTTTTATTTATTTAGGTAGATAATTCAAGAAAGCTGCGGTTGACGGAATACTAGAATAAGAAACCCTGTTATTTGGGCAGAAAATCATTTGCCAGCCATAGAAAATAGTTAGAAACATAAAACCGCCTCAAGAAGGAAAAAGAATAGGAACCCCTGCAAACTAATGCAGAAAAAGATTAAATGCTTTTCATGGCGGGGTAGGGAGGATCTAGTTATGGTAGACTTGAACTTTCCTCCCAGTCAGGATATGGAAGCAGGAAACGAGAAGCAACGGGAGCCGAAAGCTGAAACGAGAAGCAGCGAGAAACGTGAATTTAGAAGCAGTAGAATGGAATGCTTTGTGGGAAGCAGGTAGTAATAAGCAAGAAGTAAGGAGCAGCAGGAAGCAAGAAACCAAAAAGCAGTAAGCGAGAAGGAGGAAATAGGTAGCAAGAAGCAGTGGAAGCGGAAAGCATGAAGCCACGGGAAATGGGAAGGAAGAAGTCGAAGGAAGCTGGAAGCGTGTAGCGGAAAGCACAATATATTGGGAATCTGGAAATAAGAAGCAACAACCAAACAAAATCAGGCAGGAAATTGCAAGCGGGAAGATGGAGCGGGAAGCTGAAAGCTGGAAGCGAGAAGAAACGGGAAGCAAAAATCAGTAAAATGCGAGCGAAAGCTCATTCCATTCGTTTATTCCTGCCCATCCTAAATTAAATTACCTTCATCCTATATCTGCCTAGCGATTCCATATTTTTTGTGCGATCATTATTGGATAACGGTCGTAATCTCCTGTCAGATATGTGTGATTTTTATGGCTGTTATTTGCGTTTTCTATGTACAACGTATATTAAATGAGTAAATAATCATGCACACTTGCAGGAATTCATGTTTAAATCGATCTAAACTAAAATATGTGAGGTAAAAATCACACAAATCTGACAGAAGATAACGTCCGTTATTCAATAACGATCTCACAAAAAATATGGAATCGCTAGGCTAACTTATTAGGTTGCCATATATACCGGTCGATTAAACTCCAACCTCCTTCCCACCCACCATCCTTCAAGTCCTAACAAATCAGTGCCCGCTTGTGTATCGGTCTCACCGGGACAGGAGTGTTCCTGGCCAGGGGGATAATCATTTAAGGGGATAATCGTATAGAAGTTTGTAAATTTCTTATCCCGGTTAAAAAAAATTCCAAAAAACTCTTTCCTGGAAAATTAGGAAAAAAATTACTCGAAAAAAGTGTCGATAAAATGTATAAAAGTTTTTGAAACTGAGTAATTTCAAGTTTTGTAAATTTTCTTTTTCACATTTTCTCATCGTTGATGCTGTTTGAAAACTTCTAAGGTTCTTTTTGAAAATAACAGAAGGCACCACTCTGTTTACAACAATCCATATTTCACAATAGATGCTACATACCGACGTATCTCTCCGTATGTATTATTATGTAGTAATTTAATTTATATCTTTAATAGCCTTGCCAGGGCTTAACGCAGATTTTTTCGAAATCTAATATAGACAGTGACTTTATTCTTAGTTTGAAGGTCAAGTGTGAAAATTTTAATTAATTTCGGAATAAAACTGCAGATTTGTATAAAAATCAAACCCAACCTCCCACCAAAGCTTTTCCATAATTTATCACAGTTTCATGTATAAAAAGTCTGTTTTTCCCTTTTAAGCGACAACTCGCGTAGGTCTCAAAGAAATGGTTGCATCTCCCTTACTATAACAGTGAGAAATATGATATAAACGGTGTTAGAAAGAAAAAACACCACGCTTTATATTCAAATACAAAAGCTAACCACGACAGAAGTAAAATGTACACCTTTATGAAACCAAAGTTTCGAATCGCATTTTGAAATAAAATTAAGGAACTTTGGGAATTTTTTATCAATTACTTTAAATGGAAGGACAAAAAAGTGAGGTCATAATAATGTTTATAATACATTTGTCTTATAAAATATGTATGGGTTTTTATTTTTTTTTTCATTATCAGTTATTTTGGTCAGAAAAAACGTAAGGTGAAGCATTTTTTATGTTTGCGTGCAAATTTTTTATATTTAAAATATGATATGTTTATTTCGATTTATAAAATTTGAAAGCATATTTTGTCACCTTTGTAAAACACTTTTTAGTTTTCGGATACGTTCAGAAATATTCCATTTATTTGGATTTTATTGTAAAGCGGAATTATTTTGACCCTCTGAAATAATACGGTCGAGGTCTAAAACCCACAATGCAAGACATCTTTTTCCAGACCGATTCCCGTATATTAATTAACCAAAGACAAAATTTTTCGCCTTACGCGATCGCAATTTTCACCTCTATTTTCATTTCTACGATTTCTACAACACATGCACCATATTGTTTGCTGTGATGCCAACATATGGGGATCGGGCTGAACAAAGATTTCGTGTATTTGTAGGTATATGGGTAATCAGTGTCAAATTGACGATATCCGTAGGATGTTAGTCATTTTAGCGATATTGATTTGGTATGATAAATAAATGCATTAGATATATTTCGTATTTATACAGGCTTAACTGCGCAGTATATTTTATACTAAACTTGTGTTTTCTAAGGTTCGAAGGTAGCCTCCACGTAATGGGTTGTTGCTATTTTCCGGAAACAATTACCACTCAACGAGTTCCTGCGGTGGTTAGTGCGGGGGGAAATTGAATAAAAGTGAGGTACTTACCGAGTAGCAAAAAGGTCGAAAGTATTGAACGAAACTGGTGGGCAGCTACGGGACGGTTCTTAAACCCAGTTTTTTCGTCGTTAACTTCCTTTAATTTTTCGAAGATGGGTTAAATTTTTTGGAAATGTTGTCTTTATTTTTTGATTAGTTGTGTATGTTGTATATATGCATGAATGCGTACAACTTATTTCTCACACTATCCAAACACAGGTTGAGGGGAAGTGGCTGTAATGAGTCTACCGTCCATAGATCATCCGCTATTAAATAACAGATAGTAGGCAAAAACAAAGTTTCACTGCTAAAAACTAAATTTCTGGTAGTAAGTTTGCTGATCAGAACACAATCTGACGCGTGTTAAATTTATTTCTGCATTTTTAATTTAATACAATAAAAGTATCTTATTTCTTTACTGTGTAAATATATAAATATGTATAACTATATGGGACGTGTGGGATTGCACTATCCTCCCCTCATCCTGGAAGATTATTATAATTATTATTTTTATCACCGGAACCTTTCATATTTACTTTCTACCTGTCTCCTTAAATATTTCCTGGGGCTCTTTAATTACGCACTGGCTTAAAAGATGCAAATTTAGGTGTTTTTTGAAACATTAAAAATTTGAGTACCAAAAAGATTAACAGAAAATTTTGAAGACGTTTTTAGCGTAATAAGCATCTTTGGATATTGTTTTGCAAACAAATGTGTTTTCAAATAGGTAATATAACTTTAAAATATATAAGACAATTATAAAAAAGGGGCTCCTCAATGCCTAGTTAGTAACTGTAACGTATTTTATACGTAAGTAGCGTCGACCAAGGACATACTTGGTCGAAGGTAAGTAGAGATTTAGTTACATATTAATGCGTTACAAAAGGTTGAAGGCAGGTAATTTTCAATTGAAGTCTTGACAGGGATGACGTTAACGTTCGTGTTCATAAAATTGCGATAGAAATGTCTATCAACGAAGTTTGAGAAGATAAATGTGAGATTTTGAGAAGAGCAGCCGATACCTCTGGCCTAAACTTTTTTTACAAATTATATCGTCTCGACGGGGCCAGAGTTCACATTGTGATTTTGACTCACGATATGGTTTTTACTAATTATGATAAAAACTCAAAATTTCGCCAAAATAATAGCACGACAGCTTAATTTCCTCAAAACTGCACCAAACATATCACAAATAATAATACCAAGAATCTCTTGTCTTGTTGTGCGACAGTAACACTGGCACAAGGCAAAAGTCTAACATTCCATTGAAAAACCGTAAGTGCTGTTCACTGCGTCTAAAGCTTTTGCGATGTAAATGTATGTGTATGAGCAGCCGACTTGCTGACTCACTTCATAAACAGGTATCTTTCTTGTACCAGGCATACATATCTCAAACAGTAGTTCTTCCACACAACTTCTGACTTCTAAGTATCAATCTAAATAACTAGTAGAGATATGCAAACTAACTGCCCTTTTCCGTAAGCAATAAAATTGACAAAAAAATATCTGCGAGACTTGTAAACAGAAGAGTATCAATGAGTGTGCTTATTATGTTCGAGATATTACCACCGCCGAGAGGAAATTATTATAACGGATACCACTGCTCCTAACTGAGGCGAATAGGAAGAGCTATTAGAAAACCAGATATAGGAAATGCACGGAATAGTCTCAGAGTATCTATATAAAGTCAACCGCTGCAACGTACAAATTATTCAGTTGTTGCCTGCACCAAGATTACACGCAATCGTGGTCGTGAATTTTCAATAAGTAAATTGGTTCAGATAGATTACTGTGAGCTTGTCAGTGATGCAAATCCACTCGTAATTGTTTTACCTATTATTGATGAGGTAACTGTTCTAAAAGCGTTTTCTAGAAGGAAAAAATAAGGATTAAAACAATCCAATTAGAAAAGTGAAATTGTAAATTAAATCATCATGAATACGTCACAAGTAGCAGTGAGTAAAAATTCTTTTTTGGTTTTGACTTTAACCCATTTTCTGCCTGTCTACAAGGTTCCACTTTGTAAATATGAAGAGTGTTCTCTGTCAATTTGGGTTATGTCTTGATTGGTTTTCCAGGAAAGTCTAATTTTAACGTAGAACGAAGCTTTTATCTTCGCTTTATTCCCCATTCGACGCTTAACTTTTCTCAATGATGGTGATAGTTAATCATTTGATACAATAGACTAAGATCTTGTCTTCTATTATTATACGATTCATTAAAAAGGACAAGAAAAAAAAATACTTTTCAGAAAAATATCAAGAGTTGCAAAAAGACATTAAGAGGGAATAACCAGAGAAAACCGGAAAAATGTATTTTTAAATCAAAATTTAGACGTATTGACTCTTTTTAAAAAAAAAAAAGTTGATTTCGAAAGATTGTTTTTTTTTTATCTAGTAAAGGATTGTTTTAAATTTTGAGTTTTTTTTAAAATTTATTTTTAGTTTAAAAAGGTTATACCATAGGTCGTTGGCAGATTTGTTAAATTTTCAAACAAAACTTTGTATTATACAACACACATTTCAAATCATAATATAATCACGCAGTAAAATAAATCAATAAATTATCCGGGAAAGCTATATTTCAGAATTTTAATTTTAGTTTAAATAATATCATTTAAAAAAAAGATCCGCACACGTGTTTTGTGACGAAAATACTTCAGTTTGTCTAAAATACTTTCAGATTTTTTTAACATTCTTATTTTGCTTAGACATTATTGAAAAATTATACTTATGGTAAAAAATAATTAAAAAAGTACATAATTTTAGTACTTTTATCACCACGCCTTTCAACATTTTTGGATGTAGGTATAAATTAAAGCAAATTTTGAATGAAATAAAATCCATATTGAGTTTTGATTTAAAAAAGCTCGTACGGAGAATAATTAATTTTTCTAATTTGAACCGCCCTGTACGATCGTTAGAACATCTTTCGACGAAATTTGGATTCTCGGTCGCTGGCTGGTTAAAGGCCCTTAACGTACTTGGCATTTCAACGTTATTAGGCCATTCGGAAGAAATTTGTGAAACAAATAATATTGTTTTTTTAATTTTATTCATTTTTTTATATATGAAGGGAGAAAATGTGTTAATAGAAAAAATAAATTTATGGATAAATCTGCGAAATTCGAGCATTGGAGAACACACCAATCTAAATAAATGATAATAAACTTCCGTAGGAAGAAGCTTTGTAATATATGTAAGCTTTGTAATATAATAATAATTTGAATTTTTATTGATTTTTAACACCAATTTATTTGAATGTGCAAACCGATCGGTCTCGGTGCAACTCGAATCTTCATCAAGATTGCATAAATACATAAAGGCTGAATCAAAACCGATTGGTTTCATAAAGTTCAAATAAAATGGTCTTCAAACACAATATTTTTGTTCAAATTACAAACAATAATAACTGTACATTGATACCAATCACCTTTGCACAATTTTGATCATGCAAAACAATGTCAAAAGCACCGCGCCGAACTATCAAGTGCTTTTAATTTGAAATGATGCACAATAAATGAGTCATGATTTTTGAAATATCAACAAGCAATTGAGTTGTTAACTACCCCAACAAAAATGCACGTGTTTGACGTGAATATTTGAATCCCCAATTTCACTATTTGTTTTCTTTTTAAAAGTACTCAATCAACATGAATCAACACCGCTCAATTATGACACGTGTTCGTCGAAACCAGGATGTGTTTGAATAGTGGATTGAATTGAACCCAATTTATTTCAAAGGGATGACCTGCCTTTCAACGCTGAAATGAAAACAAATCACGACTGTCATCGGCACATCCGTCGGTGAAACCTGTCGATATTCTCATGATTAACAATTTGCTTTTGGAAATGGCAATTTTGTTTTGCAGAATTATTTCAAATTAAACGATAAACTTTTAAATGTAAAGATAAATTGATAATGGAAAAGGAGATTGAACGAGTTTTAAATTTTTTTTAAATACCACATTTTAATAAGCTTTTGTAATTCATGTTCTCATATTTTGATTCTTGACTTACTCTTGAGTCTTGTTTATTCATCGTGGATGAATTAACTAAGTATTTAACATTCAATATATTTTTACAGGTAATTTGGCTGTTATTGATAGCAGTTATGAGTGTTATTATTTACACGTCTTCTGCTCTTCCCCAAAGCTACGAACAGTGAGTATTGCAATTTTTACGTGTAGTTGAATTATTATTAATAAAATAAGGTAGAGGTATCCATGAATACAATATCCATAATACGTGAAGTTAATGAATCAATGACCTATGAAGTCTTGATGAAGTCTTATGAAACCACTAGTCAATAACCTTCTCGCAGAGTATGAAGGCCGCGCGAAAACATCATCAGAGGATTAAATCAATTTATTTATACATTTATTATTCCTACGTTCCGCAATTTTTTTGTTATTATTTTGCAGTCCTTCCCTTTGTGCCACAATTATTCACCTCTTGTTCGATTTTACTCGTAATTTAACTTGCGTTGAAACTTCAACAATACGTTAGTTGGGATTCTTTCGTCTGTCAGTAGTTCATTAACGGTTAAGGGTCGGTATTATTTCCGCCTGTTCGTTAAACATGATACCATTTTTTAACAATATTCGTTTGGTGGTAGACCGAATATTTATTAAAATTTTTATCAAGCGTAAGCGTAACGAACGGATGGTTATAAAACTGGCCGTAAGAAGAACAATTGAATAGCGAAATTTTTCACAAAGATTGTAAAAAGGCATTTATTTAAAACGAACATTTTTTATGCATAGAGATATCATAGTAGTATTTAATAGGTGTGATTGATTTTTGCGGAAATTCTCCTGGACTGTATTAAAAGTGCAATAACTATGTGAAAAAACTACTTTTTAATATTCTGTGACGACATCAAAGCCATAGCAGGTGGTACATGGACAAGAGTAGCTAATGATAGAGAGAAATGGCGATAGTTGGAGGAGGCCTTTGTCAACTATTGACATACAGACAGGGTGCCGATGCATGATAAGTGTTATAAATGTTAAAAATAATGTAATGTAATTTACTGTCTGAATAAAGGCTATTATTATTATTTATTCTGCATATACCTTTTCTCTTTCTATGGGTCCAAAATCATTTTCAACAGATTAATTATTATAAGCAATAATTATCAGCCTGAAACACTCATCCACATTGAAAAAATCTTCCGAGAAAAGATACATGACGCCAACGGGACTTGAACCCGTGCCCTTCTGATTGCCGGTCAGCTGCTCTCCCAATTGAGCTATGGCGGCTTATCTTATACCCGCCAAATGATTCAATATATACTTGTGTTTCATTCAACAATTATTGCATATTATATTTTTTCCACCTGAAAACAACCAACTTTAGTTTTTGCGAGAGAGACACTGTTAGTGTTAAATCCCTCACTAGGTGGCGTCGAGACAAATTATGTCTTCATTTATTGGGGAAATACTTAAACTTGCCAAATATTAATTATTATTTTTAATTTTTAAACTAACGTTTAAGACAAGATTTTTATGCATAGCACAAAGGGTAACAATTATTATAAGCAATAATTATCAGCCTGAAACACTGTTTTCAGGTGGAAAAAATATAATAAGCAATAATTGTTGAATGAAACACTAGTATATATTGAATCATTTGGCGGGTATAAGATAAGCCGCCATAGCTCAATTGGGAGAGCAGCAGACCGGCAATCAGAAGGGCACGGGTTCAAGTCCCGTTGGCGTCATGTATTTTTTCTTGGAAGATTTTTTCAATGTGGATGAGTGTTTCAGGCTGATAATTATTGCTTATAATAATTGTTACCCTTTGTGCTATGCATAAAAATCTTGTCTTAAACGTTAGTTTAAAAATTAAAAATTATAATTAGATTAATAGGTCTTTTGATTTTAACGACTACTACCGTCATTATCTTCTTCAATCCAGTTAATGGTCATGGTAACGCTCTTTTAGGTACCTTTAGAGTCCTAGGCCCTTGGAAACGACAATAATTCTTACGCAAATATTTTTATTTTTTCCTTTGATGGCTTCTCACACCTCTTAGCCCTTTCTCGGGCGGTGGGAATAAGTCGTCTTGTGGGAAACAAATTTTCCAATTGAAATATTATTGCTATCTAGCGCAATCCACCACCAGCACAATTCAATGGAGATCTACTTACCTAATCGACAGAATCAGAACCGTAATTTACAGGTTTTTGGTTTTGAGCGGCACCTTGGCATAGGATTATTTTTTAAACTATAAGATCTTTAACAATACATATTAGTAGATGTTTTTGAAGTGAAAACTTCTTTAGCGCTGTTTTGATTTGAAATTCAATAATTAGAAAAATAGTTACACTATTGGATAACCAACACCTCTGCCATAGGTCACCCCAAGTGGTTCGCTCCGTTTGGTGATTTAGCAGAAGTGCCCGGGTTCATGGGGCGAGGTTTGTCTAGGTCTTGGATGCGGATGACCTGGACACACTGAACCCCAGATTCCTACCCACCCCTTAAACCATTTTCCTTCCCAGAACTCTCCTCTTCTTATTTTCCTTAAAAAAAACCCTCCACACAGCATCCCCAAAGATGACAGGTCCTGAGGGAAATTATTTTCCTCAGGGCCTCCTGTGTGGAGCTCATGTAAAAAAAAGGATTTAGCCTGCGAGAGAATAGTCTTGTCTAGTTTTGTGAAGGTTTCACTTCTACCGCGTGTGAAATGCACATTCTGATATATTTGTTTGTTTCGAACTTCAACAACCTTGACCACATGGAATACCACATTATGAATATATTTGCTATTAAATAATTTATTTACTGGCAAATATTTCAAAAATTATTTTGATGTGCCCTAAAATTCCACACTCATCTCAGTGCCCATCATACCTCACCATTACTTTCACAAGCCTCACTGTGAGTTGAATTATCAGCGTTATGTGTATGAGGTATTTGTTTATGTACGTACAGTACGCGCCAAACTTAAATGCCGACGTGGACTTGATACGTTCCATTCTCGCGCAGGAAAAGTCACTTTTCTGACTTTACAATTACCGTAAGCAAAAGCGAAAGATGCATAAAAAATACGTGCGACAGAGAAAGACTTTGACCGGGAGCCCAACTCGCCTATAGTGACGATTTCTGTACCAAAGTCAGATCGGTATTAAAGTTTGGCGTGTACTGTACTTCGATTATTTAAAAATTCGATTTTTATGTGTTCAGCAACTACGTGCGCATCCACGTGCCAGTGATAAAGCACACGAGGCACCACACGAGGACCCTTGTCAAGAAGATCCCGGTGCCCGTGCCCATCCCTGTACCGGTCCACGACCACGACCTCGATAAGGAAGAGGAGGAGGAGCATGGCAACCAATGGTTCGACGACAAAAAGTCTTCCTCGAGCTATCAGAGCAGGTATGAAAACTTCATTATTACGAGAATGTATCATTCCGCTGAGAGCTCCGTTGTAACTTCTCTGACTGTTATTTTTAATATGTTTTTTAATTGTATGACAGATAATTTTTTTCCATTTACAGTATTTACCAGAATTTTTATTTTTAAATTTGAGAGTCAGAAATAAAATAGTTTTAAGGTTATTTAAAGATGAATTAACTGTTTTAAAAATTTCATTCAATATTCCTCTTGTCACGCTAAGCTGTGCTAAAAAATCTGTTTTGCTGTCAGGTATCTTTGAAAAAGTTGTTGTGTGACGAATGGGATATCAACAGAGTTATGCACTATAATAAAACTAAGTTTTGCAAGATGTATCAATTAAGTCCATATGGAGTGTGAACCACGGATAAGTTCCATGCGTTCGCATTTGGATATACTTGAGAATATTTTTCTAGATTTCTTCCAGCATATTTATATATGTAATTAGATTGGTGGTTAATTATATTTGCTATAATGAAGGTTCTTGATAAAGATGTAGCGGTCATGAAATAGCTATCAGCGGCAAGCCTGTATTTATGTTCACCTAAGGAAACCTTTAACCAAAAGAGTTGGTAGTTTCGACGAATTTAATCTTAAACATAAATGAATTTTTTAAATCATTTATTCGTGTGATCAGACGATTGAAAAAATAATATGAAAAATCTTATTCACTTTCATTTTCCCTATTATTAAATACATCACTTTGAATTTCGATTTTGTTTTCGTGCATGAATGAATAATACAAATCTAATAATGCAAGTGGGAATTAATCCACTTCCCGACATCCGAAACTCAGCTGAAACTCGACAGATAGACTCGTTGTCGATGACAGTGCATTCTGGTGGCACTCACGCACACATTTGCGTACGCACACGCATTTTTCTGAAAGTGGATGGCATCGGCATGTTTAAAAATTTACAGTAGGTTAATACACGAAATATATCTCGGTACCATCCAATTAGGATTTGGTTTAAGGTTAGCGGTGTTCACTTATTTTAGTCAGTCCCTGAGCACGAAGTTTCAATCCTCAGTCAAACCAAAACAAACAAAAAAATTTAATTTGCCACTAGCGGGGACAACAGATGGCGTAAGTAAATCGTTACGATGAAAATATATTTATTCACATAAAAAATAATTTGAATACGTAAAAATATATTACAGAATCTTCTGTGATAATAATTTTAATGGTGTATTTTTGTTGTTTGTTTTTGGGATGTTATGCCGTGTTACGCTACCTCCTCCTTTAGCCAACGTTTCGGACAGCGTTACAGTGTCCCTCATCAGGGCAGATGTGTAAATGTTAGTGGTAAAATGTGTGCTTAAGTACTTCGAAGCAATACCGTGTTGCCAGCTCCACTCCACTGCGAGCTGGAATTACAGTAAACTTGAAGATGGTTTTCTGAATTTAGCCTTCTTGTATTCAAGATCTGTCAGTTTATAATAATAATAAACACACTTAATATGATAATATTATAAAATATCATATTATCCAATTTAATGAAGATCTGAATGCAGTGAAATCTTTCAGTTCAATTTTTAACCACTTCCCGACTACTGAAACATGTGAATTTTCGCACACGTGATAAAAATGATTACAACTCACACAATAACAAACATTAACCGATATTAAAGTTTACTTTGCTTTATTTGTACGTGATTAGCGTGTTTTTTATGTCTTTTTGACCGTATTTTTTACATGCCTATGCCCTCGATAAAAGAAAATTGGGGGGCGTTGAGACACCTCAACGCACTCTAATTTTCTCTGAGTATTCTACCGCCCCCCCCCCCCTGAAAGTCTCAAACGCCCATAAGGGGGGTTATCGCCCACGTCGAGAACCTATAGTTTAGAGCTTTATACTGAAAACTTATCACTGATTATTACTATGTTTTTTATAAATTTCCCTCTACTTGCTAAACAGCTTTGTAAATACTTCTGCAATGTATTGATTGATTTACTCGTGTATCTACATTTATTTTAATTAAAAATGTTTTTTGCAGGCACAAGAAGAACCGCGTGAGAGAATATGAAGACTTCAGTAGTTTCGAATAAATACTTAGACTAAATGAGGATTGTAAATAAAACCCTAAAAATTCTACTTTAAATTGTAGGAATATTAAAAAAAAATCTTTTGGGGACAGATTTTGTTAAGTTTAGAAATGTATTTTATAGCAATAACTCCTAATTTAACATTTCATTGTAAACACAAATGCACTTACTAAGAACTAAATCCAAATATTATATTATAATATTATATTATTACATGGGGTATTTGCGTATTATGCACCAAATAAAACATAACAAAATCTTAGATAGGGCCGATATATCAGTAATTTTTAGTAAGGTGTCAGTCGGTTTATCTTGTCAGGGTTCCTGGGAGGGAGCTGAAATTTCGGCCTTTAGTATTGTAAACTGATGGTGGAATATTTTCTGACTTTGTAACTCTCTTAAATATTCTTAAAGATTGAATCAAATTTTGAATTTTTGAAGTGAAACTTTATTAGCGTCGTTAGTGACTTGAAATTCGTGTGAAACGAAAATGCGTCACAAACCAGTTCCTCACAAATACTCGGTTCTAATATAATGCGTTAAATTCGCACCATACATTCACAACCATCACAATTCATTCCATAGCGTAGTTGGCAAGGTACCTGACAAGTCTCAGCACCAGCGAGACAGACATCAAGCGAACGGGGGTTCGAATCATACGAAAAAAAACATTTTTGTTTTGTGAAATCAATATCCAATCTACAAACCACTTTAAAAAACAAGCAAAAGAAAAGAAAGAAACATCTATCGACTTTCTAGTTTCACTTCTACCGCATTGAAATTACACACTCTGATTTTTGTTTGATATTTCGAATAATTTGGCTTAATTAAACCAAACCCTTCAGACCCTCAAACAATCATTGGAAATTCTAAGGACGGGTTATTTCAAAGAAATTCAAACGTAACATTGTCATCAAATGGCCATTCAGCGCCATTTTGTTTTTTTTGGCAGCTGAAAAGTTCCCGCTAAAAGCCGATTCTAAGTCGGTTTCAGCTTTTAAATTAATTGTAAACTGGGCATTTGATGACTTTGTCACACGTGAATTTCTGCGAAACAACTGAGCCTGAATGTGCGTTAAACCGTAGAAAAACTTTTTAATCTTCGAACGTATAAATATAACGTGTGTTGGTGATGTATGTATTTCATATATTTACCTTTTTTACTAAAAAAACGAGTTTTAAATTTTACACAACTGATAAACAACTATTTACCACCATTAAGTTCTTAATCAGTTGTATAAACTTTAAAATATGTTCATTAGTTATGCCCATGATTAATCCCTTACATATTAGCTGTAGTGGGTTTATTTTTTCAGTGGTAGGTACTAGGTACCTATTTCAAAATGCATGATTTGAGGTAAACGTAAATATTATTTTTTACAAAGCTTTATGTTGTCAGATGTATTTTTATTATTGTTTGTTATTGTACAATTTTTTTGCGAAATATTATTTATTATGACTGTACTAAATTATTACGTGCGATTTTACCTAATGTAATAAAGACATTTTAGTAAATTTTTACTATACTCGTTAATGAAGCGATTTTTGAATAAATTGTATATGAAGTTCCTATCAACCATCCATTTATTCTCCCTTTGGCGCAATCCTTCTGCCACATAATACTACCTCATCAGGATGTCTCAGGGACATGCGATAAATTCCTTGGCTCCATACAGTGACTTCAAGAATACATTAAGAAAGTAGGAAGGTAAGTCATTAGATGTGCAAACCATCTCATTGATGGAAAGTAATACATCTAAACCCATGTCAATAATCATAATCGAATAACAATAGACGAACTGCCTTTCCCTTTTGGCACAATGGTGACAATTTTTATACTGTTGCCAAGTACCTACCTAAGTGCAAAGAAATAAAAATATCAAAAAAAATTTTTGCAACAACAGACTGAATATCTTTATACATAGATATCAATATCTTTATTTAAATTATTATTTATAGCGAAACCATTCCTTTGTTGAGAATATTATGAACTATATATACAATTTGGCTGTCCTGAAACGGGAATCCTTCCCAGCTGGACAGACAAAGTATCATTTTGTAATGTATTGCACTATATATATATATATATATATATATATATTTTTTTTAAATTGAGTTCGTTCCAGAATGGAAAATATTGTGGAGTGGTTACGATCTTCGGCTACGAGTCTGGAGGTCACGGGTTCAAACTCCGATCAATTTATTATGCTCAATTTTGTGATATTTCATATAATAATCATTTTTAATAATATTTAGTGTATTAGCGCCGTTCGAGAGTGATAGATACCTTCAATGTAGCCCTATTAAAAGACCACCATTCACAAACAAAATTTTGGTTGAAATGGGTTCAGATTAGAACAGCCAGATATTTCCTCTCATTCCTCTGAGGAAGAAGTCACCATAGTCTCACTGGCTTTCAGACGGGAGCTCTTGCGAATCGTGCAATACTCACATAAAAAATGAGCCATAATTCTGTGAGCAAAAGAGCGCGAGCCGAATCACGAATTATAGGAAAGGAACGAAGCAACGCAATCAATTCATGGTTCGGCTCGTGTTTTTTTAAGCGTATAAGCAGCATTAGATGCCACCATTCAGAGTTGAAATGTTGTTTAAAGTAGCTATTGCTTAGTTATGTCAGATATAAATACTAAGGTTTACCTGTCATAATTTACTTTATCCCGTAACCCTTCCTATTTGGGGATGTCTTCTTCCAATCAGCTAGTGGCACTCTTATAATAAGTGGTAACACTAATTCAAAAGACTTTATTTGTACATCCATCATTGAAAATTGTATTATAAAGAAATGTTTACATATATAAAATCGGTGTTTACTTATACAAATCTTACTGGACACGCTTATAAAGTACGATGTAATAATACATCTGAAAATAAATTGTGATAATTGAATCAAAACGACGAGGTTTGTCCATTTTTTGCTATAAATTCCTTTGTGTAAGCGAAGTAAAAACAATTGATGAAAATATAAATACACAGCGGGTACTAAACAATGTATGAAAACTCACCAGAATACAATAAGAACGCTCAATCGAGCATTGGTATTGAAAATGATTTTGAACATTTTTTGCCAACGCGAAACCTGGCAGACAAAAACGGAAATACATATATAACTACATATTTACGATCGATGTCAGTTTTTATTACGAAATACCGCACTAGAATTCGAACTGTACAACACCTCTGAATAATGTGCAATCTACTTTTTAAAAATTATTTATTAACCAAGATAAGCACAAATACATTTTTTTTTTTTTACAGTTTGAAGTATAATACATATTTTTTGTTTTTGTTTCTTGGTAAACACCACCTCACTAGGCTGAGCCTGTTCCGAGGTGGCAGGAATTTAGTCAAATTTTGATTACTTAATCTTGTAAGAAAAGAATAAGATAATTTTTTTTATTTATATATGAAAGATAAATAGAATGAAAGAAAAAGAAAATGAAAAAAGTTAGAAATATAAAAAATATTCATACAATTAATAAGAAATATAAAAATTAAAAATGAATATATAAGAATACTAAGAAATTTAGAAACAATAACAAATATTTGAGAGGAAATATTTGTGTTCAATTTATACTTATACAGACTGATGTGCTTTGTTCCAATTTTTTCTCTTAACTGTGAAGGATTACTTACACAAATCATAAGATGATAAGAATATGTTTGAAGTGAAAACTTTTTTAGCACCGTTGTGATTTGAAACTCGATGAAACGAAAATATAGCGACACTAAAAAGAGACAAACACATACATCTATAGGATTTAGCCTGAGTGATAGAATGAGATAGAATAATCGGTCTTCTCTTTGTGCGGTGCTTCGTAGCCTCCCCACTCTTGTCTAATATAGTTTTCTCAAAGATTCCCTTCGAATGCGTTTGAATTGCACAATCTGATTACTTTTGAAGTGAAAACTTCTTTAGCGCCGTTGTGATTTGAAATTCGGTGAAACGAAAAATAGCGACACTAAAAAGAGACAAACACATACATCTAAAGTATTTAGGATCCGAGAGAATGAGATAATAATCGGTCTCCTCCTTGTGCGTTGCTTCGTAACCTCACCACTCTTGTCTACTTTAGTTTTCTGAAGGTTTCACTTCTATAGCGTGTGAACTGCACACTCTATTTTTTTATAAGACAGTTTCAGTCATAATTAACAAACTATCACTACACTTATGGTGGGTTTCTTCATTTACCGTGAATGCTAAATGCGATGCTAATTGTAAAAGTAAACGGTCAAATGCATAGAAATTTCGTTTAAATTTTAAATTTCGATTGTTTATTTTTACAATTAGCATTGCATTTAGCATTCTCGGTAAATGAAGAAACCCACCATTAGTTGCCCATTTTTCCATGCAATTATTACGTTTACCAAGAAACACATCACGAAAATGAAATCGAAGGTTTGTATTCTGGTTTGCTACAAGTGGAGTAAGAAGGCTGCGGAAAGAATGGCCGTCAGCTGTTAAACTGCATGATTGTCAGATTCCTCTTTCAAGTGCGAATTTAACCCTGAAGTGGTCGCGCGGATTACATATGTGATCCACTCATGCAAAAATTAAAGATTCCTTAAAAACGGGTGCCGCAAATCATTTTATCTTCCGTGTACTTTAAGTTGGATAACTCACGGACGCGTTCAGTTCAGAGTTCAGCAGATCAGCGCTGGTGCCGGGCACGCTTGGTTGTGTTACAGGAGCTCCGCAAAGTCCACGGTCTACACCTGCAATTCGCGCGACCAACTACGCAGCACTCGAATGCAAATGTATGCAAAATGCAAAAAAATCATTTGTCCTTATCATTTTGTAATTTTAAGTTTATCCTGCTCAGAAATCAGCAATTAATTTAGTATATATGATTACTTTTTTTGTTATATCAATAAAAGTGAAATATGTAATGTTTAGTTTAAAAAAAGAGGTCGTTTATGTTTTGCTTAATTATGAAGTTATGTTTAACATATGTTACTTATTTCTAATAAACAATGCTTGGATTATAAGCTTTAAAAAAAACTAGTGTGAAGTAAAACTTCTTTAGCTCCATCTATATGATAGGAAGAAAGAAAGAAAATGTGCGCGCGCACTGCTCTCTCTTGCTCCTACAGTGTGATCCGGACAATATGCCTGCACTGTGTCTTAGATATCGAAACGTACTGGCTATGAGAGAAAGAGAGAAAGAAAATGTGTGCTCGCACCCCTCTCTATCTTTCTTTTTTTTTTTTTTACAGTAAATACCGCACAAGAATCTCAACTGCTCCCGTCTGGAGCCAGTGAGACTATGGCATCCCCAATTGGGGTATGTTGTGAGGCTGAAGGTAGTGGTGAGGGGAAGGAGGTGGGGAAGAGGAAGGTTGGGAAGTACCTGGCTATTCAGATCTGGTCACCAAACACGGCTAAAGCCATTTTCAAGCAACGTTTCAATTCTGAATGGTGGTCTTACACCAGGGCGATACTAATAGTATCTTCCACTCTGGAACATGCCGCAAATATACTATATATTATTTTAAATGAATTAATTGTGAAATAACACAAATTAATCAAATAAAATTTATTTGCGCATGCCGGGTTCGAACCCGCGACCTCCGGATCATGAGTCAAGAGTCTTACCCACTGGACTACGGAGGTCGTCAAACAATATATATCTTGCCCCTACAGTTATATATGAAACGTAACTCTCTCTCTTTCTACCTTCACTAACTTATATCTCCCTCTCAACTACCGTTCGCCTCGTTTTTCATAACGCTCTCGTCACGCATTCACCAGCTTACTCCCCAAGTCAAGCGTGCGTAAAGAAGTTTTACTTCAAAAATAAATACTAAAAAATAAAAATAAATACGACCACTGTAGGGTTAAGCTGCATAATATATTACATCACATATATTATATATATTATGTAATACTGTGTACAATATTCTTCTCTTAATAAATCCGACGTTGTAATTCTCGAACCTGACGTTCCGTGAAAAAATCTGTACTGAAAGAGTAGGTTAAAGAAGCTGATTCCATCCGTATCGCCCTAATGAAAGACCTACATTCAGAATCGAAACTTTGCTTTAAATGAGAATAGCCGTTTTTAGTGACCAAATCTGAATTGTCAGGTTCTAGGTTCTACCCAAACCTCTTCACCATCTCCTTCTCTTCCTCACTTTCTTCAGCCCCACAATTTTCCTTAATTATTGTGGACCCCTCGATCCCAATGATTTGGTATTGGTGAGCGATTGGATCATTTCCATTTTCGATGCGAAGTTTACTTAATTAGGTAACTTCACGGTTTTTGTAGGAAAGACAAACAGAAGTTCAGACTTTAAGAACAACATAAATGATTACAGATGGCATGTCAATAAATATCAAATAAAATAAAATATTTTATCACATCACAGTATATAAAATAGTAGGTCAGTAGAACTTTGTAGGTATGTATTGTTGTTTATAATTCTTCTAAAAAAATCAATTTAAGTAATCCTACCCATACATTATTTAAACGATTGAAAAATCAGCATCATTAGCATACCCACAGACCTACAAAGTTATAAAATGTAATTTATTGCCGTAAACATACACCTTAAAACTACTAATGAATATTTATGGACACCTATTTAAAATTACACATAAAATCTAAATAGATAAATCTCTTGGAATTCGTTGATTCTAAGTTTTACATAAAAATGCGTAACGTTTGTAATACACAAAATGTTAATAATAGATAAGTTAATTTCCATAAGGCGAACAGGCACGGACAATGCGTAAAAAAGCTGAAAATGATAATTTTGCTCTAATTCTGTACGAATTTATGGAAAAAAATTATATAACTTATCGTAGGTATGTGATATTGGCAGTTCGCTAGCCGAAATTATAATTATTATGAAATTTAAAAAAAAAATTGCAACATTTTTACCAATTTCAAATCTAAAATCGACTGCAATAGCCTTTAATTATAATTTCAAATGAATATCAAACGAATTTATTTACGATAATATATATATTTTTGTCTGGTCAGTGGTTGAGTGGGCATAGCGGTTGGGTCCCACCCGAGCGTCGTGTGTTCGATTCCTCGATTGGCTAAGTCCTCCATCACAACACAAGCAACATTTTCGGCTTTCTGTGATGGTAGTAGGAGATTTTCAAACATTGTTGGGTTATTCGTAGCCCGGGAATGTTTTTCTTTCTTTAAAAAAAAAGAAATTTCATTAGCTTCGTCCAGACAGTGGAGTAAATTATTTGCTCTTAAAACAAAATGTATGAAATCAGTTGCGATTACTTATACTAGTATTTTAGTGCCTTTCTGGTTAGGTTAATAACATGAGAAGAAAAATAAGAAAATTTGCCTACCATAAAAAGTAAAATTCCAGTAAAAGTTAAATATAATATTCGGATTTAATTAATATGGATTAAAATATTGTATTAATTTTGACAATAATTTGGATTCCAATATTCATATTGGTTAATTTTCTTACATCTGAAATAATCTGATAAATGCATTCTTAACATTAATTAATTTAATAAATAAGTTATTATTTGTAGGTGAGTTACAAACTGAAAAGAAGCCTTTTGATTAATTGAAACGATGGAAACTGTCTGTCTTTATTATTAATATGCGAAGCGCACGATTTCCTGCACAAACTAGGTTCATAGTTATGCGTTTGGATATTGCAACAAAATAGCTCCCGTTTATAAAAAAAAAACATTACAAAAACGATTTATTGGCAACATTCCAAGTTCGTCTTCTATCTTTACGCAATATTGCGGAATGAACTGCTTAGCTAAGGTAAGACAAAAGAACTGTTGACCAACAGTATAAAACTTGTATCGCATAAGTTATTTATCGATCGGACTTGTCTACTGAAATACACGTAAATGTGTGCATATATATTGTATTACAGTCATAAAATAGCCAAGAAAGGCATTACCATTTAAATAATCGTTTAATCAAACGTGTATGCTTTTTTGTACAATAGTTTGCGCCACAAGAAAGATGGTCAGTTGTTGTTGACACCGATTTGAATGCGAGGGAGTTTTGAAACCTTATCTTTTCATCCGATAAAGCCATCGATAAAGTAGAGAAAAACAAATATTTCGTAATTTATTAATTCAAACTGAATAGCAGTTTCTTTAATATTATCTCCACACAGATAATTTAAAAGAAACTATCTAGAGGTCCTCAGGAAAATAATTTCTCTCAGGGCCTACGTCATCTTTGGGGATGCTGTGTGGCGGGTCTTTTTAAAGAAAGAAAGGAGAGGAATTACTGGGAAGGAAAAAGTGTGAGGGGTAGGTAGGGATCTAGGGTTCAGTCTGTCCATATCATCCGCCGCCAAGACCTAGACAAAGCTCACTCCATGAACCCGGGAACCGCTGTTTTTTTTGTTTTTTTGTTTTATTAAATAAAACATACAACGAAGTTGCACTCCAATGAGTTACCAAAACTCATTAAGGGATCGCCAATTGGTACTTTTGAAAAGTTAAACCCAACCCAACCTAATATGCAGACACAATATATGAAGAAAATTTTTACAAAACATTTCACAGAAGCAACACACAGACACAACATATTTTTTTTTTTTTTTTCCATAATTTTTTTATTAGTTACAGATATTTGTTTTTTTTTTGGTTACCACACTGGGCTCATGCCCGTGTTATGGTAGTCGTATGTTTAATATTTATTTAAATTAATACAAATACTATTTTATTAAAACAGATGATTAAATATACTAAATAAAAATTATGAAATATTTAAAAGTAAGTGAAAAATAAAGAGAAAAAAGATCATATTTTAAAGAAAAGTAGAAATAAATATGAAGAATCACTTTACAAATATTTCACAGAATATAAGATTTATATGAAGTCTTATAAGATTTTATGAATTATTATAACCACTCATTTGATTTATGTACTGTTGGTGTCAAAAAGTTAAAATAAAGAATCCCCCATGATCGACTAAAGAAATGCATAAAAAAACAAAATCAGGAAAATAGAATATAAGGTACGGGCCAAAAATATACAGACCTAATACAAGATGTTTACAAACAAAATACATGACAAGATTATAAACTGCGCCCATCATAACAGGATGTACAAAGTTTGGTACTGGGAGATAATCAGGAGGTTAAGGTTATCGCCATTTTAAAAGCAAAAAGTATTTTTATTAGAAAACAGACATAAGTACATTATGTGACTCATCTTTTGTCCCACCATTATTTAATGTGTGAAATAGAGCTGCAGCATTATTGTGAAAAGGAACGTATGTTTATTCCTTTGTAGTACCGTCGCCATTTCGTAAACGAACCTAATGTTACAACTTCCGAACCGGGTTGCACACTTCTGAGAAGTGCCTAAGTCGAAGTCAAGTTTTCTAACCACTATTATATTTCACTTCCTACTTTGCGGTAACCGTCGCAATCGACAAATGAATAATCTGATCTACTTTAGATTATCCAAAACGATGATACTTGTCAATTATATTTTTACTATCAACACTACACTATAGCTGGTAAAAATAATTGAAATTAATTTTACCGTGCGGATCGGTTTAATGATGTAATTCGAGTATGAAAATAATATGCGGCTCACGGTAATTATAAATCGCCATTGAACGCATTTTAATATTATCATTATTGGATAATTTAAATAGTATCCAATTATTGTACATTTGAATTTTCGACGCGGAACCGTTGAATAATGCTTGAAAGAGATTGATTTAATAATATTATTTACGTGAGAGATAATTTAAATATTTTTGAAGTGTTAGTGAAATTAAATATTTTTACAGCATTGTGATCTGGATTTCGGATGAAACGGAAATGACGATTAGTGCACAACTGCGCTCATCAACTGCATTGATAATGATGTCACTTTTAAAGGCTCCTATTGGTTGAGATATGAAGCGGAAATTACGCGAGGTCTGCGCTAATTGGTCGCTTTGATTATGACCTCACTTTTCAAGTATTGGTTGAGATTGTTTTGGTTTCGCTTCTACCGCGTGTAAACTGCACTTCAATTTTTAATTTTAACACCGCAAATAATAATAATAATATTTTTTTTCCAGGATGTGGGGAGGATAGTGCAATCCCACACGTACCATATAAAAATAGTAAAAAAGCGCAAAAGAGTCCCAACTGCTCCCAACCACCTGGAGCTTGTGAGACTATGGCATCCCTAATTGGGATATGCTGTGAATGTAGTGGGGAAGGGAAGGAGATGGGGAAAAGGAAGATGAGGAATTACATGGTTATTCAGAACTGGTCACCAAACACGACTAAAGCCATTTCAGCAACGTTTCAATTCTGAATGATGGTCTTACACCTCTCTTACTTGGGCACGCCGGGATTTGAACCCGCGACCTTCGGATTGCTAGTCGAGAGCTCTATCCATTGACCGCGGAGTAGGTACCTACGTCGTACATATTTCTTTAATAGAAAGCTTTAGAATCGTTTAGTTTTATTTATTTTTGTGTTCAATATGAATCTGTAGAATAAAAGAGAATTTCACATTCAATTTAATTAGGCATTTAAAAAAATTCCTATCTGTCGAATGTTATATTGTTTATTTAATATTATACAAATCTATTTAAATGAAGAAAAGTATCTGTGGTGGGCGAACGCATACCGGGCGGGCAGCGTGATTTTGATTTTAATATAAATCTATGGTTTTACTTCAAGGTTGATGAAATTTTGCACAATTGACCTTCAAAACAAAAGGAAAATCACTGTCTATGTCTGATCGAAAACTCAGTGTAGAGCTCGAGCAATGCCGGGGACTTCATCTAGTACAGCGGTCATCACACTTTTCTGGTCAATGGCCACATAGGACAATGTGAGGTATCGCCGCGGGCCGCACACTTCTGAATTTGTGAGGGGGAACTGTCACGGAATCAATAATTCGACTAAAAATGTATTAAATTATTAAGTATACCTTTTTGTTTAGGAAGTTAAAAAGCAATTTCTTCGTATTTTAAGTCCCGGGTTGTAACTCCTTCCTTCTTGTACGCATGATATAATTCTTAATAATAATACACTTAATATGATAATTTATAATAAAAAAATAATATATAAAAAAATAATCATTATTTTTTATTATACAATAAAAAATAAAATTTTTCACATCATCCAATTTAATAAATGTAATGGAAACTTTCATTAGTTTTTGGGGTATTATGCCGTGTTGCGCTACCTCCTTCTTTAGCCAACGTTTCGGACAGCGTTGCAGTGTCCATCATCAGGGCAGATGTGTAATAGTTAGGGGTGATGTTAGTACTTATCTACTTAGGAGCGATACCGTGTCGCCAGCTCCACTCCTCTACGAGCTGGCGCTACAACATACTTCAAGATGTTTTTTTTGCGTTTAGCCTTGATGTAACCGTCAATTACCGGATACCAAGAACTATTGAGTTTAGCTCCGTCGTCTCTATTAATGTTAATAGGATTTTTATGAATTTCAATTGCCTCTTTAATTAGGCGTGCTCTATAAGTTTTGGGTCTTCCCAGGACTTCAGGAACAAATCCAAGGTAATGGCCGGATTCAATTAAATGCTCGGCGATTGCCGATTTATTAGGGTGGCCAAGTTTACACGCTCGAAAGTGATCCGATATCCTTTTGGAGATCGTCCGCTCTGTCTGGCCCACATAGACCTTATCACATCCGGAACAGCTGAGTTTATATACTCAATCTGTTTCCAGAGGAAACTTGGTCTTTGCAGGCCTCAAAAAGTCTCGTATTTTTGTCGTGGTTCCGAAGACAGTCTTGATGCTTTCTTTTTTCAATAGCCTGTGAAAATTGTGAACGTAAGGCAGGAAAGCGCAGCCCTTTGACTCTTGTTCAATTCTGTCTTCGTTTGATGCAGATTTGGCTCTTATGATTTGCCTTGTCTGCCTTGCTGGGTAACCATTACGCTCCAGTGCATCGGTCAGTTTTGTAAGTTCTGCTCCGATTTTTGTTTCTTCACATATTCTGGTCGCTCGGGTCACCAATGTATGGAAAAGTCCTCTCTTCTGCGCTGGGTGGTGATGGGAATCAGCATGTAGATACCGATTTGTATGAGTTGGTATTATATACACTGTCCTAGACTACCATCTTCTTTTCGCATCACCTCCACATCTAGAAAAGGTAGGATCTTAGATAAATCTCTGAGATGGGACGAACATATAATCTTAACTTCCACAAAGATCAGAAAACTTACTCATCTATTCATGTCTGTTAGAAATATACTTTGCGTAAAAGATCTGAAACAAATGTATCATGCCATGTGTAACTCATTGCTAGAATATGCATCCTTGGGATGGGGCGGCTGTTCCAAAACAATAATGGATCCCTTAGCAAAAGCACAAAAATCACTATTAAGGGTCATCCTTAGGAAACCCTTCAGGTATCCCAGTGATCTATTATTTAAAGAGATACGAGTTCTTGATGTCCGGCAAATATACATAAAAAAAATTATTTTACATACACAAAAACACCGACACCACTATTCATCCATTGATCATCTCCACAACACCCGCCATGCAGGGAGGAATCCAGCAGTTCCACCTACCACAGACACATCACATGCCCAAAGACAATACTCCTACTTAGGACCTAAATTGTTCAACATCGTACCCGATGCATGGAAACTGAAAAGTGCAAGCACTTTACGGAAATGGGTTAGCAATTGGCTTCTGATCATGGGGAGAGTCGAGAGTGAACATATGCTAACACAATCTCACATACCTAATATGTACAAAAAGTTTATGTTAATGCATAAAAATAAAAATTATTCTTTTGCTCTGTTTTTTGATCCGTGTAAAATAACGACTGGTCTTTGATTCTTGAAAAAAAAACGACTAGACATTTCAAAAAACAAATTTTGAATTCTTCATATTAATACATTGGAAATTCATATTCATATATTCTGGTTTATAAACTGTTAATTTCTATTACTTAGGAAATTCAAAAAAAATTATAGTACATTTATTAAAATTAAATAGTCATAAATGCATTGGGAATTCATATGTCATATATTGGTGTATAAATGTGTACATTCTAATTATTCAATTGCAAACGTTCTCCAAAATAACCTGAAAAGAATCTCATAATTGTGATCTCCCGAAAGAAACCATTCACTTATTCTGAAAGCAATTATTAATGTAATTAAATGCAATGCCTTTGTAATTTCATTGAAAAAAAAGAGTTAACTTTTTTACCTAAAATATTGAGTTCGAAATTACTTAGATAGTTGCGAACTCCTGCAACTTACAGAGAGAGAGGTACAGGAGGTAGCTACCATCGACACATCGGCTAGACACTGAGCGAAACATACTCGTACTTAGGTGTTAAAGACATGATTAATGTTGTAACTTTGCAAACCTTTGTCCACTTACTTTAAAATTTTTGTTGGTTGTATTTTTATATTATGTACGTATTTTTTTTCATCGTAACATATTGATATTATATATCTCACTATACAAAATTTTTGTTTCATCTTTATTTTGTTTTTGCTTATATTTTTATTTCATTTATATACTTTTTATTTCCATCGTAACTTTATCTAAACTATTTTTTTTCTCTTGTTAAAGATGGAGGTAAAGTCTTTATTATTTATGTAAAAGCCCTCTGGGCGTAAAATAAAAGAAATATATAGACAACTAAATCAATTATTAACCCCTCAAAACGAGCTTGAAAAAATCATTTGTCATATATTTGGTTTATAATAATTGTGTAATTTCTACTATTTAAGAAATTCTAAAAATTATAGTAAGTACAATAATTAAGTACAATATTACAATAGTACAATATTAGTAACTAAATAGTCATAAATACATTGGGAATTCATATTTCAATTATTGGTTTATAAATGTGTACATTATAATTATGCAATTTGTAAATGTTGACTAAAATGGTCTGGAAAGAATCTCCTACTTGTGATCTCACTAAAGAAACCACTGATTCACTCTGAATGCAATTATTAAATTATTAATGTTCTCCAAAATGACCTTGAAAAAAAAACACATCTTTGCGATTCTTTCTAAGACATAAAGAAATCATCCCTTTGTTCAGAATACAATTTTTAATGTTCTCAAAAGTTGTCTTGACAGAAGCAAATTCCTGTGATATCTTGAACGAAACCATTCATTTGTTAAGAATATTATGAACTAAATATTAAATTTGGCTGTCCTGAAACGGGTATCCTTCCCAGTTGGACAGACAAAGTATCATTTTGTTAATGTATTGTAATATTTATGCATATATAAATAAATATATATATATATCCGCCATCATGTATAGGACTTGATTTTATATAGTTTTAACTAAAGTATACACTATAAAAGTGTTTGATTGTAGCAAGGTTTTTAATTTTTTTTTTTAAATATTAATTAATTAATTTATTTATTTATTTGTTTATTAAGACATACACAGTACATTATAATACAGATTATAAGGTATGTTAAATTAAATTATTACATGGTTATGTACCTATTACGTTAGTCCATAGAATGTCATTTGGTAATTACGCCTGAGATATGAACCGGTCTTAAAACTAAATTATTGAATGAATGAAGTAGTAATAATAAAAAAGGAAGAAAAAGGGGGGGGGGGAGATAAGGAGACATTTTAAAATCAAGACCTATATGCTCACTAATTTTAATTTACTGATTAAAGTTTAATGAAAAGTTAAGTGTAAGTGATTTTAAAACAATTATATCACGCCAAGAAATTTAAAAAATTAGTTTTGTATGTTTGCAAGGAATCATGAAAAATGTCTAAGTGTAGTAATTTTTCATAATGGGTATAAGTTATGATTGCGCGAGTAATTGGTGAGTTACTCGCTGCATTGAAATGGATTGGATTGGATTCTATATGAAAAAGAGAAGTGTGCCTGGTACGCCTCATTGGGACATTTAAACCAATAGTGGATAGCAATTCAGGACTATCTATTTTATTATTTAGCAGGTTATACAGAAACAGCAGATCTGATAATGTGCGTCTTTTTTGTAAACCTAACATGTTATTTGTAGTTTTGTTGTATTTCTTGAATAAATATTTAGAGAATTTATTCTGTATACTTTCTACTATATCTATGTACACCTTATATTGAGGATTCCATACCAGGGACACATACTCCAGTATGCGTCCCTGGTATGGAATCCTGGAATGGAATGCTTTCATATTTAATGCAGCGAGGCATTCTGGGTATATTTTATTTAATTTTGTACACAATGTAGTTGTACACTATTACATATTTATTTTCATATTGACGATAAACCGACATCTTGCGCAGCTCGTTCGTTCAAGTTTTTGGTTGGACGACTTTATAGGTATTTATAGAATATGAAGGCAACGATATGATTGGCCCATACGTCGCGAACTCTAATCAACCCGGTGGCGATGCGCACGTAAAATTTATTAAATTGGTATGGGATTTTTTTAAGACTTATCATTCATTATCATTTAAGTAAGAGAAGTAAGAGAAAATTGACAATTCTTTGGTCACAGATACACGCTTTCAAAACACTTATACCGGTTTAGCTCCCCATTATCTGAAGGTATATTAAATTCACTGTCTATTTTCGAAAAAACTCCCCAATACAGTTAAACTTGCACTAGTATTTGTTTCTAAATACGAAGATTTCCAATACGAAGGTATTAAAACCGCTTCGTTCCCTCACTGATTTGAGAGTACTCAGTAGCTAGTAAATGATTTGATTAGCAACGTTCAATAGGATCAGTTACTAATCAACCACAGCGCCCGATATTTTAATTAATGGTGTAACGAGACACCTTTCAAGTATGTTGCCGTATTACGTATAAAGCTTATAAGTACGTTATTGAATATTTAAGTGGATTTATACATTACTTTCCGCGAAAATGTAGCACATGACGGAGGGTATTAATTTCATTGAGAACAATATATATTAATTATCTCCCTCATTCTTACGCGTTGTTTCACAGAATTTGAACAATTCATCAAATTTCAAAGTTATCTTTCAATTCTGTGGTAGTTCGATTAAAGTTCTGTTATTATGTCATAATGGGCCAGTTGTAGCTAAAATAATAACATGACCGCAATAGAACTTTCAGAAAATTAGAAAATTCACTTTTAAATTTGCTGAATAGTTCAAATTCTGTGAAATAACTGCCCTTTAGAGTTTTGTAAGAATTTCTTACTTTTAACACTAAACAGGAACTTAAGGTGCACTCTTAAGGCTTTGCAACAGGGCCCGAAAAGAAGAAGATGGAGAGATACGAAATTACGAATGTTAGAGGAGAGCGCTAACATTTACAGCGACAAAATCGATGCGAAAATTGCGAAAATGTTTAATAAAACACAACTCGTTAAAATAGAGCAAAAATCTCGCGGGCACTATCTTAAACAGCATTTAAAGAAACACTGTGAATTTTTTCATACATATAATTTGTAAAATAACTGAAACAAACGTGTTAATAATAATTTTTGGAGCATACTTTGCGATTTTTTTCTATCGAGGGAGTTTTATAAAATTTGCGTTTCGGCGCGGGCAAAGTCTAGATATTATCTTCAAGAATAACATATATTTTTATAAGAGCTTTAAAACTAACCGTGTTTAAGGGAAATATATAATAAATCGGTACAAATCCGGGTTGCGAGCCCTTAAAACACCGCTGAAAATTTGAGGTGGTAATTAATTGAGAAGTTTTTCGTCCAATAGCGAATCATCGAGATATTATAGCAGACGTAAAAAGTGACAAAAAAACAAGATTGAAAATCCATGGAAAGGTTGAAGGATGAAATAGTAGGGGAAGACAAAGTAATCTTCGTGACTAGTTCCGCTAAGTGAACTTTGCCCTATATGACAGCCATACTCCATTATGCCCGAACCACAGGATGATAGTATTTGAAGCCAGGCAAGCAAAGTATTGCTATTAATCTAGCAAGCCAGTTACTCTAGCAACATGTAAACAGAACTAGCTTTGTTTTTAATCTATTAAGCTTGTGAGGGAGTAAGTAGGCATTGTAGGCAAGTATCTCAAGCCAGGAGAGTTTAACAGAATGGGATTATTTTAGCTTATAGCACCCCCCATCACCGAAGTTACGATCCTGGATTTGTGATTAGCTTCGTGTTAGCCGGCGAAGGTAGCACATAATCGACTACTAAGCCTAACACCCTCAAAACTGGTCACTTAGTCACTGCAAAGATACTGGTTTTAAATTTCCTAGCGTCGTATAAACCGCTCTAGATTGTGCCATTTATAGCTAATTGCCTTATCAATCAGAAGCTTGCTATCCTGGCTTGAAATACTAGCCTTGTGTGTTAATGTCATTCCGAATTTTTTTTTTTTTTTTTTACATGAACTCCACACAGGAGGCCCTGAGGAAAATAATTTCCCTCAGGGCCTATGTCATCTTTGAGGATGCTGTGTGGAGGTTTTTTTTTAAGGAAAGGGAGGAGAGGAGAGTTCTGGGAAGGAAAAGGGTTTAAGGGGTGGGTAGGAATCTGGGGTTCAGTATGTCCTGGTCATCCGCCTCCAAGACCTAGACAAACCTCACCCCATGAACCCAGGCACCCCTGCTAAATCACCAAACGTAGCGAACCACTTGGGGTGACCTATGAAAGAGGTGTTGGTTATCCAATAAAGGTTCCCGGGGCGGCGGTACCCATTCCCGCCTCCCAAATTGTAAATTAAGTTTGATGTTTTTATTTAATAAAGATCATGATGCGACGATCTCCGTGTTTGAGCGGTTACGATCCTCAGTATCCTCAGATCCCTAGTGCTTGATTAATTTATGTTATTTCACAATGTATTCACTTAAAATAATACTTTTTTGTAAAATATGTATGCGGTATATTTTATTGTAAATACTAGCGGTATCGCCCCGTTGCAAACCCTCCATTCAGAATACAAACGTTGCTTGAAGTTCCTTTAGCCGTATTTGGTGATCATTTATAAATAGACAGATTTTTCCTCCTCTTCATACCTAAATTCCTTCCCTTCCCCCAGCCTCACAACACACCCCAATCGGGATTGCCAAAGTCTCACTGTTTCCAGATGGGTGTGAGCAGTTGGGGCTCTTGGACGTTACTCACATAAAAAAGTCGATTTCGACACCACCAATCTAGGCACATAATATTATGACCGGTCCCACCACTTGTTGAAATCGTTTCGGCGCAAGTAATTCAGCAAATTACTTGCGTTGATTGGTATTGATTTTCCAATCCTTATATCCTTGACACTGCGGCCCTGAATCGCTATATTATGGAGTGATATTGTTGAGGCCAATCTCTAGGAAAATCCGCGCCATAAGGGTCACCTTCCGCTGACATTTCGTTGCAACATGTCCATCCATAAATCATATTACTGATCGAGTATTTAAACAACAGATAAAAAAATAAGTCCTGCTATTGATTGGCCCTACCTCACCTACTTTTGAAGCAACGATATATTGGTTTAGATATTATTCCGATTTATGTAGCGTGTAAATTGTTAATATTTGTAAGTGAGTCAAATCGAGCCACTTTAAATCTTATTCAAAATCGTACGATAAATCAATAATTACAAATAAAAAAAAATCAAGTTTCACTTTCAAATGTCCACACTCTAATAAATTATTCATGAATAAAAATTATTATGCCTACTATTCAAGTGTTAAAGTGGAATTATGTATTAAGTTTTTTAATGCGCGTCAATTAAATGCGCTGTAATTAACGGTATGCAATTAATTGCAGCATTTTCACGTATAAAATATTTGAAAAGAAATCAAAAAAAATTATAAAGAATGACGTATTATTATATAACGATTGCTTGGAAATTCCTGTAAAGGTTTTTTCTATTTTATGTTTATTAGAGTAATACATTTCATGATTTTTTATCCATATTTTTTTTTAATTTAAAGATGTACTCCCGTAAAAAGCTACGCTTATGTGTATAGGAGGAAGGTGTTATTTATTTAGTTATGTGTTGTTTGTATTTTTACTAAAAGTGAAAAAAAACATGGGTTTATCTTTTTTTTTTTTTTTTTTAATTAAACTGTTCAGTGCATATTTTAATAAGGGGTTTGAATTCTTTGAAGCTCTTTTTAAGATCTCATATTTTCTGACAATTTATTAAAGATTTTCCGAGCATTTTTAGTTCTGTTGATCCAAAGTATTTTTTACATGTCGGCATTGGTAACGTATTTGCTGAGTTCGACTTTCTTTAAAATATATTCTTTATACTTTGAAAAATTTGATAACGAATATGAACAGTAAACGAGAATTTAATTTTATGACCATTAATTGTTTAAATATAAGTTCAGAAAGATGTAAAAATGATTACTTTAATGATTGTGTGTAGATTTTATAAGTGCCACCCCATCCTATTTTACCATGTTGGATCATTAACACTATTTTAACAGTGTTATAACTTCGTTAAATGGATGCCTAGATACACGTAAAATGTAACACTTGGGTATGAAAAAAAAGCATTAAATTATTACATAATACTAAGATGCCTATAACAAAGAAAACAGTAAAATTTGCTGTAATAAATACATAAAATTGGCTGTGGTCTAAAATTAACTCTTATGTAAAGTTATATTTGACAATATTATTTCTCTAATGTCTGCTGTATACTCGCCCTGTAAGCCAGCTTTCAAATCGGACGATATTTTGCATACGTCTGCATACTTTGTTATTATTCTATATTCTGTATGGTTATTTTTTGGTGATATACCTAATTATTGTGAAATTAATCAACTTAAAAATGCTCTCAGGTCACAAGGACCTTTACTTAGTCTAAAGGTCACCTGCTGGGTCTAATAGAACAAAACACAGTTTTTTTTCTGATTGTAAGTTATTATTATCTTACGCGCCGTGTGATAGAAGCTGTAAAAGAATGTTAATGTTGTCCATTAGTTACAACTAACTTGTAGTATTGTAGGTAAGTAGTGAAGTTGACTTGTAGTAGGAAATAATTATATAATGTGGCATCAGAGAATCTACCTACGATTGCAAGAACTGAAACAGGAAAATATATGGTATGTATGTAAATATATGTATACAATATATTGTGGATTAAGAAGAAGAGGGTAACGTTTTGATGCTTTCAGGCACGATGATATAATTTCCACACATTAACATAACAATAGGTAATGTTTTTATTGTATATTAGGTACGACGGGGAATATATTAAATTTTTTTTTTTTTAAATCCTGATCTTACGGCAATCTTGACAGATGACGAAGAATGACGCTCTTGATTAGGGAGGGAAAACTGAGGTTGTCCGTAGATGAGATAATGGACATAGTGCAAAGCTAAAAGGCTCAAAACGCTAAGCGGACTACTGTGTAGCTTTTAATAGGTATAAATCAGTTACTAGTAAGTTCTTCTTTGCAATGAGAAGTTAGTTTCAAAATATAAATTGTTGTATTTAATCACTGAAGACAATATTAGGGACTCTCAATCGAAAATTAGAAACAGAAAAAACAACGGTCACATCCAAAAAATTGAACCCAGGACATTTATTTGACTTTCTGAGTTCAATTCTTATAGGTGTTTCTAATTTTCAATTGAGACTCGTATATTTTATTTATTATTTCATTTTGAGGTTTTACTCACTTTCCTGAATTGTTGATTTGTCATGAAAATCCATCGTATTATTGATTATTGCAAAAGTTTAATTATTTGTTTCACATTTGTATTAATTTTAAGAAGAACTCTTTATGTAGGTCAGAAATGACATCTTTTTCGGCAATTGCATAGTTAAGATCCGGATGAAGCAAATGATCACCGAGCATCATCATTTACTTCCCCTAATCTTAACGTGGCCAGCGAAGCATTGTTCCAGCGCTTCGCTCCAATGCGGATATTATTTCTTCAGAGCTTCTCCATTTGCTTCACCTGGATTCACTGGAGATGTTACGCTGGTCTTTCACAACGGTATGCGTTTAAAAGAAGCCACCTATGTAATGGCAACACCCATGGCGAAAGACTGCAATATTTTACTTACGGAAACAACCTCTTAGTTGCATCGCACTCGGTCAACGCTGCCCGCCTGCCCTCACCAGCTGGTGAGATATGGGAATAACATCGCAATATAATATTATAAAATTAACAGGTATTTGTATGATGTGCATTAGACCCACTGTGCAAGTTTCTACGTGCAGGATTCTGATAAATGATCAAGTGGAAAGTGCAAGTGGTAATTCAGGATTTTGAACGCTTGTAGTGATCCGTCACCATTGCAGTTTGCATCATCGAACGAATCCGCAATAAATTATTTTTAAGAGAGAATTTTACTTTGCGGAAATGTTTTTAAAATGTGGAACGCATTAATTGAATTTGTCGTCATTCACTTTATTGCTTTATTTTTTGGGGGCACCTTGATGAACTTTGGGAACATCGGTCATCGGTAATGGGTAATTTCACAAACTATGAATATCGTTAAAAATGAATGGAAGATTGAAAGTTTATTTTTTCTGATTCTGATTATTGTACTAAAAGTGAGTCATTTTAATATTAATTCATAATTATTGATTAAGATTTATACAATTGGCTATAACGTAACGAATAAAAAAAACAGTGAGAATGTCCCACATATTTATTTATTAGAGATAATATATTACAAAATTATTAAATACAATTTATAATACATTACTCCCAATGAGTTTAATGAAACTCATTTCGGGAAGGACAACATTATACATATAAAGGAAAATTATTTTTTCATAAGAACACGGAAATCAATGAAACAATACATAGATTTTTAAATGGACGAGACACACTTGACACAGGTAATTGAAGAATATACAAGAGTTACAAAGGAAGACAGCTAAATTCGTCACTGGTTAATAAAGTTGCTGAGAAAATATCCTTTTAGAGTTTAGAGCCTTTGCCAATATATTTTTGTTTGATTCTGGTAGTTTTAGGACATTAGGTAATGCATTGTATTGCGAATGTGCGATGTATTGTAATGAGTTAATGCCAAATTTAGTTGTGTGAGTAGATGACGATATGTGTATTTGATTTTGTGATCGTGTTTTGTGCCGGTGTATATCGGAATTAAAGGCTGGTTTAGTGTTGGTGTGTGAGGAGTGTTGAATTATTTGTAGGATGGCAGTGGTGATGCTATGGCAGAATGGTAAAGGGAAGAATAGGTACCTTCATATCTGTGCCGGCAGCCAAAAGCGGAGGTAGCCTATAGGTGAATCATTAGCATTTCTTTCGACTGCACAGATGTTATGCAAAAATTATATTAATTCAATAAGTACCTACTTACAATTCTTGTGATTTTGGAGGATATTTACAAGAGTCCCAACTGGATATTTACAAGTCTGGAGCCAGTGAGACTAAGGCATCCCCATTTAGGACTGAAGGTAGTAAGGTAGGCAGGGGAAGGAAATGGAAAAGAGGAAGGCGGAAAGTTACCTGGCTATTCAGACTTGGTCACCAAACACGGCTAAAGCCATTTCATGCAACGTTTCAATAATTCTGAATGGTGGTCCGGGCCAATACTTAATACTTAAGAGTACCAGTATTTTCCACTCTGATCGTGCCAAAAATAAACTACATATCCTTTTAACTTAATTAATTGTGGAATAACACAAATTAATCAAATAAAATTATTAATGCAATAATTAAAAACACTTTGTTTTTACCACAATAAACTTTATTAAAAAGTCGACATGTTTCGAGAACGATGTTCTCTTCATCAGGACATATAATGTACTAAACAAATGATCGAACATTGTCTTTCTATGTTCGATCATTTTTATACATTATATGTCCTGATGAAGAGAACATCGTTCTCGAAACATGTCGAGTTTTTAATAAAGTTTGTTGTGGTAAAAACAAAGTGTTTTTAATTATTGCATTAATAAAATGGTGCCACAAAGTGAATTTACAAAATTTGAAGAAATAAAATTATGTTTGCACACGGAATTTGAACCCGAAACCTTCAGATTGCTAGTCAAGAGAGCCTTATACCTCTACCACAGAGGCCGCCAATATCATAGCTGTACCTTCACTGTTTATATTTAACTTAAGGCGCCGCTACCAGCATTTTTACCGATTTATAACATATCTCCCTTAAACATTTGAAGTTTTTAAGCTCCTAAAAAAATATATGTTATTTTTTAAGATAACATCTAGACGCGTTCCACGCCGAAACGCAAATTATATAAAATTCCCTCGATAGAAAAAAATCGCAGAGTATGCTCCGAAAATTATTATAAACACCTCTGTTTCAGTTATTTTACAAGTTATAGTTGTGAAAAAATTCACAACCTTTCTTTAAATGATACATAAGATCAATTCTACGAGATTTTCGCTCTATTTTAAACGAGTCGTGTTTTATTAAACAATTTCGCAATTTTCGCATCGATTTTGACGCTTTAAATTTTCGCACTCTCCTCTAACATTCGTAATTTCATATCTTTCCATCTTCTTCTTTTAAAGAAGTTAATGTTCTTCGACAGAATTTTCAGACGCAAGTATCTCTTCAAACCACATGATACCTTGACACATTGAATTGAAAGCTTTTGAAGCTTCTTGAACCTTGAAAAACCATATTTTTCTGGAATTCGTAAATTATCAGTAACATTAGTTTAGGTTATACATTAGGTTTGGTTTCTGTCAAAAAATCTGTGAAAATGCCGTTATTTTAAATTTGAAAATTAATGGCTGTCGGAAAACAGCTTAACAGATAATGCCAGACTGTAGCAAGATTTAAATATTAAAAAAACTAACAGGACTACCTCAGTGATTCACAGACCCACATTTCAACTTTTAGCGAAGCTCAATTTAAGATACATACATAGCGGGCACTCTGATTTTATTTTCAATTTAAGCTTCGTTCTGGGCTTCGATAGATTCTTTCAGTAGTTATTCTGGTCAAGATACGAGTACCATACAGAGCAGAATCTTTGCTACAAATTAAAGGGGAAATTTTGAAGGGAATACTAATCCATGTACGATACTCTTGAAGGAGAAGATAACAATAATAAATATAAACGAAAATATGATACAGAACAAGACACAGAACAAAAAAAAACATGTAATGGTCGCAACTGGGACTCGAATCCAAACGCCTAAACCAACTCTCGGCCATTGGGACTACTTATTTTTAAAACATTTTTGTCATTCGCGTATTTCACATTCAGAATTAACAATAGTAAATTAAATTTTTATTTCAAACAACTCTCTTTTTATAACTTTTGAAGGTTATTCCACACAATGTAATATATGTCATTGAAGAAGAAGATAACACTAATAATCTAAACGAAAATATGAAAGAGGACATAACACAGAAAAATAAAAATATAGCGGTCACGAATGCGGCTCGAACCCAGAACTCTTACCTTACCGGGATGAGCGCCTTATCCAATTAGGCCACTGCCACCTCTTATCAAACCGTTATATAAGAAGTATATTATCGTCCGGTGAGACGTGAGTTTTTGGGATAGAGTCCCAGTTACAACCGTTATCTTTTTTTTCTTTCCCTTTTTCTCTTTCACATTTTCGTTTGGATTCTTAAGAGCGTTTAACCAGCCAGCGGATGAAAATCTACATCGTGCAGGGCGGTTACAATGAGAAAGATTAATTATTCTCCGTACCAGCTTTTTAAAATTTTAACTCAACATCGAATTTATTTCAATTCAAATTAGCTTTAATTTATACCTTCATCCAAAAATGCTGAAAGGCGTGATGATAAAACTATTAAAATAATGTACTTTTTGTAGTTATTTTTTGATGATAAGTATTTATCATTTTTCAATAATGTCTAAATTTAATAAGAATGTTAAAATAATCTGAAATATTTTAGTTTGTAAGTGCGCAAATAAATACACAAATGGACCAATTTTCGTCAAGAAACACATGTACGTACATATTTTTTAATGATTTTATTTAAACTAAAATTCACATTCTTAAACATGCGATTGCTAGATAATGTATTGATTTATTTTACTGCATGATTGTATTATTTGAAATGGGTGTGGTATAATACAAAATCTTTTTTGAAAATTTAACAAATCTGCCAACGACCTATGGAATAACCTTATTATATTAAAAATTAAAAAAAAATCTCAAAATTTATTACATGCGAATGCTAGATAAAAGAACAATCTTTCGAAATCCATTTACAATTTTTTGTGGAAAAGAGTCAATACGTCTAAAATCTGATTTGAAAATGACATATTTCTGGTTTTCTCTGGTAATGGCCTCTTAATGTTATCTTCTTCTTCAATGAAATATTAAAATAGACTAATTTTTCTCAAAATTTTTGGTTGTTACCTTTTTAAACGATCACAAATTCTAAAGAATTGGTTTGTTACCTGGATAGTGTCTAGGATAAACATAACCACCTAACGACCTTTTCTAAAAGTTAAAAAAAAAACTTTCTACAGGTTTCCTTTTCTCAATGGCCGTAGAAAGTTAAGTTAAGGCATTTGTCCAGGTGCGACCGGTAAAGTTTTATTTTTAAGTGTTCTTTTTCACATTTTAGTTCAGATTTATTAGTATTATTTTTTGTCTTAATTCCTCTTCCCACTTGATTCCTTCGACCTAACACCTAACAGTCCTCATTGTCCAAGGTAAAGGAAGGAGATAGACACTCGTTTTGATTTTTAACAGTGTGCCACACAAAGAAGGTATTACGTAAATAATGTTTTCTGTATATTTGTCTTTATTACATCGCTCTGGTAGGAAATCCGTGTTATCGGATCTTTAAATATATATTATTGTGCCTCCACTTCCCACGTCATGTTAGGCCATTTGAGTGAATTCATTATTAAATCAGTACCACTCCTAATGACACAGTTTTTACATCCATAAACAACACGTAACCTGCGTAGTTTGGCTTATATGCAGATTGGTATCAATAGACTGTAATTTATTGGTGAAACAGGAGGTAGATGTAACATTTTAGAATGGCATAAAAAACGAGAGGAAATCATTCCAATGTAGTGGTGGTATTATTGATCTTCTAAAAACAACATAATGACATAATAATATTGTAGTGTTTTCACTTAGCACATAATAGAGTTGGTGAATAGTATAATACAGTCATTAAGTCGATGTTAAACAAAATAAAACAGGCGTTATTAGATCTGGTGTTCTGATTAAGTTAGTTTAGGTTTGGTTAATACATGTAAAGACATGTTGTGCTTCGTACAAACAGGTAGGAATTAACGCGAACCGTTATGGTTAAGGGACGAAGCAACATTTGCGGTTGCTTTAATTCTTTTCCATAATTCGTGACTCGGTTCGCGCCGCGGTTTGCAGATGTGTACAGTCTTACGGTATGAAATAACGACATTTTAATTAAAAAAATTTAACGTTTAACGCTTTTTCCCGCGCCTTTTTCCCACTCCGCCTCCTCCACCTTCCCTCTCCCCACTCCACTCCCCCCATCAACCCCCCTCCCCCTCCACCCACCCCTCCCACCACACCACTCACCCCATCAACCCCCCTCCCCCTCTTCCCCTCTACTCACTCCACCCCCCACTCCGACCCCCTTCACCTTCCCTCGCCCCACTCCTCTCATCCATCAACCCCTTACCCCTCCCCACTCCACCTCCCCCCACCTTCCTCCATCCCCCCCTTCCCCTTCCTTCCTTTCCACCTCTCCCACCCAACTCCGCCTCCTCCACCTTCCCTCTCACCACTCCACTCCCCCCCATCAACCCCTCTCCCCCTATCCCTCCACTCACCCCTCCCTACACCGCCTACCCCTCCACATTCTCTCTTACCACACCACTCCCCCCATCAACCTCCTTCCCCCCACCCCATACCCCTCCCCATACCCTCCTCCATCCTTCTCCTTTTCCCTTCCTTCCCTCCCCACTCTCCCTCCCCCCACCCTCTTCCCCCTCCCCCTTCCCCTTCCACCAACACCCCCTCCACCCTCCCCACTCCCCCCTCTCACCTCTCGCATTCCACACATTCATCCTCGATACATTCAGTTTTCAAATTGCTCGCGTGCCACCTATTATAATTTTTTATACAAACTTCTTAATGTCAGAACTCAACGGTAGTTTTGTACAAAATAACGAACAAATAAAAAGAATTATCAAATTTGGTGCAGTCGTTCGGGTTTATGCACATATATAAATTTCGGTGATTCATTTTTAGAGATAGGTGTTAAGTACGACGCCAACAAAGCACTCTTTTTAGGGTGAATTGCCTAATTTAAAAAAAAACATCGTTTTCGAGGCGACATTGGTTTGCTTTTTTCTGACGTTTGCAATAAATCGATTTTGTTAGGGACAGAAAAAGTAAGATATAATTTCATACCGCCAGAGATTATTCCTAACGCCAGAGCTTACCAATATATATATATACTATATATATATATATATAGCCTATAGATCTCGCAAATAACGTAGCTTTCTATTAGTGAAAGAATTTTTAAAATACATTCAGCAGTTTTTGTGTGAAAGAGTAATAAACATACATCCATACAAACTTTCGCCTTTATAATATTAATAGGATATACATACATCAAAACTAGCAGTCACGGACTATTTTAACTCATTTAATTTACATAAAAAATTATATAAATATTAACATACATTTACAATGGTAACGTAACATCTTGGAAAACTTTTTATCCAACAATATTACAATTAATATTATATTAATATTAATTTTATTTTAACAAAATACATATAGTATTTTTTAGTTACAATTTATGACATATTGTATTTTTTTAATGGCTTACACAATTTTTTTTTCTTAGTTTGAAATATGAACAGTAAAATAGTTAAAGTACCAATAAATGGCACAATCTGCCTCTCTAGACGAATAAATGTGTAGCTAATCGAATATATTTTATTTATTTTTATTTTATACATTAATGTTAGTAAAAACCACCATCACTAAAACTTAAACAACGTGACGAAGGAAAAATTCGTCCGGAACGGATCGTAAGATCGTTTTTAAAAAATGACCCAAAAATATATTATTTCTTTTCACCCGATGTATTTTTTTACATTATTCACCCAACCACAATTGGCTTGAAAATAACAATTAATACAGCATTCGGTTATATAAAACCTCTTACGAAAACCATGAACTTCGTTTAAGTAATTTAATATCCGTTAAGAGAAATGATTGACATAATCGCAACATTGTAGGTCATTGAATCAACATTCAACTCCATTTCATACGCAATACTTTCATTACCGCATACAACAACTGGCTACATCTATCCGGTCGAAAATTCTCTTTTGACATATTAATATTATAGAACAAACGCAGAGTTATCTAAAAAATACATTAATATGATTTATAGTATTTTTTTCTATGGTGGAGTTCATAACAATAACATAATAAAACTGACAAATTTCATAAAATAATCGGAGCTCATGATCGAATGTGACCTTTACAGGAAGAATGGCAAACCAGTTTAATACTATCACTTCTGCAATTTAATGTGCCCTAGTGTAAACGTATTTCGTACTAGGAACTGAGATTACATAAACCCAAATCCATCAGGAAGTACCGCAGTTCATATTAAAGGTGCTTATTTGGATTCCCGGGATGTACAACATATAGAACAACTATCACTACAAGAGGAACGACAAATTTCATAAAATAAGCACTGTTCATAATCGAATATGACCTTTATAGGAAAAATGGCAAACTAGTTGAAAACTCCTTCAACAGTATTTCCCATGGTATCTGGTATAAAAAAAAATTGTGCAGGAGTGTCCTGTTGTGAGTTTGTTTTTATACAAATCTGCATTTATTTCCGAGATTGGTGAAATATTGCACACTTAACTTTAAAACAAGATAGAGGTCGGCAGAGAGAGGACAACTCAACGATTTACAACTTCATCACTCTTTTGAAAAGTCATTAAAAATGGTGAAAAAAAAAATCGCAAGTTCACACGCGGTAGAAGTGAAACATTCAGTAAACTAAAGTAGACAAGAGTGGGGAGGGTACAAAGCACCGCACAAAGAGGAGACCGATTATATTATTCTAATTCTATATCTTTATCATTCTTTCGCAGGATAAATCCTATAGATGAATGTGTTTGTCTCATTTCAGTGTCGCTCGTTTCCGTTTCATCGAGTTTCAAATTCACTTCAAAACCAAACTTGGTTAAATGGGTTACGTTATGGGCTATTTTTTAAATATTTTTTCACTTTTAATGATTATTCAAAGGGTGTTGAAATTCCACCGTGTTGAGTTGTCATGGAACCAAAAAAAACCACTTATCCTTTTTTTCGTTCCCCTAAACCAGAATTCTTATAATTCTTGATGACATTTTGCATACTAGACGTTCATAATAAAATTGCCATCTACATCTGATTTCGAAAAACTCTGTCTAAAGCACGTGCAATGCCAGGGACTTCAACTAGTTAAAAACAGAGATAGAAAATAATATGTGCATTATAATATGCGAGCCTGTGGTGTGTGAATAACCCCAGACCCTCTGAGCTTAATACTCACAGATTTGATTATGAAATCTACTTGCGCGGACAAATATATATCACAAAGAATAGCAATCGAAAACTCCAGGGAAAATAACAGATTCACCAACCTTGTATGCAGTTTTTTGTAGCTGGGGAGGCCTCGGTAAATTTGTTAAATTCCAGATCAGTAATTCTTTTGTGACTTTGAAATATTCACAAGTAGTTAGTTGTCAACCGTACACAACTAGTTAGTTTTCACAAAGATAAAATAAACAGCTAAATTTTCCAAAACAACAGATGACAGTTATTAACTTGTTCGGATTCTCAATCAGGTGTCTCTTTTAAATCCGAAGAGTGCCTCACTACCATTTTTGTGATACAGATGTATTTATCTAAATTTTCGAACAAACAAAATCAACACATTGTAATGCCTAACCAATATGAACAAGTAATTACGAAAAAAATGTGCAATAAGTACCACCTACATCTTCAAACTAACAATATATATGACAAATATTATAATGTGAGCTTTGTTCATAATCGAATATGACCTTTATAGGAAAAATGGCAAAGGAGTTGAATACTCCTTCAACATCACGTCCCCTGTTATACACATATTTCATATTAGGATCTATGATTATGTAAACCCATCAGGAAGTATCGAGGTCCATACTTTCACGGTGTTCTGATTACTCCGTAGGCATCGATGTAACTATATTTATATAAAATAAACATTTATTCGCTTAAGTCACAACTAGTTTGCTGAACTGGTTCGTATAAGGCGGGTACACGTTGATATGTATTGGGGAAGTGGCTGAAAATGATCGTACAAACGTTACCCGTTAATTTCCGGAAACAAGCTAGCATTCCCGAGCTAAGGAATTCACAAAGTTATTTAATATTTGGTTTCCTGTTTGTGCTATTTGGTTTTTGCACGAATTTAATTAAATATTATTTTATCAAACCTGTAAACTTTTTAGTTTCGTATTACTGTGTGCTAAAAACTTTTTATTTAATTTTCATTACTAATTTGGAAGGCGGGTAACGTCGCCCCGGGAACCATTTATTGGATAACCAACATCTCTGCTGGGGTAGCCAAGGAGTGAGATTTGTCCGAGTATTGGCAACGGATGTGTTTGCCCGCCTTCTGCGCGGCGGGAAGAATCGAAAGAGACTAGTTGAGGGAGACCTTTTGACCTCTCCAGCCGGATTCTCTCGACCCATAGCCTTGCATCGCAGTGGGATGGATTCATGCGTCCGTCATTCCTGAACACGTTCAACCCCAGATTCCTTCCCACCCCCATTCCTTATTCCTTCCCAGAACTTCTCCTATCCTTCCTTTCTACAAAAAGACCCTCCACACAACATCCTCAAAGGTGACTTAGGCCCTGAGGGAATTTTGTTTTCCTCGGGGCTTACTGCGTGGAGCTAACGTAAAATAAATTACGTATTTTCTTATACCATGTAAAAGTCCAGATGCGCTTAAAACCAAATAAAAAATAAAAAACGAGTGTGCTTTAGACCACACGACTGAAGTAAAACTTCACTAACTTAAGTGGGTACCCGCTGTATATAATGTTATATAGTGAAGGCGCTTTCATTATAATGTAGTTTCCATAACCATAACAGTTTAGTTGACCCCGAGGTTACAGTGGTCTTGCAACACAAGCCGGGTACCCGCTGTGTATAATTTATTTATTTATTTAGGGACAAACAGTCCTTTAACAATATAACAATAACACGAATAACAAGCGCGCATAAAGGCCCGACCCGCCTAGCAATCGATTACCGTTCGCATGTCATTTTTCGTAACAATCACCACTTTTCGTAATAATCACCACTTTTTGTAACGCATTCACCAGTTTACCCCTAAGTGTCGAGCCTGCGTAAAGAAGTTTTACTTAAAAAACGAATATGCTTTAGACCACACGACTGAAGTAAAACTTCACTAACTTATCTCCCTCTCAACTTCCGTTCGCCTCGCCAGACCATTCACCTCGCCCGATCACACTTTTCATAACGCTCTCGTCACGCATTGACCAGCTTACTCCCCAAGTCAAGCGTGCGTAAAGGCCCGACCGTTCGCCTCGTCCGATCACACTTTTCGTAACGCTCTTGTCACGCATTCACCAGCTTACTCCCCAAGTCAAGCGTGCGTAAAGGCCCGACCGTTCGCCTCGTCCGATCACACTTTTCGTAACGCTCTTGTCACGCATTCACCAGCTTACTCCCCAAGTCAAGCGTGCGTAAAGGCCCGACCGTTCGCCTCGTCCGATCACACTTTTCGTAACGCTCTTGTCACGCATTCACCAGCTTACTCCCCAAGTCAAGCGTGCGTAAAGGCCCGACCGTTCGCCTCGTCCGATCACACTTTTCATAACGCTCTCGTCACGCATTGACCAGCTTACTCCCCAAGTCAAGCGTGCGTAAAGGCCCGACCGTTCGCCTCGTCCGATCACACTTTTCATAACGCTCTTGTCACGCATTCACCAGCTTACTCCCCAAGTCAAGCGTGCGTAAAGAAGTTTTACTTCAAAAATGTATTCAAGTATTTATTCAGTAAAATAGTGTGGATCAGATAAACAGTTTTGGGTTATTTTAGAACAGTTTAATGTTACCGTCCATAGGATGCCCGCACAATTCTCTAGGCCAGTTACTTGACCAAAAAATTCTAGATCAAATCCTGTACATTTCTAAATCCAATGTTTCCATACATTTCGTATGGAAATTTTTATATATACTTTATACGTTCTTTAACATTAAAGCCCCCATCAAAATGTTGTTGAGTATGTGACAGGCCTCTTTCGCAACATCCGTTTTTTTAACTTGGCAAAAGGAATTTCGCAAAATTAAAATTGAGATGTCTTTATTAAAACCTTGTTTTAAATTTATCTCAGAACCTTATTAAAATATCTGTCTATAATTAGAGGCCTTGGAATGCCGAAAACATACTTCGTGAACATGATTTTATGCTGAGTCAGAATTGATTCGTCGAAAGCCAGAAGAAATCTTACATTGACATGATTATGGAGCTGCAGTGACTCTCAAATCCTTGGTAAAAGTGGTGCCAACCTTCACTATCGATGGGCCGCAAGAATAATTGCTCTTTCATAATTGAAAATTATGCAATATTCAAGTCCCAGGAAAAGCTGTCATGTCAGCGATTATTCTTCTATGTGCTATGTGCTACATTTCCACTGTCCATTACGGAAGAATGCTTGCCTTGTACGTCAGTAAATACTTTGTCTATGACATGATTCCCTTATGCCTTGGATAGCCCTAAGTGTTACATTCGTACTCGCACGAACCACTTTCAGTTTCACCGAATAATTGATCGAGAGTCATCGTGACTCATCTGCAGCATGCTGCCAAGAGATATTGCTTGCGCCTCGCTTTTGTGACACTTTTATCTTATGACCTATAATAACTGTTACCACAACCGGTTCATCTTTAACTCCTCACACTGGTTTCTGAAATGTAAGTTTCTGGTGTCAGGACAATAAGTTACAAGATATAACTTATTAGATTACAGTGTTCTTATATAGATAATATATTACCGGTAAAATGCATAATCAGTATACATACTACGAGTATTACGATTCTGATGTTATTCAGTTCAAACATATTCAAAGTTATATAATATTTATATGATTTTGAATAAAACAGGAAATCAACTGATTTCAATTAAATAATTATATTAGAATAATTCCGGAGTTTTGTTAATTAAATTACGTGAGTAGATTTAATGTTGGTTGTAAAAAAAGTAGCACACTAGAATATTAAGCAATGTTGACATTCTACCATTAGAATTATTTACCAGATTTTTCCTTATCACGTGCTTAACAACATTTCGATTAGAACATTTTTATCAACTTAAAAATTCAAAGTTGACAACATTCAGCTCCGTTTGAGTTTGTGAGTTATTACCCTAGGACATAGGTTCTCAATGTGGGAGATAACGCCCCCCTAGGGGGGCGGTAGAAGACCTTCAGGGGGCGGTAGAAGACCAAGAGAAAATTTCAGACTTTCAGGGGGGCGGTAGGAGACATAGAGAAACCTGTCCCACCCCATCCCATCCCATTAGGAGCCATCCATAAATTACGTCACACCTTAAGGGAGGGGAAGGGAGAGAGTAGAGAAGTATGACAAGGGGTATGGGGTGGGGGACATGAGCTTTGTGACGGTACATGCACAAAACTATTTTCCCTATCCCATTACGCCCTCTCCGTCGTAGTATCCCGTTACGCCCCCTCCGTTGTGGCAAATGTAACCCTGTCCTGGAATCCCATTACGCCCCCCCCCCCATTATGGTAAATATAATCGTGACGACAATTGCTGTTTCGGATTTACGAGTTAGGGGGCGCTAGAAATAAAAATATTCTCAAAGTGGGCGGTGGGCAAAAAAAGGTTGAGAATCTATGCCCTAGGGTAAACAAAAACAATGAATTAACATTTCTATAAAAATAACTGATGAGTAGGGTATGTATATAAACATACAAAATATGTTTTATTACTCGTCGCTATGCAGCAAGAAATACATATTCAAATAAAATAATAAATTAAACCGAAATAAACGGAGAAAATAGGTACTCTTACGTCTTACAAATAAATATACTATAAAAACTACTGGAAGATTACAAAAACTTTATACGACATGCCAAGTGGAAGTGCAAAAGAAGAACAACGAGGTTTTAAAATTTGAAGCAACCAACGGCGCTGTTTGGAGACAAATGTATAATTTAAGATAATCAGTAAATATTTGTAAATCGGGGAAATCAAAAGATTGCACGTACTAACTGGATAAGCGCTCTAGAATATTCGTTATGAATAATAACATAGGGACAAAGAATTTGTCATAAATGGTTTGTGCGATTACAATTATGGTGGCAAATTAAATTAAGAGTTTGCACGTAGCGGGCGATACAATTAAAACGTTATAGGTAGGTGAGCTAGGTATGGCATGGCCGATAAAAGAGCACAATGACCTCGAGAAATTATACTACGAGCAGAGAGTTCATTGCAGCTAACTAACTGGTAAACATTGTTTTGAATGTCATAAGGAGTGAAGTTTTGGTGCTGTTTACATACAACAAAATATTAAGAATCTTTGAGGGAACTGTTGAAAATTTAGATTATTAGAATATTTCTTATCTACAAGTTCTTATAGCCAGAGGCAGAAGCGTGCGGGCGTGTGGCTGTCTCAATTTGAGTTATGTTGTGAGGTTGAAGTATGAAATGAGTGATAGCACTTATTTTTATTATCAGCCATTTCAAGCAACAGGGAGATTTTGAGAGTAACGACCACGTGGAACGAGACTTCTTCTTCTTCTTCTGGTTCCCTCTCCTGTTAGAGGTTGGCTATAATCAAGATAGTATTAACCCTGCACGCTGCAGCCTGAAAATTCACTTTTAAAGTCATGATGTGAGGCGTGTTCCTCGATGCGTTTTCCGTCCATCTTCTCTTGGTTTAATCATTAATTTTTTTATTTTTTTTTTATTACAAAACAGTTTTTTTTTCTTGTTTATATTATTATTGCAAGTAGCTTGTCGGCAGGGAAATAATGTGGATAAAAACAAAGTCTTAGAATCGAAGAAAAAAAATATTGCAATTTAATAAAATGCGTAATAAAAACATAAATAAGTATAAAAAACTATAACTTAAAAAAATTTAAAACTCACTTAAAAATTATACTGAAAATTTGAACTGAATTAAAAATAATAAATTGAACCAATGTAATAACACCCCCCATACATACAAGCCCTGCTTATTTATGGGGGTACATCGAATACATGTATTATGTAATTAATTATTGTGCAAAATTTATTATATTTTATGTAACTTTTTTTAAATAAAAAAAAAATAAAAAATAAAAATACGTCTAAAAAGTCAGTCAATACAGAAAATCTGATTCCAATAGCCATGTTTTAACAATAGTGCAAATTTAGATGTCGAGCAACATTTTTTCAAATCATGTGGCAGCATATTAAATATAAATGGTACAATGTATTCAAAAGTTCGCTGGCCATTTTATTAGAAAATCTCGGTAGGTACTATCATCTCTTCATTTTGGGTAAGCAGGGCCGGATCTACGAAATCTGGCGCCCTGTGCAGTAGGTACCGATGGCGCCCCCCCCCCCTACATTTTTATTTTGATTAAAAATTCGTTCACCCCAATTTTTTTATTTTTTTTATTTAATTATATTTTTTTACACTAATTTATCAAATAAAATCAACTTTTCCAAGTGACCTGGCGTTAGCTCTCACACTCGTTTTTTTTAAAGAGAGAATCGCCAGGAGCCCTAATCTATTGGGTAAACATAAAATTATGGTGATTCTATTCATTGTAATCCACAGTACTTTTATAACCTCTAATAACCAATAAAAATTTAGTTATAAATTTAAAAATCTAATAAGAATATAACCTCAAATTAGTACCTTGTATTTCCCCTGTGTTGAGCGAACAAATACCAAATTGAGCGAACAAACACCATACAAACACTAAACACTGACGTATGGTATCAACGGCTTACGAAAGACGCTTACACTGACACCGTAAAATAACAAATCTAATTGAAATTAATTATACATTTAACGAACTTCAAATAATAATATGTCAAATCAATGATGAAACTGTCAACACGTTGCAACCTGCAAATCCTGCAAACCGTGCGATGTTTTTGTTAATGGGATTTACTGAAGATTTCATAAGAAAATGGTCTTTAACTACCTTCTCCTAGAGACTTAAATCGTACAAAATAAAACAATAGCGAGCATACGCCAACTAAAATTGTCAGCGTCGGTTTGTTTGATTGACTAGAACAAAAATACGGCGCTGTTATTGGTTATTGAATTTGGATCGTCCCAATAGTCGTAAAAGACGGTAAAAGATATATGGAAAAATAGATCTTACGTTTAAACTAAATATATGGAATTTGTAAAAAAAATCTGTAACTGACTATAAATTCGTAAGCTGTTGATACCAACCTGATGCGTGCGCATTCTTTTTCTTTGGAAAGTGTTGGTAGAGCGTGATAATTATTTCGCACTATGGGTAATTTTTAAACGATTTATGGAATAGTATAGCAAAATTTTAATACAATGTTTATTTTCTCACGGTGCCCCTTCGGAGTTGGCGCCAGGTTTTTGCACTTTTTTGAACGTATGGCAGATCCGGCGCTGTGGGTAAGCCTAGTATTGTAGACGTGATCCACCATTGTTTTGTATGGGCTATCTAGGATATGCTGCATACAGATTTTATGCCAAAAAGAGCTCCAATAGGTAAAACATTTATGGTTTTATACATTATTGTGATATTTTGCCGCTGGTCATAAAATGCTTTGCTATCGAGTAATTTGACCATTGCGATTTGAATTGACTGTACATGTTGGATGTTTGTCTTACATGAGTGCCCCCATGAAGTTATACCTTACTCGAGAGTAATCTGGCGAACGCGTGACGAGAGCGTTACGAAAGGCGAGGCGAACGGTGGTTGAGAGGGAGATATAAGTTAGTGAAGATAGAAAGAGACAGATTTACGCTTCGTATATTACTGTAAGGGAAAAAGAGGTGCGAGCACACATTTTCTTTCTCTCTTCCTCTCATAGCCAGTTACGTTACACAGTGCAGGCCTATTGTCTGTATCACACTGTAGGAGCAATAGAGAGCAGTGCGCGCGACCATTTTCTTTCTCTCTTCCTTTTATATAGATGGAGCAGAAGTTTTACTTCCGTTGTGTGGTCTAAAGCAAACTCGTTTTTTTGCATATTATTTCTGCACAAAATTGTGAACTGCCTAATTGACTACCTGCCCCTAAAAATACAAATAATTATAATAATAAAAAAAATATGTAAATTATGAGCAACCTTACTGGATTATATTATATTCACTATTAAATTACTTTATTTGCAACTGTATATTTTCTAAATAAACTTAATTACTTAAAATATATATTTTTTTAAATATGGCGAAAAACCACTCTCCCAAAATTTTTTTTTTTAAATACATCTCGTAGTTTTCGAAGACGCAAATTTTGGATCCAAAGTCCTACCACGGAGGTCGTCAGAAACAAACTGTGTTGCCATACGATTAATTATCTAAAAGCGCAGCCGGCATGTAAATCACATGCTCTTAATTGGCTCTCTGGTGTGAAATAATAAAGCACCTTCCTCGTTACGCAACGCAAATGGATATGGGTAAAGTTGCGGACAAGAGAACCTTAGTTGTCTCTGGAGGCTTTCTAAATAAGCAAAACAGGTTATGTTTCCGCTTCCACAGTTTTGAACCAGATAAGGTTTAGGTACTCTTACTTCCAGCCCACTGAAGAGATAAACCGAAAGAAGTGAGTTGTGGGCGTATTGGTGTGACCAAAGCCAACCAAATTTTCCCTAATCAAGTTGATAAAATACTCTGAATAAATTTTTTTTTACATATCGTTTATTAGTACGTTCACGGGTTACTTTACCTCCTACGTAGTGACAAAATTTCTCTGTTGACCGAGCTCCTGTTATGTTTTAACTTAGACGAAGCGAAAAAATCAGAGTGGAATTTACATGCGGAAGAAGTGAAACCTTCAGAAAACTAAATTAGATAAGAGGGGGAAGGCCACGAATTACCCCACAAAGAGAAGACCGATAGATTACAAGGCACCACACAAAGAGAGGACCGATTATACTATATCATTCTCTCGCAGGCTAAATCCTATAGATATCTCTTTTTATCGAGTTTCAAATCACAACGGTGCTAAGAAAGTTTTGAAGGTACCCCCAACCCTCTAAAGTCGAAATACCAGTAAACAACTGAAACTGGCGAAACCGGTCCCCGCTTGCCCAGAGTGGAACCTGTTTCTACAAGATACGTATATAATAGCTGTTGCCTCTAATTAATGTGTAACTATCCTGTTATATTAAAATCTTATACTAGCCGTAATTATATCAAATGTGGGTAATTGGTTTATTAAATCCTTCTAAGTTCATATTTCATAAATTTAGTGTCTTTTTTTCTGGAAAAAGAAAAGTCATAAAAAGATATTGTCACATCTGGGACTCAAACCCAGGACCTTTCCGAGCCACGACTCTACCAACTGAGCTGGTGTCCGTATCGAGTCGATCATATTTAACCGTACTATACTTCGACTAAGACTTAAGAACCAACATTATCTTCATTTTTTTAATGCATATTTTATTGGCTGCAATCTTTATGTATGTTTGCAAAATTCAAACTCGAACTAAACGTTATTTAGATAGTCTTGGACAAATTGTTCATCCATTTTTTTAATATGCGACATCTATTGACTTCTTTGCAAGTATAGGATAATTTTTTTTTAAAACCTCAAATTGTAATATCAGTTGGTAGAGCACTGACCCGGCAAGTCTTAGGTCTAGAGATGGAGTCCCAGATGTGACCGTTTCTTTTTCTGATTTTTCTGTTCGAGATTTTCGGTTGAGTTTCGCTTATAATGTCTTCATTTAATTAAATGTTACAATTTGAGATTTGACTCATTAAGTTAAAAATAAAAATACGAATTTGGGACTTTTAAGAATAAATTATAGAAAAAGATTCAATCTCAATGACCTAGAAAGGTTTTGTATTCAATGGCAACATCAAATTACCTGCAAATTAGTATAGATCGGACTTCTAGGGAATATCTGTTCAGTGTTTTAGAGGCAGTCGAGTATTTGTACAATGACCTCTAGCGACACCGCGTTACGTTTTCATACATCATATTTGTTTACCATTCTTCGCATTTCATTGCCTTTGGTGACTATATACAATGTTAAGTTTATTGCTGCTTTTTTAATTGTGTTTTCATATCTCAGATAGTGCGGCAATAATTCATTTTTTATGTGTAAATTTGACATAATATTACATACAATAAAGTCCAGTTAAACTGGTAAATGGCATTTCCGTTATTTGTTTTTGGGGTGTTATGCCGTGTTGCACTGCCTCCTTCTTTAGCCAACGTTTCGGACAGCGTTACAGTATGGGCAGATGTGTCCTGATTATGGATGTTGTCCGAAACGTTGGCTGAAGAAGGAGGTAGCGCAACACAGCATAACACCCCAAAAACAAATAACGGAAATGCTTTTGGCCGTGAAAATCTAAAAACTAAAATATCTGGTAAATGGCAGTTCGTTAAAGGGTTCTTAGTAATTTTTGTAATTTGTGTTTGGGGTGTTATGCCGTGTTGCGCTCCCTCCTCCTTTAGCCAACGTTTCGGAGAGCGTTACAGTGTACATCATCAGGGCAGATGTGTAAATGTTAGTGGTGAAATGTGTGCTTAAGTACTTCGAAGCAATACCGTGTTGCCAGCTCCACTTCACTGCGAGCTGGCATTACAGTATACTTGAAGATGGTTTTCTGCGTATAGCTTTGGTGTAGCAGTCAATTGCCGGATACCAAGAACTATTGAGCTTAGCTCCGTCGTCTCTATTAATGTTAATAGGATTTTTATGAATTTCAATTGCCTCTGTAAATAGGCGTGCTCTATAAGTTTTGGGTCTTCCCAGGACTTCAGGAACAAATCCAAGGTAATGGCCGGTTTCAATTAAATGCTCGGCGATTGCCGATTTGTCAGGGTGGCCAAGTTTACACGCTCGAAAGTGATCCGATATCCTATTGGAGATCGTCCGCTCTGTCTGGCCCACATAGACCTTATCACATCCGGAACAGCTGAGTTTATATACTCCATCTGTTTCCAGAGGAAACTTGGTCTTTGCAGATTGCTATTTTGGTCGTGGTTCCAAAGACAGTCTTGATGCTTTCTTTCCTCAACAGTCTGGCAATTAGGAAAGCACAGCCTTTGGACTCTTATTCAATTCTGTCTTCGTTTGGTGTAGATTTGGGTAACCGTTACGCTCCACTGCATCGGTAAGCTTTGTTAGTTCCGGTCCGATTTTTGTTTCTTCACATATTCTGGTCGCTCGGGTTACCGACGTATGGATAAGTCCTCTCTTCTGCGCTGGGTGGTGATGCGAATCTGCATGTAGATACCGATTTGTATGAGTTGGTTTCCTACACTGTGTGTCCTAGGCTACCATCTTCTTTTCGCATCACTTCCACATCTAGAAAAGGCAGGATTTTCTGGTTATTTTCCAGCTCCATTGTGAACTTAATTTTACTGTGAAGTGACTTAAGATGGTCTAGGAATTCGTTCAGTTTCTCTGTTCCATGAGGCCAAATAGCGAAGACATCATCGACATAACGCCACCATACATTTGGAACAGCCGAAGCTGTGTCGAGTGCCACTTCTCCATAAAGAAGTTAGCTAGAACTGGCGACAACGGACTGCCCATCGCAACTCCTTCCACTTGCTCAAAAAGTTCACCCTGAAATGCAAAATATCCTGTTTTGAGACAGTGTTCAAAAAGTTTGCAAATATCTTCATCAAATATCTCCCTGAGCACTGTCATGGAGTCTTCTAGAGGCACATTCGTAAAAAGAGAAACTACCTCAAAACTGACAAGAATATCCCTTTTATCAGTCTTAACCTTTTTAAGTTTACTGATCAGATCTGTGGAATCCTTAATCCAAGATTCAGTTTTTCCAGTTTGCATCTGCAGTAGTCTAGAGAGGTATCGGGACAGTTTGTAAGTAGGTGCGGTGGAGTGAAGTGGAGTGGAGCTCGCAACACGATATTGCTTCGAAGTACTTAAGCACACATTTCGCAACTAACATTTACACATCTGCCCTGATGATGGATACTGTAACCCTGTCCGAAATGTTGGCTAAAGGAGGAGGTAGCGCAACACGGCATAACACCCCAAAAACAAATAACCAAAATAAAAAAATCATATCAGGTTCTTAGTAACTTAATTTTTTAATTTCTTAAATACCTAGGTATATATATTTTTTAAGAACTTGTTTGTTTGTGTTTAAGTACATATAGTACATTATTATTTTTAAACGAATTAAAAAAGGAGGAGGTTCTCAATTCGCCGGTATTTTTTTTTGTTACCTCAGAACTTTCGACTGGGTATTGATGATTACTGATTATTTAACCGATAGTGAGGATTATTTTTTATTTGAAAGCTGGTGCTTCCCGTGTGGTCCCATTTCAATTTGGTCCAGTTCTGACAATGGCATCCATGAGAAAACCATATAAGTCTTAAATTTGCATTAAGTATGTGCGCGACAAATGGACGAATAACTCAATATCACGCAAACCGATTTCGATGATTCTTTTTTAATTGGAAAGGAAGTACTTCAAGGGTAGTTTGATAAGAGTTTGGTTAGGTTTTGATTATGGGATCCATGACAAAGTAACGGAACTCTTCAATTCTTAGGAGCAAATTAACGATACTCAGCCGAATATTTTATAGGCTATCCGGATCTTTGAGTCACCTACCGTAACGTCGTTATGGTCAAGTAATGTCTGTCTTATACGAGCAGCACTTTTATTAGGTCTATCCATATTCAGACAAATTAGTTAGTGTACTTCAGATTCACTAAAAATTAAGAAATAAACAAAAATTTTAACAAAACAAAAAATGCACTAAAAAGTAAAAAAAATAATTTCGTATTCTTCTACAACTTAATAATTAATCAACTTACTTTTTCTACTCATCAATATGTAGGTGCGATTGTTATTTTTGGAGTCGGTTTCAGCCTTGTAAATTGGTGCTACAATTAGACCGGTTGGTTCTTCCAAAAGGTGACATTACCTTTACTCAACAATTTAATCATCTGTATCTTCCCACCACAAAGAAATAATCTTAAGTTTATCTCTGTAACGGTTTTATTTTATCTGTAAAATGTATTGTTATCCTGCTTTCCGTAAGTTCTTGAACAATAAGAGAATAAACAAGAACAGTGATAAACATTCCACAATTATGTCAAATTCATGTAAAATGAGTATGTCACAGAGCAGTGCACGTTTCTGGTATCCAGTGGCCGGTTCCATGACGAAACTCTTCTCGAATATCTGCTTTGAAACCAGCATTTCCTCACGTGATATACGAGTATAATCTAATAAATCACCTGGTTTGTCCAGCCTAGTTGACATACTGCTGCAATCAATGGCGGAACATCTTAGTTGCAACAATAAATGTAGTTTATCGCAAAGATTACAAAATAATAAAGAAACGTTGATATTTTTGTTTATTGAAGAGAAACACCTTGAAATGCAAATGACACTAAAAACAAAAAAAACGCATACATATACAGGATTTAGCCTGCGAGAGAATTAGATAGAATGAAACCTTATCGCATAGGCCACTTTAAATATGAGCACACTTTTCAAGGCTGTTGGTTGAGATTGTGTGGGTGATGTTTCACTTCTACCGTTTGTTAACTGCACTCGATTTTTCGATGTGAAAATCTTTAGCCCCGTTGTGATTTTAAATTCGGATGAATCGGAAATGATACATTACAGCACCTACAAAGCATCAAACGCGCTCATTGGCCGCTATAATTATGTTGTCACTTTTCAACGCTCCTATTGGTTGAGCTATGAAACGGAAATGGCGCTAGGTCTGCGCTCATTGGCCGCTTTGATTATGACCCTATTTTTCAAGGCTCCTGTCGGTTGACATTGTTTTGGTAAAGTTTTGCTTCTACCGCGTGTGAACTGCACTCGATTTTTTTAATGATGGTCATCATAAATAAAATAGCTAGCTTTGCACGCCAATTTTCTTTAGAAATTTATCCAACAGTTTTCAGTGAAAATATTTCTAAGACTGTAAGCTTTTTAAGTAGATCTATGCTAAAAACATACGGGCACGTAAGGGAAAAGTTGATGTCAAGTTCGAAAATGTCTTTACTGGTTTTCAACGGCGTTTTGTGCAGAAATTTTTGTCTCTGTTTCATAGAATTTAAAATATTACATTTTGCTGATGTTTGCAATTAAAAATAATCTTATAGAATTTTCAGATTAATCATTTGCAGGTTTGCGTGAGCTTGCGTACTAGAAAACAATGTTCAGGGCCATTTAATGGCGCCTAACGGAACTCAAAAAGGCATAAGATCTTATTCATATTCCATATTTGCTTAGTAATGTGTACTTTACTTTTTTATTACTACGAATTCATCATTATATATTTAACTAGCTTTGTCCCCCGGCTTCGCTCGCATAGTATTAGTGGGATTCCCGCTCCGCCTCTTCCACCTTCCCTTCCCCCCTCCACTCCCCAACTCCCCCCCCACGCCTCCCCCCCTCTCCCTTCTCCTCCCTTTCCCCCCCTAACCTCATTTTACCACCCATTAAAGCGTAACAATCGAACACACGTAGTTTCGCATTTATAATATTAGCATAGATAAGTATAATTTTAACTATCAAAGGGATCTCCATAATAACCAAAAGAAATAACAAAATGACAGCGCACGTCAAGTATTATATAATTACGTATAGTTACCAAGCAACGCTTTGCTTTTCGTCTGGACAACAAACGTATAGTAAAAATTTTTGTAACGTCTGAGCTTATTCATAACGCCAGAGCTTACCAATATACACAGCCTATATTACTCGCAAATAATTTAACTTTCTATTAGTGAAAGAATTTTTAAAGTTAATTCATTATTTTTTGCGTGAAAGAGTAACAAACATACATCCATACATTCCATACATCTATACATCTTTACATCCATGCAAACTTTCGCCTTTATAATATTAATAGGATTTATTTAATAATGAACGAATAATCTACGAAACGTGAGCACAATTAACTACTTAATTTACGTTTTGCTTATAATATTTTACTTATTATTATTTAGCATTTTTCATTTCATTTACTTTTTGTTAATAATTATTCATACTATCCCTCTTGTTATATTGTCAGTATGGCCACCCTATGATTGTGGATGATAAGCGAACACAGGTTCTTTGTAAAACTGGATTGAAAATATCACCTTACACCTGATTATTCAATAAAAGAAAAAAACGTGTTGGCCAATTTATGACGAAGTGTTTATTTGAAAAAAAGACCTACCGTAACTCAACCTGACCTTACCGCTGATAAAATTAATTAGTGATTGGCATTCGATGTCCTTTTCCATTATTTTATAATGTAGACACGTGCTTTAATTTCACTCGTGAATCTTGCCTAAGATATATATTATACGTGACGACTGTTAAAAGTCAGAAGCGATTGAGTCTGGTAATTATTTTTATTGTATTTGTTTCTTTTTTGTACAAAAAAGGTTAATAGTGAGTAACTGTATTTAAAAAGGTGAGAATTAGCATTTTGTGAACACCTCACTGGTAAAACCTGGGCTGAGTGAGGTGTTAGCAACATAAGTATCGACTGGTCAGTGGCTGGGTTGACATTGGGTTTGGGTTGAATCTAGGCGTCCCGTGTTCGATTCCTCGGCTGGCTCCCTCACGACAAAAGCAACATTTTCCGCTTTTCAAATTTTGTTGGATTATTCGTAACCCGGGAATGTTTTCTTTCTTTAAAATAAAAATAAAAATCACATTTGATACTATCAAGAAAAGCCTTGTGGTTCGACCCACGCCGGCAGTATCGTACACATGAATTTCACAATACGAGTACCTAGTAGCATTTAAAGTTAGATAAATAATTATCTTGTAAAGCATGTATGTAGGTACATTTTTCTATGGACCATATGCCACTGGTGTAGATAATATTGTGGTAATATTTTCTGTCTCGAAACAAAGTTTTTTTTTTTAAATATTACATTTTAATTGTTTGGGTTGGGTTATGTTAAAGTAAATAAGTACTTTATTTTTTTATCAAGTCTCTGAAATGTTTTTTTGTGAATAAGTAGATATATTTCTTTTGTAGTTAGTAATTGTTTCAATGTGGTGGGAGTGCAATTTTTGATTGCGTATTACGTGGAGCTATATTTTATCGATGTATTTAGTTTTTTTTTGTAAGTGCCCTGGTTTTAATTTTTGTTTGAGGTTGTATAAAAATGTGGAGTTTATGTTAGAAGAAGTATAGTACAGATTTAGCATAAAATTGTACAGATTTGTCATGATTTTGTGTTTCGTAAATTTCATTCGATTTTGAGTAGAAAGGTATAATAAAAGGACACGCCTTTCTTTTTCTGTCTAAGTCCAGGCGAGTACGTGCAACTTAAGTTGCGTAGGGTGACTTTTTGAATTTGTATGGATTTTGACATAGTTGCCAACAACTATCACCGCACTGTCAACAACATGTGCTTCCAGGCGCGCATTGTGGCTATTTGACCGTAATATTATGAAGAAATTATTTACGATAAATTATATTAATTACAATTTATTTACACTCTTACTATATAATAAATATTTATAATTTGCACTCTTAATATATATAATTTGTCTAAATTACGATATGTACGAAAGGACTGAAAACAAATGTGAAATTTTTAGTTTGTTTTTATAGGGTTTCTGTAATGACCACCCGTTGACATATTTAGTAGGCGAATTTTTATTATGAGAACCAAATTATGTAAAATGTATAATTTTATCTGGTGCGCTTTTAGAAAGTTAGACTATGAACGTTATTAACAAAATACCACACGGTGTTCATAATTAACAGATGTTCTAGCACAGCATAGCATAACAAGAGGAATGGTGCTTTTGAACGAAATATCGAAAACACTAGATGTAGTGAACGTATGTCTTGCAGTATGAAAGAGACATGCGTGTATGAGTGAGACAGCATGCGGAACGTATAAAAGGCGTGAAAGTTGTCTATTCGTCCTCTCTTTGCATTTAGGCTTCCTACAAAGCACCTCTGTACGACCTCGGAATAAACAGTAATAGTCTACCCACTTATTATTATTGCAATCCCACTGAGATCACCATCAAGAGAAATCTGGATCCACCACAAGGAGTCCAGAAGTAATGTATATAACCGGCCACGGTCATTACATTTGGCGCAGCCGATAAAGGACTAATTTAGGCAGCAGCAATCACATTTGGCAGCCTATAACGGATTTACGCAGCAGCCAAAATCATTTGGCAACATCTCGAGATTGAGGCTACAGTGGTCAACAGGTGATCGGGCAGGAAACGGGCCAGATCACGATTCCACATCATTGCGGGGCAGGAAGAGCAAGAGCAGCAGAATCGGCATCCGAGGAACATCAAGGCGCTGGATAGGGTCATTCAGTGCCGAGAACCTGGAGGAGTATTCTCGTAAGGCGGGGATACGGAAGTCCGGATCTTCAAGAGAAGAGCTGGACAGGTGCAGACCTCACGGAAGGCGCATTAGAAGGACGATCAGGGTTCAGGAGCCAGGAGACGGTCTGCGGAAGGGCGAGATCGGAGCAGCATCAAGTCAACAGAGTCGTGAGTTGAGTGCTGTTTGTTAATTTTCTGTGTTTCTATTGATTGCATCTGTGTGAAGATGGAAGGGGGGGAACTGCCCAGGTTTTGTCATTTGAGGGACAAACTGGAGACATTCGTGTTGCAACACGAACAGTTCATCCTTGTCAATGATGACAAAATTAATTCGGTTGAGAAAAAGGGAGCGGTCTTAATATCCCATTTACACACAGAGACAATAGATATATTGATTGATTTGTGTTTTCCTAAAAAAATTACAGATTTTACGGTCGAAAATTTATTGTTATTACTAGAGAATCATGTAGGTATCAAAAGAAATGTGTTCAAGGAGCGCGAAATTTTTTTTGCTACGAAACAAAAAAGTACAGAATCTGTTAATGATTTTATAGCACGGTTAAGAAATCTCGTTAGATTTTGCAAATTCGAAGACAGACTTGAATATAATTTAAAAGATGTTTTTGTCACCGGTATTCGAGTGGGGCGTATTAAGGAGAAATTATATGTACAGGCTGAAAACTTTTCATTAAAAAAGGTTATAGAATGTGCTATTGCCATGGATTCGTTCGAGGTAATTAATAAGCAAATTAAAACGGAAAGTAATGATATAGTTTTTGAAAATAGACTGAACAATTTGTCACAAAAACAAAATTCGGCGGGTAAACATTGTTCTAGACCTACAAATAATAATGTTACATTTAGGAACCGAACTAGATGTAAACATTGCGGCAGTTATCATGAGTCGATAAACTGTAAATTTTACGAAGTAATTTGTTTTAAGTGTAAAGGCAAAGGTTACATTAGTAAAATATGTCGCGGGTTTAGTAAAAAGGTTATTTCTTCTGTGTTTGTGAATACGCAGGGTAGTAAGAAGAAGTTAGTGGTACAGGCTGTGAACTGTGACCCAATTATGTGCAAAATCCTAGTGAACAATGTGATTTTTAACGGATTCTTGGATACAGGATCGGCAGTTTCGATATTAACAGATCTAGATTATGTTAAACACTTCAAACATTTGGATTTAAAACCAAAGGATTTAACCTTGATGGGTTACGCTAATTGTAAGTTGAGTTTATTGGGTTGTATTTCATTATTAGTTGATTATAACGGTTATAGAGAAATGTTAGAATTTTGTGTAGTTAAAAATGGATCAACTACGGTTCTAGGTCGTGACTTTATAAATAAATTTAATATTGGATTCACGGGGTTACAATCAATTTCATCCCAGGAGGGTAGTGCAATTTTTTCTCACAATGTATTGGAGAATGATATAAGTGACTTAGATAAAAGTGAATTAGAATCAATTTCATCCCAGGAGGGTAGTGAAATTTTTTCTCACAGTGTATTTGAGAATGATAGAAGTGATTTAAAATCAATTTCATCCCAGGAGGGTAGTGAAATTTTTTCTCGCAGTGTATGTGAGAGAAGTAAAGTGAATAAAAAAATTCGAAAATTCCAGGAGGTTTTTTCGGAGAAAGTGGGTAGTTTTAATAAAAGTAAAATGCAATTAAAGTTAAATGGGAATGCGGAACCAAAATTCTGCAATCCGAGGAACATAACTTTTGAATTTGGAAGGAAATTAAGGTCAAATTTAAACAATTTTGTACCGAGAGGGGGGAGAGATAAGTGTCAGGAAAATCAGAAATATTATTACAAGGGAAATAATAAACGATCCAAGGGATTTTCAGTTGATCAAAATGTAATGGTAAGGGATTTTAAGAATCGAAATAAGGATAAATGGGTACCAGGGAAGGTATACAAACAATTAGGTAAAAAAGTTTATTTAATTGAGGTAAATTTATATGGTAAAATTATGTACTGGAAAATACATTTTGATCAGTTGTCAAAGCTATGTGTAGCTAGGGATAATGACCATGATAAGTATATCGCGTCTGAGACAAGGAGACGATCGTATAATAACTACGATGTCTCCAGCTTTGTGCCGGATGATAGACTAATGCGTGTTTCTCCTTCTCCTTCCAGCTCCAGTGATCCAGTGGCTTCCACGTCGGGAAATTGGAAGGACCGACTACGACCACGGACACACAGATGAGTCAATGAAGACAGGACTCAGCTCTCGACTCAACATGAGACAAATGAATTACTTACATTGTAAATATTGGAATATTGTATGTATTGTAAATAATTATCAGTATCATGTTGTGTAACTGTCTTCAGATGTAGTGAACGTATGTCTTGCAGTATGAAAGAGACATGCGTGTATGAGTGAGACAGCATGCGGAACGTATAAAAGGCGTGAATGTTGTCTATTCGTCCTCTCTTTGCATTTAGGCTTCCTACGAAGCACCTCTGTACGACCTCGGAATAAACAGTAATAGTCTACCCACTTATTATTATTGCAATCCCACTGAGATCACCATCAAGAGAAATCTGGATCCACCACAAGGAGTCCAGAAGTAATGTATATAACCGGCCACGGTCATTACACTAGATATATATATAACTGTTTTTCAGATAGCCTAAAGATTTTTTGTATAATAATTATCTTCCTAGGTGTTAAGACTGTCAAAATGAGAAAATTGTACAGTAATTGGATAATAATCTGTTGTACAATAAAAAAAAACACTAAGGTTAAAAAAACAATCGGAACTTATAATGTTTATTTTTTATTCAACTTTATTAATTGCATTATGCTGATGATGTACTGTGCCTGCCTTACTAGGAAATACACTATTCTCACCAAGCAATGAATGAAATAATGAATAAATTGATTAATTATTAAGAATCCATTTAATATATAGGAACAATACTTTTGTTACGATATACGAGTATTTGAAACACCTTATGATTTTTAAATACATCTTTTGGTTTTTTGATAACGTTTTTGTGAATGATTGATGAATGAATGTAAATCTTGGAAGTGGAAATTAACCCCCTTCCCGACATAAAATCGAGCTGAAACTCAGTAGATAGAATCATTGTCAATGATAATAATGTCAACTTTTGATGGTATTAACGCACACATTCGCAAACATACAAACACAAAATTTCTCTGAAATTTCATGAAATTATGGCATAACTAGGTCGTGCCGTTGGATGCATAGAACCGTGTGCAATTTACACACGCTAGAAGTGAAACCTTCAGAAAATTAAGTTAGACAAGAGTGGTAAGGCTACGAAACACCACATAAAGAGGAGACCTATTATACAATCTCATTCTCTCGCAGCCTAAATCTTATAGATGTTTGTGTTTGTTTCTTTTTAGTTTCATCGAGTTTCAAATCACAACGGTGCCTAAAGAAGTTTTCACTTTAAAACATTATTTTTTTCGGGTTGATTTTTTCACAACGCACCAATTTAAGTAAAATAAAGCCATTTTAATCGGATCGGTCACTGACTTTCAACTCTATAACACTGACTTCAAAGCTCATGTTAAAATTCCGTCATGTCTTGTCTACATTTTTGTTGGAGAATTCCACCTAAGTGTTATTTAATAACACAATTAATTTCATACACGTACTTACACGCCAACGAGATATGAATAAAACATTATTCAAAGACTGTGCATATATTCCAGAGTATCTTTATGATTGTGTGAATGAAACATTTATCATATTCACATTCATAAATACTTTTCTGCCTCTTACAAGACCCAACTCAGGTATTTGATTCACTTGATTGTGCAAAGTCTTCCTTGGACGTCCCAAATTTCTACATATGTTCTCATTAAACTTTTTAAAACGTTAACTTGCTCCACATGATCAAGCCAATATCAACCTAAATGACTCTTTCCTACTCTTAACCATATGTCTTAAACATTCTCCGTCCCTAAGTCGCCGGTTCAAATCCCGGCAAGCACAAATAAATTCTTTTGATTATGTGTTATTCCAGAATTTAAGATACTCTCAGTAACGCTCTGGTGTAAGACCACCATTCAGAATAAAAATGTTGCTGGAAATGGCTTTACCCATGTTTGGTGATAAAATCTGAAAAGCTAGGTACTTCCTCACCTTCCTCTTCCCCATATCCTTCCCCTTCCAACTACCTCGGGCCTCACATATACCCCAATTGAAGATGCCATAGTCTCACTGGCTGGGAGCAGTTGAGACTCTTGTGCGGATTTCGACTAAAAAATACGTTTTCTACAACCTTGCATTTATTCCGGGTCTCCACTTTTGAACCAAAATTTTAGAACATATGAGCGCATTAGATATCTCATTTCTACGACATCCGTTCTACTTTCATCTTTACTTTGCAAGTTTCATATATCAGGATTGGCATTAGCATTCTATTGTGGGCTGCTAGCTTTGAATCAAGGGTTGTTTAAATTTGAACAATTTATCAATATTTTTAATTAAAATTTTAGTTCTATTATTATTTCATAAAAGGCCAGTTGTTTCACGGAACTGAAATAATACCAGAACTTTGATAGAACTTTCACAGAACTTGAAAAATAACTACAGGTATTTAGTATCCTAGTAAGCTGTTGTAAACAAACTTAAATATTAATAAATTTGCTGGTTTAAGAAAAAAGTTTTGGTTTGGAAAAGAGACAAATCCACAGTATTTATGTACGTACGTGTATTACTAGCTGAGTCCCCAGCGTTGTCTGGGCTAAACGCTGAATATTTCGAAATCAGTTGTAGACAGCAAATTTCGTCATATTTTGAAAGAGGAAAGAATACCTAATCTTGGTGGAGTCTACCCCATTTCCTTACTCTCCCCACCAAATTCTGCCTCATAACAAATCTCACTGCATCCAGACGGTTGGGAGCTGTTGGGCGTTTTATGAGATAATCACATAAAAATATATGAATAATATATATTGTTTCAATAATATTCAAGATAAACGCTTTAAAAATTTAAAATTACGTTTTTAATCTATTTGGTTTTAAAAACTTTACAGAAAACAACAAATATTGATTTCACTAAGTTCTCACGTAATAACCTAACTAAACTAATTCCAGCGAGAGCTCATATATACATAAGACATCGACGTTCGTCCCCTTCCTTCTAACGCTTTTTTTTTAAATATAATTAAACACATTTCCACTTAATTAATTTTTTATCAGCTTTTTAAAGCCATCTTCAGACGTGTACAAACTATTCTCTTAACTTATATGGTTTTTCCATTTTTGTTGCCATGTCTGTTCTTTGACGTTTACATATTTAGTTATTTGGCTACGAGTAGACATAAGTATCTTGGGTTTATAGATTACTTTAATGTTGTCTGGGGAATACATTATTTATAAGTAATATGAATTATTAACAACCCTATTGTTGCAACGGCTAAGTACTATTAAAATGTTATTATGATTGTGACGTTCTGGAAAAAAAAATTGTGGTTGATAGTTTTGTTTGAAAACGAAAAAGACAGAAGTTACTACATGACGCTGCGTACGATCTCTCGCTGGGAAGGATTTTGTATATGAAGATGATTATTTAGAAAACTATTACCATATCATCACTTATTCAACACTGAAATTAATTGACCGCATTGGTCTGAATAACGGGTGTCCTTCATGGTCACGAGCTCCTCTTTCCTATCATTAAGTATCATTAAGTGTATTTTTTTGTTTTTTGCGACCTCATTTTATGACAGCGAAGAGGACACGATGCTATTATCGCCATAATTAGTTTTTTCTTTCACTTTATTATATATGCATAATAAATAATATTAACTACATATTACGTTATCATATATTATTCATCTTACCATCTTCGATTAAAAAACTTTCCTTGGCCATTTATTGCTGCTTGCGTTGAATAACTCCAATAATTAATAATAACTTGATTCGTAATCTAAGCATGCTGTTAATATTATTTGCTGTCCGTTTTATTATACATTTTAAAAGTCCGACTAATAAAAAGATTTAATTAAATTGTGAATTATTTCGGAAACAAGTAGTCATTACAATATATAAAAGTAGTTTACAGGGTTTGTATATATGTACATATATGTTTATTCTCTCAGAACTGGAGGAATGCTGGATGGCGGTTCTACTTATGAAAGGGAAGAAGTTCTAGTTCTAGGAATGGGTAGGAATCTCTTAGTCAATGTGTCCAGGACTGAAGGACGTATGAATCCACCCAATCCGTCCATCCCACGGTGCAAGGCGAAGGGTCGAGAGAATCCTGCTGAAGAGGTCAAATCGATCTCTCCCGCTTCGGCCCTCCACGGAGTAGGTGAGCAGAATCATCCACCGCCAAGACCTAGAGAAACTCGGACCCGGAAAATAAATCCGAGCATCCCTTTTAAGACACCGAACGCAGCGAATACTTGGGGCGACATATGGCAGGGGCGTTAGTTTTCCAATAAATGGTTCCCGGGGCAGCAGTACCCATACCCGCCTCCCAAATTGTAGGTATATAGATTTAGGAAAAATGTTCTACTAAATGGTTTCCAAATATCGTTAATTGTGGATTGTGTAACACTAAAGAGGTAAATATGAACTATAAAAAGGGGATTAAAAAATAAATGGAAAATAGAAGCGGAGGGGGGGGGGGGGGGGGTGGGATATTGTAGAGATTCAATCGCTAACCACTCCTTACTCTAACATTAATTGATGATAGTCCACAGGGACTCAGATTAGAGACCATATTAATAAACGAACTCTTAATATTTGCTTATTAAAATTTAAAAGTATTATCATTTTCAAAATTGGAGGTGTTCGTTTGGAGAATTAATATAAGCGATATATCACATAGCGATGTTACAATATTTTTTAAATTGCCATTTTCAAAATCGGAACTGATTTATATAGAATTCGGACTATCTGTGATTTTTTAAGGGTCGGAATAACGTATCAGGAGCACGGAAATGTCGTAGGATAATTTTGTGTTAATTTCCGCATTGGCTCTTATATAAAATTTACCAGTAAAAAATACATGTCATATAAGAGAAAGTTCACTCTCTACATTAGATTTCTAAAAATAACCCTCATCCCCTTTTCCCGCCCTTTCAAGCAGCATTTTGATACATTTTGATATTTTGCACACATAATGTTCAAAATTAATTTAAAATTACAGTCTACATCTGATTTCCAAATAAATTTCGATGAAGAAGAAAGGGGTGTAAGCAGAATGCATAACCTTGAAGTGAAAGGTAGAAGTCGAGGTCGCCTGAGGAAGATGATGAATATGAAACGAATACTTCCTAACAAACTTCTTCACCTCCCTATTTCCCATCCCCTAACCCCCACTTCCTTCTGCTTCCGAACATAAAAAGAAAATCGAGTGCAGTAGCGAAACTTTACCAAAACAATCTCAACCAATACTTGAAAAGTGAGGTCATAATTAAAGCGCAGACCTGGTGTAATTTCCGTTTCAAATCTCAACCAAGCCTATAAAATTGACATCATAATCAAAGCGGCTAATGAGCGCAGTTGATGCGTCGCAGGTGCAGTAATCGTCGTTTCCGTTTTATCCGAAATCCAAATCACAGCGGGGCTATAAGTTTCGCTTAAAAAAAATGTTACAAATATCCGTACCGTCAAGTAGCTAATAAAACATAAAACATGAGATAGGAGAAAGGGAAATATGCTTCGTTCATATTTATTTAAAAAATATATCTAATAACTATTAAAGGGATACCTACATAACAAACAGAGAAATTTTATTTCGTATGAAGCATAGAAGGGAAATTTCTGTTAGCAATCGAGAAGAGGAAAAGCTTCCTACATTGACCACATTCTCAGACGCACTCACATGATGTCTCCACCAACTCACTACGAAAATAAATAATTTATTAATAAATTGTTGAGTGAGACGGTGGTTGCTATAAATAGTCGAGAAATACTTCAAATTTCAAATCACTGGCGTCCAATGGGGATTTCAAGTTTATTTTTTATAAATCTTTGTATTTTTATATAATACATGGTTACTAAAAGAAGACGACGATAGTTACGGCGTTATGTGTTTTTTTTTCTAAAGCAACAAAAAATCTCTAACGATAAGTACCTACTGATATCATAAGATTTGCACAGTATTTCTGTGGGAACGCTATCTGTTATATTTTTCAACTGTTTAGTGGTATCATAAAAGTTTAAACGATATTATTTTAATGTGTTCATTGAATTCCAAGATAATAAATATTTTTTATGCAAATCTCTTAAAATCAACCGCTTTCGACATTTTTTTCCACTGACTATTTTTATTATTCCCATGGTTACGGCACTGAAACAGCACAAAAAAGGAAATCAACTTCCTATAAAGTTCCTTATCATAATAATGCTGCAGCCCTTTCTTAAGTACTCAAAATATTTTACTTTATATAATATGTTTTATTATTATTTATTATTTTTCTTATTGAATTTAGTCAACACCAAAATATATAAATAAAATAAATAATGGTGTGACAATCGATACGACAAACTATTTATGTATGTCTACTTAATCCATAAGAGAAATGCAATCGTTTTCTTGCACCCTCACTAGTATTAAATGTCGTGCCGTTGGCATTTTTTTCCGTGTTATAAAAATATAAATCCCAATTATGTGATCCCAATTTCATAGAAATAATTTTGTGCAATATGTGTTGGTAGGCATGTAAGAAAGCAGTTATGAGTGTATAACGCCAGACTTATTATAAAATCACAAAAATTAAACCTGATATTTATTCAGTAGGATCGAAACTGGTAGGCGCGTCAACCTGTCATTATTTGTTAAGTTACGTTGTCATTATTTTACGTAACAAATATTACAGAATATTTTTTTGACGATAAATCAAGACTGATTACATCCATTAGTGTTTATCCTGAGGAGTTTATTACAAATTTTATCTGGAGCATTTGATTCCATAGAAAAAGGAAAACTACCTAGCTAGGAACTAATATGTAGATTGCCTTTTTCTATCCTGAGGAGTTTATTACAAATTTTATCTGGAGTATTTGATTCCATAGAAAATGGCAATCTACCTAGCTAGGAACTAATATGTAGATTGCCTTTTTCTATCCTGAGGAGTTTATTACAAATTTTATCTGGAGTATTTGATTCCATAGAAAATGGCAATCTACCTAGCTAGGAACTAATATGTAGATTGCCTTTTTCTATCCTGAGGAGTTTATTACAAATTTTATCTGGAGTATTTGATTCCATAGAAAATGGCAATCTACCTAGCTAGGAACTAATATGTAGATTGCCTTTTTCTATCCTGAGGAGTTTATTACAAATTTTATCTGGAGTATTTGATTCCATAGAAAATGGCAATCTACCTAGCTAGGAACTAATATGTAGATTGCCTTTTTCTATCATGAGGAGTTTATTACAAATTTTATCTGGAGTATTTGATTCCATAGAAAAAGGCAATCTACCTAACTAGGAATTAATATTAACCTCGCAGGATGTTACACCACTTTTATTCATTTTATTTAAAAAAAAAAAACGAGCGTGCTTTAGACCACACGACTGAAGTAAAACTTCTTTAGCTCCATCTCCAGGGTAGGAAGAGAGAAAAAAAATGTGCGCGCGCACTGCTCTCTCTTGCTCCTACAGTGTGATACAGACAATAGGCCTGCACTGTGTCTTAGATATACGAAACGTAACTGGCTATGAGAGAAAGAGAGAAAGAAAATGTGTGCTCGCACCTCTCTCTTTTGCCCCTACAATAATAAACAAAACGTAACTCTCAAAAAAATTTGTGCGTTATAATTTTTTTTTAATTTTAGAAAAAAGCATTGATTAAATTGCTTGTATCTCAAAACGTTCATAATTATAAATAACAGAATAATTGCAAACCTTGGATCACGTACTTTTAAATTTGCTGGTTGGATTTTTATATTATGTACGTATTTTTTTAATCGTAACATATTAATATTATATATCTCACTGTACTAAATTTTGTTGCCTATATTTTTATTTAATTTATATACTTTTTATTCCCATCGTAACTTTATCAAAACTATTTGTTTTCTCATGTAAAAGATGGAGGTACTGCCTTATTATTTATATAAACGCCATCTGGGCGTAAAATAAAAGAAATAAATAAACAACTAAATAAATTAATGTTCTCCAAAACGAGCTTAAAAAATCATTTGTCATATAGTTGGATTATAATTGTGTAATTTCTACTATTTAAGAAATTCTAAAAATTTATAGTACTTTATTAAAATTAAATAGTTATAAATACATTGGGAATTCATATGTCAAATATTGCTTTATAAATGTGTAAATTCTGACTATGCAATTGTAAATGTTCTCTTAAATGGCCTGGAAAGAATCTCCAAATTGACCTTGAAAAAAATCACATCTTTGCGATTCTTTTAAAGACTTAAAGAAACCATCCATTAATTGTATACAATTCTTAATTTTCTCAAAAGTTGTCTTGACAGAAGCAAATTCCCGTGATATCTTGAACGAAACCATTCCTTTGTTAAGAATATTATGAACTAAATATACAATTTGGCTGTCCTGAAACGGGTATTCTGCCCAGTTGGACAGACAAAGTATCATATTGTAATGTATTGTAATATATATGCATATGTAAATAAATAAATAAATAAATAAATAAATAAATAAATAAATTGCAAAATTGTTTACAAAAATTTTGCAAAACATAATTGATTTCAATAAAAGTCTTGATTTTTTATTGTTTTACGAATATGTAAATATTTGTTTTAATCGTCTTCTGGGTAAATTTTCATTTGTTCGCTTGAAAGGTTTTACATGTTGATAACTTTCAGGTGTTGAAAGATCACCAAAGAAATGGCTTTAGCCATAGTTGGTTACCAGAGCTAAAATTTTTCTTTATTTCCACTTTTCCTTATCCCACCTCATTTTTCTCCACATTATCTTTAGCCTCACAACCTACCAAAAATTGGGAATGTCATATTCTCATTGGCTCTAGGCGGTTCGGAATCTTGTACGATGCTAACATTAAAAAAAACAGCTGTTGGAACCGTAGAATCGTTGAAGGCTTCCTTGATTGCGAAGAATAATAGATGTCGCTCACGTACTAGACGCGCTGATGACCAAGAGAACTGCACTTCAAATAGTTGGGAACCTAAGGTTCGCTAACCTGGAACAAATGAGGGAGGTCTACGAAGAAGAATAGAAATATAATTACGTAAATATGGTCTCATGATGTTTTTAATAAAAATATTTCTGTTTATTGAAGAAGATAATAATAATAATAATCTATAAAATATGAAAGAGAACAAGACACAGAAAAACAGAAAAAGATAATGGTCGCAACTGGCTATAAAATTAGTTATTTGTGGTTATTAACTTTGCAATAATATTGTTAATTATAAAATTTGAAATATGAGATTGACTTATATGACGGTTTGACAAAAGATGGCAATGGCGGAATTTGGTAAACGTGAACGTCACGGTTAGACGAGAGGTTCTGGGTTCGAGTCTCGGTTGCAATCATTATCTGTGCCTTGTTCTCTTTCATATTTTCGTTTAGATTATTATTGTTATATTTTTATTCAATAATATACCACATTGTACGGAATAACCTTCAAAAGTCATAATAAGAGAGTTTTTTAAATAAAAATTGAATATTTATTTTTACTTTACTGACGGATATTTTAGTAAAAAAATATAACTTTATATTACAGTACAACTATAAAATTGAAAACTATTTTGAAAATTTCTAAATGAGTTTACGTAATATTGATTAGGATATCTAAGCAACATCTATGTAAAATATCTACATTCTCTCAGTACAACCTAGTAGGTACTCGAAATTACAGCTATAAAAAACGAGTTGATAATTTTATTGATCAAGTTGTTACTAGGTCGGCAGATAAAATAACGTTTAAAAATTAGAGTGTGTCAGTATGGTTGTCTTACATAAGACGTTTTGTAGTAAATGTTCGGTTAATCTTCTAAATTTAGAGCACTGTGTCCAAAATACGGTTGTGTTATATAAGAAATAATACATAATAACTTCCGATATATCATAATGTTACAACATTTCTTTCTTTTTGTTGACCAATAAAAAGATTTATTTTCGCATAGGTACCACGACTTATATGTTTAAATTAAATTAAATGATTTGAACAGCTGGCATGGTCGATCGATATAGGTTTTATCGAAAATGTCGGTAACTTGACATCGCTCCCGAGCACGACTGCAGACCGCTAACGAAGAAATAACAGTTTACTTCAAATAAATTAGGAACCCTTAGTCGTTGTTAACTATTGTTTGTTCGTTAGCGGCCTGCAGTCGTGCTCGGGAGCGATGTCAAGTTACCGACATTTTAGATAAAACTTATATCGACCGACCATGCTAGGACCCCTGGTAGGGATGGGTAACAACCTAGGTTCGTAGAAAATGCGTTTAACAAGGTTAGATTATCGCAGGGTAAATTCGTGACGCAGCTTGAAGTCCATGTTCCACTGGGAGTTTTGAATAAACTGCAATTTTGCAGCCTTGTTAAATGCATTTTATGCGAACCCCTAGTTGTGTTCACTAGAACTAGTGATATAATATGATATTTTCGATTTTCGTCGTGCAAGAATTTAAAACATATATTTTTCCAGTACCAAATTATAAAAACTTTTCAGTAAAGAATTTCATGGAATTCTACTTCTTTTTTCGAAATAAAAATTATCATGCGGGGTGTTAAGCGACTTCCTTTACTTACTTTAACAAGTGATTCCTGACATTATTTGGAGTAAAAAATTCAATTTAACGACGGTACCGCCGCGCCGAAAACCATTTATTGGATAACCAACACCTCTGCCCTGGGTCACCCCAAGTGGATCGCTACGTTTGGTGACTTAGCAGGGGTGCCCGGGTTCACGGGGTTAGGTTTGTCCGGATCTTGGCGGCGGATGCGTTTGCCCACCAAGTGTGTGGAAGGCCGGATCGTGAGAGGCTGGTTGAGGGAGATCTTTTGACCTCTTCAGCAGGACTCTCTCGAAATAGTGCCTTGCACAGCAGTGGGAGGGAGAGTTACATACGTCACCCCTGGACACACTGACTCCCAGATTCCTACCCACCCTTTATACAGTTTTTCTTCCCAGAACTTTCTTTTCTTTCTTTCCTTAAAAAGATCCTCCACACAGCATCCTCTTGACATTGTGGAGCAATTGTAAAAAAAAAGAAATTTTAGTCTCCGATGGTACACTTGTTAGTGGTTACTCAGCTGGGTGATCAGTGACGAAATGAGGAAATGTTTTTTTGGTTTAAAAAAAATCAGAATGTGCAATTCACACGTGGTAGAAGTGAAACGAAACTTTGAAACTGAAGTGAAACTTTTCATCGAATTTCAAATCACAAAGGTGCTAAAGAAGTTTTTACTTCACGTACCGTAGACAAAAGTTTCGTTTACATTTTTTACTCTAAATAATGTCAGGAATTACTGGTTAAAGTAAGTCACTTAACACCCTGTATAAAGCTCAAAACATTTTTAAATTTTAAATTTATCAATGTACTAAATATATTCACCATACCTTAACATCCACATTTATTATTCAGATAGATTTTTGTTAAATTTACTAAAACGAACACTGTAACAAAAATACATTGAACATTTTATTTTATTTATTTTAAAAATCGGTATTATAAAAATTAAATAAATCGTAGTTAAAAAACAAAGTTATTTTTTTATTTCATTCAATATGTCAAACCACAAAGCTGCTTTCTACAAAAAAAAAACTGTGGCATTTATTTGTTCTCACAGGGACCACAAGTCACAATAATGATAATAAACTGTTACTATCATTAACTATCATGCAATTACTATCATTTTGCAATTCAATGTGCTCTTTATGGACTTCTTCAGCTACCTCTCTAACAATAATACCAAAAGGGTTACGAATCAGGTTTCGGATACCTTTCGATTCGGTTTTGTAGTAAATTAATAAATCATTGAATAAGAAGATAATAATCTAAACGAAAGTATGAAAGAGAACAAGAAAATGACAATGGTCACAACTGCGAAAACGTTGAAAGAAAAAACCCTACCTCTCGACTAACGTCCCAGTTATACGAGAGGTTGGGTATGCTCGCATTTCCGTTACTCTTTATGTGTAATAATAACATACGAGTATATGCAATAATATTTCAGTAGTTTCACCTACCATTATTATTTTTTCAGTTAGAATAAAATAATAAAACATTTATGTTATTACGTAACTTCGTTGCTATCCATAAAGATGACAGATTATATAATTATGTGAGTATTAATTCAAGAAATTTAATTGTTTTAACAACTGTGTACATTGCTAACTGAATAATTTGATGTCAGACAGGTAAACATATAACAAACAACACGTTCCAAAATACACAAGTACTTAGGTACCGGCACGCGTACACGTAAACATAACCCAAGGCATTGTTTTGACGATTATTATTATTAAGAAGTCACACAACTTTTTCATTCGTTAATAACACCAGTATTGCAATAATGGCCACTAACTCGCGATTTTACGCAAACAACAAAATAATTAATTACGCAAACCAAAAATTTCCATAGGAAATGCCAAAATTAAAAATTCTAACAGTAGATACAGTTGGCGCCATAATCAACTTATTCAATAATTACGTAAATACCTACCCGTTTATGATGGTTCCTGTTTGTTGAAGATATGTGTTTGATGTACACTTATACCACATCGTGTCCGGAAACTGGTGAATCTACATCGCGTTTGGAGTCGATTTTGTGATACGATTTTTTTCGAATAGAGCTTTCGTTTTCGAGTATCTAGTCCCCGAATTTTTTTAATGAAATCATGTTTAATGTATTTTAAAATTACAAAAAGCACAGACCCGGCTCCAAAAGACTTCTGTATATAATGGTGAGCTCTGTCTGATGATATTATGCTCCGACTGCGATTAATCTTTGATGCCCGTGATGGTTTCTATATATAATAGTGAGCTCTGGCGTTTGAAAATTATTTCCTACATCATTCATCCGATTGCTATGAAACTTTAGTGAGTTGATTATTTTTCTATATATAGTGGTAAGCTCTGGCGCTATGAAATTATTTCCTAAACTATTCACCCGATTGCGATGAATCTTTGGTGAGTTGTTGTGATCTCTGGCATTATGAAATTTGTATAAAAAATTTGCAATAGGTGGCAGAGTGAGTTGTTTGAAAGCTGTTTGGGACTGAATGTATGGAATGCGGGAGGGGGGAGGGAAACCCGGGAGGGCGTTTGCCAAAGAGAGGAAGCGGGAGGCTGGAGTGGGGAGACCAAAGGCGGAGAAGGCGGAGTAGGAACGCGCGAGGTCAAGGGGACGCGGGAGAGGAAGGGGAGGCGGAAGGGGAACGGGACGAATGGGAAAGGACACGCAGGTATAAATAATTTATTAAGTGACATTGCAACGCATGCCGAAAACTCGCTAGTATTAAATAAAATAATCTAGTCCTGTATTTCGCGATCGTTAAAATGAAATTTTTAAAATTTTTTTCGTTTAATTGACTTTGAAATTTGGGATAGAAAAACTGTCAAAAATTTAACAATGAATTGCGTAAAGATGTACTGGAATCAATATATAACATTTTAACGACGAGGTTTTGCTTTCTATTCACGCATTTTTAATGATCTTTGAGTGCAGAGTTTATATGTCGATTAATAATAAATCGATATAAGTGATTAACATTTTATTAAAGAAGGAGATATCCTAATAGATCTAACTGAAAACATGAAAAAGAACAAGTCACAAAAAAATAAAAAGGTAACGGTAGCAACTAGAAACGAACCCAGGTTCTCTTATCTTGCCGGCACAGACACCTTAACTAACTTCTTCTTCTTCTTCTTCAATTATATTATATTACATGCATGGGTATAACCTTCACAAATTATTATAACAAGGGTAACTCTAATAAAAATTAAATATTCATTTACACATTAGAAAAGGTCAATAAGTGTCCCATTTAAATGAAATCAGATATGATTATCCAAGACACTATCTAGGTTATAAACCAATTAGGGTCTTGGCGGCGGATGCATCTACTCACCAGCTGCATGGTAGGCCGAATCGAGAGAGAATGGTTGAGGGAGTCCCTTTGACTTCTCCAGGCGTACTCTCTTCGAATATCGCCTTGCACCGCAGTGAGAGGGATAAATTCATACGTCCGTCACTCCTGGACACATTGACCCCCAGATTCCTAACCATCACTCACACCCTTTTCCTTCCCAAAACTTCCTCTCCTTTCTTTTCTAAAAAGACCCTCCACACAGCATCCACAAAAAATTACACAGATCCTGAGGGGAATTATTTTCCTTAGGGCCACCGGTGTGGAGCTAATGTAAAAAAAATCTTTAGAATTTTGTGATCGTTTAAAAACTTATCAATCAAAAATATGGAAAACATAGTCAAAGGTAATATTTTTATTCTGAAAAATGTGATCGACTGAAATGACTTAAAAACGAGAGGTCCCAAGGGCTGACTTGGTTAAGGCGTTTTCCCCGGTAACACAAGAATCCAATTTGGGAGCAATTCGGGTATGGGTATCGCCGCCCCGGGAACCATTTATTGGATAACCAACACCTCTGTCGTAGGTCACCCCAAGTGGTTCGCTACGTTTGGTGACTTAGCAGGGGTGCCTACTTGCCGCTTGGTGGGCAGGATTGAGAGACTTGTTGAGGGAGGTCTTTTATCCTCTCCAGCCGGAATCTCTCGATCCATCGCTTTGCACCGCGATTGGAGGAATGAATCCAACATCCTTTCATAAAAAAAACCCTCCACATCCCCTGAGATGACATAGGCCCTGAAAGAAATTATTTTCCTCATGGCCTCCTGTGTGGAGCTAATGTAAAAAAAATCACGGTTGCCACAGCTACCTTTCGATTTTTCTGTGTCTTTTTCTCTTTCATATTTTAAATAAGATTATTAGTTTTATCTTCTTCTTCAATAATATATTACATTGATGGGAATGACCATCAAAATTTATTATAACAAAGAGTTATTTCAATAAAAAATAGTATTTATATTTTTTGAGCTTCTCAGGGTTTGAACGCACAACCTCTGAACCAAGAGTCAAGTACATGGTCAAGAATATTACAATTTCATCTTGTTGGAGCATACTTAATTTTGCCAAATTTGTCACAATATTATGATGATTCGCGATTCTACTTTGACATATAAATGACATTCTTGGCCCGACATTTAGTAAATTTGCATTTTATCGACGCTTTAACTCGCGCTGTAAGGCGAAAATTTAGAAATTTGAGAAATTTGATTCTCGAAGAATATTTTTCATACAAATCCAGTAGAACTGACACAAACAATTTTTTGCACGTTCTCGTAGACAACTTAACAATCTTAATATATAAAAAAATATTGTTTATTTGTTTGTCCATTTTGTGGTCTCTAAACCATTCATCCGATTGCGATGGAACGTTGGTGAGTTGATGTGTGCACGTCCGCGGTGGTTTCTACATATAGCGGTGAGCTCTGGGGTTATTAAATTATTCTATTTTTTCGATTGCGATGAAACTTTGGTAAGTTGTGCGCACGCCTGCTAAGGAACTACATATACTGATGAGCTCTGGGATTACGAAATTTGTATATAACGATATTAATAGGTGGCACGCGAGCTGTTTGAATACTGAATGTACTGAGATTAAATGTATGGAAAGCAGGAGTGGGAAAGGGAATGTGGGAGGTGGGTTCGTTGGACGAGGAAGCTGGAGTAGGTCGAGGGAAGGTGGAGGGGGAACGCATGAGGGGAAGGGGACACGGTAGGAGAAGACGAGGCGAAAGAGAATGGAAAGAAAGGTAAAGGACACACAGAGAGAATCATTAAGTGCAACGCAAGCCGGGAACTTGCTAGTTTAAAATAAAACAATAACTTTGTAAATTGGACTTTTATTTTTTACAACTAATAGCGACAGGGTTTCGCTACAACTATAGCTTCGTCGGTGCAGTATAATACTCCACTAAAATCTAAATTCCACCAGTAACATTTGTTAAATATATAATTCTTTTACAGTGGGTAACACAAAATGGGCTGAGTGGAGAGCTCTAGTGGAGAAGGCAGGAGTAGGTGGAAGATTGAGAAGTGCTCTTTGTCAATAAGGAACAACCTAAGTATCAGATCTAATAAAAACATTAACTGTAAAGTTGTTAATAATCAAATAAATATAAATAATTGTAACAACGATAAGTATGTAGCCAAATCTCAAATTTGTACTTGAACTTTTAAACGATCAAACTTTACTTTCTATTTAAATGTTTGAAAAATCAGGCAGTTATTACATAGAAAACCAATTATATTGCAAACAATGAACAAATTTTCAAAATAAATGCAGTACATTCTTGACAGTTAATTGAGAAACGTAAAAAGAAAACCATTGGCGAATAAATTGTTCTGAGAAGTAGCAAACATAAGCCACCAATGGAGGTGGAAATTCCCAGTAGCCAACATGATATTGTGCACGTGCATTGTCGTACTCATGAATAAAATATATTACCCAAAATTACACCGAAGATATTTAGTAATAGGTCTGTATGTGTACAAAGCGAAGGGCCTAATATATCGGCATACAAATAAAATGATTTCCGTGTATTACAAATGGTAATAATTAGTACATGAATAAACAGTTTTATATCGCATCAGCATAATCTCAAAATGAATTCAAAAGATTAGATCAGAGTTACTCGCAAAATATTACAATATTTCAGGTAGTTGTGAGCTAAGAAACATGAATTAATTCCATAACACTGTTCAAAAAATATTCACAACATTAAGAAATGAAAAAATGTACCCATTGTTGAATTAATTTCATTTATTAATATCATATTCACATATATTCATTATGTTATCAAAACATGTAAAATACCTGCAAAATATTATGATGTGATGTGTAAATAAATCAGATCTGTTGAGGTACCTAGAGCAATCGATTAAGATGATCGATCAGGAAGTCGATGAGGAAATCGATCAAGACGAGTGGCTTATGTTTTCATTATATTGTTCCTGTACTTTAGAGAACGAATAACTAACATAAATCTTAAATCGAGATATGATAGTAACTAATTTTGCAATATCTATTAAGATTGTTACAGAAATTGCGATTTTGTCAGGACTATGAATCTCCCAAAGATTGGTGATTAAGTATATTGAAATGGAATGGGCAAAGATATTCACATAACATAGATAATTCAGTTAAAAACTTTTGATAAAACTTCAGATAAAAAACTTATAACAACAGAGCGATACTAAAAATAAGGTTCGCTCTGGATAATAACTGGGTAAACCTACTCGAAATTGACAAAATTTGCTTGCAGTTTGATGCCAATTTTCTGTGATTTTATTACGCTTTGTTCTTTATGTTACAGACTGTAACATGTATGAAACACAATTATGTTATCTCCTGTCGTATTCATCATAAATCTCCACATCTTTAGCTCTCCATATTAGCTCCTTTACGAGTTAACACACTTCTTCAATGAATACTGTTATTCAATGACTAACCACTCTTCCTTTCTACACTCCACATTTGTTCAATAAATTGGTTTCACTGGTTTTCCACTCCTACTTTCATGGTTAGATGTCGCATTCTACTTGAAGCAGATACAAAAAAACCAATACAAAACACACGAAGCGAGTAAGGATTTAACAATAGATTAAACATAATTTAATGTGATTTGTCGAAATGTTATAGCATTCTTCGACTGTCACGTGTTATTTAGGTACTACGCTTTGATATTGCCTGTTCCATTGACAACAGCATTATTTTGTTTAAATCCGCATAATTTAGCAAATGGAACATTTGCAAACTGCACTTTTTAGATGATGACACTTCAAAAAATCGCACAAAAGCATCGCGTTTATAGGGAGTAGCAACATACACAGGAATACAAGCAGATAGAGGTCCAATACTCACTTCATGAATCCTGAGAGTGCAAGTTATGGCACCAGTTTCACTTTTATAAGTAGTTAATGCGGTCTTCTTGTGAGATAGATACCGGTAGAAGGGAAAAGTTTAAAGACGTTTAACAGGAAGGAGAAAAAACATTACATAATTTATAAAACAAATTAAATAAAAATTGGCTTTAATAATGTTGGTTGATTTTATAGTTTAGTTTCAAATAAAATGTGCTCCTCTTTAAAATTGTGTTTCAGATAACCTTGCAGTATCCATCTTCCATCGACCTGATGGATTTTTCAATGCTTTCAGAAACCCTGGTTCAAGAAGAGCGAGGTTGCTTTACACGGCTTAACACCCCAAAAAATCAACAAACATAATTTTTTCCATTTTTTTAACAAAGGGAAGCTATCATCTAGAAGTGGTTAGCTAAAGACTGATAGTTTAAAAACGCCAAGCAAACACAATGCATATTTATGTACCTACCTACCTAATGTGAAAAAGCAAACAATTTCATTAAAACATTAAAACAAGATGCAACACAAAAACAAAAAATCGCTTTACATATTTTCAGACAAATATTTAAGTAAATCGATATTTAAACGCAATACAATACTAATACAGCTGTCATTAATCAATACAATCATTCGCATTAAAAAAAACACTTACCTCAAACAGTCAGTATGATAATTTAAACAAATAAGTTTAAAAACGTAACATTCAGAGTAAGGCGCCTGCAACACAAGCAGGTACAAGGTGCTTCGAGCTTGCGAATAGAGCATAAGCCCGTTCGGGGCCTTGCCGGGCCGGGCTCCTAGTGGGGTGTCGCTCGGCACTGCGGCAGTGGGGAGGCTTGCATAACCCGAAACACCGCGCGGGAGTGCGGGACCCTTATATAAAGCTCACTGTATCAATAGGTCAGTATCACACTTTGAACACACTTCGAAACAAACGCATCGAAGCAGCTTAAGTGAATTCAATACAAACGTGATTCAGTATCAGAGAAAATGATTGGAAAACTAACCGTGAGTTAAATGAAATAAAATATAAAATTTATTTAGCACAAATATATTAAAAAAAAATATTACCACGATAATAATAGACATTTTATAGGAACATATATGAACGCAAATTTATAGTAAAAAGTAAAATGTGCTGACAAGGGTGGAAATGAGTACTTACGTATCCACAATGGGATTCTTCATTCATCTTGTTGATTATGAATTCATTATCTTTTGTAATTTTTCATTATTTTTTTACACTTAAATACGCTAATAAACTCAATTTTTTTTTATTTGTTTTTGTGGTGCTTAACAAAAGTTATATGAGTGTCTCTAGAGCCTAGGTATTTGTTTCGTTTATTTTAAATGCTTTAAATAATTTTAATTGTTAATAAATCATAATAATTGTTTTATTTCAGCTTGTTTTTGTCGCCCTCTTCGCATTCGTTGCCGCCGCCCCTCAACCCGGAGGCTGGGGAAAGAAACAGTACGTTGTATTTATTTATTTATTTAAAGCTCGAGAAAAATAAAAGTTGCAAAAAAATACATTTATCAACTACAATTTGGTACCATACCGGTTTGATATTCAAACAAAATTGTGCGCGATTCCCACAAATGGTCAATGTGAAAATTTGAAACAATAAGTTTGAATAAATAACGATTCGAATTCCCATCTTTATTTACCGAGAATTGATTGATTATTCAGAGTTTGCTCACTCTGGTGGAACTAATGCGTTCTCTCGTATCGAAAAAGTACATTTTAAATCAGAGACACGACATGTCTAGGTTTAATGTATGTGCAAATTGCGCGTGATGAAACAAATAATACGTCACCTAGTTACCTGGAGTAATGATGATTCGATTTATTTCATCGACTGTCCTCGATAATTGGCCAATAATGTTTCATAATTAACGAAATAATTGTGCAAATTAACAAGTACGAAAAATTAACAATCATTTCTCTCTATTCAAAATAATGATTTAGTACAGAATGATATAACTTTTCTTTAGCTTCTAAATTAACGTTACAAAGTGTTTCCATTTGTGTTTTTTAACTATTAGTAGGTATCAAAATAATTCCGTGAACTAACTATAAAGCACACCTGTGCCTCTCATTGATAATAAGCTCTAAATTTTGTCTGAATTGTATAGAAATGCATATGTATATGTTCTTCTTCAATCTTAGCAAATTTACTTTGTAGCGTCATTTTTAATTAAATGGAAACAAATCACTTTTTAAAACTCTATTTAATCAAAATTATCAACATGTTTCAAAACCGAGGGTTTCTTCGCCGGGATGAGATTATCATTAATAAAAATAACAAAAGAAAAACAAGTAAGGACATATAAGAACTGTAGATTGATTGATTAAATAGTAGTGTTTTACAATGTGATTTGATTTAATTTAATTATATGTATTCTCTTAATTTTTATTTATTTATTTATTCTTTTTTACGCTCATTTACGGGTTTTTACATTTGGTTCATAATGTTAAAAAAAATACCATAGGGGTTAGTAGTTAGGGGACCTACAGTGGAACAGTTGAATAAATTTGAAGAAAATAAATGTAACAATAATAAACAGAAATTATCACAGATCCAACGTTAGCATAAAAAAAATTAAGTTTGTTTTAAACACAGAAATTGTTACATTAAAAATGTCGGTATTATTTGTATATTGTTTGCTAAACTAGGTACTTAATAGGGGAATTTGGCGAGTTTGCCACACAATTTGTTTACGAATGGTGGAGTCGATTTATTTTTCCATAACTATGAAGCCTTCAAAAACGCGACACAATTTAATGATTTTACCATTATGTATGCACTCAAAGGTAAACCATTTTATGTGATTTCTGAAAATAGCTGACGCTTATTACATAGAAGTAGATTACAAGTAAAAAGCACTTTCTCTTTTATAATCCGTTACTGGATAGACCTTTTCGTATTAATTCATTTGCATCAATTCCATTGTTTTCAATTACTACAATAATCTACATTAATCTTGAAAAAATTATGGTGAAAAGTTGATTATTATTATTGAAAAATTGTTGCTCTGTACGTTGGTTGGGAAAGCGACACTGCCGCATTGTCTTCTGACAGTTGACGGTCGCTGTTGTGACAGGCCTTTATAATGTACCTTCAAGTAGCCTGGCAAGTCTGCTATTTCACAACCAAATTGTGCATACGTCTAGATCGCCCTTCTGCATCGTTTCCGGTTTCCGCAAAAGAAATAACTTACAACAATACAAAAATTCGCAATAAAATAATAATGATGCTTTGCTCAAGAATCCTACGTTCAGTTCAACATAGTAATGCTATTCACAAGATGCATTTATTTTTTTTGCATTGTTTGTTTTATCGCAATTAGTTGTTAGGCACGCACTTGGTCACATGGTCAACTGAGTAGCAATTATTATTATGCAATTTTAAAACTGACGGCAATACCATTTATGTAACTGGGCTTCGGACGCCCCCTTTCGCACGCAATAAAGATTACAATGATTCCGGTATAAATACATGTATGAGGATATGTCTTCATACCATGCAGACATTATTATCGTTGAAAAAAGATACAGTCACTTTGCGAATTGGGTCATATTCAGTTTTAAAACAGTATAGGAAATTACATTTATTGATGCTATATCAATCATTATTATGCAATGGGCGTAACATTTAACGCACGGTTCCAAGGTTCTTATGAACATACAAATGTTAAAAGATTTAATTTTAATAAGAACACAATACCAATAAATCTTAACGAAAATACGAAAAAAAAACAAGACACAGAAAAAACCAAAAGGTAACAGTCGCGTTTGGAACTCGAATCCAGGATCTCTTGTCATACAGGGACAAACGCCTTAACCAACTCGGCCATTAGAATCTTTTAATTTTAAATCATATTTGTTGACCTCATATTTCAAATTCAGATTTAACAATATTGTCTTCGACTAATTTTTCCCTTAAAATTCTAAATAATTTGTTTTTAACCTATGTAGATAGTGTCTCAGATAAATATATCCGATTTTATTCTTTCTACTTTCTCAATGATTTATTACATTGACGGGTATAACCTTCAAAATTATTTATAAGAAGATTTATTCCAATAAAAATTTAAAGATTTATTTATGTATTTGATAGTATGTAGGAATAAGATATCTTTAATACGGATTGTGCAACTTATTGTCGTGGAACTAAAATATTAAGTGGAATAAACGCGTGCGTAACGTAATATGATATCAATTAAGTGTTACATATTCTATCGACTAGACACTAGATACTAATCAAGTAGATGAACAACATTTTCCAGTAAAGTAATCGGTACGGACTCTGATATTATACATTTATACAAGGTGCTTTTCACTTTCAATTTCCTAGTCATAACAAACTTGCATTACTACCTACCCAATAATTCGCCTGCATAATTTTAATGATCACTTAATATTTGGGTAAACATTTTTTTACCATTGTCTTGGATTTAGCTTCACTTCTAATTATTTATTCTTCATTTTTCCCCAACACTGAAATTTACTTTTATAAACTTCCTCCTTTTCCGTCTAAATTTCAACTTTTAAACGATGGCTTTCCTTTTAGTGGATATTTACTTATATCTCTTTCATTGCTTATATCAACTTTACCATTTTATTCATCACAATTTTCATCCATCGCTTTATTAACCCGTCTTTCAAGTACATTTAAATCACATTGCTCGACTATACAAATTCTATTCCTTCTCTTCATTTTTGTATTAACCCCTTTTCTCTATCTTCTCACATCTTAAATTTTGTTAAAGTCCTTCACTAACAATACGTTGGTCTATTCCAGTGAGCACCACGTGATCCACGTCCCCTACCACGTGCACACCGTGCATCATCATCACGTGGAGAAGGTGCCCATCTACAAGGAAGTGCCAGTCATCAAGCACGTGCCCATCCCCATCATCAAGCACGTGCCCGTGTACAAAGAGATCCACGTACCCGTCTACAAGGAGGTGCACCACGAGCCCATCCAGCAGCACGGCTGGGAGAGTCAGGGAGGACATGGAGGATGGTGGTAAAATACCTGAACCTGTCATATAGGTAATTTACATTAAAACAAACCAAGTTTGCCTGAATGCTGGTAATAGTTGGTCTGTTTTTAATATTGTGTCATCGACCGCGCTGGGTTTTTAGGTTGTATGTCAATACTCTAATTTTCCTCAAATCAAATTTTTTTACCATTTCTTTTCGGAATTGGACCTGTGAAATATCGCCGGAAATCTGTGTAAATTAGGTCGTCATCCCAGACCCACGCTCGATTGGTAACACTTTATCATTTGACTATACCTTGTATCTGATAATCGTCGTAAATTATAAATATTGGTATTCCATCAAAACAACCAATGCGAATACAAAATTGGTCAAGATCACGGCTTACCCTAATGTCTGTTATAGGTATACATAAACCTGCCTTTCGACCCGCATACATTTACATAGATTAATTTTACGACAGTTAAAGGTGCGAATACAAGCTTAACACTTAAACTAATTATCTTTTTGTACGTATTATGATTGTATTTAGTAGGCCAACACATACCTATTTTGTACCCAATCAAATTATACGAAAGTCTCCAAGTTAGAAACTTTTACCTTAATATTAACACATGTCTTAAAAGTGGATAATTATTTAATTTGTTAATAATATGCGTGGTACTAAATGCATAAAATTATTACGAATCATGCACATTTTAGCGCACCGGGTTCAATCCCTTCTTACATAATTCGCGATTATTTGGCTTCATTAATTCACTTTCATCTTTTCACGTATCGTATAATTTGCCAGAAACAAAAAACCACTTTTTTCCCCACAGCTTTACTGAATAATATTTTATGATACTTTACGTCACCATTAATGTATACTTTCTTTTTTTATTTCAGATGCAGTCATCACCCATCATTGTATATAATAATATTTAGGATAAATACCATGTTTAAAACGAACTGAATAATAATTATTTTTGCCAAGTCAACGAACGTTGTGAAACATTTCACATTGTTATGAAACGAACAAAATTACGATATTTTATTTATTTTGAAAGCTATCTTCATCGGTAAGAGCTATTTTTATTGCTGTTTTATAAAAGCGAAATTCTTTAATAGATTCAACCAGAAAAGACCGAGTTAAATATTTATATAGAGATCTGTGGATAAGTTTCTTACGGGTACATAGATAAATTCTTTCCACTATTCTTGCCTTCTCTCTTCTTCTTCTCTCCACATATTCCGTTAAATTAACAAGGTCTTCTTTAAAAGTATTTTTTTACAAAATCATGAATCTTTTTTTCCACCGTTTCCTTGGCATATTTAGATGAGATAATTACAATGTTTTATGTGTTTTTTTGTAAATAAAAATATTTCCCAAAATCAGTGTTCTTAATTATTATTGTTTGTATCTGCACACCTGACTTTACCATTATTATAAACATTATCTGCTAAAAATGTAATATGAGTTTTCTTTTTTGTACATACTTTTCATTTTGCAACATTATTAACTTTCATTGCATATTTAGGCAGTAAATGAACACATTCTGTTGTGTAATAAAATGATATTGATATGTTAAACCACTCAAATTCGCCATGTATAAATAATTATTACAAACACAACAATCTGTCTACTTTAATATATATTATAACTGTTTATTGAAAAGCGAACCAACCATGCTAATTTAACATTACTTGATATTTTCCAATGACGCTTTTTAATGATATAATAATTTTACGCATTAATTTTTGAAGCTCACGCTTCATTAATTATATATGCGTGCGTGCCCAATTTTGCGATTGTATGAACATATTTTAACATCCAACAAAAGTATATGATGACCATCAATGTAATTTTAATGCAATTGTTTTAATATTCTCAATTTTGAGATAATAATTGTTGGCTAAGGTACCTACAAAAGCGAACATTTTTTCCAAGATATTTTTTGCTGGAACCAATAATGTTATGGTGAGTGTGTAAACCAAGAGCATACATCATAAAGTAAGCAGTTTAAGAACTCAGTTGGGAGATAATTCTAGGTCTGCCCTATTATTCTTCCAAATCAACAACCTGTACCAGCCGAGCAATTCTATATCTTTTGTGGGATCGTTATTTGTTTGATTTTTACCTATTTATTGTCACATATTTTAGTTTAGATCGCTTTAAATACGAATCTGAAGTTTGCATGATTATTTATTCATTTAATGTAAGTACATAAGTTGTACATAGAAAAAGCAAATAATAACCATGAAAATCACACAAATCTGGCAGGAGATCACGTCCGTTATCTAATAACGATCCCACAAATAGAATCGCTCGACAGATTTTCATCTTTTGCCGTCTTTTCAACAATCTCATTAATTACGAAAAAAAATTGCTTGACGATTTCTCGACCTCCAAACCACCGGATTTCTCCAAATGTATTAAAAGATATGGCAGAAAAATAATTATAAAAATGAAGAAACTTACGCATCAATTCATTTCTATTTTTTTTTACAAAATCTACATTTGAAATTTAAAGCACAATCATCTCATAATATGCAATATTCATGATAAATGCTGAAAAAAAACCTTCTGACAGATATTTAATCTGAATTAAGCATAGAACATAGTTAAATATAATGTCAAAGTGAAATTTGTTTTGGAATATGTCTTGTATATAATTTGGGTCTCCCAAGGAGCTACGTAAAATTATGATAAAATAATTAGTTTCTTCCCTCGAATATTTTGACATTTAGGCAACCTGACCGAAGCACACTTCGACTGTCGGCAAAGCGGAAAAGGCTTTCAAACTAAAGCCACCAGCTAGTTTCCAAACATTAACTTAAAGTATCCAAACATTAATTAACAAGTCCAAGTATCTACAATGTAACTAGAGGTCTCTGAGCATATTTTACCAATCCCCCAAAACTTGCTATTGTTAATTAACTAATTGCCAAAAAAAGGTGGTATTCTTGGTAGATCTATATTACTTTTAATACAACGTTCATTGTGGCAATCTTTCGATTCGTTCTTGAGTTCAAGAGCTCGGCTTTGGAACGATTTGTTGGCCTCTGTGTTTTCTCTCTCCTACAACTCGAGTATTTTCAAGACCCAGGTTCAAGTCCAGGCTGGCCCTCCTTCCTTTCCATGAAAATACCCTACACGCAATGTTCCCAAAGATTACATAGTCCATGAGGGAAATTATTTTCCTCCGCGCCTATGTAATATTTCAATGCACACTTATAAAATCCTCTTGTCAGGAGTAAATGTGAAAAATTAAATAAATGTATCGAAAAATTATAAAGGTCAGCGTATTTCCAAAACCTATACCGGTTCAGTGCCGGTGGCGACAATTAATAATTTAAATATTTAGAAATAAAATTATTAATTTCTAATGTACACCTTTAAAAGATTATTTCATCTCGATTTTAGAATTTTTGTTTTAGCAAAGTGATAAAAATAACCAATATAGAGGTGTATTTAAAATGTAAATTGGCACAACCACGACTGGACCGGAATAGGTTTTTCAAATAATAATACCATGGAGATTAAAAAATAAAACAACATTAAAATATGGTTAAATAAAAAAGAAGACAAGGAAATTATAAAAATAAAACATGTAACCGTCATCAGTACCTATAACACCAACACAACTACCTATCCCCTTCGGAACAAGAAGCCCTAGTGAAGAAAAACTACCCTACAGAAATTATATTACACTCTACTTACACTTGTACAATGTAAAACATGATTAATGTATTTTAAATAGTTATTAATAAAAACAATTTTTTTTTTTTATATGTTTTGTTTAATGGTGGCAGGTATGTTATAATCTGACATAGGTAGCTTGTAAACAGGCAAGTCAGTAACACTGATTAATCATTCAGTTAGCACAAGCATTTTTATTTGTTCATTGTTTTGGAACATTTACAAAGTATTAACATAAAAAAAGTCATTAGATTAGCATTGCAAAAAGCGTAGATGTTTATAGTCCACTAAAAAATGTTCACAGAATGCACAGTTGAATAGTTGTTTTTCGCTATGTATACATAGAAGTTAACAGAAATTAGGACTAGCAAAATATAAACAGAGGTATAAAAAGAGATAACCAAAATAGTGATGATAAAATAAAGAGATGACAAAGATAAAAAAATATCGATATACGATGGAAAAAACACAAAAACAAAAAAAGTTAAGTACAAATAGAGTAAGAAACAGTCATTCACATTCAAGTTCAAGATCAAATATAAGTATTTTCAATTTTCAATTACTTGTTAGATTAGTCTATTGTTAATTTGCTTTTTAAAGTAAGCGAGACTATTTACATAGATGTCTATATGGTTACATTCAATGGAATTATACAGACGACACATTCGAGACAGTGGATTGAAGTATGCAATATTTTTTTTAAATAATTCGAGATGAAATATATTCTGACTCCTTAAATTACGTCCATTAGGAAAATAAGAATATTGCTCAGACATTGAGTTGTTTCAAGCTTATCGTGAATGATTTTGTATAGACTCAGGAACTTTTCTTCTTTTTTCCAGAGTTATAAACTTAAAATATTCGAGTAAGATTGGAGTAAGGCATTTAGTCCAAGTTTAAATGATATCGATCTCAGATTTTTTTTTCCACAGATTCAAAAGTTTTTGAATATTTTAAGTAGTGTGGGTTCCAGATAACACTACCATATGCCAATTTGTTTCTGACCAATGAGTTGTATAGAGTAGATATTAAAATCATAAGCATAATGCTTATGATTTTAAAATACGTGTATATTTTTCTTAGATTGACTACAGCAATGCCAATATTCTTCTGGTGTTCACATGGCCATATTTTGATGTTGTGTTTAAACGTGTTTATCTCCAAGGTATTTTTTATTTCATTTGGAACGACATTGCACAAACATCATTTTTTGGCATGGAATTTAAGATTTCTCTGTCAAAAAGATGTATATATATATATACTTTCGAAATGTTAAGTAGATTTACGGTTTTTTCTCGTAGTACCGGGGTATTGGTCGGTAACGCATTATTTTTTTTACTTTATAGTTGAAGTTCTTATGGGGGCAATTAAAATTATTTTTTGTGTTTTAACGAGTAGCTTCGTGTGAAGGTTTGAGGCAGATCCCATCCGATTATCACATATTTTATTCTTTGATATAAACATAAATCCCTGCTTCCCTTGGTCACGCCATAACTTCAGAACGATTTTATCTTTTCATTATTATTTTTTTTTTAAGTTTTCTAATACTTTGTAGAAGGTTCTTACGGAAAGAAAAATTAAGAAAATTGGATAATTTCAGAAAACTTAACTACTATTTTAACTTCGCACTTTGACATTTCGCGCGTTTGATGAATGTGAATTTAGCAGGCAGCTGTTTGTTTTTGTAACAAAAGAATTATTTACGGATTTTTAAAATTATAGATATTTTAAATAGGTGCCTATGTTAGGTACCAAATTTTATTTAATTATTTATTTAAACGCCCATAGGGCTTTTACATAGAATGCAGTACATGTGTTTTTAATTACAGTAAATATAATGAGTTTACAAAATACAAGTAAGATAATATATGTTAAAAACAAAATATAGGTTACAGAAAATATAAGCGTTGACAAAATACAGGTAACATAAAATATTAGAAACAAAATATAGGAGTTTACATAAAGAAGGTAATGTTTAAAATTGTTGTTCACATTAGTTTATGGGATAGGTTGAAATACATAGTTGGCACAAATGGCGTTTGAAGTTTGCTAAGTTCAAATTATTGTCAAATACATCCATATTGTTTAAGTATTTGTTACCAAGACTATGAAAACGTTGAATTGGAGAATGTAAATCATAGTTCGAATGAGATGTACTTATATAAAATATTAATGTTTGTCTAGTTGTTCGTATAGGTACGTGTAGATTTATTAATTACAGGAGTTCACAACAGTCGAATTTAGAGTTTAATAATTTTAATAAAAAGGTTAGGTCGTTTATTTTTCGTCAGTTTTCTAAAGTTGGAATAATTAAAGTATTCATTAACGACGGGTAATTTACGTGCTCTAAAGGGATGTTAAGCTTAAATTTTTCTTTGAATTCTTTCAATAGTATGAATATGAATTTTCTAGAAGGGCGACCAGACTATGGAGTTATATTAGGCTTCTAACAAGGGATGTATACAGTAGTTTAATGATTTGTAACGATTCAAAGTTTTTAATTGTTCTTAATACAAATCCTAATGTTTTCATACCCTTATTTGCAGTTTGTTGAATGTGGACCGTGAAGTCAAGTTTCTCATCAATTATTACGCCAAGATCCCGCATTTCCGATACTTATTATTTAATTGATTGTTCTTATAAAATAAAAAAAATGAATATTTGTAATATATGAAAAATGAAAGTTTGTATAAAAAAATTGTAGGTAAGGTGGCACGTGAACTGTCTAAAAACTGAATGTACTGGGACTGAATATATGGAACGCGGGAGAGGGGTTGGCTGACGAGCGGAGCAGAAGATGGAAGAGAGTAGGTGGGGAAGGTGGAAGGGGAAAGCGGGAGTGGAAGGAGGACGCACGGGAAAGGACATGCAGGAGAAACAATTTATTTCTTTGAATATGGCTTTGCAACGCATGCCGGTAGTCAGCTAGTACTTTATAAAAATTTAAAGAGAATTGAAAAGTTTAAACAGATCATTTTATTTAGTACATAATTTAATGTTTGTAAAGAAGAATATGATATTTTATTTTGTAATGCTGTTTACGTGGGAGTCCCGTCAAAGATTTTGGTCGATTTCAATGTAAAGATATTTTATGCTTCTTGAGTGTGCTGTAAACGGGTAGAGTGTGTTAAACATGTTCCTTAACATGGCAATTTGAGAGCGTAACCATCAGTTTGCTTCCCACTAGAAGATACAGTCAAATATTTTGGGTAAGAGAGTGTTTAAGACATTTTTGTAGAAGGACAATCCCGCATTCAGTTCTTGCACATGGAATATTTGTTAAATTTATTTCAGTCCCAAGTTTTTTTACGAAGGAAATGAATTATCTGCTTCACATTACGCGGAAGCTTGTACTGCTTCGTAATCAAGAAAAATCTTGAACAATAAGGAAATAAAAAAAGACATTCTCGATCAAACTGACCGATGCGATGCCAGCACGAAGTTACGTAAAGCTGTATTGGATCACAGATGACCCCTTTTACGTCGAAACTCCTCTGCGTTTAATTCCGGTGCATCCGCAGATGCAATTATTTTCAACCGCCTTGCTTTATAACAGGCTGTGAAACCATTAACTGGTTTTATGTACACAATGTAATATCTTAAATCAGCTTGTTTCCCATCCGTAAAGCTGTATTTCACGTAAACAAGTTTTTTTCCTGATCTAAGTATACATAGATTTATACGCACTATACAGAAAAAAAACAGTTACTAAGTCTATTTTTTTACATTTCAAAAGCATGTAGGACTTTCATCTTTCGTAATAAATCATATTAAGACGAAGAAAATGATAGATACTCGTAGACTTATTTTAAATCAAAATACGTTATTTCGAACTTTAAAAGCAGACATATATAATACGCAAATCAATTCAAAGACATAGTATTTTCAAAAAAAAATCCGAAATACACATTACTGTATTTTTGTTATTCAAAATGTGTTATAAAAATTGAAAAAAAAAAATTATAAATGAAGATAATACTTCTTCTTCTTTCGTATGGTGGGGGGTCAGAGGGGGACAACTAGGTCTGCGAGCCAGTCTAGGTCCTCAGGCGTTGCCCTGTGGATCTCATCAATTCCGCCGGGGAATGAATGGAGCGGGCATTCGTTGACCACATGTTCGGTGGTCTGCACCGCACCGCATTCACACATCGCCGACTCTTTAAGGCCCCATCTATGCATCATGTGAGCCCAACGGCTATGGGAGCACCTTATCCAATTGATAGCAGTCCAGAGTTTGCGAGGCAGTGAGAACCCAGGCTGTCTCTCAGTGGGGTCTTTAACGAGAATAATACTGAGAAATCTAAATGAAAATATGAAAAAGAACAAGTAAAAAAAGATCTTCAACTCGGCCAATGTGACCTCTTATTTTTAAGCTATTATTAGTCGATCTCATACTTCAAATTCAGAATAAGGAACTCCAGTGAAAATAATATTAAACGTAGAGTTCTTAAAAAATTATTAAAAAGTGCATTTTTAAACCTCTCGTCAAAAGACACTGTAAATTTGGTATTACTGAATGGTTAGTGCTGACGTCACGCGTCACCAATCATTGCATTGAAATCTTTGATTATGTAGGTATGACGTAAGCCATCAGTATTAACAACATTTCATGTTATTCGTTATTTCATACTGTTTATAGAGATTTAGTTGTTGTGTTTATTGAAATAATATTTAAGCCTAAATAATTTTATTTATATTATTTAAAATATTGAAAAACTACTGCACAAAAAAATAGTAATGCTACTTCTAGGGAGAATGCTTCGAATAACGGAATTCAAAACGGCGGCACTTGATCAGCTGATTGCCCAATCCTATAGTAATTTTTCAGGAGTGATGACGTCACACGATTCACCGTTCATACGGTGGTCTTAGGGGGATCGTGAAAAATTAAAACTTTGACAATTATTTTAACTATTAAAACTAACTCTAAAAATAAAAATAAAATTTCAGTTATTTAAGTTAGAAGGTCATTATTCATAAAAAAAAATAAAAAAAATTGGACTGGAGTTCTCCGTGATATTTTTGGCTGCTACCTATTTAAATGATTTTTTGGTTTTCTTTGTCTTGTTCTTTTTCATGGTCTCATTTAGATTGATTAGTATTATCTTCTTATGGTTTAAATTAAATTAAAAATATATAGACTTAGTATTCTAGTTCTGATGCTACCTTTCATCAAAGATTGGCAATTATCAGGGCAATATTCATCTTAGAAACTATCCAATGGAACTGTACGCTTAGTTTTACCGTCACATAGGTTACAAATGCACGACGCGCGGTGTTGGCTTTTAATTATCTTCCATCAATATTCCTTTAACTAACAATATATAATACTTTGGGTTAATTTCATCTACTAAGTTGTTATAATATTCAATACTATAATTTAATAACTCATAATTTTATTTTATCAGTAAATGTGTACGTATTTTGATAATAAATACACCTTTTTTTGATCATCGACTAGAAAATCGATAAATGGATACGCACTTCATACCCTTCCTTACCGTTCTCCGGAATTTTCTCAGCTGTGCATGCAGTAAACATTTAGAATTTTATAATTTATTATTTTTTAATTCATTTAGAATTTTGAAATTTTTAAGTCGGATAAAAAAATAGGTAACGTTATACCCTAAAAGGTGATGTATCACAGATAATAATCACACCCTCGGGGGTTCTTCAAGGTTCTCATTTAGGCCCCCTGCTCTTTACGTTTTTTTCTCAATGACATACGCTGTCGTTATGAAAATATACAACTGCATACACTCATGTAAATCATTTTATCAACGGTATACCTGGAGACGTGGGATTAAGTACAATCTTATATATTAGTCTTGAAAACGTGCAAAAAAACATCGCCAGGAATAAAATATATGTAACGTCCATTGGTCCATTACAGCGCATTTTTCTACGATTTATTAACTTCAAACTAAACGTAACTATCCCAACTCAGGAACTGTATACATACCCGACAATTAAAATTTAAAATACATACCCTACAAAATAGAAGAAAATTAAATGACTTAACTTTTTTTTAATTATTCATTTCTTCTTTACCTGCTCCTAATCAAATTTAAAGTACCCAAGCAACCACACTAGTAACAAATAATTCTTGTTTTCATACATAAAGCAAAATTTACAATCACATCAAACATAGCCATTTTAATGAAAGTTTACCAGTTTTTGAGACGAATAATATTTTTAAGTAGCATATTCTTTTTTTCTAAGACACGTAAATAAAGATTTACTCAGAATGAAGTACTTCAATGTTGTATATTAAAAAAAACAATCCTTATTAAACCGTCTACATCAGAGCTACTGTTTGAAGAGTTTAAGGTCAGAAAACTTAATGTATTATACCTCTACTACCCAACATTACAAATTTACAAGATCCATATTCTAAATAAAACTGCACTAATTAATACTAGAAATCTCAGACAAATATCAATAAAAAAAAACAATGGGACAATTCAATTATTAATATTAATTCGTATATTTTTTAAAAACGTAAATAACAATTTGAAAGATATCAAATTTTAAAAAAGAAACACACTGAAAGTGTAAAATGAATACTCTAACATGACGTGAAACATGTAGAAAAAACGATAATATAATGGCACATCCCCTATATCAGGGGTCGGCAAGGTACGGCTCCGGAGCCGCATGCGACTCTTTGGCCCGTTAAGTGCGATTCTGGCGCTCTGGCACAAATGTCCAAGACAGGCACACTCAAGCACTTTTTGCTCAAGATTTAGAAAGAGAAACATTGTTTCACTTTCCGAGTCTGCTGTAGCATCGCCAAGAAAATAATTCCTCCATTGACAAACACTATTTCAAAACAACCATTTTAAATATGAGGGAAGCATTTCTTACCAGGTTTCAGGAATTTAAAAACAGCAGAGCGACCTCAGCACTCGTCAAACAATTAATGCTTCGATAACAGATTTGAAATTTTCTGCTTTTGGCTTTGACATTGGTATCTTTAAATTACAATTGCTGGATTTAAAAAAAGGAAGTGTGGAGCTCTAAATTTGAACATCTTTGTGTTGATTTATAAATATTGGAAAATAACAAATGTGAGCTTAGTTCACAATACCAGTGGTCTGTATTGAAAGACCTGGAGAAGGAGGACGTGATCATCTTCAACGCCTGGAATAGTATTCGTGACTCTTGTGATCAACTGAAAAATCTCGCGTTTGCTGGTCCTTTAGCGTTTCGATTCTACATATTATACGAACAATCATTTTCTAGCATGAACTTTATCAAGAGTAAACTGAGAGGTCATCTTATTGATGAGAACCTGGAATCGTTCCTAAAATTAAGAATAACCACATACAAACCTGACAAACTCAAACTTTTCAAGGAAATGCAAGGACGTTGTTCGCATTAAGTGTTTGTCAGTCATTATCATGATTTAAATTTATTTATTCCTTAATTACAAATTATTTTTCATCAATGAAAAAAAATCTTTATTAAGTATGAAATCAAGTTTTATTTAGTGTACCCGTAATTTTATGAAGTGCTAAAATTAAGGGATGTTAACAAAGTAAGTGTATTAGATTTTTATATTTAAAAAAAGGGTATTTGAAAAAAATTACAGGATATTGTTGATACACTTGTTCACTATTTTTCCACATAATCGTTATCCCGTTCAATGCATGCGTTGGCACAAGTTTCTTTATACCATCCTCGAAGAACTCTACCGCCAGCTCCTTCCCCCACTTCAGAACCTCTTTCTGCACCTGGTCGTCGGTTAAAAATTTACTTTTATCCGTATATACCTCACAAGGAGGTGAAGAGATGATAATCTGAAAACACCAAGTCAGGGGAATACGGAGGGTGGTTCAAAACATCCCAACCAAATGAGTCCAAGAGCGTATTGGTGGCTAAGGCTGCGTGAGAACGGACGTTTTCGTGAAACAAGCACACTTCTCTGGAGAGCTTTCCCCTCCGTTTTGAATGCTCCTTTTGAGTATTTAAGGGTATCACAGTCTCTTTGTGCATTGATGGTCCCCACCTGAAGCAGAAATTTGAGCAAAATGATGCCTTTTCGGTCCCAAAACACTGAAGCCATAATTTTTTTGCCCGAAATTGTGGTTTTGAATTTTTTTGCAGATGGGGAATTGGTGTGACGCCACTTTGACGACTTTTTTTTTCACCCACTATCATTTCCATTCACAATAGAGTTCAGAAACCCTCACCTTTTTTCTTGTAGGGGTTATTCCTTCCGTGAGTAAAAAGCGGAACACAGCACTTGGCGGGATTTTTTTCCGACATCTTTCACGCAACTGGACACTATAACATGAGTTTACGCACTACAATGTTCGTTGGGTCAAGGATCAGGAGACTCCCCTCCACCACTCAGTGCTGTCAACCCCAAAAAACAAAAAAAAAACACAGCCTGTTATGGTCACAGTCCTTACTTTCTCAATATCCCTAGTGTAAACAAAGGTTTTCTAAATGAACAAACCGATTTGGCTTCCATTTTTTTTTAAATCGTTGTAATGTACATATTTGGCTCCTTAGCTAATAAGTTTGCCGACCCCTGCCCTATACACACAAGCCTAACTATATTGTTGTGACTCACATACTCGTATATTCTCATAATATAAATTGAAACATGTTTTCTGTAAATGAAGCAACATTGCATCTTTGATTAAACAGATTTAAAAAAAAAGTTTAAATATTCAAATGTATATTAGGTATTGGGACCTTCTGGCAGTGAGATATGGAATTGGCAGAGGGAGGATGAAAGTAGACTGAATGCGGTAGAAAAGAAATCCCTGCGGCAGATGTGTTGTATAACCATGTACGATAAATGCGCATCAATTCGCATAGAATGTAAGACTGTTGTAGGCGTGATGTGTAAGATCAAGAAAACGACGCTCCGATGGTTAAGTAGATCGAAAGGACGAATAAAGGAGAGTTCGGAGAATATTTGACGCAAATTTGAATGGTGGAAAAAGTAGGGGACGCCCGAGAATGACATGGCACGTTCACGCAAACTAGATACTTGAGTCGTCCCATATCAAGGTCAGAATAATAGAAGATAATGTATGAGACGATGTATGATGTACCAATGAGTCAAGGAGTGTGTGCCAAGACCGAATTGGTATAATAAACAATGGTTGTCTAGCTGTGCGGGGAAACGGAGTGATGGTTTTAATTTATTTATAATTTCTCACCATAGATACATATTATGTTCTATGTTTTGTTCTGTATTTTTATTCATACGAAAAAAAATAACCTAACTAGGACTAACAGCCTGCATTGAGGTTAACATTAATAATTTTGAGTGAAGTATTTACATACAAAACACTAAAATATAAAACACTACATTCAAAACATTAAAAATACAAAACGCTTCATTCAAAACACTAAAATATTGTATGCAAATAGTACGTAATAAAAATATTATATTAGTGTAATTTGAGTATGATTTGTAACAATATAGACCATGGTGAGGTTATTAGCTAGAGGCTTGATGGTTAGTTAGTTAATTAGTAATTTTATTATTTAGGTGCGTCGCGTATGACCTATTTACTACGTACTAGCAGACCCGGACACACGTTGCTGTGGCTAACGAAACACAACGCCCTTACCCAACCTTTATAAAATCCACACCACTCGATGCCAGCTGCCCGCTGCCCGTTGCCTGAATTGAATATTTGAATTTATCGGTTTATCTCTATTATAATAAGCATGTATTATACATATAAACCTTCCTCTTGAATCACTCTATCTATTGGTGAAAACCGCATGAAAATCCGTTGCCTAGTTTAAAATATCGACGCGCACATATATTTTGAACGACTTGCTTTTATACTATGTAATGATTATTTTTTTAATATTCTTTCGAATTATCTACAACGTAAAAACTTTTTCCTCTCCTTTCTTTTTCTGTATTTTTCTAGGCAATATCTTCACTTTGCTATGTATTATCTACTTATAAATTACGTATAATGAATCCTCACTATTTCATACTACTTTCATAGATTAATTTAAAAACTGTTTTTTTTCTCTTTTCTTAAATATTATGTGGCGAGCCAACCTACCTATCTGCGCTGCGAGAAGTACTTACCTACCTGCGCTGAAGTATTCGGCATATCGTCGTACCTTACGGAAAGTACCGGAGAATTCAAATTCCCTGTACATTATTCTTTTAGAACAGCAAGCCAAAACAAATGGTCCCGTTATTTTTACTTCTGTCACGCTCCGGTATTCCGATATTATTGTTAATTTTACTGCTTAGTAAAAAACTATGAACAGTTAAATCTAGTGTTTTTCTTTACACGTTTACGTAGCACGTCTGATTGCTACAATTATATAGAAAATACGCCTTTTGTCTACCATGTATTGTGTTAATTTCTCCAAGTTTTTGGTTATCCAAACATTAAAAAATGTCTCTCTATCGTGTATTTAAATCAAGTAAAATTGGCCCTTTACGACGTTGTTAGTAAATAAATAACTAAGAAATTACTGCCGACAGACAGCCACCTCTTCCCTCTCTCGCGCACTACTACCGCATTACTCGGAGAGTTATCAAAGCACGCAGACAAAGTTACATTTATGCTAACGAATTTTTCTCGATTTTTCGATAAATAGTTACCTATATATTTTAATTGTTTTGCCGAGGAGCATTGTACCCAGTGGGGTAGCGAAGGGGGCGAAAATAGCGCTCGAGCTCTGTGTGTAGTATATTAAATTAATATTTTAAAATTATTATTTTATTAAATTTAGTATTTTACAGAAATAATTGAAAAAATGAAAGACACGTCAATGACAGCAAATGGAAGGCTGCGTTCACCACCGTGTTATCGTAGGCCATTAGCCGCATCCCGACTCCAGTTACCCGGTGTCTCATCAGACCGGGGAATCCATTCAGCCCTAGTTACCTAAAAATTGTCCATGCGCTGCTGTACCTTCTATAATACGTATAATTTTGCCGGCGTTATTATAATGGATCCAGAGTCATTCCATCGAGCTGATTCGGTAGTGACAAGTTTAATATGGACATGTGGTAGTAAAAGTATCAGAGTGTGCAATTCAGACACGGTAGAAATGAAACCTTTAGACAACTAAAGTAGACAAGAGGGGATACTGCGAAACATCGCACAAAGAGGAGACCGATAGGCTACGAAGCACTGCACAAGCACAGGAAAACGATTATACTACTTCATTCTCTCGCAGGCCCAATCCTATATATGTATGTGTTTGTCTCTTTTTAGTGTCGCTATTTTTTGTTTCATCGAGTTTCCACAATGGTGCTAAAGATGAAAAATGCATTAAACAAAGGTTTTTTAAGCGAAACTTCCTTAGCCCGTTAGAGTGATTTGATATTCGGATGAAACTGAAATAACGCACTACGGCACCTGCGAAGTTTTTGTTTTTTTACGGGTCGTCGGAATATAATGTGTAAATTCGCTCCTCGCCCAGCGGCCAGAGAAATCCAGCGGACGGAGGTTCGAATCCTATGAAATACAAAAAAATAAACATTTTTGTTTTTGTAAACCAATATCCAATCTTCAAACCACTTTTAAAATAAACAGGCGAAAGCGACATCTAACGACTTTATAGTTTCACTTCTATCGCGTATACACACTTTAATTTTTTTTTTACATGATTGCTCCGTTGGAAAATCTTCGGGTAATCGTATTAGACAGTATTCTTATACTTAATATCACTTTCGTCCGAGAGTTGGAATGCGATTAGTTCCGTCTTATCGGGGTTGCATATGATGTTGTGGTCATTTAAATATTCTTCACAGATTTTTAATAATATTCACAGCCTCTTGATCGACGGAGTCAGGATAATATAATAAAAACAACATACTTATGTTTAATATTGATTTATTAATTATGCAGTTTATTATTTGATTTGGGCATTCAGCAGTCAGCATTTATCCAGATCAATCGATTTAATTCCGAGTACTTTTTGCGGCAATTAGTTCAAGCGTAACACAATTAGGGTGGATATAACGCAGTCAAATTAACTAATTAGTGGCATGCGCACGCTGTTATGACCAACAGGCACAAGTTTTTTCTGCTTGAATAACTGCTATAATTTATGGCAAGAATGGAAACATTGTCGGAAACTGAATAGTTATAATAATTTTTTTTTAAATAAGAGTGTTCAAATCACACGATGTTTCTTTATTTCCTTTTGCCTGCTTATTTTAAAGTGGTTTGAAGATTGTATATTGATTTTACAAAAAATACAATGTTTTTTTTTTGGTTTTCGTAGGATTCGAACCTCCGTTCGCTGGATGTCTCTCTGGCCGCTGAGATTTATCAATCACCTGTTTCATCATGAAACCGAATGAAAATATACTCATTTCTTTTTTCCCGTCTTTGTATAAGGTAAACGCAAGGTAATGACATAGAATCCTTCAAATAACTACCTTATTGTTCGGTAACCGGGTATTGTATCAGGTATCAAATGAGGAAATGCATCTGGATGCAGTTCTAGGCTGCAGGCGGTTATGTCAGTGTCCTTTTTACCGTTGGGTAATTCAATAGGTCATTCCAAACGAAAGCGTCGTATTTGTTCCCAGCGATACTAAAAAGCTAAATATAAGTAATTGGTACTTGGTTGAAATAAACTAGTTTATTAAATTTGATTTGATAAACATCCATTTTTACATCTACAAACAGAGCCTTAATTATATCGCATCCTTTATAAAAATGTAGAGAAAAGAGAGAGAAATTCTTTCAATACATTTGTAGTAAAACAAAATAATTGTGAACTGTACTGATTTTAGATTTTCAGGGCCAAAAGTACTTTTGTTATTTATTTTAAATAACGTGTTGCGCTACCTCCTCCACACACACCTGATGATGGACACTATAACTCTGTCTAAAACGTTGGCTAAAGGAGGAGGTAGCGCAACACCGCATAACACCCCAAAAATAAATAACAAAAATGTAGTGTGTCTAAAAAAATGTTGCTAGTAATTTTCTATTATGTCGAGAGGTAAGGCTCTCGATTAGCAATCAGTCATCGGATTCATTTCCCGGCGTGCGTAAATAATCTTTATTTGATTCATTTTCGTTTGCTTCAGGATTAATAAATTTAAAAAAAAAGTTATATACCTGTAGAATTTTTGCGGCACGCTCCTGAGTGGAAGATATTGTCAGTATCGTAAAAAAATTATTATGAATGATTGGTTTTGAGAGTGAGACCATTTTATACGTTTCGTTAATTATATAACCACGAAACGGAAAGATTAGACCAAAAACTAATTTCATTTACCTAAACATGGCGTATTAACTAATTTTATTTACCATAAACATTTACCTAAACAATTTATTGCAACAATCGCGTGTCAAATGAAATACGCTCATGAAGATATAAATTCCCTTGCCAATTATAGGAGTAATAAATTACTTGCACTGCCACTGTCTTTGCCACTGATGTCTTGTTGAAATGTTGACAAGATGCACTATGAGCTGGGAAATAATATTATTTCCTTAACATGTGAATATTAATAATTCCTTTACAAAACAATGCGTTGTGAAAATATTACAATAATAAAAACACATGTCTTAATCATTACCATTAGGTATTGTTGTATTTTAATGTTTTAGAAAAGTTTGCATACTTTTGTGAAGCATTTTTCACAAAGTTTTTTTAACTAACTAACTAACTAACCATCACGCATGTGATGAATTGCATTGATCAACAGTGAGAATTAGGAAATATCGTAGCTTCCCACTTTAATTTAAAAAGAAAATATCAATTACTTATAAAACGGACACGTCTACGACATCTATCGGATTAGAGTAAAGTGAATTCATATTTACGGTAGGGATCTATAATTAGACAAAGTGAGACGAGTATTGATGAAAGGATCACAGATGGTATCAACAAATAATCAGAAACAGGGACTCCCCAATATACTTTAGACCGAGATATATTGACAGCCAATTGAATTGCAGCAAAAGCGATTAAAAACCAATTCAGCCTATCAACGGGAAGAGGGCCGAACCCATTTTTAGAACAAAGGAACGACCTTTGGACTTAGCAATTAGTAATGTGATTAATGAGTTTGACGTTCCCACCAAACCGAGAGGTGAATAAACTCCATGGGAAGAAATAATCTGTTCAGGGACAAAAGAACGATGACCCCAAGAAATGTTATCATTAACCGGTACATTCCAGGGATCAGAAACCCTAGTTCTCGAACGCATTAAAACATATCAGGTGCGGAAAAAAAGGATACACGTAAACACGATGCAAAAGTTTAAGTGAAAAATTGCAAAGCAAGTGACGAAAACGTATTGTAAGGCGTTAGGGAGATTTCCATCTATAATACGATTGTTTGTGACGACCGGAGATGATCGATTCGAGGGAAAACGTGCTAAAGGAAATGGAAATGTTGAAAAAACAATGGAAAATTATTGTTATCAATTTTAGACGGAGCTAGGATATTACGATGAAAGATTTAGGGAGGAAACGTCAAAAAAAAATGAGAGTTTTAAAGAATAGGCGAGGGTACATTTCAGATGTCTAGAGCAGTAACAAGTGTTAGAGAAGAAGATAGAGTGCAGTACGGAGGGGAGTGGAAAATGCTGAAAACATTGCGATAGAAAAACTCAGGAAAAGGAGTCATTTTACGTAATTAAAATGGAGGTTATAGAGTAACATAGTACGCGATTGCAGATAAAAAGATGAGGCATTACAATGGTTGCCGATTTCAGATGTATTTTGTTGTGATAAACAAGGAATATTCGAACATGGAAATTGTTTAGATAAGGACGATTAGCCGTTAAAAAGGTAATAAAAATTATCATGGGTCTTATGAAATATTTATATTAAAGAATTCTCATAAAATTTAACGACACTGAAATAAAAAAGGATTTATTGCCAGGTGGGTACAAGAACTAATGTATACAACTGTCAAGACATATGGTTTATGGGATTTTTCGTAAGAACGGGACGAAATTTGTAAGGCGTTCTCTATGAAGCAATAAAAATGACAGGAATTTAAGGGCCGAAGTGGGGGTATCCCCTATAAAGATGTTAAAAAATGATATATTTATTAATAACAAATAGAAAATGAAATTTTCCAAGAGGCAGCAAACATCAAAAAACGATATGGTTATATCAGGGAAGTACGGGGAAGTGAGGGGAAAGGAGATACGACAGAGAAAAACAAAGGAAATCTTAGATTAACAGTGAATAAAATAAATACGGCTTGAAATATAAAAATCTATAGAGATATGAACAATAACGTAAGGATAAATAAGGAAATTCATGGAAAGAGTGTCGTGAATAAAAGAAAATTCGAGAAAAAATGGAAAATTCAAATATACGACGTAAATAGAGAAAATTCGGTTTTAAATGGAAAGGTTCATATAGAATACAGAAAAACTCGAGGAAAAATAATAAAATAAAAATGAACAATTTGCGAGAAAGGCTTCGACATGAAGATATCTCTGATAGGCGAATTTGGGGACAGATTTGGAACATATGGTAGATGCCGTACGCACGGACATGTTACGAAATATATGAAAATAGAACTTTAAAATTATTAAATTCAAGCTAGTTTTGTATGAACAACAGGACAAAGGAAGTTGGGCCATTAAACATGGATCTTACTAAATCCGGATCTTGTAAGTATGGAGGTACGAGACAGAATTTAATGTATCAAACGCAAAACGTACAAAGAGACCGCATTCGACAATAATGGAGAGGTTTCAAGAAATTACGAGTTGATAGTAATTAGATTGGTTTATTATAGGAGATTCAGATACGATCTTTTGGACCTGAGAGGGGTATAAAAGTCTAGACAAATGCCAGTTGAGGACAGTCTACGGTCGTGGTCGAAAAGTTTGTAACTTCGCGGAACGTGACGAAACGGTGGGTGATTTAAATTTGAAAAATTCTAAGTGATAATTATTTTGATACTTAGAAAAATTTCACATTCTAGTCAGTGATATACAAAAAAAATACTTTGCAGTTAGAGTCAGTGAAAATAAAAATTAAAGACAACGCATTAATTACTTGTGAAAAATAAAAGTGCTCGTGATAAATACAATTTGTTTTAGTGGAAAATTCGGATTTTATGATCACTTAATATCGTGTTTTTAAACTTAGAAATTTCGCGTTTAATATTAGTGCAATAAATAACTGAAGTGATGTGATAATTTAGCGTGAAGGAGTTATAATTAAATACGTGTGTTCAATCTAAGTGAAAGTGTTCTAACAAATAATAAATATTTAAATTAATTATCTTAAATAATAATAATAAGACAAAATAATATTTTATTAATACATAAAATTTCGGAGGGATAAAAATTTAATTTAACAACAATTTACCATCTCTAAATTAATCGTGAAGTAACTATCATTTAAAGTGTTATCTAACCACCGAGTTTTGAAATAAAATACAGTTTAGAACGATAGAGTTCATACATCATTTTAATTAATTAGATTAAATGAAAAAAAAAAATTTGAAGTCAAAAAGATTTAATTAAATTTAGGAAAATAAAAAATTAATTTAGGAAAATCGCAGCAAGGTTACCGTGTATTTCCCGGTCGGAAAAAACCTTGGTAGGGGTAAGTCTTTTCCGTTATAAAATTTTACAGATTCCAAGGAGAAAGCGGAATGGAGCAAACATTGGTATTTGGATTAATTATTTGACCAAGATATTACTCGCTTAATATGTGATATGTAACTATATTAAAATATTATAAGTATAATAAGTATATTTTATATATTTATATATGTAAGTATATAAACATATATATATGTAATTTTTGTTCCCAAGAAAAATTATAATCAAAAAAAAAAAAAGAAAAACACTTATATAAAAAGAGGAAAAGGGTATCGATTCCTACCTCTGAATTCATCAATAACTATTAAAAGTAGTTATGTGTGATAAATTTACAAATCAATATTTTATATTTAATGTTATGTATGTATTAATATAATTTCAGAAAATCCAGAGCATTTGAAATAAGTTATGATATTAGAAATTACTTCAACCATAAAATAATTATACATATCAATATTATAAATTATTTATTGAAACAAAGTATATATAAATGAATAAATATGTATACGTAATCGGGTATCAGACTAGACAATTGCGCTAAGTACATCATTATCAAACAAAGAAAATTTTAGAGTCATCTCACACGTCTCCGGAATGTCTAAAGTAAACATACCTCATACGCTTGAATCTAGGTCACGAGGCCGTCGAGAATGTTTACAAAGCTCAAATTGTTTACAAAATAAATCGGTCACTGGGACACTAGTTCGAGTACAGTAAAAAGAAAAAAAAAATGACCTTGATTAGTGGATATCGTACTTAGGTATTAACTTCTAGGAATGGGATAAAATTATTATATTGCGCAATTATTAGGAACAAAAAGAAAAAAAAAAAAATGACCTTGATTAGTGGATATCGTACTTAGGTATTAACTTCTAGGAACGGGATAAAATTATTATATTGCGCAATTATTAGGAACAAAAAGAAAAAAAAAATGACCTTGATTAGTGGATATCGTACTTAGGTATTAACTTCTAGGAACGGGATAAAATTATTATATTGCGCAATTATTAGGAACAAAAAGAAAAAAAAAAATGACCTTGATTAGTGGATATCGTACTTAGGTATTAACTTCTAGGAACGGGATAAAATTATTATATTGCGCAATTATTAGGAGCAAAAAGAAAAAAAAAAAATTTAAACACTATTTTTAATTTGAACGTAACGAGGTATCTACAGACCTAAGCAATTGAAAATTAACAGATTTATTATAGCAGTTCAAAAGGGTGTATTGAAGATTTACATGAAACAGTTGAAAAATCACGGGATAGCTTAATAAGGGGTAATGAGGATTTACATGATTCAATTGAGAATCACGGGATAGCAAGAGTTTATCAAAAGTTGAACATTGGAGGGGAGGGAAAGAAAAAAAAAAATACAGTTCAACCAACAGAAGGCAGTGTTCGCTTCTGTAACAAGGACCATTAATCAAACCATAGAGATGGCGGATCTCTCAAACAAAACCGTCAACAAAACCAAACAAAAGCTTGGAGTTATGGCGAATCTCCAGAACACATCGCCAGATAAGATCTTATTGTACTAGTATATATTTATATTTCACACTATTCTTACGTATATATTCGGTATCAATCTGAGGATTGTGCAGAATCCGATGGGCGAGATCCGAGCTCGGGATGCGTTGCAAGTAGTTTCGCATTGCGAGTTATAAACCTTCCCAAAACGTATGTTTACATATATATCTTTTTATGTACTGTTCATTGAATGAAACGAACTCACTTACAATTAGTGCTTTAGGCCTGTCGGGTCACTCTCGTCTCATTTCTTGAACGTGGAGGGAGGATTCACGACCCGTAACTCCACACAAACCCGTGAGTATATGATTGCATATAGGACGAAACCGGTTCGCCCTAAGTAAATAGTAAACTTTGGAGGAGTAGGAATTTGGAGGTATCTGGGCTTGGAGGAAGACCTGAAGGCAGTGCATGATGGCGAAGGAAGGTCAATTGGGACGCGATAACTTAGGTATCAATCAATTGAACCGTGCCAAAAGACTGTGCGAATTTTGGGTTGACTTCTGATCACCCGGCTTACTTGATGGAGGCAGGAGCCAAATTTTGCCAGAAAAAGGGTTATTCTGAGTTCGTCAAATATGCAATTAACTAATTACATTAACCTACTAAATCCATCTTTATATGTACCTTATAGCAGCTGAATCTAAACGGAGGGGCGCCCAGCGGATACGAGATACAATCATAATCAAATTTACTAACATTTAACCATTTGAGTTATATTTAATTATCTGTTCAATTAGTCATGTGTAGTTTCGATTAGTATTGTTTATTCATGAATTCATTAGGATGTAGGGAATCATAATAAACGTCAAAGGGAAGTTAGTTCATTTAGAGAAATACTTAAGGTTAAGTTTGCAAGAGAGAGACCAATACAGTTTTGAAATTCAACACTCTGTTTAGAATCAAGAGGGTTACCACAAAATTCAAAGTAATTAAAGTCCTATATCATAAATCAAAAAATTACACAACGTTTGATGGAGTTTAATTACAACCTAAATACGAAAATATCTACGTTCAAAGTCGTAAATAACGTATTTATTAGTTAAGTACATATGTCGCTAGAGGTATGTAGTACAAGGGAGCTTTAAGTAGCTTTCTGTAGTTATCAGATGAAATAAGGGTCCAAATTTATAAGGGCTTGTGTGACGTAGGGGAGGAATTTTCCATCCCCACCACACATATGCAAAGCCTTAAGAATTTAAATATCGATCAGAGCCAAGAGAAAAGAAGAATATTACGACTGGTGCCAAGTGCCCAGGAGTAAATAAAATACAGACAAATATAAGAGGGTAGAAAAGACAAACATCACACGCAGAAACGGTAGGCAGAGAGGACGGACCGCCAAACAACTCGGTCTTGGCACACACTCTTTGCCTCACTCACATTCATACATCGTCTCATACATTCTCTTCTATTATTCTGACTTTTGACATGACCCGACTCAAGTATCTGGTTCTCTTGATCGTGCCATGTTTTCCTCGGGCGTCCCTGACTTCTTCTACCATTCACATTCGCGTCGTATATTCTTCTTACACTACTTCCTTCGTTCATTCGCTCTACATGCCCAAACCATCTGACGGTCCCTTTCTTAATCTTACTCATTATGCTTACATCAGCCTTACATTCTTTGCGGATATCCACATTTCTCACACGATCATACATTGTTTTACCACACATACGTCTCAGGGATCTCATTTCAACAGCATTCAGTTTACTTTCATCCTTCCTCTGCCAGTTCCATGCCTCACTGCCATACATCAGGGTAGGTACCAGGACTCCACTGTGGACTGCTAGCTTCGCTTTTTTTGACAGTTTTTTATTAGCGCCAACGGCATTCAGTCCACCATTAATGGAGTTACCGGCATTCACCCTTCTTTCAATATCTCTTTCAGCCTTCCCATCTCTCGTAAACATACTACCCAGATACACAAACTCATCCACCTGCTCCAAGTATTCATCATTCAAACAAACAAACAATCATATTTAAAAATGTCGTTCTTAAATATCAAAAAAATACCTACTTGCAATTTTGGGCAACTTTTGACTTGTATCGTTCGGAAAGTTGAATAAAATAAAGGCAAGAAAATTTGAAAAGTTTTTTTATTGTGTGATATACTTAATATAATGGCATTGGATGGCATTTAAGTACTTAACATTGCTTTTTTAACTTGCTAAACAAAAAGGTATAACAATTAATTTGATATATTTTTAAACGAATTATTGATTACTTGACAGTAGCCCCCCTCCCCCATAACAAGTCGTGGTAAATATAATAGTGTCAAAGCTGTTTCAGATTCAGTTACGTAAAAAAAAAATGGGGGGACTTTAAAAAAAGAATACTCTGAAAGTGAGCGTTGGTCGAAATAATTTTGAGAACCTAAGATCTAAACGAAAAACGCTAGTTGGTTAACGTAAACGAGTGGTTTGTTTACTTTTGTAAGGAATAAGGACATTCAATATGTTAAATTAAAATAATTTGACATTATTTGAACTACAAATCAGTGATGATGAACCTTTTTAACTGGTGGGCCAATTTAACCATTTTCAATTTGTTCGCTACTGTAGGTTGCGACGCAAACATTCTCGTACTTGCTAAAAGTAAAAAAAAATTAAAATAATTTTAGAAAGCAAGGCGAAAATTTTATATATCTTAGGCCAAAACAATCATATTTAAAAATGTCGTTCTAAATATCAAAAAAATACCTACTTGCAATTTTGGGCAACTTTTGATTTGTATCGTTCGGAAAGTTGAATAAAATAAAGGCAAGAAAATTTCGGTATTTTGCAGTACGGAAATCTTTAAAATGCATCAAACACAGATAAAAAAGCGCCGCGCTGCGAAGGTGAATTTAACTTCTTTAGCACCTGATGTGTGTGATTTGAAACTCGATGAAACGAAAATCTACACCAAAAAGCTTTTGATTCAGTTTTCCATAAAATTCTCATTTGGAAAATAGAAAAACTTGGTAGACGTGGCAATATATCCTGGTTTGAAAGCTATCTTACTGGAAGACAACAAATTGTTAGAATAAAATCGTCCCTGTCCGAAAAAATGTATGCAACAAGTGGAGTTCCACAGGTTTCACACCTTGGCCCAGTCTTATTTATCTTGTTTATAAATGATCTAGCAAAAATATTTCATGATGTATTTTTCTTACTTTTTGCTGATGACCTCAATATGTTTAGAATTATTCAAAATATTTACCAGGGCAAACATTCTTCAAGATAATGTCAACAAATTGTTGATTTGGTGTAATGAAAGTTTAATGAAAGACTACTTAAATATCTCAAAATGTCAAGTAGTTAGATTTTCTCGAATAAAAATTCCTGTGATCTTTAATTACAACATTGATAACAATACTCTCGAGACATTAACACAAATTAAAGACTTAGGCATCACTTTTCAATTAAATCTTTCATTTGTTAACCACATACAACAGAAATCTCTAAAAAGGGCTTTAAAATGTTGGGATTTATAACTAGGCTAACTAGAAATTTTAACAATATAGAGTGTATTAAACTATTATATTTTGCATTTGTTAGAAGTCAACTTGAGTACAATTCTCTCGTCTGGAACCCATATTATAATATTCATGTACAAGCTGATGAAAGAATACAAAACAAATTCTTACTTTTTCTAAATTTTAAAATGGGTATTCCAGCAATTATGTTAAACTACAACACTATCTTAAATGATAGGAATATGCTCAAATTATCAGAGAGAAGAATTTTCACTGACTTGGTATTTCTATATAAAATTCTAAATGATTTAGTTGATAGAACGGTATTTCTTGAATGATAAGCTTCCGATTAATAATACTAGAAGTCAGGATTGATTTCAGTGCAAAAATTCTGGAACTATCATATGTATTCCTCTTTGCCCAGAATACTGGTGGAGGGAAGTAATTATACCAAGTTAGTGGACATCTTCAATTTATATTTAAACAAATACAAAATACTGTTACTGAGGCAGTTCAGTTATGTACAATAAATACTGTATTTCTTTGTAAAAGAAATATATTGCATAAATATATTGGCGTAAATAAATAAATAAATGAAAATAGAGAAACACATCCACAGGATATAACCTGCGAGAGAATAAGATAGAATAATCGGTCAACTCTTTGTGCAGTGCCTTCGTCTCCCCACTTTTGTCTACGTTAGTTTTCTGAAGGTTTCATTTTTACTGCGTGTGAACTGCAAAAAAATTATTTCTACATAAGATCGAACCACAAATTTTTGTCTTTTTAAAAAAGTTCAACAAAAATATTATTATTTTCATCGGCCAATTTAAAACTTCGAAGAAAGGCTGAAGTTTTCCGCTAAGCCCTTGTAAAACTGAATAGAAACCGTTTAATATTATTTACTGCAATTTTTTAGATATTTTATTTAGTTTGGGCAGTCCGAAATGGCTCGCGGGCCACGGGCTGCTCATCACTGCTATATACGATTATATCCTGATTTCACCGTTCACGTGTGTACAGCTTTAGGAATATGAAGGTATCCAATGTATATTGAAAAGAAGTATTCAGAATACACTGATTTTTTTTTTTAAATAAATATTTTCGTTCTTAAAGTGCTAATTCGTGGTGGAATCAGGGAGTAATTTAAAAAAAATCTCTTTTCTACACGTTTATGATAACCGGTCTTAGCCAAAACCTATGGAGGTTTTGTCTTACCCCGCTACGGATGGTAGAGAATTGATAACACTCAACACTGTCAGTTTGGGATGCGGGTAAGGATACCGTCGCCTATGGAACCATTTATTGGAAAATCAACACCCCTGCCATAGGTTACCTTAAGTGATTCGCTACGTTTGGTGACTTAGAAGGGGTGCCTGGGTTCATCTGGTGAGTTTTGTCTAAGTTTTGGCGGCGGATGCTTTTGCATTGCATGACCCTCAGATTTCTACTCATCGCTCATTGCTTTTGCCTTCCCAAAACTTCCTCTCCTTCTTTTCCCTAAAAAGACCCTCCAGTCAGCATCCCCAAAGATGTCATAGACCCTTTTTAGAGAGATTTTTTCCTTCAGGGTCTCCAGTGTGAAGATAAGGCAAAAAAAGACAAGTGTGCAATATTGCAAGCTGCACAGCACAAAGAGGAGAACGATAATTTTATCTCGTTCCTTCGCAGGCTAAATAGATGTATCTATGTGTTTGTCTCTTTTTAGTGTCGCTTTTTCGTTTCATAGAATTTCAAATCACAACGGTGAAAAAGAGGACTTCAGCAATTCAAAAGGTTTTTATTAAAAAAAAAGTGCGCAGTTCACACGCGGTAGAAGTAAAAACTTCAGAAAACTAAAGTAGACAAGAGTGGGGAGGTTACGAAACACCGCTCAAAGAGGTGACCGATTATACTATCTCATTATACTATCTTAAAGATACGTATTTGTCTCTTTTTGTGTCGATATTTTTCGTTTCATCTACAGAAGTTTCACTATAAAAATCTTATATTTACCTTTTACATGTGCGACCTCTATACAAACATATATTCTTCACTTAATAATATTATACGATTCTGCTTGGATCTATAAATCTAAAAAATCATTACGATTTTGCGAGATCGAGCTTATCCGAGAAAATAATAGATGTCGCTCCCAACCGAAACAACTAATCACGTGCCTAATTGTTAGCTAACAACATTTCCTCCAAATAGAAGAAGGTTCACAATTTTCCATTCCGAGCAGAACCTCGAATGCCGAGAACACCAAAGTTTGAATGCGGTTTGGACTCGAATAGAAGCAGTCGTAAAACTTTCAAGTTTTTCCGCGCGGTGGCGTTCTACTTTACAAAGTTTTCCTGTAGAAAATTAGGGTATGTGTTTCAGCTTATGTTTTCATTGAGTTTCGCTGTTGCGATGTAGTTCGAAAATAAACATAAATATTTTTATTAAAGCTTTCCTGCTAAATTGTATGCACAAAAAAATTAACTGTAATGTAATTAAAATCCCCATTGTTTACGAACAAAGGGGATTTTAGATAGTGTGGTATTCCTTCGTACACTAAACATTATTGAAATGAAAACTTCTTTAGCACTGTAGTGATTTGAAACTCGATGAAACGAAAAATAGCGACACTAAAAAGAGACAAACACGTATAGGAGAGAATGATATGGTTTTCTGTAATCGGCCTTCTCTTTGTGCGGTGCTTCGTAGCCTTCCCACTCTTGTCTATTTTAGTTTTCTGAAGGTTTCACTCCTACCCCGTATGAGTTGCATACTCTGATTTTTTGAAGTGAAACTTCCATAAGCCCGCTGTGATGTGGATTTCGGATAAAACGTAAGTTACAATTACTGCACCTGCGACGCATCAACTGCGCTTTGTTTATGATGTCACTTTTAAAGGCTCCTATTGGTTGAGATAGGAAACGTAAATTACGTGAGGTCTGCACTCATTGGTCGCTTTGATTATGACTTCACTCTTCAAGTATTGGTTGAGATTGTTTTGGTAAAGTTTCGCTTCTACCGCGTGTAAACTGAACTCGATTTTGTTTATTTTATCGCCCTCCTGCTTTCAAACATTCGAGTCTTTCATATTCATTGTGTAAATGCGTATATAAACATTTGACAACGTCCATGGTTGAGTGGTTACAATTCACGGCTACGAATCCGGAGGTCACGGGTTCAAATCCCGGCGTGTGATGATAAATTTGTGTTATTTCATAATAAAAAATAATACATAGTTTATTTTATTTATTTTTATTTATTGTTTCTTTACACTGCAGGTAAATATGTTTACAATACAATTTGTTACCTCACTAGGACAAGCCTGTGTTGAGGTTAACAACAATTATACAAGTTTACAAAATAACTCTAAATTATACAGATTTTGAAAGAACAATATTGTTGTATTTCTTACAGATTGAGATTAGATTATGGGTACCTACTGGTACCTACTAAACTGATGGCGCTAGGTACCACATTAATGTAGACTTTAAGGGTGACCATAGTTTTGAGATCTGATTTAAAATAAAATAAAATAAAGTTTTGTTTTTTGTTTTTAAGGATTGAGTTGTGAATATTAAATATATGTATATAATTTAACATGCTGTAGATTTGGCAAGAGGAAGATGAACAAAAACGGTTAAAACAAAAATAATATTATTTTAGCTTATTATTATAAACATACTCATTTAGCTAATAATTTAGAAAGGACAAAGTAGAGAAAATCAATTGGCAATCCTCGACTAACACAAATAATTTAAGATCCTTCTTAAAAGTGTACAAGGAATTAGATGACTTTATATGTTCTGGAAGGCTAGTTAGTTAAGTTAGTTGTATAATTTCATCCTAAAGCACTTCAATAAACAGAATTAAAACACTATCTTTCTCTCGGTATTGCAACGCATGCCGGATATCCGCTAACATTAAATAAACGAATTATTGTATTGGTATTTGTGATATTGATTATTTGATCAACAATATGAAAATCGTTTTACAGCTGTCATAAAAACATAAATGAAAAATATATTTTTTGAAGTCAAGAAATCATCCGTATTTTAGTTTTCAGAGCCAGGACCTTTATTGTGTAGAGTTGATAGTAACCAGGATGTTGTAAAATGATTTTATTACTTTTTTATGTACTACAGAGTGTGCCAGAGTAGGAAAGGATCCTTGCTGGCCTTATTGCGCTGAGCTTGGGCTTGTTTTTTTAATCGTCATTTCTGCCATAGGGCTTTAAACTCTCGACCTCTCTGACTCTGAATGTTTTACGAGTTAAGATCCAACATTTACCAATTGAGTGTTTTTTAACTGATGGAAGCCTTAAAATAACGTTCCCCGAATATCCTATTTTTTCAAGTTGTTCTTCAAGTCGGAACATATTTAGATTGCAGAAATCAGACGATGATTTAAATATCCGTCTGTAAATTGATGAACACAATTAAAAAAGAATTTATAACAACTCATATTTTTTATAAATATTGGAGAGTGAGATAATATTGTTTAGGAAAAGAACTACAGATTTCTAAAAATTGCCTGTAATCCTACTTATGTAATATCGTACTTATCCCTCTGTATAATAATATTTTAAAGCCGAAAGTTTGTATGGATGTATGTTTGTTACTCTTTCACACAAAAACTATTGAATGGACTTTAAAAATTCTTTCACTTTTTTTTTTTTTACAGTGAAACAAGAATCTCAACTGCTCCCGTCTGGGGCCAGTGAGACTATGGCATCCCCAATTGGGGTATGTTGTGAGGCTGAAGGTAGTGGGATTCATTTGGGAGGCGGGAATGGGTACCGCCGCCCCGGGAACCTTTATTGGATAACCAACACCTCTGCCATAGGTCACCCCAAGTGATTCGCTACGTTTGGTGATTTAGCAGGGATGCCCGGGTTCATGGGGTGAGGTTTGTCTAGGTCTTGGAGGCGGATGACCGGGACATACTGAACCCCAGATTCCTACCCACCCCTTAAACCCTTTTCCGTCCCAGAACTCTCCTCTCCTTCCCTTTTCCTTAAAAAAAACCCTCCACACAGCATCCTCAAAGATAACGTAGGCCCTGAGGGAAATTATTTTCCTCAAGGCCTCCTGTGTGGAGCTCATGTAAAAAACAAAAAAAAAGTGGCGAGGGGAAGGAGGTGGGGAAGAGGAAGGTTGGGAAGTACCTGGCTATTCAGATCTGGTCACCAAACACGGCTAAAGCCATTTTCAAGCAACGTTTCAATTCTGAATGGTGGTCTTACACCAGGGCGATACTGATAGTATCTTCCACTCTGGAACATGCCGCAAATATACTATATATTATTTTAAATGAATTAATTGTGAAATAACACAAATTAATCAAATAAAATTTATTTGCGCGTGCCGGGTTCGAACCCGCGACCTTCGGATTGTGAGTCAAGAGTCTTACCCACTGGACTACGGAGGTCGTCAAGCTACATACAACTAATAGAAAGCTACATTATTTGCTAGTATGTGGAGTGGGGAGAGGGAATGTGGAGGAGGCGGAGTGGGAATCCCCCTAATACAATCAGATAATATATTTACACAACGCAAGAGAATTTGTCATATTAGTTTCACAGAAATTATTCATTTGCCTCAGGCACATCACGATCTGCCGCTATTTCACGATGCGGCAGATCATGTTGTGACTAGGCGCATCATGATCTACCTGATTTTACGATCGGCCTGCGACATATATATCCATACAATTTTATTGATAGCCCTTACCTATTACAAAATATCAATTTCAGATGTCCAATAAGAGTCACTCGATCTCCAGACATATTTTATATTCCTAAGAGCAATGCTAATTATCTTCAAAATGTGTTTATAAGAAGAAGCTGTAGCACTTTCAATAGATTATGCACAGACATTGACATGTTTAACACGAACCTTGCTAACTTCATAAAATTCGTAAAAAGTAATATTCAACGGAAAACTTAATGTTTCATTAATTCCTTATCTTTCTGTTACATTTTCATTTTTCTTCATTTTCATTACATTTTCTTTTTTGATTTCAGCAGTTTGAAAATACATTTTTTGTTGATTTAAGTGAGTAGATGCACTTTTTCAGAACTGTTTATATTACATACATATATTGTTTTGTTTGTTTTTTTTAATTTTTATTATGGTCTCAAATTTTTATGTCGTTATTTTATTGGTCAATGATATGACTATCTCTAACACTGTTATATATGAACTTGTAATGACTGTTTATAACGCTAATAAATAAAATACTAATATTATAAATGCGAAAGTGCGTGTGTTTGTTTGTTACGCCTTCACGCCTAAACCATTAAACCGATTTTGAAAATTCTTTTACCAATAGAAAGCTACATTATCAGCGAGTAACATAGGCTATATATAATGGAAAGCACTGTTTTGTTTTAAGCTATTGGAGAGATATGTGACATCACATACGATATGAAATCAAAAAATTATAAAATTGCAGTTCACATGTGGTAGAAGTAAAACCTTCAGAAAACTTAATTAGACAAGAGTGGGGAGGCTATAAAGCAGCGCACATAGAGGAGACCGGTTATTCTATCTCTTTCTCTCGCATGCTAAATCCTATAGATTTACGTGTTTGTCTATTTTTAGGTTAGCTTTTTCGTATCATCGAGTTTCAAATCACAACGGTACTAAAAAAGTTTTCACTACAAAAATCAGATAGATTTCTTCGTGAAACATTTTCGTTTTTGTTTCCATGGTGAGTAGCGTACGTGTATGTCGGTTTGTAGAAATTTCTTTAATAATTTTTTAACAATAATTTATTGCAATTAACAGTAAGGAAACAAGGACTCAGAAACGCTAGGACTTAAATTCCTTTTAACTTTGGGAACTTTAAATAAAATCGTAAGCCTTACCAAGTCGTCACATTGATCTTAAAGTTATTGAGGCCTTCTTACAGGATCTGCCTTATCTCCAAGGTCGACAGAATCATCAGTTTCTTCATTCAACTCCAAGGAGTGGGTGTAAACTTTTATTATTTTCCTCCGAATATCCATATATTATTGAGATTATTATGGCGGAAACTACAGACCAAATATTTGCACTACAATAAAAATGTTTTAATGAACATTTAATAGTTAATTTAAAGCAGTTTTATACGATTTGTAAAACTCTTTTTGAAGTAAAACTTCTTTACGCACGCTTGACTTGGGGAGTAAGCTGGTGAATGCGTGACGAGAGCGTTACGAAAAGCGAGGCGAACGGTAGATGAGAGAGAGATATAAGTTAGTGAAGATAGAAAGAGAGAGAGTTACGTTTCGTATATCACTGTAGGGGCAAGAGAGAGAGGTGCGAGCACACATTTTCTTTCTCTCTTTCTCTCATAGCCAGCTATGTTTCGTACATGTAAGACACAGTGCAGGCCTATTGTCTGTATCACACTTTAGGAGCAAGAGAGAGCAGTGCGCGCGCACATTTTATTTCTCTCTTCCTATCATATAGATGGAGCTAAAGAAGTTTTACTTCAGTGGTGTGGTCTAAAGCATACTCGTTTTTTTCGATAGTTCGTTTAGCTACTTCGGTGTACTCGAAACATTGCAGAACCCACCTCTACTCGCACAAATCCTTCTTCTGCTCTAAAAGTAGACGTGTTCCCTCTGGAATATATAATCTTTGATAACAATATAAAATCTAAAAATTTTATTTGTATTATTTTTCTTGTACATTATCTCCACACAGGAAACCCTGAGGAAAAAAACATTTTCAGGGCCTAGGTCATCTTTGGGAATGCAACATTTAGGGTCTATTTAGGGAAAGAAAGGAGAGGAAGTTCTACGACGGAAAAAGTTATGAGGGGTGATTAGGAATTAAGGGGTCAATGGGTTCAGGAGTGACGAACGTGTGAATCCATCTCACCACTGCGGTACAAGGAGATGGCCGGGAGAGTCCGGACGGACAGGTCAAAAGGTCTCCTTCATTCTCGCTATCTGGTGAGCGGCGCAGTACGTGGGCAAAAGCATCCGTCGCCAAAATCTAGACAAACCTACCCCATGAACCCGGGAACCCCTACTAAGACCTTGGCAGGGGAGTTGGTTGTCCAATAAATGGTTCCCGAGGCGACGGTTCCCAATCTCGCCAAAACTAAAGTTGGAAGTCTAGCGCGGTATTCCCAAAAACCAGAACGGTGGCATAAATAACCTAATTTAACCTTTTTTTAAATTTTAAATGTTTGTCTTCCTTAAACAAAATCACCTAATTTTCAGCTAAAACAACAATAATTGTATCTTTTAATCTTACCCCTCTAGCTCATTGAAACGCCCCGAGCCGCCACTGTGAATTGCAAAGTAACCCGCAGAATTAAAAAAAAAAAAAAAACAAAATAAATAATTCCTCAGCGCGGACCATTGTTTGGCGAACGGGACCCAGTCGTTATATTTATTAAATTATACTGAAATAATACCAAACTAAATTAAAATAAATGAATATTATTCCTAAATGCCTTTATTTGGTTATTTACTTACTTAACTTTAATTAAGCGAGGGGTAGTACGAGTTCGAGTTTTGTACCCTAAGTTTGTGGAAATCCAGAAAAGAACAAACGATTTAACAAACGTATTTATTCATTAATTTACGCCCTTAGGACTTTGACGTTAAAGAAGTCTTAGTTAAATATTTAATTTATATAATAATCTTTCTAATATACAGGGTGTTAAGGGACGTACTTGACTTACTTTAACCAGTGATTCCTGACATTATTTGGAGTAAAAAATGTAAATGACATTTTTGATGTTTTTTTTTTTACAAAAGCATTAAAAAATGGCAGTTGTTGAACAGTTGGAGGCGGGGTAAGGGGTTCGTCGGACACTCGGCTAAGTGACCAGTGACGACATGCGGAAGAATTTTTTTTTGTTTGATTTTGAAGAAAAAAATTAAAAAAAAAAAGTCGTCAAAAAAAGTCATCGGAGACCAAAATTTCATTTACATTTTTTACTCCAAATAATGTCAGGAATCACTGGTTAAAGTAAGTCAAGTACGTCCCTTAACACCCTGTATAAAGTTCATGGTTTGAGTAGGTCAGTGTGGATTTTAATGTATATACAAATCTTCAGTTTTATTCCGAGGTTGATGAAATTTTACACACTTGACCTTCGGTTAATGGACTATTTGTCCGTAAATAAATACATAAAGTAATGAAAAGGTCACTGTTTGCATGATTTGCAATTCTTAAAACCACCCCAAACCCTATTTCCCGCCCCTTAAAGCTGGAGTTTGATATTTTTGATAAAATTTTACACAATTGACGTAATAAAAAAAATATTGTCTACGTCAGATTGTCTAAGCCAAGGCAACGCCGGAGACGTCAGATATACATTATTATCTATTAATATACATATGTATATGAAGAAGTGTCCCCGTGTGGTTTTGTTTTTTTATACAAATTAATTTTTTAATGTTGGGACTTACAAAATTTGACCACTTGACCTTTAAACCAAGAGGAAGGTCACGGTTTATATTAGGATCTAAAAATTACCCCTCATCCCCTTTTTTGATATTACTCGAAGAATTTTTGAAAATTTGATGTTAAAAATTAGAGGAGCATTACGGGCTTCATCTGATTTTGAAAAAATCTGCATATAGCCCGGGCACAGTCGAGGACGTCAGCTTTGTATCTGTCTATGACTATCAAGTGCCCTGGTGTGTTGGTGTGGTTTTTTTTATGCAAATCTACAGTTTCGTTCCGCGATTAATGACACTTGGCTCATTTGATCTGTAAAACAATTTAACAATGGGTGGTGGGCTGGATCGGGAGAGACTGATTGAGGAAGACTCATCACAGTATCCCAACAGGCTTCGACAAATCGAATGGCACCGCAGTGCGAGAGGCAGGCTGAACTGCAGGTTTCTACCCACCCCTCATACCTTTCTCCTTTCCTGAATTCCTTCCTTCATTTTCTTAAAAATAACCCTCTCATAGCATCCCTAAAGATGACAAACCCACAAAATTATTTTCTTAAGGACTTTCAGTATGCAGATCCCGTGCAACTCTGGGGATTTCAGCTAGTAATAAATAATTTAAAAATGTTATAGTAATAGTTTTAACTCCCAGCTACATGAATGGGACGTACCATTAAATTCAAGAAAACAAGAGTAGGTACCTTTAACCCCCTCTTTTAAAGGCTGGTACAATAATATTACAAAATTAATAATAATAATAATAAACAATAACATTACATAAACAAAACAGGTCCCAAGTGAGATCCTTGTTGAAATCAATCCATTGGGTTATTTAGTACCTATCCATATATTTGAGTTATTTCGTATTCAAAGGTGATAAAACAGTTTATAAATATTAGCATTTCAGTTGGGATGCTTCTGGCATTTTAATTAGCAAATAAAAATGTATTTCATTCATAACGAAGTACTTTGTCCCAATCTACAAATGTACTGACTTTCCCGTAAATATAAACATACAATCGTGTAAACCTTACGTCACAAGTTATTACGTATTTCAAATTGACACACTATATACTGGATGATAAAGGACAACACTCCATGCGGGTTGCGAAGATTTCTCGTGCAGTCAACCTTTAGGCATATATTATGGCAGGCCCGGACTGGCCAGGTTCGCAGGTCCGCAGATCCGCAGGTCCGCAGGTCCGCAGGTCCGCAGGTCCGCAGGTCCGCAGATCCGCAGATCCGCAGGTCCGCAGGTCCGCGATCGCGACCGAAGGGGCCCCACAAAACGTACAATTTTTTTTTTGTCTTGTTAGTGGTTATTTTGTGTTCTTGGTAATGTTTGTTTACATTTTCGAAAAAAAATTACATTTTCCAAAAGTAGAACAAGCTTTACACGATCCACTGTCATCCGCATCGTCTGCGCGGTGACGTGTGTCGTGTGTCCACTGTCCAGCAGACAACTCATAAATGAACTAATACCGACAACTGCACCGCGATGTCCTATCAGATCAGCTGATCACTCAGTAGGGCCGCGCAAGCGCATATCGTCCTTCCCCTCCCCCCTTTCCTACATTTATAATAACATCCACCCCACACTATTGTTTTCAAGCCACTACAAGTCGATATTATGCGATGCGGTTTGCTAAATTTACAGCACAGTTTTTTTTAGTTAAATTGTTAAATCAAATTTTTTGTTTAGAGTTGAGTTGTGGTACATTATTTGATTAATTAATATTACTAACGGAACAAAAACAATGAAGAGAACTTACAAGAGTGGTTTTCAAAAATGAGAGGAAAATAAGAAAAAGAAACAAGAAGATTTCCAGTGTGCCAGTTCAATGTTTACGTGGTTAAAACCATCAAGCTCTACCTAGAAATTTTAGATTATTATTTTTATTATAGGTTGTAATTTTTTGAAATTTTGTTCTATTTATTCTACATTTTTACGTCACCTACTACGAACTTAAAAATATTAGTTTTTGCTTTTTTTTACTTTAAAGGTTTTTACTAATAGGGCTAATTAATTGTTGTTGTAACTTTCTCACATTGAGGATAAATTCACAATAGAAATGTGTTAAGGCCTACGTCATTAGGAGGTACTTTATGCAAAATATGGATAGTTGTCTGTCGGTTTATTCATCAATGGTCAAAATATAATTATCACGAGCAATGTTTTAAATTAATTATACTGGAACTACAATTAGTTATGATTTTGAAAATCATAATTAATACAGTATGGTATAGTAAAGGGGATTCCCTAGTGAACAGCATCAACTTCTTCTTGTACAGTTGAGAAGGGTGAGGCGCCTGCTTGCAATCAGCCACATATAGACCATCATCCATCATCTCTTGTCGGCGAATCAAGCTCCAATTCTGATTCAGAAGATGATGAAGAAAATCAGGAGACCTGTGATGCAGCTAAACAAAAACTTGGGTGTTTCATTAATCCATACGAAAGTGATCCAATCACGATTAAAAAAGCTTTCATGGAAAAAAAATCCTATTCAAGTTGTAGAAGGAAAAGGTACAAAATTGCCATTTAGCCTTCTAAACTTTATTACCGACATTTGCCAAGTGGTGAAAAAATACATATTTGTAAAAAGCATTAACTTTGTGGCTCGCCATAATTTACAATAAAAAAAACACATAAATTTGTTTAAGACCACTTTTATTTTAAAACACTCTACCGGTTTCAGAAGCACCCTTTGCTCACCTCCCACTCAAACACCTAACATTTGTATATCTATCAACATTCTGTATCATAGTTTAATTATAATATTCTCCTGACGAAGGAAGGGTGCTTCTGAAACCGGTAGAGTGTTTTAAAATAAAAGTGGTCTTAAACAAATTTATGTGTTTTTTTATGGTGAAAAAATATACCGAAAATGATGATCATATTCAATTCAGCTGAATAAAGTGTACTGTTCGTGGTGTATGGCTTTTGGAGGTAAAGAACACACAGACCCTACCTACGTTACTGGTTATGACGTTTCTCCAAAAAATGTGTATAAATCAGTAGAAATACACGAAAACTCTACCCATCATGAACTTGCTGCGAAAGCAGCTTTTCAAAGTCAAAAGGGCTACGATATTTCAAATCTCCTGAATACCAACCAAACTAAACAGCAAGAAAGTGAAATTCAAATTAGAAGATTGGTCATCCAACGTTTGATAGATATAGTTTTGTTTATATGAAGGCAAGGCATTGCCTACAGAGGTGACAAAGAAGAAGCAGCCTACGCTCTTGATTCTTTACAAAATCGTGGTAATTTCCTTGAACTGGTCATGTTGGTGGATAATTATGATGTAATTTTGCAAAGCCATGTAAAAAATGTATCAAAGACAGCAAAAAGCACAGAATAAAAATAAAGGACAAAAGAGAAACCACAGGAAAGCAATCTAAAAACCCCATTGGACGAGGATCAATGTTGACTTTGTTATCAAAGACTTTCACTAACAAGTTAATCAAGATAATTTGCACGATGGGTCGAAACATTATTGTTAAAGACCTCCAGGATAGCATCATTTACAGCGTAATGGTGGACAGCACCCAAGATATAGCTATCATGGACCAATTGGCAATATTGGCAAGAATTCTTAATCAGTGAAGACAGTGTTAATTCAGCTAAGTTCTTTAATTTTATTTCTGTGTTTAAAGAAATCTCTGATGGAAGTTTTGACAGCAAATATCGATTCACAGCAAGAAACCTGATAAGTCAATGGTCCAAATTTGAAAACTTGTTTGATTTGTTTTTGTTCACTTCCCCTGTTTCTCAGTACTTGCAAAGTAAAAGCATTGATTATATTTTAGCTTGGAACTTAGTACAAACACTTCTCCATCAAGTTAAGGACAAAAGGAATGACGCGTATTTTGAAGTATTTTACGCAAAAACAAAAGCCTATGTAAGTGCAGTTAATCTTAAGCTAGACGAAAATAACATTGACGTCGAGTTAGAATTGGACTTTAAGAGAAAAAGAACGTCAAAGAAAAAATGAATGCCCGTTGAAAAATCAAAAGATGAAACTGACTCTATATCAACAGTTCAACATTACAAAATTATATGTATATTTTGATATTTTAGACTGTGCGAGGATGAGTATTGGAGAAAGATATTGCGCAAACAAAGACGTTTTACAGGATTGCTCCTAGTTGGACCCCAAAAAGTTTGACTTTATCTTGAAACTCCAAACATTTCCCGCAGAAGCTCTGCACAGTGTTTCTAAACTGTGTAAAATTGAAAGAAGTCGGCTGTTGATAGAGCTGCGACAGTTTGCACAATAATACAGCAACTTCATAGCGGCAGAGTCCACTGTGAACTACGGAGACAGATGCAGTGACGAAGAAGACGATTTGGACCCACGGCAGCGAAAACAAATGCTGACATTTACTGATCTGAAAATAGACAATGTTTCCAGTGTTTGACATGTGCTTTTTCTGTTCTGTTTGAACTTAGTCAATCTGAACTGTTTACCAACCTGTATATTGTGCATTAATTTGTTCTTACCATACCTTGTACCCAAGTCACATGTGAACGAGTTTTTTCTAAACTTAAAATTGTCAAAAATCGACTTCAGTCGTCCTTAGGCCAAGACCTTATGTCCAGTCTGCTTTTTATAAATGTTGAGAGGGATTTATTTTATAATTTGGACAAAAAAAAATAATAGATGAAGTAGCTATAACAAGTGAGTTACTTACAAAGAAACTGTTACTTTAGGGCTAGGGAAGCAAAATGTCTAATCATTTCAGTTAAGTTAAGCCCCTTCTATTCTAGTATACAACATTTTAAACTGTTAAACACACAGAATTTTTTTAAATGTTAGTATTATTTTTCTAATCCCTAAAATCCGTTTGTCATTATTTTTACTACACAAATAATTTTGGCATAATTCATTAATGCTTTGGTGTGAATAAAATCCTGCCTTTTATTTTGAACTCCGTTATAATTATTGGCAGTTCAACAGCATGTGTTTAGTAGTGTTGTGGTATCCTAAAAATACTGTGAATTTCTTATTTCAATAACTAATAAAGTCAACAAAATTCTAAAATCATAATATTCGTATAAAAACCTATCTGAATTTCTTCTTCTTTATAGGTGCCAATATAGCGTAGAAACGCGTTTTCATTAGCACCTAATTTTCAAAAATTATCTGGGGGAGGCCCCCCCGTTTTCTGAACCCCACCCCCTCCACGTTAGGGGGCCCCTTTACAGGTTTTAGCGGAGGGCCCCAAATTTTCCCAGTCCGGGCCTGTATTATGGTAACGGGAAGTTTAGTTAGCTAACATTTTACATCCGTAGAATTGTCGTAACTTGTCGGGTTCATCATGTGAATGAAATCATTTAGGTGAAAGATGAATCATTACCGGAATCATCCAGAATGAATTCTCTTCAACTGAGATAAGAAAGATAAAAGTAGTAACATATTATATATCATATATTTATGCACAACATATCAAAATAATTAAATAATTTAAATTTTTCGTAATTATGATATCTTTCAAACAGGGCAGCAGACAAGGCAAGAAGGTTTTTATCCATTTCATAAACTGGTAAGTATGAAAAAATTCGAGTACAGTTAACACGTGGTAGAAGCGAAACTTTACCAAAACAATCTCAACCAATGAAGCACCAAGGCGCCTTGAAAAGTGAGGTCATAATCAAAGCGGCCAATGAGCGCAGACCTAGCGTCATTTCCGTTTTATATCTCAACCAATAGGCGTCTTGATAGGAGTTTGATGCTTCGCAGGTGCTGTAATGCCTCTTTTCCGTTTCATCCGAATTCAAAATCACATCGGGGCTATAGAAGTTTCACTTCAAAAATGCTCAAGCTTGCTTGTATTTATATAAGTAAATGGAAAAATAATAAAAATTGTTTCATTACATGAGAATAATATATTATTGAATTAACTAATTAAACAAATGCAAATTTGCATTTTGGGAGCCGGGTATGGCTATCGCCGCTCCGGGAACCATTTATTGGATAAACAACACCTCTGCCGTAGGTCACCTCAAGTAGTTCGCTATGTTTAATGACTTAGCGCGAGTTCATAAAGGTTCTTAAAGGTATTGGCGGCCGATGTATCGATGTGTCCCACTTGCTGCGTGGCGGGCATTCCTGGACACACTGACCCCCAGATTCCCACCACATACCTATTTCCTTCCCAGAACTTCCTCTTCCTTTCTTTAAAAAACCCTCTATACAGCATACCCTAAGATGACATAGGCCCTAAGGGAAATTATTTTCCTCAGGGCCTCCTGTGTGGAGCTAATGTAAAAAATAAAAATGTATTAATTCACTTAACATGGTGAAATAGGCTGGAGAGATTCACTCGTAGGACTGATTCTGTCCACGTCGCACAAACCTGTACCAACACATATTATTAAACACATTACCAACAAGAGATTACTGAGAAGTTACGTGATAGGCAAAGGGAGTGTAAGTACCTGAAGTGTATTTCACTATCTCTCTCAAGTACAGAAAGGTATTCAACGCGTACCAACGTTGGTACCTTATATTATTAGATAATATTATAATGGTTATTGAAGGCACAATCCGCCATAATGACAGGCCACTTCTATCGATGTTTATTGTTGATTTTCTGTGTAATGGAATACCGCTGATAGATCCGTTCCGTTGCGTTATGTAACAGAAAAAAAAAAGTTACAAAGATTAGGTCTACACAGACTATAGTGAAATTTGCAAAACAATAAGCGTCATGACAATAACACAACTTAATGCCAAATATATGTACTACTACATATCTTCCATCTTCCAACACAAATTCCACATTTAATGCAACATCAAACCGCAATAAAAATCAGGTCTTCTACAAATAAAACCCTGAATTACCCGATACAGCTTCCACGGGCACTGTTACTTGTAAAATACTATTCAATCAAACTTTATAACTGCCTGCCCACTACAATAACAAATAGCAATTATAAGTAAGCTGGTGAATACGTGACGAGAGCGTTACGAAAAGCGAGGCGAACGGTAGTTGAGAGGCAGATATAAGTTAGTTAAGATAGAAAGAGAGAGAGTTAAGTTTCGTATATTACTGTAGGGGCAAGAGAGAGAAGTGCGAGCACACATTTTCTTTCTCTCTTTCTCTCATAGCCAGTTACGTTTCGTATATCTAAGACACAGTGTAGGCCTGTCGTCTGTATCACACTGTATGGGCAAGAGAGAGCAGTGCTCAGCAGCAGCTCTTCCTATCATATAGACGGAGCTAAAGAAGTTTTACTTCAATCGTGTAGTCTAAAGCACACTCGTTTTTTATTTATTTTTTATTTACTTGTTTATCTATAAAAAGTACATTTACATTGGGTATTTCGATGCCTGCCTCACTAGGTTATACCTGTGTCGAGACAGGTCTTATTATTAATCTCAGCCTTAAAAAAACATAAGATACCAAATCACTTTATTCAAAACATAACAAACGCAACAAACAAACCAACTCAAAATTGTGGATTGTCAAATGCGTATATTTTCATATAATTTAATTAATGAAAACAATATAAGCGACTCCCAACCGAAAATTTTAAACAGAAAAATCAGAAAAGTAGACGGTCATATCTAAGAATTTTACTAATATTACCTTCATTGATTAAATAATACGAGTACAATTTGAGGTTCTGCTCATTAAGTCAAAATAAAAATAAATATTCATATTACATGGTGCCTGCTTTCTTAATTTAATAAATAAATAAACTAACACCTTTTCAAGTATTTCATGAATGATGATTTTTTTTAAATCGTGCAGTCCATTTTTTTGGATATTAAAGTCTTAATTAACCACGTTGATAGCTTAAGTTCCGTCATACTGCAGCACGTGCTAAGGTTCTTCGCAATCGATTTTATTACAGGTGCGGAGTTTGTAGTTATGAAAAAAATCATTAGTCTAAAATAATTTTTAATTAATTTATGAGCTTGTACTTTCAAATATCTTGTGTCAGTTAATAATTAGTACACCTAGATTTAATGATAAATTAACATCTAGCATTTGAGCACCCATACCAGAAAATGAATTACGATATCTTCCTCCACCTGTGTGGAGCAGAGGTGCAAACGGTGTTCCGTGGATTTTTTTGGAAGTGTTCTGAACTTGTCACAAGTGAATAAGCCACTTGCATCACATTTAAAAAAAATTCCGGTTTAAAAAGAAAATCATTTAAAAAAAAGAACGTTTTCCACAAGAAAGGGCACATTATATTACATCTCATAAATATTTTTTTCCTTGATCCATCTTTTTGATCATAAATCATTATACCTAATGTTCAACGTCTATATATTATTACTAAATCCAATGTAATATACTTGTACTTGTAAATTATAATTATAATAAGAATATTATAAAACTTGATTTTGTTAAAATCAGCACCACTACCATTATACTTCTAAAACACGTACAGACCGCGTAAAATGTACGGGGTTAAAACCAAACCAAATGTTAAGTGCGCAGAGAATAAACAATAAATCTAGTGAACGTTAAATGTCAAATTCATAAATTCGCCTGAAATCAAAGTGTTGCCATATAAAAAAAATTAATCAGTGTGGAATTTTACAAAATTAATATGAACATTTTCGGAGTTGGGACATTTTCATGTAGTGACGTCACGGGCCCAAATAGTGGATTTATTTATATAAAAATTTTAAAAAAACTGTATATTTCCAAAACAATTTATAACATTTTCGTACTCTTAGTAAAAAATCTATCCACACGATTTTTCCAAGTCGTTATGAAATCCATGCAAGTGGCCTATTCTCACAAATGCTAGGCGGTTTTATAAAAACGGGGAATCCACTAACTCGAAAATTACGCTCGAACGATCTTGAAGAAGAACAACAATAGGTTACCTTGTCAACGGATCGTATTCTAAAGAAATGATTGCCTCTGTGGCAATTCTTCAGGAATTTTGGGTTTTTGTCCAAGCACACAATGCACAATGCATCTGCAAGGGCGCTGATAATTTTATTACAGTTTTAAACATTGTATAATTATTGTTGCTTGCATCGCGCATTAAATCAGGTTAATAAAATTGGTGTAGATTCAGTATATAGTGTACATTTAAAAAGCATGATAATAAGAAGTCATTTTGTTTTATCATATCACTCCAAACGATTTATATTTTTTGATGATGTTTTTGGATTCCGATCCAAATAAAAGATCGGTGTGCGAACTTGGCATACCAATAAAACAGGCTATTTAAACGGTTGTACCAAAATGGCGGCTAAGATTTTACCAATATTTATCACCTATCATATAAAAATGGGGGCGGTTTCCATGGTTATTCTTCAGTTTATAAAAGTAAAACATATTGATTTATTGGTATGCCAGGTCGGCAAACCGATCCAAATAGAAACCGAACATTCTGTCCAAAGGGTTGTACAAAAATTGCGGCGGTTTTCATGGTTATTATTCAGTTTACATGATCGGTTCTTCAATCTTTGCAAATGCTCTCTGTGGCGTCTTTTTTAATTAAATGAAAACAAATAACTTTGAAAAACACCACTATTTAATCAATACAATCAAAATAATAATTTTGATTAAATAGTGATGTTTTTATTTTTTATTTTAACTTTATGAGTAAAACCTCAAATTGTAATATTGAAACTCAATCGAAAATCTGGAAACAGAAAAATCAGAAAAACATATTGACACCTCTGGGACTCGAACCCAGGTTTGAATTTGAGGTTTTAGTCATAAAGTTAAAATAAAAAATAAAAATATTCATCCTTAGACTTGCGGAAAAGTCAATAAATGTCGCATATTAAATAAAATGGATAATGTTTTATCCAGACACTATCTAGAGAGCATTTAGTTCGGGTTTGAATCTTGCAATCATACATTAAGATAGATGCCAATAATATATGCGTTAAAGAAAATGAAGATAATGTAGGTGGTTCTTAGTTGAAGTATGGTACAGTTAAACATGACCGAATTTCATATCGACACCGTGGCGCAGTGGTTAGTGCGTTTGCCCGGAAAGCAAGAGGTCCTGGGTTCGAGTCCCAGAGGTGTCAATATGTTTTTCTGATTTTTCTGTTTCCAGATTTTCGATTGAGTTTCGCTTATATTGTCTTCATTTATTTAAATAGCGATGTATTCCAAAGTTATTTATTTTCATTGAAACAAATATTGGTTCCATCTAGGCCGCTATTTTTGATGGAATGTTTTATTGGTTTGCTAAGTCCGAATACCGATCCAATACATACCAAATTTCCTGTTCATGTATATACATGTATGTATGATAAATGTTTGGGCAGAATGTTTTATTGGGAAGCAAATTCCTCTCTCGAGGCTGGTTTGCACTGGGAGACTAGTTTAGTCGAGAAGCGAGCAACTTGCTATATGACTCGCCGAAAAGCGTTCGCGTTACAGTCAAGTTGAGTATATTGGTGTGCCGCGCATTGCAAGATGAAGAGCTGCTACACGCTAATTAGCTGATTGTAGTGCTTATTTTAAAAGAGGCGGAAGAATAGATTAGTGAGATGAAAATAAATAAACTATAGACCCTAAAAGAGATTAATAGCAGCAACAATAAGAATTTTGGAGTAGCATCTTTGCTCCACCGGCACGACACATCCGCGCGTCTATTAATGAACTCTACTAAAACAACGGGTTCGCGCACGTCAGTGACCAGGGACGCGTGATGGAGCTCGCTACTCGTCCAAAAAAATAAAACGACATGGATTGAATACTAAAGAGCTGACTAAAATACTCTACTAAAATTGTGGTGTTCGGACGCTTTTAGTTACTAATATACTCGCTACTCGACTACTTTCACAGCACGAACAGCTCTTTAGGGTGTTTTATTTAGTCATTGGTTTTACAAGTTTCAAAAAACTAAATTTTTGTATGTTTTCCATTTTTTAAACGAAAGTAAAACTTATAATTTTTTAAGTAAAGGTATGTTATTGCGCAAGAGTTTTTTAAAAATAACAGTGCAACAAACTTCTGATTTATGTATTCCGTAATGTATTTTTTAATGATGAGATTTCCGTTCTAAAAGGTTAGGAACCACTGAGTGGTGAGAACCTACAATGTCTAGGTTTCTATTCAAACATGCAAACCAACTTCTTGGTTATACTATCTCCCAGCGAAATTGAGTTAATGATATAATGATTCGGATGAAAGTACTTTGGCATCGCATCGCTATTGAGGCCGTTTTTTACGACTGTTGTTATTACATAGTTGATGATTTGACCTCCTTACACGTGTTTTACGTTTTGCAGAGTTGTAAAATTTGATCATACATACACATACATAGGTGAGAAGAAGGCGTACATTAATAAGGTGTGAGCTCGAGGCGCACATTTAAAGTTTTACGCAGTGGTGTCGTCACTCTCCTCCACGGTTTCTAGAAATCCAAAATGAAAATGCAACACAAAAATTCTGTAAACCCGTACCTGTAAAATGATATAAATGTTTTCGTAAATGATATTAATGTTTTCGCAAATGATATTAATGTTTTCGTAAATGAACAATTACTTATATGAGGTAGGGTTTAGGAGTTAAATCCCCCTTCCCCCATGATTAAATAAGTGGTGTTTTACAAAGTGATTTGTTTTCCATCATTGAAGAAGAAGAAAACACTAATAATCTAAACGAAAATATAAAAGAGAACAAGACACAGAAAAATCGAAAAAGATAATGGTCACAACTGGGACTCGAACCCAGAACCTCTTGCCTAACTGGAACTACTTTTAAAATTAGTCGAAAATAATATTTTTAATTATAAAATTTGAAAATATGAGATTGACAATAATGACGGTTTCTTAGAAGGTGGCAATAGCTGAATTGATAAAAGCGCACGTCCCGTTTAGACGAGAGGTTCTGGGTTCGAGTCCCAGTTGCTTCGAGTTTCGGTTATCTTTTTATATTTTGTATGTCTTGTTCTCTTTCATATTTTTGTTTAGGTTATTAGTGTTATCTTCTTCTTCAATGAAATATTACATTGACAAGAATAATCTTCAAAAGTTATAAAAAAATAGTAGTTCCTATAAAAAAATTCAAGTGCAGTTAACACGCGTTAGAAGCGAGACTTTACCAAAACAATCTCAACCAAGGAGCCTTAAAAAGCGAGATCATAATTAAAGCGGCCAATGAGCGCAGACCAGCGTCATTTCCGTTTTATATCTCGACCAATAGAAGCCTTGATAGGAGCTTGATGCTTCGCAGGTGCTATATGCGTCATGTCCGTTTCATCCAAATTACAAATCACAACGGGACTGTAGAAGTTTCACTTCAAAAATTGATTTGTTTTCATTTAACAAAATGAATTATTCAGATTGATCAAGTATTTTTGCTTCAAATCCAAATTTGAGATTTGCATCCGCGCAGCCGTCCCTCTTAAGTAGTTGCGAGATAACATTTCGTATATAACATGTCAGGAACCATACTACCTATCGGCAAGTTAACGAAGTCAGCTTTCAATTAGCACCCTTAAATTGAGGGGATATTATTGTGAAGAACCCTCGGAGATATTTAGTCGCGAGCATATTATCTCTATGGATCCCGACTCTGATGGAGATAAGACACGACTCAGGCTTGATATTATGCTATCCAACCTTTATCGTGTCTGCTAAATAAAGGTGTCCACCAAATCGACGGTAATTTTGCCAGGTTTCTAGTAATTATGGGCTTGTGTGCTTAAGGATAATTCACCTACGTCATTATGTAGTTTGGAACATGTTTATGTGTCTATATTAAACCCTTGATACCCTAATTAATTCCAGAGATTTTCGTGACGTCACCGTACTTTAGAACACTTATTATTTGGTTTTTAAATGAGAATATGCACAGTTCCTACCGAGATGCCATTTATCTAGTACTTATTTCTCCCTAACCACAATACGTTGCTGGAAAAGCGTTTGAAATTTGGAACAATGGCAAGAAAACTATTAAATTCAGGTGCATTTGTTTTTGAAAAACAGAAGAAGATTTGAGACTACCTTGGAAGCAAGTTTTGATGTTTTTCCGTATATAATCTCGTCTTTCAAACAAGAAGAAGGTATTTGACCATTTCGAAAGTAAATATTATCATTGTGTTGTTGTTGTTATAGCTATAATTACCTCGAGGTTTCGCGGCGGAACTATATAACTATATTATGATTGTGTGCTCCTTCGCAGAGGTACAGTGGTAAGTGATTGGTTATCCTGTTTCCTTGAATCCATTTTTTTCCTGCATATATTTTCATCCAATTCCAGAAAACACGATTCATCTCGTTTCATTTTCAGTATTTATGGTCCAACTCCAAGTGCATCTGAAGCTGTAATTCGTAAGCCGTTTAGGATGCAACACTTTTTGCAATTTTAAAACAGCACAAACGTTAAGATATCGTATATATATTTTTTAAGATACATTCTTTATGTGTCGTGCGTAGATTGTTTAAAAATAAAGAATTGACCATTATTTAAGATTTTTGTCTTATTTTGATTATTCTTCCTACTGGAATACATTTCCTGCTGTGTTGTTGCAGACAAAAGACATATGTTTTTTAATATCGGAAATAAACTTGAACGTCTAAATGAAATCATTTCAATTTTTACAAATGAGTCGAAAGTCCCATTAATTCAAAACAATACAATCCAGAAGTAAGGAAAAAAAATATCTACGACGATTTTCACGTCTTCAATGTCATTAAAATAAACTGTATAAATAATCGTCAAATGAGTAAAGTATTCTCCTGTGGCAATGAGCCGTAAATAATAATTAACTCAAGGACTTGCGATGATTTCTGAACAAACAATCGTATTAATAAATCAAACAAAATTCGACACGGAAGAGACGGAAATCTAAGAACTCTTCAATATCTTTTGCTAACACTTGAAACCCATCATAACAAAGAAGTACCTAAGTAGAATTATTTTCTCAATGAATAAAATAATATTATTAACAAAATAGTGAGGAAGTGAGGCTAACAGTCACTAATGGAGTTCTGATACCAACAATGAGGCATGAAATTGGCAGTGGAGGGACAAAAGTTAGACACATTGCTGTAGAAATGAGATCGCTGAAGGTTCCTTATCGGTCTATATAATCAATGTCCGATCCGGCCCGGAAATAATGCAAGGCTGGTTAAAGAGTAATTTATTTTTATTTTATTTATTAATTTTCAACGCCCTGATGGGCTTTTACACGACAAGTTTATGATACAGAGACCGTTTTTTTTTTTTTAATAAAAAAGATAAACTATAAAAACATAACAAGTAAACATCATATGAAGGGTAGGTATACAGATAAATTTAAGGAAAGATAGTGCATTACAATAAAAGAGAAAGTATCTTAGTTGTGAATGGCATAGAAAATAAATTAGTTGGTATGTTAGTAAATACAAAATTTACAGGTGACTGATTAAATGTCATAAATAATACATGACAAAATGCAAGATACATAAAAAGAAAACGTTAACAAGTTTTTACAGAGAGATAGAAATACACAAATATACGCAATAGACCCTACGTGATGCTCCTTAGATATCAACATATTCTACATAAAAATATTGTTCAGATATTTCTTGAATAACGGTAAACTTGTATTAAATACATCGATATTTGAGGTATATTTGTTCCCTAGTGTGTGTAGTCGAGAAATTGATGCGTGTGTGTGGTAGTTGGTTAGAGAATTATTGTTGCAGAATAATGTGTTTTGCCTTGTCGCTCGAGTTGGTACCTTAAAGTCAATGAGATGCAGGAGTTCGCAACAATCTAATTCGGAGTGAATAATTTTAAACAAAAAAGTTAGGTCGTTTATTTTTCTTCTGTTTTCTAAGGAATGCAATTTAAGTGTATTTAGTAAAGATGTGTAGTTAATGTGTTGAATAGGTATGTGTAACTTGAAGTTAATAAATCTTAAAAATTTGTGCTGCACTCTTTCGATATTTCTTATATGAATTTGATAATATGGGGACCAAACTGTGGAATTGTATTCCAGCAAGCTGCGTACGAGTGACAAATATACGATTTTTATAACTTCCAACGAATCGAAGTCTTTGATTGTTCTGATTATAAATCCTAGTGTTTTCATGCCTTTGTTAGTTATTTGTTGTATGTGATTTATAAAATTTAATTGCGAATCAAACACAACTCCAAGATCCCTAATTTCTTTGACTTTTTCTAAGATTTTATTATCTATTGTGTATTTGAAAGATAGTGGGGTCTTTGTTCGACAAAATGTTAGTGTCTTACATTTATCGATATTGAGGAATAAGTTGTTTGTGACACACCAATTTTGTAATTTGACGATGTTTGACTGTAGGATTAGGCAGTCACCTATATTAGATATTTCTTTGTATAATTTGATGTCATCGGCAAAAAGCAGAACTTCTACATCGTCGAAACAACTTATGATATCATTTATGAATATTAAGAAAAGGATGGGGCCGAGATGACTCCCTTGTGGTAGACCACTAGTTGCATGTAACAACTTAGATTTAGAATGTTTAATTTTAACAAATAAGATTCTGTTAGACAAATAACTTGAGAACCAGTTTAACAACTTGCCTCTCAGTCCTAAGGCATACAGTTTACTAAGTAATAATTTATGTGACACTTTGTCGAAAGCTTTTGAAAAATCTGTGTAGATACTGTCAACTTGTTTTTTTTTTGTAAAAGATTCTGTAATATAGTTATGGTAAAGTAACAGGTTAGTGGCAGTTGACCTACCAGAAACGAATCCGTGTTGGTTTTTTATCAATTACTTTTAATATTGATGGATAAATTAAATCGAGAACAAGGGATTCAAAGATTTTCGGGAGTGCTGATTGTATGCATATAGGACGGTAGTTTTTAATGTCTGTGTCGTCACCTTTTTTGAAAATCGGGGTAATATAACTAGATTTCCAACGGGTTGGAAAATGTCCAGAAGAAAGTAGGTGGTTAAATAGTGCGGTGAGTGGACCTGATATTGCAGATGCGCATTGTTTGAAAAATATTGGTGGGATGTTATCTGGGCCTGCAGATTTGTTAGGGTCAAGTGAAATGATTTTATTTAAGCATGATTCCTGTGTTATGAGGCAATTATGTAGATGTATTGTGTTTTGATATGTGTATGATGGTACGTTATTATCTGGTATTTCACCTTCGTATACACTTTGGAAATGATCCGCAAACAAATTAACAATATCAAAGGTACTATTGGCTATTTTGCCATCATAATGCATTGTGGGGGGGTAGTCTGTACTTTCATTGTTTAATTTTTTAACAAAATTCCAAAGATTCTTTGTTCCTAGCGCAGTTTTCTCAACGGAGGTGATGTGTGCTTTATAGCACAGTTTCGATAGTGTTTTACATTTCTTTCTTGTTTCTGAGAAGTTTGAGTAGTCGTTGATTTGGTGAGTCAGTTTAAAAATTTTATGTAGCTGTTTTTTTTGTTTAAGTAAGAGTATAAGATCTGTGGAGAACCAAATTGGATATGTTCTGTGTTTTGGTGTATACGAGGGGACATAAGATTTTATATTTTCAGAAAATGTTTCATAGAGTTTTTCTAGTATTTGTTCGGTATCACTGTTAGTGGTCAGGAAAGTCCAATCTGTATTAGTGAGTTGGTAGTTAATAGACTCGTAATCAGCGTTTTTGAAGTTGAGTGTTGTTTGTTTCAGTGGTGGATTATTCGTGTACATATTTACTATAATGTGTAAGGGGGGATGATAATTATCCACCGGAACGAGCTGATCGTCTGACATTTCAACACACAGTTTAGAGCTGTTTGAAAGGGCAAGATCTAGAAAGCGATCACATACATTAGGTACAAAATTATGTTGATGCAAATTTAAATAGTTTATCGTATCTATCACTTCACGTGCTGGGTCGTTAGAACTTTCGTTAGTAATATAACCATTGTCACTAGAGTTCCATTTCAAATTGGGAAGATTATAATCGCCGACAATAATTATTTTCGATGTAGGATTTTTTGACATAAGAAATTCGATGTCTTCGCAATGTTTCTTGTAGGTTTGGATGTCGGAGTTTGGTGGTATGTATACAGTTCCAATGATGATTTTTTCCATGGGAGTGACAATTTGTACAAATAATTGCTCCAATGAGGTATTTTGCGTTACGTGAGTAATGAACAATATCGGGAAAGGGACAAATTTAGGGTTTAAGAATGACGGACGAAGTCATTTAAAAATAAATGGGCGAAGAAAGCAGTGTCAGCGAAGAAAGCTGTGCTAACGAAGGAAGGAAGAACTCGGAAATGTACGAGGATAAAACGGCACGATCACGTTAATCAAATTTTTTTGCCTTGTAATAACTTCGTTCGTCAGTGATCGTTATTCCATTAGTTTAGAAAATGGGAAACGGGAATCATAGAGGTTGGTTTGTTTCTTCCTACGTTACATTTGATCGACGGTCCAATCGACGATCAGCATCATTTCGATTTTTCTACTTTTGAAAGGTCGCCGTTATTCGTTGATCAGTTTTTCTATTATCGAAATAAGTCAAGCCTAAAGCGTCGATGACACAGGGCGAGTTTAAAAGCTACTATCTACTAAGTTTAAAAGCGGGTAAATCGGCGAGTGAGATTATCATGATGACACACAAAACTGTCCACTCGCTCAGAAGCGTTGGAAACTGAGGTCGCTGCTAGCGCCAGTAACAAGAATAACGACTCCAGCGTGAACTAATTCTTCAGATGTTTGACAGTCGAAATCAACTGTTTATCGGAAGCCACGTTGGAAACATAAATAAACCAATCACGAGCAAGCGGAGCAAGCGAGTAGGCGAGTAAAGTTGACGACCTTTCAACTTTTTTTCGTAGATTGTCAACAATCTGCTAGTTAGCAAGTAACACGATGACACTGGACAAGTTTACTTACAGATAGTGAATTTCCCAGATAGTAGCTTGTAAACTCGCCCTGTGTCATCGACGCTTTACAGATATTTTTAATAACCGTCTGCAAGATTTGATTAATTCTGAAACGGGCCAAGTATCGGCCACTAACGTGGATTGTTCAAGGACAAAAAATTGTAAATGCCGCTAATCGTCAATAAATATGACGGGGGTTTTAGCATCATCACAACCTAAGTGGCGTCCATCGTTATGGACGTTCTACGATAATTATTATATGAGTGATTGTTTTCCTATTTGTCATGAAAGTGAATGTGGTTGCTGGCAAGTGTGGGTCAGAGTAGGTAAGTATGTCATGATGCCTCAAGGTCACTCGGTAAGTTGTAAGTGAATCAATGAATTTGTTTATTGAATTTAATCATCGCGCTTGAGTAAAGGGACACTCCACTTGCGCTTTTTTATTCTGGGTAATAACTTATAATATTATAGGTATGTCCGACTTACTTTTAGATACCTGCTTATGCTTCGGTTGAGCTATTGTATGGTAAAGCTTTTTTTGCATTAGCTCCACGTAGGAAGCCCTGAGGAAAATAATTCCCTTCAGAGCCTATATCATCTTTCGGGATGCTTTGCGGAGGTTCTTTTTAGGAAAGGAAGGTTAGGAATTCCTGGGAACGGAAACAATAAGTGATTGGTAGGAATCCAGGGGTAAGTGGTCAATCCTCACTCGCAGAGTGATGTTCCGAGAGAGTCCTGCCAGAGAGGTCAAAGATAGCCTTCAACCAGTCTATACCGATCCGGCCTGCCATGCAGTTGGTGAGCAGACCGCCGCCAAGATACCCCTGCCACGTAACCAAATGTAGCGCACCACTTGGGGTGACCTATAGCAGAGGTATTGGTTATCCAACAGTTGATTACCCACACCCGCCTCCCAAATTGGCCTCATGTCCGGTTAAGGAACATATTAACCATACCTGCGCCATCCACGCCGTTGTAAATTTTTTTTCACTATACCGACGTTACGCACCGCGTAACATTTACACCGCGATTAGTACCGGGATTATCCGTAAATAGTAGTTTTGTGCAACTACGTTCTATTTTTTCGATTTTCCTGAACCAAACTTCACAAAATAATTAAATACAATTTTTTGTGTTATTAACGTTAAGTTTTTATTAGCTTAACGGTACCTACTGTCAGACTACGCTACAAGGTGACAAACATTTTTGATCTCGATCTATTTCTGCATATACTCGTACCAATAGGAATCAATGGCGAGCGATATATGTAGCACATACAGATATCGTACAGCGTGTATACATTAATATTATTTAATTAGTATGATTTAAAAAAAAACTGCATACTATGCAGTTCACGTGCGGTAGAAGTGAAACCTTCCAACTAAACTTCGAGAGAATGAGACGAATGCTGAGTACGATAATTGTAGGATTTATTTATTATAATATTGTTACCAAGTTTAAAAAGTACATTTCTTTAAAGTGGACGCCGATAGGCTTCGAAATACTGCAAAAAGAGGCCACCGATAGTCTATCTCATTCTCTCGCAGGCTAAATCCTGTAGACATAGATTTATTATTCATAGTTTCATAGTTTGTCTCTTTTTAGTGTCGCTCGTTTCCGTTTCACCGAGTTTCAAATCACGACGGTGCTAAAGAATTTTTCACTTCAAAACACACAAAGGATCGAGCTGGCATCATGAAAATGTTATTTTCTAAAATCTGAAGTTTCCCTGTCAACCAAATTAGCAATTGTTTTGTTATTGGTTTTTGGGGTATTATGCCGTGTTGCGCCTCCTTCTTTAGCCAACGTTTCGGACAATTTGGCTAAAGAAGGAGGTAGCGCAACACGGCATAATACCCCAAAAACAAATAACAAAATAATTTTTGGCCTTGAAAATCTAAAATCGTATCCAAATTAGCAATATTTTTTTATGTTGCAAACGACATGCCCTGTGGTGCTTTGAATTGAAAAAATGCGACCCAACGAAATTCGGTGTTATCCATTATTTTCATCGCTTCAATAGGTAACAATGTAAAGATAGATATAATAATAATATAATAACTTTGCAGTCGGTGATTGACTTTACGAACACAAAAAAAAAACTTAAAAATAGTTACCTAGTTGGCAGCTTGTAAAATTTATCGTGTTAAGCAGTGTAACTTGCACAGGCATATCATAAGTTTCTTATTCCTTACGAAAGGCGCCAATTAGATTTTGTTAAATTTAAAAAATTCCTTGAAACCACTTAACAACTTAAATGCAAAAATAAATATGCTTGCATTTAACCTCGCATAAATTAATGCACTTCTGAAGATTTGTTGATCATAACGTTTTATACCATAGCAAACAGCACAGTGTAGTGGCCAAATGGCCTTGGCGGTAAAAATAAATGATAAACATATATAATAAATGATTTTTTTTTTAATTCCAGAAAAAAGAAACTTACGTTTTGCGCCGCATACATATTTCAGTATATCTTATATACAAAAAAAATGTTTTGAAAAAAAATAAAATTCGATTTCAGCTACAAAAACATCAATAACGTCGTATTTTTCAATCTTAACACAGCTCACCTTAAACTCGCAGAACTCATGGTGCGTTTGTGTATGTGTATCGTTACCGATTTTATTTTCCAGAATAAAATTTTTTAGTCGATATTCTAGAATTAAATCCTTTTAATTACCTCGTTTTGTATCAAAGATATTCAAATACAGAAGAGATATGCTATGGTGTTCGCGCAACTGTCGCCGGACTACGCGCTAATTAGCGTAGTTTTCATACAAAAAGAATTTGTTCATTTCGTTGATTTTTTGAAAATGTGCATTAATATTGGTAAACAATATATTTTGAATAAGGAAAGAATTCGTTCATTTAGTTTAACGTTCGTTTGGTTTATTCGTTAATTATTTGTTCTTTTAGTTTTTTTGTTAATTGGTAAACAATATCGGCGACACCCGGAAGCGCAGACCCACATAGTAAAAACAGCAGATAGCAAATCTACTTATATTTCAATATCTTTGTTTTGTATCAATATGCGATTCCCAGATCTCCAAGTAAAAGTAAGTTGTGATTGTTCTATAGGATATAATTTTATACTTATCCTTTTTTAAATTGTTTGGCGACAGATCTGATAATATACACAAACTCAACACATTTAAAAGGATGCATTTGCTATTGATATGAAGATTGTAATCATTGGCTTCCTATGCGGAAGAATTATAAGAGCTTTGTTCCGGATATTGACATTATATTAGGATAAAACACATTTTATTAAGTATGTAAAGATGCTTACAGATCGTGCACGCCAAACTTTAATGCCGGCCAGACACGGTACGATCTATTCCCGCGCAGTTACTGACTTTACAATGAACGAAAGCGAAAGAGTGAGATGCATAAAACATATGTGCGACAGAGCGGGGGGGATGCCACTGGTTTAACTTTAAACTCGCCTGTTGGTATGACGTTTGTATCAACACAAAACCGGTATTAAAGTTTGGCGTGTCTATAATAATGTAGACGAAGAAAATGAGAGATAAAGAGCTACGACCGTTTGGCAGTATTGGCAATGTGGTTGTCTAGGAGATTGATAATGTCGTTTTTGAAATATTTGTTTTTTAACAGGCTATGTCGAATTACAATACACGAAATTAATACATGGGGGAAATTCAACATAGGATTTAAAAATATATTTTACTGTCATGACACAAATAGGGTACAAAAAACAATGAAGACAATGACCAGTCAAGACAGGGATAAGGTTTTGATGGAGTTTATGACTGTTGCCACATAAATACAAAATATTTCTTGCGTAATGACTGATAAAAATGCAGTAAATTTTATTGAAGACGGATTATTATTATTATTATTATTATTTTGGGTTAACTCTATACAGGAGGCCCTAAAGGAAATTAATTTCTCTTTGAGGATGCTGTTTAGTGGATGTTTTGAGGTAAGTATTGCACAAGGGCAATTAATATGTTGTAGGAGAGAGGAAACACAGAGGCAGGTAAATCGTTCCACCGCCGAGCTGTTCAACTCAATAACGAGTCGGAAAAACAACCAGTTCTCTTGTGACAAATATGTTTCCCGACTGTGTCCCAAAGCCAAATGAATCGCAGTGACGCCAGATCCTCGGAGCATCTTCCATTGAAATATCGAAAGAACCCGAATGGCAGCATACCCACCCGATGCCTTTGATCTAAAGAATGCAATCCGACTTATGCGGGGTCAGTGTACTATTAAAGTACAGTGCCCCCAGCTCCTGAGAGGCTACCTTGACCCTGTCATTGACATAGAATAAAGAAAGGAGATCTACGATTTTATGCGATTGTAAGCTATACTAAATGTTGGGCTAAATGGGTCATTACTTTCCATTCAAATTTGTATAGAAGGCACTTCTAGTATTTTTCTTTATTCAATGGGCTTCGATGATAAGAAGGAATTTTCCACTAAAAAATGGTAGTAGGTATTTCTCAAGCAATGTCATGTTATTCGTCACACGGGAATGTTTGCCTCACGCGTCACGATCTTCTTCAGGATATATTTTATAATAGCGCCCACAGATGATGGTACCTATTATGGCTGTTTACGTGGGCCACATTTGCGAAATGTTGCCAAAAATTATATAAGGCCCGCGACATGCTGTAATTTGTACTGTGTGGCCGGGATTACCCGCACGCGTAACCCGTCCGACGATCAACGTACCTACTCTATGCAAATTCGTACCCGCATAAAATTAGTATCCGGCGCGACCGTTGGGGGTTGGCGCTGCCATCGCCGATTTGCATTATAAAGAATAACTTTCCAATGGAGAATATTAAATACACGCGCTGAACAGATAATCCATAGAACTATGTCTAAAAAAAAATGATTGTGAATTATTTTAATTTAAGACAGACCTTCTGAGTTCTGTGCTAAAGAGAGACAATTAGCTTAATTCAACCTAAGCGGGGCGTAGAAAGCATGGGCTGGACGAGTATATAATGAATATATTCTGATTTTTCACAATTGATTTAATACAGTTTATTTTGCCCTTTTGACTGCTAAATTTGCGCACCGCCCTACGTATGGACGAAGATGGGATAACAACGGTTTTTTTTAAATATTTTATTTGAGGTAGGTATTATTTCTTTATTCCAGAATGTAGGGAGGTCAGTGCAATCCCAAACATACTACATCTATATACCTACAGTTTGTATCAGCATGTACCCGAAAGACTTTAACCAGCTATTCCTGGACGTATTTGGAGTAAAAAATGTAAAAATCCTTTTACTGTTCGGTCATATATTTTTTTCATTTAAATTTTTTTTTAAATCTTTCGCCAATGGGTACAACGTACACCATCACGTTACAAGCATTCTGCCTCGTTGCAGCAGCACCGGACAGGCAAGGCGGATAGACGTGTGATTTAATGATAAATAAAAAAAATTATTCACACGAAGCAGATACTTTGTGTTATGTTATTTTAAAATATATTTATGTCCTTTTTCGTTATTTGTTTTTGGGGTGTTATGCCGTGTTTCGCTACCTCCTTCTTTAGCCAACGTTTCGTACATCGTTGCAGTGTCCATCATCAGGGCAGATCCGGCAGATCCGGTAGATGTGTGTATTATATTTATGTCGTTTGAAAAAAATCGTCAGACAGCTAAAAGAAAAATCTCCATTTTTTACTCTAAATATGTTCAAGAATAGCAGGTTAAGGTCTTTCGGATACGTGCTAATACATCCAGTATATGTATGTAATTTATTACATTACCAATTTGGGAGGCGGTATTGGTACCGCTGCCCCAGGGACCAATTATTGGATAACCAACACCCCTACCATAGGCCACCCCAAGTGATTCGCTGCTTTTGGTGACTTGGGTTCGTGGAGTAAAATTTGTCTTGGAGTGTTCTTGGAGTGAGGTTTGGCGGCGTCCACCGCCAGGACTTAGACAAACCTATAACACCTACTGCGTGGCAGGCCGGATCGGGAGGGACCTTTTGATCTCTCCAGCTCGATCCATCTACTTGCACCGCCGTGGAAGGGATCCTCCGGATCCCCCTGTCTGAATATATGTCAAGATGTCAAAAAAACATACATATAAGCAGAGGCGTAGCTACCGCCGTATCAGCCGTACCTATCAATGATACGGGACTCCCGGGCTATAGAGGCCCCTAACGTGTGTAAGCAAAAATTAGTAAAATGTTATCCAATTTAGATACAATTTAGATTAATCTTTACGATGAATCGGTTTACAACATGAACATCAAAAAATAGGCTACGGATAAATTGAAGCTTTTACTAGCTTTTCTATGTATTGGAATTACAATAAAATTATTATTTACGCAACAAAAAATATAAGCGTAAACCATTAAAAAATATATTTTTTTCATGACTTAACTATGAATAAATATAAGAAACATTTTTTTTTAAATACCCCTTTATGGTGAAGACTATTTTTGAGGTTTTATATGTTCTAACTTTTTTTCATTCTTAAAAATTTATGCACACAATAAATAAAAACCACTTTTTCGCTTACTTGCCTAGTGCAAATAAGATGCTTGATTTAAAAATTTTGAAGGCGTGAACATCGAAATATTTCTAGCGTTTATATTAATCTTAATCTGGTGCTTCGATGTACTCGTACAATAACAAACCACGGAGAGCAATATTTACGCGTTTTATTTAATTCCGGTTCAAACGTTATTTATTACATTGTATTATAATACAATCTTGTTCTTCTGATTATTTAATGGTTAATTAGTTTGATTTCTGAAATGAATGAGTGAACGGAAAAGAGATTATCCCAGTGGAGCTATGAAAAGAAAAAGTTAACAGGAAAGAGAGGGGGTTAAAAAAAATTACCAAAATTTTTTAATTTTTTCAGCAATCAGCTTCTGTGAGTGATTTAGATTGAAATGGTAATTACTACCTATTTATCTACCAGTAGCGAAGGGTGAATTTTGTTTATTGAAAGAACAATTTGGGCCCCCAACTAATTTTGTACAGGGCCCCTCCAAGGCACGCTACGCCACTGCGTATAAGAGAGAAAATGTAAAAGTATGCACAAGAGTACCATAGCATCCCCAAATCGTGTATTTTGTATATGAAAAAGTGAAGAGGCCAAATAAAATATCCTTTATAAAATATCACTTGTTCACCAAACATAGCTATTCAAACTTGCTATGATCTTTCAACCTTATTATGACCTTTCACCGGGGGAGAGTATCTATCACTCTGGTGAAGTGTTTGATAAATTTAACTGGAAGTACGGAAATGTTGAACTTATTAACACGCGGACACGCCTTGACATCCCGACTATCAGTTTATCTGTACGGAATACATAACATCACGTCGGTGCTCTGGCAAAAGGTCTCAAAGTTCGTTTAAAGGCACTGCGTTATTTAACTACATTTATTATTATTTATTCGCAGATAAATTCGGTACATACTACTTCCTGGTAGATGTCCAATAAATAAAATAGCGAATATTCGCTGTCACGACTTTGTCGTTGAAAGTTGTTAGGTGGGTACTGGCTTATATGGTGAAATATATTGAATTTGATATCAGGTCGAAAATCGAACGAACAATATTTTCACTTTTTCAATAATCTCGAATTCATTATGTGGTGTCATTTTAATTGAATGAAAATTAATGACTGTATACACCATTATTTAATCAAAATAATCGGCATGTTTCGAAACCAATAGTTATTTTGTCAATCGTCAGGATAAACATAAAGGTAATTTTTTTCGATCCGCATAGGAGGCTCTGAGGAAAACAATTTCCTTTGTGGCTTATGTCATCTTTGAGGATGTTGTGTGGGGGGTTTTTTAGGCAATGGAAGGAGGGGAAGTTCTGGAAAGGAAAAGGGGATGAGGGGGGGGGGGTAGTAATCTGGGGGTAGGGTATCCAGAAGTGACGGACGTATGAAATCCATTCCTCTCAATGCGGTGCAAGGCGATGAAAAGGCGTGTTAAAAGGTCTTCTTCAACCGGTCTCTCCCGATTCGGCTAGCCATGCAGTAGGTTTCGGCTAGCCACGCCAAGACCTAGACAATCCTCAACCCATGAACCCGGGCTCCCCTGCTTAGTCATTAAATTTACATGGGGTTACCTTTAATATTATTATTAACTATTTTTTTAAATAGCTAATAATTATAAATTAATCACCAATCATTGTAATATTTTTGTTCAAACGTAGGCAGGTTAACTTATTTGTCTATTCTTATTTGTTTATTCTTATATTTATAAATTTTCGTTATATGTTTAACCCGACGAAGAAACAAATGGTTCCAAAACATGTCGGTTATTTTGATTAAATAGTTGCATTTGGAAAGTGATTTAGATTCATTAAATAAAAAAATAAAATAAAACTACATTTTATTTATGAATAAAGAATATGTCACCAGAAGTGTACATCATCACACAAATTTTATTAGAAACAATTGTACTGCATGGAGCCTTCCAGCACCAAGCGCCACTCCTGAGAGAGCAGTGGGCCCGAGCTCACCCAATATTATTATTATTATTAGCCCAATAAATAGCCCAGCGTTCTGACACTCGCCTGAAATCATAAACCTCCATCCCATTTGAATTTCTAAAGCACGTTTTTTTGCAATTATAGGCCCATATCACAATTACAAAAAATAAAACCAAATTACAAATACAAGCCCACAAGACACTTCTTGTGTTATTCTTTATATTATAACTTATTAAGGGAATAACTTATTAAATTCGGAATAACCGGGTGCTTTCCACTCATTTTTTCCTAATTTCACTTTTTCATTTCCTTTCACCACGAAACATTCCAAAATGCAATTGTTGGATTAATTCCGGGCATTGTGACTTTTGTGTGGTTTCACATAAAAAGTACAGACACCTCTTTAGATGACGACTGCACTTAATGTTTCTTCAAGAAATATGATCGGGATTCCGTCTTAAATGCGCCAAACGCCGTAAAATTATATAGATTGATAAGAACAAGTAAAAAGTTTGATCGAATTTTATAAGGTTCTGGTAGAAGAATGGTGCGACGTCCAGGGAGTGAAGTAACTATACTTTTTTATGGATCCAGAGTTGGCTGTGCTTATAATTATAGAGAGAGGGTCCAAAAGGGTCTAACAGGATAACTAAGCAAAAATTAATTTACGTTGTTAAAAGGGTTCCTTCTATTATTTGCTTTAAGATCTGAAAAAGAAATGAATAAAGAGAGAAGAATGAAATCAACTGATAACCTAACATAAAATAGGTACCTACAATCAGGAATATAAAAAGAAGTTAATATTTCACTAAGTGCTTAAGGTATTTTTAATACCAACTTACCTTTATATAAATTAATTAGCAATTGGGTACAAATATTTCAAAGAAATTATGCTTTTTATGACTATTGTGCAATTGGTTCAATTTTGTGATTTCTTTCTTACTCGCACATAAGAAGCAATGTGGGTTGTATTTTAATGTTTTTTTTCACAAGATATGTAGAGATGTTGCAATGCAATACATTATATAAATGACAAAGAAAAACATGATAAATAAAATAAACAAATTTATTAAAACGCGTTGATATAGGTGACCTTCAGTTATGCCAAAGAATTCGGTATATTTCTTGCACAAAGAAATGTGCAAAGTGGGTTGAACAGTAGCATTCTTTTGACGTTAATTTTTGTGACATTTTAGTTAAAATGTGTTGAATTGGTAAAAGTGCATATAGCATGTTTCAATTAGTAAAATTGTGTGCAGGTCACAAGTGATGGAAGTGAAATCTTCAGAAAACTAAATTATACAAGAGTGGGGAGGCTAAGAAGCACTTACAAAGAGGAGACCGATTAGCCCATATCATTTTCTCGCAAGCTAAATCCTAATGTATGCGTTTGTCTCTTTTTACTGTCGCCTTTTCACAACGGTACTAAAGAAGTTTTCACTTCAATAAAATCACAGTAATGTTAAAATAAGTTTTATTTTTAATATACACATACCTACAATCCACATTTATTTTATTCCAGTTAATTACATTTTCACTCATTTAACTAGAAATAATTAAACAAATTAAACTAAACGAAATATAACACTACAGCGCTATTATATGTCATTACTTTGTATATCAGTTAAAATTCCTCAAGTTCTCGCATTTTCAGGATAAGCTACTGTATCATTTTTGATACGCAAGGGTATTGGCAAAAAGGTAATAAGTGTGTTTGGAGTTTGGACCATGGACTCGAGTATCAATCTTTAAAATATCATAACTAACTAACTAACTAACCATCACGCCGTTTCCCCGCAGGGGTAGGCAGAGAGGATGGACCGCCAAACAACTCGGTCTTGGCACACACTCTTTGCCTCACTCACATTCATACATCGTCTCATACATTCTCTTCTATTATTCTGACTTTTGACATGACCCGACTCAAGTATCTGATTAACTTGATCGTGCCATGTCTTCCTCGGGCGTTCCCGACTTCTTCTACCATTCACATTCGCGTCGTATATTCTTCTTACACTACTTCCTTCGTTCATTCGCTCTACATGCCCAAACCATCTGAGGGTCCCTTTCTTAATCTTACTCATTATGCTTACATCAGCCTTACATTCTTTGCGGATATCCACATTTCTCACACGATCATACATTGTTTTACCACACATACGTCTCAGGGATCTAATATCATCATCAAGGGAATATCATCATTTTATGAAATAAATCTGTCAACTGTCCTAAAAAGAAAAAATTTTCTAACCGGTCAAACATTTGATTGTTAATGTGTAAAAAATGCTTTATTAATAAAAATTATGAGTTTTAACATACCTGAAGAGTAGTTACCTACGTGTCGCTACCTATCGCTACCTATCGCTTTGGATTTGAGAAATGTGATTACTTCATAGATTTTACATAACTTATGCATAATAGTTTTAAGATTAAATTATGTAACAGTAGTTTTTTTTGTATTTTAACTACAAATTTGACGTTTTTCTTCACCGATTTTGACTAATTGCTACTTTTCTCTCAGACATCGTATCATTAAAACATTATTATTTGTGTGATCGAGTATCGAGAAATAATGATTTGCTAATGACGAACACAAATAAGACCATAAAGATCCGGTCACATCTGAGACTCGAACCCAGGACCAATGACTGGCCGGGACAGAACAAAAATGCTATCTAGATAGTGTCTTGGATAAATTTTATGCATTTTTAATACTTATTTTTATTTTTAACTTAATGAGTAAAACCTCTTGTAATATCAGCATGTCATAGGTCCTGAGTTGGAGTCCCAGATGTGACCGTATCTTTTCTGATTTTTCTGTTTCTTTTCGCGAGTTTCGCTAATTTTATCTTCATTAAATAATTATTACAATTTGAGTTTTTACTCAAAAGTAAAAAATAAAAATCGTGTGCAATTTACACGCAGCAGAAGCGAAACTCAACCAAAACATTCTCAACCAATACTTGAAAAGTGAGGTCATAATGAAAGCGACCAATGAGCGCAAACCTTTCATAATTTCCGTTTCATATCTCAACCAATAGGATCCTTTAAACGTGACATCATTATCAAAGCTGTCAACGAGCGCAGTTGATGCGTCGCAGGTGCAGTAATCGACATTTCCGTTTCATCTGAAATCCAAACCACAGCGGGGCTATAAAAGTTTCACTTCAAGAATAAAATATATGTTCAGGAAAAATTAGATAGATGGTATATATAATAAGTAGCTAAGTGTATATAATTACTAATTACTTTTTAAAATATAGTGTCTTTGTGCTATCTAGATTCAAAAGTTATACAAACAAAATGATCCAAAGTGCTCTACTTCCGTTTTAGTGGCGTTACTTCACTGTACAGTTTAAAGAAGTGCTCAATTACCGCGATCTGTTGAGGAATGGTTCGGAAGCGATGCAGACACATCTCGTGTTCAGTTGTGATGTGTACTATTTCCTCTAATTGTTCAGCATTTTCCTCGGCGATTCTTTGTGTTCCCGGAGAAAGTAAACGACAACCTTAATTAACGCGACTCTGAACATGAAATTAGAATACCGAGGAACTTTCCGCATTGACACGAAAGGTCGACCGTGATAATATCTCAACAATGACGCTTTTCTAACGAATTACCGGACATTGTCAATAGGCCTCAAAACTAATACGTAGTACGCAACTTTTTCTTATGTAAAATATTATTATCTCTTACGTATGTATTACCAGCTGAAACGATAATTTAAAAAGTGTTTTTATAATAATGTACCTATAGATACTTCTCACTTAACGACCAAGTTTCATTTACTGCTGGGTCGTTTAGTGAAAACTTCAATAGCACCTTTGTGATTTGACACTCAATGAAACGGAAATGAGTGACACTAAAAAGAGACAAGTACATTCTATAGGATTTAGCCTTCCAGAGAATGAGATAGACTAATTGGTGTAATAGCCTATCGGCCTCGTTGTTGTGCGGTGCTTCGTAGAATAAAAATTAGGTAATTTTTAAACTTGCTAACAAATATTATAATAAAAAAACCCTACAATCATCCTACTCCTGATACTCTGCATTGGTCTCATTCTCTCGAAGTTTAGTTTTCTGAAGGTTTAACTTCTACCGCGTGTGAACTGCACACTCTGATTTTTTTAAAGTGAAAACTTCTTTATCAGCGTAGTGATTTGAAACTCGATGAAACGGAAACGAGCGACACAAAAAAATATACAAATACGTACGTCTTTGGTAGGCGGGTATGGGTACCGCCGCCCTGGGAACCATTTATTGGATGACCAACACCTCTGCCACAGGTCACCCCAAGTGGTTCGCTACGTTTGGTGACTTAGCAGGGGTGCCCGGGTTCTTGGGGTAATGTTTGTTCAAGTCTTGATGGCGGGTGCGTCGGCCCACCTTCTGCGTGGCGGGCCGGATTGGGAGATGCTGGTTGAGGGAGACCCTTTACAACCGGTTACCGCTGTCCGGGCCGCTCGGTAGTACAGGGGCCCGACCCTCAGGCTCACGACTGAGGGTGGGCTGCCCCATCAACGAGTGTAAAAACCCCGCCGCTGCTGTTGTGCCGGTTCGTGACCGGAGGGGACCCAGCAGTAGCGTTTGGGGCGCATTAGGTGACCTCTCCAGCCGGACTCTCCCTATCCATCGCCTTGCACCGCAGTGGGTGGATTGGATTCATTCGTTCGTCACTCCTGGACACTCTGATCCCCAGCTTCCTACCCACCCCTCATACCTTTTCCTTCCCAGACCTCCCTCCCCCCACACCCCATCATAAAAATATTTAAAATCATGACAAAACAAACAACAAAAATTAACATCATTACAGCGGCGAGTAGTAGGCGACCCCGGCGCAGGCCAAAAATGTTGGTGAATTACACCAACATTCGCGGCCTGCATACCAATTTAAACTCCGTCCACCACCACCTTTTTTCTCAACGCCCCAACCTACTATTCCTGTCTGAAACGCAGATAGCCGAGCCTGTAGACGCCTCCTATCTGGACTGCCCGGGCTTCACCCTCGCAAGCAAGTTCAGACCTAAAGGAGGTGTCTGTCTCTATAGTCGAGCTGACGTCAACTGTGTGCGACTGTTGAATCTGGAAAACTCCAGATTCGACGTAATGTGGGTACGCGTCAATCTTGCCAGTACGGTAAGATTCTACGCGTGTTTATACCGCTCACCGAACCTTAGCGAATCAGACACGTCCGAGCTCTTCAAACATTTAAGCGACACTATTGATGACCTCTTGCCCCGCTACCCTATGGCAGAGTTTGTGGTCCTGGGGGACTTCAATGTTCATAACGAACCTTGGTTGAAGTTCTCAGGATCAACAGACTCGGCTGGACGCCAAGCGGAATCCTTTGCCCTTTGCTACGGATTGGAGCAAATGGTTCAGGAGCCTACAAGGGTTCCTGATGTCCAGACTCACCGTTCCAATCTGTTAGACCTTTTTTTAACTACTGTGCCACACGGTTACAGTATTGAAGTCACAGCGCCTTTAGGATCGTCCGACCACTGCCTGGTGACGACATCAATCCCTGTAAACTTCAGACCACCAAACGAGAGGCTGAAGAGAAAAGTGTGGCACTATAGGTCAGCAGATTGGTTCGGTCTGCGGGCACATTTTAATGCTTTCCCATGGTCAGCTGTCTGTTTTCGGACTTCGGATCCCTCAAGATGTGCCCAGGAAATTGGTGAGGTCATCACATCCGCGATGGATGGCTTCATCCAATCTACTGTTAAGGAAACTGGTGTAGGCTCAAAGCCGTGGTTCAGTCGACAATGCGCTGAAGCAGTGCGACGAAAAAACGCGGCTTACCGAGCCTACAACACATCTAGAACATCCGAAGACAGAACAGCTTACAACAAAATGGCAAAGGAAACCAAGAGAATCATAAATAGGTCAAAATTCGAGCACGACCAGCAGATCAGCAGAAAGCTGACTGCATGCCCGCATGGCAGCAGGCAATTCTGGTCGCTTGCGGGCTCAATAGGTCGCAATTTCTGCAAATCCAGTCTGCCACCTCTTACCAGACCTGATGGCTCACTAGCAAACACCGCCACCGAAAAGGCTAACTTACTAGGTAAAATGTTTGCGGATAACTCAACCCTCGATGACCAAGGTGCTGTCCCGACGTCGGTTCCTCACTGCGGTTTTCGTATGAAAAAGCTGAGGATCCGGCATCGGGAAGTACTCCATGTTTTACGAGGGCTTGATGTTAATAAAGCTAGTGGGCCTGACGGAATACCTGCCCTGGTACTGCAAAGGTGCGCTGCAGAAATAGCTCCAATTTTGACGAAGCTTTTTAAACTGTCCCTGAAGACTGGCTCTGTGCCCTCTGGTTGGAAAAAAAGCGGTTATCCATCCTATTCCATAGAAGGGTGACCGCTCCAACCCGGCCAACTACCGCCCCATAGCGATCACATCAGTTCTGTCTAAGGTGATGGAACGTGTGATCAACGACAAACTGCTCACATACCTCGAGAAGAACAAAATTATTAACGACCGTCAATACGGATTCCGGCGGAACCGCTCGTGCGGTGATCTTCTCGCGTATGTGACGCATGTTTGGGGGCGATGCCTGGAACGTTTCGGTGAGACCCAAACGGTTGCACTGGACATATCCAAGGCCTTTGACCGGGTTTGGCACCGAGGACTTGTCAACAAACTGCATTCTTACGGACTTCCCGCATCCTTGTGTACGTGGATTGCCGACTTCTTGAGGGAGAGGTCAATTCAGACGGTAGTCGATGGTTTCACCTCTTCCTCTCACTCGATAAATGCTGGCGTCCCGCAGGGATCGGTTCTGTCTCCAACTCTGTTTTTGTTGCACATCAACGACCTTTTGTCATGTGCACCAATTCACTGCTACGCGGATGACAGTACAGTTCATGATAGCTTTTTGTTTGACAAGCCCCCAAAGGGCTCACAAACTCCAACAGCTCGTAAGGCCTTGAAGCAAAGAATGGACGGTTACCTCGAGAGTGTTTTTTCTTGGGGTAAAAATAATCTCGTTGAATTTAATGTTTCAAAGACCCAATCTTGTCTGATTACGTCTAAAAGGGATCGCAATGAAAATCTAGTCTCTTTCAACGGAAGCAATCTTCAGAACAGGCCCTCCATTGATTTGCTTGGTGTAACCCTAAGTGACCAGCTCAGGTATGGGGGCTCCATCGAAGCCAGAGTAAAGTTAGCCTCCCAAAAACTGGGCGTACTGTACAAGGCCCGCAGATACTTTAAAAGTACACAACTGCTAACCCTGTACAAATCGCAAGTGCGCCCCACGGTTGAATTTGGCAGCCACCTCTGGTCTGGAGCTCCAAAATACCTGAAAAATACCCTCGACTCTGTGCAGAAACGGGCGGTCCGTTTGATAGGTTCTCCCATCTTAACAGACGGATTGCAATCTTTAGAGCACAGGCGTCGGGTGGGAATGCTATCCTTGTTCTACCGGTATTACAATGGAAGATGCTCCGAGGAACTAGCATCATTGATCCCTTCGGCACCGGTGCATAGTCGGGAAACACGCCAAACGCGTGCCCAACATTTGTACACAGTTGACATTAGTCACATGAGAACGGGTCGTTTCTTCGACTCGTTCTTATGTTCAACAGCTCGGCTGTGGAATGATTTGCCGGCCTCTGTGTTTCCTCCTTCCTACAACATGGGTCTCTTCAAGACCAATGTTCATTCCTTCCTCTCCTCAAAAAGACCCTCCACACAGCATCCCAGATGACATAGGCCCTGAGGGAAATTATTTTCCTCAGGGCCTCCTGTGTGGAGTTAATGTAAAAAAAAAAAAAAAAAAAAAAGTCTACAGGATTTATCCTGCAAGAGAATGAGATAGCAATTAAGATAAAAAATTAGATATAAAATTTTTATTTATTCACGGGTACTCGGTTTACAATAATTCCATGGTCCGACGCGAGCCTTCATTAGTGTAATGGTATAAAGTGCCTGACGAACTTCAGCGGCCAGACATCCAGCAAATCAAGGGTCGAATCCTAAAAAATCTGAAAAAAAAAATGTAAAATCAATATTCAATCTTCAAACCACCCCAAAAATGAACAGGTAAAATAAAAGAAAGTGACATGTAGTGACTCCGAAGAATAAAACAAAAATACAAATGTAGGTAGAGTAATAGTAATTCGACGGAAAAAATACGAAAAGAATCATTCTTCACATTGATAAAAAAAAGTGGTTCGTAATCTCCCCACTCTTATCTCCTTTAGTTTTCTGCATTTTTTTCTAATTTTCGACAAGAAAAACGCGTCAAAAAACTACAAAATAATATTGCTACATAACTTAAGCAATGTCAAATTGCGTCGAATTACGTCTCAACGATTCCATAACAAATCAGAACACTAATCATGAAAAATCATGAAAAAACTACACTTTAAACCTAACCTAACCTGATTAACTATGTTTGTTTGTTTTTCATTACTTTTCATGACTTTATAGCACTGTTCAAAGGGATTCGGATTTGTCCGGTTGCCGGTTTTTTAACGGTGATCGTGATGGAGGTCATTCAACAATCACGAACAACAATAATGTAAATCTTGGACACTTATCATGCGGTAGTTGTTGATTTACTACTATTGATTTTTGAGCGACCTCGACGATGTTCCCATTGTGCTGTCTTCAAGATTTAAACCCAGAAATGACAAATGTGTCCCCCCCGCCCCTCACAAGATAACTATACCAGACGCCTATCATGGTACCAATCAAATCAAAACGGACAAAGGAGGTGGGCTCTGCATATATTAGCACCGTTCAGCGAATCATGTAAGTACCCCAGAAGAGTCTCAACTGCTTACAACCTTCTGAATCCAGTGACACTATGCCTTTCCCAATCTGGAAGGTAGTATGGAGTGAAAAGAGATGGGGGAAAGGAGGGTGGGAAAATATCTGGCAATTGAGATTTTGAGCCATTTTAGGGCAAAATATTACAAGACTCATACTAATGGTGGGGATTCACCAGGGCGATAACAAAAGTATCGAAATAGCACTTATTTACTTACCTACGGATTCGTTGACGAGTTCGTAACCACTCAACAAGACTGAGACCGTCAAATAGCTTCAGTTTTGGAGACCAGATCTGAATTGCTAGGTACTTTCAAACCTTTCTGACCCTTCTACTCTCCACCTCTCTATAGGATTTTTAATACAAATTCCCAAAATAGGAAGTAGGTATTTCTGCAGTTACTAAAATTACAATCAAGGTGTTGGGTATAAAAGAATTGAATGAAGGTAATTTCTTACAGAAATAGAGTCTCGTGACTAATTTTATGTACACCTAACAATTTTAGGACTCCACGAAAAGACTTACACAGATTCATCCTGGATTCTAGAATCAATTTATAAAAATACCGATATTTATGATCAAGTGACATAAATGCATGACATAAAGGTATCTTCCACAGTCAAATTATATTTTAACTTATAATCTCCCGATTTATGGTATAACTTTCTTCAAAATAATAATCTAGTATTAGTCGTGGGAGTATGGACTATTATGTGATTAAGTTATTAGATGTCTATTACCTAATTTCACACCTGGACCATAACACGCGGAAGATGTAAAACTGCTTTATTTTACCGAGTGTTTTTTAGAGTTGTTACATATTCTAAAATCGTGATGTCTGAAAACACGAAGGGTTCAACATATTTTCGTTTATGTAAGAAATTGTACTATATGAGAACCGTTTAGCTCAGCGTTTCTTACCCTTTTTCAGCCACGGACCCCCAGGTAACAAACACAATTTTCAAAGACCCCCTTAATTAAAAAAAAATCACAGTGTGCAATTCGTACGCGGTAAAAAGTGAAACATTCGTAAAACTAAAGCACCGCAAAGGGAGGAGACCGATTACACTATCTCATTCTAAGTATGTGTTTGTCTCTTTTTAAAGTCGCTATTTCTTTGTTTCATCCAGTTTCAAATCACAAATAATTAACGTACAACCGTGACACCAACATTCATATTAATTAACGGTTAATTAATGTGAAGGTTGGTGTTGCTTTTTTGCAAGTAAATTAGTGATATTCGGGTTGATGTAATCTGTTTCCGTATTTGTTTTTTAGTATATACAAGAGCAGAGAATGCCTTTTCACAGAGATATATATGGTTGAGAAAAGCAGAACCTGAATGTCTCAGTGCTTCTTCTGATATTTCGTTATGATCTTTCTTAACATTCATCCAAAAACTTGATAAAGAGGATTCTTTGAAATTACGTTTCAAAGCTGAATTATAGGATATTTCTATTAATTGCTTTTCCTGTGTCATTTTCAAGCCAGTAATATCAGTAAAATCTGTGTTGAAAGGGTCTAATATCCAAATTTTATTTTTGTCGGGTACTGGAAAATCATTCTCTTGGTGGCATTTATTTATTAAGTAAATGATCCAGAGATGAGACTACGGACCCCCATTGGCGGGCCACCAGGGGTCCGCGGACCACAGGTTAAGAAACACTGGTTTAGCTCAATAGTATTTACTCTAATATAATAATAATAATAATAATAAGCCTTTTTATTCTGGACTTCTGTTAGGTATGTATTAGACATGATCTTATTTGTTATAGTATATCCCGAAGCTCAGTTTGCCTCTTGGCATAGGCCTCCTCTAACATTTTCCATTGGGACCTGTCACGCGCTACTCTTCTCCATTGATGTCCAGCAGTGAGTTTTAGGTCATCTTCCCATCTTATGTGTTGACGTCCTCTACTTCTCTTGCCATCTCTGGGATACCAGTCAGTGACATTTTTGCACCATTTCTCTTGTGGATCGCGTATCATGTGTCCTGTCCATCTCCACTTTTGTTGGTCTATTCGGGTAACTACATCGGCAACTTTAGTTTTCTCCCTTATTGTGCTACCTCTCACTCTGTCCTGTTTCCTTGTTCCTGTCAAACTTCTCTCCATGGCTCTCTGGCAGCGTTCCAACTTTTCTCTGTGGCGTTTGGTGAGTGCCCAAGTTTCACATCCATAGGTGATGACTGGAAGTATCCACGTGTTGAAGACTTTCCTTTTTATTTGCATACTTAGCTCCTTAGATTTCAAGACTTCTTTGAAAGACCAGTATTTCTTCCATCCATTTGCTATTCTTCTCTCGATTTCTTTAGTGGTTTGATCTTTGTGAGATATTATCTGTCCTAAATGGATGTAATCTGACTTCCTGATGGAAGAGCAGAAAAATTATAGGCTTTGGACCCAGATTCATCAGGTGTCATTCACAACAAAAAAACTAAATATTTTGAAGTCCACGACACTCTCAGTATTGCCATGTACAAGAAGTTTGTGTAAATACCATTAATTAGGTAGATCGTACCCCTTAATACCCCTTACCCTTTTAGCACCCCTTAAAGAAACCACTCTGGAAATACTTAACTTCCTAAAGAATTGCCTTTGCAAAAAATCATAACCTTAAATGAGGCGCTCAGAGTGTAGGCCACTCAAATGTGGGTTAGGCCCCCACATCAGCGAAAACATCAAAGTTGTTATATTTTTTGTCAGATTTTAAAGGATCTTTGAAATAGTGAAAACTATAACAGGGCCACTGTCCACAGGCCACAAATCAATTAAATAATTCACATGCCCGGATTTGAACCCGCGATATTCGGATTGCTAGTCGAGAGCCTTATCCCTCGACCACAGAGGCCATCAAATTGATATTGATAAAGCATTTCTAAACTTTCGAAAACTTTCCTGATTTCATAATCATTTCATTACCTGCTTAGGGCCTAAGATACCTAAATCATCACTAATGCCTACAATACACGACATCTTTTTTCAGCCCGATTCCATTTTCATCTCTACTTTCTACGATTTCTTCACTTCAAACAACATAAGAACCATGCTGTTTGCTATGATGCCAACTGAAATCGTACATCATAGAGATGAAAATAGCGATCGCGTAAAGCGAAAATTTTTGACTTTGATCTCCAAGTGGAATCGGGCTGAAAACAGAGATGGTGTAATACCTATATAAGTTTTCTCTTTCAAATCAGGAAAGCTAACTCTTCTTAAAATTGTCTGTTTAATGGCGGGACTGTAAAATATATCTTCTTCTTGTGCCCTGTCCGTTAAACAAATGTTGGCTATGCGGACTTTGTTTATTGCGGCTCTACAGTAGACTGGCCAAACCACTGTCTCAGGTTTTTCAGCCATTAGGTTCTTCTTCTTCCAAGGCCCCCGTCTTCCGGCAATCTTTCCCTGCATTATGAGATGCAAGATCTCATACTTCTTTGGATGTCTCATCACGTGTCCAATGTATTAAAGTGTTCGGATTTTTATAGTTTTAATAACTTCTTTTTCTTTATTCATTCGAACCATAACATCTTCATTCGTAACCTTGTCCATCCAGCTTATTTTAAGTATTCTTCTGTAGATCTACATCTCGAATGCCCCAAGTCGCCAAAGTAGTTCTTCAGTAAGCGTCCATGCTTCCATTCCATAAAATAATATCGAAAACACATAGCATCTGACCATTCGCATTCGTAATCCAATAAAAATATATGGTTTTTAAAAACTTTGCAGGGAGGTTTATTTTTAAATCGCACATTATTTCATTTCACTGAATAGCTTACCAATCTTACATAAGAATTACTTGAGATATTTTATGTAGGCCGTTAGTAGTATGTTAGAAATTATTATCTATGGGTCGTGTCTGTCAATCAATCTTATTATGGATAAACTTCATTAAAATTTAGTTCTGAATGGGATATTGAACAAAGTGCAACGTCCACCATGACTCCTAATGAAAACACTTGGCCTAAAGATGTTTATAATAGCATATCGATTATAATGAACTTACATAACAACTACATCTAATTGGCTGTATTGCAAAATTATTTACAATTATTAACTTTCTTCTGAAAATCACTAACGTAGTTTTTCTTGTGATTAGGTCAGAACGAAACTTACGGAAATTGACGAATAGCCTGCGTCATTTTGACAAAAATCGTGGTAATGGTAATGTGAAAACTTCTTGAGCACCGTTGTGATTTGAAATTCGATGAAACGAAAAAGTGACACTATAAAGAGACAAACGTATACATCTTTAGGATTTAGCCTACGAGAGAATGAGAGTAGCCTATCGGTCTCGATGATACGGAAGCGAGCGACAGTAAAAATAGACAAACACATACATCTACAGGATTTAGTCGGCGAGAGAATGAGATAGTAATTAAATATTTGTTTATTTCACGGGTACTCGGTTCCAAAATAATACGATAAATCCAAGATCTCACGCAAGCCTCTTTGGTCAGACATTCAGCGGACCAAGGATAGAATCCTACGATATCAAAAAAAAATATTATTTTTGTAAAATCAATATTCAATCTTCAAACCACTTCAAAATGAACAGGCAGGGAAAACACAAAAGAAAGCGTCCCGAAGAAGAAAACACAATTAATAATAAGATGACCAAACATATAGGAAAAGGTGCACTGGAATCCGACGACAAAAATATGAAAAAAAGTCTTCCTTCAAATTGATAAAAAAAGTTCTTCGTAGTCCCCACTCGTGTTTACTTTAGTTTTCAGAAGATTTCACTTCTACCGTGCAATTCAATCGATTTTCTTTTAAACCTTCAAAAAATAGTTATGCAGGTGTCATTTTAAGATACTCTTCTTTATGTAGTGGTGTCGTGGTTGGGTCAAAAATAACTATTTTTAAAAAGAAAGTACAATCCAAAAAGTATGTGTAATTCTTAGTGTACCTCGTAATCCTTCGTAGTCTCCACCGTAGCGGACCACTTAGGGTGGCCTACGGCAGGGATGTTGGTTATCCAATAAATTCCCGGGGCGGCGCGGGCGGTAACCATGCCCTCCTCGCAAATTGAAAGGCTCTGCTGCAATTATCTGGGTAGTATGTTTACGAGAGATGGGAAGGCTGATAGAGATATTGAAAGGAGGGTAAATGCCGGTAACTCCATTAATGGAGGACTGAATGCCGTTGGAGCTAATAAAAAACTTTCAATAAAAGCGAAACTAGCAGTCCACAATGGAGTCCTGGTACCTACCCTGATGTATGGCAGTGAGGCATGGAACTGGCAGAGGAAGGATGAAAGTAAACTGAATGCTGTTGAAATGACATCCCTGAGACGTATGTGTGGTAAAACCATGTATGATCGTGTTAGAAATGTGGATATCCGCAAAGAATGTAAGGCTGATGTAAGTATAATGAGCAAAATTAAGAAAGGGACCCTCAGATGGTTTGGGCACGTAGAGCGAATGAAGGAAGAAAGTAGTGTTAAAAGAATATATGATGCAAATGTGAATGGTAGAAGAAGTCGGGGACGCCCGAGGAAGACATGGCACGATCAAGTAAATCAGATACTTGAGACGGGCCATGTCAAAAGTCAGAATAATAGAAGAGTATGTATGAGACGATGTATGAATGTGAGTGAGGCAAAGAATGTGTGCCAAGACCGAGTTGTTTGGCGGTCCGTCCTCTCTGCCTACCCCTGCGGGAAAACGGCGTGATGGTTAGTTAGTTAGTTAGTTCTGCTGCAAATCCACAAAATCGCACATCCGACATTGTTCTTCGGGACTCGGGTTCTTTCACTCGCGTGTTTTTGTCATAGTAGTTATTGCATTTCTGATTTGTTTTTTTTTTATTATTATTATTATTATTATTATCATTTCGGCTAATAAGTTAAATCTAACGACACAGGAAATGATTATTTCCGAGCGAAAGTTATTACATGGGACTCTAGACTTAAATATGTTAGCGACCTGTCACGAAGAATTCTCGTGTCGTGATTTGGGAAAGAAAGACAAGACTTTTCCATTTGGGTTAATGAGAACGGTTACGCAACGCGGAACGCGTAATAAAAAATAAAACTGGGCTATAAAACGCCGCTCCAATCTTTTATTTGCGCCTCGTGAATTATTTGCATTTGTTAAGATAATGACAGCAGAGCCGGGATGATGTAATTTGGTGACGGGATGTTAACCCAAAAAAAGTCAATATTTACAAACTTAAGTACTAGTACTAATATTGAATTATTCTGTTGTGGTGAGTAAAAGACGGTAGGTAATTACCGTGGAAGTCATTCTTATGAATCAAGGGTCAAAGTTTTGCAGTTTTGTTTAACACTTTACCATATTTAAAATTGGCCTAATGTACTGATTTTTTGACACAACACTCGTAATTTGGGAGGCGGGTATGAGTACCGCCGCCCCGAGAACCATTTATTTGATAACTAACACCTCTGCAATAAGTCACCCCGAGTGGTTGGATACGTTTGGTGACTTAGCAGGGGTGCATCTTGGCGGCAGATGCGTATGCTCACCAACTGCGTGGCAAGCCGAATCGAGAGAGACTGGTTGAGGGAGATCTTTTGACCTCTTCATTAGGACTCTCATCAGGATTTGAACCGCAGTGGAATGGATGAACTTCCTCTCCTTCCTTTCCTATATAGACCCTCCACGCAGCTGACAAAGAAGACAAAGGCCTTGAGGGGAATTATTTTCCTCCTGTGTGGAGCAAACGTAAAAAAAGATCCAAGTACATTGCGTATCACATCTATTGAAAGAGATGCAACATTATTATGTTAAGGAACGTATGTTCTTTACCGTGAATTGTCACGTTAATTACAAAAGTCTAATTGTTAATATTAAATAAATACATCTCTTCACGTTTCATAAGTATATTTGTAAAATTAAAATTCCTAATTTCAAATCCTGCCTTCCCAGGGAGAGTATCAAAACTAACATAAAATACAAAATTCCGACAGTAATGCATAAAAATTGAGTTGTGGAGTAGGAGGTGAAGAAGTAATAGAATTAAGAGAAGAGTAAAATTGAGGTGTGGAGTAGGAGGTGAAGAAGTAATAGAATTAAGAGAAGAGTAAAATTGAGGTGTGGAGTAGGAGGAGAAGAAGTAGTAGAATTAAGAGAAGAGTAAAATTGAGGTGTGGAGTAGGAGGTGAAGAAGTAATATAATAAAGGGGAAGAAGTAATTACGTGAGAGGAACAAAGCAGCTTACTGGAAAGATCTCTAGAATAGAGCTACAAGATAAATTTACTTGGTTATTCAATATATCAGAATTATTATTAAGTTATCGTTTTTTTTTCCGGTCGTAACGTTTTTAAATATATATATATATATATATATATATATAACCCACACCTCTGCCGCAGATCACCCCAAGTGATTCGCTACGTTTGGTGACTTAGCAGGGGTGTCCGGGTTCATAATTATGGTCCGGGTAATGGATTGTCGGGGTCTTGGTGGCACCTACCGCATGGCGGGCCAGATCGGAAGGGACTGGTTGACGGAGAGCTTTTGACCTCTCCAGCAGGACTCTCTGGGAATATCGTTACGCACTGTAGTGAGAGGGGCGGATTTCTACGTTCGTCACTCCTTTACGGTACTTTATACATTGACCCCTGAAATCATAACTATCTCTCATACCTTTTTCCTTAGGGGCCATCCATAAATTACGTCACGCCTTAAGGGGGAGGGAGGGGAGTAGAGAAGCGTGACATTGTATAACAAGGGGTATGGGGGGGGGGGGGGTCATCAGCTCTGTGACGTCACACGTAAAAGAAATTTACGGTTATGATTATTTTTAGATGTACAATTGCAAAATATGTGACGTCACACTAGGGGGGAGGGGGTGTGTGATAGGGACGGGGGGGATCCAAAAAATCATGAAATTTGTGTGACATAATTTATGAATGGCCCCTTACCAGTCCTTCCTCTCCTTCATTCTCTAAAAAGACCCTCCACACGGCACCCCCAAAAATGAATTAGTCCCTGAGTAAAAATATCAGATATATGTATTTGTCTCTCTTTAGTGTCGCAATTTTTCGTTTCATCGAGTTTCAAATCACAACGATGCTAGGAATTTTTCATTTAAAAAAATGATCAATGGAAATGGGGTAGATACCTAGCTCACATTTGGTGACCGAATACGGCTAATTTTATTTTAAGCAACGTTTGTATTGTGTATTTTATGTTCCCAGGGCTAGATACCGAGAGTATCTTTCATTTGTATTAGGTAAATGTAATTATATGTGCAGTGTTCGGTTTCAAAGCTTTTGGTGGACAAAATTATTTTCGTGGTGACACTGAAAGAAAAAAGAAATCAATATAGATACATCATTCAAAATCTTATTTGATCGTAATACCATAACAATTTTAATTTGATTTTTATGTCCACTTGAGAAAGTGGGCAAGGTGCGTAAGTGGTTTTTTCGCAGCACCTGTGTTCTATATAATACAAGAAGTCATATTAGATAAAGAAGGTGAAGAAATGAATAGTAAGCAGGCGACATAAGACATAATAGAAGATCATCGTGGCAGATAAGCTACAAAGAACAATGTGTTGAGACATTGCGACCAGTACACAAGTTAAATCATGTCCTATCTGGGCTGAAGACCATATTATGCATTTTGAGTAAGCGCCACAATAATATCATTGTGTTACATTGGCACGGGCGTATGTTACTTAATCCTGATCGAGCTCAAAGGACCAAGTGCCAAAGTAGTAAAAGATTGCCAATTTGTTATTTGTTAGTGTATTTAGAGGTGTCCACTTTGAATTGTCTACTAAAGTAATGTGTATTGGTAAATTTGTCACTTATTGGTAGTTAAAGATTGGCAATTTGTTATTTGTTAGTGCATTTAGTGGTGTCCACTTTGAATTGTCTACTAAAGTAATGAGTATTGGAAAATCTGTCTTTTACTGGTAGTTAAAGTAGTTAAAGATTAGCAATTGTTATTTGTTAGTGTATTTAGTAGTGTCCACTTTGAATTGTCTACTAAAGTAATGTGTATTGGTAAATTTGTCTTTTACTGGTAGTTAAAGTAGTTACAGATTGGCAATTTGTTATTTGTTAGTGTTTTTCGTGGTGCCACTTTGAATAGTCTACTAAAGTAATGTGTATTGGTATATCTGTCACTTACTGGTATCGCTAAATCCCAACACTCTCGTTACGCTTCAAAAGTATACATCTATCGTAACGGTGAAGACTGTCCGAAATGTAGGTACAGGAAGAAGTAGCATTTAAGAACTCAAGAATAATATGGTGGTATTTCAAGAACCTGTCAATAACTATCCATTACTATAAATATCAATTGCCGGCAACCCGGGCGTTTACTGAAATAACATTATCATATACAAACAAGTAACCCGCATCACTAGACGATGTCTGTTCTGAGACGTGTACATATATGCATACATATACACATGCATACCTACACACACATATATATATAAGCATGCATGCACATAATTATAAAAACATAAGTACATAGAACCTTGATCAAATTATATTATTTGAAATTGTTAAAAGGTTATCATAAAACCAAAAATGGGTAGAAATCTTGGCTAACTTATCCAATGTATTGTGACCAAGTCATTAAACGTGATGAAAAAAAGGGTTAAATAGGTTAGGTTATGGGCAAATTTTTTTTTTTACTTTTGAGAGGTGTTAAAGTAGCACGATTCTGTTCACGAGTTGTCATGGCACCCGTTGTGTACAGCCCTACTCAAAGGTACGCTATAATAAACCATTAAAAATACACGTTATCCCGTGGATAAGCTATCAGGGGGATCGTGAAATTCTCCCTAAGAATAACATATTTTGGCCTAGGGATTATAAAAATTACTTACCTACTTAACTTAAAAAAATATGTAAATACAATAATATCGTTATTTATTGCCTTTCATTCAGTGAGATCATTTTAATTGCTTTGACAAATCTACGTTCCGTAATTATTATTTTTTTTTATAGATGAACCTTACCTGCAAAAATTTCATCCACTCATCACGGCAGTCATAACCGACTGATGCAGTATTACATACCAGTCTGAAAAAATAACGATGAGTTCTCTACCTACCTACAAAATCGTGCCACCGAACTTTGACTGGCATTTTTTACGTTATTGTCTAATTATGTTCGTAATAGAAATAGTGGGGAATTTTTAAATGCTGTTATTTAATAAGAGAAAAACGCGACCCAGTAAGAAAATTTTTGTGATGCAACATGGCGAATTTGTTTTGGTGAGATTTGGCACATGGAATAGCGTGGGAATATCCCACCCTTTCATGACGAGCTCATAGAGAGAGTTTTGTGCATCTACTACGGTTGCAGATCCAAATGATGCGTTCACTATAAACGATTTTATTATTACACAGAACCAAATACCAAAGCATTTGGAACACAACAATGTTTTTTTGTGTCCTAGTTGCAGACCATGTGCTGCAAAATTTGAAGGAAACCATTTGCGTGTTCAAAGTACAATAATTATAAAAAGCTTACGGACTCGAATGCATATTTACTATTTAAAACCAGTCTTGTGTTCAGAATGCAATTATAAAATTTGAGTTACGGACTCATCAGCTGACGCAATTTGAAGTAAGTGTTCTCGTATTTCGAGTACAATTATCAGTTTTTGAAGTAAAACTTCTTTACGCACGCTTGACTTGGGGAGTAAGCTGGTGAATGCGTGACGAGAGCGTTACGAAAAGTGTGAACGGGTGAGGCGAACAGTCGGGCCTTTACGCATGCTTAACTTGGTGAGTAAGCTAGTGAATGCGTGACGAGAGCGTTATGAAAAGTGTGATCGGGCGAGGCGAACAGTCGGGCGAGGCGAACGGAAATTGAGAGGGAGATATAAGTTAGTGAAGTTTTACTTCAGTCGTGTGGTCTAAAGCACACTCGTTTTTTAAAGTAAATCTTCTTTACGCACGCTTGACTTGGGGAGTAAGCTGGTGAATGCGTGGCGAGAGCGTTATGAAAAGTGTGATCGGGTGAGGCGAACGGTCGCGCAAAGCTAACAAAAGTTGAGAGGGAGACATAAGTTAGTGAAGTTTTACTTCTGGTCTAAAAAGCACACTCGATTTTTTTACATTAGCTCCGCACCTGAGGAAAATAATTCCCCTCAGGGTCCATCAATCCAAAACCAGTCACAGTTGGTGGGCAGATACAACCGTCGCCAGTCCAGGACAAACCTCACGCCATGAATCCGGACATCCCTGCTAAGTCACCAAACGTAGCGAAACTCTCTGTGTGACCTACGGCAGATGTGTTGGTTATCCAATAAATGGTTCCCAGGGCGGCGGTACCCGTTCCCTTTAAAGCGAGTCTTGCGTTCCGATTCGATTAAAAAATTTGGGTTTCTGACTCATCTGCTGATGAAATTCTAATTCTAAGGAAAGCATTCTCGAATTAGGAGTGTAGTTATATTTTTTTGTTATGCTGCTTCGTCTTTTAAGAGCATGAAGATGAACATATTCAAAGAATTCTCTTATATCCGGAATTATAGTGTCAATATTAAATCTAGATGATGAGAATACGTCTTTTAGGTGAACGAAAGATTATTCAATAAATGTATCCATATAAACTAACCTGTAGGTATAACCTACTACTATCTATGAAATGATTTTCTGGAGCGTAGTATTCAGATTTGGTTTAAATCATGCATCTTTTGTGAGGAATCCGACACATTTGTCCAATCAGCTACTAATTAGTAACAATACACTCACATTGTTTCTACCACAGTGATTATAAAACGAATATTATTTGCATTTGCAAGCGCACTCATGTTTTGGTTAGGCTACACGTTAAGTTGTATGAATATGCTAGATAAAATTAATTATGCTTGATACGATAGAAAAGATATATATTATACGTATGGAAGTAAGTAGATATACAGGCTTTGGAAAGCGCTTAAAAAACGCTTCATCTGAATAGGGTCTGACGTGGTTCTTCCTAGCGACCCTGGTGAACTCCGCGCTTCCTACGTCGCGGCACAGAATAATTACAGCCAGTTGCACAACGGACGAAATATCCGATACCGGTGGCGGGTGTACGGGGTATGGGGCCAGTATGCGGAAGCGATTAAACACATCTCACACAAACATGTGCGCGGTGCAGGTTGTTGCGTCACCGGGCGCAGGGCTACAAATCGTGCCAAATGGGATTTATCATGCATTGCCGTTTCTCGCTGCATACTATTTTTCACAGTGATTTGCGACCTGCCGTAGTCACAGTTTTGAATGAAATATGCCCTTATAGTCCAGTCAATGAATGGTCCAAAAGGAGGTGTAGAGTGCGTGAGCAGGAATCTAAGCGATTCCTTCAGAAACTTGTTCAGGGTGCTTAGGGTGTGAACATACTAAAAGTCCTGACGTCTAGATGGTGAGCTAGGAGGGGAGGGGGGGGGGTAGAAGGTCCCGATTTTCGGGTTTCCGCTTATATCTTAAAAACGGTGCGTTGCAGATGAAAATTTTTTGAGAATAAGTAAAAGCTCATAAAATTATCTAAAACTTTTATACAAATCCCAGCCGTTATTGAGTTACACGGTCCACAAATGTAGATATTTTCGAAAAAAATCATTTTGCATCATAATTTTCATCAAACATTCCTTCATATCATCTAGAAAAAAATTTATTTGAAAAAAATTGTAAATACTTTAATTTCCTTTTAGAATATATAAATATACATATGCATATTAATTTTCAACCAGTAAATATTTACAGCAATTTTAAGTTTTTTAGTAAAATGTCGTCATTTTCAGAAAAAGCTGTTTTTATCTTATTACTGACACACCACTTTTGTTTTCAGATTGTGGGACTTGGACTTGGAGTACCTCCCCCCCCCTCCCCACCCCTCTAGCTCAACACCTAGACATCAGGACTTTTAATATGTTCACACCCTAAGCACTCTGAACAAGTTTCTGAAGGAATCGCTTAGGTTCCTGTTCACGCACTCTACACCTCCTTCCTTGACTGGACTATTAATGTTAGTATCAGGAACGCGTTAGTAAGTTCAGCTTTAGTGCAGCTTTATAAGGCTTTATGCGAGTGGACAAAGATAGACCGATAAGTGTGTTGTGGGCGTGACCGTGTTACCGGAGTACCTTTATCTAATTTCCAAAAAAAAACTAATCAAAGTGGCGACGTAGTTCCCCTACCCTAAACCCATACATACAAGAAAGCTCTTGTGAGGTATTAATAAAAAAATAAAGCGTAGGAAAAAAGTTGAAATATTTATTATTTTTATTAGGACTTACTATTATCTTATTTACAATACTCGTAGGTATTATAATGCTTCTTTATTACAATTAATTTCCAACAAAGGCAATCACCTGCATAGGTATAAATAATAATTTCATAAGCTTTACAAATACACTGAAATTTTCTAGTGCGTACCAGTGCATCGTGCAATTATTGCATGCTTGTCATATTATTATAAAATTTACTAATTCAAGAGTTTGAATGGATGAATTTACCAATGCTTGACAAGCTAATATTATTATTATCACTGTGTACATTCGAAAAACTAGGGCCTATTTTATCGGAAGGACAAAAATTTTTCTCGTCGCAATAAAAACCAAATATATTTAGTATTTCTCAACAAATCCAAAAACTAAAAACTATCTTAGAAAGGTTATAAAATACGCTGTCAAATTTGAGAAATAAACATTTATATTTTTACGTATAGAATTTTTGAAAGCAAATTTAACGAAAAAACACACGCATGCAAATGCTTTATAAAAGTTATCGTCAACTCACTTTTTTGTCGTTTCATAATTAAATAAAATTCCCTTAGTTTATTTTTTTTTTCAAATTGCGGTCGGAAACTTTGGTTTCATAAAGGTGTACATTTTAATAATTTTGTGGGTAACTTTTACATTTTAATATAAAGCGTGGTGTTTTCTCTTTCTAACACCGTTAAGATCATATTTCTACCTTTCGTAGTAAGGGTGACACAACAATTTCTATGAGTTCTATATAAGTTGTTCCGAACAAATTAGCCTGATGATTAACTTTCAACGTTTTTTTTGTGGCAAACAGCCAACACCATAGATAGGCATTCACCTGCATAATATCTATAAAAAAATCATGGAAACCAGTAAATATATTTAGGTATATACGTATACACAAATTTAAATTGGCAATCACTAATTAATAATACCGTTTCTAAATTATGATATCTTACGTACATATTTTACAGACTTAAGGAAGTTCTCAATATTGACAAATTGCAAATTGCGAAACGTTGGCTAAAGAAGGAGGTAGCGCAACACGGCGTAATACCCCAAAAACTAATAACGAAAAAAATTGCAAATGATTTATTTTTCTGGTGCAATCTTCAATCATGTACGGTATAATAGGATGGGGCGGTGCGTTTGATGCATTTATAAAACCTTTACAAATAATTCAAAACTATATTATCAAAATTATGTATAATAGAAATAAAACATTTTTTACAGATTATACAAAGAATCTAAACTATTCAGTCTCTGTAAACTATTTCTGCAAACTGTGAAACATGTCTTTAATAAAAAAAAAAAACAAATTCGAAAAAAATTATAACAGCATCAACATTAGAAATAATAATGGTCGTCATACCTCCCAAACAAATACCAAACAAATGCAAACTTAAAGCAGTTTTATAGAACCTCGAGCTTTCAATCTTTTACCGAAAAAAATTCAAATAACAACTAAACTAGGTACTTCAATACTTAAAAGAGTTAAAATTATGGCTTAAAAATACAGATGTACAAAGTTAATTTATTTAATTTAAATCACTTTCCCATCACTGTATTTATCAATTGCAAATATTGGGAAAAATAAAGGAAAGAAAATCACGATCGATCTCATAAAAAAAATATTTTTTCTATGTAAAAAAAGGATTCGAAATTCGCAAAAACGTCATAGTTAAGAGTTAAACTGCAATCTGAGTTCAATGACCGTCAACGATTATCGAGTCATTAATGACGTAAAATATAAATATAATACTAATGATAAAATTATAAATAGACGATGTGGGAAATATTTTATATGTATATTTGACTTGTTAGTCGATAATCGTTAATGGTCATTGAACCCAAAATTTTGTTTAACTTTTTCTACGACACTTACGCGAATTTTGAATCCTTTTAATTAATCAACATACTTGGAAGAGTGTCTAGTCAGAAATTGCATTAATTAGTGTCAACGTAAATACAAAATATGCGCATTTCGTTTATGATGCCAAGTTGTGAAATTTGGTTTATTTATCGCACCTTTTGTATAATTTAATTTTATGATTTGTCATAAATTTATAATTAAATTTATAATTTTCTAACGCTGTGTATAATTTATCGCACCTTATGTATGACTTACATAAAGAAATTTGTAAAAAATATGTTGCCTGAGATGGCTTTAGCAGTGTTTGGTGACCAGATCTGAATAGTCAGGTACTTCCCCAACTTCCTCTTCCCAATTCCTTCCCCTCCCCACTACCTTCAGCCTCACAACATATCCAATTGGGGAGGCGATAGTCTCACCGGCTCCAGACGGGAGTAGCTGGGAGTCTTGTGAGGAATTCACCTTGATATAAACAAATCATAGTGTGTAATTCACACGCGGTGGAAGTGAAATTATAAAGTCGCTAGATGTCGCTTTCTTTTATTTTGCTTGTTTTTTTAAAGTGGTTTGAAGATTGGATATTGATTTCACAAAATAATAATGTTTTTTTTTGGATTTCGTAGTATTCGAACCCCCGTTCGCTTGACATCTGTCTCTCTGGCCGCTGAGACTTGTTAGGCACCTTGCCAACTACGCTATGGAAGGCAAGCGCCGAGGTGCGAATTTACCGCGTTATGCTGTAGTATATGTAGAACTGAATCGTGACGCATTTCCGGTTTACCTGAATTTCAAGTCACTAACGGCGCTAAAGAAGTTTCACTTAAAAAAAATCACTTAATCATTTGAAGTAATATTTGGGCACATTCCAGAGTGAAACATAAAATCAGTATCGCCCTTGTGTAAGATCATTATAAGGTTATGAAACTTTGCTAAATGACTTTAGCCGTGTTTGGTGATCAGATCAGAAACTTCCCGACCTTTCTCTTCCCTATCTTCTTCCCCTTCCAATACATTCAGCCTCACAAAACATCCCATTTAGGAATGCCATGGTCTCCCTGACTCCAGGCGGTTGAGAGCAGTTGAGACTATGCGGTATTCACATAAAAAAATATATTAACATATATCGCATTAATGAGTCACAACACTAACCTTTATGAGTTCTTTTCAACTTCATAGTCATTTCTAATCATGACTAGCGGTTCGAACCCGAGAAAAGTCAACCCAGTTTTATTCGTTTTTCTGTCATCGAATGTATTTTCCCAGTAGAAAATAATAGAAATTATAAATTTAACTGATACAAATTACAGTATAAATTTATTTTGAAGTTGTGTTTGTTCCATTAAGCTTTATATTATTTATTTATTTTCAGTGGATGTATATTTAATACGTTGAAATGGTTGCCATGAGGAAAATCAGCGTTTACTTTAAATTATTATATCTTCTGAGTTGTATGTTTGTTATGTAAAACATAATTATTCAGAATTTTAAATTTGACCATTTTCAAGAATTAGAAAAAAATAACATGCCTAATACCAAAAAGGAGATTCACTTTGAATAAGTGGCGAGAAAAGAAAAGCTAGAAATAAAAATGTGAAACTTTGCAAAGTCATTTATTTTCACCTAACATAAATTGGTACTTGATTATGACTCTTTGCAATGAATTGACAGTTTCGAAAAAAACAAATTATATCTTAATTATGATTTTTTTCAGAAACGTTCAGAAAAAACCTTTTAACGAATATGACTTTTACGGGATTATTATTGTGATTGATACCATAATGTAGTGGTTTTCAAACAAGACTTCGAGTCAAGTCAAGTCAGGCATCGTTTACTGAAGTAATATTTAAAAAAAAAAAACAGAGTGTGCAATTCACACAGGTTCCGCGACTTTCCATCACGCGACAAAATACCCCCCGACAATACATCCCCCGACAAACTGTCATACAGACAAAACGTCCTCCGACAAAATAACCTACAGTCAAAACATCCTCCAACAAAATATCTACATAACCAAGCCAAAACTAAACTAACCTAACCTTACAAAAAAACAAAAATAATACAGACAACCTGTGAAAACAATAAATTATTATATTTTTGAATGTAGTTATAACTTTGTGGTTTTCCATTATAGATAAATGAAACACTTTAACTTTGTTTGAACCACTTTTATAATTGAGTAAATCCGACCGGTTTCAGAACAAACGTTCCTTCTTCAGGGCAAATGTATACTGATTTGACAGTTTTGAAATATGGATGGGAACAATGTATTATTATGCTAGGTATTAATGAAGAAATAGCAACAGCTCCACCCCTACCATAATAATACATTGTTCCCATCCGTATTTCAAAACTGCCAAATCAGTATACATTTGCCTTGAAGAAGAAACGTTCGTTCTGAAACCGGTCGGATTTACTCAAGTATAAAAGTAATTCAAACAAAGTTCAATTGTTTCATTTATCAATAAATTATTGTTCAAAAATAATAAAATGTAAAATAAGATAAAGTTAGATTACGTTAGGTTTTAGTAGATTTGTTGTTGGAGAATGTTTTGTCCATTGGGATATTGTGTCGAGGGATATTTTGTCGGAGTATATTGTGTCGGGGATATTTTGTTGCGGGACGAAAACGCGCGGTACCGCTCACACGCCGTAGAAACTTCAGAAAACTAAAATAGACAAGGTGGGGAGACTACGAAGCACTTTTTTTTATCAAACCCAGTGAATTCCAGTGCACCTTTTCCCATACATTTGGTCATCCTATTAGTATTTGTGTTTTCTTCTTTGGAATACCTAGATGTCGCTTTCTTCTGTGTTTTCTTTGCCTGTTGATTTTGGAGTGGTTTGAAGATTGGATATTGATTTTACAAAAATTAAAATACACATTTTTTTTTGATTTCATAGGTTTCGATCCTTGGTCCACTGAATGTCTGGCCGCTAAGGCACTTTATACCACTAGATGAAAGGAGACTTGCGTGGGACCGTGGGTTTAACGTTATATATTGGAACCGAGTTCTCGAGAAATAAATAAATATTTTATTTCCTTCTCATTCTCTCGTATCATCGAGTATCAAATCACAACGGTTCTTAAGTATTTTTCACTTCAAAATGAATATTGTATGGCTTATTATTTATACATTTGCAAAATGGTCCAAATGTACTGGTGCTGTCATTCTGTCTGTTGTTATTTTGTCTGTTACAAAAATCGATTTACAGCCATCAAGTCAGAACGAATATTGTATCAATCTGAAGAGCGACTCTATATCTTTTGTGGGACCGTTATGAGATAACGGACGTAATCTCCTGTCAGATTTGTGTGATTTTTTTTATATATTTTAATTTAGATCGTTTTAAACACGAATGGAAGTATGAATGATTATTTATTCATTTAATGATCATTGGACGTACAAATCTGACAAGATATCACGTCGGTTATCTCTTAACGATCCCACAAAACATATATAATCGCTCGGCGGTTTAAAACTAAAGAAATTTAATCTGCCCAATTTAAAAATTGTCCATTTCTATGTAAAAAAAAAGAAAGGCAATTATTTTTTATCGATTGTTATAATCTTAATGATTTGCCGGTGAGAGACTTCAAGGGTTATCCATTTGAATGCGGGAATGCAAAAAGATTTCAAAGTTAGTAGGAAATGAGGGTAATCTTGAGAATCTCGTCTCGTTCATGAAACAATAGCTCGCCGAGCGATTTTGACATCACAATGACTCGGAACCATAAAGAAAAAAATGATATTAAATAAACGTTTCCACCATTGCAGGTGTTTCATCTTCGCAATAAATAATCTCTATGCAAAATTAATAATTTATTACACAGATGTGAAGGGACTAAGTAACTCGTGGCAATGCATAATGTGATGTTTTGTTTGTTCCAAAAGCATGTTCATACTATAACACAATTAATAATGATAAAAAATAGACAAAGATGTATCGATTTGAGCGTGATAAAGTAAGACAACCAACGGCATTATTTTACTGTTTAATACAACGCTCGGTTATTTCATCCGTGGAAAAGCTAAACTGGTGGAAAATCTAAACTGCTGGTAAAACTTATGTTCATTCAGTTGTTTATTCAACGTTTACGACTTACCACCTGTTAATCAAAATTTTGAATGCAGGTGAAATATATCAAACCATATACCTACCATTAAAGAAGAAGATATCACTAATAACCTAAACGAAAATATGAAAGAGAACAAGACACATAAAAATAAAAATATAACGGTCCTAACTGGGACTAGAACACAGAAATTCTCGTCTTACCAGGACGGGCGCCTCTACCGATTCAGCCACTTCCACCTTCCATCAAACCGTCAATCCCATATTTCAAATTTTAGAATTAACAATATTATCTTCGACTAATTTTTCCATATTGCAACAAGAGAGTTTTTGTTATAAAAAAAATTATATTAATTTAGAATTTTATAAAAAGGTCAATGTTCCGTATAAAAATAAAATCGGATAATTTATCTAGGTTACAAACCAGTTCTTTGAATGATTGTTTCCAATGAAAAAGGTAGTTGCCTATAAAACGTAAGAATTTGAAGAAGATAATATTGTTAATTCAAAAATTTTAAATAAGAGGTTGACAAATATGATGGTTAAATGTATTTGGACGTAGCCGAATCAGTACAGGCGCCAGTCCCGGTAAGACGAGAGATTCTGGGTTCGAGTCCCAGTTGCGACTGTCATCTTTTTTTCCGTGTCTTGTTCTCTTTCATATTTTTGTTTAGATCATTAGTGTTATCTACCTCTTTAATGATGTATTATATTAATGGGAATAACCTTCAAAAGTCATAAAAAGAGAGTAGTTCTGATACAAAATTGTATATCAAACCAATTTAAAATTGTACAAATTACCAAAATGTATTGTGTTTGGCGGAATTTTCGTAGGTTTACGTTTTACCGCTTTTAATACCACTTATAAAACAACTGGGCCTAAGCATAACATCGACAATGTTAATGTAATATTAGTGAATACAATTTGGTTTGGTCGAATGAATTTGAATAGATTACATATTTGAATGTAAGAAGATTGGAGTAAGATGGAAAGGTCCCATGAAAAGAAGCCTAAAACTATGTATGGAGAAATAATGTATATGTAGGAGGCCAAATTACATTCTGGGATGATGATTATGATCATTTTTTTAATGAATATTCGATTTTGACCACTACTGTTGTTAATAGTAAAAAAATAGCATAAGATTCTATTACGATCAACCTCTTAGTAAATAAAACTGAAGATTAAAAAAATAATTTTCTTTTCTTCTTCAATGGCGCACCAGCCCATTTCGAGCCTTGGCCTTCTTCAACATAAGCCTCCACCGCCCTTTGTCCTCGGCCGTCGTCTTCTAATCTGCAACATGGAGTAGTCCTAAAAAAAGATACTTACACAAATAATAGTTTCCCCGCAGGGATAAGCAGAGAGGACTGACCGCCAAACAACTCAGTCTTGGCGCACACTCTTTGCCTCATTCATATTCGTGCATCGTCTCATATATACTATTCTAATATTCTGAGTCTTGACATGGCCCAACTCAAATATCTACTTCAATTGATCGTGTCATGTCTTCCTCGGGCGTCTCTGAATTCTTCTCCCATTCACATTTGCGTCTTATATTATCCTTAAACTTCTTTCAAACCATCAAATATAAAAAGTAAGATTTCTAATAAAAGATATTGGAAGAATAATTCGAATACTACGATGAATTATTGTAATTTGTATCTGTAGGTTAGTTGAAAAGAGATGGAAGATGAATCATAAATTTGTTTATAATGCGTTAACAAAAATACATTTGCGAATGTTTACCAAACAGTTAAAAAAATCATTACTAAGCATGAACTTACCCCGGTAAAGTTGAAAGTTTAGTAATTTCAACTTTAGTCAGCGGTAAGGTAAATTACACAACTGTCTGTCCGTCACCCTTCTAACACGCCTAGTAAAAGTGATGCCTAATAGATTAATGATTACTCAGCATTGCCGCAATAGGTCATACTCACCCAAAAACACCGAGTTCAAACTGTAAGTGCTGTAAGACTAGACCTACTTTGTAAGTGTACGCGTTTCTCTCTTCCTATTACAACTTTGCTCTTTCGCTGGGCATCATTCCATTGTCTGGGGTCAAGATAGCTAACAATTTCAGGCTTGTACTGCGTGCAAAATCTAATAAGTACTTGTATATATACCATTGAAATCGCAAATTCAATGATTCACTATGACAAGCTCTGTGGAAGAGCGATCTTTGCTGTATGCTTTAGTGGTCAAGGGATCAAAACCTGATGAAATTCAAATCAGTTTTACTTGATGGACACCAGTGTATTCAACCATTTTTCAAATGAAGTATAGCTTCATTTCGGATTTTAAGAGATTTTCACTATCCTCCTTTAACTTGCGCGGTTATTTACCCTTCCATCTTCCTCTTTCATATTTTCTGCCTTTTCCATTTCATTCTGACATAAAAATTCGACAAATGGGTTTATTAGTCATTATGGCTAGTGGATCATTAGTCCCACTAGCCATCGGCAATGGTACCGACCTTTATGTGCTCCTCAATTTGGAAGGCGGGTACGGGTACCGCCGCCCCGGGAACCATTTATTGGATAACCAACACCTCTGTTATAGATCACCCCAAGTAGTTCGCTACGTTTGGTGACTTAGCAGTGGTCCCAGGTTCATGGGATGAGGTTTTATCCAAGTCTTGGCGGCGACCGCATCTGCTACAAATTGCGTGGCAGGCGCATATTATTTCCACCTTTAAACTACAGCCAATTTTCAGTTACACGGTACATCGCAGTGTGAGGGTCATTAATCATTGGTCCGTCGATCCTGGAAACACCGATCCCTAGATTCCTAAACATCCCTCATACCTCACCTCTTCCTTTCCTAAAAGTACCCTCCACAAAGCATCCCCAAAGATGTCGTAGGCCCTGAGGGGAATTATTTTCTTCAGGGCATCTTGTGTGGAGCAATTGTAAAAAAAGTTGTTAAAAACTACATTATTTAAATAAGCCAATGCAAAACCACAGATTTACTTTAGATATATATGTCTCATTGGTAGGTCTCTTATTCGAAATTCACTTTTAAACAGTGAAACAGTGGGTTCTAGCTATGAGCAGGGTTGCCAGGTGTTCCGTATTCTACCGAACCTTTCGGTATTTTAGCACCGTGTTCGGTGTTCGGTTGATTAGTGTTACACATTAGGTGACTACGTACTTGCCAACCCCCTCCCAAGGTACCACCACCCAGGTTTTGCCAAGGTACCACCGTGAAATCTGGGGATTTTTTTTCCTCACTGTTCGGTATATATTTGAAAAAGACCTGGCAACCCTGGCTATGAGTGATACCGGGAAAATATCTCAACTGCCTGAAGGTAGTGGAATCTCTATTTGTGGAATGTTGTGTTGCTAAAGGAAACCGGAGACAGGAATGCAAAAAGGAAGACAAACGTTGGAAAGTTTGACCACCACCCGATGCCTTTACCGTCGTTCTTGCATCAAAGTTAGGTTAGGTTAGGCTAGGTCTACCTCTGACTGGGGATGTCCTAGATAAGTTTAATTGAGCAATGAATATCTTCAAGTTTAAAGTGTTTGTAATTATCGATTGTTGTTACATGTAATGTTGTATTTGGTAGAATTGCTCATCTTCTACCAACAGAGGTAAAGAGAGGCTTATACTTTAGCTTAATTCAGTCCCACCTAAATTATTTAATAGAAATACGGGGAAAAAACACATACATTACGTACTTAAACGACCCACAAAATACAAAATGGACTTATACACACAAACACAACATTTATAAAAACATCAAAGTACACGAACATTATACTAGACAACACAATAAATTGTATAAAAATACTGTCAAGACTGAAAGTGGCAAGAAAAGTATTGGCCACGAGGGAGTTCACATATATGTATAATCTCCTTCCAGATAACCTTAAAGCGGAAAATAATAAACAAAACTAAAAATATTACTACTATACTTGTACTACTATACTACATATGCTCTGTACTTAAGTTAAGAAAGCAAAATATTACATTTCTTTTAACTTAATAATAAAAAAATAAATAAAATAAATTTAAAAAAATTAAAAATAAATAAAATCGTGTAACTTAACTTTCTTAGCTTGTTTGAAACCAGAAATATAGTGGACAAACGAGACTGCCTTGTTAGACCCGAATTACAAAAATTAAGCAATTGGTAAAATGATAGGTGTAACATTTGTTTGTGATGTACCGTTAGACGGTCTGACATTACAATACAATATTAGGGAAGCGCATAAATCATAGGTGCTGCCTAACAGAACATGTTAATGTTAAACAGCTTTGATGTTGTCGTTGTGTTGTTTAACACATGAGATGGGAGGATTAAGTTGGAGTAGGTGTCTAAAAGTGTTTCATTTAAAAATATCGATATGAGTATAAGATCAATGTTTGTACTCTTTAATGATTACAGTTTTGTTTCTTTGTTTGTGATTATGATTAGGTGCAGATTATTTGGGACAGGTTACAAAACTTGAAAACTTAATGGCCATGATTGAAAAAAAAACATGTCAGTAACTCCGCTTTGACGTTTGCCACAACTATTGAAATGAATTTCACCATTATTGCTGCAAAAATGTATTACAAAACGCAATCCAGAATCAGATGATTCAATCCATGCGAAACTCTGACTCCTCTTCTCTTTGTTACTAATTATTACAACATGACATTTAAACATGATCATGTATTAAATAGCGTAATACGTTCTTGATTGAAGATATTCGTAATTCGCAATCATTTCTTTGTCCATAAGTATTATTACGATTGAAACAAAATAGAAATATTTACCAGTAGCGTGGCAGGAAAATTTCCATGCTTAGTGAAGAAACTAGCGTTAAGCCCAGCGTTTTTTAAACACACTCGTAGATTACCAAACTGTTCGTCCTACTGAAAGTTCTTCTGGCAGGACTAGTTTTTTTTATCAAAAAGAGTAACGTCCTGTGGGCAGTACGTGATTTGCGTGGAAACACTTCCTTTCCCTTCAGCAGCCTTGTGACCTTGAGTGTGACCTTAAGGGGCCCTTAACCAGCCAGCGGCCGAAAATCCACATTTCGTCGAAAGACGTTCTTACGATCGTACAGGGCGGTTCCAATGCGAAAGCTGAATTATTCTCCGTACCACCTTTTTAAAATTATAACTCGAAATCGATTTTATTTCATTCCAAATTTGCTTTGATTCATACATACATCGAAAAATGCTGAAAAAATGCTGATAAAACTATTAAGATTATCTACTTTTTGTAATTATTTTTTTATCATAAGTATTTATCATTTTTCAATAATGTCTAAGCAAAATAAATGTGCAAAAAAATTTGGAATATATTAATTTGTAAGACCGTAAATAGATATACAGAAATTTTCGTCACAAATAAATGTTCGGATTTTTTTTTAATGATTTTACTTGAACTAAAATTAAAATTTTGAAACATGCGTTTACTATATAATGTATTGATTTACAATAATGTACGATTACATGATATGAAATATGTCTTGTAAAATAAGATTTTTCTTTTGAAAATTTAACGAATCTGCCAACGACCTATGGTGTAACCTTATTATACTAAAAATAAAAATAAATTCTCACAATTTAAAACATACTAGATAAAAGAACAATCTTTCGAAATCAATTTATAATTTTTTGTGGAAAAGAGTCAATTCGTCTAAAATCTGATTTATAAATGACATATTTCCGGTTTTCTCTGGTTATACCCTCTAAGTATCCTTGTCGAAACGTGTTATTGAGATGCGCACGCGCTATCCTCTTATATACTCGAGCGCCGAAGGTCCATTAGCCTAGGTAACTTTTTGAAGTGAAACTTCTGTCCCGTTGTGATATGGAGTTCGGATGAAACGGAAATGACGATGACTGCACCTGCGATGGGTCAACTGCGCTCATTGGTCGCTTTGATTTTGATGTCACTTTTAAAAACTCCTATTGGTTGAGATATGAAACGGAAATTACGTTAGGTCTGTGCTAATTGGTTGCTTTGTTGGTTGAGATTGTTTTGGTAAAATTTCGCTTCTACCGAGTGTAAACTGCACTCGTTTTTTTTTTCTACGCAGCAGAAAAAGAAATGCTCTTTATTTTCATTAAAATTTGAACCTTGTATGATAACGGAGCTATAAACGAAAAAAATTGCGTCCTTAGTACTCAAGATACTGCGAGCAGGACGTCGAGCAACATATCACTCAGTTATGTTAATGTCAATATCGCGCTTCAAGAAAATAGAGTGATTGGCTCGATAAAGTTATAGGGTATACTCATCATCTGATTTGCAGAACTGAATGCTGAACCGCCAACCGAAAAAATATTTCGTGATTTGTTTTTAGGGTGTTATGTCGTGTTGCGCTACCTCCTTCTTTAGTCGACGTTTCGGACAGCGTTACAGTGTCCATCATCGGGGCAAATGTTTAATGGAGAACTCCAATCCAATTTTGAATTTTTTTTAATGAATGACCTTCTAACTTAAATAACTGCATTTATTTTTTATTTTTAGAGTTAGTTTTATTAGTTAAAATAATTGTCAAGGTTTTAATTTTTCAAGATCCCCCGAAAACCACCGTATGTATGGTGAATCGTGTGACGTCATCGCTCCTGAAAAATTAATATAGGATCGGGCATCAGCTGATCAACTGCCGCCATTTTGAATTCCGTCGTTCGAAGTATTTTCCCTAGAAGTAGCATTACTATTTTTTTTTGTGCAGTAGTTTTTTGAATATTTTCAATAATAGAGATAAAATAATAAGAGATACCTTTATTTTTTAAACATTATTTAGGCCTAAATAATGTTTCAATAAACACAACTAAATCTCAATAAGCAGTATGTAAATAAACAAATCAATTTATTACAATGGCTTGTGTCGTATCATACATTCCCATTCAATGACTTTACGGTGTAGGGAACGATACTCAACAGCCGAATAATTGGTTTTTATACGCGGGCAACTCAGTCGCCGCGCCTGCGCGAATTCCGTTCGGCGAAGTTAACGGAATTCATTCGTTTCCCGGCTACCCGACGTGCGAGCTGTTTGCTTGAGTATCTTTCCTTATAAATCTTCCAAGTTACTTGTCGTGTTTCTAAACTTAAATAAATCATAACTTCAGCATCAGAAATATTTCTTTCAATCACGGTATATTTGGTAAACCAATGGAGTCAGATTAAGAAGTGTAAAGTAAGTATATCACCACGCGGATCGCTGAACAGAGCCAGCGGACGCCATTAAATCTTACCCACACAAATTCATCTTACCAAACTATACTGTGATTGAAAGAAATATTTCTGATGCTGAAGTTACGATTCACGTCGAACAGTGACGTCACCACTAAAATTTCAATAATGCCAACTTGACGGCGTGTTTTTACGACCCGATTAAAAATGGACTTTTTAATATTTTTTTAAAAACTCTGCTTTTAAATAAAACTTATATATTCAGAATCAGCTTTTATTGGTCTATGTCGATATGAACATATTTTTTTAAAGCCATAATATTTTTCACTGGAGTTCCTTATTGTTAGTGGTGAAATGTGTGCTTATGTATTTAAAAGCGATACCGTGTTGCCAGCTCGTATTAGAGCTGATTTGAGCTGGTATTTCAGTATACTTCAAAATGGTTGTGTATTTCAATTGCCTCCGTAATCAGGTGTGCTCCAATAGGAACTGGTTCCAAAAAACTGTTCCTCGAATCCTCTGTCATCCAGTGATCGCTAGTCACCGGTACAAAGTAACCGAGACAGGTAGTGGCGTCATGTGTAGTATAGAGCCACGGAGCGAAACATTGGCTAAAGAAGGTGCAACACGGCATAACACCCCAACAAGAAATAACGAAAATACTTTTGGCCGTGAAAATCGAAAAATGTATCCGAAAAATCTATATTTTTATTTTTAACTTGATGAGTAAAACCTCAAATTGTAACATTTAATTAATGTAGAAATATTGGCGAAACTCAATCGAAAATCTGAAACAGAAAAATCAGAAAAAGGTACGGTCACATCTGGGACTCGAACCCAGGACCTATAAATTGCCTAATGTGTCCCCATCCGATTCGGTCATATTTAACATACGCATCATTCTTCGACCAAAAACTACCAACATCATCTTCATTTTCTTAATGCACATTTTTATTGGCTGCTATCTTTATGTATGAATGCACGATTCAACCAGAACTAAATGCTATCTAGATAGTGCCTTGGATAAATTTATCCATTTTTAATTTAATATGCGACATCTATTGACCTTCCTGCAAGTCAAATCATTTAAATATAAATAAATCAATAATTAAACAGACTGACCATACAATCGCAACGCCACTGGAAACTGGAAACTTTGGTCATCTTCATCAAAGGAGATAACGAATACGTACCTACTGTCCTCGAAATAAATGATGGCGTATGTAAGAAATTTATGAAATGCCTATGAATTTATTACTCCCATAAATTAAAGATTTTTTATTTTGACTGGCTCTCCCACTTATAAAATAATATATAAAAATGTCCGCATAAGATTAATAATGATAATTTATTATGCATTACACTATGACAATACGTGGAATTATCGTGTGTCCTTGATTTGAAATAATAAAAAAAAACAGAGGTCATCTACAAATGGGATGGTCTGGGAGAACCACCAGGAAATGGCGATATTGAAGATATTTGTGGGTGGTCCGGGATAATAGATTAAACCATAATATTTTTTTTACGCGCCTTATTTTACATGTATTATATTCATAACAAAAGAGAAATGGAGACAGATCGACATATGCGCAGAACACAAATGTAGGAAAGTCGAAAATAAAGATGGAGAACCAATGGAGTTCAATGTATATGATATATATATATATATTATACATTAAACAATAGGTGACCCATATAAATAGATTAGGATAAGTTTTTTCGTTATTTGTTTTTGGGGTGTTACGCTGTGTTGCGCTACCTCTTTCTTTAGCCAACGTTTCGGACATCGTTGCAGTGTCCATCATCAGGGCAGATCCGGCAGATGTGTAATTTTTAGTGGTGAAGTGTGTGCTTATTTACTTCGAAGCGATACCGTGTCGCCAGCTCCATTAACTTTCACCGGTACAAAATAACCGTGATAAGCAGTGGCGTCATTGGCATTGGCGCAAATCGTGGTATTTATGCTAGCCAGGGGCAAGTCCGTTTGCGAATTGCCGACGAAAGTGGCTCCATCTCTTAACGAATTCTAAAAATTAGAAATCATAATGGTAAGAATTTTAGAATTAGAATTACAATGGTTAAAGCGAATTCAGTCAATATAAAGGTATAAAACAAAATAAAGGTATAAAACATTGCTGTATACTTAGACATGGTTTTTTGGCGTTTAGCTTTGGTGTAGCCGTCAATTACCGGATACCAAGAGCTAATGAGCTTAGCTCCGTCGTCTCTATTAACACACACTTCACCACTAAAAATTACACATCTGGCGGATCTGCCCTGATGATGGACACTGCAACGATGTCCGAAACGTTGGCTAAAGAAGGAGGTAGCGCAACACGACATAACACCCCAAAAACAAATAACGAAAATACTTTTGGCCGTAAAAATCTTAAAACTTATCTAGGATAAGTTTATCCGAGACACCCTTTAGGATACAAACCAATTCTTCGAACATTTGTTATCATTTAAAAAGCGTCAAAAATATGGGAAAAAAATTATTCGAATATAATATTGTTATTCTGAATTTGAAATTATGATATTGACAAAAACGACTTAAAAGTAAGAGGTCTCAGTGCCGAACTGGTTAAGGATCTGATAACTCAAGAAGGCCTAAGACGAGAGATCCTGGGTTCGAGTCCCATTTGCGACCGTTAGCTTTTTATTTTTCTGTATCTAATTCTTTTTCAGATATGATTTTAGAAAACCATCTTCAAGTTTACTGTAATTCCAGCTCGCAGTGGAGTGGAGCTGGCAACACGGTATTGCTTCGAAGTACTTAAACACACATTTTACCACTAACATTTACACATCTGCCCTGATGATGGACACTGTAACGCTGTCCGAAACGTTGGTTAAAGAAGGAGGTAGCGTAACACGGCGTAACACCCCAAAAACAAACAACCATAATTATTTTTCGTTTAGATTTATAATTACTATCTTCTTCTTCAACGGTTTATAAGTAATTCACTGATGATGAATCAAATGCCAAAACTTTAATTACATTATGTAAACCATGTTTCGACATCTATCCCTCAAAGTTCTGTTCTTATCATTTTGCGGTTTTGTACAGCCAAAGGAGAAATTGATTTGAAATAAATTGCTTGGATGGGCTACTTTCGAGAAAGCAAAGGTACCCACTTACCTACTAATTATTTAACCTAGCCGCATAAGAAACCGCGATTTTATCGTATGTGTGTATGTGCTTATCTAGTTTTCTGGGAATGACATAACGCTATGAACATCATACCACGAGATTGGAATATACTCACGACAGTTAAATCATAATATTATACAGCGTGTTTTCGCTTTCTTTGAACTAAAGACCAGCATCCATCAACTAACCGGAAGCACCCGCAGCTGTTTGGAAGCTATATGAGATTTACCTCATAATCTTGAGAATCACAGTGCTCCGTGACGAAGGCATAAATTTAACTAGGGGAATCTTTACATAGTATAAAGCAAAGTCGCTCCCGCTATCTGTATACTTAGATCTTTTAAACTATGCAACGGATTTTCATGCGGTTTTCACCAATAGCTAGAGTAATTCATGAAGAAGGTTATATGAATGCAAATTAACAGATGGCGTTGATTATAAAGGTTGGGTAATGGCGTTGTCGATAGATGGAATTGCGTTTCGTTAGCCACATGAACGTGTAACAGAGTCTCCTAGTAATTTATAATACTTTGGAGAAATCAGGGTGACATATAGGTGGCGAATTAAGGGACTTGGATTTCGTAAAAATAATTTTATTTACTATTCAATTTGGTAATTTGTAACACCCAAGCAAAAAAATTACATATACTACTCTTTGGTGTAGGGCGTACATTAATAATATTAGATTGAATCACCGAAACACAATTTCATTTGTATGCCCTTCTTCTTCTTCTAATCTTGTGCGGTTGTCTGCATGATAAAGTAAAAAGGGCTAGAAACTGAGGTAAGATCAACAATAAAACTGATAAAAAATTTCAGAGTGTGCCATTCACACGCGATGGAAGTGAAACCTTCTCCCACACAATCTCAACCAATAAGAGCCTTGAAAAGTGAGCTCATAATCAAAGTGGCCAATGCATTAATTCTCTCTCAGGGTAAATCCTATAGATATGTGTGTTTATATATATATATCTATCTATTTATATATAATAGTGCATTATCATATTGACAGTATATCTATATAAGTGCAACATCTTCCAACCCGGCTGGTCACCGTGGAAGATCATAACCAAAACCCTCTGAAGAAGAAATTCTAAGCTTCCTCAAAAATGCAAGAAATGACACAAACATAAGAAATACTTAACCCTGCGAACAAAACAAGAGATAAGAGGAATTCTTTAGAGGAGGCCTTCACCTTCGCCTGAGAGAGGGGTTCTTGCTTATGAATAATTTAAGATACTTACCTAAATTGTATTTTTCGTAAATAGCATTAAGTATACTTTTTGTACTATGACATACCTATTTGCTAGAAATGAAAGACTTTTTATTTTATTTTATTATTAAATATAATGTAGAGTATCGTTTCCATTTCACCGAGTTTCAAATCACAACGGTTTCACTTCAAAATATTATAGTGTGCAATTCACACGCGGTAGCAGTGAAACCTCCAGTAAACTAAAGTAGATAAGAGTGGGGAGGCCACGAAGCATCGCACAAAGACGAGACCGTGGGCTATGAAACACCTCACAAAGAGGAGACCGATTAGTCCATCTCATGCTCTCGCATACTATGGATTTATGTGTTTGTCTCTTTTTAGTGTCGTTATTTTCATCGCGTTTCAAATTACAACGGTGCTAAAGAGTCTTCACTTCAAAAATATTCGGAAAATCTCAATCTAAATGTTTTATTCACAGAAAATCTTTGAGTTCAGAGCACGCCACTGTCAACTAACATTTACCGATGAAGGGTGTGTTCAGTTCTGCCGAAATACATTCAAACCGGCTTCATCATGCCAGAAATCATCACACGATGAAGATTACATCATGATGAAACCGTAAGTGGTACCCCGATCCAGGTCAGGACATACCTAAATAATTGTTATTGGCAAGTATCGATAAAACTCTCAATGATTTCTAATTATTATTGTAGCATACGTATATGGCAGGGAGATAAAAATAGGCAAGAATAAATACTGATAAATTTGCATATGTAATGGGCTTAGTTTGATGTTTACGATCAATAATGGCTGACCGTTAATGCAATTGAAGTTTTTGTTTCTTTCTTTCGGGGATCGTTGAGGTCTAGTGAGATAATAACGTGTTTTCAATTTGGGGGCGAGAATGGGTACCGCCGCCCCGAGAACTATTTATTGAATAACCAACACCTCCGTCATAGGTCACCCACATGGATTCGCTACGTTAGGTGATTTAACAGGTTCATGGGGTGCGGTTTGTCTAGGTCTTGGCGGCGGATGATCAGGACACGCTGAACACCAGATTTCTACCAACTCCTCAAAACTTTTTCCTTTCCAGAACTCTCCTCTCCTTCCGCCCCAAAGATGAAATAGGCTCTGAGGGAAATTATTATATGTGTGAAGTTTAAGTAAAAAAAAAACGGAATTTGCAATTGACATGCGGTACAACTGAAAGCTTCAGAAAACTAAAGTAAACAAGAGTGGGGAGGGTACGAAGAACCGCACAAAGTGAAGACCGATTATACTATCTCACTCTCTCTCAGGCTAAATCCTGCAGATGAATGTGTTTGTCCCTTTTTAGTGTCGCTATTTTTTGTTTCATCGAGTTTCAAATCACAACTCTGCTAAAAAAGTTTGCACTACAAAAAAATATATTTTCAGACAAAATAGTACTTTGGTCCTGTACTAAGGTTTGGCACAAAAATTGAGTTATTTTTCTGATAACTGAAATAATTAATCTAACTACATATATGTTTCAACCGATTAAAAAATCGAGTGTGATAAACAATTGAGTATCCACGATGAAAACACGAACCGTTAGAAGCACTTTTAAAAATTATCGAAACACTTTCTCGACCAGATAATTAATTTCATTGGTTAGAACCTACTAGAAGGCAAATGGACCTTTAGTACGCTGACTTTGCGAAAACCCAACGGCCAGCTTGGAATTGCGGTTTGTTCTTCAATTACTCATTAAAAGGGTCTCACTTTACCGTTAAGCAAAACAGACAAAAAACGAATTTCGTTAGTTCGAAGGTTGGGCCTTTAAAGTTGGGCTAAGACTGTACCTATAGGCAAAATAAATATTTTAATAACTTTTAGTAATTTCTAGTACAACATGACTGCTGTTTAATAATAAATTAATGTACTCATTTTAAAAAGTTTCTTTGAGTTAACGCGACCCTCAAATTGTTGTCAAAGTATTTGTATACATAAGTATGTGGTGTATGTGTGTGTATGCGCAGCACAAAATTGTATGATTAGTCAACTTCAAACTACCCTTACTCGTACCTATTTAACACATATCTAAACTATGCATTCTTACTAAACATAGCATTTAAAAAAAAAAAAGATTATTTTTAAATGATAAGATTTTTTTTTTTCAAAATAATAACTTTTTTTTTACAAGATTTTGTTTTAAATCAGGGTGACCTAGTCACTTTGGTTCTCGGTGGGTATTGTGATTAATGATTGATGATATATGATCTAAATATTGTTAATTATTCATTCACAAGTTGCCCATTTGGCCTCTAATGGAATATTTTTATATCTTTCTTTCTACATGTAATATTTTAGTGTTTTAGGTGCAGCGCCCTTTAGATGATTTTTTTGGCGCTTTATGAATAAGCCAAATGTAAGTGGTTTGACTAATGCGTCTTAACTCATATTTATAAATATTAACCTCGATACAGGATATTTGTACTAGCGAGGTTTTTTTTTTGTATGTAAAAAAATATTCGAGTGCAGTTTACATGCGGTAGAAGCTAAACTTTACCAAAAAGATCTCAACCAATATTTGAAAAGTAAAGTGATAGTTTGAAATTTCCGTTTCATATCTCAACCAATAGGAGCCTTTAAAAGTGACATCATAATCAAAGCGGTTAATGAGCACAGTTGATGCGTCGCAGGTGCAGTAATCGTCATTTCCGTTTCATCCGAAATCTAAAGCACAGCGGGGCTATGGAAGTTTTACTTAAAAAATAATAAAATATTTACGGTGACAAATAAGTAGTTAATCAAGTAGTTAATCTCAAACAGTACCTAATTGAGATTAACTACTTAAGACGTTGACTTCCCTACCTATCCAAATTCGTAAAAAAAGGCTTTGACGGCTCACCCTAACATGCCAAAATAGCCTCCGTGCTCCGTGAGATGGCCATTATATAACTTGCTCGTATGTTCCAAAGGTAAAAACACGATTAATTATAACTTCGTTGAATTCAGACTTCCCCTTGTGTTGGCACTTACTCATCGAGACAAGCTTTGACTTTTCATATAATGAATTTTCAGTTCTGTGTTCGCGGAAGAGGTATTATTGTCTCGTGGAGGGATACGACGAGTCTTTGCTGTTGGACTGGCGAAATTGCAACTCGACATTTGTTTAATAATATATTAACTATCTGAACTTTCTGTATTTGTTGTTGTTGTTGTTAAAATTTCTGTATCTGTATTTGTTGTTGTTAAATTTTCAAACTTCGCAGTGTAGTTGAGGGCGTCACAATTGTACATATTGAGGCTACCGGTGCAAATAAAATTCTCGTTGGTTCAACTCTTGGCCGCCTGCTTCGGTAAATCTGGAAACAGGTATCTATCTACTCGGTCGGAGTAAAAATCGGAGTCGTGATTTATTAATTACATCATTTTACAATGTAATCTAAAGTGATGGGTCATTCATTACCTTAATTACAAACTAGAAATAGATTGCCGAAATTCTATACTGTCCATGGTTTCCAAGTTATAATGAATATTTTAATTTTTTAAATTTTAACTCCATACAGGAGGCCATGAGGAAATATATATATATATTGAATCGCAGGATTGAATGAAAGTTGACCATTATGGCTATATTACACACATCAACCACATTGATGAGATTTGGTAGAACGGCGTATAATTGAAAGGGTGTGCTGTTTAGACGTACTTGACAGAAGTGGACCATACAATCACATTGCTGTCATAGAGTTTAGAATGTCTTCGAAACAGGTCGTGCGCGCGGGAATTATATCCCTCTGATTTAATGTTCCACAGGCTTGGATAGTTCTTAAAGTGCTCTAAGAACAGAGGCGTATGCTCTTTCCTCCATTTAAAAACCATTTTCTATGTTGACAACTCACTACAAAATAAACAGTCACAGTTTGACTATTCAATACGCGCGCACAGTGCTACTTTTGCGGGATGTATATATATATATATGAATATATATATATATATATATATATATATATATATATATATATATATATATATATATATATATATATGAATATGATATAAAGATAGCTATTATATGCTGAGTTCTTCTATTTAGCTTCATTTTTTTGTCATTGTCTTCCCTGTACATTATGTAACTAAACATTCGTCATCTCATAAGGTGTGTTTTATTTTTTCTAATATTGATATACCAATTTGGGAGGCGGATATGGGTATCACCAACCCGGGAATCATTTATTGGTTAACCAATACCCCTACCGTAGGTCACCCCAAGTGGTTCGCTATGTTTGGGATTTGACAAAGCAGTAGGCTTGTTGAAAAAGTATCGATATATCGATATTTTTAATTCAATATATCGGTATTTTTAGCCGATATATTTTGATCCGATATATCGATACAAAATATCCAATATCGAAAATTGTATCAAAAACGATATTTTTTTAAATTTATGTACATATTTAAAGTCACTAGAATCCAAAACCGTATAGGAACGAACGGAAAAAAAGTAACTGTATTGGGTCATGACATCTAGCGGTTGATATTTTAACTATTAGCTTACAATTCTATTGTCTTTGCATTAGTATTTGTGATCGCCAATACTATCTCATGTGTGTAGGTACGTACATAAAAATGTGTGCTATTTTTCGATATTTTTTCAAAGCCACTCCTATGTGTTGGTTCCCAATTGTCTATGATTATTGATTATACCTTGTTCCAAACACGAAGTCCTTTTTGACAGATTAACACGCCAATAGAATGTTACTGAGACGAATACAAAGTTTGTATGCGTCTCAGTTTACATAAAAATTAGAAGACAGGTTTTTAGTTTTTGATATTTTTGTAATTATTACCTATTAAATATGAACACTGATAAAAAAACCTTCATTTTTATTGATATTTTTGTACATTAAAAAAAGAAATTGTGTACAAAAATAACTATTGAATAAAATTGTGTATAAAATTACTAATGAGCTGAATACACTTTTATTTTAAAAACTCAAAATCTCTTAAAATTTGACCGATATATCGATATTTTTTCCTCGATATATCGACGTCGATATTGATATTTTAATAAATATCGATACATCGATATATCGATATTTTTTTTCACTTTCAACATCCCTACATAGCAGGGGTCCCCGGATCCACCTGGTGAGGTTTTGCAAGGTCTTGGCGGCCGATAATCTTGCTCACCTAATGTATGGCGGGCAGGATCGGGAGAGATCATTAGAGAAAGACCTTTTGATCTTTTGTCTTTTGAAAGATCTTTTGTCCAGCCGGATTCTCTCGAGCCATCGCCTTCCACCTTAGTGGGAAGGATGGATTCATATGTCCGTCACTCCCGAACACATTGATCGCCGGATTCTTAGCTACTCCTCACGCCTTTTTGCATCCCAAAACTTCATCTCCTTCATCCCCATAGGTGACAAAATCCCTGAAGGATTTTTTTCCTAAGGGCCTCCTATGTGGAGATAAAGTAAAAAAACTCGATCTTGACAACTATTTTTTTTTCAAAGACATACATTCCCGGGTTGCGAATAACCTGACAATATTTGAATTCCTATTAAAAATTCCAAAATCCCAGGGAAGCGTACGCATTCGTCAAATCAGCTATTAACCGGGAATAATTTACAATAGATAATAAACGTTGTTAGTATGAAACGTATAATCCCGTTTAGTGGACCAATATCGGATACAGTTGCTGTGATTTCCTTCTATTGTAGGTACTAGAAATTAGGGTTTATTTGTATTTTTATACGTTACAGTTGAAAGTAAAACTGATTAACAAAAATATTGTTGAAAGTAAAACTGATTAACAAAAATATCATGGACGCACGCACATATAAAAACCCGTATAATGACTAAAAAATTTATCCTTCTCCAAAAAAAAAAATCTATTAGGCAACATAATTTATCATTTAAAAGGAATCAATTATGTACAAAAAAGAGAAAATAATTCAATTCGTCGAACAACATCAGATTTTTAGAGAAAACAAGATGACTACCGCCGAAATATCAATTTGAATTTCGCAATCCCTGGAAGTGACTAATAACGGCAATTAAAAAAAAATACAACTCATTTTATTTCATACGGAAACATGATGTATTAATCATCTGATAAAGAAATTAACCTTACGGGACTAGCAAGTGACCAGACATTTGTATGTAAACAGAAACATGTGCGTGTCCAAAACGCTTTATAAAATGATGAAAATCACTGTAATCTTGTGACGCCATTATGAATTGACTGCCGCAACCCAAAAACTATGTAGGTTCCATTCTAAACACCATATAAAGCGGTCAAAGCCAAACTTTCAGCCAAAACGAATAACTTTGACGTAAGAATTAAAATAATTTTACCCCACGCTCTTTTACGCACATCTGTTTCAAACTTTCACACGATTCAAGTCTCGTACATTGTTACGATCACCATGATTGTATTTATTATATCAGAGAAATGCCTAATAGTTTAGGCATGTGACTTTTTGAGAATTGACAAGGGAGAATTTTGAGGGTTCAATTCCGAATGCTTAAAATGTGTTCTTGTTCAACTATATTATGTACCTACGATGACAACATGCCGCAAATTTTAAAGTTATTAGTCAAATTGTTTTGTGGTATTGAAAACTGCCCTAGGAAATCATAAATTTGCAGAATGCAAGCAGCAATCAGAAAAAAATACTGATACGTCAGTAGTCTGAGGGTTGGATTGATCGTGCTCGAATCGAATGGGCAGGTACTAATTTATTTTTTTGAAGTGAAAACTTTTAAAGCACCTTTGTGATTTGAAACTCGATGAAACGAAAAATATCGACACTAAAAAAGAGGCAAACGCGTACGTAGGATTTAACCTGCGAGATAATGAGATGGTATAATTGGTCTCCTCTTTTTGCGGTGCTTCATGGCCTATCGGTCTCCTCTTTATGCAGTGCTTCTTTGCCTCCCAACTCTTATCTGTTGAGTTTTCTGAAGGTTTCACATCTACCGCGTGTGAATTGCACTCTCTGTATTTTTCATTTGCATTCTCGGTAGAACAAGGATATCATTCCCACCCGATGCATCGACGTCTGTACTCTAAATATTATATAACCAGTTTGTTAAGATTGGAAAAATCAATCAAACGAACCGCTATGTAGATAAATAACTTAATCCATAGGTAGAATAGGATTGACTTAAAACGTGAAAAACCGCCTGAATATTATGCTTTTTTGTTAAAATATTGTTCAATACTTTGTAGGACCACGCAACCGTACGTAATTTTATATTTGAGCTTTCAAAAATCCAAATTTCTGTCAAAAATAGTTGCATGAGTCTCAACTCTGTGCCTACCTACAGTCAATTATTGCAAAAACTTTGTGCTTTTCGTTAAAATGTGAAAAAATCGAAGAAAAAGCACCGAAAAAGAAAATCGTTTTCTATTAGTACATCGCACAAAACAACAATTTATTACACATTACTGAAAATCCAACTCCATATACTAAAACATGCAGATATTGCAGATGTTTAATGCTATGTCCGCGGTGCACAAAAACAACCAATGATGAATACAATGTCGTCAGAAGGAGTTATTCAATGGTCATCAACATCATTTTGAAATGCAACAAGTACTGTGGGTATCTACACTTTATACCGCACTGTACATTTATATGTATGAATAGTGGTAACTTTCCCTTGCCGGCAGATGCGTCTTGGTCCATTTATTCAGGTACCCAGAGGTCAGATTCCTGGCGGACACACCTCGTGACATAATCGATCCAACGGCCGGTACTGTAGTGGGTACAGTACCGACCACGTGAACGGTGCTCGGTGTAGCGAGTTACTCGGTGCATAATGCGCTCGATCTAACGGCCAGTACTGTAGCAGGTACCAACCACGAACTTTTACTAACCAAGCGATGAACGGTACTCGGTGTAGCGAGTTACTCGTTACATATGCGCTCGATTGAACGGCTAGTACTGTAGTAGGTACAGTGCCGACCACGAGCTTTAACTAATCGAGAGATGAAGGTTACTCAGTGGAGTACTCCAGGCCAAAAAGGAGGGTTGGAGGGTTTTTTGAAGTAAAACTTCTTTACGCACGCTTGACTTGGGGAGTAAGCTGGTGAATGCGTGATGAGAGCGTTACGAAAAGCGAGGCGAAAGGTAGTTGAGAGGGAGATATAAGTTAGTGAAGATAGAAAGAGAGAGAGTTACGTTTCGTATATTACTGTAGGGGCAAGAGAGAGAGTTGCGAGCACACATTTTTTTCTCTCACAGCCTGTTACGTTTCGTATATCTAAGACACAGTGCAGGCCTATTGTCTGTATCACACTGAAGGAGCAAAGAGAGGTCTTCCTATCATATAGATGAAGCTAAAGAAGTTTACTTCAGTCGTGTGGTCTAAAGCACACTCATTTTTTTTGGTCCATACGAACATATCCATAAAAGAATTTCATAATTTTTTTATGATTTGATCATTTCTTAAATTAATAAATACTTGTGTCCTTTGCTGTTGTTCTCCACTCCACCAAAAGGAACAATAGAAAAAGATGAATAATATATCAGTCATTGCGAAAGTCCACGCACATGCCAGGAAGATAATCACTGTTAAATAATGGTTTATTTTTATTTCCTTTTAATATCCAATTATGTTCTTAAAAATCTTTATTGTCGATCGGACGATATGCACAATGCACACGTCTCTTGGGCAAGACTGTGGGTTTAAATTTAATGTTTGCGGGGTTGGTAATAAAAATGCACTTAAAATACTTGGAGGATTTCGAAAACGACGCCTTAAAATATATTTATAGAATCTTTTTTATTTTTGTATTTGGTTCGTTAATTCGAGGTATTTCGATAAATAGATGTTTGGCTATGAAGCAATTATCATGTGTGACATTTCGTATTGCAAGGATTGCAACGTTTTCTCTGCTGCAACCGATTGCCTGATCACAATATTTTAATTTGTGCTTTAATTGTGATAATTGCTTTGGCCGCACATATTTAATTTATTTTTTTATTAACACAAAATCACTTTTATATGTATTTAACGCCTATAGGTATTTTACAAACATAAAGCATGTCGAAAAATTAAATAACTCAGAAATATAATGTAATCAGTACATATAAAAATAGGCACGGTGAATACTTTTCGTGTTACTTTGTATGATATAAGATGATTTTATAAAATGATATAAGATGATGTTTTTTTTTATTTTTCATAAAATTTTATTAGTTACAGATAATTGATTTTTTTTGCTACCACACTAGGCATGCCCGTGTTGTGGTAGTGGTACATTTAATATTTATTTATTTATTTATTTTAGGGGAAATCAACAGTTTACAATGTGATTAATTTATAAATGTTTAATTTACCTTATTGAGAAACCAATTATAGATTTCCTCATTAAACTATTTTACATGGTGTATCTAGAAATTAATAATTAACTCAAACTGAAATCTTACATCAACTAAAAGATATTAGGTAGGTAGACATAATATATGTCATTACATAATATATCATTATGCATTTTTGTACTCATTTAATAATTTTAATACACTTTTAATAGAATTTTTATATTTACTTTCGTCACAATTGAAAATATCTATATCAGAGAAAATGTTATTACATGTTGAACACAGTCTTTAAGGCAAGCATTTTGGTTAGAATTTGTTTTAGAGTGTTTCTCTTTAAATATATTACGCGAACGTGTGTGCCGTGTAGGTACTTTAAAATCTATTCTGTTCAATAATTCAGGACAGTCAGTTATGTTATTTACGATTTTATATAGCAACATATATACACAACGCTATAATTAGATGTGACAATGATACAAAAGAAGCCAGTATAAGACAAGGGGTGAGACAGGGATGCTCTCTGTCACCTGTTCTTTTTAACGCATATATACAAAGTGCGATTGATGACTTGAGAGAAAGAATGAGTCACAGAAAAGGTGTAAAGATACACGGGCAAAAGGTGGATATGATAAGGTTTGCTGACGATATTGCTTTGGTTGCTGAAAGCGAAGAAGAAGAAGAACTGCAAGAGGCCTTAACAACAATGAGCAAAAACAAAAAACAATTACAACATGAGGATAAATAAAGACAAAACAAAGCTGCTGACTGTAGGCCGAACGCAACATCAGATGAGAGTAGAGATGTCAGGAGTTCCACTAAAGAACACCAAGGAGTTTGTCTACCTCGGGAGCAAAATAACATGGGACGGTCGGTCTAAGAGCGAGGTCGACAGCCGTATACACCAGGCTAGGCTTACATTCAATAAAAGGTCGAAAATAATAGAATCGAATAATATAGACCTGAAACTGAGAATACTCCTCATCAAGACCTATGTATGGAGTATCTTGATGTACGGCTGCGAAACACGGTGCTTATCCGAAAGAGATAAACGGAGACTAGAGGCTTTTGAGATGTGGTCCTATAGAAGACTACTAGGAATATCCTGGAGAGACCACATCACAAATGAGGAGGTTCTCCAAAGAATCGAAGGATGAAGGCACCTGCTCAGGACCTTGTCCGAAAGGCATCCAATATGGATCGGCCATGCAATAAGACAAGAAGGCCTCTTGCATGCCATAATGGAGGGTATGACCGAGGGGACAAACGCTAGGGGACGCCCACGCCGAGAGTACCTGGAGGAGCTGCTGGTGGACGTGCGCTGCCTATCATATGCAGACTTCAAAAGAGCCGCACAAGACAGGGAAGAGTGGAAGAAACGAATAGATGAAATTGCTGCAAACCAATCCCAGGATTGAAACCAAAGAAAAATAGCAACATCGCATCAGAGAATTGTCTGCGTACACTCAATGCATCAATTTTGAAAAAAATTGTTGCATCAAGATAATTGTTAAACGATTGTGCAATTTGTAGGAAAGGTATTTTATGGTTTTTTTCTGAATCGATTCAATTTTGTTTACATGTATAGCATAAAATGGAGACCACACAGTTGACGCAAACTCTAAATGGCTTCGTACATATGCAAATTATAGTTGTTTGATTTTACAGTGTTTGTGGATTCTTTTGTATTTCTTACGATGAAACCAAGCATTTTAGCAGCTTTATTTGTTATATGATTGATATGACATTGATATTGTAACTTACTATCGAGAATCACACCTAGATCACGAATATTGGAGCAGGTTTCAATTTTGTTTTCATTTAACAGATATTGATATATAATTTTTTTGTCATTTCTTGTGAAAATGACATGATGACACTTTAAACCGTTTAAAAATAACTGGTTATTCTCGCAATATAAAGCTACGCTATTTAAATCATCTTGTAATTTAATACAATCATTTAGGTCATTTATGGGTTTGTACAGTTTGGCATCATCGGCAAATAATCCTAATTTGGAGTATTTTACGACATTCACTATGTCATTAATATATAAAATAAAAAATAATGGACCGAGATGAAACCCTTGCTGGATGCCCGAAGAAATTTCTTTAAAATCAGAATTAAAGCTCTTTATTGCTACCGCTTGTAATCTATTGAGTATGTACGAAGTTACCCAGCGAAACAAGTTACCACGTATGCCAATAGACCTAAGTTTCCTCATTAATAATTTTTGATTGTTGTTATAAAAAGATTTGGAAAAATCAGTATATAGAGCGTCTACTTGAGTGCGGTTGTCCATGTGATTAACAATAAATTCGGTGAATAAAACAAGATTGCTTTCTACACTTCTGCCTTTTATGAAGCCATGTTGTTGTTTTGTTATAATATGGTTCAGTAGTTATTTTAAATATGATTTGATAAATACTATTTTATTAAAACAGATGATTAAACATACTAAATAAAAATTAAGAAATTCTTAAAAGTAAGTGAAAAATATAAGATATAAGTATATAAGATGATTTTATTGAAAAATTAACCCAATCATTAGATAGTTTTATTGTTGACAAAATGCTGAAAAATATGTGAATATATAATTTTATTGTAAACCTAATGGTAAAAAGTATATAAACACATCATTTTGTTGTAGACCTAATGCTCAAACTATATAATCACAAAATTTTGTTGTAGGCCTAATTGAAGACCTTAAAAAAAACGAGTGTGCTTTAGACCACACGACTAAAGTAAAACTTCACTAACTTATATCTCCCTCTCAACTTCCGTTCGCCTCACCCGATCACACTTTTCATAAGCTCTCATCACGCATTCACCAGCTTACACCCAAATGAAGCGTGTAATAATTTTTAAAAGAAAAATTAAATCGGCTACTGATCTGTCGGACAGCTTTATTAATTTTAGATTTTTCATTAGACAGTTATAGTGTATATTTTTAATATTAGTTTTAAGTTTATTATTTATAGGTCTTAAAAATTTGCACTGTATTATTTTCAAATGAATCAGATTAGAACTTTATAATGCAATGACCAAATTGGAGTACAATGAAGAAATAAATAATAAAAAGTAAACAATATAATGTACAAGATATTATAGAAAAACTAGAGTCGAAAGAGACAAGGTATTAGAACATAGTTTTTGACAAAACTTTTGGATAACTTCCCACAATGGAAGGTGTCCAACAATGATTTTTAATTTCTTTTGGTTTTGATTGTCCAAGTTCCATAATTTGTCCAATCTTACGGCGATATTTTTGAGTCTTTGGTGGTCGCCTTCTTCACCAATCAGAGATTGATTATCATCAGGGAGATATTAACTCTGGAGGAGCAAACTGGAATAATTTAAAACTACGTGAATAAAGGTTCCTATAACCCCCTCACCCCTTTTCTTATATTTAAGACATCTCCCCATCTCTGTCGTGGTATCCCTGACATATATTTATGAGCTACTAGTAGGTATTATTCAACCGAAGAAGATAACCCTAGTACTCTATACAAAAAAGAAGACACAGAAAAATAATAAAAAATAACGGTTGAAACTGGAACTCGGACCCATCATCTCTCGTCTTACCGGAACAAATGTCTTATCAATTCGGCTACTGCCACCTTTTATTTGATTGTCATATTTGTCAATCTCATAGTTCAAATGTTAGAATAAATAATATTATCTTCGACTATTTTTCATTGGAAACAAGTGCTCTAAGAACTGGTTTGTAACCTAGATAGTGTCTCGAATAAATATATCCGATTTTTTTTTTATATAAACCTTTATCTTCATATTTTTCTGTGTGTTGTTCTCTTTAATATTTTCATTTACATTATAAGTGTTATCTTCTTTTTCAATGATATGTTACATTGATGGGAATAACATTCAAAAGATTAAAAAAAATCAAGTGAAGTTTTCACGCGGTAGGAGCGAAACTTCACCAAAACAATCTCAACCAATACTTATTATTACATTATAAGTGTACTTATTATTACTTACAACCAATACTTATTATTACTTATTACATTAGAAGTGTTATCTTCTTTTTCAATGATATGTTACATTGATGGGAATAACATTCAAAAGATTTTAAAAAATCAAGTGAAGTTTTCACGCGGTAGGAGCGAAACTTCACCAAAACAATCTCAACCAATACTTATTATTACATTATAAGTGTACTTATTATTACTTACAACCAATACTTATTATTACTTATTACATTAGAAGTGTTATCTTCTTTTTCAATGATATGTTACATTGATGGGAATAACATTCAAAAGATTTTAAAAAAATCAAGTGAAGTTTACACGCGGTAGAAGCGAAACTTCACCAAAACAATCTCAACCAATACTTGAAAAGTGAGGTCATAATCAAAGCGACCAATGAACGCAGACCAAGCTTAATTTCCTTTTCATATCTCAACCAATAGGAGCCTTTAAAAGTGACATCATAATTCTAATAAGTTCTAATAAAAATTTTGTAGATGTAATTTAATCCGTATTTCCAATCACCATTTGAAATTTTCAACGCAGTCGCTTGAAAAATAATATCGTCATCTGGGAAAAATTTTGTGACATTTCTATGAAGTGAAATATTTAGTCAATGTTACTGTCACTGATGTATGCCTCATTATCTCAGCGTAGTTATTTCGATCCATTAACCCAGGTCAACATGCAAACATTGCAGATGTGACCATGTGACGAGATTTGCGCGGAATTAATATTGTCAACACCATTACCGATCAATTAAAACTCTCTACGATTTCGCCCAGAGTTAATATCTGTTTTCCGATCACACGCGCGGACATCTCCATACAAAGTGCTTGTACTTTGCTGCTACGTGTCGTCGAGGAGTGTGTCCCGCATGGGTAATACCGCATTACCCTTTCTACACTTGTTCGCGACGGGTCGAGTTGTGTAAGTTGGCCGAACCGCGCTAATCATAATATTGAGGTAACGTTTCTGCATCGGCGATAAAGTGCAGAGACGCGGGTGGCATATGTGCACAGTGCGCGGTGCACACCTTCTTGTATTTGTTTATTTTATCGCAATAAAGAAACGCCGATGGCCCTATTCGCACCAACCATATAGATAAAGGTTGAAAATAAGAAGTATCTATTATGATTATTGCAACAACTTTACTGGTGGAGTAGGAAATCGAGTAGATGGACAAGTTATTACCCATTACGCACCACACCTATCACTATCTTCTTATTGAAGTGGAACAAGGAGACAATACCTACCTACTTAATATGCATTGTATACTTAACATCTACCATTAAAAGAATTACTGTGTTCATTTTCAATTATTATTATTCACTAGCTGCGGTCCCCGCTTTACGCGGAGTTTTTCAAAATCGGGTGTATTTTTTTCCTTATGGTGAACTTCGAGTGTGTTAAATATTATTTATTTATTTATTTAATACATGAATTATCGAGAGTACATATAGTTTTTTGTGTTATTTCACCCTCCATGCTAGGGATGACCCTGTGTTATGGCGGGTGAAGTTTACAGTTTGCGGATATACATTCATTAGTATAGGTTGAAATTTTTCACTAATTGATACTATCCACACAAATTCTCCTACAATAAATGTAGTTATATTGGATTACAAGAATAAGGTGAAGAAGTTAAAGAATTATTGGAAAAGATAAGTTATTTTTAGTAAATTAAGGAATTATTGATATATATAGTTCACAGTAATCAGTCTTATACATATAATGCTGCTTAGATAGTAAATAAAGATATTTTATGTTTTGCCTGCTCTTAATACTATGCACACAGATCCTCTATAGTAAGAAAATGATATACTTATAGTTAGATTGGGTTACAAGGAGAAGATGGAGAAGTTAGAGAATTATTAAAAAATGAGAAATTTGAGGAGTTGTTAGATATAGATCATACTAATTATCAAGAAGAATCAACATTAAAGGAGTGAGAAAAAGGGATGGGGTGGTTTTTCGAAATCTCTTTCTTCTCATTATGCCTTCATAACAAGAAGAAACTGAAGCAAATGTGCAAAATTTCATCAATCTTGAAATAAAACTGTTGGTTTTTTATAGTAACAGAGTCAGGCCGCTGCAATAATAATAGGTATGCAGGTGAATTTTAGTGGTGGTTTGAAATAAAGAGTGATGTTTGCCCACTCAAAAGGAGAGATGACCCAGATATCTACAGTTTCGGGACATTCCTTGGGTGGCATTGATTTCAACTAAAAGTCAGCTGGACAATCATAAAGGTATTTTATAAAATTAATGAACAAATAATTCTTCTTCATTAGGAGGGATAATATATATATATATTACACCAAGGTAGTGAACGGTTCAACGGCCTCCGTAGTCGAGTAAATTTTATTTGATTGATTTGTGTTATTTAACAATTTAATCATTTGAAATAATATAAGGCATATTTTACGGCACGTTATAGAATGAAATATATTCTCAGAATCGCTTTGTTGGAAAACCACCATTCAGAATTGAAACTTTGCTAGACATGGCTTTAGCTATACTCCTTAAACTCCTATCTCCCATATTCTACCCCTCCACACTACCTTCTGCCTCATATAGCCCGATTGGGGATGCCATGGTCTCACTGGCTTCAGATGCTCGGGAGCAATTGGGACTTTTGCGCTGTATTCACATAAAATAACGTAGTGAAGTTTTTTTCACAGCTAAATGTCTTTATTATTATTAACGTAATTTTGATCATCACTACTTAATGTCAACTTTAAATAAATATTTCGTTATCATTATGACTTTCGATTACAACCTTAAACTGTCAATTAGCCACTCAGTAAACACCTTCAATCGAAGGTGAAAGGGAAAAATCATTAAAAAATATAGTATCCAACCGGTAACCACCAACATATCAAGAAATTCATAAAATTGCATGAAATATCAACAATATATTATACACGCGTGAACTCTTAATATAATAAATTATACAATATATATAATATAAAACAATGTATACAACAGACCGGTCAGTGGTTGAGAGTGCATCCCATTTGGGTCCCATCCAGACGTTCCATGTTCGATTCCTCGGCTGGCTAAGTCCTCCATCCTCCTCGCGGAAACATTTTCGGCTTACTGTGGTGGTAGTAGGGGATTTTCAAATATTTTCGGGTTAGTCGTATCGCGGGAATGTTTGTCTTTATTTTTAAGAAATATTGAAAAAAAAACTGTTAAGATGTACACAAATAACACGCATCAAAGGTGTAACATGTAAATAAAAATTGTATATTTATTGTAATGAAATACAAAAATCAGAGAGTGCAATTCACACGCGGTAAAAGTGAAATCTTTAGAAACTAAATAAGACAAGAGTGGGGAGACTGCGAAGCACTTTTTTTTATAAATGTGGTCGACGATTTTTTGTCGTCGAATTCCAGTACACTTTTTCCTATATGTTTGGTCATCTTATTAGCGTTTTATTTGCGTTTTCTTCTTCGGAGTCGCTAGATGTCGCTTTCTTCTGTATTTTCTTTGTCTGCGTTTTAAAGTGGTTTGAAGACTGGGTATTGATTTCACAAAAATATTAATATTGATTTGGCTCTTGGTTCGCTGAATGTCTGGACGGTAAGGTTTGTCAGGAGCTTAATATCACTACACTAATAATGTGGATTTATCGTATTATATTGGAACCGAGTACCCGTGACTTAAATAAACATTTTATTGCTATCTCTCTCTCTTGCTATCTCAGCCTGTAGATGTATGTGTTTGTTTGTTTTTAGTGTCGCTCGCTTCCGTTTCGAGTTTCAAATCACAAAGGTGCTAAATAAGTTTTCACTTTAAAAAGTATCTTCGTTAAATGTATTTTTAGAACTAATACGGTACTCTTAGAACGAGTACCTGTACACACCCATTTAACATTGACAACATTGATTTACTTCCTAAATTTATCATAAATCAATTTGTATGGATCATACTCGGAGAATTTATTAATGGTCTTAAAATGTAAATCGACTCGTCCGAAATTACTCAAGTTTGACACAATCCGTTGAATAATGACACGAAGCGTTAGTTGTTATCCGAAAGGGTAACCCGATAAAACAGAACACCAGCAAACAATCGGTTCAGCTAAAATAGGTTAGGTTAGGTTGGGTGAGGTTAGGTTAGTTATACGTTACGGTCTCCGTGGTCGAGGGGCAAGGCTCTCGATTAGCGATCCGGAGATCGCGGGTTCAAATCACGGCGTGCGCAGATAAATTTTGTTTTCAGTTGATTTGTGTTTTCACAATTTAATCATCTTTACATAGTATAAAATGTGCGCTTAGATATTTATACTACGCAACGGATTTTCATGCGGTTTTCACCAATAGATAGAGTGATTCAAGAGGAAGGTTTATATGCATAATAAGTTCATATTATAGTAGATAAAAGTCGAGAAATTCAAAGATTGAATAGCTGGCAAGCGGGCGGTGTGAATATGTATGCAAATTAACAGATGGCGTTGGTGATAAAGATTGGGTAAGCTACAGCAACGTGTGGCCGAGTCTGCTAGTTAAAAATAATATTAGGTGTATTTGCGGCTCGTTCCTGCGTGCAAAATACTCTCAGTATCGCCCTGGTGTAATACCACCCTTCAGAATTGAAACTTTGCTTGAAACGGCTTTTGCCGTGTTTGGTGGTGTTTTTTATGCCATCTTCCTCTTTCCCATTTCCATTCCCTTAGCCTCACAAAATACCCCAATTGGGGATGCCATAGTGTCACTGGCTCTATCTGCTGTCTGACTCTTGTGAGGTATTCACGTTAAAAAAAACTAGTGTGCTTTAGACCACACGACTGAAGCAAAACTTCTTTAGCTCCATCTATATGATAGGAAGAGAGAAAGAAAATGTGCGCGCGCAATGCTCTCTCTTGCTCCTACAGTGTGATACAGACAATAGGCCTGTACTGTATCTTATATATACGAAACGTAACTGGCTATGAGAGAAAGAGAAAAAGAAAATGTGTGCTCGTACCTCTCTCTCTTGCCCCTACAGTGATATACGAAACCTAACTCTCTCTCTCTTTCTATCTTCACTAACTTATACCTCCCTCTCAACTACCGTTCGCCTCGCTTTTCGTAACTCTCTCGTCACGCATTCACCAGCTTACTCCCCAAGTCAAGCGTGCCTAAAGAAGTTTTACTTCAAAATTTATACATTTTTTAAGTAAAACTTCTTTACGCACGCTTGACTTGGGGAGTAAGCTGGTGAACGCGTGACGAGAGCGTTATGAAAAATGTGATTGGGCGAGGCGAACGGAAGTTGAGAGGAGGATATAAGTTAGTGATGTTTTAATTCAGTCATGTGGTCTAAAGCATACTCAAATTTTGAATGTTCTGCTTTGTCACTACTCTGTTTTGTCACTGTTATGTTTTATAAATATTCTTTTTAGTCACAGTTCTGTTTTGTCACCGTTATGTTATGCCATGGAACCGTACGAAAGGAAGGCTCGGGTTATGATTTATTGTGATGTGCGATACATTAGTCATTTTATAACAAAAGAAATTCAATTCTAACAGTGGTCGATGGTCCTAAACGGTAGAAAGAAATTATTTATTGATTTGAGTTTTTTTTTACCTTTGTTAAATTAGCGCAAACTAAATTATACTCAAGCTGGTCACAATTTTAGTTAAAAAAGAGAGTCGAGAATAATAGGATTCAAAGACAGTCCATAAAATAAAATCGTTAAGCAAACCCACAATCTTCTGTAAAGCAGAAATATGATTAAACGTAACACTAAAAAATCTCGAATTATGAGCTTCGTTCGAGTCCCTCCTGTGCAATATTTGTGTTATTTCATAATTTATTATAACATTTTATCCCTCTTAATTAGCGAAGAATAATGAAACCGACCAAAACACTTCAGGCTGCTGTGAGACAACAGGAGATCGGTTATTCTGCAATAGCTGCAATATTTGACAACTGCCGGATTTGACAACGGATGTTTCTGATATACCTATCTATATACCTATTATAATGCATGAATTTTCGTAATTCCAACGCAAATTTCACGACGCCAAAAACCCACCGTCCGGTAGTTTTAACGAATTGTCTACATTAACGTTACGAAAAAAATAAATAAAGGAGAGTGTTCTATTTCAAATCCACTGTTACTAAATAACATGCTTTGTAACAAAGTGAAATAAATGTTGGGCAAAAGATAGCAACGTGCAGCAAAGCTTTTATCACAGAAAAGCGTGGATCTCATTTTATTATTCTCATCCCATTCCAAACCGTGAAATAATTAACTAGGTAGATACCCATTATGGACCAATGAACAGAAAATACCTAGACTGAAATAGTATACTGATCTGAAAGTAAACTTCTGTCAGCAATTTATAAATAAGACCTTCCACCAAAAGGACTCATAGATCAGACAGGCGAATTAAAAAATAGTATGTTAATAGAATTTATCAATGTAAAAGCGAAGGCAGCTCTCTTCAAAAATTGTTGTTTTGACTTTTTTCAAATGTTTTTGGCTTGCACCCTTTAAGAGTGTTTAATGCCAACAATTAAAATTATGAGAAAGTTAATTTACATATTAATTTTAATTTGCGAAAGTTTTTAAGATTTATTGATTTTAAGTAGAATATTCCCTTACAACAAGTAAAACGCTTATTTTATTAAATATTTTGAATGTGCAAACACTTGAGAATCGACGAAGGTTGAACGATTAAGTGCCTCCGTAATGACGCTACTTACAAGATACTCGATCCTCGTGCGCGTATCATGCGCGCCGATCGTAAGTACCCCCCGTACGATTTTGCTGGTGCCCGTACACGGCGCTACGCGACGTCTGTCGGTTTCCAATCAGTATCACGATACCGACAGTGCTGATCGCGCGCGACGCGTCGCATCATTTGTGTCTGATACTTATTCCTTTGACGTTTGAACAGAAATGGCGTCGGAACATGAAAGTAATGTTAGATTTGTTCTGGAAGTGGAAAAAATGCATGTTTATATAACCATACTTTACCAAAATACGTAAGAAAGGATTTAGTGGAGAAGGCATGGATTAATGTTGGAAAAAAAGTCATTTGACATTGCTTGACATCGTGTTAACTCCATGGGTGCCCGAGAAAAATGATCAAGTTCAGTATATTTCGGGTAGCGCGCGCCGTGTACGGACACCAGTATTAAAAAGTAGTATATCAGCAGGGTAGGTACTTGTGGTTGCGTCACAATTACGTAGATTGTAAGTATCTCCATGAACGGAGGGCATGATGTTTCTTTTTAAAATTATTAATTGTTGCGAAATCCTGAGTCTAGTTAATACAAGAGTACCTACCCGACACACAAGGTATAAGGACCTTTTTTTTGTCACAGAATCAATATTTAAAATATATCTAAACAAATCTTTCATACCAAAATATTAGCACTGAAAATGTATAGATTATTTTGAAAATTTGTTCAAATTGTAAACTACATACAAACATCGATTGTGACTACTACAGAATTAGAAGAGATGAAATGTTAAATGAAGGGGGGCAAGCTCCTTTGACTTATGATTACCAAAAAATTAGTTTTTTTGATACAATGTGCAATAACCGGTTGAGGATCAAATCCATGAAAAATCAAACAAACGACGATGATTCAAATACTTACGTTTTCGCCTCTCTTACGTGTTTTAGGGTATGATAGGAAAGGGCTAAAATATATTTTTTATTTTTTTCACAAATGTATTGCCTTTGCCTTTATACACTATACCGCCAGAAAGAAATTCGGCATTTATGTTGGGTAAAACGTTAGGTCAATTTCATTAGAAAGAAAAAAAATAAATTGATATCTTCAGTGTAAATTCCTCAGACAATTAAGAGTGCTGAAATCATAAACTTACGGCCCGAAAAATTGATTTAGGAAAATAATATAATTATTTCTAATAAATAAAAAGTACGCTTATTTTGGGCACACACATAGCGCCCAAAAAACACTTCTGTCGGTTTATCTCTACGTGGTGGTTAGCCACACCAAATTTAATGCCTACGAGCATTGAGCCTAATGAGTGTTTTTTTTGTGGTCGTCCCATTTTATCATAAAAACAGATTCACAATAATAAAATCTCGCGGAAATATTTCCATTGTACCACGTCCTAATGCGGGCTTCTAAAGACGTTCACACTTATACGCGAACGCCACAACACAACAGTTATTGTTGTGTGAATTAATAATAGTAAATCGCAACAATCCGTGTTTAAGTCTGTGGGTGATGCAACTGAATGCTTTATTGTGGGTAAAAAAAAAATCTACCATAATGACAATAATATTCGGCTAAAAAGAACACTGACCTGAATAGTGTGAATTATGATTGACGTCGGCAGACATTGAAATAGTGCCAGCCGCTGAGAGGACTTGAGAAAAATATGTTTTCATACTTTCAAAGGACTTGGTTCATTCGGTTTCGCAATCGGAAGACGCAACGAATGAGTCTTAGTTTGGAGTCATTCGATGTGAGACTGTTATTAAAGGGTTCTAACTGCGCAAAGTCAGTATTGAGATAGGTAGCGGCGATTGTTTAAACTCTGGAGCGGTCGCTGGTGTTTTTGGTGATGATAAAAAAGTAAATAGAGTGGAAGATATTAATAACTAGCTGGTACCCGGCATGCGTTGCTATGCCATTTAATGAAGAAATTTGTTTCTCCCTGCGTGTCCTTTCCCATTCGTCCCGTTTCCCTACCGCCTCCCCTTCCTCTCCAGCGTCCCTTTCCCCTCTCGCGTTCCCACTCCACCTCTCCACCTTCCCTCTCCCCACTCTACTCCACCCTTCCCCCGTCCCGCGAACCCCCCTCCCGTGTTCCCCTTCCCCCCATCCACCCTCCCTCACCCCCCATCCGCCACCTCCCTTCTTCCCCTCTCCACTCACGCATTCCATACGTTCAGTCCCGGTACATTCAGTTTTCTTATTCTAATCTGAGTTACTAATGACCTAATTTTATTGTCAAATCGTTATTATATTTATGAAGTACGGTATTTTTTTATTGCTTCTTGAAGGGATACATGTTTACATTGGAGTTGGAATGGTCTAAACTAATTACCTATTTAATATCGAAATTATTAAGAAAATTACACTAGATACAAAAGCGTTGAGTGGAATAAAGTTTTATGTTAGTTTTATTATAATATATTATAATGGAATTTCACCATGAATTATCACTCTCAAAAACAGAAACATCCCTCACATTAAGAATACTATAGACTGGCTCAAGGAAGTTGGAAATATTGAAAATAATCAAATAAACTCTATTTTTTACGGTACCTACCCCAGTCCTTGCGGCAGATAGAACGCCTTCATGATAATGTAAGTTACCAAGATATCTTTCTTTAATTTTTTAATCAGATTCATTGAGCAACCTTAGACTGGACACACGACATTGCGAAATCTCCAATACTCAATGAAAACATAATGAGAATTGAAATAAATCAACCTTGGCGTATCATAAAATCAAATAATTTTTTCTTCGTAATCAATTCATTATTCGAGTGAATCGAAGTTTTTATGGACGGAGATTGTATAGAGATTTCGATTAAGTCATTCAATCGATAAAACTCTAGATGAGAGTATGTAAATAGAAGATTAAATTGTTTAAACTCATGAGTTTATTGTACGAGTCGCGACCTTGAAGAGCTCTCTCCCACGGCAGGAATTCTCAAGTTCTCCAGTGAAACTATTTGGTCTTGCCGGTTGCTATAGTCAAACAGACAGTCTCAAAATTTCGCGCGGGGATTAATTGCAGAAATTCGTAAAACCAGACACTCGACCGACGTATTTAATTTTGTCAATTCTTATTATTTATTTGATCTTTGGAAATTTTAATTTTTGAAAAAACATTAAACTGGGATATCAAAACAACTTTTTTCAGACAATACCAAAACAATTTTCTGAAATTTTTATTTCCATTAATTAGGCTATTGAATCCCACGGTATTTTTTGGTTGTTATATGTATCGTGGTTATACAAAATCGAACAATAAAATTATTAAATGAAAACAAATCACTGTGTATACACCACTTATTTAATAAAATTATTGACTCAGTAATAAGAACATGATACGACGATATACAGGGTGTTAAGGGACGAACTTGATTTACTTTAACCAGTGATTCCTGACATTATTTGGAGTAAAAAATGTAAATGAAATTTTGGTCTCCGGTGACTTTTTTTGACGACTTTTTTTATTTTTTTCAAATTTTTTTTCTTCAAATTCAAACAAAAAAAATATTATTCCGCATGTCGTCACTGGTCACTCAGCCGGGTGTCCGACGAACCCCTTACCCCGCCTCCAACTGTTCAACAACTACCATTTTTTAATATTTTTGTAGAAAAAAAAAAAAAAAAACATCAAAAATGTCACCGGAGACCAAAATTTCATTTATATTTTTTACTCCAAATAATGTCAGGAATTACTGGTTAAAGTAAGTCAAGTACGTCCCTTAACACCCTGTACTAGTAGCACAAGCGCCTCTTTTATGTCGTGGGATTCGAACATCCGTTCGCTAGATGTCTGTCTCTCTGGCCGCTGTCAAGCGCCTTACCCATTTACTGACGCATTTCCGTTTCATCCGAATTTCAAATCACTAACTGGTTTAAAGAAGTTTCACTTCAAAAATATTAGCGCTCATCGCTTTATGCCCCCGGTTACAAAATATTTGAGCGCCCCAGTCCGTACGAAACACTTGGCAAAAACTGTCAGAATAAGTAAGTTGGTCTCAATACACGAATTACGTAGCCAGAAGTAGTTCATCCTTTTTTAAAGCGAAATTTCGGCCGCACAGTGGTCACGTCTCGTCGCTCTTACAAAGTAACTACAATAATACGTAGTGAATTAAATGTATTTTAGCGTAATAAATTATTGTTTAAAATAAACAGTAATTATTTAACAGCAGCCACGCTCGCCACCCACGGCCATAGCTGCTTTCTTTTCGGACGCACCAAAACACACGCAGTTCGTATCAGCTCATCAGAATGCAGCTAATTTACTTCTTCGCGAATCGGGGAATTAAGCAAATTTTACTTTTTTTTAAGTGAAATTTCTATGGCACCGCTGTGATTTGGATTTTGGAAGAACGGAAATAACGATTACTGCGCTCATCGGCCGCTTTGATGATGATGATGATGTGTCTTTTAAAGGCTCCTATTGGATTAAGATATGAAACGGAAATTACGCTGGTCTGCGCTCATTGGTCGTTTTGATTATGACCTCACTTTTCAGGTATTAGTTGAGATTGTTTTGGTAAAGTTTCGCTTCTATCGCGTGTAAACGGCACTCGATTTTTTTTAAATTATGTTTCACACATAGTATGAGGTACCTTGTTTGCTTCTACGACGCATTATTTAAAGAAGTCAGTACCAGTTGGTATAATTTTTTCATAATAATATTTTTTTGTATTTTTACTTTTATCGTGTGTTTATATTATTTTTAGTGAAAACTCCTTTAGCACCGTTGTGATTTGAAAAGAAAAAGCGACACTAAAAGAGACTAACACATAGGTACATCTATTGGATCCAGCCTCCGAGAGAATGAGATAAAATAGGTATTCGGTCTCCTCTTTGTGCGGTGCTTTGTAGCCTCCCCACTTTTGTATGAATTAGTTATCTGAAGGTTTTACTTCTACTGCGTGTGAACTGCTCACTTGTATTTTTTTAAAGTGAAAACTTCTTTAGCACCGTTGTGATTTGAAACGAAAAAATGACACTATAAAGAGACAAACGTATACATCTTTAGGATTTAACCTACGAGAGAATGAGAGTAGCCTATCGGTCTCCGTTGCGTTGCTTCGTAGCCTCCCCACTATTGTCTATTTTATTTTTCTGAAGGTTTCATTGCACACTCTGATTTTTTTAAAATTATGTTTGACACATTAAGAGGAATATAAACGCTAGAAATATTTCGATTCTCATGCCTGCAAAATTTATAATCGAGGGTCTTATTTACACGAGGTAAGTAAGCGAAAAAGTGGTTTTTATTTATTTTGTGCATAATTTTATAAGAACGGAAAAAGTTAGAACATAGAAAACCTTAAAAATAGTCTTAGCCATAAAGGGGTATTTAAAAAAAAATGATTTATTTATTACTTCATATTTAAATCATGAAAAAACATTTTTTTTAGTGGTTTACGCTTATATTTTTTGTTACGTAAATAATAATTTTATTGTAATTTCAATACATAGAAATGCTAGTAAAAACTTCAATCTATCCGTAGCATATTTTTTGCTGTTCATTCTGTAAGCCGATTCGTCGTAAAGATTAATCTAAATAGTATCTAAATAGGATTTCACGTATAACTTCATCTTAACGTAGGTACCTTAATTGCTTCTCCGATGCATTATTTACAGAAGTACGCACCAGTTCGTATAATTTATTCATAATATAATATTTTTATATTTTCACTTTTATCACGTGATTTGATGAGAGCTTTGATAATAAAACATATATTAGAACCTACCTACGTGCGCCATATACGACGTTTATATATATTTAGTTACTTGAGATGTCTTTAACCGTGTCGTACCTACTGCCCAACCTCTCCCTTTCCCATCTCTTCCATTGCACTTGCAACTCACTTCAGGTCTCAGACTCTTGAGCACTGTTCACATAAAAAATACGCGCAACCTGCCACCATCACAGCGAAATGCTTTACAAAAATACAAATTGGTGAAACTATGAATGTTCCATGAATGCAGGACTTTTCCAACTGCAATTAGGCTAATTTTACAAAGGAGCCATTACGTTTTAAACTTTTTTGTTTTGTAATTACAGTATTCAACTAACGAACACAAGGTCCATACGCCCACATATGTAAACATTAATTTAAAGTTCTTTTAGTATGTTTCGGTGCATGTTGAAAAATTCGATATACATATTATTTTGTTTCTTTATGTAGGTACAGTAAAATCATTGCCAGTGGAAAAAAAGACAATAAAATTGTTCTTGTGAGCACATTTCTGCATACTTCTGTATCCACGTGACTATTGTTCATTGCCTCAGTCGTTTTCCTGCACTAACATGTGCACATACTTACATAGGTTGATGAACGCTTACAAATTTTATACTTTAAAATTTTATGTCTTTATTATAAGACATTATTATTCAGATGCGTTCTATAAATACACCACTCTTTTATACACTCTTTCAGAATTGGTATAGTGGATTGATTTAAACATTAGCATAAAGTGTACAAAATTATTTAAATTTGATAGTTTGTGACGTCGCGCGTTGCTTATTATTCTAAATTGTAGGTATTTGGGGTTTATGTACTACCTACCCTGTAGACGGTACGGTTTGTATGTGGTTAAAAATAGTTGGACGTTAAGTAACACATATAAAATGGTGCTTACAAATTAGATATTATACAAATGTATACTTAACATGTTTTATTTTAATCAATTTGGGAGGCGGGTATGGGTACCGCCGCCCCGGGAACCATTTATTGGAATACCTCTGCCATAGGTCACCCCAAGTGGTTCGCTATGTTTGGTGACTTTGCAGGGGTGCTCGGATTCACGGGGTGAGGTTTGTCCAGGTCTTGGCGGACGATGCGTCTACCCACCTTCCGTGTGGTGGCAGGAGGGTCTTTCATCCTCTCCAGCCGTAATCTTTCGACCCATCGCCTTGCACCGCGGTTGGCGGGATGGATTCATACGTCCGTTACTCTTGTTACACTGACCCCCCAGATTCCTACCAACCCCTCATAACTATTTCCTTCCCAGAAATTCCTCTCCATCCTTTCCTTAAAAAAAACCCTCCACACATCATCTCCTAAGATGACATAGGCCCTGAGGAAAATTATTATTCTCAGGTCCTACTCTAGGGGAGCTAATGTTAAAAAAAATCAAATTTAAAAAAACGTTCCTTATTTCACGTCGTATATTTTTCATAGGAACGAGTGGCACAGCTCCCCACTAAATGAGCGATGGATTCAAATGACACAACGATCCTCCTGGTGGTCGATCGGATATTTTTAATTCAATTTAATTTGTAATTTTTATTTTATGTTATCATTAAGTAGATACTTCATTTTTTTCATTTTATTTCTATTTGTAATATACAATTACATATTATACAATTAAAAAAGTCTTCGTCAATAACCGCAAATACACTTTCGGGCGTCGTTTTAATTCTGTGAAAATATAACACTTCATATATACCACTATTTAATCAAAAATAATCGGCATGTTTCGAAACCAATAATTTCTTCGTCAATATAAACGTAGACTGAAAATGGTTAATAAATATAAGAATAGAAAAATGGGTCTTAAAAAAATTTCAATGAGCGGTGTTTATTTAGTTACTCTTATTTAAAAAAAAAAACAATTTTATGAAATTATTATAAAGTATATGATTATTGAATTAAAAATATTTTTTTAATAAAAAAACAGGATCAAGAAGTAACTAAAAAAGTCTAAAAAATAACAAAATCAATTACGTTTAATATAGATATTAATGTGATAATAAATTTAAGAAATTATTATTTTTTTTTTTAAATAATATGTTGTATGTATAAGTTTTCAGAATAGGTTTATCCTGAGAAAGAAACTATTTGCTTTAAACATATAGTGGAGAATACAAAAATTTCATCAGATTTAAAAATTATGACTTTTGAAGCGCCGTTAGTGACTTGAAATTCGGGTGAAACGGAAATGCGTTACAACTCAGTTTTACACAAATACTCGGTTCTAATATAATGCGATAAATTTGCACCTCGGTGCGTGCCTTCCGTAGCGTAGTGGGCAAGGTGCCTGACAAATCTCATCGGCGAGAGAGACAGTCATCAAGCGAACGGGGGTTCGAATCCTATGAGATCCAAAATAAAAACATTTTTATTTTGGTAAATCAATATCTAATCTTCAAACCACATTAAAAAAACAAGCAAAAGAAAAAAAAGCGACATCTAGCGACTTTCTAGTTTCACTTCTAGCGCGTGTGAATTTCACACCCTGATTATTTTCTTTAACGAATGAGTAGATAATGCAAATAAATTTTTTAATTTTTTATTTTAACTTTATGAGTAAAACCTCAAATTGTAACATTTAATTAAATGAAGACAATATAAGCGAAACTCAATCGAAAATCTAGAAACAGAAAAATCAGAAAAAGATATTGACACCTCCTGGGTTCATGTCCCAGGGGTGTCAATATCTTTTTCTGATTTTTCTGCTTCTAGATTTTCGATTGAGTTTCGCTTATATTGTCTTCATTTAATTAAATGTTGCAAATAAATTAAATTAAATAGAAGGATATACAGGAAAGGGAACGTACCCATACTACGTGACCTGTTCAAGGGAGGGGAGGGGGTCTTCGAAATACCACGCTTGGTACAAATGAGCGGCGGGTGCTTAGGTTTTTGGTCACCGGGGGGGGGGGATTAAGTATTTTTATTACGTAATGAAACAGGGTAGTGAAACACGATCGCGTCGAACGGCACGACCTCGTTGCGCCATAATTTCATCCAATTTCAGAGAAACGCGCGTGGACCCACGTGTATGTGTGATAAAAGCTTATAGAATGCATTGTCATCGACAACGAGTCTAGCTTCGTTGTTTCAGAAGCTGCGATCGAATACCGGGAAGTAGATTAATTTCCACTTAAAAACTTGCATTAATTCAAGAAAACAAAATCAAAATTTAAAATAAATGTACTCACATGTAATAAGCATTAAATCTAGTTGTTCAACATACCGAACAGTTTTCTTCACAAGTGATTAGGGTGTCGTAAATTCGTTCTTAATCTTCTTTCTTACTTCGTAACATCACAAAGGTGAAGAATAATTATGGCACCTACTTTGTTTTTTTCCGTATCAAATTTTATTTAATGGGATGTAATATAATTGAAATAGGTCTCTTTATTTCAACAATTTATTTATGTCTATTTCACCTGGACTTGCGAGACGTAAAGGTCTTGATATAACTTAATGGTTGCAGTGAGTTGTGGCATAACAATGTTTTGATGTGAATACAAGAGTTCCGACTTCCCGGACACAGTGAGATATTGCAACCCCATTGTTAGGGGATGCTGGGAGGCTGAAGGAATCGAACGTTATTAATAGGGTAACGTCTGTACGGTCGAAATTTAAGAACCCGGGTGCGTCATATAAACTTCTGTGAACGTGAAGTTTCAAACAAAGCAACCGTTGTAATTCGGATCCGAATTCAAGAAGTCAAAGGATGGCGCCACTTACGTTAGCAGAACGCGTGAGGATTTGCCCCTGGCAGGAATAAGTATTACGGATTTGTAAATTTGAGTATCTCTCCGGATATGGAAAGATTGAAAAGGTAATACAGAGTAGTGAATAGTAGTATCTGGTGCGGTTCAAACCAAAAGCCTTGTGGAGCGTGTTTTCAACTGCTAGTATTTAGTAATAGCTCACCTCCGTAATAAATATTAGCTATCACTGGCATTAAAAATATATATTCATATGGGTTCATTTTGGGTTCAAATGAAAACAGCCGCGAAACCCTTCCTGTTAATACGCCTAGCAAAAACCCAAACTCATGTTTAGAGGGTATTTCACCATCCATTAGCGTAGCTAGCATGGGTGGCACCTGGGGCGGATGTCACCCCCGGGGCGTAGTGTCACCCCCCCCCCCCTATTAAAGTTGACTTGAGAAATTCAAAACGGTAATTTAATTGAATAAAATTGGTCCGATTCGTGGGCGGGGGGGGGTGAGGGGGGGAGGGATCGGGGAGGGTGGCTAGAGAATTTCAGATATTAAAGTTTCTCCACAAATATAGGCTACGTTCGACTATAAAAAGTTCGAGCGACACAAAATTCGGGGCACTCCCGGGGAGCCATAGAGCTATGAAAATATGAATAACAGACCGTGTTCATGTGTACAATACTTTGGTGACAATATCCTTCGTGTTATTTTTTTTCCACGGTCGAGTGTCACCCCCCTGTCGGGTTGCACCCGCTGCGGAGCGCCTCCCACTCGCTACGCTACTCACCATCCTCCTGATCGTGTAATAAATCGTGTTTACGTTATCTTATGGATTATCCGTGAGGAGGATGGTGAAATACCCCATTAATGTAATATTTTAATACCTATCTGAATGTCTAAATATAAATATGACCGCTATTTCTGATTCTTCCTCAATTTTCTCATTTTTGTCTTATTTTCCCGTATCATGCAATACCGGCTGATTTTTTTAGTGAATGTTTAACATTTTAAATTTTTTAACGATCATGTCCATCCAGTGAATTTATTTAAAGCATTGGGAACGTAATGTTATGTCATGGAATGTTTTTGCAATAAAATTTATTTAAATCTATATTATATGCAAATAAAACATTTAGAAAAACCAAGTTAATATTATATTCCTGAATACAAATTGCTATAATTTCGCTGTTTGAGGAATTCAAGCAATTATTCGACTTTTGTGATGATAAGGTATCACGTACGAGTTCCAAACGCCAGTAGGAATATGTTTCATGTTGGAAGTAAGTATGCTGTGAGGATAAAGGAAGTGTGGAGGTGAAGGAGATAAAAAATCGTAATTTTGAATTTTTGTCATTCACCAGGGATCACTCTGGAACGTGGTGCATATAAATATATGTATGTGGAAACCAAATTATTTTATTAAGTCATGTGTGAAAAAAATATGTAAATAAAAAATTTAAAAATTCTCTCGAGCTCCATGTTTCGAACCGAGATCGATCTGCCATGGAGGTCGTTAAGCAGGTACCCTAATAAAACGAGAACACTTTTTAAATCAGTTAGGATTAAAATGCGCTACTTTGATTGGCATCGTGTTGAAACCACACAAATCTTCATTACCAAATAATTGGAATAAAAAAATCTTAATAAAAATTGTATTGTACGTGGTTTTATTTTTTTACAGTTTTACAAATATTTCATGGCCAACGGCGGACTTTTCAGGGTGACAATAATAATTGCGTTGATCTATTATTTGCCGCGAGAGATTATATACAAGGGATGTAGAACTGTTCTTTAAGACATGATAGATTGTATTGATATTTTTATTCACTTTTTACAGCAGCATGTCATGCAAAGCCTTATATATAAGGGAGGGGGTTTGACCGCCCCCCCCCCCCTTCCCCTTAGAAAAAAGATAAGCATATTCGTACATAAATTAAACATACATGAAAATACAATAATATATATATATATATTTTATTATTTAATATAATATAATGGTATCAATTACATGTTTATATACAAGAAATAATGTTTTTCTATTAAAATACATTAAATAATAATACGTATTACACCCTTTTTAAGAGCAGAGCTCGAGTTAAAAAGGCGGATAAACGCATGTTAACCACAGTTTAGCAAAGGAAAAATATATAAATATTTTTTTTATATATATTAAATAAAAAATAGATAATTAACAGTAAATAAGAAAAAAATATATAAATATATATAGTTTATATAAAAATATATATTTTTTTAAACTAAATAATAGATAAGAAATACAATTGACTGAAGAGGAGGAGATAAAGAGAAAGGAAAAAAATAATGAGAGAAAAAGGATATCTAATATTATAATTGATTTGTTCTGTTGATAAGTTATATAAAAAGAGTTTTTATTGAATTTTTGTATTTTTTGTAATTTGTTTCCAATCTTAATTTCAAGGGTAATTCGTTAAACCATTTTTATTTATTAAATATTTTTATTTAACTCTAATATATTTGTAGAATTGTTTGGCTGTGGTGGTGTTACAGCGTGGTATCGTTAAAGAACTAAGGATATTTGTTCTATTGCTGTTCGAAAAAACAGTTAAGCTTACATCATTGAAACAATCTTTGTGTATTTGTAAGGGCGTAATTTTTTTATAAATAGTATGAAGTGAAGGGACTTTAAATTCTTGAAATAATTTGATGGTATGGTAATCGTATGGCTTTTTTAGAATTATTTTTATTAATATTCTTTGAATAATTTCTAAAGGCAAAAGAGAAGTTTTGAAAGCACCACCCCAGCCAACAATTCCATATTGTAATACTGATTGAATTAGGGAAAAACATATGGCTCTTAATAATCCAATATTTAATATGTTTCGTATTCTAATAAAAACGTAAATTAGTTTTCTTAAACGTTCTACTGTTGTATTGATTTGTAATTTCCATTTTATGTTACTATCTATAATAATTACACTGAGGTATTTTACATTAGTTTTAACAGTGAGTATAGAACAGTTAGGTTTACATAGATATGACTTTGGATTACAATTATATGAGTGTATACATATGTTTAGATTCTCAGGGGTAGTATTTTTATTCAAAGTGAATGGTATTACAAAAGTTTTTTCTGTATTTAGAGATAATAAATTTTGATCAAACCATTTTTTTATTAAATTTATATCTAGTTCAGCCGTTTTCTGAGTTTCACTCCAGTTTAGTCTCTGGGTTAAAATCGCTGTGTCGTCAGCATATGATATTATTTTTGACTTTATGGTGAGTTTAAAAATATCATTCACATAAATGATAAAAGAATTGGTCCTAGTACTGTCCCTTGCGGGATTCCAAATTTACTTTATCCTTTCCACCTTTCTTTATCTAATAAATTTTCCAACCTCTTCCCCCAGGATTAAACCTACCTTACTCCCAGCATTAAACCCCTCTTCCCAAAGGTTGAACTCCCCCCCCCCCCTTAGGCTCGAATTCCCATTCCACCCTCCAAGTGAATGCTATAGTTATGTCCTTGATATTATGTAGTCGATACGACAATATTATTTTCTACTGAGAGAGAATTTTCTTTCTCCTACCGTAGAGTAAAATCCGCCGCCTGTTTGAAGTAAACCCCGATAATCACTCGTAATATTTTTCTGAATGGCATTCCTTGTGGATAGAAAGTTAAATAATCTTCTAGAACAATGGTATTAAAAGTATGGGCCGCGAGTCACGAATAAATAAAATTAGATTTTTTTCATATAAATACCGTAGAGTCTCAACTGCTTCCGAGCATATAGAGACAGTGAGACTATGGCATCCCCAATTGGAGTATGTTGTGAGTCTGAAGATAATGGAGAGGGAAGGAGTAGGGGAAAAGGAAGATAGGGAAGTACCTATTCAGATATGGTCACCAAACACGGCCAAAGCCATTTCAAGCAATGTTGCAAATCTGAATGGTGGTCTTTCACCTGGCACTGAGAATAACTTCCACTCTGGAACGCGCCGCAAAAATATAACCATATAAAATTAATTTTTGCACGCCGGGATTTGAACCCGCTGCTTTCAGATTGCTAGTCAAGAGCCTTACCCCTCGTCCATGGAGGCCGTCACATATTATTTTTAAATTATAATACATTTACATGTATTTTGCTTTATTATAAGAAACAAACAATGCTTTTAATTTTACAGAAGTAGGTAAATAACGGAAATAATTGTACCCAAGTAATAGATTCAAATTAATACGATGGGCATGCTTTTCAACTAATTTATCGAACATCTCTCTGTTCGTGAAACGAGATATCTTCCAATTTAAGTTTGTTTCAATTTTTCGTTTTTATAGCAACGAAGGAAGAAAAGGGCGCTTTTTGAAGATCTGAAATTTATGAGAAGTGCACATCATTTCACAGGGATGAGCAACCCGCGGCACGTAAGCCCGCGGACTCAAGAAAATATAAAAAAAAAATATGTAAAAAATATTCAAAGCCTTCATTTCTGTTTAGCAAAGGGTTTAGCGGAAAACTTAGTCTTTCTTCAATGTTTTGAATCAGTCGTTTAAAATAATAGGTTTTTGTTTTTAATTATTCTTAAAAAGATCTAATTTCATGGTTACGATAGGTGAAATTTGATCTTGAACATAGTAAAAATTTTGCCTGTGGCAATTTCTGACCTCCTTTTGTGATATTTTTTTATCTATCTATTTTGAATTAGCCCCCCGAAATTTCATGTGATTTTAAAATGTATAAATGTTATAAATTTTGAAATGTAGTATTTATTGAAAGTATCTATCTTATATCATATTATATAATACTAGCAGACCCGGCCGCATATTGCTGTGGCTAACGAAACACAACTCCATTACCCAATCTTTATAAAATCCACACCACCCGCTTGCCAGCTGCCCGCTGCCCGCTGCCCGCTGCCTGAATTGAATATTTGAATTTATCGGCTTTTCTCTACTATAATAAGCATGTATTATACATATAAACTAATTAACTCGCCACTAATTATACAATGCTTGCAATGCAACACTGGATATTTGAAAAGCGAAAATCAAATACCTACTTACTCTAGGACATCTATTTTCCAATTTCTTCCGTAGAACGAATTTCAAGAGTGACTATAGTACGGCCCGCCAGCCGTTTTAAATCGCACAAAAATATGTTTTCTTTGAATTTCTCGGCTTTTCTCTTCATTCCTCTTCAATCACTCTATCTATTGGTGAAAACCGTATGAAAATCCGTTGCGTGGGTTAAAAGATTAACGCGCACATACATTTTGAGCGACTTCATTTTATACTATGTAATGATTATATATAAATAAAAAATGAATCGCCTTAATGTATGTACGTGCATAACTGCCGAACGACTATATATATATATATATAATAGTGAGCTCTGGCGTCATGAAATTATGTTATTAATACATACCGTTTTAGAAAAATCAAATGGGTTTACGACACCACCGAATGCAAAGTTAATCAAGGCAACCTACTACCTACGGCCCGCATACAAACTGATAATGGATAAATTGGCTCTCCGGCTTAAAAAGGTGAACACCACTGATTTAACACATAACAAAGCCGGGGTTCGCGAGGTGGTGAAATTTCTTTTATTTCTAAAAGGGGGTCGCGTCTTAAAAAAGTTTCAAAACCGCGGTTCTAGAGTGAGAGATACCGGTCATCTTATCACAAAGAGAGCGAGGAAGGTTGTAGTCAATGCGGAAAGAAACAACCTCAGGTTATACATATAATACAATGGATTCATTTTAAAAAAGAACAGTGACAAAACTGAATATTTTATATGGTTTTAGGTTTTCAAGTATTTTGGTTATTTATTTCGGGGGTGTTATGCCGTGTTGCGCTACTTCCTTCTTTAGCCAACGTTTCGGAAAACATTACACTTCCATCATCAGGCATCTGCCCTGATGATGGACACTGTAATACTGCCTAAAACGTTGGCTAAAGCTGGTGGTAGCGCAACACGGCGTAACACCCCAAAAATATCGAAAATAAAATCGGAGTGTACAATTCGCATGCGGTAGAAGTGAAACCTTCAGAAATTTAAAGTAGACAAGAGTGGAGAGGCTACGAAGTATTCTCTCACAGTCTAAATTCTATTTGCGTACGCGTTTGTCTGTTTTTAGTGACGCTATTTTTCGTTTCATCGGGTTTCAAATCACAATGGTACTAAAGAAGTTATCACTTTTTGGAATTCCTACAGAATTCCTACATCTTGTCTACGCGCACTTTGTGGTCGTTTAGAGTTTATAACATCGGGCGTATATTCAAACGCGAAACTGTTGCCAAGTCACTTTACTAGATAAATCCACACAAAATCTTAAGTACAAATTCATAAACTGTATTTAATTATTTATTGTTATCAAGTTTATTTGTAGAACTCTATTTTTATTTTTATTTCTTTTATATATTTAATAATAATATTATTTAATCCATAAAAATAGTTTATCATAAACAAGTTCTCCTGGGTAACACCAGAGCTTACATAGCAGCAGAACTTACATACATACAGAACGTACATAACAGCAGAACTTAGATAGTTTACACAGTAGAACTCATTTAGTATAAACTATTTTTAGTGACCGACCGAAGGTTCGGTTTCGGTTTCGGCAAGTTTCGGCAAAAAAATCTAGTTTCGACATCAGTTTCGGTTTCGACAGATTTTCTGCCGAATCTTCGGCCGCACCGAAACTCTGCAAAAGATCTCAATAAATGGGTAAATTTAGGCTTAAGAATGCTGTGATTGTGAACGCAATTTAAATTAAAATACTCAATTAATGAGGTCCTTCCTTTATAACGTAAATAAGTGGTGATTATTGACAAATTTTTGTTTCAAGAAGTAATTTTTAATAATATCAAAAAAAAAAAAAATTTTCTTTACAATTAATACTAGGAATTAAATTTTTAATAATATAAAAAAAAAAAAATTTTTCACTACAATCAATTTTTTTAAATTTCATTTAACACATGTTAACCGTTTGTGTAAGAATAACAAATAAGCCAAATTTCAGTAAACAACAGATTTTTAACTTGTCTCAAAAAGTTTCGGTTCCGGTTTCGGCCGAAACTGAGACAGCTACCGAAGATTCGGTTTCGGTAGAAAGTCCTGTTTCGGTCGGACACTACTATTTTTATATATTAAATAATAATAGTAATAAAATAAATAAATAATCACAATTCTGTGTTCCGAAGCAAAAAAGCGGTACAGTTTAACTTATTGTTAAATACATCTATTTGAATTTCAATTTTGTTTTCTTGAATGAATACAAATCTTGCAAGTGGAAATTACCGTCCTTCCGATCCAGCTGAATCTCGGCAGAAAAACTCTTTATCGGTGACAAAGCATCTCAACTTTTGGTGGCACTCACGTATACATACGCATTTCTCTGAAATTAGACACTAACCGGCCCTAGACATCAACTCGGGCAAAAATTGAAAATATATGTATTATAGCATAAAAAAGTGTGCAATTAACATGCGGTAGAAGAGAAACCTTCAGAACACTAAACTAGACAAGAGTGGAGAGACTACGAAGCACTTTTTATCAATGTGAAGGATGATTTTTCCTTATTTTTGTCGTCGAATTCCAATGCACCTTTTCCTATACATTTGGTCATCTTATTAGTATATGTGTTTTCTTCTTCAGAGAGGTAAGATGTCGCTTTATTTAGAGTTTTCTTTTGCTTGTTGATTTTGGAGTGATTTTAAGATTGGATATTCATTTTACAAAAATAAAAATAAACTTTTTTTTTACTAGGTTTTGATTCTTGGCCCGCTGAATGTCTGGCCGCTGAAAATTTCACCAAAAGAGACTTGAGTGGGACCGTGGATTTACCGTATTATAATGGAACCGAGCACCCGTGAGATAAAAAAAATATATTTTATGCTATTCTCTCGCAGGTTAAATCCTATAGATGTGAGTATTAGTCAGTTTTTAGTGTAGCTCGTTTCCGTTTCATCGAGTTTCAAATCACAACAGTGCTAAAGAAGTTTTCACTTCAAAAAATTGGTTTTTACAGGTTGGATTTTAGTGTATCTGGAATAACGCGAACATATTGAATTACCAACATCTTTTTTAAACGAGATCTGAAAATATATTGTTTAAAAAATAAGGCAAACGTTTATTTGGTCTTTAAAAGCTTTATAAATAAATATTTATTGTACTATTATTCCGAAAAAGAATAGGGGCCTTATTATAATTGTGTCAAGTTTACTCAACTGATAACAACCGTTATTCTGAAGTAAGTGGTTAAGTTCAGTTTAAGTTTATTAGTATTGGGTTAGATGTATGGTATGAAGGTAGGTACTGACACTTATAGGTATGTTGATTTTTTGTAGACGTTTTGTCTACTTGATGATGCCATTTCTTTCGGTTCGATTCGGCGATATTTGTTTCAGTGACCTCGACCATTGTCGTCTAACATTGGTTAAACCGAAGAGACAAGAAATAGACGAGGAATAGACAAGGAATAGACAAGGAAAAGACGAGGAATAGATAAACAAGGAATTCTCAATATTGTGCCTATGCACCACCGGCGTCAGAAGAGATAGACTTATGGGCATATTAGACGTTTCAATTCTGCCTCGCAATTAGGTTGTAGATACCAAATTGCACCGTGTAAACAAGACATTGAATGTTTCCATGTCATTGCGCGTCATCTTTCCACCGCATTGAAAATATTCAACTTGTTTAATATTTTCAATGCGATTGGTTCTGTTTTCCTTCGTGCGCATGCGCGAATGCGGCGTTGCATGCGCGCGCAGCACTGTGCGCGCGTATTGAATTGTCAAACTGTGACTGTTTATTTTGTAGTGAGTTGTCAACATAGAAAATGGTTTTTAAATGGAGGGAAGAGCATACGCCTCTGTTCTTAGAGCACTTTAAGAACTATCCGAGCCTGTGGAACATTAAATCAGAGGGATATAATTCCCGCGCGCACGACCTGTTTCGAAGACATTCTAAACTCTATGGCAGCAATGTGATTGTATGGTCCACTTCTGTCAAGTACGTCTAATGGCGAAATTACACACGTCAACCACATTGATGCCATTTGGTTGAACGGCGTATAATTGAAAGGGTGTACTGTTTACACGTACTTGACAGAAGTGGACCATTCAATCACATTTCTGTCATAGATTTTAGAATGTCTTCGAAACAGGTCGTGCGCGCGGGAATTAAGTTAATGTGTGATCATTTAATTAACGAGTTAATGAGAGGCGTATGCACTTCCCTCCATTTAAAAACCATCTTCTATGTTGACAACTCCCTACAAAATAAACAGTCACAGTTTGACAATTCAATATGCGCGGACAGTGCTGCGCGCGCATGCAACGCCGCATTCGCGCATGCGCACGAAGGACAAACGAACCAATCGCATTGAAAATATTAAACAAGTTGAATATTTTCAATGCGGTGGAAAGATGACGCGCAATGACATGGAAACATGCAATGTCTTGTTTACACGGGGCAATTTGGTATCTACAACCTAATTGCGCAGCGGAATTGAAAGGTCTAATATGCCCATAAACAGCACACCCTTTCAATTATACGCCGTTCTACCAAATCTCATCAATGTGGTTGATGTGTGTAATATCGCCACTTCCCTAACATGAAATCCACGTTTCATTTCGACGAGCTGGAGACAAACCACGTCATAAAATTTTTGCCACCACGGGGCTTCGAGAATGTTTTGAATAATCTACAACAGTCGTACGTTGAACGTCAAAGAGCGCACATTAAAATAACTAAACCCTTCGCAGAAAAGTAAAGTACCTACGCTAAATTAACAATATGCAGCGCACTCCATTGAGGGAATATTTTGCGTAGGATCGGAACGTTTGTAAAAACTTTTGATAAATCTCCCCTGCATTTATAAATATATTATAATTGAGCAAACGTTGTAATTGAACATTAACATCAATAATAGTATACATTGGAATTAAACATTAACATCCTGTTGACAAATTGCTTAATTGCGGTTTAACGGGATTGTACTTTGAATAACAATAAAAAAAATTAAATGTTCACTCTTCACAAAAACAAAATGGCGCTGATTTGCCATTTGATGACAATGTTACATTTGAATTTCCACGAAACACCACAACGTTGGCGGTTGACGGGACATGGCACGGAACACAACAGAGAAAGAATTACTGTAGGTATATGGTTAGGCATTACAATATGTTTATTTTATTTGTTAGAAAATTAAAATAAATATATTTTTATTACAAGGATGGTAGTTAGGTAGGTACTCTTTGGATTTAACAGAGACACCTGATGGTTTGAAAATAGAATTCAAACAAGTGAATAACTGACATCGTCTGTTTTATGGAAAAATTTTCTTGTCTTTGTGAAAACTTATTAGTTGTGTATTAATTGACAAATCTCATCTCTTGTGCAAGTTTCAAGTCACAAAAGGAATTACAGATCTGAATTTAAAGCGGATAAGATTACGGAGGCCTCCAAGCTGCATATAACTACAAAACAAGGTTGGTGGATCTGTTATTTTCCCTGGAGTTGTCTGATTGTCATTCCTTGTGATATTTTGTTCGCGCAAGTAGATTTTCATAATCATATCTTTGGGTATTAAGCCCAGAGGGTCTGGGGTTATTTACACACCTCAGGCTCGCATATTATAATGCAGTACATATTATTTGATCATATATCTTAGTGTTTCTTCCAATCTAGTGCAATCTCAGCCAATGTTCGCCTGTTACACATAGCAGAAGGAACTAGGGAAATGTCACGACCATTATGTGGTATTTACACTAGAAACCAGTTGATAATATTGATAATGAGTAGGAAGAGGTCGATCAAACAGTTGGTCAATACAGAAGTAGAATAAACCGGTTAGATAAATCCGATCATGATGACAGATGGTTAATATGTAAAATTGTGCAATATTTATTTATACATTTTGGGAAAAACAGCGATCGAGATGCATTTTGGTGCATTCTTGCATAATTTATTCGAAGATTTATTAACATGCACATAATTTTGACTCACTTAACATCTAAATTGCATTAGTCGTCTAAACATTTTCTTAAGTGTTTTACAAAGTATTATGCTAATGATCGAAGGAATAATTTCAGCAGTCCAGTGGTTCTGTGAACAGTTGTAGTCATCGCGTCCCAAAAAGTATGCATCTCTTAATTAATAATCAAAAACCAAAATTTCCTCCTAAATCATTAGATTTATAAACATAGTGCGATTCAGTTCGTGTGACAAGTTTTATTTTGTTTTTTAAATACCTATATCTATGATAGAGAGAAATGGCGACAGTTGGAGGAGGCCTTTATCAACTAGTGACATACTGACAGGGAGTCGATGCATGATAAGTGTTTTAAATGTTATAAATATTATGAATAATGTTATGTATTTTACTGTCTGAATAAAGGCTATTATTATTATTATTATATATATGAAAATCAAAATATGCTTGGGGATTAGTGAGAAGTCTGTGAATTGCTATATTATGCATGGGAAATGTTTGAAACTTTGAAAATAGCCTTTTTAAACCTCCGTGAAGGTTTATGGATTATTACAAACATCATACATGACAATACATCTAAATATGCTTGGGGATTAGTGAGAAGTCTGTGAATTGCTATATTATTTATTTATTTATTTATTTAATTATTTTCATATTACATTTGGTTATAAAATGACGTATTGCCCATCTCACTAGGTGTGAAACGCCTGTGTTGAGATGGCAATTTACAGAGTGGTTATCTAAGATTTTGTAGTAATATTATGAAAATGGCAGGTTAATATAATTTTTTTTCTTTAAATATACAATTCAAGTATGTTACATATATATAAGAAGATTGCAGTAGGTACATGGTTACATATATACACACAGTAGGTATAAAGGTAAGTCTGTTTTTAAATACTTGTGATGGATATGTTTATTTGAGGTGATCAATGATTTTACTTTTAAATGTACTTTTGGTTTGCGTGTTTCTAATTTCAGGAGGTAGAGAATTGAACAGCTTTGTTGCATTATATTTAAAACTTCTTTGCCCATAAGAAGTTTGACAAACTGGGATGTTGAAAGATTTTACATTTGAAATGCATTTAAATTTATTATGCATGGGAAATGTTTGAAACTTTGAAAATAGCCTTTTTAAACCCCCGTGAAGGTTTATGGATTATTACAAACATCATACATGACAATACATTTAAAAAGTTTTTCAATCATTACAATAATTCTTGCGAAACTGTATAAATTTGAGAATGACATTTTGGCAAACAATGATCGTTAACCAAAAATTCAATATGCAAAACTCTTTACATTGATGAAATAATTTGAAGTAAGTACTTACATAATAAATTGAATCGAATCAAGATTTATAGATAATTTAAATAGGTACCTATATTAGGTACCAAATTTGATTAATTGTTCTTATGTGATAGGTGGAATGGGAGCTGTTTGAAAACTTAATGTACTGGGACTGAATATATGTATGTAACGCGGGTGGGAGGTTGGTGGAACGGAGGAGCGGGAGAGGGGAGAGGGATGACGGGGAAGGTGATAGGGGAACGTGGGAGGGGAAGGGGACATGCAGGGAGAAACAATGTATTCCATTGAATATGGCATTGCAACGCATGACGGGAACCAGATTGTGCCATTGTAAAATGTATACTTATATTGTCTAAATTTTAAATAGAGAATTGTACAATTTGTCAAAAAAATGTCACTATAGTAGTTACCAATATATTTATTATTCTGATTAGACAGTTCTTTGTAGAAACTACTATCATACGAACTCTGGCGGGATAAAAAGGTAGTATCCAACTCGGCCACCATCTTGAACCGGAACCGGAAAGAAACAAACATATTTGCAGACAGATGAAATGCCACATGCTCAGATAAAAATGATTTCGCTGCACTCGGCCAATAAAATTTATTGAATCATCCGTGGGGTCTTTAGGGAATGTTGCAAGAAAGGGAAAGTGGGGGAGGGATATGAAGAAGAGAGAAGAAGAGAAGAGAGCGGAAAGAAGAAGATTGAGTTTGGGAAAAACATAATCATTAATAAACGGATTTTTAATTTTAAAAGACTCTTTTTGAAGCGGTGGTATTATTATCCGACATCCTGAAACGAATAAAAAACGTTCGTGAAAAATCTATTAAAAATGTTTGTATGAATGAACCAAAAATAATTTTATTTAATAATAATTTGGTTTTGGTTAGGAAGAATGAAACAAAAAAATAGAAGTAAAGAGAACGAATTAAATCGCGACTTAATTTTTTTATGAATTGATGAATATGGCCACACACCCAGTTTCTTTGGGCTTTTGCTGGGTAATATACGTCTGCGGGCGGGTGTTACAAACTAGTTCGGAAAACTTTTTGACTCCGTGTGATAAAATAAAATATCAATAATTGCACTCGCCGAAATTTAAATATTCTGAACGATAAGTGATTCTGTTATGAAATACCTAAGTTTATTTTCGTCTGCATTTCCAAAACAATTCTGCTGCATTCATAGTTACAAACACACGCCAACGATCGTACGGACGATACACTGAAATAATAAATCTGTTTCCGACTCCCAATTGTAATTAATCTATTCATCAGAAGAACGCGCAACAATAATCGTAACATAGTTAGCTTATGCATAGTTACGAGTTATTATGAGAATCAAACGTTTAGAATAAATTAAGACGGTATCTCGGTGTGTCGAAACGAACATGACCGGTTGTTGGCTGCCCGCCTTAAATTTGAACAAATAAATAACAACGGGTTTCTGACATAAAATTCTTGAATCGGGCGACTTTTTCCGCGTCGAGAGTAATTTGCAAAGAGTAAAGAATAAGAGCCTTGAGCAAAATTTCTCCCAGACGCAATGGGATTATCTAGGTTTTTCTCCCATGGGTAATGAAAGTTGAAGCGCTATTTCGGCGTGGGTGTTACAACATGGTAAATTATTGTGTAGCTGAAAAATAGAATACTATTTACCATGCGGTCTGGCAGGTTTGCGAGTTGGTTAATTGGGAGTTTATAGGCAGTAATTCAATCCGAATGACACGCTTTTATGGAATGTAATAGTTATAATAGAGTTATTAGAGAATAAAAAGATTAAAAGAAAAGTGAACAAAGTTGACGAAAACGTAGGTAGTAGAGACATTGTAGGTAGATAGGGACGGTAAAGCGCGTTTTCATCCCATGACAAAATAACCCCGAAAAAATATCCTATGGGCAAAACATCCTCCAACAAAATATCTATTAATAATAATAATACGAAGCATATAATCAAAGATATAAATCAAATTGATGATTTATGTAGAAAATGTTTGGCTTTTCCGGAAACTATAGAACATATTATCTCGGGATGTTCTATATTAGCGCCGTCAGAGTATACATTTAGGCACAATCTGGTTTTAAAAATAATCCACCAAAGTTTGGTAACTAAACAAAACTTGATTGACTGCCGTAATATAGTACCATTTTATGAATATGAACCAAATTCATTTTAAGAAAATGAATTTTATAAAATATATTATGATAAAACTATACTAACAGACAGAACAATTAGTCATAATAGACCTGATATAGTTTTACATGAAAAAATTTAAAAAAATAACTTATATCATTGATGTAGCTATTCCAAATTCCTGTAATATTCAAAAATCTGTTTCTGAAAAAATAAGACAATATTACAATTAATTTTGTCTCTTAGTCAAAGAATTTATATATAAAAATGCAAAAGTCAGTAATTTTAAATACATGTAGGATTACAAAAGATTTTTTAAATATTTATATTGAGGGATCAGTAGGATTTATAGGTCAAATTAGGAATTCCACAGAGCCGAACCCTCTGATATGAAAATATCTGGAGTCGGTGAATTATTTTCCCATCTGGTCTCTGGTAGGTTGATATGTTGTTCTTGTATTGTTTTGTATTTATAATACTAATATAGTGCAATTGCATAGCGTGGTTTGACTAGATGATCATTTGGGGAAGTGTGTGAAAGGGTTTAGTTTTTCCTATGGGGAAAATATAACCCGGACATTTAAATCTGGTGCGTAAAAATTGTTTATTTCAGAATGTATGCAGGGGAAGTGCAATGCAATACATTCCATATTTTTAAATAACAAAAGAAAGATAAATAATAAGATCAGGTAAAAAATAATTAACAACAACACATAAATTAAATAAAAACAAATAAGCATGAGAAATGAAAAGCACTTAAATTAATGCAAACAGCCGTTTACAGGGGGTATTTCACCATCTCCCGTCTCCAGAGGGCCATCAGGGGAGTCATGGCGGTGATGATCGCATTCTTCGAATGGTGCAGTCTGCGCCATAAACTTCCAATGCGGTGGCGGAGAAGTGCACGGAAAGTATGCACTCGTTCCTCCAGGAACATTTCCGTAGCACTGCAGTATCTCGGTAGGCGAAAAAGTTGGCGATAAGCGTTATTGTAAACAAAGTATTTCATTAATTATAATAAATTTATTGTCTTTACATGTATCCGTATTATTTTTATCCCATTTTACTATTTTTGAACAATCATTTATTGTCTTTATAGGATGTCTTTATTTTTGTCCCATTTTTTGTTAGGTTAGGTTAGGTTTTAGTAGATATTTTGTTAGGGGATGTTCTGTTCGTAGGTTATTTTGTCAGGGATATTTTGTCAAGGATATTTTGTCGCGGGATGAAAAGTCGCGAAACCGATAGAGATACCTGAAGTTACATATGAACTACCAAAACGGTTTTTAAACGAGGATTTTATACTGTATCTGAAAGTATTGGAGCGTTGTGAGTGCGCATTAATGTTTTTTTCTTGAATTACGGCAGGGAGTCAAAAATATATAAGTTGGGAAAAAGATTATTGAATGTTTGTTAACATGGTTAATTGGTTGCTACAGCGTTTTTTTGTTATTTAATGTATGTTTTGATATTTAAAATATAATGCCTATTTGTTAATGCCTATTGTACCTACATCTCTTTGAGTACCTATGGAGTGCATTTTAGATTGCATCGTTGTTTTATTTGGGTATTCAAGGTCTCATTATTTATTATTGCTAAAAAGGCAGGATCAGCAATGTTTGTTTAAATGACTTACAGCTAGGTTCGTTTAGTATATACCGTGGATGGTATATATATGAAACTAACTTTTGCCCATTTCCACCATCATCTCCTCTATTGCTTAAAAAAACGAGTGTGTTTTAGACCACACGACTGAAGTAAAACAATATGACTAATCTCGCCCAATGAACCTAGGTATCACTGCTAAGTTACCAAACGTAGCGAACGGGGTGACCTACGACTTTGGGGTGGCCTTCGACCTTGGGTTGACCATCCTTATCCTTATCCTTATCCTTATCCTTATCCTTATCCTTATCCTTATCCTTATCCTTATCCTTATCCTTATCCTTATCCTTATCCTTATCCTTATCCTTATCCTTATCCTTATCCTTATCCTTATCCTTATCCTTATCCTTATCCTTATCCTTATCCTTATCCTTATCCTTATCCTTATCCTTATCCTTATCCTTATCCTTATCCTTATCCTTATCCTTATCCTTATCCTTATCCTTATCCTTATCCTTATCCTTATCCTTATCCTTATCCTTATCCTTATCCTTATCCTTATCCTTATCCTTATCCTTATCCTTATCCTTATCCTTATCCTTATCCTTATCCTTATCCTTATCCTTATCCTTATCCTTATCCTTATCCTTATCCTTATCCTTATCCTTATCCTTATCCTTATCCTTATCCTTATCCTTATCCTTATCCTTATCCTTATCCTTATCCTTATCCTTATCCTTATCCTTATTCTTATCCTTATCCTTATCCTTATCCTTATCCTTATCCTTATCCTTATCCTTATCCTTATCCTTATCCTTATCCTTATCCTTATCCTTATCCTTATCCTTATCCTTATCCTTATCCTTATCCTTATCCTTATCCTTATCCTTATCCTTATCCTTATCCTTATCCTTATCCTTATCCTTATCCTTATCCTTATCCTTATCCTTATCCTTATCCTTATCCTTATCCTTATCCTTATCCTTATCCTTATCCTTATCCTTATCCTTATCCTTATCCTTATCCTTATCCTTATCCTTATCCTTATCCTTAACGCTCCTGAAGTCAAGCGTGCGTAAAGGCCCCACCGTTCGCCTAGCAATCGATCACTGTTCGCAACGATTACCGTCCACATGACATTTTTCGTAACAATTACCACTTTTCGTAACGAATTCATCAGCAAACCCCCCAAGTCGAGCGTGTGTAAAGAAGTTTTACTTAAAAAAATCATATATCGGAAAGTCATACGAGAACAGTGCGATTCTGAGATGTCACATACAAACAAAGACGAAAAAACCAGAAGCCAAACAAGCAAACTTGCTAAATGATTTGTACCGTCTTGTCTTATCATATTTTGTAATAAATTTATTCACCAATACTAATATAATACGGATTTGATAACCGAAAGCCAAATCAATGCACACGATGACGGCGAGGAATTTTGAAGAGGATAATTGAGCGCGCACATGTGTCATTAAGAACACACGAACGGCCTTGACTCTCTAGAATGTTCCTCCTACATTGCCGGCCAAATGTCTTCAGCTTAATGATTTGTCAATATTATTGATGGATTTTACGGGTCCTTGAGGCTTTTGGTCATCGCGCCGGCCAATGTTCAAATTGTTCAATGCTGGAATCTTTCTCTTTTTAAATACATCTATTTTAATTTCCATTTTCTTTTCTTGAACGAAAGAATGAAAGCAAATCTTGGAAGTGGAAATTAACCCTTTTCCTCACATCCGATTGAGCTGACACTCGGCAAATAATCTCATTGCCGATGATAATGCACTCTACATTTACGTGCGGACACATGTATTTTTATCTAAAATTGGCTACGTAATAAAATAGTTTTTACGGGTTGATTTTTTAAGGTCCTTCCACAAGTGTCGTGAGCACTTGCATACTTGTTTCCTAGGTCAACAACTGTACACTTTGACTCCCTGATGATTTTTACCTGCAAACTACCTCCATGGCGTAATTGGCAAGAGTGCTCATGGTTCTAAACCCTGAAGTCAAGAGCTCGATAATCTCGCTGAATACTGAAAAATACTCTCAGTTTTGCCTTTGTAGGAGACAACCTTTGGCTATACTTAATAGAGTCAGCCACATTTTCTGGCGAAAATAATGGGAGATAATGGGAGAAAAAAACTGAAATTGCGGCATTTCAATTAAAATTTTTACCGTTTCACAAAATTTTTCGCTCCAGTTTATTTATTTGTATAAAAAAATGCAACACAAACATTGAATATTAGATTCTATTTCGGTTTCTTCTAGCCAAGGCATTCGGGTGAATTAATAACATTAAAAAAAAAACATCTAGAAGAAGCATTAACAAAAACGAAAAATATTTGCACAGAATTTTACATATTCATACAGGGGAGAAAAAGAAAATCAACGAAATGTTTAACTTTGGTAAATGAAACTCTCCTGTTTGTTATTGATTTTAGAAGTCAACGTGAGATCCTCTATCATGTTGACCGCTAACCGGCCATAAAAAAGGCTAATTATAATAATGTAACTTTCCAAAGTAAAGAACTGTTTCGGCAAAAACGTTGAATTATAGTGTTTTATTGTACAAAAGAATGTATAATATGTACATGTGTGTAACATGTAAAATGAATGTATGTTTGAACGTAGAAACCTTCTACATATCGATCCATGATAATTAATTGGCGGACACTCTCTGCCTCTCAATGCACGACATTTCAGATATTTATACCATCATTAGGGTGATGTATTGATAAGACGTGAGATGCGTGATGGAAACATCTGGAAATCTCTAATCTAAAGGTGCTCGTGATATAATAATTTTAATTTAAAAAAAACATTTATTTGGTAATAGATTGTCACATATTTACACATCGTATTTTCTTTGATTATATTGGTTCTGTTGACAAAAGGGTCATTGCAGAGCTTTACATGTACATTCCGGATTTCCGGACATAAGTAGATATCCCTTTCAATGGGCATTATATACATTATTTTAATTGTGACGTTGTGTGGTTGACTGAGCAATCAGCAACCATTCGTCGCAGAATTTCTTGAAGCACTGCAATGACAGTGTTATTTCATTCCAAAGTTTTGATGAGGAATAGATAAAACTACCCTCAAATCCTGCAATGTGATGTCTGGGGAGAACATGTAAATGGACAGTAGATGATCTATTTTTGAAGTAAAACTTCTTTACGCATGCTTGACTTGGGAAGTAAGCTGGTGAATGCGTGACGAGAGCGTTACGAAAAGCGAAGCGAACGGTAGTTGAGAGGGAGATATAAGTTAGTGAAGATAGAAAGAGACAGAGTTACGTTTCATATATTACTGTAGGGGCAAGAGAGAGAGGTGCGAGCACACATTTTCTTTCTCTCATAGCCAGTTACGTTTCGTATATCTAAGAAACAGTGCAGGCCTATTGTCTGTATCACACTGTAGGAGTAAGAGAGAGCAGTGCGCGCGCACACTTTCTTTCTCTCTTCATATCATATCGATAGAGCTAAATAAGTTTTACTTCTGTCGTGTGGCCTAAAGCACACTCGTTTTTTTTTCTATGAAGAACTAGATGGAAAACCTACATAAATAGTCCCTGGGGTCTTGCAGTACCACCCTAAAACATGGTGTATTGATTCATGAGTATATATGTATGTATGCCATATATATAATAATAATAATTGGATAATTTGTAAAGCGCCGTTTTTGTGAAAAATCACCTCAAGGCCGCTGTTATATATATGGCTACCAAAATAAACGATCATCATAGCGTTGCGTCAACGAGAGTCTTCTCGAAACGTCGAATCACAGGCAACTGAAATGAATCAAGAACTAGAAAATTTAAATATTCGACAGTTATGAAATGCGCGGCAGACAATACAAAATACCGGCCGAAGGTAGGCCAAAGTTTATGTTTGCGTATAACAAGTTTGGAATTATTTTTAAAGTGAGAGTGAAATGCGATTACGTAAGGCGGATCGTCGGAACCGAGCCCGCGGCTCAGAACCGAACGCGACCGGAGGAACGGTATCAGAATTTCGAGGTATCGACGCTTCTACGATACTTCCAAGTATTTATGTTGTAAGTTACGAACCTAATAAAATATTTGCGACTATTTACGTGGAGCAAACTGGAGTTCTGACGCGCCTACTGTTATGGCCCAAGTAAAAAAATAACCTACATTTTTGTGGTTATCTAACGTCTTAGTTTTTAACAACAAACTGCTACATATGTATTAAGTATCATTTTATTTATAACTAACCAGCTCTACACGGCTGCACCAGATGATTGAATAGATAAATGTAGAGAAATGTAGAGAAATTATATTTAACATATTAGGGTGATCCACTAGTCCTGGAGAAATCTCTTTTTGGGAGTGATTTAAAAATACTTGAGAAAAAGGTTTTGGAAAGTTTGGAGAAGTTTTTGAGATCTGTTTTTCATTGGTTGATTTCGTCTGTAAAAAACATTAACTCATTTTTTATTATAATAACTAGGAAATTTAAATCTCCGTAATTCCATAAATATGGACGATTTTCGCCAATATGTAATTTGTCACTTTTTTCGAATCCGCCAGAAAATCCGTCATACTGTAAATTCCGTTATACACAAAATTTTTACGTTTCGGGACACTCCAATCCGCCAGATTTTGTTGATAAAAATATATTATACTGTATATACAACGCATTAACAGAATCAATTATAGGATACGGAATAAATAGTTACGGATTAACGTACAAAACGTACTTAAATAAAATAGAACAATTACAAATCCGTTTCCTAAAATTGATATCAGGCAAAAAAAAAGTTCAATTATGTGAAGGCGATTATAAAAAAAAATTCTCCTTGTGTTATGTCCTCTCTATACACAGTAAGGTAGATTATCAATTAACGCTAGATGAATTCTGGAATACAGAATTCAAAAAACCTATAAACCACAACTACCCTACTAGGCATAGAGAAGCACAAATGTTTATTATTAATAAATCTCAAAATGTATACGGTGATAGAACAAAGAGGCATAGAATTCCGAAAATATTTAACGCATTACCTGAAAATATTAAAAATGAGACATCTTATTCAAATATCAAAAAAAAAATTAAATCATTCTATCTCCGTAGAACATGAAAGCAAATAATATCGTATACAAATACCCAGATCGAATATTGATCAAATACCTGGAAATTACTATCACACACTGTATTCATAAACATTATAATAATTAGTAGTTTATAATAATTAGTATTTTAGATTTTACACAGTTATTACAATGTAAAACATAAAAGTATAATAGTATTAATTAAATAGGACAAATGAGAGATTTCTTACAATCAAACTGATTGATCAGTTTTGTAAGATTTTAAAGATTAATATTGTAAAATTTAAAAAAAAACTGAATAAATGTACTTAAAAAATTTTTTTTAAAAAAGATATGACGGGAAATCCGTTAAGTTGGCAACACTTAACGACACACTATCGGCCCTTCTGCAGATGGCTTAAGGACGAAATTCGAAGTTTATTTTGAATCACTGGAAAAAACTTCGCCAAAATTCATGTTTGATTTTATTTTGTGAAATTCAGGCACAAATATTAAAATGTTTTCCGATTATTTTGTAAAGAACTTAATTTGCCACATTATTCAATGAAACTTTATCTTAAAATAGATTGGCACTTGAAAGATATTGGCATTTGAAAGTATTTTTAATAGGCCTGAAACTGTATTTTTTTCCAGACTTACAAAAGGATTTATTAAAAAGTTACTTGATTATTTCCAAGGCCAATACGTGTTCTACTCGCAGTATTTAATTGAAGCATCTATAATATTTCTAAGCAATCAAAATTTCAAACCATAAATACATGATTTTGTATGATTTTGCGTTATTTTGACTTACTTTAAATTACAAACAAAAACAATGCAGCGTAATGTCAGAACTTAATTATTCTTTTGTGATTTTTTTTGTTGCTAGTTACGCAAATACATTTTTATTTATTGTTATCAAGTTTAATTTGTAGAACTCCATTTTAATTTTTATTTTTTTTATTATATAATCAATAATATTATTATTAAATTAATAAAAACAGTTTATTTTCAAACAAGTTCTGCTGTGTAATTATTATTACGCGTGACAGCTGTTTTGCCTTCTGAAAGCATTATCAAACTGTCAAAGCATTATCAAGCTGCGTAATAATAATTACACAGCAGAACTTGTTTGAAAATAAACTGTTTTTATTAATTTAATAATAATATTATTGATTACATACTTAATTTTTTTAAAAAATGCAAATACATATTGCAAATACTGCAAATCGATGTTCTGCTTTAAATTTGCAAAGATATACTGAAGTTCATTGAACTCTTGAGCTTTATATTAATGCCAAGCATATCTTTGAAAGAACACAATACATACAGAACCACATTATGTTAGTATGCATTCAGTGAAACACAATGAAAAATGTTAAAAACAGACGACCAATGTTCATTTTTTCCTAGCCTCAAAAAGACCCTCCACACAGCATCTCAGGTGACATAGGCCCTTAGGGTAATTATTTTCCTCAGGGCCTTCTGCGTGGAGTTAATATTAAAAAAAAAAGTGGAGAGACTATAGGAGTTAATGTTAAAAGAAAAGTGGGCACCGCACAAAGAAGAGACCGATTGTACTATCTCATTCTCTCGCAGGCTAATTCCAATACATATGTGAACTTGCAAACCTTTTAGTTTCACTATTTTTCGTTTCATCCAGTTTCAGCACAACTGTGCTAAAGAAGTTTTCACTTCAAAAAACAAGAATCTAAATGAGAATTGAATATTTCTTACAATTTTGAATCAACTTATGTTGCAGGAATAATTTGATGAAATAAAATTTCTTCTTTAATGTTTTACTTAATTTGTGGTCTTGTCAGGGGAAATGAACCAATAAAGTATCCCTTGTCTCCAATGGACTGTAACTGTTGTTGCTGACCTCCGTTCGGGTCAAGTGTCATAGAAGGTCAATAAAAGTTATTATTCGCGCGAGGATTATGCACATAGTATTTTCAACTGGCTCGGTTATGGTTTTTGCGTTTTTATTAGATAACAATCAATATATATGTATTTAAATAAAAATGACGAAGGTTCTCGCTTACGGAAACTCCCAAGGACGTCTGGCCGATGGGGACGGATAACGAAAATGCATTAAGTGCCTAACTTATGGGAAAACTAAAGCGTTTATGTTGTAAAACACATGAAGCGAAAAATTTATGTCACTGTTAAAAATCTGTGGAGACTGAAATATAAATAATATCGAAAATAATATTAATCGGTAGGTAAAAATATACGTTTGAGCAATTATCTTATCCACACCTAAATGTTAGGACTTTTACGACCAGTATGTTCAGAGTCAAAACGTTGCTTGAAATGACTTTAGCCTTGTTCGGTAACCAGTCTAAATTGTGAGGTGCTTTCCCAGTCGTTAGTGACCAGATCTACCGACCATTGGCTTATCCAATCCTTTCCTTTCCCACTTCCTTTATACTCACAACATACCCCAATTATTGAGGATACCATGGAAATTCGCGGCAGTCGAGAGTATACAGAGGTATTTATAGTTAATCATTGAAAAAATTGTCACATTAAATTAACTTTACCTAAACAGGTAGGTATTGGAGGGGACCCCACCACTTTTCCAACGGCTTTATAAGGAAACATATGGTTTCCTCCTTCACCGCACACGTCAAGACTCTACTTTTTTTGAACGAAGCTATATTTATTTGAACGACTCTAGACCCTCCAATGTCCATGCATACGGGGTTAGTAAGCAGTATGCAAGTACTTACATTAACATCATACAAAAGATAAATAGAAGTAGCAGCCCGTGGAGTAATACTTCTGAAATAGGTAACATCAAAAAGAGATAAAAGTGTTGTAAAAGAAAAAGAAAAATAACGGCTGTAACCAATTGAAGAAACCTTCTGAAAATAAAATAAGAATGAAGAAAAAACAGTTATATGATTATGTTATAATATAAGTAATTACTATATTAGCAGAAAGAAAATAAGATATATAAAAAATAACAGCCAGAGAAAGTATTCCATAGACCACCGGGCAGTCCCAATGAGAACGCGTATAGCTATCGGCCCAACCGCAGACGATGCTCAAAGTCCGCGCCCTTTAGCCGGCTCCCCGATTTTACCTCGAAGAAATTTACTTGGGAGAGAAGGGGAATTTTAGGTAGATATATAACAATTAAATATGTATAAAAGGAATGGATAAGAAGCTACCTTATCAAACGCCATTAAATCGTAAAAATCAACGATGTGCTTAGCCAAAAAAATACAAGTAACTTCGGCATACCTCAATATACAGTCCTGGGACCGTTGCTATTTATCATATATATAAATGACACATTCACACAAGAGAATAAAAGGAAACATCTTATGCTGATTACAATGTCCTAATAATTGAAGGTGCTGATTTGAATACTGTTAATAACCTAGAGAATACCAATATTAATACACTGAAAAACTGGTCCGATAAAAATCAATAAATATAAATCTCATTACTCCGATCCTCTCTTTCCAATATCTACTGATACTTATTTTTTTGTTTAAAAAAAATACATCTATAATATCTCCGTAGACAAAAATTTAATAAACATGTTTTACTCCAAATAATTTCAGGAATTATTTATTACTTATTTATTTATTTTTCATGTTCCACGTAAAACGGTAATATACACTAAAATATCTTAAAGAAGATTACAAATTAAAAAGGCAAGCGGCAGTTTTACTATTTTATAACACGCGTCAAATAAAAAAAAAATAAAAAAAAAGACAGTTGCTTAACTGTCTAAAAGTGAATCACTGGTTATAATAGTAAATCAAGTATGTACAATTAACACCCTGTGTGTGTGTGCACGTATGTTTGTATGGAACGTGCATATTAATCACTGTTTGTTATCTCGTTCTCAACAATATTGATTTTCCGCGATTCGTGCAATGAAAAAACCCAAAATTTCAATAAAATAATTCACATAAATGACATTGCATCTCTAATATGCAATTAATTGGCAGAATGCAATCAAGTTGACGCAACACAGGAATATTATTTCCTCACGAAAAATTTCGACGAAAATTATTTTATGCTAAATTTGTTTGAATTCATATTATGAAGTTGCATAACGGTCTCCGAGGTGACAGAGTTGAAATTTCTTCACGATATTAGCATATTGCCTATTTACTAATTTGCCGTATTTAAGTTAAAGGCACGACATTGAAATTTCACTGTCACTGTCAGAGGAAATGTCACAGACGTTTTATTAATCACGTGTGAAATAATAGTATGGTTGCGATAGATTGGTAGCTCCAAGTTCGAGGCCAGATTAGGAAGGAGTTGGCAGCAAATTTACTCGATTTTAGTGAAATATTAATTTATGTGTTGGCGAGCTTATAATAAATTTCATTACATCATTTTTTTGTCCTCGAAGTGACAAAAAAGTGAAATTTTAAATTAGCTTAAATTGCGATATAAATTTGTAGCAACCAGAATCCATTACACAGTTGTTCAATGATTATTTACTATTAATAAAATATTTTAAAAAAAAAACCCACTAACTAACCACCACGCATCATTTTTATTTTCATTTTTATTATGTCCCCGAAGTGACAAAAAAGTCACATTTTATATTACGTCGCCTTAGTTCGTATTTGCCCAACAGACCATTAGAAAATTTTTCAGGAAGAGATGGTTTTCTTTCATTATTTCAATGAAACATTATGATAGGTGTTTAAGATAAAGCTATTTTCGTAAAGGTAAAGGTCTCATAAGTCAAAATAATTCTTATTTAGGTGATTGACTATTATTTTTTTGTACTTTATTTTTAATTTTAAAGTAGAGATTGAACAAAAACTAAAATGGTCTGTTGGACAAATAAGAACTAAGGCGACGATTAGCCTAAATTACGATATAAATTTGTAGTAACCAGAATCCATAAAATAGTTGTTCAATGAATATTTACTATTAATAAAATATTTTTAAAAAAAAACTAACTCACCATCTCGCCGTTTTCCGCAAGGGTAGGCAGAGAGGACGAACCGCCAAACAACTCGGTCTTGGCATACACTCCTTTCCTCATTCATATTCATGCTCCGTCTCAGACATTCTCTTTATTATTCTGATCTTGACATGGCCCAGCTCAAGTATCTGATTCACTTGAACGTGCCATGTCTTCCTCGGGCGTCCCCGACTTCTTTTATTATTCTCCACTCATTTTTCATTCGTTCATTTCATACCCAAAACATCGAAGCGTCCCTTTCTTAATCTTACTTATTACGCTTACATCAGTCTTGTATATTTTCGGATCAACACATTTCTCAGAAGATCATACATGGTTTTACCACTCTCAGGGATTTCATTTCTACAGCATTCAGTCTACTTTCATATTTCCTTTGCCAGTTCCATGCTTAACTGCCATACATCAGAATATATAGCAGCACTGATGTGGATACAGAAATAAAATTACTAATTCATCAGTTACCTGCACATCAAAATCTTAGGTTTTATAATAATTCCTAGCATGGTTGTCGAAAAATTCACTAATTATGTAACAATCAAAACAATAAAAAAAACGAGTGTGCTTTAGACCACACGACTGAAGTAAAATTTTACTTACTTATTTCTCCCTCTCAACTTCCGTTCGCCTCGCCCGATCACACTTTTCATAACGCTCTCGTCACGCATTCACCAGCTTACTCCGAAAGTCAAGGGGGCGTAAAGGCCCGACCGTTCACCTCCCCCGATCACACCTTTCGTAACGCCCTCGTTACGAATTCACCAGATTACTCTCCAAGTCAAGCGTGCGTAAAGAAGTTTTACTTCAAAAAACGTTTCGTAAATGAATGGTGTTCTTTCACCAGGGTGATACTAGGAGTATCTATTACCCCAGAAACGTTAAGAGTGGGGCAGCCTGATTCATTAGGGCGATTGGCGTATATGACGTCCTCTCTATCCTCGACAATAAGGGAATGACTATAAAAGAAGACCTCTCTTATTTTTTCACTCTACATCCTTTCAACATTTTACCTCAAAACATTCTCTAAAAAATATTTTAAAAATTAGAGTGTGCAATTCATACGCGGTAGTAGTGAAACCACGAGAAAACTAAAGTAGACAAGTGTGTGGAGACTGCGAAGCACTTTTTTTATCAATGTGAAGGATGATTTTTTTCCATATTTTTGTCTTCGAATTCCAGAGCACTTTTTCCTATACATTTGGTCATCTTAATAGTATTGTGTTTTCTTCTCCAGAGTCGCTAATACACTCCTCACAACTCAATTCAACTCCTTATTTGTTATTGAGGAAAATCATGTAAATCTAAAAAAAATATCTGAAAGCAAATGAGACGAAATCGCGATACGACAAAGTGAAACTTAAGTAAAATTATAGTTGAAGAGAACCTATGGTACAACAGGTTAATGTAATTCTAAGAAACATCGCAATGTAAAACGTAATGCCATCTATCATAACCATTTATTTTGAACGCATGTTTGACCTCTCCGCGAGGTTCTTTCTGTTTTCTTTTAAAATCAGGTTTATCTATGAATGCACACTCTTAATTATTATTGGCTGGAAAAACATAGCTCTAATAATATGCATAAAATACCAAACAAAGATTTATCGCTAAATTAAATATATTTTTATACACAAATTTATTTTCAAAACATAACGTATATCATTCAAATACCCACTAAAACCATCAACGTAATCATTATTTTAGTATTTTTCCGAATAGTTAAGCAGCAGTTTTATGTTTTAACAACATTCATTTTAATTGGAGATTTCACGTATTTGAATATGGAATGACATTCTTTATAACAACATTGGTGTTATTTTATTTTGGGGATATGTTTAATACTACACAACCAGTAGTGGCATAACTTGCCCAGATAGACACTGTGATGCTGTTCGAAAAGCTAGATTAACACAAAGTTGAAAAAACCAATTGAGAGGACTAATTTTCTAATGTACTAGCTGACACCCGGCATGCGTTGCAATTCCATTCAAAGAAATAAATTATTTCTCACTGCATGTTCTTTCCCAAGCGAACCCATTCCTTCCTGCGTCCCCTTCCCCTCCTGCATACCCCTTCATCCTCATCTTCATCTTCACCGCCTTCTCCCTCCCTGGTCAACCTTCCCGCGAACCCCACCTCTTTCGTTACCCTCCGCCTCCTGCCGCTAAAATATATGAAATACACATATTTTCAAACCACCTGTAGTAATTTTTTATACAAATTTCATAACGCCAGAGCTTACCATTATATATAGAAACATTCTCCAGCTAAAATGCAATGTTTTGTAAAAAAAATTGAGTCAATCCATCGATTACTTTCCGAGATTTGCGAATGCAAACATATAGGACCTAAATTTTCTATATTTAGATAGACAAGGTACTAGCCACTGTGGTTTTAGATTACAGATGCCAATGCAAACATCGTTTTAATTCATGTTAGTATTTGAACAGAGCGATACTGAGAATATCTTCCACTGATTTTCAATTAATATAAAACATTTACAAAGCTTAAAAAATCGAGTGCGGTAAAAGCGAAACGCGGTAGAAGCGAAACTTCACCAAAAACAATCTCAATCAATAGAAGACCTAGCGTCATTTTCGTTTCATATCTCAACCAATAGGAGCCTCGAAAAGTGACTTCATAATTAAAGCGGTCAATGAGCGCAGTTTGTTGCTTCGCAGGTGCTATAATGCGTCATTTCCGTTTCATCCGAATTCCAAAACACCAAAAATATTTGAAAGAAAACCTCAGCATATTTTTACTGCCAAAGCAATTATTTAATTTCCGAATAAACAGTAATTCATAACAGTCAGTTAGATTATTCTAATTCTGTATCCGACGTTTGTTAATTTAATATTAATATGTCCGATGAATGTCAAAATCACGGTCTATCTTGATAGTGATGTCATCGGTATGATATATTTATTGTATTTGGGCCTTTTATTTGATGCACGAATTCGCAATTTTAATAAATTCATAATTTGCATTTTAACTGATTACGGATTAGTATTTCAACTAGTTTCAATGCTGTGTGTGATATGATATCCACCACGATTGGAGTTAAAAAAATAAAACGAATGACTTGTTGCATAATTTCTTAGCGTCCCGTAGACAAAGTCAAAACCATTTGCATTTTTTATAATAATTTAAAGTTTTCCTTTTTTTCTGCATTCTTTCTCTGCTAAAATGGTCATTTACTTGAGATCAGTGGTGTAGCGTACTGGGGGCGGCAGTAGCGGCCCGTCCTGGGCGGCACTTTTAAGGGACGGAAAAATTTCACAATAAATAAAAATAATATCTTATAAAAATTTGAACCATCTCATTTCATATTTTGTCGCACCTACGATTTGGACAGATTGAAATGAGCACAGAATTTTTCATTACTTATTCTGTAACGTAACCGCGAAATCCCCTTTCTTTAAATGAATGTACGAGTATATTAATGACATCTTGCTCATTGTAGCGACTGGCAAAACTGTCTCTACTGAGTTGCGGAAATTCCCCTATTTTATTTTGTGATTAGATTGTTTATGACTAATATTCAGTGAGATTGACTTCAGGGAAGTCTGTGAATGATGCTTTGATTCTAAGAAAGTTTAATTCATAAAATGTTCAATTCACATAAAACTAAACAGGCATTAAAAAAATCTACCTTCAAATAAATAAAAACAATAAAGATAAATATTCACATGACGATTCTAAAAATGAGAGTAGGAGAGTTTGGATTATATATATAAAAATCTTAAAAAAATTGTATGTATGTCCGATTTGCGTTGCTATATTAAGCATAGGAAATTTTATTTTATTTATTTATTTATTTAAGTTTTTATTCCAGCAGGGCTGGGAGGGTAGTGCAATCCCAGTCTGCCATATGACATAAAAAATGAAAATAAAATTCGAACATAAATAATAATAATAAAAATTAATCACCAAATTAAAAACAAAATAAAATTAAACAAAAATAAAACAGAAATTAAAATTTAAAAAAGAAATATTAAATCTTTAAAACTTTCAAAATACCTTCTTTAAACCCCCGTGAAGGTTTATGGATTATTACAACCACATGACATTACATCGAAAAGTTTTTTAATCATTACAAAAACTCTTGGAAAATCTGTCAAAAATGTCAAAACTTGAGAATGACATTTAGCAAAACAATTTTTCGAACATCTTTAAATTAACGGATTTATTTGAAGTACTCGCCTCATACTTTGAATCGAATCAAGAATTATATATATTTAAAATAGGACCTATTTTAGTTACCAAAATTGATTGATCGATCTATACAAAAATTAATATTTGTAATATATGAAAAATGAAAATTTGAATAAAAAAATTGTAATAGGTGGCACACGGGCTGGTAGAAAACTGGATGTACTGGGACTGAATGTATTGAACGCGGGAGGGGGGTTGGTGGGATGGGGGAGCGGGAGAGGGGAGAGGAAAGGCGGGGAAGATGGAAGGAGGAGGAGAAGGATCGCGGGAGGGGAAGGAGACGCGGGAGGAGACCAGGAACGCACGGGAAAGGACACACAGGTAGAATCAATTTACTTATTTGAATATGGCATCGCAACGCGTGCCGGGTACCAGCTAGTTATTAATAAAGTCTTATAATAAAAAAGGTGAACGTAAAAAAATTCGAGTGCCGATTAAGCGCGGTGGAAGCGAAACTTTACCAAAACAATCTCAACTAATACATTAAAAAGTGACGTCATAATCAAAGCGACCAATGAGCGCAGACAGCGTAATTTCCGTTTCATATCTCAATCAATAGGACCTATAAAAGTGACATCATAATCAAAACGGTCAATGAGTGCAGTTGATGCGTCGTAGGTGCAGTAATCGTCATTTCCGTTTCTTCCGAAATCCAAATCACAGCTCGACTATAGAAGTTTCACTTCAAAAATAATAACTTATAGAGCATAATATTATAAAACAAGAATGTTATATATTGTTTTAAGGAACCTGAGAAAGGCGCAAACACAGTTAATGATTTCTTCGCATATCTAGCTGAGTAAATTACATTAAAAAATGTTTTGAAACAATCCCAAACGCAGGAAAGACAGTCGATTATTTTTTAAACATCTCAGGCGAACCACTAGTAGCCTGGAGGACATTTTTCAATAAATATATCGAAAATTTTCGGTACAATATATAAATTAGAAAATAAACCACATTTATTAAAAAACTCAAAACCTTAAACCAAGTTTTCACAAGTTTTGTTCACTTTACCCCCGGCCATCCTGCAGAAGTTTCTAATTTATAAATATAAACAGAAGAAAATCAGGAATGCTACAAACTTATGAGAAATGGAAACCAATTTAAAACACAAACCAAAAGCAAAATCATCATACATTTAACAAGCCATAAAATCAAAATACTTATATCCAGCAGTCTAAACATTGGTGCGATAGGTCTGTGATTAGATCAGATGCCCGGATTAGGTCTACAAAAGATCTTTAGGTAACTGTTTAACCTCTTAACTTTTTTCTTTTCTTTATTTTTGAAGTGAATACTTCTTTAGCGCCGTTTTGACTTGAAACTTGTTTTGATGAAACAAAAAGTAGAGACACTAAAAAGTGATAAACACACAAGTCTATCGGATTTAGCCTGCGAGAGAATGAGATAGAATAATCGGCCTCCCCTTTTTTACGGTGCTTCTTAGCTTCCTCACTCTTGTCTACTTTAGTTTCCTGAAGTTTTCACTTCTACCGCGTGTGAACTGCACTAGTTTTATTGTAAATTATGACATTATGTACATTAATGGTTATATTTTTCAGTTGCTGTAGGTAGGTACTGGCTATGTGTGCGTACATATTGGGCCTAAAGGATTCTGAAATGTATGAATATAGACAAAAGAAAACCACGGAATGTGTCATGGACGAATGTCGTCTTCACCACTTTCCCCTGGGCAAATCTGTACAGATTAAAATGACTCCCGATGTGGTCAATTTGTTGAATAACCTAAGCATCAGTATCCCACTTTGACATCAATCTACTTTCATCAACCGTGCGAAGAATAGAAGAAGATAAGAAGAGAAAAATATACAAGTGTTCCGTTCACATGTAGAAGAAGTGAAACCTTCAGAAAGCCAAATTAGACAAGAGTGGGGAGGCTACGAAGCACCGCACAAAAGGGAGTCCGATTATTCTATCTCATTCTCTCGCAGGCTAAATCCTATAGAGTAGAGGTATGTGTTTTCTGTTTGTCACGATAACCTCATTTCGTCACCTCCACAGATTCCTGGATAAACGTCATGAAAATGATTACCAGAGGATCACAGTTCAGACGGACTGACTAATAAATTAGGAAAACACTTGAAAATTAATTAAATAACATTTGGTAATTGACCGACGCATTAACCATGAACACATATTATTAAGAATAATTTTAGCTTTACAAAAGCTTATTACGTTATCATTGGCTAATAAAAGGTCGTTAATAATCACACTTGACAAGTGTGTTCTTAAGCCATGACCCAAAACTCGCGAGGAGTTTAAAAAAATACAAGTGTCACTAAAATTTCTATAAGGTTATCTTTTGTATGACATCTTTCTGATTATTCGCCCATAATCGGTGGTCAAGAATGACCAGACATAATCGATAATGATCTCGTACTAAAATTACCATAAATTAATCGATTGTATTGTAGCTAAGTAAAAATTATCTTATTTTGAATATTTACGACGAATTTTGCAATGGGTAATATAAGAGATCATATATTATGAATATTAAATTATGTTGTTATGACGTTGAGATGATTTTATCTGCTAGGTGACGCGATTTTTAAAACATCTTTTTTGGCTAAATAAATTGTTAATAAATACACGACATCGTTAAGGTATTATTTCAATTCTCAACTCTATTTTAGGAACTGATTATTTATTGGTGATAGAATCATAATATTATACTTATTGACATTTTATGATAATCAAAGAATGTTTATTTATAATCTGTTAATTTATAAAATATTAATAATATGTATACCGATGAAAAAATAAATTTCATTAATAATGTACATAAATACAAATTGTTTTTATGCTTTATTTTGATCAGACTTGTTTGGAAGTGAATTATTTTATGTAAATTAAAAAAAAAAAACAATTTTTATAAATTTCTTCATCTTCTTCTTTCTTTTCACTTTCATGGACTCTCTCTACTTTTATTTACAGAAGTATTTAATGTAATGCTAATGGACGGTTAGAAACAATAGTAGGTTTATTGTGATTAGTCCATTTCATGTAATTTAGCTATCTGTTTTGCCGCGGAATTTTGGTTTAAAGAAAACCGCCAGAAAATCACACCCTTTATAGATGCAAATCTTCAGCGTATTCTGAAGAAGGCAACATTACTTTGGCGAACCCTGAATCAGAGTTCAAGCTTCCGGTTAACTGTGAGTTATGCAGAATAAGTATTATGACGCAATCGGACTTGGTCTCAACTCTCAACAAAAAGGAACTAACTAATATTATTCAGAGAAAGAGACGAACTAGAATAAAAAAATACAGATTTTGTTACTCACTCATCTTCAAAAATAATACTCCGATTTTTTTTAAGCTGCCGCTATCCGAATTTCCACCGATTTCTTACATATCTCCCTTAAACATTTGAAGTTTTTTAGCTCTTAAAAAAATATATGTTTTTTGAAGATAATATCTAGACGCGTTCCACGCCGAAACGCAAATTATATGAAATTCCCTAGATAGAAAAAATCGCAAAGTATGCTCCGAAAATTATTATAAACACGTTCATTTACATGATATAGTTGTGAAAAAATTCGTAATGTTTCTTTAGTCATGTTTTATTAAACATTTTCACAATTATGTCATTTAAAATATAGCGCGCTCTGTCCAACATTCGTAATTACATTCCTCTCTATTTTCTTCTTTTTGAGCGGGGATGCGACGTCTTCAGTGGAGGCAGCTTATTCCGAGAAACTTACGAATTTTTCAAATATCAAAAAAAAAAAATAATAATAAAATTTTGTCATCATCAACATGTTTTGGGTATTATTGTGTTTACAGTTCTGGAATTTTGTTGGTAAATACCATAAATATTATAAATATTCCATTCGATTTTTCAGCTAACTTAATAATGAGATTGTCATCATTGTGGTTAGTTTTAGAGTAATTATGTGGTGTTGCGATTCTTCCCTGTTTATCAAATGATTCGGATAGCGCTACAGTGTCCATCATCAGGACTGATGTGGACACTATAGGAAGTGCAACACGGCGTAGTTAACCAATAACTAATCGCTTTGGCCAAAATCTCGAATCACATCCTGAAACTATTTTCATGGGATATCCAAATAAATATATTTGGATATCCCCTGGAAACTGTCGCTGTCTTGTTTTAAATATCTTGTCGTCTTAATTTATTGATAGAATTTTTGGCATTGTACAAACAAAATACGCATTCAAAATATTTAAAAAAAAACAAACTAAAATTTTCAAAATGACCTCATTTTTATTTTAAATCATAGTGCTTCCACACAAACCAAGTATTGAAATCCGTAAGTCTAAACTTCAACTTTAGGGCGAACAGTTTTACACCCGCGCTGCGAAAGCGGGTTCCCTACAGAACATCGGACCGTCCCATCCCTCTGAACTGTCGCTGGCCTTTGAAAAAAAAAGCTTTGCTTTTGAGAATAAAATGTATGAAAAGGGAGAATCACTTGCGTCAAAATCAATCTAGGACCTGGGTAGTATTTGATTATCATGACTGCTCTGAATTATTTAAAAAAATATATATATGAAATTACGTTTACGTTTTCAAATGAGTATAAAGGTCATTATTTCATTGAAAACTCCTTTGAATTGTCTTTTTTCATGTTGGGTATGTATTCAAGCTTGTGTAAATATATTTTTTGATAATTATTTCGGAAATGGGAGATTTAAAAAAAAACTTTTTAGTAAGATAGCTATTCTAGAAAAGTAGTAAGTTAGCAATTCTAGAAAAAATTCTTACGATATTACATGTAATATACATGAATATTAAGATGTATTATCTGATAAACAGAAAACAATTGCAAAAAAAAACAATCGCTTTGTTTTTATTTCGATATTTGACCAGAACTTATCAGGATAATTTTCGCGTGGAAATCCTATCAAAATTAAAAGATCGTTTATGTGAAAGCATGTCATTAAGGGCCCGCAACCCGGATTTGTATCGATTTATAACATATTTCCCTTAAACGCGGTAAGTTTTAAAGCTCTTAAAAAATATATGTTATTCTTGAAGATAATATCTAGACTTTGCCCGCGTCGAAACGCAAATTATATAAAATTCCCTCGATAGAAAAAAATCGCAAAGTATGCTCCAAAAATTATTATTAACACGTTTGTTTCAGTTACTTTACAAATTATATGTATGAATAAATTCACAGTGTTTCTTTAAATGCTGTTTAAGATAATGCCCGCGAGATTTTTGCTATATTTTAAACGAGTCGTGTTTTATTAAACATTTTCGCAATTTTCGCATCGATTTTGTTGCTGTAAATGTTAGCGCTCTCCTCTAACATTCGTAATTTCGTATCTCTCCATCTTCTTCTTTGCAGAGCCTTAATACATTTCACTTTATATCACAATTTTAAAATAACGTACATTTAAAAATAATAATTTATTCTATTATTATATATTTATCCGAATATCTTATATTCTATAATAAATAAAATATATTTTACTACAATATATTATATTCTTATATAATACATATTCTATTACAATTTTATAATAGACAAACTTCGTACCGCCTCAGAATCATTAACCGTTGTGATAACTTATTAGCTGAATTAAATTCAGTTTTTGTATTAAGTTAAAAATTACACAATGAAGCAATTATCGATGAGCAACTCTCCGTGCTTTGTTTTTGTCAGTATCAGAGATGGCGTTGTGTACGGATTCATATTTTTTGTGATTTTATTAATTATTCACTTACTTATGAGAATTGCGTTTCATTTTCTTTATAAGTGTGAGTGAGATTTATTATAATTATTGTATTTTTCCTTTGGGGGGGTGCAGACATATGTTAACCATTTGCCCCTTTTTGACTATTAACATTAAGTGTGTAAGAAAGAGGGACAGCATTTTATGTTTAAGAACAAAAGCAAAACAGTCAGCGCATTGAATTTTTGGAATTCACTCACTATTCAATATTATATTTATCACAATATTGCAGTTCTTTCAAAATATGAGAATTCGTTCCATACAAAATGTATGAAAAAATTAATTTTCTTCATACCTTTCTTTTTCGTGAATTTTTGCGATGTTTTAATAGTTATTTTGTTATCCGGGGCGGAGACAAATCCAACAAATCAAAGATCATCAAAATCGGTCTAGCCGATCTCGAGTTATAAATAGTGTAACGACTTTGTTTTATGTATAAATTTATTTTTTTATTTATCTTAAAAAAATGTTAAATGAGATTTCTTTTACATTATGAATAAACGTTAAGATTATCCAACATTTATAATAGTTTTGTATTTTATTGGAATTTTTTATCTAGATTTAGGTACTAATAATATAATTAAATTACTAAATTAAGAATGTTATATAACATATTACTAATTTTAATATATTTGCTTTACAATTTCAACAAAAAAAAAATTAAAAATACTTACACAGCCACTTACTTACCGCAAACCCAGCATAGCTAAGATGAATTTAAAAATACACTTTTTTAGAAAAAGCTTCATTAAAAAAACAATGTAATGAGTCCTTATAGTATATCACAAAAAGTTGCCCACGATATACTGTGTAATATTATGAGTTGTATACATGTCTACTATTAATTTTATCCGTCCTTTTCTTAAGAGTTTATTGTAAAAAAATTCCTATTTTTTAAGTTATGTGTTAAAGTGACCAGAAAAACTCCCTGTATTCGAATTTACAAAAGCGTTTTTGAAATTGATTTCGTATTATTACGTAAATACTCATAACTGCGGAACGATCACAACACAGCGGATCTTTGTATTCAAATGCCCGGATCTGCAATTATTGAGACGACTTCATTAAAAATTCTTCTCAGAGAGTCCGAGAGGTGACCTCTGGAGGCTGCGCATCCGTAAAGCCTCGCTAGCTGCCTGTTAGTGTTGGTTTTGATATCTGACTATGATTCCCGACCTCGCGATTCAATCGCAGTACCTACTTAGTGCATAACAACTGTAGAGACTAAAACAAGGTTCCACGATAAAACAGATAAGCGACAAAAAGAAAACTATTAAAAAGTGATGTTAAGAAAGGTAATAAAAGACTAATCTATTCACACCTAATCTGATCTAACCTAACCTCATATCACCTATCTAACCGAAATTCAACTAATCTATTCTAACCTAAACTATTTTCTAGTTCAGTGATGTTTTTCATGTTTTGTCCTGTTTCTGTCATGTTCTTAGAATCTTAGCGGGCCCGTCACATGATGCAACATACAACATTTTTTCCTAGCAATATATATTTTTATCTTCATTTACATGCTACCCCACCACACAACAGTATGGTAAAATAATCCAGAATTTTTTTCGAATGGTACCCATGTATTCAATTTATTAATTACCATGGCGATACCATGCTACTCACTATGTCTTTCGAAATTTGTTCTTTACATTGAAATTTTTTCTCATTACAGAATGACAGCCTTTGTAAACAAACTTCAACGCCCGAAAGAAAAACAACGTAACTCAATTTTGTTTAACGTTTTTGAAGAGATAACTTCTTTAGCACCGTTGTGATTTGAAGCTCGATGTAACAAAAAATAGCGTCACTAAAAAGAGACAAACTTATACATATTTAGGACTTAGCCTGCGGGAGAATGAGATGGAAAATTCGGATCCCTCTTGGTGCAGTGATTCGTAGCTTCCCCACGCATGTCTACTTTAGTTTTCTGAAGGTTTCACTTCCACCGCGTATGAATTGCACACTCTATTTTGTTTTATTTGTAATTAAGATCTAATAATTTGTTATTATTTTTTATCTGACATCTATTAAAAGTCCATTTGATACATAAACTTCAGAAATGCAAATTAATCGTCTTCACATTAATTATTTTCCTTGCAAAGCGTTAAAATATAAAAATAAAATTAACTAATTGTTTGAGAACATAATCTAGAACCATCTTCTTCGAGATGTGGGTATCATTAATTTATGAACACCGTTTAGTAGGAAAAATTGTACACTTGGACCGTTGCATTTTTTAAACTTACGTGCATTTTTTTATGAGACGTCCTGGGTATCTAGCATGATCGATCGATATAGGTTTTATCGAAAATATCGGTAACTTGTCATCTCTCCCGAGCACGACTGCAGACCGCTAACGAACAAATAAAAGTTCACAACGACTAAGGGTTCATAATTTATTTGACCTAAACTGTTATTTGTTCGTTAGCGGTCTGCAGTCGTGCTCGGGAGCGATGACAAGTTACCGACATTTTCTATAAAACCTATGTCGATCGACCATGCTAGGTACCCTGATGATGCTATATAAATAAAATTAAACGATGGCAGCACTCTTAATTAAATGAAAATTTAATTTACAAAAATACCCATAAACATACATCTAAGTTGTTTAACTCTGATGCCTGAAACTAAGCCCGTCGTCACACGCACCAGCTCGGTAACGGTAGTGAATCGACAAAAATCGGAAAAAAATATAAAAAAACCATAGTGAACTTTACTTTTCTGCACAGGGTCTTCAGATTTTGGCGATTCCTTCGATCCAGTGGGACGAAGTGACTACGTCCATAAATAAATGCTCCTTTCTGTAAAAGCGTTGTTCTCCCGTTCTCCTGAATAAGCGTTGTTTTAGGCTGAGTATATACAGGGTGTTAAGGGACATGCTTGTCTTACTTTAACCAGTGATTCCTGACATTATTTGGAGTAAAAAATGTAGACGAAATTTTGGTCTCCGGTGACTTTTTGTATGACATCTTTTTTTTTCAATTTTTTTCAAAACCAAACAAAAAAAAACTCTTCTGCATATCGTCACTGGTCACTCAGCCGAGTAACCGACCAACCCCTAACCGCGCCTCCAACACCTTTTATGTTTTTTTAGAAAAAAAAAAATTAAAAAACAAACCAAAAATGTCACCGCAGACCAAACTTTCATTAACATTTTTAACTCCAAATAATGTCAGGAATCACTGGTTAATGTAAGTCTAGTACGTCCCTTAACAACCTGTATACATTTTTTATACTTATTCAACTATTTTCTACTCTTCCCTTCATGGTCGACTGCCGGGATTTTTCGTTGTTAATTAGCTATTCACCCAGCTAATTGTTAATGATTACGCAATGAGTTTTTTTGTACATTTAAATCGTAATCACTTGGCCAAAGTGATGTACACAAATTGTGTCGAAATTCACACTGCTTTTATATAAGAAAGTGAATATAGTAAGTCTGTGAAACTAGATACCTAATTTGTTTATTCCAATTGCCTCATTTCAGTGCGTAATAAACAATTTATTAGTATTAATTTGTTGTAATCAAATACCTTCTAAATACATCAATTGTGGTAATTATGTACTTTCTTTTTTTTTGTATAACAACGAGTAACGTTACAAAAAATTGTTACAAAATTTTATATTTCAATATACTCGTATGTATTCTGATGTTTTACGACCTACGCGGTAGTAGAGTTGTAATCTCCCTATCTCTGAACTCGGAATACTCTGGCACGAAACCCGGCACGAAACCCGGCCTGGGTAAATAATATTTTTTCCAATAATCATAAATTCACAATATATAATAATTTTTATGTGTTGTGTTGTTGGATGCTCTTTGATTGTTTTGTGTTAAATTATATATTTTTTTAACAAATAAATGCAAATATTACCAATGACAAAATAAATTTCATTTTTCGTGATTGTTTTTAATAATAATAATTCTTTATTCCAGGATGTGGGGAGGATAGTGCAATCACACACGTCCCATATAGTTATACATATTTATATATTTACACCATAAAGAAACAAGAACATAAATAGAAAAAAATAATACTAACAAAAATAAATAATCCATTATTATGCAGGGCGTGGTCTTGAGTGCGCTCGGGCCCATCGCTCACTCAGGAGTAGCGCTTGGTGCTGGAAGGCTGCGGTCACCAATGTGTTGTCAGAGGCCATTAGCCGCATCCTAGCTCCAGTGACCCGGTGTCTCATCAGACCAGCGAATCCGTGCAATCCTAGGTCCGTAAACATTGTCGATGCACTGCTATATCTTCTGAATCCAAATATAATTCTGCATGCATTGTTATATTGGATCCGGAATCGTTCCATCGAGGTGGTTCGGTAGTGACTCCAAGTTTCACACGTGTATAGACTAGTGCAAAATGCATTGAACAATGTTTTTTTACATGGTTACTGCGTTGGAAGAATCTTCGGGCAATCATATTGGACAATACACTGATACTTCTCCTCTGTCGTTCAATATCACCATCATCCTAGAGGTCTTCAGTGATTATGTGACCTAAGTATCTAACATTCGTAGATTTGCTTAAGTTTTCCCCATTGAGTTGTACCGGGAGCATCTTCTCGGGATTTTTTCTATGGTGGAATGCGATTAGTTCCGTCTTCTTGGGGTTGTACATCATGTTGTGGTCATTTGCGTATTCTTCATAGATTTTTAAAAGTATTCTCAACCCCTTGGTCCGCATAGCTAATGTGATTTAGATACCGATTATTGATAAAACAAGCAGCTCTGGTATCCAGGCAATTTTATAATTCGTCCATGTATACATTGAACAGGATTGGGGACATACACCCTCCTTGCCTTACTCCTGATCGCAAGTATATCGGTTGGGAGTACGTACTTGCCCATCGTATAAAGTTTTCCTGCTGGGAGTGCCATCAGGATAGTGTGTTGATATACATGGTAGGTATATTTCTAGCTTTTAATTTCTCCCATAAGGTTTTATGACAGACCCTGTCGAACGCTTTGCTGAGGTCTAAGAAGCATCCGTATACCATAATTATTCGTTTCTTGTAAAATTCTATTACTCGCTTTGCGGAGTATATTGCCATATTAGTGGATAATCTGCACTTAAAGCCCATTTGATTGTCTTTAGAATTGAGTTTACCTTCTATTTAATTTAGAATTACCCTTTCATATAGTCTTGCAATTATAGTTGCCAGGGATATTGGCCGGTAATTGCTGGAGTTGGTCATGTCGGGCTTTCCTGTTTTCAGGATCGGGGTTATAATGGTTTTCGTCATTGCACTCGGTAGATGGTTGTGTTTGAGGATTGCGTTAAACAGAATGTTTAGTAGTTTAGGTATGGATGATATTTTTATGACACCTTTAACTAAATAATCAACAATCTTTTTAAAGTTTTTGTCTATAGGTATTAATTTGTTCATCCTTGTTTTTATCCATTGTTATACATGGTAATTTTTGTTTTATCCTGACAAAAAAATCTTTGATTTCATAATTTGATAATTTTTATTAAATGAGTGGTGTAAGTAAAGTGAGTTGTTTACATTCAATTTAAATATAACTTATTGTCCTTTGTAATAACCCTATTTTTAATTTTACGAAACTAATAAACAACCAGTTAGCCTAAATTAATGGTTATTTTTCAGTTGTATAAAATTTGATCGACGTTTATTAGTAAGACCCCAACAGGAGTTAATTTGGACATAATTTAGATAAATTAATGGTTTCATGCAACATTTCCACCACGATCTGACCTGGCTGAAATTTACAAATCGCCATTAAAAAACGAAAGAATTCTTGATACGGCTTTGTCTATGCTTTGTGACTGAACTCAATATAACTATCGACCACCATAACATAGGCATGTGCCTTTCATGGTGGTCGAAAAATCCACAATTTATGTAACCATCAAAGCAAAGAATAAAGAAAATGTAAAAAAAACCTTCTCTTTCTCTTTTCCTTTCCCTCTTCTACATTCTTCAGCTTCGGAGCATTACCCTAAATTAAGATGCCAAGGCCATTTAAAATATGGTAGATACTAAGAAAATGTGACCAAACACCAAAATAGTTATTTATGATAATTATTTTCTGTGTGTGTTTAATAGCTTATATCAATATCAATTAATTGTGAGTTAAGCATTGTTAAAATATTTTTTATTTGCTTTTTGTGTCGTAATATTAATAATAATCATCATATAGGCGCTTTGTTGTCGATCTATTGTACTGAAATATGCGTAATATTTGGCGTCTCGTGTTTTTCTTATGAGTTCCGTCTGCCACGGGTTACCAAAAAAAATAGTTGTTTTAACTTAAATGACACGGACATATTAAGTTTATGGTCACAGTGGGTAGGGTTGCCACAATTCAATTTAAGTAAATCCTGGAATATAATAAATTCTAGAAACCATAAATATTTCGCATTTTCAACACTTCTCTTTAATTATATAATTCCGAGTTTCACGTCTGCATAATTTATTGGAAAATACATAAAGGTTTTCCGGAACAATAATATAGTGCGTTTATACATGGAATGCTACAAATAAACCATAAAATTATATATATCAATGTGTGGATATCAAAAATACCTTACGAAAACAAGTAAAAAATGTTGAATTGTGGAGTTTGAGTGATACTTTAAAAAAACAAAAATTGTAAAAATAAGAATGTTCTGTAAAATAATAATATTTTACAGGATTTGTAATTATATGGAAAGAAGTTGATGATTAATGATAAACATAATGTTTTGTGATATTTAATTATATATTCCTTGGCAATACCGAACTTCTTTCCCTAGTTAATTTCAACGTACCATTAAGACGTATACGCCATGCAGAACTATTCCACATGCTTAATTTCAAGATAAAGGCAGCATCTAATTCGCCAATCAATCGTGATCTTCATATGTTCAATAATATTGGTCTAAATTCTAACTCATACAATAGCATCATGTCAATAATATAAATTGTTCAATGCGCATACATACGTACATACATACACACATACTCATACACACACACACACACCCTCACACACACACACACACCCTCACACACACACACACACCTTCCCACTACGTACATTACCAGGTAATTACATAAATATATATTTTTGAATGTAGCTATTACTTTGTGGTTATCCATTATAGAAAAATGAAACAATACAACTTTGTATAAACCACTTATATGATGTGCAAATCCGACCGGTTTTATCATGAACCAATCATGGATTTGTTCCCCTACCCACCCACTCTACACTAATACCTACCCACCCAATCTACATTATTAACTAACAACGGCTCCACCCCTACCCTAATAAAACATTGTTCTAAACTGTCAAATTAGTATAAGCTTTCCCTGACGAAGGAACGTTTGTTCCGAAACCGGTCGGATTTGCACATCATATACCTAAGTGGTTTATACAAAGTTGTATTGTTTCATTTTTTTTTTACATAAATATATACCATAAATAAGAAACTACAATGAAACACATAATAGGTACCTACCACGAAATATACTTATTAATTGTATTTTTTTTTCACAGATGTATTTAATGTACTGTTTGTTTCTGTTTATAAATAAATATTAGCGAAAGTCAATATAAAATTAAAAATAAGAAAAAGAAATGAACACATCTGGAACTCGAAACAAGGACCTTCGGCTTCCCGGGCCGCAACTTTTCGATTTGTCAACTCAGGTTTTCGATTGAGTTTCAGAGCGTGTTCACACACAGCTATAATACGCATGGGATGGCGTATTTCAGCTCGCCATATATTCCAATTGGGAATATACGGCGAGCGATATTCCGAAATACGCCAACCCACGCATATTATGAACACGCTCTCACTAATATTGTTTTCATTTAAATAAATTTTAGAATAAGAGATTTTACTCATAAAGTTTAAAATAAGTAATGTTACGTAAATTATTAAAACCTTATTTTTAACCGCTTTTTATAAAATATTGAAAAATGTACAAAAAAACAGTATGGTTTTTGGAAAAACTTAAGTACTGCTGACGCCATGGACGATAACATAAATAAATATGGGGAAATAAATGTTTGGTAATTTATACAGACCTGCAAAGGCCCTGTGATACGATAGATCATAAAATCCTTTTCAGGAAATTAAAACAATAGGGATGTCAAACATAACACTTAACCTGTTAAAAATAAGTTACGTGTCAGAATGTTCAGTGTGTTAAAACTAAAAGCGAAAAAGTAAACCTCACCCAATCAAATGTGGTGCACCGCATGGAAGTGTCTTAGGACCTTTAATATTTCTGTTAAATATCAATGATATCTGTAACTTTCACACCAAAGGAAAAATCATTATTTTTGCCGATGACCCTCATTTATTTAATGAAAAAGATATTGGATAACCACATACAAAGTAGCTAAACACTGTCCTTGTCCTTCTGATGGCAAGCAAAACTGACTTATTGTTGACAAAACTAAATATTTGAAGTTTTCTATAAAGGTTAGAGGACAGCCAACTGATGATTATGCTCTTAAATTTCAAGTGTGTAAAGGAAAAGCTTGACGCAATCATGCGACTGCCCCACCATAACACACTCTAAATCAGTGGTTCCCAAAATGGTCCCTACACACCCAAGTGGTCCTCAGGATTATTCAGGGGGTCCGTGTAAAATTAAAATTGTGTTGGGGTCCCTGAACAACGTCAGGGGCTCCGCGCAAGGTATAATATAAAATTTAAAAAAATGCGATGAGTGCGTGAAGTGCATACAACAAATTTTCCTAGTCTTGGACAAAAAGAAGTTTAATTTTTTGTATTGTTGTATCATTGTTATTGTTGCATGAATAATAATAATAATATAAATTAAAGAATAATGTCTACTTTTGCCGTACAAACAAAACTTGGGAAGAGGAGAATGTTCTCAGTTTTCAAATCTTTCAAAATTGAAATATATAAATGAAATTTTTTGAAGAATTTGTAAACTTTGCTAACACTTAACGGCGCTTCATTCAGGAGGGGGGAGGGGTCCGTGGGCCAAAATAGTTTGGGAACCACTGCTCTAAATGAATGAAAATTAAATTGTAAATAACTTTACAAAGAAACTCACAAAGCTCATTTACCACGCAATATATTAAGTAAAAATGTTATATATAAAGTCTACTATGCTCTTTGCCAATCACGTACAGAATATGAAATTATTATTATCATTATTGTGGGGATCTGACTCAAGCACAGAAAGTAATAATAAAAATAATCCTGAAATATAAAAATTTGAACTCCAATTTTTTTTTTTAATATTATGTTTTAATTATTAAAAAAAATCGAGTGCAGTTTACACGCGGCAGAAGCGAAACTCTACCAAAACAATCTCAACCAATACTTGAAAAGTGAGGTCATAATCAAAGCGGCCAATGAGCGCAGACCTAGCGTAATTTCCGTTTCATATCTCAACCAATGGGAGTGGCAAAAAATTTCCGTTCCATATCTCAACCAATGCCTTTAAAAGTGACATCATAATCAAAGCGCTCAATGAGCGCGGTTGTGCGTCGCAGGTGCAGGAATCGTGATTTCCGTTTCATCCGAAATCCAAATCATAGCGGGGTTATAGAAATTTCACTTCAAAAACTCTACTCAACAATGCTTCTCTCCAATGTAAAGAAAAAAAATGTGATAATAAAAATTGTGTGCAGTTCACACGCGGTAGAAGTGAAACCTTCAGAAAAACTAAAGTCGACAAAAGTGGGGAGGCCACGAACCACCGCACTAAGTGAAGAGCGGTAGGCTACGAAGCACAGCGCAATGAGGAGACCGATTATAATTCTATCTCATTCTTTCGCAGGCTAAATTCTGTAGATGTATTTGTTCGCATTTTTTTACTGTCCCTTTTTCGTTCCATTGAGTTTCAAATCACAACGGTGCTAAAGAATTTTTCACATCAATAGTATACATAATGGAAATTTAAAAACAGAGTGTGCAATTCACAAGCGATAGAAGTGAAACAAAACTAAAGTAGACAAGATTGGGGAGGCTACGAAGCACCGCACAAAGAGGAGACCGTTTATACTATATCATTCTGTCACAGGCTAAATCTTATAGATGTTTCTGTTTGTTTCTTTTTAGTGTCGCTCATTTCCGTTTCATCGAGCTTAAAATCAGTCCAGAAAGACTGTATGTGAAATTCTGATACCTGGTTACCCTATTTTGCAGTGTTGGTTATTTGACTCCTAGACCCTGGGCACCAAATTTAATACAAATGAACGCACTTCTCTCGAACAAAGCTTTCCGTTTCAAAACCAGCGATTAAAACAATTTTATGAGTGTAACGTAAGACGACTCCCAAACAATATCGCGTTTAACATAATTTTTAGATAAATTTAATTGTTTTATTTTCCTTGGCTGATCATTGATCAGTGGCTATGTTACATGTCTACTCGGACTGTGTTGCCCGGAACAATAGCGCGGAAATACCAAAAATTATAATTAACAAAACTTTTACTGTCAAGAGGTTAAAGTAGGTAATGAATTATATAGAAAAACATATTATTTTATTCGAGAGATTACGCGGATGCCTTTTTGTATGAATATTTTATTACTTTTAATCGTTGACAATGAGACAATTTAATATTAATCTTTTAACATATTTAACGGCCTCCGTGGTCGAAGGGTAAAGTCCTTGAGTGCAAATCTGGAGGTGGCTGGGCTCTGATTCCGGTATTTTTATAATTTATAATTGTTGTAATTTTTGAAGTGACATTAGTGATGAAACCAAAAAGCGACACTAAAAAGAGACAAACACGGACGTCTATAGGATTTAACCTGCGGGAGAATGAGATAGCAATAAAATATGAATTCATTTCGCGGGTACCCGGTTCCAATATGTTACGACAAATCCACGCTCCCACCCAAGCCTCCTTTAGTCAAGTGGTATAAAGCGCCTGACGAACCTTAGCGGCCAGACATTCAGCTGACCAATAATCGAATCGTACGAAATTCAAAACAAATTAATGTTTTTATTTTTGTACAATCAATATTCAATCTTAAAACCACTCTAAAATAAACAGGCAAAGAAAACACAAATGAAAGCGACATCTATCGACCCCGAAGAAGAAAACACAAATACTAATAAGATGACCATATGTATAGGAAAGGGTGCACTGGAATTCGACGACAAAAATGTGTTATAAAAATCATCCTTTACATTGGATAAGAAAAGCGCTTCGTAGTCTCATTCTTGTCTACTGTAGTTTTCTGAAGGTTTCACTTCTATCTCTACCGCATGTGAATTGTACACTCTGATTATTTTTCGTTATTTTTACAAAGACTTGATCATTTTTTTAATTCATAAATTTATAAAATACATATTTTTTTAAGTAATGGGGACCCACTCGGCGTTGCTCGTGGGTAGTAAAAATAAGTGTGTAAAAGGATCAATTATAGTAATAATAAAAAACTAGTGTGCTTTAGACCACACGACTGAAGTAAAAATTCACTAACTTATATCTCCCTCTCAACTTCCGTTCGCCTCGCCCGATCACACTTTTCATAACGCTCTCGTCACGCATTCACCAGCTTACTCGCCAAGTCAAGCGTACGTAAAGGCCCGACCATTCGCCTCGCCCGATCACACTTTTCATAACGCTCTCGTCACGCATTCACCAGCTTACTCGCCAAGTCAAGCGTACGTAAAGGCCCGACCATTCGCCTCGTCCGATCACACTTTTCGTAACGCTCTCGTCACGCATTCACCAGCTTACCCCCCAAAGTCAAGCGTGCGTAAAGAAGTTTTACTTTAATAAATTATTTCTGCAGTTGATTTAAAAACGTCGTTTCCATGGAAAATAAGAAAAAGGCAACTATCTCCAAATATCTTCATTGAATTTGGCCAAAATGAAATTTATATTTGAATGATTTCAAATCAGTTATGAATTGAAATTTTCACGGCCAAAAGAATCATCATGATTTATATTTGAGGTAGAATACCGTTTTGCGTTACCTTCTAATTTAGTCAATGTTTCGAACCCATAATGCTGTCCGAAATTTTGGCTAAAGAAAGAGGTAGCGTAACGCGGCATAAAAACTTAAAAATAAATCAAGTTTTAAATCAAAATAATACCAAATTACCTGTATTGGTACTCGTACAAGTATGTCGCTAAAATTACGCTAAAAAGTATTCAAGTTTGCAATCAAACCACCGACGTTAATTGGTGAGTTTATAGTAATTCCGCGATTCAAAATAATCAGTTTAAACGTAGAAAGAATATTTTCGTTTTCAGATCCAGTCACCAGATCACTTTCTGACAAAATGTAAACGGCTTATCTTCTCTGATAAACAATTTAATAAATTACCTTGCAAGTGAGCACCGAAATTATAAATCCTAATTTATTAACTTTTTAAACCATAACTTTCCCATTTATGTTTGTTTACTAAGAATGTAGATACCTACCAACTATTTATGTGTTTTAACATAACAACAAACTTTAATTTTAAGTAGTAACAAAGTGTACATAAATAAATAAATTAAGATACGCTGGATTTTTTTAATTATGCGCATCGTTGCGGAAAATATATACTTTCATAAATTGCAAAATAATCGTCATTCTGAAGCAATATAAAATGAAATATTAAAATACTAGCAGACCCGGCAACACGTTGCTGTGGCTAACGAAACACAACGCCACGCCATTACCCAACCTTTATAACAAACGCAATGTGCTAAACCAAATCCACACCGCCCACTTGCTAGGCCGCTGCCCGCTTGCCAGCCCGCTCCCTTTATTTATATATTTCAACCAATTTACACAAAACCTTGACAAACTATAGCGGGAGCGACTTCATTTTACTATGTAAAGATTACTAAGTTTCCGAAACTAATAATTCAAGAAAAAATATTTCCAACAATTTGTTGTATAACAAATAATTATTTGCCTTTTAAAGAACCGCATTAATAAATCCCTTCCAACAGCCCTACCTTAACCGCCTTACATAGTTGCCCAACTGGCGACATAGTTCCCCTGTCCATAGTGCACTCTAAACTAAGGGGCGCTTTTGAGATATCTCAAAAATAGTGTTAGTTAGTTACAAAAAAAAAACTTTACGATAAATACCAAGTGATGCGTGATATATAAAAAAAATTGTTTATTTTTTTTTCATTTCATGTACCAACATTCTTTGTGATGTCTCGGGGGCTAGCTTATTTGTATTTTTGTAGGTTAATTTATAACGCTTAGGTTGATACGAGTTTTTCCTTGGAATTGTGTCAACTTATTCGATTATAATATTCAACATAGATTCTTATGTAATTTGTTTATAACTACAACGAGTTTAAAATGTGTTTCTTTTAAAAGATACTAATTAGATAATTAACTAATTAGCTGCCAATTATCTTTATCATATTACTCAAAATATTATTCTGTGGAGTATCGATTCTAGAATCACTTGAGTTAGATATTTTATCCTTCTGTATACAAAATTGACACTACTGAAATTAATATATACTAACACTAAACAGTGAAGTGCAGTGCGATACTATCGCTTTTTTGGACCATGTTATCAAGAAAGAAATTTAAAAAAATATATAAATCTTATTATGCCTTTCACACAAAACTCATATTTATGTAAATTATCCCAGGATTTTTGCAATTTTTAAAACGTTACTTACCAGAAATTTTCGGAATTATTACCTACTTAATAGCAAATGATTACTTTAGATCAGGAGTGGGGAACCTGCGGCCCGCGAAGCTTTTTGGTGCGACCTGCTGAAAGCACCACCAAAATTTACAATCGGAAAGCGAGAACGGTTTCTTTCACTTCCTTTTGTGTTTCAGATATATTTTGAAATTATAATTACAAAATCCAGAGAAAGTGACAATATAGCTGATAGGTATGTGCTTACATATGCACCTATGCAACTAGACATCAGTTTAGATACAAATAAATACGGGACCCAACACCTTTTACAGTTTAGTTTTAATTTTTTTAATATTATACAACGGTGAAATTAATACTGAAAAAATATTTCAATACAGACAACAACTCTATTTAGAAAGGAAAAACATACGATGTGCGGTCTTTGTATATTGACACATTTTGCACCAAAAAATTAACAAATAAAAATAAAATTACTCCGTGTAAAGTATTGTAAATAGTTCAATGTTCAATAAATATTAAAAAATTATTGCACACAATAAATTTGCTGTTAAATGCAGGAAAACCATTCACGAGTTATGAGTACCTACAATGTAATTTAAGCTGGTGGACTAGTGACTGACGGACCAGTGAACTCCTACGCAGATCCATTCCTGAATTAAAACCACTCTTTGTTCATGATGCAAATTCTAATTGCGGATTCATCTGCTAACACATTTCGAAGGAAACCGTCATTTATTACAAGTGCAAAAATAGGAGTAAAACCATTTTCATGTACTGGATGTAGTACTTTTGCCATAAAAAATGGATAAATGAAAATAAAATTTCTCCATGTAAAGTATTGTACTTAAATAGTTCAGTAAATATTTAAAAAAAATTATTGCACACAATAAATTTGCTGTAAAATTAAGGAAAACCAATCACGTGTTATGAGTACAATATAATTTAAGCTGGTGGACTGGTGGACTCCTACGCAGATCCATTCCTAAGTTAAAACCATTCTTTGTTTATAATTCAAATTCTAGTTGCGGTTTCATCTGCAGACATCTCATCTTCATTTCAAAGGAAACCATCACGTGTTCCAAGTGCAAAAATAGGATTAAAACTATTTTCGTGTTCTGGGTGTAGTTAAGATTTACTCTTAAGTTAAAACCTCATGTTCCGAATGTTTGTCAAAATTCGGGTTGCGAATAATATTCTGCGAAATGCGTCAGCAGATTAATGGTAACGTATTTTGGAGAAAACCATCCTTATGTTTCGAGTGGATATAACGATAAATTGCGTTACAATTATTTAAGCTTCTGGACTCTTACGCAGAATCAATCTTTAGTTAAAACCTGCATTTTGTAGAAACATCCAAATGGCCCCCAACGGCAAAAATGTTCCACACCCCTGCTTTAGATAATAAAGACAAACAATTATTTTAAGAAATGCACGTCTTTTAGTTGCAACAAAATTAATAAACTTTATCATTTTTAGGTCCTTAAGTCCCGTTGAGACACCGGATCACGGGAGCCAATGGATGCGGCTAATGTACGATGACACGATTAGTAAGATATCTATAATTCTTTATTCGATTCAAATTATTAGGGGAGTACTTCAAATAAATGCGCGAGGGGGGTGGTGGAGGGGTTGGAGGCAGAGGGGGGAAGCGAGAGGGGGTGGTGAAGGGAGTGAGGGAGGGGTGAGGGGGGGGGAGGCTGGTCTAGGGGGGTTGAAGGGGGGGGGGGAGGCGGAAGAGGCAGAGTGGGAACCCCCCTAAAACCATGCGAGCGAAGCCACGGGAAAAAGCTAGTACTGAATATATTTAGCTCCTTGAAAAAAATACGCATTGTGACTGTAAAGTAATGCATTTAATAATTTAAAATAAATTAACAGAGAAGAAAAAACTTATCATTATTATTGATTCCATGATAGTTGGTCTCCTGACATTTGGACCCCAGCGTAGCTATACCTATAATATGCAGTGGGTTTAGGGAAATATGGTATACCCACGTACACAAAATATAACTAAATGTCCCCAAAGTGGTATGCAGAAAGGATGTACCGGCGAATAACCAAAGTATAAAACATACTCTCATTCAAATGTCGATTAAAAAACTATTTGTCTGTATACTGTACAAGTACAAAAAATCGACAAATTATTAATAAATTGATTTGATATCCATTTTAACTTATGATTACAGTCTTTTCATTATTGTCGATTTTAGGTTTAAAATCGTTAAATTTATAATTCTTATTTTAGGGGCCTAAAAAAATTTTATAATTCTTATTTCAGGGGCCAACTGTCGGGGATCAACTATTGGGTCACCTTATTATTATTATTATTGTGAAGGTGTAGGTATATTGAAGGATATAATAATAAAAAAAAAATTTAAAAAAATCAAGAACCCTTTACGAAAGTTTCGTGAAAACCACCAAAAAAATTAAAATGTTGGTTTAAAAAGCGCACGAAAATAAGTTACCTGCATTCAGTAAAAATTATTAACCATATCATAATGTTATTAATCAGAAAGAGAGAAAGGCTATGTACCCGTACTTAGTTGTATTAATTAGGTTTCAGTGAAGATTCTTAAATTAAAAGAGAAAGTCATGATAGGGACAGTCGCTCAATTTAACAGAAATTGCACATCTCGCGGTCATCTTATCTCACGAAAGTACTATTTACATTTTTGCAACATCTACGAGGGGAGATCAATAAATTCGCGGAATTTGGCAAATTGAAGTGGTCAGGATGATCGACCAAGAACATGTCGTCTTGTCATCTCTTTAAAAGACCGCTTGTAAATTTTCAGCAATATTGCGTCAGTCATTCATTGCATTGAACGGGAGTGTCCGTCAAGGCGGAGTGCTCAAACAAAAATGAATAAAAATTTGGCAGAAAATATTTGTAAATTTCACAAGGAATGCACAAGGAAGCAAAGAAAGACACTCATAATAATAATGTGTATACTTAAATGTATGAATAACTATTCAAGCAAGTTTCTATTATAAAAGTATGTAAAGAAAAAAATGACAAAGAATATCAAAATTTTTACAAACTAATGAGAAATGGAAACCAATTTATTACACCTAATTTTAAAACACCTCAAATGCAACATCATTATATTTTTCAAGCCATAAAAACTATAATAACCTCCCTTATGAATTACGCTGTATCATCAATCAATCAGAACTAATAAATAAAATTAAACAATTTTTCAAAAAAAAATTACAATTAAAAGCAAATATTTTATATTTCATATTATAACTTAAAACCTAAGTAAGAATCGTGGCTCCCTTGTCAGGCAAGAGCTCCTCTTTTCTGATAAGGATACATCACTAAAAATGATCTTTAATATAATATTATGTTAAATATGTATGTAAACATGTAACTCGTATTTTTTATATTACAATTAAAATAAATAAAAAAAAAACTAAAATAATCATGAAATATTATACAACTTTCATCCAGAAAATTACGTCTCTGATTGCAGATCATACTTTTTTCTACAGTTAGCATAATATTTTATTCAAACGTATTTGAGAGACCTTAAAAGACTTTTTTGATTCTGATGATATCGCTAAAAAAGGCCGAATGAGCGATAACTTCTAAAAACATTAAAATGTCGGAAAATCAGTACCGGAATGCACTAAATGTAAAAATAAAAATAATTGTAATAATTATATGTGTTTCCGATGGAACAGTTTTGAATATTTTACTTGATCATCGGGTGCCGAGATTTTTTTTTACATGAGCTCCACACAGGAGGCCCTGAGGAAAATAATTTCCCCCAGGGCCTATGTTATTTTTGAGGATGATGTGTGGAGGGTTTTTTTTGGGAAAGCAAGGAGAGGAGAGTTCTGGAAAGGAAAAGGGTTTAAGGGATGTGTAGGAATCTGGGGTTTAGTGTGTCTTGGACATCCGCCTCCAAGACCTAGACAAACCTCACCCCCTGAATCCGGGCACCACTGCTAAATCACCAAACGTAGCGAACCACTTGGGGTGACCTATGGCATGGCAGAGGTGTTGATTATCCAATAAAGGTTCCCGGGGCGACGGTACTCATTCCCGCCTCCCAAATTGAAATGCCCGCCTCCCAAATTGATGCTCACAACATCATGGTTAACACTTGACTCTAACAGTTTTTTGAATCGTGGGTCTTTATCTGTCTCCGAATTAAAACAAAAATCTATTCAATGGCATAAAAATGCATCTCACCTACCAAAATAAACCATTAAAAATGTTACCGGACATCAAAATTTCATTTACATTTTTTACTCCAAATAATGTCAGGATGCAGTGGTAAAGTAAATCAAGAACGTCCCTTCCCACTAAACTTAATTGTTTTTGTATTCAATTCGTAAAACTCTTTGCAAGTATTTTGTCACAATAAAAAAAAAATTAAATTCTTGCAAAATTTTATATCAGCATTATTAAATTTAAATTAAATTAAATTTTTATGTTTTAGTGTTTTGATATTAAATAGATCACGTTTTATAGTTATCTTTCCCTGCCATTCTTCCCTCTGATTCCGTGGACTTATTAATCTCCCCTCAAACATGTAAGTATATAGGTACACTGTCAGGTGAAATTAATTTAATCAAAAACATCATATTTATTATTACGGTACGACTGGGAGCGAAACGCGGGTAAAGTTGGGAGCTAAATCTATTTTTTGTTGTTGTTCATTTTGTTCAGACAGAACGAGTTGCTAATAAAATTTAAGCCTTCATGTATGTTTTAATACAATTCTTTTGAATGCAAATTTTACAATAGGATAATACAAGACTCTAAAATAACACCTTGGCATTAGTGTAAGCTTTGAATCTCGTTTTAGATACGATGATTGTATTATCAGATTATCCGAATTGATAACTTTCTTTTGCGGAGACGTTGAGCCCTCATTACAATGATCTGAACATCAGCGACGTTATTTATTAAAAACAAACAGTACATTTGTTACAGTGATGAGACAATTTACAGACATCAAAAAATATTATTTCATGGTGGGTTCCTATGATATGTTTCTTGGTAATGTCTTATTTATGGTATGTATATTAAGGTGGGTCATTTAAAAAAAAATGATAATTTTAGATTCTGTTAGCGATAAAAGGGTGCCAAATGGGTTCAAACCGATGTGTTTAAAATTTTTTAAATTTCTGATACGATCTTCTTCCTCCGGATTCAATTCAAAGTTTTGAAAATTTTCATTTTTAGAGGTATTTTCTAGTGTGTATAAAAGTTACTACGAATCCTTTATACTATATTTTTTGTAATATTCTATGGCAAATATGGTACGTATTTACGAATTCATTTACAAAAAATCCAAGTTTTGATTATTAGTGGCTCGAGGTGAGGGCGGGGGAAGCACCGATTGCACTAAGCGCAGCAACTCTGCGCAACCGACATCGGAGTTTGGAGTCAGCATCGCTACGGCTCTTTAAGCAGTAGGCCGCGTTGCACAAGTTTTCGCAATGGAACGTACTCGGAATGCGTTAAAAAGTCCCATATTTGGTGAAATTTGCGACGTTAAAGACAATGTTTTACCAACTTATTGTGATGTTATGAAGTTTTTTGAGTGGACCAGGCATCAAATAAAATTAAATCAAGAGAACAAACTAGAACCCAAATTTCAGCAAATAGAGTGTACTGTGACAGCACGAATTGAAGAAATATGGAGAAAGGCTTCTATTCCCATCGTTACACACTCGCGAGTAGCACGCATGTTGAGGTCATATCATTTTAAATGCAAAAACCTTCTTAAGTCACATCCTAAAATACCGGAGAAAAAAAATGGAGGAATTCCGTCGCAGAAGTAAAGTGCTGTTTGATATTTCGTCTTGCAAATGCAAAGATTTCAGTAAATGTGACTGTCCTAAAGATAAAAAAATACCTGTAAATGAACAGAGTTTCATTAGTGACCAACGTACTACACGAAAAATGATAATAGGAAATGTGGATACTGCTACAATAAAACGAATGAAAACTGCGTTGAAAAGAAAACTTCTGAAGCAAAAATCCTTGCGTACGTCTAAAAAGGAAAGCACAGGTAAGCCAACTACCTCTCTAATCGATATTTCCACGTCTTCATCAAATGAATCCGATTGCAATGATGTTTTCAAACCAAATGTTGTATCTCAAATGCCTCAGAAGCAGGCTGCGGTCACTATTGATTATTCTACACTGTCGAAAACTTGTGATAGGTATGGAGTTTCGGATAGAGCAGCGGCAGCCATTGCCTCAGCAGTTCTGTATGACATCAAGTCTAATATTCCAGTTATTGACAAAAGTAAACTTCGCAGAGAACGAAAAAAAACAAAGGAAAATATTAAGGCACAACACATAATTTTACAAATACCCGCATTATATTTTGATGGCCGGAAAAATAAAACGTTAATTATCAGGGAAAAGGGGGGGAGGCATTACAGAGAACTAATCATTGAAGAGCATATTTCAATGATAAAAGAGCCAGACTCAATATATTTGGGTTATATTGTCGATTATTTTTTAAAGGAAGAAATACCATTTGAACCATTAATGGCTATTGGATGTGACGGAACGAACGTGAACGTTGGAAAACATGGAGGTATAATACGTTTGCTTGAAAAACGTTTGGATAAACCATTGCAATGGAAAATTTGCTTGCTTCATATGAACGAGTTACCATTTCGTCATTTGTTCACACATCTTGACGGTAAGACATCTGGACCTCAAACATATTCAGGGACAATAGGACTAGCTTTAGAAAACTGTGAGAAAAAGCCTATTGTTCATTTTCAGAAAATTGACGGAGAGTTGCCTGAATTATTAACTAAAGACCAAAGTACAGATCAGTTATATTTGTATAAAATCGTATCTGCAGTTACGGTGGGGGAATTACCTGAAGATTTAGGCCACAAATCTCCTGGAAAAATGTCTCATGCCAGATGGCTTACGCGTGCTAACCGAATTCTTCGTCTTTATGTTGCAACGGAAGCTCCTACAGAGAATCTTATTATTTTAGCAACGTACGTTGTTAAAGTTTATGCTCCGACTTGGTTCAGTATTAAAACTCATCCCACCTGTAAAGATGAAGCACGTCACCTATGGCAGCTAATTTCAGCGTCTAGATACTTATCCCCTGAACTAAAAACCATAATTGATCCAGTCATAGAAAGAAACAGTTACTTCGCACACCCCGAAAATTTACTACTTGCAATGTTAACTGACCCTCACAAGCATATCCGGGAATTAGCTGCGTTCTAAAAGCACGCAGTAAGAAACTAAGTAAAACAAGGCTGTTCCAACTTCCAAACATAAACCTCGATGCATAATATTACTACGACCTTATTAATTGGCAGCAAAATGTAACCGAACCCCCAATACTGAATAATATATCGGATGAAGATCTTCAATTATTTGTAGCACAGGGGGGAGAAGGTAAATTGCCTCTTCTGCGTCTGCCATGTCATACTCAAGCAGTTGAAAGAGCTGTAAAGACTGTTACTGAAGCCTCGACTACTTTATGTACGAAGTCTGCAAGAGAAGGTCTTATTAAGGCAAATATTGAGTCTCGCAAAATAATGCCGAAATTTGAGAGTAAGAAGGATTTTGCTGGTATTTGAATACACTGTCTTGAGATAATGTTAATTATAATCATTTATTTTTTTTAATAAATAAGTCAGAATATTCTCTCTAATTTGTGTTTTATTGAAAAAAAGTTCATTTTTAATTGTTTATCTAATATTTTTTAGAGATTTAACAAGGGTGGGTTTTTCTCTATTTTGTGAAATTTCAAACTCAATCCGGAGGAAGAAGATGATATCCAAATATTATTTAAAAAATTACGTGATTTTACATCTTCATTTAACACCCTTTTATCACTAACAGACAAACCAAAACAAGTTTTTTTTTCCCCCATACAATCGTGACCCGCCTTAATGTATATTTAGTAATTATCGGGTTATATGCGTAGTAGGTAGGTTTTGTGTGTGTGAGTGTGAGTATGTTTGTAGAAGTGAGAAGTGGTGATGTGTGCAGGGATATGCATGTGCATTGTAAAATTAAAAACTGCCTTAATTGGCAGGAAATAGAGGTGGGGGTGGTTTTAGAGGGCATAGAACAGCTTTCTGCAAAGAATTTGATTATTTATTTTTTCATTGTATTCAAAAAGCATATTTTTTTACAATATTGATTTTGCAAATGCACTTAAAGCATCTATTCACATATTATATAATTAGAAATGAAACAATATTAATCAACCAATGTTATAAGTAGAAAAATAGTTCATTAACCTTTTTTTTAAAAGATTTTTAATATTATTTCAAAATTTTATATTATCAAAATTCGACTCCGTAAAAAAAATTAAAGGTTAATGAAAAACTTTTTCATTAAGACGTCGATCCTGGTCACAAACCACTTTAATTTTTTTTTTTTTAATTTATGCAAAAAGTAAGGTTCGTCAGGCGCTTTATCCCACTAGACCAAGGGAAACTTGGGTGGGCCCGTGGATTTATAGAATTATATTGAAACCGAGTACACGTGAAATAAATAAACATTTTAATTAAATGAAGACAATATTAGCGCTTACAATTCAAGGTTTACCTTAAAAAAAATATTTTTTTTTGCTATTTCCTTCTCTAGCAGGCTAAATCCTAAAGATTTGTGTGTTTGTCTCTTTTTAGTGTCGCTGACTTTTGTTTAGGTTCCTGCCTCTCTTTCATTATTATTAGAAAGATACTATGTAAAAACGCAGCTCTCAGCAGCAAGACCCAAATATTTAATCACATCTTCAAATAATTAGTCATGGTCACCAGCATATTATTTATGACGAAACAATCGATTAAAATGCTTTCTTCAAATGAATTATTATCGAATTAATCTGGCGCGTGATATGCGATGTTGGAATAGAGTGCGTGAGGAAGGTCGATAATTTTGACCTCGTTGTTTTGGGTAAATTGGAATTCGTATCGTTTATACATCCATCAAGTGAGTTCTTTGATTTACAAAGAATCTAATATTTGGGAGGCAGGTATGGGTACCGCCGCACCGGGAACCATTTATTGGATATCCAACACCCCCTGCCGTAGGTCACCACAGGTGGTTCAGCGTCCGGGTTCATGAGGTGAGGTTTGTCTACGTCTTGGCGGCGGCGGATGCGTTTGCCCATCTACTGCTTGTCGGGCCGAATTGGGTGAGACTGGTTGACTCTTTCCATCGCACTGCACCGCAATAAGAGGAACGGTTCATACGATTCATACGTAAGTCACTCCTGTGCACACTAACCCTAAGATTCCTTACACACAGCATCCCCAGAGGGGATGACATAATCTAATAATAATATTGCCGTAATCCCCGAGGGAAACTGTTTTCCTCGGGATTTCCTGGTGAGCAAAAAAATCTATTTCAATTTAGTCACTTATTTTATCTCCTATTGGAAGTAAATATCAGGGCAATCTTCACTCTGCAACTAAAACTCTGCGGAACAGTCATGCAGATTACAAAGCTGTGATCAATCGTTCCTAATAATATTTTCACAAAAATATTCGAGTTATCTTCTTTTTGTAGCAAGCTAGTATCAAGTACCTACAGTTATATATAAATTTAAATGGTTTATATCGATCGTCCAGTTGATTAGACAGACATATCCAACTACTAAGTTTTTAGATAATAGGATGAGAATGAGTTTGTTTTTTTTTTTATAGTGATACCTCACAAGAGTCTCAGCTGCTCCCGTCAGGAGCCAGTGAGACTACGGCTTCCGCAATTGGGGTATGTTGCGAGGCTGAAGGTTGTGGGGAGGGGAATGAGATAGGGAAGAGGAAGGTGAGGAAGTACCTAGCTATTCAGATCTGGTCACCAAACACGGCTAATGCCATTTCAAGCAACGTTTCAAATCTGAATGGCGGTCTTACACCAGGGCGATACTGAAAGTATCTTCCACTCTAGAACGTGCCGCAAATGTACTATATATTATTTTTAATGAATAAATTGTGAAATAAAACAAATTAATCCAATAAAATTTATTTGCCTCGCCGGGATTCGATCCCGCGACCTTCGGAATGCAAGTCAAGAGCCTTACCGCTGGACTACGCCGGCCGTCAAATGAGATGAAGGAAAGCAATATCCAAATGCTCACAACAAATCAAATATTGTAAATAATAATGTAATCTGAGTATTGTACCAGATAGAGGGTACAGTTTTACATATAACTACATACTCAAATCAAATTTAATTTTCGGACATGTCTGACTAATCAACTGGACGATATATTATAGTCACCAGAATACATATTAAATTCATTTCATTGAAAGCAGTGAATTGACGAGGTCCACATGTGACGCCTGAGGATGTACACTGGCTCAGACACCTTGATGTTCCCCTTTAAGCTCAACCATACAAAAGAAGAAGAATTTCACCTATAACTGCCCCAGGATTGACCGACACAGCTACTTGTGCTATGATGAAGGACATATCTTGAAAATAAATTAATCACAAGATATTCTGAAGCACCAGACACCATATTTTTACTGCTCGTAAGATATAATATTCAAGCGCTTCAATGACCACGCAACCAATTCCGCGTGCTTGATGGATGTCTCCCATACATCTTTTACCTAAACCGACGTGATTTTACGATAAGCCTATGCCACCAAAAACATCTAGAATGTGAATTTATTTTTCTTTTTGGCTAGATTGATTAATTAATATTATCAACCAATAAATTGAAATGGCCACTTAATGTGTTACCTAACAGCTAAATATCTTGTGTGCAGGTATCTATAATGTAACTCTTAAAATCAGACGGTTTTAATACCTGAGAATTTTCTGTTTTAAGATTATGCCTTTGGGATGGTTATTGATGGTCTGCACAGTACTCGAAATAAACATGCAACTGATATTAATTATGTAACGCAATTTTTAAACTGAAGAAATTGGGGTGTGGAACAGAGGCGCGCCATGACTATTACGAAGGTATATTTGCTATTGCAACCAGTACAATCTAAAGGATTTTTCTTCCATTACTTTTGTACACAAAAACATTAATTTAAAAGATATTATTATTTAATGCTATAATTTTTATATTTTTCAGCCAGACAGGTCAAAGTTCAAGCAACTAAACGGAAATAAATTCGGATTAAGTGATTATCATTATACTTTTTGCAAAAAAACAATGATCGACATATATAAAATAGTTTTATATATATATACTTACCTTCGTACACACCTTTTACAGCACGCCTCTGTTAGTTAGTAGGTACATTTCCCTGCAAATATATTATTTTATCTTATTAAAACGTCCTATGTTTTCAATCATGTGTTTGGTCTAGTACTGTATTAAAATATAACTAGCCGTTGGAAACAATAGTTATATTATTTCAACGTCCAACACTGTTGAAAATAATTAGCGCCAACAGTTGAAATATAATACCTACATGCGAATATTATTCAACGCAGTCAACGATTCAACTGCCTAATAAATAAAAAGGGTTAAGAGTTTGTACTTCGTGAACAACATTACTCGATATTTTAAATGGTCTTTTGGTTATGTACGTACCTACTGCACGTTTTTTTTTTTTATTTTCCCATCCAATACGGCCGATACCCAGCGCCATGGAACAATCAAATTTATCAACGACAAGCAAAAAAATAACCTATTAATAATTGTCAATGTTTTGTACCTATTGTTTTCAACGGTGTTGGAATGAATAAGTCAAAGGGGTCAAGAGATCACACTTCGTGAACGATATTATACCCAATTACACAAGGTCTTTTGGTAATGTACATACCTACTGCACGTTTTTTTCATTTTCCCGTCCAATACGGCCGATACGTAGCGCCAAGCAACAAGCGAATTTATCAGTGACAAGCAAAATATATCTTCAACAGGATAATATTTTCAACACCGAAACCAACGTCTTCCAACAGTTTCAACTTTCAACGTTATTATAGGATTATTATTACGTGTGTGTCGCGTGGGGCATAGAGATAATAATAATTAATAATACATCAATGATTCGGGGAACCACCCGTTAAAAGGGATTCCTTAATACGATTTTGATATATTTTTTGTTAGTATCGTGTCGATCTCCTATTATAGTTGCGTCAACGTCGACGTTATTTTCAACAGCTATTTTCAACAGTTGAAAATTGCCAACGATAACGACGTTGGCGTTGGATAGAATTATCGTCAACGCCCAGTACTAGTTTGGTCCAAAATTTTCCACGTTTACACATAATTATTTCTCCAGAATTATAGTTTAAACATTTGAAACAAGCAAATTAATAATCTCTTCATATTATAAATTAAAGTCCTCCGCCGCGTCTGTCTGTTTGTTCGCGATAAACTCAAAAACTACCCAACGGATTTTCTCTAATTTAAAAAAAATATAAGTGTGCAGTTCACACGCAGTAGAAGAGAGACCTTCAGAAAACTAAAGCGGACTAAAGTGGGGAGACTACGAAGAACCGCACAAAGAGGAGACCGATAGGCTACGAAGCACCACACAAAGATAAGACCGATTATACTATCTCATTCTCTCGCAGGCTAAATCCTATAGATGTATGTGTTTGTCTCTTTTCAATGTGGCTCTCTTCCGTTTCATCGAGTTTCAAATGACAACGGTGCTAAAGAAGTATTCACTTAAAAAAAATTAACTGAACTAGGACGTGGGTACCAAGGCGTGAAATTATTATATAATAACACATTCAGCGCAGGAACGTGATGCCTTTTTCTGGTGATAAAAAGCGCAGGTCGCAATTAGTTAACGTTTAACAAAGAGTGCCCACCGTTATCATTCCGATATTGTGAAACTGCCTTAACCGAGTTTCGTTTGATTCGCCGCACAAAACCGAGGACCATTGTTCGTCGCAGCCCGCAACCCGCCCTCACTGATGAAATGATGATGATGACAAGAGTTAGACACATGGTCTCTGATGCAAACGAGACTAAATAGCCGGGTGATGAAAGGTTGAGAGCGTCGAGGGAATAGAAATTAGAAATGCAGGTGGATTCCGTTGGTCCTAATGAAAGGATTCCGTTGGTCCTAATGAAAGGAAATGTGTACCAAATTTTGGCAAGAGAAGAGAATTTACGTTGCAGTGGCCGAACTTTGAAGATTTAGACATCATACATAAATTATTTTCAGATTTGTTTTGTTTAAATTAGTTACCAAAATATATGTTACATTTCAATATTGCATGCAAAATTAAATGTGAAACCTTTCATATCATACACTATACGAAAAGCTTGCGAGAGAATGAAAAGTATAATCGGTCTCCTCTTTGTGTCGTGCTTCGTAGCCTCCCCACTCTCGTCTACTTTAATTTTCTGGAAATTTCATTTTTACCGCGTGTGAACTGCGAACAATTTTTTTTTTACACAAGTCATTTGGAGATAGGAATGACATATAACTTTTACGTTCGTTGTGTCTTATTCATTGTAATTGTTAATAAATGCTTTATTTTAAGTCATAACTTACAACTTAAAGTACAACACAGGTTCCTGGATTGTATTTTCATATAAACAACGAAGTTATTTTATTATAATTCATCTGTTTTCAATGTTCGACCAAGTTGCGCCGTCTCTTGGGCCGGCTAGTCGCTAATTTCATTGAAATATATTTAAAAAAAAATGGTTTTCACTGAGTTAAACTTTACTCTCTAGAAAAAAAATGTATTGACTGAGGATTGAACCTTCCTCCTCAGTGACTGACTAAAATTAGTGTACCCCGCTAATACTTAAGCCAAATCCCAATTGGGTAGTAACGAGAATTATTTCGTATATTACCTGTCGTAAATCATTTAAATGTTTGTGCTTCTATTTAATATATTTTTTTTATTTTATATTCATCTATGTAAAGTATATTTACATTAGGTTTTTCGATGCCTGTCTCACTCGGATATACCTGTGTCAAGACAGGCGTGGAGGTACATAAACGAATATCGTAGTGACAAGAATATTTAAGGTTAAATACACATAATTTGAATACAATTAAAACAGAAAGGTGATTATAAGTGTGGGAAAACCCTTTAAAGAGAGTTATCTTATAAGTGTTGGAAGAGATGAAGTAATATAGTAAATTCTGTCAAATCTGTTTATGGAGTTAAATTTGACAGGATTCAATTATTTTAATTTATTTTATACGGGTTAGGTCTTATTTAAATTGTTATTTCTTTCTGTGTGCTTTATTTTACAGATTTTTGCGGTAGTATGGCGTCCAATACGTACAATTCATTTCTTTATAGCTTGTTTGAATTTTGTCTGGATTAGTGGATAAGGATTCAGTTTGTCTGATAGTAGCTGGTGGTGTATTGTATATTTTGTTTGCAAACTATGTATTTAAAGTGTCTTTGTCCAAAGGTGGTTTTGAAAAAAGGAGTTCAGAGAAGTTCTTTGTTTTTGGCTTGGGTATTGTGTATTGTTTGTGTAGCTTTTATATTGTGTTTTATTGTTTTTGTGTAAAAGATATAAATAATGTCATCCAATTTCAGAGAAATACGTATGGGTGCGTGCGTGCCACTAAAGGATTGTCATTGACATCGAGTCTATCTACCGAGTTTCAGTTCCATAGGATATCGAGAAGTGGGTTAATTTCCACTTACAAATTTTGCATTAATTCACGAGAATAAAATTTAAATTCAGATAGGTCTATTTAAAAATATCATTTCTCTCCCATCTAATATGTAAACTAGTCCCAGCAAGATCTCGCACGGACGTCGTCGACATTCGTCCTTTTCCTTCTCATGCGTTTTGTTTGAAAACGAGAAAGACAGAAGATACTAGAACAATGACCTTACGTGCGATCTCTCGCTGGGATAGTGTACCTAAATATAATAATCCTGGTTTTCCTATGTCTTCTAAGACTTTTACTTGCTCCTTTGAACTACGTTTTGCACACAACGCTAAAGTAAACATTCTACGGTAAGTCAAAGCGTAGCTCAAAGGTTTCTTGGCTACCGACAGATTCTAATTCGATTCCGTGCCGTGGTTGACTTATTGATTTTAAATAGAGTTCGCGGTGACTTCAGATTGAATTATCTGCAAAATTCACCCTGTCCCAAATTTTCTTGGTTCTTAGACAGCACTTAATTACTTTGTCAGATTCTGGAGATAATTACTTGTAATTCATTTTTCATATATCCAATCTCATCTGCACGCTTAAACCCTGTGGGTGAATAAATAACTTGATGTTTTAGATTACAAATCGTAGCAGAAGAGAGCACTCTAACTTTCACGGTTTTATAATCTAGTTCCACAGAGTTGTTCCGGGCAGCAAGTTGAAGGATGAAGATTGCCCGATTGATAGCTAAATTAACTTTACCTAATCCAATCTCCAACGGGGCAGGGCATCCAAATAGCTGTGTTTTATAAATAGTGCTTTTCTGAGAAAAATATCAGTTTCAGTGCCGGCAACCCGGGCGTTTATTTTATTTTCATTTTTGTACGCAAATTTCTTTTACCCACCTCACTGGACAAAGTCTGCTCCGAGGCGTGTAAATAACATATTATATTTATAAAAAAAGATATGAATCATAGTAGAAATGTACACAAAAAAATAAAAAAAATAATACGAAAAGATAAAAAATAATATAAAAATATGTACTTTTGAACGTAGCTATAACTTTGTGGTTATCCATTATAGATAAATGAAACAATTTAACTTTGTTTGAACCACTTTTATACTTGAGTAAATCCGACCGGTTTCAGAACGAACGTTCCTTCTTCAGGGCAAATGTATACATTTGTATACATTTGCCCCGAAGAAACCGGTCGGATTTACTCAAGTATAAAGTGGTCCAAACAAAGTTAAATTGTTTCATTTATTTATAAAATTATGTGCTTAAATGTAAACGCTTTTTCAAACATTACATATGAATAATAGGAAATACACTGCATTCATTGTACATAACTGAGCTGTCTCAGTAACAATATTTTATATTTGTTTAAACATAAATTGAAGATGTCCACTGACTTGGTATAATTGTTTCCCTCCAATAGTATTCTTGGCAAAGAGGAATACATATGGTAGTTAGTCCCAGAGTTTCAGCACTGAAATAAATAGAGACTTCTAGAAGCTTGTCACTTCTTACAAAACCGGACTATCAATTAAATCATTTAGAATTTTATATAGAAACACCAAGTCAGTGAAATTTTTTCTGTCGGACAATTTGAGCATATTCATATCATTTAAAATAGGGTTGTAGTTCAACATAATTGCTGGAATACCCATTTAAAAATTTAGAAAAAGTAATAATTTGTTTTGTATTCTTTCATCAGTTTGTACATGTATATTATAATATGGGTTCCAGAGGGGAGAATTGTACTCAAGTTGACTTCTAACATAGGCAAAATATAACAGTTTGATACACTTTATATTGCTAAAATTTCTAGTTACTAGTTATAAATCCCAACATTTTTAAGCCTTTATTAGAAATTTCTGTTACGTGATTAACAAATGAACGATTTGATTGTAAAGTGATGCCTAAGTCTTTAATTTGTGTTAATGTTTGGAGAGCATTGTTATCAATATTGTAATTAAATATCGCTGGATTTTTTATTAGAGAAAATCTAACTATTTGACATTTTGAGATATTTAGGAAAAGCCTATTTTCATTACACAAAATTCCCACTTCCTTCAGCCTCACAACATACCCCGATTGAGGATGCCATAGTCTCACTGGCTCTAGGCGGGAGCAATTGGTGACTCTTGTGCGGTATTCATATAAAAATTTAAAAAATAAAATTATTTGTGAAGCTGTTCAGTTATTGGTAATGATAGGAAAGTCTGGAGATGTCAAGTTGGATAACAGCAGAATCCAAGTACCTAATCTGCTTCTCCCAGTGGGATTGGTAGGTATTTGCTGCCAGTGTGACGAACGCTTCGATAAATATATCACTTGTCCTAACCTACAACCCAATACTGAATTTTAACTAACTTACTAACTAACTAACCATCACGCCGTTTCCCCGCAGGGGTAGGCAGAGAGGACGGACCGCCAAACAACTCGGTCTTGGCACACACTCTTTGCCTCACTCACATTCATACATCGTCTCATACATTCTCTTCTATTATTCTGACTTTTGACATGACCCGACTCAAGTATCTGATTCACTTGATCGTGCCATGTCTTCCTCGGGCGTCCCCGACTTCTTCTACCATTCACATTCGCGTCGTATATTCTTCTTACACTACTTCCTTCGTTCATTCGCTCTACATGCCCAAACCATCTGAGGGTCCCTTTCTTAATCTTACTCATTATGCTTACATCAGTCTTACATTCTTTGCGGATATCCACATTTCTCACACGATCACACATTGTTTTACCACACATACGTCTCAGGGATCTCATTTCAACAGCATTCAGTTTACTTTCATCCTTCCTCTGCCAGCTCTATGCCTCACTGCCATAAATCATTGAGTAATCTGAAAGTATGTTGCCTGTTGTATGCTGATGATGCGGTGCTGATTTCTAACACTATGGAAGATCTACAGTCTCTCGTATCTAGGATGAACGAAGTATGTATGAAGAATGAGCTAATGATGAATGTAAGTAAGTCTAAAGTCATGGTGTTTGAAAGGGAGAGTACGAAAACAGTATGCAACATAGTTGTGAATGATGAATATTTGGAGCAGGTGGATGAGTTTGTGTATCTGGGTAGTATGTTTACGAGAGATGGGAAGGCTGAAAGAGATATTGAAAGAAGGGTGAATGCCGGTATCTCCATTAATGGTGGACTGAATGCCGTTGGCGCTAATAAAAAACTGTCAAAAAAAGCGAAGCTAGCAGTCCACAATGGAGTCCTGGTACCTACCCTGATGTATGAATTTTAAGGTAGTTATACCGTATTTTACGTACGTACCGCGAAATTTCAGGTAATTTCTTAAAAATTTAAGGAAAACAAATGAAGAGGACATATTTTTTCAGGAATGAACTTGTTTTTGGATTGGCTAAACGATTAAAATTCCTAAATAAAGTATATAACCACTTACTAAATGATATGACGTAATCTGGTATGGTTTGAGCAATTTTAATGTATAAAATGTTGGCCATATTATAATATTAAATGTATAAATTTTTTATGATTTTATAAGCAAGTTTTGGACATAATTTGTCGTAAAATGGAAATAATTGAAAAAAAATTATTTATCCTGTATTTTGATATACAAAATGAAATAAACAACGAAAAGAAAATGTAATTTTTATTGAAGCCACTTTTTAAAAAACTTTTGAAGGTTATATCCAACAAAGTAATATACAGGGTAAGGAACATAGTTTGACTTACTTTTTTCAGTGAATCCTGAGATTATTTGAAGTAAAAATGTAAAGTTTTGGTCTTCGGATAATTTTTTTTTCTACAAAAACATAAAAATATGGTAGGTGTTGGACAGTCGGGGGCGGATTGAGAGGTTGGTTGGTTACTCGGCTGAGTGACAATTGACGACACGTGGAAGAATTTTATTTTGTTTGATTTGAAAAAAAAATTGGAAAAAAAGTCGTCAAAAATTTCACTGGAGACCAAATTTTTTTTTACATTTTTTACTCCAAATAATAGGAATCACCGGTTAAAGAAAGTCAAATACGAATACAAAATCTAAAAGAAACACGAAAAGAGCAATGGTCGTAACTAGGACTCGGATTTTTTATCTTACCAGGATGTAGTCAACTTGGAACCTTTTTTTTTTTACATTAACTCCACACAGGAGGCCTTGAGGAAAATAATTTCCCTCAGGGCCTATGTCATCTGGGATGCTGTGTGGAGGGTCTTTTTGAGGAGAGGAAGGAATGAACATTGGTCTTGAAGAGACCCATGTTGTAGGAAGGAAGAAACACAGAAGCCGGCAAATCATTCCACAGCCGAGCTGTTGAACACAAGAACGAGTCGAAGAAACGACCCGTTCTCATGTGACAAATGTCAACCGTGTACAAATGTTGGGCACGCGTTTGGCGTGTTTCCCGACTATGCACCGGTGCCGAAGGGATCAATGATGCTAGTTCCTCGGAGCATCTTCCATTGTGATACCGGTAGAACAAGGATAGCATTCCCACCCGACGCCTGTGCTCTAAAGATTGCAATCCGTCTGACCTATTTTTATTCTGTCATATTTTTCGATCTCATATTTCAAATTCAGAAATAACAATATTATATTTAACTAATTTTCCCCATTATTAGATTTATTAGTATTATCTACCTCTTCAATGTTAGAAAAATATGTACCTATTAGTGCCTATTGGTACCTACAGACGAGTAAAAGTGAATCTAAGAGCAAATCTTTTTCGAACTAAACTACTGGCCAATATTGCGCAACCTTTTTCAACACACGACGCGTTAACATCAACGCACATGCGCATTGAACAAATAAATACGAAGTTATTCTGTGAATGTCCGAATTATTAATTTGTTTTGCAATAATTACCTGATTTGTGTATACTCACTTAATTACATGTACGTGCGCATTATTCTATGTACTTAGGTAGGTACTTAAAAGTTGTTTTCGGAATAGAAAATGCTAAATTCACGTGAAGATCAAAATTTGCATCTTCAATTCACCTGTAGGTACGATCATATTAATTTGGAAAGAATTCTATTCATCTTTGACCTTCGAGAATCTCTAAGACGGTTATGTCAACATTTCTAAATATAGTTGTGGATGCACCTACATTTTATGCATTTAATAATTTCAGTTTGGTGTGACCAAATCATGGTCGTTTAGGTCCACAATATTTCACGAATAAAGGATGTACGCATATTATATGGGGGCGAAATGCTTTTCGATTTACAAAATTTTATTAATTGAAGTGAAACTTCTAAAGCCCCGCGGTGACTTGGATTTCGGATGAAACGGAATTGACGATTACTGCACCTGCGACGCATCAACTGCGCTCATTGGCTGCTTTGATTATGATGTCACTTTTAAAGGATTCTATTGGTTGAGATATTAACCGGAAATTAAGCGAGATTTTCGCTCATTGGTCGCATTGATTATGACCTCACTTTTCAAGTATTGGTTGAGATTGTTTTGGTAAAGTTTCGCTTCTACCGCGTGTAAACTGCACTCGATTTATTTTACAAGTTTTCGTTTTATTCACTTAAATAATTTAAATATTAAATAATTATAATATTAAAGAAAATATAATTGTTTGGGTCCCACTCAGGACCCGCGTCCCCGGGTATCGTCCCCGGATATCCCTGGGTAGGATTCATGACATGTCATGACCGCGTATTGTGGTGGTAGTAGGAGATTTTCAAAATTGTCAGGTTATTCGTAACCGGTACACGCTTATCTTTCTTTAGAATTTTTTGAAGTTAAACTTCTTTACGCACGCTTGACTTGGGTAGCAAGCTGGTGAATGCGTGACGAGAGCGTTATGAAAAGTGTGATCGGGCGAGGCGAACGGAAGTTGAGAGGGAGATATAAGTTAGTGAAATTTAACTTCAGTCCTGTGCTCTAAAGGACACTTTTTTCACTACAGTATTTTATGTAACAGTAGTAAATGTGAGGTTATTCTTCTTTCTGAAAGATTCAATAGGGACATTTTATCCGGTAGACAATAATTACAGTCAATGTTTTGTAAAGGAACATGGGATTTGTAGTTTATATACCTTAGGAACAACTTTTTACTTCTTTTTGCGATCTTTGCGTTCTGCCTTCTTCTTCCATCCATCGTTACGGAATCAAACAGTATTAATACGCTTGCATCTGCGTGGCTGAATTCCATAACCCGACTTCCATTGCATGTCCGACGACACGCCTTATGCGCCGCGCCACAAATAACATCTGTGTTCGTAAAATTTCAAGTTATAATTCGGTTTCTAATTCAAGAATCTGCCAAAAGATGTCGCTACTTCTATGTAGGTATAACTACTAGAATTTATAGGCGGCTATATGCAATATACATTACATATGGCGTCATTGTGTGTCTCGGTTACTTTGTAACGGTTACTTTGTCTCGGCGACTAGCTGTCACTGGATCGCGTTGGATCCGAGGATCGGGCTATTTTTGGAATCAGTTTTTATCGGATTTATAAAATGGTCACCAAAACTCAAACTGGGCGAAGTCGAACTAAAAGCCGCCCACAGAGCCTAGCAGAAAAAACCTACGGAGAGGGTTTTTAACTGCTAGTTTATAATGTTAGGAATGCATACAATACGAGTATGTAGATGATTTATGTGCCTTTTATTAATTTGGATTCATAAGGTAGAACCGCCATGTCAGGTAAAACATGTAGGTAAATATAAATCACGTGCAACAGGTTAATCATGGCATCCATGGATGGGGTGTAAGGCTCTCAAATAGCAATTCGGAGGTCGCGGGTTCAAATCCAGTAATTTTTTTATTTAATCTACTTGTGTTGTTTCGCCGTTTTGATTCAATAAAAAAAAAATAACATATAGATTTAATATTTGTGGAACATTCCAGAGTGGAAGACACTATCAGTATCGCCCTTGTATAAGACCACCATTCAGAATTAAAACCTTACTTGAAATGGCTTTAGCAGTGTTGAGTGACCAGATCTGAATAGCCAGATACTTTTCACCTTCCCCATTTCCTTTCCCTCTCCACTATCTATAGTCTCACAGCATCCCCAATTGGGGATGCCATAGTCTCACTGGCTCTATATGGTTGGGAGCAGTTGGGAATCTTAGGCGGTAAACACATAAAATAGTGGTTATACAAAATATTACAGAATTTTAACATAAAAATAAAAAGAAAGAAAAATTACGGAAAAATAAAAACTATTATCATTGAACAAAGTTTACTAATAAAATATATAAATCAAGTAAAATAGTAAATAATATAATCGATAACTGTGTACAAAATATTAGTACAATCGATAGCTCTATATAAAATATAGCTAGTTCCCGGTCTGCGTTGCAACGCCATATTCAAAGAAATACATCGTTTCTTCATGTATCACCTTTCCCGTGCATCCCCGTTCACCTCCCGCGTTCTCTTCCTAACTAGCTTTATAAATTATAGCCTATATTATTCTGATGTATGAGCCATATCACTGTAAAGTTTCATTAAAATCTATTCGGTAGTTTTTGCATGAAAGAGTAACAAACATACATACATCCATACAAATTTTTGCGTTTATAATATTATAGTAAGATTAATGTAATCGATAGCTATACATAAATAATAATATAATTGATAGAATAATGAAAAAGTAATATAATCGATAGTTTTACATAAAATGTTAATTTAATCGATAGCTTTGCATAAAATATTAATATAATCGATAACTATATGTAAAATAATCGAAAGCGCTGAATTGTGTATCTAAGAGCGCTCTTCATGCAACAGTGATGAGTGATGATAAAGGTGCAATTATTGTCAATGGTAATGTTAAGTTTACCCTTACTTTATACTCGCGTATAAAACTATTCCAAAGAATTTAATTATTAACTTTTTTTTTGCTGATATTATAAATTTTTCATTTCTGTTCCAGTAAAAAGAAAATTACATTTTCACTTATTTAACTAGAAATAATTAAACACATTAAACTAAACTAAATATAACAATTCAGCGCTATTCTATGCCTTAACTGTTATTATTAAAATGTCGCAATGTTGAATTTTCTTAAAGATCTTTATAAAATTAATTTAAGTGATATGGAATGAATGATAATTGATACAGTGATTATGAAATGAAATGTACATATTATAAAGTGCAAGTGTTAATTACAAACCAAGGAAAGCTTACACAAGCATTAATAACAATCAAGTAAGTGTCATTACTAATGATGTATCGTTTCCGCAAACATTGTTAATTGAGGGAAATAAAATGTTCACCTCTAATGTGTGGTATGTAGGTTGGTTGGTTGGTTGGTTGGTTGGTTGGTTTGTTTGCGGACGAATCGAGCGAGTGCACAGTGCACAGTGAGTGTGAATGTACAGGCCGGCAGATAGCGCGGCGAGTTGCGGGGCGGTGCGAGCTCCCTCCAGCCACCACCGGGTGGGTGGTGGTGGGGCGCGTACCCTTAGCTGCAGCCCGCCTATATAACCTTCCTCTTGGTCATCAGTCGGCAGTGAGACCTGCACGGTCCAAACACAACCACTACTATCAGTCCTAGACCCGACACCGGAGTTAAGATGAAGTCGCTTACGCTTCTGGTTAGTTCTCGATGTTTTTATTTTTGTCATTAATACCTATCAGGGCAGTGAGCAGTGTAATGTGATCTTTGTCCAGTGAATTTGAAAGTGATATCAGTGAATTTATTAATGCATGCAATGCACACCCGCCACGAACATGGATTATAAATATAAAATAAGAAGTAAAAATAAATAAGTTTTCCCAAGTTATAATTAATAATAATAAATTAATTTGTTTTCAGGTAACTCTCGGATGCGTCCTCGTCGCAACGTTCGCCGGGCCCGTGGAGGTGGCCAAGCAGGAGGTTCAGGTGCAGGAGCAAGTGAAGCAGGAACCACAGGACCTGATCACCGCGGAGGACGCTAACAGGGAGAAGCGCTCGCACGGCTGGCATGAGCCCGAAGGTGTCTGGAAGAAGAAACTGGTCTGGAAAGAGGACTGGAAACAAATCTGGAAAACCGACAAGAAATTAATATGGAAATCCGAATGGAAGAAAACTCAAGTTCCAATCTGGAAAGAAATTCAAGTCCCTGTTTGGAAGGAAATTCAAGTTCCAGCTTGGAAGGTTGTACAAAAACCCATCTGGAAAGAAGTTCAAGTGCCAAGTTGGAAGGAAATTCAAGTACCCGATTGGAAAAAGGTTTCCAAACCCGTGTGGAAGGAAGTACAAGTTCCCGCATGGAAAGAAGTTCAAGTCGCAGATTGGAAACAAATTTGGGTCCCAGAATGGGTTAAAGAAGGAGTTCCCGGAGAAAAATATCTAGGAAAGGATCCTCACGGTTGGGAATACACATCTCACGATCTCTGGAGGAAAAAGATGGTTTGGAAGGCACATTGGAAGAAGATCTGGAAAACTGAAAAGAAGCAAATTTGGAACACCGAAAAGAAGCTCGAATGGAAGGAGGAATGGAAGCAGGTCTGGAGAACGGAGAAGAAACAAGTTTGGCTGACTGAGAAGAAGCAGGAATGGGTTGAAGAAAAGGTCCAGATCTGGAAGACAGAGAAAAAGCAAGAATGGGCTTCGGAGAAGAAGCTGATATGGAAGGATGAGTGGAAGCAGATCTCCGTGCCGATCTGGAAGGAGATCCAGGTCCCTGCCTGGAAGAAGGTGTGGAAGCCCGTCTGGGAGAAGGTGTGGGTGCAGATCCACCATGAGCATCACGAGCACCATGACCACCACGGCTGGGACTAGGTGGGTGAAAACCTTACATAAATTAATTGCGCGAACTTTATCCACTTCCCAGCAACTCTTCGCTTTTAACATTTTCGTTATACCTATCCACAACGTGATCTGAATAAAAATTGACCCACGATGTGACATTCCACTGGAGTACCGTTTTGTTTATAAAAACGTACTTATATTGTTTTGCCATTTTCTGTATATAAAATAATGTTAGTTAATAATGGTGTTTTGTACGCTAGTACAAAACGTTGACTTCTCCTTCTTGAGGGTTACATATATTATGGAAATCTCAGAAGGTTAATCTATTATAAGGACGAATACATGCGACTGATAATAAAATAACATATTTACTGTAAAAAGTAAATCAAGATTAATTACCAAACACTCTCCGTAGAAAGCGTTTGGTAAATTATTTTACCGTCAATTGGGTTTAAATACTCATAAAACACACTGACTTCCCATCACAGCGATTTTTTACACGCGTCAATAAAATATAAATGACTTCTTTACAATGCTTTAATCATCTCTAAATGATAATTTAATGACGAAGTTTATTTATAATTAAGTATTGCTCTCAAAGCATATGAGGCACATTTAACATTCCATTTACATAATATATAATATTAGTCGAGATTTTTTACGCTCTCATAAATAATGTATTTATGTAAATTGAATGTCTCATTCGAAAATTTCTTCTTTTTGTGTGCGCTCTGTGAGCAAACTCTTAAACATTTTTAATGCTTCAGATTTATGTAGATGATTATTTGCATTGTAAAATAGTCAAATGTTACCATTAATTACATTAGCCTAATAATAGCGATGTGTATTTTACTACCATGTTTTGCTTGTATATTCGCATTGTATTTTTATAATTTGTTGTGTTCTGTTTTTTTGTTTTGTTAATTTTATAAGAAATAAAAGAATTATTATAAAATTATGCAATTTTCACTCAAATAACTCACTATCCTTACACAATATCATTCAAAAATAAATCTTTCCTCGTCGACTATAAATAGAAAGAAAAAAACACAGATGAACACTAATTCAACACCAAATAAAACCATTTCTCTAATATATGCATTAGTCATAAAAGCAGCGAAAAAATATACAAGTTTCATCTGATATGCATCTTTTAATAAGTGATTAATATTTTATGGTTCGTAATCAGATTTTAAATAAAATCTTTGTATTTTCATCTGGGAGTTTAAATGGCCGTGTTTAATGTTTCTTTACAACAATTTAAACAAGTATTTTCTTAAACAGGTCCATCAACAAATTCAGTGGAATAATCAAGTGTAAGGACCCGAAGCTCACAGCGAGGACGTGTCGGCAGTTTTCAATACTTTCTGCTGACAACAATGCCACAGTCGCCGACAAAAATATCAACTTCGTCAGTTGGTGTTAAAAGCAATACCTAAGTGTTTTTTTGTTAGATTGGGTGTAAAAAACACCAGGCCATATTATATTTGTTTAAAAATATATTGTTTTAAAGTTACCAGAACTGACAATGAGTTTTATATCATTGAATGAAAAAGTTTATGTAATAGAAAATGTGTAAATATATTTGTACATATCTAATATAATTGTTTTAGGTTGTTAGACTAATTGAAAAAAAAACATAATGATTTAGTTCATAAAGGACTTGTTAACCCAAAATTTGCGTATTTATTGATGATTTTTCTACGTTTAGGATACCATTTATTTATCTGTAGTTAATAAATCAACGCTTAGGAGATAAACAGGTAAGAGAGAAACCACGGGTAAGACTTTCTAGATAACTTTTTTCATTTCAATAAACCACACAGGCATGAGTTATGCACCTACATCGCGATACGGAATTGGCGATTAATGATAATTTATGGATTCAAATTGGTGTCATAAAGCTTTCGATAGAGAACTGTGCGGTGTCTACTTTCAGAGAAGTGCGATGGCGAAATGTGGCGCCAAAGTTTTTTTTTAGCAACCAAAGTACGAAGATGACCTAACGCTGGAACTTGGCCAAAATGCTGTTGTTTCACGAAGGCGCAACGTAACTTTCTTTATATTGCACAACGCGGTCAATCGGGCCTCTTATCTCGTGGGGCATTGTCTAGATTAGATGAGTTCCTCGTTAAGTCCACGTGCGGCGACCGACAATACGCCGGATGTGATGGAACCATCCGCGCAGTCTTCCGTGCCGTGTCGTGTCATATCGCATCGTGCCGTGTTAGTGATTGTTCATTTTTCTACAAGGAAGCTTACGAAAACTACACGCACACACACCCGTTTATAGGTGATATGATATATTGTAAGATTCGATCAATGCTCGAGAAGAAATGTGGACATAAGAACATAAAGCACTTAAGTTTAATTTTCGCCTAGATGCCGTATTTAAATATGAATACCACACTTGAGTCACAGCTGCTCGTTACGAGTGATACTATGGCATCCTTAACTATTGGAGTACATTGTTTGGCAGAACAAGGGGTGAGAAAGAATGAAGTTGGAAATAACATGGATATTAAGATCTCGTCGTCAAATACAGCTAATATAATGCCATGTTAAGCAACATTTCTGGGATTCTGAAAGTTTCTACCACAACTCTGAAACGTGCAACAAATACACCGTAATTAGTTATGTTATAAGAATCGATAGAGAAGAGAAGATCTTTTAACCCGTAAGTTTAATTTCCGCGTAGGTGCCTGCCATCTGGTTCCTAATTCCTAGACACCAGGTACAAACATAATATAATAATAACTACAACATACAAGCATATCTGCACACGATCAACGCCTCTCCGCATTGTTATGTAAACAAATCTACTCTCTACGAAGAGAGCTGAACGCCATTCAATTCATTTTATTCAAACCTCTTTGAAATAAACTGCATTCTGGTTATAACAGGAATTAGATTTTGCTTATGCACTAACAAATTTTAAACTAATTGATGCACAGATAAAATATTTTGACACATTTTAATGCTTAATTTGCAAGTAAGAGAAGTTTGTATATTTTAATATTACATTTAAATAGAAATGGGTTTCTATTCTTGTTATATTGAGATCTAACGTCAACTCTCATTTTTATGGTTGCAGGAACCTCATATAATTTTTATTTGATAAACAAGTATGTACATTTAATACCTGGGAGATTCAAATTTTAAAAAGTTTTATTATATTTGTTGGATTATCATTTAAAATTGAAACAATTTGAAAAATGTTCAAATAATACCATTAATCAGAAAGCCTGCAGAAAAGAAATAAAATTGAAATTAGGTGTCACCGCGGATTCTAATTTGAAATTACTATTCCTCCAACGAAATTTATAATAGTTATGATATTCCGTGGGAGGAATAGTATCTCAAATTATTGATACTTATTAGTAAAAAATTCAAATCAATAATAAAAAACGCATTAAACAAAAATACAAGTGCGTAATTTGCACCCGGTAGAAGTGAAAACTTCAGAAAAAAGACAAGAGTGGGGAGGTTACGAAACACTACACAGAGAGGAGACTGATTATTCTTAGTGTCCGACCGAAACAGGACTTTCCACCGAAACCGAAACCGGAACCGAATCTTCGGTGTCTGTCTCAGTTTCGGCCGAAACCTAAACTTTTTTAGACATGTTAAAAATCGATTCTTTACTGTTATTTGGCTTTTACACTTATTCAAACAGTTAACACGTGTTAAATTAAATAAATAATAAAAAACAGCAATTGAAGTATGTGTAAAAATATATTTTTTTATATTACTTCTATAAAACAAACAAAATTTATAAAAAAATAACTATAATAAATAGGTATTAAAGTGTGTACGATAGTTTTTAGGTATAATGTAAAGAAAATAAATAAATGATTTATAAATATTGATTAGCGTTTAATAATTTTATATGTATTTAAGTATGTATATTTTTTTTAATTTCTGTAAAGCGAATAAATAAATCAATTACAAATGTTGATTAGCTTTTGAACCAACCTGAAATTTATTTCAAACGCCCTACATAGTAAGAAATATTTAAAGCAATTTTAAGTTAAGTGAAAGGTGGTCGTCTTTATCAATCTAATCTTGTGCTTGTCAGACCACGAAATGTTACATGTTTAATTTTGGTGATATAATTAAAACGTATTCCAAATAAAGAAAAATTCAGAGATGAAAGATGTTTTTAATGATAATTTTTGTAGAAATCGGGTCAGTAAATATCGTATTTACATTTATGACGACTTTAGTTAAAAATTATTGCTGTTGCTAGTAATGATACCTACTACTAAAATATAAAAAAAATTGGATAACTGTTTTGTAAAGTTATTTAAAATTTTAAATGTAAAAATCTTTTATCCTTATATATAAATATAGCCAAAACGGGTAGTAGATCTAACACATTAAGTAAAACTGAACTTATTGAGGAAAGATAGATTAGTCATATACGTATGACGCTGACATGTCATAATCAGAACAAAACAAATAATAGAAGTGAGTTTCAAGGAAGAACAGAATGTCAGAAGCAAGCACACGTGTGAAACTAAATATATTTCCTAATAATACGTCCCTTTGGTTGGACAGGGTACTGACTTCATTTTACCTTGTTCTGAGAGGTGTGTGCAAAGGCGATTGTGTTTTCAAAAACGATTTCTTGTAATCCATTTACCGATTTCTGATTTTGAGGTTAAATCGTGTGTAAAGTGTTTTAGTTTAACATATTTTAAAATATTTAAATATGACGTACACTTACTATTTAGGAACGTATCTAAGTGTGCAGATAGAACCATATGCAACAAGCTAGAGTATAATAATTCATTGTAAGGTTCTAACTACATTTTGCTAATGCCATTCCACTATAAGATCATGTTCTAGTTAAATATTTTCATTCTAAATATGTAGGTTAACTAAAATACGTTACACAAGATTTTGATCTCAGGTTAGTCTCAAAATCAGAAATTTTTAAATCGGGAAATCGTCTTTGTAAATTGTGACACATTAAGGCAAGTTAGGCAAAATTGGAACAATAGTCAACCAAGGTGACGTACTCACTACAAACAAAATGGCAATTGCAAAGGGTTCAGAGAGATGTTCTTCTTCTTCTTCTTCTTGTGCCCTGTCCGTTCAACGGACGTTATCTATGGTGGTGGCTATGCGGACTTTGTTTACTACTATGTTTACTTTGTTTAATTTGATTACTTTGTTTACTTTGATTACTTTGTTTACTTTGTTTACTAAGTTTACTTTGTTTACATTGTTTACTTTGTTTACTTTGTTTACTTTGTTTACTTTGTTTACTTTGTTTACTTTGTTTACTTTGTTTACTTTGTTTACTTTGTTTACTTTGTTTACTTTGTTTACTTTGTTTACTTTGTTTACTTTGTTTACTTTGTTTACTTTGTTTACTTTGTTTACTTTGTTTACTTTGTTTACTTTGTTTACTTTGTTTACTTTGATTACTTTGTTTACTTTGTTTACTTTGTTTACTTTGTTTACTTTGTTTACTTTGTTTACTTTGTTTACTTTGTTTACTTTGTTTACTTTGTTTACTTTGTTTACTTTGTTTACTTTGTTTACTCAGGTATGAAAAAATATTATCTTTGTCCGCATATTTAAGATCAAAACCATTAAATTACCTCTTCATAGTTTTTTATATAGTTTTGGTCATATATTTGTTCAGGACTATTATACAAGACTTGATACAAACACAACAACTAATGTATATTAAAAGGGATTGAAATACGTAGGCCTTGCTTTTAAATTGTTATAATGTATTTTATTTACGCACCTACAAACATACAATGCATCAGTTGTAGCAATGTACACCTAATGACTGCCCCCATACATTATTCCCTTTCGATTTCCTTTGCCCAATTATAGTTCTAGCTACATGGCAGTTCAAAGTGACAAATGGTGATGTTAAGACATTATTTTCAGAGACTTTAATAAAGTTTCAAAATAAAGTATTTTTAAATTATGTATTACAATTTTAGAAGATGTCTTGACAACAAAAGTTAAATTTTTAGATATCTTAGTTATTAATATTGTTCTGTTGAAGTCATTGTTAAAATGAATGTAATTATTATCTTTATATATATATATAAATCTCGCGTCACAACGTTCGGTCGAGTAAGTACCGAAACTACTTAACCGATTTTAACGAAATTTGTGGCTTACTATGTGTAATTTGGTCCAACTTAAAAGATAGGTTTGTTTTTATCTCGATTATTGACCGAAAGATTTATTATTGAGAATTAAATTTTCATTAAATTTTTGTTATAAGAAGTTTAAATTAGTTTAATAGATGTTTAATTTATCGACACAACACTTGACTATCTTGGTTGGATAACCATCCAGTAGATGGCGTTGTGTTTCGTTAGCTATAGCATCGCGTAGCCGGGTCAGCTAGTGTGTATATAAAAAAATCTTGCGTCACGATATTTGTTCTAGATAAACTCCGAAACTACTTCACCGATTTTGATGAAATTTTGTTTACTGTGTGTAATTTGGTCCAAATTAAAAGGTAGGATAGTTTTGTGTCTCGATTATTGATCTCAATATTTATTATTCCGAATTAAATGTTTGTTATAAGAAAATGCTTTTTAATTATTCGAAAGTTCCATAAGTTATTTAAAATATAGCGGTGTGAGTTAATTTATCGACATCGAGTCAGCTAGTTATTATACATTTTTTAAGCGAAATTTCTTTAGCGCCGCGCCATTGTGATTTTGAGCTCGAACAAACGCATACATTTATAGGATTTAGTCTGCGAGATAATGAGATAGAATAAAACTAGTGTCCGACCGAAACAGGACTTTCTACCGAAACCGAAACTTTTTTAGACAATGTTATAAATCTATTGTTTACTGAATTTGGCTTATTTTTTACACTTATACAAACAGTTAACATGTGTTAAATGAATTTTTTTTAAATAATTGAAGTATGTGAAATTTTTTTTTTTTGATATTACTAAAAATTAACAAACATTGTTAACTACTTCTTGGAACAAAAAATTGTCAATAATCAATACTTATGTGCATTGGAAAGGAAGAACCACATTAATTGAGTATTTTAATTTAAATTGCGTTAACAATCACAACATTCTTAAGACTAAATTAACCATTTATTGAGATCTTTTACAGAGTTTCGGTGCGGCCGAAGATTCGGCAGAAAATCTGCCGAAACCGAAACTAATGCTGAAACTAGATTTTTTTGCCGAAACTTGCCGAAACCGAACCTTCGGTCGGTCACTAAATGAAACCTTACCGCATTGGCCGCTTTGATCTCACTTTTCAAGTTTCCTATTGTTTGAGATTGGTTTAACTTCACCTGAACTGCACTCGATTTTAAAAAATTTTCTTTATGCATTATTGACCAAATTGGAGGATCTTTCGACCACCATGCTGGGCTGCGCCCGTGTTATTGCGTCATTATTGATAACGGTGCGTTCAAAGTTGGATATCCTGCCACAAGGAAGAATGAATGTCCACTATAAATTACACTGCACTGAAACGGAATAGAATTTATTAGAATTTGCATTAATTATTAGCGCGGACCTGCCTAGTACGGCCATGACAATATTATCACAGGACGATCTAGTTTAATTTGCTGGAGGGGAAATTACACGCTGGACCAAATTTGGTCTAATTCCCTTTGCAGTTTGTGCTAAAGGATAGGGATAGATAAAGATAGCATTAAATGCATGCTTACAAAGGTTTACAATTTCCCAAGTGTTACGTGTTATAACAACTAACGAAGCTACCTACCGTAAATACAATGGGTACCTACGTTAATTTATTACAGTTTTCTAACTGTTTGTTCTGAACCGAAATCGTGAATCTGATTATTAGGTACTTAATTGTCTTTTTCCAAGTTAACAACAAAAGGAAGTTTTAATTTCGATACTGCATTAGCAACTAGTACTGTATTAAAATATAACTAGCAGTTGGAAACAATAGTTATATTATTTCAACGTTCAACGCTGTTGAAAATAATTAGCGCCAACAGTTGAAATATAATACCTACATGCGAATATTATTCAACGCAGTCAACGATTCAACTGCCTAATAAATAAAAAGGGTTAAGAGTTTGTACTTCGTGAACAACATTACTCGATATTTTAAATGGTCTATTGGTTATGTACGTACCTACTGCACGTTTTTTTTATTTTCCCATCCAATACGGCCGATACGCAGCGCCATGAAACAATCAAATTTATCAACGGCAAGCAAAAAAATAACCTATTGATAATTGTCAATGTCGGTCGCCTAACAGCTATGTTTTGTACCTATTGTTTTCAACGGTGTTGGAATGATTAAGTCAAAAGGGTCAAGAGATCACACTTCGTGAACGATATTATACCCAATTACATAAGGTCTTTTGGTAATGTACATACCTACTGCACGTTTTATTTTATTTTCCCATCCAATACGGCCGATACGCAGCGCCAGGGAACAATCAAATTTATCAACGACAAGCAAAAAATAACCTATTGATAATTATCAACGCCGGTCGCCTAACAGCGACGTTTTGAACCTATTGTTTTCAACAGTGTTGGAATGATAAGTCAAAAGGGTCAAGAGATCACACTTCGTGAACGATATTATACCCAATTAGACATGGTCTTTTGGTAATGTACGTACCTACTGCACTTTTTTTATTTTCCCGTCCAATACGGCCGATACGTAGCGCCAAGCAACAAGCGAATTTATCAGTGACTAGCAAAATATATCTTCAACAGGATAATATTTTCAACACCGAAACCAACGTCTTCCAACAGTTTCAACTTTCAACGTTATTATAGGATTATTATTACGTGTGTGGGGCGTGGGGCATAGAGATAATAATAATTAATAATACATCAATGATTCGGGGAACCACCCGTTAAAAGGGATTCCTTAATACGATTTTGATATATTTTGTGTTAGTATCGTGTCGATCTCCTATTATAGTTGCGTCAACATTTTCAACAGTTGAAAATTGCCAACGATAACGACGTTGGCGTTGGATAGAATTATCGTCAACGCCCAGTACTATTAGCAACTATTCCCAACTGTCTGGAGCCGGTGGGATCTCCAATTGCTGTAGGTTATGAGACTGAAGGGATTGGGAAAGGATAGAAAATTGGGAAGATAAATGTTGGACCTGGCTTTTAACCTGGCTATTTATATATGCATCAATGGCTTTTTTTAAAATTTGTGAACTGATTTTTTTTCCGTCTAAATGCCTCCATTAGGGAATGCAATCCCGGTATACCGGGATCCCGAAATACCGAGATCCCACAGACATTTTGCGGGACTAATCTCGGTCGGAAATTTTGCGGGATCCCGCTGGACTGGCTGGATTACAGAGAAGCGTAGTTCATACGTGTTACTCTGCTCGCGGCAGAGGTTTTGATAAAGAAGGAAATGAATTACTTCGAGTCCGGTGGATTAAATTACCTTCAATCCACTTACAATGCGCTAATGACTATTGTGCCAACCAGCGTGGAAGCTGAACGATCTTATTCAGCCGTTGGCTACCTTGTGTCCAATATCGGAAACCGTTTATCAGACGACACAATTAATACTTTAACCTTTTTACGAAGCTATTTCCAAAATAATGTTTAAATTTATGACGCTTTTGGAACAGGAATATTGTTTATCGTGTGAAAGTTATTATTTAAATTTAAGTTGTTATGTAAATTTATGTCTTATCTTATTCTTTGCCAATTTATGACTTAAACTTTACCTAGGTCTAAATGTATATTAATAAACCATAATCCCAAAGAACTTGTTTGATTCGGTATAAATTTAAAACTCTTAAAACAAGTTTAAAACTCTTAATTGATTAGATATCCAAGTCCACCCTGCTGGATCCCGCAAATACCTGGATCCAGCGGGACTAAGATTGTTCAGTCCCGCAAATACCTGGATTGACATGGTCTTGCGGGATTACATTCCCTAGCCTCCATACATAATGCTACTTACAAGCTACTCGATCCTCGTGAGCGTATCATACGCGCCGATCGTAAGTACCCACCGTAGGATTTTGCTGGTGCCCGTAAAAGGGGCTATGCGACATCTGTCGGTTTCAAATCAGTTTCACGCAACCGGCGGTGCTGATCGCACGCGACGCGTTGCATCATTTGGGTCTGATACATTTTCGTTTGACGTTTGACAGAAATGGCGTCGGAACATGAAAGTAATGTTAGATTTGTTCTGCAAATGGAAAAAAATGCATGTTTATATAACTATACTTTACCAGAATACGTAAGAAAGGATTTAGTGGAGAAGGCATGGATTGATTGAAAAAAAAGTTTATGACATCGCTTGACATCGCTTGACATCGCTTGACATCGTGTCAACTCCACGGCTGTACGGTATATTTCGGGTAGCGCCGTGTACGGAAACCAGCATTAAAATGTGCTATATCTGCAGTGCTATATTTGTGGTTTCGTCACAATCATGTAGTTTGTAAGCATCTCCGTGAAAGGAGGGCCTAAGCACCATCGAAAGTTCCGTTAAATACAACCTGAAAGCCGACTTGACTAGGAGGTATGGACGATTTTAAGGTGTCTAGTGATCAGGCTTTAAGACAATTACAGTTTGCAAAGGCGGCGATTGTTGTTGTACTCGTTGTTAGGAGTCGTCCATTAATCACGTGAGGCTCGAAAGGCGGGGGGGGGGGTTCGGAAAAAATCACGAAATATCACCAGGGGGGGGGGGGTATAATAAGATATCACGTGTATTTATTTTTCGTGATAATATTCTGAAAATTTCAAAATACTTTGTACTAAAAAAATACGCGTGATTTTGAGGGGGGGTGGTTAGTCTAAAACCTCACAACATATCACCACGTGGGAGGGGGGGGGGTTAAAAAGTTGCTAAAAAACATCACGTGATTAATGGACAACCTTATTGCTGATTTGTTTGTTGTTTTACCGCAAACGTATAAATAAACAATGTGGTTAGACTATTTTAAACAATAAAGTTTACTTAGCGACAGCACTGGCTTTGTAATTTAGCTGTTGCACGCCCATAAACTGTACTCTAATAGGCCTGGCATTCTCTAATGACATGTAAAATACTAGCAGACCCGGACACATGTTGCTGTGGCTTACGAAATTAAACGCCATTACCCAACCTTTATAAAATCCACATCACCCGCTTGCCAGCTGCCCGCTGCCTGAATAGAATTTTTGAATTTCTCGGCTTTTCTCTATTATAATAAGCATGTATTATACATATAAACCTTCCTCTTGAATCACTCTATCTTTTGGTGAAAACCGCATGAAAATCCGTTGCGTAGTTTAAAAGGTCTAAGCGCACATACATTTTGAGCGACTACATTTTATACTACTCGTATGTAATGATTCGGGCGGAAAACAGCTGTATTTTTCATATTAATAAATAATAAGTAATTTGAATAAATTTACAAATTAAATGTTATTCCTTGACTTTTACTAGTGTTTGCCGAGTAACGAAAAAAAATGGCACTTTTTATACAATTTACTTAGAGGTAGCACACAAACTTATGCGATGCGCGGAGGTTTAGTAGATATGTACTAAATCTCGAAATCTTGTTTTCGGCATGCCGCATTCAGATTTCTACAGTGCGTCTACACATTATTGTAACGTCATTGGCTGACACTCTATTTCAAAATCTCCAGTAGTGATTTATCCAAAATTAGGTTTTAAACACAAGCCAAATTATATTAAAACGATTAGTTAAATCTGTATGGAGTTCAAAATACAAAGTTTAGGCAACATATAAACAAGAAACAGCCCGGTCTTAGGCCCGCGATTTCGTCTTTCGAGAAGACAAAGATATAGAATTATCAATATAAATGTAGAATTATTTTGAAAAACGTCTACGCAACAATATTCTTACGCATCAAATCGACAATGAACAATAAAACTATGTAATTACCTCTAAAGAGATTGCTTATTAATGAAGATAAGATAAAATAATATTATCTAACGTTAGGTTTTAGAAAGCAATGGGAAAATTCTCAAGTGCATAATAATGGTTATGTAAGCTCATGACGAAATTTAATTAATAAATTCAATTTTTAAGTAAGTATAATTTTTATGAACACAAATAGTGATTCCTGTACATGATTGCATGTTCCTGATTTTTTACATGCTTGCTACGCCACTGCACTGTCCCTTAGATTCCTGCCCACTCCTCATACCTTTTCCTTCCCAGAACTTCCTCCCCTTCCTTTCCTCAAAAATAACCTCCACACAGCATCCCCTAAGATGACGCTGGCCTTGAGGGAAATTATTTTCCTCAGGGCCTCATGCACTGATCAAATTTAAATAAATTTGAATTGTGTATTAGGTACTTATTCAGAATATTATTTACTCTCTTTTTTTATTCTACACATAATAATACCTATTATTTAGAATAAACTTTTGTACCTGTATGATATTTTGAAAAGTATTTTTTTATTCAACTACCCCTTATTGAGTTATGAAGAATTCCTTCATAACTCAATACGAATCAACTCAATAAGAATCTCCAATGCTGCATGAAGCAAAAGCAGCAATATCCAACACTTGGTAGCAAAAGCAGCAATCTCCGAATTAAAAAGTTTTTTATCTTTTTATTTAAGTACTTGCATTAAACAAAATTCGAGGATGCCAATAATCCCTGATATCAAAATACTATTTGATGTGTTTTTTTCAGCTTCTGACGAAATCCCATTTAATATTAACAAGTTTTTGCCTTTTTTTGAAGAAATCTTTTAGAGATGTGAAATTTTTATTTATTTTTAATCTACGTTTTCCAATACCTACAAATAGAATGGACACACTTTATGTACTTTAATAGCGATTATTGGCATTATTTGGAGTGAAAATGTTTATGAAATTTTGGTTTGGTTTAAAGATTATTTTTTCGACAAAAACCTAAAAAATCTGTAAATATTGGACGGTTTTAGTAATAGTGATGGGTTGGCGGTTACTCAACTGAGTGACATGTGGATTTTTTTTTTAATTCTATGCTATGTCCTTCATAGTTACACAAGCAACATTCGGCTGATCTCTAAAACAAAATTTCATGATTTTACAAATGCATAATATTTATAATTATTGGAGAAAGCTGAAGACAGAACTTTTAAATTTGTTTGTACATACCGAAGATTTAAGCCGTCAAAATGTTGCCAGCCGAACAGCGTGTGACGTCTACTTAAAAAAAAATGAAACAATACAATTTTGTATAAACCACTTATATAATGTTCAAATCCGACCGGTTTTGGAACAAAGGTTCCTTCGTCAGGAAAAGCTTATACTAAGCTTTTTTTTATTAAGAAAGCTTATACTAAGCTTTTTTTATTATAAACTTTCCCTGACGAAGGAAGGTTTGTTCCGAAACCGGTCGGATTTGCACATTATATAAGTGGTTTATACAAAGTTGTATTGTTTCATTTTTCTATAATGGATAACCACAAAGTAATAGCTACATTCAAAAATATATCTACTTTAAAAGCTCATAACTTCATCATTTTGGAGATATAGAAAAACCCTTTTAGTATAGTCGCTAAACACTACATAAAATATTTATATTTAATATCAATCTCATTTAAACATTGTCACGTTATTCATAACAAAACGATGGAGTGCCCGCTGTGTTGATTATCCAGTAAATGGCGGCGGTACACACTCCCGCCTCCACAATAGAAAAGATAGAAATAATTTTTTACCATAATTTTGGTTAACAAAAATGGGTGGCGGTTAACATAAATGGTTTCCGGGGCGGCGGTACCCATACCTAGACATGCCTTATTTTATCATCATTTGAAATATATTAGATTGTATGACCTACATTTTTTGCTTTTTATATGTAGATACCGTTGACTTAAAGTCTGCATTTAGCATGATTTACTTTATATTTCACCTACTTTCTATTTATTCCTTCACTCGTGTACAATTGATACTTAGTGCTAAACAACGTTACCTACCTAGTTTGCAAAATCTTCCAACGAGGAAATACTTATAACTGATTAGTCCTTTGTTCTCATTGATTTATGCACATTGTGAAAGACTGTCTATTATTTGCTTTACACAAAATTAACTGCATTAAACGGCGGTACCTGATGTACATACCATGGGAGAACTCTTAGAATATTCTTCATGGAACAATCTACAAAGAATGCTGCATTAATAAAATTTTACTTTCATAATATGTTGTTTCATAACGCTGATGGATTTCATTTGTTTTGTGCTCCGATTGTCATACGAGATCGGAGGAATCCAGACTTTGGAAATCCGCACAATAAGGGTGCCTACCTATACGGTAGAAAAAGTGTCAAGCGCTTTATTGTCAGTCGGTCCGTTGCTAACCACCGTTCGAATCGTGACATTTCGCTGTACGCCGAAGTGTTAATTCATCATATCGTTACATAAAGTGTAAATCCTACCGTATTCTATAGTATACTTTGTGTAAACTCGTGACTCAAACTTTTACCATAATTCTAATAATCAAATAGGACATCTATGACTGTCACCAAGCCAGAAGACACAACAACCGTGAGTACCACTTAATTGTGATACTTATACCTTTCTTGTTTGGTGGTTGGGCATAACTTATCGAAATCCATAAGCGTCTTAGCAAGAGTAGCCGCAAGGTTACCCTCATCCCCATGCCCCGTGCATGATTCATTTGGTGCCGGAAACCAGCAAAATTTTAGATATAATAAATTCTTCCTTTGGCAAAACGAAAGAATGCTATGAAGTGTTACGAAAATTGAAATGTCATTTCGAAGAACGAATTAGTTTACGTAGTTCTTAATTAATTAAGGACCTACCGGGTATTTAAATTATATCGAATTCTACTTTTTAATTCATAACGTTTTCCTGATAATTTCGTTAGTACATTTGTTTATTAAAAAAAAAATGGCTAGAACTTTACAAGGCTTGCGTAGAAGACGGAACGTAGCCATTAGCAGAATAAACAAGGTTTATGAGATCGTTCAAAGCGTTTTGCAAGATGCAACCAATTATCCATTATTTTTAGCGTATTATACGAAGTTGCAAAACATTGTTAATGATTTTGAAACCGTTCACGCTGACATCTTAGCTTTAGATGAGGCAAACAAGGACATTGAAAATCAAGTTCGCGAAGCTTTTGATAATGTTTATTTCAAAATCGTCGTAATTCACAAGGAATTAACGAATCAATCTTTCGAATCGGAGCCCGGGAACATTATCGTATCAAACTTTTCAACATTTCATAATCAAGCTGTCATAAAACAAACGTCATCGCTTACTTGTGACATGAATAAGGCAAAACCTGAAATCAAAGGGTCCTTGACTGCGTTCACTTCAAAGTGCGCGTTTTGCAAGGGTATTCACCATATCGCTAAGTGCAAATCATTTGCACTCAAATCGGTTCAGGAACGTGCTCAATTCGCCAAGGCACACCGTTGGTGCCTGAATTGTCTCACGCCTTCTCATTCTCTCACGAATTGCAAATCTGTGTTTGATTGTCAGAAATGTCATCGTAATCACCACACTCTTCTTCATAGGGAAGACAAAATTTCTGCTGAAGAGGAGTACCAACGATCGACCACGTTTGCCATTCAAGGAGCTTCTATTTCTGATCCTCCAGTTCTTTTCCTCGCTAACTTCGGTGTCAGCTCCATCATACGTTTGCCTACTGCTCATTTTAGCAATCGTGATCCCTCCGGCAGTTTTCAAACGTTTCGTGGGTTGACCGATTGAGACATTCAAGCACACTTCGTATCCAATCGCACTGCCGAGCGTCCAGTCAGCTCTCAGAAAATTCGTAGCTTAGGTCAATCTTCTACAACCGCGTCAGGCGTCACTAATTTCGACGTCGATGTTAAGGGACAAACTACCTTCAACACGAAGTTACTTCCATCGCCAACGATTCAATTCGACCAGTTATCTTGTCATCTGTTCCTAGACATACTTCATGCCGACTCTGACTGTCACGAACTGACAACTGACACAGGAGCGACTGACCTACTTCGAGATGTTGAGATCTTGCCATCTCTACCGAGACTCAAATTAACGGGTGATCTTCACCAGCCTTCAGATATCAATTCACCATTCGGTTGGCTTCCTCTGAATTTGGTTGGTTTTGCTACCGATCGCCAAACAAACTCCTTCATCGAAACCAACCAGTACCGTCTTCCAGAAGCAGTCAAGAGACTGAGAGAGTTGGACACATTTCCTCAGTCTTTACAGCCCACCAAACAACGTCGTAAACAAGTGTATCGCATTTATTGGTCAGGTGACTTTTCTAGTCAATTTATCGAAACCAACCAGTACCGTCTTCCTGAAAAGGTCAAAAAACTGAGGGAGTTGGACACATTCCCTTAGTCTTCACATCTCACCCCTGAAGAACAATGTGATGAGCAGGTCTATCACACTAATCACTCACGTGACCCTTCGGGACAATTCATCGTAGCCCTTACCTTTTGGTGAAAAGGATAAGGATATCGCTTCCCCAAGTTCGCGCGAAGCCTCTTCGCGCAAGATCCTTTCACTCGAACGTAAACAGACATTAAAGCTCAGTTTACGTGAACCGTACTTCGCTTTCATGACTGACTACTTGCACAGTGGTCACATGACACATGTTCCTGGAAAAGATTTACTCAAGGAAATGCATCACATACTTCGTCATTGCATTCTTCGTCCGGGCACCGTTACCACTAATTTTCGAATTGTCTTCGATGCCTTGGTGACGGAGGTGAATGAATCATCGTCAAATGATGCCTTCCTTATCGTTCCCAAGTTTCAAACAAACATTGCTGAACTTTCGTTCACCATCTATGGTGTTCATTGCTGAAGTACGGCAAATGAATCGTCAAATATGCTTTCAAGAGCCAAATCGCGCGTTCCAAAGAATATTTTGGCGTCATCAACTATCGGAATCTACCCCGGATTACCCATTACACCCTGTGACTTCTGATATCTTTGCCTTTATGCTGTCCTATCGTATTGTCAGATCGTTGACAGAAAAGAAAGGTTACGGATTATCACTCACACGCCACGCGATCACCTCGTACTCAAATATCGATTCTATCATCATCGGCTGTTCCAGTCTGGAACAAGTTCAACTAACGCAATTCGAAGTCATCGAACATACCAAACAAAGTCAACTTGAACTGCAGAAGTGGGATTGTAGCAAACCGAAACTTCGCGCCTTTCTACCGTCGGACTACTATCTCACTGATGTAATCTTCAAGAATGTTGATCATTCTTTTACTCTCGGGGTATTGGGATGGAAGTGGAGGCCACCGGATGCTTCACCCGATGATACTCGTCACGGGAATCGTTACACCGACCAATTATCGCTCTTGACAATTATCGCAACTAGCCATCGGCGTCAAGCATCATCGGTTGATAATCCATCGGATATCACTTCACGTAGCCATTCTCAGGCCGTTCTTATCCGTAACGTGTTATGGTGGGCGGAGCCCTCCGGGTTTGTCCAGCCAAACGACTCTTGGCCCATCTTAGATGGCCATGTTAACAAAACTGAACTCCACTCTGAGGAACGAGTTCAATCGTCATTAGTCCAACATGATGATATTCTGCTGGACTTTTATTAAAAAAAATTATATCGTTTTCGGAAACTCCAACGCCTTATCGGTTCTTGTTATCTATTCGTACACAACTTTAATAACAAAGCCTCTCGTCGTTCGGATTTTCTACTTAATCATTTCGAAATTCGTATTCTATCTTTAACCAAACATTGGACATCACTCTCTACGGAGGAGGTGATTAGAATCATAATTAAAAATCTTGTGCTTATCGTTACGTTTTGTACTTTGAATGGATCTTCTCTTACAAGACCATTCACCTAATCGTGTCCATTGCCTAGGCAATGTGACTAATCATCATCGTTTCGCGGTTCGTTTTAATCATTTTTACGTATATGTTAATCGTATCATTTAGTTTCTTTTCGTCTAGTTTATCTATATCTAGTTATTGTTTAAAACTTGTTCTTTTGCTTCGTCTTCTTTTCATCTACGTCACGTTTCATGGCATTCTGCGTTTCGCTTAACGTTCAACTTTTCTTTAAAATACAATTTGCTGTATTTTGGTGGGCGGAATGTTTCATAACGCTGATGGATTTCATTTGTTTTATGCTCCGATTGTCATACGAGATCGGAGGAATCCAGACTTTGGAATTCCGCACAATAAGGGTGACACTTGACACTTTTTCTACCTATACGGTAGAAAAAGTGTCAAGCGCTTTATCGTCAGTCAGTCCGTTGCTAACCACCGTTCGTATCGTGACATTTTGCTGTACGCCGAAGTGTTAATTCATCATATCGTTACATAAAGTGTAAATCTTACCGTATTCTATCGTATACTTTGTGTGAACTCGTGACTCAAACTTTTACCGTAATTCTAATAATCAAATAGAACAATCTCGAACGTTTATGGACATCTATGACTGTCACCAAGCCAGAAGACACAACAACCGTGAGTACCACTTAATTGTGATACTTATACCTTTCTTGTTTGGTGGTTGGGCATAACTTATCGAAATCCATAAGCGTCTTAGCAAGAGTAGCCGCAAGGTTACCCTCATCCCCATGCCCCGTGCATGATTCATATGTAGCAATCACTGTGTGAGTATACATAATTATAATTAGAATAAAATAACTTTCTTTAGTAACCACTTTATTTTGACTTTATATATTTACTAGCTGGTTCCCGGCATGCATTGCAATGCCATATTCAAAGAAATGAATGGCTTCTTCCGCATCCCCTTCCTAGGTAGCCTTATAAATTATAGCATTTATATATTTTTTTTGATTTGCACACTATATAAGTGGTTTTTACAAAGTTATATTGTTGCATTTTTCTATAGCATTTATGTTTGTCTGATGTATAAGCTAAGTTTATTATTGTACAGTTTCATTAAAATCTATTCAGTAGTTTTTGCATGAAATAGTAACAAACACACATACATCCATACAAATTTTGGCGTTTATAATATTAGTAAGACAACTTTACATATAAACTAACAAGTTTCATTTATAACCAAATCTTTCTCAGGGTTTCATAAAAACATAATAAAATAATTACAGAACTAGTGCGCGCACAGGTTGAGTTTGGCAGCCACCGCTGGTCTGGAGCCCAAGTCAGTTTGATAGAGTATTGAGTTCATTTGATAGATTATCCTATCTTAACAAACGGAACGCAATCTGTAGAGCATAGGCGTCGGGTGGGAATGGTATTTTTGAACTAACGGTATTTCAATGGAAGATGCTCAAAGAGCTAACGTCAAAGATTCCTTCGGCACCGATGCATAATCGGGAAACGCGCCAAACACGCGCCATACATTAGTACACAATTAACATGAGAACGTCGCCACGATTTGCCGACCTCTGATTCCTTCCTCCTACAACAAAGGTCTCTTCAAGACCCAAGTTCACTCCTACCTTTTCTCAAAAAGACCCTTCACACAGCATAATGAAGATGACAAACATGACAAAGGCCTTGAGGAAAGTAATTTCCATAAGAGAAATTATTTTCCTCGGGGCCTTCCGAGTTAATGTGAAAAAAATGGGTAATTCACCCGCGGTAGAAGTGAAACCTTCAGTCAACAATATTGGGAAACAACACATAGGAGTGGCTTAGAAAAAAATGGCGAAAAAAAAGCATATATTTCTATTTATGTACCTACACACACGAGATAGTATTGGTGATCACAAATACTAATGCAAAGACAATAGATTTGTAAGCTATTATTAGTTAAAATTTCAACCGCCAGATGTCATGACCCAATACAGTTACTTTTTTCCGTTCGTTCCTATACGGTTTGGATTCTAAAATACATAAATTTAAAAAATATATCTTTTTTGATTCAATTTTCGATATTGGATATTTTGTATCGATATATCGATATATCGGATCAAAACATATCGGCTAAAAATATCGATATTTCGATATATCGATATTTTTTCAACAAGCCTACAAGTGCCTCTGATGCTGTGATCCGTAAGCACTTTCGGATGCAGCAATGTGAAGTATCAAAACCGCAATTGACTACGAGCCTTGCTTCCTTTGACTTTGACTTCCTTCCAATTTCCAAGTGCACTTTGAATTTCCGCACTCAACCTTACAAGTAATAATTTAACCCTGCCAAGAGCATGTTTGAGAATTTGTTTGCTTGTAATCGCGTGCCTCGCCACGGTTATTTCGATTCGCGGGTAATTTGCGATCAGCTAATAATTTGCTCGTCTAAGTGAGTGAGTTTGTGATTCTGGCAGTGATCAATCTCTCACACGCCATGAATGACGACTTCCGCGGTAAGCTGTGCATCCGGACATCATTATTCAGCGTGTGAACCAGTCCCACACAACTCACTACATCAAAACAGGCAGATCCGGAGCCCAGGCGGCTGCTCAAGACACCTACATTACTAATGCATACTTTGTTGTTGTTTCACAGAATTTCAAATGATTTTTTTGTTTAATTGAAACTTCTTTAACACCGTCGTGATTTTAAAATCGATGAAACGAAAAATAGAGACACTAAAAAGAAACAAATACATACATCTATAGGATTTAGCTTGCAAGAGAATGAGGTAGTATAATCGGTCTCCTCTTTACGCGGTGCTTCATATCTTCCCACTCTTGTCCACATTAGTTTTCTGAAGGTCCCCTTCTACAGCGTATTGAATTGCACACTCAATTTTTGAAGTGAAAATTTGTTTAGCACCGTTTGTGATTTGAACTCGGTAAAATGAAAAAGACTCAAACACACACATCTATAAGATTTTGTCTGCGAGAGAATGAGATCCTATCCTATCCTATAGTGCTTTGTAGCCTCTTCACTCATGTCGAATTTATTTTTTGAAGGTTTCACTTCTACCGCGTGTAAATTGCAGCCTCTGTTTTTTTTATCAGAATCAGAACTTTAACTATCAGAAAAATAGTAAATCATAGGAAAGTTAACCATTTGTATTTTGGTTATCTATATTTGGTTACTTGGGAAGTACGAGGTGCTAGATATTATTAGTAAATACTTTTTGGTACATCCAGAACATTGAAAATTTTATAATAAATAGTTTTTGATCAGTTATAATTTATATCAATATAATTTCTGTCTCTTCTTTAAAATAAATAATTAAGTGCTCCCTATTCGGTGGACCTAACTTGCGCGACTTAATCCAGTGCTATCAGTGTTCGAAAAGTATTGTGTTTAAGAAATGATGTCGGAATTAAACACAAACTCTTTTTTGTGAGAATAATATACTGTAACACCTACTGCCAGTATCACTCTGGTGAAAAACCACTGTGGGAATGGAAACGTTGCGTGAAATAACTTTAGCAACGTTAACGTTTAAAAACATTAGAGTGTGTAATTCACATGCGATAGAAGTGAAACTAGAAAGTCGCTAGATGTCGCTTTCTTTTGCCTGTTTATTTTAAAGTGGTTTGAAGATTGGATATTGATTTACAAAAACTAAAATGATTATTTTTTTTTGAATTTTGCAGGATTCGAAACTCCGTCCGCTGGATTTGTCGCTGAGATTTGCGTCGCACTATACCGGTGCGCTATGGGACGCGCTCGGCGAGGCGAGAATTTACGCATTATATTCCGACGACCCGTAAAAAAACAAAGCGGCCATTGAGCGCAGACCTATCGTCGTTTCCGTTTTATATCTTAACCACAAGGAGCCTTGAGCGCAGTTTGATGCTTAACAGGTGCCATAGTGCGTCATTTCTATTTCATCCGAATTCTAAATCACAACGGGGCGATAAAAGTTTCAATTTTAAAAAAAATTGGTGTGCTTTAGACCACATGACTGAAGTAAAACTTCTTTAGCTCCATCTATATGACAGGAAGAGAGAAAGAAAATGTAGGCTCCCACTGCTCTCTCTTGCTTCTACAGCGTGATACATACAATAGGCCTGCACTGTGTCTTAGATATACGAAACGTAACTGGCTATTAGAGAAAGAGAGAACGAAAATGTGTGCTCGCACCTCTCTCTCTTGCCCCTTCAGTAATATACGAAACGTAACTCTCTCTCTTCTATCTTCACTAACTTATATCTCCCTCTCAACTACCGTTAGCCTCGCTTTTCGTAACGCTCTCGTTACGCATTCGCCAGCTTACTCCGCAAGTCAAGCGTGCGTAAAGAAGTTTTAATTCAAAAATCTTTATTTTTTAATGCCTCAATCCGTTCCTGAGCCCTCAGTCTCAAGAGCACTAACTTCCTTGATTCCATTCGATACACAACTTTAATTGCGGCTGTATCAAAAAAGATGAAAGCGAAAAGCGACAAAATGATAATTTGTCATTCGGATTATAAAAGGCAAACAAAACAATGCATATTTCAACTCTTCGAACATTTGGCTTTATTTGATATTGTCTCTTTTCGTTAATGATTTCCTACTTCAGCAAACTTGACTTCTTGGCATGTCTGATTAATTTGATGACATGTTTGAATTAATGGTGAGAATTTTCAACGGACGTAATCGAGATATCATTTCGGAAATGCTCGATTATTTTAAGAATGGAAACCGTTTCGAATCATTCGCAAGACAAACACGTAGGCACTACTTCCTATGTTAATCGTAAAATTAATACATTTATTTATCTTATATCATATATATACCGAAGTTATAAATGTGAGGTCATTAATAGATCCATTTAAAACCCGGCATTCCGAATTTCTGCCGATATATAACATATTTTATGTTTTTTTGTAAGATAATATATATACATTTGAAAAAGTCGCAAAGTATTTGTTCTATGAAAATTATTAAAACACATTTTGTTCTGTTGTTTAAGATATGAAAAATTTCACGTTGTATCATTATATGCCACTTTAGTCATTTGTCGAAAGATTTTTGCTCTATTTTAAACTAGTCTTGTTCTTTTTAATATTTTCACAATTTTCGCCTACTTATAATCGTTTTTCAATGATACCTCTCTCCCTCTAACATTCGTATTTACATATCTCTCAAATCATCTTCTTCTTCTTTTTGAACGCTTATTACCGAGCCTTATGGGCCCGCAACCCGAATTTCTACCGATTGCTTACATATCTCCCACACGTTAAGTTTTAAAGCTCTTAAAAAATATATGTTATTCTTGAAGATAATATTTAGACATTATAATTAGAAACGCAAATTATATAAAATTCCTTCGCTAGAAAAAAATCGCATAGTATGCTCCAAAAATTATTATAAACACGTTTGTTTCAGTTATTTTACAAGTTATATGTATGAAATTCACAGTGTTTCTTTAAATGCTGTTTAAGACAATGCCCGCGATATTTTTGCTCTATTTTAAACGAGTCGTGTTTTATTAAACATTTTTCGCATCGATTTTGTCGCTGTAAATGTTAGCGCTCTCCTCTAACATTCGTAATTTCGTATCTCTTCATCTTCTTCTTTTCGACCCCGGTTTTGGAGCCTTAATATTTTAATCGAAAATAATGCAAGTCTCTAAAATTCGCAATTATTCCGCCACAGGATATTATACCGCAAGGCGTCGAATGCCCCTCTATGCCTGTAGAGGCTCGTCAGCAAAGTGGTAACAACCGAAGACACACAAACGCTACGTCAAAATCACAGTTCAATTCAATGAGATAATTTTACCATAGTTTAATGAAAACGCATTATTTAATCAATCACGATAGCAGATCCAATGTATCTATGGAGTTTTAAAATAGCAAACTTTGCAATTATAGGACTGAATGTATCTCGTTACGAATTTGAAACGAGTACAGAAGACATAAACAAAATTTGAACAAATTATAAAATTTAAATAATTTTTCAAATTTCATAGATAATTTTCAAGTTCTGTAAAGGTTCTGTTCAAGTTTTGTTATTATTAGACAGTTTTTCACGCAACTTAAATATAAATAGAACATGAATAGACAACCACAATACGAGCATTAGCCTAGTATGGCATTTAAAAAATTACAAAAAAATGTAATACATAAAAATTTATGAAATATTAAAAAAATATATATTACTGAACTTGAAAATTAGCTTTGAAATTTGATGAATTGTTTAATTAATGTGAATCAAGCCGTCCTAAGACATATTTAAAAAATAAATATTTATAAATTGTTAACATTAAAATTCTCAAACCATTTTGAAACTTCATTCGGGACTGCGATGAAGCCTCAAGTCATCGTCTTCAGGAGATTCAGAGAAAACGATACAATGTGTTTTCGTATACCTAAACTTTATTTTTTTTTTGATATTTTTGTATTAATCCTAAATTAAGTCTTCTTCTTCTAACATATCAGGCAGATAATTGGTCTCATCGCGTTGTGCTGCTGAAATAAACTACATCATTAATATCATTATCTATTACAGTAATGCCACAACCGAATGTTTAGCTTGTAAGTTAATTTAAATTTTGCTGGCCTTCACAAATGTCTAATGAATTACTATGGGTAATTGGTATTCTAATGTATCATTTATTTAGTTAATAAATAAACCGACAAAAGTTTCTTACCTGCTGTGTAAATTAAACTGGATGATCGAAGGTGTTTAAAAAGTAGTTATTACAGCCCTCTACGGTATACAACTTAGGATATGGTTTTGTAAATTGTCTGAAAAAACGCTACTGAAGGCTCAAATGAAAATACAGGTTATTGTTATGAATTGCCAAATATCATTTCAATAGTTTTAATAAATTTATTAATTAGGGCGCCTTTAAAACTTCCCTCTTATATTTTAAAAGTAAAGCAGTTGAAGCGACTTGAAACTTAAAAACTATATTATGGAACATACGCACAGAATAAAGAAGAACACAAGAATGAAAAAACGATGTGACAAGAATGAAAAAGCTGACCCTTGTTTGATTCTTTTCTGAACTTTCTACATGCATAGTATTTCTGTTCTGTGGGTCTTATTTACAGCTCAGTTAAAAGGAAACGTATTTCGTTGACCTTTTTTCATTCTCTTTTCCCTCCAGATTGGACAATAGTCCAAATTGCAGTACGCCAGAAATCACATGTAGTACACTTTAATTAATTTATACACATAGATTTCGATTATTCCTCATTTCAAGGAACATCTCTATCTCTACATATTATAAATTAAAGTCCTCCGCGTCGTCTATCTGTCTGTCTGTTCGCGATAAACTCGAAAACTACTGAATGGATTTTAATGCGGTTTTCACCAATAGATAGAGTGTTTCGTGAGGAAGGTTTAGGTATGTAATTTGTCAAGGACTTGTGTAAATTGGTTGAAAAATAACGATAATCGTTGGAAGTGTCGGAAAAAGTCAAGCCGCCTGGTAGCTTTCATCGATAACGCTGCTTGATCATTTCGGGATATAACAAAACAATGCATGTTGGAATATTCCTCTTTTATAGATCTACAAAAAAGTCCGCGAAGGCATATCTCTATCTTTTACGGATAGCTTACTATATCCATTCTATCTTCTAAAAAAATACATTCAAAAGTACATTTTGGTAATTGAAAAGTTATTTAGACGGATACAGTATTAATCCTTATTAATTTAAATACGTTAGTTACCACAAGCATTTCATGCACATTATTATAATCTTTCACACCATCTCCACGTATTACAAATTAAAGTCCTCCGCGGCATCTGTCTGTCTCTTCGCGATAAACTCAAAGACGACGGTGGTTATAAAGGTTGGATAACCATCCAGTAGATGACGTTGTGTTTTATTAGCCACAGCAACGCGTGGCTGGGTCAGCTAGTTTAAAATAAATCAGTGTGTGCAGTTCACACGTAGTAAAACTAGAGTAGACACGAGTGGGAGGCTACGAAGCATCGTACAAAGATGAGACCGATAGGGTACGAAGAACGGCACAAAGAGGAGACCGATTACACTATATCATTCTCTCGCAGGTTAAATCCTGTAGATATAAGTGTTTGTCTCTTTTTAGTGATATATCACAACGGTGCTAAAGAAGTTTCCACTTTAAAAAAAACGGAGTGGGGCAATTCACACGCGGTGGAAGTAAAACCTTCAATCACAACGGTGCTAAAGAAGCTTCATAAAGCCTGCTATAAATAAAGTAGGTACGTCACTCAATAATGATAATATTTTAATAAATTCTACCTTTCAACAATAGCGGAAAATATTAAGTGAATAATTAGTGCCTGCTCAATAGAAGGACAAAGCGCTTAATCCGCATTGATTCAGCTTATTATAGCGTAAGTGGTAAGTGGTAAGTGACAATGGTAAAGAAATCCTAATTCCTCAATTTTCACCAATAAAATCGTATAATGAGCACACAATGCGTAAGTGTCTAACGATCTTCAATAAATATTTACCTACGTAATAGACGGAAGTTTTACATGTGTACAAATATTGTGCGTAAACGTTGTTAAGGCACACTTTGTCAATACCAAAGTGTAATAATTATTACGGCTTGAAGATTGTCGATAGTAATTTCCATTTACAAAGATTTTTAAAAATTCTCTTCCTTGATAAACACTACTGGTTGTTTCAAGGGGATAGGAAAATATTCTTACTGGATTTGAGTAACAACTCTTAGGGCCAGTTGTTTCGGAAAACCTGAACAATCGTTCAGATTCTTCTTGATTTTTCAAATGTAACGCAATCATTCCGTTGATTTTTGTCAAATCAGAATTGGGTTGTTTCAAATTAAATTTAACATTCGTTACATTCGAAAATTTCACACAGTGTTCCCCGCCGAATCGGACTAATTATTCCAGAGAAATCGAAAGGAATATTTTTTAACGCTTGCAACACTCACAAGTTGTTTATGAAATTCGTCGCCTGTCAGAGTTTACCGGCCTTTATCGTAAGCCGTGCGTAATGCTTATCTACAAATAAAACATAAACGCTTAAGAGTGAGTGCTTTTTTTATTAGTATTCAATTAATTACATGTACAGTTAAGTTAATATGGTAACATGCAATCGTATTACTTAAATATTCTTCCTTTTTAGATCAATTTTATGAGTCTCCGGAAGGGCTACAGTTGAAATGCTCAAATGTCGCCAGAACCATATAGGAAATGAATTAAATTCCTATGGAAACTATAATTAAAGCTCACCATATGACTGCCAAACGTGTACATGCTATGCTTGATCACAAACACATCGTGAAATACAGGTTAGTTGTGTTTTATACTTTATTGGACAGGCTTGAAGAGGATCCTTTTTTGCGAATAAAATATCTTATCAAACAACGTCTGATACGATTGTTTAAAGTGTATAGTTAATTAATACAATTAATAAATATGCAAACAATGTAATAATATCGTTCGGTCGGTTTGTTGTCGTTTGGTCATATGTCATATTCTGTCAGCACTCTCCATACGGACACTTCGGAGCGCCGCTTCAGACCGCCGCGCAGGCGCAGTAAGGTCTCGCAGTGAATCTTTACTAACTTCTCTCACGGCGCGGCGGCGTGGCGCGCTCCGAAGTGTACTTGTAGTTTTATTTATAAAATGCTAACGTATTACAATTACATTTTGATTCTTGTTTTAGGGTCATTGCAGTCCAAATAAGAAATGCATATGTTCTGGAGGAATACAACAGAATTTACGATATTTTGACGAGTCTGCGTTTTGGATACTGATTGTAGGTACCTCCAAGAAGAACCAAATGATAGAAGAACCAAGGAACTATAGTGGTTCACCAATAGTGAAATCTAATGTATACACGTGAAATGCATAAATGGTTTTCCTCGGCAAGAACCATTGCATAATGTACTTTTAATTTGATGTAGGTACATTGTTTTCATATTACTGCTTATCATAATAAGATGGCAGATTAGGTTTCGCGTCGTTAACCCGCATAAATCAACTAATTAAATATAATTTCTGACTTATTATACATATACACATATACTTATAACTTACAACTTTTATAACGAAGAAGTTTTACTTATATAAATAAATAAACATTTGAACTGACATGGTTTCGTTTTATTTTGTACTTAAAATAAAGTTGTAACATTGAACACAAAAGGATTTTTATTACCTATAAAATACTGTTCATATTAGGTATGACTTTGTAAATTTAATACAGCTATGATTAGAGGTAATAATCAAGACTCCTTTATACAGCATATTTTAAATGTTTTATAAAGACATGTGTTTTAATCGCCTTATTAGTATCAGGTAAAGATTTATGTTAATATGCTAGATCATGACTCCAGTTCCCAAACTGCAATTTTCTTTGTGAGGGTTGAACCAGTTATATATAGAATATTGTGATGGCGCCAGTCCTTTATTCTGTATTTATGAACTCTACTGTGGCCCGAAGCGCTGTTTTTAATTTAGGTACTTGGCCAAAAATCATGTAAGTATACATTTGTAACACTCAACTTCTTTTATATCTTTTATGAAATCGGAAGTTGACAGAAATCAGAAGGAACCTTCAGTTGTCACCACGTACATACAACAAAATCTCTATGTTCTCAAGGTAAATAATCAGGAAAGATTGGGAAAAATGTCAATCACGGGGAAAAGATTTCTTTTATTATGAATTATTGTAGACTCATAAATTATTCTAGGATAAATATAACACGAATAAGATGGCAATAGATTGTAACATCATCGGTTTACACAAGAAATAAGTTTGTATTTTTTTCAATGTTTTCACCAGTGTTTACGTCATTTTCAATCTCTGAAATAAACGATTTTCGACAATATTATACATCGAAAAGATATCTAAACTTGTTCTTTTGCCATCCTGAAGTTTTGATCGTTATGTTTTATTTACGTTTTATGCAAAAACAGTCCAGCCATAATCACTAGTTTCGGTAGTGCATAGTGCCACAGAGCTGCACAAGCTGTCAGATAGCAAAGTTTCGCACGTCTGCGCATGCGCCCTCAATCAATTTTCCACTAACCGCCGGAATTCGAGCGGTTACATTTCCATCAGATTTGACCTGAAATTTCACTTGACGAACGGTGAAACAACCCAAATTTCGTTGATTGACGATTCATTTGCGATTTGACGGTTCATCAGACGTGATTTTTTCCGAAACAACTGGCCCTTAATGTTTACGAATTCACTTACCGATGACCTATTCGGAAGAGTCGTTACTTTTTCGACCGTGAAACCAGGGATCGCGGGTTCAAAAACCTACTTTAATAAATAATTTAAAATCACTTCATTTACAATTTACAACGTTTTTAAGGAATTAAAAACATTTTTTTTTATGAAAATTTTTTAATATTACAGCAATAAAAAAGTTGGTGAAGACATCATATAATTGGAAATAAGTATTTATTACTGTAAGTTGTTTAACATATTTTTATTAGAATAAAACATAAAACAAAACACACATAATCTCCACAAAACTCCGAGACTGTCGAACATCCAATGTTAGTGATAAAATAAGTACCCAACTAAAAACTAAATGTTGTTGTACTCTCTACATGAAATTTATTTAATTAAAAGAAGACAGTATATTAGCGAAACTCAATCGAAAATCTGTTGACAGAAAAATCAGAAAAAGATATTGGTACTTCTGGGACTCGAACCCAGGACCTTCTGCTTTTATGGCAACAGCTCTACCAACTGAGCAAAAGTGTCTATATCCAATTCGTCCTGGGTTCGAGTCCCAGAGGTGCCAATATCTTATTCTGATTTTTCTGTCTCCAGATTTTCGATTGATTTTCGCTAATATTGTCTTCATTTAATTAAGTATTACAAATTGAGGTTTTACTCATAAATTTCAAAATAAAAATAAATGAAATATATTTCTTTAACTTAAACGTCTACTAACTAAAATGCTGTCGTCTTTCGAGGATAATTTACGTGTGTTAAAAGAGGTCAAATCTCCGAATTTTTTTAGAAACTGGAAAAAAACTCTCTGCATCGACCTGTTCTACTGTCATGTTCTGTGATCAGATCTAAAAGGCCATGTACTTTCTTCCGTTTTTTTTTTAGCTCCTCATATACCTTACAAAGAAGGCCGTTTATGTAAAGCAAATAATATGGGAAGCAATCGAATTGTGATGGAAGAGATTTTTTTGTTTAATTTGGTAGTATGAAACTATTGATTATGGCGGTGTTAGAATGGTATCTACATAATATGAATGAGGGATAGCTGTTAAACAAGTAATTTATTTTTTATTTGCAATTTGAAAAAGGGGAAATTGTGGATAGACAAATTAGCCCCGACTTGCAAAGCTCTAAACATGTAATAAGTTGTTCATGTTTGTTACAGGTAATAAGTTTTCACTATTTGTATTTGTTGCTGACACGGTACGCTGCATTACTTCTTTTATTTTGGAGTCAACGTTTCTCAATTCGAGTATCTACCAATTATCATTGATATTAAGAACGATGGACTCAACGCTTCTTGGTAGCTGACTGGGTGAGGTTTTTCCAACTGTAACCCACATTAACATCATGAAAAGGAACCGATGCATTAGCGAAAAAATTCAATAATTAATATTACTCTAAACACACTCAGCAAGACTCAGCATGTTGCAGGCAACCCGGCAATATATTGTTCAGGCAGATCCGATCTACATACTCTACCATCTTGCTTTCATAAATCTTTCTAGTTGGGAAATCTGTCTCCCCTCTGAACTGTTGTGTCTTTGATCGTGGACATCCATAAAAGCAAAATGATGAGCTTTGTCGAAAATGGTACTGGTGGACCACCTACCTCTTCCGTCTTTTTACTGGCATATTTGAATTTATCAATAGAAATTCAACTTCTAGTCCCAAATTCCCTTTCTTAACTTTGTTAACAGCGCTATTTAATTTTTTTTAAATTATCAACGTGTTATTTCAAAACCAATGCTGTCTTTATAATGAAAAAAGTATAGGCACTGCAAATGAATAATTCTGGTAAGAAAAGACAAATAATTCAATTATCATGAATACCTAAGACAAAAAAATCATTTGTTCATTATTCTAAAAAAACAGTTAAAATCAATATTATTATTATAAAATAATTATTTTAGATATTTATAAAACAAAGAATTTTATGATTTAAAAAATTAAAACAAGAATCAATAATTGAAATAACCGAATAAACGAGCAAATTGTCAAAATAACAAAAAATATGTGTATTATATTAATTATATTAATTAATTGTGTATTATGTGCATTAATGTGAAAATAAATTAAAGAAATTACTATTTTAAAAATATATTTGGTTATCTAATTGTAGTAAATTTGTTGAAGAATCCATTTTTCAACCTTTTTTGCGTTGCATTTATTATTATTTTTATGATGTTTTTTTCATAATCTTAAGAATAAAAAATATTCTTGTATTTAGAAGCAAGTATTTTGATATTGTTTTAATGCTCTCCTGTTATATTTTTATCTTTTAAGTTAACCAGATACCAGATCTACCTTGTTTAGGTGACTGCTCACTTTTACTTTTTTATGTTTATTATTCTGTACTCACATCAATTTTTGACTGTCATAATATGGAGATGTGCCTAGTTTTGTAATTAAAAACCACTTTGAAAAACTTGTACAAAAATATCACGTTCAAGAAAAAAAAAACATGAAAAAAAATTGCATTTTAATCATTTGACCGCCGTGAACATAGCATTCTGTCTTGTTTATTCGACTAACTAACTAACCATCACGCCATTACCCCGCAGGGGTAGATAGAGAGGACGGACCGCCAAACAACTCGGTCTTGGCCCACACTTCTTGCCTCGTACACAGTCATACATCGTCAATATCATACATGCGCTTCTATTATTCTGACTCTTGACATGTCCCGACTAAAGTATCTGATTCATTTGGTCGTGCCATGTCTTTATCGGGCGTCCCCGAGTTCTTGTACCATTCACATTTCCGTCATATATTTACCGAAATCCGATTTTCTCTGGACCGATTTAGACTATGGTTCCAATTTGTATTAGTCTAAATCGGTACAGAGAAAATCGGATTACTACAATAAGATAAACAAATATATTTATAAAATAGTCGTCTCTTTAATTTATTTTCACATTAATACATTTATTTGTTTGTTATTTTGACAATTTGGTTGCTCGTTTATTCGGTTATTTCAATTTTTGATTCGTGTTTTAATTTTTTAACTTAATAAAAAATTTTGTTTTATAAATATCTAAACATCTTTCTGTAGTATTACTTATGTAGTTGACTTCCATTGCATATCTTCAATAATAAGTTAATATATTATTAGGATATTTGAATGTTTTGATTACTATTGATTTGTAATATCCTTTGTAATAACCTTTCCCACTGGAATTGTTTATCCCAGCCATGAAAGAATAGATCTCTGCGGCCCACTGGAATAGCGTTCAGAATTTTCGGCGGGATTCGAACTTCTGGCATTCTTGTAGCAGAGTACTTCTGGCATTCTTTTAGTACATGTTGGATCGTCGTGCTTCTAATTCGATCTCGTTTTCCAATCCCAATTCAATCACAATATTTAAAAACACTCTGCTTTTAAAGCAACTATGTACGTAAACGAACTAAATCAAAATAGCAAACAATCCAAAAAGCAACAAACACGCAAGGTATGAAACAAACAAAAGTTTCCAGATAAAGCAGGAATAATGGTAGGTGTACAATTTCTTTTTTCATCTTTCATTTCTACGTAACTCTCACAATCAACAATTTTGTAAGAAAATTCCAATATGCTATTACCATGAAACAAAGAAGTTAAAACACGCAGTGGGATGATCAAAGAAGGTTATGAGCTGAAGATCATTGTCGATGGTCGATAGGGCAAATCTTCTCTTTTCTATGTGAATCCATAGAATAAGTTTGGTGTTTGTAAAGAAACAGAAAGGTTAGGTGATGTCATCAATCATGAGAACTCTTAAATTGTAAGTTGGCTCACCTGTTAAGCCGGGTGGATTCCACGTGCAATACTTAAAGCGTTCGCTTTGACATTATCGCATTGTGCGATCATATTATTATTGTTTCAAAGTTTAACAAAATTTTTTAAACAACATCTTTGTTATTATCTTAAAACTTTGTTTGTGGGTAAGTTGTTGACTCTTTTTTACATTTTATAAATATATTATTTGCTTAGTTAACTTTGTTCACACTTTGTTTAGACTCTGTTCATACTCTGTAAACATTACGTTTATACTCGGTAATTTTATTATTTAATATTGTTTATAATGTGTAATTATGTTTACAATGTGTTTATGATTTGGTCAGCTACAGTTTCACACTCTGTTTATACTTAGTTAATACTAAATACTCTGTTTATGCCTAGTTGTTTTTGAGATTTTATATTTTTGTAATGCTTTTCGGATTGAAATACCACTTCTCTCTTCTTTAATTGCTTCCGTAATTATATCTGGAATTATTTTAACCTTTTCTTTCCTCCCTTACTGCAAGGTACTGAAAATAGAAATAAAACAAATTTCTAAACATAAAAAAATATAGAAAAATGAAACAATACAACTTTGTATAAATCACTTATATAAAGGAAAACGTTTAGATAACTTAGAAGCCTTGGAAATTAAAAAATCCCTTAAAAATAATGAATCTATTATTAATAAACAAAAAATATTATCTTATAGCCCAATCATGGATTTGTTCCCCTATCCACCCACTCTACATTAATACCTAGCCACCCAATCTACATTAATAACTAGCAACGGCTCCACCCCTACCATAATAAAACATTGTTCGAAACTGTCAAATTAGTATACGCTTTCCCTGAAGAAGGAACGTTTGTTCCGAAACCGGTAGGATTTACGCATTATATAAGTGATTTATACAAAGTTGTATTGTTTCATTTTTCTATAATGGATAACCACAAAGTGATAGCTACATTCAAAAATATAAAAAAATATATATTGTATATACCTGTGGACAGTCCACAAGTACAACTATTATGTGGTCCATAGGTACAATTTTGACATTATCTTAATATTTAAAACAAAGTCGGGTAGTTACACCATTTACAACTCGAGAACGGCTGGACCGATTGTTATGGTCTTTAATTTGTTGGATTTGTCTCCGCCCCGAATAGCAGAATAGCTATTAAAACATCGGAAAAATTCAGGGAAAAAAAATATTGTATGGAACGAATTCTCATCTTTTGAAGGAGCTGCAGGAATGTTATTATAAGTATAATATTGAGTGGTGAGTGAATTCCAAAAATTGAAAAACGTCAAATGTCATTGGTTTGCTTTTTGCTTTTGTTCTTAAACATATAGTGCTGCCCCTCTTTCTTACAAACTAAATGTCAACAGTCGAAAATGGGAGAAACGGTGAACGTATGTCTGCACCCCTCCAAAGAAAAAATACAATAATTATAATAAATCTCCGAAACAAAGGAAATGAAACGCAATTCCCGTAATTGGAAAGTAAGACAATCACAAAAAATATAAATCCGTACACAACGCCATCTTTGATACTGACAATAACAAAACACGAACAGTTGCGCATCGATAATTGCTTCCTTGTGATTTTTTTAACTTAGTAAAAAAACTGAATTTAATTCAGCTATAAAGTTAACACAACAGTTATTGATTCTCAGGCGGTACGAAGTTTCCGTGTCAGCTAGTATTAATATAATAATTATTATTTAGATTATTAACTAAGAGAGTTTAAAATATAACAAAGGATAGGTCATCTTTATCTTTATCTTTACTAAGTATAAAATGAAGTTGCTCACGATGTATGTGCGCTTAGATCTTTTAAACGGTGTTCACCAATAGATAGAGTGGTTCATGAGGAAGGTTTTTAGGTATAAAATTTGTCAAGGTTTTGTGTAAATTGGTTGAAATACATAATATATCTGGCCACACGGCAGCGGGCAGCGTGATGTGGATTTGGTTTAACAGGTGGCGTTGGTTATAAAGGTTTCCGTGTGGTCGGGTCTGCTAGTAGGTCATAAGTCACTGCTCGAGTGCAACTAAATACACAACTACATTTGTAATTCAAACATGTATTAGGAAAACCGTTTCAATATGATAAATAACTTATTTTTTTATTAAAAAAATGATTGTAGTTCGATCGAGCGTAACAAGTTTTGACAAAAAAGAAATGGCCATTAGTCAGTGTTGCCATATGACAATACTATTGAGCGTTATAGTTTTTAGTTTTTTTTCTTAATATTTGTTTGTATTGTTTGTGATATATGTGAATTGACAAAATTATTGACAATCCACGAGTACAGCAGTTGTTCCTACTTTGTTTATACATAAACAGATGGATTTACCATGACCGTCTTAAAAAATTGGAGATTCGCTAAGAATGCAAGTGAATAGTAGAAGAAGTTGTCGACGCCTGAGGAAGACGCGGCACGATCAAGTAACCAAGTAGTTAAGTCGGAATAACTAGTAAAAGGGGGTTTTGTGGTTATTTTTAATGTTTTAAATTTATTCCTCAAACATAATTGAACACGGTATAACTTTGCAGATATTGCCGGCGCAACGATGACATAAAAGTGAATTATTCTCCATAACAGTAAGACACTTACGGCAAAGGTTATTGGATTATTTTAAAGGACGCCCATCACTCTTCCTGGTTGTATTGTTGCATAATAGTAATAAGATATTTTAACGTCTCATACGGACGTGATCAACGGTACAACATGAGTGATCACTTAAATTTTCAATATCCCAGTGCAGGGATGGCGAACCAATGGCACGCGACACAATATTTTAGGCACGTCACTGATCAGTAATCACAAAATTTATTATGCACTACGAAAAAGAGTGTGAACGTGCGAACCGAGTGATCCCTACGCTACAGAATGTTCGGGTACGGTGCGCGGGGTGCAATACGCGGGGTATGGTGCGGTGCGCGGGGTGGCGGAGGAAAGCACGGCTCTCATTTGTTTTCGTACCTACAATCTACATCGCGAGTTTCTATTGCTAATGAATGACGCATAGTTCTTTATGGATAACATAATAGTGAATTTCGTTGATATAATTGTATTTTAAAATTTATTTGAGTTTTATCTATGATATAAATGTTATTTAATATGGCTAGTTCATAAAAAAAAACAAAAAGTGCGAGATTGTAAGAGTATCAGAGAATTTCAAACTTGGTGGACAGAGAAATCTTAGATTAGTAAAGGTGACAAAGCGGTGTGTGTTTTATGTTCTGGAACAGTGGTATGTGGAACATCGTCTGTTTTACTACTACATTACACTAATTTTACTTTAATTTAAATTACGCGTATAATGCAAAATTATTCCTATTTTTTGTAGTAAATAAAGAGTTTTTAATTGATAGTAAGTATATATTATTATTTTCCCAATAATCACAAAGTATAAATTATTTGATGGCATGTCTATGACCTCATTAAACATTTCTTTAGAAAAATGGCACTTTGATACGTAAAGGTTCGCCATCCCTATCCTAGTGAATTGTTTTCACTGAACGGAATAATTCAGGTAATAAACGGGTTCACTTGTGAGTGAGTGTTTTAGCAAGAAGTATTATTTTGATGGGTCTACGTATAATAAAAATAAATATAAATCGCATTTCGTAGTGTGTTGAACACACTTCCAAAATACACGAATAAAAACCTCAGTTTTATTACGCCCATTGTTTAAAACCACAAAATATGTCTAATTTAACAATTATGATTGTTCTGCCAACAAGATTGTATTACGACTAATGACAAGATTCGTTTGACTTGAAAAGTCGAAAAGTAGTTTCCGCGGTAGGTAACTCACTATATTTTATTTTTTTTTATCGTTATTTCGAACTTCGCCTGTCTGAAAACAATGAGAAATTGATCTAAAAATTTACTGCATAATATTTAAATACTTAGATCTGTTTTATTATGAAAGTAAAACAGATATCGCAGCTCATGATAAAAAATGCGTTGCTTTTAGAAAATCATCAATCTAGAAACTCCAAGCGAAAAATCGTGAAAATATTGAATTCTTGTTGAGATAAACAAATGGGCCATCCCTTTAATTTTTATATATTTTTTTCCATTTAAAAAAAATTATTTCGACTATCCCGAAGAACAATGTCGGTTATGCCAGTAATAATAATTAATTCAATCTCTAAAACACATTTTTAACCTTTCACTTCTAATAATATATTTCCTGAAATTTGGAAACTAACGAAAGTCACACCTGTACACAAAAGGGCAAAAAGTAGGCAATCGATAATTACAGACCTGTAGCTGTCTTATCAGCACCCGCAAAACTTTTATAAACCATAATTTACTCACAAATATATAATCAAACAACATCGAAATCAGCATGGATTTCGCCCCACTCTAACCCTCAACAAACCTGATGAATCTCATCACCTATATTAATAAATCATTTGAAAATTTTGTTCATGTCGATGTGATTTATACAGACTTCGAAAAAGCGTTTAACAAAGTCGACCATGATATTTTATTAAAAAAATCGAGTGACATCGGATTCTCTCAGGATTTTCTCGTTTTCGTGGCTAGTTTCTTACACAATCGTCGTCAGTATATCAGTTACGGTTCCGTATTATCCGTGAGGTGGGCTTATACATTTTTTCCAGAAATAGAAATATATTTTTATTTTTATTTTAACTTTATGAGTAAAACCTCAATCGTGTCCCAGATGTGTCAATATCTTTTTCTGATTTTTCTGTTTTCAGATTTTCGATTGAGTTTCGCTTATATTGTCTTCATTTAATTAGAAATATATTTGTTTCCAATGAAACACGAGTCATGAAATTTGCTCAGCTTTCAGTTTTTAGAATTATTTTACTCAATGCCAATTCTATCATAAGCTAACATTGTCCATATAAAACACAAGGAGTCATGGTTATATTATTAACGATTGTTCAATAACCAAACAAACGTTGAAACTCGGGTTGTAGATCGAACGTAACGTTTAACTATTAATAAAACGGTGGTTGCTTGAACTCCGTGAATTGTTCGGTTTCCTCTGTTGACGTAGTTATTTGTTTGTACTATAATATTTTTACAGAAAATTTGTAGAAAATACTAAAAAGATTAATAGTAGGAATTTTTAGTATTCGATTTGTATCATTTACAATATTTCAAGAAAATATTTAGAAATAATGATCCTATCGATTCATATCAATCTAAATGAATAGATTACCCACACTTACGAGCTTACCCATCTCTAGCACGTACATACATTATCATGTTAGAATCACTTTCACGTTCAACAACAACCTGACCGAGAGGTCGCACTTTTGACTTCGATAGAAACCAATCTTGTGTATTACATAACAAAGGCAAGAAAAGTTGATATAATTGCTGAAATGAGTGATTACGACGATTACCTACTTGCCTACTTCATATTTTGATTCTGATTACACTCGCGAAGAATGGGTTTTATTAGCCAGTTTCCGCGGTAGGTAGCAAACATATGGTAATTCCACGACAGCTAATCTTCGGGTTTTTGATAAAATCTTTAGGTGGGTAATTTATATTCATGAGAATATGATTTGAGAATGCGGAGAACAAGAAGCGCGGATTCTCCTCTTGGACTGGCCATGGAGCGCTAAGTGAATTTTGGAATTACCCATGAGCTTTATTACTCTGGATGGGTGGGCAGACATGAACGTCCATTAGGTACACCAAACGAGCCAAAAAAATCACAAATGTGACGTGCGTTCGAAATGCTTCAAGTGGACGAGGCTCTTCCACTCCTCGCGGTTTTGCAATGCGTGGAGAGCTAAGAACTTTGGCGTACCAATGATACTTGGTTACTCCAGCGCATTGGTGACCTTTCTCTGTTTCTTCTGACTTTGCCAGTGACTATGAGTTTCTCCAGGTTGGAGTCCTCATTTTGGCCAGAAACGTTTCTAAAGTAACTTAAAGTCGTTGTAAGCAGGTAGTTGAAAGCATATCACTTATGCCTACCTCTTCCAGAATGGAAAGATTTATGCATTTGGAATCCTGAGCATTTTTCTACAGCATCTCATTTCAACGACGTCACACACTTCCTTTCGCTGGCTCTAATCCGCCAGGCAGCTGGTGGCTCACCCGATAAACTCGAGCACCCCTTTCAAGTCTAAACGTATCCTAAATTAACTACACCGAACTACAATTATGCGTCATTAATAAAAAAAAAATTAAATTACGATTTGTTTTTAAAGATACACATTGCGCTCTTAAATGGAACGTTTGCGTGGTCCGTTTCGGTCCATTTCATACAAATCTTAATTTTGAATTTGCGATCAAAATAACCAACCGAACTGAAAATTTATTTTTGCAATCAGCTGTCCGTAAAATAAGGCCTCCAAGGTTCTGCGGTCGCGAGGAATGATTTTACGGTGATCTGACAACACTGGCTTGTAGCCTGGTTCCCCACGCCAAATGCCTACCACGCTACACTCTTTGTGACGCTTGGTCTCGGCGTGGCACCCGTTCGCGATGGAGCTTCCGCTCGCCGCACCCGCCAGGTGTTAATAAAGCGCTGTAATTCGTTTTTTCGAAGCTCTATGATATGGTCATATCAGTAAGATCACTATTGAAAATATTTTTAAAAAGCATTTGGGATACCACAAGGTCTGCTCAAGGTGGGTCCCAAAAATGCTCATCAAAGATCACAAACAACAACGGGATGAAGGAGCCCGAATTCCTTGAGTTCTACGACATCGATTGCGTGGAATTCTTGGACTCAATTTTGACTGGGGACGAGACCTTCTAAACCAACTTTTCGCGCTTGTAACCTGTTTTCCGTACCCTTTGTGCAGCTGAGAATGAATGTCTTCCATGGTATTGTACTTAGCACACAAAAAAACGACTTTCAGAGTCACGCATGGCGGGTGCGGCGATCGGAAGCTCCATCGCGAAGGGCTGCCACGCCGAGATTAAGCGTCACAGAGTGTGCAGCGTGGTGGGCATTTGACGTGAGGGGACCAGGCTACACGCCAGTGTTGCCGAATTGCGCGTAAAATCGTTCCTCGCGAAGGCAGCAACTTGGAGACCATATTTACGGACAGTCTCGTATATCAAATATCTAGTACGGATGTAAGCTACCTTATTAATTTTTCTTTGAATTATAAGATGTAGGCCATTAAAGGTTTTAATGTTTCACGATTTTAGAGGCAACTTTGGCAATTATTGGTGAGTAAATGAAAAACATTAAATCATAAAAAAAACGAGCTGGAATAAAATCTACACTTGGAATTCTGCCTACATTTGGTTTATCCAGTGTATGGAACTCCTCGGAACAGATTCTGAACTTATTACCGGATATATTACGAAGGCATGCCACTAGTAGATACTACTTTTAAATAATTATGCTCTTGTAATTGAAATAAAATTTTGTTGAGCACTTTTAAGATGATTGAATTAGACAACCTGTAGGAGAGTATTTTCATAAGTCCGGCAGTGTTAACTGATCCATGAATTAAATACGAGTAGGCTAATAGGTTCACTGCTTTTAGAATTATGAAGTTAGTGTTAATATTTTTTAAAGAGATCTGTTTTTAACGATCCCGAGTGGATCTGTGCCTGATTCACTAAATTAAGTAATTTTAAAATGATTTAAGAACCCACTTCGGTTTTTCCGAATCTTAACATGATGATTCTAGTCTTGTTGTAATATGCGTGCTAATAATTCGGTGGAACCTGTTTTATGAACTAACAAGCTAACTAACTGTGACGAATTAAAGAACAAACGTACTTTCCTTTGTTAAATGCTCCGTTTGGCCTCAGTAGTCGAGGGGTAAAGCTTTTGACTCACAATCCGAAGGTCGAGGGATCGATCTCGGCGTGGGCAAATAAATTTTATTTGATTAATTTGTGTTATTTCACAATTAATTAATTAAAAATAATATACAGTATATTTGCGGCACATTCCAGAGTTGAAGATAATCTCAGTATCGCCCTGGGTATCTAGAATGGTCGATCGATATTCGTTTTATTGAAAACGTCGGTAAATTGTCATCGCTCCCGAGCACGACTGCAGGCCTAATTTATTTGACGTGAACTCTTATTAGTTCATTAGCGGCCTGCAGTCGTGCTCGGGAGCGATGTCAAGTTATCGAAATTTTCGATAACACCTGTATCGATCGACCATGTTAGATACCCCGGTGTACAACCAACGACCACCATTTAGAATAGAAACGTAGCTTTAGCCGTATTTGGTGACCAGATCTGAATAGCCATGTACTTCCTTACCTTCGTATTCCCCATCTCCTTCCCCTCATGCCATGGTCCGGGATGTAGGTAATAGTCTCACTGTCCATACGGGAGCAGCTGGGACTCTTGTGAGATATCACCTAAATTAAAATAATCTTTTTGTGCATTTGAACTTTTCTGTTATTCTAGCTCACAAAAGAGATAAACCAGAGTGGAAGATACTCTCAGTATCGCCCTGCTATAAAACCGCCATCAGGATTGAAACGTTACTTTAGCCGTGTTTGATTACCAGATCTGAAGCCAGTTACTTCCCCATCTACCTCTTGCCCATCACTTTCTCCACACTACCTCCAGCCTCGCAACATCTCCAATTGGGAATGCCACAGTCACACTGGTTGGGAGCAGTTGGGACGTCATGTGAGATCAATTACTTCAGGTAAAAATAATTCATCACTATCAAATATCGAAATTCTATCATAATTAATGGAATTATTGTTTATGTTTTCGATACTAACTATTTGGGGTGGAATTCCAAATATAATGAAACATATTTCCACTTACCTAATATATTTTTACCGCAACAGTTTCAGCTTGTTAAAGCCATCTTCGGATCTGGTGACCAGTCTTCAGACTGATTACCAGTCTGAATATGGCTTTAAAAGGCTGAAACAGATTACGGTCAAAAATAAATTAAGTTGAAATAAGTTTTATGTGTTATATAAGTTTTATAATATTATTTTAATGGATCATAAAATTACTGACCTCTCTGGGGCCTAGGAGTCAATGGATCATTTGTAAACTCATGACATCAGTTTTCTTTAAATTTGATCTAGATCACATTTCTAGGGAGTGTATGCTCATGTTCAATGTTCAGTATTCCTCCTCAGTTATTGGATTCATTTGGTGCATAGGTTCTCAACCTTATTTTGCCCACCGCCCCAGCAAGTTAAAAAAGCAATTCTGTTGTACTTTCTTTCTGTACCTCGCTGTACACACAGAACTGTATACATCGAGCATAAGTTAAAAGTTGCTTACAATAACGCTTATCGCCACTTTTTCCGCCTACCGAGAAACTGCAGTGCTACGGAAATGTTCCTGAAGGGACGAGTGCACCCTTTCCGAGCCCTTCTCCGCCACCGCGTGGGAAGTTTATTTGTTTGTTTTGTTTTTGTAACTTTATTTAGATGTAAGCAAATTTTTTCATACATCTAGTATTAAAAAAACATATAAAATACATAATAAAATAAATAGAGTCATAAAATTATAACGGAAAGAATTCAGTTTTAAAAAGAAATACAGTTACTCCAGTTAGAAATACAAACAATACGGTTTAAGACATACAGTTAATACAAATAAATACAATTCATAAATTTTTCTTAATGTATGTAGCACATGTTTTACGAAAAGTGCCAAGACTTGAGACTTCCTTTATGGAATTTGGTGGGTTATTATAAAGTTTTTGACCTTTATAAAACACGCTGTTCTGTGTACACGTAAGTTTAGTTTTGGGAAGCCTGAAGTCTCGGCAACTCCTCGTAGGATAATTGTGAATATTTATGGCGCTGACTTTTTTTGTTTTTTTTTTTACATGAGCTACAGGAGGCCCTGAGGAAAATTATTTCCCTCAGGGCCTATGTCATCTTTAGGGATGCTTTGTGGAGGGTTTTTTAAGGAAAGGAAGGAGAGGAGAGTTCTGGAAAGGAAAATGGTTTAAGAGGTGGGTAGGAACCTGGGGTTCATTGTGTTCTGGTCATCTGCCTGCCTCCAAGACCTAGACAAACCTCACCCCGTGAACCCGGGCACCCCTGCTAAATCACCAAACGTAGCGAACCACTTGGGGTGACCTATGGCAGAGACCTATGTTGGTTACCCAATAAAGGTTCCCGCCTCCCAAATTGATTGCGCTAATCGAAGAATGTGATCATCACCGTCATGACTGCCTGGATGGAGTCCCCCCTGATGGCCCTCTGGAGACGGGAGACGGTGAAATACCCTCCGTAAGCACTGTTTGCATTGATTTTAGTATCCTTTTAACCAAAATTTCACTTACATTTTTTACTCCAAATAATATCAGGAATCACTGGTTAAAGGAAGTCAAGTACGCCCATTAAACACCCTGTATATACAATATATATGTATGTGTAATATTGTATTATAATATGTATATGTATATGTATACACATTTTGTAAATAAAAGTTCTTGGTGCATAATCAATAAGTGTGTTTGTTAAGTTTTCAAATTAAATCAATGACAAAAAGTTGTTTTTTTTGGAATGATATTAATAACAAAAATAATTATCGTTTCATTAAAGTAGTATTCAATACTCGCAAAATACACTTTTAAAGTGTTTAAATACAGAATTTGAGGTGAAAAGGTAATAGTTTTCTTTGAAAAATATTTTATTTTTTCTCTTTCTGCTAAATTAAAAATAAAACTGCTTTTACACCCCTGAAATCACCGAAGAATCGAATCAAATCAAATCGAAGAGCAAAATTATTCTATCTACCTATCTATCTATATCTATAAATAAAAATTTATCGCCGAAATTTCCGAACGACTGCACCAAATTAGAAAACTCTTTTTTTGTTGTGTTCGTTATTGTCAGTATAAGGTTTGCATCAAACTACTGGTGAGCTCTGGCATTATGAAATTTGTATAAAAAAATTTCAATAGGTGAATGTATGGAATGCGGGAGGGGGGGGGGGGGGATCTCGGGTAGGGAGGGTAGAGGAACCAGGAACGGGGTAGGGGAACCTGGGAGGGGAGAGGGGAACTGGGGAGTAGGGTTTGCGGGACGGGGGGGAGTGGAGTGGAGAAAGGGAAGGTGGAGGAGGCGGAGTGGGAACGCGAGTGGGGAAGGGGACGCGGGAGGGGAAGGGAAGGCGGAAGAGGAATAGGACGAATGGGAAAGGACACGCATGGAGAAACAATTTTTTTTATTAAATGGCATAGCAACGCATGCCGGGTACCAGCTAGTGAGCAAATAAAATTTATGAGTTTCATGGTAAAGTCAACGCCCTAGAAATTGACGAGAGGACGAAATGCGAGGAATTAAACAAGAAGCGTTATGAAATTATTTACAACTTTACTCAGAATATCCGAAGTTAAAATATTTAAAAAAAACTACACGGGCGACGTTACTACGATACAGCAAACTAATATCACCGAATTTGAAAATATTCGTAGCCTTCTTACGCTCTTAACATTTCAAATAATCTTCACTGAACCATTAAAACGGAACGAAAAGAAATGTACAGACTGATGAAATGACAAATGGTTGAATTAAAACAGTACCTGAAATAATGTGAGTATAAATATATAGGTGCTTACAAAGATATTAGCCATTCAGGCGAGAGGCAAGTTAAGTGACCTAAAACATATCCTAAATAAGAACACAATATCCACTGGTAATGAATCTGTACTTAACGACCTAAGTATTTATTTTAAGGGTGAATTGAGTCGGATAAATGGACCCAGAGAATTTCTCGTCGCAAATACCTTCAACTGAAAAGTTCACATAGAAGTCATTGAACATAACATTATAATCACATGCCTAACTCACCTCACTCACTGAAAGAACCCGAAGTTGTGCAAATTTTGCACAAAATTGAACAAACATCCTGGACATTGGAAACAAACTGGAAAGAAAATCATAATTTTTTTTTTCTCCCAGACTTCTGCTTCTGAAATCACGATGTTATTATCCAAGATCTAACATATTTATGCATGAACGGCGAACATCTCACTAAGTGTCGTATCAATAATTTGTTAACACCCATTCAAAGTTATCACCCCATTACTGTTTAAGCCATGTTTAGTCTTCAATCAATACAACTATTCAAATCTATTCTAACCCACGTTAACGGGTCATTACAGTCGCTGGCTTTAATTTATGGGCATTCCTAGATGTGTAAATACAACACTTTCCTAAGCTTGACATTTTAACATAACGTCGTAAGTAACAAATCCCACAAATACTGAACCATTGATTGCGCCGCTTGTTTTTCTGGTTTAAATGCGTCTGTTTGAATTTTGATTCTGTTTTCTTGAATTAATGATAGTTTTGGAAGTGGAAATCAACCCACTTCTCAAGCTGGAACTCAGCAGATGGACTCGATGATATTGTGTTCTATCAACTTTTGGTGCGCACACACACGTATTACCCTGAAATTTGCTACTTGCCAGCCCAAGATGGTAAGTCCGAAAAATTAAAATTAAAATTTAAAAAGATGATTGTAGTAAGAAAGTCTTGTTTTCATTACGGCTCGATTTAAAAATAAAATCTAGTTCAAAGATTAAATTAACATATTTGTGGCGGTCCACGAATTTTTAGTGCGCTACAGAGGTTAGATTGAAAAATATGACGATATTGATGTATACGTGTGGCACACGTACAAATCAATAATTACACATGTAATTGGAAAAAATGTTTAGCTTTATTCATAGATCTACAAAAAGCTTTCGGCATAATAGACCATAAAATATTACTAACTAAGTTAAAAAAATAGGAATGGCCGAATCAACAATGAACTTATTGGAGTCATATATAACACGGCGAGAACAACAAGTACAAATTGGCAAACAAAAGAGCAAGCTTCTATCTTTAAACTATGGCGTTCCTCAAGGAAGTGTACTGGGACCAATTCTGTTCAGTATCTACATCAACGATTTGACTAACCTTACCATTAAACGAAACATAATCAGTTTTGCTGATGATACTGTTTTATCATTTCAAGAAGAAAGTTGGACGGATACATTTAATGAGGCTGAAAAGGGGCTTAGTGCACTTTAAAATTGGCTTAAAATCAACTCGCTTACCCTTAATATAAGCAAAACAAAATATATAACATTTTCAATGAACTCAAGGGGCCAACCAATAAAATCACTAGAACTAAAATTACATGAATGCCATGGAAATAATATACAATGTTACTGCCCCGTCATCGAAAAAACACCAAACATAAAATATCTCTGAGTAATAATTGACGAAAATCTTAGATGGGACCTACGTGCTTACCTAGTGTAGGACTAGGACCTAGGACCTAGACCTACCTACCAATGGCACCTCTTCCCAGGACCTCTTGCTTTCCTCAACCCAGGACCTCTTGCTTTCCGGGCAAATAATATATGCGTTAAAGAAAATGAAGATAGTGTAGGTGGTTCTTAGTTGAAGTATGGTACAGTTAAACATGACCGAATTTCATATCGACACCGTGGCGCAGTGGTTAGCGCGTTTGCCCGGAAAGCAAGAGGTCCTGGGTTCGAGTCCCAGAGGTGTCAATATGTTTTTCTGATTTTTCTGTTTTCAGACTTTCGATTGAGTTTTGCTTATATTGTCTTCATTTATTTAAACAATTCAGTTCAATTCGCAATGAGCAATTGATCTTAATATTTTGAGCGTAATTTGCAAAAAACGGTTTTTTTCTAAAATTAGATTTCCGCCATCTATAAAACCAGCAGATTACTATTTTGTGTTATTTATTTTATGTTTACCTTCAAGGATTGGACGTGTGAGTAATAATAAATTAGTACACGAAGCCGTTTTATGAATAAAAATGTCATCAATAGCTTGAAAGCCATTTTTCTGAATTAAATTAAATAACTTATTAATGTTAGAATACTTAATATTGTACCGAGATACTGGCAGTTACAGCGTTTTGGTTGGACACGGTTCATCCAGCTGTATAATTTTGTAAAAGCGGCTTCAAACAATCGCGAGGAATTATTGACTATCGATTAGGAACCTACGTATCTGCGTAAGAAATAGAATAAACTAGATAGACCTTTACGACACAGGTGAAGATGCATAGACCAGAAAGGTAAACATAATATGACGAAATATTATCTGCTTCGGATTTGCTTTAATCGATGGGCCATCTACGGTAATCTGCACTAGTGATTAATAAATACTTTGTGCCATTCTTGGTCGAAGCTTAGTGCTAAATAAATGACTTAAAATATGTGAAGACTTTGCAAAAGATAATAACCTTACAAAATGTATAATACATCCAAACAATCGTTGTGGTTTTCAAATATAAAAACGAACTCCTCTAAACACCCTCAAAATGGCTAGGCCGAAGGAAAATGGAAGTTAGTCATAGTGTAAAGTATCTGGGACACATCAACGCAAAGAAAAGCAATGTCCGTTAATGCAGGTATGCTTCTGCCGTGCAAACGTAAAAGAATACTGTTCAACGCTTCCTGCACATCGCTGTATACTTTAGTACTGTGGGTTGACTATACTGCATCCCAACGGCATAACGCTTATCGCCAACTTTTCCGCCTACCGAGATACTGCAGTGCAACGGAAATGTTTCGGGGGGGACGAGGGTACACTGTCCGAACATTTCTCCGCCACCGCATGGGAAGTTTATGGCGCAGACTGCGCCAATCAAAGAATGCGATCATCTTGCTTGGATGGTTGTTTGGATGGAATCCCCCTGATGGCTCTCTGGAGACGCGAAATACCCCCCGTAAACGGCTGCTTGCATTCATTTTAATGTTTAATTTTTTTTTTGTCAGTTTTATATCTTTTTTTATTTTATTTATGTGTTGTTATTTACTTTTTACCTTTTCTTATTATTTGCCTTTCTTTTGTCATTTCGAAACATGGAATGTATTGCATTGCACTACCGTTGCATACATTTTGGAATAAACAATTATTATTATTTAGTTATTTATTTATTTATTTATTAACGCCCTTTTTCGGGGCTTTTACATATGAATAGTAAGAAATATACAATATTTATTGTACATAACTGAACTGCCTTCGTAACAATATTTTATATTTGTTTAAAGATACATTGAAGAACAACACAATATTATTGTAGAGATGTTCACAAGTTTTACTCCAGTGGGACACAACGATTGTTATTGTCGCTACAACGTGTTAACAACTTTACAATTATTTTAAATGGCAGAGATCGCAGATTGCGAAGAAAGAGAAATGAATAATAATTAACCGGATTGCTTAGGTTTATGCGAACAAATATCATAAATAACTGAAGAAGTCTTATTTACGATGGCTCTTAAGATAATTGAAGTTATCAACGAGCTGTGCAACATGCTATAAAATATCTCCAGGTATCACATATAGATATTGTAATTTCTTTCTTGTGACATTGTTATATTATTTATAAATTAAATATTATGTGCGAACGCAGTTGGTATAAAAAAGTAGAACACACGCTTAAGAAATTAATTTAGATAAAACGGTCTCCGTGGTAGAGGGGTAAGGCTCTTGATTAGAGATCCGAGGGTGGCAGTTTCAAATCCCAATAATTTACAATAATATACGGTATATTAAATATTTAGTATCGCTCTGGTGTAAGATCACCATTCAGAGCTTTAACATTGCTTGAAAAGGCTTTAGCTGTGTTTGGTGACTAGATCTTAATAGCCAGGTACATCCTTTCTCCCATTTTCTTTCCCCTCCCCACTTTCCTTCAGCCTCACCACATGCTCATTGGCTTCCGACCGAGGCAGTTGAGACTGTTTTGAGGTATTCACATATTAAAAAATGTATAAATAATATTCATTGTGATCTCACATGCCGGATATTTTTTACAATTTCTCACCTATGTAGTTATTTCTAAAAATATTCTATTTGCATCAGGATAGACTTGCAATAAATCGAAACTATTTAATATTAATAGATAAATACTAAGTTTTAACCACGTTTATTGTTTTAACAAGTTTTAACATGAAAATAACCCTGATGAAGTAATGCCTACAATACATGACTTATTTTTTCGCCTCGATTGCAATTATAGACCAAAGTCAACATTTTCGCTTAACGCGATCGCTATTTTCATCTCCATTTTCATATCTATTATTTCAGTTGGCATCACAGCAAACAGCATGATGGTTCATGTGTTGTTTGCAGTGATGACAATCGAAATCGTAGCTATGAAAATAGTGATGAAAATAGCGAACGCGTAAAGCGAAAAACGTTGACTTTGGTCTTTGATTGGAATCGGGCTGAAAAAGGTAGGCATAAACATTGCTTGCAAGACATGTCAGTTTTTTTTAACAATAAACGTAGTTAAAACTAAGTAACCTATTAATTTTTAATTAAAATGGTGCCACAAAATAAGTTTGCTGTTTTTGAAGAAGCGAAACGATTCAGGTCCGAAATGTTGGTTTAAAAGATTTTATATGTATTGGTTCGATTTAAGAAAATTTGCTTTTCCAAGTATTTTCCAACCTCCCTCTACCTTATCTCCACCCCTCCCCCCCCCCACATATTATAGCCGTGCACCGTTTTATCTCCCAATCTGCAGAACTTGCCTATGGTCTCGCAAGTGGAAAATAAATCCTTTTATTGAAATATGAAAAATACTCAATTTTAAAATATGTTAGATATATATTTATATATGTCTTACACATGGAAATATGCATCGCCCGTCTGGCGAACGATAGCTGACATGACATTTCTCTATAAAATATTACACAACGAAATAGATTGCCCAGAACTTCTATCCCAAATGAATTTTAACATCCCATTTAAAAGAACACGCCACACTAACCTTTTTTACACAACTAGTAATAAAACAAATCCTGCCAACTACCCCATTTCCCACATCCTTCAAACATTCAACTCAACTCAATCAAGCACAAATACCGATATATTTTGATTCCCTCCCTCTATTTAAGGCTCTGCAACCGGGCGCGAAAAGAAGAAGATGGAAAGATACGAAATTACGAATGTTAGAGGAGAGCGCTAACATTATTTACAGTGACAAAATCGATGCGAAAATTGCGAAAATGTTTAATAAAACACGACTCAATAGAGCGAAAATCTCGCAGGCATTGTCTTCAACAGCATTTAAAGAAACACTGTGAATTTTTTCATACATATAACTTGTAAAATAACTGAAACGAACCTGTTTATAATAATTTTTGGAGCATATTTTGCGATTTTTTTCTATCGAGGGAATTTTATATAATTTGGGTTTCTGTCTAGATATTATCTTCATATGTGTTTTTAAGAGCTTTAAAACATACCGTATTTAAAGGAAATATGTAAGAAATCGGTAGAAATTCGGGTCGCGGGCTCTTAAGAAAAACTTTTCTAGTACAATGAATTCGCACATATAACACAAGCACCGACATGCACACACGCACACATACACACACAAACACTCACACAAACCTCTCTCCCTCCATAATATGTGAAATGTATAATATATCACAAAAAACACATAATGACAGCGACATGTCGTTGGTACCAATTATTGTATTAACTTCTATTAACTTCTATTATCTTAATTTTATAACCAATGCTTTTAAAGAAAAAAAACAAGTAGACTCTGTCTATACTGATTTTAGTAAAGCCTTTGATTCAGTTTCCCATAAAATTCTCATTTGGAAATTAGAAAAGCTTGGTATATATGGCAGTATATTAGCCTGGTTTGAAAGCTATCTTACTGGAAGACAACAAATTGTTAGAATAAAATCCTCTTTGTCGGAAAAAATTTATGCAACAAGTGGAGTTCCACAGGGTTCACACCTTGGCCCAATATTATTTATCTTGTTTATAAATGATCTTTCAAAAATATTTCATGATGTATTTATCTTACTTTTTGCTGATGACCTCAAAATTTTTAGAATAATTCAAAATATTTACCATTGCAACATTCTTCAAGATAATATCAACAAATTGTTAATTTGGTGTAATGAAAATAGACTTTACTTAAATATCTCAAAATGTCATATAGTTAGATTTTCTCGAATAAAAAATCCAGTGATCTTCAATTACAACATTGATAACAATATTCTGGAGACCTTAACACAAATTAAAGACTTGGGCATCACTTTTCAATCTAATCTTTCATTTGTTAACCACATAAGAGAAATCTCTAATAAGGCCTTAAAAATGTTGGGATTTATAACTAGGCTAACTAGAAATTTTAACAATATTAAGTGTATAAAACTGTTATATTTTGCATATGTTAGAAGTCAACTTGAATACAATTCTCCCGTCTGGAACCCATATTACAATATACATGTACAAGCTGTTGAAAGAATACAAAACAAATTCTTACGTTTTCTTAATTTTAAAATGGGTATTCCAGCAATTATGTTGAACTACAATACTATTTTGAATGATATGAATATGCTTAAATTGTCAGACAGAAGAACTTTCACTGACTTGGTATTTCTGTATAAAATTCTAAATGATTTAGTTGACAGTCCGGTATTGCTCGAATTGATAAGCTTCCGGATTCCACTACGTAATACTAGAAGTCAGGATTTATTTCAGTGCAGTAATTCTGGAACTAACTACCATATGTATTCCTCTTTACCCCGAATACTAATGGAGGGAAACAATTATACCAAGTCAGTGGACATATTCAATTTATCTTTAAACAAATATAAAATATTGTTACGAAGGCAGTTCAGTTATGTACAATAAATACTGTATATTTCTTACTATTCATGTGTAAAAGCCCCGAAAAAGGGCGTTAATAAATAAATAAATAAATGAATAAATAAATATAACTTTGAGAATATTTTCTTCTATGTAATTACGTAAAAAAATATATACATTTACCCATATTCCTTCTTCGATAAACCGAAAAATAGATTGATTTGAATCATCTTCCACTCTCGACTTCTTCCTTCGTCTGTTAATATTCATGAAAACTTTTGTTAAAAATGTTAAATTCTCGGATTACGAATAATCTTAATATATATTTTTGAATGTAACTATCACTTTGTGGTTATCCATTATAGAAAAAAGAAACAATACAACTTTGTATAAACCACTTATATAATGCGTAAATCCGACCGGTTTCGGAACAAAGCGTTCCTTCTTCAAGTATAAGCTTTCCCTGAAGAAGGAACGTTATAGAAAAAAGAAACAATACAACTTTGTATAAACCACTTATATAATGCGTAAATCCGACCGGTTTCGGAACAAGCGTTCATTCTTCAAGTATAAGCTTTCCCTGAAGAAGGAACGTTTGTTCCGAAACCGGTCGAATTTTCGCATTATATAAGTGGTTTATACAAAGTTGTATTGTTTCTTTTTTCTAATCTTAATATATTTGAATAATTCCGACTTTTTTTACATTAGCTCCACACAGGAGGCCCTGAAGAAAATAATTACCTTCACGGCCTATGCCATCTTTGGGGATACTGTGTGGAGGGTCTTTTTAGGAAAAGAAGAAGAGGAAGTTCTGGGAAGTAAATGGGTATTAGGGGTCGGTAGGAATCTGGGGATCAGTGTGACGGACGTGATGAATGAATATGATGTCTAAATCTATCCCTCTCGGAATCCATGTTCCGAGAGAGTATGGCTGGAGAAGTCGAAGGGACTCCCTCAACCATTTTCTCCCGATCCGGCTATGCAGCTGATTGGCAGTCGCATCCGCCGCCAGGACCCCATGTACTCAGGCACCCATGGAAACGTAGTGAATCACTTGGGGTGACCTATGGCAGAGGTGTTGATTATCCAATAAATGGTTCCCGAGGCAGCGGTACCCATACCTGCCTGATAGGTATAACTTTTAAAAGTTATTATAACAAGAGTTCATTTTTTTCCTTTTTACAAATTTAATTTTTTCGACGTCTATTCTGTCAATCCAACCTTCAACGCGAAACAATCTTTTAAGACAGTGGTCCCCAACCTATGGGCCGCGCAAGGGCTTGCATAAAATCAAAATACTTTTTGTATTAGAATTACGTAGAATTGAAACATTGCTTGAATTGGCTTTAGCCGTGTTTGGTGACCAGATATGAATAGCCAGGTACTTCCACACCTCCTCTTTCTCATATAGCCTCAATATACCCCAATTGAGAGTAAGCTTGCAAAACAATTTATTATATTATATTATGCGACTTTTTCTCTAGGTAACTAGGTAGTTGACTGCTAAAATAATGCAAACCGGTGCTATAAAATAAATAAAAAAAATCACCTAATGCATCAAAAAATAATATTAAAAAATCGTTAAAAAAGCAGCCATCATTATTTCTATTAATTATACTAAGAAAAAGAGATGGAATCGATACAGAGCCGCACCCAGGAAGAAGTGACTGCGCGGTAAAGGGTTGGAGTGGGATGGGAAGGCCAAGTTGATGGAGATCAATTAATTTATTGTTGAACAGGCTAAATCCCACCTTGGGATGTAGCGCCATGATGATGATGATGACGTAAGACTGTAAATGTTGTAGTAAATACTTCCTTATTTATTAAATTCGCAGATGTGAGGTATAAAGCAGGCACCGAAGCCAAAAAGGAACAAATTTGAAAACAAGTCACCGAAATGACAAATGTGCTTCGGTTAGCCATTCATCTTTCGCCAAATAATCTACATAAAATATATATTTATTGTTTGTTCAATCACTGAGATTGGAATCTATTCTGGGCCCGGCCATTTACAACCGGGTCCGAAATCTTCACTGGCAACGTAATTGAACATTTAATTTATTGTGATGTCTATTGTAATATAACTGTCTATTGAATTTCTCGCCTGCAATTTAAAAACGTAAGTTGCATTCTAACAACGTCCACAGCTAGCACCCTGATTCGTCTACCTGTTTCGGTTGGATTCAATCGTGTCGGTACGACCATTGTTCTAGAATTCAAGGAAAATTAAACCTCTTCTAAGGAAATACTCGTTTCCTTTTATTATTTATGTATTTTAATCACCGAACAAATATCATGAATGAATTTACAGAATTTACAGTTTACAGAAACCATTAGATTTCTAAGCCCCAGCCAGATAAGCCGGTGAAAATGATTTTCTGGACAAGAAAGAATTTAGAGATTTGAAGACGTTTGATCAAATCGGCAGACTTGAACTTAGCTTATGCGGATTCGCTAACAACATGCTTCTATCTGCTTATCTCTGAATTATTTACCAAATTGCATTAGGTCTCAGTAGCTTAATTGGTATATTGTTGGTCCCAGTAAGACCAGAGTACTAGAGGATCTGGGTTGCGACAGTTGCTTTATTATTTTTTATGTTCAAATTATATCTTCATATTTTAACTGAGATATGTTTATATTTTCCCATTAATTTGTACAGTTTTTTTTTCAATTCCCCATTAAAATCAGCAGTACCTATACCTAATAGATGTGCGATATAGAAGATGGATGGCATGTAACATCATAATCGTGCCCTAGTACATGGGGTGAGGTTTGAGGCGTTTGTCCACCTACTGTATGTTGGGCCGGATCGAGAGAGACTGATTGAGGGAGACCTTTTGACCTTCCCAGACGAACATTGCCTTATACCACAGTCGGAGGGATGAATTCATACATCCGTCACTCCTGGACACAGTGACTCCAGATTCCTACCCATTCCCCAGAACTTCCTCTCCTTCCTTTCCCAAAAAAACCATTAAAACAACATCCCCAAAGATGTCATGGGCCCCGGGGGAATTGTGTTCCTCAGGGCCTCTTACGAATATGTTAAGCATAAGTAAAAATAATCTGGGTAACTAGCATGGTCGATCGATATAGGTTTTATCAAAAATGTCGGTAACTTGTAATAGCTCCTGAGCACGACTGCAGGCTGCTAACGAACAAATAATAGTTCACGTCAAATAAATTAGGAACCCTTAGTCGTTGTGAACTGTTATTTGTTCGTTAGCGACCTGCAGTCGTGCTCGGGAGCGTTGAGAAGTTACCGACATTTTCGATAAAACCTACATCGATCGACCATGCTAGATACCCAGGTATGGGGTAATGAAATCTGAAATTTTTACTACTTTTTTGTGTGTAATATTATGTTGTGTGTTATGCTGTTACGTGTGAGATTATCGCAAATATTCCAAGAATCCGTCCAATTTATTCGAGTAGGCCAGGAAAAACGTTCAATTGGACATTAAATTACGAAAACGCTGCATCATTGCTTTTATGTGCTGATAGCGCAGACCCGCGCAAACAATTATAATTCTAGAATTTTTTTATTTTTTTATTTCTGTTGTACTTACATTCGATAATATTTTAATTTAATATGTAAACAAGTCCTGCTACGTAATTATTACTACTTGTGTCAGCTGTTTCGCCTTCTGAAAGCATTATCAAAATGTGGTTAGGCCCCTAACTTATATTTTTTCTTTATTGGTAGGTACTTGTAACGAAAACTTACTACTTTTCTTTTTATCAACTACGTCTTTATTGATAAAATGACGGAAATTATTAACGGTTTAAAGTTTTTTAAATTTAAATTTTTTGAAGTTTAAAGTTTTTATAGTTTCTCCAATTACTGCATTGTTTAAATTTGACTAAAGCTCATTAAGTGCCTGTGTTGAGGAAATCAGTTTTTTTATAAAACCTTAGGTTTTAATTGGTTCTACGAATTAAATAAATAAGGTAAATAGGTGACTGTAAGTATTTTCTCATCGTTTCTTATGTGCGACGCCATCTGTACACCGCAGACGGAATATTTTTATGAACACCATTCACATAAATTGATTTCTTTTACCTACGCAAAAATGTTTGCGGTCTAACTACATACTACACGTATTATGTAGGTCCAGAAGAGGAATGAAATTATTTCTTTCACCTTTCAATTATTTCGTCCCAAAGAGCAATATCAGATCTGCTAAAAAATTGAGAATCGTTTCGTTGGCTCATTTTAATTTTCTTTTGATGATAAATGAAATAAAATGCAAAATAACATTAAATTTCTTTATGTAAAACAGCAGAAACAAGCTTTAGTGCGAAACTATAAAATTTATTCGCACATCCGACAATGCTCTTCGGGCCGTCAACAGGTTTTTTTTTGTTTTTATTGCAAATCTGCGATTTTATTTCGAGATGCAAACCAGGGAGAGTGACTGTCGACATGAAATTTTGACTAACCACCTCATCCCTTTTTCCTACCACTTAAACCGCAATTTTGATTCTTCTTAATGAAATTTTGCACACCTCCCTTTCAAAGTAAGAGAAAAAATTACTGATTTGTAGAAACTCTTTATAAAACCCGGTGACAGCTATTTAGTCAGAATAATTTTTTTTCAAATTATGGTATCAATTCAGTTATTAGGTACCTACCGAGGCATTAGGTAAAAACGACGATAAGTTTTCCAAATTAATTTTCCGATTTTATCTAAATATTAGAAAATCTACCAGAAAAGACGAAAATTTTATAAAATCTAAAGTGAAGTTCATCAGTTCTTACTTATAACTAACTCAAACTTATATTACAGTAAGCCAGACAAAAAAAATTGTACATCGGTTTTTGTGCAACGCCATCTATATACTGCAGATGTAACATATTTATGAACACCACACAAACAAATCGACTACATGTACCTACCTATCTACAATGAAAGCAGTTTCTACATAAAAAAGATAATAAATCGACTAATATTTTATAATATACGCCCCTGTACGCATCTAACAAAATCAAACGATTTAATGTAAAATAAAATATGATAAAGGGAAGATTGATAAAGAAATAGGGGAATTTTCTACAATAATTGTTTCTTCAAGTGGAAACATATACGAATCAATCATATTAGAATGTCGTTTTATTAAAACTGTTTCTAAGCGGTGAAATAAGAAATGAAATGGCGTCTAAATATATATATATATATACAATGCGCTGATTAAACTAAATGAAGTTCATGAAAATAAAGTTTTGTAGGTAGAAAATAATATTGATAATGAAGAATGTATATTCGAGGCAACGGCATCTTTTGGCAGAAATTCAAAGCATTGGTTACTTTTGAGAGAACTCGAAATGTGCAATAGGTGGCGCTCATGCCGGGCTTTTGGTTGTTGACCTCTTTCACGAGTTCGAGGGTGTCGCGCCGGGGTAAGTATGGTGCACCCCCAGACCCTCCCAAACACCACCCAGAGAAAGAAAGTGTGCATTGTTTCAATTCGAGGGGATGCATCAATAAATTATTACGATTTTGGCAAAATTTTAAAAAAATGTGGGGAACTAATATTATTCTAAGGGGCATACATTAATTACGTGAGCTCATAGGGGGGGGGGGGGGTCCTGCAAAATCGCACGTTACTTGAAAAGAATACACGAAGTGTCCCAAATTTATCTCGCCAAGGGGGGGGGGTCTAGATTGGAAGAAAAACTGCCCACGTAATTAATAAAATTAACAATTATTTATTTAAATAAAAAGAAAACACTTTGTTTACGTCACTTTATTATTTCTTCCGTCTACCGGTTTCGGTACCTCCGTACCATCATCAGGACTGAATATAAAATACTAACAAATACAGGGAAATATACAAAATGTAAAAGAAAGAGACAGTAAATTAGAGCGGGACAGTGCGTCAGTTGTGGGAGGAAGAGGGGGAGGAGCGATTGGGATAACGGGAAACATACTTATAATAGGGCTGAATGTTAAATTAAGTTGATTATTAATGATTTCAGCCTTTGTATTAACTGATTTTTTTTTATTTCTAAAGCTTCTAAGTTATTTAACCTTAAGCCTATCCCATTTTTGTGTAGGACTTTAATACCCGTATCCCGGTTAAAAGTTTGGTCTTTATTAATTAGGTGCTCTGCGAATTCTGAAAACCCTGAACTGGTTAGGCACCTTATGTGCTCTTTTACTCTAGTTTCCACATTGCGTGACGTTTGTCCAATATAGAATGCTGGACAATCGTTGCAACTAATTTTATAAACGCCCGAACACGCGATTATTTATTTATTTATTTTCATCACTTTTAATTACATTCCAACGGAGGTGATGAGTTGAGTTCATTCTGAAATGTCTGGTTACCATTGTTTTTGCTGCTCTTTAAGGTCGCAACGGAGAAGCGACCGATCGACGTGATTTTTGCATAGGGATGGAGAACTGGGAAGTGACATAGGCTACTTTTCATTCTGGAAAACATTTGATTCCCGTGAGAAAAATTCTTCGTATAGTAATTTCTTCCTAATACCTACCGAGGTATTAGGAAGAAATGAGCGAGGCTACCGCTATTATTTAATAATTCAGTTAGAACTCATCAATCAAATGATAGAATTTGTCTTTTTCATACTTATTATGGGAACTTATTATCCAAATTATCTACAAATTGTGTATAAATTGGTTTGGATTATGTTTACCCTCTTTTTCTCTTTCTGTTCTCTTCCCCTCTCCAATATCAACATTTCCCAAATCAGGGATTTCATAGTTTGCTTACTCCGGGCAATAAATTATTCGGGCAGGGTTTCTGGTTCCTGTGCCGCAATCAGATAAAAAAAGTAGTGTTCTGGTTGTTACCTTTCGTTTTATCTCATCGCTTAGCTGGTGTTCGAACGACAGTCGAATGCATCTTTTTCGAATCCCAAATCCACAACAATAATTATTTCTGAAAAAATTATCCGAGTACCAAACTCGTATTTGCCGTTTTAAATTATACTATATCTAGCTGACCCGGCAACTTCGTACCGCCTCAGAATCAATAACTGTTGTGTTAACTTATTAGCTGAATTAAAATCAGGTTTATTATTGAGTTAAAAATTACATAATGAAGCAATTATCGATGCGCAACTGTCCGTGTTTTGTTTTTGTCAGTATCAGAGATGACGTTGTGTACGGATTTATAAATTTTGTGGTTTTCTTACTTTTCCATTTACTTATGGGAATTGCGTTTCATTCTCTTTATACGTGTGAGGGAGATTTATTAAAATTATTGTATTTTTCCTGTGGAGGGGTGCGAGCATACTATGTTCACCGTTTGTGCCTTTTTCGACTGTTGAGATTTAGTGTGTAAGAAAGACGGACAGCATTGTATGTTTAATAACAAAAGCAAAACAATCAGCGCATTGACAAATTATCACTTTTAAGAAATTCTCTTAAAATAAAGATCTTAAAATGAAAATTTTATCTTGTAACCTATAAAAAACAATATTCTAACAGTTCAACTTTGAAAGTACGGCGTTTGTACAATAACTTGATTAAACTGATGTAAACCACACAAATAACATGGTAAATATATCAATTATGTGAACAGAAGAGTAAATTCGTCATTACAATAGAAATTATTAAGTATAATCACAAAATTTTCGATAATAATGCCCCTTGCGGAGAAAAATTAAAACAACATTGTTTCCTAGTAAATTAAAACCATATACATCGTTGTCACATCTTCAATGCATTTTAACAGCGTGACCACGTAAGAAACGTTATTGGTAATAAAACGTGTTTTAGTGTATACGAGGTTTATTAATGTTATTGCAATAACACAGTTAATCGGTCGCGCTGTGGTTTTTTAAAGTAAGGCTGTAAATCAATTATAATGCAGAAAAACTTGTGAATAAAATTATGATGTTCTCTGGGTCACTAGCATACTATTTCAATTGTCATGCTATTTTTTTCTTTACATTAGATACATTTTACAGCATAAATAACATGATAATTTTTCAAAAAACTTGTAAGTATAAAAAATTTATACAAGGGTTATTATGTCTTGTATGTCTATATTAGTTCCTAGCTAGGCAGATTGTCCGTTCCAAGGAACCAAATAAATTCTGGTGAAAAAGCTAAAGATTGTATTCTGTAAAAAAAATGCTGTTGATTTTTTTTGTGCTATTAATATTTTACCATGTCAAATTTTAAGTGACATTATTTAATATTTTTTTAAACTCAACGCTACCTAAGTCAATCAATCATTTAGTTAACCAATGCATAATGTGAACTTAACTCTTTTTTCGAACAGCAATAATAATATCCTTGGTTCTCTGAATATACCGCGCTGTTACACCACCACAGCCCAACAATAAGGAACCCAGTGAAAAATATTATGGCTTTAAAAAATATGTTCATATAGACCAATAAACGCTGATTCTGAATATATAAGTTTTATTTAATAATATTAAACGCAGAGTTTTTAAAAAATTATTAAAAAGTGCATTTTTAAACCTCTCGAAAAAACACAGCGTCAAGTTGGCATTACTGAAATGGTTAGTGGTGACGTCACTGCTAACCTGTCAACTGGTGATAGCGTGTTGAATGTTGTATTGACATTTGAAATCACGACTGAAATGACTTGAAGTGTACACGTACGCAATTCAACATTTCGCGTTTTTCGTTTATTTTCTTACAGCCTTACTAAAAAACCCCGTGAAAATTTTATTCAATTGACAAACGGCCGCGGATGTGAAAACATTACTAATTAAAAAAATGTTCATGAAAAGATATATACACTGCTTACACACCCTGAGAACATTTTCGACCATTTAATAGAATGAACATACTCTATTAAATGGGCGAAAAATTTTGGATAATTCAAAATTTAAAAAATACACCCCTCTTACTTTATGAATGTGGAAGAAAACTGTCACTTCACTTTTTATCTCGTTCATACAATAAAAAAGGATAAAAAAATAAAATAATAATTCCCAAAAAATAACTGAAAAAATCTGACATGTTGGGAGTCATTTTTACGCAATTAATACGTCGATTTCTTGAATTTGTTTTTATTTACACATGCATGAGGCTTTTACATTATTAAATAATATTACTTTTATGGAAGTTTTATTAAATTCACGCAGAAAAGACATTAAAAAAATAAAATTTTAAAAATAACCTAAAACCTATCGTTAACTAAATCATCAACAAAACATTATTTAAAGGACTAAAACTGAAAAAAAAGTAACGTCAGCATTGGTAATTATGTTGAATTACACTAATATCACAGTGAATTGATCAATTAAACGAAAATTATCTTCAAAAACATACAATTAACTGCAAGTACAACCGAACATTGTCAAACATTGTTTTACCGCTAAGTATATAAAACAAGATGTTACGTGAGATTCAATGGGACCAACAAAAAATCATAAAATACGTGATAGTGTTATTAGTAAAGATGTAAAAACGCAGATCACCGCGCAAGCAACAAATATGCAGTAGACCGCTCGTTAAGGCGTTTTGTTATTAGTAAGGCTGTTAGTGTTTATAGAGATTTAGATAAATAATAGTTTTTGTGTTTATTGAAACATTATTTAGGCCGTCAACAATTAAAATCATTACGGAAAAGAGCTATATTTGCGGACAATCTGCAATAAATTTAGCCCATTTGAGGTTAAATTCGTGTCATATTTGACATTTGGTTTATGATACATCGATCGTATTTTCAAATTGTTTTTAGTATCAACGGCTTTTTATACAAGTTATTACACAATCGTCAAGATCAGTGTATTATAAATACCAATGTTTCTGTATGTGTTATACATAGTACAATATACAAAGTCACGCCTGAACACAAAATTTGATGGTTTACGATGTCATCTGTATTTGCAATGAAAAATACGATTTATTGTTTTTATATTGCACTTTGGTACAATATAATTACAGTAGCGATGAGATGTGGACATTTTACCAATGTTTTTCTATATTAAAAGCAGTAGTCTTTCACACCTAAAAGTCATACTAAAGTCATTCCGTTATTGATTCTTCTGGATTTGGAAATTTCCCTAGAATTTCACATTTAAGCAATTACCTACGTAGCCACTTGATTGTGTAACACTAATACTGTTATATTTTAATTAATATGATTAATTAATTGGAGAGACATCGGAACTCGGAAAATGTACTTATAATACTGTGCTTTTCCAAATAAAACACTTTTTGCTTCGTGAAATAATAATTTTAAAGCACAAATACACTCACCAATGAATTAGAAACTGAATTCCAAATAAAATAAAATAAAAACACTTTGCAAAATAAAAATTAACCGCAATTACTGAAAAAACGGAACTTAAAACACAAATAATTTTTTTTTTAAGAGGTCCCATTTATCTTTTTAGATACGTAAGGGGTCGTCCATTAATCACGTGATGTTTTTTTAGCATCTTTTTAACCCCCCCCCCCCCCCCCTGGTGATATGTGGTGAGGTTTAAGACTGTGACTTCTTGTGATATATTTATGATGAATATTATTCAGATTTTCTAGATTTTTGTGTACATGCATAATAACCCTTTTATGTATTTTTGACGAACATGAAGTACATTAAATTTGTTGTAGAGCTGATCGCTAGAAAATCTAGAGAGTTTACGCATAACGACTCCAATTATGGATTTCTGGGCCTTCATTAGTGGATCTAAAGTTGTTCTATCTGACGCTCCCCAACCAATGCAACCATACGTTAAGATGCTAATGTACCGGACCGTTACGGCTCCGGTGTTATTTTATATCATTTTCAATATGTAAAACACACACACGTAAACAAATATTTGTTTTAAGGTGTTTATTCGAATATTGCTTTTCTTATTCTCTCAACACTTAGTGTAGCTATGGGGATGTGTGACTAATCAACTGGACGATCATTCTATATACTTTTTTATTGAGTCATTTAATGTAATGTATTTTGAAGTTCCTAAAATAACTGGTTATAAAAGACCACCTTTTAAATTTTATAATTTTTTTCTTTAACTGTCATAGCTACACCCCACCGCGCTGTTCATGCAGTTGCTACGTCACTGAATAAACCAATTTACTGATTTGACTGCATGTCGTGCGTCGTCCCAAGTTGCACAGGTAAACGACAATAACTGAATTATATTAATAATATAAATACATTGTAAACCGTTTTCAGAAATTTTAACTTCACCGTAGTACAGGCAGACAGGTTGGTATTATTTGTAACATAGAGAAAATGTATTTTGTAAACAAAAAAATATAGATTACCCTTCGATGATGGCCGTCCGGAGTGACCCACCTTGAACAGGGCGGACATTGGACAATGGGTCGCAACACGGAAACGAATGGAAAAGTGTGATGAGAAGTCGAGCGTGCTCGAACGGGTGAAAAAAATGAAAAGCTAGATCTTGCGAAAGCGGAAAAAGAACCACGAGGAAAGAAGATTCACGCACCATTTTGTAGCATAGGATCGTTTTTTTACGAGCGATGATGACATTATTATTAATTATTATTATGACGGTGATGGTGATGGGACGGGAAAAGATGATAGATGGCATGGGGGCATTTCGTTGAAATGGTGCACGGATTTACTGAAATGTAGGTACTCACGTCGCAACAAAACAAAAGTAGGCAGCAGAAGCATTGAGAAGAACTATAATAAAGTGAGTAACAATAACAAACGTCCAGCGAAATTGGGCACGAACACACTATTCTAAATCAAGATATATCACCCATCAGATCTGCGTTTTGATTTGATTAAATTTCATCCTCTGTAAATACTGATAACAGAAAATAACAAAACAACATTGACATATCCATAGATAGAAGAAATTCGTAGAAAAAAAAACATCTTTTTGAAGAAAAACTTCTTTTGCACTGTTGTGATTTGAAACTCGCGATGAAACGGAAATAATACTAAAAAGAGAAAAACACATACATCTACAGGATTTACCCAGCGAAAGAATGAGATAAAATGACTTACTTACAGTACCTACGAAGCATCAAGCTACGCTCATGGCCGTTTTAATTATGATCTAACTTTTCAAGGCTCCTATTGGTTGAGATTGTTTTGGTGAAGTTCGCTTCTACCGTGTGTGAACTCCACTTGATTTTTTTTAAATATATTTTTTTTCTTTTCACCCATTAAGGGTGATCTTTGCAATTTCTTAAAATTAAACAATTTTTTTATTTAATTAAATGAAGACAAAATTAGCGAAACTCAATCGAAAATTTGGAGACAGAAAATTCAGAAAAAGATATTGGCGCCTCTGGGACTCGAACCCAGGACCAACGCTAATGTGGTCTTCATTAAATTAAATATTACAATTAGAGGTTTAACTCATAAAGTTAAAAAAAAACATATTTTTAACTTTATGAGTAAAAGTTTCATTTTATTTTATTTTATTTTATTTTTAAATAAAACATACAACGAAGTTGCATTCCCATGAGTTATCAAATCTCATTAAGGAATTGCCAATTGGTACATTTCAGTATTTAAAATTAGTAATTTTTTTTTTAAATTACATTGAAGAGACAATCGCAATTATAAAATGCGAATCTATGTTCAAATAGTGCTACGCCATTTAAAAAAACAGTTTTTTTCCAAATTATAAAAAAAATGTATTCAAATAATGATAAAAAATGACGGTAAATTAATAAAAATGACAATTAAGGCTATGTAACCGGGCCCGAAAAGAAGAAGATGGAGAGATACGAAATTACGAATGTTAGAGGAGAGCGCTAACATTTACAGCGACAAAATCGATGCGGAAATTGCGAAAATGTTTAATAAAACTAGACTCCTTTAAAATAGAGCAAAAATCTCGCGGGCATTATCTTAAACAGCATTTAAAGAAACACTGAATTTTTTCATACATATAACTTGTAAAATTACTTAATAACTTGTATAATTATCGAGGGAATTTTATATAATTTGCGTTTCAGCGCGGCCGAAGTCTAGATACTTCAAGAATACCATATATTTTTTAAGAGCTTTAAAACTTACCGTGTTTAAGGGAAATATGTAATAAATCGGTACAAATCCGGGTTGCGGGCCCTAAATAAAAATCGTAATAAACCAAATTCTTCGCAATAGTTAAAAAAATGGAAAAGTTCCCTTATTTGTCTATTGCAATTTGTATTAATTATTGTAATTAATTAATTTATGCAATTTTATTTCATCCTTATGGTAGGTACATATTAATTAATTTAAATAAAATGCGGTTTGGAGAGGCTCTTTCTCTTTCCGAGGCAGGATGGGAAATATTTATTTTTGATAATGATTGAATATATAGAAAAAAAAATACCTATTGATATATTATTAAGTGATAATAATAAATAATGGTAATTAAGTTTTTTTAAACAATTATTAATATTGGATACGTTTTTAGATTTTCACGGCCAAAAGTATTTTTGTTATTTATTTTTGGGGTGTTGCGCTACCTCCTTCTTAAGCCAACCGATATCGCAGCGGTATAAGTGCCTGACGTTCAGCGCCCAGAGAGACATCCATCGAACGGGGGTTCGAATCCTACAAAATACAAAAAAAAACATTTTTAAAGTTTGTTTTTTAAAACCAATATCCAATCTTCAAACCACTTTAAAATAAACAGGCAAAAGAATAGAAAGCGACATCTAGCGACTTTCTAGTTTCACTACTCCGCGTGTGAATTGTACACTCTGATTTTTTAAAATTTTATTTATTCATTTTGTTTATTACAGGTTTGTTTAACATGGTTTTTTCGACTACCAAGCTAGGCAAATGCCTGTATTATGGTGATTATAGATATATGGTAATAATACCTATATATCTATAATCATCACCGTACGTGCATCATGATTATTTAGATAATAATTTTTGTGTGATGATGTTGTTTTGATCATTATTACGCTCTGAGGCTGATAATATGTAATTGCATTTGCTCCAGATGGAATACAAATAAATAATAACTATTTTAATTTTTTGATTCAAATCGCAGCTTGGCCTCTGAGCATTGTAGGCATTAGTAAGAGGTCGGTACCTACCCAATCCTCAAATATATCACATCATCGGTGTTTGAAACCTAAGTAATTAACATATGGAAATGGGTGTTATCGTTGTCAGGAGTTGGGATGAAATAACACGGATGTGAATTTAACCTACCAGTATCACGACTCCACGACAACTCAACAACACGGCATTTCAACACCCCTTTGAAAAGTCATTAAAAATAATTAAAATGTGCTGTTCACACGTGGTAGAAGTGAAACCTTCAAAAAACTAAAGTAGACAAGAGTGGGGAGGCTACTACGCACCGCACAAAGAGGAGACCGAAAGGCTACGAAGCACCGCACAAAGAGGAGACCTATTATAAAAATCCTATGGATTGACTGGTGTTTGACTCTTTTCAGTGTCGCTATTTTTCTTTTCATCGAATTTCAAATTACAACGATGCTAAAAAAGTTGTCACTTCAAAAAAATGTAAAACAGCCGGTAGTCTAATTTAACGAAACCTATTTAACCATTTGTTTTTAAATTTCTATCACTTTTAATGACTTTTCAAAGGAGGTGTTGAGTTGTATGATTCTGAGTTGTTTGGTCACCCAAGTTTTGGACTTTGAATAAAAATAGAATTTTAAATAATTCACAAGCCGCCGCATTCCACTACACTTGTAATAGGCATAGATTTTGAAAAGTAAACTACTTTTAAACTAATTACCAAAAGAAATATCGATTTAAATTCGATTTTCATTCAATCGAAGATAAAAAATTTCCATAGCCACCATTTTTTTTTGTATGGATTTGATTTTTGCGAAGTTTCGTTTCAAACTAAATACGCATGAATTACTTAATTTACGTAAACTAAGATCCTAATAACCTGTTTTTTTAATATAAATAGTTGTTAATTGTCATCGAAAGGTTATTATTTTATCGGGTAAAGTTATGTTTTAAATATTGAAAAAGTTTTGAATTTTTTTAATTAAAAAAGAAAATGGCCTAGTTCCTCTAGTGTCATTATCACTAAAGGAATTTAACTTCTCTTTTATTGCACTTTGGCGTAAGATCTGGTGGAGATTAGGTGATCTGGAAGAAGATTAGGTGTGACAGTCTGTATTAGATTGTAAGGAGAGCGTTATTGTTCGTGCGATGATGTTTTATCTTTTATCTTTGCGAGTGATACAACGTCTTTGTTCGTAAAGCAGTATACCAACAACATTTAGACGGATATCTTCCAGTATTTTCTTTAAAGAAAATCTTTTAGTGTTGTTTAAAACGGAAGCCCTTAAAACAAATCAGCTTAACCGGCGACTAGCCGAGTCGAAATGATGCGTCGGATTTCCACCCAGGCGAAGAAATATTTTTTTCCAAATCCTGTAACCTCAGTGTGCATCGTTTTGGCAACTAGCCGGGGCGCCCTTCGAGTTTGGGACCCTATGGAATATTTGTTATATAATAAATTATAATATATTTCTGAGTCCTGCGTCCTTAGTCGCGCGGACATCATAGCATACCTCTTTTGTATTTCAATATCTTTGGGGCCTCCTGTTGAGTTATTTTAAAAAAAATGATCGGTCCCTGGCCGCCCTCAGACTTGCGGAGTAAAAAACTGTCGTTTTGACAGGTTACGCGGCCAGAAACGATTGACGGACGCCCGATGTAAAACGGACATATTAACATATATGGCTTTATTTAATAAAAACAATGTGGGCAATTCACACGCTCCAGAAGTGAATTCACCCCTTCAGAAAACCAAAGTAGACAATAGTGGCAGACCACGAAGCACCGCACAAAAAAGGAGACCGATTGGCTACGAAGCAGCGCACAAAGTGGAGACCGATTAGTCTATTTCATTCTCTTGCAGACTAAATCCTATAGATGTACGCGGTTGTTTCTTTTTAATGTCGCTTTTTCGTTTCATCGAGTTTCAAATCACAACGGTGCTAAAGAAATTTTCACTTCAAAAATAGCGTATTTGTCCTTTTTTGAGTAAGTTTTTTTGGCTATACAAGAATTTTTTTTATTATTTTAAATTTTGGTTGTATTTTTGGTAGATGTCCGACATTACCTACGCATCGACCGTCAAAATACTATCTATGTCGCAAAGTGCAGATGGTATGGGCCCGGTACATAAATTTATTTTAAGCCCGGCTAGTTTGGGATGTCGAGCTTAGCGCGGCTTGGGACCTAGAGGAAAATGTTTCCAACCCTCCATCCATCCATGAATCCATCCCTCCCACTGCGGAGCAAGGCGATGTTCCGAAAGAGTAGGGCTGGAGAAGTCAAAAGGACTCCGTTAACCATTCTCTCCTGCAGGCGCATCTGCTGCCAAGACCAGGACAAATCTCACCCCATGAATTCGGGCACCCCTGCTAAATCACCACACGTGACGCACCACTATGGCAGAGGTGTTGCTTATCCAAAAAATGGTTCCTGGGGCGGCGGTTTATTTCATGAACCTAAAATATTTTTAGGCGGGTTGATTTTTTACGAGTTGACGTTTGATAAAGTTCCCTACGTCAATCTGCACGGTGCTAGATGTGAGGATTCTAATTATAAATAGGATTTGTTTTTCAGGAGTCGTGCACTATTCACGAAATTAACTGCATGAAAAGTTTTCTGACTTTGAAACTTTTTAAATCCCTTACCAGACTATTTTAGATTGATAGTCAATTAATAATATCGACATTACTCATTGCTCGATGAATACAACAGTCCACAAACTGGATACGGAAATTTACGTAAATTGCGGTGAGATGAAAGCATGCAATTAATTACGAAAACGTCAAGTTTAAAACACGTGACGGCTAGCGCCTCGGCGTCTAAAAATGAACTATTCTGCGGGTTTGGCCGATTTAGCCTGCATTTGAGCGTGCATGGAATGTCGTGTGTAGCGAGGATACGGACTGATTGATAGGTATATCCCTTCGCTACACACGGGGACCTTCGGTCAATTGTTGAACACTCATAAAATATAACATTTTATCATAATATTCACAAATGATTTCATACACTTGATTTTTCCTTTTAAGGGCTTAAAATGATTTATTTGCTATTTGGGATCTTGCGTTGTACTTTGTGTGGAAGGCTGTCTAGAAATTCAGCCAGTAACTTCTTACTAAGTATAAAAACTTCCTACGTTATCTATTAATTGTGTATTTTTCTATTATTAAACATTTTGTATAGATAGCAATCAGGGTTAATTTCTATTTTTGAAGTGAAAACTTCTTTAGCACCGTTGTCTTTTCAAACTCCATGAAACCAAAATAGCGTCACTACAAAAAGAGACAAACGCATATATCTAAAGGAAACCTACGAGATAATGAGATCGTATAATCAGTCTTCTCTTTGTGCGGTGCTTCGTAGCCTCTCCACTCTCGATGTATGAAAATGATTGTTTGTTGCCTTTGGGGGAGAGGGGGGGGGGGTGCAGACGTACGTTCACCGTTTGTCTCATTTTCGACTGTTGTCATTTAACGTGTAAGAAAGAGCGGCAGCATTAGATGTTTAAGAACAAAAGCAAAACCTTTACTGCATACCCTTAAGACGTTTTTGAATTTTTGGAATTCACTCACACTTCAAAATTATCCTTGTAACTTTATTCCTTACTTTCAAAAATATCGTCACGGCAAGTAGTATTGGTAGGGGTCTACCGAGAGCTCGTGGTGCGGGTGTGAGAGATATGCAAGAAAATTAAGACTTTTTTTCCTTAGGAGGGACGTCGTACTAGTACATTGTGTATCTCATATTTTGAAAGAGCTGCAGCAATAATACGAAAAGGGACGTATGTTTATTGCCTGTTTACGCCGTCACGATACCGTTACCGTAAATCGTCAACCTTACTGGATGCTTACCCGTGCTGAGACTACTGAGGCCTCCTTTTCAAATACTATTTATGTATCTAAATAAATGGAATGAACAGTATTCAATTTAAAATAAATTAATCGAATTTACACGAAGTAAGTATCAAGAAATTAAATATTTAAAAATAAAATAAAGTAGGTGTTAAAAATAAAGAAATAAAGGCAGTACCTAATAAAAACTACGTAATAAATAAAAAAAAATAGCGAATATATTTGGCTTGCACACTTGTCATGTGAACTTTTTGAAAAGTCGCATAAGTCGCAAACATATTCCAATTTTCCATATTTGGACAGTATAGTTCGTAAAACTGAGGTGATGATTTTATAAATACCATTCTTTCTAATAACTTTTCAGAACTAGACAAAAAATACCTAGACTGGAATTTTTTAACTGGTCCTTTATTTTCAAAGTGGATTTAAGCTTTGGTTAAACCACGCTATGTACGCGCCGGTTTTTTAAAATTTATTTTTTAGTCATATTCCAGAATGTTCATTACATTCACACCAGTACCACACACAGCTGTAAAAGATGTACCTTGGCCTATTTCAGCATTTCGTACATCCTTTTTTTTTACGCACCAGATTTAAATGTCCGGGTTTAATTTTCCCCACAGAAAAAACTAAACCCTTTCACACACTTCCCAAATGATCATCAGGGGTCCTAGCATGGTCGATCGATATAGGTTTTATCGAAAATGTCGGTAACTTGTCATCGCTCCCGAGCCCGACTGCTGGCCGCTAACGAACAAACAACAGTTCACAACAACCAAGGGTTCCTAAGGCCTATATCTATCGACCATGCTAGGGGGCCTGGTCAATCCACGTTATGCAATTGCACTATATAAGTATTATAATTACAAAACAATACAAGAACAACATGTCAACCTACCAGAGACCAGATGGGAAAATAATTCACCGACTCCAGATATTTTCATATCAGAGGGTTCGGCTCTGTGGAATTCCTAATTGAACCTATAAATCCTACTGATCCCTCAATATAAATATTTAAAAAATCTTTTGTAATCCTACATGTATTTAAAATTACCGATTTTTGCATTTTTATATATAAATTCTTTGACAAATCTAATACGCCTAAATTTTGAATCAGAGACATAGGTATAATGCCAGTAGCCGAAATAACAAATGGTAATATTTTTATAGTCCGAGAATGCCAAATTCTTTTAATCTCATTTCCTAAATCTGTGTATTTTCTAATTTTTTCAGAAACAGTATGATAAATAATCTCTGGCGTTATGAAATTATTTATCATACGTTTTCTGTCGCTAACAAAATCGATTTATTGCAAACATCAGAAATAACCAATTGTCGCCTTGGAAACGATTTTTTTATTATTTTTTAACTAGGCAAATTACCATAAAAAGAGGGAGCGGAAAGGAGGGGAAGGGGGAGGGGTGGAGGAAGGTGGGGAAGGTGGAGGAGGTGGAGTGGGGTGGGAGAGGGGGAAGGAAGGAAGGGGAAGGGGGAGGGTTGGAGGATGGAGTGGGGAGGGTGTGGGGTGGGGGAGGGGTGGGTGGAGAAGGAGGGGGAGGGAAAGGGGAGTTGATGGATGGGTGGAGTGGGGTGAGGGAAAGTGGAGGGGGGTGGAGTGGGGGGAGGGGTGGTTGGAGCTAGAGGGTGGGGGGGGGAGGGGGGTTGATGGGGGGGAGTGGAGTGGGGAGAGGGAAGATGGAGGAGGCTGAGTGGGAATCCCCTAATACCATGCCAGCGAAGCCGCGGGAAAAAGCTAGTCATATATATTTGGATTCCGCTGAGCATTTTTTATTTTTAAAGATAGACAAACATTCCCGGGTTACGAAAAACCCGACAATATTTAAAAATCTCCTACTACCACAGTAAGCCAAAAATGTTGCTAGAGTCGTGATGGAGGACTTGGCCAGCCGAGGAATCGAACACAGGACGCCTAGGTGGGACCCAATGCAATACCTACTCAACCACTGACAGATGCCTGTTTTCATCTTGTCCAGTCCAGTTACATCCTGTGATTTTCCACTACTTACAGTCTAATTAGAAAAATTTAAACAAAACTTACAAAAGTAAGTAATTCACTTTGCATTCTAAGTGCATGCTCCATCGATTAATAAAGTGGTCGAAGGCCTGCTCAATAAATTTAATGGAATTTAATCGAACATAAATACGCGAAGTATTAACTCTAGAAAGATGATCTACGTCTTTGAGTTGCGATTCATTGCTTCGAGTACGCGCTACATTGCGAAATTTCGCAATGTAGCGCGCTGTCTAACTCAGTTAGCTCCGAGCAGAGCTTGCGCGGGGCGGCCATATCACCACCGTAAGTACAATAATTACGGAGAAATACATACACCATAAGTCCGAAAGACGTATAATGACGTATGACATACGATTCTTCTTCTTTCGTATGGTGGGGGGTCAGAGGGTGACATCTAGGTCTGTGAGCCAGTCTAGGGCCTCAGGCATTACTCTGTGGACCTTATCAATCCCGCCGGGGAATGAATGGAGCGGGCATTCGTTGACCACATGTATGACGTATGACGTACGATGTGATTTTGCGAACAAAAAAATATTATTAACATTAAAACTTTCATAGCATATAAAAAATACGATTTAGACGAAATAAAATATTAAATAAAATATTATTAATTAAAATATTAGATAAAATGAAATATTATTTTTTATTAAAAAAAGACTTAATATTTTGTAGTTAATTTGTAAGAGGTTTACAGAATTTTGTTTTTTTATTAAGTACCTACAATTTATTTTTTATAATTATTTTGGTTTTATTTAACCCGTTTAATCACAGGAGACCATATTTGTCCCAACGCACATAGGTCTCATATAAAACGCCGTAACTCCCTTACTATCATAGTTAGAAATATGTTCTAATCGGTGTTAGAAAGTAAAAACATCATGCTTTATATTCCAATCTAAAAAATAGCCACCAAAAAAGTATAATGTACACTTTTATGTACACAAAGTATTGAATCGCTAATTGAAAAAAGAATTTGAAACTTTTTATAAATTTTTTTTCATAGAGAGACAAAAAAGTGAGGTTACAATATGTGTTTGTTATACATTTGTCTAATAAAATATGTATGTGTTTTTATTTTTTATCAGTAACTTTAGTTAGAAAAAACATAAAGTGGGTCATTTTGAAAACTTTTTTATGTTTGTATGCAAAAATTTTATAATTAAAAAAAAAAATTCGAATTCTATAATTTGAATGCGTATTTCATCACCTTTCTAAAACAGTTTTTGGTTTTTTTTTAATGTGTTCAGAAATATTCCAAATATTTGCATTTTATTGTAAAGCAAAAATATTTTGACCATCCGAAAAAAATGCCAAATTTTTGAAGGGTTAAAGTACAAAACCATAAAGTAATTATTCAACTACCTTTAAACTGTGGAAGTATAACAATGCGTCAAATATACACTATTAAACTTCAGTACGTCTCTAAGACGTATCATTATTTTTAACTTAGGTAAAAATAAGATTATCTTTCTGGGTTAATAATCGGCGTCTCTATTATGCATAGTAATTGTATATCAGTTAATACCTCTGGCCATTACCAGTTTACCACCAACTACCAATACCAACTACCATCGCACACCCACGAGTGGCGAACTGAACAGAACAGATATCGTAGCGCAGCATTCTCCAGAATTTAGAGGAGCAAACATTTATCTTTTCGTTTCGATCGCGCCGCCCGGCATTACAGGAATCTGCCGGGCCGGCCCCACTCATGCGTCAGTTCAGTCAGTTGTGTAAGCTCACTTCGGCTCCGCTCAGCTCAGGGCGCTCAGTTTCGCGTGGGCGACGTTCGCGATAGGTGCTCCGTCACTGATGCACCGCTCGCCTTGCGGGTAATAATACCACAACACATGGACTAAAATTCATTATCTTTCTCGGTCTCTGTTCCAATTACCCGGCTCCCCATCCATAATTGATAACAGAACAAATGGAGACCAACCCGTGAACTATACAGTGCAAGTTATTTCATACTGGATAAATTTATTAATAGCTGGACTCCTCTTTATTTACGAAATTTTATGACAACAAAACAGTGGTTTACATGGTGAATTTTCAACAGTTTTCTTCAGTGATTTAATGGTAAGTCATCAACATATTTAAATAACTCAACAAATTAACTATCACCTCGTCAACTAATTATTTGAAATGCTTTTAGCTAATCTTGGCATCTAAATCATTGATAAGAAACACTTTGTATAGGTGTAAAGAATTGGCAATCGCAGATTGGAGGTTAGAATTTAAGAACTAATATGTAATAAAACTTAGACCATTGCATTATTCGTCTGATCATTTTTATTTTAATGCCTTTTGTGTAAACTCTTCTTAATTCTGTCAGTGTCAGCACCTTGTTTTTTTATACATTCAAAATGTAAATAACTTGTTTTTATTTATTTACATAAATTATAATATTTTGAACGCTTACAAAACCGGAATTGCACAATGCAATAATGCAAACCAATTGTCATTTTATGTTTATAAATGATTACATTATAATAAATTAATAGATTTTAATTAATTGAGTTTTCATTTAATATACTATTATAGTTGGCGATATGCTAGGTATATGATTTTAATGCAATATTTTAAGATTGCTAAATATTACGAAAACGTGTTCTTAGCAGTCCTGGATATGTCAATAGGCCGTATAGGCCGCGGTCTAGGGGCGGCAACCTCCAAGTAAGTGATTATAAGAAGGAAGAAGGGGGCGGCGCAAATGAAGTGGCCTGCAGTTATGAAAAGTACCTATAAATCCGTCAGTTGTATTGTAAAATTTATGTCATCCCCATTTTATGAAAAGAAGTTGGGGAGAGGAAGTGAAGGTGAAACACAGGAAATTCCTAGCTATTCAGATCTGGTACTGTGACCGGTTTTTCATTCACCAAGACGATACTGAAAATATCGTCTGGAACAAGGGAGATCAACGATAAAAATATTTAAATCTGAATCTGATAAAGCCATTAATTAAACTATGCGATGTTTTGTTTTCCCACGTCGGGAAATGAATCACCCTTGATCCAGAGCCAATGAGTTTACTGCTCTAATACCGAGCTGTTATTATTATTATTGATCTTCCTTAATAATTATAGATGTCTGGAAGATTTCTGGCTCTGACTCTGGCATGACGGTTCATGTATTTTAAGTATTTCATACAAACAACTAATCAAATTATTGAATGTTTAGCTTTCATATTAGCTTAATAGGGTTTACTCACCATCCGATTTACAGAACTGCTTGCAGGACTGCAAGCTGAACCGCCAACCGAATTATTATTATTCGGCAGCCCGACAAAGGGAATAATAATAGATAAATGAAACAATTTAACTTTGTTTGAACCATTTTTATATTTGAGTAAATCCGACCGGTTTCAGAACGAACGTTCCTTCTTCAGGGCAAATGTATACTGATTTGACAGTTTTGAAATATGGATGGGAACAATGAATTATTATGGTAGGGGTGGAGCTGTTGCTAGGTATAAATGAAGAATGGGTGGGTAGGGGAACATATCCTTGATTGGGCTATAAGACAATATTTTATAATAATAATAATTCGGCTGGCGGTTTTGCCTACAAACGATCCGATTTGCGGAGACCCTGCTTGCAGTCCTGCGAGCAGTTTCTCCGTGGCTAAACGTCTTTGATCCGTTGGTTCCTAGGAAAATCATCTTTGGAAATCGTCGTCCGCAAAAAAGTTAAATATTCCGTAACCGCCGCGCCGCACACGAATAATGAAACATAAAATCAATCTTAATGAAATAATCGTGTTATAAAATCGGTCTTCGAGTTGATTAGTCAGACATCTACAAGTACTCCTTTTGAGATGTAAACAAAATTTAAACAAAATTTGAATTTGAGGAAAGCAATATTCGAATGTTCAGCATTGTTCACCGTAAATCAAATATGATTTACACTTGTCTGTGGTTTACATATTAAATATGCTATAAACTAGACCGGGATGCATAACGGTTCGGTACATTCCTGCTGGTCACAAATAAAACAAAGATTTTTTTGTTATATCTGCATTATAGACTTTAGTTGATTTATTAATAAATATATAATAAAGCTTTTTTATTATATGAAATATTATTATCAATTAGAAATTTGTAAACTTAAATGTACAAATTAATAAAATAAAAATTATTATTATTATTATTATTAATAATCTGAGTACTGTACCAGATCGAGGGTACACTTTTACATATAACTTTTATTCACAACTCAAATTTCGAGTTTTCGGAGATGTCTGACTAATCAAGTAGACGATCGATAGATATACGATCAATATATAATGAACATTTACGCTTATTTATTCAGATTACCATAACAATCAGCGGAAGATGAAAATATAATGACAAATATTCAATGCAAACTAAGGATTCTTACGCGAACTTTAAACTACCTATCTTTAATCATAGACCAATTGACGCCACTGCGGTATACAATACAATTGTACTGCGTGATAACTTAAAGAAAGATGAACAATTTACAAAACAGTTAGTCATATCTTATGCATAACTAAACAAAAAGTATAATTACATAATACCGATACTGGAAATAAAAAATGTGGCTCAAGCGCAATTTAGCTGTATGGCGCTTAAGTCATTTATCCTTTCCATTTGAATATGAAGGCATTTAATAGCAATTTAACTGCTGACTTCTCCGTATAAGTTATAAATAAGCAAAGCGTCTCGTCTAGTACTATTATTCGCTATGCGAACAGAGACGTAATGAATATGTCGGCTGGCTTATTTAATTATTTCGCTCATGGCTTGTTCGCATTGAACAAGTAGTATGTCACGTAGCGAGTATACTTGCTACTCGACTCGCCGAAAATCGTTCGCATTACTTTCAAGTAGAGTACATTGCAAGATGACGGGCTGATACACAACAAAGTAAATACGCTAATTAAGCTATTGTAATACTAAGAACAGGGGGAAGAATAAACCAGTAAGATGAAAATAAATAAACTATGACACTAAAAGAGATTAATAGTAGGAAATAAATCATTTTAGTGCAGCATCTTCGCTCAAACGCCACGACATTTCCGCGCGTGCAAAAATGACTTTGTTAAAACGGGGCCGGTTTGCGCATGTCAGTGGGCAGGGGCACGAAGTGGGAGTCCTTACTCGCCCGAAAAAATAGAACGAAATGGATTGAATCGACTAAAGAGCGGACTAACCCACTCTACTAAAATTGTGGTGTTCGGACGCGTTTAGTTACTACTATACTCTCTACTCGACTAAAATACTTGGGTATCTCTACCTACCTACCACTGAACAAATAAATCGTTAGAACTGTTTCGGGGGCGTCCGATTTGTTATTTTTTCTTACTTTTGGTGAAATTGATCAAACATTTGCAAATATTGAAATTCTTTCTCGGAAAGACAGTCAACTTCAATAGCCACATTGCGAACTGAACATATAGAATTTAATTCGGAAAAAAAACTCTGCGATTTTTGCCATAACTTATCGTTCGTGAGTTATTTAGTTTTTATTGAAATACACATGCAGTTTTTCTGCTTTATTAAAAATACTAATTTTTGTTACGTGAATATAACTCCTGTCCGATGAACTCGAGAATCTTTGCTTCGATTTAAAGCTTTTTTATTATTCATTATAAGCATCCGCTAAACTGCTAAAGCAGCTTGACAGCAGGTCAATTTCACGATATCGATTATATTACTAAAGCACACAACGTGAAAACACAATATAGAAAATATATATGGAAGAATAACTTTTCTAGTCACTACTAGGTACCTACACAAGGACAAATATATCATACACTCGTATAACACAGGCACCATATACTTAGGAATACACACTCTCAAAGCTCACGACGTACGCACCCTCGTAGGCATATTTATAAAATTGGAAGAGTTTGTTTCGATAAAATACTTATCTGTCGTAATGTTTTTAACAGAAAATTATTTTAATTGCCATTTTAAAAATTGGAAATGATTTGGTTTATCTCCGTTGATGGAAACAGTCGTCCGCATTTAAAATTATATTAAGTGGTTCCGCTTTTTTACTTCCAATTCGACTATCGCCGAACGACCGGAAACTACCTCCCGCGGACAGCTACTCGCGTGATAATAGTGGAACACGTTGTGCGCAATAGCGTCTCTGTGACTAACCCGTGATTTTTCCCGGATATATGCTAGTTTTTATTCTAACATTAAATGTTTGTATCCTTGAAACAAGATTCCTGTCTGGAATAATATTCCGTTTAATCGTTTATTGATATTTGACCGCTATGGAAATTCTGAATAGAAGACTTAGTGGATTCATAAAGGTATTATTCTCCTATCCCACCTTCTCAGTCACTTCTCCAGTACTTACCGAATAAGGATTAAGTAACAGACCTCCGCAGTTTCACCGTCGGATTTCTGTTTTCCTTTTCTGAATTTTATTTTTGGGTCCTCTCAAATTAATTTATGTTGGAAGCCATAGCAGGCCTATTCTTGAATCTTATTGATCTCCTGCAAATGTAAACGAAATTTGCATAATCGTGATTTTCATCTCCATTGTCTTAATTTTATTCTGTTGCTAGGTGTTATTCTATTTTCTTAGGACTAACTTCAAACGTTTTATCGTGAAATGATTTTAGACAATGATCATTATTGAACCTTTTCAAAACCATGCGAGAGATTTGTCAATGGATATAGTATCTACCCAGACTATTTGCTTAAAAATTAAAATAATAGAAAATTGTATGAAATCAAAATTGCTTGCCATTCGAAATTATCCGAAGGACAGATAGAGGTTAATGGCGAACAATAACCACTTCCAAAAAAAAAACACGAATAAACCATCTTTCAACAGCTTTCTTCATTGCTGCATTTATCACGCGGCCTTTTTACATTTGCCACTGCAACATTTTTAGTTTTTGAGGGTTCATATACATTATCTGCATATACATTATCAGAGATATACAGAGTCTGCGTATACATTATCTATATCTATATGTAAAGAAAAATATAATTTTCTTTAATTTAAAACAATGCCGATCTTGACAATATCATAGATATACAGAGTCTGCATATACATTATCTTTATCTACATATATGTAAAGAAAAATATAATTTTCTTTAATTTAAAACAATGCCGATCTTGACAATATCATAGATATACAGAGTCTGCATATACATTATCTTTATCTACATATATGTAAAGAAAAATATAATTTTCTTTAATTTAAAACAATGCCGATCTTGACTCGTCATTGTGGCTGTATGTATCGTGGACTGTCAACTCGATATTTTATAGTCTATGGATAATTAAAACTATAGTAGAAATAATCTATGAGCTATGACAAAGCAAATTGATAAGATTAATTTCAATAATTATAAGTAATTACTCTCGTGATTGTGATTAAGGAATCGACATTACAATTAATAACATTAAATGTCGTATCTTTCCTTACATGTAATGTTTTGTTACTAGATACTTTTCATTGTGTAAATCTTGTGAGATTAACAAAGTAAACCTCCTTTTTCCTTACAAAGAAACTCAATTGTGTTTTAATTGATTATAATCACAAAGAAAATATCACTATAAAACGACATTACTTGTCACAATATGGAAAAGTTTATATTTCAATCATAAACAAAAACAGATGGAAAGCCCAATTTTATTGCCATAACCTCAATTGTTACACAAGATGGCATAGTTTTCCTGAAGAAGGTCATGCAGCATCACTCCACAAACTTATCTACACCTCTAAGGCTTATGTAAAAAATACATTAAAAAAGACACCAAACCAGAAGGGTATGGATAAAAATGACAAAAGATATATTACAAACATATTTGAATGCGGATAAAAACATGATTTTTCAGGACCAATTTATAGCGGAAATTACCCAAGAACAATTGTCTACTGCCAATAAAGGAGTTCAGAAGACCCTATCGTGAAAATTATGGAAAAAAATGTTGAAAATCAGCAGAAAAACTAAAAACAAAGTATGAAAAAGTTAGCTGACAGGTTTGTACTTGAAAAATTTAATGAAAAAAATATTTGTGGGTGCGTGTGACTGGATGGAAGTATTTAAAAAGGAATGGTTGACATTACTAAAGATGAAAAAATAAATTGAAATCTTCAGATCATTTCTGGACAAATCATGTACAGATTGGTTTCGTCCATGATGATCAAGCTTGGTTTACAATCAGAGTGGTTAGATTGGAAACCAATTTCTACAAACCTATGGTGATAAAGGTTGGACTGCTAGCAGGTATGCTTTATCTTTCAAGTATCAATCAAGATCATTATTAGAATATTCGGTTAAAAAATAAAGACTTTTACTTGACGTAAGAAAAGCAATTGATCAGGAAACTTTAATCGATATAATTACTGCCGGTTTACCAGATTATATAACAGATAGAATCAACAAGGATGAGGTTTTAGAAACAAAAAGCTTGTTTAATGAACTTAGCAAATTAGAACATTTGGTTTCGAAGATAAAGTTTATAAGAAAGAATGATAACAGTACGCCGTTGAAAGAAAAATGTAGCATCAGTGAAAAATTTAATAAAAGTGTGCGCTATCACTCAGAAGATGTATGTTGGTTCAGGATAAAGAATAATAATAATGAAAAAAAAAATTGTGAGAGAAAAACTAAGCACATTAATAATTCATAATTAGAATGCGAACTGCAATGTGAGGACCAAAAAAACTAATAGTGCCGCCATTAATTAAAGTAAAGTTAGTGTTAAATAAAAATGTTAAAGGATTTGGAATCTATGTGACTCGAGCTCTAATGTGTCATTGATAAACTCAAGGTTATTGAAGATAAACAATGAAAAACCAGGTTATTCGAACAATTAATGGCGTTAAAAAAGCAATTGGTGTGATATCGCAAGTATTTTTAACGTCGAAAAAATTATGGATGTCTTTGTAATATACAAGGAAAATTTTGATTACGATTTCTCAATTGGACTTGATTGCATACAACAATTTTGCTTAATTCAAAACTAAAACTTAGAAATCAGTACCAATGCGCACAGGCGTAATATTCAATTAATATACGAGTCTCTTAATGTATTGCCTGTTAGGAGAATATTATGATTGTAGGTCAAATGATTGTCATTGACGTCTGGTGCTTCGTTTGGAAAGAGTTAAAAATAAACGTAATATATATATATATATATATATATATATATATATATATATATAAGATTCATTCGTGATGAAGGGTTGGTGGTTCCCAGCAGTACTAAATAATAATAATGCAATAATCAGTCATTTTCAATACATGCAGGATTACAAATGACTTTTTAAATATTTATATTTAGGGATCAGTAAGATTTATAGGTCCAATTAGGAGTTCCACCGAGCCGAACCCTCTGATTTGAAAATAACTGGAGTCGGTGAATTATTTTCCCATTTGGTCTCTTTGACATGTTGTTCTTGTATTATTTTATATTTATTACACTTATATAGAAGTGGATTGACTAGGTGATCATTTGTGGAAAAGTTCGTGAAAGGGTTAAGTTTTTCCTGCGGGAACGATTTAACCCGGACATAAAATCTGAAGTTTTTATTCCAGAATGTATGCAGGGGAAGTGCAATGCAATACATTCCATATTTTCAAATAACAAAAGAAAGACAAATAATAAGATGAGGTAAAAAATAATTAACATCAACACATAAATTAAATACAAACAAATAAGTATTAGAAATGAAATATTAAACACTTAAATTAATGCAAATAGCCGTTTAGGGGGGGGGGGGGGGATTTCACCATCTCCCGTCTTCAGAGGGTCATCAGGGGAGACTCCATCCAAGCAGTCATGGCGGTGATGATCGCATTCTTCGAATGGCCCAGTTTGCGCCATAAACTTCCCATGCGGAGAAGTGCTCAGAAAGTGTGCACTCGTGCCTCCATGAACATTTCCGTAGCACTGCAGTATCTCGGTAGGCGGAAAAGTTTAAAGAAAAGAAACCTAAACTATACAATTACAACTAAACTATCACCGACATCAATTCTAAGAAAGTGGCTATTAAATACGATGATTTATATTAATGCCCTACTAATGCCCTTGTGAAGCTGAATGAACTTTACAATACTTATAATTTTATTCAACCTAATGTATCTATGAAACTATTGTATTACGTATCTTAAAAATACTTCGTTTGTTATTTCTCTTCCTATTTAAATGCAAATATAATATCGTTCTGTTCTACTTCTAACTACTTAGTGTTCTTTACATTTCTGTACCTACTATAGACTATTGTAGGTCTCCAGATAGAAGAACAATTTCTCGGTTTACCCGCGAAACGTAGTCTCAACCAACAGGAGCCTTTAAAAGTGACATCATAATCAAAACGGCCAATCAGCACAGTTGATGCATCGCAGGTGCAGTAATCGTCATCGAAATCAAGTCATAGCGGGGATATAGAAGTTTCACTTCAAAAATAAATAATTTTCTATTTCGTTGTTGGAAGGTGCCTTGGGAGGAGACCTCTTTGTCTCTCTCGGTTTGGTTTCGCTCTTTTCAGTACGTGCTGCGAGTAAGCTGCCCTGTTGTGTCAGTTGCACGTAAACTAGAACAGCACGGTGTTGTTCCTGATTAATTTTAGTATGCAAATCGGCTTTTTATTAGGCTAAGAATTCACCCGGAATTCGCGTAAATTATGATGAAACATCAACGGTCGGCAGTTGACTGAAGTAGTGAATGTAGGTGTGAAATGTGAAACCCATTTGGATTCCACTTGAAAGAGCAAGAGTAAATACACTACATAAAAATACCTTTCTATCAGAGTATGCTATCACAGCCACCCAACCAACATTGGACAAAGAGAAAACTAGTAGTCCAATTGCAGGTTAGAACGTTCACTTCAATGCTCATTCCTTCCCTTGATTCCGGTCTCTCCTGCGTTTCCGTATTGACTCTGGGTCGGCGTGTATTATGCCGGTTGATTAAAACCCAACCTTCTCATCCCCAGGGCAGGTGTCCCTGATTCCCAAAGTACAGAGCCCCCCGGCTTGCCGCGTCGGTCGGCCCGAAACACGATTACTCCTCGGGCTTATTCCCGACTCTCACAAATGTCTAGTTGTAAAATACCTTCTCGAAAATTCTCTACCAGTATCTTTCTGTAGTCGTAGTTCTACCTTACTTTTCTACTACGTAGGAACTTCTAGTGAAAAATATTATAATAAAATGAAACAATGCAACTTTGTATAAACCACTTATATAATGTGCAAATCCGACCGGTTTCGGAACAAACGTTCCTTCGTCAGGGAAAGCTTATACTAATTTGACAGTTTAGAACAATGTTTTATTAGGGTAGGGGTGGAGCCGTTGTTAGTTAATAATGTAGATTGGGTGGGTAGGTATTAGTGTAGAGTGGGTGGGTAGGGGAACAAATCCATGATTGGGCTATATGACAATATTTTTTGTTTGTTGATAATAGATTCATTATTTTTAAGGGATTTTTTAATTTCCAAAACTTCTAAGTTATCTAAACGTTTTCCTTTATGATTAATATGAAGAATATTTATCCCTGTGTTTTTTTCAAAACTATGGTTATTTTCAATGATATGGTTAGCGAACTCAGAAATTTTTTTATTATTAAGACACCTTAAATGTTCTTTGATTCTGATTTCAAAATTACGAGTTGTTTTTCCAATATAAAACGAAGGAACGTTTGTTCCGAAACCGGTCGGATTTGCACATTTTATAAGTGGTTTATACAAAGTTGCATTGTTTCATTTTATTATAATGGATAACCACAAAGTAATAGCTACATTCAAAAATATAAAAATATTATAGCTTAACCTCTGGTTAGGGCGTGCGGCATGGATTGTATGTATATTCAAATCTACATTTTTGAGGTTGATGAAATGTTGCACACTTGACCTTCAAAATAACAGGAAGGTAACTGTTTATATGAGATTTAAAAAATCTACCCCCATCCCCTTTACCTTTAATATACCTTCTTTAATTTCTAATGTTCAGTGGGTTCAGAACCAAATAAAAATAACAAGTGTGCAATTCACATGCGGTAGAAGTGAAAACTAAAGTAGACAAGAGTGGGGAGCCTTAAGCACCCGCACAAAGAGGAGACCGATTATTCTATCTCATTCTCTCGCGGGCTTAATCCTAAAGGTGTACGTTTTTGTTTCTTTTTAATGTCGCTTTTTCGTTTCATCGAGTTTAAATAACAACGGTGCTAAAGACGTTTTCGCTTTAAAAAATCCAATCAGAATTTAAATAACTAAAATTGCCATATTATAATAATTATTAAACTAACTAGTTAAACTGTTCATAACGCGTGTCGCAATTGGTTTGCAGGCACAACTTTAGGTGTCGTAAAATATGTCGTACAAAAAATTAAATTATGTAAGCTAAAATAAGCGCCACGTTTCGTTCTGATTTTAGATTAGACGTGATAATATACAGCCCTTATGTGTATAATTTAGGCTAGGCGCTTAAAAACTTTGAAACGTAACGCCGCCCGCACTTGGCGTGTTTATTTGGGAGGGAAAGGTAATTTTACACTACTTGCTGGTCCTGCTACACGTGAAATTACGTTTCGGTTAAAAAAAACCCCGACGCGTGTTTTCAAGCCGGAACAAACATCGGGCATTGATGATTTCCTCACTAATTGGGATGGCTCCGAGGCGATTGTTTTGAATTATTTACGGATGCAAAATACCTGTACCTAGTTAATTGAAACACTAACTTTGTGCACATAGCATCATTTATACGAACATGCAAATATAGATATTTCGGTGGAACTGACTGACGAATGCGCGAGTTTGCCGAAACCAACAAATTAAATAATATGCATACTTGGCATCAAAATTTATGGACGTTTAACATTTCTTTCTAGTAATTGAATAGAGGAACTTCATTTACATCTTTTTGAAGTGAAAACTTCTTTAGATAGCATCTTTGAGATTTAAATCACTATGAAATGAAAAATAGCGAGACCAGCACATACATTTATAGAAATTAGCCTCAATAACTCGAAACCCATGGGCGTTTGAGACTTTCAGGGGGGCGGTAGATAAAGTTAGGGGGCGTGGACAGGAAAAAAATGGTCTAAAGAAGGCAACAACTCACTCATCGCGTACTAATAATCAAATATGTATTATTTTTATTATTAAGAATTTACACTTCATAATAATTACAAGAAGGAAGAAGGTAGCAACCCGGTACTTAAAATACAAAAGAATTGCTTTTTTAACTTGCATACCAAAAGGTATAACAAATAATTTAATATACTTCAAACCAAATTATTGACAGTTGAACCACCCCCCCCCCTTAATAACAAGTTGTGTTAAAAATATATTGGTGTCAATGGCTGTTTCAGATTCCTAAGTAAAAAAAATTGGTGGCGCTAGACAAAAAAATGTTCTTAAAGTGGGTGGTGGGCAAAATAACGTTGAAACCTATGATCTTCCCGTTGGTAATTACGATAGTATGAGTATTTAAAATATTTGTCTTGTTGTTCCTTATCTGGGAATTCTGGCCTCTCTTTTATAAAAAAAGGAATGAATTTAATAAAAAGATACTTTGGCGTTGTTTACTCGATTCTAAGCATAAAATATTTGTAGTGAGCAATAAAAATCAATGCGTCATTTATTTGAAAGTCAGCGTTCCGCACCGCTTTACCGCCCCTTGCCCCCCGTAGTGCTTTCGGCGCCGCGGCGGAACTGCTCATTTGGGAATCACTGTTTTGCCCATTCACTAAAAGTTTACGATTCTCATAGTATTCCGAAGCAAAAAAGCAAATCCTTATTGTATCCTAGCCTTTCCACACAAGACTGCGTAATATATTTTTCCCTTAACTAAAGCTGAGGCTTGTTGATTCTGGTTATGACAGTGTTTTCTGAACTGACCCATTGTTTTTCTCCCATCAATATTTTTTGCTTTGTGTGAACTGTTTCACCACCCTCTTATGTGGTATTTTCCCTGTTTGACTAAACCCGACCCTTTTTTACTTTCCTAAAACCTTTTCCTCTATACTTCTTCTGGCTGCTTTCTGCGATGTGAAATATCAAGCCAAAAATGCGTCGGCTTACGGATAGAAATAAAAACATTCAATCCCCAAGGTGTTCTCAAATATTTTTCAATCAAACCGAAATCATTCCGTTGCAGTTTTTTATTCGTATGTTGATATGTTTGAGGACTACCGGTTAATGTGATCACGTTTGTTTTTTGTGGTTCTCTTTTATCGAAATTCGGCCATTCTAAAACCAAAAAATCATTTTTGCGCATTAATAATTGAACTTGATAATTGTTTGATATATAATGTTTCCGCTGTTTGTATTTACAATGCGTTTTTGGATTGTTTATTACCTCAGTACAGAGTTAGTAGTATTATTGCTTCATAAATTTAATTAATTTAACTATTTTAACTACCAACAAACTTATTCGGAATCAGAAAAGCCACCTGTTAGAAACCAAACCTAATTAAGGCGTGATAATAATAACGACAGTTTGGCAGTTTTTATAGATATGGTGAACTTGCCTGTGTAAATGAATGACAATATTCGTCAAGTTTTACTAGTCTACTAGGACCAAAATTGAAATCAATGATCACTTGTTTCCATTTCCAAAATTAAAAGGGTGTGAGTTTTCGGAAGGAAAACGGTGATTTGATTCAAAATTTGACTCAAATATTCAAAAGAAAAAAAACTCGGTCGGTACTATTTTTGTTGTAAATTGTTTTTTTTATAGTAGTGATATTTTTTTAGTACTGATATCGATTCAGATTGGTCTCATTTAAGCAGGATTTTGAATTGTTTCAAGCGTACATAGGTATTATAAACTTATCCAATCATCATATAAATAAATCGAGGCATTCTCTACAATTACTTTAAAAACATAAATGTGTGAATCTGTAATTATGGATTTAGTTATTTTCCGAGAGACGCCGAATAAAGAGGAGTGATAAACAATGGTGACTTTTTGAATAAGTAATATTAACAACATAATTTTAATACGTACAGGAAGTTTTGTACTTATTTTATCAAATGCCTCGTAAAGGGTATGCAAATAAAGGTATTATCATCTATTTTGCAAATTTATTTTGGTTGAGGTGGTTTTGGTAAGACTCGGAACATGGGGTAGTCAGAGTTGACAGCCGAAGTTAGGCGAGTCGTTGTTATTATGATTCGCACAGTTACCTTCTCCCTGTAGAAATAAAAGGCCGATTTGAGTGTGTAGTGGCCTGTGTTGAGATGGTTTTAGGAACATGGGATATGGGTGATTGGATCGGGCCTGGGATTGTGAGAGGTGACGGCCGGAGTTAGGCTGGTCATTGTTATGATGATTCGCACAGTTTTCTCCTTGGATAGCAGGGATTCATTTATATTGAATTCGAAGGTTTGGGTCGACGGTAGTATGAAATCATATTTATATCAACCTCCTGGTAACGTTTATAATTATCTCACATATTATATTTAGTTTGTTGTGCAATGAAAGAGTAAGTATTTAAGGTGGTTGTTGGATTTGGAAAAATATTATGTTAAGATCTTACCGTTATGTTATTTTTTCAAAGTTCCTACTTCACTAACCTCCACTTCCTGTTCTCAGATTGAAAGGATTACAAAATGTCACAGTGGTACATATATATGTAGCACAACTAGAATGGACCCAAACGATTGCTTACACTTAGGATTGTGTGTATTGATGCGTATTGTGCCGTTCTCTTGATAATTCACTGAGAAACTTGTTTTCTTTACGCCTATACACATGGTCATGTTTTTAGCGGGAAAGCGGGTGTGTACGATCATCACATTTAAATATTTCAAGTTTTTCATGAAATGTTGGCTTTGTTGTCGAAAGATAAGGATAAGATAAGTTTGGTTCCCGGCGTGCGCAAGTAAATTTTATTTGATTGATTTGTGTTACTCACAATTTATTCCTTAAAAATAGTACATTTGCTGCACGTTCCACGCACGAGAAGAATATACTTCCAATATCGCCCTGGTGTAAGACCACCATTCAGAATTGAAACGTTGCATGAAATGGCTTTAGCCGTGTTTGGCCGGTACTGAATAGCCAGGTACTTCCCTACCTCCCTCTTCCCCATCGTTTCCCCTTTCCACTATCTTCAGCCTCACAACATACCGTAATTTATGACGCCATAGACTTACTTGACACTGGTAAATAGTTTTTTTTTTTTTAAATAAATATGTCCTCATTAAAGCATTTAATACAAAGAAATAGATATAATGATAAGAATTTTAATAATATTTTAAGCAGAAAAGTAGAGTCACAATTTTATTATTATTACAAGCATTTTTTCCCTTTCTAGACCGTTATAGACAGAGCGTGAGCAGCGGGCGGCGGTTTATATGTGTTAACTGTTGTAAACCGAATTAATTAAAATATCTTGGAATAATTATCGATAATAACATCAAATGGAAAAGTCAAATAAATTCCACAGTAGACAGAATGAGAAAACTGATCTATATATTTTTTAGACTTAGAAATACTGTATCATTAAAAATACTAAAAGATATTTATTATGCACTTGCGTACTCTGTACTACAATATGGAATCGTGCCTTGGGGCGGGGGGTGCATACAATTAAAAAAATATTAATAAAAATCATCTTAAAAAAGCCTTTTCACTACCCAACAATAAATGTTTTCCACGATTTCCCGGTTCCCCCACTTACAAAAATGTATGACAAAATTGCACTACTACAATTATCTACATAAAGATTTCTTTAATAAAAATAATTTACCACAATTAAATATTAGCAAATTAATAATATCTGTTGGAGGACTAACCGTGCCACTAGTACAAACCACGACAGCCGAGCATGATATACGATCTGAAGTAAACTACGACAAATATAATAAAAAATTAAATTAAAATACTCTAGTACCACCTCATAACTTTACTAATTGTTTAGAAATATGTTTTTGCCTTATAAATTCTTTGAATCGTTTATTAACTAACCTATATTTTTAATACTTTTATCCGTATTTTCTCATAAAATCACTAATATTTTTTGTTTAATTACTATATTTTTTTGTTTTATTTTTCAAACAAATGTAAAAATATTTAGTTGTCTTCTCCTAAAGACGGGCAGCTGCTTTATTAGGAGAGTGATTGAAATATTGATATTAAATGTTGTAAAAATTGTAACCTTGTTAAATGTTTCAATAAAAAAATAATAAAAAAAACTTTTTATTAATTTTATGTCTGAGTAAAAAAATCATATCATATTATGTAGGTTACCTGCTATTTTTTTTAAAATTGTATATTTCTAGATAATATCCATTTATACGCATGATTCACTCCACTACATTGCTATAATTTAATCTTGTCACACAATGTACCAAAAATGTCAGAAGCTGTTATTTACGATGTACACCATAGGACGTACTGTGGTGTACATTCTAAATAACTAAATAAAAATAAATAAAAAAGCCTTTTATTTCTTGGAAATAGGTATATTACCGAGTTATAAAAAGTAGGAAAAAAATAATGTTATTTTCATCTCATGTGAATCGTAAATATTCTGTATAATAATATATAACACAGTATCTATTATTTGCTGAAATAGAGAACTCCAGTCCATTTTTTTTATTTATTAATGACCTTCTAACTTAAATAACTGCATTTTTATTTTTATTTTTAGAGTTAAAATAATTGTCAAAATTTTAATTTTTCAAGACCCCCCCGATAACCACCGTATGTATGGTGAATCGTGTGACGTCATCACTCCTGAAAAATTCAATGGGATCGGGAAATCTGCTAATCAACTGCCGCCATTTTGAATTCCGCTGTTCGAAGTATTCTCCCTAGAAATAGCATTACAATTTTTTTTTTGTGCAGTAGTTTTTGAAGATTTTCAATAAAAGAGATAAACTAATAAGAGATACCTTTATTTTTGAAACATTATTTAGGCTTAAATAAACAATATGTAAATAAAGGAATAAATTAATACGATGGCTTGTAACAGTGACATCACCACTAAAATTTCAATAATGCCAACTTGACAGCATATTTTTACGACCCGATTAAAAATGGACATTTTAATAATTTTTAAAAACTCTGCGTTTACTATTATTAAATTAAACTTATATATTGAGAATCAGCGTTTATTGGTCTACAGTCAGTATATGAACATATTTTTTTAAAGCCATAATATTTTTCACTTCAGTTCCTTATTACCTTTGCCTTGAATAGACGGCTCTAGCGCCTCTCGTGAAGAGTAACCTAGAAACCAAGTAATACTAATAATAATAAAATATCGAGTGCGGTTTACACGCGGTAAAAGCGAAACTTTACCAAAAACAAATCTCAACCAATAGGAGCCTTTAAAAGTGTGTTATTACAATTATTATGAAATGGAACTTATTTCAATTTTGCTGGAAATTTATTTTTAAGTGGAAGAACTATTGGTTTCGAAACATGTTGATAATTTCGATTCGCACCATCTCTGGCTGCGACCTGTAATGAAGAAAAAAATACATTATCAGTAGGTACTTTATTTTTCCAACAAATAATTGGAATTTGAAAATTCACTTTATCGCTAGTTGGTAGGCAAAGTACGCGTAATATTATTATTATCTTGGTAGTAACATGCGAGGATATTAATATAGTGTTTTTTCCATTGGCATTTCACAACAATAATAAATTTTACTACTGCATTATATGGCGCATTTATTATATTATATATTTTTATTACGTTGACACGATTCTAGATTGCGAGTATGTGCCTTAGATGGTATTTGCTCGAATGTTGAGGAAATTGCGATAGCCATCGATTCTGTCATAGGCAAGATGTATGGAAATTGTATAAAGACACTGGGGACTTTTGGTGCTCGTAAATATACGCACAGGAACAAGCACCCGAAATATATTGGAACGGGGATAACATTTTCTGCGTATATTGGAAACTGGTTCTCAAATAGGAAGCACGCACCACTGAAGAAAGAAACAGATAGAAGTGTTTATTTTATTTGAGACAGAACCAGAACATTCGCGTACTGCGATTCCAAACCAAAACATTGAAGAAAGGTGACAAAACAAAACAACCAAACCTTATCTATTATTTGTGATGCCATAAATAAAAAATTCATAGTGTGCAATGCACACACGGTAAAGTGAAACCTCCAGAAAACTAAAGTAGATAAGAGTGGGATGACTTAGAAGTACTTTTTTTATCAATGTGAAGGATGATTTTTTCCATATTTTTGTCACCGAATTCGAGTGCATCTTTTCCTACACGTTTGTTCATCTTATTAGTATTTGTGTTTTCTTCTTCGGAGTCGCTAGATAATGCTTTCTTTTGTATTTTATTTTGCTAGATCATTTCGGAATGGTTTGAAGATTGGATATTGTTTGGAGATTGGAGGTTTTTTTTTAAGATTTGGAAGTTTGAAGATTGGATATAATTTCATGTTTGTAAAAAGCATTAACTTTGTGGCTCGCCATAATTTACAATAAAAAACACATAAATTTGTTTAAGACCACTTTTATTTTAAACACTCTGCCGGTTTCAGAAGCACCCTTCCTTCGTCAGGAGAATATTATAACAGTTATAATAATAATATTAGTTAATATTATAGAGAGCGATGTTGGAGAGAGTCTACGCGAACTTCCAAGAACGCCTCCAGCACTGCATCAACGATTTCGGCCACCACATGCCTGATGTGATTTTCCACACTTGACTGTCTCAAGTGCTGTTTCCTTGCGAACCTGATTCCATCAATAAATTTGTTTTTGAGTAAAAATTTACTATTTTATGTTTTTTTTTAAACCGCCCGTCCTCTCTGCCGCACCCTGTACTAGCGTTTTGCCCTATGGAACCAACGAAAGAGAATTTAAAAGAAAAAATTATGTTTTATCAAATGGAAATGCAATATTCCCTAATTTTAAATCATGGAGGGCTTGATGCGATTTTTCATAAAAATGGCGCTATCCAAATTAGTCACTTATTGAGTTGAAACTTCTTTAGTCTCGTTGTGAATTGGAATTCGGATGAAACAAAAATGACGCATCTCAGCACCTGCGAAGCATCAAACTGCGCTCATTGCCCGCTTTGATTATATTGGTTGAGATATGAAACGGAAATTACGCTAGGTCTGCGCCCATTGGCGGCTTAATTATTAACACACTTTTAAAGGCTCCTATTGGTTGAGATTGTTTTTGATAAAGTTTCGCTTTTACCGCGTGTGAACCGCACTCGATATTTTTTTTATTATTAGAATTACTTGGTTTCTTAGTTACTCTTCACGAGAGGCGATGAGCCGTCTATTCAAGGAAATGTAATTTCCGCAAATAATACTGTGTTACAATACAAATTTTTTTCGATGTATTCGCACATTATAGTACGTCCAGCTTCTGACATTTTTGATTCAATATAGTAATATTGAAATATACCTACAACAATTTAAAAAAATAAATAGCCGGTACGTAAGGGGCCATCCATAAATTACGTCACACCTTAAGGGGGGGGGGGGATAGAGGAGTGTGGCATTCGGAGACAAGGGGGATCATGAGTTTTATGCTTTGTGACGTCACGTGCACAAAACGACTGACATATGCGACTGCAACAAAAATATTTTCCCTATCCCATTACGTCCCTTCCGTCGTGGTATCCCGTTGCGCCCCCTCCGTTGTGGCAAATGTAAGCATGACAATATTAAATGTTGTCGAAAAACCTTTAAAATATAAACTATTATTTTAACACGTAAAATTGCAAAATATGTGACGTCATGCTGGGGAGGGGGGGTCTCACAAATGTGACGATGTGTGACAGGGACGGGGCGGGGAGGTAAAAAAATCATGATATTCGTAATTTATGGATGGCCCCTAACCTTCATAATAAAATATGATTTTTTTCCTCATACATAGAACAAATAAATTAATTAATTCGCATTACAACAGTCAACATAAATAAATCGCCGCCCGCCCGCCCGCTGCTCGCGCTAGGTCGATTTTTTTTTATTAAAGACTACTTTTTTTGCTTAAAATGTTATCAAAATGCTTATCATTATTTCTATCTCTGTATATTAAATGCTTTAATGAGGACATATTTATTTTTAAATAATATCTAACAGTCATTGCAACACCAGAAACATTTTTTTTTATTAAAATCTAACATAAATTTATTCAACATTATTTACAGAAATTCTAACATATTGTTACCACAATTTTTATTATTAATTCATTTATATAACATAAGGCTTTTGAGGACATAAATATTTATTTTAAAGTAATTTATTACAGTCATTGCAAATACCGGACAATTTTTCTTTTATTAAAAAATCTCACATTTCTAGCGTAAGTAAACATTACAGAAAAATAATTTTATTATTTGTCGATTTTCTTTTTAATTCTTTTATAAATTGCTTTTAAAATAATTCAGTTATTTTAAAAGCAATTGCTAGAGGCGCTGTTTTGTTGAAACTGTTCGTAATTATTTTATAAAAGTTAGAATTAGCTGCAAGACAAAAAAAAAGCTTTGCGAAAAGAAGCTTGGAGCGGACTTATTTATCAGACCATTTCAATATACAGGGTGTCCGGGAGAAAAGTTCGGGAGGTGATTCTACATGATGGTAGGAGTAAAAAAGATTAACAACTTTTTCCGAAATTCCAATTTTTTTTTCCCACACAAAAACACGTACCTACTAAAAATCCTTAGTGTGAGGTACGATCTTACTTGCTGAGCGCCCGCCGGGCACGATTGTGGCAACATTGCATGGTTGTGACTGGCCCGTATCGTAACAGCGGAAAATAATAAAGCTGGCGGCACACACTGGTCTATCTTTATCTTTTTACCACAAAACAACCCCTAAAAGTTGGAATTTCGAAAAAAGTTATTTATCTTTTTTACTTCATGTAGAATCACCTCCCGAAGTTAATGCACTTTACCCCCGGACACCCTGTATATTTATATTTCAGTGAATTCAACACCTACCTTCTGCTAGATAAACTAATAGTCCGTTATTTTATATTATTCCTATTATGCTTATTTTATTTTATGCAAACATAATTAAAAAAATGTTTTTATTGTAACGACGATAATAAGTAAGAATAACAACAATAATAAAAACAAAACGTCGATAATAAAAAAATAGGTTATTATTATTTTTTAACACCTTTTCCGCTTGTCATAATGAATACGTTTTAAATAAATTACTATTTTTTTAATTGTCAGGCATGTTGAATCAAAATAACACCCTACTAATTTCAATTTATTATTTTTCCTGTTGGAATATTAATTAAAAGTTTGGTAAATTGAAAGGAATTCTAATATCCCCCCTTTGTACTGTTGAAGTTGTGTGACAGCCCCCATCTGCGGGAGGAATAGTTAGTAAGACACAAGAAGAGACAAGAAGAGCTAAGAAGAATCTAAAAGAAAAAAGAATAGATAAGAAGGGTCGGTAAAAAGATTCAACGAGACCCATGAAGAGTCAGGACGAGGCAAGAAGGGGCGAGAAGATGTTAATAGATGTAAGAAGAGGCAAAAGAGGCAAGAATAGAAGAGACTAAAAGGGTCGAGAATGTGCAATGAAAGGCAGGGCATGAAGAACCAAAAAAGACTAAACTAGACTACATATGGACTAAACAAGAAAAGACTAAATAGAAGACACGAGATGCGGTGATAAGATGAAAAAAGACTCAAGAAGATGCAAAAAATGACTGCAAGGGACCAGAACGGGCGGTAAGAAGTGAGAATATTAAAAAAGCCAAGAGAGGAACTAGAAGTAAGAAAATTGAAGATAAGCCAATAAGGGTCAAGAAGATGCTTGAAGATACAAGAAAAGCCAAAAAAGATACAAGATGAACCAGGAAGAACCAAAAAGAGGCAAGGAAATGTAAGAAGCAGGATGTCATAAAAAAGAAAAAAACAACGCTCAATCAATTCCATTATTCCTACCCATCCTAAAATTCAATCGATTCGGCTTATTAGATTGCCAAGTACACCGGTCAATTAAACTCCATCCTCCTCCTCATCCACAAAGCACGTTTTCCAAGTCCTGACCATTACTTGACTTACCGGTTAACCGATTAACCGGCAAACCATTATCCCGACTTACCGGTCTCATCGGCGGTACAATCGTATAGTATCGATCAGCTAAATGCGGTTAATGCAAACTTCTACTCTTATGCAATGCAAAGCCAATATTTGACCGAAGTGATATTAATTTTAAACTTTGGGTGAAGTAGATCTAATATTGAAATTCTTTTTTAAAAATATGAATAAATACATTGATTAGCATTACAAATACATTAGAGTAGAACGGTATTGTTTAAAGCGGGCACATCTGTATTCTTTCATTTCAGTATCTACAGGTCACACTTGCAAGCCGATTTGAATTGACCCCAAGTTTGCATCACACTTGCAAACTCTAGGTCAACTGAAATCGGTTTTCTCAAATTGGTTCCTAGATCACACTTCTAGGAATTTTCTGTTCAATGGATAGAACCTTGGAGGAATAGGTAGCCCCTAGTTATTATAAAGACAAGAATGTATCCATTATCCAATATATACAAACCTACAATATTTATTTGACAAGATAAGATTATTACTTTATTTATTAAATAATACACTTGCTATAACTCAGAAAAAAAATTCTTCAAAAATTATTCGTGTTTCTTCATCTTGGTTCAATATTTACTTTGAATATTACAAATTTTCTCCATCGTTAATTTACGAAACTTGTGGATTGTAGATGATTTTTTAATGCCTTTATTTAATTATATTAAATGAAATTTTTTCTTGCAAGTGATCTTATGAATTTCCTTCAAGTCTCTTTTTCGTATATTTCTAATGAAAGTGTATGTATTATCTATACACTTGATTTTTTTTTACTCTAGCTAATATTTTGCATTTCTCGTGTCGTGTCATTATTTTACACTAATCAAATTAATTACAAAAATGTCACGACACGAGCATAGAAATTAGAATCTACTTTATTTTAAAATAGAAATCCTGTCCTGAAGCAGAAAAACCTTTCAACATCGAGCTCTAATGTCATCAAATTTGCACCGAGTTTTTTGTTTCGAATTTTAAGGTCAAAGAAAACATATTCAGTTCGAAATATAACTTCCACTTTGCTTTGAATTTGATTTTCATTAGTATATATATATATATATATATATATTATAAGTGAAAACTTCTTTAGAACCGTTGTGATTTGAAACTCGATGACACGAAAAATAGCGACACTCAAAAGAGACAAACCCATAGGTACATCTATAATCTATAGCATTTAGCCTGCGAGAGAATACGATAGTATAATCGGGCCCCTCTTTGGGCGGTGTTCCGTAGCCTATCAGTGTCTTCTTTATGTTGTGCTTCATAGCCTTCCCACTCTAGTCTACTTTAGTTTTCTGAAGATTTCGCTTCCACAAGACGCAATGGAAGCATTTCTATTCTATACATAGAATATAAATTCAGTAAATTTGAGACTTGTCACTTAAAGAGAAAATTTGAGATATTGAGAAACATGAACAGCGCACTTGTATTTTCGATTTGTTATTTGATTTGAAACACGATGAAACGAAAAATAGCGACACTGAAAAGAGACAAATACATACATCTATAGGATTTATCCTGCGAGAGAATGAGGTAGAATATCCGGTCTCCTCTTTGTGGGTTGCTTCGTAGCCTCCCCACTCGCATCTACTAGTTAGTTTTCTAAAGGTTTCACTTCTACCGAGCGTGAATTGCACACTCTTGTTTAACTTTTTTACAAGAAATATCAGTAACTTCGTCTATTTCTAATAAGCGGCTGGCATTCGGGCCATTCTCAACCAGCAAATAAACAAAAAAAGAGAAGTTAAACTGCCCAAATTAAGTTTTTCAAATTGATTGCCTATAATTATAACAATAGGATAATTTTGAATAGCGCCACGATTAATACTTTCAAACCTTCATTTGTTCAAACGCGGCGGACTGTCTGAACGAAGTTATTGATTAGTCGAACTATGTTCCGTTCGGATTTTTTCCGCTTACCGGTTCCGGCTAGCGCCATTCTTCCAGCTGTTCCATACGTTCCTGCACTGGAATCATCTCATTGGCATTGATTAGAATTTCTAATTTTCTAGTTGTGTTCAGTGATTACATAATATTTTTCCTCTCGTTACATACCAAACATTAAAGAGGAACAATTGAAGCAGTTGCAGTTGGGGAAGCGAGTAGAATATAAAGGGAATCAGTACGTAACCCAACAGACTTATTTGGATTAAAAATGTGGATGGCATTTTGCTACGCATTAATTTTTTTGAAGTGAGAAACAAGTGACACTTAAAAGAGACAAACACATATATCTACAAGATTTAGCTAGAAAGAGATAAAATAATCGACCTCCCCTTTGTGCGGTTTCGTAGCCTCCCTCCTATCGTCTACTTTAGTTTTCTGAAGGTTTCACTTCCACCGCGTGTGTGCTAAACACTTGTATTTTTTCAAATTAAAAACCAAAAGTGTGTATTCTTCTATCACACTTCGCCATTGGGTACAATCTAGGTTCTAGGGCATCAAGTGACACGCAATCCGTCTCGCTCCTGCAGCATCGTGCAGAAGCAACGGAGCGCTTATCACTTGATCCATTGCGATGTGTGTAAAGCAACAAAATTTGGAAAACAGTCATCATAATAAATGGTCAACGCTGGTTTCCATTTTATCAGTACCTACTTTCAGGAGATCTGCAGCTGCGGTGGTAATCGGTCCAGCAACATACCGATTCAGTCAAATGCCCTGACCACTACGCTACGGAGATTGCCAGTTTCCATGTCTAATGAACTAGTTGAATAATTTAAAGAACCGCTTGTGTGTAGCGTTCCACGAACAATAAATAGAACAATGAAATTTTAAAAAGTCGGTGGTTTTAGAGGTTGCGGAATAAATCAGTCGGAAGGAATAAACGATGCATATTTTCAGGCAAATCATCGACAGTTATCCAAAACCAAATAATTCATATTTAAAGGTACCCATCCGGTTCGCAAGAACCGATTCCAATCGGCAGAACACTGACTGTGCTAGAAAACAAGATAGCTTTAAAACGATTCTACAACATTTTAAAACAAATAACACACATTCAGCTAATTATTTCGAGAATAGACAAAACCACTGTCATTTTGTACATCCTTACTCTACCCAAATCACGAATTCAATTATCAAAACACCTAACCACCCCCAGCACTTGTAACTGAGCAATATATCTAGGAACATTGTAGAGATAAACCGATGGAAGTATGTTATGGGAGTGTCCGTGTTCGCGGAATACTCCCGATTTTCCTTTGCTTCTGGTGAAATAAATTTTTCTATGATAATACTACATTTTTAAAATTTTTTGTTGAGGAACTTTTTGTTTTGTTTTGTGAGCATATTCGTAAGAACAACTTTAAGGCGCCATATACCCGCTCAAAAAGAAGAACATGGAGAGATATGTAAATGCGAATGTTAGAGAGAGCGCGCTATTATTTAAAACGATAAAATTTGAACGAACATTGTGAAAATGTTTAATAAAAAACGACTCGTTTAAAATAGAGCAAAAATCTCGCGGGGAACATCTAAAATAGCATTTAAAGAAACACTGTGAAAATTTTCATCGATATAACTTCTAAAATAAGTAAATAAAAAAATATGTAATAAATGGTAGAAATGCGGAATGCGGTGGCTTAAGCACGTTTTGGTTATACCAAAATATTTTTTTTACTTGTAGAGCTCATTCTTGAACTTTCAGACTTTGACGACCTTCGTAGTCCAGTGAGTAAGACTCTTGACTCACAATCCGGAGGTCGCGGGTTCGAACCCGGCATGCGCAAATAAATTTTATTTCATTAATTTGTGTTATTTCACAATTAATTCATTTAAAATAATATATAGTATATTTGCGGCGTGTTCCAGAGTGGAAGATACTATCAGTATCGCCCTGGTGCAGGACCACCATTCAGAATTGAAACGTTGCTTGAAAATGGTTTTAGCCGTGTTTGGTGACCAGATGTGAATAGCCAGTTACTTCCCAACCTTCCTCTTCCCCAACTCCTTCCCCTCTCCACTACCTTCAGCCTCACAACATACCCCAATTGGGGATGCCATAGTCTCACTGGATCCAGACGGGAGCAGTTGAGATTCTTGTGCGGCATTCACTGTAAAAAAAAAGTTTATTTATTTAAACCTCCATGGGGTTTTTACAATAGGTGTAGTCATAATGTTGACAATTTTTTACACGAAGATTAATAGTAAAAATAATTTCTTACTTTGCAGTGATTTACAATATTAGATAACGTTTTAATGAAATAATAATGATAAACTGAAATTATCAGAAATAATATCATGACATTAAAAAATTGTTTAAATATATATATATTTTTTTTTTACAGTGAATACCGCATAAGAATCTCAACTGCTCCCGTCTGGAGCCAGTGAGATTATGGCATCCCCAATTGGGGTATGTTGTGAGGCTGAAGGTAGTGGGGAGGGGAAGGAGGTGGGGAAGAGGAAGGTTGGGAAGTACCTGGCTATTCAGATCTGGTCGCTAAACACGGCTAAAGCCATTTTCAAGCAACGTTTCAATTCTGAATGGTGGTCTTACACCGGGGCGATACTGATAGTATCTTCCACTCTGGAACATGTCGCAAATATACTATGCCGAAATAACACAAATTAATCAAATAAAATTTATTTGCGCATGCCGGGTTCGAACCCGCGACTTCCGGATTGTGAGTCAAGAGTCTTACCCACTGGACGACGGAGGTCGTCAATATATGTTTTAAATATCGAATTTGTTACATTAAAAGAATAGATATCATTGGAATATTCATTTGCTAATCTGTGCAGGCGAGGAAATAGGGCCTAGGAGTTTATTTCCTACATAATTTTTTTATGAATTGTAATATTGAAATAGGTCCTTAAGCACTGAGTCGAGTAGATACTCTTAAATTGGCTGCACTCACGAATTCGCAACAATCGAGTTCCGAATTTACAATTTAAAAAAAGAAGCAAAGTTCGCATATCCTTCGCCGATCCTCAATAACCTACAAGAATTTTTAAGTTATTTAAAAAAAAACTGTAGTAAATTGGTTGTAAGGGGATATTTAACATAAAATTAATAAATCGTTAAATCTTTTGCTGAATTCTATCGACATTTTTAAAATGAATTTTATGGTGAGATGACCAATGGCGGAATTATGCTCTACTTGGCTACTGCAGCTAGACAACTAAAACTTTCATGATCAGAAGTGAATTAAAGTTTTTAATGGTTCTCAGCAAAAATCCTAACGTTTTCATACCTTTGTTTGTAATGTGATTTATGCGGTGTACAAATGCTAGTTTTCATCAAATATAACTTATATGGTCTATCGCATAATTGAATAGTACGGTAAAAAGTAAACATAAAAAACTGAAAATAATTCCTAGAAGTGGGATCTATTCCGATTTAAGAGGAAAATGAAATTGTTCATCAACTCAAGGAAGAATTGCGATATTTGAAAATATTTTTCAATTTCAGTACGGAAAATTTGTGCTTTCTATGGTCGAACTCTCACGCCCACAACACACATATTTATATCTTCAGTCGACACAAATAAATGTGTAGATTAGAATCAAGTAAATATTTGAAAAAATAGGATTTATATAGTGAGAAAGTTTAAGTAGTCTTGAGAATGATGAAAATTACAAGTGTGCAGTTCACACGCGTTAGAAGTAAAACCTTCAGAAATTTAAAGTAGACAAGAGTGGGGGACTGCGATGCACCGCACAAAGAGGAGAAATCCTGTAGATGTATGTGCTTGTCTCTTTTAAGTGTCGCTTTTTCGTTTCATCGAGGTTCAAATTACAACGGTGCTAAAATAGTTTTACTTTAAAAATTAGTTTCAACATGTAAACAAGAGGTACCAACAAATATTTTGAAATATAAGAGATGTGCTATCCGCATTTTTTTCTGGATGGGACTGCGCTTCCGGGTGTCGCCGATATTGTTTACCAATTAACGAATAAACTAAACGAACGTTAAACTAAATGAACGAATTCTTTACGTATTCAAACTATTTTGCTAACCAATAATTAATGCATACCTTAAAAAAATCAACGAAATGACCAAATTCTTTTTGTAAGCAAACTACTCCGATTAGGTAGTAGTCCGCCGACAAAACTGCCAATGCGTGCACGTGCACAACACCTCGGTTAAGGAAACACTGAAATTAACAGTCTGTAATATTAAAAAAAGGATGCCAAAATGTTAAAAAATCACCGGACAACACTATCACATTTAAAATTTTCGTTTCGTCGTAAACGACGATTATCTTTTGTCTTCCGGCGGATTTATTCAAACGTCGTTTTATCTGAATAAAAGACATCTTGACAAAGCGCGACGCTTCGTAAGTACTGTACGTCTTGTCGGTAAGGTTTCATTCTATCTCATGTATGTATTCGTATTTTTATTAGTGTCGCTCGTTTTAGGTTCATCGAGTTTCAAATCAAAACGGTGCTAAAGAAGTTTTCACATCAAACAGTAACGGTTGGACCACTCTTGCGCTGGTAGCCTCATTGGCTGGTACTATGAGAGCAAGTTAGAGTTGTCTTAAGCATGATGAGTACCTAATAATTGTTAACCGTCCAATACTATACCAGAATCCAACGTGAGTTGTGTAATTCTGGCCACTAAAGCCAAGATGTAACACACTCCTTAATGGCATCCTCGGACGTCTGTGAAAGTAATGTTGGGGTTGCGAGTAGTGTACGGAACGGAAATACTTTACTGAAGCGACCCGCCCACAACCATTTAGTATAACATTCTCTACATTACTTCAAACATCCTCATATAAAGCTTTTTATTAATAATAATAATGATAATATTTTTATTCCAGGATGTGGGGAGGATGGTGCAATCCCACAAGTCTCATGTAGTTAAATTTTAAGTAAAGAAACAAGTAGAAAATTTTTATTTTTTTAAATTTTTTTATTCTCTGAAACATTTATTATAATTACAATTTTACAACATTATATAACAACAATATTTCAATCGCTCTCCTAATAAAGCAGTTGCTTGTGTTTAGAAGAGGACAACTAAATACTTTTACATCTAAGTATATAAATTAAAAATATTACTACAAAAACTAATAGTAATTTTATAGAAAATACAATACATGTAATAAAATTATTGGTTAGTTAATAAATGATTCAAAAACATATTTCTAAACAATAATTAAAGTTATGACGTGGTACTAGAGTATTTCAATTTAATTTTTTTTTATATGTGTCGTAGTTTTCAACCGATCGTATATCTAGGGGTAATTTATTGAATAATTTTAAACCCTTGAATGTATAGTGATGTTGTGCTGTTGTAGTTCGTACTAATGGTACGGTTAATCCTCCAACAGATATGATTTTTTTACTAATATTTAATTGTGGTATAGTATTTTTATTAAAGAAATCTTTATGTAACTGTAGGAGTGCAATTTTGTTATAAATTTTTGTTAGTGGGGGAACCGGGAAATCTTGGCAAACATTTATTGTTGGGTAGTAATAGGGCTTTTTTAAGATGATTTTTATTAAAAATTTTTAAATTGTTTCCAGTGGAAGTAGGGATGATTTATATGCACCCCCCCCCCCAAGCTATGATTCCTTATTGTAGTACAGAGTGTGCAAGTGCGTAATAAATATCTTTTAGTATTTTTCATGTTACAGTATTTCTAAGTCTAAAAAATATATAGATCAGTTTTCTCATTCTGTCTACGTCAAAGAAAAAAGACAGAGTGTGCAATTCGCACACGGAAGAAGTGAAACCTTCAGAAAACTAAAGTGGACAAAGAGGAGGCTACGAAACACTGCACAAAGAGGAGACCGATCTACATTTTCCTGTACATTTGGTCATCTTATTAGTATTTGTGTTTTCTTCTTCCGTAGATTTCGCTTTCTTTTGTGTTTTCTTTGTCTGTTCATTTTGGAGTGTTTTGAATAATGTGTATTGATTTTACAGAAAATAAAAAAATATTTATTTTTGTTTGGATTTCGTAGGAATCGATCCTTGGTTCTCTGAATGTTTGTCCGCTAAGATTCGTCAGACGTTTAAAACCAATATGCCAGAGGATACTTGCGTGGGACCATGAATTTATTGTATTATATTGGAACTGCAAACCCGTGAAATAAATAAATATTTTATTGCTATCTCATTCTCTCACAGGCTAAAACCTACGGATGTATGTGTTTGTCTCTTTTTACTGTAGCTCGCTTCCGTTTTATGGAGTTTCAAATCATAACGGTGCTAAAGAATAAAAAAACTATAAAAATAAATAATCAATTATGTCGGACTTGATCTTGAGTGAGCTCGGGCCCAGCGCACCCTCAGGAGTGGCGCTTGGTGCTGGAAGGCTGCGTTCATCACTGTGTTGTCTGAGGCCATTAACCGCATCCTGGATCCAGTGACTCGGCGTCTCATGAGGCTAGCTCCTAGTTCCGTAAACATTGTCGATGCACTGCTGTACCTCCTATTGGCGTTAATTTCTTCCTCTGTTTAATTTATAACAGGGGAAAGACTACTGTCTAACTAACTTATTTTTTGCATTTTGTTTTCCTGTTAAGCATTTGCATACTGCTTACGAACAACGTAGGCAAGGACAACATTAATAAATGTAGCTTCGTTTAACAAAAAAAAATTAGAATCTTGCGAGAGCCTTGAAGGAGTAACCATCTGTTACTTATACCAGGGCGGGTAAGTGGTGGATAACCTCCAACCTCGGCGTTATTATATCGGATCCAGAGTCGTTCCATCGAGCTGATTCGGTAGTAACACCATGACTTTATGTCGTTGTGTAACAATGATTTCAAAGCTAGACCCAAATATAATAGTGACGATCGGCTGAATTGAACGAATGGTGAGTTCTGGCGACATGCAATTTACACAGTTTTTGATCTGCCTTAAATATTTAGGTCGACGTTCATTTTTTTAACTCTCGACGTCACAATTATCTTCTTTATTATTATTTATAATTATCTTCTTCAGAGCTTTGAATTATGTTTTGAACTCAGCTTAATTTCCATAATGATTTAAAGGTCCAAAAGGTGTTTCGAATTAATAGTTACATTTGATTCAATTTATAACATTTCGAAATATTATTCGATTACGTACCTACTTATTAATTATTTCGAAGTGGATTAGACCCATCCCTACTCCGAAAGGAGGAAATTCTCCCAACCACGAATACCTACACTGTTCGCGTCATACGTAACTGTTCGCGTTGAAGGTACGTAACCCGTATCCCTTCTTATCCTTTTCGAGTGAACTTATGTCATAGGTGCCATTCATAAATGAGAAAATATGGTAAAATCGGTAGTTACTGAAGAAATAAACCGACAAAAGTATGTTGTAAGCATGTCGGCGTGCCTTTAGTAACTTCAATTTTCTCCCACTTCGGTTGAAATTAATCGAATGCAAAAAAAAAATCTTGAACAAATAGTTCATTTAACTTTTGTCCTTTGTACCGGTAGGGGTCAGTTTTCTTAAAATTAGTATAGATCACACTTAATGGTTGTCTAAGCGATTAGCTCTTACTAAGCTCAAAGTTAGCAAAGGAGCTCTCTGAGATGGTCAATGGATAGTATTCATGTACGAGTATCGATACAATAAGAGTGTCGGCGGTGTAGGTTTTTTTTTTAACAAATCTACAATTTTATTCCGAGATGGATGAAATTTTACCCACTTGACCTTCAAAAAAAGAGGAACGTTTCTGTTTGTCTTGGTGGCGGATGCGTCTACCCACTTACTATGTGGCGGGCCGGATTTGGAGAGACTGGTTAAGGGGGACCTTTATATTCTTACGTCCGTCACTCCTGGACACACTTACCCCCATATTCAGCTAATGTAGATTTTTTTTTTAAATAAGAGTAAATTTAATAAAAGTTTTAATAACGTTAAAACCATAAGTATACGGAAGTTAGTCAAAATTGTGTTTCTTAATGCAGTTGGCAAGAAAATCACTGTCGGAAATCAGGATTTACCTACATATTAACCAATACCCACAACATAAGTGTGCGTTGCTCTAATTGTGCGACCTATAAGTAAAGTGGCAATTACAAGTACATGTATGTGGACAAGTTTTGCGACGCAAGTAAAAAGACTGCCATTTTTTCCCGTAAAGTGCTCCTATTGGTCTTAGGCAAAAACACATTCAGCCAGACAGATTAATTAAATTGTGCCGGTAACAATTCCTACTCGAGAATTCAATAGGAACGAAGACAGCTGATATAGGTGCTCACTGCTCAGTAATCACAGGTTTCCTTGGCGAGAAGTGAGCGGGATTATTATTCATCTTCAGAACTTGCTTCATTAAACGTTATTAGATCTAAAAGGTCAGGAGCTTTCCCTTTCCGAAGCCTTCTTACCAGGGGCGTACTATTCATGATTGCACAAATTTTTAATAAAATATTAATATATAAAAATAATGTTTCTTAACTCTGTTCCTTATGTGGTCACTAAACCATCCATCTGATTGCGATGAAACGTTGGTGAGTTGTTGTGCGCACCCCCGCAAATTTTTCTGTATGTAGTTGTAAGCTCTGGCGCTATGAAATTATTTTCTATATTCATCCGATTGCGATGAATCTTTGGTGAGTTGTTGTGCGCACGCCCGCGAAGGTTTCTATATGTACGGTAGAGCTCCGGCATTATAAATTTGTATAAAAGTTTCAATAGGTGGAAAGCGAGTGACTGAATGTACGGAACGCGGTAGAAGGGAGAGGGAAGGTGGAGGGGGAACGCGTGAGGGGAAGGAGATAAAGGAAGGGATGGAGAGGTGGGAGGGGAAAGGACACGCAGGGATTAACAATTTCTTTATTAAGCGGCATTGCAACGCACGCCGGTAACTCGCTAGTTCATCATAAATATTAACGGGAGATGATATTTATGATGAACTAGCGAGCATTGAATTTTATTAATAGTATTTATTTATTGTTTTGAAACATTTGCAGAGTTGAAAAAGTAATAAGAAAAACATTGTAAAGAGGGCAAATGTTAATTGTCCACTTTAGAATGCACAGTGCAATATTTTTTTTCTCTGTGCAGAGATGCTAACAATAATATAAAGAGAGATACGAAAAATAAAACATAAATATTAAAACATGATGTTAAAGGAGAATAATAAATACATAAAAAATAACAACCATTCACTTTGGGGTCGTCCATTAATCATGTGATGTTTTTTAGCAGCTTTTTAACCCCCTCCCCCCCATGGTGATACGTGGTGAGGTTTTAGACTACCCCCCTCCCCCCCATACCCAAAATCACGTGTATTTTTTTAGTTCAAAGTATATTGAAATTTTCAGAATGTTATCGTGCGTTCAACGAAAAATAAATACACACGATATCTCATTATAAATTTCGTGATTTTTTTCCGACCCCCCCCCCCCCCCTTTCAAATCTCACGTGATTAATGGACGACCCCTTTCGAATTAAAATATAACTGTTCTCCATGACATATCACAGTATCAAAACTGAACATGATAAAATAATATGTCGGTTAGTGACTATGATCGTGACCAGGCGTTCTGAGTTCAATTCTTCGGTTGGCTAAGTCATCCGACACAAGCAACATTTTCCGCTTCCTGTGATGGTAGTAAAAGATTTTCAAATAGTGTGAGGTTATTCCTAACCCAGTGTTAACTATTTTATTGTGTTTCTTAAAAATATGTCTCCGACTAGACAAGAGATGAATGTGATGAGTTTGATGACCATAATAATTGATTGATTAACTGAATTTAATTTATAAATGCAAAGCAGAACTTACCGGACCGAATCTGCAGTGACTCCTGCGCATATTTGGAGTAAAAAAAGTTATGTCTCTTTGCTGTCCAATTACATCAATTTTTTTCACTTACACCATAAAAAAGCACACTTCGCCACTGATCAAGTGATCCGTCTCTCTAATGTCTGTATCACGTAATGTTTGTAGGCTGTAGTCGATCGAGTGCGCGCTGATATTTTCAAAAGAACCTTCTTATAATCATTTAAAATTTTAAAAAAATCGACTGCAATTTACATGCGGTGGAAGCGAAACTTTACCAAAACAATCTCAACCAATACTTGAAAAGTGAGGTCATAATCAAAGCGACCAATGAGCGCAGACCTAACGTAATTTCCCTTTCATATCTCAACCAATAGAAGCCTTTTAAAGTGGCATCATAATCATAGCTGCCAATAAGCGCGGTTGATTAATTAATTATTGCAGGTGCAGTAATCGTCATTTCTGTTTCATCCGAAACCCAAATCACAGCGTGGGTATAGAAGTTTCACTTCAAAAAGTAATATTCTGTAAAAGTATAGACTTGTACTAGAACCGCGTCAATATAAGCAGATTGAAGTGTGACATGTTACTGGCGATCTGATTTTATGTTCGGGATCGTTGAGAAATAACACATATTATTGATTAAAACTTAAGGTCAATGTTGGCTGTCATGCTAAGTCTAAGGCCCAGAAAAATCATTTTAAATTTCACCAAAATGTCGCAACTTTGCAAGAATTAAAGTTCCATTGGCGAGATTTCAGACTGAAAAAAATACAATTAAGCGTTATGGTGTAGTATACAATATTAAACAAAATAACTTTCCATTAATCAACGAGCAGTCTCATCTTCGATCCGCGGAATTGATTAAACCCGATACACCCGCTGCCGCGCCAAATAATTGAGACGGTTCATCGACAAATTAATTAACGCGCAGCGCACGATATTGGAAGCAATATATTTTGAGTGGTTCTAATTTGCTTGTGCAACTGTATATTTTAACAACCCTAAAACCGTAGCTTAGTCGATTTGTTTTTTAGGTATCTATCGCTAAAAACTATAAGTAGGCATAAGCAAGCAAAATGCTCTTTCTCAGAGACGTTTCTTAAGGACACCACAATCGGAAGTAAATATACAACGTATGTCGCCAATTTTCGTCATACCTTTAGGCTCCTAATTCTGCCAATTAAATTGTTTTTTCGTTCAAGAGAAAAATTGTAAAAATTACATAATCCAATGTCCGGGTGGAAAATTTTATTTATCATTAAACGTTTCCGACTCTCTTTGCTGCAATTGGAAAATTATTATTTTTACATTGTAAATGTGTGCCTACTTAATGAGTATATTTAACGAGCGCCGAAATAACAAACGGAACGCTCTGCACTCACTCGGCCTGCACCAGAAATAAACCACGCAAACGAACCATGCCTCTCCAATAACCAATACCTACGTACAATGTAATATTGTACATTTGTAGGTGCAGTAGATTCTCGATTGACCGGGACAGATGCTGAAAAAAACTTCCCGGATAATTCAATAAATATTTAAAAATATTTTATTCCATAGTGACATGTATACTAATCGCCACTATACACGCCTTGCCCAAACGCAATGCCTACTCAGTCATTGACTGATGTATACAGTATGCTTTGGAACTATATACGAGTACTTTAAGTAAACAAATGTTACCAATAAAAATGTTGGTTTTGTTATAAGTCAAAAAAGGCATGGTACAATTTTACTGTTTTTATGTACAGTTTAAAAAAATTTTGAAAGATTCAATCGATGAGCAGTTTAAAGAAAAATTGAAAGATTCGATCGATGAGCAGTTTAAAGAAAAATTCAAAGATTCAATCGATGAGCAGTTTAAAGAAAAATTGAAAGATTCAATCGATGAGCAGTTTAAAGAAAAATTGAAAGATTCAATCGATGAGCCGTTTAGAAAAAATCAAAGATTCAATCGATGAACAAAATTATGAATGCTAAATAAATCTTCCGTCATTTAAAAAAAATATTTATGAGTGAAATTTTTGTTTTTTTCTAACGGTTCCCACTCCAACCTAACATGCCTACTCGTATTACGTTTTCAAATTAATAACTTTTAAAATTTCTAGTTTTTTAATATATTTTTTTGTCTTTCTTACTACTTGCGTGGTACAATTTTTATTTGTATACTTATTTAATTAACGTACAAACCAGATAATAATTATCATACAGACATGAGGTTCTCTTAGTAATATGAACCTACTATTTTTTAAATTGCTAAAACTTGACATTCAAATCTCTATTTGTGAATAATTGATTTACGTAAATTAATTATTATTTAAAGTAACGATAAATCGGAAGACTTCTATACTAGTTATTACATTATAGTTAACCATTTGACTGACAGGGACAGTTTAAAAAAACGGTTGAACGAACACCGCGTTTCATAAAAAACATACTTGCGACAATCATTTCGCCGGGAGTGGGAGGTGGGGGGGGGGGGGGGGGGGGTTCCCGCAGGGTCAGGACTTAAGTGGCAATCGGCTAACGTGGGAAATGTCCATCTTATACAAGAACCCACTGAGAATCAGCCTGAGTTCTCATTGCCCCGCAAACTCCGGTCCGCCGTCAAAAGGATAAGGTGCATAGATGGGGCCCGATGTGTCAATGTGGTGCGGATGAGGTCCACAGGGGGACGCCTGAGGCCCTAGATTGGCTCGCAGACCTAGATGTCCCCTCTGATCTATCTAAGAATTATAGCGTAGATTATGTACGTAATTTTAACTCAGAAACCTTATCAATGTTACAAGTTAGTGTGTGCATGAGAACTTCCTACGCAAGAAAGAGACATAGTTATAAAAGCCAGAAAGAAATGCAAGCACGTACTCTTTGTACAGGCGTACGAGAGCAGTTGTTTTATGCCACGCTTTAGATATGTATGCACGATTCTTTTACATGTTTATGCAACTTTTGCTTCTTCGACCAAAATAATGGCTACCCCTGACAAACAATGAAAATTCTTATAGATTAAGAGGACACATTTAATTAATCATCACGTAATAATTTTAGATTACAAAAAAATTAAAGGTCGTAAAATGTCTCTTAAATTGGTTTCTCGGTTGACCTTAACCTTGCAAATCGAGAATCTCCTGTAAATCTTTTTTTTTTCTTTTTTTTTATAATATAATATTTTAATCGATGTATTATGTATTTTAATATTATTATTATGTGTGTTTTTTCAGACATTCTTTGAAGTACTCCAATTATCCAACTCATTGCCGCTTTCAATGATTTCATTAAATCGATCGGCATGGCAAATAAAAGGTACAAGTATTTTCGTGAATGGGTTTTGGTATTATTTTTGCTCGGAGTTCTGTTGTTGCTTTCGGGTTCTTGATAACATCTACAAATCTAGCGGTTTTACGGCGTGTCGCTAGAATCATGTATCTAATACGTAATTGCCTAGTCAATCACTTGTTCTATAAATCTTATCTGTAGTCCAAATTTATTACGCTATTTGAACCTTGGAACTTAAAACGTGTGTTGTGATTTTATTGCTAACCTTTTGTTTTGTTTTATATTAAAATTCGGTGTAAAGCTTTCGTTGCGTCGTGGCTCAGGATTCCGGAGAGGAGTGATCTGTCGTAATTGAGCCCTTTTCCGGAATTATGTTGTATCCAACAAAACAATTAATTTTGATGGAATATCAATTTAATTGCTTTTGTTTACCACTTTCTATAACTCTTAAGAATTGTATGTTTATTGTACTTTAAATATAAAATGTAAGGAAACATACCTGGTTTTGTTTTTTCAATCTTTCTAAAACCAATTGTATACTTATATAATTCGGAATGGGCGCGTCGCTTCAAATGGCTTGAGCTTTGATTGTTGACCAGATCGGAATAGCCGGGTAGATACTTACCTAATTTCCTCTGCCCCATTTGCTTCCTTTTCCTCTCCCTTCTATCTCCCAAAACAAAATCTAATTTGCGATGCCATGAACACACTGGCTTCGGGCAGTTTGTACTCTTGCGCGGTTCAATAAAACTCAAACTGAACGACCATTCAGCTTAATTTTTTCCTTTTATTGTTTATTATTGAACAATGCGAAAATTCAACACATCTGTGAGGTTAGGTTAGGTTAGATAGGTAAATACGTAAATTATATTTATTTAAATACATATCTTTCATTAACATACGTCGCTAGTCAGAAAGGCAGATAGATTACAACGGATTTATCAACGGCGTGCTTTTAGTTCACATTTGTATAACCGTTAGCTTACCACATTTGTATAACAAAGACTAGACACGAACTTACGAAAGAACCTGACACAAATGAAAAGAGAAAACATTTTCATATTGGTTTGGACGATAACAATTCTTTTGGGGGAAATGTTATTTATGAAAATAATATTCTTAATAAGATCAAATAATAATATTTATATAATGCCTGTGCTTCATATTCCCGTATCAAACAATTTCAAAACATCATTCAATGTTTAATAGAAATATGTGTACGTAATTATCTCACACGAGAAAAACTTCAAAGTCTTAAGTTGAAAGGATATGCGTTGGTCTATCTACCTATCAACCGTTTTGTTATTTTCATAACGTATTTCTGTTTTGTGAAAAACCATTTGCAATAATTCAGTAATTTGGAACTTACGGATGGATGAACTTCTTAAAAGCGGAATTCGGAAAGCAGAATTCACTAAAACCGAAAAAACGAACAGAGGAATAAAATTAATATTTCTGGCAAAAAGAATTTAATTTAATTTAAGTTTTGTGTAACCTCATTGAAATTTTCGTGTGAAGTGTCTCTCACTGATAAAAATTCCAAGTGCGCAGTTCACACGCGGTAGTAGTAATACCTTTATAAAACTAAAATCGACAAGTGTGGGGAGGCCACTAAGCAGGGCACAAAGAGGAGGGTTATTCTACCCCATTATCTCGCAGGCTAAGTCCTAGAGATTATTTTTTATTTTTTTATTTTATTTTTTTATTAGTTACGAAAAGATACATAAATTATAAATAAATTTTATACAGTAATTAGGAAGTATTGACGTTAGTCTAAGATTTCTGTTATTTTTAAAGAGTGCAACTTTATTTTGAATATTATGTTTATAAATTTGTAATGTTGCATGGTGGAAGTATAATGCACTTAATTTTCTGACCTTAAATTATTTGAATAAAAGTTCTGACGAATATGAATAGGGTTTTTTTAAATTGTTTTAATTATTAGTTTTTGTGATATGTAAATTGCTCGTGTTTGATTTGTGTATATACCTCCCCATCCTACAATGCCGTATTGTATAATTGATTGACAGAAAACGATTGTTCTAAGTAATTTTTCGTTAAAAATATTTCTTATTCATCTAAATATATATGTTAATTTCCTTACTCTGTCGCTCAGAATATTTATAGGTGAGGACCATTTAGACGGTGGTCTATTATGGTACCTGATTAATATTGGTCTTGCTTTCTATGTTTTTACATATTATATTGCATTTATGGTTTTCTGTATTTGTCACAAAGGGGATTATTATGTTTCTTGTTTTTTGATGAAAAATAGTAAATAATAAGTTTTTTTAGGATTTAAAGTCAACAGGTGTTTATCAAATCATAATTTTAGTTCGTTGATATCTGTAGGTATTTTCCATGTTAGATATATACATATAATATGTTTGTCACTTTTTATTGTCGCTATTTTTCGTTTCAACAGTTTCAAATCACAACGGTGCTAAATAAGTGTTTGCTCACTTCAATAATATCCCGTAAATAATCTGTTTTGATCTTTCAGGATCTTTGCTTCACTTTTTCGGTGAAATAAGGTTGTGTTTCATCTGTTTAAATACCATCAAATTATTGATTTACTTCTTGAAAGTGTTTATAATTTTAAACGGAATTTCGTTTGAAGGTTTAGTTTGAAATTCTAATCTTTTGAGATACCCAAACCATTCAACTTTCTCGTAAACAAACCGGCTTAACGTTAACATGAACGTTCACAAAGGCAATTCGCCTACACCGTATAGTATCTAGCCAACAGTACGCACCTATTTAGGCACACTGATGTTTTTTTTATAAACTCTAACTAATTGAAATAATATATTTTATAGAAAACCTTGCCAAATAAAGATCAGAAAACATTACTTAGCTTTCTAGTACTACGGAATCTAATTTGTTAGAATAATTTTAACTTTGTACGATAATTTATTTGTACCTTTATTTTTTTTATTTTATCTGTTCAAAAATTTGTGTGGTTTTTTGAGGTTTATTTTATAATCGTACCATAGTAGGTATTCCTATCCTTTATTATGTTTTTGCAATGTGGAATCCGTTCTAATAATTGCTTTAAATATTACCTTCTCGGGCCCAAGACAATTTTATTGGTTAGAAACTTGACTAAACTATTTTCATATTATACAATCATAATTTTCATCTTCTTCCATTTAATTCTAACACGGCTTATAAAACATTTGCTTTATTATCCCGATCGAAATCTTACTAGTTCAATATTTTGCTCCTAGAAAGATCTTTTTGGCCTTTCATTCTATGTTTTAACCAAGATGCCACAACAGCGAAGTAAAAGTATCTAGAATTACTTATTATTGGTTTCGATATACTTTGTGAAGTATTCGATTGGTTCATTTGAATCATAGTTTTTGTATTTTTGCATCTTTGGAGTCATTGATGTGATGAAAATTTTTAGGCACAAAATGAAGCTTTTGTTTCGACATATTGACTGGGTCATGCAGACGGAGTTTTTGAAGATCTGGTGGCATATTATCGGTGTTGCTCCAATCTTCTTCATATTGTATATGTGCCTACAGGGCCTTAGCCCTCTTGAGGTCTCCGTATTTCTAATACTTCTTCACATTCATCCTAAACAGATTCCAAATCGGAATCATTTGGATGCACACGAAGTAATGTAATTCTGTTTCTATATCATCTTTAATGAGCACCAAACGGAAATAAAATAATATCATAGAGGCCCACAATACAGCCTTTTTGAAGTATCCTCGCTCAGTACAAATGTTCCGGTCGGTAAGACTGGAAATCTAAGTTGTTAAAAATCTAACCTGGAAATCTAAATTGTTTCAAAAAATGTAAACAATTTATCACATATTGAAAGTGGAATTTTCACATTTTGTGAAAGTTCTATTCAAGTTTTGAGATTATTTCAGTTTTTTTAATCGACTGTCCTATAATGATATAATAACAGAACAACACAGATAGTGAAAATTATCATAAAAAATGATGAAATTGTTAAAATTTTTCGAAACAACCCGTCCTAATGGCTTGTTCGCACAGGGCAAGTAGTTTAGTCGATTAGCAAGTAACTCACTTCTTGACTGGCCGTAAAGCGTTCGCACTATGGTCGGTACAGTACATTAGTGAGCGGCGCGTTGCAAGATGACGAGCTGCTATGCAACAAAGAAAATACGAAAATTAAGTGATTGTAATGCTTATTTAAGAAGAGGAGGAAGAATAAATTAGTGAGATGAAAATAAATAAACTATGAACACGAAAAGAGATTAATAGCAGTAAATATAAAGAATTTTTAAGTAGCATCTTCGCTCCAACGGGGTGACATATCTGCGCCTACTAATGAACTCTGCTAAAACGATGGGTTCGCGCATGTCAGTGCGCAAGAATGCGTGGTGGGGTCGCTAGACGCCCGAAAGAATAGAACTAAATGGATTGGTTCTACTAAAAAGCTGACTAAACTACTCTACCAAAATTGTGGTGTTCGGACGCGTTTAGTTACTAATATACTCATTACTCGACTAAAATACTTGCCCAGATGGCTTCGATTTTATCAAGTCTGTGTTGAATTTGTGCAATTTCATATTTAAATTTGCTATCAAGCCGCATCTTTGCAGGACAACCTATGTGTTGTAAACACAAGAACCAAAAAAAAATAATTGAGATTATCTAGTATTTTAGTAGAAAATCAAGAAATATTATCTCTACTTGGTAAAATTTCAAATTATTCACGGCCAAAATTATCTGTCCCAATGATTGACACTGTAACGCTGTCCGAAACGGGGTCTAAAAGAGCAGGAAACCCGACACGGCATAATAAACCAAACATTAATCACGATAATTATCTATAATACGTACCTCTCGTCACGATCGCACCGTTATTAATTTGGCACATTATTGGTTTTATGGATGCACAATAATTATTATAATTCAGGGTATTTATGAATCAGTTCAAAATTTACATTTGAATTGAACTATTAATTTATGTGTTTAAATTTTAGTGGTGTCAATTATTAATACATTTGAATATTGCTGATTTGTTGACAATTTGATTGCATCTAATTTAAAATTTATTGAATCTAATTTAAAATTGATTGAATCTAATTTTAAAAAATCAGAGTGTGCAATTCATACGAAGTAGGAGTGGTGAACCTTCAGGAAATTAAAGTGGGCAAGACTGTGATGCATCTTTTTTTCAGTATGAAGAATGATTTTTACCATATTTTTGTCGTCGAATTCAAGTTCCAGTCAGATTACATTTGATCATCTTATTACCTTGATTAGTATTTGTGTTTTCTTCTTCGTAGTCTCTAGATGTCGCTTTCCTTTGTGTTTTCTTTTGCCTATTCATTTTGGAGTGGTTTAAAGATTTTATAAGAATAAATTTATTTTTGAAGTGAAATTTCGTTAGCCCCGTTGTGATTTGAAATTCGGATGAAACGGAAGTGCGTCACTAAAATGTATTATTTGACGGATCCTCGCTTCTAATATAATGCGGTAAATTCTCGGCTCGGCTCGGCTCCGCGCGAGCCTCCGATAGTTTAGCGGCGTAAAGCACCTGACAAATCTCAGCGGCCAGAGAGACATTCAGCGAACGGAGGTTCGAATCATACGAAATCCAAAAAAAATAAATATTTTTTATAAAATCAATATCCAATCTTCAAACCACTTTAAAATAAACAGGCAAAAGAAACGAAAGCAACATTTAGCGACTTTTTAGTTTCATTTCTACCGCATGTGAATTGCACACTTTAATATTTCTTTGGATTTCCTAGGATTCGGTCCTTGGTCGGCTCAGTCGTTGTCGCTCATTTCCGTTTCATCGAGTTTCAAATCACAACGGTGCTAAATAAGTTTTCCCTTAAAAATGATTGCAGTGAAGTCAGCATAATTTTTTTTTTCACTTAAACTCAATCATTTTGAAATTGAGTTTTTTTTAATTGTGTAATGAAGTTTGTTTGTTTTTTTTTGCAGTGCGATCCGGAGAAAAATGGCACTGCCACCGCTGCCGCCCTTGCGAAGGCGCAACTGCCTGCTTATCCTCGCCCTGATATTCTTCGTCCCGTTCAGCGTAATAGTGTTCATATCTGGCTCAGGTAACACTTGCATTATTCTCATACCATAGCAGAGATACATGGAGCGTCGAATATAATATCTTATGTCAAAGCAACTGTCCCGTCAATCAATATTATTGATTTGACTTGGTAGTCTCATCAATAAAATGAGTCATTTGTTTGTGTTCAACTGCGCGAATATAGTTAATAATTAACGTTAGCATAATACTATTCTTTCGCTTACGTACTATACATATAAATAAACCTGTCTTTTGTTAAATCTTCATGACCTTGAAAAAAATGACACTCCGAAAAATTATAGTCTATTTATTCCGAAGTCGTCAGAAAAGCTGCATACATGTATTTTCCAAATCAACATTTAGCGCAAGCAATTCTGACCTTATTCTTCATACAGTTCCTTTGTTCAAAATGCTTAAAATAGTTTTTTTTGTAAAACAAAAACAAAAAAAAAATCGAGTGCAGTTTATACGCGGTAGAAGCGAAACTTTACCAAAACAATCTCAACCAATACTTGAAAAGTAAGGTCTTGATCAAAGCGACCAATGAGCGCAGACCTAACTTAATTTCCGTTTCATATCTCAACCAATAGGAGCCTTTAAAAGTGACATCATTATCAAAGCGGCCAATAAGCGCAGTTGAAGCGTCGCAGGTGCAGTAGTCGTCATTTCCGTTTCATCCGAAATACAAATCACAGCGGTCTACAGAAGTTTCACTTCAAAAATCTGAAATACGCTTCACAAATTATTTTGTACGTCACATGTTTTGTAAAAGCCCCTATAGGCGTATAATATAAATGAATAAAAACCGATGTTAACGCTATAATATGTCAAAACAACTGCCCGTTTATCAACGTCATTATGATAGTGCTCATATCTGGCTCAGGTATCACTTTTATTACTAGCGTTATTCTCTTATCAGTAATATTGAAAAACGATACGATACGATACGATTGTACCACCCCAGCCAGGAGCACTCCTGTCCCGGTGAGACCGGTACACCAGGGGGCACTGTTTTGTTAGGACTTGGAAAACATGCTCTGCGGATGGGAAGGAGGTTGGAGTTAAATCGACCGGTATACATGGCAACCTAATAAGCCAATCTTGGAATTTAGGATGGTCAGGAATAAAGGAATGGATTGAGCGTAATACTTTCTTTTTGTTTGTATCTTCCTTCTTCTTGCCTCTTCTCGGCTCTTCTTGGATCTTCTTGGCTCTTCTTGCCTCTTCTTGATTCTTCCCTTCTCTTCTCGGCTCTTCTCAGCTCTTCGTGACTATTCGTGGCTTTTCAAATTTCTTCTTGTCTCTTCTGGGATCTTATCGTCTCTTCTTGGTTCTTCTTACCTCTTCCCAGATCCTCTCGCCCCTCCTTGATTATCTCTTCTGGTGTATTAGTGGCTCTTCTTAACTCTTCTGGCTTCTTCTCGGACGTTCTCTTCTCTTCTTATCTCTTCTTGTCCCTTCTTGTCTCTTCTTGCTCCTTCTTGTTTCTTGAGATCTCCACGTCTCTTCTCGACTCTTCTTGACTCTCATCGCAACTTCTTATCTCTTCTGGTTTATTTTTCTCTTCTTATCTCTTCTTGTCTCTTCTTATCTCTTTTTGTCTCAGCTTGTCTTGTCTGTGATTATCTCTTCTCAAATATTCTCGGGTCTTCTTGTTTCTTCTTGAATGTTCTTGGCTCTTCTTGCCTCTTCTAGCTCCTCCCGCCCCTCCTTGGCTGTTCTTGCCTCTTCTTTGTTCTTCTAGGATTTTTTTTGTCTCTTCTTGGTTTTTCTAGGATCTTCCAGTCTCTTTTTGTCTCTTCTTTTAACTTCTCGCCTCTTCTTGGATCTTCTGGATTCTTCTTGGCTCTGCTCGGCCATGCCTGGCTCTTCTTATCTCTTCCTTGCTTTACTTGTCCCTTCCTGTCTCTTCTGACTTCTTCTTGTTTCTTGAGATCTTTTCGCCTCTTCTCGGCTCTTCTTGACTCTCCTTGCAGCTTCTTGTGTATTATTGTCTCTTCTTGACTCTTCTTGCTTCTTCTTGGATGTTCTCGTCTCTTCTTATATCTTCTAATCTTCTTATCACTTTTTGTCTCAGCTTGTCTTGTCTCCGATTATCTCTTCTCTAATATTCTCATCTTTTCTTGTTTCGTCTTGAATGTTCTTGTCTCTTTTTGGCTCTTCTTGAATCTTCTCGTCGCTTTCCGGTTCTGATTGCTACCTCTTGTCTCTTATCTGCTAATATCCGTAAATAATAGAATTAGTCTTGTCTCTTATCTGCTAATATCCGTAAATAATAGATAGAGCCTTAGATTTCATAATGAATTGTAAAGCGCCCCTGAGGTGATTTTTCACAAAAATGGCGCTCAACAAATTATCCAATTATTATTATTATTGGCTCTTCTTAACTCGCCTTTGTTTTTATTGTTCCTTCTATTGATTTTTCACCATTTCTTGTATCTTAGTGTTTCTTCTTGTCTTTTCTTGTCTCTTCTTGCTTCTTCTTATCTCTTCTCGCTCCTTCTTGGCTGCTCTTGGTATTTCTTGCGACTTCTTGCGGAATTTAATCCAGTTTTATACATGGCAACTAATATGCCAATACTCGAACTAGGATGGGCAAGAATAAATATTTTGATTGAGGGTTGTTTTCTAAGTTCTGTCATTTTCTTGCTTTAATCTACTATAGTATCTGCTTACAAGTACTTGCTTCTACTAGCCTCTTCTTCTGGCTTCAACTTGCTTCGTCTTGCTTCATTTTGCTTGAAGTGAAATATCACAAAACTTCGCTATACAAATGTTATGTTATTATTATTATTCTTGGTTTTTCTTGGCTATCCTAATTTTTCTTGCACCTTTTTGGTTCTTCTAGTCCCTGCAGGTGTCTTCTTGCATCATCTTGAATTTTTTTGACTTGTGGAGGCATTTGTCTCTTCGTGCATCTTCTAGCCTCTTCCTGATTTTGCTCTTCTTGTTTCTTTTTGTATCTTCTGTCGTCTTCTTGAATATTCAAATCCGATAATCCCAAAGAGAACAGAGTAACTCACCCGAAGTGTTATAACCCGACTTAATTAACATTTGAGATAAATACGAAGGTGTAGGTAATTGAAAAGAACTTTTTTCAGATTTTGTCTGAAACAAAAACCTGTAAATACCTAAAAACCAAAAACCTGTTAACCATTAAGACAAAGAAAAAATATTTGTTTATCATTTTTATCATTTGGTGCACGCCAGAAGGGAAACGAATTTTCGAAAAGCGTAGACCGATATGCATTCGATAGGTGCTTGTAAATTGACTTGTTTTTGTCGTGGAATATCTCAAGATAAACATTTAATAAAATAATATTGCAAATATTCCTTCACAGACCTTCTCCCTTTGTAGTATCCATCAAATACCTAAACAAAACAAAAACCCAACCAGGAAATCAAAATGTTTTATCCGTAGATACATAAAATCCGTGTAGAAACAAAATACATTCCTGTGAAACGCAATGAATAAAAACAGATTTAAAACAAAAAACATAAACAATTCTGTAAGTGGAGTAGATGTTTCTTGGTGTATGCCAACAAAATAGTAATCGTTGGTTTACTCTCAGAGGCAATAACTCAAGTGTTCTATACATATAGAGGTCGTATCATCTGTAAAATGGTAATATTCGATTAAAATGTTAACAAATTAATAAATTGAAAAGATCTTATCTCTGTTATGTGATCGATCCTGTAAGCGCCATTTGGTTGAAGCTACGACTTCTCCCGGTACCCAGTGATGAAATAAATCATAAATCACACGCGTTCAAGTGGTGCAGCTATGTCATGAATCCAGATCTCTAAGTGTCACTATGACCCTTTTTTACCCAAACACTCTTATTTTTTTATGAAGTTCACTCAACCTATGCACTGATGCATCACTTGAATTATCCGGATGAGTCCATTTTAATCTGTGTTACGATTGAATAATATCACAAACTTAAAACGAACATAATTTCCAATCCGAGAGACATAAAATTATTTCGAGAACTGTATTAGATTTTGCAGATTATAACGCGTGTGCATGAGAAATTTCAGATTTGTAACACGAACAAAACTATAGTTAATTGAAAAGGGAACCAGGAGAAATATAAACACACCCTCTCCAGTCCGCACACCACTTGATTCTCCTCTTATCGTTATATTGAAAACGAGAAAAAATCTCATTTATATCCATTAGTGTACTGCTAAATAAAAGCAACGCATTCTTTTTTTTTTTAATTAGGCTATTCACCCTAAAAAGAGTGCTTTGTGCCGAAAAAGTTAAGGAAGATAGTTATAATTTTGAGGATAATCTATAAGAGAATAGGACAAATCAAATATTAAAATTATTCAAGTCTGTGAACTAAAATAAAACTGAAAATACGTTGAGAGACAGCAAATACGGAATACTGAGGGGAGAATGGTGGGTGATTTTAATGAGCAAACGATAAATGTTTTTGAAAGCAGAATGTTTTTTGCAATTAAAAAAGACATGGTCTCTGCCACACCGCACTGGCATAGTGGACTATCGAGGACTCGATTTTTATGCAAATACGCTGCAATAGAGCAGTGACCAATTCTCATTCTCCAAATGCAGGAAATAAATCTAACCAAGGTTTACTTGGAATGTGATTTTGAATTCCAGCATAGAAAGATCCAGTTCGGGTTTTCGTATTTGACCAATTGTCTTCCCTAGAACGAGACATGTTGGATTTAAGAATAGAGAAGACGTCAGAGATTGGAATTTTAAAATCTAAAGGAATAGAACCAGAGATTGTTCCAAGTTTAGCGAGAGAATCGGCTTTCTCGTTTCCCTCGATTCCTAGATGACCAAGGACCCAAACAAGTATTGTCTCAAACTTTGATTCGTTTAGAGAATTGAGGATTTTTTTAATATTACAAATAAGGTAGTCTTCTGGACATCGAACGAGAATTGAGGATATTTTTAATACTGCACTAAGAGCGTCAGTGCACAGTAAAGCAAGGATCATACTGAGCAGACGCAACGCGACGCAACGTTCCTGTCCCGTTCACACTGGCCGACGTACGTACGCGTCGCTGTGACCACGTGACAAGGGGTCTCTGGTTATGCGCAGGCGCGTTTGATTTGACGCATTTGACATTTATTTTTTAGGTTATGTTTATGTGATTCTCTTCTCAGCAGATGACAGCTTTGCCATGTCTTGAAAGTGAATTTGAAGATGATTTGCTACGATTATTATTATTAAATCAATATTCTCGTAAAAAGAAAAAGTGAGAAGTATTTGGGTCCACAACATTAACAAACAAAGACAAATGTTTGGAGAGTTCCATACTTTAGTAGAATCTAGTTAACTAATCTAATTAACTAGAATCTGATGACGGACGATTCTTCATGTACTTCCGTATGAGTAAAGTGGTATTTGAAGAGCTTCACAGCATAATTGAATATGACATAAAAAAAAGAAAACACGAAAGTCCATTCGGATCAGAGAAAGACTGGCAGTGTGTCTATGTCATGTTTGATTGTCATTCATTATAGGGGTACAATATTGAAAGTCATGCCATGAATGGCTGAAATTTCCTCCCAAGCTGCACTGCGTATGCAGAATCTCTATAATCCTATAATTTGATTTTATAAATAACTTCGTGCCGTCCAGTTTCAATGAACTGTTCGTCATCCATTTTTGAATAATATCTATCAAAAATCAACCACAGATATTGCGAAACATAACGTTAGATGCCTAGATAACGCCAGAAAGATGTAAAATCATCTCGTAGTAGGCGTGACTATACCCCCTCCACCTTCCACATGGCCCACGCCGATCTGGCTGCGGCAGATCCGCGTCGCGTAGGGGGCGTCGGTTTGCGTTGCGTGGGGCTAGTGTGATTCTAAAGCACCCGTTTCCATAGAAAATGTATGGATGGTAAGTAGTCCAGATATGGAAATGATGACGTCTACCTACGTCGCGTGGCGTGGCGTGGGCCTAGTATGTTCCCAGCTTTAGGCTCGGCGAATATTGAGAAGCTGGATTTGAATTGAAACTTGTTCAATAGCGAAACATTCTGCCGTAAATATAGAAATTTCTTTAGGCAGTTTATAAGACAGATTTAAATTGAATTCAGGAATATATACCGACGACCGACGCGCCACAATCTTTTAGATCGGATTTGGATCCATCTGTATAAATGAGGGAAAACCCAGGAAACTTTAATGATGTAATGTTTTTAAAATGTTTCTCAACATTTTGAAACGTATTAGAGGAGGTTAAAATGTTCGCCAGAAAGTCAGAAGTTATAACTTTGGGGATAAAATTTATAGTGTCAAGCGGGATACTGAAAATGGGTAGGATTGGATCTTCTTGTAGATTTTGGAGGGAAGAAGACAGAGATCTGTATGAAAGAAAACTTTTTACTAGGAGGGGGAATTGATTTTTATCGGTCAATCTTTTGTTGTCATTTAAATTATTATACAAAATCAGATAAAGATAAAGACTTGAAAATTTATTTATCAGCAAGGAATTGTCTTCTCAAAAATAAAGGTGGATCTACACATTCTACCTGTAAGGAATTAATTGGAGAAGATTTCATCGCTCCAATAATCAATCTAAGCGCTTTGGATTGAATTCTTTCGAGTTTTTTTATCCAAATACTTAGGAAGTGGGTCGAAAAGAAATGTACCATAATCCAAGTGGCTTCGAACTAGGGAATTATACATTAATTTAAGAGTAGTAGGATGAGATCCCCATCATACTCTGGAAAGAGCTCGCATCATATTGTTAGGAGCGGGCCCCCAAACATGTCCCAAGCTAGCTCTCAGGGGAGGCATGATTTACCCTCTATTCAGGTGGTGGGTCGCTCGAGGCTTCAGAAATTCCTTCGCATCTCAGTCGTCTGGCAGGATACTCCCCCTCTAGGAAACCCTCCTGCCGTAGCAGAATAATAACAGGATTGAGTTAACTAGATTCATGTATTGCAAATTTAAAACACAGTACATAGGTCATTACAGTACAATTCAACACAAGAAATACATACTACACAATCCTAGCTATCGTGTTTATAACCTCAAGATCCCTAAACGAAACTCTCTGAGTGATGGCTTTGCGCGGGAGTTTACAGTCTATCGTTAAAGGACACAATCAAATGAGGAAACAATTGTACAGCTTACATGATGTTGGGGGGTCTTCGTCTTCCGGCTTCCAGGGGCACCTCCCGAGTTTAGGACAGAACCGAAGTTTACACAGGCATGGTGAAATATCAGCGCTAAACCCGTAGGTTATTGAATTAACATTGCAGGTTATATTTGAGTACAATTCGAGCGATAGTACGCCGGGCGCGAACAGTGGGAATCAACGCGCGGGCTTAACGTGTGCCCGAGGCGGCTCGCAATTCTCAACTGGTGGAAGGGATCGCGTGCGGGTGGGCGGATGGGATAGGAAGTAGGAAGCAGGGAACAGGGGGGAGAGCAGGGTGTTGTGTAGTTTGCGGCGAATTAGGAGTTTGAATTCTTTGTCGTTTGGGCGTACCATAACAATATTAAGGCCCTTTTCACACTTCGCATAAATATTCTGAATTCGCGTGAGCCAGGAAAGCTTGTGGTCCAAAAGTAGACCAAGAAATTTTATTTCCTTAACGATTTGGAGAGAGACATTATCAAAGGAGACAGAAAAGGGGGGCACTTTTCTTTTCCGAGTGAAAACCACTACCTTAGTTTTAGAAGTAGCTAAATTCATTCCATTTGACAACAACCACAATTAATGTTATGCAAAGCCAAATTTAATTCCTTCGCAGCATGGGATAAATTTTTGTGCGATAAGTATACAAGAAAATCGTCTGCAAAATAGAGTGGCTTGATAATTGAAGGAATTACAATGTCTAAATCACTTATATAAATACTAAATAATAATGGACTGATAACAGACCCATGAGCTAATCCTTTCCATAGTTTGCGTTTCAACGTTTTTGAGGGCGAGTGGATCTGTCTGTTAGCAAATTGATGATAAATTGAACTAATTTTATGGGGATTTTTATTAATTTTTCTTTCAAAATACTAATTAATATATCATTGTAAGCTGACGAAAGATCAAGAAATGTGGCCAATGTGCAAGAATTAAGGGATTGAAAAATACGGATGTCTGTAGTAAACACACTTAAATTATCCATAGTAGATTTATTTTTCCGGAAGCCATACTGATTTGGAGAGATAATACTATGATTTTCAACAAACCATTCTAACCTGTTCTTTATCAAATGCTCCGTCACTTTCATTAAACACGACGAAAGAGCAATAGGACGATAGTATGAGACTTCAGATGGATTTTTTCCTGGTTTTAAAACAGGGAGGATTTTTTTAACTTTCTAGATATCCGGACGCGTTTCACCGATAAGTAATTTTCAATAGACATACATTTCCGGAAAATAGAAATTGCTTCTTTTCTAAAGTTAACGGAACGAGTGCATTCTTCATCCCACCATGGAGTCGAATATTTTATTTTAATGTTAACATTACGCTTTGGAACAGATTTTTCTGCTGCTCTTATTACCATACTAGGGAATAATTCACACTGTATTCTGATGTTCTCAAAGGAAGATTTTTTCGAGTGAACAAGGAAATCTAATTTAGGAGAGAAAGTTCTCCAATTAGCCTCTTTCGTTTTAAATTTAAAATTATTGTTTACATTAAAGGAATGCGAAGTGTTTAGATGGTGGAAGAGAATTATGAATGGGAAATGGTCACTTGAAAGGGGGTCTTTAAGAATGTTCCAAGAACATTTAGGTATCACCGAAGATGAAAAAAGCGACAAATCAACAGCACTTTTCAACAATGTTTCGGAAATGGCGGCAACTGAAATGTCATGTTCATCCAGTAATTGTACTAGTTCACATTTGTTAGCGAACAGACTTCTTCTATTCCACTGGAGAATTCTGTTCTGTTTCATTTTTGGAGACATTGGGAAGACAAGAGAGTAAAGATTTAAAATAATCGGCAGCGTTGGACGGTACATTGTTGTTATTTGAAAGAATAGAAGTCTGGATAAAAGAACAATTTTCATTCACAACTTTAGAAACAAATATGGAATAAGGATAATTTTTTAAAGCACTCCCTTGGGCGCCTGAGACTTATCATTCCCATTAGGGTTAAACAAAAGTTCATTAAGATTGCTTTTTGTCAATAAAAGGAATAAATTTCGGTTTTGGTTTTAATGGTTTGAAAATCGTTTCTTTGTGAGAAGATGATGTAGGCGGTTTATAGGGAGTGAATTGAAAGGGAGATGAGGAGGATGTTGTCTCTGCAAAAGATTTTTTCGCGGGTGAGAATAATTTTGATGTCTGGAAGTAAGAAATATTATCTGAAGCCATAGTTTATTTAATATTCTTCTGTCTAGTCAATTCTGGACAGGCCAAACTAACCGCAGTGTGATTGCCTTTACAATTAATGCATGTTGGATCATTGAATTTTGTCAATGGTCAAAAGGATGATCTTATCCGCAATGGAGACAGCGGGCAGCGGAACGGCATACGGGTTTAGAATGACCAAACCGGCAACAATTGAAACACTGGATGGTTGGAAATTTTGTAAACTTCAACCGGAAGTGAATTGTAGTACATAAACACCCGTGATGGCAAAGTTTGGCCCTCGAACGTTATGACTACTGATTGTGACGGTTTCCAAATTGTGGATCCACCAGATGTATCCTTAAATTTCAGACGACGAACTTTTAATATTTTAGGTGTAACTGGTGAATCATTTAAAGCATCCAAAATTTCTATTTCTGAGAGGTCACAAGGAATCCCCTTAACACGCCCCATCCTTCTAAGATTGTATGTAGGAATAAAAGATTTATATTTATGGCTAGAAAGAGAATCATTTTTTTCAATAAACTCGTTTGCATAGGAGGCGGATTTAAATTGAACTGATAGTTTGTAGCGACCTTCCGGCTTAATTGATCTATTTACTACACCAAAGTTTTTGTTTTTGGAGCTGAAAATGAATTTGCCAAAATCTAGGGGATACATAATCTTCCCCTGTTCCGATCTCTGAACATTAACAAAATACGGTGGCAAAGAGGAGAGATAATATTTTAAATTAGTAATTTTAGATTCAGATATATTGGGATCCTTACTACTTTCCTGAGTGATTGGGGTTTGATTATTTTTTGAAATAGGTTTAATTTTGGTAGGAATATCGGGAGACAGCGAAGGTCTACGTTTTCGGGAAGGGATCGTTGTAGAAGTATGACTCTCATCCGAGTCACACTCCTCCGCCATGTTGAATATAGATTCGGGGTCTGGAGGACGATTTTTATCTTCCTCCATTTTTTAAAACTAATTAATCGCAAAAAAGAGAAAAAAAATATAGAGTAAAAAAAATATAAATAATAATGAAAAAATAAAATATAATAACAATAGTCAATCTATTCGATTGACTGTAACGGATTACCGTAATATTATAAAACAAATAATAATGAAAAAATAAATGTGACAATAAATTCTTATCTGAACGCAGACAGGAAGGTACACTAGCACTGAGGACAACACGACCACACACTACGAATGTTAAATCCGAACTGCATTAACTGCAACGCATTCTTAATAACCTCATTATATTATTTTTTCTGTTCAGAGTAAAAGTATTTATATCTTGCCAAGTCGCTCTTAATAAGCTCACATCTGACTAACACTGTTAATATTCTCACATCTGGCTCAGGTAACACTTTTAATATTCTCATATCTATATTGTTTGCATTATGATCCCAAAGGGCCGGTATCGTTGATAAATGGAGCGTCAAACGTCTCATTTCGACCCACTGTGGTATTATGCTAAGGAAAGCTGGGCGTGTTTCATTTTAATTTCCTAATGGAATCAAATATTTACAGCGACCACCTGCTTCTGGCTGTGTTATTGCCTCTGTTTCTCCGTTATGTTAAACTACTTTGCTAATTAATAAAAAAAAAAACATATTAAATATGCAAACAACGACACAACGTCGACTTTACAGAAAACGTGCAACATTTATTATTAATGATGTCATTTTTGGGATAGGTAGGAGTGCCAAATTAATTTAGAAATTAGTTTTTTTTTCATACTTCAACATCCTACTTAATAATATTAGGCGAACGTTTATATGGAAGTGTGTATGTTTGTTACTCTTTCACGCAAAAAATACTGAATGGACTAATATTTCACTAGTAGAAAGCTACATTATTAGCGAGTAATATTGGATGTTATATATATTGGTAAGCTCTGGCTTTATGAATAAGCTCTAGCGTTATGAATAGCTCTGGCGTAGTGAAATTATTTATCATACGTTTTCTGTCCCTAACAAAATCGAGTTATTGCAAAAGTCGGAAGAAAAGCAAAACAAACGGTTGCCGTGGAAACGATGTTGGCGTTGTAGTTAATATCTATCTCTAAAAATGAATCGCCGAAATGTACGTACGCTCATAACTTCCTAACGATTGCACCAAATTGGATAATTCTCGTTGGATAATTGTATAAAAAATGCAATAGGTGGCACGCGAGCACTTTGAAAACTGAGTGTGCCGGGAATTAAGAGGGCATTACCAGAGAAAACTATTGTATTGACTCTTTTCCACAAAAAAATATAAATGGATTTCGAAAGATTGTTCTTTTATCTAGCATTCGCATGTAATAAATTTTGAGAATTTTTTTTAATTTTTAGTATAATATGGTTATTCCATAGGTCGTTGGCAGGTTTGTTAAATTTTCAAAAAAGATTTTGTATTATACCACACCCATTTCAAATAATATAATCATGCAGTAAAATAAATCAATACGTTATCTAGCAAACGCATGTTTTAGAATTTTAATTTTAGTTTCAATAAAATCATTAAAAAATATGTACGTGTACGTACATGTGTTTCTTGACGAAAATTGGTCCATTTGTGTATTTATTTGCTCACTTACAAGATTTTTTTAACATTCTTATTAAATTTAGACATTATTGATAAATGATAAATCCTTATAATAAAAAAATAACCAAAAAAAGTACATTATTTTAATAGTTTTATCATCACGCCTTTCAGCATTTTTGGATGAAGGTATAAATTAAAGCTAATTTGGATTGAAATAAATTCGATATTGAGTTATAATTTTAAAAACTGGTACGGAGAGTAATTAATCTTTCTCATTGTAACCGCCCTGCACGATCGTAAGAACAACTTTCAACTCTTAATGTGTGGAGCAGTAGGGTGGAGGGGAGAAGGGTGGAGAGGGGTATGGTGGGTGGAATGGATGGGGGGGGGGGAGGTGGACGAGGCGGAGTGGAAACATCCTAATACCATGCGAGGGAAGCTGCAGGAAAAAGCAAGTCTAAAATATGAATATAATAACGACCTTCTTGGCACTCTGGCTAACATTAATTAATCGTTATTGTTGGTTTCGGAGAATACAAACTCAATTTATCGAAAAAGAGACAATCAGTAAATATTTAAATTCGAAAATTTTCGAATCTATATCAGATCTGAATGATTACCGAATGACCATTTTGATGCTTATAAATACAGATGTCGTTGACGTGTTTCTACAGGTATCTACCTACTTATTATTTTTAATTTATAAACTAACGTTTTAGACAAGATTTTTATGCATAACACAAAGGGTAACAATTATTATAAGCAATAATTATCAGCCTGAAACACTCATCAACATTGAAAAATCTTCCGAGAAAAGATACTTGCCACCAACGGGGCTTGAACCCGTGTCCTTCTGATTGCCGGTCAGCTGCTCTTGACCACTGAGCTATGGGGGCTTATCAAATACCCGCCAAATAATTCAATATATACTAGTGTTTCATTCAACAATTACTGCTTATTATATTTTTTCCACCTGAAAACAACCAACTTTATTTTTGCGAGAGAGACATTGTAAGTGTTAAATCCCTCGCTAGGTGGCGTCGAGATAAATTATGACTACATTTATTGGGGAAATACTTAAACTTGTCAAATATTAATTGTTGAATGAAACACCAGTATATATTGAATTATTTGGCGGGTATTTGAAAAGCCCCCATAGCTCAGTGGTCAAGAGCAGCTGACCGGCAATCAGAAGGACACGGGTTCAAGTCCCGTTGGCGGCAAGTATCTTTTCTCGGAAGATTTTTCAATGTTGATGAGTGTTTCAGGTTGATAATTATTGCTTATAATAATTGTATCTACCTACATTAATGGATTGTTTTAATGTAATAAAATAACTGAGTGCGGTAACAAATTGCAACAAACGGATATGATTGGAATTAAAATGTGTCGATTCTTTAATTAATATTTTTGGTACATTTCACATTTTATAGCATAATCCATCAATAATGGCCTCACTGGATGGCTTACTCGTGCTTAGGCCTTAATTGGTATGAGTATTATTTTGTCAATCGATGTGCCAAATTGGATTCTATGGTAGTTTATCCCCTGACAGTTGGCTCCCGGCATACCTATACACAATATGCAGTCGGCTTAGGGAAAATACTGTTTACATACATACATAAAATATAATTAATTTTTACGGAAGGGGTATGCAGAGAGGATGTACTGCCGAATAACAGAAGTATAAAACATATTTTCTTTCAAATGCATCAAGGATAAAACTAAGGATGTACTGTATAATATCAGTGTATGAGTACAAAAAGTGGACACATGTAAATAAATTCGTTTGTCGTCCATACCAACTTATTATTAGAAGTATTTTAGATCTGAAATGGTTTTAAGTTTGAAATTGGCAAATAATAAACCAAAAATTAAAATTTTACTAGCTGGTTCCCGGCATGCGTTGTAATGCCATATTCAATGAAATACAATGTTTCTTTCTGAATCACCTTTCCCGTGCGTCCCCGTTCGCCTCCCGCGTCCCCTTCCTAGCTAGCTTTATAAATTATATTCTATATGTTATTCTAATGCATGAGCTGGAGGTTATGCACCACTTACCCGCCCTGGTGTAAGTAACGGATGGTTACTCCTTGAAGGCTCTCGCAAGGACTCTAATTTTTTTGAAATAACGAAGCTACATTTAGTTTGGAACGAATTTAGGAGGCGGGAATGGGTACCGCCGCCCCGGGAACCTTTATTGGATAACCAACACCTCTGCCATAGGTCACCCCAAGTGGTTCGCTACGTTTGGTGATTTAGCAGGGTTCATGGGGTGAGTTTTGTCTAGGTCTTCGAGACACACTGAACACCAGATTCCTACCCGTCGCTTAAACCCTTTTCCTTCCCAGATCTCTCCTCTCCTTCCTTTCCTTAAAAAAACCCTCCACACAGCATCCCCAAAGATGACATAGGCCCTTAGGGAAATTATAAATTTATTTTCCTCAGGGCCTCCTGTGTGGAGCTCATATAAAAAAAGACCTCCAATGTCTCTGCATACGTTGTTAGTAAGCAGTATGCAAGTGCTTAGCGGGAAATACAAGATACAATATGTGTATGAACGATATTATTGTAAAGTTTTATTAAAATCCATTCCGTAGTTTTTACGTGAAGAGTAACAAACATACATAAATCCATACAAACATTCGCGTTTTTAATATTAGTAAGGTATTAACTACTATTTCGGGGGATCAAGTGTCGAGTTACCATTAAATTGGTCGGTAATACAATACGGATAACATTTTTCTTGTAAATTAGCATTTGATGCTTACTTTTAAAAGGTTCTTAACCTTAAACTCACCAACTGATGCTCTTACCTGACTTTGAATAAAGCGGAGTAGTTGACTGCGGGTTAAATTTCCGTGGAGTCCCAAAACCTACTTAGGACTTTTCGAAATATGCTCGTCGGCAACACAGTGTTGCGTTTGGGGGACACACCACATTGGTTTGCTCACCCCGACATCAACAGCCAACTTTTAGATAAGCCGGGGCAAACAGAATAACATATTATCCGATATTGGATTAGGTACTTGGATAAATTAACACAGGCCGCAATATTATGTACCTCGAGGTGTGAGTGGTGAAATAATCTCAACTACTTGTCAACAATTTATACCTCTTGTCAGACATGTCGTGATTAATATTGTATATTACACTGATTTAACTTTATTCTTAACATTCGTAACGTTTTGTGAAAATTTATGGAAATTGCACGATGTTGAACATTGATAACCGAGCCCTGTATGTAGGTACATGTTTGGACTAGATTGCATGAATAAAGACAACATTAAAAAGTATATATTATATTTGCACATGTCATGTGTATCGACGATGTTGTAATATTATATATAAAAATCTCGTGTCACGGTGTTTGCGGTCGCACTCCTCCGAAACGGCTTGACTGATTTTGAATGTTAATTTTTTTGCAAATTTTTAATTTTTTTATTTGGTATCAAAAAATACCTATAACCCCAAATTTTAACCCTCCCATTTTTAATCGCGATTTTAGTATTTTCGTATTTCAAACAGAACGAAATTATTTATGTTGTTGAATGACAAACGGCGCTACGTCCGCCTCATCGAACTTTCATCCGCACATGCGAAAGACATCCACGAGAAGCGTCGCGTCATTTTGATATTTCATTCGGTATCATGTTCTCGCATGGGCAAACCATCGAACTTATTTGTGTTGGTTACAGACGGACTGACAAAAAATATCGTACACTCAATTGCTCTTCGAAATTTATATTGATTTTCTTTATTACCTACTTTAATTGGTGTTTTTGTTTTGTTTTTATTGGCGGTCATCGGCTACAGCGCTCCATTCCTTTTTCTGTCATAGATCCCATCCCCACACACTAACAGTACATTTGTTATTTTTTATTTAATAACCAAAATATTCACTAGAAATAATTTATATGGCAGAACAACGTTTGTCGGGTCAGCCAGTCTCAATATATAAAGACGTACCTACTAGATTACTTGCTTTTTCGGTAGTTTTGGTATAACTGTCGTATAAACTTGCTCACAATTCAATCCGAGCTAAATGCGATGCTGTGTAGGTTGAAAACAAAACAGAATCTAATAATTATTATTATCATTATAGTATTTCAGTTTCTGCTGCTGATTGATAAACTCAATTCCATACGCTTTCTTGATTATGAAATTTATTCATTACAATTTATATTAACGATTTCAATATGATTTCTACCCTAGACTCTCATACCCCTTTAATTAAATTTGCCTACCGTAGAGTATCATTATTGTATTGCCCATAATATACATATGCTAATTATACTTTTCTTATTGTATTAACATTGTTCGAAACATTATACCTCAATCTGTCACTTACATCCACATTTATGAAGATAAATATTCTAATCAAATCTTTGTACGATTATACCGTATATTTTTATAAAAATATATACCTGGGTCAAATAATAGAATTTCCAATTATGTCGTCTGCGTGCAAACTGTATCGAAATGTCTCTAATAAACAATAAATGGTGATAATCTGATGTGACCTGCCTATTTTCTACATTTTGACGTAATATCACTTTCATTGGTCAAATGCATTGAACGTATAGCTTTGTATACTAATACGACGAACCATGTCAGCCATAAGTTGTTATAATACATTTCTGGTCTGTAGTTAGGAGTAAGAAAGAGCAGTGAAGAAATATTTCGTAAATTTGTACAGCGCCCTTGGGGTGATTTTTCACAAATGCAAGTCACACAACTACAAGTCATACAAATGTATTTAAAAGATTTGTTGCATCTCAGTGTACATGTTCTCCGATTTACATATTATATATATTTATTATGCTAACATTACCATTATCTTTACTCAAACATTATCTAGAGTGTACACTGTACACCTTTGGATACGAATACTATTATTATACAACTCAGGAAGCTATCTATTTACCTACCAGCTGCCTTATCATGGCAAATACAAATAATAATGACATGCAAGGCATCCAATAAATCAACTGTTTATAATGATATAGTATTGATTTAATTATCTATTCTGTTTGATATCTAACTGAAATGTGAGTGGATTTATTAAAATTTAATATATGTGATTAATAGGTTTGATATGTTTTTATTGCCAATCACGATAAGCAAATGTTCAGACATATCAGCAGTTTGTTAGAAATGAAATTTTTTGCAAATAGATGCCATTAAATATTGGGCCAAATTCTGATATTACGAATCTACAATGTACCTAGCCAAAATAGGAACTATTGAACGCATCTATTGACTATTTTAATTTTTAATATACCACAGGTTTTATATTTTTTACGTTACCTACTACAGTGAGGCCCTGAGTAGACAATACATAATTAAAAAATTAGTAAAAAACGCGAAGTTTTAATCGCTTATTGTTTAGGAACTGCGTACAAACGACATGTTTCGTTAGCAATGTTCACGTCGTCAGGATTAACTTAAAACTAAATTTCGATAAAGGAGAATATGAGGTGTTTAAACAATACCTAGTTTCTTGTAATTTGCTAATCATTTGTTGGAGAAAAAGCATACTTTTGATTTCATTAGTGGTAATGAGATTTTACACTGTAGAAAATTTTAGTGGTATCCATTTGGAAAAATATGTAATTTTAGAAACTAGACAATGTAATAGAACAGAAACTAGAAAATGCATGATGCAGGGACAGATTGCCGGAAGACGGGGCCCAGGAAGAAGGAGAACATCGTGGCTGAAAAACCTGAGATGGTGATTTGGCCAGTCTACTGAAGAGCTGATCCGGGCCGCAGTAAACCAGATCCGCATAGCCAATATGATAGCCAACGTCCATTCAAAGAACATGGCAAGAGAAGAAGAAGACAATCTAAGGAAGAATTTAGTAATAATAATAATTCGATGTTTTGTAGAGCGCCGTTTTTGTAGAGCGCCCAAAAATTACCTCAAAGGCACTGTACAATTTGTTGTGAGTTTTTAGGCTCTTATCTTATTTTATTATTTACAAATAAAAAACAAACTTATCTGGCAGGACACTTCCGTAAAATAGCTTTTTATTAAGTTTATGCTTGGAGAAGGTACGACTTCGACGAGGACACTATATTATACGAGGACACTGAAAATTGCCTGAATTTATATTTGCTACCCTCCATTACTGTTACATTTATAAGAAGATTAGTGGATTAGAATATTGTAAGTTTATTAATAAACAGAACATCTTTTTGAATGAGCCTCTGCTAAATTTGTTTCCATTGTAAACTACCTAACCCCGTTATCTATTTATTAATTAAAATGTTGCCACAAAATGAGTTTGCTGTGTTTGAAGAAATGTGTAAGTATGTATTAATATGGATCTCTATAATGCATAACACGATATTGATATCATAAATAGAAATACATTTTCGTCTGGTTTCACCTGAGTCTCGGTAGGTATTTGAAATATATTTTATATTAAAATCACATTGAACAACATAGAATATTTTCAATTTTTTTCAGTACAATCAATGCAGTAGAAAAGTGTTTCATAGATCTAAAGCATGTGATGCAAATGACGTTGTGATCTGAAAATGATTGCATTGACCCAGACGTTCCAAAAAAAAATACATTGCAAATAGATTGGCTACTATTTACAGAGTAGAGTTTATTAGTTTTTCCGTCATAGAAATTTTATAAGCAACGTTACAGCGAATATGTATTTGATGCTCTTTTTTACTTTTATGAGAAGTGAACTCTTCTTTAGCACCGTTGTGATTTGAAACTCGATGAAACGAATAATAGCGACACTAAAAAAAGACAAAATACTTCTGTAGGATTAAGCCTGCGAGAGATGACCAATGATCGCAGACCTAACGTAATTTCGGTTGCATATCTCAACCAATAGGAGCCTTTAAAAGAGACATCATAATCAAAGTGGCCAATGAGCGTAGTTGATGCGTCGCAGGTGCAGTAATCGTCATTTCCGTTTCACCCTATATCCAAATCAGTGGGGCTATAGAAGTTTCACTTCAAAAACTTTTGGAGTTGGGTATATGCTTCGACGCATTTCTAAATATATTAAATATCTGATGTCAACACCCTACGACCGATTGTTTTTTAATTTGATTTTTTTTACTTTTTCATACAAGAGGCCATGAGGAAAATAATTTCTCATCTGAGGGGTTACTGCGTGAAGAGTCTTTTTGAGGAAAGAAAGAAAGGAAAGTTCTTTAAAAGAAAAAGGTTTGATGGGTCAGGAATATGGGGTCGTGTGACCTGGAGTGATGGACGTAAGAAATCGGTGTAAGGTGGTGGGTTGAGAAAATCTGGCTGGAGAGGTCAAAAGGCCTTCCTCCAGCAGTCACTGACCGGCGCGCCTCCTCCAAGACCCGGACAAAACTCATCCCATCTAAGTCGTCTACCCAGTACCGGATTATCCCTAAGGCAGAGTAGGCAACTGCCTAGGGGCAACAGCATCGTCTAGGGGCCCCGCATCGGCTAGAGGCCCCGCGTCCCTAGAAAAAATGACTTGCTTCAATTAGCAACAAAGTTTCGGAAAAAGTCAGCTTTCAAGATGTTTTAATTTTTTTTATTAGGAACTTTTACAGGTTAATAACATTAGGTCCACGCATTAAAGAAAACAACAAATTATAATAATTAGGTTATAACCCAATAAATAACTAATGTTCACATCATGCACAAATAAAAAATTAAAAGTCTATAATTAAAACAAATATATAAACATAGTTGTATTTTACTTTTCTTTCTTTCTGTTTGTTGCAACATTACTTAGTATCTGAAGTGATTGAACGTGCCGTGTGGGGTTTATATTGGCATTTGTTTTGTTTTATTTCTAATTATATGTTTAAAATATAAATGTTGTACAAGCTTCAGTATGCACTACCTATCTGCTTGCTAAAATTCTTTGGGAAAGGTTGTCTGGAAGAGATCACTTTAGTGACTATACGGCTCATTGTAATGTTTTTTTAAATAATAGATATATATTTTAGTTTCTATGTATGTGTCCTTTTATGTGCAATAAAGAGTTATTTTATTTTATTGTATTGTATTCGTTTTTTTATTGAATGGGGTGATGGCGTACCTTTCGTAATGTAGTAAAAGCATATGAATAAAATTACGTTAAGATTACTACTAGGTACTCCGATTTACTTGAAATGTTGACATAATACTCAATATACTGACATGTTTTACATTCAGAAAAAAATAGTTTTAAAACCTTACCCCCCCCCCCCCCCCCCCTTAAAGCCTTGTTAAGATTTGATGAAGGGAACAAGGAGGCGTTTCGAGGCCCCTTCAACCCCCCCCCCCCCCAGTTAGTCCGCCATTGGTAAAGGCGCCCCGAGACATGCATTGCCTAGGGGCCCCGACATGGTTAATACGGCGCTGCGTCTAACCCATCCCGAGAATCCCTGCTAAGTCACCAAACTTGGGAATATCTATGGCAGACGTGTTTAAGAGAAATTTGTACCCTTTCAGTTGGGCCTAGTGTATATTATCTGTACCATATGTGATCCTGTACGATGGCTATTAATATAAAAGTACGAGCACCGCATAAAAAAACATCAAATAGTAAAAAGCAGAGAGCAACAATGTACGGTCGGAAGTTTGCCGACTATATTTAAACATTCGTGAAAAGGATGCATGAAAACCACGTTAAAGTAAAATGTTTTATTTAATAAAATACAAGTAACTTGCTCGTACTTGAAAGCTGCCTTCGCACTCTTCCGACTTGCGCACCGTTTTTAAGAAAACATATGGAAAGGGATCGAACAATAGTCTTGACTCGTGGAAAGTACGGTCGGACGGCTGAGCCCTTCGACGCGGTGGCTTCAATTAGTACCGGGAAAATCAGTCGTGTGGACCTATTTGAAACTTGTAAGTCTCTTTTCCTCATTTCTCCACTAATTGCTGCAAATCATAACTAACTATTTACTTTAAAAAATCAGAGTGTGCAATTCACACGCGGTAGAAGTGAATCCTGCAGAAAACTAAAGTAGACAAACACGGGGAGGTTACGAAGCACCACACAAAGAGGAGACCATTTATTCTATCTCATTTTCTCGCAGGCTAAATTCTATAGATGAATTTGTTTGTCTCTTTTTAGTGTCCTTTTTTTAGTTTCATCTAGTTTCAAATCACAACATTACGGTGCTGAAGAAGTTTCCACTTCGAAAATTTAACAAACAACGTGTTATATGGTAATTGTGTTTGGACAGTCAAAGAAACGTTTTATAGCTCTGTAACACATTGTGGAAATGACGTTATACGGTGAAAATTATGACGATAGCACACTAAATTCCACACCGAAAAATTTGTGCAATTTTCATGTTGCCAGAGCTTTACACTCAAATATATGTTTTATAAATACATTCCTCAAAATGGTATCAACTTATAACAATTTGGACCAAATTACTGTTTTTTGTTTTTCTTTTTTTACTAATGTATGTTTTTTTCTGTGAATACCGCACAAAATTGATAACTGCTCCCGTCTAGAACCAGTGAGACTTGACATCCCAATTAGGGTTTCTTGAAGTGGTGAGGGGAAGGAGATGGTGGAGAATAAGGTGGGGCAAGTACCTGTTTATTCAGATCTGGTCACCAAACACGGCTAAATCCATTTCGAGCAAGGTTTCATTTCAAATGGTGGTCTTACATAAGGGCGATACCGAGAGTATCTTCCATTCAATGTACTATATATTATTTTGTGAAATAACACAAATTAATCAAATAATTTATCTGCGAATATTTGAACCCGCGACATCTGGATAGCTAATCGAGAGCCTTACCCCCTAACCCTATCTTACTTTCACATTCGCTTTATTTTATATTGAAGTATCTCATAAATGAAATTAAGGAAGTACAAAACGTTTATTCATCTAATGCGATTACTCTTCTAATGAATTTTTCGTCTTCTGTTACTAAGTTCACAAGATAAGGAATTCTCAGGATCGGAGCTATTGATGTTTGCTTTTCCGATTATCAACTAATAGGTAAACTTTGGCCTTAGTTTTTGTGTGTTTGGTAACATGATCACGCTTATAACATACGATCAATACATTCATCCTACAAAAGAGCACATTGAATTAATTATACTAGTATTAACAACTTATTATCTATAATATAATACTGGTATTGCCGATGACTCAATAAATTTCCAAAAAGAATAGCCATTTTCTAAACCAGTCAAACTTAAGGGGGTATTCTAGTCTACAAGGATGAATTGTACGTATTTTTTCAGGTGCAATGAAAAAAAAAACAATAATGCTTCTAGGAGCCATTATTTTACCAAATATTAATTAAACATTAAATAATACATAAATAAAAATCAAACTAATAATTCAAAAAGTTATAGGGTATTGAAATAAAATGACTGGTTGACACGATTGCAACCCTCCTAGTAATCAGAAAAAAATAAATTAATTCTTAATCCAAACAAATGCTGCTATGGCCCGTACTAAAAACGTGTCTAAATTTTTTTTTCGCTAAATAATTTATTTATTTATATCTATTTATTTCAGTTTACACCTTATTGAAAAGAAAATTTTTTTACCGGTTTTTTTTTAACTTTTCCGAATAAAAAAAAGGGAAATTTGTTGATATTTCCGGTAGGAGCGTTAGAGTGGCGTATAGAGAAGGCTCTCACCAAATTTAAAGTAAATTGGTTCAGTAGAACTTGAGATATAGTGTCAACCGTTTCGAAAAATGAAGTTTCGAGAAAAATGCGTTTGAAGTTTTGTTTTATTTATTATTATTTAACATGTTAGATTCCGTCTAAACCGCGACACTAAAATGGTTATAACTTTTTAAATAATTGGACTCTAGAAAAATCCTTTTAAGGAGACATTTTTGAATATCTAAACTGTGGAATTATGGAAAAAAAACTTTTTTTATATACTAGAATACCCCTTAAGTCAGTCTTCCCACGAAAATTGTAATAAAAAGAGTATTATTTTTAATCAAACAAATTTCTGGACTAAATAGCTCCTTGTTCAAACTCAACTCCCATACAACTACAATAATAATAATATTTGTCTATACAATACATTTATATACAGTAGTTTTCGTGAACAACCATCTCAAGGGCCCTTGAGATATAAATACAAAATAATAAATAGAATGAATATAACTGACTTACAACTAAGATTTATAGTTTATAATATAATTGATAACTAGTGACTTACGTCTAAGACTTATAGCTATTGATTTATGACTAAGATGATTTAAAACTAGTGACTAATGACATTCATATTTATAACTACATATGACTTAATGTTAGAGATTTACAACTAACGTTACGTATTTACATTTAAAAATACTTGATTAGGGTTTGCCAAAGTTGTCAGTGATAACTGATAACATTAAAACCAAACAACAAACAAACTCTGTAAGTACATGTATAAACACGTAACATAAGTTATTATTAGATAAGTAACACAGGTAGGCGGTACCCACAGCAACACACAATATTCAAATTGTGTGTGGGTAACGCCGCTCCAGGAACCATTTATTGGATAACCAACATAGGCCACCTTAAGTGGTTTTGCTACGTTTGATGTCTAAGCTGAGGTACCAGAGTTCATGGGGTGATAGGTTTGTCTTGGTTTCGATGCGTTTGCCCACTTACTGAATGGTGGGGCGGACTGGTTCAGGGAGACCTTTTGACCTCTCTAGCAGGACTCTCGACCATCACCTTCACCGCAGTGGGAGGGACGGTTTTATACGTCCGTAATTGACCCCATAGGATGAGCAGACTACGATGCCCTTTTTTATTAATATGAAGAATGATTTTTTCTATATTTTTGGCGTAGAATTTCTGTGCACCTCTACCTAAACATTTGCTGTTTGTGTTTTCTTCTTCGGAGTCGCTAGATGTCGCTTTCTTTTGCCTATTTATTTTTGAGTGGTTTGAAGATTGGAAATTAAGTTTACCAAAAAAATTTACACAAGTATTTTTATAATTTCGTAGGATTCGACCCTTGGTTCTATGGATGTCTGGCAGCTGAAGTTCGTCAGGCGCTTTATACCGCTACACTAATGGAGGCTCGCGTGGAACCATGGATTTATTATGTTGTATTAGAACCGAGTACCCGTGAATAAATAAATATTTTATTGCTATCTAACTCCTCATCTCGCAGGCTAATTTCTTTAGATGTAAGCGTTTGTCTCTTTTAGTGTCGCTCGCTTTCCTTTCATTGAGTTACAAATCACAATCGTGGTAAAATCCACTTCACTCCAAAAAATAATAATTTATATAATTTTATTGCATATATTGGTTCAATCTCTGATTATCTACGATCTACTTGTAATCTAATCTTTGTAGATATAACAGTAATCTTTCGGAATTTTAAACACAATAAGTGTTATTTATTGCTCATATTTTCACGCTTCGTTATTTTTAGTAAAATCTGACAAGTTACTCAATTATTTGATAACATGATTTGATAATTCTATAGATTAACCCAAGTATTTCAAACTGATTTTTGAAAATGACAACAAATCACTTTGTATAAAACCTTTACATTTGTTTTCATAAAAATAAAATTAAATTTGCGATTATTGTTTCTGTAGTCATTTTGTAAAAATGTCTTTAATGTAATGTCCAACCTTTACACTTCTTAGGGCCGGTTTTATAAACGAAGAACCAAATTTCAGTTACTTAACGAACCGTTTTTCGTTAACGGACCGCTATCCATTCGTTATCTTATTTTACGTATTATAAACAAATGTGCATTACTAGCGCTCATCGGTTACATTTAGTCCGAAAGTTTTATTACTTGGGTCACTCTCCATATAACAATGCACTTCCTGCATTTTATTTTATTTTTTTTTATTATTATTAAGTTAAAAGAAACATAGTATTTCGCTTTCTTAACTTAAATACAGAGCATATATATAGTACAGTAGTAAGAATAATATTTTTAATTTTGTTCCAACATTTTGGGTTTAAATAGTTTTTTTTTAAAGGTTTTTATGTTAAATGTTATACGGATGCGTCGACTTGGAGATTCCTGTAAAATCTCCAGCTGCTTGCAGCATTGATCCCAGACCTTAGAAACGTAGTGTTAATAATAACTGTTTATATATTATTTTTAAGTTTAATTTGTAAAACCCCATTTTAATTTTTTTCTAATATTATTATTATTAAATTTATAAATAATATTATTATTATTTTATAAAAAAAAAAAAGTTTATTTGTAAAAAAGTTCTTCTATGTAATTATTAATTATTATTACGCGTAACAGCTATTTTGCCTTCTGAAGGGATTATCAAACTAGGCGAAACGGCTGTCACGCGTAATAATAATTACATACGTAGCAGAACTTGTTTATAACTAAACTGTTTTTATAAATTGAATAATAATATTTTTGAATATATAAAAGAAATAAAGCTGGGCTGGCGTTACTGACTGATTTCGATATAATAAAAATAACAGAGCGCCGAGAACAACTTCTTTCTTAAAACTGTCAAAAAACATCAGCGGACGGATCGTTAACCATTTAACTGGCCAAAATCGGTCCGTAAAGCATTAACCGTTACTTAACCGACCGGTAGCCTTGCGAATGTTTATAAAACGGCAAAATCAAGCGGTAGACCAAATATTAGTTAAAATTGGTATCAAGCGTGACGAACGGATGGTTATAAAACCGGCCCTTATTTGGGGTATTAAGTTATTATTACGTAGTAAAGCAGTTAAATGCAATTTAATGAAAGTGACCTTGATTATATTAATTGACATTTTTTCAGCCAGATATTATTTATTTGCATACTTAAACTGGAACAAAATAATTTTAAAATACAAAATATCGTACATTAAGCACTCACCTCTTGATGATTTACATCTTTCTTCACTTTTATACAGTGCTTTTTCTAGAGCTACTGATTTAAGGTAATGGGTATATTTAAATACAAAAAACGCTGGGTTTTTCAAACTTTCCTATTCTGAGATTCTTAAAAAAATTGGGATTTTAAAGTAGCATCACTAGCTTTGACATGGTGGAGAATCGTTTCAATCTGTGGGCATAAACGAAATACTTATAGAAATAAATTATTTTTGATTGAAAATCGAAAGTAAATCCTAAAAGCGGCGTGAATTCGAATAACTCGCATCCAACGATTCATTAATGTATTTTTAGTGCTTACTAAAGATGTGAAATGATTTTTGTCACGATTTTAAATAAATTACTTTTAAATAAATGAAACAATTTAACTTTGTTTGAACCACTTTTATATTTGAGTAAATCCGACCGGTTTTAGAACGAACGTTCCTTCTTCAGGGCAAATGTATACCTACTGATTCGACAGTTTCGAAATATGAATGGGAACAATGTGTTATTATGGTAGGGGTGGAGCTGTTGCTAGGTATTAATGAGGAATGGCTGGGCAGAGGAACATATCCATGATTGGGCTATAAGACAATATTTTTTGTTTGTTGATAATAGGTTCATTATTTTTAAGGGATTTTTTTTTATTTCCAAGGCTTCTAAGTTATCTAAACGTTTTCCTTTATGATTAATATGAAGAATATTTATCCCCATATTTTTTTCAAAATTATGGTTATTTTCAATGATATGGTTAGCGAACTCAGAAAAAATATCATTATTAAGACACCTTCTTTGATTCTAATTTCAAAATTACGAGTTGTTTTTCCAATATAAAATGAGGGACAATCATTACATTTGATTTTATATATTCCGGAATTAGTCAATTTATGGTCTTTATTACCTTTACTTTCGTCAAACGTGTCGGTTATTTGATCTTTATAAAAAAAACAGTGTGCAATTCACACATGGTAGAAGTGAAACCTTCAGTAAACTAAAGTAGACAAGTGTGGGGAGGCTGTGAAGCACCGCACAAAGAGGAGACCTCACCTCACACTAAGTGTCTCATTTTTTCTCAGGCTAAATCCTATAGATTTATGTGTTTGTCTCTTTTTAGTGTCGCTATTTTTCGTTTCACCGAGTTTCAAATCATAACGGTTGTAAAGAAAATTTCACTTCAAATAAAGTTGTTGTACCCGAGAAGCATACGGTGCAAGTCCAAAATTTGATGAAATGAGTTTTTGATGCTGACTTGAAGTAAATTATCATGTTTATCAGTGGCAGAAAGATACAGTTTCTATCATGAAGAAAAATATGATTTGCAACTACCTTTGATGCAACAACTATCTTGGAAGTAGAAAGATTTACATGACTTGCATCTTTATGTTTAGTTGCATTTTGAGTATTATGACTCAAATTTACTTGCATCCTTCAGCCTCTAACATTAATTACTACGCTTTCTATAGAAGTAAACAATTTTGAAACATTGAACCTTTCATAATAAACTACACGTCATAACAAAATATTCCATTTCATTTCAAAGCAGAAGGATTCAAGTTCGTGTTTTTGTTTGACTCAAGTCAAGGTTTTTTTTAAACAATAATTTTAAAGGCTTTACATATAAAATATTTCGTTTTTTTGCTCATTTTTAAAACAAAACTAATAATTACTTTTGTCTATCAGCATGGATATCCGGAGAAGTTATGAGACCAAAGTTAGAGAAAAAATATTTTCTTTGCTCTCCTGAACATTTACCTTTTTGGACTTGCATCCGTATTCTTCTCGGGTCCAATTACTTAAAATTTGCAAAGTACAGAGATTTGTGGTTTACTTATTTAAAAATCGTCCCTCCTGCAGGTGCCTTTCTGCGTAATATTTGAGACGGTTCCATGACAATTCAACAAAGCGGTATTTCAACATCCATTTGAAAAGTCATTTAAAGTGAAGAAAACATGTTTCTTCTATAGCGCAGTGGGTAAGGCGCTTGACCAGTCTCAGCGTCCAGAGAGACAGATATCAAGCGAACAGAGGCTCGAATCCTACGAAATCCAAAAAAAAAACATTTAATTTTTGTGAAATCAATATCCAATCTACAAACCACTTTAAAATAAACAGGCAAAAGGAAAGTTAGCGACATCTAGCGACTTTCTAGTTTCACTTCTTCCGCGTGTGAGTTGCGCGATCTGATTTTTTTATTCATTGAAGGTGTGATAAAGTTGCACATTGTTGATTGTCCGGTCACCATTTAAGACACGAGTTATTTCCGAAATTCCCTTTTGTGTATTTTACTTGGATATTTAATATGTATTTAGGTACGATGATATTATTTACCCTCTGGGTTGAAATCTAGAAAAAGCTGACTAATTGGTTTTTAAATTTGAAGAATTTTTGTGCTGATTAATACATTAATGTTAATCTGAGTTATTAATTAAATAAACTACGAAGCAAAATTTCTTTTGGTCTGAATTAGCAATGTCTCTCAAAAGGAAAGGTCAACTTGCTTCAATTAATTAGAACTGATTTTTTTACCTGAAATTTCTAGATCAACCAAACTAATTTCAGCTTGTAACTTCATTTCGTTTATGAGTTTTATGCATGAAATATTTTCCCAAGTTAATAATAATCTAAAACTTTTCACATAAAACACATCAATAGTGGAAAAAATAACAGTCAAATATATCCAAAAAAAAATCTTTTTCTACAAGCATCTTTAAAAATAACAAAACCACATTACCTTACATTTTTATTATTATTATTTATTTCTTATTTCATAAATATTTTACAGCATCTCCATATTTCTATACTAATTCCAAGTTAAAAAAGATTAAATTAACAAGCACATCTTCTAATATATAAAAATTAATCGCTGAATGTGTTGCTAAGCGCAAATCTCGAGAGCAGCTGAACCGATTTCGCTAATAATTTTTTTAGAATATTCCTTGAAGTACGAGGATGGTTCCTGCGGATAGAAAAATTAAGAAAATTGCGCCGAAAATCGGCAAATTTCAGAAAACTTATTTTTAAAAATTAAAAATTTCTATTTTTGAAAATCTTTAAGTTGATAAATTTATTTAAAGTAGGTACTCCCCTAATAGTTTGAATCGAATCAAGAATTTTAATTTCAGCTACGCGTACGCGTCTCTCAGCGAACACGGACGGTGTAAATCATTGTGCGATAAATAAATTGTAAAAGTGATTTAAAAGTAAACGAAAGGCGCTCAAACTGCTTTAAAATGGTGCAGTGTAAAAAATGTAAAAAATATGTCGCTAAAGACAGTGAATTAATCAAATGCAACGACTGTAATGGGACCTTCCACAAACTATGTGCTATTGCAGATTCCGCCATTAACGTGGGTAATGAATTTATTTGTGCAAACTGCGGAACCCAGCGACTAATACAAGCGGACGAAGGAACAACGGCAAACATGAAATCCGGAGGCAGCGGGTCACAAGGCCGGAACCCAGAAAATCTCCCAAAAATGAAACAAATTCTCAACGAAATAAATAATAAAATTAGCATAATGTACGTCATGAAAAAAGATATGGAGACTCTCACACAGTCAACTGAGTTTCTATCCAACAAATATGACGAACTGATATCGCTACATTTAGAATTGGGAAAAAAACTAAAAGAAAACGAAAATAAACTCAATGAAGTTATAAACAAAAACACATATCTTGAAAAATGTAATAGAGCACTGGAACACAGGATTCAAGAAATTGAACAAATAGAAAAAAACTGTAATATTGAACTGTAGAAATGAAAAAAGAAGAAAATATTGGAATAACCATAAAGACAATTGCAGAAAAACTAAATACAAATTCCGAAAATATTGAGAAGGTTTGGAGACTTCCTAATAGAAAGGACTCCAAACCGGCTAACGTAATCGTGAAGTTCATACGTCAAACTTATCGAGTCGAGTGGTTACAAAAGAAAAAAAACCATACTAACCAACAACGACATATACAAGAATGGAAACAACGACCGAATTTATATCAATGAAAATCTCACCAGAGAAAAAAAAGATCTCCTATACATTACAAAACAAAAAATGAAAACAAAATTTAAATACATTTGGGTACAAAATGCCAAAATATTAATAAGAAGTGAAGGTGATGGGAAAATTATCCATATAAAAAGTGAGAGTGATATTAACAAATACATTTAAAAAAATAAATAAAATAAAAATTCCTTTTGACTCGGAACAGTTATGTTATCAGTCATTAAATCAACGTCATGGAAGATTCGACACCATTTCAAACTCACAAATTTATCAAATGCTATAACTTGGATAACTGGATAAAAGATAAAAACATCAAAATGAGGTTTGTGGCTATTCATCTAAATATAAGATCATTGAAAAAGAATTTTAATTCATTTATTGCACAAATAAATGACGTTCTGCAGTATATAGATGTAATTGTTCTAACGGAAATAAATATTAGAAGCGAAATGATACCTATGTTCAATATACCTAACTTCATACCGATTGTAAATACTCCAGAGAATAGAAGAGGAGGGGGATTAATCATGTACTTAAAAAACCATCATACTTTTAAGAAAACAAACATTTCTTTTAAAAGCTGCGAGACAATATCTGGAGAAATCACCACCGTTTATCAAGAAATCATAAATATACTTGCGGTATATCGTCCGCCGAACAGCAACAAGAATATATATTTAAAGGAACTAAAACAAATATTACAATTGACTTCAACTGATTCAAACTACTTGTATTGTGGTGACATCAACTTGAATTTGTTGGATACAAAAAATAGTGTAATTACAGAATATCAAAATCTATTCAGTGAAAATGGTTTACAAAATGTAATATTAGATGTGACCCGGGGTGAAATTTTAAACGGAAAAAATGTTTATTCATGTATTGACCATATTGCAATTCGTAACCGTAATAACACTATATTTTCATGTATTGTGACTAACAAAATATCTGACCATTATATAACAGGAGTTGCCGTAGGGAAAGAGGTACTTACAAAGGATTTAAATAAAAAAAGTAAAATTATTGATAATAAATTAGTATATTCTTAATTAAAACTAGTAAATTGGGGAAAATTATTACAAACTGAATGTCCATCAGAACTGTACTATAATTTAAAAAATATTTTTGATAATATCTATTCGTCCTCGAAAAAAGAAAAATTATTTGAAAATAATCTTAGGCACAGCAATCCATGGGTTACGGAAGAAATTAAGAACATGATTAAAAAAAGAGATTATCTTTACCGAAAATGCAAGAATAGCCCAAATAACCCGGTATTTCGTTTAGAATATACGCGATATAGAAACAAAACAAACAAACATATTAATATTACCAAAAACACATTCCATAAAAACTTAATAAATAGCTTAAACGGCAACCCGAGGAAACTCTGGGACGAAATAAATAATCTAATAGGAAAACCTAAACAAAATCTAGATAAAATAATCCTTCAACATATGGGAAGTCAAGGAGACACAAAATTTTTATGCGATAAATTTGCTACAACATTCGTAAATGAAATAAAAGACATAAGACATAATAGTACTAAAAAATTCCTAGATCGTAACACGTATACAACTCGTGCTATTATGTCAATGAGATTTAGACCTGTATCACAAAAAGATGTTAAAAAAATAATTAATGATATGGATGTTGAAAAATCAGAAGGCAATGACCAAATAAGAATTAAAGACCTAAAGTTAATTGCTGATAATATAATCCCAGTACTGACTAAATTAATTAACCTATGTGTTAGTAAAAGTATCATGCCTGACGAACTAAAAACATCCATCATCAGACCTATATATAAATCAGGAAACCACAAATATTTCACAAACTATCGACCAATAGCGATTCTCTCGTGTATTGATAAAATTATTGAAAGGGCTATCTTTAACCAAATACAAAATTTTATAGAAATAAATAGAATCATAAATCCCATACAGTACGGATTTCAAAAACAAAAAAGTACTACACAATTACTTTCTAAATTCACTGATCATATAAATTGCCAATTAAATGAAAAATATTATATTGGTATAATTTTTATAGATTTTAAAAAGGCCTTTGACACATTGGACCATGAAACATTATTAAGGGCAATGGAGGAATGTGGTATTAGAGGTCCTTTAAATAATCTGTTTAAAAATTATCTGTTTAATAGAAAAATTAAAGTTAAAATTGACAGAATTTTAAGTGATGAAATGTTGGCAAGCACTGGAGTAGCTACGCGATATCGGGACCTACGTGTTATATAATGCAAGTAAACAGTTTACCAAACGTAATAAAACGTTGTAAATGCTACATGTTTGCAGACGATACTTGCATTATATGTGCTGACAAAAATCCACAAAAAATTTAGGAAATTTTACAAGAAGACCTAAACAACATAATTAAATGGTCACACGACAATGGCATTATTATAAACGCAAAAAAAACCAAATATATGCTTATTCACTCACCATATACAAATTGTCAGGATAAGGAATTGCATATAAAAAGTCATTCATATGATTGTTTACACACAAAAAACCAATCCCAACAGTGTAATTGCCCAAATATAGAAAAAGTGTACCAATATACATACCTTGGTCTTACTATAGATGTCAATTTTAACTGGTCAAATCATATTGAAAATGTATGTAATAGAATCCATATTAGGGAAATTTTACCACCTAAAAAACTTTGTTGATAAAAATATATTATACTGTATATACAACGCATTAGCAGAATCAATTATAGGATTCGGAATAAATAGTTATGTACGTATTAACGTACAAAACGTACTTAAATAAAATAGAACAATTACAAATCCGTTTCCTAAAATTGATATCAGGCAAAAAAAAAGTTCAATTATAATTTTCTGTAAAATTTTGTGTAATGTCCTCTCTATACACAGTAAGGTAGATTATCAACGCTAGATGAATTCTGGAATACAGAATTCAAAAAACCTATAAACCACAACTACCCTACTAGGCATAGAGAAGCACAAATGTTTATTATTAATAAATCTCAAAATGTATACGGTGATAGAACAAAGAGGCATAGAATTCCGAAAATATTTAACGCATTACCTGAAAATATTAAAAATGAGACATCTTATTCAAATATCAAAAAAAATAAATTAAATCATTCTATCTCCGTAGAACATGAAAGCAAATAATATTGTATACAAATACCCAGATCGAATATTGATCAAATACCTGGAAATTACTATCACACACTGTATTCATAAACATTATAATAATAAGTAGTTTATAATAATTAGTATTTTAGATTTTACACAGTTATTACAATGTAAAACTTAAAAGTATAATAGTATTAATTAAATAGGACAAATGAGAGATTTCTTACAATCAAACTGATTGATCAGTTTTGTAAGATTTTAAAGATTAATATTGTAAAATTAAAAAAAAAAACTGAATAAATATACTTAAAAAAAAGAAGAAAAAAAAGTTATTTTAAATAGGTACCTACGTTAGGTACCAAATTTAATATACACGAAAAATGTAAATTGGAATAAAAATTGTAAAAGCTGGCACGCCGGCTGTTTAAAAACTGAATGTACTGGGATTGAATATATGGAAAGCGGGAGGGAGGGAGAGATGGAGGGGGGGGGGGGTGGGGGGAGGGAGGGGGTGAAAGGGGGGGAGGTGGGGGAGACGGAGTGGGAACCCCCCTTAGACTATGCGAACGAAGCCGCGGGAAAAAGCTAGTTTCTAATAAATTCGAAAAAACGGGATATACCTACCTACTCCTTTTAAATGAATATAACGCACAGTGTGTAGGTGGGTATGAGTACTAGAAATTTTAAAACTCGAATGTTTTCGAAATTACAACTTTTCCGAGTTTGCTAATAGTTTATTAAAGAGGCCATAAAGTAAAGAAAAAAAACTACGATTCAAAATATTAAAATATTATTAGATAGATATTTTAATTTGCACGCTTTAGAAATAAATAAAAAAAATAAATCAAAAATTAATTTCGTAAATACATACAATAAAAGCAATCCTGTAAGTCCTGTCCTGTAAGTTTGTTGACCATGTTTCCTTGTTATTTTGACTTCTCCCACCGTCCTTCCCCCCCTCAATCACCACTTCCATTACCCTCACCAAATAATATCTAATCATTTCTAAATTTGTGTAATTTTAAAGTTAGTGTTAAGAACGCCAGTGAAAGACACGGACGATGTGTCAAAACCGGTAGCAAATGAATAAAATTGAGTAACACATGTGCATAGTGAATAAAACTATTCAAGCATAGTAAATCAAAATTAAGTCTAAATTTTCTGATTTTTTTTTCGGAGTTACACAGTACAGGTATTGCAACCAGAGTTCGCATAAAAACCAAACTTGTGCAAATGCACTTTTTTTTTTTTTTTTTTTTTTATACTTATTTGACTAATGTGGGCCTCACTGGGTGCTTTACCCGTGCTGAGGACCTCATTTTACAGTTTGTTATGATTTTTTATTTTTATTTTTATTTTTATTTAAGATACATGTAAAATAAAAACTAAAGAAAAAAGAGACTCAACAATAACATATGAGAATTGAAAGAAAGAAAATAGAGCAAAACAAAATAGAGTAAAATAACACTAAAATAAAACAATAGAATAAAACTATATAAATAGGATAGATACATATAAACCGATAGTGAAATTAAAAGGTTTTATATATTAGATATATGTTATAAATAATACTATTCTTAAAAAAGTGTTTTCCATAAGAGATCTAGGAATCACTCTTGATTCGAAATTCATATTTGATGTACACATTAACGACATTAAGTGCAAATCATTTAAAATGATGGGATTTATTCATAGAATATGTAAACCTTTCAAAGATCCTCTATCAATTCTAACCCTTTACAATGCCTTAATTAGAAGTAAACTTGAATATGGAAGCACTATTTGGAATCCACATTACTGCAAGTATGAAAACATTGTAGAATCAGTTAAAAAAAAAATGCTAAGACTGTTATCTTTTAAATGTCAATTACATGAACATCTTAGATCGTACGACATGCGACTTAAATACTTCAAAATTAATACACTTAAAATCAGAAGGCAATGGACTGATCTAATATGTTTACATAAAATAATTCACGGCCATCTTGATACTTCATTGTGTCTTAGCAACATTGATATAAATGTTCCCAATTCCCATTGCTTAAGACGCCATAATATGTTTCACCTGAATACATTTAAAAACAATATCGCCTATTTTAGCCCTCTGACCCAAATGTGTCGACTGTATAATAAGATAGAGTGTGCTGAAGTAGATATTTTTGTTGATAATTTATATGGATTCAAAAAAAATGCTCTCCAATTGCTGAAAAATATGTGATAAATTATTATGTGTATCATGTTTGTCTCTAATTATGTCTCTTATCTTGCCTCTCTTTAATTGTTATTTGAGTAAACTTTGATTTTTTTGTTAAATTCTATATGTAACTTTTTTTTTTTTTTATCTAATTTTTATTTAATCTGTTCCAAAATTATTATTTTATTATTTGGTTAATTGATTGTGTATAAATTGTTACTTTATCTTATTTGTATAATTAACTGAGTTTTTATAACTGGGTTGTTCTCACATGTGTGTGAACAACCTGTAAAAACGCAGTATAAATAAATAAATAGTGAGTATTTCAATGGTGTTTATGTCTATGTGTTTTTATTTATTTTTTATTTTTATGTTGTGATTTTTTTGTAAAGTTGTCTTTTTTGGTCTTTAATCCATCTTTTAATTTTGAGTGTGAAAAGTTTTTGTTTTCTTCTTTTTTTAAATCGAGTGAAAGATGGTTGAATGCTTTTATTGCCTGGTATTTGTGATGTCTTTGTCCAAAGCTTGTGTTTATCGTCGGTGTTTTTAAGTTTTGTGTGTATGCTTGTCTAACTGGTCTATTAATGGTTTGTGTTTGTTGGAGTTTGTGTTTTTGGTCAAAGATATAGTTAAGAAGTGTTTTTATGTATAATTGTCGTATATCAAGTCCGTCGAACATGTTGCTCGGACTCGGGCAACATGTTCTCTGCTCGGACATAGTATGTTTTAAACTTGTTTTTTTTTTAAACTCCCATGATAATAGGTACCTACATTTAAAAAAATAAACACGTGTATTCGCTTTCGATCAGCCTCAGATCAAAGTGGTGTACATTGCCCCTTTCTGGTTAACAATCAATAAGCAGACGTAAGTAAGACAAACGGTTGTTTCTCAGTAACGCATTATGTTTGGAAAGGACATCGTTGACGGAATAATACCTACATATGGACAAATACATGGACCAATACACATAATCGTGTTATTAGTGTACTCTAATTGCGCGACCTATTATAGATGATTGGCTTCGCATATTGAGTAATTTATTTAAGCTACCGTTTATTTGGCGTCGTTCGGTGTTATGGATGGTTTGGATTATAGTAAAGTTATTTCAGTCCTTTTTACCGACAAGGTGAAGAATTCCTCTATTTGCCGCCAGCCTGGTGAAAGCAGTAGAACTACAAACCTGTATATAATGTTATGAAGAAAAACATTGACCAAACTAAACATAATAACAGGTTCGGTTAGTTTAGTTTTAGATCAGGTTAAGAAAGATTAGATTAGGCTAGGCTAGATTAGATGAACAATTATTATAAGTAATAATTATTAGCCTGAAACACTCATCTACATTGAAAAAAATCTCCCCAGAAAAGATCCATGCCGCCGACGAGACTCGAACCCTCGTCCTTCTGATTTCCGGTCAACTGCTCCTATCCATTGAGCTACGTCTGCTTATCTCCTGCCCGCCAAATAATTCAATATACAGTAGTGTTTCATTCAACAATTACTGCTTATTAGATTTTTCCACCTGCAAACAACCAACTTTACTTTATATGAAAAAGTCATTGTAAGTGGTAAATCTCTCACTAGGTGGCGTCGAGACAAATTATGTCTCGACGACACCGATTTAATAATTGTTACCGTCTGTGCTAAGCATATAAAACTTGTCTTTAAACATTAGTTTATCAGTTAAAAATAATAATTAGATTAGATTATTATTTTTTTTAACTTTTTCGTGATTTTATAATACAATAGTGGCCTGTTTTGCCGTGAAATCTTGAAAAATGAAATTTTTCATTTCCTACTCCATTTTAGATGAGCTAGTCCGGTCCCCCGACTCCTGCCACGAGTGTTGAACAAGCCGAAGCAATGTCGATAGCCCAGAGCAGATGTGGCGGCATTATCGAACGGATAGCCGCGTATTTCCCCCGCTGGATGTTATACACACCTCTATGTATAACAAATAACCGGCTATTACTCACGATTTCCGTTGACCCGAGGCGTTATCCTTCCACGGCTATGTGACTATTCCCAACATAACCTCCGCCAGGGTCGGATTTTGTCTGGAATGCACCCCAGCGAAAATTCTTAATCCAAAATTCAATTTTTATATGAAAAACTCTCTTTTTATAATTTTTGAAGATTATTCCCATCAATGTATCTAATATATCGTTGAAAAAGAAAATAACAATAATTATCTAAACAAAAATATGACCGAGAACAAGATACGGAAAAACAGAAAAAAGATAATGGTCGCAACTGGGATCAGTTGCGACCATTATCTTTTTAGTGTTTTTTCTGTGTCTTGTTCTCTTTCATATTTTAGTTTAGATTATTATTGTCATATTCTTCTTCAATGATGAATCCAAAATTATTATGATTCCAGTGATAAAAGAGAAGTGTGAAGAAAGGTAAAAAATCGAGTGTGCTTTAGACCACACGACTGAAATAAATCTTCACTAACTTATAAAAGAATAGAGAAAGAAAATGTGCGCGCGCACTGCTCTCTCTTGCTCCTACAGTGTGATACCGACAATAGGCCTGCACTGTGTCTCGGATATACGAAACGTATGAGAGAACGAGAGAAAGAAAATGTGTGCTCGCACCTCTCTCTCTTGCCCCTACAGTAATTTACGAAACGTAACTCTCACTCTTTCTATCTTCACTAACTTATATCTCCCTCTCAACTACCGTTCGCTAACGCGTAACGCTCTCGTCACGCATTCACCAGCTTACTCCCCAAGTCAAGCATGCGTTAAGAAGTTTTACTTCACTTTTAACTTTTAATTCACCGAATCTAACATTACCGGACAACTCAACAACATACAACTTCAACACCTCCTTTGAAAAGTCATTAAAAGTGAAGAAAAAAATGTTAAATAGGTTACGTTAGGTCAGGTTATATGCTATATAACCTGGTTCCAACTAAAATAGATATTAACCCAGATGCCTTCTTAACGTTTTTTCGAGAAAAAATTGAAGCCATTCGTGCCTCCACATCTCACGCCCCTCCACCAATATTTACTATAAATTCTAAAGGAAATTTGTCTTCCTTCAAACTCACAACGCTGGAAGAAGTAAAAAAATTAATTTCAAGTTCGCCAAATAAGCAGTGCAGTCTTGACCCTATACCAACATGGTTACTAAAAAAATGTGTCATTGTCTTAGCCCCGTTCCTAGTTCATCTTTTTAATAAATCTCTGAGTACAGGTGACTTCCCTGAACCTCTAAAGTCTGCTGTAGTTACGCCGATACTAAAAAAATCACAACTTGACCCCGATAACTTAGGTAATTATCGACCTGTTTCAAATTTACCTTTCCTATCAAAAATCCTGGAGAAAATTGCTGCTGCACAAATAACCAGTCATTTGAATTCAAATAAATTATTCACTAATCGTCAATCCGCATATAGAAGGTTTCACTCAACAGAAACCGGAATCCTTCGTATGCTGTCAGATATAACTTTGGCCATAGAGTCAGGTAAGTTAGCACTTATCTCATTCTTAGACATGAGTGCAGCGTTTGACACGATTGATCATGACTTTCTCATTAAGAGATTAGAGGAAACATTTGGTTTGAGTTCCGATATTAAAAATTGGCTGGTGTCATATCTATCCAATCGCTTACAAGCCGTTAAGGTTGGAAATAAGCTCTCTAACTTCGCTACACTTTCTTCAGGGGTACCCCAAGGATCCGTTTTAGGCCCACTTCTTTTCATCCTTTTTACAAATGATGTCGCCAAAATAATCGAGTCATTTGGTCTCCTGTCCCACTGCTACGCTGACGATCAGCAAGTTTATTTTTACTGCTCTCCAAACGAAATCAACAGTCTCAAAATCCGCATAGCTGAATGCCTAGAAGCAATAACTCGTTGGATGTCTTCAAACAAGCTGAAGCTGAATCCATCTAAGACTGAGTTTCTATGGGCGGCCACAAACAAACGCCAACATTTCATAGACAATACACCTATTTCCATTTCCGGCAACGATATTATTCCAAAGACAACAGTCAAACTTCTTGGCGTTAATTTAGATTCAGACTTTTCGTTAAAAAGTCAAATAAATAGGACAGTAAGCACCGGTTTTTTTCACCTAAGACAACTCAAGTCAGTTCGAAGAAACCTTCCTACAGAGGCGACAAAACTATTAATTAACTCTTACGTAGTCTCGCGGCTCGATTACTGTAACGGCATCTACGCTAGTCTTCCCAAATATCAAATTGACAAACTTCAATCCGTGTTTAATGCAGCGGCAAGGCTCATAACTGGGGTTTCTAAATATTCGCATATTTCAGAACACCTTCGTAACCTTCACTGGCTCAAGTGCCCTGAGAGAATCCAGTACAAATTGTGCTGGATGGTTTTTAAATCAATCTACGAAATGGCCCCACCTTACATCTCCGAATTATGCGTCCCGGAAAATACCGGTCCGAGACAATTAACCCTTAGATCAGCAACTTCATCTGCTAAAGGCAGACTAATAGAACCTAAACGAAAGCCAAATACTATGTTTGGAGATCGTGCTTTCGGAGTAGCTGGGCCTAAGGCTTGGAATAGACTCCCTCCGGAATTAAGATGCATAACAAGCCCAACAGAGTTTAGGTCCAAACTAAAAACCTTCCTTTTTGGGCTCTCGTACCCGTAATTTAAATACCTATTTGAGAGTATCATACTTGTATTGTCTATGATATGTCTTAATCACACTTTTCTTACTGAATTAAAATTACTCGATTCCTTACACATCAATCTGTCTCTTGACGAATCACATTTAGAAAGATCAAATCCTTATAGGTACTACTGCACCTCCCACCTTTACATGTTGCTTTTACTTTCCAAAATACACTCGTCAGAGAATACATTACATATTAATATTAAAATATTTTTCAGGATTAAATAACATGTTTTCACAATAATGTCCTCTGCGTGCGAACTCTATCTAAATTTCCTTAAATGGACAATATACAGAGTTAATTTCAAGCGACCTCCCAGGTAAGTATGGTCCTGTTTTCATTAAATTTTAGGCAGCATCGCGTTCATTGGTCAAAATATTGTACACATATTTTCGTATCGGTGATCAATGAACCGATGTATGCAATTTTTAGCCATAAGTTGTTTATAATTGTTTGCCTAGCTTGTAGTTTTTTAGATTTTAGAAATGTATTATAAGTTTGTACAGCGCCCTTGAGGTGATTTTTCACAAAAACGGCGCTATATAAATCATCCAAATATTATTATTATTTATATCTTCTTCTTCATCACTTTCACAATATGCACGCTGATAGTAGAAAATACAAAAAGGTAGATTCTTTACCAGTAGGTAAAAATGTCATTATGGTAGGAAGCAGGAAAAATGAAAATAACAAATTTTCTCGCAAAATGGCGACTACTAAACAAAAAATATGTTTTTCAGTTATTTTTTTACTTTTCCTAATTTATTAAAATTATTATAAATTAAAAAAAAAAAGATTTTTTGTCGGTTCCTACCATAGAGGGATATTTAAAGAAAATTGACGCTTAATCTCAATAAAATCGGTCAATTAGAACTTGGGTTTTTATGACAAACGTTTCGAAAAAAGTGGTTTCCAGAAAAATGCGTTTTACGTTTTGTTCTATTTAGATTCTGGTTAGATTCCGTATAAATCAGTTGAATTGCCAGGACATTAAAATGGTTATTACTTTCAAATAATTCTAATTTCAAAAAATCGATTTCAATACCCTACCTACCTCTGCCTCTGTTCACTGAATTTAGAACTCACCCACACTAAAAAGTTGCCAAGTTTATTGCTTGCATTACAAAAAGTAAAAAAGTCTGTTCCTGTCCTTTGGGACTATGACTATATGAAGGTAAAAGGGCTTAAGAAACTGCTTACAGAAATGACGCCTTCTACTAATGTGTTAAGAAATAAGAAACCATATAGACACAAGGCAAGGAGGTAAAGTAATTGTCAACATGTTTCTGAATGGTTCATGATGTCTGTTTTTTTCAAACTTTCGTCACATTTGGTGACAACCATTACCTTTTTGAATGTCACCTTTACACGCTGATTCGTGGATCATTTCTGTTTTTGTTCAAAATACATATATACAATCATACATATCGTAGTGCTTCAACACAAAGTATTAAAAATCCGTAAGTTAAAACGGTATCTTTTGTTTTTAAGTTTATAGCCGCGCTGTGAAATCGGGTTTCTTACGAAGCATCGGACCATTAAACTAGCAACATATTGGTGTTGCAAACAGCTGATCACACTTTGACCGAAAGCTGGAAAGGGCCAAGAATCGGCGTTCATCGGGAAACATGCAATTGTCAAGAATTCATAACGACGTTGATTAAAAATGATGATCATTAATAGAGATGAGAGTTGAAATATATTCCACTCTTACTAATATTATAAACGCGAAAGTTTGTATGCATGTATGTGTGTTTGTTACTCTTTCACGAAAAAAATAATGAATGGATTTTCATGAAACTTTACAATAATATAGCTCATACATTAGAATAACATAAAGGTTATTATAATTTATAAAGCTAGCTAGGAAGGGGACGCGGGAGGGGAACGGGGATCCACGGGAAAGGTGATTCAGGAAGAAACAATGTATTTCTTTGAATATGGCGTTGCAACGCATGCCGGGAACAAGCTAGTCTTAAATAAATAGCCTTTCGATTTTTTAGTAGACATTACATGTCATATTTTTCTTCTGAACTCAAGCTTCTCTCTTCCTCCCAAAAACGCTAGTCCAACGTTTGTTGTGTTTGACGTGTTAATCCTATCCTATCCTAACCTTTTAATATTAATATTTATTACGCATCAGATTTAAATGTCCGGGTTAAATTTTCCCCACAGGAAAAACTAAACCCTTTCACACACTCTCCCAAATAATCATCTAGTCAAACCATGCTATGCAATTGTACTATATAAGTATCATAAATACAAAACAATACAATAACAACATGTCAAACTACCAGAGACCAAATGGGAAAAAAATTCACCGACTCCAGATATTTTCATATCAGAGGGTTCGGCTCTGTGGAATTCCTAATTTGACCTATAAATCCTACTGATCCCTCAATATAAATATTTTAAAAATCTTTTGTAATCCTACATGTATTTAAAATTACTGATTTTTCCATTTTTATATACAAATTCTTTGACAAATCTTTTATTATTATTATTATATTATAAAGGTGAAAGTTTGTATGGATGTATGTTTGTTCTCTTTCACACAAAAACTAATGAATGGATTTTAAAAATTCTTTCACTAATAGAAAGCTACATCATTTGCGATTATTATAGGCTATATATATTGAAAAGCTCTGGCGTTGCTAACGAAATCGATTTATTGCAAACGTCAGAAACCAATTGTCGCCTTGGAAACGATGTTTTTTTTTATTTTTTTATTAGGCAATTCACCCTAAAAATAGTGCTTTTTTGGCGTCGTACTTAATAACCATCTCTAAAAATGAATCACAGAAGTGTATGTATGCGCGGGTAAACCCGAACGACTGCATCAAATTGGATAATTCTTTTTTTTTGTTCGTTATTTTGAGTTGCGCTCTGCCATTATGAAATTTGTATAAAAAATTGTAATAGGTGGCATGCGAGCAGTTTGAAGACTGAATGTACCGGGAAAGAATGTGTGGAATGCGAGAGGGGGGGAGGGAGGTGGGGGAGGGGGACTCCATCCCCATGGAGGGGGTTAGGGTTGGCGAGAGGAGGAGGGATGGGAGGGGCGGAGGAGGGTGGGGGAGGTGGATGGGGGAGGGGTAGGTGGAGTGGGGAGGGGTAGGTGGAGGGGGGAGGGGTAGGTGGTGGGGGGAGTGGTGTCGGGAGGTGGGTGGAGGGGGTGGGGGGAGGGGGGTTGATGGGGCCGAGTGGAGGCGGAGTGGGAGTGGGAATCCCCTAATACCGTACGAGCGAAGCCGCGGGAAAAAGCTAGTTATGTTATATTTACTTATTCTGTTTTCTTTTGTATTAGTCAGTCATTATGGGAATGTAAAAGGTATGACGGCGAAGAGTTCGCAAAATGAGAACGACTCCCATGTATATGAAAATAATTGAATTAGCTATCGCAAAGGAAGGTGGGGCACTAATTACGAAATTAATGCGGCGCGGTACTTTTATGGGCGTTAATTACTGGCTTAATTAATTAACCACTTAGAGCTAATGCTGCATTTCCCATTGACATTTTCAACGTTTGTCACAAAATAGTAATGCCGTCCCCATTACCTTTTTAAGTCTACTTTTCTCAATTTCCTATCAATTATTATTATTAATTATTTACTACCCTTTTACTTTAACAACACCAGGACACTCTCTTCCCAAAATTCCCCGATTCCGAGACTTCACAATCTCGGAAATAAATATTCTGATCTAGGAGATATATTTCACCTTAAGATTAATCAATATAATTATTGTTTATTCAATTTCTTTTACACATCTAGACACAAATAGTCGTGGATAATTTCTACAATTTTGTGTATATTGCATATTATTTTTTAGGTTAGACTTATCATTTTTACCAATGTATTTCATTTCATATTATATGCTTTTGTTTATTTTTCATTATATTATATTTTCATTGGCGTTTTAGTTTTAAAATTTTTAAAAGTACTGTGTTACTTAACTTATAAAACAAGAATGTCAAAGCCCATTAGGGCGTGTAATAAATAAATAAATAAATAAATTATGTCTACTTTTACCAAAGTAACACAACATTGCGCGACATTGTCACCTATTTCACGTTTGTTTATTTCTTTATAAGTTCTTACACAAAATTAATTCATCTAAGTTATTTTAAACACGCAGTAAAAATGCGGGGTAAGCAACACCACTCCTGCGCCGCACCGATTCGTGTACGTGCGCCAATAGAAATATATGGAATAAAGAGCTATCGGTAGCACATAACAAGCGAGACACACCTTACCGTTCGTTCAATAATGACCAATTATAATGCGTTTTCAAGGAACAGTATTTCAAAATCTGACGAAGACGGGTAGTAATGGTTTATTATTTTATTTTGAACCGTACTTTTTAATCTCTCATCTTAAATCTTTGAGATATTCGGTAGAAAATAAATACTAGGGACAGTCCAAAAGTAATGCCTCTTATTTTTTTCTCCTTTAATTGTCGAGATATAAAAATGCAATTGCGTGGATTGAAAACTATTGACGATTATACTTTTCAGTATAATCTCCGTCCATTTCCAGAGTTAAGGCCCGTCTTTTAACAAGGGCATGTACCACAGTGTTGTAAAAAGCATGGTCACATCCAGAACACCATCGCCATAACTTTTCCGGCCGCTCTCACAGTTTTGATTTGTTTTGCCCTGGGTGAGTTTGTGTGATGCAATTACATTGACTGCCTCTTTGATTCGGGATCAAAAAATGAATCCATATTTGGTTTCCAGTCACATTTTTTCCAGTTGTGAGGCTATTGTTTTTCTTGTTTCTTTACTCTGACCTTGAAGTTTCTTGGTACCCACCTTGCACAAACTTTTTTTGTATAATCAGTTGTCGAATAATCGTCATCACACTGCCTTTACTGGGGGAGAAAATGTGACGTCTGTAGTTATCTGGGGACACCACGAATGATGTCATCAACCCGCTCAATGTTGGGTGCAATCACTTTTTCCTATTTTTTTCAACATTTTTGTCAACCAGCTTTTCGTCAACCAGCGTGTTTGTCATTCAGCTTCGTTACAGTGACGAACCCATCGTCTATCAGTGCTGACGTTCACTGTTGTATCATGGTACACATTTTTCAGTCTTTCATGAATGCGAATGGGCGTTTCACCTTCTACAGTGAAGAATCAATCACAGAACGCTGTCTAATACGAACATCGATGTCGGTCATTTTGCAAGCGATTGCAGTGCGGCCACCTGTTGACGCAAAAAAGTCACTACTGCAGCTGATTGTAGAAGAAGGTTTGAGGAATTGCACCAATTTATTTAGATACAAAAAATAGCAGGCATTACTTTTTGACTGCCACTGGCAACATCTCAATAATATTCACATTAGAACACGTATCGTGTTATATTTGTATTTATTAGGTTAGCTGGGGTAAATAGATGTACCCAAAAGCTGTATCTTTTGTACTTGTGTTTTTGTGCAATAAATGTTTTCGGTATTTTGAGTTATGTAAGTATTTTTAATGTTCGGTCGAAATGTTTCCATGAGCAAAGTTCGCTGTTAGTTCTTAGTCATTCCGCACGGCCAGTTGTCAACAAACTCCGTTGGCCGGGTAAAGGCTGCTTCTTACTAAAGCAGAGGCGTTCCACGTGTTCTATCCATATTCCATATTAAAAAAGATTTTCCATTGATATTTTTCTAATAATAAATACTTTCATTATTTATGCATTGAACCGCTTACTCGTTAATACGGAATTTTTTTATTTAAACAGTTAGATTTAGCTTTATTATTACGAAAAGTGAGTATTTATGTCGGGAGAGACCAAAAAATATGCATTTAACATTTTAATTTTGTTAAAATTAATTCACTTACGCGGTAACGCCATTTTTATATTTATCGTTTTTATTTAGCATTTCATAGACAATCAATCAATGCTGCCAATCATAGAAAAAATAGTATTGCCATGTAAAACAATAATTTATTCATGTTATTAAGTGAATGCGTTATTGATAGTAGGTACCTGTATTTATAACAGCAGAACATGGAAAGAAATGTATTAGAATAATGGGGTATTTCCACAAACGAGGAATTCTGTTGAAAATGTACGGAATATTTAAAGATTATTTTTCTGATTTTAATAATCGTACTAAAAATGTTTGATTTTTATGTTTTCATTCAATATTATTGATTTTAAAAACGATCTAAAACTGATCAAATCAAAACGGCCCATGATTGGGAAATGGGTTTGTGACGTCACAAGTGTCGCTAAGCTGAACTAACATAAATAAACACTGTCAGTGAGCGTCCTCACTCATGACGTCACACGATAGCCACGCCCCAAAATATCGTTTTTTGCGGTAATTCCAAAATGGGAAACTTTAACTCGCTGTAGAAAATTTATTCGTCAACATAAAAATAAAATATAAATGCTGTAATCATCGTAATTTTTTGCTTAATTTTTTTAAGCAATAAAAAAATCACATGGAAATACCCCATTACACATGCTAGACAAACCCTGCTTTGCCAAACAAACCATACAAAACCTGGGATGTGTATCTAAATTATGATGACATGCAGCTCTCGGTGACCGGCCAACTCAGAACCATCTCAGAAAGGTCACAAAGAGTGAAGATAAAAAGATATAAAAATTGCTTAAATAAGTTATGTTGGGTTAGGATTAACGGCTATTTTAAAATTATTTTTTTCATAGCTTTTAATGACTTTTCGAAGAGGTGTTGAGTTAACTTGATTCTGAGTTGGCATGGAACCGCAACTTTCGTAGTTTGAATCTCAATCCAATAATTCAAAGTAGGTAGGCCTACCTACTTTTTTGTTTTTATTTTGACGAGAATTTATTTTTATTGGTACTTCCGACAAATGTCATATTTGATGGTCTATCAGATAAAAAAGGAATATTCCGTATTATCCATGCATCAAACTTCGACAACACGAACGTTCCGAATTATCCGTGAGGTGGACTTTATGCATATTTACCATACTTTCAATATCGCCCTGGTGAGAGAGACACACGGAATCGAAACGTTACTTGAAATGGCTTCTCTGCCACCCAACCTTCCACATAATCGTTTCCTTCCTTTCTCCACTCCTTTCATCACCACAACACATCAAAATTATTGGAAATGACCTTCTAGCTCCGAACAGTTGGAATCTTGTGCGGTATTTGCAATAAAAAAATAAATATTTTTTGGAAAGAAAGTCCCCGGCACGACACTGGCACTTGGTACCTATGCAGTTTACTGCAGGTCGGCGCAAAACCCGAAATGCCGGTTCGTATCCTCGATTAGCGAAGAACAGAACCTGCACTATCTATCTAACAGCGCTGCATTGCCAACTTAGGTACCTTATAATCAAACTAACTCCGCTGTAATAACCGGATCATACAATCAGAACACGTTTGATTTGTGTGTAGTTGTGTTATTATCAATGCTGCTTCGTTATTTCGGTGCAAACTTTTCCCGCAAAATGCTATCCGTGATTAGGGTTCCCAGATCAAAAAATCAAAATCCACGAGAAAATTCCGGACTTCCTTGTTATTGCCATCCGACCGAGTGTCATCCCCAATCAAGAACACAATTCTCTACCCCCCCCCCCCCCCCCCCCCCCCCTCCCCCCCCCAAGGACGGACAATTTTTTTATTATGAAGTCGAAATTTGCATTTGTCAAAATGAATTTTAATGAGGGGGGGGAGTAATCAAGCAAATTGAGATTAAATGACAATAAGGACCAACAATGGAATTAACAAAGACATGCTCTTATATATTTGCGATGCAGACACAAAATGCCAATGTAGAAAGGGTCTCTTCCTTAATGGGAAAACAATTAACATTAACCCTCTCAACACAGTATAATTTAAAAAAATAAGACTTGCGAAATGTTCTACAAAACTATTATTAAAGATTCGGAAGTGTTATATGTGAACTTGTAGAAATTCCGGACTGTTTAGGATTCCTCCCGCATTCCGGACAAAGACCTATATTTCCGGACATGTCCGGAAAATTCCGGACGTATGGCAACCCTATCCGTGACACATATCCTCTGGCGGCAGTTGGCGGTTTATCTGTATTGTGTTTTGATAACAAATTTAATAAAGTGTTATGAAACTGGAAGCTGAAAACGGTTCAAGTGCGAGAAAAAAGATATACTTTTTTGAAGTGACACTTCTTCAGCACCGTTGTGATTTGAAACTCGGATGAAACGGAAATGACACTAAAAAGATACAAACACATACATCTATAGGATTTAGCCTGCAAGAGAATTAAATTGAATGAAACTTTACCGCATTCGCCGCTTTGATTATGAGCCCACTTTTTAAGACTTCTATTGCTTGAGATTGTGAAGGCACTTCTATCGCGTGTGAACTTTTATGACGGCCGGCGTAGTCCAGCGGTAAGGCTCTTGACTAGCACACCGAAGGTCGCGGGATCGAATCCCGGCGTGGCAAATAAATTTTATTTGATTAATTTGTGTTATTTCACAATTTATTCATTTAAAGTAATATATAGTATATTTGCTGCACGTTCCAGAGTGGAAGACACTCTCAGAATCGCCCTGGTGTAAGACCACCATTCAGAATTGAAACGTTGCTTGAAATGGCATTAGCCGTGTTTGGTGACCAGATCTGAATAGCCAGGTACTTCCCCACCTTCCTCTTCCCTATCTTCTTCCCCTCCCCACTACCTTCAGCCTTACAACATACCCCACTTAGGGATGCCATAGTCTCACTGGATTCAGACGGGAGCAGTTGGGACTCTTGTGCGGTATTCATATAAAAAAAAATGCACTCGATTTATTTTTCATAAAATGGAAAGTATAAACTTATATTTATTATGACATACAGAGTTTGAAGGATAGATTTTAGAATTTGTAGGGGTTACCGGGCTTCCCTGAACCGTAAGTACAAGAAAGTTTATTCGTTGATTCATTTTCAAAATACTTTGCCCTTGATATGGTGGAACTTTCTAAGCATTGATGAGTTTTGGCTATTAGAAAAAATAATATTCGTTTTACTTTGTGGGCAATTTTCATTCGTAAGAAAAAAACAAAAAAACAAAAAAAATTGATGTGTTAATTATTGTTCGCCCGTGGATTTTCTCCAAACTTAATGTATAGAACAAAAATACGTAAAAGGAGAAGGTATATATAAAACAAACAATACAAAAATATTAGTAGAGTCGTCAACTTATAGAAATCAGCCACATTCACAATTAATTATTTTTTCATAGACGCAGAAAAGAGAGGTTTTGAAACTCGAAAAGGTATGTATCGGCAGTTTGGTGAACACACGCTACATTATCGGATATTTTGATATTTATATAAATACCGTAATATTTTCGATGATATTACACCACACTCCATTTCATATAAAATATTCCATGTCTTTCTGGCACTTACACCCCTTTTCCGGTATTAACGTGTTAAATTTTGTAGAGAATGTACCAACATAATATAAGAAAAACAATAAACTCGTTGGTGAAAGTCAAACAAGTTGACATTGACCATCATTATTTCAACTTGACGACAAGATTTTTTAAATAAAACAACGGGTTTGCAATACACATGTTTTGCAAAGATGATTCATCTACTAACCACACACGTCATTCTATTTTGCTGATGTGGACGGCGATGGACAACTAGCACACTGTTTGCTTCATCCCCTACCAGATTATTATCAGATACGTAGTATTCTGAAATTCCGATTCTATCCATGATCCGGACCAACGTCCTACCGGCTGCGCCAGTTTGTTGTGACTCCCTATATCCCTAAAGGGTGCATGTAAACGAGTTGGTATAAACCAGCGAGAAAGCCATACGAATTAGGGGAAAGGAATGAAGCAACCGCAAATGGCGTTTTTTGCGCCATTATATGCAGCATTAGCCTACGTATTTATAAACAGAAGTAAAAAACCGCAAACCTTATTGATTGGGAAGGAACGAAGCAACCGATACCGTCGCGAAACGCCGCTTGCGGTTGCTTCGAGATATCCCCGACTTCGTCTTTCCACTTTCCAAGGGCAACAATTTTGAACCCATGAACCATTTATTGGATAACCACACCTCTGCCATAGGTCACCCCTGCTAAGCCACTTTTGGTGACTTAGCAGGGGTGCCCGGGTTCACGGGGTTAAGTTTGTCCCGGTCTTGACAGCGGATGCGTCTGCCCACCAGCTGCATGGCACGCCAGATCGTTTTAGGGAGGGAATCAGAATGGTTGAGGGGTCCCTATGACTTCTCCAGCCAGACTCTCTCGAAACATCGCCTTAAACCGCAGTGGGACGGATGGATTCATACGTCCGTCCCCTTTGACAAACTGAACCCCAGCTACTTATCACCCCTCAAACCTTTTTCCTTCCCAGAACTTCATGTCTTTATTTTCCTAAAAATACCCTCAACACAGCATCCCTAAAGATGACGTAGGCCCCGAGGGGATTTTTAAGCAATAAAACAATTACTTTGTAACCACGTTTTTTTTAATACCGACCGGTTTCGCTTAACACAAGTATCTTCAGGGTATAAAATTAATAGTACACAACTGCTAACCCTGTACAAATCACAAGTGCGCCCCACGGTTGAATTTGGCAGCCACCTCTGGTCTGGAGCTCCAAAATACCTGAAAAATACCCTCGACTCTGTGCGTAAACGGGCGGTCCGTTTAATAGATTCTCCCATCTTAACAGACGGATTGCAATCTTGAGAGCACAGGCGTCGGGTGGGAATGCTATCCTTGTTCTACCGGTATTACAATAGAAGATGCTCCGAGGAACTAGCATCATTGATCCCTTCGGCACCGGTGCATAGTCGGGAAACACGCCAAACGCGTGCCCAACATTTGTACACGGTTGACATTTGTCACATGAGAACGGGTCGTTTCTTCGACTCTTTCTTGTGTTCAACAGCTCGGCTGTGGAATGATTTGCCGGCCTCTGAGTTTCCTCCTTCCTATAACATGGGTCTCTTCAAGACCAATGTTCATTCCTTCCTCTCCACAAAAAGACCCTCCACACAGCATCCCAGATGACATAGGCCCTATGTGAAACGAATGTTAAAAAAAAAAAAAAAAAATTAAACTGATGAGAAAATACATTTTGTGAGCTTGTATATATATACACACAGAAAGAGACAAAACATTAAATAAAGGAAAAGTGAGAAAATTTGAAATTATAATCTTGTATAGTAAAAGAGAATAGGATTTTTTCCTCAGGGCATCTTGTGCGGAGATAATGTAAAAAATAATAATACTGTTTTAACGGTAGGTTTTAATTTATTTTGTTATGTTGTAAGTAAAGGGGTTTAACAAACTTTTATAAAACTGTTTACTCTCTGAGATTGGTTAAGGTTTGAAATGCTATGTGTACTTTTTAAGAAAGAGTACGAAAAAATTTTGTTAGCATTTACATTTTTTATCCTTCTTTTTAATGTTTTGCTCCGATTACAAACACATTAAATTGGTAGAGTAAAGTCTGGCATAATCCCGTGAAAATTCCAACGTTGCTTTCATTTCTTTTTTTCCTTTCCGGTAGAGACGATTTTTCAATTACTGAAATTCCAACTCTTGCAACGGCATAAAAAATCAGCTTTTGTATTTCAGCTCTTCCAGTAGAAAATATTTATGCGTAAATAATCTTAGGAGATGATAAATATCCGGCTGATAATCGAAAAGACAAACAATAAACAGACGAGTATAACGAATAACACTTTTTGTACCTATTATAGTTTATTTTTTAAATGTAAGAACATCGTCGACATCTTGAATAAATAAAACCAAAATAGCGAGATCATGTATTAATTACAGACACAATAAGTTCGGTTTTTATCATAATATTGTAATGATTGTTTTTGTTTTAAAATACTTATTGCATTCAGTTCCCTTCAGAATAAGTACTCACCTAGTTCTCGCCTATTTATTACACTCATATACTGTCTTTATACTTACTCATGTTACATTTAGTTGGTACTTAAAGAAACCTTATTTTTCTTTCTTTTTATATACCAAAAAAAGAAATATATAGTAAAATATATATAGTTATATATATACCAAAAAAAGAAAAAAAAAATCATAAGAAATGAATGATATTAATTTATAATTTTTTTTTTTAATTATTTTACTTAGATATACTAAGATATGTTTACACTTACGAGTACTAGACTCCAATTCAAACAACTATCCTCCGTTGGTCACCATGATACAGGCAGCTGCCTAGTATGGTGACCTAATGTATCTCCTGAAGTAAATTTATTATGTATGTAACATGTACTTATAAATAAATAAATACTCAGTATCGTCCTTGTGAAAGAGGTTGTTTGTGAAATGGCTATATCCGTGTTTGATTACTACATCTGTTGAACCTGATACATTCCCAACCTTACTCTTCCCATTCTCGCTAGACTAGTGTGAACAAATAACAAACAATAGTTATTTTTATTAAGCGTTGCGTGGTAAAGTCCTGTTTTAACTCGAACGTTTGGCATTTCGTCATAATATTGTTTGTGCGTTCCGTTTGAAGATGGTGGCCGTTTTAATGGTACAGTAATTTTTTTTTTCAATTTTATGGCATCTCACCTGCCCGAAGAAAACATTTGAAATAAAAAATGTTGCAGGAATGAAAGAGCAGCGGGAATATTGTGATAAGTATAATATTGAGTAGTGAGTGAATTCTAAAAGTTCAAAAAATGTCAAATGTCAATGCACTGATTGTTTTGCTTTTGTTCTTAAACGTATTTAATTCTGCCCCTCTTTCTTACACACATTAATGTCTACAGTCGAAAATGGGACAAACGGTGAACGTATGTCTGCACCCCTCCAAAGGAAAAATACAATCTTACTAATATTACAAACGCAAAAGTTTGTATGGATGTGTGTGTGTTTGTTACTCTTTCACGCAAAAACTACTGAAAGGATTTTAATGAAACTTTGCAATGATATAGCTCGTATGTATATCAGAATAACATATAGGCTATATATAATGGTAAGCTCTGGCGTTCTGAAATGTGTATAAATGAAAATGTGTGTATTTCATATATTTCAGCGGCAGGGGGGAGAGGAAAGGTGGAGGTGGGGTTCGCGGAAAGGAAAGAGACGAGGGAGGGGGAAGGCGGGGAAGGTGGAAGGGAACGGGGACGCACAGGAAAGGAATCAATTTATTTCTTTGAATGGCATTGCAACGCATGCCGGGGACCAGCTAGTATAATATAAATCTAGAAATGTTACGATTTGAGAAGCAATTTTGGTTTTTATTTTATAAAAGAGAAACATTAGAAAATAATTCTTTGGGCAGGTGGTTTACTGTTCACAGCACTACTGTCTGAACGAATCTAATAAATTTATGTCATAGTCTAACTGGCTGCAGATGGCTGGACGCAGTTCTGTGTGGTATTCACATTTAAAAAATAAATCCTGCAGCACTCAGGCCGTAGTATCTCACCCCTGACCTAAACCGTCACGTTTTCTCCACCTTTTAACTCTTTTTCGCCCAGAACTTCCCCTCGATGGGTACCTACCACCCCATCCGCCCCACCGTCGGCATCGCCCGGTATAAATTCCGCCTGGTTGTATCCGCGGCGAGACTGCCATGGCCGCCCGTCCACGATTTATGGATCGCTTTCATTCCCAATGTTGTGGTTCAAAATAAATTTATTGGCCCGCTTTGCGCAACCTAACCTAACACCCCCATTTTATACTCTTATGTTTCTCATCCATTATTATTTATTAATATTTTTTAACATATATAAATAATATCGATGCCGAAAATGTGAAATGCTGTAAAGGACAAAAATCCAAAAATGAATTAATTATGTAATTTTTATCCTTTTTTATCTTTCGATCTCTGTCGTCGAAATATTTCTCGAAAAATAAGTGTGTCCTTTGCTACTTTAGTTATAAGAAGACTTAATTATATTTAAAAGAAAATTATATTCATGAAATTTACAAGGAATTTTGAACGATCTATAAATCTATTATAAAGTAACTAGTTGACCCGGAAAACGTTGTTCTGCCATAGAAATTATTTCTAGTGAATATTTTGGTTGCTAAATAAAAAATAACGAATGTTTTGTAATGACTGACTTGCGCATGTGTGGATGAAAGTTCAATGAGGCGGACGTAGCGCCACCTGTTATTCAACAACATAAATAATTTTGTTCTGTTTGAAATACGAACGACGGTTAATTTTTTCTTCATACAAAAATACTATAATCGCGATTAAAAATGAGAGGGGTAGGAGATAGGTGTGGGTAGGAGGTAGGTGGGGGTAGGAGGGTGAAAATTTGGTTTTATAGGGAATTTTGATTAAAAAACGAAACAAAAAAATTGAAAAAAATTTCTGTATAGGGATACCCTAATCACCTAGCGGTATAAAATATAATTTACGACCTATTCTCATACCTACCAAATATACATTAAAAAAATCATTAAAATCGGAAGAGTACGACCACAAACACCGTGACCCCAGATTTTTATATATATATGGATTAAGTAAGTAGTAAAGGAAAATAATTTCCCTCAGGGCCTATGTCATCTCAGGCTGTACGGATGGGTTTTTTAATGAAAGGAAGAAGATGAAGTTCTGATAAGGAAATAGGTAAGAGGGGTGGGAAAGTATCCTGGGTTGACCAGGAGTGACGGACGTATGAATCCATCCCTCCTACTGCGGTGCAAGGCGATGGGTCGAGAGAATCCGGCTGAAGAGGTCAAAAGGTCTCCCTCAAGCCGTCACTGATCCGGCCCTTAGTTCTTCAGTGAAACCAAGATGTCAAATCGGAATGATTAAAATTATGGTCCCTAGCTACCAGCCGGTCCTGAAGAAAGTTTGGGAAAAAATTGTCACGATGACATTTCTTTGGACAAATTGAACAATTCATTATTTGAAATTTTTTAAAAGTAATACACAAAATAAGTATGGTTTGTATTTAAGTATGTAGGTACGTGCCTACTCGTACTTAAAAATCTTGGTTTTGGTTTTGGTTTACTAAACAAGAAAAAAATAGAAATATATTTTTGTCTGTACTGTTCACAGAACTACTAGTTTTATTTTTCATTACAAAATTTTTTTTTATTACTTCTTATTTGAAAAATAAGCATTGCATATGTTTAAAACAAAATACAAATTTTTTGTTTACTTAGGCAACTCAAACTCTCGAACGGTGAGTTCTGAACGACGACCCAGTTTCAAAATATATAGAATTTCTTAGTTTTATTCTTTTCTAAGAGTCCACACTCCGGTACCTTTGACAAAAAATAATTTTCAACGTGGAACATACTCACACATTTACGTCGTAATTTTTTGATCTATCGGTAATAAAAGAACCAATATCAATACACGCTGAGTGATGAACCACTCTAAAGTTATCAAAAATAAAGATGGGACCGATGCGTATTCACCACCGTTTTATAAACGAGTCTGTTATAAAATGTAAGAACCAAAATATAAACCGATGTAAGTGCTTTTAAGGCTTGTTCGTGGGTCCGAAATAAGACCAATTTTCCCTTACTTTTGATGAATTCATAAAACTTTTTAAAATATCGCAATTCCTTGAATCGGTCTTCGATTTAGTTGAAAGGTCTTGTCTAAACTGGCAACACCATTTTTTTTTAAATCTGTATAGAATTAAATATAATGATAATGAGTGCCCAAATCCAAGAAGAAACAAAATAAGAATGCAAACATCTAGTGTGTCCTCTGTTTTTAACAAATTGAATTTAAACAAAAGCTTATTATTTAAGGAAGGGCAAGGATGTAAAAGTAGTTTTTGAAGGCAGCTTTTTATTTAACCCCGTCTTTTTTTTATTTTCTACTTGTTTCTTTACTTAAAATTAAACTACAAGAGACTTGTGGGATTGCGCTATCCTCCCCGGTTCCATGACAGTTGATCCGGCGACATTTGATCCGGCGACAGTTGGTCCGGCGACTTTTGATCCGGCCGACATTTGATCCGGCTGACACTTGATCCGGCGGACAGTTGATCCGGCGGACAGTTGATCCGGCGACAATTGGTCCGGCCTGATCCTTAAGAAGATTTATCTTCATGTAAGTATGTAAAGAGGATATACGGCCGTACAACCAAAGTCGATGTACTTATATCTGAAGGCATCTTGAGTGAAAATCCGCTGTAAAAATATATTTACTAACAATAATTTCGACTCTCCGAAGAAGCATGCGGCAATACAAAATACGACAAACTTATACGTGCAGTCAGTTTAACAAAAAAACCGTAAAAGATTCCTACTTGTGTATAACTTTTTTATCTAAAAATTACACTAGAGTCCCAACTGTTCTCAACCGTCTCGCGCCAGTGAGTGACAATGGCATCCCCAATTTTGGTATGGTGTGTTACTGAGGGTAATGGGGAGGGGAAGGAGGTGTGGAAAACTTACCTGGCTATTCAGGTCTAGTCACGTCATTTCAAGTAATCCGACTAAACCTACATACACTGTACACCAGCGAACAAATTATAAAAATCATATGATATAATTTTTTTAATATTTTTATTTTTTAGAACTTTTATCATAACACAAGAGTCCCATCTGCTCCCAACCGTCTGGAGCCAGTGAGACCATGGAATTCCTAATTTTGATATGTTGTGAGGCTGAAGATAGTGGGGAGGAGAAGGTTATGTGAAAAATTTACCTGGCTATTCTAGTCACCAAACACGCCTAAAACCATTTCAAGTAACGTTTCAATTCTGAATGAATACTGACGAATAGCAAAATACGACATTCTTATATGTGCAACATCTACTTAAGATTTAGAAGGCGGATATGTTTTCCGTCGCCCCGGGAACCATTTATTGGATAACCAACATTCCTGCCATAGGTCATCCCAAGTGGTTCGCTACGTTTGGTGAATTATATGGGTTGGGTTCTTGGAGTGATGTTTGTCCAGGTCTTGGTGGCGAATGCTTTTCCTCACCTACTGCGTGGCGGTTCGGATCGGGAGAGGTTGCTTGAGACAGACATAATCAGGACCTCTCTAGCCGGACCCTCTCGACCCATCGCCTTGCACCGCAATTTTTCTGGTTCTTCAGATCTAGTCACCATACACGGCTGAAGCCATTTCAAGTAATCAGACTAAACCTACATACACTGAACAACAGCGAAATTTTTTTAAAATCATCTGTTATAACTTTTTTATATCTATCTATGTATATAAATAAAAACGAATCGCCGAAATGTATGTACGCGCATAACTTTCGAACGACTGCGCCATATTGGATAATTCTTTTGTTTTTGTGATCTTTTTTGTCAAGACAAGGTTTGTATAAAACTACTGGTGAGCTCTGGCATTATGAAATTTGTATAAAAAATTGCAATAGGTTGCACGCAAGCTGTTTGAAAACTGAATGTACCGGGACTAAATGTATGGAATGTGGGAGAGGGGAGAACTCGGGTAGGGGTTCGCGGGAGGGGGGAAGGGAACACGTGGGAGGGGGGGGGGGTGGGGGGAAGGTGAGGAGGAAGGGGAACTTGGGAGGGGGGAGGGGATCTTGGGAGGGGGGAGGGGAACTTGGGAGAGGGGAGGGTGTTAAAATATACAATGTAATACATTATTTTAACAATAATAATGTTGTTTTAAGGGTTGGCAACATTTTGTATATGGCAACCCATTTCAAGTTCTTTTGTTTTTATTCTCTATGCTCCATGTGTTCTTCTCTTGTTTTCATGTAATACGTACATCTTAAAATAAAACCAGTTATTAAAAGTGTTACATTTCTTTTTATTAACTCAGTAGATTACAACAGAGGGGGACTTGGGAGGGGGGTTTGCGGGACGGGGGAAAGGGGGAGTGGAATGTGGAGAGGGAAGGTGGAGGAGACGGAATGGGTACGTGCTAAAGGAATGGGAGGCGGAAGGGGAACGGGACGAATGGGAAAGGACACGCAGGGAGAAACAATTTCTTTATTAGGTAAATGGCATAGCAACACATGCCCGGTACCAGCTAGTATTATATATAACACAAGAGTCCCAACTGCTTCTAACCGACGCGTCACAGGTGGACTAATCGTCATTTCCGTTTCATCCGAAATCCAAATCACAGCCATGATAATATGGAAGTTTCACTTAAAAAATGTATCAAGTATAAAGGGGAAGACGGAAGGCAACACATTTTGTGTCTGTAATAAACAACCATCTTGGCTTTCTTGGATTTCTACTTTAACCGATTGTATCTTTTTGTATATAAGTTATTACTTTTTTTTATTATTACTGTTCTTATATTGCATTATCCAATTTAATTGTTGTTACTTAACTGCTACTTAACCTACTTATTAACTTACGTACTTCTTTATGTAATACTCTTCACTTTATTTATACATGTAGGTCACATTTTTCAGTTTAATAGTTTCTATGTAGTTTACACCGTGAACCGTCAATATTTAAGTAAAAGCATCTTTGTGCCACATTTTTAAATTACAATATTTGACAGAAGTGCGAAGGCACAACTATTTCTTAATTTTGGTATTATCGTTTTGTGCAATTAAACCAGTATATTTTGTATTACTCTCCTAACATAACACATGTTTATTTATTTTATTTATTTTAATTTTATTTATTATAGATACAAAAGAAAGTACAAATTACAATTAGGAAGCTTTGCCTGTCCAACTAGGAAAGTTTCCCGTTCCAGGATAGACAAATTGACATGTTTAGTTCATATTATACCTGAAATGTACATAAATTACATAACAAAAAACTAAACCAAAAAAAAGTAAAACAGAAAATTTCATTTTTTTCTGAAGCTAAGGTGTGTAATAAAGAAAATGTATATAAAATATATAAATATAAGTACACATACATTTTTTTGTGACAAAGTAGAAAAGGTGTATGTGGAATGTATATTGTTATTCTGAACATCGCTGTGAAAGGAATCGATAATAATATCCCTATTCAAAAATGTACATAATTACTTCCACTACGCCGTCCAATTTCTAGGTACAAATTATTTATGTGGGCCGATGTACCAGAGAGAATTTCTGTGCAATCCACCCAGCAAAAAATACTTTCGTAAATTCAGCTTTCAGCAAAATAAACTATCATTTTCTAGATTATACTAAAAGCAATAAAAACTATCCTTTATTTTTTCGCGTTCTCCGTCTCAAACCTTACAAAAGTATTTTTAAAGTGTATTTATTCCCCGAGACATAAAATGTCCCATTTAAAAAAAGTAATCAAAATCCTATTAATAACTGTTCCAACGTCTTTCACAAAGGTCTTAGGGGAATGTCTTGCCTTGAAGACACTGTTTTCAATATTGCCTTCTCTCTTGATTTGAAAAATACCTGTAGGACTTAAAAACAGACGTTGTTATTGATTTTAAATCGTTTCGTGTCAATAGTGTTGACGAACAAAGGATCACACGACGACTCAGATTAGTAACATCAATAATTGTTAAATAGCAACGGAAAAATGATCAATAAACCTAATGAGTCAATATTTGCATTGTTCTGCGTTGTTACTTCCCGTGTGTTCGAAAATCTTTGTTTATTTACCGACGATTCAATTGACGGCTCGCTCGAGTTGTTAAACAGTATCTAATTCCAAAACAATCGATGCATAGATGTCCGCATTGCAACTTTACACGGACAAAAATATTTGTTGAAAAAAACAACTATTAGTTACAAATTTTTTACGTTCGTTTTGTTATTCCAGCGGTTTTGGATGCATTATTTTCCATCGCCAAATTAGCTTTTTTCGTGTCAAAATAATACAATGAGGAAATAAACGAGGTACACTTTCTCTTTGGCGGCTCCCTCATGGGCCGGTAAGTAATTGATATAAAACACTTGTTAGACCCTGCGCAGATAAGTGAAGTTCGATAAAGCAAGGTAACGACTTGCAGCACTATCCATTGTGGGAATTTTAACCGCATAGATCTCAATACTGGGATGTAAAACTTTTAAAAAGATGTTTTATGAATTTAAACAAACATTAAAAACGAAAACTTTTGGATGATCTCATACCAGTTAAGAGACCGATTTTATTCAGCGTCCCGGCCTTATGAAGTGTTGTTGATTTATGTCGATTCCTTACCGGCCCGTGAGAGGGCCCCTTTAGTCGCAGAATGAAGGCGGGTATTAGGGCTTTCGCTAATGGAGAAACCGAAAACTGGTGGACAACTCAATTAAACTCAATTCACGGCGCAACTCAACACAACGATTTCAGTAATTATATCAGCTTGTTTAACCAAAATAGAATTTTTTAACAATTTAGCAATTATCAACCTTGATATATAAAAATAATTTATGATCCTCCAGAACAAAATCGAAATTTTCCTGCTCTGACATATCGCAATGTACTCGAAAACTTGACAGGTCGTGAGGCGCTACCATGGCAACCTGTCTACGGCAACAGAAACGCCCCGGCCGCGGCGTCTAGCACTGCGAGTCGCCGCGTCGCCCTTGACAACTGGTCTTTAAGAAGTTGCCTGTGTGCGGACCGTCAATGTAATTCGCAAGTTCCTTTCCCGTGGATTCCATTCCTTTCAGTTTCTCCATGAGCGGAGGGCCTTAGTATTGTAAGCAAGATTATGAAAGGAAAGCCTGGAGAATATGCTGCAAAAGTGAATGGTCGAAGAAGTCGGGGACACCCGAGAAGATATGAGTAAAATACTTGAGTCGGGTCATGTCACGGGTCAGAATAATGTAAGAGTGTATGAGACGATGCATGATAGATACTGTTAAATAAGCAATTTGCAGTCACAATGGAAAAGTAGTTCATGTGAAATCGATAATGTTATAGTACATACGTGCAAAGGGTAAGTTTTAGATTCTCCATCCATTGCTTGTGTAAGAAGCCAATCGGCGGTCCACCCCCTCTAGCCCACTCTTCCTGAATAACGTCTAATTTTTAGTTGAATTTTTTATTTTATTATTTATTTTTTTATTTATTCAACGCCCAGAGGGCTTTTAAAGGTTTGGAAGTACAATTAGTTCATGACAGATGATTTTTAAACAGATAAAGAAATAATAAAAATGAAATTAGTTAAAAAAGGCACCAAAGTCACAAAAATACAAAAAAAAAATACAGTGATTTGATAAGTTTACAAAAATACAGATATGTTTAGGAATAGTTTTAGAATTAGTTTTTTACAAGATCCACTTCGCCAAGTTGATGTTAAATATGTCGACATACTGTACTGATTCCCCATAGTGTGAAATCGTTGTATAGGAGAGTGGGCAATGTAGTTCCGCTTTAGAATGCTGCAGTAGAATAGTGTATTTTGTCGCGTGGTTACTGTCGGTATTCGTAAGTTTATGAGTTGTACGAGTTCGCAACAGTCGAATTTAGAGTTAAGTATTTTGAATAAAAATGTTAAGTCGTTTATTTTACGTCTGTCTTCTAGTGTATGTATTTTTCGAATATTTAGTAATAGATTATATTTGAAGTCTTCTAGTGAACTACTTAATTTAAAAACTACTTAATTTAAAAAAAAAATGTGTCACTTAATATTATTAACGTGAATTTTGTAAGACGGAGACCAAACTACCGAGTTATATTCAATTTGGCTTCTAACTATGTAGAGAAACATATAATAATTTTGTCGATACGTGTTTTTGGCCAATTAATTTGCCATTCATGCGTTTGTGCGATGCCGCAAACCAAGCAAGGCTTCACCTAGATACTATAGTAGTGGGAACACCGATAATGGCACCGCGATGTCATCATCACCATTAGGTACCTCCTTGTGCCGCGAGCTGCCTAATTCGGCGGTTATCGCAGTGATTAGGGAACTAGATACCATTTAACGACTCAATATTTGGAGAGAATCTCCTATCATGTTGTACCATCCGTGGCGTTCTGAACCTCCTTTTCCGATTTTAGTGGTGAAAATAGTATCTGTGTATTTGGTAAGTTAATTTAGTTCCTAATACCGCTGAGAGTTAAACCTAACAGATATTTTTGATACAGAAATTGTTTAATAGAAAGAGCGTGAGGTTACAACGGCGTTTTTCTGAAATATTATTTCAGGGCTATACCTAAAAGTTTTCGTTTTTATGGAATTGGTTACATGGAGTTATTATTATTTTCACAAAATTGCTAGGTATCTAGTTTGTAACTTAACCAACGTATAATCTTAGTTGTAAGTCAGTTACATTTATAAGTTGTAAGTTATAAGCCTTTGTCGTTAGTCACTGGTATTTAAATCATAAAAGCCAGTTGTATGAATTATGCACATATATATGTGGAGCACCTTTGAGGTGATTTTTCATAAAAACGGCGCTATAGAAAGCAACCAAGTATTATTGTTAGTATATTTTGATATCTTTCTACTGCTAAGAAATATGTTATCGGTAATGCTGAAATAAACTGAAAACATAATTATGTCTACCGCAATTATAGATTGTTGCCTGGATTTTTTTTTGCATATGTTGGTAATACATATACTCTATTATTTTAGTATTGGAATGTGCGACTTAATGTAAAATAATATGAGAACAAAAGTTGTCTCATATCGGATAATTTTTCATAATGTCATATGTTTTGTTGATACATCGGAACTACTACCCAGCAAAAACGCCGGCAACGTTGTGTTGACCATTCAAAAAACAATGTAAGTTGGGAGTAAGTAACTGTTAGAGCAGTTAAAGATTTTATGTGTGCGTCCAATTTAGCATGATTTTTGGCCCTACAGTATGGTAGACTCGAAAGTAACAACTATAAAAGTTGTTGCAATCCTTGTTCAAATCAGAGGCTTTTTTAATCACCAAATGTAGATTTTGAAGTAATTAAAATACCAATTTATATTTAAAAAAAACGGGTGTAAGTTACGTCTGGAAAAATATTTATATTTTCAGTCATTTATTAATCGAATCCACCAGATACATACTTTCCCTGGCATTAACTCTCTTTCGTCAATATTCTGTTTTTGACCAGTTAGCGAGGACTTTTTTATATTCAATTAAAAGTGAAATTTGGTGGAAATTATTTTGCTTTTAAAATGGAATATTGAATCGAGGATTTTTGAAAATATGAAAAGCACATCGCTTTCATTTCATAAATACATTGGAATAGTTTAACGGCTTAATTTCATAATCCTACCTAGCGATGAACGTACCTGGCCCCCTAGCATGGTCGATCGATATAGGTTTTATCGAAAATGTCGGTAACTTGAAATCGCTCCCGAGCAGGACTGCAGGACGCTAACGAAGAAATAACAGTTTACGTCAAACAAATTAGGAACCCTTAGTCGATGTGAACTGTTGTTTGTTCGTTAGCGGCCTGCAGTCGTGCTTAGGAGCGATGTCAAGTTACCGACATTTTCGATAAAATCTATATCGACTGTTCATCGCGTATATGTATAGGTGCAAGTTAAAAATAAGTATTTTTTAATTTTATTATTTAAATTCCTGCGGCCAATTATTTCATTTCGTGAACTTTTTGTTTTCTCTTGTTGCAGGTAACATTCACCAAAATGCACCACATTCTCTATTCACTGGCGCTAATAAACTTATGCGCTGAATTATTTTTGGAGGATTACGCCGTGTTGCGCTACTGTCTTCTTTGGCCAACTTTCGGACACTGTAACGCTGTTCGAAACGCTGACTAAAGAAGGGCGAGGCGCAACACGGCATAATATCACAAAAATAAATCAAGATTATAGTTTCGGCTCTGAAAATCTCAAATCTGAATATACCTTTTGGACTGAAGTTCACCAAAACGAACGCGAGGTAAGTTCACGCTAACAACACTTACAATATGAATAAACAGATTGTTACTTTCCAACCTTTCACTTCCCCATCTCCACTCCGTTCAGTCTTCCAATATGTACAACTCCCAAATTTCGGTTCTCGTAGTAGTTAGTATCAAGTTGGGAGGTGGGAATGGGTTCTGCAACTTCGGGAACCAATTATAGGATAACCAATACCTCTGCCGTAGGTCACTCGGTGGTTCGCTACGTTTGGTGATTTAGCAGGGGTGCCCGGGTTCATGGGGTGAGGTTTGTATAGATCTTGGCAGCGTTTGACCTGGACACACTGAACTTCGGATTCCTACCCACCCCTCAAACCCTTTTCATTCCCAGAACTCTGCTTTCCTTCCTTTCCTTAAAAAAAACCCTTCAGCATCCCCAAAGATGATACAGGCCTCGAGGGAAATTATTTTCCTCCTGTATGGCGCTCATGGAAAATAGGTATTTATACTTGTTCCGTGGTGCATAGTATCTATCGTTAAACTTAAGGCGTCGTATACCCGCTCAAAAGGAAGAAAATGGAGAGATATGTCATTACGAATGTTGAGAGAGCGCGCCAATATTTAAAAGATAAAATTTAAGCTAAAATTGTGAAAATGTTTAGTAAAACACGACTCGTTTAAAATAGAGCAAAAATCTCATGGGGCACATCTAAAATAGCATTAAAAAATAGTGATTTTTTTCGTACATATAACTAGTAAAATAACTTACACAAACGTGTTTATAATAATTTTCGTAGCATACTTTTCGATTTTTTTCTATCGGGGGAATTAATATAATTTGCGTTTTGTCGTGGGGTACGTTTAGATGTTAACTTCAAAAATAACATATTTTTTTTAAGAGATTTTAAATTTTGAGATAAATGGGAGATGTGCAAGAAATCGTTAGAAATTCGGGTAGCGGCGGCTTAAACGTTTTTTATGACACTGTTAGCTCATACTGTTATAATATATTTCACACTGAACAACAGTTGGAAACATTACATTATCTTAGTAATTCACAACAAAGATTACCATTACCTTTCCTTGGCTACCGGTTGGCTACCAATAAAGGCATTGTTGACTGAAAAGCCACGACGAATTACTATGCATAGGAGTTAAGCGATGCTTAACTCACTCTGAGCCGTTAATTTGTGTACGTAAGTGAGAATAAGTATCTCGGACTTGTTTTTCTTTCGATTATTCTCGCGCTAAGTGGCTGCGAAGGCGTACCGTAATAATTAGGATTACGTCTCTAATCTTAGTTTTACGGGATTTACAAATAACTATCCACGATTCTAAATAAAAACTTATTTTTGATGTGAAAACATCTTTAGCACCGTTCTGATTTGAAATTCGATGAAACGGAAACAAGCGACTCTAAAAAGAGACAAACACATACCTCTTTAATATTAAATAAATATTTATTGTATTCGCAATTTAATACGATAAATCCACAGGCCCATGCAAGTCTTCTTTGGTGTAGTGGTAAAAAGCGCCTGACGAAACCCAGCGGCCAGATCGAATCCTATGAAATACAAAAAATATATAATTTTATTTTTGAAAAATCAATATCCAATCTTCAAACCACTCCGAAGAATAAAACTCAAATGCAAATAAGATGACCAAATGTAAAGGAAAATATGCATTGGAATTCGAGTGCGGCGATTATACCCGTTCTTTTTGCGGTTCTTCGTAGCCTACTCCCTCTTGTCTACTTTTGTTTTCCGAAAGTTTCACTTCTACCGCGTGTGAACTGGTTTTTTTTTCTTCATATTATTAAACACCGCCAGGACGTTACGCCAAAGTAAATGATATAAAAAGTCGGGAATGCCCGAGAAAGACATGGCACGACCAAGTGAATCCATTATTGAAAAATAGTGTGTTTGTTTTGTTACCTGAATGTGTATGAAGCAAAGAGAGTATCCCCTCTGCTCACCGCCGCCCCAGGAACAAGTTTCAGCTTTTGAAGAAATAATTCCACAATGTTCCTGCCCGTCTATAACCCAAACCAAAAGTATTAAATATCTTGGGATTGAAATTGATGAAAATCTACAGTGGAATTCACACATTGAGCTTACCTCAAAAAAGCTAACAAAACTCATCTACTTCTTCAAAAAATTAAGAAACATCTTGTCGATGAGGGATCTAAAGAGAGTATATTATGCTTTATGCCACTCTCGATTGGAATATGGAGTAATAGGATGGGGCTCAGCAGCATCTAATCACTTAAAACAACTTAAGATAAGTCAGAATTGCATTATAAAGACCATTCTAAAGGTCCCCATAAGGACGTCAACAGCAGAAATTTTTAAACAGTTTGATGTTCCAAGCATACAGAAAATCTATGCCAAAAACATTCTACTACATCACCACAAAAATGATTCAGAGGCAGACACCTCACACGCTCATAAAACCAGAGCCAAACAAACAGACATACTTAATATACCAAAGTGTAACTCTTCATTTGGTCAAAGAAGTTCTGCATTTTTAGCAGTAAAGTTATATAACAAACTCCCACTTAGTATCAAACAAATAAAAATAAAAAATAGCTTCATTAAGGACATTAAATGTTGGCTGAAGAATCTATCGGAAAATGAACTTACTAGTATACTTAAAACATCATAGAAGTTTCTGGAAAACCTTATCCAATCAATGAAGTTAAACCATAGAAGTCGCTGAAAAACTTATCCAAAGCATAGTCCCCCTCAGCACAGGATCTCCTAGTGAGGAGGACTACGAATATATTTTATATATACATCTAACTAACATGTTTCATATAAAAATGTAAAAAATATTATATGGTTACAAAACAAAGCTTTGAAGCTTAATCAATTGGCTAGTAGATAATCCTCAAATATTTTCTATATAATTTACGATGAGATTACATAGAAAACTTCCAAGTTTCAATCTGTTAAATATGCAAATTAATTTCTTTGGGCGCGTCGAAAAATTTTCTTCCCAAGCTTGGCAATTTAGAAAACTCTTCAAAAAGTTAATACCGGTGGTCTTTCAAAGTATTCCTGTGATTATCAGTTTTTTCTGAATCTATGTCAAATGTCCGGTGGGAATTAAGAGTATATGTACCTATATGAGTAATCAAATAAAATTTTTTTTAATTGAAAATGCTATAGCACGGCTGTAACGGAAATGACGATTAGTGCACCTGCGACGCATCAACTGCGCTCATCGGCCGCTTTGATAATGATGTCACTTTTAAAGGCTCATGTTGGTTGAGATATGAAAGGGAAATTACGTTAGGTCTGCGCTCATTGGTTGCTTTGATTATGACCTCACTTTTCAAGTATTGGTTTAGATTTTCTAACGCGTGTAAACTGCACTCGATTTTTTTATTTTATTATTATTTAGGTATATATTTTTAATTCCTTTCGTCCTGTTTAATATTAAGGTTCAACATAATTTAATGTTATATTTTATTGTCGACTCACTTCCGTCCCCGGCGTTGCTCGGGCTCTCCAACCGGTCCCAAAAAGAAGAAGATGGAGAGATACGAAATTACGAATGTTAGAGGAGAGCGCTAACATTTACAGCGACAAAATCGATGCGAAAATTGCAAAAATGTTTAATAAAACACGACTCGTTTAAAATAGAGCAAAATTCTCTAGGGCATTATCTTAAACAGCATAAAAAAAAACACTGTGATTTTTTTCATACATATAACTTGTAAAATAACTGAAACAAACTTGTTAATAATAATTTTTGGAGCATACTTTGCCATTTTTTCTATCGAGGGAATTTTATATAATTTGCGTTTCGGCTCGGGCAAAGTCTAGATATTATCTTCAAGAATAACATATATTTTTTTAAGAGCTTTAAATCTTACTGTGTTAAGGGAAATACGTAATAAATTGGTACAAATCCGGGTTGCGGTCCCTTAAATCGAGTTTTTAAACAAAGAGGTTCCTCCTGTTTGAAGATCTAGTGAGCAAAGTTTCATCAATCGCGGAGTAAAACTGTAAAATATGTCCCCAATGCTTCCCGGAAGTGTTCATGAAGAATCATCGAGTGGTATCAAAATTCTGATTTAAGGGGTGAGAACAAGGGATGGGATGGTTTTTTGAAATCTCATATATATAGAGTGACCTTTTTTCTTACTTTGAAGGTCGAGTGTGCAAAATTTCATCAACCTCGGAATAAATAATAAGAAGAAACGCAAATTCGTAAACAACTCAGTCCACACCAGGCTCTTCTTTTTATATTCAAATATAAATGGATTTGTGGCTTTTTGCAGAGTTTTCCGAAACTAGATGTAAATAGTAATTTTGCTCTTACTTTAAACGTTAAGTGTGTAAAATTTCATCAAAATACGGCTTTAAGGGGTAGGAAAGGGGGTGATTTTTCGAAATATCTCGTAGAAAGTTGTTTTGAAGGTCAAGTGTGCTAAATTTCATACGCCGCCCGTACACTTCAAAAACAGACAATTATCAAAAAATTAAGCAAAAAACAGACAATTATCTTTATATATTAGATGTCTAATTGCGGTGAAGGTATTTCTTCTACAGTGCAATTATTCCTTTCAGTTGTTATGTGTTGCAGATTGTAGCCCTTTGTGAATGAACATTTAATTGACTTAGTTTGGCCTAGATCTGAATACCCATTTCCAATTAAAATGTCTTTAGCCGTGTTTAGTGACCTAGTTAGGTACTTCCTCACCTTCCACTTCCCCATCTTCTCTTTATTCTCACAACATACCCCAATTGGGGATGCCATAGCGCACTATCTCCGGGCAGTTGGGACTCTTGTTGGGACTCTTGTTGAGACTCTTGTTGGGACTCAGTTGGGACTCTTGTTGCACACTTATACAAAGAACCTACTTCCCCTTTTCCAATCTCCTTACCATCGTCTCTTCGTTCAGTCTCACAACAAAGATACCCCCAAGTAGTCACCCCAAGTGGCTCTTGGTGACTTAGGGGCGCCCGGATTCAATGGGTGAATTTTGCCCGGATCTTGGCGGCGGATACATCACCAACTGCGTGGCAGACCGGATCGGGAGAGAGTGGTTGAGGAAGACCTTTTGACCTCTCCAGCTGAACTCTCTCGGAAAATCGCCCTGCACCCCAGACGGAGGGATAGATTCGTACGTTCGTCACTCCAGGACGCACTGACAGCCAGATACCTATCCATCCCTCATAACTTTTTTCCTTCCCATAACTTCCTCTCCTTCTTTTCCTAAATAGACCCTCCACATAGCATCCTCCAAAGATGACATAGCAAGTAGACAAGAGCGGGGAGGATACGAAGCACCGCACAAAGAGGAGACCGATTGTTCTATATCATTCTTTCGCAGGCTAAATCCTGTAGATTTACGTGTTTTTTTTTTTTTTTTTTTTCTCCATGAGCTCCACACAGGAGGCTCTGAGGAAAATAATTTCCCTCAGGGCCTATGTCATCTTTGAGAATGCTGTGTGGAGGGTTTTTTTTTAAGGAAAGGAAGGAGAGGAGAGTTCTGGAAAGGAAAAGGGTTTAAGGGGTGGGTAGGAATCTGGGGTTCAGTATGTCCTGGTCATCCGCCTCCAAGACCTAGACAAACCTCACCCCATGAACCCGGGCACCCCTGCTAAATCACCAAACGTAGCGAACCACTTGGGGTGACCTATGGCAGAGGTGTTGGTTATCCAATAAAGGTTCCCGGGGCGGCGGTACCCATTCCCGCCTCCCAAATTGTAATTGTTTATCATTGTCATTTCATAACGATTCTAAAGAAGTTTTCACTTAAAATTGTTATATATTTACCGTACTACGTATTCAATAACCCACGTTAAAACCCTTGAACATTGTCAAAATTCTAATAATTTGACGTATTACTATTTCGAGCATAAATTACCTCACATATTATGCCATTACAACAAGTTCCGTGTAGCAGGAAACGTGTACCACTGTACCTACGCCATTTCAAAACATAACATTATTTACGTTCGTCATAAATTCTCCGCCCTTATGTTTAATGTCCGAAATAACGCGCCTGAGTGTGGCGACCTTCTCGTAACTTAGCGCCGTACATAATATCGGTAAAGGCTCACGCACACTAAGCGATTTGGTAGCTGCTACGTTGCCGCGGCGAGTTCACAACTTCTTATAGCCGCTATTAAAGTCACACGAAGCTACTGGGAAATATAAACCGTGAAATGACCTATAATCGTCATTAATTTGAAAAAAAAATGTAAAGGATACAGTAAATAAATTTAAAAGGCTGCGCCGACAGCCTTGCGTTTCTATTAAGGACTTGATGTAGGTACTAATAACAACTAGTAAAAGAAAACAACTTGCCACTAGCAACCAACCCAAAGCTTTGCGAACTCAGTTATTGACTGAATTCGTTGTCACGTGAAGCGATTTTGTCTCTGCTATTCAAGTGACATCTTATCGCTTGTTTCAATTTTTTTAATTCTTTTAATTTCTACTTTTACTGTTGATTATTTTTGGAGTGAAAACTCTTTAACACCGTTTGATTTTAAACTCGATGAAACGAAAAATAGCGACACTAAAAAGAGACAAACACTTACATCTACGGGATTTAGCCTGTGAGAGAATGAGATAGTACAATAGGAGAGCTCATCCCTGTACGGTGCTTCGTATCCTCCCCACTCTTGTCTACTTTTGTTTTCTGAAGGTTTCACTTGTATCGCGTGTGAATTGCACACTCTGTTTTTTTTTTTTTTTAAATGATTTTATCATCAAACATGGTTGTTTGGCGGTCTCCATGTATTTTCATTGTCATTAAAATATAATATGCACGTTGAACTGCGGATGGACCACAAATCAACTACACATTGCGTTCTGGTGTCCTTTATAACAATAATTAGAATTTTTCAAATAATATTATTGTGGTACAAAAACTCTAACCTACAAAATCATTGTCAATTTTACTCTTGTCGGATTGACTTGTATTGATGACCTAACCTAACCTGTTTTTGTCACAAAATATGATTAAATTTGCTACTGTGCATCATGATTTTAACGTATGGAGCCCATCTAAGAGCTTACGCAGAAGACATCGCTTTATAAGGTTAGTGTCATTGCTATACATTTAGATCAGTGTTGATAACAACTTTTTTATATATTTTTTTGTATGTGAGTAAATTCGTTAACCAATATTTTTTAATGGTATTACGCCCACCAATAGTTAGAGTTTTTATACGCCCAGACTTATATTTTATGATACAGATACCATAATAAATAAATAAAAGTAGCAGCGACGAAATCGCTCCCTGTGACCGAGCCTTGCGCTACAAGGATGGGTATTGGAGTAGGTACGCGGGCCGCGGAAAATGATGTTTCACCTTTTATTCTACATATCATAACAGATCGCGTTAAAGCGCGTGGTAATTAATTCAGAGTAATTTAATTATTTATGGCTCATTTATGTCGAATTATGAATGACGTCACTGTGAAATAAAGTTAACTTTTACTCCAATTTTTCATAACACGAATTAAAACATCGTTGCCATCTTTTTGTATATAATAATGTACCTACATTGAATTAATTTTTTTTACATATTCTTCTTCTGTCGTTTCCTCATTGCTGAGGATCATGACCCGATTTTCCGGGTGAACAAGGCTTCATCACTCCTCCTGGTCCTGCACTGCGCGTAGAACCAAGGATATTATCAACTTTCTGCGCGAATGTGATACTTGGTGACCCCGAGGTATTTTTTGTGTACAGGTGTCACTTTATTCATCACTTTATTAGTTATTTTATTCACCAAATCATAAACTTCCATTTTTTTTAAATTTATTTATTATTAGTTTCAATAGCAAGGTTTATACATGTATGTATAATGTATAGTATAAGTATAGATTCTTTAGATTTGGGTTTTACTTTACAATTATAGATTTGGGTTTTCTTTACTATTCATACGTATTTTTTTTTAAATAATGACGGAATAAATCAGAGTAAAATAAAGGAGAACACAAATAGGGTTGTATAAATGTTAGACTAAAAAAGATTCGTTAAAGATGGCGATAAAATTAATTTATTTTAAGGTTAGCAGTAAGTACCGTAATTAATGTAAGATGTTAAATTAGTAGGCATAATTTTTTTTTGACAAATCGTTTTCGAAATAGAACCTTTTTTTATTGCGGCGAGTCGTTGAGGGTGGCAATTCATTACAAAACTTTTTCAGTTTTTAATTAATATGTTGAAAGGAAATGTAAAACAACATTGCTCTAAAAAAAATTAAAACATTTCGGGTGATTAATTATCGGTCACCCGTTAAAAGCAGCGGCGGTTGGTGACTTTTCTGATGAAAGTGATAAAATTTTGAAAAAAAACTTTTTTATTTTGATGTTTTGCTATTGCCGATTTTTCCATGTCAGTATTTCGTATGAAAATATTTTTTTAAGTAAAACTTCTTTACGCACGCTTGACTTTGAAAGTAAGCTGGTGAACGCGTGACAAGAGTGTTATGAAAAGCGAGGCGTACGCTTCGTATATTACTGCAGGGGCAAGAGAGAGAGGTTCCAGCACACATTTTCTTTCTCTCTTTCTCTCATAGCCAGTTACGTTACACAGTACGGGCCTATTATCTGTATCGCACTGTAGGAGCAAGTTCTCTCTTCCTCGTAGATGAAGCAGAAGTCTTACTTCAGTTGTGTGGTCTAAAGCACACTCGTTTTTTTTGTTTTAAACTGTTAGAAGTAAAACATTTTTTCTCGTTTTTTTTTAGTCAACAGTCTCAACAGCTCACATCCGCCTGGATGGAGCCAGTGAGATTATGGCATCCCCAATCGGGGTACGTTGTGAGGTTGAATAGTAAGGTGGGGGATTATCTGGCTATTCAGATCTGGTCACCAAACACGGCTAAAGCCGCTTCAAGCAACGTTTCAATTCTGTGGCCTTACACCAGGGCGATATTGAAAGTATATTTCACTCACGAACGTGCGGCTAATATACTACATTTTATTTAGTTAATGAATAAATTATGAAATGATGCATATTAATCATATAAAATTTACTTGCGCACGCCAGTGTTTCAACTCGAGACCTCCAGATTACGGGTCGAGAACTTTACCCCTAGACCACGTATGCCATCAGTGTCACTCAATGCTTTAGCAGCTAGCACAAATAAGCGATGAGTCGCCACTGATTACAAGTCCAAGCCGCCCAGATTCACCTAGAGTCAGGACAATAGCTTCCGTATTATTGTGGAATGTCATGAATCGCGTTGTAATGGGGGTTGTAGTTAGGGAAAGAGACGGTTGGAAAATCTGGACATTTTTATTTGGTTACATTTTTTGTAAATATTTAAACCATTCATTCAGGGATTTGGGTTACACAATTTTTCACTGAGGACTTGGTGTTAAAGAAGTAAGACGTGTCACTCTGTAGGATAAGTATTCGATCTATCCGATTGTCAGTCAAACGTCCTACTTTGCTAGCAATTGACCTCCACAACAGAGCTGAATCTATTTCAAACGACTTTTCAATAATGAATGGTGGTCTTTCAGAAAGGATTGATGAATGGATTTTCTATTCGTGCGTTCGTTATTTTAAAATAGTACAATCTGTTCAACGGTGAGCTCCAATGTTGTGAAATTATTTTCAGCTCTTCACAATTATAGGAGCTGTAAAAATTTTTGTATTTTTTGTTACACAGTTTTCAACTATTCAATAAAAGAAGCCAACCCGTAAAACAAACTTTTTTCACTATATCATCTATTTTTAATTTTCGATCTAGTTTCGCTATCTCTTGGGCAGGTCGGTAGCCAATTTCAGTAAATCATTACATAGTATAAAATGAAGTCGCTCAAAATGTATGTGCGCGTTAACCTTTTAAACTACGCAACGGATTTTCATGCGGTTTTCACCAATATATAGAGTGATTGAAGAGGAATGTTTATATGTATAATACATGTAAATTATATTAGAGAAAAGCCGAGAAATTCAAAGAAAAAATATTTTTGTGTGATTTAAAACGGCTGGCGGGCCATACTATAGTCACTTTTGAAATTCGTTCTACGGAAGAAATTGGAAAATAGATGTCCAAGAGTAAGTAGGTATTTGATTTTTCCTTTTTCGAATATCCAGTGTTGCATTGCAAGCATTGTATAATTAGTGGCGATCGCTCGAATTGCATTACATAGTATAAATGAAGTCGCTCAAAATGTATGAACGCATAGATCTTTTAAACTACGCAACGGATTTTCATGCGGGTTTCACTAATAGATAGAGTGATTCAAGACGAAGGTTTATATGTATAAAACATGGTTATTATAGTAGAGAAAAACCGAGAAAATCAAGTATTCAATTCAGGCAGCGGGCAGCTGGCAAGCGGGTAGTGTGGGTTTTATAAAGGTTGGGTAATGGCGTTGTATTTCGTTAGCCACAGCAACGTGTGGCCGGGTCTGCTAGTTGAATATAAAAAATAAATAAAAAATGTTTTTTTGGTTTCACTAAGGATTGAACCTTCCGTCCCAGGGACTGACTGAAATGACTGAACACGACTTAAGCCAAATCCTAATTGTATTGACCGATATTTAGTTCGTATTTTAATGAACTCCTATTTTTTTTTTATTTCGAAGAATTGTTTGTATTTATTATTTAAATGTCATTCAATTTCAGAAAAATGCATTAGTGGTGGCGTGAGTGCCACTAAAATGATAAAATGCATTGTCACCGACAACAAGTTTATTTGCCGAGTTTCAGCTCGATCGCATGTCCGGAAACGGGTTAATTTTATTCATTCAATCAGGAAAATAAAAGTAAAATTCATATAGATACGATTTTAGATTTTCACGGCCAAAAATTATTTTGTTATTAGTTTTTGAGGTATTTTGCCGTGTTGCGCTACCTCCTTCTTTAGCCAACGTTTCGGACAGCGTTGCAGTGTCCATCATCAGGGCAGATGTGTAATAGTTAGACTTTTGATTGACTTATTTTACAGAGTTCCTAAACATGAGTTTACTGACTCTAACATAATTATATACGGATTATCTATAGATACTTTACTGGTATTTTATTATAATGGTTGGTTTGAAAGTGAGATTAAAACTATACTGCGACTGAATGCAGTTTTTTTTTATTCCTTCCGGAGGACTATCTTGGGTTAGGGGTGATGTTAGTACTTATCTACTTAGGAGCGATACCGTGTCGCCAGCTCCACTCTACGAGCTGGCGCTACAATATACTTCAACATGTTTTTTTGCGTTTAGCCTTGATGTAACCGTCAATTACCGGATACCAAGAACTATTGAGTTTAGCTCCGTCGTCTCTAGAGACGACGTTGGCTAAAGAAGGAGGTAGCGCAACACGGCATAATACCCCAAAAACTAATAACAAAAAAACATCATATAGTTTATTTAAAAAGAGTGTTTACATGGAATAGTAAAATAAATTTGTTTTAATCATTCAACATTACACCATCCTCACCATCCAGCTCTTAATCTTTAATGTTTTCTTTTTTAATAAAGACGAACATTTTCGGTTTACGATAAACCTAACCATATTTTAAATTCTCCTACTACCATCACAGTCAGCTTAAAATGTTGCTTGTGTCTTGATAGAGGACTTAGCCAGCCGAGTAATTGAACTCACGACGCCTGGTGGCCTCAGCGACTGACCGGTCACTGTTGGTTAGTTTATTTAATTTGGTGGATAAAAAATGATTTATTTGACATGTTTTGGTGATTTATTCGAAAAACGTTGTGTAACGAAATGCTTGTAAATTAATTCCAGAGTACAAGGGTGGATTAGAGGCGAGCATGACTCAGTTTTACAACTTTGGAGGAAAATGAATTGGGTGGACGTTTTTGTGGACTTTTCTCGGTACTGAATCATGGCCAAAGGTCAATAACTCGCCGGTCATACTCGGACAAGGGTTACCTTTATTTATTATTACCTTTCTTCCGATTTCGGCGATTTTCCGGAATAAAAGTTTTTGGACGAATATTTTCTCACTGCTTTTTTCTATTGGCTATTTATTTTATTTAACTAAATTTGGGTTACAAAAATTTCGGTAGGTTGTATATAATATTCATGAATATATTATTTGGGTTAGAAAATGTTTGAATAATATTGTTCTTGATTGATTCCAATTCCGCTACTTTAATTAATTTGAAATTGATCCGCAATTTTCCATTACGTTTCCGCAGTTTTCCATTTTTCGTGTAACTGGCCCGCTCATTTGGAACAAACTTCCCTCAGCTCTTACTAATATCCAGAACTTGGCTGAATTCAAAAGAGCTTTAAAAACAAACTTATTTAAAAAATCATACCTTTCATGAATTTTAACTCCTTTTCAATCTACTATAATAAGCCATTTTCCTCAAGTTTCTGGTAATTGTTTGGTTTCGATTACCTCCTTACTATAGTTTTATGTGCACTCTGAATTTGTATTATTTCTAAATGTTAACTGCCTCCTGTTCTATATAATTTAGTTTAAATGATTCTTGTGGAATGGCACCGTGATGGTTTATCATTATATATTGTCCTGTGCCAAAACATCACTCACTATTGTTGTTAATATTGTTCTTTAGGAATTGCTTTGTATATTTTTGTATATTCGTTATTTCACATTATTTAATTAATTTTTTTAAAGACTCGTAAGGAACACTGTAGGTTAATTTTAAGTTTATTATAATTAAGCGCACTTGAAGTGAAACATCACAAAACTGCGCTATATAAATACTACGTTATTATTATTATTACCAGAATATACTCAGTCCCCGGTTCTTTTGCAGTCGTTTAATAGGTTGATACTAAATGAGTACAAAAATATCCCATAATGTTTTGTTTCACAAAAAGACATCTAATTATTTTTTTCTTATATAGTCCCTTCATGGATGTTTAATAGGTACTAAATGAGTCCAAAAAAAAAACTGTGCTTTAGACCACACGACTGAAGTAAAACTTCACTAACTTATATCCCCCTCTCAACTTCCGTTCGCCTCGCCCGATCACACTTCTCATAACGCTCTCGTCACGCATTCACCAGCTTACCCCCCAAGTCAAACGTGCGTAAAGAAGTTTTACTTCAACAATACAAGTGTGCAGTTCACACGTGGTAAAAGCGAAACCTTCAGAATATTAAAGTAGACAGAGTAGTAAAAAGTGGGGAGGCTACTATGCACCGCAAATACATGTAGGTGACCGATTATTCTATCTCATTCTCTCGCAGGCTAAATCTTATAGATGTATGTGCTTGTCTCTTTTTAGTGTCGCTTTTCGTTTCATCGAGTCTAAATCACAACGGTGCTAAAGAAGTTTTTACTTCAAAAATGTCCAACAATTTTTTATTTTCAATGCTAGTTTTCTAGTTTTACTTAAAATATGCGTAAATAGATCACTCTTGTAGCGATTTTATGATGCCAACCGGTTCTTAATGATTTGATTATCATTAACCATTTTTTAAATCGTTTTATTTTAATAAATCTTTAAGTTTAACGAAGAAATAAATGCGATCTTCACGCGATTCTTCATGGATAAATACATGGTAAATGCGTGTCTGAATTGGTAAATTCCTGTATATTTTATCGTCCCTGAGACATCTACATTATTTCAGCAATATCTAATTGGCATAATTGAAACATACCGAGATAACTCATTCGGTGAATGGTAGGCTAATTATTTGTTGCCTGTAACATTATCGCTGCTGCGTTGTATAATACTATAATGGGACTGGTGTCTTGTAACTTGTAACGTTGGTGGAATGTATGATTCTAGCAACGTTATCTCTGGTGTGTCTCATTTCAAAACACGTGCAATCACATTTATATTCTTCATATTTCTTCTTTTCATCAGTTGATTGTTATTTTTGCCTCGGAACCTATTTGTGTGCTTTTTGTAGTGTTTACTTGGTCCATTGATGTGATCTGATTTTCAAGCTTCTTGTATATATTCGGAATCTGTTGGTATAGCCTTTTGTAGTTTTTACATGGTCAGCCTAGAGTCAGTCATGGTTTAGTCTTTACATGGTCAGTCTAGTGTGATAAGATCGTAATTATCATATCGATCATAATTTCTTTACAACGCTCTTGTAATTATTTCGGAATCTGGTGTTTCTTTTGTGGTATTTACCCGGTCCTTACAGTTATCGAAAATCTTCTTCTCGTCCCTCAAAAATGTGTGATCTTTCTTCTTTACAATGATTCCGTATTGCTGTGGTTTGACTGCTCTCTTTCCTGTCTTTCCATTATTACTGTTTTGTACTACACCTGATATTCAAAACTTGTGCTTCCATTTAAACCGTCGCTCCGATGCAGTCTTCCTATCGCCCTTCTACCTTTCGGTCTCAAGTTAAGTGATGTTTTGCACCACCTTATTTTTTCCTTGAAGCTTTGGCTGTCCATTCGTTTTCATAATAATATGTCTCAAAAAAAATTTTTTTTTAATGATCTGTTTACATGCCTAATAATTCCTTCATAATTTATTTTTGGTTTAGTTTCATAGATGACGGCCGGCGTGGTCCAGCGGTAAGGCTCTTGACTCGCACACAGAAGGCGGCGGGATCGAATCCCGGCGTGGCAAATAAATTTTATTAGATTAATTTGTGTTATTTCACAATTTATTCAATTAAAATAATATATAGTATATTTGCGACACGTTCCAGAGTGGAAGATACTCTCAGTATCGCCCTGGTGTAAGACCACCATTCAGAATTGAAACGTTGCTTGAAATGGCATTAGCCGTGTTTGGTGACCAGATCTGAATAGCCAGGTACTTCCCCACCTTCCTATCCCCTCCCTCCTTCCCCTCCCCACTACCTTCAGCCTCACAACATACCCCAATTGGGGATGCCATAGTCTCACTGGCTTCAGACGAGAGTAGTTGGGACTCTTGTGCGGTATTCATGTAAAAAAAGTCCCTTTATTAGCTTTAATTTGGTAGATACATAGACCAGATAAGACTTTAGCATATTATACGTTTTTTATGGTGTTAATTGTTTTCCCCCACAATTTCTTGATTTTAGCCTATCTGCGTAGCCAATATTCATAACAATATTACCCTTTTCACATTTATTTCCTTTTCTTAATTTAAGTTATACCAATCCCTCGTTTACAGGAGTAAGTAACTACTAGCAGGTAAATGTATTTAGATAGTGAGTTCTACGTAATGTTTGCGTGATACGGAACAAAAAGCGCATTCTTGTCTGTTTAATGTTTATTGTTTAAACAGTATGTACACGATTGGAACAAGTAGCAGAGATAGTGCATTTAACACTGAGTGTACATATTTGTTAGTTGAGCGAAGATATGTTTTTTAGACCCTTAAACCACCAATTTTGTTATTTTATTGAAAGTAATAAATCTAGAGAACATCGGCATTTCGGACAAAGAGCTAAACTTCTTCAAAAGCTACTTAAATGGACGCCAACAACAGGTTAAAATACAGAATACTCTCAGTAATCAGCGCTCAACTGACTATGGAATTCCACAAGGAAGCGTTTTGGGACCGACTCTGTTCTTACTGTATATTAACAACTTTTGCAACCTTGAAAGTCAAGGACACATTGTTAGCTTTGCAGACGATACCGTCTTATTATTCGAAGACAATAATTGGTCAGCTGTATTTAAAAAAGCTGAAGAAAATATTAACTTCATTAAAAAATGGCTAGATATAAACACACTTACCCTTAACACGAAGAAAACTAAATATGTTACTTCAAGCATCAATACTACAGGCCAACCTAATGATGATTACTCCATAAAAATTCATAGCTGTACGAATTCCAATGAATGTAGTGAGTGCCCCAGTATAGAGCGCACTTCACAGATAAAGTACCTCGGCCTCACCATTGACCAATACCTCAAATGGAACCTACATACCCAGATCATTGCAAATAAAATTAGAAAAACAATACACTTCTTCAGATCCATAAGGAACTTTCTTAACTTACAACTCTTAAAAACGATTTATTTTGCAATCACCCAATCTATCATTGAGTATGGTATCATTGCATGGGGAGGGGGCACTTCATCAGCTCTAGATCCTGTCGAAAAGGCACAGAAAACAATTATGAAAATTATTCTCAAACTTCCTCTAACTGCAGACAGTGACCTTATATTCAAAATAATGAGAGTATTTGATGTTCGACAGATCTATGTAAAAACTATCCTCATGCATCTCTTTAAAAACAAACATGTGCTTTACGAAAAAAAAAATAAACTTAAGGTTTACACGTAACTCCAACAAACATATTGCAAGTTCCAGCACTCTCTTCCACCTTTGGTCAACGTAGCTTTAGATACTTTGCCACAAAAATATTCAACATTCTCCCAGAAAACATCACACTGAGTCAAACACAGAGAGAGTTTAAAAAATATGTTAAAATATGGATACATTCTAATGATCGAGCCTATACTGGTGCCCTCACCCAAACGCCCAGTCATTGACAGTTGTTATTGTAGTAATAACCTTGCAGTTTATGAATTGTGTAGGTATATGCAAACAATAATGTTAACTAAAATAAAGTTTTTGCTGTATGGAAACCTACTTTACACATTTATAAAAAAACCATAGATAAAATTGCGAGAAACAATTAACAAAATTTCTGCCTCAATACAGGTTCACCTAGTGAGGCAGGCAATGCACAACTAAAAATACTGTATAACTATACTACTCCTGTGTAACCTTTCTTACATTACTTTCTGTTTGTTAATTTTTCTGTACTGATTGATGTAATCTATTTGTAAACTACATTGAGTATGTAATTTTTTTTTTTTTTTTTTTAGTTATATTGTTGTTATTTCATTGAATAAAGATTATTAAAAAAAAAAAAAAAAAAAAAGTTTACTTAATTTCCATCGTTATACTCTCAAAATGACAGATATATTTGTTCCACTCGAGCAGCACAAACTATTAACATTTTGTTTAATTTCAAACTTTAGCTGATGATCATCAATTCATTTATCATAGCCAGGTAGATTCTCGGCACGTTTCGGCTTTTGATCGAATTGTGTCAGCTTTTAAATGTGATGAAGTTTGAAAAGTCCTTCTATCTTTTATCTGTCAGGCGTCACGAGTTTATCTATTACGAGTTACCTACTTGTGTTTTACTGTTTGCTCCCTCTCAAAGTCCAATTACCCTTAAATAATGTTTTTTTCCTCTTTATGTCTGTCAGCTGCCTCTCTTTTCATGTTTAAATTAGAAAATCATCATTGGTTTCAGAAGTTTATAAATCTGCTTAAAATTGTACCAGAAGAAGATATATGGAAAAGAATATTACCTACCTAATAATAATTGGATGATTTGTATAGCGCCGTTTTTGTAAAAAATCACCCCAAGTGCGCTGTAAAAATGTACAATACATATGTAAAATTATATTTGGATACAGAAGATACAGCAGCGCATCTTCAATGTTTACGGAGCTAGGACTACACGGATTCGCCGGTCTGATGGACACCGGGTCACTGGAGCGAGGATGCGGCTAAATGGCTTCCGATAACACAGTGGTGATCGCAGCCTTCCAGCACCAAGCGCCACTCCTGAGCGAGCGCTGGGCCCGAGCTCACTCCAGACCACGTCCTACGTTATAATTGATTATTTATTTTATTTCTATTATCGCTTATGTTTTTTATTTATTTATTTTTTCTTTTCTTTTCTATTTACTTTTATTTACTTTATCTGTTGTGTAAATATGTACAACTTTATGGGACGTGTGGGATTGCACTATCCTCCCCACATCCTGGAATAAACATTATTATATTTTTGAATGTAGCTATTACTTTGTGGTTATCCATTATAGAAAAATGAAACAATACAACTTTGTATAAACCACTTATATAATGTGCAAATCCGACCGGTTTCGGAACAAACGTTCCTTCGTCAGGGAAAGCTTATACTAATTTGACAGTTTAGAACAAACGTATAACTTAGAAGCTTTGGAAATTAAAAAATCCCTGCTTTCCCTGACGAAGGAACGTTTGTTCCGAAACCGGTCGGATTTGCACATTATATAAGTGGTTTATACAAAGTTGTATTGTTTCATTTTTCTAAACATTATTATTATTATTTTTACAAATCTCTATCTTTATACCAACAACAGACAGAAATAAGCTAAATAAATATGTACATGTTTCAGACCGCGTTGCACCGAAAGTGTTAAGGAAATATTTTCATCGCCTTGCTGTATTTTTCAGCATTTAATTCGTCTTTATGCTTTACCATGCTCCGTTTTTCTAAGCCGGCTGTGAATGGAAGTGAAAAAACATTAAACACGTTGTTTTTGCACGACCATTATTTTATAATTGTGAACTTTTTCTGTGAATTTTAACTGTAACATCTCAATTAACCGCCCTCTACCGGCCATCTAGCGAAAGAGGTCAAAAAAGGTCCCAACTAACGTATTTGACGCAGAAAGACTAGTGTCGATTTGAAATGATAATGAGTGGAACAGCGTCATCCCCATTTGGGAAATTTTTCGAGCCTTTTTAAATTGATATTGAAATTGGAATAATCTCGTTGTTCAAATAACACTTTATTGAAGTGAAACTTCCTTAGCCCCGTTTGAAATTATTAAATGACGCACTACGGCACCTGTGAAGCATCAAACTGCGCTCAAGACTCCTATTGGTTGAGATATAAAACGGAAACGACGGTAGGTGTGCGCTCATATGCCGCTTTGTTTTTTACAGGTCGTCGGAATATAATGCGTAAATTCGCGCCTCGCTGAGCGCGTTCCATAGTGCATACCATATCCTATATAGTGCGTCGCAAATCTCAGCGGCCAGAGAAATCCAGACAATTCGAATCCTGAAATCCAAAAAAATAAACATTTTTGTTTTTATAAATCAATATCCAATCTTCAAACCACTTTAAAATAAACAGGCAAAAGAAAGCGACGTCTAGCGACTTTCTAATTTCACTTCTATCGCGCGTGAATTACACACTATTTTTTAAAATTAAAAACAAGGAGTTTAATAAGTTTATATGACGTGGAAGTGTATGGTTGAATAATTCGAGAACGCCCGAGGAAGACATGGTTTGATGAAGTGAATCAACATTTAAATTAACTTATTTTAATTAATATACTTATATATTTTTTAAATTTTTGTTTATTTACTTAACAATATTATTATTTCCACCTAAAAACTACACCCAGCTTACTAAAATTCACAACCCAAAAACCCCGATCAACGCCGGGTTCACTTCGAACATTTATATAAAGAAGATTGTTTGTGGCGGTCGGGGTTCATTTGATTTTTAAACAAATCTACATTTGGATAAGTTTTAAGATTTTCACGGCCAAAAGCATTTTCGTTATTTGTTTTTGGGGTGTTATGCCGTGTTGCGCTACCTCCTTATTTAGCCAATGTTTCGGACATCGTTGCAGTGTCCATCATGAGGGCAGATCCGCTAGATGTCTACCGGAAGAAGGAGGTAGCGCAACACGACATAACACCTCAAAAACAAATAACGAAAATCTACATTTTTTCCGAGATTGATAAAACTTTGCAATCTTGATGTTCAAAATGAAAGGGACTTAACGATCTAAGTCTGATTTTGAAAAACTCAGTGGAAAGCCCTAGCAACGTCGGTGAATTCTACTAAAACAAATCAACAGAAAACAGAATAGTTTCAGATAATTTTCATTTAAGATAAATGTGTATTAAGCTTGATATTATACATACGTTATTTCAAATACCTACCAACGTCCTCAAAACATAACAGTTAATTAAGAAGATCCGCTGTTTCAGTTTTCAGTGCTGTGTTCGCATTCATCGGAAAGGCAGAGCGAAATCATCATTGTCTTTTAATAACAATGGGGTTGTTTTTGATTTCTGTTTCCATTCCCTTTCTACGACTGCCTTTTGGTTCAACGTTTTAAATAAAAACAATATTTTTAATGACGACTTATCAACAACAGTGAAACAAAATGTGAAATTATTTTATTTTTTTATTATAATTTAGATATATAATAAATTACAAAGTTTTCGTTAAAAAAAAATTAGAGTGTGCAATTCACACACGATAGAAGTGAAACTAGAAAGTCGCTAGGTGTCGCTTTCTCTTGCCTGTTTATTTTAAAGTGGTTTGAAAATTGGATATTTATTAATTTACCAAAACAAAAATGTTTATTTTTTTATATTTCTCTGGCCGCTGAGATTTGTGACGCACTATACCGCTGCACTATAAGACGCGCTCGTAGAGGCGCGAATTTACGCATTATATTCCGACGTAAAAAAACAAAGCGGCCAATGAGCGCAGACCTGTCGTCGTTTCCGTTTTATATGTCAACCAATATGAGCCTTGGGCGCGGTTTGATGCTTCGCAGGTGACGTAGTGTGTCATTTCCGTTTCATTCGAATTTCAAATCACCTTAAAGGGGCTAAGGAAGTTTCACTTTAAAAATAATCATTCACTTTGGTCAAGTATTTTGACGTAACATTCAAATTTTTGTTTAGTATAAAAAAGGCGCAGCCGTTACTCTTAACACTTGTGTACGACGTGTACATCAAACCGGCGAAAACCGGTAGTTACATATAGTATCACGGGCGGTTTTGTGCGGGGAACAGTGGAATTTGTGGAATAAATGCATATACATATTTATGTACATAAAAATACACATATGATCCGAATTTAGGTACACAGTCTCGGAAAAATATAATATTATTACTAAATTTAGACATCTACTTTGAGTTTACTTTTAATAAATTTACAACTTTATTATTCTATTATGTATGTATACAATAGGCCCCTTGCATGGATTTCATAACGACTTGGAAAAATTGTGTGGATAGATCTTTTTATTAAGATTCCGAAAATGTTAGTAAATTTTTTTAGAAATGTAATTTTTTTTATTTTTAAATAAATAAATCCATTATTTGGGCTCGTGACGTCACTACAAGAAAATGTTCCGTCTCCGAAAATGTTCCTTTTGATTTTGTAAAATTCTTCACTGATTTTTTTTTTGGCATCACTTTGATTTCAGGCGAATTTTTGAATTTGTTCACTAGATTTATTGTTTGTTCTGTGCGAACTTATCATTTGGTTTGACTTTTTGACAGATGTTTTGAAGAGAACGCCGTACATTTTAGATGTCGGTACGTGTTTTAGAGGTAAAATGGTTATGGTGCTGATTTTATCAAAATCAAATTTTGTAATATTATTATAAGTGTATTACGTTGGATTTATTAATATAGACGTTGTACATGATAATGATTTATGATCAATAAGTTGGATCAAGGAAAAAATATATTTATGAGATGTAAGATTTTTGGTATGCCTCGTTATTTTTCTGTGCCTTTTCTTCTGTGTCCCGTCTTTCCGGTTTATTAAAAATGGTCTGATTTTTCGGATTGAAATTTTCAAAAAATCCTCAGGGTTTCAAAAATACGATTAAAAAAAATACAGAATGTCTTAGAATATTTGCCTTAACCGGAAAAAAAAATTTAAAAAATGTGATGCAAGTGGCCTATTGTCTGTTATAAAGGAAAAGCAAAACGTACCTACTCATAAATAACATACCCCTCATAGTTGTTTTGAATTATTTTTCCACATCTCTAATGTAATCTTATGTAACTTAACCTTTTCTAGAAATCTCCTTCGTGCCTGCCAATCTTCAGTCGGCTTTCTTCTGTATTTTGTCAAGCGTTTGTCATATTATCCGAGTTGACAAAAGTCGAGCTATCTCATACTGTTTGGTCAGCGACACAATAGACTTTTCGGGAAAAGGTAATTTAACCTTTGTATGATATTCCACAATCGTATTCCCCTTTTCCGAGAAACTGGTCATAGGACACACGAAATAAAATTTAGGGCTGGGTGTTCAAACTCCATCACATTTAATATAATTAACTATCAACTCCATTTTGAATTTTTGGCATTTTAGCGATCCCCGTTAAACGCCGGTTCTTGATTAGTTTTAACTTTTAAAGAAATCATTACATCAGTCAATGCTGCCAGTATTAATTGTTGTGCTGATCACAAATTCATCAAGAGCTAAAATTAGGAAATGCTGTGTGAAGGGCCTTTTTAAGGGAAAGAATGAGAGTAAGTTCTGGGTAGGAAAAAGGTATGAGGGTTAGGTAAGACTCTGGGGTCATTATGTCCAGGAGTGACGAGTGTATGAATCCAACCCTCCTACTGCGGTGCAAGATGGATCGGGAGAATTTGGAGAATTTAAAAGGCCTTCTTCAACCAGTATAAGGGTCCGCCACGCGCTGGTAGAGAAAAGCATTCGCCGCTAAGACTCGGAAAAACCTCACCTCATGAACCCGGGCACCCCTGCTAAGTCACCAAACGGAGAAGTGGGACCGCAATACGCAATACAATACCCATAAGCGCCTGTCAAATTAAATCTTTAGCATTGTTTTTATGTTTCGAAACATTGCTAGAAATGGCAGGAGCCATGTTTGATGACCAGATCTGAATTGTCAGGTACTTCTCAACCTTCCTCTTCATCAGATATATTGCGGATGTCGTAGTACCACTGACTCCGTGACTCCGGTAAATCGAGACTTTTATGCGGTATTCACTTCAAAAGCTTTTAAAAAAATAAACATCTTTCAAAAATAATGACGGTGTTTTTATACTTTTCCGCTGATAACAAATTGCACAAAAGCTAAAACGGGCCGAGTATCGGCTTTTAACGTAAGGAATTTAAATATAGAAATTCATAAAGGCGCTGATTGCCGATTTGATTGATGATTGTGATGAATTTTGAAATAACCGAACCTTAGAATTTTTAACTTTTCGGTGTTCGTGATTCAACTTAGCGCCACAAGAATGGGTGGTAATATTATTTCATGTATATGCCTATATTATATGGTAACCGACGAGTTCATCGAAAATCAATTCATCGAAAGCAAATTCACCGAAAACGAGTTCATCGAAAATCAATTCATCGAAAATCAATTCATCGAACGATCAATTCATCGAATCGCCAATTCATCGAAAAACTTTTTTTTGTAGATATTTGAGCTGTCAAAATTAAATACCCAAAAAGGTCTGTTTAACTGAGTTAAATGTGTTTAGCAACTGTCAGTTTCACAGTGACAATTTAAATTTATAGGTTATCTCTTCGATTTCCGATTGTCTGATACTGCAAAAAAGGGATATCTAAGGAACGGTGACCAACAACTCATATTGAAACCAACTCATAAACAACTCAGAAAGGTCATTAAGAGTGATGATAAAAAATATTTAAAAATTGGTTAAATAGGTTAAGTTAGGTTAGGTTAGGTTAGGTTAGGTTAGGTTAGGTTAGGTTAGGTTAGGTTAGGTTAGGTTAGGTTAGGTTAGGTTAGGTTAGGTTAGGTTAGGTTAGGTTAGGTTAGGTTAGGTTAGGTTAGGTTAGGTTAGGTTAGGTTAGGTTAGGTTAGGTTAGGTTAGGTTAGGTTAGGTTGTATGGATTGTTAGTATCTTCTATGGGTACCTTGCTTGTTACGCACAAGGTTTCTCCTAATTCTTTTTTCTTACTATATGTATCTTTAAGTTATTTATTTAGTTATCTATTGTTTCGTTAATTTCTTTTATTCTTTTGGTAATTTTTTCTAAGTACGCTATATATATTTCGCTTGGTTTTTTCTGATTCCAGATTTCTTGCCTATTTTCTTCTGTTATTCCATAGTTTTTTAGTTCAAAATTTAGTCTGAATCTCTCTGCATCAAAGATAGAGCATTTTTCTAGTACATGTACGCTGTCCTGTATTGATGTTTTGTCGCACGGGCATTTGTCATCATCTATTATTTTAAAACGTTTGAGATATTCTTTGAAGCACCCATGTCCTGTCAAGATTTGGGTTGCAGTAAAACTGTTTTTAACGTGTTTTCCTTTTTGAAGTGCCGTGCTTATATTTGGTAAGTATTTTTTTGTAATTTTTCCCGTGCTTTCCTCTATATATCTTTTGTTCCATTTATTTTCAGTTACTTTCTTTAAAGTTATTTTTGTGTAGCTTTGAGGTACCTTGCTATAGTCTGGTCTTTTTTTAAGTGTTCTTCCCCTTTTCGCTGCTGTATCTGCCCTTTCATTACCTTCTAAGCCGTTGTGCGCTCTTACCCATTGAAAATTTACCCTGTTTTTATTTTCTCTGCATGTTCCTAGTTTTTCTAAACATTCTCTTGCTATTTTATTTGTTGTTCTCTCTTTGCTCAGCGTTTCTAAAGATGATTTACTATCTGAATTTATAGTTATATCTTTCCCTTTTATATTGTTTATTTGTACCCATTCTATTGCTTTTTGAATTGCAATCATTTCCGCCTGGTATACAGTGCAGTAATCTTCTAACTTATAAGATTTTGATACCCAATCTTGTCCATCTACTTTTATAACTACCCCGGCGCCCACTTTACCTTCTTGTTTACTTCCGTCTGTATAAATTTGTATAGCATCTTCATTAATCTTATTTCCTTTATCTAGTTCAATTGTTATATTTTCTTTAACTGTTTTCCCTGGGTGCGGTAGTTCGTTAACACTGCACGTGGTCATTATTTCCCTGTCAGCCGGAAGGAAGTTAGCTGTTATTCCCCTTCTATTAATTCTGTACACATCTTTTACTTCGTCTATTTTTAGATCTATTGGTGGTGTTCCCGCTAAGGCTAAAGCTGAGGTGGTGGAGATTGTCCTGTACCCTTTACAAATTCTAATTGCATATTGTCGCTGAGCGCTGGCTAGTTTCTTCCTATTCTTAACTTTCTTACACGTGTCTCCCCAGACCCCTGATCCATACGTAAATATTGGTACGATTGCCCCGTCATAGATAGTTTTTAAAATTTCAGGCGATAGTCCCCACGTTGGTTTTGCCGCTCTACATAAGGCTTTGAATATTCTTGAGGTTTTACAGCAAATATAATCTATGTGTTTATCCCATCTAAGCTTATTGTCCATTACCATACCCAAAATTTTTACTTCCTTTACTGGTTTTATTTCTTTACCGTTCATTTTTATGTTAATTGTTTTATCCCGGAGCTTACTCATTACCATGATCTGCGTTTTTTTTTCTGAAAATTCTAATTTTACTTTTTTACCCCAACTGCTTACTTTTCCTAATGCTCTTTCCGCCGTTTCTTTAGTGGTTTGTAGGTTTTTTCCGTTTACAATCAGAAGGACATCGTCAGCGTACGCTTGGATGTAAACGTCTGGGCCAAGATCCATTTGCAGTAGTTCATCCAGTGATACGTTCCAAAAGATTGGCCCGCCAATCGATCCTTGAATGCAGCCCTTTGAGACATTTTTTTCGCTCGAATGGATTCCGTGTTTTATTCTTACTTTTCTATTTTCTGTGTAACTTCTTACTAATGTAACTAGGCTGGAAGGGCAATCTTTTTCTACGAGCTGTTTTAATAATTGTGGCCACCACGCGTTGTCGAAGGCTCCTTTGATGTCAAGAGATATGACAATTACTTCGTCATTTTCCTTCATTTTTCTTTTTATGACTTCGACTGCATCATAAATTGCATCTTCGGCTGATTTTTGCGCGGTGAAACCATATTGTTTTGAGCTTAATTTCTTCCCTTTGCCAAGGTTCCATTTTATTCTGTCTATTAGGATTTTTTCAAATAATTTCCCTAGAACCGGTAGAAGTCCAATCGGCCTATAGTTTTCCAGACTGCTGTAGTTGTCCTTTCCTGGCTTAGGTATGATTATGATTATGGCCTCCTTCCATATTTTTGGGAAATATCCTATGTCAAGACACTTCTGGAACAATTTTGTGAGTATCTCTGGGAAGCTATCATTGAAGTGAGTAAGAGTGTCAGATGTGATCCCATCCGCCCCAGGGCACTTCTTCGGGTCAATTGATCTAAGGGCGTTTTTTAGCTCATCTTTTGAAATTTTTGGTTCCTGGTCGACTGTTGTCTTATGCGTTGCTTTTGTTCTTATTTCCATTTGTTCAGGAGTTTCATTTATCACATTGTCATCTGGGAAGAAGTGTTGAAGAATTTCTTTAGCAGTTTCTTCAGGGTTATTGCTTTTAAAAGTTGATGTGGGTGCCCTGTTTGGTGGGTTCGTGAGGACTCTATAGATATTGGACCAAGTTGTTTCCTTCGTTTGTTTTTGGCAGAAGTCTTTCCAGCTACTGGTTTTTGACTCTCTTAACTCGTTTTTAAAATTTTCTTTGGCTTCCAAGTATTTGGGTAAAGTCACCTCAGATCTTCTTTGTCCGCATGAATTTTGAAGTTTCCTTTTTGCAGAGACCAGTTCCGATTTTAATAGTGTCAGTGAGTCAGACCACCATGGGCAGTTTTTTCGTTTTCCTCCTGGTTTAGGGATAGACCTTTCGCAAGTTGTTTTGATGATTGAGGAGATAGTTTCTACCTGTTTTTCAAGATTTATTGGGTTACTGGAATAGACGGGGTCTTCAATTGTGATGTTTGCCTTTTGCAACATTTCTTTCGCGACTTTTTCGAACTTGGTCCAGTCTGCAAGCTTTGTTCTGTACCTTGGGGTTGTTGATTCAGGGGGCATTATTGTGTCTGATATACTCATCGTTATAACATTGTGATCAGATAGTCCTGTTTGTTCCACACCCCAGTTTGTGACTTTGTCCATAATATTGTTGGAGCAGAAGGTTACGTCTATGAATGAGGTTAAATGGTTGCCGGATCTCCAAGTTTCAAATGTTGGAGTGCTGCCGTCATTTAATATGTGAGCATCCAGCGTTGCTATCGTCTCTGCTAGTTCCTCGCCTCGTTTATCTGTTTTTGGACTACCCCACCACGAGCTTTTTGCGTTGAAATCACCGCCTATCAGAATGCTCTTGCCTTTTTTCTTGTTTTCTTCATTAAGTTTGGTGATTGTAAGTATCTGGGGTGCAAGAGGATTATTTGGTTCAACATATACTGATCCTAGAGTTATAGTTCCAACTCGTGTTTCTATTTCTATGTATGTTGAGTTCTCGGATGTGATTGAAGATATCATTGTTGCTTTAATACTATTGTTGACGAGAATTGCTGACTTGTTTGGGCTTTCTCTGGTTCCTTTAGTGGATTGGTAAACTTGCCATCTTTTCGTTTTCAGCTGCCCTGTGTTTCCTGTGTAAGGTTCCTGCAGCAGAATAATGTCCGATTTGTCCGTATTAACCACACTGTCTGTCGCGGATTGGCATCTTTGCGCGTTCCATTGTTTGATTTTAATTTTTCCTCCCATATTGAATTTGTGCTGTCCCGGTTTTTGCACGTATTTATTTGCATTTTTTTTCCTATTCATAATTTGTGTGGTCAATAGATCTTTCGATTTCTCTCCTGTAGAGTGGACATTCGTGCGTTCCTGATCTATGTCTTGACGGAGCTGAGGTTTTCCTCTTCCGGTTTTCATTAACACATGACCCGCATTTTACTTCGTCAGCTTTACCTTTATTTGGACATTGTGCAAGCGTGTGTTTCCCGGCGCAGTGCCAGCACCTCGTTTCCATATCACAATGCTTCTTTAGATGACCAAATCCCAGACAGTTCATGCATTGCATTGTTGAAATGAAGTTTTCAGCACAGATTCTTTGAAATGCGATATTTACTCTGCCTAGGTTAACCATTTTCTTCCATATTTTGGGGTTTGTTTCGATCACGACGTTTGTTAGGCACGGATTTTTATTTTTTTGGAAAAAGAGTATTTTTGAGTCTTCTTTTAGGCCAGCGAGGTCCTCGTTCTGCTCTTCCATTATTTCTATTAACTCTGCAGAGTTCAGATCCTTCTGAATACCTTTTAAGATAATTTTGGGATTTCTTTTCTTGGCGCAGATCGCAGATACTTTTTCCGACGACAGAGTTTTCATTATAAGTTCTGCGTCTTCTTTCTTCTCGCAGCTTATGATTGCTCTCCCGTTAGTAGATTGTCGGATATTTGTTATGCCCACCTTCAGTTTCCGTGGGTCTAGGGAATTTTTAACTCCTTTTAAAACCTCGGCACTGTCTTTCTCGTCTTTGTGGCTGACGACCACGGCGTGTCTTGGAGTAGGAAGTGGTGGAAACCTTCGATCCATTTCGCCATCCTCTTTTTCTTTTTCATTGTCAGGTTTTGTCCTGTTCCATGGTGAAGACGGCGCAGTAATTTTATCTTCTATCCTTCTGATTTGTTCCGCCATTGTATTTATAGCACTTAACATAATCGGACATTCTTTAGCTTGGGACGGATTATCAGTTTTAATAAGTTCCATTATTTTTTCGGTAGCACTGATGATGTCTTGGGATTTCGCTTTTCGAAGGATCGTTTCGCATAATTTTATTATTTTATCATCCCGATTTCCGATAACCATGGAGTCGTTTTGACTTTTGGTGAATTCCGGCATAAGGTCGTACGTTTTGTCGACATGTGCGCATGACTTGTTTGGTGAGCGCATCATTTTGGCGTAAGGATAAAGCTGCCGCGCAGCGGTAAATTTTTTTTTTTTTTTTGATAAACTTGAGCCTAGAATGGCGTGAAATATTCTGCGGTCGCCGGAAGGACGCCGAACAAGGCTTTAAGATGATTCTACTGAATTTAAAAGAAACTGAGACAAAAACTCGTGAAAACTGAATTTAAGTTGAAATTTAAACGAATCTAAAACACGTCACTGAATTTAAATGAAATTAAAGAGATTCTGCGGTCGCCGGAAGGACGCCGAACAAGGCTTCTATGATGATGCTACTGAATTTAAGAAAAAAAAACTGAGACAAAAACCCGTAGAAGTGAATTTAAGTTGAAATTTGAACGATTCTAAACCACGGTCGCCGTGGGGGCACCGAGATCAAAAGGCGGTGAACACAAGCTAGAAAGCGTGCAAATAAGAGACACAAAAACACGAAACAAAGTAATGTGGTTAGTTAGACAGGAATTGGCTGTGTGAAATATTCTCACCGATAGCTGCACTCCCTTCGGAACTTCACTTGATACTCGGTTAGGTTAGGTTAGGTTAGGTTAGGTTAGGTTAGGTTAGGTTAGGTTAGGTTAGGTTAGGTTAGGTTAGGTTAGGTTAGGTTAGGTTAGGTTAGGTTAGGTTAGGTTAGGTTAGGTTAGGTTAGGTTAGGTTAGGTTAGGTTAGGTTAGAGTAGGTTAGGTTTGGTTAGGTTAGGTTAGGTTAGGTTAGGTTAGGTTAGGTTAGGTTAGGTTAGGTTAGGTTAGGTTAGGATAGGTTAGGTTAGGTTGGGTTGGTTTAGGTTGACAATGCTTTTTTAACTTCTCGGTCCGCTCGGCAATTCTCTCAAATATCAACAAAATATATTTTTTCGATGAATTGGCGATTCGATGAATTGATCATTCGATGAATTGGTTTTGGATGAACTGGTTTTCGATGAATTGGTTTTCTATGAACTCGTTTTCGATGAATTTGCTTTCGATGAATTGATTTTCGATGAATTGTTTTTCGATGAATTCGTTTTCGATGAACTCGTCGTGAACCTATTATATTATTAAAGTGATGTACAGGAACTGGCACTCGCCCTCAATATCGCTCGAATACCAGGGTATAATGACAGCTGGTGGGTACCTACTGCTGGAGACTTGACTAGATAACAGTAACTGTGATTGGCCGACAAGTGAACCTTTTGTTGTAGGCCAATCGTGACAGATTTTGCACTGACGCTGTTTTGCTTTATCTTAAGCTACAAAGTAGTCTACAATAAAATTTCTTGGCTACTTTTTGTATATACAGGGTGGGGCAGAGAGGAGTTACTGATTTAAAAAAATCACTGAAGGCCCCCCAGACCGAGCAGAGGAGCATATTTTTTAAATGATATCGTCTGACGTGGCTGGCTCGGCGAGCAATACACATATTGAGCCTTTCAAAGAAGTTTTCGGCCACTCTTTCCAACATATCTTGCGGAATTCCAGCGATGACGTCCTCAATCGCCTCGTTCAGACCTCAAGGGTTCGAGATCGAAGTTTGTTTGTCTCAGCTTTGACGTATCCTTACAGAAAAAAGGCACTCGGGGTCAAATCGGGAGAGCGAGGGGGCTATGAAATATCCCCCCACAAAGAGATCAGGTGACCTGGAAAGAGCTTTTGCAAAATTTCGCATGAACGATGAACACCGTAGGCCATGCTTCATCTTGTTGAAACCAGAAGGCTTCCGTGTTGTGTTCCTCGCCATACAGCAGTTACGATTGCAATGCAAGCATCTCTACGTTTCACAAAATCTTGTGGGCTCAATTCCCGTGTACGCATCATCTTGTAGGGGTATAGGTGAAAGTCTGGGTGTAAGATTTGCCTTATAATTCTGGACGATATTCCAAGCGCAGCGGCATGTTTCCGCGCTGCTCGGGTTGGAGACTCTTCAATTGACGTTCTTACTACCGCGATGTTTTCAGGTGTTAGCACACTTTTAGGTCGTCCAACTGGTATTTTAGAATCTGCAGTTCGTGTCCAACTTACATTACTGATAGGACACGGAAAGCTCCATGCGTAGCCACAACGATTTTTCAGTTTTTAAAGAACGTCTCCACAACAAAGCCCCGGTACTTACCTGACCATGGCATGGTCACCAACATAAACGGCATCATTTCCCCAACCTAACGGCACCCGCCCCGCCCGTCTGCTTGGTCTGAGGGGCCTTCAGTGATTTTTTGAAATCAGTAACTCCTCTCTGCCCCACCCTGTATATATATATATTGGCATCTTGGTGAATTGGCTGAAAGAAGCTTTACGAATGATGTAAGGTTACAATTTCAAACTTTTGAAGTGAAATCTTCTTTTAGCACCGTTGTGATTTGAAACTCTAAAAAGAGACTCTAAACAGATACATCTATGGGATTAAGCCTGCGAGAGAAAATAAAAATTGAGCTTTACGAACTGAAGAAAATTGCTTAAATGCGTTGTTTAATTAAACATTAATTCACATAGGTGTTAAGAAAATGTGTTTTTCTTGAATGAAAAAATCTTTTTTTAGTGGTAAATCGCTGAAAAGAGTCCCATCTGCCGAGGCAAGTGAGACTATGGCATCGCCAATTAGGGTGTGTTGTTGTGAGACTGCAGGGAGTTGGAAGGGGAAGGAGATGTAAAAGGGGAAGTTTTCGAAGTGTGAATCTGGTGACCCAACAATTTTTTTTGTGTCAAGTCATTTAAAGGAAGTTTTGATTTTGGGTGATGGTATTTTACCAGAGCGATACTAAAAGTACCTATCTACCTCTGAACATACTTATAACAGGCTAACTAGGAAATTTATGTCTTCAACTGTTTTTATGGACGTATCGATCGTCCAGTTTGTTATTCAAACATACCCGAAAAAACGAAATTTGAGTTGAGTATGCCTCTACGAAAAATACTCAAATTACTCTTAACACCACCAGTTCATTTATAATACAGAAACACTTGTAGTGAATCAAACAAAATGTTCGTGTTTTCTGATTACTAGTAGGATATTTCAAAATATCATACTAACTTACAGAACCGTTTTGCTTCCCAGTTCTATTTTATGACATATTTAATATGTAAAACACAGACATATATAAATAATATTTGATTTAAGGTGAGAATTCGAATTTTCCTCATTATCTGCAAACTTAGAGATGTCTGACTAATTAACTGAACGATCGATATACACATATTAGTCTGAGCGGCTGTTTATGGATGACATTTTTCCGCTTTTTTTTTTTTAAATTATGCTAGTTTGTTGAAGAAATTAGTATGTGATAATGGTATCGTGAAAAAACGATGGATGAGTGAATGAAACACGGAGTGCTAATGTGATACTGTCTGATCGTATTATGTATAACAATGTCGATATAGATGGGTTTAAGAAATATGTTTTTTATGTTGTAAGATGTCATTATGTACACATCTCTCTTTCTCTCTTACTATGTTAGATTTTCATTTCATGCTATCTTCCTACTGTTCGTTTTTGAAATGAAACTTCTTTAGCCCCGTTGTAATTTGAAATTCGGATGAAACCGAAGTGCGTCACTAAAATTTATTATTTGACGGGTCCTCGGTTCTAATATAATGCGGTAAATTCACGGCTCCGCGCAAGCCTCCGATAGCTAAGCGGCGTAAAGCGCCTCACAAATATCAGCAGCCGGAGAGAAATCCTGCAAACGGAGGTTCGAATCCTACGAAATAAAAAAAAAAAAAACATTTTTATTTTTGTGAAATCAATATCCAATCTTCAAAACAGTTTAAAATAAACGAGCAAAAGAAAAGAAAGCGACATCTAGCGACTTTCTAGTTTCATTTCTACCGCGTGTGAATTGTGTGAACGTGGGTTTACATTATATTGAAGTGAAAACTTATTTAGCACCGTTGTGATTTAAAACTCGATGAAGCGTAAAATAGGGCAACTAAAAAGAAACAAACACGTACATCTAAAGGATTTGGCCTGCGAGAGAATGAGATAGTATAATCGGTCTTCTATTTAACCCGAAACCTTACCGCATTGGCCGTTGGTTATGAGCTCACTTTTCATTTCTCGTAATGGTTAATATTGTGTGGATGAAGATTTCATTTCTACCGCGTGTACCTGCACTCGATGTTTTTTTAATTAGTTTAATTTTCGTACCTAAAAAATAAAATATATTTCGTTATTATCAACAAAAGCAATTATTATTTTATTTCATTAATACTTCAAACCACAAAGTGACTGCTTTCTTCCAAAATATAAATTATTTAAATAGGTAAAAATACATAAAATTCCTTCTAAGGATTTCCTTTAAGTATACCATGGCGGGCAAATGAATAAATTGAAGCGCAACAAAATTTAATGATTTGTTTGTTGAGGGTGTTTTGATTCAATGATAAAATCGTCGAAACAGCCCGGTGCACTTAAAATAAACACTGCTAACAGCGGCTCTTTGAACTACCCGACCGACTAAAGACGAAACGGAAGCATTATTTTTGTAGAAAGAGAAAAACAAATTCTTCGACTTTATCATTATTATTTGCGGAAATGGGGCTACTTAGTTCCCTCGAACTGTTTTGGAAAAAGCGGAATAAAATATATTATGTTCTTCTTATAAAGGAGTACCTACAATCCTACAACGGACGATAGTAAATCAGTTTCTTCATAAGAAAACTAAATAGTTGATATGATTCTCAAATGAGAGACGACAATTTACAGTTCTGAATAAAGATAAATAAGATTTAACAAAAATTTATAAGAAAAACTCTCTTATTATAACTTTTGAAGGTTACTTCCATCAATGTAATATATTATTATAAGCAATAATTATCAGCCTGAAACACTCATCCACATTGAAAAATCTTCCGAGAAAAGATACATGACGCCAACGGGACTTGAACCCGTGCCCTTCTGATTGCCGGTCAGCTGCTCTCCCAATTGAGCTATGGCGGCTTATCTTATACCCGCCAAATGATTCAATATATACTAGTGTTTCATTCAACAATTACTGCTTATTATATATATATATTTTTTTTGCTATGCATAAAAATCTTGTCTTAAACGTCAGTTTAACAATGAAAAAAAATAATTAATGTAATATATAATAATAATAATAATCTAAACAGAAAAAGATAATGGTCGCAACTGGGACTCGAACCCAGAACCTCTCGTATATTCGGAGATTGGCTATTATGACGGTTTGACAGTAGGGCGCAATGGCGGAATTGGTAAACGCACGTCACAGATTGACGAGAGGTCTGGGTTCGAGTCCCAGTTGCGACCATTATCTTTTTCTGTTTTCTGTGTCTTGTTCTCTTTCATATTTTCCTTTAAATTATTATTATCTTCTTCTTCAAATAAAGTTTACTATTTTTAAAATTTCTTTTGTGGGTGTATTATTATTTTATTATATTTTCTTTTACATTTGTAGATGTATTTATTATCTTGCAATATTTTTATTTTTAATTCGAAATGTTATATGTATATTATGGAACTCGTGGGACTGCACCACCCTCCCCGAGATCTGGAATAGACAATAAAAATAAATAAAAAATAAAATAAATGGCAATTTGAATAATATTCTATTATGCTTCAAAAAGTTTTTTTTTGTGAAAATTCTTTAGCACCGTTGTGATTTGAAACTCGATGAAAAAAAAAATAGCGACTCAACTCATACATCTATGGGATTTAGCATGCGAGAGAATGATATATATAGTATAATCGGTCTCCTCTTTGTGCGGTGCTTTGTAACCTATCGGTCTCCTCTATGTGCGGTGCGTTAGAAATAAAAAAAACTTAGTAAACGTTATTTTTCATTTTTATATATTAATGCCGAAACGTTTCGCTACAACCGAAGCTTCTTCTGGGCAGTACAATACTCTACTGAAATCTACAAGTAACTTGTGTTATAAATATATTTTTGGCCACATCACAAAATATCTGGTTCATATAAACAAATATATTTAAGATAAATTAAACAATTTAACTTTGTTTGAACCACTTATATATTTGGGTAAAGCCGACCGGTTTCGGAACGACCGTTCCTTCTTCAGGGAAATATTTAATTTGGTACTCTGGTTTTGTACTATCTACTTTAGTTTTCTGAAGATTTCACTTCTGATTTGCTCACTCATGCTCGGGGATTATGGCATTTCTATGTCTTATGGTTGTTTAAGAAAAAGTGAAGCGGGCCTAGGTAAAAAGCTGTGCTGGTAAGAAATACAAAAGCTAGCAGTTCTTTCCAGAGTTGAGCTAAATGACCCATGACCACCTCCCAATGAAACACCTGTAAAACATACTCAACATTCTCACCGCTTGGTTAACTTATAACAACCATATTTTAGTTCGATGACCCTTGATGACTTACTACGTCACGACCCCTATATTCTTAGAATAACAAGGTGCCATCTTTTGAATATTTATGTCTTGCTATAATAGGCTAGAGAGAAAGCTAGGTTAGGGTTCATTATTGCAAAACTTTACTGTTGCAGATATATACAAGTGAAGTATAAGGAATCTGTTTAACTTTTTGCAGGGTTCAATGAAAGTACAAATTCAAATGCGAGTAATCATAATACATCATGTGTTTAATGTTTGACGATAATCTAACACGCGACGTAGAAATCAAAGCCATGCTGTATAAGGCTAGCGTCATTAGCTTAGTCAGACTCCGAGGGTTCCATGACAGTTGATTCGGCGACAATTGGCCCCCCGATAGTTGGCACGCAGATAGTTGATCACCTTACAGTTGACCCCCCGACAGTTGACCCACGGCAATTGATCTCCCGACAGTTGATCAACCACAATTGATTCCCCGACAGTTGATCCCCCGACAGTGGATCCCTCTAAGATCAGTTCCACTAAGAGATATTTTTTTAAAGTAAGTACGCAAAGAGGATTTACGGCCGTACAACCAACCTCCGAATATATAAGAAAGTATATCGACTTTGGTTGTACGGACGTATATCCTCTTTGCCTACTTACTTGAAAAAAATATATTTTGGGGGATCAACTGTCGGAGGGTTCAACTGTCCGCCGGATCAACTGTCTGGGGATTAACTGTCAGCGGGCCAACTGTCGGGGGCCAATTGTCGCCCGATTTATTTTCGGGTCACCGACTCCGAGAGGTGTGCGATAAATGTGCTAGATAAGAGCGAACAAGTATCAAGTAATAGTTGAACATTAAATAATGGATATGTCCGAATATATTATTATTTGTACCACAAACGATCAAATGTTGTGTAGCTGGCCAGTCTGGACAAAGCTAATGATGCATCGACAGTAAACCATTTTAAATTACATTCTCTATTATTGTTGGTCTCGCATGCGGCTTGTGATCCAGCACGGTTACACCGCCTTCATTATAAGAACCCATTACACACTCACCGTTAATATTTTACATCACCGTCAATGCGTCAATCTATGTCGGGCTCCTCCGAAGCCCGCTGTTTGCATGCATAGTCGATAAAAAACAATTTTCCGTGGCGTATAGACTGTAAATTGTAGTGGTGGGGCGGCGGCTTAGGGGATCGATGTCTCGGGTCATTAAAATTTATAAAAATGACAATTTTATTAAAAAGAGCTCGTTCGTTTTCATGTTAAAGCGTGTTTTACTGCTTTTCTTTAGATGATGTTATATTTAAACCAGTGATGCATAACCTTTGTAGATTTTTAAAAATTATTTTTTATGTGAATACCGTTTAACTATTCGGACCCAGTAGGTACGTTGAAATAAACATAATATCAATAAAATATATCTAGGTACGTACTCGTATGAAGCACTTGTTCGCCTCAACTCGGAGAGCTCCATTATTTGGACACCTTCTGAACAAAACCATTTAAAAATTTAAAGTTATCCTAGAAATAGAAAACGTACAAAAAAGGTTCATGCATTACCTGCATATGATGGAATACACTCGTACATACTACCCATTCCTGTATCCATCCTTGTTCTTAACAGGAATGCTCGATTTCAACACCTTAGAAGCACGCCGAGAAATATTTTTAGGTAAACATTTTTATAAGTTTATCTCTGGTTCCATGCTGAATCCGCCTACGTTGAAAGAGGTTAATTTGTATGTCCCTAACAAGAGTATTCTTGGGAGATCCCATGCACTTTTTCGTGCTCTGAACGTGCTTGACGCATGTCACAAAATAGTAAATCTGTCCCCAAGCCTTTTTTTAAATTTGTAATCCTCTCCATGATATATTGATGTATAACATTTTTACGGAGAACGTGAAAAATGAATTAATAATAACCTAAAATGTTTTGTCTATAAAAAATACCTGTGTACATATTTTAAAGGTCAGTGCTCAAAAATAAAATTTGGTCGTGTTCACATTGCAAGTCGACAAAAGGGAGCCTGCTACGCCTCGATACAAATGGCTATTCCATCAAATCGATGTTTTCAACAATTTACTATTGTTATTAAGGTTTTGTCTTTTAAAAAAATTATAATTATCTTGCTCATATTTAATCACATTCATTGAAAATGGTCCAGATTTACGAAATGACAATTCCACTTGACAGTCGGCACGCCAATGCGCGCGGTATTATTTATTACTAGCTACTTCAAGAAATTACATTTGACTAGTAAAACTGAATCGTTGACCCGTTTCACCATAGTAAATGCGAAATTGATTCGTTTGACCATAGTAAATATGAAAAGTTAACCCGTTTCACCATAGTAAATGCGAAATTGATTCGTTTGACCATAGTAAATATGAAAAATTAACCCGTTTCACCATAGTAAATGCGAAATTGATTCGTTTGACCATAGTAAATATGAAAAATTAACCCGTTTCACCATAGTAAATGCGAAATTGATTCGTTTGACCACGGTAAATATGAAACGTTAACCCGTTTCAACATAGTAATTGTGAAATTGATCCGTTTGACCATAGTAAATATGAAACGTTAACCCGTTTGACCAAAGAAAATGTGAAATTGACCCGTTTGACCATAGTTAATGTGAAACGTTAACCTGTTTCACCACAGTAATAGTGAACTTGACCCGTTTAACCATAGATTGTGAAATTGACCCTTATGACCATGGTAATTGTAACATTGACCCGTTTCACCGTAGTAAATGTGAAATAGGCCAAGCCCACATACATTATAGAGTATAGCGCTCCTATACCAGCTTAAACGTATTTTTTAAAAATGAATATGATTTCTAATTTTTTTATTTTTGTTACAGGTAATGTTTACAACATCTCACTCCTCTTAGCTGTGTTGTGGTGAGTTTTAATGCAATTAAGTACTAAGCAGATACCTACTATCATCTTATCAAAAGGCTTGACATAGTAGGCTATTTTTGAACTAAAACTTCTTTAAGCACGCTTGACTTGGGGAGTAACCGGGTGAATGCGTGACGAGAGCGTTACGAAAAGCGAGGCGAACGGTATTTGAGAGGGAGAATTAAGTTAGTGAAGATAGAAAGAGAGGGAGAGTTACATTTCGTATATTATTGTAGGGGCAAGAGAGAGAGGTGGGAACACACATTTTCTTTCTCTCTTTATCTCATAGCCAGTTACGTTTCGTACATCTACGCACAGTGCAGGCCTATTGTATGTATCACACTGTAGAAGCAAGAGAGAGCAGTGCGCGCGCACATTTTCTTTCCCTCTTCCTATCATATAAATGGAGCTAAAGAAGTTTTACTTCAGTCGTTTGGTCTAAAGCACACTCGTTTTTTTTTAACAATTGTTCAAACATTTTCAAATATTAAAATTGTTTCATCACCAATAAAATTGTTTGTGCAAATTCACACGAGGTAGAAGTGAACCCTTTAGAAAACTAAAGTAGACAAGAGTGGGGAGGTTACGAAGCACCGAATAAAGAGGAGACCGATTATACTATCTCATTCTCTCACATAATGAATCTTGTATTGATGTGCTTGTCTCTTCTTATTGTCTTTTTTTTTCTTTTCATCGAGTTACGAATCACGACGGTGCTAAAAGAGTTTTCACTTCAAAAATAATTATTATAATTTTGCTTTTAACTTTTGAGGCCCTAGGAATCTCATGCACATTGACATTTTCTTTCACATCGTTACTTGTAGATCACATTTCAATTAACTTTCCGTTCATTGTATATAAGCAATATTCCAACTCTACCAAATATTTTCCGTAAAGAAGGTAGCCGTCATATTGTAACTATAATTGGAATCGTTCGAAGAAACTTGTAACTGAACATACTGAGTTCGTAAATTAATATTACACCATCTTCGAGTAGTTTCAACTTCCGGACCCTCTGTCTTGTATAAGGTTAAATATATATTATCCCCCCCCCCCGTCATGGCGATCACGTATTAAGTTTCTAATTCAATATAGAGTCAGATGATAACATTAATTTGATAATTTGTATGGCGCCGTTTTTGTGAAAAATCACCTCAAGGGGCTGGATCGTTGATTGCTCCGTTGAACCTCTGTTGCTGACACTTGCGTCGTTAATGAGAAATTTAATCACGTTGCAATCCGTTTTCTCTGTCTATGTTGGCCGTTAACTAATAATAAGTGTTTAAGGTATTTTTTTCGTCGGTGTGGACAAAGACGACTGAACTCCCCATAACGAATTCCTTACTTCATTGAGTGTGTTTGTACGCAGTATACGCACTCTGATAATTCCGACTATTATATCGATCCCGACTTGTAGGGTATTTCACTATCATCCTGATCTATCCATACTAAAACAAATATTAATTAAAAAATACTCGCAATATGTATATATATACATATATATATATATATGTATATCCCACGCACTTTTTTATGATCTGAAAGCGAGAACTTCTTCCTTTCAGAATGCCCCATTAAACAGAGCGATTCATTGAACATTGACATCTTCAACGTTACCTATAGAGAGTTCAGTAACTATTTTTTGACATACGTCTCAGCACAGTGAAACTGCCCCCTTGGACTATTTTTTTCTCTCTTTAATTTTGTAATCTTCTCCGTAATAATTTGGTGTATAACTGTTTTATGGAGAACCTGAAAAAAAATAGCCACTATTTACACGTTCGAATACCGAATAGTAAACTATGACAATTAATCGAAAATACATATTAACTTACGTGAAATAACCCCTTCACCTTTGTTTAATTTAGCGTGGATAAAATATGGACTGGAATACGCCATTGGAAATGTAAAATTATTTATTTTTCTTGTGTTTAATTCGTAGAACTCCATTTATTAAAAAAAAAAAAAAACTTAAATTAAATTTAATGATGTTATTACGAATGCAAGTATTTTAGCTTTTCTTTTTGTGACAGTTGTTTCGGCTTTTAAGGCCATTTTCAAACTGATATTTTGAAAATGACCTTGTAAGCCGAAACAGCTGTCACAACCATAAGCAGTCCTTAATAATAATATTAAAATAAATAATACAAATAATAACATCAAATAATTATTTAAAATAATTTAAAAAAGGAAATGTAATACGAAATTACTTAATACACGTGATAACTAATATGATTTACGTGATTTTGATTGCTATTCCATAACTAATCTACTTTTCATCATTTTATAAACTATTTATTTTGTCTTGTATTTTTTTAATCTTACGCATATTAAAAAAAAAAACGAGTGTGCTTTAGACTGACTGAAGTAAAACTTCACTAACCTATATCTCCTTCTCAACTTCCGTTCGCCTCGCCCGATCACACTTTTCATAACGCTCTCGTCACGCATTCACCAGCTTACTCCCCAAGTCAAGCGTGCTTAAAGAAGTTTCACTTCAAAAATTGTTCGTTTATCCTGCACATACAGGACTTTACTAACAACGTGTTTTATATTTTACACAATTGATAAACAACTGTTTGGTGATTGCTTATCAATTGTGGGGGACAATGTTAAGATTAATGAAATATGTATAAACAGCTATCAGATTTACGCATTTGTCCGTAAGTGTGTACTTCTGTTTTATGCACATATTCATTATTTATTCCTCTTTTTTACTTTTACTCATAAGATAACAGCAAAAAATACGGTTTACCACTGTAGTTAGTTAGTTAGTTAATTGGGCGACTCTAGTCTGTTTATTATTGTGTACTTTAGTTTAGATATATTGAAACAGCATTCTTTAAAAGTTACCGTAAGCTACCTTTCACGAATTTAGCATACATTCCTATACCGACTAAGATCTGTCCCAGGAACTCATACCACTTATTTGAACCGTTATTACTTTTCAATTCCCGTCTACTTCCGTCTGGTTTCTTGGGATAGCGACTAGTTGAGTTACCTATTGCATAATATGTTGCGTAATGAACCCTTAGTATCTAACGCCCCAAAGCTTAATTAATTTTGATTACGATGAAGTAGAACCACCAAGGTTGACAATTCACAGTAAATTTAATCAGTTTCAAATCTAAATGTTACCCCCCTATAATATTTTGTATAAAAACCCACTAATCAAAACTAATATTGTTGTCATTTTAAAGAAATGAATCAATAAGCTTTTGAGTTGTACATAATATATGTATAATCCTGCATAAGCTCTGTTTGGTATCTAACCACCACTGATTGACCAATGTTTCAATAGCTCCTCGACAGGTCAGCAAACACAAGAAAATCAGGAAACGTAATAAAGTCAACTTCGTTATAATATACAGGGTGTTAAGGGACGTACTTGACTTACTTTAACCAGTGATTCCTGACATTATTTGGAGTAAAAAATGTAAATGAAATTTTTGTCTCCGGTGACATTTTTGTTGTTTTTTTTTTTTTTTTTTCTACAAAAACATAAAAAAATGGTAGTTGTTGAACAGTTGGAGGTGAGGTAAGGGGTTCTTTGGACACCCGGCTGAGTGACCAGTGACGATATGCAGAAGAAATTTTTTTTTGTTTGATTTTGAAGAAAAAATTTTTGAAAAAAAAAAAAAAAGTCGTCAAAAAAAGTCACCGGAGACCAAAATTTCATTTACATTTTTTACTCCAAATAATGTCAGGAATCACTGGTTAAAGTAAGTCAAGTACGTCCCTTAACACCCTGTATATGTATAGGCCGATTGCTCCGAAGAAATTCATTCATTTTCTCATGTCCAGATCAATAACTTCTAAATTCCTTTCTCCCCGCTTCATCATTCAAATTTGATTAATTTATTTGTTTATATTATTATTATAATGGCGTCGTGGTGGATTATTTGAAAGGTTACAATCCTTGGCTAAGAATCCGGAGTTCGCGGGTTCAAATTGCGACGAGCGCAATGCAATTTTGTTCGATTAATTTATGTTATTTCACAGTTTATTTTTTTCATGTGTTCGCGGAACGCTCTAGAGTGGTAGATATAGTTATTATCGCCCTGGTGAAAGTTAATTGAAACGGCTTAAGCCGTGTTTGGTGACCACACTGAATAGTCAGGTACATCCTCTCTCCCCTTTTTCTCCCCCCCCCCCCTACAATCTTCTGCCTCACAATATATCGCAATTGGAGATACCAAGGTCTCACTGGCTCCAGACGGTTGGAAACCGTTGGATAAAAAAACGATATAGGTACATATTAAATAATATATTTTGTATATGATAATATAATATTGATAGCCCGGTATGCTAGTTTAACAAAATCACAGTTTTATTCCGAGATTGATGAAATTTTGCAGACTTAACCTTCAAAACAGAAGGTAGTTCACTGTCACTTGAGATTTTGAAAAACCACCCACTCTCTGTTCCCACTCCTTAAAGCAGACTTTTGATTCTTCTTGATGAAATTGTGCACCCTTGGCGTTCAAAATAAGAGGAAAATTACTGTGTTCGTATTAAATTCTAAAAATCTGTCTTAAGCCTGGGCAACGCCTGGGACTTCGGCTGTATTTAATAGTGTCGTCAATTTCACACGGTGCTTACCTGCAGTATAAAGTACCTACTCACCTTATCTAGTCACGTAAACGTGTTATAAGTACAAATTATGGTAATGTTACGAGTATTTACGAGTCACGATCCAGTTTTTTTTTTAATTTGCCTGTAATTTATGTTCCTATTTAATAGACGTCGACGTGTGTACAATGCTATTACAGATAATCAATAATTTTGACCTTCGAAACCGGTGTTGATGGGTTGTAGCGCAGATCATTAATTAAAAGATTAGATTAGATTTTAGTTTGTTAGATTAGTTTTGATATCATGATTTCCCTTGGCAAATATTTGTTTTTGCACTTTTATAGCTGAAAAAAATTTTCCATCGAAAGTTGAAACGAAAATAGTAAAATATGTCACAGTACAGCCCTGATAATCCAACTTTTTAAAGTCTACAAAGTTTCCCTTCTCTACTTTTTTTTATCATAAATAAGCTTTGTGGGTAGTAATCAAGTTTAAATTTACATTATAAAAAATATTCAATATTTTCCTAGACTAAGTAAGAAGCTTCGAACGGTAGTATTTATAGTACTCAAGCCTTTTAGACGTTCTTATCCCCTCGAGCCCATTTAGTCGGATGGTTAAAATATTTTCTCTTCGCAATAAAATCCTAATTAATGGAATATTTCTGAACGCATCCGAAAACTAAAAATTCTTTTAAAAAGGTGGTGAAAAATGATTTTTATTTAAATTTTATAATTCAAAGTAAGCATATAATTTTGAATGCAAATTATTATTTTTTAAATGGCTCACCTTACATTATTTCTAACAAAAATTTTAAAAAATATACACGTTTTGTAATTAGGCAAATGTATGTAAAAGTTATTGTCTACTCACTTTTTTGGCGTTAAATGTAAAAATAATATAACAAAACTTTCCCAATGTTTGATTATTTTTTTTTAAATTGCGTACGAAAATTTTGGATTCATAAAGGTTGTACATTTTAATAATTTTGCGGATTACTTTTTTTTAATATAAAGCTTTGTGTTGTCTCTTTCTAACATCATTTAGATCATATCTGTAACCATGATAGTAAGGGAGACACAACTATTTCTTTGAGACCTATATTCCGAAAACCGAACAAATTAGCCTGAGGGGTTAATGATAAATAATAATACCACGTGTATAATTGTTTTTCTTCTTCATTATTCCTCATTATTACTCCTCATTATTATCTGAAACTAACTGGTTCCCAGCATGCGTTGCAATACCTTATTCAAAGAAATAAACTGTTTCTCCCTAACTGCATTCCCCTCTCACATCCCCTTCCCCTCCCGCGTTCCCCTTCCACCTTCCCGGCCTATCCTCTCCTCTGTCCCGCTCCCCCGTCCCACCAACCCCCCTCCCGTGTTCCATATATTCAGTTCCAGTACATTCAGTTTTCAAACAGCTCGCGTGCCACCTATTACAATTTTTTTACTCAAATTTTCATTTTTCGTATATTATAAATATTCATTTTTGTTTATTATAAGTACCATCCAATTTTCTGCGCAATTTTCTTAATTTTTCTTTCCGTAAGAACCTTCTACAAAGTATTAGAAAACTTTAAAAAAAAAGATGAATGAAATAGGTAAAGTAGTTCTAAAGTTATGGTGTGACCAAGGGAAACAGGGATTCATTTTATATATATAAAATGAACGGTTATGTAGACATAACCGTTCCAAAATGGGGGCCATTTCTGTTGTGACGGTAATAGTAATTAGTTTATTGTCCTACGCATCGTTTGCTTCGAATATAATACATCACTGCCCACGTACGCCATTGGATAACCTAGTGGGCCATGACACCGACTTGTGTTACCATACAAGATCATCCATTTGACCATTTGATATACCTAAGAGGGAACGATTAACGACATATTATTCTATTTTTATTGGAATAACTCTGGTTATAAAAACTTTTGAAGGTTGTACCCAACAACGCAGTTTATCATTGAAGAAGATTATTTAATTTTCGGAAAAGGTTAATACGAGTGGGTGTCCTATATAAATGTTTATCCGAGACAAAGATTTAGGTACCTAGATTACAAATCAATTTTTTAGAACTTTGTGATCATTTAAAAATTAGGCACCAAAAATGTAGGAAAAATCGATAATGTTGTTAATTCTGAATTTGAAAGACAATTGAAAGAAAGTGATGGAGGACTAGCCAGCCGAGGAATCGAACAAGCCCGCCCGGATTGGACCCAAACGCGATGCAACTCAGCCACTGACCGGTCAAATAGAACAAATTCAAATAGAAGTAAAAATATATAGTTGTCCTCTACTTAGCACAAGCATCGGCTTTATTACAAGAGTGTATGAGATATTACGTTATGTTATGTAAAATTGCAAATTTTTAAAATGTGTCAAAGGATTGAAAAAAAAATTCAACCTTCACAAGTTATTAAAAAGTTGTTCTAATTTTTTTTAAATGTTTGCACTTCACACGCGGTAGAAGTGAAACGTGTGGGGAGGCTAAGAAGCACCGCACAAAGAGGAAAACAATTATTCTGTCTCATTCGCGTTTTTTTAGTGTCGCTTTTTCGTTTCATCGAATTTCAAATCACAATGGTGCTAAAGAAATTTTCACTTCAATTATTAGGAGCGTAATTCTAAAATTTCAAACGTTTTGTACCTAAGTACCTACTAAGTGAATAAATGTCACATTTTTTCATCTTTAATGGATCTTATCTCTTCGTGCTGGTGAATTGAAACATTAATTTGTATCTTCTATCACTTGGTTGCTATTATTAACGAACGTTCTAGATATTAAGATCATTACATAAAAGCATACCTTTTATAAAGTACCTGCACTATAGACTTAAAACAGAATTGGCCTTAGGTCAACCGAACCATTTGAACCTTATAAAACTGATTGACCTCTATAGAGAATTCTAAATCATTGGTTGAAATATTTGCATTTCACGTTAACGCATCACATATTAACTTTGCTTTCGTTGCGGAGGAACCGTAGCTAGTTATGACTATATTATTAATGCATTCGCTAACTTCACTAAATTCAATTTTGAACGGTCCAAATTTGCCAAAATTAATATTTCGATTTATCAACTCTCCCGGCCCATCCATGTATAACATTCCAAACCATTTAATGAAAATTTGTCCGTGGATTTAAATTATATTGAAGTGAAAACTTCTTTAGCACCGTTGTGATTTGAAACCCTGAATAAACGAAAAAGCGACACTCTAAAGAGAAACATGCATCTGTAGGATTTAGCCTGCGAGAGAAAGAGATAGTTTAATCGGTCTCCTCTTTGTGCGGTGCTTCGTAACCTCCCCACTCTTATCTCTACTAGTTTTCTGAACGTTTCACTTCTACCGCGTGTGAATTCTTTAAAATTTGGTGAGTGATGGTTTCTTTTAAAATGATCTCTGTTTTTTTATTATTTTTTATTTTTATTATTTTTATTATAGCGACTATATAGAAAGAAATTTACATTAAAATGTTATGTGAAATTAAGTATAAAATATTGTATTTCTTAGTCCTCCTCACTAGGGGGTCCTGTGCCGAGGCGGACTAAAATTATTTAAATATAGTTCATTTGTCTTCCATGTCGTTTTTAGTGTCTTCGCTAGGGTTTTCTCATTGACCTCTTTAAGCCATATTTTTATTCTTGATTTGTATTCAATTGGATTTTTTATTAGTTTTATGTCTTGGGGAAGGATGTTATGGAGTTTTGTTGCAAAGTATGTATAGTTTCTTTGTCCAAATGTGGTTTTATAACTTGGAATATTTTTTATATCATTTTTATTCGATCTAGTGTTTTGCATACACGGTCTAGTAGAGGATTCATTATTTTTGAAGAGCTTCAATAATATATTTTTGGCATATATTTGTTGTACATTTGGTACGTCAAAGTTATTGAAAATTTCATTTGAAGGCGTTCTAATTGGTACTTTCAATATGGTCTTTATGATTCCTTTTTGAATCGTATTCAGGCTGTGTAGGTACGTATGTGCAGCAGACCCCCATCCTATGATTCCATATTCAATTCGAGAATGACATAACGAGCCAATTGCCAACGAGCTAAATGTTGACGCTGACAAAATGAAATTGAAAAAAGAAACGATGTCCCGGTGCAAGCTGTACAACAGGGGACACTGCTTTGTTAGGACTCGGAACACTCTGAGTAAGGGAAAGAGGTTGGAGTTTAATCGATCGGTGTATATGGCAACATAACTAGCCAATATTTGAATTTAGGAAGGGCAGGAATAAAGGAATCGATTGATTATCTTCGGTACACAAAATCGCATTAAACATGACAAATAATATTTTCAACCTAAATACTTAAATTCAGATAATTCAGGAACATATTTTTATTAAGTCCTTTTAAGGCCCCAATAAAAATTCCATAAATAACATTCAATTTGTTTACGCCGCGTTTAAAGTTACACCATAAACCAAATGCCCAATGTGTATAAAATAATACGATACCGAACATTTGCACTTTACACAGCCGAAATCTCAACGGTACCGTTAGCTTTTGTAACTGTGGGAGATTGTTCACCTCACGCGATATTACCATAGACATTCGTGATCAGCGGTATAGTATACGCAAGATTGGAATACGATACCGAAAATGGTCCCAAGACGAACAGGTGAATAACTGGTGTTCATGTCAACCAGATTAGAGCAGTTGGAAAATGGCAGTGACGTACCGTGACAATGTAAATAATGAGACTATTGAGAAATTGTATTTTTAAACATTCATCCTTCAAATTTATTAAAATAAATTTAAAAAACATTCCAAATACTACTCAATTAGATTTTTGTACTAGTAATAGTGCTAATAACTAATAACTTAGTTAAAATGTATTTATGTATTGTTACTTTAAATAGTAGGTTTTATTGTTTACAATTTATTTTTTCAGCTCATAGTACAAGCCTGTGTTGAGCTTAGTAGTTTTATCTTATATATAAAAATGAATCGCTGAATGTGTTGCTAAGCGCAAATCTCGAGAGCAGCTGAACCGATTTCGCTAATTCTTTTTTTAGAATATTCCTTGAAGTACGAGGATGGTTCTTACGGAGAGAAAAATTAAGAAAATTGCGCAGAAAATTCGATAATTTCAAAAAACCTTACGACTATCGCACGTTTGACAGTTCGTTTGTTTGAGAATGACATTTTGCAAACTAATGATTGTTAAATCCGGATTCTATTATTGAAAATCTTTAAGTTGATAAATTTATTTAAAGTAGGTACTCCCCTAATAGTTTGAATTCAATCAAGAATTTTAGTTATTTTAAATACGTACCATGTTACGTACCATATTTAATATACATGAAAAATGGAAATTTGAATAAAAATTGTAAAGGGTGGCACGCGGGCTTTTTAAAAACTGAATGTACTGGGATTGAATATATGGAAAGCGGGAGGGAGTGAGAGACAAAGGTGGGGGGAGGGGGGAGAGGGGAAACCCTCCTTACACCATGCGAGTAATAAAAATAACACGAATTAACGTAAGTATTGAAAGAACAATATTGTAACATTAGTGAAATCGGTATTAACCAATCATTCTGTATTTGTTGTTTCTAAACAGATCTTGCGTTTTTTTTCAGTTATATTTTATTTTGATACAATAAAATACATTATATAATAATGTAGGCCTCAGTGCGTGGCTTACCCGTGCAGAGGTCCCAATCATATAAAACAAAAATTCACTAAGATGAAGTACATAATTAATTTTAATGAGTCGGTAATGAAAATAAATAAAACTCGGCAAATGTTATGAGTTGTGAGTAGTGTGCACTGCCATTACTAAATTATCTATCTTTATTGACCTATGAAAACTGGTACTTTAATACCGTTAAGCACTTTCTTTCTGATTCTGCGCAGTAAATAAATCTTATTGATTAATCATTATTTTTCCTAAACATCCAAGAATAAAAATATGATAACGAAGATTATTAATATATAATAAAAAGATATAGCTATAAATTGCCTCCTTGATACCTTGGTTTAGATAATAAAGTTGATTTATACAAATGCACCAAAATTTATTGATGAGAAGTAATTCCGTTTGTGTCAGCCTGACCCAGTTTAAAACGAAGAAATGGTCAATATAAATAAATACCAAGCACTACCATATACTACGTAATATTAAAAAAAATAATGCCATTTGTCAGAAGTTACTGATAAAATTATGTTGATGAAATCGGTTAATATTTTTTTAATGATGTGTGCTTTATCTTATTGTGTACTAGGTGTGTACGTTCTATTCTTATGTGTTATAAAAATTTGGTAATATTGTTTTTTGTTCTTTAATCCAAACTTGAATGACTTCAATATTTGATGTCTTCTCTATATACGTTTATTCAATAACAAGAAAAAGGATAATATACAAATCGGGGGTGCCAGGTGTTCAGTATCTACTGTCCAGCGTTCAGTGCTATCACTGTTTGCAATAAAAAGTGTAGACCGTTAGTTAAATCTAGACCGCGATTGTTATCGGACTGTTTTCTACCTTTTTGTCACTCCTTTGTAATTTCATTTGAGTCTACTATCCAACCATTCGAAACACAGCTCGGTCTGAACAGTACCAAACCACAACAACTTTTTTAACCCCATTTTCGATTATGAAAACACGTTGCATTTTAAGCCTCCAGAACGAGGTTTTTTCACTTCTGTTAGGATTATTTTATGGCTGTCGGTAATTTACTAAACTTTTTAAACGTTTAAAGCCGCAGCAATTTTTAAAGCGTCATTTTATAAACCACGTAATATTAACAACAAATAATGCCGTTTGTCAGTTGATACGAATAAAATTATGTAAATGAAATCGGCTAATATATTTAAAAAAATCAATTTTAACCAGCCAACACAGAGTGCGTGACGGAAACATTAGAATATTTATAACTTATGTTTGTGTGCATACTAATAATTGATTCCCAAAATGTTGGCTGCCTTTATGGAGAATAATTATATAATAAGTTCTACACGCATTTATTTGCAACCTAGATGGTGTTACGGATATAATATTTTTATACCCAATTTTTATTTATATTGACCATTTCTTTGTTTTTAAAGCCTAAAAAAAAGTGGGTCAGGCTGAAACAAACGGAATTACTTCTCATCAATATATTTTGGTGCATTTGTATAATTCAACTTTATTATCTAAACCAAACAGGTATCAAGAAGACAATTTATAACTATATCTTTTTATTATATATTAATAATCTTCGTTATCGATTTATTTACTACGCAGAATCAGAAAGAAAGTGCTTAATGGTGTTAAAGAACCAGTTTTCATCGGTCAATAAAGATAGATAATTTTTTGAATAAAAGTTAAATGAAATTGATCTCCCAAAATACGTAGCGTATGTAAATTATTACCAACCCCACGAATACGTTTACAACATATTTCGATTTGCGGTCCCTCTCTAAGGCTTTATCGCTACTTGCTTATGAGGATACCGTTTAACATTAGTACTCTACTAACTTTATACAGCATTTCTTATTCAGCGCTTTCCGACGACATGCAAATTATCATTAAAAGACGGACAGACAAACTAATCGGCACTTACTCTCTGATTAGGATTAGTGTATAAAGTGTGACATTTGGAGAAACAAGAGATACGTTAGAAACTAAAAATTTAATATCTATATTTTTCGCTAAAAATCAAAAGAACAATACTAGCTGACCCGGCCACGCGTTGCTGTGGCTAATAAAACACAACGTCATCTACTGGATGGTTATCCAACCTCTATAACCACCGCCGTCTTTGAGTTTATCGCGAAGAGACAGACGAGATGGTGTGAAAGTTTATAATAATTAACTAACGTATTTAAGTTAATAAGGATTAATACTGTATCCGTCTAACTTTTCAATTACCGCAATGTACATGACCATTTTTTTAGAAGATAGAATGGGTATAGTGAGCTATCCGTAAAATATAGATATATGCCTTTGCGGACTTTTTTGTTGATCTATAAAAGAGGAATATCCCACCATGTTATTGGCATTGTTATATCCTAAAAGGATTAGGCAGCGTTTTCGATGAAAGCTACCAGGCTTTTCAATTTGGGAGGCGGGTATAGGTACCGCCACCCCGGGAACTTTTATTGGATAACCAACACCTCTGCCATAGGTCACCCCAAGTGGTTCGCTACGTTTGGTGATTTAGCAGGGGTGCCCGGGTTCATGGGGTGAGGTTTGTCTAGGTCTTGGAGGCGGATGACCAGGACATACTGAACCCCAGATTCCTACCCACCCCTTAAACCCTTTTCCTTCCCAGAACTCTCCTCTCCTTCCTTTCCTTAAAAAAAACCCTCCACACAGCATCCCCAAAGATGACATAGGTTCTGAGGGAAATTATTTTCCTCAGAGCCTCCTGTGTGGAACTCATGTAAAAAAAAAGGCGGCTTGACTTTTTCCGACACTTCTAACAATTATCGTTATGTTTCAACCAATTTACTCAAATCTTTGACAAATTATAAACCTAAACCTTCCTCACAAAACACTCTATCTATTGGTGAAAACCGCATGAAAATCCGTTCACTAGTTTTCGAGTTTATCGCGAACAGACAGACAGACGACGCGGCGGACTTTAATTTATAATATGTAGAGATATATAATTTAAATTCTTTTTTAATTCAAGATGTTCCAAATAGTTTTTTCCCAACTACCTACTGATTTAACACTTGCTGCTCAATTAAACTTTCGATTTTGAATAATTTTATTTTACTAGGTCGCATAGATCACATAGCCGAATTTATCAGGCAAAGAGGTTTCAGCAGAACTCTCGGCGGCAGTATTATGAGTCTTCATTTGGATTTAGAGTTCGATTCCCATTCTCTATTATTTCAATAGATATCTTGTCTGTGAAGAAGCCGGGAGTTGAGAGTTCGGTAACTCTGATCGCCTAACTGTTGATGGCAGAATGTGATAGTAGGTTGTGACTACTGTGACTTCTGTGGGACTTTTAGCGCTGCGTGCTGCGTACAACCAGGTACCGTAATGTGGTGCTCGCTTTGAATGGGGCATTATATTCAACATACAAAATACAAATTTTACAACGTTCTACATATAACGTTCATTAGAGTGGCCCGTTAGTGTATTGAGTTTATTTTTTTATTTTGCGGCTCTCAATTTGAATGGAAAATCAGGTACCTCCAAGCAGGGATCAAATCGGTAAAAAAGGTAACAATTGGAAGAGCGGTAAGATTTATAGGCATTAGGGGCCATCCTTAAATTACGTCACAGAGCTGATGACCCCCCCATACCCCTTGTCACACTACACCCCTCCCCACCCCCCCCCCCCCCACCGCCCTTAACCATAGAAGCCCAGTCTAGGACATTTTTACCTACACGCAAACAAATATCCGCGTTTTCTTTCGCACACTTCTTTCAATTGCCCTGATTGATCGAACCAAATTAGTACCCGCCAAGAGCCCACAGGAGACGGCGGTGTTGCCTTGGTAAAGGGCTCCACACGACACTGCATGCGTCTCGTTCTAGCGGCCCTTTAACAAACGAGACAGCGCTAGTTCGCTCAAACCCATGCTCTCTGCAGGCAGTGTCGTGTGGAGGGCCTATAAGTCCCTTCATATTGGAGTTTTCGCACTGTTGTAGGTCAATTTGACCTATTTTTAGGTTTTTATTTTTTATTTGATGATGTTTATGAAAAGTGTTTATAAAGAAAAAATAATTATATGAAACTGTTTAATTGTTATAAAACATTTATTGGTTAGTAGAAAAAGAAGATTTTGTTTAGTTTTTTTTTTTTTTTATATTTTTTGTTTAAAAGAAGCAAACCGAAAAGATCTCATTTTGTATCAAATTTTTGTTTTAATTAGTAAAAGTTGTTTTTCAAAGTCTAATAAATAATTATTATTTAAATAGTTGATACGATTAAATAATCATAAACAATAATTAATTACATAGAATTAACTATGTTACAAGTGTATTTATTCATGTAGGTAAATTTTACCTACGATTAGACTTTTTAGATAATAAAATATGATTGGGCTTCTAGGGTTAAGGTGTGACGTAATTTATGGATAGCCCCTAATAACAAACATACAATTGTGAGAAATAATTCCATTTGGTAATACAAACAAATTTATAAATATTTACCTTGGTTTGAAGACATAGAAATAAAGTTTTCTAAAAACCGATTTTGTTAATCTATGATAAATAATGTTTACTATATTTAATCGGAGGTCTTCAAGTGATGTGTCATCATCGGATTCCGGTAGAGATTTTTCTGGAGAAAAGCCTTGTTTGTAATGTTTTAATTTTTCTTTTGGGAAGTCCTCGAATGTGATAATTGGATCTGATGATGCTAAAAGCATATTAAAAATTTATTTTATTGTCTGTTTCTTCGCTATCGGAACGCATTTCCTATTTTTTATCTTTATTTTTTGCCTCTTGGACATCTTCTGATAACTGCTAGTGGCAAAGTTGAAGGAAATATAAATATCATCGCAATATGCATGTTGATTTCTTGAATTCTTTTGTTTTTAAACATATGCAAGTGGAAAAAAGTTTTATATTTGTTTTATTATAATATATTATGCACAAGTCATTTATGTTATTTAAAAAAATAGCACTTTCATGGAAATTTTATTAATTCGTGCGGTAAAAGCCAATTAAAAAATACTGTCTATGAAATAACCTAGCATTTTCTGTTACCTAAACTAAGTTCACAACACGTCAGTTAATGGATTAAAAATATTGACCTGATATACTACGTCAATGATTAAAACTAACGAAATATAACACAAATAAAAGTAAATATTTTGAATTATATTAATATAATAGTAAATTAGGGGCCATTTAGGGGGGGAGGGGGGTCGACCATATCTTATTTTTCTTTCAAGGGGGTGGGAGAGTCTCGGTAGTTCTTACATAAGATCACAAAAATGCGCAAAGTTAAAATTATTAATACCTTTGTAAGTACAAATAAACATTTCTAAAAATTGTTACTTTGAAAAATAAACATTAAAACAAACCAAACGTGAATTAGTTTTTTTTCTTGCGTAATAAATATTCAACAGGGGGGAGGGGATCGGTCTATTCTTATTGTTTCTTATAATAGGGGGGGAGGGGGTCGAAAACTAGCAAAATTCGTCTTACGTAATAAATGAATGGCCTCTTAGTCAGTTAGAATACAAATTGTGAATAAAAACATGATATGAATCGCACATCAAATATCACAAATCAAATTCCAATTTTAATGGGAAATTTACGCGGATGCGCCATGCGCCAATATACTAAAATATGTCAGTTCTATCGCAGCAAGTTAAAATGTACAGTCTTTATTCGGTGTGTAACTAAACCATACTTTAACGGTTGGGAAGTGTTTTTTAATAAATAGAAATGGCTCTAAATGTTTTTTTGTCGTATCCTCAATTTTTCTTTACTTCTGCAGAAATTGCACTTTTTGAAATTCTTTTTTGAAGAGATAATAATTTTTACTAGCCCGTCCGGGGCCAGCATTCGGAAGGACTTGCATAAATAAATTGGTGACTTCAGTTTTAGTACCATACATTCAGCTTTTCAGTACACTTGGAAAAAATAGAGCTTTGACGACCCACCCTAACATACAAGTTGGTAGTAGTGTTATCGCATTGACCATGCCACATCTGAATTTACTCGAGCGAGAGCATTGTGAAACCGCTCGCCGTATCAACTTTACTATAAACTTAGGGTTTTGTTACCGCGCGATGGCGGCATTGCCTTATTACATAGTCACTGTGGTCAGCTACACTGTAAAGCCATTAAAAAGCAATTTGAAAAATGCAATTATTCTTCTGTTATGTGTACGGTATAGTAGACGTTGTATTTCGGATAGAGCCGGCAGTTGAAAGGCAGACTTGATGATGTACAACCTCCGATGGGAGGAGTCACCTAAAAAAGCATCCGTTGTAGTGCAAGTAAAATAGAATTTAATAAATGACAAAATTAATGCATATATGAAACTTTGGGTACACATCTTTGCAGTATAAAAAAAGTCGCAAAGTCGTAAAAAAGGAGGGAACTCCCTCTAGGAGAAGAGGGATTTTTTTAAACTTCATAACTATACATGAAAAATGATAATAACACCCCCTAGAGGTGTGTTCCACCAGTAATATCTATAATCAATTTTGTCATCAATCTTTAATATTTTGCATGCTTTAATATTTTGCATATACCTACTCTTTCTGCATAATAAAAGTTCCAGATACAAGCTTAAAAGTAAAGCGAACTAGCTGAACTCCCCGGCGCTGCTTGGACTTTACTCAGAGCATTTCGAAAACGTCAAGTGTGCAAACTTAAACTAAGAAATATAAAAATTCTGCCTAAAGTGAGGGGGGAGGGGGGGGGGGATGGGGGTAGTTTGTCAAAATCTTATGTATACATTGACCTTCCGCTTGGTTTGAACGTTTGAAGATCAATAGGCCACTTGCATGGATTTTATAACGACTTGAAAAAAATCGTGTGGATAGATTTTTTTACCAAGATTACGAAAATGTTAGTAAAAATTTTTAGAAATGTACATTTTTTTTATTTTTAAATAAATAAATCCATTATTTGGGCTCGTGACGTCAATACATGAAAATGTCCCGTCTCCGAAAATGTTCCAATAATTTTGTAAAATTCCACACTGATTTATTTTTTTATTTGGCAACACTTTGATTTCAGGCGAATTTTTGAATTTGGCATTTAACGTTCACTAGATTTATGGTTTGTTCTCTGCAAACTTATCATTTGGTTTGACTTTTTGACAGATGTTATGAAGAGAACCCCGTATATTTTACGTCATCCGTACGTGTTTTAGAGCTATAATGATAATGATGCGGATTTTGACAAAATCAAATTTTATAATATTCTTATTATTATTATAATTTACAAGTACAAGTATATTACATTTGATTTAGTAATATAGACGCTGAACAATATAATGATTTATGATCAAGATGGATCAAGGAAAAAAATATTTATGAGATTTAATATTTTTGGTATCCCTCGTTATTCGCCTGTGTCATTCGTGCGGAAAATGGTTTTTTTTTTAAATGATTTTCGGCTCTGTAATTATAGTTTTTTTGCACCTATATAGTTATGTCCCGTCTTTCCGGTTTATAAAAAATGATCTGATTTTTCGTATTGAAATGCAAGTGACCTACTGCGCAAAATTTCATATATTTCGAAATAAAACTGTAGATTTGTCTAAAAACAATCCCATATTTGCCACACCACGGCACTGTTCTTTATATATTCGTATCTACCAGCTCTTAAAAAAATCACGTCGATCGGTCGCTCCATTGCGACGTGAAAGGAGGATAAATAAACACACGTTAGGGATGCCACAGTTTCACTGGGTTGAATCGTGAGCATGTGGGACTCTTGTGCGGTATTAACTTAAAAAAAAACAAACAAACAAACCCACTTTCGTATTTATAATATTACTTGGGGTAGCTTCTTCTAAGGTTCGTAGAAAATGCATTTTTGACCTTCTTCCATTTATCTGTGTCCCTGGTAACGACTAACAACCGATACCTCTTCTGGGACTTCTCTCTATCTATTCAGGTCTTCCCATCGTTAAACAGTTTTATTTGCTTCGCGGAAGTTTCTTGACTCGTTATTACGTGTTATCGTTCCATGTAATATTATTTTTTATTGCAGAATCTATGCGTCCCTGTACACTTCACAGAACAGTTGTGTAATTTGTCTTTTTTTGTTTCCCTGTTATTATTTCATTGACAAGATTATATAAAATTATTAAAATGAAATATAAAACAATTGTAAAATGACTTTTATTCATGTTCTGAGCGGTAAGTATGTATCACCTCTCCTTTATACAAATCACTTGTTCGATTGCCACTTCCTTTCGTATTGACAAGTATTGCGAATATATTTACATACAAAATGTGGAGTATCCTGTTCTCACAGTTCATGTATTGGTTGATTCCAGCCGCGCACAACATACCTTTTTGAAGTGAAAACTTCTTTAGCACCGTTGTGACTTGAAACTCAATAAAACGGAAACGAGCGGCACTGAAAAGAGACAAACACATACATTTGTAGGATTTTAGCCTGCGAGAGAATGAGATAGCAATAAAATATTTTATTCCCCGGTTCTCGGTTCCAACATTAAAAGATAAATCCACGGCCTCCATTAGTGTAGTGGTATAAAGCGCCTGACGAACTTCAAGTGGCCAGACAAACGAAGGGTCGAATCCTATGAAATCTTTGAACTCCACTAAAATGAACAGGCAAAAGAAAAGAAAGCGACTCGGAAGAAGAAAACACAAATACTACTAATAAGATGACCAAATGTAGATTTAGGAAAAGGTGCATTGGAATTCGACCGCAAAAATATAGAAAAAAAATCATTTTTCAGGTTCATAAAAAAGTGCTTCGTAGTCTCCACACTCTTGTTTACTTTAGTTTTCTGAAGGTTTCACTTCTACTGCGTGTGAATTGATCACTCTCATTTTTTTTTTTTTTTTCAATGATCCAATCTCATTATGTAGTTTCAAATATTATTTAATAATGTGGGCCTTCCTGCGCGCTTTGCCCATACCGAGGCCCCCATTATACTAATTAATAAAACAATATTGAAGGTGTAATGGAAAAATGTTATGTGGTACGACTGTCCGTTGATAGATGTACATAATTATTTGTTAATTACTTTTACAGACGCAAATTGATGTTAAAAAAAATCATTGGTAGTGGATGCACACTTATGGATTTACTCGCATCACATTGTTTTATTACATCGTCTTTGATCGCAGATTCTAGTTTCGGCATTCTTCTGGGACTCGAAGATAGGCGATACTTAAGCCAAAAATTATGTATTCTTAGTGTGTTTTATATCACAAGTTGTGATAATTACAACGATTACAGGTAATTGGCATAAAATACGCTTGGCAAACGGTGTTCAGAAACTGACAATTTAAGCGCAAAGGTGGTTTTTATTTATTTTGTAAATTTTACAAGAAAGAAGAAAAGTTAATCTAGGATATCTGTTCCAGATAATAACAGCCATAAAATTTTATTTTATAAAAGTGGTTCACTATAAGCATTCACATATCTTTAATTAAAAAAAAAACTAGTGTGCTTTAGACCACACGTCTGAAGTAAAACTTCTGCTCCATCCACTAAAATGTGCGCGCGCACTGCTCTCTCTTGCTCCTACAGTAGGATACAGACAGTAGGCCTGCACTGTGTCTTTATATATACGAAACGTAACTGGCTATGAGAGAAAGAGAGAAAGAAAATATTTGCTCGCACCGCTCTCTCTTGCCCCTACAGTAATAAATACAAAACGTAACTTTTTCTCTTTCTATCTTCATTGTCTTATATCTCCCTCTCAACCATCGTTTGCCTCGCTTTTCGTAACGCTCTCGTCACGCATTTGCCAGCTTACTCCCCAAGTCAAGCGTGCGTAAAGAAGTTTTACTTCGAAAATACATTGTTTGGTAGTTTGCACGTTTATTTTTTTATAAAGTATTTTTGATTTATCCAAAGCATATTTTCATGTAAACTGGTTCGTAGTAAAGATTATTCGAAAGTAGTGATTTCTACTACCAACAGGATAAGTTAGAAAAAGTTGATATTTATGAAAAACGTGAATGGATCTTGTTTCTGTATTATCTTTGTACATATTTTTTGTCTTCATTAATACGTTGTATATTTTCGGGTCAAATCGTGTGTTTTTCTTAAAAGAAGCTTTTCTTGAAAAGGGGATTCAAATATCTCTCGGCTGCTGAAAGGGTAACTTCATTTCCCGGTAAACCTGAACTGTAATCCAGGTTTACTGGGAAACGTGTCTGCGAAACGTGTTTGAAATATATGAATAATATTGTCAAGATCAATAAGATCGATGTTTTTATATGTAAATTTTGAATTATAATAGACAGCTCCTTGTAGTTGAACAGGAACATGACGTTTTCTTTAAACGCCTTTCAGCTGCTGTATAATATATATATATAAAAGTGGTAGACGGGAAATGGTAACGCATTTTAAAAACATGAATGCAGCTTTCAGCAGTCTATGACGTAATGGCCGATTGGCGCAACTGACGGGCTGCGGGCTTCAGAGTCTAGTACTGGGCATTGACGATAATTCCATCCAATGCCAACGTGGTTATCGTTGGCGATTTTCAACTGTTGAAAATAACGTCGATGTTGACGCAACTATAATAGGAGATCGACACGATACTAACAAAAAAAACAAACAAAAATATATCAAAATCGTATTAAGGAATCCCTTTTAACGGGTGGTTCCCCGAATCATTGATGTATTATGATCTCTTTGCCCCACGCCCCACACACGTAATAATAATCCTATAATAACGTTGAAAGTTGAAACTGTTGGAAGACGTTGGTTTCGGTGTTGAAAATATTACCCCGTTGAAATATTAAAAGACGTTGAAGATATATTTTGCTTGTCGTTGATAAATTTGATTGTCCCCTGGCGTTGCGTATCGGCCGTATTGGATGGGAAAATAAAAAAAAAAACCGTGCAGTAGGTACGTACCTTACCAAAAGCTCATGTCTAATTGGGTATCATATCGTTCACGAAGTTGTGATCTCTTGACTATTTTGATTTAATTGGCCAACACTGTTGAAAACCATAGATACAAAACGTAGCTGTTAGGCGACCGACATTGATAATTATCAATAGGTTATTTTTTGCTTGTCGTTGTAAAATTTGATTGTCCCCTGGCGCTGCGTATCGGCCGTATTGGATGGGAAAAAAACGTGCAGTAGGTACGCACATTACCAAAAGACCATTTGAAATATCGAGTAATGTTGTTCACGAAGTGCAAACTCTTAACCCTTTTTATTTATTAGGCAGTTGAATCGTTGACTGCGTTGAATAATATTCGCATGTAGGTATTATATTTCAACTGTTGGCGCTAATTATTTTCAACAGCGTTGGACGTTAACTATTGTTTCCAACAGCTAGTTATATTTTAATACAGTACTACTTCAGACATCACGTTTTCGCGGAGAGTGGGAGCGAGACCGAACACCTGTCGGTGGGTGAACACGGGGCACAGAACACGTCGCTCGTTAGTTCTGTGGATGTCGTCGCTGGTGACATTTGAATTAATGATGGTTGTCGATAAAAATCATTTCTCTGCTTGTCGTTCTGTCGATCGGTGCATGATTCGGATCGTTTGTTTACATTCGTTGAATATAATAATGATACTGTAGTGAGTTGTGAAAAATCACTTGCATTATTAATCGCTTGTATTATTACACTTAGTATACCTAAGCTTACAGTAATCAGTATTTATTTGAAAATGGGCTAACGTAATATTTTTATATTTTCATTTTATTAAAATAAGAACTTATCACGGAATTGGATTTAGTAGGCAGCATCAGAAATGTTATTTAATAATAATAATTTGGATAATTTTTAGAGCACCATTTTAGTGCAAAATCATCTCGAACTTATAATTATATGATATCAGATAGAATGTCAGATGGCGTGAGATAGCAGTAAATTAACCACTCAAAAATAAACAACTTATAACAAGTTTTTAACTATGTTTCATTGAAATTATATCACCAACAGATTCTTTAATTATCTTGTCAGTAACACCTACTAATGTACATAGCAATTAAATTACTTTAAAAATTACTTCTTCATGATGATAGATCACAGGTACCTACTCAGCCCATAGATACTCCTCGAATCTTCTTTTCCTGAAATCGAAAAAAACATTCAAGAGTTTCTGTCCTTTTAACTCTTGAACAGTTAATCGCTCAAAGCGATCCCTGTTCACTTTTGCAGTTGTTAAAATTTTGACTTTCGTGTTCCAAGACTCAATAATTCCCATTCATTCTCTCTAAAAATAATTGGATCGTTTCAAATCGTACTGCTAACATCTTATTTTTTCGTATTTATTTGTTAGCTCTTTCCTTACTTTTGTCAGGAATTCAATCACTGGGCTGAATCCAATTGAACCATCGTTCATGTCAAGAGTTTTTTTTTTTTTTATTCATCATACTTGATTGATTTGACTTGATTGTTTCTGAAAATAGAATAGCTAGCCCTTCAAATCTACATTCATTAATACTGACACTTTTTGATCCTTTACTTAATCTAACAAAAAAGCTGGAATGTCAGCGACTAAGTTTTCATGTATTTAATAAATTTGGCAAGCAGAGAATCGCGGTTCTGAAAACCGAACAGATAATCCTAAGAATGTGATCTAAGTATAGGACAATATTCAGTAATGCTGACAACTATTGATCCATAATTTAAACCAAGCAATAAAACAGGAAGGTCCCCCACTAAGTTCTAAATAAATCGAATAGGTAGTAAATAAATCGGGTAAGTAGAGAACCGAGGTTTTTTTTCTTTTTTAAATTGTACAACAGATTTTTATCCAATTACTGTGCAATTTTCTCATTTTAACAGTCTTAACACCTAGGAAGATGATTATTATACAAAAAAATCTTAAGGCTATCTAAAGAAGCTAGCTATATATATCTAGTGTTTCCGATATTTCGTTCAACAGCACCATTCCTCTTGTCATGCTATGCTGTGCTAGAACATCTGTTCTGCTTATTAATATATTTCGCTTGGTGCGGAGTCCACACACCACTGGCATACTTCAGCTTACTTCTTATGACTCCATCAAACATGGCTATCATTGCATCTGGGTCATCAAATTGCTTACATATTCTGATGATGAAACCATGCAGCATGCTGGAGTGTAGCATGCTGGAGTGAGCCGTCATATATGATCCGAGAATGTCAGTTTGGGATCAAAGACGATACCGAGATCTTTAAAGCTATTGACTCGGCATAATGTTTTCCCTTTAATGTTGTATTAAAAAACTATGGGCTTCTGGGAGCGGGTATATGTCATAGTTACACATTTTTTAATATTGAATTCTAATTTGTTTTTTACTGACCATTCTGCAATAGCATCAAGGTCAGATTGCATTTTTAAGCAGTCATAGTAACAGATTATTTCCATTAAAAGTTTGAGGTCATCTGCAAATAGAAGACATTTGCAATATTTTACACAAACCTGGATGTCATCTATAAGTATAAGGAACAGCAAAGGACCAAGGTTTGAACCTTGGGGAATACCTGATATCGCCGGAAATTGTTTAGATTCATGTCCATTTATTATTACATATTGACTTCTAGCTTTTAAATAGGACGCGAAGAATATAAGTGTTTGTTGATCGAAACCAAGTTTGTACATTTTAAGTAGTAAAATATCATGATCAACTCGATCAAAAGCCTTGGCAAAATCCGTATACACTACATCTGTTTGGTGTCTCAAGTCCAGTCCGACGGCCACCAATCGCGAAAATGTTAACAAATTTGAAATCGTGGATTTTCTTGGCATGAAACCGTGTTGGTTTTCTCCTAGAAATGGCATAATTTGGTGATGTAATTTCTTGTAAATAATAATTTCAAATATTTTTGGTATAGTTGACAGTACAGCTACTAGTCTGTAATTCCTTATATCAGACTTGTCTCCAGCCTTGAAAATTGGGCTTACACGCGTGAGTTTCCAAGAATGAGGGAAACAACCAGTCGATATGCTAAGATTAAATATATAGCTCAGCGGTTGACAAATGGTTTTTGACATATGAGCAATTATATTAGGGGGTATTCCGTCTAGGCCTGCAGCCTTGTCGAGCTTTAAAGTTCGAGTACAGGAGTCTACTTCCTCTGGACAAGTTAGCTCAAGACCGATTTTACCAATATTCCAGGGCCTCTCGGTTCGAGTAAAGTCTAGATTTAGTTGAGGAGCTATCTGGCTGTACACTGATTTGAAATAATCGGCAAATTTTTGGCTTACTATTTCGGGATCGGAAAAAGTTTCCGTTCTATCACTCAAGTTAATTTGGGTATGTGGATTTGCCTTTTGGGATTTAATAAAATCCCAAAAACATTTGACATCATCCTTGATCCCATACTGAACACCGAACGGATAATCCTAAGAAATATCATCTAAGTACACCAATTTAATAGGGCATAGGCCCAATATCAGCGACATGGACAATATGTTATGTTCAAAATTTAATTATTTTTTAACAACTTCACCATTAGTCAGGATTGAGATTACTTCGCAAAAAAACTTCTGTTATCGGTTCTCCTCACTCAGCAGATAAATTCTGGCGTTTTCAGCTCGCATTGCATTCCAATCATAAATTTCTGAGTATTATTTGATTTTCTTAGATAAAAGAGCGTTGAAATCTATTAAGAGAAAAAATAAATTCATGGAAAAAAGCTACTAGATCTGTACAAAATTGTTTTGGAATAGATCCTCTTATCTGTAGAGAAAACGCAAGAATTCTGTTTATTGGAACGTCAAAGGTAAGCGTGATATTCTCCCATCGCCTGACATTTAAGCGTTTCAGATCATCCCGACGCGACGGCTTCACGGTGTTGAGTTTCGAAATACACAAGTGAACTTTTCGATTGGAAAGGTCGCATTGGTATAGTGTAGTAATGGTTGGAGATCTATTATACAGAGTTTTTGACCACTTTCTTGAATGCATTTAACGTATCTATAGTTTTTATGTTTTCACTAAGCGTATTATACAGAAACGGAGCTTTATAACAGAGGGGTGACCATATTAACATTACGTACTCTTTGTCCATGTCCTTGTGTGCGGATTTGTTTTAAAAATAAGTAACCGGACAAATTATAACGGTGACAAATGAAATCAAAAATGATGGTGAGAATTTTGAAGATAAAACTATATAAGAAGTCGTGTAAAAAAAAGCGAGTGTGCTTTAGACCTCACGACTGAAGTAAAACTTCACAAACTTATATCTCCCGCTCAACTTCCGTTCGCCTCGCCCGATCACACTTTTCATATCGCTCTCGTCACGCCACGTCATTCACCAGCTTACTCCCCATGTCAAGCGTGCGTAAAGAAGTTTTACTTCAAAAAGTATGAGGGGGGTGGTAGGAATGTGGGAGACGACTGTGGGTCAAATGTGGGTGTTCAGGAGTATGATTCCATTCCTCCCACTACGGTACAAGGCAAATGGGTCGAGAGAGTCCGGCTGTAGAGTTGTCTCCATCAATCAAGCTCTCCCGATCCGGCCCACCACGCAGTGGGCAAAGGCTTGTACCGCCAAGACTTAAACCTCTCCCCATGAACCCGGGCACCCCTGATAAGTCACCAAACCTATCGAACCAGTTGGGGTAACCTATTGCAAGTGTGTTGGATATCCGATAAATGGTTCACGGGTACGGTACCCATACCCGTCTCCCAAATTGAAACCATTTTGAGACAAACTCGTACATAAATTAAGAATTTCAGCATCTCGTCATATATTGAGATTATCCAGTCGATGTATTTCTATGCTTTGGACATCTGCGCTATTTCTAACTTAAAGTGACGATACATGTAATAATTTATTGCAGGTAATTTTTTGTCTTATAATAATTATGTATGAGTTTTAATTATGTATGACTTCAAACCGTTTCTTTTTGTGTTATGAACATTGTTAATAATATGTCTTCTTTCTGTACCTACCATAAATGTCAAATAGATTTTGTTTAGACGCTTTGAATTCGTTATCTAAGTATGTAAGTTAGTATTTTTGTTTTGGATATTGCTTTAGTTTCTGTGAAGTATATTGGGTCTGGCATTGTTTCGTGGCAGTTTCATTAATATAAAACATATTGAACAACCCACACTGTTACAATATTCCAAATTCCAACTATCAACTTAATCTTCTACATGTTCGTGCATTCCACTGTTAGTTTTTTTTTTTCTATTTACCGCGACGACCACCAGATAAACATCTGCATTATTCGCTGTTCGTTTTCAGAACCTACTGGTTTTGGGCCCACTAAGTACGTTCGGTACTAAGGGTTCCACTACGGGTAAGCCTCATTATTGGTTATGGATTCCATCGTACGTAATTACTTAGGTATTAGATAATGACAATGACTCTTTTGTGAACGAAACTGATCGGCAAATATCTAGTAGTGCGATAAATACTGATTTGGAAGACAAACTGATGTCGCCAATTTACATCAAACCTTACAACTAATAACTAATAGGCCAGTGAAATTGATTATCTTTTCAAGAAAGAATATGGATATTTGAAAAAAAATTAACAATTCTCCTCGTCATAATGAAAAAAATTCGTAACAATTAATATAAGCAATAATTGTCAGTCTGAAACACTCAATTTTTTCTCAGCTCAAGCTCAGTGGTCAGAGCATCCGACCGGCAATCAGAAGGACACGGGTTCAAGTCCCGTTGGCGGAAGTATCTTTTCTCGGAAGATTTTTCAATGTAAATGAGTGTTTCAGGCTGACAATTATTGCTTATAATAATTGTTACCCTTTGTGATATGCATAAAAATCTTGTCTTAAATATGAGTTTATAAATTAAAAATAATAAAAAAATTCGAGTGCTGTTTAAACGCGGAAGGAGCGAAACTTTACCAAAAAAATCTTTATTGATTTATTTTATTTTTTAAAAACATTTCATATATTATTACAATGATCTTTGGCTGTCCAACTAGGAATTTTACCCGTTTTAGGACAGTCAGAATGAGCAGATTTATTATATGAAATATTGTTTTGTCTATTGTATTGACTTTTACTTAGATATTACACTTGGTGGTTAATATATTAAAGTTGTGTTGGTATGTACAAGAAGTTGCTTATGAATGTAAATATATATATTTTTTAAATAATATAAACAATATAAACGCAGTGAAGAGAAATCAAAAGAAAATTCAAAAAGAAACAAAAAAATTGTAAACATGAATGCTTTTCAACCATTCCATGAATTTTTAGTTTTGATTTCTGTGAATTTATGAACTAGAGAATAAAAAAAAGTAGATATAGAAAGAAAAGCAAGTAAAGAAAAAGGAAGTTTTTTTTACATTAACTCCACACAGGAGGCCCTGAGGAAAATAATTTCCCTCAGGGCCTATGTCATCTGGGATGCTGTGTGGAGGGTCTTTTTGAGGAGAGGAAGGAATGAACATTGGTCTTGAATGAACATTGAGACCCATGTTGTAGGAAGGAGCAAACACAGAGGCCGGCAAATAATTCCACAGCCGAGCTGTTGAACACAAGAACGAGTCGAAGAAACGACCCGTTCTCATGTGACAAATGTCAACCGTGTACAAATGTTGGGCACGCGTTTGGCGTGTTTCCCGACTATGCACCGGTGCCGAAGGGATCAATGATGCTAGTTCCTCGGAGCATCTTCCATTGTAATACCGGTAGAACAAGGATAGCATTCCCACCCGACGCCTGTGCTCTAAAGATTGCAATCTGTCTGTTAAGATGGGAGAATCTATTAAACGGACCGCCCGTTTCTGCACAGAGTCGAGGGTATTTTTCAGGTATTTTGGAGCTCCAGACCAGAGGTGGCTGCCAAATTCAACCGTGGGGCGCACTTGTGATTTATACAGGGTTAGCAGTTGTGTACTATTAAAGTATCTGCGGGCCCTGTACAGTACGCCCAGTTTTTGGGAGGCTAACTTTACTCTGGCTTCGATGGAGCCCCCATACCTGAGCTGGTCACTTAGGGTTACACCAAGCATATCAATGGAGGGCCTGTTCGGAAGATTGCTTCCGTTGAAGGATACTAGATATTTATTTCGATCCCTTTTAGATGTGATCAGACAAGATTGGGTCTTTGAAACATTAAATTCAACGAGATTATTTTTACCCCAAGAGAAAACACTCTCGAGGTAACCGTCCATTCTTTGCTTCAAAGCCCTCCGAGCCGTTGGGGTTTGTGAGCCCTTTGGGGGCTTGTCAAACAAAAAGCTATCATGGACTGTACTGTCATCCGCGTAACAGTGAATTGGTGCACACGACAAAAGGTCGTTGATGTGCAACAAAAACAAAGTCGGAGACAGAACCGATCCCTGTGGGACGCCAGCCCTGTGGGAAGTAGAGAAATGCAATTTTTTTATTTTTTTATTTTTATTTATTAATCTTAAGTTAGCTCACATCTTTGTGTGTGCTAATATTTTATAAAGATATAAACATTTACATTGGTTGGTAAACATAATCATTCTTTAAATATTACACACAAATAAAGACATTAATAATTGAGGTAGACATACTTTCGTAATTATTTTTTAAACTTGTTTATATTTTCTATCTCAGTGATTTCATTCGGGATGTTGTCTTACAGTTGGACGGCCTGGTACATCAGAGATTTCTTGATTTTTGCTTGATTTTTTTCTTGTCGGTAGTCTAATTTGCTTTGAATTTCTTGTCCCGTGTTCCTTAGACATCATCCTCATGTTAATTTTATGTAAAAAATAAGTACATTCAAATACAGAGTTTGCTTCACCGTCAACATATTAAGCTCTTTTAGCATGTCTCGTATCCGTGTGTATGTATATGTTGCGCTTAAGTATTATTCGCATTGCTTTATTTTGCAGTATTTTCATTTTTTTTCATTTTCTCATCATTGCAGAGAAAAAGAATACTTGACCTGTAATTAAAGTGTGGTAATATAATTGTATTATATATTATCTGGCATGTTTCTTTATTTACTATGTTTCTGATTCTACCAAGAAATGATATTTTTTTTGCAATTTTTTTAATTGTGTAATCTGCATTTTTTGAGAAGTTCAATTTTGAGTCTATGATGACACCAAGATATTTAATTTCTTCCACTTTTTTTATGATTTCCCCATTTATAGAATCCTTTGGTTCATCATGCGTTTGTTCTACCAATATGCATGTATTTTGTCTTATTTACATTTAGTTTCAATTTATTTAATTTGAGCCATTTTGAAAAAGTTTCTAAGTCACTATTTATCTTTTTGATTGCTTTCTCATAATTATCTTCTGCAATATAAATCAGTGCGTCGTCTGCAAACAGTCTTGTTTTGCAATGTTTTCGTATTTTTACCATATCATTTATGTAGAGTATAAGTATAAATAATAAAAATAATGCAAGAAAAAATTAAGCGTTTTTTGAAATTACAGAGAGATAAAAATAATTTTAATGTAATTCAAATAATATAATACCAATATATAGGAGAGGTCAACTAAAAAAAATTTAAAACAAAAAAAATAATAAAAAATAAAATAATCTCCGCCAATACTTGAAAATTGAGGTCGTAATCAAAGCGAGCAATGAGGAGATATCTCAACCAATAGGAGATCAAAACGGCCTATGAGGGCAGTTGATGCGTCGCAGGTGCAGTAATCGTAATTTCCGTTTCATCTGAAATCCAAATCACGGCGATGCTGTAGAAATTTCACTTCAATAAACGTTACTTCAAGCACACAAGACAATCTGGAAAAAACTGAAAAGTCAGCTGAAAATTGTCATATTGACCTAGAAATAGAATAGTTGGCAGAAGATAATTTAATGACGCCAGAGCTTACCGTTGGAGAGTTTTTCCTGCATTAGCACAAACTTTATAGTCTAATACATAACTATAATAATTAAATGCCATAAATTCTATTTTTTAATGCGATATTTGGCGGCATGTTAAAATGGTGAATTTTATTTCTGATAAAATCAAAAATACAGTTTCACCCTTACCAAATTTACAAGTTAAGGAACATCTAATAACATAGAATTTCGGGTAGGTACCTTCTGGCAATATTTTTCCCCTTTTTTAAACTGTTCCATTGGTAGCGTGTATAAAACAAAATATAAGTTGTTGTTTCGACAAATGAATTATGAGAGGGAACAGAGATGCTTAGGAGGGAGACAAGAGGGTTATAAAAAGGTTTGAGATTGTTTGAGGGTTTGAGTAATGTGTTATGGAGTGATTTAATAAGTATAATTTGGGAACTGTAAACAGGAGAGGCGGAGAATACGTGGAATTATTATTTTAATTAAAATAACTCGGAGTTACGTTCTATAAATGTAAATTCGCAAAAACTTTAACTATAAGAGCATAAAATTTGTTCGTCTGAATTTTGAAGCAGCTAAATCTTGTAATTTGTGAGCCTGGCGTCATGTTTTTTTACATTAGCTCCACACAGGATCATCATGTCATTTCCCCACTTCGGTGCAAGGCGATGTTCCGAGAGATTACAGCTGGAGAAGTCAAAGGGTCTCTCTCAACGATGCTCCCGATCCGGCCATGCAGCTGGTGGGCAGACATGAACCCAAGCACCCCTGCTAAGTCACCAAACGTAGCGAACCACTTGGGGTCACCTACGGCAGAGGTATTTTTTATCCGATAAATGGTGGTCTATGGAATACTTTCTCTGGCTTTTTTTTTAAATATATTTTATTTCCGCTACTATAGTAATTACTTACATTATAACATAATCATATAACTGTTTTTTCCTCATTACTTATTTTATTCACAGAAGGTTTCTTCGACTGGTCATAGCCGTTATTTTTATTTTTCTTTTTCTTTTACTAACACTATTATCTCTTTTTGATGTTACCTATTTCAGAAGAATTATTCCACGTGCTGCTACTTCTATTTATCTTTTGTATAATGTTAATGTAAGTACTTGCATACTGCTTACTAACCCCGTATGCATGGACATTGGAGGGTCTAGAGTCGTTCAAATAAATGTAGCTTCGTTCAAAAAAAAGTAGAGTCTTGACGTGTGCGGTGAAGGAGGAAACCATATGTTTCCTTATAACGCCGTTGGGAAAGTGGTGGGTCCCCTCCAATTATCCGATAAATGGTTTCCGGGGCGGCGGTACCCATACCCGCCTCCCAGATTGCTACTGTCATTTTGTTTAGATTTTAGGCCTTTTCTGGGTCTATGCAACTAAAATCGATTCGCAGATTTATCTAAAGCTTTGATATATCCATTTAACTGATATAAAATAAATCATGGTATCATATTTTAACAATTTAAAATAAAATATTAAAAAAAAATTGTTGAAATCTAAAGTGAAGTCGACTAGTAACAGAGAGTTGGTAGTAGGTACACAATTTAGGTATATTATTTTATTTCGAATTTCTTTAGTAATCCTAGATTTTCTCCGAACTCCTTTGGAATATAATGTGAGTAGGTAGATTTCAACTTTTCACAGAGTTATTGTATTTCACAAGTTTCTGATTTCACTGAATTTCTTCTACCATACTTATACCTGCAAACCCTTAGAACCTGCAAAGATTTATAAAAAAGTAAAAACCACGAAAATGTTTTATTTTGCGTAAGTACGCAGTTCTCTGGAGTACGCCTCTCAAATCTGGAACCCCAAGTATATATGTCACATAGATAGGATTGAGAAAGTTCAAAACCGATTTCTTCGTTACCTTGATTTTCGGAGCTATCGTCCTCATCTGAGCCACGATGAGTCAGCCGCGTTCTTCAGGATATCGTCCTTGGAAAGTCGAAGAAATTTGGCAGACGTACTATTCTTACAAAAAATAGCTACCTCTACGATAGATTGCCTGGAATTACTAGAAAGAATTCAACTAAGAGTACCCATCAGACAAACCAGACAAAACCAAGCATTAAACATTCCTCAATGCAACACGAACTCTAAACAAAATACATTCATTCATCGCGCTTCACACACCTTTAACATTTCATACAGTGAATTCGACTTATTTAACACAGTACCTAACGTTTTAACGTCTTCAAAACTAAAATGAATAAATAACATTTACACATACATACCATAATTTACACAGAAAGGATCCATCCCTTTCCACTCCCTTCCACCATCCCATTCAAATAACATAATTTAACTTTTTTTTTTTATACCTACTCACTAAATAATTTACATACTTCAGTGAAAACCTATTATTGGTTAAATTTCTGAACATATTTCATCAAACATTATTAATAATTGTAACTGTTGGTTTTCCTAATAAAATAAAATAATTCAATAAATAATAATAAAATAATACGGGACATACTTGACTTACGACAACCAGTGATTCCTGACATTATTTGGAGTAAAAATATAAATTAAATTTTGGTTCTCCGGTGATATTTTTGACGTTTTTTTTTCAAAAATTTTTCTTCCAAATAAAAAAAAATATTCCATATGTTGTCACTTGTCACTAAGCCGAGTAACCGTTCAACTCATAACTTTTCAATGCCTATAGATTTTTGATGTTTTTAGTAAAAAAAAAGGCAGAAAAAAGTCACCGGAGGCCAACATTTCATTTAAATTTTTTATTAGAGTAAGTCAAGTATGTCCCTTAAAACCCTGTGTAGGTAATATATATGTCCGTAAATTTTAACCCCCGACTTTGGTTTCAAATTTCAGGATTTCTCAGAATATGATTAATACCTGATAAACGTGTCACATTTGATTATTGTGAACATTTTGTTATTAAAATGAAAAACTCAATTTATATTTCCTTTTCAAATTATCCTTTACCTACCTTAACGTAATTAATATTTCAAAAATACCTGAGATGGAATGTAATTCGAAGTAAATCGTTATTTCTGAGGCCACAAAACATTATTTATTATTCTGTGGTTTTATATTTCTTCACGAAATTTATCTCCAGTTTTTTATTGCATTTATTTCAAGCACAACACTGAAGTAGGGTATTATGGCAGTACTCGGTCTAATGTCTCAAACCCAGTGTAGTGAATTGATTCTTTTCTACAGGAAAATATTTTTAAATTCTCGATATTTTTATTATAATTGTGTTTATCTTTGAATTCCGCTGCGTATTTCGGTATTATGAAACTCGCCGCCTGCCGCTGATCGGCGCAACTTTCGCGAAGTTAATTTATAACAAACCTGTAAAAGTGTGCTTATATTGCGGTAAAAAATTAAGTCTTTTTGTTTGTTTTCAAAACGAAGTTAGCCGAGCCTCAAAGCAAACAGAATCCAATTAAAAAAATAATTCCGGTCGAATTCAACGGCCAACTGCCCGGAGTCGGTTATTAGCGAACACGAAACTCAATATTCCTTTTTTAAGCTTCATTTCAATAAAACTTTAAATATTGAATTTGAGGTTTGTTTTAATTTTAAGCGCAAACTTTTCTTGTAAAAGTGACAGGATGTCGCTGATGAATGTTTTGTTAACAGTGATGATGGAATGACCTATTGACGAGGTTCAGTAATGGGAAGACGCATGCGCCGTGGCCGGGGAAGTCGAACGGCGCAAGTCTAATCCTCCTGATTTACACCAGCCGGTTTCTTTATTTTAGTGTAATAATTTGTTCGGCAAGACCCGCGCACAAAGGATATGCTTAATTCACAAACACGCCGCCATGCTCTGTAATCTGGGCGGTTGGGAATGAATCTGAGAATCCGCCAACGCTACGCAGGCTTTTTACCTGGAACAAAAAAAAACTCCTCCAAAACAACAAATTTATTTAATTTTAACAAATGATGTTTTCGCTGTATTTTTTATTACGAGGACATTATTTTCCTGCTTAATTATGCACGATTTAACGCGATTTATTTCATTTCGCTTCTTGCAAAAGTATATCATTGCATTATTACCCGGAACAAAATTTGAAAAACGACTTTCCAAGGTTTCAGCTTGACTGAGCTAGTTTAACTCCCTAAAGAGAATATTTTATTTAGCCCGTGCTTAATTTTATAAACTCCGTTAGGAGTTATCTACTTAACTACCAGATGCGTGCCATGACTTTTTTTGTCGATTTTGGCGATTTCTTAGGGCCAAAAGTTTTTCAATTCTAACTTTTGGATGGGAAAGCTATCTGGGCTCTTCAGGACGGAGATAACTTTTCAGATTTTTTTTTAACAAAATCTTGTTATTTGATTAAAAAAAAACAGGTGTAGAAATTTAAACTAAAAACTTTTCTTACTGGAAAGTCGTTGAAATCCACTTCAAATCTTTCCTATCAAAATTAGCCGCCTGCGTTTTATGATATATTACATATCACTAATTGGTTTTATTTTTATTACCTTTTCACGATAATCGAGAATTTATGGTACTGTAAAGCAAGCGGTGTTACTTTTCATGTGATTTAAAATATAAACACTAACAACCTTACTTAAAAAAAACCACCTCACTGGCGTTAAACGGTTTTTTGTTACACATTGAATAAAGACAATGGGTAAATTTTATTTTTCGAATATTACTAATAAAAAGTGTCTATTTTGTTGGTAACATTGAACAGTAGAGAGGCTCACGTGTGGATGCGTATTTTTTCAAAATTATAGTTTTGAATAGTGATATTTGATGTGCGTTTCATATAATGTTTTTATAAATAATTTCTATTCTAATTACTCTTCACTATTATATTACTATAATTCAGAATAATTAATGCTACTATTTGTGGTATATATCGACAGATTTAATCCTTTAATATTGACATTTTATGAATTTAGATAAGTTAACAGAAAAGGATGGGTTATTTCTGAACAATTATTTTTTAAATGAATTTTTCCGCGTGAATATTATAAAAAAATCATGAAAGTGAGGTTTTTTAATAACATATATGCCTTGTGTATGGGAAATAAATATAAATTTAAGAAATCAGTTTAGTTAATTTTTTTTTTAAATAATAGGAGTATTAATTATTTTTTTTAATTGTTAAACTAACGTTTAAGACAATATTTTTATGCATAGCACAAAGGGTAACAATTAATAATAATTGGCTAATTTTTATAGCGCCGTTTTCGTGGAAAATCACCTCAAGGGCGCTGTACAAATAATATATAAAAGAATTAATATTACTGGCTTACAACTAAGATTTACAATTACAACTAGTGACTTACATCTATCTTACAAGCAATAATTATCAGCCTGAAACACTCATCCACATTGAAAAATCTTCCGAGAAAAGATACATGACGCCAACGGGACATGTTGACATGACAACAACATACATGTCCCGTTGGCGTCATGTATTTTTTCTCGGAAGATTTTTCAAGGTGGATGAGTGTTTCAGGCTGATAATTATTGCTTATAATAATAGGAGTATGTTTAAATATAATTCTTTATTTTAATTTTGAATTTTACAAATAAAAAATGTTGGTGCTAAGGTAATATTATTTTTTTCTAAAATATTGCAATTTTTAAGTATTAAAGTACCTTTGAAGTACTAAAAGTCAATTATATTTAGTTTCTAAAATGGTATTGGTTTTTACGACATCTTCAAAAACTAGAAATATATACATAGGACATTTAAAATACCTTTGGAACATTCCGTAATTCCTTGAGAATTTATAAGTTAATAAAAACAGTTTATACAACAAATAAACCTCTTTGACTGGTTAAGCAATGTGTATCTTTCCATAAACTATTTTTTATCAGTTTTTATTCTCAAGGTTTTCAAATACACGATCGTTTATCAATTGAATAAAATATTCACAACGTTTTTTAGAAAGGCTGTAAGTCTTTGTATTGTAATAACAATAACATAACAAGTATTTTGATAAAAGAAATGTTTTATGTGTGGTTCATTTAATGTTTTCTAAGAAAGTCTGCTCTATAAAAACATGGTGAATTCGTCTGATGTTTTGGCCGATTCGCCTTCAGTCGAGTAGACTGTCATGTGTCAGGAACAGGCGGTTGTTCAACAAGCCCGCAGGATGGTTAGCTGATGTTGTACGAGAATTATAAATGTACAGGATTTCTCATGGTGCACCTTGGAATCCATTTAAATACTATTATTATTGTTTGAAGTTCTCAAATGTTTACTCAGCTGAGAATTTCACATTATAAATATGCATCTAATAATGTGTTTGATGTTTTAGAAATATAATATAAAACTTAATTAAACCAAATGTCCGCAAGAAGTCGTTTTTTAGGCTAATTGTGAAGAGTATCATCACTTCTCTCATAAATTTAAATACTGTCTTTCTTTTGCACATTATTTATGTAGAAGTTCTTCTGTGATTTACGTTTGTGTTGATTTTTATTAAGAATGGGTTGTTTCACAGAAATTTAAATGTAACGTTGTCATCATTAAAAATGATGAAAACGTCGCTTCTATCATGCAGCGCCATTTTATTTTTTAACAGTTGAAAGATCCCAGCTTAGTCCGACAGCTTTTGAACAAATTGTGATCAGCAAAGGAGGACAAATATTGTTTGGTTCTGAAACAGTTTTTTTAAAACTAAATCCATATTCCCCAAGTCCTTCATCAGTCATTTATTCCTTTATCTTCCTCCTTTCCTCAAAAAGTCCCTACAAGGAAAAGAAGATGTTTTCCTACCTGCATGGAAAAAATCAACAATATTGCCACCAAAGTTTTTAAATTACCTACTTGGGCAGTTGAAAAATAGAAGTGACAGTGGTCACAGCTCCTTATTCGAAATATCGCAATTAATCGCATAAAAACCTATTTTATGAACCCAAAGTGTCGGTATTTGAAACCTGGTGTTGTGCCGGTATTATTGGGAAGCTTCCAGTACCAGGATCGATCCTGAGACAGTGGAGGAAACCGTCAAAGATAAGGGACTAGTCTTTTCATAGCCCAATTCCTGTGATCGATATTTTAAAACACAATCAATTGTATTTTAATCGTCAAAAATCGGATTTACAGTTCACATAGTCTCGTGTCGCGGCATCGGTCGTGACAACTATCGTGTTACAATTTAAAAGAAAGTTGAAACACACCTAATATCGGCGTTTAACCTTTAAAATGTCACGAAAGTAAATAGCGCTGAAAGGTCACACGTGAATTTCTGCGATACAACTGGGCCTAAGTTTTCGTTTGTAACTCTGCTGGGCGTTGAAAAAAAAATCTCTTACCCCTACAGTAATATACGAAACGTAACTCTCTCTTTCTATCTTCGCTAACTTATAGCAACTACAGCAATTCAAGCGTGCGTAAAGAAGTTTTACTTCAAAAATCAGAGGGTGCAATTCACGCGTGGTAGAAGTGAAACTAGAAAGTCGCTAGATGTCGCGTTTTTTTCTTTTGCCTGTTTATTTTAAAGTGGATAGAAGATTAAATATTGATTTTACAAAAATAAAAATGTTATTTTTTTTGGATTTGGTAGGATTCAAACCTCTGTTCGCTGGATGTCTCTCTGGCCGCTGAGATTCAAGCTCTTTACGCCGCTGCGCTATCGAGGTTTGCGCGGTTTCGTTTTTATTTTACCGCATTATGTCAGAACCGTTTCATCCGAATTTCAAATCACAACGAGGTTAAAGAAGTTTCACTTCAAAAAGTAAAACCGTTACAATATTTAAACATTTTTTTAAAAGACTTTTTTTTTTTTTTTTACAGTGAATACCGCACAAGAATCTCAACTGTTCCCGTCTGGAGCCAGTGAGACTATGGCATCCCCAATTGGGGTATGTTTGTGAGGCTGAAGGTAGTGGGGAGGGGAAGGAGGTGGGGAAGAGGAAGGTTGGGAGGTACCTGGCTATTCAGATCTGGTCACCAAACACGGCTAAAGCCATTTTTAAGCAACGTTTCAATTCTGAATGGTGGTCTTACACCAGGGCGATACTGATAGTATCTTCCACTCTGGAACATGCCGCAAATATACTATATATTATTTTAAATGAATTAATTGTGAAATAACACAAATTAATCAAATAAAATTTATTTGCGCATGCCGGGTTCGAACCCGCGACCTCTGGACTGCCTTTTGTTTATATATATATGAATTACCAATACGAATTTTAATTATAGGAAATGTTTATTGGTCTTAAAATTATTCTTTTGGCTTTATTTATTTTGATAAGAATTTTATTAGCGCTCTACAGTCACGTTAAAACGTATTTACCAAGTCACTTAGAGCGTGTTCAGACATAGCTATAATATTCGGCATATCGCTCGCCGTACTATCGGAATATATGGCGAGCAATATGCTGAAATACGCCATCCCACGCATATTATAGCTTTGTGTGAACACGCTCTTATACATTACCACTCAGATTCAATAGCAACAGGCAATTAAATGTTTCTTTACTCCATCGTTCGCATCCATCAGTGTTTATTAAATTTACCCTTGTGTACGTTAGGTACCTACTTTCCCATCAAATAAAGTATTTTGGTTACATATTGAAAACGTATAAAAATACTCGTTATAGGAATGCGTTGACTATATATGCATACCTGGGTACCTAGTATGGTCGATCGACATAGGTTTTATCGAAAATGTCGGTAACTTGTCATCGTTCCCGAGCACTACTGCAGGCCGCTAACGAACAAACAACAGTTCACAACGACTAATGGACTAAGGTTTCCTAATTTATTTGACGTGTACTTTTATTTTTTCGTTAGCGGCTTGCAGTCGTGCTCGGGAGCGATGACAAGTTACCGACCTGTTCGATAAAACATATATCGATCGACCATGCTAGGTACCTTGGGGTCCTAGCATGGTCGATCGATATAGGTTTTATCGAAAATAATATCGGTAACTTGCCATCGCTCCCGAGCACGACTGCAGCCCGCTAACGAACAAACAATTGTTCACAATGACTAAGCGTTCCTAATATATATGTTATAAACTGTTTTTTGTTCGTTAGCGGCCTGCAGTCGTGCTCGGGAGCGATGACAAGTTACCGACATTTTCGATAAAACCTATATCGATCAACCATGCTAGGACCCCTGATCACTGTATGTATATCTCAATCTGTAGATGACCAGACAATTACAGTAGTAGCGAACGGTTTACCCATTAAACTGTAAATAAACGTAGATGAAGTTACCTCTCTTAGAAGTAAAATACTACTACGCTAAAATATGAAAACTACTTAGTATTTAATATTTTCCGTCAAATAAAAAATCTATGTGTAATCTAAAAAAGGTCCCGTCAGGGCCTATGTCATCTTTAAGAATTCTGTATGGACTGTCTTTTTAGGGAAAGGTGGGAGAGGAAGTTCTGGGAAGGAAAAGATGAAGTAAAACTTCACTAACTTATATCTCCCTCTCAACTTTCGTTCGCCTCGCCCAATCACACTTTTCATAACGCTCCCCAAGCCAAGCGTTTGTAAAGGCCCGACCGTTCGCTTCGCCGGATCACACTTTTCATAACGCTCTCGTCACGCATTAACTAGCTTACTCCCCAAGTCGTGCGTGCTTAAAGGCCCGACCGTTCGCCTCGTCCGATCACACTTTTCGTAACGTTCTCGTCACACATTCACCAGCTTACTCCCCAAGTTAAGCGTGCATAAAGCATAAATGCACGACCGTTCGCCTCGCCCGATCACACTTTTCGTAATGCTATCATCACGCATTCACCAGCTTACTCCCCAAGTCAAGCGTGCGTAAAGAAGTTTTACATCAAAAGTACAAGATTTCAGTTCACTCACGGTAGAAGTAAAACCTTCAGAAAACTAAAATAGACACGACTGGGGGGGGGCTACGAAGCACCGCACAAAGAGGAGGATTCTCTCGCTGGCTCAATTCTAAAGATGTATGTGTTTGTCACTTTTTAGTGTCGCTTTTTCGTTTCATTGAGTTTCAAATTACAACGGTACTAAAGAAGTTTTCATTTCAAAAGGTGTGAGGGATGGGTAGGAAGGTAGGAATCTGGGGGTCAATTTGTCCAGGATTGACGGATGTATGAATCCATCCCTCCCACTGCTGTGCAAGGCGATGGGTCGAGTGAGTCCGGCAGGAGAAGCCTATCTCAGCGAGATTTCCGATCCGGCCCGCCATGCAGAAAGCGGGCAAGTATAATCCGCCTACTCCCTTAAACCACCAAACGTAGTGACCCACTTTATGCGACCTTTGGTGAGTGTTGTAACCATCATCAATTCATGTTGTCCTATACTAAATTGTTTAACTTATAGAACTTTGTACGTGGTATTCGATGTTCATACAAATCATTGCAATGATTAAAAATAAACAACAACTCAACTTGTTGAGTTATGTTTATGACCACTCTGTACAAATATAATAACGGCCTGTTTGTGATTGAAAATCAATAACTTACCTATTTATTCCGTAAAAAAGCGTAAATATGCGCAGTTCTTTATACAAAATCGGAAAACTATTGTTCAAACAAGCATAAAAACGTAAATAAACACCTATTTAACTATGCGCGGCCATTCAAGGCGTTTCAGTGGAACCTTTTTCTGTCAAACAAGACAGTTTTAATCACTGGATTGATGCCCGCTCCTCCACCGGCCATAATAAAAAAAAACTACCCAACGTATCTTTACCCTAAAGCATGAAACTCTTAGCTAAAGCCGCAAAAATTGTGAATTGTGAGCTCTGGCGGACTCTCCATTATGAGCTACATAATTTCGGTAACTCTTCTTAGATCAGTTAGCAAGCTTATTCAAGTTTAAGACACAAATTAATCTTTTTATTTTTTCTGGTACCTTCTCTAATCGAAGGTTGGCTATCATCTGGGCAATACATATCATGCAACAACTCCATGGAACTGCACTCGCACAGCTCGTACGCGACATCTTTCCCTGATACGTCTTCCGTCAATCTTTTCCCAGGTTAAAAATATCAAATTCGGTTTTCGGTTAGTACTGCGCAACTCTGGTCGCAATGAACTCAAAATTAATTTGAATTTAAATTAGAACAAACAAGCGCTAAAGTACCTATATTTTTAAAGAAAATTCTTTCGACAGTGATTTTTAAAATTGGTAGGTACCTAATGATATGTCAAGATTCACACTCTCCCACGATTTCACTCGGAGTGCGCTGATCAATTAATCATAAAATCGCTGAAATTTTGTTTTTATCATTTTATGACCTTTATGAACTGAATACAAACTGGCGTCAGACTATGCTTTCATTGTCTCCGTGTCGATGGAACTAAATCGGATTAAAGTCTTTGGTGTTCTGAGTATTATTTGGAGTTCAAATAGCAGTGCTTATAATGTTTTAATTAACGATTAGTTTCTACACTTCGGAGATTCAACAACTCGAGTTTCAAGCAAATTCTAACAACATACCTAAACTCCTGATTTTTTGAAGTGAAAACTTCTTTAGCACCTTGTGATTTGAAACTCAATGAAACGAAAAATATCGAAACTGAAAAACAACAAACGCGTACATCTACAGGATGTAGCCTGCGAGAGAATGATTTTATTTATTTTAGGGAAAGTTGACAGCAAATTTGAGATTACAAAGTAAAACAATAGTAAGATAGTTAATTATGCCAATTATGAGCTTTCCACTTATGATAGTGAATGAATAATAAATTGTGACATTGTAAGGGTGTTATCTTATATTAAGTACATTATTTTTTTATAACATATGAAAGGGGAGGGGGGAGGAGGAATATAGAATTAGGACTAAGAGGCAAAGGATGGGAATATATAAGGATTCAACTTTCTAGTTTGAGTCATGTTGCTTACTGAGTTTTCGTTTTATGTCATATAAAGTCTCGTTAAAAATGTCGATGTGGTAATAATTTAAGTTAAATGAGTGTGTGGATCTATAGATAAATGAGTTTGGAGTTGGTCTTGCAAAGAGGGAGATTAAAAGTAAGTGACTGTCTGCTGTTGCGATTTGGAACATGAAATGATTGGCGTTGAAGAAGATCAGGACTATCAATTAGGTTATGTGTAATTTTAAATAACATAACCGAATCTGCTATATTTCTTCGGCAAGTTAACGTCTGCATATTGAAGAACTTTGCAGAGTCTTCATTACTAACATGAGATCGAAAAGAGCGAAAGTTAAGGTACCTTAGGAATCTATTTTGAACACTTTCGATTCTATTTTTGTGTATTGCATAGAATGATATAGTATAATCGGTCTCATCTTTGTGCGGTGCTTCGTAGCCTCCCCACTCTTGTTTACTTTAGTTTTCTAAAGGTTTCACTTCTACCACTTGTGAACTGCCCACTTGAATATTTTATTTAGTTAATGAATTATAAATATTTCGCTTTCTAACTATCGGCGTAGTTGAAAGCTGTGTACTATTAGTATTACAATAATAATATTACATAATGTAACGATACATCTATCTACATGTATAAAAATCTCGAGTCATGGTGTGTGTGTCGCACTCCTCCGAAACAGCTCCACCGATTTTTATAATTTTTTTTTATGTATTGGTAGGTATGAGAATAGGTTTAAAGTATATTTTCCTAGAATTCAGAATTTTTTCCTATTTTTTGACATTTAAAAAAAAAATTATTTTATTTTATTAGACATAAAAAAGCCTACAACCCCAAATTTTCACCCTCCTACCCCCGCCCTCCCATTTTATAATCACGATTTTAGTATTTTTGTATGAACAAATTTAACCGTCATTCGTATTTCAAACAGAACGAAATTATTTATGTCGTTGAATGTCAAATCCGCCTCAAGACTATCACGATAAGCGTCGCGTCATTTTGATATTTCATTCGGCATCACGTTCTCGCGTGGGCAAACCATCGAGCTTATTTGTGTTGGCTAAACACGCACGTTATAATTTTTTTTATTTTTCAAACGCAGCAAACTTACTTAATAGCACCATGTTAATCAAAAATTAATGAACACTTACATTGTTAATAATTTTTACCACTTTTTCGAAAAACCAACTTGTTTCGTAAACACTGCCACGTATTCAGGGTTTACTTAAAACGAACTTGAAAAAGTGTTGATTAATTTTTAAAATTACAATTTTGTTCACTTATCTTAATAATGGTCAGAAAAATCATAGCGTGCAATTTACACGCGGTAGAAGTGAAACCTTCAGAAAAATAAAGTACAATGAGTGGGGAGGATACGCAACAACGCACAAAAATGAGACCGATAGGCTACGAAGTACCGCGCAAATAGGAGACCGAATTTACTACCTCATTCTCTAACTAACTAACTAACTAACTAACCATCACGCCGTTTCCCCGCAGGGGTAGGCAGAGAGGACGGACCGCCAAACAACTCGGTCTTGGCACACACTCTTTGCCTCACTCACATTCATACATCGTCTCATACATTCTCTTCTATTATTCTGACTTTTGACATGACCCGACTCAAGTATCTGATTCACTTGATCGTGCCATGTCTTCCTCGGGCGTCCCCGACTTCTTCTACCATTCACATTCGCGTCGTATATTCTTCTTACACTACTTCCTTCGTTCATTCGCTCTACATGCCCAAACCATCTGAGGGTCCCTTTCTTAATCTTACTCATTATGCTTACATCAGCCTTACATTCTTTGCGGATATCCACATTTCTCACACGATCATACATTGTTTTACCACACATACGTCTCAGGGATCTCATTTCAACAGCATTCAGTTTACTTTCATCCTTCCTCTGCCAGTTCCATGCCTCACTGCCATACATCAGGGTAGGTACCAGGACTCCATTGTGGACTGCTAGCTTCGCTTTTTTTGACAGTTTTTTATTAGCGCCAACGGCATTCAGTCCACCATTAATGGAGTTACCGACATTCACCCTTCTTTCAATATCTCTTTCAGCCTTCCCATCTCTCGTAAACATACTACCCAGATACACAAACTCATCCACCTGCTCCAAATATTCATCATTCACAACTATGTTGCATACTGTTTTCGTACTCTCCCTTTCAAACACCATGACTTTAGACTTACTTACATTCATCATTAGCTCATTCTTCATACATACTTCGTTCATCCTAGATACGAGAGACTGTAGATCTTCCATAGTGTTAGAAATCAGTACCGCATCATCAGCATACAACAGGCAACATACTTTCAGATTACTCAATTTCGCGCCCAATCCCACCTCTTTCAATTCTTGCATACAATTATCCATGTATAGATTGAATAACCATGGTGACATTACGCAGCCTTGCTTGACACCTTTTGTGATGTCAAACCACCCCGTAAAACCACCGTTTACCCTAACACACGCAACGCTTCCCTCGTACAGAGACGCAATTGCCTGTATGAGATTTGTATTCACTCCATACTTGGACAAAACCTTCCATAGCTTTTTCCTGTGGACTCGGTCGTATGCTTTTTGTAGATCTACAAAGGCGCAGAAAAGTTTCTGGTTTTTCGCCAGAAATTTCTCAGTAAGCATACGCAAGGAGAAAATCTGGTCCATGCATCCCTTTCCACTCATAAAGGCACCTTGCACATCCCATATTTTATCCTTTGTTTCCATTCTTACCCTTTCAATCAATATTCTTCCGTACAGCTTGCCGACTGAACTTAGCAGGCTAATAGCCCTATGATTTCCACATTCCATACGTGACCCTTTACCTTTGTATAACGGCATGATTACAGCCCTTCTCCAATCTAATGGCGTGTAACCCTCCTCTAAACACTGGTTAAAAAGTTTGCACAACCATGTGAGAATAATATGGCTATCTCCTTTAAAGTATTCGGCAGCAATATTGTCGAAACCAACAGCCTTACCATTCTTCATGCATTTTATCGATTTTTTTATTTCATCCACGCTGATTTTGATTGAATTCACTCCGTCATCGTTCATACCCGATTCACTACTGGCCTCACTATCACCCGGATTGCTTTCAAAAACCTCCTCAAAATATTTCATCCATCTCTCTTTTATTTCTTCCTCATTCGTCAACATTTTTCCATCTTTCGATTTTATGACTTTCCGGCTTCCGTTCTCTGAACCACTCCGGGACCTTTTGACCTCCTTCCAAAACAGTTTAATGTTTTCTTGGAAGTGTTTTGTCATTTTTATTCCCTCTTCCTCTTCCAGGCGTTTCTTTCGTTCTTTCACTCCAACACTTACTCTTTTTTTACATCCCTTATAAACTTCTTTCGCTCTATCTCTCTCTTCGCTAGAATCAGTGCCAGCCGCTATCAGACGTAACCATGCTTTCTTCTTCTCTGAGACCAGTGCTTTGATCTCGTCATCCCACCATGCGTCACCTTTCTTCCTACCTTGCGTACTTATTCCACATACATCTCTAGCAGATTCACAAAGACTCACCCTTATGTGGTTCCATGTTTCATCAATGCTTAGACCGTCCATTTCCTTCTCATTCAATCTCATCTCTGCCAAATTCTCATACTCACTTCTGACATTATCATTTTGCAGTTTTTCTACTTTGACTCTTGTTGGAGTTGATATCGTTTTCACTTTAGAGCGCCAGCCGCGAAAGAGGTTTACTCTCGACACCACCAGAAAGTGGTCAGTTTCAACCTCCGCCCCTCTAAAAACTCTGGTGTCCTCGGTAACGGCTCTCAACCTAGAGTCAATTACCACAAAGTCAATTATCGATCTTTCATTTCCTCTTTTCCACGTATATTGGTGGACACATTTATGATCGAAAAAAGTATTCGATACAAACAGGTTCCACTCTAAACATACTTCAAGTATTCTGTTCCCATTGTCATTCGTTCTTTCATCCCCGAACTTACCTAAGGCTGAATCAAATCCGTCACGTCTAATTCCCACCCACCCATTCAAATCTCCCGCCATTATAATCCTTTCATTCGATTTTTTTAATCTCATTACGTCGTTCCTTGCAGGCTAAATCCTACATGTTTTAAAAGACGTAGGTATGTATTTTAGTGTCGTTATTTTTCGTTTCGTCGAGTTTGAAAGAATCACATAATTTGTAAAGAAATCTTCACTAAATTGTTTATTCGATTCTGCTATCGATCGAATATGCTATTCGATTTTGGCTAGCGCGAAGGAGATTATAAATGTGTATACTCTGACGGTCTATACTTCTTTTCCCAATTTCCAACCCCTGAAGTGATTTTTCACAAAAACGGCGTTGTAAAAATTATGAATTAAATTATTATTATTATTATTTCAGTCTTTAATATTTTCAAGTTTTCCTATTTTTGGTCTTTTGTGTAGCTACTTTTATTTTTGGAATTTCAGTCATTGACCAAAGTTACCTAATCTGTATATATAATACCTGAAAATTAAAAATATAACTTTGGTTTCAACTCTTATTTCAAAATTTAAACTGTCAGTGTCAAAATGCTAGCACCGTAATCCTGGTTCTTTTCTGTTTTAGTATATAATTTATTACGTTATCTTGTATAGTTTTATTTGTCTTTGTTTGTGTTTTTTGTTTATCTTATCTTGTTTGTATAGTGTTCATACTTGCGCTGCTTCCTTTTTAAAAACGTATCACAGCCGTCGTAGTTCTTTGCTCCAGTGCTTTACCTATATCAAGTCTTGAAAGGCGTAGAAAATATGGAAAACAATTTATTTCAAACAAATGTCAAGAGTCTCCGAAAGGGGAATACGGCTGAGGTTAAATGACAGTAAATACGCTTCAAACGAAATAAAGGACAATCTATCTGTTTGGTAATGGATTGGATTTGGTCTATTGACTTTGTTACGCACATTTGCTTTGGGTTCACGGCTCCAAAATCATTTTCCTATGACCTCGCTGAATTATTTCGTGAGCGGTGTGGAGGACTTCAATAATAATAAAATGGAGAGATAATTGTGTCCCAATTCTTTCCAAAATAATAAATTGTATATAAAATGATTTCAAATACATTTTTAATTTATTTGATTTATAGGTGTAAGGATGTGGCGTACTGCGTAGATCGCTGCGTCATGTACCGTAAAATGGGGTGACTTCGATCAATTTTAAATTAAATAACTTTTTTATGTAATCATTTGTGTCGGAAAACAATATGCCATAATTACTGTGCATGTCAAAACTATCAAAATATAGGTGTACGTGTTTATCGAGTACATCAAAATACACGGTGGTGAAAGAAACACCCTTCGGTGTGGGGCGCGTGTGGTAAGCTTATTATAATCCCAAAACAATTGTTTTAAAAATGATAGTTTTTTTTCTTACATGGGCTCCACACAGGACGCCCTGAGGAAAATAATTTCCCTCAGGGCCTGTGCCATCTTTAGGGATGCTGTGTGGAGAGTTTTTTTAAGGAAATGAAGGAGAGGAGAGTCCAGTTTCATGCCTCGCAGGTAGTAGTGCGTCATTTCCGTTTCATTCGAATTTCAAATCACTCTAAGGGCGCCTTCAATTTAGACGTTTCGTGTCGGACCGCTGCAATGGCGAAGCGGTGCATAAAAGGAAAACAAGTGACATTTTAAAGCTACGTATTAATAATAATATGGTACAAGTTTTGGATAACCCTAAACAATGTGCAACTGCTTTCAATAATTTTTTTTCTAATGTCGGAAAAAATCTCGCAAGCAAAATAACTAATATCGTAGATAATACCACTTCTACCCCAGAAAATGATGTAACATCATCAAAAAAAACCATAGGAAAATTCGAAATGGTAACTGAACAAGAAATTGTTGATATAATAAAAAACCTAAAAACTGAATCAGCACCAGGTTTCGATGGGATCACTGTTGAAAATCTAAAGACACATCTTAACTTTTTGAAAAAGCCTATTACATATACATATTATAAACAATAGTCTAAAAAAGGGAATCTTTCCATCAATATACAAAAAAAACTATTATTACACCGATTTATAAATCAGGTGACTCTAAAGAAATTAATAACTACCGACCTATATCAGTATTATCAAATATCTCAAAAAAAATTTAAAGGGTTGCTATAAAGCAAATACAAAATTTTATTGGAATTAATAATATATTGAGTGACCAACAATTTGGTTTTCGCGCAAAAATAACCACACAGGACGCAATCATAGATTTAACAACAAAAATACATCAAGCACTAGACAAAGGCAAAAAATCTCTTGCAATTTTCATAGACCTAAGGAAAGCCTTTGACAGCATAAGTCACAAAAAATTACTATACAAGCTTAACGAAATAGGAATTATAGATAACGCTAACACATGGATAGAAAGTTTCCTGAACTCTAGAAATCAATACGTAAAAATAAAAAAAACATAATTAGTGAACCGAGTACAAGCGACTTTGGAATACCACAAGGCACGATTTTGGGCCCTCTTCTATTCATCTTGTATGTTAATAATATATTTGAATTACAAATAACAGGAAAACTTGTTTCATATGCAGATGATACTGCAATTATATTCCAAGCAAATTCATGGAATGAACTTGAAACAATTGCTAATAATGATATCAATATCTTAAAAGAATGGTTTGACGAAAATTTATTAACATTTAACATTGAAAAAACCTATTATATACCTTTTAGTATAAATAACAAAAAAATACCTCCTATCGCATTAAATATTAAAATTCATTAAAAAAAATGCACCACTAAAATATTAACATGCCAAAATAATGACTGTCTATGCATAGCAAATAAAAAAGAAATAAAATATTTGGGTGTAATAATAGATAGTAACCTTAAGTGGAAGACTCAAATTACCAATATATACCTCATATTTATTAATTTAAGAAATATACTTAACTTAAAAATTCTTAAAAATATGTACTATGCTATAGCCCATTCGATAATACAATACGGTATCGTTGCATGGGGAGGAGCTTACAAAACCTCAATTTTGCCGTTGGAAATTACTCAAAGGTTGATAATCAAAATTATTACTAAGAAACCATCAGATTATTCAACCTCTCAACTTTTCCAAGACTTTCAAGTCCCACCTCTAAAAAATACATATATAAAAAATACGCTGCTTCAAATACACAAAGACTATTTTAAGAAGTCGCACCACGCCATGGTACGCGTTGAGAGCAATAGGCAAAACACAGTGGGTCGCTTATGTACGCCATTAATGCATACCAGTTTTGCACAACACTACTACATGTTCAATGGAGTAGTGTGGTTTAATCAACTAGCAATAGAGCTGAGATTTGAATCTGACTACAATAAATTCAAAAATTAATTAAACAATAATATCTTAAGTAATTTAGCTACTTAGAACCGCATTAACCTTTAACTAACAATACTTATTCAACAATTTATTTTATATTATTTTATTTTTTTATTACATTTGATTTATGTAAGTACGTATTTATGTGTTATAATTTTTAATTAAAAAAAATACATATATTTTCTCTTCCCTTTACACACGAGTAGTTACGCTCTCGTAAAGGTTTTATATTATATACATATATATTATGTTTATACTGTTTCTAATCGATGTTCCATGTAAGTATTTAATGATTTGAGTTTAATCCGATTGTAACCTGAAAATGTAATTACTCATGATGATTACATGTATATGTATAAAAAAAATACCTACAATAAATTAAAAGGTTACTTGAAACATAACACGTCACCACAATTATACTGTTAAGCGTCAGATTTTGGGATGCTTAAAATAGTACACATTGAGAAGGAAAAATCGAAAGCATTTATTGGTTAGCCCTCCGACCTAAAAAATAACGATTGTGCTTTAGACCACACGACTGAAGTAAAACTTCACTAACTTATATCTTCCTCTCAACTTCCGTTCGCCTCGCCCGATCACACTTTTTATAACGCTCTCGTCATGCATTCACCATATTACTCTCCAAGTCAAGCGTGCATAAAGGCCCGACCGTTCGCCTCGCCCAATCACACTTTTCGTAACGCTCTCGTCACGCATTCACCAGCTTGCTCCCAAAGTCAAGCGTGCGTAAAGAAGTTTTACTTCAAAAATTGCCTACTGCGATTTTTCTGTTTATTGTTGTAAATGTAATAAAACATTCCATTCTCTTCTCCCAGAACACACAGGTAGGTACCCCGATTGGGGATATCGTGGAAAAAATGTTGTCTGCGATGCTTTTCGTGTCTTTGCCGAAGTTATAACAAATTTTCCACTCCCTTCGCTCTCATCACTTGTCTTGGTTCCGAGGCACCGAGATTAGGGCTCCTTGATTATTTTATAAGGTCAAAGCCGTTCGTACACGGAGATACTCACAAGCGAGTCGAGTTTCATGATGTCAGTTGCACGCTACTGACTGAGGTGGTAACGCGCTACGCGAGTTGCATTCGTGTCTACTACTACTCGTTTGGCGTTGATAGAAATGGCAACTTGAATGGAATGTTAAATTTGTTCTGGAAGTGGAAAAAAATAATTAAGTTCACTATATTTCGGGAGCGCGCCGTATACGAAAACCACTATTAAAGAGTAGTATATATGTAGGCTACTTGTGGTTTTCTTTGCAGTCACTTAGTTTGTAAGTATCTCTACGCACGAAGAGCCCTGTTTTCGTGAAGGCTTTCAAAATATGCCCACGAACTCTGGATGCCCATGGGTATTTTGGCATTAAATCCAAAATTAAGTGTACGAAAAAAATCCGAGTGTGCAATTCACACGCAGTAGAAGTGAAACTAGAAAGTCGCTAGATCTCGCTTTCTTTTCTTTTGCCTGTTTATTTTAAAGTGGTTTGAAGATTGGATATTGATTTTACAAAAACAAAATGTTTATTTTTTTGGATTTGGTAGATTTCGAACCTCCGTTCGCTGGATGTCTCTCTAGAAGCTGAGGGTGGGGCGCTTCGTACCGCGGCGCTATTGGAGGCCCGTGTGTAGGCGTGAATTTACCGCATTATATTAGAACCGAGGACCGTCAAATAATGCATTTTTATGACGCATTTCCGTTTTATCCGAATTTCAAATCGATAACGGGGCTAAAGAAGTTTTACTTCAAAAGTACTTTTTTTTGCACATTCAAGGCCCCCTTGGATATCTTGCTGACTGCCTCTTGAGTCCCAGGAACACACGCTTCAATAATTCATCAAATAGCTTTGAATGTTCTGACCAAGTGCCTGTCCACTCAAGGGAGTCCCTTTTAAACGGCTTTTTATCGATGGAGTAGTATAAAAACGATTTACTGGAAAATCGTTACACGATGAGTGGTAATTGTGTAGCCTCGGCGCAGTGATGAAATAACCGCGAAGGATAAACAATATATTTAAATGATCATTAGTTACATTGATTTCCCGTCATTTGAGGCTACTGATGGCAATTTTGATAAATTCACAAATCATGGACATTTCGTTTTTGATTACGGAATAATACTGCAGGGTATTATTCAGATTTCGCTCACCTACTTCTTCTGCAACTTGGTAATGGTGTTTGGCAGACAGTGACTTGCAGTCCATAAAGGCTGGAAAACTGTATCTTTAGAAAATGGCCCTGGAACTTTTTGTGGTGTAATGCACGAGTGAAACAAAATATCGGTAAGCAACTTATCCTCTTATTTTCACGTAAATAAACTCTGAGCGTAAACGACAGCCTCCTGTATCTATTTTGCATAATAAAAATTTAACCTATATTTGTCATTGACTATAATTTTATTCACTATCATCAAGAAATTTCCTGGAAAATATTACAGCTTATTATTATTATCATTAATTTATTCAATAATATGTACATAAAAACCTCATAAACGTTTTGCATAATGGATGTTATGTTGTCTATTACTAAAATGAGTTAGGGACATAATCGTATCACGATTATAATTAAAACTTTTATTATAGTCGTGTATTCTTGAGGTATTACGCCGTGTTGCGACACCTTCTTTAGCCAATTTAGTATACTTGTTGCAAAGAAGAAGGGCACGGCGTTACACCCCAAAAATAAATTGCGGTTATACTATTGACCGTGAAATTCTCTAATCTTGACTATTATTTCGTTTTCTGGGAATTTAAAGACGTTTTCTGACTCTGATGTTTTTTTAATGTCAATAATATTTAATAGCACTGTAGAGAAAATACGATAAGAATGCGTTGTGGGCGTGTCCGTCTGCCCGACCTCAGTTGATTTTTCCTGACTTATGGTGATATTGACGACGAAAAATTTTTAAATTTTGAAAAAAGTGAACAGGTACCTTATATATCCCAACTCTTCGGAGTAAATGAGACCATGGTTTCGCCAATAGGGATATGTTGTGAGGTTGAGGGGAGCCCGAAGGAAAAGGAGGTTGAGAAGGAAACGGTTGGGAAATACCTGACCACTCAGATCTGATAACTAAACACGGCTGTTACCATTTCAATCGGATTTGTAGTCTTTTACCAGAGAATCTACCACTCTGGAAACATAAAACATTTCATTGATCTGCCTAAGAACTGGAAATCGAAAGGCCTTCGTAAATTGGCGACTACTGTTTTCTTTCAAAAGTATCTAGGTATAATTCACAGTTCTTAGTATAATCTGTTCAGGGCGTATTTAATAGTACAATAATTATTTTAACGAGGTTGTATAAAATATTACTCCAATGTTTTTAATTTGTTTACTCGAAAACTGAAATAGATTTCTGCCTGATTGCGAGCCACGCCCGTTAGCCGATTGCCGGAAATTAATAACGTGCTTCCAAATTACGCTAAACGGAATTTCTTGAACTGAGATTTTAAAATAGACGAAATTCGCAATTTACACTTTTTATAATTTATTTCTTCCCAAATATGAATTTAGGGAAAAAAGGCACAAAATAAGCATTTATGCATGTAGATACTAGATTTTTAGTTTATTCTAGCGCAATCTAGATCGAGTATATAAATATATAGCGATATAAGTATCTAGATTTAGATAAAGGCAATGAACTCCATCTTATCAAAAGTTTATGAGTAATAGAACAAAACAAGTCAGAATTAATCACCATACCAGAAAGTCACTATCGATTACGTAAGGAGTTCCACAAGGAAGGGTACTAAGGCCTGTTCTATTCACGATTTACATAAATGAACTATGCGATATGTAAATCCGCGGAGAAATAGATATCTAAGCGTAAAATACAGTTTTACTCTTGAAAGCTAGAAACTGGAATAATGTAGTGGAGCTAGAAATCTTGCAAGTGAAAATGGCGTTAGACACAAACATACTCACGTGAAAAAAAAATCACAGCGTACAGTTTAAACCTCGCGAAGAGCCATCAAATTAATATACAAAGTTGTATTGTTTCATTTTTCTAATATACAAACATTTATAATACGTTTATTGACCAAATGCATTCTTATGTTATCCATTTCTGAAGTTTTGGATTTTTTTTCTAACAATATTTTTTATATCAGTGATATAATTATATAATTATTCTGTAATTATTATTTTGCTATTATTCTACCGAGATCATCATTGAATTCTTTAAAAACCGGCCAAAACTATAATTCAAATGTTGCTCATGGCCTGTGCAACATTTGGCGTATAGTATCAGATAAATTGTTCCCGAATTGGTTTGTTGCGCTTCCTACTCTCTGTTCCTATCCTTAAAGTGCGGCTGGCTGCAATAGCAGTCAAAGAAATTCAGGCCCACACTGCGAATAACTGCATTAGCAGCCCACATAAATTGTTCACTTTCGTTGCTGATTTTAACGTAAAGAAAACTAAAGTGAATAATTCATACGGGCTGCTAATGCAGTTATTCGCAGTGTGGGTCTGAATTTCTTTGACTCCTATTGCAGCCAGCTGCAGTCTAGGGGTTACCACACATTTCAAAATTCATTGCAATTGCTTTTAATTTTTCTTCTCAAAATTTTATTAATTTCATCCAGATTAGTTTCATACGGTCCTGCCAAGTCTCCCATCTCCATTCCCAACAATTCATGTTGGGTATCTTCGATTCTTACAAAATGTTCTACAACATCGTAACTTTCCCAGTTTTGGAATCTCCTTATTGAAGGCTCTTTAAACAATAGATTGATGTAGCTCGTGGTTGTATGTAGGTACTTGATGGATCAGGCAAACTTTTCTTGAATAGCTCTAAAGATTATTCTCAGAATCTTCCTTGATAGAATATTCTGAAATGGAGATATAGAATTTCATTATTTCCACCTGTTTTTAAAATTGATAAACACGACGATTGATAAGCCTTTCAATTATAAAAAAGTATTAAAAAAAACAAGCAAACATGCTTATACAACGATGGTAACGTTAATGGTAACGCTGCATGCTCCATCAATAACAGTGATAACATAATAATCTGTAAATCCATCAATCAGAAAAGACAAATAAAAGCTTTTAAATTACCTTTGATTCAATCAGTGTTTTAATTTTTTAGTTTTTTAAAAGGCTATTTTATGAATCCCTTAAAAAACAACAAAGGTTGCGGGATATTCTTTAGCGTGCGAGATTTTACCAAACCTAAATACATTTATGACAAAGTGGTTAATTATTTGTTAAAAATTGGTTTGATGACTTTGATCTCCTGAAAAACAAAAATGTTGGCAGTTTGTTTCTCCCTAGACAAGTATTTATTTGCCTGGAATTAATTCATTGGAGTCGGGTTTATCGACGAATAATGAAATTGCTTCTCATTTTTTTTGCTGTGAACGTCCGACCGTCAATTTTGGCCGGAATCCATTGCGGGATAATCGATATCCTATTCTCACCGAATTCAGTGGAATATTCCGATAGACTTCATTAATTTGTAGTTATTTTCACTCTTGGGCTATTTGGGACAGATTATTTTTAATTTTGCAAGATTAATGAAAAGCAATTTATTTGTCAATGTTCCTTATACAGATTTTAATCAAACGTAACAATGAACACCAAAACACCAATCAAGCCAACGCCCATATTTCAATTATAAAATGCATACTTTGTACCCTGATGAAGGAACCTTTGATTCTGAAACATGCAGATAATTTTTTTATGAATATAGTGCTATAAACGAAGTTACTTACTGGTTTTATCCTGACGAAGAAACCACTGGTTTTGAAACATGTTGACAATTGAATTGAAAACTTCTTTAGCACCGTTGTTATATGAAACATGATGAAACGATAAGGCGACATTAAAAAGAGACAAATACATCCGTAGGATTTATCCTGCGAGAGAATGATATAGAATAATCGGTTTCCTCTTTGTGCGGTGCTTCGTAGCCTCCGCACTCTAATCTATTTTAGTTTTCTGAAGGTTTCACTTCTACCGTATGTGAACTGCACACAGATATCTTTGGTAAAATTAGTGGTGCTTTACAAAGAGATTTATTTTAATTCAAATAAAATGACGCCACAAAGTGATTTTCCAAAGCTTGAAGATGTTACGTATTTTTAATAAAACCATTTATTTTCTGAATGAATGGTGACTAATTTTGTAATTTAAAAATTATTGCTTCTTGTGTCCTTGACTTTATCTTTCAATGTCATTTTTCAAGGTTCATCAATCACTTATCGATGCATATCTGTTAAATAATAAACAATATACCTATTTGTCCACAAGTCAATTGCCGCATGTTCCCAAGCTATGTTATGGAAAAATGAAGGTAAATAATATTATAATAATATACTCCTCCAGTGCCTACTACCTAGTATGCGGTTTGCGTGAAGCGTACTAAATCATTACTCTTTTTTCTTGTTATTTTATTCTAACCGCAGGTAGCCCGCAGTTGCTTTTTATTATTTTCTAGATTTTCCTGATCATAAGGATCAACATTTTACAGAAATGGAATGAAGTCGCAGATAGATCGCGAGTCTGATGTCGACGAGATGGACTGTAATAAAAAATCAGAGTGTGCAATTTACACGCGGTAGTGAAACCTTTAGAAAACTAATGTAGATAAGAATGGGGAGACCATAAGTACATTTTTTATGAATTTAATTTAATTTTTTTTTTCTTTTTTTTTCGTCGAATTCTAACGCACCTTTTCCTATACATTTGGTCATCTTAATAGTATTTTTATTTTCTTCTTCGGTGTCGCTAGATGTCGCTTTCTCTTGCCTGTCCATTTTAGAATGGTTTGAAGATTGGATATTGATTTACAAAAATATCTAATTTTGTAAATCAAGATTAAAAGTAAAATACCTATTTTTTTAAAGCTGAGATTTGAATGGAACTGTGGATTTATCGTATCTTATTGGAACTGAGTACCCGTGAATTAAAGAAATATTTTTCCAATAAAAATGGTAGTAAAAAATATTTTATGGCTATCTCTTTCTCTCGTTGGCTAAATTTTATAATTGTATGTGTTTGTCTCTTTTTAATGTCGCTCGTTTCCGTTTCATTTGAAAGAAATTTTCACTTAAAAATTATGGCTTTTTTAAATGACACGTATAGATATATGATAACAGAGGTGTAGTGGTATAAAACGCCTGACCAATCTGGAAGGGAACCTTTCTCACCATAATTTACCTTAACGCGTTCTTGTCATTTGCCATCATCACCACATTTGTTATTATGCCATCGATAAATCAGTTGGCTAAGCACATTTTACAAACTTCCGCATGAATCGATAAAAGAACCGAGGTATCATATGTGTGATAACTGCATTATTTACTTTAATACGTATATGGTAATTGTGACTTAGGCAATATTGTATATTGATAGGACATAATATGGGAAGGTAGGTTGGATGCAGGAAGATAGATACACAAAGTTGCGTCAACATGGCATAACTTACGAAAACACCTGCCTTCAGTAGTCCGTTCTCACTAGTGCACACTCGAGAAACTCGCCAAACACGTGTCCTACATTATTGTACATTGTTAACATTTTGCTGACGAAGACGTGTCGTTTGTACTTTATACGTGTGTTCAACGGATGGATGTAATTCCTCAATCCTTAAAATAGCCTCCAATCCCCGATGAAGAAATAAGCCCAATTTTGTTGTTGACGGCCGCTGTGGTCGAGGGATAATTCTCTTTACTCACAAATCTAAGGTCGCGGGATCGAATCCCGGTGTGTGCAAATAAATTTTATTTGGCTTATTTGTATTAATTCCTTTAATAATTACATTTTTTTATTATTTATTTTATTTTAGCGACTATATAAAAAAAAAATAAAAAACAAAATGTAATAGTGAAATTAAGTATAAAATATTGTATTTCTTAGTCCTCCTCACCAGGGGGTCCTGTGCCGAGGCGGACTAAAGATATTTAAGTATAGTTCATTTGTCTTCTATGTCGTTTTTAGCCTCTTCGTTAGGGTTTTCTCACTGACCTCTTTAAGCCATATTTTTATTCTTGATTTGTATTCAATTGGATTTTTTATTAGTTTTATGTCTAGGGGAAGGATGTTTTGGAGTTTTGTTGTAAAGTATATATAGTTTCTATATACATATACAATATATTATACATAGTATACGTGCGGCACGATCCAGAGTGGAATATACTCTCAGTATCGTCCTGGTGTAAGACCACCATTCAGAATTGAAACTTTGCTTGAAATGGTTTTAGCCATGTTTGGTGATCAGATCTGAATAGCCCGATACTTCCCCACCTTCCTCTACCCCATCTCCTTCCCATCCCCACAGCCTTCTGCCTCACAACATACCTACCCCAATTGGGGATGCCACAGTCTCACTGGCTCCATACGGGAGCAGCTGGGATTCTTCTGAGATATTCATATAAAAAATAATAAAAAAAACGTATGTGCTTTAGACCACACGATTGAAGTAAAACTTATTTAGCTCCGTCTATACGATAAGAAGAGAGAAATAAAATGTGCGCGCGCACTGCTCTCTCTTGCTCCTACAGTGTGATACAGACAATAGGCCTGCACTGTGTAACGTAACTGGCTATGAGAGAAAGAGAGAAAGAAAATATGTGCTCGCATCTATCTCTCTTGCCCCTACAGTAATATACGAAACGTAACTCTCTCTCTTTCTATCTTCACTAACTTATACCTCCCTCTCAACTACCGTTCGCCTCGCTTTTAGTAACGCTCTCGTCACGCATTCACCAGCTTACTCCCCAAGTTAAGCGTGCGTAAAGAAGTTTTACTTCAATAATGAAAAAAAATACCTACAAGCTTTAAACTCTTCGTTCTGGAGTAATAATATTGTGTGTGTGTATAACATAGGTATCAGAATGAGCGATAAGCGGTCACGTTTCGGAAATATGTACAATATAACATGTTGTTGATATATTCCACCAGAGGACGAACTTGTGAGCTGTGGACTCTGATGCCGGTGTTAATTAACAGCTTAATGAATATCTCGTCAAGGTGAAAAGGTAAGGAAAAGTCAAGGTTCAGCGGGAAGCCGATATTGATTCATGGTGAACGATTTGCATAACAGAGAATGTGTCAACGCGAAGACTGTATCGTCTACAACCAATATTATGTAGATTTTGTATTTGCGTAATATGTGCAAAAAATATCGCTTTTAAGTTTTATCATTTATATCATAACTAGATAGTACCCGGCATGCGTTGCAATGTCACTCAAAGAAAGAAAGTGTTTTAATTACGTTAACTGATTTTAGATGAACAATTTTTTTTTCGTCTTGTGTGTACTCGAATAAATCGGAAGGTTTTCTGAAGCGTGAGCAAGCCACATACAGCAGACCGTGTGAGAAACAACGATTTATTTATCCCTGCTATGCCCTACCGCTACTATGTCTCCTTTGCAATCTTCCACATCTCTCGTCATCCCTCCTCCGCGTGTCTTCTCTGTAACACCATAACGCCAGAGCTCACTTTTACTATTACGCACAACAACTCACCAAAGTTTCATAGAATCGGATGAATGGTCTAGGAGCGCATAAGGGACAAACAAAGAAACTTTTTTTTTTTAAAATATATTAAGATTAGCGCAGACCCGTGAAAAATCACGGAACCGTTTTAGAGACGCTATTGACTGCTAATATCTCGTCGAAAAGTTATTTACTGTTAATTCCGAATCGTTCGGCGTAAGAGCGTTTGGGAGCGTTGGAGGACAAATTAAACTAATTGGAGGTAAAATACGTCGAACCAATTTTTTCGCTTCCATCTACACCCTAGTTTACCTTCGAATTCACGTTTTTTTTTTTCTATAGCAGTAATAGGAAAAAATATACACGAGAATATCCATTCATAGCCTGAGCAAGGTTTTAATTGAGTTCATGATGTCATATGCATTGAAATACGTATAACTTTAAACATTAAATTATTTGCGTTTTGCTTACAGTCAAAAATCATTCAGACTAGTAGTATTGGTGATTTGTGTACTGCCGTGGTAAGTGACTCTCAACTTTACTTTACTTACCACAGCATTATAATACTCGTTTGTACAAATGGTGAATGAGGAAAACTAATAATTCATTATTTCTGACTACTGGAAGGAATATTGATAAGGATAATTTTCGACAATGAATTTGGGTCAACAATTGTTAATAATAATAACTTCGTATGTCCATCTGTAACTTTGGTTCAGTGAACTCTAGAACTCGGATTTGCTAAGAAAATGGAGCGATAGAATGATAGCAGAAAAATAATTTAAACAACCCCATGAATATATTATTACGGGAGTTTTTCCAGCCGTTCGTAGTAGTTATGGAGAATGAATCGCGAGCTACTACAGAAATATCTCAGTCTCGCATATCATTTGCATTTACGGTTTTTCTCGGCCCTTTTTTTGTGAATTCATGGTGCGGTTTTAGCCATTCAGCACGTGATAAGTCATAAGAAATATTTTGTGCTGACCGCTCTTTAAATACTGGTACTTGTATTTTATTTTATGCGCGTTCACGGATGGAGTGAGCTGTGGGTTATTTATGTTGGGATTTTTTATGGCCACAGTTTGCGAAAAAAATATGACTTGCATTACGGTAAATTTATAGTTGTTGGACCGTACGTCGTATATTATTATTAACTAGCTGGGGTACCCGGCTTCGCTCAGGGAGTTGATATGAGATTCAATTGACGTTCTAACCCACGACGGATCTTGCTTTATATACCTCTACCAATGGGTTGCCCCACCATACAAAAAAAGCTTCGAATGGTCCACAATGTTCCAGAACATTCGAGAGTGTTCTGGAATGTTCCACAATGATGTGTACGTTTCCCTATTCCCGAACATTTCACAATATTCCAGTATGTTCCGGGATGTTCTGGAATATTCTCGAGGAATACTCTCGAACACTCTAAATTGCTTTATATACCCTTTACAGCCCCACCTGTACAAAAAAGGCATCGAATGGTCCACAATGTTCCAGAACATTCCACAATATTCGGGAGTGATCTGGAATATTCCAAAATGATGTTCCCGATTTCCTATTCTCAAATATTCCACAACACTCCAGAATATTCCAAGATGTTCTGGAACGCTCTCGAATACTCCAGCTGGAGAACCCGGCTTCGCTCAGGGAGTTGATATGAGATTGAGCTGACTTTCAAACCCACGATGAATCTTTCTTTATATACCCCTACCAACAGGTAGTCTCACCGTACAAAAGGCTTCGAATGTTCCAGAATATTCCACAATATTCGGGAGTGTTCTGGAAAGTTCCACAATGATCTGTGATGTTCCGGGATGTTCCCGAACGTTCCTGACTATTCCCGAACATTCCACAACATTCCATAATGTTTCGGGATGTTTTGGAATGTTGTGGAATGCTCTCGAATACTCTTGAATGTTCTTGACTGTTCTATTAATTTGTAGAGGGCGAAAGCCCTTATATCTTCAAAAGCACGCCCTTTAGGTAAAAACGGGAACCTTCTTCATGGATGGGGGATAGAGGGCTACCACACCGTATAACTCCATATAACTTACCGATTTTAATTTGAAGTCAATAATTTATTTAAAGATTTTTATTAGTTATGGAAACGAACCATATTAGATACTTCGATTGCATAAACCAAAAGTTTTCATGATTTTTACATTTGTGAATAAAGTTATGATCTTAATTATAATCCACACAGAAGCGAGATTCTTTGTGCTAAGACAGCGTTACGAAACAATTAAGACAAAACGGCAAAATCTGATGTATGTCGGAAGGCGTCCGTCGTGTGCATCGGCTGTCAATTCATCATTCAATTCAGAATTTTTTCTAAATAGAATTAACTATTCTCAATTGAATGATAAATTGACAGCCGATTCGCACGAAGGACGCCTTCCGACAGATGGATTTTGCCTTTTTGTCCTAATTGTCTCGTAACACTGTCTTAAAACAAAAGATAACGAAGAAGAGTCTCAACAGATAGATATAAAATCACCCTTCCGGTTCTTTTTGACTATGTACTTCTGAGTGCAAATTGCCTCGGTGTTCTATCTTACATCATTTCTACTTAGATATCGTTCAGTTTGGCTGGCAATAGCGGCCGTAAGAAATGTCAACAGTGTAATAATAATTGATTTTTGTCCTCAACAGAGTCCCACAATGTGAAAATACGGCAAAGTTTCCCTGTATAATATATTTAGTTATGCAAACGATTCTCTAAATCTTCTTATATTATCCATATCTCTCTCGGAGATTTATTCAAATGGCTTATAATTTGAGGAACACCGTATTATTTTGGCAACACGAATAACTCACAAACTTTAGCACGGTACCTACTCTAAAGATGTATTGCTGGGTAGGTACCTAAATAAGTGAATTATTTATGTGCCTTTTATTAGATTCGTGGAATTAGCTATTGTTTTATTTAATAACATCTATGATTTAAAATGATTTTCAGTTAAATATTGACAATAAACAATGTGATTCGAGAAGCGTGTATGGATACCGCCGCCCCGGGAACCATTTATTGGAGAACCAAAAACCTCTGCCGTAGGTCTCCCCAAGAGGTTCGCTACGTTTAGTGACTTAGCAGGAGTGCCCTGGTTCGCAGGGAGAGGTTTGTCCAGGTCTTGGCGGCGCATGCGTCTACCCAGCTAATGCGTGGCGGGACGCATCGAGAGAGACTGGTTGGTCCATTCCAGCCGGACTCTCGACCCATCGCCTTGCACCGCAATTAAAGGGAAGGATTCCTACGTCCGTCACTCCTGGACACACTGACCCCCAGATTCCTACCTACCCCTCATCTCTTTTCCTTTCCAGAACTTCCTATCCTTCCGTTCCTTAAAGAGACCCTCCACACATCATCCCCTAAGATGACGTAGACCCCGAGGGATATAATTTTTCTCAGGGCCTCCTAATAGCTAATGTTAAAAAAAACGAGTGTGCTTTAGACCACACGACTGAAGTAAAACTTCACTAATATCACCCTCTCAACTTCCATTCGCCTCGCCCTATCACACTTTTCATAACGCTCTCGTCACGCATTCGCCAGCTTACTCCCCAAGTCAGGCGTGCGTAAAAAAGTTTTACTTCAAAAAACTAAGTGACATCATCCAAAATGTGATATTTTTCACAATAGACAAAAATAACATCCCTGTGCGACATTTTCTCAGTCTTTAATAATGTGTTTTTTTTTTTGTTACAGGTAAGACCTACATTTCGCACCTCAGCTGTATTTTTACGGAATTGTGGTAAGTTTTAAAATAGTTATTAAACGTATACCTACTTTAAACAAACCGATTTCTGTTCAAACACTGGAGTTCACATGTATTATATTATTATATTGACGACAAAAATGGCGTCTCACTAGTATCAAAACCTTGAAAACTCCACACAACAACTGAAGTATTGAAGCTGTCTATCTACCTGAATATACTTGACTTGTGTCTTTGTCTGCAGAATGGAAAATAAGACCTGGTGATATTAAATTAATTTATACAAGTAATCGATTCTCATAAGATAACATTCATGATTCGGTAATCCCTTCAAATTGGGAGACGAGCATGGGTACCGCGCCCCGGGCACCATTTGTTGTATAACCAACATCTCTGCCATAGGTCACCCCATACTTAGTAGTATGCTGAGTCTGTTCTCAAGTATTTCAGTGGAGCCCTTTCGAAGTAGCGCAAAGGTGCATGTACACGACACTCGAACGATACTTTTCAACACCCGCATTAATAAATCCTTCCTACGGCATCTACCCTAGCGTGGCGATGTAGTTCCCCAGTCTTTACACTGTACAGGAGTGCTATTGTGAGGTGAATTATTAAAAATAAAAATAAAATTGCTTTCTTTTAAATGTAATAACATCGTTATCTACATAGTATAAAGCAAAGTCGCTCCCGCTGTCTGTACGCTTAGATCTTTTAAACTAGGCCACGGATTTTCATGCGTTTTTCACGAAGAGATAGAGTGATTTATGAGGAAGGTTTAGGAATATAATTTATTTTATTTTTTATTTCTTTTTATTGAGGAAACAAACAGTAAAAATAATTTTATAACAATAATATACTTATGTTGTAGACGTAGACCAATTAATTCCATAATTTTAAATATTGGTTTAGTATTTTTACCTACTCCACTTATTAAATGACAAAAAAAATAAACATAATAAAGAAAAACGTAAAATTATTAACAAACATGGTTATACTATTTACTTTGGTTTATAATAATATAGTTTTCACAAAAAAGAGGAAAAAAAAGTATTTTAAGTTATTAATTTATTAAGCATTTTATATGATTTCAAGTCATGGTTGAAAATTTCTACATCTCGTAAGGCATTGTAAGTTTCACAGATACGTACTATTACAGAATAAATTATTATTATTAAAATATTTGTGTAAATTGGTTGAAATGTATAATGTATAGAGGGAGCGGGCTGCGTATTTCCAATCCCTAACGCGGTTGAGTCAATCTAGCGACTGAGCCGCGTTTGGGATTGGAAGGCGTAAATCGCCTTACAAACACTACCGCATTTCAGTCGCGCTAGTGACTGAACCGCGTTAGGGATTGTTATGCATAAATCACCTTACAAAAGCTATACCGATTCAGTCACCATAAATATATAATCAGTAAATATAATGATGATTAAATCACAGCTTAACGTTGATACCACCCAACATTACAGAATCGATCTGGATTATTTTGTTAATCAGAAAAGGTTCTTTCTTTTTGTCATTTCGATAGCATTAAATTTCCTTCTTTTTGTCGACCCGTTACAATGCCTTTCCTCTAAAAAATCTTATATTTAGCGTACGAAGCGACTGTACTTAATTCATGAGTTAAGCAGCCCTTGGCTAATGAAAGTAACCACACTCTGCATTAGGTGGATAGTTTGGTGTAAGTGCCAAGGGACGGGGACCGGGCCGCTAATGACCGGAGTCTTGCGCTCGCACGGGTTGAGAGGCTCAACCGAGAACCGCCCTACGCGTGGTACGCACCGCCAGCCGGGGGCGGTGGCAGGGGGCGAGTTTCTCGTGCTTTTGCGGAGTGCTTTGAGGCCTGAGTGAACTGCCCGATGTTACGTTATTTGGGTTGCGTAGTGAGGTGGACAGGGTTGAGTGAGCGGACGCCTTTCTGAATTGATTGAAATGTTTCCGTTTCTCTTAATTTGAGCGAAGTTATGAGGAATGAAAGAGTCAAGGAAATGTTAAAAAATTTATAAGTGTGCAGTTCACTCGCGGTAGAAGTGAACCCTTCAGAAAACTAAAGTACACAAGAGTGGGGAGATTACGAAGCATCGCACAAAGATTAATCTCATTCTCTTGCAGGCTAAATCTTGAATTAAGTTTATCTCTTTTTAGTGCCACTATTTTTTTTTGTTTCATCGAGTTTCAAATCATAACAGTACTAAAGAAGTTTTCACTTCAAGAAATCGTCCCGTAAAAAAAAAAAAAATTACGTACTATGGTAGACTTAGTTTAGCCATCTCTTGAAATTGTTGTCAATTTCAGAGAAATGCCTATGTGTGCGAGTGTACGAGCGTGAGTACCACTAAACGTTGACAACGAGTCTATCTGCCGAGTTTCAGTTCGATCGGATGTCGGGAGGTGAATGAAATGAAAAATAGCGACTCTATAGAGAAAAAAATCACATACATCTCTAGGATTTAGCCTGCGAGAGAATGATAATGTATAATCGGTCTCCTCTTTGTGCGGTGATTCGTAATCTCCCCAATCTTGTCTACTTTAGTTTTCTGAAGGTTTCGCTTCTACTGCGTGTTAATTGTGTACTCTGTTTTATACAATGTTTTTTACGTGATTCCGTTAGTGATGTATGGCGACTCAGTTTCAAAAGAGCGATGAACATGAATGAATTTGGCAATGTTGTAAATAGGTGCTTAACTTTTAGAAGGGGTCACTTAACATATCTAAAGCTATTTCGTTTCTAAAAGCTGGTCTACCCCCGATACAAGAGCATCTTGCTCTCGGGAACACCTTACGAACATTGCAGTATACCTACCTAAGTGTATGTGAAGCACCAAGAACTTATATTATATTCATATTAATTATGCAAACCTAGTTTCGAACCTGAGTCCTTTCTGTAAATTGCAACACCTTCTTTTTTGCATTTAAAATCTGTTGAAAAAAATATAACTTTGCGTTCCTTATTCACCTTATCAATTTGGGAGGCGTGTATGCGTACCGCCGCGCCGCTCCGGTAACCATTTATTGGATAACCAACACTCCTGCCATAGGTTACCTCAAGTTTGGTGGCGTGGCAGGTGTGCCCGGGTCCATGAGGTGAGGTCGCGTTTATCCACCTACCGCGTGGTGGGCCGGATCGGGAGAGATTGCTAGAGGGAGACCTTTGACCTCTCCAGCTGGAACAGATGCGCAGAGTTATACGTCCGTCACCTTGGACATATTGACCCTCAGATTCCTACCTGCCACTCATATTTTTTTTCCTTCGCAGAACTCCCTCTCCCACCTTTCGCTATAAAGACCCCCATCACAGCATCCCCAAAGATGACAAGCTGTGAGGGAATATTTTTCTTCAGGACCTCCTGTGTGGAGCTAATGCAAAAAAAAAAACTTTTGTAATATCTAGTTTCAAAATATATTCTTTAATAGTAGATATACGACGACCTCCGTAGTCCAGTTAGTAAGACTCTTGACTCACAATCCGGAGGTCGCGGGTTCGAACCCGGCATGCGCATATAAATTTTATTTGATTAATTTGTGTTATTTCACAATTAATTCGTTTAAAATAATATATAGTATATTTGCGGCATGTTCCAGAGTGGAAGATACTATCAGTATCGCCCTGGTGTAAGACCACCATTCAGAATTGAAACGTTGCTTGAAAATGGCTTTAGCCGTGTTTGGTGACCAGATCTGAATAGCCAGGTATTTCCCAACCTTCCTCTTCCCCACCTCCTTCCCCTCCCCACTACCTTCAGCCTCACAACATACCCCAATTGGGGATGCCATAGTCTCACTGGCTCCAGACGGGAGCAGTTGAGATTCTTGTGCGGTATTCACTGTAAAAAATATATATATATATATATCAATTTGCCTCAACATAAAATTTTCAATAATATCCAATTTTTCTTTACATTGCGCAAAATACAAATATCCCGGTAGTTTAATAGTACATAAAAAAGCGACCCTTAAAATAATAATTATTTTTTATCATTAATATATTTTATAGAAGTAATTAGGAAGAAAACTACAAGAGATAACAAATAATATTTCATGGTTCATGCGCTTTATAGAACAAGGTTCCATTAGACAATTTGGTCGAAAGTGACTTTTTTTATCAACGCGCTTTAAAGAACAAGGTTCCATTAGACAATTTGGTCGAAAGTGACTTTTTTTATCAACGCGCTTTAAAGAACAAGGTTCCATTAGACAATTTGGCCGAAAGGACTTTTTTTTATCAACGCGCTTTAAAGAACAAGGTTCCATTAGACAATTTGGCCGAAAGTGACTTTTTTTTATCAACGCGCTTTAAAGAACAAGGTTCCATTAGACAATTTGGCCGCAAGTGACTTTTTTTATAAACGCGCTTTAAAGAACAAGGTTCCATTAGACAATTTGGCCGAAAGTGACTTTTTTTATCAACGCGCTTTAAAGAACAAGGTTCCATTAGACAATTTGGCCGAAAGTGACTTTTTTTTATCAACGCGCTTTAAAGAACAAGGTTCCATTAGACAATTTGGTCGAAAGTGACTTTTTTTTATCAACGCGCTTTAAAGAACAAGGTTCCATTAGACAATTTGGTCGAAAGTGACTTTTTTTTATCAACGCGCTTTAAAGAACAAGGTTCCATTAGACAATTTGGTCGAAAGTAACTTTTTTTTATCAACGCGCTTTAAAGAACAAGGTTCCATTAGACAATTTGGCCGAAAGTGACTTTTTTTATCAACATTCTTACGATTTTTTTTTACTGTTATAAGTCCTATCAAAAATATGTCCGACATAAAAATTACTTCGCAGATAATTATACAACTAATTTGTATTTAATTAAAACACTTTACATGTTTTTTTTTTTAGAGCAAAAAGGTTTAATTTGCAAAATTCACGGACAACTTAGTCCTATTTGCCATAGATAAAATATTTTTTGAATAACATTTATACTTACGAAGTCATGCCTTTTGGACATTAAAGTAGAGTCTGCCATTTGAGTGAATCTAATAAAATAAATAAAAAATTGAGATTTATGAAAAATTGAATTTGCAGAACTCCTTAACGGAATTGAATTTTCTTCATATTTAAGAACATTCGACGCAAAACAACTTGACATTTGGCAAAAAAAAAAAATGCGTAAAACGATCAGATGCTCTGCGTTTAGCTTATTTTCTAAGCAACAAGATTCCGTCTATTTTTTTAAACATGTCTCAGCACAGAATATTCTTAAAAATACTATTCAATTACAATAGTTATGTTCTTTATACTCACTACATTAAAAATAACTTTTTGAAGTAAAACTTATTTACGCACTCTTGACTTGGGGAGTAAACTGGCGAATGCGTGACGAGAGCGTTACGAAAAGCGAAGCGAACGGTAGTTGAGAGGGAGATATAAGTTAGTGAAGATAGAAAGAGAGAGAGTTACGTTTCGTTCATTACTGTAGGGGCAAGAGAGAGAAGTGCGAGCTCACATTTTCTTTCTCTCGTAGCCAGTTACGTTTCGTATATCTAAGACACAGTACAAGCTTATTGTCTGTATCACACTGTAGGAGAACGAAAATTTGCGCGCTCAAACGCTCTTCCTATCATATAGAATATAGAATATAGATGGAGCACAAGTTTTATGCTACGTCCAAACTGAAGCCAACCAATCGTGTGGTCGCTGCGGCCAACCCTCCAACCCCGAATTCCGTACTCCAGAATGGCGGACATGAAACAGCTGTAGCTACGCTGTATCTTTTTCAGTTGCCTACAAATATTACGTACGTATAGTCATTTACTTATATACACGACATGTTTTCAAACAATTGTTATACCACTCTCCGTAATAATATAGTCATTTTAATAGTACGCGGTACGGTGTGGACAGCTGCGGCAGGCTGGTTCGTGTGAGTTGGCCGTCGGGATCGCCTTCGAGGCGATCCCGGGCCAACGCGAACTCCAACCTTCCAACTCGAACTTCCAACGCACGAACACCCCTCAAAACGTTTGAAGTTGGAACGTTGGCCGCAGTGTGGGCTTACCATTACTTCAGTGGTGTGGTCTAAAGCATACTCGTTTTTTTCTGAATTTTCACTTTGATCCTCAACATCTCAGCGTCTTGCTAAATTTCGGATGGAGCCTTCTTTTTCCAAGGGAACGATTTATTAACTAGGTTTCTTATATAAATTAAAGCAATCTCCGCCCAAAGTTAAATTATCAGGAAAATAAATCTTCTGATAAATTAGCATTACTTGCCATGAACAAATGTACTAAAATATAACGAATACATTTTTAAGCCCTCTTTACGCTTACTGCTTACTAATCCCGAATTATTTCGATAGTTAGTTACCAAAGTTTATCATTAAGGAGATCGCTCTGAATTATTCAACAAGAGTAAAAATAATTTTAAAAAAAACACAGTTGTGCGCGCAGCAGTCGGCAAATCTAATGCTGTGTTTCCACGCCCGTTCGTGTTCGATGATTTTACGCTCACTCGAACATGTCTCAGCGTGCCTACCGTTTTGCTTGATGTTTTTTTTGTTCGATATCGAGCCAATCGTTCAATGCAAAACAGATCCACACAGGAGGCCCTGAGAAAAACAATTTTCCTCACGGCTTGTGTCTTGTTTGGCGATGCTTTGTGGAGGTCTTTTTAAGGAAAGTAAGGATAGGAAGTTCTGGGAAGAAAAGGGTGAGAGGGGTGGGTAGAAATTTAGGGTTCAGTTCTATAGGTTCTCCAAAATGACCTTGATAAAAAAAATCACATCTTTGCGATTCTCTCAAAGACATTAAGAAACCATCCCTTCGTTCAGAATACAATTTTTAATGTTCTCAAAAGTTGTCTTGACAGCAGCAATTTCCTGTGATATCTCGAACGAAACCATTCCTTTATTAAGAATATTATTATTATTTTTTTTTTGTTTACATTTAAACCCGTTAAACTACTTATGTAGTTTGTCAGCAGGTACACAATGACAACATTGGTATATTTTCAAACATTGTATTCATACAATTTTATAATTTTGATGCTAAATATAAATTAAATAGATTATTTAAATTACGGAAATAGTATATACATGTAAGTAGCACTTTATAAGCCTTATATAATAAAAAAGTACAAATGGATTTATTATGAACAAATGAAATACGATCACAAGTAAATTAAAAGTTAAATACATGAGGTATTACAAAAATTGTAATGAATTTACCAATTCCTTCGAATGTGAGTTTCTATAAAGAGTACAAGGACATCAATATAAATCATCCCTATCTAATAGCCATTTCCTTAGATTATATTTGACTTTACCATTAAAAACGTTATTATTTTTGATTGTCATTGGTAGTTTATTAAATATTTTGGGTACAATATAGTTAAGGGTCCTTTCACCGTATTTATTGGTACATTTCGGAACCACCAATCCTTTATTTTGAGTGAATCTTGTATTATGTTTATGGTAAACTCTTTCCCTGTACAAGGAATCGGATGATCGATGATGGGATCGGATGATGAACTAAATATACAATTTGGCTGTCCTGAAACGCGTATCCTTCCCAGTTGGACAGACAAAGTATCATTTTGTAATGTGTTGTAATTTATACGCATATATAAATAAATAAATAAAGAAAAATAAAAAAAAGTTTAGTCCAGGTCATCCGCCGCCATATCCGCCGTAAACGTAGCGAAACACTTTGTGTGACCTTTGGCATGGGTGTTGGTTATCTAACAAATGGTTCCCGGGGCGGCGGTACCCATTCCCGCCTCTCAAATTGTGTGTTTTGTCGAATGTTGTTGTATGTTGTGTTGAATATTGTACGTTTTATTGAGTATTGTTTTGTAATGTATATTGTATTGCTTTTGTTGAATGTTGTTGTATGTTGTGTTGAATATTATACGTTTTATTGAGTATTGTATTGTAATGTATATTGTATTGCTGTTGTTGAATGTTGTTGTATGTTGTGTTGAATATTGTACGTTTTATTGAGTATTGTAATGTATATTGTATTGCTGTTGTTGAATGTTGTTGTATGTTGTGTTGAATATTGTACGTTTTATTGAGTATTGTATTGTAATGTATATTGTATTGCTGTTGTTGAATGTTGTTGTATGTTGTGTTGAATATTGTACATTTTATTGAGTATTGTATTGTAATGCATATTGTATTGCTGTTGTTGAATGTTGTTGTATGTTGTTGTTGTTGTGTATGTTGTTATGTATGTTAGCATGTCTCAACGTGTAGACAACTCATCGAACATGCTTGTCGCCCGTCTCGAGTTCGATGCGCTTGTTGTCCTTGTCATTCGATAACAAAAATGGATTTTCGGAGTTATCCTAGCGATTTTATTGAAAATTTGTTTAATATATATCTCGAAGAAGAGTGCTAATAGAATACGAAACCAGCAGGTCTGACCTTAAATAAATCACTCACATTTGACTATAGATATTGTCTCCTGTCGAGCTGCTCGAATCTAAGATACGAGACATGCGTCATTCGAGCGTGTGGATTTATCGTCGAGCATATTTCCAAGTCAACATTTTCTATTGAGCCAAACCGTCGAACATGAACTGGCGTGGGTACGAGGCTATAGATTCCAAATGGTTATTGCAAAGTTCTATTTAAAATACAGTTGGATTCTGTGGAAAATGTAAGAATCTGATCGGAAAGATAATAGACTTTTTTGCGCAAAACCCAACACACATTTCGTAGAAAACATCAATGATGTTTCGTTAATCTAAAGTAATAAGTGTTTTCCCGTGTTCGTATTTTTAAATAATATTCTTTATTTTTGTATACTCTAAAACAGAGTTTTATATTCGTATAACTGTACATTACATTACCTACTTTAGAAATTACATTGTAAAAGAAGTAATAATTTATTTTATCGGAATAACTTTTGAAAGTTACCCATTAATGTAATTTATCATTGAAGAAGAAGATATACTAATACATCTAAACCAAACATGAAACAGAACAAGACACAGAAAAACAAAAAAAAACATAGTGTGCACTTCACACGCGGTAGATGTGAAACGTTCAGAAAACTAAATGAGACAAGGCTACGAAGGAGGCTACGAAGCTACGAAGGGAGGCTACGAAGCAAAAAACAAAGAGACCGATTATACTATCTCATTTTCTCGCAAGCTAAATCCTATAGATATTTAATCTCTCTCTTTTTAGTGTAGTTTTACGTTTCAACGAAAGAAGTTTTTACTTCAAAAAAGAGAAACGGTCACAAATGGGACTCGAATCCAATTTACTGAGTTTTACTTACATAAAACTTTTGAATGTTTTGTTTTGCCGTCATGAAATTTGTTCAGCTTGTGGTAACTGGAATCTCTAGACCAGTGGTTCCCAAACTCCTTTGGCCCACGGACCCCTTTCCCAAACTGTTTTGGCCCACGTTTCCCGGGGCGGATAGCACAACCAACGGAGGGGGTGGAATGGGATAGTGTGGGACGGCAAATTTACCACAACGGAGGGGGGCGGATTGGTTTCGAATGGGGTAGAATGGGGTGAGGCGAAACATCCCGCCCCATCCCATTAGGGGGCATACATTAATTACGTGAGCTCCAAAGGTGGGGGGGTCCAGCAAAATCTCACGTTACTTGAAAAGAATATTCGAAGTGGCCCAGATTTATCTCACCAAGGGAGGGGGGTCTAGATTGGAAGAGAAACTCCTCACGTAATCAATGTATGCCCCCTTACGCCCGCCTTTCCCCGACGAAACTTCCATATGAATAAAAATATGTCAAAACCTTGCCGCGGACCCCTCGACCCCATTCAGGGACCCCCCAAATCAATATTTATTTTCCACGGACCCCTGATCCTGGTACCACTTTGGGAACCACTGCTCTAGACTAACGCAATAATTTTCGGCCCGCAATGTTATTTCAATAATCCGTAAAATGAAATGCACACAATTAAGATGACGAGGACTCGAAAATTTTTGTTCCGTATTGGTATGGGTATTTCTATTACGTAACAAGAAATATGTTTTTTTTAAGAAGTGTTAAATTTTTTGACAGTTTGATCACCATAAAAATAATATTAGAAGTAATAAAACAAAATATTTCGCAAATCTTTGATTATACCTCCTTTTTTAAAACATGTGCCTATTTTTCGTCCATCCTTTAAAAATCGAATAAAATTTCGGAAAGTTGAGTGGATTTGGTTGTTAATATCTACTTTTAGACAGCTTGTTTAAGTTTTGTAGGGTCTAGTTTTATTCGCTTGCACGTCGTTCAGTGATTGATGCAGGTTTCTAGCCGTACCCTCATCTCCTTGCCGCTGTATATCCAATCTTTTAAATAATGTCGGAAAACGTGTTATTTTTCCGTGGAGAAAGGTAATCTGGACACCTGCCAGTAGATTTAAGGATTCCTTACCAATTTACTTGGCTATTTGAATGGCAAATTATTCTGCGGAGACCTTCTCCTGGCCTCTCTCCCTGGGGAAAAGCCCCGGGCAGAGATGCGGAACCGTTTTCCACAAGGTAAAAGATACACCCGACTCTCTTTAAAAACTGTCACCTCTTTCCACCTAACCTAAGTTGTATAGGTCTCCCAATACTCTTCCTGGAGGCTTTCAGAGTGGAACATACCCTCATTGTCGCCCCGAGAAAGACCACCTTTCAGAGTGTTTATGTTTTCCGTGTTTGGTGATTAGATCTAAATACTTCATTGGCCAAACCACTGCTCCAGGCGGCTTTGTTTTGGGATGTTTCACGGAAAACCAAATATAACATTGTCACCAAACGGACAATTAGAGGCATTTTGGTGCTTGGTTCATTCTAGATTTAGCGGACACATGAAAGGTGAAAGCCAAAAATGATTCGCGCTAAATTAATGTAACGATTTTTATTAGAACAACTCCATTTTTATAACTTTTCAAGGTTGTTCCCATCAATGAAATACATCATTGAAGAAAAGAATAACACTAATAATTAATAATTTATAATCTCAGCTTAAATATGAAGAAGAACCAAGTTACAGGAAAAGATAAGACGAAAGGTTCTGAGTTGGAGTCGCAGTTGCGACCCTTATTTATTTTTCTGTGTCTTGTTCTTTTCAATATTTTCGTTTAGATTATTATTAGTGTGTTATCTTCTTCTTCAATGATATTATTATGATATTGAAATTGATTGACTGCGTTATATTTTAACTTCCGTGAAACACCCAACCGTATTATAAGGAAGCCTCTCTATTATCTTGTTATTTCACCTTCTTACCTTGAAGTATGTAATGTCAACCTCACAATATTGTTTTTACGCGGAAATTATCTACTATCTAAACAATTTTACGATGTTGTGTGGGTAGGTACTAGAAACTGTATTACATATTGCAAATAAACAGCGATACCTATAATATTACCGTCACTGAAAACAAAGCTAAACAACAACAAAAGTGGTTTTTAGGACTGATTTTGACAGCATCATTCTCATTCCTCGACTAACCACTGATTAGTTCGCTTTCGCTTATATTATTACTGCAGGAAAGCCAACTTATCACCAAGGCACTTTTCGTATTAGGTTCGTGGGTGTTTAAAAGTGTGTAAAATACAGTAATATGGGGTGAAAATGTTATTATGATTGGGGTGATTTCATAACCCAAACCAAAAAATAAGTTCCTTTGCAACTAGTTTGGTTTGGCGGAGCGGTGAATTCTTTGGTTCTTGAATTAGATAGCGGATTCGTAACCCGAAATTGTCAAATAGTTTTACGTAATTTTATACACAGAATATGCACCTCTATCCGGTGTGAAAGATAATGTTAACGATCTTGACGATTGGCGATTGGCTACACTTCTAGGTACAACTTTAGCCATGTTGTGTCCATATTTTTATAGAAAAGACCCTTTCCACGCTTCTACTCCAATTTTTTTCGCCCTCCCAAACAGAAATATGCCGTACTACCACGCCGACCCGTGTTCGTACCTAATGTATAAGACAAATATTTTTTCAGGTAAGGTTCGGTTTTCTATTTTGTTTGTTAAGTTAGGTTAATTTTCCGCTGGCCTGTTCTTTGCGTTACCTATATGCCCAACACTTGCAGCACGTACCGCCGCTTCGCCGCTCTGTTCCTCCCGGGTAATTCGGTTATTTAGTTGCCCCCGGCGCGGCGGGGTGTACGGATGGAGGGGAGGGGGGCAGCGTGACGGAATTACCCGGCGGCGTGGCATCCCCGCCCCCCTCCCGAATGCTACTCCATATTTGGCCTCCGACCAGCCCCAGCAAGGGGTAAACTCCGCGCCGTGATTTCAGGAAATTCCTCATCGAATCCGCGGCAGATTGATTATTCAGGCGGTGACTTCTTTTGCACTGAATAATTGTCAATGTGTTGAGGTGCGACACCAATCGGTTTACGTGATTTTTTATCCATTATTTTTGACAGACCTGATAACTGTACACAAAAATTATTTTACGAATAAAGAAAAGAATTTTAAAAAGACATCAGGCAGTTCTCCACTTCTTATGTTGACTACAGGGTGTCCCAAAAGAAAGTATATATTTTGTGGATCGATTTAAAAAAAGTAAGGGTTCTATCGAAAAAATGTTTGTTAAATACTAAAATACACAATTTGAGAATTTATTTCTTAAAAATAATAATTTACAAATGTAAACCCTCGCGTTCGCGGCATTAATTTAATCGAAGAGTAAACTTTCTCATGACGGCTCGGCAGGTAGGCTTCGTGATGGCCGCCATTTCGTGATGGATATTTTCTTTTAATTGCATCAAGGGAAGTCGGATTTTTGGCGTACACTTTAGATTTGAGATAACCCCACAGAAAAAAGTTCATAGGGGTTATGTCAGGACCACGAGGAGGCCAATTTATGTCACCTCTCCTGGAGATCAATTTGCAGGGAAAATTTCATGAACTCATGTATGTAATGTTGCTCCGTCTTGCTGGAACCATGTTCTTTGGTTATACCAGTACGTTTGTAGGGGTGCAACATTAGGTATTTGTGCAAAATGCTGTGTAAAGATGATCTATGCACATTTAAAGCACTTGCGCGCTTCCGAATCGAAAAGTTTGAGTGGTCACAAAAAGACTGATATACACTCTCTACCGTTCTCGATGACGATGGTGATGATTTTGGTTTTGCCAGAGTTATACCGATCTCTTCAAACTTTTTGACCCATTTTCGAATGAGAGGAATGCTTGACGCATCATTGAATTGACGAAAACCTCAAATGTTGCAGAATCTTCTACGCGCTACAGTAGCCGAATCACCATTTTTGTAAAACTCACGCACGCACAACGCGCGGTCGCTCTCGAGAAATGCTTCATAGCGACTAAATTCCCAAGAGCCAGACTACTGATTGACATATCCCCCGCGCCCCTCGGAAAAGTTCCGTTCACACAGAAAGCAAACCAAATATATACTTTCTTTTGGAACACCCTGTATTTACATTTATTTAATACCTACTTCATACCTACCCACATCATTTTGCTCTGCTGGATGATCAACACATCCAGATGGGTCTTCCACCTTTATTTTACTACCGGACTTTGCTCAAATTTCAACAACTGTCAGAATTTTTTCAAGTGAAAACTTCTTTAGCGATGTTGTGATTTGAAACTCGATTAATCGGAATCGTGCGATACTAAAAAGAGACAAACACATAGAGAATGAGATAGTATAATCGGTTTCTTCTTTGTGTGATGCATCTTGGCCTATCGGTCTCCTCTTTGTGCGGTGCTTCGTCGCTTCCCCACTCTTGTTTACTTTAGTTTTCTGAAGGTTTTACTTCTGCCGCATGTGAATTGCACACTTTTTTTTCTTTTTGAACGATTTAGAATTATTGATATTTTCGTGCTCACGATGGAAAACACGTTTCATACGCAATGTGAGAAAAAAACCTATACCCAAATAATAAATGCAAATTTCATGATGCATGCGTCAGATTAATATTTATCTGGGCCTTGAAATATGTTTATTTATTTTAACACTAATTCGCGATTCACCTCCTTCTATAGCGTAGGTACTTGTGTCTTAGACACCTCGCCGCCAGTTTTTGTTGCACTGTGTGACAATAACAATAAACAACGTTAATCAAAGCTCTTGCAATACAGGTTTATGTTTACATATTTGTACAGCCATAGTTCAATTTCAATAAAATACACTTGGAAATAAACTCACCTAAAATATCGACGTATTTAATAAAAGTATTCCAATATTTAAGAAATACCTTAACAATATTTGTAAGTAGCACATTTTGATATTTAAGGAGCATCGCAAAGGAGCACTTGCGTACATTTGTGAAATCTTTATATTTATCAGCAATGTAAACACTTATTCCTCTTTTCTTTCTTTTTCTATTTCATGAACATTGTCACGTATTCTTCATTTCATCCAGTCAACTTAATTCAGTAAATTTTGTATTACTAACCCTGCACTAATTATTATTTCTACGCCATCTGCAATTTAAAAACTTTCCCCTTTCATGTAATACATTATTTTTACTTAAATGTATATCTTTATACCTAACCTTCAAACGATGTTTATTTCTTCAAGTTCATCTTTTTGAAGTGAAACTTCTATAGCAGCGTTGTGATTTGAAATTCGGATGCAACGGAAATGACGCATTACAGTACCTTCGACTCGTCAAACTGCGCACATTGGCCGCTTTGATTATGATCTCACTTTTCAAGGCTCATATTGGTTGAGATAGTTGAAACACGGATGAAACGGAAATGATGCATTACAGTATTTAGGAAGCGTCAAACTGCGCTCGTTGGCCACTTTAATTATGTTGTCACTTATCAAGGCTCCTATTTGTTGAGATTGTTTTGGTGAAGTTTCGCTTCTACCGCGTGTGAACTGCACTGGATTTTTTAAGTAAAACTTCTTTACGCACGCTTGACTTGGGGAGTAAGCTGGTGAATGCGTGACGAGAGCGTTATGAAAAGCGAGGCGAACGGTAGTTGAGATGGAGATATATCTAAGTTAATGAAGATAGAAAGAGAGAGAGAGTTACGTTTCGCATATTATCTACTGTAGGGGCTATAGTAGTTACGTTTCGTATATCTAAGACACAGTGCAGGCCTTTTGACTGATACATACTGTAGGAGCAAGAGAGAGAGCAGTGCGCGCGCACATTTTATTTCTCTCTTCCTATCATATAGATGGAGCTAAAGAAGTTTTACTTCAGTCGTGTGGTCTAAAGCACATTCGTTTTTTTTTTTACTTAAAAACGGTGTTTCTGTATTATAAACTACTATTAGTATTAGTAAGTATTGGGAAAAAAGCTGATCGAAGGGAAAAAAACCATGATCAAAACCTAAACCATACCACCAGTCTAAAGTCAAAGATACCGGTCGTAATATCATTATTATTACACTGCGGTCGTAATATCATTATAATTTTCAGGGTTACTACTTCCACCCCAATCGATAAAAGTTGGGCATTGCAAAAATTATAACGGAAATAGAAGACATCATCAAAATACGTCCCCTGTCTCCCTTCGGCCCTAAATGGCTCTGTGGATAATTTATGCGGGAAGTTCGCAGTGGCATTAAATATTATAATATATATATTCGACCTACAATAAGGCCCTCCAGAGCGCTGATTGGATGAAGAACGCCGGTCAAATACCAAGTAGTCGGGATTTTATTATACCAAAATGAAAATACCTCTCAAAAATAAATTCCCCATTTCCTCTGCGGAAGGGATGGCCAAAAGGTCGGTCGCGAACCGATTTTTGATCAGTCGTTAAACGTAGCAGTGGTTTTGCAACATCTCATAAAAAAGCTTTTATGGGGGGCATACATTAATTACGTGAGCAGTTTTTCTTCCAATCTAGACCCCTCCCCCTTGGTGAGATAAATTTGGGCCACTTTGTGTATTCTTTTGCTGGACCCCGCCCCCCTTTTGAGCGCACGTAATCAATAAATGCCCCCTATCATGTTAAGCGACTCAGAAGTTTGAGACTTTCTTTAAGATATCTTTACATAGTATAAAATGAAGTCGCTCCCGCTGTCTGTGCGCTTAGATCTTTTAAACTACATAACGTATTTTCACACGGTTTTCACCAATAGATGAAGTGATTCGAGAGGAAGGTTTTTAGATAAATAATTTTTCAAGGTTTTGTGTAAATTGGTTGAAATATATAAATAAAGGGAGCGGGCTGTGGATTTGATTTAACAGATGGCGTTGGTTATAAATTTTGGGTAATGGCTTGGCGTTGTGTTTCGTTAACCGCAGCAACGTGTGGCCGAGTCTGCTAGTACTCGGATAAAAACCGTTATCGTGTTTTGAATGTATTCTTAAAGTTGAAGTTTATAACCTCATGTGCTAACGCATTCCGTAGAAAAAATATGAAATTTTTAAAAACTATTTCATTTATCGACGTTTTTGGTTGTATGCTCCATTTGAACAAGAACGGAAATAACCCCATTTTTAGGTTTGTTTTTAAATATTCTGGCTTTTTAATTTGTCTAATCACTAATTCATGGGTAATTCATTCTGTAACGATACCCAAAAACAATGATAATGGTTTATTATATGTATTTTAATTCCCTCGTGTTATCTTTTGGTGTTTATTTTTTGGGGCATATAATATTCCATCTCTGATATTTATAGCCACGGGTGCATTTCATTTTGAGAATTTGATAGGTTGCTTGCAATTGTTTTTAATAAAACCGATCGAATCAGCAAACAAGTTCTCTTCCCCTGCTTTTGCTAGGTATATATTAATTCTCATCTTAATATTATGGTCTAGCAATGAAGTCATTTCCAACGCAATGATAATCGTGCCGAATTCCTTTGAAAGTAATTGTATTAAAATATTTGAGTTATCTTTTGGTTAATCGTTCCCGGTATTTGTTTTGTCGCTCACATGTCCCGGGTCCATTAAACAAATTATCCAGGCGCGCAATGCGTCAATTTTCAAAATTATAAATTCAACAAAGTAACGAGAATTAATTATTAGATTGGCTGGAGCGGGCAAAATTTCTAGTCAATTACCATAACAGTTAATCCAATTTTGACATGATTCTTGTTTCGCTGTATTTTTTTAATTAAACTGATATTGATAAAAGTTGTAAAGAGCTTAAACTATTTGATACGTTCAGATACACACCCACTAAAGTATATAAATAAAGCTGAAAGAAACTACGTCATTTTTTTTTAAATTTAGGGTGCGACTCGTCTCTCACTCACAACGTACGTATTTAATTAACTGAGCACAGCAAAGTTCTGTTTAAACTTCACCATTTGGCATTTCATCTGTCTATAAATTTGTTTTTGTATTTTGTTTCCGGTTATGGTACATACATGCCAGAAAAAAGTACGTTTCTTTAGACAAATAGTTTTTTGAAGTGAAAACTTCTTCAGAACCGTTGTGATTTTAAACACGGTGAATCGAAAAAGCAACCGTAAAAAGAGACAAACACAATATACATCTGTAGGATTTAGCCTTATCGGTCTCCTCTTTGTGTTGTGCTTCGTAGCCTTGTACACTCTTGTCTACTTTAGTTTTCTGAAGGTTTCACTTCTACCGTTTGTGAACTGCACACTTTTTAGGTGAAAACCTTTTTTTTAACTGTGAAATCTTCTTTAGCACCGTTGTGATTTGAAACTCGATGAAACGAAAAATAGCGACACTAAAAAGAGAATAAAGTACCTACATGATTTAGCCTGCGAGAGAATGAGATAGTATAATAGATCTCCTCTTTGTGCGGTGATTCGTAGTCTTCCACTCTTGTTTACTTTAGTTTTAAGAATGTTTCACTTCTACCGCGTGTGAATTGCACGCTCCGATTTTTTATTAAGGGTGCGACTCCTCTCACGCTCACAACGTACTTAATTAACTGAACACGGCAAGTTCTGTATAATAATTTTGTTTGCCAGAACAAAATACGTTTCTTTGGACGAATAGTTTTTTAATAGAATTTCGGTTCCAATACTAACTGATAACATTTTTTTTTATTTTTTATTATTAAGTTAAAAGAAACATAGTATTTCGCTTTCTTAACTTAAATACAGAGCATATATATATAGTACAGTAATAAGAATAATATTTTTAATTTTGTTCCAACATTTTGAGTTTAAATAGTTTTTTTTTAAAGGTTTTTATGTTATTTTCCGTTTTTAGGCTATCTGGAAGGAGATTATATATATGAACTCCCTCGTGACCAATACTTCTCTTGCCACTTTCAGTCTTGACAGTATTTGTGTACAATTTATTGTGTTGTCTAGTATAATGTTCGTGTACTTGTGATGTTTTTATAAATGTAGTGTTTGTGTGTATAAGTCCATTTTGTATTTTGTAGATTAAAAGACATATGTTATATTCGTACAATGTTCTTATTTTCAAAAGGTTCATTTCCTGGTATAGTTTTTTTTCACTGTCTTGGATTTCATTTTAGCCACCGCTACCCGAATGTCGACCGATTTTTTACATATCTCGCTTAAAACTTAGAAGTTTTTAAGCTCTTAAAAAATATACGTTTTTTTAAAGATAATATCTAATACATTCCCCACGCTGAAACGCAAATTATATGAAATTCCCTCGATAGAGAAAAATTGCAAAATATGCCCTGAAAATTATTATCCATAAGTTATTTTACAAGTTATTTGTATGAAAAAATTCAGTGTTTCTTTAAATGCTGTTTTAGACAACCCTTATATTTTTTCTCTATTTTAAACAAGTCGTGTTGTATTAAACATTTTCACAATTTTGGCTTTAATTTTATCATTTTAAATATTAGCACGCTCTCTCCAACGTTCGTAATTACATATCTCTCCATCCTCCTCTTTTTGAGCTTGGATACGGAGCCTGAACAAACTCTTTACTTTGAACAAACTTTCTTGATAACAACATCCATTATTATTGCTGAACAGTGTCGGTACATTTGTCACGACCTATACCGCGACACGAGAATATGACTGTAAATCCTTTTTGTTTTTTGATGAGTAAAGACCAATAATTGTGCTTTGAATTTTGAAGTAGGAAATGAAAGGAAGTCTCTTACCTTTTGACGGCTTCTTATGGCGTTTCAGGATCGATCCTGGGTTCCCAATATCGGCACAACACCAGGTTTTTAAGACACGACAGTTTGATTAGACAATATGAAATCTTGCGATGATTTGCAATATTTTCGACGAGAGCACAGTGACCAATGTCACTACCAAAATCCAACTGCCCAAGTAGGTATAAGGTAAACTTGGGCAACAATATTGTTCATTTATTTCCTCGTGTAGGTAGGACCATCTTCTTCTTTTCCTGGTAGAGACTTTGAGGAAAGGAGGAAGAGAAAGGAATGCATGATTGAAGAAGGACTTGGGGAATATGGATTTAGTTTTTTAAAAGACTGTTTCAGAACCAAACAACATTGTTTCAAAGCGAAGAATTACAAAACTAATGAGTGTGGCTAACCTTCGAACAAAGATGGATCTATTGCCAATATTCGGCGCAAAGGATTTATCGGTAGGGGAGCCCTTTGCGTGTCTGTTCTGTCTCGAGTGGTTATATTTGACCGAGCGAGCGTAGCGAAATCCCGTTTTGCTTTTCGTCAGTCTGTAAACTTGTGTTTAGGTTCCGTTTCAGTTTTATGATGGTTCCGTAATAATTACGTAATATAAAGCTTATTTTTAAAATTTGAAATCGACATGTTTTTTTGGACTTTCTTTTTGGTGTTTTTCAATTTTATAATACCTACTTTCCTGAAGAAAGCTTGAAAAAGGATTGATATGGAGATGGTGACGTTTCTTTAGAAAAATTGTATGAATTAAAAAAAAAAAAAACATGTGTAGGTACAGTTTACATGCGGTAGAAGTGAAATCTTCAGTAAACTAAAGTAGACAAGAGTGGGGAGGCTAAGAAGTACCACACAAGGAAAAGACAGATTATTCTATCTTTTTTTTTTTTACATTAACTCCACACAGGAGGCCCTGAGGAAAATAATTTCCCTCAGGGCCTATGTCATCTGGGATGCTGTGTGGAGGGTCTTTTTGAGGAGAGGAAGGAATGAACATTGGTCTTGAAGAGACCCATGTTGTAGGAAGGAGGAAACACAGAGGCCGGCAAATCATTCCACAGCCGTTCTCTCGCAGGCTAAATCCTACAGATGTGTGTGTTTGTCTCTTTTTAGGGTCGCTATTTCATTGCATGGAGCTTCAAATCACAACGATGCTAAAGAAGTTTTCACTTCAGAAGAAAATTTCAAAAGAAAAGAAGAGGAAATTAGAAACATATGTAATTTATGAACGCGTGGTCTACTGTTCACTGAACTGGTGTTTGTACTAGTATAATATGGTTGAACCAATGGGAAATGTCTACCGATGGTGCCTACAGGGCGAGTGTTATTTGTGCGAATGCAATTTCCGTTGGAAATCCCCAACCGGAGTGCAACCGAACTCACTCGAAACATTGCATTGAACGGCACCAGCCCATTCGTTAATCAGAACTTCGTATCTGACAAACCGAAGTGAGAGCTTTCCGTGTTTCCGGCCAGGTATTCTGAAAAAATCTCCCCCCAAATATTGCCAACAACCAGAATTTGGCAGAGTTAAAGCCAGTCTTAACAACCAAACGATTTTAAATATCCTATATGTTATGTTATTTTATCATTATAATGAAATTAATACTTTATGAGTAATTTCAAGAAATTGTGAAAAACGACAAGACAATTTAAAAAAATCAGAGTGTGCAATTCACACCCGGTAGAAGTGAAACCTTAAAAAAATTAAAGTAGACAAAAGTGGGGAGACTATGAAGCACTTTTTTTATCAATGTGAAAGATGATTTTTTCCACTTTTTTGTCGTCTAATTCCAGTGCACCTTTTCCTGTATATTTTGCATCTTATTCGTATTTGTGTTTTCTTCTTCGAAATCGCTAGATGTCGCTTTCATTTGTGTTTTCTTTTGTCTGTTCATTTTGGAGTGGTTTGAAGATTGGATATGATGATTTTTGATGATTGATGATTTTACAAAAATATTATTTTTTTTTTTGGAATCTGTAGGATTCGATCCTTGGTCAGCTAAATCTTTGGCCGCTGAGGTTCGTAAAGCGCTTTAGACCAAATGAGACTTGCGTGAGACCGTGGATGTATCGTATTATATTGGATCCGCGTACCCGTGAATACAATATAAATATTTTGTTGCTCTCTCACTCTCTCGCAAGATAAATCCTAAAAACGTATGTCTTTGTCTCTTTTTAGTGTGGCTCGTTTCCGTTTCATCGAGTTTTAAATCACAGCGGTGCTAAAGAAGTTTTAACTGGGACTCGAATCCAGATTTTTTTTGTCTTACCGGGACAAACATCTTAACAAAACTCAGCCATTGGGAACTCTTGTTTTTAAATCATTTTTGTAGAGCTCATTTTTCTAATTCAGAATATTATCTTCGACTAATTTTCCCATTTTGTTTACTGCTACCTTTTTAAATGATCCCAAAGTTCCAAACAATTGGTTTGTTATCAACAATCCGATTTTTTTATACGGGAAACCTATTATGACATTTTCTAAAAGTGTAAGTGGTCGTAACCTTCAAAAGTTACTACACGAAGAATTATTCTAATTAAAAAAATAATTTAATATTAAATATTTTAAAATTTATTATAGTAAAGTGTATTTGAAGTGAAATGACCCAAAACCGCGCTATTAAGATCACTTTTAACATTTACTTTGAAGAAATCTTCCTCTAAACGACATCACGACTGCAGCAGGAAACCATTACGCTTTGACACGAGAATATTGCTATTCAAATAGCAATAAGATGTGATGAAAAGAAGGAAGAACATTTTTATTATTAAAAACCCCATATTTACGTACCTTTATACTATGTAGAATGTAGATAAGTACCTACTAATGAATTAAAAACGGTGCTCCCTCTCATTTCTGTCATGAAACAGGCTCCGACTCCACCCCATATGTCATATCGTACGATTTTACGGCACTCCTTTCACATTCATTCTGTCTGTACGTCCAAACCATCTCAGCGTCCCTTTCTTATTCATAGCTTACATCCGAATTGCATCACGTTTTTAATTCCCATCATACCTCCCCCCTTATATTTTGCGACATGATAATCACAACCGTAGTAATTGAAGAGCAGTTTTCAAATTATTCGCATTTATTTATGGCTATGATTCGTATCAAATTGTGACTTTTCTTCCAAATGTTCTTCATTTTCCAGAATAAATGTTTTTTCACTCGGTATTTGTAAATCCGAAAAAAAATTTTCAAATTCAAACATTTATCTATCAAAAGTCATCTTATCGTAAGAAATACACTTTTAGCCTATTGATAATTTAAAAAAATTTCTTTCGTCTACAAAAGTTCTTACCAAAAACTTTTTGTTCTGAAAAATTACGAAAAATGGTTGTCTAACCGGGCAGTGCCCATTTATACATTCCTTGTGTCCCGTTTCCTTGCATCGTTTGTCATACAAATTTCTACATAATGTATTGTTACAGAGAATTCATTATCGTATTTTGGCCGCAACCAAAAAAAAAATCGTTAACTGCAAAAAAATATAATGGGAATCATCTCGCTGAAGGTAACCGGATAAAACAGAACAATAACAAGACAGAACATGATAATATATTATAATATATAATAGGTTGGGTTAGGGTTTTTCACTCTTCTCATATGTTCTGTTTTTTTTTCACGGAAACCTCGCTGACAGCACCACACGCACATTAAGGGTGACATTATTTTTTGTCAACGTTTATTTTTCCACCCGACAAGCCTTCATTTCTCATCACACTGTGTAAAGAACTGTAAATAATTACCACAATCAATAAAGCCTAGGTCGTTATTGATCGGTCACTTCACACCGCCGCGGCCGTCGTGTATGCACAACAGGACCTTGATGATCCTGATTCATATTTAAAGGATATCATTATTTATGGAAAAAATTGGAGGGTTCCGTGGCAATCCAGAATAGTCAAAACATAAGAAAATTGTAGGAAAAAAATAAGAGTGCAATTCACACGCGGTAGAAGTGAAAACTTTAGAAAATTAATGTAGACAAGAGTGGGGAGTTTATGAAGCACTTTTTTATCAATGTGAAGGATGATTTTTTTAACATATTTTTGTCATCGAATTCCAGTGCACCTTTTCCTATACATTTAGTGATCTTATTCGTTTATGTGTTTTCTTCTTCAAACAGCTAGATATCGCTTTATTTTGTGTTTTCTTATGCCTGTTCATCTTGGAGTGGTTTGAAAATTAATTTTACAAAAATAAAAATACCAATTTTTTATTGATTTCGTAGTATTCGATCCTTGATCTGCTAAATGTCTGGCCGCTTAGGCGCTTTATACCACTGCACCAAAGGAGACTTGCGTGGGACTGTGGATTTATTGTATTATATTGGAATACGGCTGTCGTCGTTATTTGCGAAGTATTTTTTTTTATTATTATAATGCGGTTATAACCCCATTTTATTGAATTTCCTTAATGCTTCTATTTCTGCATACGATTTTATAATAAAATTTGTATACCCTCCCAGAAACAGATAATCTGCAAATTATATAAATAATAAATACCTGCTATTTTTTTTTCTTTCAATAATTATTTTAAAATGACTGAATCATTGTTTTAATTTAACATAATGGGGGGGTATATAGTTATTCTTCTAATTGTGTCGGTTCCTCATTGCTACTCCAATGTACATGGTGGACCAAGCCAAGGACACCGACGTATCGGACGCCAGTGATACTTGGTCACTCCAGCGCATTGGTGACCTTCCTCTACTTCTTCTGCCAAACACTGCTAAGGATAATATTCAAATGTAACCCATCACACCCATCAGAACCACTTTTTAAAAATTCACAGGATTAGACATTCGACAATTATACATAAAGACAATTCTCATATTCCTATGGAAAAATGATTTAATGGAAAAAACACAAAAATAAATTCACACTCGGTACTCGTCACACCTAAAATGCATAATTCTTACAACTAAAACAACTTTCGCACAGCGACAGTTCTCCTATATTGCCTCCAAAATGTTTAACTCATTGAGTATTGATACTAGGAAATCGAAAACTGATAAGCTTTATATCATAAGTGTACAGGATTAGTTATTTACAAAGTGGAGGCACTATTTTAAAGAATGCCTGAAGTCTACAAATTAAGTTAATTTGCTTTATTAATATTATTTTTTTTTAAATTAAAATAAAAATAAAAAACTTTATAAAAAGTTATATGATGAATAAAGAAAAGAAAAAAAAAAAAAAAAACTTTGCCAGTGACCACGAGTTTCTCCAATTTGGAGTCCTCAATCTGGCGAGCAACGTGTCCACAGTATCTTAAAATGCGTTTTTGGCAGATAGTTACAGGTGATGCCTACTAGCTCTTCCGTTATGATTAATTAACGACAGTAAAGACGGTAAACCGTTATTACCGTCGTCCGTCGGTATAATTATTCTTTCGATATCTACAAAACTGACGAAGTTATTATGAGCTTTCCAAATAAACATTTTAAGAATATATGTATCTACACAATTGTTTCACTAATTATTGATGAATGACAGCGCTGCAGTATCGAGTGCCTATTTTATCGATTTATCTGCTTACTAATAAACGTGTTTTAAATTTTAGGTTAAATGGTTGTTTATCAGTTGTGTAAAATTTAAAACACTTTTATTAGTAAGAGGGTGTCATTTCAGGGGGTCACGAATAAACTATTATTTTCGGTGGTTAGTATGTTGAATTTACTGTGTTCATACTTTTATCTTCTTCTTTGTACTTTGTCTTTTGTATTTTGGGTTAGGACCTTTCATTTTAGCTCATATTTCAATACAATTTAGATTATAATATAACGAAGGATGTAAACGATGTCAATCCTTAACAAGGCATGAAACCGAAAACAATAAGACCCTATTATGAAATGGTCCGTATTACATGACCGGGTACACAAAATGGCTGTGATACTCCTACGAGTAATAGACAGGCATTGAAGTGATAAACCGATAGAAGCGTGTCTTTGGCGTGTCAGTGTGTCCTAAAAATTCAGAACTTATTTATTATAAAATTTAACCCTTTGTCAATCGGATTTTTTTCTTGAATTTAATTTCCTGTGGAAAATGCAGTCGTAAGTTCTGATATAAATTATCACACAAATGGAGATTTTTTGTTCAGTGAACGTCAGTTCAACGTTAATGATTAATGATTATTTGTGTGCAAGTCAGTTACTCCCCAAACAGTTAATTTCGAACATAGGTATAATTGTTATCTGAATCTAAGGGTTGTTGCAATAATGAATAAAAATAGCATAAGAATAGGTGTAGGTAGAAACGGAAAAAGACGATAAAAGATTTATTTATTAATCTTTGGGAAACCAACAGTTGAATATTATCATTTTTTACAACTTTTACATTATTCCATAAAACAACTAATCGTATGTTAAGAAATTGACGGAATTGACACATAACAAAATTACATAAAATAAAAAACATAATATTATAGTATAATAAACAGATAATAATAATAATACTAATACTATGTATTATTATGTAAAACCATAACATAAACTCACTCAAGATTTATTTATCGATTTATTTATCTATATAAGGTATGTTTACAATCCATTATTCGATGCCTGTCTTAATAGGGTAGACTAGGTAGGGTTTTTTTTATAGTGATACCTCACAAGAGTCTCAGCTGCTCCCGTCTGGAGCCAGTGAGACTATGGCATCCCCAATTGGGGTGTTTTGTGAGGCTGAAGGTAGTGGGGAGGGGAAGGAGATAGGGAAGAGGAAGGTGGCTATTCGGATCTGGTCAACACGGCTAATGCCATTTCAAGCAACTTTTCAATTATGAATGGTGGTCTTACACCAGGGCGATAGTGAGAGTATCCTCCACTCTGGAACTTGCCGCAAATATACTATATATTATTTTAAATGAATAAATTGTGAAATAACACAAATAAATTTATTTGCTATGCCGGGAGCCGATCCCGCGACCTTCGGAATGGGAGTCAAGAGCCTCACCGCTGGACTACGCCGGCCGGCAGGGTAGATTATAATACGGAATTATTTTTTTTAGTATACACTATACACACCTGTATTCACGGTTGTCATTTTTTGGTAACCATAAGTCAGGATGTGCATAAAACAAATTCAATTCATAACAGAATTATAAATATAAACAACAGAAAAGATACATAGGTAGGAACTCTTGAAATAAAACCAGAAAAATACTCTTTTATGAACCTTTTTATATTTGTTAAGCTCGCTATTGAAAATGTCCACTATTGTTATGTTATTACGAAGTAACAGGCAATTTGGATAAGGTAACATAGCTATAGCCATTTGAAGCAAAAATTTGGAATCTGTAAACAAGGCGGTATTGAAAATATTTTCTCTCTGGAACGAGGTAAGATTTTTTTTACAGTTTTAAATTCTATTTGTGAAAATCAACATTTTCATTTGCCAACTTCGGATTTTGAACTTCCAATTTCTGGTTTCTGAACTTGGAAGCTTACTATGTAGGCAATCGGCATGCTGGGAATATTATAAATTTATCAATTGTATATATATTTCCAATTGATAATAAATAACACACAATTGATAAACAACTATCAATGTATCATCAATTGCGTAAAATTTAAAACACGTTTATTAGTAAGCAGTAAATGTTAGATAAAATGTTATAGAATCAATTTTTATTGCATAATTGTAATAACTCGTCCTTTTGTATATCCGCCATCAACAACTATCAATGTATCATCAGCGTAAAATTTAAAAATCTTTTATTAGTAAGCAGTAAATGTTACAAAAATGTTATAGAATCTATTTTTATTGCATAATCAGTAACTCGTCCTTTTGTATATCCGCCATCACATCAAAAACAGGTAAACGTGTTTCTTTTAAACCCTACGTAAATATTAATCAAGTGTCCCAAAATTATTTTACTCCCCGGCGCGTCAATATTTTTCTAAAGGTTTCTGTAAAGGTTTCAGGGGTCGCACCCCTTCACTCGAAAAATTCCTGGAAAATCCCTTTTTAAACGAATTCGTATAATTCTCATTTCAATGTCAAACATTTAAATGAAAATGAATTGAAGTTTGGGGAAGTTGTTTTTTGATCAGTGAGGTTTTAATTTTTGAAACGCGTCTAAAATTATTTAGTGAAGAAAATAAGTCTTCGAAATGCGGTAAATAAATCACATGGGCCAATCAATATAACGACCAATTTTTCGTTTTATTCAGGTGACATTTCATTTATTGCCTGATACAATATTCTCTGAGTGATTGATGTAATTTTGCAGCTCTGTTACACTGACAAGATTTAAAAAAAACATAATTTGAAAATATACAAGTCACCACTCCCTAATAATACATTATCTAAAATCACATGGATGCGATCAAAATCTTACTTGATTTTATTAAACTCAGGAAAATATATATTACTAGCTGGTTCCCGGCATGCGTTGCCATGCCATTTAATAAAGAAATTGTTTCTCCCTGAGTGTCCTTTCCCATTCGTCCCGTTCCCCTTCCGCCTCCCCTTCTTCTCCAGCGTCCTCTTCCCCTCTCGCGTTCCCACTCCGTCACCTCCACCTTCCCTCTCCCCACTCCACTCGCCCCCCCCCCTTCCAGGTTCCCCTCCTCCTCCCTGGTTCCCCTCCCCCATCTCTCCCTCCCAGCCGCTTCCTCACGTGCCACCAATAGCAATTTTTTTATACAAATTTCGTAATGCCAGAGCTCACCTGAAGTTTTATAAAATCCTAGTCCTGACAATAACGAACACACAAAAAAAAAGAATTATCCGATTTGGTGCAGTCGTTCGAAAGTTATGCGCTTAGCAACACATTCAGCGATTCATTTTTATATTATAGAATATTGTAATTTTTCGTACTTTAATTTATCCGTGTACATAGGCATTTTTTACCGGCTATCCTTATCGTTGAAATTTTTATAGAATTATGGAGTTCAAATGTTTTAAAAATGTTCGAATTGTAATATATGTAGGCGCCGCCGTTGCATTTTTTGTAAATAATTCGGATGTTGAAAATTTATATTAGACCTATTAAGTGATTTCCATCTTTAACGCCTCTTTAAACGAAATTATTCGTTGATATTAAAGTATCTTTTCTCGGAAGATTTTTCAATTTAAATGAGTGTTTCAGGCTGATAATTATTGCTTATAATAATTGTTACCCTTTGTGCTATGCATAAAAATCTTGTCTTAAACGTTAGTTTATAAATTAAAAATAATAATTCAATTATATGTTATTTTTTTAATAACTTTGCGCATGTCCTATTATTGTGAAGATATGTGCTAACATTGTATGAGTACAATAGATAATCCCACTACCGATAACTTGCGACCGATGAAACAGGTATTTTGAAAAATATATATACATATATATATATATATATATATATATATATATATATATATATATATATATATATATATATATATATATATATATATATATTTTAGTACCAAATAAACAATAAATCTAAAAAATTGAGGACTGAGTCATTTCTAAACTCGCTTGTACCTAGATTGCATGCAATTGGAAATTCTTTCTAAGAAGTAGTAGATGTATTCAACTTCACGGAATATAGTTACAAACAAGCCCTAATAATGATAGCATATTACCTACTATTCTTCGGGTGCCGTATAATTTAATTAGCATATTTTTCCTCAAATCTATCAAAAGTGAATTGGGAAGGGTCAACTTTGTTTTGCTGTACGACACATTTATGCAACAAATATTCATTACTATCTTTTAAGATTATCTAGCATAAGTGCTTGAAAAATCGAATTAGATAAAAAAAAAGTTATTCCGTCTCTCACAAACACATCGCTTTGATAGCATACTGGAAAGGGACGTTCGTATGTTAGATACGTAGAATGGTAGAATGATTTATTTATTGAGCAAACATAACATTGGTTGATAGTCGTAGCTAAACATAATATGTGTCACTTTTACAAAAATATCTAAATAAAAACACTTCAGTATGTTTAAAACAATCACACACAAACATTAAAAATGAGTACAACACTGTAAAACCAAGTGCTATTTCAGCTTAATTTGTTCACTAACATATATATTATTATACCCACATTCGTTATAGTCTTACTACAACAACAATAAAAAATGCGTTTAAAGCAGTTTTAAAACATGTTTTGCAGATAAAGTTAAATGAATCCAAAATGCCACTATTTTCGTGGCCTCAAAACCCACATAGTTTATCGTTTTTTTTACAACTATACGCAGAAAGTTTTTTTATTGGTGCAGCTATTATTTTTCGTGTCTTAAATACTATGATTATTTGTAAATTTTAATGTAAATTGTGACGTTGATAAATAAAAAATATCGAGTGCAGTTTATAGGCGGTAGAAGCTAAACTTTACCAAACAATCTCAACCAGTATTAGAAAAGTAAGGTCTTAATGAAGGCGACCTCGCGTATTTTCTATTTCATATCTCAACCAATAGGAGCCTTTAAAAGTGACATCATTATCAAAGCGGCCGATGAGGGCAGTTGATGCGTCGCAGGTGCACTAACCGTCATTTCCGTTTTATCCGAAATCCAAATCACAGACGTGCTATAGAAGTTTCACTTCAATAAATTAAATATATAAATACCCTTTTTAGCAATTGGCTTTGTTTTTGCCACAACAATTGGCTTACGATTATTTGTTTTCTGCGATTCCTTTTTGAAAATATGGTCCTTTTCTGAATTGTCCGTTATTTGTTAGATTCGTCTTTTTTCTTTCTGCAGCTAAAATAATCATCTACGAATGGGACACATGCTTTTTTTGCAAAAAAGGCTCAATCAGTGCATCCATTTCCCAAATCCCTTTAAAAATGTCCAAAAACTTTGGACACGTCTAACTCGTTACGCTGCCAACGCAAGACTGAAATTTCTATCCATTCCGCATTTTTTTACATTTTTTTTACGAAGTATTTTGAGCTGGTTGACGAACGTCCCTTTCATTGTCGATCCCTTTCACGAAAATCCTCCCCTACCTTCCTACCTTGTTGTATTTTGTTTTACGCCTAGCTGGGATTTTATATAGATTACAAGAACAGAATACATTAAACTATCGAAAACTGGACAAAATGTTTTTAAAGCACAAAGTAAAACAAAATATTTTTAAAACATGTAAAATAATTCGATAAAATAGAAACTAAAACAATACCATAATAAAAAACAAATAAAGCTGCATCAAGCACAAATCACAATAAAGCTAATTTGATTCGATAAAGTGCTGAACAGTTTACACTTTATTTTATAAATGTGTCAGTAAATAAATATTACAATCTAAAATTTAACATACGATTGTTATAATTCAATAATTTGTTTGATTGAGTTAGTAACTGGAATAGAGATATCATGAATTTAACTGGATTTTCCACACCCAATTTGGCTACATTTGTAGCAGATTAGTTATCAGTTATCATCTTGGCTCGTCCAGTTTGGCATATTGTAATCACCCGAAATTATGAATTTTACTTTAGAATATTTAAATTTGAGTATTTCTAGTCCTGATTGTGGATTTTATAGTTTCAAATCTGATGAAGATGGGACGGCCGGTAATAGTTTTGCCATTAGGTGCGAGGAGCATTTAAAAAAATCTGTTCAACGCTTGTGTTGTGTTTGACCGGTAACTTACTGGATGAGATGTTTTTAAAAATAATAAACACGGCCCACAGCTTCAAACCTTCTTAGTTTGTCTTTTTGCTCGTATTAGGACTTCGCTCAACTTGATTGTCTAATTACGATGATCGGTTATCCGCATTTAATCATGTTTTAATTAATGAATATGAAGTAATATTTTTTGATTTAATTTAAACAAATATAATTTTTTTTTAGTTGTCCTCTCCTAAACACAAGCAGCTGCTTTATTAGGAGAGTGATTGAAATGTTGAAGTATATATTATGTTGTAAAATTTGTAACCTTGTTATATGTTTCAATAAAAAAAAATAAAATTAGAAATTGTCGTACAAAAAGTTGGTGAATTAATTTTAACGTAAACGGTAGTAAACGTCAAAAAGAAGATGAAAGGGAAATATTTAAATATGAATGTAAGTGCGAATGTAAGGGGGAGCGCGCTAACATTAATAAAACGATTATTAGCGAAAATCGTAAAAATATTTAATAAAACACCACTCGTTCAAAATTGAGCAAAAATCTCTTGACAAATGCATAAGCTACATTAAAAGATGCACTGTACATTTTTAAAGTGAAAACTTCTTTAGTACCATTGTGATTTAAAACTCGATGAAACGGAACGACACTAAAAAGAGACACACACTATAGGATTTAGCCTGCGAGGGAATGGGATAGACTAATCGATGTCCTCTTTGTGCAGTGATTCGTAGCTTATCGGCCTCCTCTTTGTGCGGTGTTTCGTAGAATAAAAGGTAAATTAATTTTTGTGTAATGTGTTTTTATAATTTTTGGAGCAAACCTTGCGATTTTTTTATAATTACCGAAGGAATTTCATATAATTACCGTTTCGGCTCCACAAATGAACAGATATATTTATCTTCAAAAATAGCATATATTTTTAGGAACTTAAAAAATACGGTGTTGAGTAATGTGTTGTAAATCGATAGAAATGCGGAATGCGGGGGTTTAAGTTGGTGCAATTTCGCACGAGTTATACATACTCAATCATTAACTTTACTTATATTGCGATTACTTATATTGTGGTTATTCCATCACGCGACCTTTCCGACACGACGTAATTTGCTCAAAAACATTTTTTTGCTAATCTGTTTTACGGCGTAGTAATTATATAAAGTCGTAACTTGTCAAATTAAACGTCAGAAAGTGTAGTTAATTCCAGCGACAGACTAAGAAACTTTGACACTCTCCATATTATACTCGTTCTTATTTTAATGATCAAAAGTTTAGTTTAATTACAAATAACCCAAAAGGAATTATTAACATGTCACACGAGAGAGATGCGGTAACTTTCTTTAAGCAAGGGATGAGCTGAATAATATTATGCTCGTCGTACTGGCTTTTCATCCCACGACAAAATATCTCCGACAAAAAGTCCCCCGATAAAATATCCTACGGCCAAAACGGTTCACGACGATTTCATCGAAAACGAATTCATCGAAAATCAATTCATCGAAAGCAAATTCATCGAAAACGAGTTCATCGAAAACAAATTCATCGAAAATCAATTAATCGAAAACCAATTCATCGAATGATCAATTCATCGAAAAAATATATTTTGTTAATATTTGAGAAAAATGCCGAGCGGACCGAGAAGTTAAAAAAAGCATTGGTCAACCTAAACTAACCTAACCTAACCTAACTTAACCTATTTAACCCATTTTTTAATATTTTTTTATCATCACTCTTAATGACCTTTCTGAGTTGGTTTCATTACGAGTTGTCTGGTCACCGTTCCTCAGATATCGCTTTTTTGCAGTATCAGACAATCGGAAATCGAAGAGATAACCTATAAATTTTACATTGTCACTACGAAACTGACATTTGCTAAACACATTTAACTCAGTTAAACAGACCTTTTTGGGTATTTAATTTTGACAACTCTAATTATCTACAAAAAAATGTTTATCGATGAATTGGCGATTCGATGAATTGATCATTCGATGAATTTATTTTCGATGAATTGATTTTCGATGAACTCGTTTTCGATGAATTTGCTTTCTATGAATTGATTTTCGATGAACTCGTCGGTTACCGACCAAAACATCCCCCAACAAAATACTACTAAAACCTAACCTTACAAAAAAAATATGGGTCAAAAATTATTTATTTGTAAGAAACAAACAGCTTTTACATAATATACAGTGATGAATATACAAGTGAACTGAAGTCAAGCCACAGAAGTTTCTTATGCTAAAGTTCATTGGAAATGAAGTTTTAATATCTTAAAATTAATTTTGGGTTATAGGGAGAGGATATAGGAAAAGGATAGGAGATACTCCCGATACATTCCATACTCTCATATTAATAATCGATCGATACTTCATATTAGGTTATTACTAAAAATGTCAATGCTGTGAAATTTTGTGTTTTATTTTGAACATACACGAGGAATTATTGGGGATTCTTTCATAATATTTGTTCTACGTGAGGGCAAACAAAATAAATCGGATTGTCGGGTTGATGTTGACAGAATATGAAAATTTATTAAATTTATAAGCTCTGGTTAGTCCAGGCCATTATTTAGAATTTTTAACAAAAGGATTTGATCAAAAATTAGACGTCATGTTTGGAAAATACGTACATCCTGTAAAGACAATAAATTTATTAATTGTTATCTGTATTATTTTTTTATCATTTTACTTTTTTTGAACAATAATTTATTGCCTTTACAGGATGTCTGTATTATTTTTGTCCCATTTTTTATTAGGTTAGGTTAGGTAAAGTTTTTATAGATACTTTTTTGGGGGATGTTTTGCCCATAGGATATTTTGTCCCGGGAAGAAAACGCTCATTACCGTACTGGTAGCGTGAGTTATTTTCAAATTAATATTAATTTAAACTTATCCTTGCGACGGAATCTAGAAGTTTTATTTAGAAACCGCTTCCCCGTGTAAAAATACAGCAACCCTTGCGCCGGAGCGTCCGAGGCGTCTCCATTTATTATGTAAGAGCGTGGAATGCGAAAGAGACACTGCCGTACTGAATCAAGCCAGATAGTGGTACAGTATTTTCTATATTTTTTTAAGAAACGTTTTTCAACGGACGCAATAACTTTTTTGTTAAAAAAGTTATTGCGTCCGATACACCCTCTTCTCTTATTCGCGTCCCACCACACAATGGTAGAAAGGCTGATTCTAGATCCAAACAATTCGGCACGAAAAGTGTTATTAATTTTTTGTATTGCGATTTTTGAACTGAAAACTTCTTTATTACCGTTGTGATTTGAAACTTGATGAAACGGAAGCGAGACACACTAAAAAGAGACAATCACATACATCTATAGGATTTAGCCTGCGGGAGAGGGAGATAGCAATAAAATTAAAATAATTAATACAAATAAATCAAAGTCAAAGGGCTGAATAAGAACATATAGATTCATATAAAAGGAGGAAAAAAGAATACAGACTTCCTGTAAGACAATAAATTATCGTTCAGGAAGTAGGTAACTTAAAGCATTTCTATAATATTAGTATGAAGAAAACATATATTTGACTTAGGTCTAAACGTGATGCTTTCAAATAGATAAAAAAAATCATGCCTGAAAGCGTTATCTTTACTGGTAATTCCAATTTACCTAGGTTTGACGAGTACTCATTGTTTTTCTTTGAATTGCAAGATGCTAAGCCGTTATCTCTTTCTTCATCTGATCATGGACGCTATCCGAAACACTGTCCGTTGCATAAAGAAGGAGGAAGGACAACACGCCAAAATACCCCAAAAATAAATTCTGATAATTTTTGCGTTATTTGTTTTTGAGGTGTTATGCCGTGTTGCGCCACTTCCTTCTTTAGCCAACGTTTCGGACAGCGTTTGCAGTGTCCATCATCAGGGCAAAACAGGCAGATCTGCCGGATCTGTCCTGATGATGGACACCGCAACGCTGTCCGAAACGTTAGCTAAAGAAGGAGGTAGCGCAACACGGCACAACACCCCAAAATCAAATAACGAAAATGCTTTTAACCGTGAAAATTTAAAAACGTATCTCCGATAATATTATTTGTGTTTTTCAGAATTTATAACGACGATCATAATGGACTTGTTGGTTCCCAGAATCGGTTTTTCTCCCAATGTGCGGTCTCGCCAGCGACACACCAAGTCCCCGCTTTTTACTAAACATCCGGTCTTCCGGCATATTCTATTACGCACATAACTGTTACGTTCATTCGTAAAATTATTTCTTTATTTCGTTTTGCCCCGTAGCTTTGTGGGACGTACCTCGTTTCCGAGGGTTTTCTATTTCCGTATCGGCGTGCCTTATTTTCGACTCTTTATTCCGCGCTGTCACTCCAATTATTCTCAATACCACTTTATGGCCCATTGAACAGGACAACATTGGGTATTGAATTGGACTTCGAAGGGATCAAAAGTTTTTCACCACTGATTGTCATTCAACGAGTGGGTCAAAAATCCAAACCGCCGGTTTGGCGTCCAATTATTGGAATCATGCGATTTATTTTTCATTTATCTCTCTAATGCGGTATAATAAATTGAATTCGAGCATTTTATACGTAAGGGAATGTCTGGTTTTAATTTATTTTTCCAATAAAAGAGTAGGGAAATAATACATTATATATGTTACGTACCATTTATTCTGTTTGGATTAGGAATAAACGTACCCGTCATTGTAAAATATTAAGATTGAAAATGCTTCCACGGTAGTCTCTAGACGTTGGATCGTTCGTTTTATACTCGATTGATTTTCCCTTTACTTTAATCGTTATTGATGACGATCGTTTAATTGAGTCAAAAGTTATTTGTGGGCTGCGGATTTTCTGAATTCCCCGATCAATTTGGACGAAGGACCCTCCTTATGCTGAGTAGGGATCACTCTTGCAATAATTACTGAGCTTCACACGGGTTTTACCCAAAACGTGGTCCTTTGTTCGGATATCTAGGAAAGTATCGGATATAATTTGTATACAAGTGACCCCAAATCATGAGGAGCTATTGAGATTTCCCTCAGGGGTCACAAAGTTACAAAGAAAGGGTGAACCTTCGATGGTGCTCTGCTTCAAAAGGCTTTGGCGATATCTTGAACTTTACCAACGCTCTAGATTTATTATTCGTCAAGAGTCCTCGTGAATTAAGTACTATCAGCTGAGTTCGACCTCATTTTTTAAATAACTTTGAACAATGGTTTGAAGTTTTCAATGGAAGGCGACGGTAGCTGAAGCTGAACCTTAAATTGTCGAAAAAGTTGATAGATCCATTGTTTGTATTTTATGGAAAAGACTCTCCCTCCACGTCAATGTTCATCGATCAAACGAATTTATGGAAAAGGTTGCTCTAATTACTGATAAAAAGGTACGAAGAATAATTGTTATGTTTAATATTACGAATAATACGTTCCTTGAAAGTAAAATTAAAATATACATTTTTTATGAAGAATAAAACAATATTAAGATTTATACTTTTCCTTTTTTTAATTTTAAAAATAAACTGAAAGACTCTCATCGTACTCGTATAAATATGCTTTTTCTTCACGCGGTAAATGAAAATTTCTTTGATATTATGAACATTTATCAGCCCACCTGATTCCGTCAATGTTTGAATCTTGATTGAACACTATTGTTTACGAAAGGAAGAAGTATTTTTATAAGTTGTTCGTAAATTCTGTGAAAATATATAGGCATATTTTAATGTGAATACAGCACAAGAATCCCTACTGCTCCCAAGCATCTGGAGTCGTTGAAACTATTATTATTATAATTATTATTATTATTGGATGATTTTTATAGCGTCATTTTCGTGAGTAAATCACCTCAAGGGCGCTTTACAAATTGATTTACACATTTAATCTATACCTTTATACTACTAGTGGCTTATACAGGTGTCCGGGGGTAAAGTGCATTAACTTCGGGAGGTGATTCTACATGATGGTAGGAGTAAAGAAGATTAACAACTTTTTCCGAAATTCCAACATTTTTTTTACCATACAAAAAGACGAACCTACTAAAAATTCTTTGTGTGAGGTACGATCTTGCTTGCTGAGAGCCTGCCGGGCGCCCGACTCGATTGTGATTGGCCCGTATCGTAACAGCGGATAATAATAAATCTGGCCGTACACGCCGGACTAATTTTATCTTTTTACCTCAAAACTACCCCTAAAAGTTGGAATTTCGAAAAAAGTTATTTATCTTTTTTACTTGTACTATCATGTAGAATCACCTCCCGAAGTTAACGCACTTTACCCCCGGACACCCTGTATTATAACTAAGATTGATAACTAATGACGTACAACTAAGATTTATATGACTAGTGACTTAGAACTTTACTTATTTTTGTAACCGCGTTTGTACTTGCAAGTCATAATACGAATAGAGCAGTATTGTTACTGCTCTATTCGCATTGTGTCTTGCAACTGTCTTAAAATTAGTTATTTACGACTAGCATACTTATTTACATTTATAAGCACGTATTGTTATGATTTCTGCCATAATACGAGTCAAAATACGAATAGAGCAGTATTGTTACTGCTCTATTCGCATTGGGTCTTGCAAATGTCTTAAAATTAGTTATTTACGACTAGCATACTTATTTACATTTATAAGCACGTATTATTATGATTACTGCCATAATACGAAGTCATAATACGAATAGAGCAGTATTGTTACTGCTCTATTTTTTTTTTTTATGAATACCGCACAAGAGTCCCAACTCCCGTCTGAACCCAGTGAGACTGTGGCATCCCCAATTGGGGTACGTTGTGAGGCTGAAGGTATTGGGGAGGGGAAGGAGATAGGGAAGTGGAAGGTGGGGATGTGTACCTGGCTATTCAGATCTGGTCACCAAACACGGCTAATGCCATTTCAAGCAACGATTCAATTCTGAATGGTGGTCTTACACCAGGGCGATACTAAGAGTATCTTCCACGTGCCGCAAATTTACTATATATTATTTAAAATTAATAAATTGTGAAATAACACAAATTAATCAAATAAAATTTATTTGCCACGCCGGGATTCGATCCTGTGACCTTCGGTGTGCGACTCAAGAGCCTTACCGCTGGACTACGCCGGCCATCAAATGATTTGCAACTGTCTTAAAATTAGTTATTTATGGGGTACTTGGAGTTTTCGATCACCTCCTTACTATAGTTTTATGTGCACTCTGTTATTATTATTTCTATTCCTTATTATAATTTAGTTTTAATGATTCTTGTTGTTAATATAGCTCTTTAGGAATTGCTTTGTATATACTGTATATTCTTTGTTTCACACTGTTTCTCTGTGCACTCTGTTATTATTATTTCTAAACGTAAACTGCCTCCTATTCTTCATTATAATTTAGTTTTAATGATTCTTGTTGTTAATATAGCTCTTTAGGAATTGCTTTGTATATACTGTATATTATTTGTTTCACACTGTTTCTCTGTGCACTCTGTTATTATTATTTCTAAACGTAAACTGCCTCCTATTCTTCATTATAATTTAGTTTTAATGATTCTTGTTGTTAATATAGCTCTTTAGGAATTGCTTTGTATATACTGTATATTCTTTGTTTCACACTGTTTCTCTGTGCACTCTGTTATTATTATTTCTAAACGTAAACTGCCTCCTATTCTTTATTCTAATTTAGTTTTAATGATTCTTGTTGTTAATATAGCTCTTTAGGAATTGCTTTGTATATACTGTTTATTCTTTGTTTCACATTATTTAATCAATTTTGTAAGGACTCGTAAGGAACACTACAGGATTAATTTTAAGTTTATTATAATTAAGCGCACTTGAAGTGAAATATCACAAAACAGCGCTATATAAATACAACGTTATTATTATTATATTGGGGTAATTGGTGTACATTGTGAGGCTGAAGGTAATGGGGAGAGAAAGTAGATGGAGAAAGAATACACAGCTTAAGCCATTTCAAGCAACGTTTCAATACTGAGAATATCTTCCACGTTGGAACCTGCCGCAAATATTTATTTTATATTGTTTTAAATTATTTAATTGTGAAATAACATAAATCAATCAAATGAAATTTACTTGCGCACGCCGGGATTTGAACCCACGATCTTCAGATTGCAAGTCGAGAGCCTTACTTCTCGACCGTGGGTCCCGTTAAAAGTCCTTAGCAAAGGTTATTTTTGGCTGGTGGGAATTTGATTACTCAAAATAACCTTTGGAAGAAATAAAAACATTTATTTAGAAATAATCTTTTTTTTTTGGAATTTAAAGATCTTACGCTCTGCCAAAGAGGTTCGTTTTCAATGAATTTTTACTTTTACCCTTGTATAATATTCTTTTCGAGAATTTCATACGCCTATTTAGAAAAAGCCCCTTTAAGAACGGTAGAAGATGTTCAGTTATTTAAGCGTTGTAAGTTATTCATTCCACTTGTGTTTCCCAAGCACCCCACCAAAACCGGGAGAATAGAAATGGTAAATGACGCTCTTTTCCTTCGGAGAGCACAAACTATTAATTGCACGGAGGGATTCGTTAAACATTTACGATTTGGAATAAGTTAGAGTACGGCGGTACCTACCTACCACCTACAGCCTATTTATTAAGCAAACTACCTGTGGCTATCGTCAGAACTCGAAACTAGTGTAGGGCTGCATCGAAATATTGTAATATTCGAATGATCTTTCGAAAACGATGATAATTATCAGTTTTGTTCCCGAAATATTCCAAGGTGAATAGCTTTTCCTAAAACCGTCATTCGACAAATTAATATTCGAGTTTCTTTAAAAGAGATCTTTTTCTTTATAATAATTATTTTGATTTGAACTAAGAATACCTAGACTGTGACCGAACAACTCAAAATCATGTAACTTCAACACCTCCTTTGAAAAGTCATTAAAAGTGATGAAAAAAGATGTATGCAGTTAACACGCGATAGAAGTGAAACCTTCAGAAAGCTGAAGTAAAATAAGAGTAGCGAGGCTACGAAGCACCGCACAAAGAAGAGACCGATTATTTACGGAACATCGCACAAAGAGCAGTCCGATTATTCTATCTCATTGTCTGGCAGGCTAAATCCTGTAGATGCTTGTGTTCGGCTATATATTTACTGTCGCTGTTTTCGTTTCATCGAGTTTCACAACGTCACAAATTTTTCACTTCAAACATTTCATTACTTAACACCTTTACTAACAAAAGGGGGTATTAAAGTTGCATGTTTCTGAGTCGTCATGGAACCACCCTGACTCATGGATCCTACTACTCTGCAACGGAAATCGTGTTTAATGATACAATAGTTACGCGTTTATTTACTTCTTGCATTAACTTAGCGGGTATAAATTTCCATCATGTAATAAAATAAAAACAAATAAATAAACCCTGCTCTAAAACAAGAACTGTCGATTTTTTTATTGTTTCAAGTGACTTTTATCCATTTCTTTATTTCAAACGTAGCTTTGTTTCAATTAATGAATGCCCATTTCAAGTATGCCCATCACTAGTAGGAACCCACCGCAGGGCCGAATGAAAACTCGAAGGTTCCATATTATATTATTCTGCTTACGTTTTTAGCTGTTAAATGTTTACGGTGAAATAGTCTCAATGGCCGAAACCTGCAGTTCCGTCGTTGGTCTGTTGGCTAATGTAATGTAGCGGAAGGGGTTGGAAGTAGACGTGGGCAAAATTGAATGACCGAATTAAATGAATAAATTCAATCTTGTGACACACTCAATCTAATTCTCAATTTCAAAAGGAATTGATTCTTCATTCCTTATCTTTGGCCTTGCATCCTACGATTTTTAATGACACCATACATTTTTAATTTCCATTTATTTTACTGTTAAATTATTTCAATGAATAATGTGTTCTGTAAACGATTTAAATATTATATTGTTTCATAGGTATTTAAATATTATTAAACGGGCCGCGTGCCGCGAAGTGGTCGACGGACGGTATTGTGAACGACTCGCCTATTACGATTGTATTCCGCTACCGCCGCGCCGCCATTCTAAAAACACCCGAACATCATCAAAGTCCATGTCCCAAAATGGCCAAAACGCGGCCGCGATTCGTCCGGGTTGCCCGAGCATCTTTTTCACGCAATGAATTAATCATTCATCCTAATCAATAGTCCTGAGATTGTACTAAGGTCCCCGCCGTCCCAGGTCCGTGTTCAATGTCCGCGTCCCAGGTATCTAGTCTGTCGAAATCGAGATTGTCCGATTCCGACAGACAGAGGAATTAAAACAAAAGTCTTTTTCACTTGTGACGTCATGGTCTTTTGTAAATCTCAGACCTAGAAATGACGTCAGGCGTCATCGTCACGTCAATGTCACGATATGTCCCAAACGCATCCCAGTCCTAGGTCCGCAGCTCGCGAGTAAATCAAGTCACTGCTAGGTAAGACACAAAACATTAGTCAAAAGTTACTAATTCATTCCTCAATGCCAGCCCTTAATCCGTCCGCGCTGTTCATTCGCGCGCCAAGCCGTCAATTTCATTACATAGTTAGTCGAAAACTTTCGACTTTGAATCTGAACATCAGCAGTGAGAAGCTAAAATGATGCTTATCTGTTTTTTGGTACGTACGGAAGATATTGTACCTACCTACTTTTAGACGTAGATCTTGGGTCGATATAATATGTAAATTTGCAGATATTATAAGGCCAATTAGCTGTGGTTAGCTGTCATAAAATACTCATCTTAATGTTAAATGTATGTTTATATTAGATCACGTGAAATAGAACAAAATTATAAGTTTAATAAATAAAATAAAATCAATAAAATTTTAAGGGTGAAACGAAAACTTGTATAATTTTAAGATATAATTGCTAGCAATAAATACATTTTACATAGGAAAAATTACGACACTAAAAAAAGACAAACAATATAGGATTTAGCCTGCGAGATAATGAGATAGAATGTTCGGTCTCCTCTTTGTGTGGTGTTTCGTAGCCTATTGGTCTCCTCTTTGTGCGGTGCTTCGTAGCCTCCCCACTCATTGTGATTTGAAAACCGATGAAACGAAAAAGTGACACTAAAAAGTTACACATTAATCTATAGGTTTTAGCGAGATAATCAGATAGAATAATCGGTCTCCTCTTTGTGCGATGCTTGGTAGCCTATCAGTCTCCTCTTTCGCGGTACTCCGGGTACTCCGTGGCCTCCCGGTCTCGTGTGCGGTGTTAGCCTCCCCATTCATTTAATTTTCAATTTTTTTTTTTTTTTGGGATTTAATTGAATTAAAGGAATGAATTAAAGGAATCAATTCAAAAGGCCATGGGAATCAGACTGAATCGATTCACTCCTGGGAATCATTCTGCCCACGTCTAGTTGGAAGTAAGGAGAAAGGTTAGGAGCGCCTGACATAATATCTTCTTAATTAGCAAATCTTCATTCAAGTTCATTTTTTTTATTCATTTACTGAAGGCATCGTTTGGCTTTTTAAAAACGTTTTACTATGAAAACCTCAAATCGCATGGTTATTATAATTATGAATAAAAGATCAATTGAAATAAATAAAAAAATAAATAAAAAAAACGTGTGTGCTTTAGACCACATGACTGAAGTAAAACTTCACTAACTTATATCTCGATCCCGATCACACTTTTCATAACGCTCTCGTTACGAATTCACCAGCTTACTACCCAAGTCAAGCGTGTGTAAAGGCCCGACCGTTCGCCTCGCCCGATCACACTTTTCGTAACGCTCTCTTCACGCATTCACCAGCTTACTATCCAAGTCAAGAGTGCGTGAAGAAGTTTTACTTCAACAGAGTGTTCAATTCACACGCGGTAGAAGTGAAACCTTCAGAAAACTAAAGTAGACAAGAGTGGGTAGCCTACGAATACCACACAAAGAAGAAACCGATAGGCTACGAAGAATCGCACAAAGAGGAGACTGATTATACTATCCCATTCTCTCGCAGGCTGGATTCTATAGATGTACGTGTTTGTCTCTTTTAGTATCGCTATTTTTCGTTTTGTCGAGTTTCAAATCACAACGGTGCTAAAGAAGTTTTCACTTCAAAAAGTACCTAATACAATTTGTAGATTTTCGTGATTTATTTTTGGCGTATTACGCCGGATGGCGTTTTCTCATTATTTAGCCAACGTTTAGGGTACACTGATCTGATGATGGAAACTATGTCGCTGTCCGAAACTCGCTTTGTAGGCCAGGGGAAGGAGGAAGCGCACGCATTTATATTATTAGTGTAGTTTTCGATATTTTTTTATTCGCAAAACCTTTGCCTTTAATCTTCGATTGAATCTTAAAAATCTTAATACTACCAAAAAAAGTTCAAAAATATACAATTCAACTATATTGAATTTATAAGGAAACCAAAAAAAATTGTTGTATGCATTTATCCAATTCGTATTTTTTAACTTATTATTTTTAATATATTATAATTCATAGTTTCTCTTGTAAAGTTGCCAAAATGGTCTTCCAACTTCCATTCTCTCAGTAGGGTTGTTCAAATTTCTTACGCTCTAATAAGTATCACTTTTAACGTTTATCATTAAAAATTTCCGCAATTAGCGAAGGGTCGCCATCATTGCATAACCTTAATTGCAACCATTGCTTAGCCTCTCGCGGTCTAGCTTCCGCACACCCCTCCTCAGGTTAAACTATCTGGAAAATGCCCCCTGGGGCGGAAAGCAAAAAGCACTCCCCCCCACCCTTAGGAGTAAAAATAGAACGACTGTGGTCTAGCCAACGGTGTGTATAAAATATCTATAAGGTCGGCTCTGCTCAAATGGTGGCACGGGAACCGGTACCTGTCCGCTAATAAGTTTTTTTTAACAAGTTACAAACTTTTAAAAAGTGTATTTGTACGTGTTTAGTTTGCGCTTTGCCGCTGAATGAGGATGCAATGCGGGAGAACGGAAGAATTCATAATTAAGTTTTTAAGTGGAACTTCTATAGCCCCGCTATGATATGGATTTCGGATGAAACGGAAATCACGATTACTGCACCTGCGACGCATCGACTGCGCTCATTGACCGCTTTGATTATGATGTCATTATGATATTACATCTTGAACTCGAATGTGAATGGCTGTTTCTTACTCCATTTGTACTTTACTTTTTTTGTTTTTTTTTCTGTTTTTTACATCGTATATCTATCTTTTTTTTATCTTTGTCATCTCCATATTTTATCATCACTATTTTTGTTATCTCTTTTTACACCTCTGTTTATATTTTGCTATTTCTAATTTCTGTTAACTTCTATGTATACATAGCGCAAAACAACTATTAAACTGTGCATTCTGTGAACATTTTTAAGTGGACTGTAACATCTACGCTTTTTACAATGCTAATCTAATGACTTTTTTTTATGTTAATACTCTGTAAATGTTTCAAAACAATAAATAAATGTCACTTTTAAAGGCTCCTATTAGTTGAGATATGAAACGGAAATTAGGGTAGTTTGCGCTCATTGGTCGTTTTGATTATGACGTTTTGCTTCTACCGCATGTAAACTGCGCTCGAATTTTTTTGGTGTACAGAATTAACGAGATTTCAGTTAACGCAAAAGAAAATCCGATCTTTAATGTTGCTGATATCAAATTACACAGAAATAGTTTAAAGGGGCCACTAGCGTGCTTATTAATCAAATTACCTATTATAGAAAAATAATATCTCGTTCTTTTCATATTGCCACGACCCATGTCATCTATAGAGTGAAAAATCTATGTGCAAAGGGTGGGCAGTACTGAAGAGTCTGGACAGTTAAAAGTTTTTTCTTCACTGTGGATAAACATGTGAGTATTAAGACTACCTTTTGTAGAACATGAATAGTTGCAGTCGGCACACGAAAAAGGTTTCTGCCAAAACTCTAGGAGTGATCTTTCGCGTCATGAAATGAGCACAGCTCTTTCTGTCCAAGAATTTATAAGTAAACGCCATCACAAATACGACAAGAGGTCATTTTGTTCGTTATATTTTTTTGATTGTACGTCAAAAAAATTTTTTTTTGATCGATTTCCTGACGAAGATGCATTGTGATATTTTTTGCACTAAATGGCTGATTTATCGACTTCTAAATTCATCATTAAAAAAAACTAACTATCACGCCGTTTCCCCGCAAGGGTAGGCAGAGAGGACGGACCGCCAAACAACTCGGTCTTGGCACACACTCTTCGCCTCACTCACATTCATACATCGTCTCATACATTCTCTTCTATTATTCTGACTTTTGACATGGCCGGACTCAAGTATCTGATTCACTTGATCGTGCCATGTCTTCCATCATCCTTTAACAAATCACAAATTTAAAACAGCTAGAGGTCTTATTGACCCGGTATAACAAAAGAGTAAAAGAAAAAAAAACTGTATACCCTCATAAACCGCGAGAGTATTTAAGTTTAAACAGCACAATATGTCAACTTGTAACCATAATGTATAACGTAATGTCCATGCATTCTGTCGGGCTAATAGGTGCGCTCTGTTTACCGTGTTCACCGCTGTGTACTCGGCGTCATTTAAGTGTCGACCTTTGTTTGTCTGACACGTTAAACATACTGAAAGTCAATTCGATTAGGTCGATTTATGGCCTGTAGCTGGACGTGTTTCTAGGCGGCGCTGTTTGCTCATCGCACTGTTTCAATCGGCTCAGTATATGACCAGCTCTGGCTTTTAAATAATTACCGAAGTCTCCCGAACATTAAAAAAAACGTTTCTTTAATTTTTTCATTTTACATTTTTTGGCTTCATTTTTCAATCATTTCATGACCAACGAATTAGGAGCTAATTATGTTTCTATTACGACGGTCGTAATTTCGTTGGTAACTTGTAGTAACATCTACAATGCCCGGTTAAACTGACCTTTAATACGGAGCATATTTTCAATTTTATTTCTTCTTGTTCTTTTAGAGACATCTCCTACCAGAAGTTGGAAATGAAGAACAATATTCATCACAGCATTTACAGGGTGTCCGGGGGTAAAGTGCATTAACTTCGGGTGGTGATTCTACATGATGGTAGGAGTAAAAAAGATTAACAACTTTATCCGAAATTACAACATTTTTTTCCCATACTAAAAGACGTACTTACTAACAATTCTTAGTGCGAGGTACAATCTTACTTTCTGAGCGCCCGCCGGGCACGGTTGTGGCAACATTGCATGGTTGTGACTGGCCCGTATCGTAACAGCGGAAAATAATAAAGCTGGCAGCACACGCTGGTCTATTTTTATCCTTTTACTACAAAACAACCCCTAAAAATTAGAATTTCGAAAAAAGTTAGTATCTTTTTACTTATAATATCATGTAGAATCACCTCCCGAAGTTAATGCACTTTACCCCCGGACACCCTGCATATCCATCCTATAGCATCAAGAACAATATTCACCCTGCTATAATTTTAAACAATTCTATCATCTCTGTCCTGGTAGATCGAGAAATCATACTATAAATCTTAGCAAGCCATTGAGGCTATTTTAGTTAGCAAAAATACTACCTTTACCGTGTTTGAAAAACCTCCATAAATTTCCGCTTTAATGACCTGCTTTATTTTCAAGAGGTTTTTTTTATCACCATTTCCAATATGCTTAATTTGTTTATTCCTGTAAGCTGGAACTCAAGCACTGGCGTAAACTGATCTTTTTCATTTAACAATTTTTCAAAGCAAAATATTTTAGAGGTTCATTTTTTTATACTTGAAAAAAAAAACATAAAAAGCTCTTTTGTGCGTGGAAAAAAAGGCGCAAGCTATTTTTATTTAATTCGTGTAAAGTTCACTGCACGCTACTGGGTTCAAAGCACCCCCCTTACGAAACTTTTTTTCATTTGTGCTTCACTCGACTCCAGAATAATTAACATATTTTTTAAGTGCCCTGTCAAACTTAATTTTTTTTCGGTTTAGTTTTGCAACTCTCAGCTTGCTGTACGCTAATTGACTAAGCTGGTAGAAATTATTTATTCTTTCAAGAATTTTAAAATACGTCCACTGTAGTGTAGGTCTAATGGTGGTCGTAATTTAATGGCTTCATTCGAGTCTTGCGTGAAACGAGATCACGTAATAATATTATATGTCGTGTCCCACGTGGTGAATGCAATCAATTTACACGCTGCGATACATTTACAATACATTGCGGTACATTTGTACAAAATAAATAACATAACGGAATATAAAACATATTTCAATGAATAACAAAACACTAGTACTACTGCGAGAGCGATAATCTCTTTCACATAAGTTAACTTGTTCTTTTATTTATTTTATAATAAAAAACCAAGAATGTTCAAAATTTCACGTGTGATAGAGGTTTCAACGTCCAAAGGCATTTACACTGTATCGAACTGTTTTTTGCTTTCGGGGGACAAAAAAACTGAGACCAGAGAGGCGGATATTTTTAGTATCGCCCCTAATGTGGTGAAAACAACAATACCGTTTCATAAAGTTGATTGAAATGGCTTTAAACGTGTTTACAGAACATGTGGTCAACGAATGCCCGCTCCATACATTCCCCCGTGGGATTGATGAGGTCCACAGAGCAACGCCTGAGGCCCTAGACTGGCTCGCAGATCTAGATGCCCCCCTCTGACCCCCCACTATACGAAAGAAGAAGAAGAATTGGGTACATTTAAATCTCCCATCTCCTTCCCCTCCAACTTCCATATTCCCACTCGACAGTTGGAACTTTGTTTAAATTCCTTTTTGAGTTTCATAATATTAAAATTTGATTTGCAATAAGTATTGATTTCCTCTCCTCGTATTATACAGGGTGTCCGGGGGTAAAGTGCATTAACTTTGGGAGGTGATTCTACATGATAGTACAAATAAAAAAGATAAATAACTTTTTTCGAAATTCCAACTTTTAGGGGTAGTTTTGAAATAAAAAGATAAAATTAGTCCTGCGTGTGCGGCCAGATTTATTATTTTCCGCTGTTCCGCTGTAAGATCGTACCTCACACTAAGGATTTTTAGTAGGTACGTCTTTTTGTATGGGAAAAAAAAAGTTGGAATTTCGGAAAAAGTTATTAATCTTTTTTACTCCTACCATCATGTAGAATCACCTCCCGAAGTTAATGCACTGTACCCCCGGACACCCTGTATTTTTTTGGCGATTGGCAAATTCATCCATTTGATTCGGAAAATAAATTGTAATTAGGTACGTCTTTTTGTATGGGAAAAAAGTTGGAATTTCGGAAAAAATTGTAAAGCTTTTTTACTCCTACCATCATGTAGAATCACCTCCCGAAGTTAATGCACTTTACCCCCGGACACCTTGTATAAACCTTATTGTAAAATGTTTTAAGTCCATTATTTTGAATGAATGTTATAAAAGACATGCTCAATGCAGTAGTAATGCACCAAGACCCCACCGGGGTAACCCGCCGCTATCGACGCAAGCTGCCTGCTCTGGCTTAGTATTTTTCGACGCGTCGGTCGTGACTTATCCACATTCACCTATACGACTGTGTACCTATGTGTAAGAATGTTATCGTAACCCCGGCTTACGACCGCTTCGCGATAAAACAACCCTCACATGACCATTTGTACTTCTATCTGACCGATGCTAAGTCCGTTCACTTCACGCCAAACGTTTCCCAGATACCTACTCCACAGGTTAGGTAGCCGAAGGTAACCCGCCGCAGTCGGTGCAATCTGCGTGCGCTGATGATAATGGATCATTAGAAACTAATTATACCCAGAAACTTGTTTATATATGTCGTAGTTATTCGTAACCCTGGGTTACGACCACCACACGATGAAACAACCCGTTGATACGACCATTTATATGTGTACCCATTTTTCATGATCCGCCTTTGTAAATGTATCCTCGTCCAGTTCACTTCTAAGTGTCTGAAACATAGGTACGAACTAGATTTGAAAAGGCAAAAAATACTCAGATCTGCCTCCTGCAGCCGTTTCCACAATTAGGTTTGCGAAAATTTATTGTAAAAAACATTAATTTCTTTGATTAACAATCTATGATGATTCGCTGTTTTGAAAGAGGGTAAATAAGTCCGGTAATCAGTATGCCAATTCATCAAGTATTAATTTCCTGGCGCACCCTTAAATACTTAATGTATTCATAAATATGGCTATATATGTATATCGAAGTTTTTTTACATTGATGATTTGATGAAACACTTTGTACAAAAATATATAACTTTTGTTCATTTAACATTTTAAAACCGTGGTTCAAATTTTTTGAAACAGAACTATTTGATAGAAAGTATGGTCGTAACCTGAGATATCTCTGTATGTGGGCTGTACTATCTGTTGGCGTGCTTTTGGTGGGCGGAGTGTTTGTTGGGTGATTATTGCGGGTCAGCGGCTCGTCTCGCCATCTAGTGTCTCATTAGTCCGTTGATGATGCAAATGTTGACGCAGCATCGGATGGAAGTACGAGCCTAACCTACAATCAGAAAATTAAACTTTTTGAAAGATTGTTTTCCCACTAAGTGCGATAGCAGATGAATCGTACAAAACGGAGATCATCAGAAACTTGGTACGTAAGAAGCAAAATGACATTTCTTACAAAAAATTCGGATCTTCCAATTATTTTTCCTATAAATCGAAAATAATTGATTTTACTACTTTCTTTGGTTTGGTATAATTATAATTATATCAAATCAAATGGTACCTACTTCACATATTAAAGTTTTTATATTTATATGAAACTATCTTTTACGAGAAAAAAAAATTTAAAGTGTGCAATTCACAAGCGGTAGAAGTGAAACTTTCAGAAAACTAAGTAGACAAGATTGGGGAGACTACGAAGCACCGCACAAAGAGGAGACCTAATATTCTATCTAAGATCCGTCTTTCTTAGTCTCTCGTAGGTTAAATTTTATGAATGTATGTGTTTGTCTCGTTTTAGTGTCGCTTTTTAGTATCGCTTTTTCATTTCATCGAGTTTCAAATCACAACGGTGCTAAAGAAGTTTTGACGAAGTGATTCCTCGGTTACTGTTTATTAAGCAAACCACTTACCTTTCAATTAAATTACAATATTTTCAGATTTTTTTTTTTCAATTAGATAAAAAAATACTACATACAAAATGAATTGGCTCATAATGATGTAACAATGTCCCTTTTTGAAATTTTCTAATTATCAGAATGTTATCAAACATTATAAAAAATTTGCGTTGCGTGAACCACCAAATGTAACCAATAAAGTAGATATTTTTATTATCGTAATTATCATTACCTAGTCGTTGGCTTGCGCCTCGGTTCCAGTCCCTTCCTGGCACGTGCTTCCACCAAATTTTGTTAACAGTTTACATTTTCCACTTGATAGCAGATCGTCGTGTCACGTTCTGTCTTGTAGCGGCAAGGACGTGGAAGGATATGTCCGTTTTTGAATTTCCTCTCTCCAACATTGTATTTAGATCGTTTTTTAAGACTTCTTCTAAATGAGTCTCTTCCAATGCACAATATTTGTCACCTCATCTTATGTATATTAATGCTAGGGCTATACCACCTAATGTCTGTATGACCACATTTATCTCATTAATTAAAGATCTTCTACTGTTTGTTTGTTGTATGGTCGCAGCAAACTCTCTCTCTCTCTCTGTATCTCATAGTTAACATATTTAGCATCTTATTTCAATATCGATAGAGTTCTAACCATCAAGTTTCGGCCTCATTTACTTTACCTATTCAATAGTACATATCATTGACATAGTTCTTCCATCATTGTTAGTTGGCCGGAGTCAACTATGTCTAATAAGGTCACTCGCGGCTGCACACTCCACAATAATTGGTCATCTCATTTCATGAATCTTTATAACCACTTTGTGCAGTGACCGTGTGTTACTGTAGTTCTTCAATCATTGATTTGTTGGTTAGTTAGGGCGACCTTTTTTTCATTAGTCAAATTCATACTTATTTGTCACCTCGTCTCATAAAAAGCAAGCTGCCTTCTTGAACTCGGTGTGTGACCGCAGCTCCATAGTTCTTCCACCACCAGTTAGTTGGTAAGTCGTAGCGACCTGTCTCTCATTATACTCACTCCCGCAGCCGATATTATGGCTTCCGCCCTTAACGGTGGCCAGTGGCTCGCGTCGGCAGCGTCTTATTTTAATTACCGTACGAACTGCCTACCTACTTGGTGAGACAGGGGACGTAATCCGAACGATCCGTCTTTGCGCTTTTTGAAGTGAAACTTCTATAGCCCCGCTGTGATATGGATTTCGGATGAAACGGAAATGACGATTACTGCACCTCTGACGCATCAATTGCGCTTATTGGCCGCTTTGATTATGATGTCACTTTTAAAGGCTCCTATTGATTGAGATATGAAACAGAAATTACGCTAGGTCTGCGCTCATTGGTCGCTTTGATTATGATCTCAATTTTCAAGTATTGGTTGAGAATGTTTTGGTAAAGTTTCGCTTCTACGGCTTGTAAACTGCACTCGAATTTTTGAAGTAATACTTCTTTACGCACGCTTGACTTGGGTAGTAAGCTGGTGAATGCTTGACGAGAGCGTTATGAAAAGTGTGATCGGGCGAGGCGAACGGAAGTGGAGAGGGACATGTTAGTTAGTGAAGTTTTACTTCAGTCGTCGTGTGGTCTAAAGTACACTCGTTTTTTTTGTTTGTATTTCTATACGTATTTTTGGAACTTGTGGGATATTAACACTACCCAGAAGTTAACTTAACTGATTCTTGGGATTGTAAGTGCGAAACACAAATCATTTTCTGACACGTGAAAATCATCAAAATGCGTAATCATTTCCATCACGACCTTTGGAGCTTTGAAAAGGCCATTTTACTGTCACAAGACGAAACAATTTGTCAACAATTACTCGAAACCGCGTTGATCAATATTAAAGCAATGGCGCGTGAAGCACATGACCGTTAAGACATTAGACATTACATTTATAAAAGTAATAAATAAATGTCATTTCCTTGACACGGCATCGTTTTGCGCCATAAAAAAATGTGAAACGAAAACCCTTGATTGTGGCACGTTGTTAGTTTGTTGACGTTCCCGGGTCTCGGTTTTAATCTCCCGGGCGTGTTTGATTTCGACCTGCAGCGGCACGGATGGAATTAAAAGAGCGCACTTAGCGCCACCTGCTGATCGAAATGGAACGGAACGGGATCGGGTTGCGCGGTCGGAATCGGAAGGCGGTGGATGTCGCGATGTATTTATTACCCGATGAGGTGTATCCCAGACACTATTTACCACATGTTTTGTTGTCAGTTAACAACAAACCCCCTGTTTTCCTGCCGCTGAGAGCTACGCTGTAACCTCTATTTCTAATTCATGCGTTTTACAATAATTTCGACAAAAATACCTTCTCTATTATCCTGACACTAAGATCTCTGGTGTAACCTCTCTTTTCCGATAATCTCCATTCCTGTTAATTATTAAAAGATTCTCTCTTCAATGACGCGATAATTTTTTTTTTGCTCTGTAAAAAATTAATTCCTCAAAAATACGATTCCAAAGGTAAAATATATTTTCACTTAAAACCATAATGGGTACCTAAATAAAAACATTTCATTATTATACCTACATATTTTTTTTATTTTCATAAATAATATTTTTTTATACTTCGGCACTTCTCGATCGTCTACCGAAACGTCGCGGGCTAAAAGCCTTCATCAATACCCGACTATTCAGATGATGGCACCAAATATAGCTAAAGCAATTTTTCTTAGAAATAGGAATTTCTAAGGGCCTTAATAATCAACTTTTTTAAATTTTACACAATTAATAAACAACCATTAAATAATAACTATAATAATTTGACAATTTGTAAGCGACGTTTTAGTGAATCGGAAATGTTGTTTAAAATTTAACACATGTGTATTGGTTTGGGAGGATCTTGCCGCTTTGCCATAGTGGTAGTCTTTTATAGCTGGATTTTTGAGTCGTAATTTAACATTTTTATAATAAAACTAGCTTTTACCCGCGGCTTCGCTCGCATGGTATTAGGTGTAAATACCACTGATTCATTCATCCATGCTTTCTTCATTCACCAATTCCTTTAATCATTCTTTCGTTCACTCATTCAATCATTCATCATTCATTAATCATTCATTCATTTCCCGGCATGCGTTGACTTCCCTCTCCCCACTCCCCTCGCCCGCTTCCGACATCTCGCGAACCCCTCTCCCAGGTTCCCCTCCCCCAAACACATCAAATCCCTTCAAGTTTCATCGCAATCGGATGAACGGTTAGCAATGCATAATTTCATGATGCCAGAACTCACTATTGTATATAGAAACCATCGCGGGGATGCACACATCAAATCCCCAAAGTTTCATCGCAATATATATATACAAACCCAGAAACAAACATATTTTGATTTTTATATTTATATAGAAGATGTATCTGTTTGCGCTACGTCCCAGATATATTCGATCCTGAAAGAATCATAGGATTTCATTCATAATAGATAATGTTCGAGAATTATTGACACATGGCAACTAAATTAACAAGAATTGGTGCTTTTTAGCCATCCTCCCCTTTCCCATCCCCATCCCCGCAGCGGGTGGAAAGTTCCCTTGTGGGGTAGGTATTGACGTAAAAAAATGGTTCGTCCTCCGTCAGACTGAATTTTCAATAAACTTTCCGTGCAGGTTTGTATGTATTTTCAATCCCATATCTGCGCATGGACAGAGACATGCGAGCGCTCCCCGAAATATACATGCCGGAATTATCCAACATGCCACCACAGTGCACTTTGTTCGTTTCCACGATTCACACAAAGGATTTTATTTCGAGGAACATTTTGAACTCTTAATAAGTGTTCCTACATGAAAATTGTTTAATATTAAAAATTGTAGTTATTGTTAAATAGTAGAAGTAAAAGTAGTTTTTTTTAATATTGTTTATGGAGAGATTTTTAACGCTCCTTCTACTGTTCTTTTTGAGTTTATATCGCATTTTATGCACAGTTTTTTCCAGGATAATGGAAATATTCTCAGTCAGCAAAGTGATTTTCACCACAACACTGTTTACTTATTTATTATGTATATTTGTTTTGAAATATTCCACAGATGTCTTCAAGACCCAAGTTAGGCCATCCGTACCTGGAGTTACTAACAAGCGACTAAAACATACGCGTCGTTCATGAGTATCCGGCATACTATTTTGCTAGGGTTCGTATACGACGCGCCGCGTCGACTACGGGTTTGACGTCAGTTGCGTGCTACTTAGCACGCTACGCGAGTTGTATCCGTGTTTAGTCTCTTTTGACAAAAATGGTGTCCGAGCGTATAACTAGAATTTTCAATTTATTCGGGAGTTGGAAAATAACCATTAACTACAATTTACCCAAAGACATATGAATATTAGTAGACCAGCCCTAAGTGATATAAGCGTATTATTTACCCCTCCCCATACCTTGGAACCGGCTGGGGTTGAGCATGGCTTCGCGCAGTGTTGCCAACAGTTAGCTATGCCAAATTGCTAGACATCTTACAAATGTTGCTAGATTGCCAGTTTTTTTTACCCCAAAAAGTTGCTAGAAGTAGCTAAACGTTACAGTAGGTAGATAAGGGAACGTACCCATACTACGTGACCAACTTTGTACAATTTTTAACCCCCCCCCCCCCCCCCGGTGACCAAAAACCTAAGCACTCCGCCGCTCATTTGTACCAAGCGTGGTATTTTGAAGACCCCCGTAACGCACCGTAACGTTTTTCCGTTTCACTCCCCCCCCCCCCCCCCCACCTAAACGTTACGTAACGCCCAAGTCACAATTTTTACCTGAAAATCACAATTAAGTTGCGCAAAGTACTGGAAAGTCGCTTAAATACCGTTTTTCTTTAACGCACAGTAACGTTTCACAAGACCGTTTTTTATTTACAGGTTTTATATGGATAAAACAAAACAACACAAGGTAGAATAAGAGTAGTGCGTACTATTTTTGGTTGTATTCTGTCTGTCGTAGCTAGCTAGCGCACAGAACAATATTACAGTGCCACAAAGTTATCTGTTCCGGTGGTGGTGTCGCTAGTTGTGAACAAATATGTCATAGAAATATCAAAGATTGTGGCACTGTACTCCAAAAAGGGAGAGCTAGTGCAGCAGGAAACGGGGATTTTCCGGCCAACACCACTTATACCATAGCGTCTATGACCATAGAGTCGCGTTTGGTTTTTACTTTTTACTATACGACGTAGCGTTTTATATTCTCTCATGACGAAATCGAAATGTTAAACAATGACGAAAAGTTGCTATAAAAAGTAGCTAAAAAGTTTAGCTACAAGTTTCATTAAAGTGTAGCTGTCTGACATCAAATAATAGCTAGATCTAGCTATAAAGTTGCTAAGTTGGCAACACTGGCTTCGCGTGAATCTAAAAAATGTGACATCATCATTCTTCTGCGAGCCAGCGTCGAGCGCTCATCGGTGCATTTTACGAAATAACAACGCAAAAAACATGGTTTGTGTTTTGAAAACGTGTAAATATATACTATCACTCGAGATACATGGCGTGCTCGTCGATGTTTACTGGGGTAAGAAAATTATGAAACATTTGTAAAAGTATCCTAACTAAATACGGCAACAAAATATTGGAGTCTGCAAATAGGCGAACTTTACTTTGCCGTATTTAGACTTCGCAAATTTGTTCATTACGCGGCGAGCAATTCGCGCTCCCATGTAAAAAGGTTTATTTATTCAAAAGCAGAGTTTACTTTTAAGAACTAAATGGTGATATTATAATGCGAGATGCCTATATACTGTCATATTGAGTTATTGACGAATCATATATCTCCAAAGTCATGTACCCGCTCTGCGCCCCGCTGTAGTTGTCGTCTACCCCTCACCTCTATGTTCTGGTCTAGTAATATTCATATGTCTACGAATTTACGTAAGAAAGGATTTCGCGGAGAAGGCGTGGATTAAGGTTTAAAAGTATACCTGACGTCATTCTCATGTAGTTCCTTCCTCGTTAGGCAACGAATGCCCTACTGAATGGGTGAACCCAAAATCTTATTTTCCATCATTTTTATGCTTTTAAGAAAAATAAAGACAAACAACATCGTCTTCATTGTTTGACATCGTTTTAACTCTACGGCTGAAAGTGAAAAATGATCAAGTTCGTTGTAATTCGTACAACGCCGTGTACGGAAACCGGCAAAAGAGTAGCATATCTGTAGGCGACTTGTGGTTGCATTGCAGTCACGTAGCTTATAAGTATCTCTGTACGAACGAACTTAATATCTTTTAAATGTCTATCTTTCCCTTCTTAAAAATAAATTTCGCCCCGCATTCTCAAAGATAACAGGACCGCCCGTTAGGAATTAAAATTATCTCAAAGTCTTGAATAAAATCCCTTTCGTGTGTAATTTGTATTTATTTTTTGTGTATGGTTCTATTAGTCTCCCGCACTTATGTTTTTTGTTTTGAAGTCACGCATTTAACAGAATTTCGGAAATCATTTATCTTCAAAGCTTTGGAGAGTTTTAATACCGTGACAGTTCTTGTCCCGTGCATCTGGTATTTACCCACACTGACAGTTTTCCAACTTTAACAATCACATTACAGTAGTTGAACACGGACTCAGCTGCGACTCGATGTGGGTAATGTGGGTATCACAGAATAACACTGAGTCACCCGCTAGGAGCATTGAATGAGATACTCGTACTACGGAATAAATTCCCGTTTTAATTGGACCCGTGCACAAATGTCCGGATCTCAACTGTTTATGGCCAAAAATATGATTTTGTCAAGAGTCAAAAATCATTATATTTATCAATCAAATATTAAAAATACTCAGCCGTCGATCACATGTATAAATTTTTATCTTTTACCCTTTTCAGTAATGTGACTTTTCCCAGGATGGTCTTCATTGCACGTTCTTGATTAAAAAAATATTTATCTTATTTTGTGTGATTGTTTGATTTTAAAACTTTATTTAACTTATAACTTATTTTGTATGATTGATTGATTTTACACGGTGTCCGGGGGTAAAGTGCACTAACTTCGGACGACGATTTTACATGATAGCCTACAAGTAAAAAATACAAATCGAAAGATACGTTTTAAGATTTTCACGGCCAAAAGCATTTTCGTTATTTGTTTTTGGGGTGTTATGCCGTGTTGCGCTACCTCCTTCTTTACCCAACGTTTCGGACATCGTTGCAGTGTCCATCATCAGGGCAGATCCGGCAGATACGGTAGATGTGTACACATCTACCGGATGTGTGCCCTGATGATGGACACTGCAACGATGTCCGAAACGTTGGCTAATGAAGGAGGTAGCGCAACACGGCATAACACCCCAAAAACAAATAACGAAAATACAAATCGAAAGTTCAAAAGTTTTGAGTGGTTTTTCAAGTAAAAAAGGTGATTTGTTTGTGTTTAAATTTTGCTATAACAATAATAGAATTTTGTAAATCACCTCCCGTGGTGAGTGCACTTTGTACTCGGACATCCGGTTTGAAAATATACTGTTGTTTCATAAGGGAGGAAAGTAGTTTACTTTGGAAAGTTGTTGAGATATGAAACGGAAATGACGCTGGATCTGCGCTCATTGGTAGCTTTGATTATGACCTCACTTTTCAAGAATTAGTTGAGATTGTTTTGGTAAAGTTTCGCTTCAACCGCGTGTAAACTTCACTAGAATTTTTTTTATCAGAGTTGCAAAAAATATTTTGATTTTAGATGTTGAGAAAAAAATTAAATACATACCACTTTTATGCTATGTAAGAATCTCCATTTTTTCAACAATATTTTTGGCCGGTTTATGTTGTGATTCGAACCTTTGTGCCGCGGTAACTTGAAGATTTATAAAAACTTCCATTCATTTTTTGTCAAGTCCAAATACCAGGTCAGTAAGACATAAATTCCGTCGGTGTTTTTCTGTTGTGTCCGGGGAACGTTTTTGTCGCGTGTTGTTAGCGGATTCCGAGAAATTCCCACACTTTTCTGACAATGGTCCTACAGACCTATTCGCGTATAGACCGCGGTGTAACTGGCTTGTCACTTCCATCAGCCCGCAGTAAATGCTTCTTTTTGTCTCCTTTCTTAAAGGAAAGAGATAATGTTGAAATATTGTAAGATGAAAACGAATTTCATAAATTTTATATTATGCGGTGGTGGAATAACATGAGCAAGAGATAGATGTTTCGTATTTCAATGCTTCAATTCCGTATTCTTCAATTGCTCTAGAACAGGGTTTCCCAACCTTTATTTCGCCGAGCCTCCCCGAATCAAAAAAAAAACAAATTTATGCCCCCCTTAAGTTTTAACAAAAATAAGAAACGATTTTTTTTAATATTAACTATGGATTATTTATTATGGATCTTTGGGGACATACATTAATTACGTGGGCTCAAAAGGGGGGGGGGGGGTCTAGTAAAATCTCATGTTACTCGAAAAGAATGTACGAAGTGGCCCAAATTTATCTCACCAAGAGGGGGGGTCTAGATTGGAAGAAAAACTGCTCAGGTAATTAATGTATTCCCCCTTTGATAGAAGAGTAGGTACACTTTTACATTTACATTTCTTAGTTTTCTTTTAATTAAACATTATTATTCTCTTATTTATTTAAATTCTATTTTTATAATTATATAATGTCTAACAACTTTCAAAGTAATTTTAGAATAAATAAATAAATAAAAATTGAAGTACTAATGAAATACTTGAGCTTGCATGCTCTGTACCCGTTGGTCGATTATGGGTTCAGTCTTTGCTAAAGCTATGGATAAAGAGCTATGGACGGCAAGGCGATTCCGCTATTACGCCCCCCCCTGACATTTCTCTACGCCCCCCTGGTTGGGAAGTCCTGCTCTAGAAAGTCAAGTACATATATCCGGTATAAATACTCGGGCGAAGCCCTGTAGTAACTACGCGTTTCGTAAAAATAATTCATGTATTTTTTTTATGAAAATTGTTTAGACGTTGTGTTACTTAATTTATGTAGAGCAAATGAACGGAGAAATGAGTATTTGAAGAATAAACAATGCGAAAGTAGATGACAGAAGTCGGGTACTACCTACCTGGAAGATGTGTCACGAGTAATTTTGTGTGTGATTTTTCTACCCTCTTAACAGGTATGAAAAACATTGTGTAACCCGGATGCTAGTATTATTTTTCTAAATTTATAGTTTTAAAACGTTTGAAAAATAAAACTTTTTTTACTCTAAAATGACAAAACCTCTTCTCTTGGTATTCCCGTTCGACGTTTTTCGTTGAATTGATCTTTATAATTTTATCATTATACTCTACACGAGTATGTATATGTATTAATTTTAATAACATTTATTTTTTGTTCCAGTATTAAATAAAGTGTATTAAGTTTAATAACAATTATTTTTGTTCCAGGTAAAAATAAACAACACTTCCCTATAGCAGAGATTTATCTAAATCATGGTAAGATATTAAATAATAATAGAAGTATGTAGGTTAATAAAACAGTTACAAGTTCATTATTAACAAGATAAGTTGGTTCATAATTAATTTAGGAGGGGTGTTAAATTTTTTTTAACGATTTATTAAATTTTTTAAGTTAATTTTCAAGTTCTGTTATTACTTACATTATTATAGGCCAGTTGCTTTATAAAACTGAAATAATCACAGAACTTGAATACAACTTTCGCAGAACGTGAACTTTTACATTAACTTAAATAATTTGATGATTGTTAAAATTTTTGAAACAATCCATCCTAAGATATTATTTCAGAATTCGATTTATTTTTATTTTCATTAATTATTTTTTTGGTATATACAGTGGTAATTTTACAATACATGCAGGTTTTTTATATAAACATTATAAAAAGTAGAGAAAAATACAAATTAGCAGATTAACCAAAAAAATCCCTCATAGGCATCGCCAGTTCGTGGGTTTTTTTTTTTTTTTTTTTACATTAACTCCACACAGGAGGCCCTGAGGAAAATAATTTCCCTCAGGGCCTATGTCATCTGGGATGCTGTGTGGAGGGTCTTTTTGAGGAGAGGAAGGAATGAACATTGGTCTTGAAGAGACCCATGTTGTAGGAAGGAGGAAACACAGAGGCCGGCAAATCATTCCACAGCTGAGCTGTTGAACATAAGAACGAGTCGAAGAAACGACCCGCTCTCATGTGACTAATGTCAACTGTGTACAAATGTTGGGCACGCGTTTGGCGTGTTTCCCGACTATGCACCGGTGCCGAAGGGATCAATGATGCTAGTTCCTCGGAGCATCTTCCATTGTAATACCGGTAGAACAAGGATAGCATTCCCACCCGACGCCTGTGCTCTAAAGATTGCAATCCGTCTGTTAAGATGGGAGAATCTATCAAACGGACCGCCCGTTTCTGCACAGAGTCGAGGGTATTTTTCAGGTATTTTGGAGCTCCAGACCAGAGGTGGCTGCCAAATTCAACCGTGGGGCGCACTTGCGATTTGTACAGGGTTAGCAGTTGTGTACTTTTAAAGTATCTGCGGGCCCTGTACAGTACGCCCAGTTTTTGGGAGTATACTTGTGGGTATACTTGTGTGTTTTTAAAATAGTTAAAATTTACTCATATACATAAGTACATTATATCTTTGAAGAGATTAAAAAATAAAATAAAATTAACAAAAAATAAAATTAGTGCTTACTGAATTACAATTCAAACGACATTTTAAGTTTCATCAGGTTGATGTGACATTACAGCAAGTAAGTGTTTGCATCAACGGTATTTATCCAAGACTTTATAACATTTTTTTTGCTGTAGGTAGGAGGATATGTTTTTATAATCAATTTCTGTAGTCTTATAGAAAGAATTATACATTTTTGGTGTAACAAAATATGCATATCTTTGCGCTAGCCTAGTTTTACACAGTGGAACTTCAAATACATTATTTAACCTATTACTAAATCGGTTTTAATATTTCGAGAAAATATATATTTTAAACATTGAATACAGTAAATTTTTCTTATCTGTAACAGTCCAGCTTGTTGGAATAATTGCAGGGAGGGGTAGTTCATATCTTTATGCAACATTATTTTTAGTATTAATTTTTTGGTTATTTCTAGTGGCTAGTGGCGTATTATACACACCCCCCCCCCATCCAATTATTCCATAAGATACTGACGATTGCACCAAAGCATGATACACCAATTTCATTCTTTTAATTATCATCATATATTGAATAAACATGTTGTGAATAAAATCCGACGAAGATCGTTTTACCTTTGGTAAAACACGATTATTTTCTATTTTGCATTAAGGTTAAACGTCACGTACGTTATAATCTACACATTCACAGATGGCGCCAATTAAATTATTTTAGGTTTTTAATACTTTTTGCACGTTACTCTTTAAAATATTAAGGTAAATTAATTGTTTGCGCCCGTTAACATTTAATATGAATATAAATAAATAGTTTTGTACATAAACAAACCTGAATATTTCAAGAGAGGCTGAAAAATTCAATTTTGTATCGGTGACTCGATCCAATATCGTATTTTTCAGCCTTTCTTGAAAGATTTGGATTTGTTTATGGACAAAACTATTTATTTAGATTCATATTAAATATGTTCGGGCGCAAACAATTAATTAACCTCAATATTTTAAAGCAAAACGTGCAAAAAGTATTAAAAACCTAAAATAATTTAATTGGCGCCATCTGTGAATGCGTAGATTATAACGGACGTGACGTTTAACCTTAAGAAAGGTTTTACAAAAAACCACTTAACTTTGACTCTAATATCCGTCGAATAAATTAATCTTCCAGGCTGTTAGTAATGGTTTAATTCGTATGCATATTTTACGCCTCACCAAGCTTCCCCACATCCCAGGTTCCTGCCTACCTGTGTTTGTTTCAGTATTACGTTGATATCGAATAGAAAACCGAGCATTAGAAGTGCAAACAAACCCGACCCTCTGTGCTGAGGGAATGTTGGTGGGTGTGGGGAAGTGTTGGTGGGTATGGGGAAGTGTTGGGAGTGGCGGGAGGAAAAAATAACAGTGTCGAACGGAGGCGGATACCAGGATAATGCCAGGGAACCATAAAGTAGAGGAGGTGCTCGGATGGCGTAAACACTAACAGAGCGGCCGGATTAGAGATGTAGCGACCGGAAAACTCAACCCATTACGGACTTTCTGTGGGGTTAGGCTCGCCGAATAGTAAATACGGATGATCCCACGAACGCTGCGGAAGGCAGGTAGTAATAACATCACGCGGGAGATTATTGCTATAGTGAGTAATGCTGCGGATAAAAGCCGGCTCCGTTAAAAAGTTTATCGTGTAAAAGAAGGCTTCCCAAACTGTCGATCGTGACAGTTTTTTTTAAGTGGAACTTCTTTAGCCCCGTTGGGATTTGAAATTCGGATGAAACGGAAGTGCTACACTAAAATTTATTGTTTGACGGGTCCTCGGTTCTAATTAAAATAAGCGCGTGACAAACCTCAGCGACCAGAGACATCCAACGAACGGAGGTTCGAATCATACGAAATCCAAAAAAATATTATTTTTATTTTTGTAAGATCAATCAATATCCACTCTTCAAACCACTTTAAAATAAACCATTTTAAAATTTAAAAAAATAAAGGCAAAAGAAAAGAAAGCGACATCTAAAGACTTTCTAGTTTCACTTCTACCGAGTGTGAATTGCATACTCTGATTTTTTTTACATTAACTCCGCACTGGAGGCCCTGAGGAAAAATTCCCTCCAGGGCTTGAGTCATCCTTGGGGATGTTGTGTGGAGGGATGCTTTTTAGGAAAGGGGGAGAGGAAGTTCTGGAAAAAGGGGTATTAGGTGTGGCAAGGAATCTGGGAGTCAGTGTGTCCAGAAGTGACGGACATATGAAATATGAATCCACCCCTCGCACTGCGGCGAAAGGTGATGTTTCGAAAGAGAACGGCTGGAGAAGCCAAAGGACCCCCTCAGCCATTCTCTCCCGGTCCGGCCTGCCTTGCATCTGGGGGCAGACGCAAAGACCCGGACAATCCTCACCCCATGATCCTGGCACCCCTGCGCAGTCACCAAACATAGCGAACCACTTGGGGTGACCTACGGCAGAAGTGTTGGTTATCCAATAAATGGTTCCCGGGCGGCGGTACCCATACCTGCTTCTCAAATTAAATAAAATAAATTCCCACTTTTTTTAAATTTACAACCATGATTTAACAAAAATAATATCCTGGTCGTAGAACAAATCTTTTTGGTTAGATTCTTATTTCCTTATATATAAAGTTTATTGTTTGTTAGTGGTGGGCCGGTGGGCGGTATGGATTTGTTTTGTACTTAAATCTACTGTTTTATCCGGGGTTGGTAAAACTTTGCACACTTGACCTTCAAAACAAAGGAAAAATCACTATCTTTGTGATATTTGAAATAACCACCCCATCCCCGTTTCCCATCCATTAAAGCAAACCGTTGATACCACACTCAATGAAATTTTGCTCAATTGACGTTCAAAATTAGGGGAAAATTATTGTAAACATCTGATTTCGAAAAAATATAAGCCGTAAAGCCGGGCAATACTGGGGACTTCGGAAAAGGCAATGTGTGCCCTTTAGACTCAAAAACAGCTAGATCGAATTCACTGAAAATAGAGTGGTTTGACAGGTAGAAAAATTCGGAGACGCCCGGGGAAGATTTTAACGCATTATCACTGCACTTGAATGAGATATGGAATCGAATTCAAATAGATACAATGAAGTTTTTTTTTAACAGTAACGATTAAGACTTCATTATATTACAGGAAGAAAATGGTAGAAAAAGACGGGGTCACCAGAGGAAAACATGAATCAAATAATTATTTTGGTAAATTGAGGCGTACGGAGAAAGACGTGTATGGAGAATGTATGACGTAGAAGTGAATGGTAGAAGAAGTTGGGGTCTCCCGCTGAAGACTCGGTACGGTCAAGTGAAACAAGCTGAACTTCATTTTCAACAATATTATTTCCACCTTAAAAATTTATTCAGATACGCTAGAACGTACAACCTCAAAATTTTAGATACTACAAACCATTCATAACCCCGAGCACCGCCCGCGCCGGATAAACGTCAAATATTTTCCTAAACGGCTTTAAGATTAAGATTTGAAGACCACAAAAGGCATATTTTTTATGGTTGGAATAAGTTAAATTTTCTTAGAGTGAAATAATTCTTTCTCTGAACCTAGTGTGTTATTTTACTATTAGAGGAGTATTTCTGTTGTAGATAAGTTTTAAGATTTTCACGGCCAAAAGCATTTCCGTTATTTGTTTTTGGGGTGTTATGCCATGTTGCGCTACCTCCTTCTTTAGCCAACGTTTCGGACATCGTTGCAGTGTCCATCATCAGGGCAGATCCGGCAGATACGGTAGATGTGTAGACACATGTAGACACATCTACACATGTAGACACATCTACCGGATCTGCCGGATCTGCCCTGATGATGGACACTGCAACGATGTCCGAAACGTTGGCTAAAGAAGGAGGTAGCGCAACACGGCATAACACCCCAAAAACAAATAACGTAAATTTCTGTTTAATTTTAATTTTATTATTTTTCTTTTTTTTTTTTTTTTTTTTATTTTAACTTTATGAGTAAAACCTCAAATTGTAATATTTAATTAAATGAAGACAATATAAGCGAAACTCAATCGAAAATCTGAAAACAGAAAAATCATATGTGTCAATATCTTTTTCTGATTTTTCTGTTTTCAGATTTTCGATTGAGTTTCGCTTATATTGTCTTCATTTTATTATTTTTCTCTTGTATTTGTAATATCAGTTGTATCACTTTAGGTATATATATTTTTTTGTATTACGTATGTTTATTTAGTTCATACTTTCAAATTACATCTCCATTTATTATTATTTCCAATGTGATGTTTTGATACGCTCCTATGTATACTATAAAGGCACTTATGATTTTAGGTATTACTTTTTCGTAAAATACCTTTTTTGGCGAATGAATAAATAAATAAGCCAGTCCCTACGGAAATCAGAGTAAAAAGTAGTAAATAGGTTGGGAACTCTTGGTGTAGAATATATAAAAGGTACTTACTGTAATAATATATGCGTTGCGTATATCGTAAAATGTTAGACGATTACAGCTTGCTATTTTTGTCTGCAGGAGACCAAAAATGTAGCGCAATATAAAAAAATCAAATTATATTTTATGATAAAATGAAACAATGCAACTTTGTATAAACCACTTATAAAATGTGCAAATCCGACCGGTTTCGGAACAAACGTTCCTTCGTCAGGGAAAGCTTATACTAATTTGACAGTTTAGAACAATGTTTTATTAGGGTAGGGGTGGAGCCGTTGTTAGTTAATAATGTAGATTGGGTGGGTAGGTATTAGTGTAGAGTGGGTGGGTAGGGGAACAAATCCATGATTGGGCTATATGACAATATTTTTTGTTTGTTGATAATAGATTCATTATTTTTAAGGGATTTTTTAATTTCCAAAGCTTCTAAGTTATCTAAACGTTTTCCTTTATGATTAATATGAAGAATATTTATCCCTGTGTTTTTTTTTCAAAACTATGGTTATTTTCAATGATATGGTTAGCGAACTCAGAAAAATTATTATTATTAATAATATTTTATGAGTTTATTTATTGTTCTGTTATACGTGGTGGAATTATATTGTATTAAAATTGAAATTAAAACACTTTTTAACTTGTTTTCACTTATTTATTTCACCAGTACCGGTTTCATCATATTATGGACATCTTCAGGCTGGTAATTGACATTCTTTTGTTACAGAATGTCAATTTCCAGCCTGAAGATGTCCATAATAGGATGAAACCGGTACTGGTGAAATAAACAAGTGGAAACAAGTTAAAAAGTGTTTTAGTTTCAATTTTAATAAATTATTTTTTTGGTAAATTCATAGATGTTTTGTGTCCAAACCTCCCCACCGGATAAATTACTCACTTACCTCGATAAATTTTACATTTAATATGTCTTCTATACTTCTTGGTTTTCTCGCAAGTAGGTAGTATTTTTTTAAATGAAAACTTCTCTATCACCGTTGTGATTTGAAACTGGGTGTAACGAAAAAAAGCGACACTAAAAAGAAACTAATCTATAGGATTTAGCCTGCGAGAGAATAAGATTAACTAATCGGTCTCCTCTTTGTGCGGTGCTGCGTAGCCTCCCCACTCTTGCCTACTTTAGTTTTCATATAAACAAGAAACACAAAATAATAATAATAATAATTTTTATTTTAGTAATTTGTACATTTAAGTTTACAAATTTCTAATTGATTATAAAATTTCATATTCACTATATTTTATGTAGCTCCTACAATACATCTTGAACTTTCCAATTGGTGTGGAAAATGGAAAATTTAAAGTTTCTGGTAGTGTGTTATACAACTTCATTCCCTTGTACAGTAGACTGTTCTGCGTATTCGCTTTGTCCTTTTTTTGTAGCCTAATTTCCATGCACGTCCTTGTGTTATATCTGTGAATGTCTTTATTGTATACAATTTTATTTGAGAAGTATTTTGGTAACGTGTTTTTCAATATTTTGTGGATAAATACCATCATGGGCAAGGTCAGCATCTGTTTCACGGTCAAACAATTTAGTTCCTTTAACATTTTAATTATTTTTGAAAATCTGTTTCGTCGAAGAATTATTCTCATTGCCCTGTTTTGGAGAATTTGTAACTTATTTTGTTCTCTTTCGTTACATAGGAAAAGTATACTTGAGCAGTAGTTGAAGTGTGGAGCAATAATTGAATTGTATATGGTGATTGCAGTTTTTCTAGAAATTTTTGGCCGAATTCTTCCAAAAAAAGATATCTTTTTGCCAATTTTCTTTTGGGTGTATTCAGCATGTCTATTGAAGTTTAGTTTGGAATCTAATATAACTCCTAAGGATTTCATTTCAGTAATCTTTTCAATAATTTCACCATCAATTTTAATTTTGCTTTCACTGGATGTCTTCTTGTATCCAATCACCATACATTTTGTTTTTTTTTGTATTTAATTTAAGCTTATTTATTTTTAGCCATCTTGATACATCATTTAAAATGTGTCTTAGTTCTTCATAGTTATCTCCAATTAAGTATATTAGTGTATCATCGGCAAATAGTCGTACTTTGCATTTTGAAAATATTTTCACCATGTCATTAATATAGAGTATGAACAATAGAGGTCCAAGGACCGATCCCTGTGGTACTCCTAACTTATCTTCCATTGGTTTTGAAAATTGATCATTTATTTTTGTTACCTGCTTTCTGTCTCTCAAATACCCTTGTATTAATTTAATGGCTACAGATGAGAAACCAATTTCTTTAAGCTTTCTTATTAGTATGTCTCGATCTATAGTTTCGAATGCATTACAAGAAAACAAGAAACACAAGTTTCCCAAGAAACTAATCTATAGGATTTAGCCTGCGAGAGAATAAGATAGACTAATCTGTCTCCTCTTTGTGCGGTGCTGCGTAGCCTCCCCACTCTTGTCTACTTTAGTTTTCTGAAGGTTTCACTTCTACCGCGGATGTAATTTTTGAAGTGAAATCTTCTTTAGCACCATTGTGATTCGAAATTCGATGAAACGAAAAAGCGACGCTAAAAAGAGACAAGCACATAGGTACATCTCTAGGATTTAACCAACGAGAGAATAAGATAGAATAATCGGTGTCCTTATTGTGCGGTGCTTCGTATCATGTCGTTCTCCTCTTTGTGTGGTTCTTCGTGGTCTATCGGTCCCCTCTTTGTGCGGTGCTTCGTAGCCTCCCCACTCTTGTCTAATTTATTTTCTGAAGGTTTCACTTATCATGTTTCTCTTCACATTATCCTCTTTACAGAATGTACTCAACCTCAATATCGTCCTTGTAGAAGATCTTTGATTATTCACTACCTTTGTTGAAATAGTTTTTAGCTAAGTTGATTGGTATATGAAAAACCTCCCCTTCTCCATCCACATTCCACGTTTTACCGTATCATATCATTTCAACAAATGAAATGAATATGCTGGCTCTGGGATTCCTTTCATTCATTAGTAATTAAATTTAAACTTGTGCGATGAACATGTATTGATTCGAATCCGCTGTTGCGCTTGGCTAGAAAACAAACGGACGTCTCGAGACAAGAATAGAACCATCAAAGTTAAACTAAGTAGCAAACTTAAAGCTTTGTTGCTTTGGTGAAAGGTATAACGCGACACGCTTTCGGAAACTCAACTGATTTGACGTAAAAAAGGTATTCACCTAATAGGTACCTAACAGGTTCCCCATTCGGCCTAAAAAGGTCGCTCACGTAATAACCGCTCCCCCGATTATATTGCCGATACGATTGTTTTGTTGAATCGTTTATATTTGGGTTTTGTTTAACTCTTAGACACACACCCCTTTCGCGTTTTCTCTATTCTAATATTTTGTTACCGATTTAGCAAGCTAAGTGTCAACAACTTTACTAATGTTTACCCACGAGTGTTTGCGTATGGAAAATAAACACAATATTTTTTGATTGGGGGTTTAACTTGGTGAGGATTTATGTATCATCAAGTTTAACTGCCACCATGTTCGGATAATATTAGCCCAATACTGTTTCAAACTATATAGTTCGATACTTCAATATGTGGTTGCATAACAAAAACACATACCTTGAAAAATGTAATAAAGCACTGGAACACAGGATTCAAGAAATTGAGCAAATAGAAAAAAACTGTAATATTGAACTGTTTGGTCTGGAAATGAAAAAAGATGAAAATATTGAAACAACCATAAAGACAATTGCAGAAAAACTAAACACAAATTGCGAAAATATTGAGAAGGTTTGGAGATTTCCTAATAGAAAGGACTCCAAACCGGCTAACGTAATCGTGAAGTTCATGCGTCAAACTTATCGAGATGAGTGGTTACAAAAAAAAAAAAACATATTAACAAACAATGACATTTACAAGAATGGAAACAACAACCGAATTTATATCAATGAAAATCTAACTAAAGAAAAAAAAGATCTACTATACATTACAAAACAAAAAATGAAAACAAAATTTAAATACATTTGGGTACAAAATGCCAAAATATTGATAAGAAGTGAAGGTGATGGGAAAATTATCCATATAAAAAATGAGAATGATATAAACAAATACATTTAAGAAAAAAAAAAAAAAAAAAATCAAAATTCCTTTTGACTCGGAACAGTTATTTTATCAGTTACTAAATCAACGTCATGGAAGATTCGACACCATTTCAAACTCACAAATTTATCAAGTGCTATAATTTGGATAACTGGATAAACGATAAAAACATCAAAATGAGGTTTGTGGCTATTCATCTAAATATAAGATCATTGAAAAAGAATTTTAATTCATTTATTGCACAAGTAAACGACGTTCTGCAGTTTATAGATGTAATTTTTCTAACGGAAATAAATATTAAAAACGAAATAATACCTATGTTCAATATACCAAACTTCACATCGATTGCAAATGCTCGAGAGAATAGAAGAGGAGGGGGATTAATCATGTACTTAAAAAACCATCATACTTTTAAGAAAACAAACATTTCTTTTAAAAGCTGCGAGACAATATCTGGAGAAATCACCACCGTTTATCAAGATGTCATAAATATACTTGCAGTTTATCGTCCGCCGAGCAGCAACAAGAAAATATACTTGAAGGAACTAAAACAAATATTACAATTAACTTCATCTGATTCAAACTACTTGTATTGTGGAGACATCAACTTGAATTTGTTGGATACAAAAAATAGTGTAATTACAGAATATCAAAATCTACTCAGTGAAAATGGTTTAGAAAATGTAATATTAGATGTGACTCGGGATGAAATTTTAAACGGAAAAAATGTGTATTCATGTATTGATCATATTGCAGTTCGCAACCGTAATAACACTGTATTTTCATGTATTGTGACTAACAAAATATCCGACCATTATATAACAGGAGTTGCAATAGGTAAAGAGGTACTTACAAAGGATTTAAATAAAAAAAGTGAAATTATTGATAATAAATTGGTATATTCTAAATTAAAACTATTAAATTGGGGGAAATTATTACAAACTGAACGTCCTTCAGAACTGTACGATAATTTAAAAAATATTTTTGATAATATCTATGCGTCCTCGAAAAAAGAAAAATTATTTGAAAATAATCTTAGGCACAACAATCCATGGGTTACTGAAGAAATTAAGAACATGATTAAAAAAAGAGATTATCTTTACCGAAAATGCAGGAATAGCCCAAATAACCCGGTATTTCGTTTAGAATATACGCGGTATAGAAACAAAACAAACAAACATATTAATATTACTAAAAACACGTTTCATAAAAACGTAATAAATAGCTTAAACGGCAACCCGAGGAAACTGTGGGACGAAATAAATAATCTAATAGGTAAACCTAAACAAAATTTAGATAAAATAATCCTTCAACATATGGGAAGTCAAGGAGATACAAAGTTTTTATGCGATAAATTTGCCACAACATTCGTAAATGAAATAAAAGACATAAGACATAATTGTACTAAAAAATTCCTAGATCGTAACACGTATACAACTCCTGCTATTATGTCGATGAGATTTAGACCTGTATCACAAAAAGATGTTAAAAAAATTATTAATGATATGGATGTTAAAAAATCAGAAGGCAATGACCAAATAAGAATTAAAGACCTGAAGTTAATTGCTGATAATATAATCCCAGTACTGACTAAACTAATTAACCTTTGTGTAAGTAAAAGTATCATGCCTGACGAACTTAAAACATCCATCATCAGACCTATATATAAATCAGGAAACCACAAAGATTTCACAAACTATCGACCGATAGCGATTCTCTCGTGTATTGATAAAATTATTGAAAGGGCTATCTTTAATCAAATACAAAATTTTATAGAAAAAAATAGAATCATAAATCCCATACAGTACGGATTTCAAAAAGAAAAAAGTTCTACACAATTACTTTCTAAATTCACTGACCATATAAACTGTCATTTGAATGAAAAATATTATGTAGGCATACTTTTTATAGATTTTAAAAAGGCCTTTGACACATTGGACCATGAAACATTACTAAGGGCAATGGAGGAATGTGGTATTAGAGGTCCTTTAAATAAATTTTTTAAAAACTATCTATTTAATAGAAAAATTAAAGTTAAAATTGACGGAATTTTAAGTGATGAAATGTTGGCAAACACTGGGGTAGCTACGGGATCGATATCGGGACCTACGTGTTATATTATGCAAGTAAATAGTTTACCAAACGTAATAAAACGTTGTAAATGCTACATGTTTGCAGACGATACTTGCATTATATGTGCTGACAAAAATCCACAAAAAATTCAGGAAATTTTACAAACTGACCTAAATAATATTATTAAATGGTCCCACGACAATGGCATTATTATCAACACAAAAAAAACCAAATATATGCTTATACATTCACCACATGCAAATTGTCAGGATAAGGAATTGCACATTAAAAGTCATTCATATGATTGCTTGCACACAAAAAACCAATCCCTGCAGTGTAATTGCCCAAATATAGAAAAAGTGTACCAGTATACATACCTCGGTCTTACAGTAGATGTCAATTTTAACTGGTCAATTCATATTGAAAATGTATGTAATAGATTAAGATCCATATTAGGGAAATTTTATCACCTAAAAAACTTTGTTAATAAAAATATATTATACTGTATATATAACGCATTAGCAGAATCAATTATAGGATACGGAATAAATAGTTACGGATTAACGTACAAAACGTACTTAAATAAAATAGAACAACTACAAATCCGTTTCCTAAAATTGATATCAGGCAAAAAAAAAGTTCAATTATGTGATGGCGATTATAAAAAAATGTTCTCCTTGTGTAATGTGCTCTCTATACATAGTAGGGTAGATTACCAATTAACTCTAGATGAATTCTGGAATACAGAATTCAAAAAACCTGTAAACCATAACTACCCCACTAGGCATAGAGAAGCAGAAATGTTTATTATTAATAAATCTACAAATGTATACGGTGATAGAACAAAAAGGCATAAAATTCCGGAAATATTTAATGCATTGCCTGAAAATATTAAAAACGAGACATCATATTCAAAAATCAAAACTAAAGTTAGATCATTCTACTTCAATAGAACATGAAAACTAAAATATTGTATAAAAATACCTAAATCCATGAAAAACAAATAATATTGTGAACGAATAGGTACCTACATCTTTTAACTACTGTTCAAAATAAAATTTATGTTATAATAAGCATTACAATAATTAGTTAAGTATTTTAATATTAAGTATTATATTATTAAATAATTACTAGATATGTATTAAGCACCAAAATATCAAACATTTTATATGTTGTAAGTAAATAAATAGGAAAAATGAGAGATTTTTTACAATCAAACTGATTGATCAGTTTTGTAAGATTTAAGTAAGAGAAATTATTGTACAATTAATAACTAAATAAACATATTTAAAAAATTGAACTAAGTTGCACGGGGGTTGCGGGTTGCGAACCGCCACAGTTGTTTTCAAGGATCTTTTGAAGTGAAAACTTCTTTAACACCGTTGTTATTTGAAATTCGTTGAAACGAAAAATAGCGACGCTAAAAAGAGATAACCACGAAGCACCACACAAAGTCTCCTCTTTGTGCGGTGCTTCGAAGCCTATCGGTCTCCTCTTTGTGAGTAAATCCCAGCTTCCTATCTTCGTAGCCTCCCCACTCTTATCTACTTTAGTTTTCTGAAGGTTTAAGTTCTACCTCTACGTGAATTACACTACTTTATTCATAAAAAAACTTTTTATATAGTTTTTTACTGGTTTTACACTAGGCACTTGCACGTACTAGTACGGTAGTCGAAAAATCGTTGGCAATTTTTTGCGAATTCGAACAACTCTTTTTCGAATACCGCACATGAGTGCACTTATATATTTCATAAAAAAAACTATACATAATAAACTATTTTCATACCCCATTAATCTTAATTTAATTTTTCGCTCTCTTTCCGAACACGGAGATTCTTTTCTTTCAAGTGGTGAAAGAACCCTTGAAATCCGACCCACCTCAGTCATAGATTTCCTTCAAGCACCATGCCTTTGAATTCTGTTGCCGTATAATATATGGGGTACTCTCTCAACGCCACCTTCGAGGCTAAATTAAAGTAGCACTTTGTGTTCCTACCAGCTTAGTGCTTCGCTTCCTTTCTTGATTCTTTTCTTTCCTTACCAACCCATCTCCATATTTTACAGATTTTTTCAAGTTATTATGTACTGCGAAAAAAACACCACATTTGAATACGTATTCTAACCTACTGCAAAACTTAGTTTTATTAAACTAAATTTCCTTCGGGGTAATGTCAACTTTTTTAAACCGTGACAACGATACGAATCTAGAAACACCATCAATAAGTACAAATAAAATATTTTTAATCACTGAAGGCAATAATAGCGACTCTCAATCGAATATTGTGTTCAGTGATTAAGTATTACAATTCGAGGTTTTTCCTAAAAACAAAAATAAAAATATTTTTTATATATAAATAGCGTTTCTTCAATCTCCCTGATGCAAGTAACGAAGACTCGTCAAAAAATTAAACGAATTCTTTAAACTTTGTTTTTGGACAAAAGCTTTGCATTTTGGTTAAGTCGTGTTTTTCAGAGATTAATTAAGAATCTATTTCATAAAAATTAATTATATGTATTGGGCCGGATTGTAGTTAAGTGGACAACTAGGGGTTCCCAACCAGGCGTCGCGCGTCTTGGATTCAATTCCTTCGATAGCTAAGTCCTCCCATTGCACAAGCAACATTTTTTGCTAACGGTGATAAACTTCTAGCATCATCACTATGATGGTAGAAATTTATCAAAAGTTATTCATAATAATGGAATTTTACTTTCCTTTTTTAAGTTTTCCCCCCCTTCTTCTTCCCCATTTCCTTTCCCTCCCTAACTCCCATAGTCAGTGAGACTATGGTATCCCCAATTGGGATATGTTGTAAGGCTGAATGTGGTAGGGAGAGAAAGGAGATGGGGAAGAAGAAAGGGGGAATTAACTGGCTATTCGATCATCAAACATAATTGCCCACGCACAGGCTGCGCCTTAGTGGGTTCCCACATTATTGTTATGATTTTCAAAATATGTAAATTATTATTTTTAATTTTTAAACTAACGTTTAGACAAGATTTTTATGCATAGCACAAAGGGTAACAATTATTATAAGCAATAATTATCAGCCTGAAACACTCATCAACATTGAAAAATCTTCCGAGAAAAGATACTTGCCGCCAACGGGACTTGAACCCGTGTCCTTCTGATTGCCGGTCAGCTGCTCTTGACCACTGAGCTATGGGGGCTTATCAAATACTCGCCAACTTTATTTTTGCGAGAGAGACATTGTTAGTGTTAAATAAATAAAGTTGGTTGTTTTCAGGTGGAAAAAATATAATAAGCAGTAATTGTTGAATGAAACACTAGTATATATTGAATTGTTTGGCGGGTATTTGATAAGCCCCCATAGCTCAGTGGTCAAGAGCAGCTGACCGGCAATCAGAAGGACACGGGTTCAAGTCCCGTTGGCGGCAAGTATCTTTTCTCGGAAGATTTTTCAATGTTGATGAGTGTTTCAGGCTGATAATTATTGCTTATAATAATTGTTAAAAAATATGTAAATATAAATTTATTGTAAAATATGGGAAAAATAAAGGAAATTACAAAAAAAAAAAAAATCAAGCCACGTTGCATTTCTGAATGCTGGTCTTTACCAGTGTCTTCCAATTCGTAATAAAATTTACTTGTGCACTACTAGATTTGAATCAGCGATCTGCGGATTGCTAGTCGAGAGCCTCACCCATCTACCATAATAAATTGATAATAATAAACTATGTTTAATTTCAATCCTAAAAGTATTCTAAATTCAGGTCTTAGGAAAACTCTCTGTCGTGAACGCTTGACAGAAATATACATTGATAAATTAAAAGAATCTTTCACACTTGACTGCCTTTCCAATCACCAGCAATAATTATCATAATACACTACACGTGTCCACTTACAGTTTAGTAACGTAACACGTCAGTCTTCCTACCTTATTCAATCCATCACCTCAGTGAGTGAGTGAATGGAATCAGTTCCACAGAGGAACTGGCGCGTCACACCGACCGACCCCGGTCGCGCCGTTTCATTAGGCCGCTATTAGCGCGTCCGCTCAGCCGGTCTAACTGCCGCACTGACCGTCCAGAGTGCCATTCGTCTTGGACCTTAATTGAATAGTATCAAACAGGAACATTTATATCACTTGAGCTGAGGTCTTTATTGAATTGGAACCGCGCTTCGTTTAGTTTATTCTTTGTAGTAGGATTTCGTTTGAATTAAAGAAAACATATTTATTAGGATTAACGGCGAATGGGAAAAATTCTGACGCGAAAGTGAGTGGTAGAAGATATCTGGGACCCCTGGGGAAGACGTGGCATGACCAAGCGAATTAATTATTTGAGTCGGGCCATGTCAGAAGTCAGAATCACAGAAGAGAGTGTATTTAATAGATCAGAGTTATCTACGTAGAGCTATAACATAATCCTTATACATATGTTTAAAAAGGGGCCTTTTCTTGCAAAATTAATAACATATTTCGTAATTTTAATTTTAATTTGTTTAGATTTTCTTCTAACTTTATTTCCTCTGGTAATTCGCCAAATATCTTAAATAAAGGTTTAAGACGGATTGATTTTTACGACTTCATTATTAATTGATGGTTCATTTATAAGTACTATAAAATTTATGCAGCACTTTCCCATCTTGAATTTGTATGTAACGCAACTATTTTGTGCGTCCAACTTTATTTACGTAAAGATATATGAAGTTTTTAATTTGTCAAAATAAAATTCTTTCTTCATGTAGTTTATTTAATATCTTTCAATGGTTTAGTAAGAAAACATAATATTTTGGAAAATGGAAAAAAGCTGGATGGGCATTTCTATGTAATAGAGTTAGGTACCTACACAATCTGCCTACTTACAACTTCTCTTTAAAAATCCGTTTCGGATGTTGATAATGAAATTATCTTCGATTTTCGAGGTTAGTCTATGATGTAGCGTGTTTAAATAAGCCATAAAATAGGAGTTGTCTTTGCAAATACACAAGATATTTCGTTGATTATTACCTAACCCGATACCTGATTGTATTTTCAATAAAATCAAGTCTTCGATGATTTTTCGTACGCGGTACACAAATATGTGTGGTTTTTATGAATACATTAAGAATTCATACATCTACGAACGTTAAGAACTCTCGGAACAAATGTGTATAAAGCGCCAAATATTGTAATACATTCAGTCAATTAGATTGTGATTTCGTCGCCGTTCTGCACGGGGAACACCATTGGGACACCACAAATCAATCCCTTCATAAGTCCCACAAACCGCACTTTTCCCAGAATGTTCTATTTCCATTGTTAAACATTGCCAAAAGCCTGTGCGGTTGTTAATTTCACAACTGAATTTGAACATTCGAACCGCAAAAACCCTACCTACGTGGATACTAAAATAGTTTGACATATTCTAACAAATCCATACCTTATTTATTTATGCGATAATTGCTATTATTTTCATTGCCATTAAATTTGTACTAACGGTACAAATTCGGAAAGACGAGAGATGAACCCATCTCTGTCTGGTGCCGTCAATTGATTTGACATTTCTTTTTCTCTGTAAGTACACTGGACATAGAGTGTTTATTTTGGGTATTTCTCCGCAACACATTTATGTATTATATCAAATAAAGTATTTATCAAACGCAATGAAAATCTGAAGCCTTCTTATGAGAAATCTCAGTAGTTTCCAGCACTAACACAGTATATGTATATTACCTATGACCTTAGGGAACGTACCCGTACTACGTGACCTGTTCAGGGGGGGGTCTTCAAAATACCACGCTTACAAATGTGCGGCGGGTTGCTTAGATTTTTGGTCACCGGGGGGGGGGTTAAAAATTTCAAAAAGTTGGTCACGTAGTATGGGTACGTTCCCTTATATGTGTCAGTGTAATTTACATAAATCATAAATTTTATAATAAACTACTCATTTTCATCCATCTCAAAAATTACAATATTCTAATTGTGTACCCAGTGTAGTGAGATCACAGCACCGGAGCTCGGGGATTTTCTAGTACCGTAAGGGAAGAGTTAATGAAATTGAGCGGTAGAATATTCAACATTAGTGCAAACATTGAAGCAGCGCTGAAGTGAAAAGTTCGTTATTTCCATCTTTCTGTATGAATGCGAATCTCTGTTAGCGAGGATCTAGATTGTTGGCTACACACTATAACGGGTTTAAATTGTTATTTTGGCTAACATTCTATTGAAACCATTGATATATATATACTAGATGACTAATGACCGCGCCAAAGCATTGCCACTGTACATATGTCCAAAAGCATATGCCCCGCTAACGTCAGTCCAGTGCTCATTGTGACGCCGACCGACTTGTGCCGGACGATACGCGATCAAAACTATCACCAAAATGGTTAAATGCGTCGCGAAAAAATGCGATTCAACAAATTAAAGCAAGTGGAATTACTTTCCACACCTAAGTTTATTGTTTACATATTCACATTTAATTTAAAAAAGCAGAAAATGAAATAAAATGTCAAATACTCTAATATAGGTTCAGTGTTGCCACTAAAAAGTCGTTTTGGTTTTCCCACATTAATGGGAGAATACATAATTTATGGAATAAGTTACTATGGAGGTAACCATATTAAAATACTTGATAAAATTTTTGTTTTAATCTTCATACAACATACTTTATTAAAACTTATTTTAGTTTATTAATGAATAATCTAGTAAGTAATTATATTTTTTTACGTATTTTATATTAATAATTTTGCAGGGCACCATAAGATGCAGCACGCCGTGAGATGTGGGTGGAAATAATTCGATTGCCGAGAAAAGAACTTTGAAAACACTTTTGAAACAATTTCTGTTTGAGTATTATATACTATTGGTTCAATAAAAAATATTGGAACAAATAATGACTTCATTATTTCATTAGTTGTGCATTCTTTTAGTCATATAATGAAAAATACAAATTAAAAATAATTTAAATAAGTTTATTTTATTACAAACTAACGTAAAAAAAAAACTATTTCATTGTTTATTTTGGGTAAAATTTCAAATAGTAGGCAACACCAAGCCGCTATTGCAGGTTTGCGTTTCTGGCTTTGTCTAATCCTAGCGGTGGTAATGTTCTCGTGACTTGTGCAAGTGAGACAAATATATGTTTACTTTCAAATGCTTGGTGATTCCAAAGCTACGTCGTTGCAGTTGTAGAGTGGTTACGCTTTTTTCGATGAGCGGTTATGAAGTTTGCTTCTCTATTTATATACCTCAATGATTGAAACACCGATGATGTTTGCATTTCACCGGAAGTATCGGGTCGTTTGTCTAAATTTTTAAATAAAGTTAAAACTTAAGAAGTGCTGCATATCTTCAGTTAGAGCTTTATGTTGTGATAGATCATTTGACAATGAAAGCATTACGCAGTCTTCACAAGATACAAGTGACGGGTAACGATCGTTAAATACGTAAATTATCGAAGTGAATACTTCTTTAGCACCGTTACGATTTGAAAATCGATGAAACGAAAAACAGCGACACTAAAAAAGAGACAAACACATGCATCTATAGGATTTAACCAGGGAGAGAATGAGATAGCAATAAAATATTTATTTAAAATAATGCCCTGGAATTCGACGACTCAAATATGGACAAAATCATCCTTCACATTGATAAAAAAAGTATTTCTTACTCTCCCCACTCTTGTCTACTTTAGTTTTCTGAAGATTTCACTTCTACCGCGTGTGATTTCACTTCTACACACTTTGATTTGTTTTATTGTAGGCATGTGTGAGAGCTTCCTATGCCACATTTACGTAAATAACATTTGGGCGGCTAGCATAACACCGATGTTGTTTTCTTCTTATGCTTTATAAAATTTTGATTTCATGTATTTGGTTTGTTGGAACATGTTTGTTTTTTTAAATTGTGTTGTCTGGTGACTTATGACAAAATGTCATGACAAAAAATTGACCTCTGCCAAAAATGACTAGTGTTCTAACAAAACCGGTGGTTTTGGTTCTACCCGTTTATATTCGCACTGGAAAGCAAAGTGTTAATTAACAAGTGCTGGTGATGATAATAAAACAATTAATTATTAATAATGGTTATTTTAACGAACGCGGACTCCGTTAACTTTAATGATTTATTCTTGTTGAACATTATGTTAATTCAACCAGGATTCAGTCTGTTGAGTTTGAATGGAAAGTTTTGTTCCGACGAAATTATACCTAACGAAGGAAGTACAAGGACTTATTTATGTAAGTGAATCTTGGAGTGATTTCATTTCCCCTGAAGCCAGCGTGACACGGTAACAGTAGCATTGCCAGTCCCAAGGGGAGAAAAAGGAAAACTTACCTTTTATAACTTGTTTAATTTCCAAGAAGTTGAAAAAGAGCAAAAGTGAGTTCCTGACTTTCTGAGCTTTTTCTGCGACCATTTTTTTTTTGTATGAAAAGAAAGCTATTTTTGTATTTTTTGCCCCGCTTAGAATGAGTTTTGATTAAATGCTGTAACAAATAGATATGTTGTGCTGAATCTAATCAATCCATCACTAAAATTTATTTGAAAATCTTTGATCAAAATTATTGATATTTTTTTAAATTCAGTAGATGTTTTTTTTGTCAGTTGGCCTTTTAAAATTCACCTCCAAAGAAGTAAATGGGATATCTAGAGTACCAACTAGACACTGCTATCTCGGGAGATACTTGTAGTTATTGGGAGTGAAAAACACCAATAGATGCAGTAAATGTGAAGTGGATGAAGAGACTCCAATTCAATCTTTGAAGACAATATTAACGACTCTCAAACGAAAATTTGAAACAGAAAAATCTGAAAAGATACAGTCTAAGAATTGAACTCATGGCCTTAGCCTTGCCGGGGCTCTGCTCCAACCACTGAGCTATTTTGGCTAAGAACTACCAACTACTACCGCATATTTTGATTGGCTGTATCTTAATGTACTATAATATCCGAACTAAAGCAATCTATATATTGTCTTGGATAAATATATCCACTTTTATTTTCACGTGCTTCATCTATTGACTTTTCTAGGAGTTCACGATGAATGTCAATATTGTCTTCAATGATTATATATTACAATTTGAGGTTTTACTCATTAAGTTATTTAAAAAAAAACTCCTATTCACCTTTTAACAAATCTGTTTGGAACTATGCTCAAATATCAGGGAAGACATAACCACATATCCAATAACAAAGCTGATGAAATGAACTGGATATAGGCTAAAATACCCAATCAAACTGAATAATCCAAACTTATGCTACATATCTAGTACGGATACGTGCAAGGTGATTTTTTTTAATCGTACCATATTGATATTATATATCTCACTGTACAAAATTTTTGTTGCCTATATTTTTATTTAATTATATACTTTTTATTCCCATCGTAACTTTATCTAAACTATTTGTTTTCTTATGTAAAAGATGGAGGTACTGCCTTGTTATTTATATAAAAGCCATCTGGGCGTAAAATAAAAGAAATAAATAAACAACTAAATAAATTAATGTTCTCCAAAACGAGCTTGAAAAATCATTTGTCATATAGTTGGATTATAATTGTGTAATTTCTACTATTTAAGAAATTCTAAAAATTATAGTACTTTATTAAAATTAAATAGTTATAAATACATTGGGAATTCATATGTCAAATATTGCTGTATAAATGTGTCAATTCTGACTATGCAATTGTAAATGATCTCTTAAATGGCCTGGAATGAATCTCCTACTTGTGATCTCACTAAAGAAAACAAATCCAAAACTCCAAATTGACCTTCAAAAAAAATCACATCTTTGCGATTCTTTTAAAGACATAAAGAAACCATCCCTTAATTATATACAATTCTTAATTTTCTCAAAAGTTGTCTTGACAGAAGCAAATTCCCGTGATATTAATCTTGAATGAAACCATTCCTTTGTTAAGAATATTATGAACTAAATATACAATTTGGCTGTCCTGAAACGGGTATTCTGCCCAGTTGGACAGGCAAAGTATCACATTGTAATGTATTGTAATATATATGCATATCTAAATAAATAAATAAAAAATATATAAAAATAAAAAATAAAATTAAATTAAATAATTCAATTTTGTTTCATTTTGGAGGCAATTTGTTTTTTTTTTTGTGAGAATTAATATTAAAAAAAAAAAATAGATCTTGCCTTACCTGCTATGAATGAAAAATAAAATGAAATTAATCACGAAAAAATACGTTTTTTGAGGAGTTATTTTAATTTATACGCGACAAATCTGTGTTCCGATGTAAATTGGTTTTGTTATGTATAATTTAAATTTTAGGCCCATCAAAATCCTTTTTATTTTATATTTTTATAATAAATGGGATAATTTTTTTTCTTTAATAATTATCACTTGCTCTAAAAGGATTGCGATCTTTAATGACGCTATTTTTTTTTAATTTTAAAACACAAATAAATGAAGAAGGACATATTTGTATTAGCTATTTGATGTACCTTTTGAATTCAAAAATAATTTTTCAATTTGGTTGAATATTTTGTCCTCAAATCCAAAAATAATGTTTGTATGAAACGGGCTGCGAAACCGTTTCCCTTAAGGGAATAAGGTTAAATTAGTGATAGCACAACAGGCCTATGGCCTAAGTGCTAACGGGAATTACTAATAAAATAAAATAAACAAAGAAGTAATGACCTTGCGGACTGAAAAAGTTGTGCGAATTTCACCAAACCAAAATACCTGCAAAAAACCCTCGACTCCTAACTTAACAAACGGATTTCAATCTTTAGACCACATTTCGGGAGGGAATGCTATCCTCGTTCTACCGGTACTTCAATGGAAGATGCTCCAAGGAACTAGCGTCATTGATCCCTTCGGCACCGGTGCTTAGTCGGGAAAAACGCCAAAAATATGTATACGGTTGACATTTGTCACATAAGCACGGCTCTCTTCTTCGACTCGTTCTTGTGTTCAACAGCGCGGCTGTTGAAACTATTTGCCGGCCTCTGTGTTTCCTCCTTCCTACAACATCGGTCTGTTCAAGACCAATGTTAATTCCTTCATCTCCTCAAAAAGACCCTCCACACAGCATATCAGATGACGTAGTGTAAAAAAAAAACTCAATCTTCGATGCTTTTTGATACATAGAACAAACAAATTTTTATTTTCGGTGTTATTCAACCAAAATTGAGCCAATTCACAACAACGAGTAGTCGACGATTTTATTAACGAGAGGTTCTGGGTTCGAGTGCCAGTTGCGATCATAATGTTTTTCAATTTTTCTGTTTCTTGAACTTTCATATTTTCGTTTAGATTTATTATTGTTATCTCCTTCGAATTTTTCTTATAAAAAAATGAATTTAAATGGTCTTCAATAGTTATTAATTCAAGAGTTATTTCAATGTTTTAAGTTCACTGTCTTACCCATGTTTGCCAAACAAAGAAAACGGTTGGCCAATTCTCCATTAGAGGCTCCACGGCGTGGAAATTACGGTGGAAATATTTCTTTCCAATTTACTTCTCATATTGGCAGAGCGTTTTCTTAGAGGCAACTTAATTGAACGCTCTTGCAAGTTCAATTATTCCGCTCTAAACACTGGAGCTCAACCGAAAGATAATAAATTGGCAGCTCCTTTCGAACCTCTCCCCCTTTCTCATAAACTAAACATGTATTAGAAAGAGATGTTACAACGAAGATCTTGTTGCCAGTACTGTACACGGTGTAGACCAGTGTGTTGTAGGTTTTAGGCATACCGTCTGTGAAACCGTTGTGCTTTTTCCCACAACCATGTTAATTCTCATCTACTGAATACTACAAAGAAGTAGACTCTAGTTTTGTCAAGATTGCAAACGGTGAAAAAACAGTGTTAAACAGTTTTCTTGGAGAATCCAAATACATCAAAAATGCTCCGATGTGTAGGTTTGTTTTTGAAGTGAAAACTTATTTAGCATCTTGTAGTTGTGATTTGAAACTAGCAGTTGTGATTTGAAACTAGCAGTTGTGATTTGAAACTCTATGAAACGGAGACGAGCGATTCTAAAAAGAGACAAACACTTACATCTATGGGATTTAGCCCGCGAGAGATGAGATAGACTAATCGGTGTACACACTGTACACTTTCTGCGGTGCTTCGTAGCCTATCAGCCTGCCCTTTGTGTTTAATGTTTCAACTTGGTAACAAAATTAAAATAAATAAACTTTATTTATTTATTTATTTATTTATTTATTTACATATGCATATATATTAACAATACATTACAATGTGAACATTTGTCTGTCCAACTGGGTAGAATACCCGTTTCAGGACAGCCAAATTGTATATTTAGTTCATAATATTCTTAACAAAGGAATAGTTTCGTTCAAGATATCAAGGGAATTTGCTTCTGTCAAGACAACTTTTGAAAACACTAAGAATTGTATATAATTAAGGGATGGTTTCTTTATGTCTTTAAAAGAATCGCAAAGATGTGATTTTTTTCAAGGTCAATTTGGAGAACGTAAATAAATGCATTCAGAGTGAATGCATTTATTAATGTTCTAAGAGTGTTTTCTTTAGTGAGATCACAAGTAGGAGATTCTTTCCAGGCCATTTTAGAGAACATTTACAATTGCATAATCAGAATTTACACATTTATAAACCAATATTTGACATATGAATTCACAATGTATTTATAACTGTTTAATTTTAAAGTACTATAATTTTTTGAATTTCTTAAATAGTAGAAATTACACAATTATAATCCAAATATATGACAAATGATTTTTCAACCTCGTTTTGGAGAACATTAATTTATTTAGTTGTTTATTTATTTCTTTTATTTTACGAGCAGAGGGCTTTTACATAAATAATAAATAATAAAGGCAGTACCTCCATCTTTAACATGAGAAAACAAATAGTTTAGATAAAGTTACGATGTGAATAAAAAGTATATAAATTAAATAAAAAAATGCAACAAAATTTTTTTACAGTGAGATATATAATATCAATATGTTACGATTAGAAAATACGTACATAATATAAAAATCCAACCAACAAATTTAAAAGTGAACCAAGGTTTGCAAAATTGCAACATTAACCGTGTCTTTACACCTATAAGTATGTTTCGCTGTGTCAAGCCGATGCGATGTATCGATGGTACCGACCTCCTGTACCTCTCTGTGGAGTTGCAGGAGTTCGAAACCATCGGACCTATCCAATTTCGAACTCAATATTTTAGGTAAAAAAGTTAACCAATTTTTTTTTTTTTTCAATGAAATTACAAAGGCATTACATTTAATAACATTAATAATTGCATTCCGAATAAGTTAATGGTTTCTTTCGGGAGATCACAATTATGATATTTTTCTGGGTTAATTTGGAGAACATTTGCAGTTGCATTATTAGAATTTACACATTTATACACCATTATTTGAAATATGAATCACCAATGCATTTATGACCATTTAATTTTAATAAATGTACTATTATTTTTAGATTTTCCTAAGTAAAAGAAATTACCCATTTATAAACCCGACTAAATAAATATGAATTACCAATGTATTTATATAGAAATTTTCAAAACTTATTTTTGAAATGTCTAGTCGTTATTTTACAAGAGTCAAAGACCAGTCCTTATTTTACACGGATCAAAAAACAGAGTAAAAGTTTTATTTTTATGCAATAATATAAACTTTTTATTACTTATTAGGTATGTGAGATTGTGTTAGCATATGTTCGCTCTCGACTCTCCCCATATCCAGAAGCCAATTGCTAACCAATTTCCGTAAAAAGCTTGTACTTTTCAGTTTCCAAGCATCGGGTATGAAGTTGAACAATTTAGGCCCTAAGTAGGAGTATTGTCTTTGGGCATGTGCTGTGTTTGTAGTAGGCGGAATTACTGGATTCCTCCCTGCATGACGGGTGTTGTGGAGATGATCGATGGATGGATAGTGGTGACGGTGTTTTTGTGTATGTAAAATAATTTTTCTTATGTATAGTTGCCGTACATCAAGAACTCGTATCTCTTTAAATAATAGCTCACTGGGATACCTAAATGGTTTCTTAAGGATGACCCTTAAAAGTGATTTTTGTGCTTTTGCTAGGGGATCAATTATTGTTTTGGAACAGCCGCCCCATCCCAAGGATGCATATTCTAGCAGTGAGTTACACAAGGCATGGTACATTTGTTTCAGATCTTTTACGCAAAGAATATTTCTAACAGACATGAATAGATGAGTAAGTTTTCTAATCTTTGTGGAAGTCGAGACAATATGTTCGTCCCATCTCAGAGACTTATCTATGATAATTCCTAGATATTTTATACTATCGACACATTCTAAGTTTAAGCATTTACATGAGGTCCGGTCAATACAATGGTGAATAATGATGTTGTGTATTTCTTTTGGTTCTCCTGCTTGTGTTGATCTGAAACGGATGTATTTGGTTTTATCTAGGTTAAGTGTTAGGAGATTATTGTCTAACCATTGTTTGACCTTGTTTAACCCTACTTCTGCTTTACTGTGAACAACATTCCAGCTTTTGTCTTCAAATAGTAAGACTGTATCATCAGCAAAGGTGATAATGTGGTCGGCAAGGGAACTGTTACATAGATCATTTATATATATATTGAATAGAAGTGGTCCTAAATTACTGCCTTGGGGTACACCGAATTTAATATTAGCTGAATCGCTTATAGTGTCGTTGATGAACACTCTTTGGCTCCTGTTATCTAAATAGCTACACAACCAATTGAAGAGCTGACCTTGTATACCGATGCGCTGTAGTTTAATCTTCAGAATTTTGTGAGAGATAGTGTCGAATGCTTTTGCTAGATCCAGGAAGAGCGCAATGCATTTTGTACCCCTATCTATGTTATTAGAGATAATTTTTGTCAAATTGGCAATGGAATTTTCAGTGCCTAAACCTGGTCGGAAACCGTATTGGCTATTGGAAAGGATGTTGTTGTTTTCTAGGTACAGGCTGAGCCGATTCTTAACAATCTTCTCAATAATTTTAGACACAGAGTTGATCAAAGAAACTGGTCGGTAGTTGTTAATCTGTGATTTATCCCCATTTTTGTGAAGTAGAATAACAATTGATTGTTTTAAATGATTTGGGAATTTTCCAGAGTTAAAGCTTAGATTACAAATGAACGATATCGGTGATGCTATGGCGGATTTTATATTTTTTAACAGATTTGAAGAGATCTTATCTGGGCCACACGCATTGGATGACTTAAGCTCGTCAATTATTTTCATCACTTCTTGTGATGTAGTTCGAATGTTATCTATTTTATGACTGAGATTACAGCCAGTTAACTTAGCAAGATCAGTTTCAGTTGTGTTATATTTATCAAGAATTTTTTTTGACAGTGTGGTTCCCACTGACGCGAAGTAGTTATTTGCAAAATTTACCATCTTTTTTGGATCTGACGTGATAGTGTGATCAATGTTCAATGATTTAATTTCAGATGATTTATTGGTTTTAGATTTAGATATATTACGAAAAGCTTCCCATAGCGTTTTTGACGTATAGTTGGTTTCGTAAATAATTTTTTTAAAGTAGTTTTCTTTAGTTGATGTAATTAAATTTTTACACAAGTTCCTATAATTTTTATATCGAGTTTGTAGTATGATATTCTCTGGGTTCCTATTCGCCTTTTTGTGTAGTTGATTCCTCCTGTGTATTGATTTTACAAGACCAGGGGTGATCCATGGCGTGAGTTTTAATTGTTTGTTAGATAAAAGTTTGTTACTAGTGTGTTTATATATGTAATCGTGTAATTTGGTGATGAAATTCGTCATTGCTAAATCAGTATCCCTTTGGTCTAGAACGTTTTCCCATTTTTCTGAATTTAAGTCCTTAAGTAGGTTGAAGTAGTTTATTCGAGGTATGAATTTAATTTTAGCAGTAGTGGGAGGTTTATTTTTAAGGCAGAGAGCTGTAGAGTAGTGGTCAGAAATTGTGGTGTGGATAATAAATGATTCGATATGTTTAATTTTTTTGATGTTAATGTGGTCTAGACAAGATTTACTTGTACCCTGTTCTCGGGTAGGGCTGTTAATTGTCTGTATGAACCCATTTTCCGTAAGCAGACATAGATAATCTTCGGATTGACGGTGGTACTCAGGAATCGTATTAATATTTAAATCGCCTAAAATGATTTGCCGTTCTAATTGTTTTGAACTGTTGATGATTGATTGTAAAGAATTCAAAAAAGTATCAATATTTTGGAATGAGGGTGATCTATAGATTGCAAAAATACATAAGTTATTGTTCAATACAATTTTCATACAGTTTGCTTGTGATAGTAAAATTTCGTCGACTTGTGCTTGTAGACCGTTTCTGATGTAAATTACAATTCCACTGGATTTATTTAAATTTATATTTGTGTGATGTTCCGAGTAATTGTGAATCATTTTAGAGGTGTATTCTTTATTTATCCAAACCCTGCAATTATCCTACTCCTGATACTCTCCATTCGTCTCATTCTCTCGAAATTTAATTTTATAAAGGTTTCACTTCTACCGCGTGGGAACTGCACACATGATTTTTGGTAATTTTTTTTTTTTTTTTTCAAAACTGTTCATAAGAAAACAATACCTTATAAATGAAAAATAAATAAACTTAGAGAGGTAACTAGTACTTACACATGGATAAAAAATAAACTTGTAGACGCGCTTAAAACATGCATTATGCGAATGCTCAGAAATGCAACAATCTCCGTAGAAAAGCAAAACATGTAAACTTACTAATAAACAACTTTTAAATTTTACACGTCTGATAATCAACCATTAATGCATCGTTTTTACTAATAAGACTGATTTTTAATTCAAAACATGTTTACTAATAAGACTGATGGTCTTTTTAAGTAATATATTTATTTATGCGTTGTTATGTATTAAGTACCTCTTTATACGCTTCGTATGGAATTTTCTGTAAATCTTATTAAATCTAAACTTGTTGTAAATCTTGTATTTGTAAAAGGATACATTTTATGTGTGGATAACTAAAAAGTAGTATTAAATAGAATCTGCGTTTTGTTATCCATTTTGAGCAAATATTTGAATCATATTTATAAAGTCAAAAAGAATTTTCCATTTAAGTATACAAAAAAGGGCTTTAGAATATATATTTATATATATTTATACACATGTTTATTTATCAAAAGTGCATACTTTAAGAACAAACCACAACACCATATTAACGACATATTAACCAAAGTACATTTAATCTTCTACCAAAACTTATTCAAATGACAGATAAAATATCACTTTTCATAAAAGAATTAAAATTATGGCTAAATGATGCAGATGTTGAAACACTTTTTTTATAAACTCTATGTTAACCTTTATGCTTCACTTTTACAATTCTACTGTAACTTCAAGACTACTCTTTATTTATCTTCTTGAAACCGTAACAAAAAATCAACTAACTTATATGTGTCACTTTGTTACTACAATATTTTCAAAGATACATTATTACCTATGTTTTTAAACTTTCACTTTAAAATTTACATTTTTTACTTGTACCGCCAACTTATTGGTGTAATTTAGCACTTTAGTTAATATTACCCACGCACAGGCCTTAGTGGGTTCCCATTATCTACTTTTGTCTTATATATATTTTTTACTTTTTTACATTATTTTTTATCTTGTATTATGTTATATATATTTAGAAAATGTGTAAAAAAATACTTTTGAAATGTATCAAGATAATGGGAAAAAATAAAGGAAAAAAAAATTCCCTATGAGTTGGCAAAAATCCATTCCGGTGAGTTTAACGATGAGATATGAATAGCCAGGTAAATATCCTTCCACTCCCCAGTTATAGTGTCTTTTTTGTGATTAATATTAATTTTATTAAAAAAATTGTTTTTGTCCTGGTTAAGTCGCTTGCAGGTTTTTTCACCCCATTAACTCGATTATCTATTGTACATCAACTACACAGCTTACCACTCTGTAAAATACGTTTTTCATAATTTGTATTTAGAATTTAGACCGATCGGCTAGCTGATCTTCAAAAACTACAGATAATTATTAGAATTCGTTTAATTTATTAAAAGGTTATTGTTTACGCTAATTTGAAATAAAAGTCCGTAATTAATGTAGTTTGCTAACGTGCGTTTGGAAGATGAATATCGCTCCGTTAAAAACGTGAATAAATTTAAGTACGGCGTTTTATGTACATTCCTTCAAAAAACTAGCACGCATTTGCTTATCAGCTAGTAAAATCTGGTTCAATGTCTACTCAAAATGTGTCAATGAATTTTTTAGAGTTACACGAGAAAAGTCGTAAACAATTAATTACCTGGCGTGAGCATAAATGTTCGTAATAACATTAAAATTAATTAAAACATTATTCACGCGAACTTTAATTATAAAACAGAAAATCTCTAAATTTGATGCTGCAAAATCTCTCTAACGAATAGTTCTGGAGTCGTAAAAATTTCAAAGCTCTTTCTTTGTGGAATTACTAGGATATCATTTTATTTTCGGTTCTAACTACGATTAAAATTAACGTGCGAACCGCCAAAAAACTCGACTGGTGAGCTTTGGCATTGTTAAATTTGCTCAACCTTTCTATCTGGAATTTTGCAGTTAAAGTATCTCTTTTTAGCAAATTTGCAAATTTGCTAAAAAGTTTGCAAAGAATTTGCAAAAAAAATTTTTTGCAAATTCTTTGCATTCAGGTACACCAATTGGTAAAAGTCCTAAATGGAATCATTATTTACGAGTTTTTTTCAGACCTTGACACATCTGTTTCGAAATATAAAACGTATTTTACGGTCCCTTCACTAATAAACATTACACTCCGACACAAGAGGAAGTTGTCCGTTTGTCGCGTTTTGCCTCACAAAACCATTAGCCGTGCATGTGTATAAAACTGTCTGACATTTGGAATAGGCCACTTGCATTGAATTCATAACGACTTGGAAAAAATCGTGTGGATAGATCTTTTTATTAAGATTGCGAAAATGTTAGAAATTTTTTTAGAAATGTACAGTTTTTTTTATTTTAAAATAAATAAATCCATTATTTAGGCTCGTGACGTCACTACATGAAAATGTCCCGTCTCCGAAAATGTTCCTATTAATTTTGTAAAATTCCACACTGATTTATTTTTTTAATATGGCATCACTTTGATTTCAGGCGAATTTTCGAATTCGTTCACTAGATTTATTGTTTGTTCTCTGCGAACTTATCATTTGGTTTCACTTTTTGACAGATGTTCTGAAGAGAACCCCGTACATTTTAGAAGTCGGCACGTGTTTTAGAGGTATAATGGTTATGGTGCTGATTTTAACAAAATCAAATTTTATAATATTCTTATTATTATTATTATTATTATTATTTACAAGTACAAGTATATTACATTGGATTTAGTAATACATCCGTTGTACATTATAATGATTTATGATCAATAAGATGGATCAAGGAAAAAAATATTTATGAGATGTAATATTTTTGGTATGCCTCGTTATTGTCCTGTGCCATTCGTCTGGAAAACGTTCTTTTTTTTAAATGATTTTCGGCTACGTAATTATCATTTTTTCGCACCTATAAAATTATGTCCCGTGTTTCCGGTTTATAAAAAATGGTTTGATTTTTCGGATTGAAATTTTCAAAAAATCCCTAGGGTTTCAAAAATACGATTAAAAAAAAAAAACACTGAATGTCTTAGAATATTTGCCTAAACCGGAAAAATTTTTTAAAAAATGTGATGCAAGTGGCCTATTTCCTTTGCTCATTTTCCGTTTGTTTGAAAATGGTGAGATGATCATTTTTCCCTTTTGATCAGTTTTCTACAATTTCGGGTGAAATTCTGACCGCTTAATGTTCGGATAGGTTTGGTGACTAATTATTTTTTTTACGTTAACTCCACACAGGAGGCTCTGAGGAAAATAATTTCCCTCAGGGTCTATGTCATCTTAGGGAATGCTGTATCGACGGTGTTTTTAAGGAAGGAAAGGATAGGAAGTTCTGGTCACTTTTGGGTGATTAGGAATCTGGGGGTCAGTGTATCCAGGAGTGACAATCCATTCCTTCAACTGCTGTGCAAGGCGATAGATGAGTCCGGATGTAAAGGTCAAATGGCCTCCCTCAACCAGTCTCTCTTGCCCGGCCCGCCATGAAGCATGTGAGCACACGCATTCGCCGCTAAGAGCTGGATAAACCTCACCTATGAACCCGGGCACCCATTCTAAGTCTCAAATGGCAGAAGAGTTGGTTATGCAATAAGTGGTTCCCGTGGCGGCGGTACCCATACTTGCCTCCCAAATTAGAATGATAACGCACGATACCGCCCCTTATAGAGCCGATCCTATCCAAGCGAGTGTACATCAATATTATTTTGCCTACTATCTATCCGTATTACTATTGAATTTATCTATTTGTCGAGTTTTGTCTCAGAAAACTATTAGCCGTTTTTGCATAAAATTGAAGCGGGTCTGATATTGGAATTTACCTTGCTCGTTTTGGATGAAAGTAGCTAGGATTCTCTGGGTGAAATTCTAACCGCTTAAAAGTCCTAAGAAGTTTGGTGACTAATTCATCAGAATGAACGCGTAATGACCACCCTTTATAAAGCCGATCCTATCCAAGCGAGTATACATCAATATTATTTCCTATCTATTTCAATATCTATCCATTATACTCCCATTAAGTATCTACAAAATTGATTTGCGTCCTGAGCTGGTTAAATCCACGAGTAAAACTTTAACTTTTGTGCACTTGTTAGGATATTTTTCAGTACCGTTTTTTAGAATGGTTTGTTTTGCCTTTAAAAATTAAATCTTTCGGTTCCTCTTTGTGCGGTGCTTCGCAGTCTCCTTACTCTTGTCTGTTGGATGTTGTATGTTGTGATTGTCTTATTTTATATTTAACGCCATTTTAGCACTGAACACTCTTTTCTCATTACCTAATCTCTTATGCGTAGAGCCTTTTACCTTAAACTTTCATGTCTATGCCACCTTTTACCAAAATATTGCAATGAATTTTGTGTCTATGATCGCTTTATGTGTGGCGCGTCTAACTTTCTATTTTTGTTTATAAATAAGCTTGTTGACGATTGCAATGGCATTATTTTCTCAATTCTCTCGATTTTGTTTACTTTAGTTTTTAGAACGTTTCACTTCTACCGCATGTAAATTGTACTCTGTATTTTTTTGTCCTAACTCTCTTCCTCTCTGTATCTGGGTAGCATGTTTACGAGAGATGGGAAGGCTGATAGAGATATTGAAAGAAGGGTAAATGCAGGTAACTCCATTAATGGAGGACTGAATGCCGTTGGCGCTAATAAAAAAAAACTGTCAAAAGAAGCGAAGCTAGCAGTCCACAATGTAGTCCTGGTGCCTACCTTGATGTATGGCAGTGAGGCATGGAACTGGCAGAGGAAGGATGAAAGTAAATTGAATGCTGTTGAAATGAGATCCCTGAGGCGTATGTGTCGTTAAACCATGTATGATCGTGTGAGAAATGCGGATATCCACAAATAATGTAAGGCTGATGTAAACATAATGAGTATGATCAAGAATGGGACCCTCAGATGGTTTGGTCATGTAGAGCGAATGAAAGAAGAAAAAAGTGTGAGAAGAATATATGACGCAAACGTGAATGGAACAAGAAGTCGGGGATGCCCGAGGAAGACATAGCATGATCAAGTGAATCAGATACTTGAGTCGGGCCATGTCAAAAGTCGGAAAAATAAAATAGTGTGGAGGAGACGATGTATGAATGTGAGTAAGGAAAAGAGTGTGTGCCAAGACCGAGTTGTTTGGCGGTCCGTCCTCTCTGCCTACCCCTGCGGAGAAACGGAGCGATGGTTAGTTAGTTAGTCAGTTTTTTCCTCTCCTTCTCTTGAAATGTCGATGTTTCCGAAAATGGAAATGCCTTGTTTCGATAGTTTAGAATGGTATTCTCAGCGGCAGTACTATGCGCTAATTGAAATTATCCGATTGTATAATGACTTGTATAGAAACTTCGCTAAACATAATAATATAATTAGCAGGGCAAAGGGCGCGGCAGATAAGCCGCCCACATACACTCAGCAGCGGGACGTTCTCGGGGTTAACTTTTCTTTTCAGAAACAATCGACTCGCTAATTTGGTAATATCTTATTTACTAGCGGGAGGCTTTGTTCGCCAACATGTTTTGTGTTGAATTTTGTATGAATGCGGCGGCGTCTCAGCCGTGGAAGTGGAAATTTGCATGGTTGAAATATTTCTGAACGCCCCTTATACGGCGCCGTGTGTGCGCATTTTCCGCCGAGTATCTTAGTTATTAAATCGTCAAAGGAAAATTCACCTACACGTCAACCCTCACAGGGAGTTGCATTCTCGGGGACATTATCAAAGCTCGCTGCAATAATTGCTAAGCCGTTCCCCCCGCTTTCTACCACTCCGCACCCCTTTCTTGAACCCCTTAATGGTCTCTGAATTACATTTGGCTGCGCTGCTGTGACAATACATTCCAGTGTTCTGATTCTAGAACCTGCCGGGCTGAAGCGTGAAACTTTATCTTGATGGAGAGTAATAAATTGGGACTTAATTAATAAGTTGTTTCAGTCTTAAGTTCTAAGAAATAACGTCCTGGCTTTTCTGTGGGATGCGCCCGAAAATAGGTGCAGGCCTGGTTTTAAAGTTTTAATGAAACTTCGACGCTTCATTTCTCATTATAAAAAAGGTACTTATACCTACATTTTCTAATGTCAAAACCTGAGCAGATTTCATGACTTCAGAATTCACTTTGCGAGAGTTTCTGCTGCTCGAATCTTATAACTTAATTTTTTTACAGAAAAATGAAACAATATAACTTTGTATAAACCACTTATATGATGTGCAAATCCGACCGGTTTCGGAACAAACGTTCCTTCGTCAGGGAAAGCTTATACTAATTTGACAGTTTAGAACAATGTTTTATTGTGGTAGGGATGGAGCCATTGTTAGTTAATAATGTAGATTGGGTGGGTAGGTATTAGTGTAGAGTGGGTGGGTAGGGGAACAAATCCATGATTGGGCTATATGACAATATTTTTTGTTTGTTGATAATAGATTCATTATTTTTAAGGGATTTTTTTAATTTCCAAAGCTTCTAAGTTATCTAAACGTTTTCCTTTATGATTAATATGAAGAATATTTATCCCTGTGTTTTTTTTTCAAAACTGTGGTTATTTTCAATGATATGGTTAGCGAACTCAGAAAAATTATTATTATTAAGACACCTTAAATGTTCTTTGATTCTGATTTCAAAATTACGAGTTGTTTTTCCAATATAAAATGAGGGACAATCATTGCATTTGAGTTTATATATTCCGGAATTAGTCAATTTATGGTTTTTATCTTTAGTATTTCTCAAAAAATTACCGATATTATTTCTTGTATAAAACGCTGGTTTAATATTAGAAGGGAAATTTTTGCAACATTGAACTGAAAAATTATTAATATACAAAATTTTACGCCATTCTTTATCATTAATATTATTAGAATTGTATAGATATTTATTTTTTGAAATTTTGCTAAGTTTTTTATTTAGTTTGCTAAGTTTTTTATTTATTTTATCTACATTATTAACTAACAATGGCTCCATCCCTACCACAATAAAACATTGTTCTAAACTGTCAAATTAGTATAAGCTTTCCCTGACGAAGGAACGTTTGTTCTGAAACCGGTCGGATTTGCACATCATATAAGTGGTTTATACAAAGTTATATTGTTTCATTTTTCTATAATAGATAACCACAAAGTAATAGCTACATTCAAAAATATATAATTTTTTTACATTAGTTCCACTCGGGTAGCCCCATGCGTCATCTTTGGGGTTGCTGTGTGGAGCGTATTTTTGGGTAGGGAAGGAGAGGAAATTCTGGTAAGAGAAAAGATGTGAGGAAATTCGGGCGTCAGTGTGTCGTCAGTGTACGAATGGATCCATTCCTCCCCAGTGTGGTGCTCGGCGATGTTTTGAGAGAGCCCTGCTGGAGAAGTCAAATGGTTTCCTTCAACCAGTTTCTTCCGATTCAGCGTGCCTCGCAGTTGGTGGGCAGACACATCCGACGCCAATACCCGGATAAGTCTCACTCCGTGAACCTGGGCACCCATGTCACCAAACGTATCGAACCACATGGGGTGACCTATGGTAGAAGTTCTAGCCTATTTCTAAATTTAATTTGATTTTTTTACATGAGTTCCATGCTGGAAGCCCTGAAGAGAATAATTCCCCGCAGGGCCTGTCATCATCTTTGGGGAAGTTATGTGAATTGTATTTTTAGGAAACGAACGAGAGGAAGGTCTGGGAAGGAAAAACAAATAAGGGATGGGTATCAATCTAAGGGTCAGTAAGTCCAGGAGTGACAGACGAAGGAATCCATCCCTCCCCACTCCGGTGCATGGCGATTTTCCGAGAGAGCCTTGCTGGAGAATTCAAATGGTTTCACTCAACCGGTTTCTCTCGTCCCATGAACCCGGGCACCCCTTCAAGCCACCAAACATACCGAACCACTTGAGGTGACCTACAGAGGTGTTGGGTATACAATAACATTTTTCCATAATAACATACCAGCCTCATATTAACCTATATCTATACTTGGTCGAAGTCGCCTCCCTAATTTGAATATCTGTACAATAAAATGTATACACCCTGTCTATATTAAACCTGTTAAATAGGTTTTTGGATGTTTTTATATTCTTACTTTCTAATATTTGTGGTTTATTTTAAATATTACTTTCCATTTATTTTAAAACAATAGACAAAATACATACACAGATGACCCCGTAGCGATGGCTCTTGCAATTAAAATTCTAGTACTCTATTTGCATATTGTGCACATTAGAAATAAAGCGGAACGTATAATGTAATGGTAAATAAACAATGGGGGCTTAGAATATCTCGATACATATTAATATTGTTTCTGGTTTTGGGCTTGTATCGGATTTTATGCAAAACGGCGCCCGCAATTTATGCACATTTCCATAATTAGCATTTTTCGCTAGTTGGATCTCGACAATTTTATATAATCTACGTTATTTATGAAAGAAACGCTAATTTCAGGCGGGTTCCTGATAAAAATACAGAATTTGGTATGCAGACACTTTTTTCCAAAAAATGTTATGAGAATATTTTTTTTGAAGTGAAACTTCTTTAACCCCGTTAGCGATTTGAAATTCGGATGAAACGGAAATGCGTCACAAAAATTTATTATTTGTAGTCCTCGGTTCTAATATATCTAATATGTCGGCGCGGGCCTTCGATAGTGCAGTGGGTAAGGCGCTTGACAAGTCTCAGCGGCCAGAGACATACACATCGTGCGAACGGAGGTTCGAATCCTACGAAATAATAAAAACATTTTTATTTTTGTGAAAACAATATCCAATCTTTAAACCACTTTAAAATAAACAGGTAAAAGAAAAAAAAGCGACATCTAGCGACTTTCTAGTTTCACTTCTACTGCGTGTGAATTGCACACTCTGATTTTTTTTTTAAATGAAAATTTCTTAGTATTTCGGTGAAACGAAAAGTAGCCACACTAAAAAGAGACAAACACATACATCTATAGGATTTTGTTTGCGAGAGAATGAGACAGTATACTCGATCTCCTCTTTGTGCGGTGCTTTGTCATCTTTCCACTCTTGTCTACTTTAGTTTTCTAAATATTTCACTTCTACCGCGTGTGAACTTCACACTTGAATTTTTTTACTGTAGCTCCTCACAGAAGGCCTTGAGGAAAATAATTTCACTCAGGGCCAATGTTGTCTTTGGGGATGTTGTGCGGAGGTTCTTTTTTAGGGAAGGAATTAAAAGAAGTTCTGAGAAGGAAAAAGCTATTAGAGGTAGGTAGGAATCTATGGGTTAATGTGTCCAGGAGTGACGGATTTACGAATCCATCCCATCGCATCCGAGACCTGAACACAGCTCAACCGATGATCCCGCGCCCCCCTGCAAGTCACCAAACGCAGTGAACGAACACTCGAGTGTTCGTATTGCAGAGGTGTTGGTTATCCAATAAATGGTGCCCGAGGCGGCAATACCCAAACCCAGCTCTTAAATTGTAAATAAGAATTCCCTCAGATTTAGATAAACACAGATAGGTACATTTGTTTCACTACATTATCCTCACATTAGATTGCTGATTACACTTCAAACTTCTTTTCCATATTTTTAAATTAAAAGTGTTCAAATTTAATATTAGCTCGCTAAATTTGATAATGCTCTTAGTTTTTAGTTTTTTTTATTGTGACAGCTGTTTAAAGCACTTACTAACGTAGAAATAAGAGCAACCAAAACAATTACAATTATATAACATGAAGTTCTACATAGTGACCACATGAACCGTAAAATATCCATGGTTGTTTGTCATATTACATTTCTGGTGGCATATTTAACTGTTTGAATGAAGTATAATTCTTAAAATGCCGCTTACTACCAGCACTGATACTATCTTCAATTCCTTCAACGTTATGGACATAAAACAGCTCTACTCAAGATCCATATTACTTAATTTACACAAAAACAACAAAACACCATACAAAGCTACACAAACAATACACAATACCCGAGCCAAAAACAACGAACTTCTCCAAACTCCTTTTTTCAAAACCACCTTCGGGCAAAGACACTCTAAATACATAGCTTGCAAACTATACAATACACTACCAACTACGATCAGACAAAGTGACTCCTTTACAAAATTCAAACAAGATATTAAAAAATGGATTATAAGTATTGGACGCCACACTATCACAAATATCTGTAAAATAAATCACACATAGACATAAATAACTATTCACATACAACCTAACCCATATAAAACAAATGAAAATAATGGAATCCTGTCAAATTTAACCTATAAATAGACTAGGCAGAATTGATTTCATTACTCCATCTCCAACATTTATAAAATAACTCTCTTTAAAAGATTTATTACCCTTCCAATCACCCTTCTGTTTTAATTCTATTCATAATATGTATTTTACCTGAAATATCCTTGTAATTACTATATTCATTTATATACCTGTACGCCTGTCTCGACACAGGTATACCCTAGTGAGACAGGCATACAAATAAAACCATTGTAAACATATTTTATTATAGATAAATAAATAAAAAAAAAAAAAAAAGCTTCCATAAAGTTATCGGTTAACCTTGTTACCTGTCTGGGTATAAACGTCGCAGGTAAAATGATAAATAATCGCTGTCTTTGTGTAACGTACGCCGCGGGCGAGGGGAAATGTTCCTAAGAATTTCGTAAGGGTGCATGGCGGTATCTTGTTCGGGAATCCGTATTTTGTTTGTGCTCCGCTGTTTTTTCTTCTTATTCGATATTCTTTTACAAAGCATTCTAGGTCTCGCTCCACCCATGTGCCTTGTTCTTTCCTCCTCGCCTCTTCTCCCGAGCGCAGGCGGAATTCAGGGAAGCGGACTTTTATACAGTGGTTAATGTTGCAGAATATTATTTTATTATTTTTCATAAAATGAAGCATCTTGTGTATACATTTGGTGTATACTATTCATATGTGTCATTTATATGATATGGTGTTGGAATTTTGTTTAGGGAGGTAACTACCTTAACAAATAAACATTCGTAGATATTATTTCTGATTCACATTGCTTAGTTTGTAACAATTCTTGTAAGATCTACAAAAGACCGCCCTTCGGTTTCGGATCCTCGTGAAAAATTAAGGTTTTTCTATGGCTCGTGCTTTTACCTCATTTTTTTATTGTTTCCAATAAAAACATAGTTTACATAAATATACAATTTAGACAAATTAGTCCCGCGAAGCTGCCACATGGCTGCTTGTTTGCAGGTTCTACCTCAATATACACTCGTTAATTAAATTATTTACTTGTCTTATTAGGTTGACATTGTATACCGGTCGATTAAACTCCAACCTCCTTCCCATCCCCACAGCAAGTGTTCCAAGTCCTAAGAAATCAGTGCCCTTCGGTGTACCGGCCTCACTGGGACAGGAATACTCCTGGCTGTTCCTTTTTCATAATTCGCTGTGTGTTTTGCGTTTTGTTACATGCATGTATACGCAGCCTTATATTAACATAGGTACATTTAACATTTATCCCACACTTCTAGTAGTTATTATATACATATATTTTTTACATTTTTCCTTAAATTTTTTAAACGATGTAGGTACATTTTTAATTTCCTTAGGATCTTACATTTGGATTCCTTTATACAGTAAACAAACAGTTTTTGTTTTGTTCATTTTTCTAGTCTGATGTTTTCTTTCTGTCGTGTGTGACGTGTGTTGAACTGTATATTGTATTGTACTTTGTCTTTAAAGTAAGTTGGTAGTTAAAAACTTTGCAGACAAAAATTAAAACGTTATAACGAATTCCTTGTTAAACACACAGCCTTACTAAAAAACCCAGTGAAAATTTTATTCAATTGACAAACGGCCGCGGATGTGAAAACATTACTAATTAAAAATTTGTTCTTTGAAAAAAATACACATGGTTTCCACGGCCTGAGAGGGTAGTTTATCTCTGTTTTAACCATTGATGTCCGAACGATATTTGTAAGTTTTCCATAGTATTTTGAATGTTCTATATATTTCTTATTTTTGAAGGTGTCCTAAAAACAAATACCATTTATGAAAACTAGATAAAATTACCTTTTAGATCTGTGTATTTGAAATACACTTTAGCTTTCAAAAACTGCCATATTTTAAGATTCAAACTCGGAAAAAAATGGAAAAAAATTTCCTCCCACAACATTTTTGACCAAAATGTAGAGAAATTTAAATAAAATCAAAATTTAAAAAACACAGTCCTTTTATGTAATAAATTTGGAAGGAAACTGTCACCTCACTTTTTCATCGTGTATACAATAAAAAAATAATAAAAAATTTTAAAGTTTTTTTGCCAAAAAAATAACTAATACCGAGATTTAAAACAGATTTCTTGCATCTCTAAAGACGTTAATTTTTTTGATACGTTTACGAACACATGTATTAGATTTTAATATTATAAAAAATTATCACTTTTAAGAAATTCTCTTAAAATAAAGATATTAAAATGAAAATTTTATCTTTTAAGTAACCTATAAAAAACAATATTCTGACAGTTCAACTTTGAAAGTGCGGCGTTTGTACAATAACTTGATTAAACTGATGTAAACCACACAAATAACATGGTAAATATATCAATTATGTGAACAGAAGAGTAAATTCGTCACTACAATAGAAATTATTAAGTAAAATCACAAAATTCTCGATATCCCGCCATAAAACACACCGAGTTGTTTTGTCATCGCGGGCTGTCGCGGGCCGATGAACTAATGCATAGGCGCGCCAATAATGCCCCTTGCGGAGAAAAATTAAAACAACATTGTTTCCTAGTAAATTAAAGCCATATACAACGTTGTCACATCTTCAATGCGTTTTAATAGTGTGACCACGTAAGAAACGTTATTGGTAATAAAACGTGTTTTAGTGTATACGAGGTTTATTTATGTTATTGCAATAATACAGTTTATCGGTCGCGCTGTGGTTTTTTTTTAGTAAGGCTGTTGTGTGTAATTCCTAAAAGCATTTAAAATTTGTCGCATTACTCTAGCCTGGATTATTTTGAGTTTTTTAAGATACCAACATTACTAAGATAGGGAATACTAGAACACTTTTTTTAATAATAAAAGTGTTCTAGTATTCTCTATCTTAGCAATAATTATTATTTTATTATTATTATTTTATAAATTAGTTAACTTTTTAATCGAAATTTCTCCCATTCTATCCATTTTTTTGCAACAAAATAGGCATTTGTAAAGCAAACCTTATCGCACAAAAAATGTATTTTATAAATTAACCCCCGCTTGCCGGCGAAATATTTTTGATTTAGAAGTAATTAAAAATATTTTCGAAAAAATATCACGCTTATGGTAAGCAGCTTGTTTCCACGTCTCGAATGTAGGTTTTGGATATTGGTTCTTTATCTTGGGCATTTATTAACAACTAGCTAACCCGACGAACTTCGTACCGCCTCAGAATCAATAACTGTTGTGTTAAATTGTTAACTGAATTAAATTATGTTTTTTTTTTAAATTAAATAATTACACAATGAAGCAATTATCGATGCGCAACTATCCATGTTTTGTTTTGTCAATATCAGATATGGCGTTGTGTATAAATGTTCTTGAGTTATAAATGGTGTAACTAACCCGACTTTGTTTTATATACTACTAGCTTTTTCCCGCGGCTTCGCTCGCATGGTGTAAGGGGGGTTCCCACTCCGCCTCCTCTCACCGCCCTCCCTGCCCCCTCCCTCCCCCCTCCCTCACCTCCATCCCCCCCATCACACTCCCCCCTCACACCTCCCCCCACTCCCCCTACCACCTCCCCCCCCACCCCCTTCCCCCACCACCATTCTCCCTCCTCCCCCTCCTCCCCCCCTCCCCCATCTCTCCCTCCCTTACGCTTTCCATATATTCAATCCCAGTACATTCAGTTTTTAAACAGCCCGCGTGCCACCTTTTACAATTTTTATTAAAATTTCCATTTTTCATGTATATTCAATTTATACCTAACATAGGTACCTATTTAAAATATCTAAAATTCTTGATTCGATTCAAACTATTAGGGGAGTACCTACTTTAAATAAATTTATCAACTTAAAGATTTTCAAAAATAGAATCCTGATTAAAAATGTCATTCTCAAACACGCGAACTGTCAATAGTCGTTAGGTTTTCTGAAATTATCCAATTTTCTGCGCAATTTTCTTAATTTTTCTCTCCGTAAGAACCATCCTCGTACTTCAAGGAATATTAAAAAAAGAATTAGCGAAATCGGTTCAGCTGCTCTCGAGATTTGCGCTTAGCAACACATTTAGCGATTCATTTTTATATATAAGATATAAAGATAAAACTAATTTTGCTGTAGACGTTTCGCTTATATAATTGAAAATAACTTCATGTTTGAAAGTCACGATTTGGAATAAAATTGCTAAAAATCCGTGATCACCAACTTTGTCGTATAAAGAAACCAGGCTTGCTACTTTGTTTTTTTGCATTTTTTATAAATTTAAAATATTTTTATGTAAAACTTGTTAGAAAATATATATATATTTTTTTTTTTCAAAAAAAGTTTATTTTATTTATTTAACAGATATATTGTTACAATCATAGCTACATTTTTAAGAAAAACCGTAAGGCTCCCACTGAGCAAGAGCACCATCCGTTAAAAGTCTGCAAGGATTAATATGATACCTAACATCACAAAACAAGCATTTTTTTAAATACCTTATCCAATTTCATGCCTATGTACGACTGCAAATGATTTTTGTGACAAAACTTAACATAAAAAAATGTTGTTGTTCCAAACCTGTCGTGGAAATTGGTTGAAACTGTATAAAGAGCTACTTACACCTACCTGTAATTGTAGTCGACAATGTAATCTTAGCCAAAAAAGGTACATTGAAGAAAAACATTGATGTCACCAGTCGACAATTTGTACACGTACATTGAATAAAATGTTGACGGCGATTAATGACTTCACTCATACAGTCTGATTTATTGGACAGGCCGTTACAGCTCAATCTAGCCCCAAAAAGAGAGTCTTTCTTAACTCAAGGCGCCGAGGAAATTGGACATTTTTTAGGCGGATGTAAAGACACCCATTACTTGCCTTTTGCTGACGGTGATTTTGTCTAAAACGTTATTATGTAAGTATTGAACATTTTTAAATAATATGTAATGTAATGGGTTTTATTTAAGACCGTTTAAATGAAGAAATAATCTAAAGGTACAATGCGTGAAGCTACCATCTTGTTCTCCCCTGCCGCCTTAATATTGTACCTAATATTAACATCTATATGCATAGATTAAAAATATAACACTAGGCGTGCCTTCCACACAAATTTGAATGGAAATAAATGTTCCATTTAGTCCAATCCCCAGCGTTCCTGAAAAAAACTCCCCAACTGAAAAAAAATATAACAGTTTGTAACTCAATCGCTGTCCACAGGAAAGCAACTTGCGAATTTAATTGGCGCACAGGCAACTTCTCAAAGACCAAAGGCGCGTTTCAGTTGCCAGGTTGACAGGTTGCCATGGTTGCGCCTCATGACCTGTCGAGTTTTCGAGTAATTTGCAATAATCAGAGCAGGAAAATATCGATTTAATTCAGGAGGTTGATAAATTATTTTTATATTAAGGTTGATAATTGATAAATTAATTAAAAATCATATTTTTGTTAAACAAGCTGATATTATTACTGAAATCGTGAGTTGCGCCGTGAGTCGCGCTGAATTAAATTGCCAACCAGTTTTCTGTTTCTCCCTCATACGCATGAAGTGTGCGTTTTTTTTTATTTTTTTTTATTTTTTTATTTATTATTAAGTTAAAATAAATATCCAACCCGGTTGGTCACCGTGGAAGTTCAAGACCAAACCCCTCTAAAGAAGAAATTCTAAACTTCCTCAAAAATACAAGAAGTGACACAAACACAAAAAAATGCTTAACCGTACGAACAAAACAAGAGATAAATTAATTTTTTTAGAGGAGGCCTTCACCTTCGCCTGAGAGAAGGGTTCTTGCTTGTGAAAAACTTAAGATACCTTATTACATTTTTCATAAATAGCATTATACTTTTTCTTACTATTCACAACTCTGTAACATACCTATTTGCAAGAAATAAAAGGCTTCTTATTACTTTATCAAAGAAATATAATATTTCGCTTTCTTAACTTAAGTACAAAGTATAGTAGTATATATAGTGTATGGTATAGTCGTAATATTTTTAATTTTGTTCTAACAATTTAAGTTTAAATAGTTTTTTTTAAAGTTATTTATATTCTTCTCCATTTTTAGGTTATATGGTAGGAGATTATATAGAGCTCCTTTCTAGCTAATAAACAGACTTAAGGCGCCGTATACCCGCTCAAAAAGAAGAAGATGGAAAGATACGTAATTACGAATGTTGGAGAGAGCGCGCTAATATCTAAAACGGAGTAAAAATAGAATAGCAATTTCGTGGGGAACATCTAAAATAACATTTAAAGAAACGCTGTGAATTTTTTCATTCATGTAACTTCTAAAATATGTAAATGAAACAATGTTACTATGTTTGAACCACTTGTATATTTGTTTAAAGACGACCGGTTTCGGAACGACCGTTCCTTCCTCAGGGCAAACATATACTTAAAAAAAAATTATCTATAAAAGAGTATATTTACATTGGGTTTTTTATGCCTGTCTCACTAGGATATACACCTGTGTCGAGACAGGTATATCCTAGTACTGATTTGACTATTACAAAATAGTGGGTGGGAACAATCTATTATTACTAAGGATTGTGGTAGGGGTGGAGCCGTTGCTAGGGATTAATGAAGAGGGGTTAATATTATATTGATTAATATACAAGTGGTTTAAACAAACTAACATTGTTTCATTTATCTATAATGGATAAACACAAATTTACAGCTACACTCAAAAGTCTGAAATATGTGTTTATGATAATTTTTGGATCATACTTTGCGATTTTTTTCAATCTAGGGAATTTCATAAATTTGCGTTTCGGCGTTGGTAAGGTCTAGATATTATCTTCAAAAATAACATATATTTTTTTAGCAGCTTAAAAACTTCAAATGTTTAAGGGAGATTTCTAAGAAATCGGTAGAAATTCGGGTAGCGGCGGCTTAAATTGCGTTGTGAGTTGTGAATTGAGTTGCCAACCAGTTTTCGGTTGCTCATTCACATTCGCCTGAAATCGTAAATCTCCATCTTATTTGAATTTCGAAAACACAGTTTTGCATTACGAAACACGCCCACAAGGTACTACTTGTGTTATTCTTTATTCTATGGCTCTCTGTCTCTGTTGGGTTTGAAACGTTAGTTCTACATGTCCGTGTACCACCTCCTGTAACTTATATGGAAGTAAAGTGACATGCGAAGTTAACCGGTGTTTTGTTTGATTACGATGAACGACCTTTTAGCTTAAGTATGTAGTCGAAAGCAAGTAATCATTTGTAAGATTTCACATTTCGAATGGTTGCAGTTTGTTGATTTAATTTTGAATTTTGTTTTTCTAACAAACTGGAAGATGGTGTGTTGTATCTAGTGAATAGGATAAACGCAGTTTAGATGTAGACGATTGAATTTTAAAGAAAGTACCTAATATTAATTTTCAGCGACGAATCCCTGCGAGCATGTGTGTAAGTTTGTCAACTTAATAAATAGTTACGTTTACTAGATACGGGAGGACTTGTAAGGGTAAATGTTGTCATTTAAATCATCTGTGGGTCTGACGATGTTAATAATAATAATGTAATATAATTTTTGAAGTGAAACTACTATAGCACCGCTATGATTCGGATTTCGGATGAAACGTAAATGAGGATTACTGTACCTGCGACGCATCAACTGCGCTCATTGGCCGCTTTAAATTCTTCTATGATGTCACTTTTAAAGGCTCCTATTGGTTGAGACATGAAACAGAAATTACCATGGGTCTGCGCTCATTGGTCGCTTTGATTATGACCTCACTTTTCAAGATTGTTTTAGTAAAGTTTCGCTTCTACTGCGTATAAACTGCACTCGAATTTTTGAAGTAAAACTTCTTTACTCACGCTTGACTTGGGGAGTAAGCTGGTGAATGCGTTACAAGAGCGTTACAAAAAGTATGATCGGTCGAGGCCAACGGTCGGGCCTTTCCGCACGCTTGACTTCGGGAGTAAGCTGGTGAATGCGTGACGAGAGCGTTATGAAAAGTGTGATCGGGCGTGGTGAACGGTCGGGCGAGGCGAACGAAAGTTGAGAGGAAGATATAAGTTAGTGAAGTTTTACTCCAGTCGTTAGGTCTAAAGCACACTCGTTTTTTTAATACATGTATGATATTTTAAATATTAATTGTAGACATGGGAACCCACATAATTGCTGCCGATATAACTCGGTCGATGCTAACTGCAAATCTATCGGGAAAAGGTGAGTTAGATTAGAAAAGGGTCAACCGAGGCAAATTTTGGAAAAACCATGAATGATCGATTTTTTTACGAATATATCTCAAATAAAGGTGTAAACGTAGCGAACAAGATTAAGAAAGGGATTCAAAGATTTTTTGAATACATATATTGATGATTTGCTATTTAAGTGAAGAGACTATTTTGTAAGAAGTGGTTAAGGTCTCAAAAAGACATTGCACAAAGGAATAAAGCAAATACTTAAAAATTTGAAAAAAATTTCGAGTGCAGTTAACACGCGGTAAAAGCGAAACTTTACCAAAACAATCTCAAACAATGAAGAACCAAGGAGCCTTGAAAAGTGAGGTCATGATCAAAGCGCAATGAACAGGCCAATAAACGCAGACCTCGCGTCGTTTCCGTTTTATATCTCAACCGATAGGAGCCTTGATAGGAGTATAATGCTTCGCAGGTGCTGTACGCGTCATTTCCGTTTCATCCGAATTCAGAATCGCTAACGGGGCTAAGGAAGTTTCACTTCAAAAATGTTTGAACAACATAAGATATAGTTTGTACGAACATAAGATAGGTCTTTGCATGGATTTCAGTTCATGGACCATCAAGGGATAGTCCTATATTCTGTAGGGAACCCGCTTGCATAGCGCGGTGTAAACTGTGCCCCCTAGAGTTGAAATTTAGACCTTAGACGGAAGTTAATACTTTGTTGTGTGAAAGCACTATGAACAACATTACTTCAATTTAGTTACCCGGCCACGTAGTTACCTACTTATACGGGTCGGTTATTAAATTATTTAGTAACTAAGCAAGTTAGGACCATTAACTAAGTGTTTTTTACCATCTAAAACAATGTGCTTAATTTTACCACCGGAAATATATACGTTAGGTATTCAACAAAAGGTACATAGAGAGTATACGGAGAGAGGAAAAATATTTATTCGCAACGGATAACACGTAATTAAAATTAACGTGCGTGTGATGGCGCTTCAGCTTTGTAAAACAGGAAAAACATTATTATTATGTTAACAATATACCTTGCAAAAGGAAAATATTGTGTATATTGTTAAGGAGTACGGCTGCCCCGTAGTTTTCGTAAAAAAAAGTTAGTATGGATTTGAGGCCAAAATATACAACCAAACTGAAAAATGATTTTTTTAATCAAATATATGGTATGGTAAATATCTAGTACGCATAAATCCATTAAAGAATTGAACATTTCATAATTTAAGAAACAATTTTGGTAATAATTTGTGAGTTAATATGATGAAGTAAAAAATGAATTAAAAAAATTAAAAAAGCACTTTGGTCTGCCTAAATTCAAATTACATTCAATAGATTTACGTTGTCAACCCAAATTTATCTATTCAATTTAAAAGAAACGCAAAAAAAAACGCTATTATTTATTATAAGAATATTATTTTTAATAATAATCACATTAATTCACAAAAAAACTGTCAAGGCTGCCTCTAAAAGATATACAAAATTTAATTCTTTAATGATCAATATGTCATAATTTAAATTGAAAACAATTCTTCCAAAACAGGATCATTTTAAGAAATCTTCTTTCAGGTACGTAATATCAATCTCAGGCCTTTCACTTACAGATTCTTAGGCAACTCAGTGAAATATTTACTCCTCAAGAAATTCCGTATCCAATGCTAAAATATTATTTAAGCCGTGTGCTTATTATAATATTAAGCCGATATTTCCACAACATTGGGTCGTAAGTTGATGCTATTTATCTAAGCAAAATTTTGATCTAGATTGATGAATGGAGCCTTATAAACGAATAACACCATAAAACACTCTCGAACAGATTAAATTTGGCATCAATCACCCCCTCCTATAGGGTATTTAAACAGTATTTTTTTATTTATGAAAAAAGTTACGAAATTTACGTAATTTTTGTTTTATTTTTACGTTGACGAATAAATTTTCTTATAAAGTTTGCCATTTTTGATGTGCTTCCAAAATGTCATTTTGGCTTTTGTTCGTGAATATGGCGTTGTTGACGTCTCGTCGATAAACAATCGTTTACCGTACAAACATAGTTCTTTAATGATTATGTAAAATTTAAAACAAGTTTTTTAGTGAGGGGGCAAGAGTTTATAAAATAAACCTATTCGTACCACGATTAAAAATTAGTAGTTGCTCAGAAATAGGAACAATGTGATATTTTATAAAATTATTTTTTTTTACAAGTAAATCCATAATGTTGTCAGTTCAGCACTAGTCCGAAGCCACCATTCAGAACCTAAGAGTTTCTTGAAATGGCGTTGGCTATGTTTAGTGATTAGGGATCTAGAAAGCCCAAATCGACATCTTAACAATATCGGATCGATAGGCTAAATTACCGAAGATTTTAAATGGATATCCCGAGCACGGTTGCGTTGTCGATAGCCAAGCCGATATTGACACGATGGCAAAACCAGTGACGACAATGGCGATCCGTCGACCGATCACCTTTCCTAAACGGCAAACTGCAACGTGAAAATACGAATAAATTGATAATGTCTGTCCGCATGACACTAAAAATAGAGTTAAGTAGTTAATGAGGTCTTTAGCCATAACTTGTGATGTTTGAGCAACTTTCCTTTCTTCAACTTGATTAGATTCAATTGACGTATTTATACCATCTCTTTCAATTCTATAAGAGCTTCCTTAGTCCACCTCCTTTCATTAATAAGACAGTAATTTTGCATAACTAACGACATTATTCAAAAATTTGTGTATTTATTGACAACTTATCTGACACCTCGGAGGCGGCTTTTGTCTACAGGCTGTCGGAATTGTTTGCTAACCGTGCTTGCAAATATCGCCAACTGACCGTATATGACGTATTTAGTTCATATTTTATTGTTATAGGGTTTTGTTAATTGACCGTGTTATTTTACTAAGCTTTATTTCTTTCTCTCGCTCACTTTTTAAGTATATCCAAAATGGTGAATCCAAAGATCCACTGGCCCCAAGCAAGAGACTCAGTATCACATACAAAAGTCAGGCACCGTTGGCCAGGTGTGAGCATTATTGTAAACTTTAATTTTAAAATTATCTGCTCTCAATGCGCATTGGTAATGAATGCGAAAAATCTTAGGGATGCATACTTCTAAGGAAGGAATAAAATATGATTGATTTATATTTTTTATGATAAATCAATTTTTATTGTATGATCTATTAAAATATCAAGATTAGCCATTTTTGAAATATTATTTTTGGTCATTGGATTAACGAGGAAACACTTGTGTAATGTGATATTTTATTGGAAATTCAATTATTAGTTTTATTACACGCCTGGTTTCGAGTTTCACGGTTTGCGTCACTTTTCCAATAATCGTACCTTGCAATAATTTGCGGAGTGCTGTAAAGCTGAACAAAGTTTTTAATGACATTGTGTAGTTATATACACAACGCCACGTTAATGAAGGCAATTGAGCAGAACAGAACTCCCTTGTTATGTTTGTACGTCACACAGAAAGTTTTATAAAGTCATGATGTAGGTAGCGCGAATGCTTTTACATTCAGTATTAAATTAATAGAATTTTAAACTACGTGTACAATGAAATTATTTAATACAGGCTTGTGAAATGTAGAATTAAATTATCTTGTTTAATTAACGAAGATAATATTATCGAAACTCAATCAAAAGATACGGTCACATCTGTGTCACGAACCCAGGACCCATGACTTGCCGGGTCAGTGCTCTACCGCCTAAGCCATCCATATCCGATTCGGTCATATTTAACTGTTTCTTTCTTCGACCAAGAGCTACCAACGTTATCTTTATTTTCTTAACGCGTATTTTATTGGCTCCCTTCTTTACGTAAGATTGCAAGATTCAACCAGAACTAAATGCTATCTAGGTAGTTTTTATTTAATATGCCACATCTATTGACTTTTCTGCAAGCCGGGGAGGAACATTTTATTATTATTTTATTTTTAACTTAATGAGTAAAATCTCAAATTGTAATATTTAATTAATAACGACAACATTAGCGAAACTCAATCGAAAATCTAAAACAGAAAAATCAATCCCAGATGTGACCGTATCTTTTTCTCATATTTCTCCTTCAGATTTGCGATCGAGTTTCACTAATATCGTCTTCATTAATTAAATATTACAATTTGGGGTTTTACTCATTAAGTTCAAAACAAAAATAATAAAAAAATATCTTGTTTTATGTGAAAGTATGTTTTTTGTTGTTGTTTTTTTTTCTTATTATGAATACCGCAGATTTGGAAGAGGTCCAATTGTCCGGAGCCATGCATAGCTAAAGCCATTGTAAGCAATTTTCCCAAAGTTCAATCCAAGTTCACATTTGGTGAGTTATGCCTACAATACAAGACATCTTTTTTCAGCCCGATTCCAATAGAGACCAATCGTCGCCTTAGTTCTAAATTGTCCAAACGACCATTTGAAAATTTTATAGGAGGAGAAGGTTTTCTTTCATTATTTCAATGAAACATTATGGTAGGTACTTAAGATAAAGCTGTTCCTGTAAAGACAAAGGTGTCATTAATTTAAATAATTCTTAGTTAAGTGATTAACTATCATTTTTTACACTTTATTTTTAGTTTTAAAGTGGAGATTGAGCAAAAAATAAAATGGTCGTTTGGACAATTAAGAGTTGAGGCGACGCAATGTCAACATTTTTTGCTTTACGCGATCGCTTTCATCTCTGTTTCATCTCTAATTTCATCTCTATTTTCATATCTACGATTTCAGTTTGCATCACAGCAAATATCATGATTCATGTGTTGTTTGCAGTGATGACGTAGGTATGAAAATACCTACGATTTTAATTGTCAATCTATGAAAATACAGATGAAAATAGCGATCGGGAAAAGCGAAAAATGTTGACTGTGGTCTCTAATTGGAATCGAGCTGAAAAAAGATGTCGTGTATTGTAGGCGTTAGTAGGGTTTCCGAGTATACAGGGTGAAGTTTTTCCAAGTTGGCTGCGGATGCATCCGTTCACTGATTTCGTGGCGGACCGGATCTGGAGAAAACGATTGAAGGATACCCTTTTATCCCTCCAACTGGACTCTAAACCCATCGCTTTGCACCGCAGTGGGAAAAATGAATTTATCCATCCGTCAGTCCCGAATCTACTGGGTCCCAGAGTTCTACCTAACCATCATACATTTTAATTTCTCAGAACTTCCTTTATTTTTTATACACCATCAAAAACACATCAAATACAGTTGTTTACTTTGATTTCATAAAACGTTGTTTTTATTTTTGTTTTCACTCCTTATTTTTCACTGAATTGTTTTTTTACGCTCTCACTCTCCAAAATACACTCTCTAAATTTTATTTACCAATTTCAAAAAGAATAGTTTTTCTTGTTTGCAATCAGCACAAGCATTTCACGTCCTTGAATGTTATGAGAATGACTCACATCGAAATAATTGTATGGTTTATTATTGCACTAACTCCTTAATTTAAAACTGACCTTTTATTAGGTATTGAAATAGTTTAATTTAAACGTTCATAATATCATGTCATTTCTTACAAGGTGTAAGTACTGTAACCTTCAAAAGGTGATCCAGCAAAAAATTGATTGATTTTAAGTTAGTGCCCGATCTCTTATTAATCACTCCGAGTTTTAATAATCCTCTTTTCCGTGTGTGTAATAAAACTAATAATTTGATTGTATTTGCAAAAGATATACCAAATATGTGAGCTGATATATTATATCTAAGTTTTATTCAAATAATTAGTAAGGAACATTTTAAAGTAAATAAAATAATTCTTAAATGCCTGGATACTTGTTTTTCGAGACTTTATTCAGTAAATATTTTCATATAAATCAAATTCCAAAGTTGTAGATGCGCTCAGTATCGCTCTTGTGAAAGACCAACATTCAAAATCGAAACATTGCTTGAAATGACTGGCCAAACTCGCTGACCAGAATAGCCGGGGCCTTAGTATCCTTCCTCTTTCCCCAATTTCTTCCCTTTCCCTCTTCCCTTCCGGACTGCATTTGGGTCTTGTGCCTTTGTCTAATATATATAACATCTAATATAAAACCATCTAAAAAAGTAGTTCCTATGTTTTGGAAATTAATAAAGCACAAGTTGAATCATTTTGAAGCCTCGTAACTTTGGGCTTCAAGCCACTTAAGAATTTGCTGCATAGACACGGAGTAAGTAATACATGTAGAGGTTATGACAAGAATGTCCAAGGACTGGAAAATTGTTAACACTGCCCGAAAGTGCAAACCGCGCTACTTGGTAGTCTCTGAACTTAACATATAATGAGAAACAAAAGTTTGTATCGCTTCAGTTTATAATGCAGGGAAAGGTGTGCGGCAAAAGTAGTGGTTAAAGCGAACCCTGTGGCTGAGGTTTCTCTTGGAATACGCCGCAGATAAAGACTTATAATATTTTGGACTGGATTGTGAAGGTTTCAGTCGTTAATGATGTTGTTTAACCGCCGATGGGAGAAAACAAGTAAAGTAAGTTGAAGTGTTAAAATACTACTAACTTGACTGTAAGTTAGTTTGCTTATCTTGACCCTTTAACAGAAGTTTTTTTAAATGAAGCTGTAAATACTGTTTTCTTTTTTTCTGTTAATCACATGTACTAAATATTTATTAATTATTATTTTTAATTGTTAAACTAACGTTTAAGACAAGATTTTTATGCATAGCACAAAGGGTAACAATTATTATAAGCAATAATTATCAGCCTGAAACACTCATCCACATTGAAAAAAATCTTCCGAGAAAAGATACATGACGCCAACGGGACATGTATTTGTTCATGTCCCGTTGGCGTCATGTATCTTTTTTCGGAAGATTTTTTTCAATGTGGATGAGTGTTTCAGGCTGATAATTATTGCTTATAATAAATATTTATTAACTTAAAAAATCAGAGTATGCAATTCACACTCGGTAGAAGTGAAACCTTCAGAAAACTAAATTGTCAAGAGTGGAGAGACTACGAATCACTTTTTTTTTTATCAATGTGAAGGGTGATTTTTTCCGTATTTTTGTCGTCGAATTCCAGTGGATCCTTTCCTATAAGTACATTTGGTCATCTTATTAGTATTTGTGTTTTCTTCTTCGGAGTTGCTAGAGTCGGTTTCTTTTGTATTTTCTTTTGCCTGTTCATTTTGGAGTGGTTTAAAGATTGGATATTGATAAAAAAAAAAATCCTAAGATTCGATCCTTGGTCTGGACTCTACACCAAAGAAGATTTGTGTGGGACTGCGGATTTTTTTTTTTTTCTTTGTTTTACAGTTTTTTAGAGAAAAATGTATTCTTACTGGGGTACCCCGTTCTAAAGACACATTGTACAAGTTTTCTTTTTTGAAATATAAGTAAATACCTATGTTAAAATATTACAGAGGAAAATTATAAAGTTAAATCTAAATGAAAGTACGATACAATTGAAAATTGTATCTATATTCTTCCTTCCCATGTCCATAATCCATATTTTTATGCTTCTTTTGAAGTCGGTTATTATTCTAATGGTTTTTATTGCAAGAGGGAGTAAATTTAATAATTTTATAGAGAAGTATTGCATATTTCTTTGTCCAAAAGTCGTTTTAGTTGTAGGTTGGTGGAATGTATGTTGTAATGTAGATCTTGTGAATCGGCCCGAGTTTGTCTGTGTAAAGTTATCCTGGTTTTTTAATGCGTACGTTAGAATATCTTTTGTGTATAATGTATCGTATTATATTGGAACCGAGTGGCCGTGAATTAAATACGTATTTTATTGCTTTCTCATTCTCTCGCAGGCTAAATCCTATAGATATGTATGTGTTTGTCAAGAGAAGTTTTCACTTGAAAATATTTCTATTCCATATTTTATAATTATTATTAAAATACTGTTACAACTCGAGAAAAGCCAACTATCACCTACATAACTACGTTCCGGTGTTATTTAAATACCACTGTGGGAGAAATTGAATACGGTAAAGTGCAGCTGGGGAGAAATATTTCTGAATTGCGTTAAACAAGTATACGTGTAGTGTTATTATACTCCTATTTGCATTGGTAAATAAATGTTCATTCTGATTCATTCAATTTAATGCACTTGGATGTACACTTATAATGTAATACGTGCAACATTAGCGTCAAAGGTGAATCAACACGAGCGAAAACATAATATTTTTATATATTTTTGTTTTATCTAGGAAGCCACAGTGGCCCAATTTTAGTTTTCACTGATTTCAAAGGATATTTGATATAATGTTTTCGCTGATTACGATTTTTGTGGGTTGGGCCACCCTTCCGCTAAGCGCCTCAAATATTATTTTTATATATATATTTAAGTCTGATAACTAGTTAGGTCTTTAGGGACGTCTTCATTTTTAGTTTACTTTTTTTTTACTTTGGCTCCATACGGGAGGCCTTTTCTAAGGAAAGGAAGGAGAGCGTTCTGGGAAGGAAATAATTGTGGGGATGGGTAGAAATCTGGGGGTCAGTGTGCCCAGGCGTAACGGACTGAATCCATCAACGTATGAATCCATCCCTCCAACCGCGGTGCCAGGCGGCGTATTTACAAAACCTATACCGATTCAGTCGCGGTAGCGACAATTTACATTTTAAATATACCTATATATTGGTTATTTTTTATCACATTGCAAAAACAAAAATTGTTCTTAAACCTAGATATAATAATCTTTTTGATGTGTATGTTTGAAATTAATAATTTTATTTCTGAATATTAAAATTTTCATATTATCCCGTATTTTGTAAATACACCTCTATATTGATAATTTTTTATCACTTTGCAAAAACAAAAATTTTTCTAAAATCTAGATAAAATAATCTTTCCGAAGTGTACACTACAAATTAATTATTTTATTTCTAAATATTTAAATATTGATATTGAAAATGTAAATTGTCGGTAGCGCGACTGAAACGTGGTAGGGATTGTAAATACGCTGCCAGGCGAGGCTATGGTCGAGAGACTCCGACTGGAGAGGATAAAAAACCTCCCTCGACTATTCTTTTTCTAAGACCTGGACAAACCTCACCCCATAAACCCGGGCACCCCTGCATAGTCACCAAACGTAGCGAACCACTGAATAGATTAGGCGAAGATATGTGTGATCCATACCGACTTGAAAGGAAACTGTTCACGCCAGTGTACATAACATCTTTTCGACTACTAGATCCGAGAAATTGATAAACTTTTTCGATATTTGAATCATTTTCATCAAAATTGATATTAATCTAAGCACTCAAACTCTACCTCAACACGTGAGTATTGTTTTTGTGATTTTATCAAATACGAAGTGTGCTGTTGAGTTCACCGACCTTGTATAACGAACCTTTCGATGCAATTCCTTGTTCACGTGGAAAACAATACTTGAATGGTTTTCAATTATGAAAACTTTAGTGGAAACGATACAATGGGGCCTGTTTAATTGTGGTAGTGTATTTGCAGTTTGCAGTGTGTAGTGGGTAGGGTGGTATGTGGAGGGTGCAGTATTCGGCCGAAGCCTGCAATTAGAACCGGTTGACTGCGCGTTATAGGTGGAACTTCCCGACTACCACATCAACCCAGGCCAGGACACTGAATAAAACCGGCCTCCTATTTCCCTAAGATCCTTCTTTATGTGTTACTGAAGTAGTTAGGTACCCACTTGAGTTATAATGGCTCATTGAAAAGAAGGATCTTATTGAAATATACGAAGCCGACTTGATTCAGCGTCCTGGTCTTACTTTAGTTGGTTTTGGATAAATGGCCGTGAATGCAAAGCTGAGGTTGATTGAAAAGTTTCACCGAGAATATTTTACGGCTTGCTTGGCGAAAATAATTGAACAATTGTGCGGGTTCAATGCGAACACCACTCGGCATCATTGTTTGTGTGTTTTCTTCTATTTTAATTAATATTGCTTCGCCATTCGTTGTGTCAACTTGAGTTTCAGTCAAATGCGATGAAATTAATTTATATGTCTTCATCTAATTAGGAAAGATAAATAACGTACCCTTTTCATTTCATTACGCAAGCGCAGTTTTTGTCTTGAGCGATAAATGTAACTAATTTTGATGTAATAAAAGTCTGTCACTATACTCTTACGAATAATTGTTTCCGCGTTATTGCAGTCGCGTTTATATGTTGATTTATTAATTTACGTATTGCGAAATCGTATTGCTAGTAAAAAGACGAAAACTCCAATATTTTGTTTACGATACCATGTAGATCGATAGGTAAATATATATTTACCCTTTTCAAAATCCGAGGCTTTTTTCCGAGGGGATTTGTAAAGTGTAAACTTCTTTAGCAGCGTTGTGTTCTGAACCTTGATGAAACGAAAAAGCGACTCTAAAAACAAGCAAACACATACATCTATGTATAGGATTACGCCTGCGAGAGAATGAGAAAGCAATAAAATATCTATTTATTTCACGGGTACTCGGTTAGTGGTCAGACATTCATCGGACCAAGAGTAGAACCCTACGAAATCCAAAAAAAAAAAAAATATATTTTAGTAAATTAATGTCCAAACTTCAAATCACTCCAAAATGAACAGGCAAAGAAATCACAAAAGAATGCGACATCTAGTGATTCCGAAGAAGAAAACACAAATATTAATAAGATGACCAAATGTATAGGAAAAGGTGCACTAGAATTGGAATTGACGACAAAAATATCCCTACCAATACAAAAGAAGAATATAATGTATTAAACTAAAAAATTAAAATGAAATAATACCTACGTGAAGAGTAATTTTCAGTTCATATTATCTTTTTAAAAAGCTCGCCCTGTTTGAAATTATTCCATGCCAACTCAGAATGAAACCAACTCAGTAACACCTCAGAAAGGTCCTTAAAAGCTATGAAAAAATAATTTTAAAATAGCCGGTAACCCTAATCTAACATAACCTATTTAACCATTTTTTTTATATCTTTTTATCATCACTCTTAATGGCCATTCTCAGGTGCTTCTGAGTTGATTTCATTCTGAGTTGGTCCGTCACCGTTTCAAATATACTGTGTCGTACAAGGGTAGTAAAAAGGGTTATGCGTTGTATATTTTGATTGGTGGAAGGCTTCGCATTTTTTGACTTCGTGATCTATTATTATCGTAATCTAATGTTGATACCTATGTTTATTTTTTGTTATGAACACGTGTTTGTACATTTTGTGTAATTTCGTCATTTATACCGATCGCGTTATATCATTTATAATTTCTCACGTCACTTGAAAATATATATGAAGTGGCCCAAATTTATTTCACTAAGGGGGGGGGGGAGGGGTCTAGATTGGAAGAAAAACTGCCCACGTAATTTATGTATGCCCCCTAATACACTTTTCTCTTGGAGAAAACCAGATGGTTATAATACTCGTATGTATATTATTCCTCCAAGTTTTTTCTCGATGGTCAAAGGACAAATCGTTCTGTTTAAATAAATCGCCTCTAAAAATTATGTCATGAAAAGATTAGGTTTTAGGCTAGTTTTTTTTCATCACTTTTCAAAAGTGATGTGTTTGAACCCTTCTTTATGAAAAGGTACCCTTTCCATTTCACAAAGGCTGACTCGTGCTTTTGTTCAAAGGAACACGGTATCCGGAACTCGTAATACTCGCGGAAAACCGATAAATCTCCGCCACGATAGGTGTCGATTTGAATTTGAAGTCGAGTTGATTTTAACTTTTTTGATTTGTGGTTTCGCTTTCGAGTAAATAAAGTCAAAAATTGAAATTTTTATGACAAATTTCATAATATTTTTTTTTTTAAATTGTCTAATCGTAGACTCGGCTCAAAAAAGTTTTTAAACCAGTTAAGTTGACGCAATTTTTTTTTTTTTTTAGTAAATAGTTTTTGTTGGCACTCTATGTGATGTCGATTTAACAGTTTCCCGTTTGTTTTACGGGTTCCCGACCTTTTTTTGACCAGGGACCACTATGACGTTTATTTGTTCTCACAGGGACCACAAGGTACAATAATAATAACCTGTTAATCGCGTAATTAAACGCGACCTTGCAATTACTATCATTTTGCTATTCAATGTGCTCTTCTTAGACTTCTCCATCATTTTCTTCATATCCCATATAAACTTCATATCCCATATAAACTCAATCTATAATAAAGGTATCAAAATGCTTGGCTTCGTTCTTAGAAATTCCAGAGGTTTCAAGAATATTTCAACTTTAAAATTTTTGTATTCATCCTTAGTACGTAGTCAAGTCGAATATAACTCCTCGATCTGGTCCCCCCATTTTAAAATACATTCAGATTCAATCGAAAAAATTCAACACAAATTCTTAAGACATATTAATTTTAACCTCGGTATTCCCATTGAAAACATAAATTATAATTACTTGATGAAAGAATTAAATTTACTAAGACTGTCAGATCGAAGAATTATATCAGACTTAATATTAATGTTCAAAATTGTAAATGGTAGAATAGACAGTCCTGATCTAACTAAGTTCATTGAATTTCATATTCCCACGAGAACCACTCGTTCTAAAATCCTTTTTAAATGTAACAATAATCGGACTGAAAATCTTCTTGAAAGCATTCTTCAAAATAATTACAACATGAGGATAAATAAAGACAAAACAAAGCTGCTGACTGTAGGCCGAACGCAACATCAGATGAGAGTAGAGATGTCAGGAGTTCCACTAAAGAACACCAAGTAGTTTGTGTACCTCGGGAGCAAAATAACATGGGACGGTCGGTCTAAGAGCGAGGTCGACAGCCGTATACACCAGGCTAGGCTTGCATTCAATAAAAGGTCGAAAATAATAGAATCGAATAATATAGACCTGAAACTGAGAATACTCCTCATCAAGACCTATGTATGGAGTATCTTGATGTACGGCTGCGAAACATGGTGCTTATCCTAAAGAGATAAACGGAGACTAGAGGCTTTTGAGATGTGGTCCTATAGAAGACTACTAGGAATTTCCTGGAGAGACCACATCACAAATGAGGAGGTTCTCCAAAGAATCGAAGGAGGAAGGCACCTGCTCAGGACCTTGTCCGAAAGGCGCGCAAGATGGATCGGCCATGCAATAAGACAAGAAGGCCTCTTGCATGCCATAATGGAGGGTATGACCGAGGGGACAAACGCTAGGGGACGCCCACGCCGAGAGTACCTGGAGGACCTGCTGGTGGACGTGCGCTGCTTATCATATGCAGAATTCAAAAGAGCCGCACAAGACAGGGAAGAGTGGAAGAAACGAATAGATGAAATTGCTGCAAACCAATCCCAGGATTGAAACCAGAGAGAGAGAATCGGACTGAGTATACGAAACACTCACTTTTACCTAGGTTGCATGAAGTTACTAATAGATATGCAGATGTGATAGATCTATTTAACTGCACGGAACAGAGGTACAAGACGGCTATGCTATCATATTTTTTTAGTCACTATTAATTTTATTTCTATTATAGATTTTTGCATGTAAATGTATCTCTGGTGTCACTTCCCAATGTATCGTCACAATTAACTGTTATACATACACTGTTTTACCATTACTAATATTTTGAATATGAATTTGTGACATGTAATTAATGTTTATGACATACTTATGCCGTTTGTATTAAATAAATAAATAAATAAATAAATCATTAATACCAAAAGTGTTACGAATCAGCATGTGCAGTGTGCACATCAAATCACCAAATATTAATCGGTTGAATGGTTTAAGAACGCCTCGGGGACAAACGAAGAAACATTCATTTTTATATATTAAAAGCTGTGTACATCCGTTTTATGTAGATGAATTATATATTGCTTTAGGATTTTCGGCCACGAAAGTCTTCTTTAAGATAAATACTGTTCCATTTCATCAAAAGAGCGCTTTTATGTTTTTGTTTGGTTAAGCTCAGCTGCTTGTTCATTGTGCTAATATGTCTAGTTTCCCACTCATATATGCAATGAATGCAAATAATAATGATCTTCAACATAATGTTAATATTGTGTAAACCTTATGATACCGTAATATCGTACTTATTTCAGGATTAGGGATGGTACTTTGGTAAACTGGGGTAAGTTGATGATACTTAATTTCATAAGTTTTTTGAAGTGAAACTTCTTTAGCCCCGTTAGTGATTTGAAATTCGGATGAAACGGAAATGCGTCACATCTCAGTTCTACACAAATACTCGGTTCTAATATAATGCGATAAAACCGCGTTTGGCGGGGGCTTTGGGTTTACTGCTTTGACCGCGTTGATAATGAGCTCATTTTTCAAGGCTCCTATTGGTTGAGATTGTATGGTTACACTTCTACCGCGTGGTGAAGGTTCTCTTCTACCGCGTGTAAACTGCCCTCGATTTTTTTTCTTAATTATAAGAAAGATTTTTAAAATGCGTTTTAGCTCTAAGCTGCACTGTTAACTTTTTTATCATGTATTACCTGTGCAGTATAGTTATTCAAACCCCTACCATTTTATTTTACATGCATTTGAAATATCACCCTTGTTAGGTGCTTCCCTATTCTAGGATAGGAGCTTTTGAACAAATTGTAATCAACAGAAAAGCGATCATATTGTTTTGCTTTTTAGCAAGTCACAATTTTGAAACGAACAGAGAATAACAATTTCAAATGTAAAAACAAACAACAACAAAAAATGGCGTTGATTGGCTATTTGATGACAATATTGCATTTCTATGTTTACAAAACAACGGACGGAATATTTAAAATTTACAAAACAATTTCAATATTTACAAAACAACGTAACGTAAACTTTTTCCTGTTAAGTACGAGTCTTTTCCTGTTAAGTACATCTTTTAATTGGTTTTATTTGTGTTCTAATAAGGAACTCCAATGAAAAACATTATGGCTTTAAAAAATATGTTCATATAGACCAATAAACACTGATTCTGAATATATAAGTTTTGTTTAAAAATATTAAACGCAGAGTTTTAAAAAAATATTAAAAAGTTCGTTTTTAATCGGGTTGTAAAAACACGCCGTCAAGTTGGCATTATTGAAATGTTTAGTGGTGACGTCACTGTTCATCGTGTCGTGAACTCACCGTAAAGTCATTGTTTGGGAATATAATGACACAAGCCATAGTATTAATTTATTCTTTTAATTACATACTGTTTATAGATATTTAGTTGTTGTGTTTATTGAAATATTATTTAGGCCCAAATAATGTTTCAAAAATAAAGGTATCTCTTATTAGTTTATCTCTATTATTGAAAATATTCAAAAACTACTGCACACAAAAATAGTAATGCTACTTCTAGGGAGAATACTTCGAACAACAAAATGGCGGCAGTTGATCAGCTGATTGCCCGATCCTACAGTAACTTTTCAGGAGTGATGACGTCACACGATTCACCATACGTACGGTATTTTTCGGGGGATCTTGAAAAATTAAAACTTTGACAATTATTTTAACTATTAAAACTAACTCTAAAAATAAAAATAAAAATGCATTTATTTAAGTTAGATGGTCCATTATTCATTAAAAAAAATTAAAAAATTGGACTGGAGTTCTCTATTGTTATCCCTGTTATTTTATTAATTTTATTATTGATTGCACCGGGTGATCGCAATACTTGTAATTTATTTGAGCGGTGGTTTCGTCCACACATCTAGAGTTATTGTGATATTGCTGGCTTCAAGTAAATAATGCAACCCTTTCTGTCTTCGTCATCTCAACTGTTTTGGCGGGTATAAATAATATGAAGTGGAGTATTCGTCATTTTAATGCTTCTGGGGTAGACCAAACCATTTTTTTCCGGATGCTTTGTAGCTTTCACCGCGTTATATTGTAGCATTTGCCGCGTTGATTTGTCGCATTTTTTTAGCAATTGTCGCGTGGATTCGTATAATTTGTCGAGGTACAGAAAGAAAAATCGTATGTTTGTAGCGTTCGTCGCGTGTTGTCGAATTATTTTGTAGTTGTCGCGTTGATTTCTACGTTTTTTTTTTGTAGCAATTGTCGAGTGGAATCGTTAAATTTATCGCGTTTTCTTGTAATGTTGTATTGTATGTACATTCGTCGCGTTGATTTGCATCATTTATCTCATTGATTTGCATCATTTGTCGAAATATTTTGGTTGGTTTCTTTCATTGTCACATTAACTACAATTTAGGAGTCTTTGTGATTTCTTTGGTCCTCATGATCGGATTCTCTTGATTCCTTCAAACAGTATGATCTTTATAATGGAAAGCATTTCTTAAAACAAATGCAACAGTACTGAATCGGTACAGCCTAGGGTTTTTCAGAGCATTTGTCGCGTCATTCTTGTTGCATTTCTAGCAGTGTTATTTTATTATTATTTTAAATGAATATATCTCGTTATTTCGTAGCATTTTTCGCGTATTTTCGGAGAATGTGTCTCGTAGTTTTACAGGATTATTTTTAAACACTCTCACTGCGATGCAAGGCGATGGGTCGAGAGAGTCCGGCTGGAGATATGAAAAGTCTCTCCCGATCTGGCTCGCCCTGCAGTAGACATCCGCCGCCAAGACCTATACAAAGTTTGTTTATATATGTTTTTTTAAATACTAAGTCACCAAATATAACTGGGGATGACATACGGTAAGGGTGTTGGTTATTCATTGTATGTAAACATTTATAGTTAGTGTGGTACAATCGGCCTTAAACCTAGGCCGTTTTAACCATACAAACGACGCGACATTACAATAAGTCAAGATTTCCGACTTTACGCGCCGCATTATTTTATTTATTTATTTTCGGGAAATCAACAGTTTACATTTTTCCAGTTTGTACATGTTTGTGTAGCCAAAATAAAACCAATTATGGATTTCCTCCATGTGACTTTTCCTCTGATTAAACAGCATAATAACAAATTTTAAATAATAAAATTTATAATAAAGGAGTATGAGATCAAAAATTTTATAAAACAAAATTTTAAGTATATAAAACTAAAATTTACATAAAAATATCAATACATTGGTAACCATAAGAAGCCAGGTTGTACATATAAATAAAATCATAACAGAATTAAAGTATAAACGATAGAAACATAGACACAACATATTCATGAAACATCAGAGAAATACTCTTTTATGTACCCCTTATATTTGGAAAGTTCAGAATTGAAAATGTCCACCTTGGATAATATGCTATTGTAACTATTGCATAGTCTGTTCAGACAAGAATTTTGCTTACAGTTTTGTCTTGCATTGATCAACCCTGAATAGGACAGAAGAGCGTGTTGTACGCGCAGGTATATTAAATTGAATTTTATTTAGCAACTCTGGGCATTGAATATTATTGTTAACTAATTTATACAGGAATATTGCATCCATATGATGCTTTCGTACACTCAATTAATCAATTTTAAAGTATGAAGCTGCCTCTGCATAATTATTAAATCTTACATATGACTTGTAACAAAGATATTTGAGGAATTTGTTTTGAATTGCTTCAATTTTGTTTGTATGGATTTTATAAAATGGAGACCAAACAACTGACGCAAACTCCAAATGACTTCGTACATATGCAAAATAGAGTTGCTTAATGACGTTGATACTATTAAAAAGTTTTGTGTTTCTTATGATAAAACCTAACATTTTAGCAGCTTTATTTGTGATTTGTTGTATATGAAGGTTATATTGTAGTTTACTATCAAGGGTTATTCCAAGATCACGAATATCTGAGACTGTTGCAATGTTGTTGTTATTTATCGAATAATTAAATAATGTTTTATTTTTATTTCTTGAAAATGTAATGTGATGACATTTAGAGACATTTAGAAATAGTTGATTTTGTTGGCAATAGATAAATATATTGTTTAAATCATGTTGTAAATTGACGCAATCGTTTAGACTTTTTATTGGCTTATATAGCTTGGTATCATCAGCAAATAATTCTATTTCAGAGTATTTCACAACATTGACCAAATCATTGATATATAAAATGAAAAATAATGGTCCAAAATGAGAACCCTGTTGGATCCCAGAGGAAATTTCACTGAAATCTGATTCGAAGCCCTTTATTGCTACTGCCTGTGATCTCTTGAGTATATAAGATGTAACCCAACGAAATAGATTACCACGTATACCTAATGACCAAAGTTTTCTGAGTAATAGTTTTTGATTAATTTTATCAAATGCTTTGGCAAAGTCTGTATATATGATATCTACTTGAGTGCGATTGTCCATGTGATCGACAATAAATTCAGTAAGAAGAACGAGGTTACTTTCCACATTTCTGCCTTTTGTAAAACCGTGTTGCTTTGTTGTAATTATGTGACTCAGTTGTGGACTTATATATTTGTAAACAATTTTTTCCATTAACTTACTGAATATTGTTAGTTTTGAAATCGGCCGATAGTTTTTAACATTATTTTTTTCACCATTTTTGTGGATTGGTGTTACATAGGCTCTTTTCCATATTTCAGGTACCGCGCCTTCGTTCATTGATTTATTATATATAATGCAGAGAGGTTTTGCAAGTGTTTCCGCGCAATTAACTATAAAGTATGAGGGAATGTCATTACATTTATATTTACAACAGGTACATTTACAAGTAAGGGGTTAATGCACGTGCATAGTGTTTTATATCGGACAGGTTTTTCATGTGTGGTCATGTTTGTTCATGTTTGGTTCCTATGTTTTAATATATTTTCAGCAGCCTATATATATCATATGTATGTTAAAATTTATTCAAAAAAAAGAAATTTTTCCTCTGTTGTGAATCTATTGAAAACTGTACATTTCACAGAATATTCATTGATGTGAAGACCTATTTTTTACAATCTAGTACAAAAACCGGCCGACCGTGACGAACGTGAGCTGAATAAGTCACGGGATTTTTTATAATGTAAAAATAACGAAGTTCAGCTCCACGTTATGGTTTGGGTTATTTTTCAATACGTCACTTCCACGTAGAATTTTTTTACCAAAAAACGGCTCCGTGGATACGTCTGCCACTCTTTTTACCGCCGGCAATGTACGCCTGGAAATGTGTCATGGAATACAGGATGTCTTATTCGTCCTGCGTATATTTTTTAATGTCTTTATAATGTGACACCGTAAAAAGCTGCTGGAATCCGATGGGACTATCGCATCCCCAAATGGGGATGTTGTAAAGCTGGCGGAATGGTTGGAATTTGTATTTAGATCTGGTTATAAAAGTTTTTTTCACACTCACACATTTATATATTCAGGATGTAACTGCATGTACCCGAAGAATTTTAACCAATGATTCCTGAATGTATTTGGAGTAAAAATTATAGACATAATTTTGTTAACCGACGATATTTTTTCAATTAAAAATTTTAAAAAAAACCTCGTGCAGTTAACACGCGGTAGAAGCGAAACTTTACCAAAACAATCTCAACCAAGGAGCCATGAAAAGTGAGGATATAATCAAAGCAGTTAATGAGCGCAAACGTGGCGCCGTTTCCGTTTTATATCTCAACCAATAGAAGGCTTGATAGGAGTTTTATGCTTCGCAGGTGCCGATGCGTCATTTCCGTTACATCCAAATTCCTAATCACAACGGGGTTATAGAATTTTCACTTCAAAAATATTTTTTTCAGTCACACTTCCCAACTGAGTAGTTAGTTAGGTTCAGTCTAGCGGGTTACGTGATGAGCACTCCATCTCCTTCAAAAGCCCGGTAATGGCAATATGAACAGTGGCGGCGTGTGATATAGAAATATTTTCATTGTTTTTTTTTTGAAAAAATATTATCATCGGACAGCAAAATGTTTCCAAATATTCTCAGAAATCGCTGTTTAAAATCCTTCGGGTTCGTGCTGTTACACCCTGCATAAAGAATTTACTTAAATAAAATAATTTTAAAATACTCTCCACTGTCAACCAGAAGAGAAACTTTAGTTGAAATGACTCAACATGTTCAGTGTTTCTCAAATATGTAGAAACTACCTCTTTCCCGATTCTTCTTTGAACCCACACCCCTTATTCTTTCAAAATTCTCCACTTCGGAGATGAAGAATGTTACTCTGGCCTCCTTAATTTGGAATTTTTTAAAGCTATCAAAGGCGTAAAAACAAAAATTAACTAGTTTCAAGAATTTCTCGGGAATATGACGTTTCTTTTCATTCTGTTTTTGCTGTCTTTAGTTTTGAAGTGAAAACTTCTTAAGCACCGTTGCGATTTGAAACTAGATGAAATGAAAAATAGCGGCTTTGTGATTGTTTGCTCACATTTCAAGGCTCTTATTCCGTTGTGAACTGCATTCGATTTTTTTAATAGAAGTTTAACTTATTTTCTAAGCTGACCAAATACAATATGTACGCAATTCACATTAAACGTTGAATTACATTGAATGTCTGTTTGTGTCTGTCTATCAATTCAATTCGTTCCTGAGAAGATCGACTAGAGGTAGATTATCTCATTTCTCCGAGAGCCCTTGGTTTATTTAGGAATCAATTTATTTGGAAATATACCCTTACTGATATACTTTTAGTTGGTAACACGAGATGGACAGACTTCTGAGAGAGAACTGCCCTTTTCAGCCTCCAATCTATGTTCGAAGGCTGATGAAAAGGAGGTAGAAGAAGAAAGAATAAAAACAATTGTACGATTATAATATTATTATATTTGCTACGGGAGTGGTTTTGCTAGATATAAGTATTAATTACAATTTAACATAGTTTGCAAAAATAAGAAATACGACAGTCTAGGAGAAGAGTAGTTATTTCATCTTTAAAGACAATATTAACAACGAACGACAATCAAACGAACAATGTGGTGCAGAAAAATCAGAAAAACATTCGGTTGCATCTACGAATGAACCCAGGACCTCAGCTCTGCCGGGGTCTTAAAAAAAGTTAGTATAAACAATAAAAATAAAATACTAAAAAACACGAGTGTGCTTTAGACCACACAACTGAAGTAAAACTTCTGCTCCATCTATATGATAGGAAGAGAGAAAGAAAATGTGCGCGCGCACTGCTCTCTCTTGCTCCTACAGTGTGATACAGACAATAGGCCTGCACTGTGAAACGTAACTGGCTATGAGAGAAAAAGAGAAAAAAAATGTGTGCTCGCACCTCTTTCTCTTGCCCCTATAGTAATATACGAAACGTAACTCTCTCTCTTTATATATTCCCTAACTTATATCTCCCTCTCAACTACCGTTCGTCTCGCTTTCCGTAACGCTCTCGTCACGCATTCACCAGCTTACCCCCCAAGTCGTTTTACTTCAGAAGTTATTGTAAACAAATACGCAACTTCTTATATAATAAAACTTCTTACGCACGCTTGACTTGGGGAGTAAGCTGGTGAACGCGTGACGAGAGCGTTATGAAAACTGTGATCGGGCGAGGCGAACGGTCGGGCCTTTACGCTAGCTTGACTTGGGGAGTAAGCTGGTGAACGCGTGACGAGAGCGTTATGAAAACTGTGATCGGGCGAGGCGAACGGTCGGGCCTTTACGCACGCTTGACTTAGGGAGTAAGCTGGTGAATGCGTGACGAGAGCGTTATGAAAACTGTGATCGGGTGAGGCGAACGGTCGGGCCTTTACGCACGCTTGACTTAGGGAGTAAGCTGGTGAATGCGTGACGAGAGCGTTATGAAAAGTGTAATCGGGCGAGGCGAAAGGTCGGGCGAGGCAAACGGAAGTTGAGATGGAGATGTAAGTTAGTGAAGTTTTACTTCACTAACTTATATCTCAGTCGTGCGGTCTAAAGCACACTCGTTTTTTTTAATCTGTGTTTTTCTTTAAAAAATTGAAGTGAATATTTCATTATTACCGTTGTCATTTGAAACTCGATGAAATAGCGACACTAAAAAAAGAGAAACACATACATCTATAGAATTTAGCTTGCGAGAGAATGAGATAGTATAATTGGTCTCCTCTTTGTACAAAAAGTATAAATGTGCACTTTCCGAGAAAAAACGATAATAGAATTTCGAAAATTTGGATGATAAGATTAAAACTTAAAATTTATACCTACAATGATCATACATTATATTAAATAAAGTTTCGTCAGAGAAAATTGGCTATAGTTTTGGTCGCGTTCCTTGAATCTCGACGATTCCCCTAGGAGACATTTCTACATTATTATCTGAACTACAAGAGTGTGTGAAATCACTGACATTTTTAACACATTATGTTCTGGAATGGGGGAACCATCTTTAAAAACAACCTGTATTTGGATTATATAATAAGAGTTGTAGCTTTAAAAAAATCGGAAGAAAAATGGTCGGTAGGGGTTTTAAAAGTGCGTGTTTACTTTCCGGTAGTCAGTTCGCGGGTCCCTCCATCATTTCTCCAGTGTGACGAAGGTTGTGTTTTGCAATTCATCGCGTGTCTCTACCGCGTCCGTCCCTCCTCACATATTCACAGAAACGTTCCATTCGTTGGGCCCCTGCGAAAAAACATTATTCAATAACGATATTTTCTTTTTCCACAGGTTTGTTTTCTTATCAGGAGGGCGAAAAAATAAGCCGATTCAATATTCAAGATACTGTGGCTGATGCAGAAAAGGTATTTTTAGAAGCTCGTGCCAATTTATTTATGTTGTAATAAGGTGTTCCTTTTTATCACGTGTGGAGATATTTGAACTGCGCGAGTGGTGCGGCCCCCGCAAGATCTGACGCGGGGTGAATTTCTAAACTCGCCTTCTTCGCTCGTCGCACATGCGCCTTTTGAAAATTCTACGTCGGTTTCCTATCCTCTCGCGGGGTGTGGGGAAGGGGATGGGGTGGGAGTGATATGCTGTTTTTTATGAACATGCTCGAAATTAGACCCGTTTGCGCTTTGTGCGAAATATCTCAATTATAACCCCATTCGACGTGTTTTTCGTTGCGATTTTCGGATCGATTCACTCGTGTAAGCTTTAATCTTAGATTCCATTATGAGTTTCTTAAAGTATACTTTTTGAAAAATGAATCATAGTATATTGTGCCCATGTAAAGTTTCTGATTTAAATTCCAAACACTGGATGCAGGGTAAAAGCAGTCATATAAAAACACAGCTTAAAAAAAGAAATATGTTCTTACTCGAAGTACTGGCTCATAATTCATAACCATCTACCTACTTAAAATATTATTAAAAATCCCAACAGCAGAATTCAGGATATAACAATACTCATTTTTAAAACATGGCTGCTTACTTACTTCTCACACAAAGCAAGGTAAAATAAATAAAAAACCTTGGTAATTTAAAAAGTAATTTATATTTGTTTTCTTTGCAAATAATAAATTCGCCCTGTTCTTTAGTACAAGTTATGAAAATTCTTCCTTATCCATTCGTTCTTGTTGTTTTTGCTTACGTAATTACAGAATAACCGTTGATGCTTCCAGTAAATCTTTCTTTGACCAACTTTTGTAATAATTCCTAGCGAATTTCCAGCAATGGATTCAGAAACCATAAACTTTTTTTGCTTAAGTTATTTTGACGTGAATAAAAATGCTTTGATCAGCACTTTATAAACAAACATATTATATATGGCGGATGAAATAAAATAATAAAATTAAAAATCTAGACAATCTACAAAGTTCTCATAATAAATAAATAACACAGCATCCCCAAAGACGACCTAGGCACTGAAGGGAATTATTTTCCCCAGGGCCTCCTATGTGGAGCTAAGTTATTGCTTCCCAAGAAAGTAAAAAAATTTATCATTGAAAACAATATTAGTGACTCAAACGATAATTTGTAACAGAAAAATCAGAAAAGATTGCATCTTGGAATTGAACCCAAGACATTTTCTGAGCTGATATTATTTATGTCGTTAGGGATGGAAATGGATAACCTTTTCCACATTTTATCTAATATATAAAACAAAGTCGGGTTACTTACATAACTCAAGAACCTCTGGACCGATTTTTATGATCTTTGATTTGTTGGATTTGTTTTCGCTCTGTTCGTCCCGCACAAAATGTTTGAGGAAAATTCTGTTCCTCATACATTTTGTGCGGAAGGAATTCTCATCTTTTGAAAGAGCTGCAGCAAACGAAATGGAAAAGGACATGGAAAGAGATTTGGCTCATCTAGCCGAGTGGTTGAGAATTAATAAACTAAAAAGACTCACTATGTGCTATTCGGGAATAAGAGAGAACAACGCCTAAACATTTCCCTTGGACTAAACAAACTGGAACAAACAGATGTCGCAAAGTATCTAGGACTTTTAATTGACTCACGGCTTTCATGGAAAAATCATTTTGACCATGTTAAATCAAAGATTGCTCCGGTGACCGGTGTAATGTACAGGCTACGTAGATTGCTTCCCACAGCCATACTGCGATCATTGTACTATGCTATGATTCACTCCCACTTGGCATACCTTTCGGGTATCTGGGGTTTTGCTACCAAAAAATTGATATCGGAGGTACAAATAATCCAATATAGAGCCCTACGTAACATTTTTGGCTTGCCTTGGGATACACATGTTAAAGATATTTACCGTCACGCACTTGTATTACCATTTAAGATTGTTCCTAGCTTTGAGATAACAAACACCATCTTAAATATTATTCAGTGCAACACCCACACAAATATAAAACTGAACTATAACAACGACGTTCACCAATATGATACACGACAACACAACAAACTACATATATCAATAATACACTAAACAAAGTTCGGACTGAAATCATTAGAATACATTGCGTACACTAACTATAACAAATTGCCTGAAGAATTAAGACAGGCCTCTAACAAATCTCGAAACGATATATTGAAATCCTATTTTTTCAAATGTTATTTGGAAAACGAGTCATAAGTAGGTACAAACTCTGTTCTGATAGCTATCCTGATTGTAAACCTTGTACATCCAGATATGATGGGCGCAGTTTATATCTTTTTTAAATCTTATCATGTATTTTTTATGTAAACATCTTGTATTAGGTCTGTGTATTTTTGAGCATGTACCTTTTATTGTATTTTTCCTGATTTGTTTTTTATGCATTTCTATAGTCCATCATGGAGGATACTTGATTTTAACTTTGTGACACCAACAGTACATAAATCAAATGAGTGGTTATAATATTATTCATAAAATCTTATAAGACATGTTTCTGTGAAATATTTGTAAAGTGATTCTTCATATGTTTGTGTCTGTATGTTGCTTCTGTAAAATGTTTTGTAAATTTTTTCTTTATTTATTGTGTCTGCATATTGGGTTGGGTTGGGTTTATCTTTTCAAATCTACCAATTGGCGATTCCTTAATGAGTTTTGATAACTCATGGGAATGCAACTTCGTTGTATGTTTTATTTAAAAAAAAAAAAAAATAAATACTGTGACAAATACAATGTTTAATAGTGTGTGAATTCCAATTCCAAAAATTCAATAACGTCTAATGTCAATCCGCTGATTGTTTTGCCTTTGTTCTTAAACATATAATACTGCCCCTCTTTCTTACACACTAAATGTTAATAGTCCGAAATGAGACAAACGGTGAACGTATGTCTGGACCCCTCCAAAGGAAAAATACAATGTTTGTAATAAATCTCCCTCACACGTATAAAGAAAATGAAACGCGATTCCCGTAGGTGGAAAAGTAGGAAAATCACAAAAAATATAAATCCCTACACAAAGCCATCTCTGATACTGATAAAAACAAAATGTCAGGTGCGCATCGATAATTGCTTCATTGCGTAATTTTTAACTTAATAAAAAAATTAATTTTATTCAGCCAATAAGTTAACACAGCTGTTTTTGAATTTTATTTTACGAAGTTAACGGGGTCAGCTAGTTAGTAATAAAATTAATTTTAAATCAAATGAAAATGACTCACTCATCACTCCCTTATTTCGATTCATTCCGTAGAATGTTTTCATATGTTTTAAAAAATCAATTCGTGAAAACACAGTTTTTTTACTATAATACTTCTATTTGCAATAGTCTTTTATTACTTAATTATTTTTTTAACCTATCTATCCAGGAACAGGAGTAAACCATGGGTAAGACCGACATTTATTTGGCATATATAGTGCTGCAATGTCATCGTATTTCAGAAAAATGCGTATAAGTCCGCGCGTGTACGTGAGTAACTGCCACCAAAAGTTTATTTTCCCACCTGCCGAGTTTCTGCTCGTTCGGATGTTAGGAAGTGGGATAATTTTCTTTCCAATTTTCCACTTGACTCATACATTCATTTAATCAATAACACAAAAGTCAAATTCAAATAGACGTGTTTAAAAAAAATCATAATGCAAATTTTTTATTTTTTATTTCGACGACAGCTTGAAGCACTCTCGCGAAGTTGTAAGTGCCGGTAAAATGTCGTTTATGTATTTCTTAAGTAACATATTTTAGGTGATATTGTTGAAAAAAGCATTACTTGCAATAAGTATTGTAAGTACTGATAAGTATTGGTAAGTATAAGATATATATATAATTTACTTACTGTTCTATATAATTGTTTATTAGTATTTTCTCATAATTATTATGTACTTAATTTACTTATTATGTATACATTTTTTATTAGAGTTTAATCATAATTATATTACATATTATCTACTTAATTTATTTATATTTATTTACTTTTTATATTATATTTATTACGCACCAGATTTAAATATCCGGGTTAAATTTTCCCCACAGGAAAAACTAAACCCTTTCACACACTTCCCCAAATGATCATCTAGTCAAACCACACTATGCAATTGCACTATATAAGTATTATAAATGCAAAAAAATACAAGAACAACATGTCAACCTACCAGAGACCAAATGGGAAAATAATTCACCGACTCCAGATATTTTCATATCAGAGGGTTCGGCTCTGTGGAATTCCTAATTCGACCTATAAATCCTACTGATCCCTCAATATAAATATTTTAAAAATCGTTTGTAATCCTACATGTATTTAAAATTACTGATTTTTGCATTTTTATATATAAATTCTTTGACAAATCTAATACGCCTAAATTTTGAATAAGAGACCTAGGTATAATGCCAGTAGCCGAAATGACAAATGGTAATATTTTTATAGTCTGAGAATGCCAAATTCTTTTAATCTCATTTCCTAAATCTGTATATTTTCTTATTTTTTCAGAAACAGATTTTTGAATATTACAGGAATTTGAAATAGCTACATCAATGATATAAGTTTTTTATTTTTATTTTGTAATGTAAAATTATATCAGGTCTATTATGACTAATTGTTCTGTCTGTTAGTATACTTTTATTTTTATTTTAAGTATATAAATTTATTAAGTACTTATTATTATTAATATACATAATTGTTTATTATTATTTACCTGATATTATTTAGCGGTTATTATTTACTAATCTTTATTTTTTGATAATAATTAAATTCTACTGTGGTATGGTCACCCTATGAATGCATCTGGTAAGCCACAACTAACAGATACCTTGTATTTACATATTTAGCTTACAGTATAATGTTATTGTTGCCAACGATAAGCATACTGCCCAGCTATAAATAAATTATTAATAATCCCTGTCTGAATAATTGTTCTCAGTGCTTCTTTTGTAGGTTTATAATTATATTTTTATTAAGTTTATATGTATGTTTTTTGTTTAAATTGAATTTTAAAACTGCATATCTCGATACAGGAATGGCCTAGTGAGATATGCAGCTTATGCTTTTTATGTATTTATTATTTTTCAATAAATAAATATATATACTCTTGATAAGTACTCACATACTCGTACATTTTATTATTGATTGTATTTGGTATTTAAATATTTGTCGAAAAAATTACTGGCTTGATTAAAAATGATGCATTCAATTTCTGGGTGAGTGCCTTTCGTAAGGTGTTTGTCGGTGAACTAAAAAAATATACCTTAATATTTGTAATTAATTTTCTCTTTTTCCTTGTTACAGGTAAAACCTAATATAACATCCCAAGAGCAGAGACTATACTTAAACGTGGTAAGACGAGAAATAATCATATAATTAGGATTCTAATGGGTAGGTACTTTTCATCTCAGAAAGCCTCTGTAGCCTAACGGCTCATGCTTTGGCATTAGCTTTCATTCCCATAACATCTGTATTACTATAATATAATGAGATCCCTGAGGTGTACGTGCATTAAAACCATGTATGGCTGTACAGCAAATGAACTAAGAAAGGAGAATACATGGGCGCAATTGGCTAGAAATTGTCGGAGTAGTTCCAACGTCCTTTTCCACATAATTCATACCCACTTTTATTATACTCTAGCAGACGTGTACCCGGCGTTATTCGGTTTTATGATAGGTTTGGAGTAAAGATTTGGAGTTGTGAATTCTAGTGTACCTGAAATGGGTTTAGTTTTAAGGTGGAAATAACACTTTTATTAAGAATTGAACAAGTTTTTTTTAAATATATATTTTACTTGATGGGTAGCGTGTGTTCCTCGTGCGTCCCCGACTTCTTCATTCATTCACGTCTATGGTATACGTAATCTTTACATCCCTTTCTTTCTTCATCGCGTACGCCTCAATATAATTATTTGATTCACTTGATCGTGCCGTGTCTTCCTTAGACATCCCTGACTTCTAACATTCACTTCCACTTTCATGCATTCTCGTTTCACTCTTTATACATCACGCACGCCTCAGTTTACTACTAATAATTGTCTTCCTCGGGCGTCCCCGACTTGTTCTACCATTCACTAATGTATACCACATTGTTACTGTTTTAAAACTACACTGTATCGACCTTAATTCGACTGCGTATCTCATTCCAGTGCAGAGATAATGTGCTATCTTCAAACCATTATCTAAACACTAAAAACATAACAGTATTTTTTGAGTCTATAAGGCGAACACACAGGAACGTTGAAATTTTTTGTAATAATAGATTGACGTCAGGATTAGGAAACACGCTCTTGTATTGAACCATGTCAAAAGCTACATTAAAAGGCAAGTGTAAGAATGTATGTGAAAGCAAATTTTCTGCACAAGAATAGAGTTGTGTTATGTTCCATTCGGGAAATGAGCTTAATGGTGATTGACCTGTTAAAGTGAATAATATAACAATTTTTTTTAAGTGAAACTTGCTTAGTCCCGTTTGTGATTCGGAATTCGGATGAAACGGCAATGACGCCTACAGCACCTGCAAAGCATTATACTCCTATCAAGGCTCCTTTTGGTTGAGATATAAAAGGAAACGACGGACGCGAGCTCTGCACTGCACTTTTATTATGACCTCACTTTTCAAGGCTCCTTGGTTCTTCATTGTCTGAGATTGTTTTTGTAAAGTTTCGCTTCTACCTCGTGTTAACTGCACTCGATTTTTTTTTTAAATGGGGGCTATAATGTAATCAATTCTCTCTGGTAGGTACTCTAATAAGAGTAATTTAATACGTAGATTACAGAATGATTTATTGTATTTGATTATTATATGGAGACGGTGCGCAGTGGTTTGTGGGCGGTGGTCGAGTAATTCAAAGGAATAGTCAAACCTAGACGTCGTGGGTTCAATTATCTGCTAGATAAGTCATCCATCAATGTATAAGTAACGTTTAAAAAAAATTTGTTTGGAAAATTTCAAAATTATCAGCCTCAAAATAATTAATACAACTTACCTACTAATTTCGATTGTCGGTGCATGGGTGTAAGATTTGACAGTGTATTTCTGCGCAATGCGAAAAATTATTTTATTTTATTAGTAGCTCAACAACCTTTTAATCTTCAAAATTGGAACTGATAAGTATAAATCGCATCAGACAAGCGTTAAAGTAGGTAACAAAATTATTTTATTAGTAAATAATGGATTCTTTTTTTATAAGAACAACCCTCTTTTTTACTTTTGAAGGTTATTCCCTTCAATGTAATATATCATTGAAAGAGAAGATAACACTAATAATAATCTAAAGAAAATATGAAAGAAAGCAAGACACAAAAAAATAAAAAGATCACGGTCGCAACTGGGACTCGAAACCAGAACATCTTGTCTTACCTGAACGGGCGCCTCTTCCAATTCGGCCACTTCCCCCTTCCGTCAAACAGGCAACCTCATATTTTAGAATCAACAATACTATCTTCGACTAAATTTTCCACATTGCAGGCAACTACTGTCTATTTGACTGAAAACAATTGTTCTAAGAACTGAGTTATAGCCTAGATAGCGTCTCGGATAAATATATCCGATTTTATTTTTATATTGAACACATTTTGACCTTTTTATAAAAGTCTAAATGAATATTCAATTTTTACAAGAACAACTCTCTTTTTATAACTTTTGCCCAGTATCTTTTTATTTTTCTGTTTCTTTTTCTATTTCATATTTTCGTTTAGATTATTAGTGTTATCTTCTTCTTCAATAATGTATTCTTTATTTGCAATGTGTGTATCCTTTGTTTAAATTTCTAAATCTAAATCAAAAATGATTTTTAAAGTTTTTTTAAAGTTTCTTTATTCATTGAAAAAATCTTTTTTTACAAAAGTTGGGGATTTTTCGACCACCATGCTAGGCACATGCCCGTGTTTACTATAAGTGTTCATTCGAAAAGTTATTCTGGTCGTCTCTCTATATATTTTTCATCAAAAGATTTTATCATATCGTGAGGCAAATATTTCATAAATACTTTAAATATACCGTGATTTTCCTAAGTTTTCGCTTGAATATAAAATTTTCGGAAACGAGTAGTTTATGTGCACCTATATCTAAAATTAATCAAAGTGTGTTTTTCCATTGACTTTTAAAAGTAGAATACTGTTCTCGGAAGATGTTGATAGAAAACGTGATGTAACTGTCGTGCTGGAGATTTGACGCTCTGAACGATCCCTGACTTCGCTGCGTTCTATATATTCAGAACCTACATACCTATTACCTAGGTGTAAAGTACAATAGGTACAGGTACAACAAGTAGGTCGTCAATACCTTTTTAGAATTTATGTACGTCTTGTGAAGCCAACCTTTTTAAAATCTTCCCTTTTTGTTTGAATATGTTAATACGGAGATCGAAAAGGAGTGAAGCAATATGATGACCATCAATGATGTGCGTACGAGATCTCGCTTAGACTAGTATATATCAGTTTAACACGTTTTTCGAGGTTTTAATTTCTCTGCTAGCTGTCTTCCATTATTATGATGTTTTTCAAATAATATAGGGTTAATCGTGTCCCAGGAAAAAAATCGAGTGCAGTTTACACGCGGTAGAAGCGAAATTTTAACCACAAAAATCTCAACCAATGCTCGAAAAGTGAGGTCATAATCAAACGGCCAATGAGCGCAGACCTAGCCTCATTTCCGTTTCATATCTCAATCAATAGAAGCCTTGAAAAGTGATATCTTAATCAAAGCGACCAATGAACGTAGTTTGATGCTTTGCAGGTGCTGTAATGCGTCATATCCGTTTTATCCGAATTCCAAATCACTACGGGGCTAAAGAAGTTTAACTTAAAAAATAACAGCTTCGGTCTACAATGAATTATGTCTTTGTATTTTTGGAACCTTTTAACCATTGATTAACATCGTGATACTTGACAACTTGCGGTAGCAGCCGGTAATTGAAGGCGTCCCTTATACGCAAAATGTTAATTTTACAGAAGTTTGAAACGATTCTTCAAGTAATTAATGATAAATACCATGCATCTACGTAGATCCTACTAATACTTACCTCTTCTGGCTTCTATTTTGAAACGACAGAAACTTTGTTTGTTATGTATACCTACCTCCATCATTTTTTTCACGTTTCGGTACAATAATTTGCCGATCGAAAGCGTAAATCTTTCTATATTTTTGTTTATTCCATTCAAGTTGTGGTTTGAGAGTTGAAAAATATATTGTTTTACACGAAAATTAACCAATTTAAAATAGCCATTAATGATTTGAGATTTTGAGCAGAACCATGAAAATGTATAGATAACACATTTTTTATCATGCTCCAGTCTTCAAATTTATTGCTGCAACGAGTTTATTATTTATTAAATAAATGTAACAGTATTTCATTATTTACCGACAAACAGTTTTGGAGGCGAAACCATTTATTGGGTAACCAATACCTCTGCCATAGATCACCCCAATTGGTTCTCGTTACGTTTGGTCACACAGCAGGGGTGTACCGATTCATATGGTAAGATTTGTTCAAGTGGCAGGTTGCTCTCCAGCACGACTCTAGATGACGCCATGTACTGCAGAGAAAGGATTGGATTCATACTTCCGTTACTCCTGGATACACTGACCTCTAGATGCCACCCACCCGTCGTACCCTTTTCCTTCCCAGAATGAAAGTTCTGACGGAATGTAAAGAACTTTCTTATTCTTTAAAATATCCTTCACATTCCACACAACGGCCCAACTAACATACGCCCTGAGGGAAATTATTTTCATCCGGCCCTCCTGCGTGGAGTTAATGTTAAAAAATATATCGTATATTCAAGCCTCAGCTTAAGGCTCCGCAACCGGGCTCGAAAAGAGGAAGATGGAGAGATACGAAATTACGAATGTTAGAGGAGAGCGCTAACATTTATAGCGACAAAATCGATGCGAAAATTGCGAAAATGTTTAATCAAACACGACTCATTTAAAGTAGAGCAAAAATCAGTGTTTCTTTAAACAGTATTTAAGGAAACACTGTGAATTTTTTCATACATATAAGTTGTAAAATAACTGAAACAAACGTGTTTATAATAATTTTTGAAGCATTCTTTGCGATTTTTTTCTATCGTGGGAATTTTATATAATTTGCGTTTCGGCGCGTGCAATGTCTAGATATTATCTTCTAGAATAACATATAGTTTTTTAAGAGCTTTTAAACTTAACGTGTTTAAGGGAGATATGTAAAAAATCGGCAGAAATTTGGGTTGCGGGCCCTTAAGGACTACTATTGAGTCAGAAAAAATAAAAATGATGTGGTAATGTAAATAACTTATCTACATAACAAAAAAATCCTCATACAATCGCATTGACGACCCACCCTGCTAACTATCGGTATAGTGTGTGCCTGCCTATCCAGTGTTCCTTGTACCGTGCTAGCAGTTACCTCTGTCTTGGATTAGGGAGTCGTATCTCGGGCGGGGGGAACAAGGACTTCGTTTATAAAGGAAAATCCTTTCTAAGTCCTTTGCGGTAAACAGATACTGTTGCCAGAATACACTTACTTTTCCACGCTTAGGAAAAATCTCAGTATTTACATACACCGTAGGTACTGGTAGATACCACGCTCCATCTGTACTTTAATATTTTTCGTTTTGAACGTTTAAATGTAGTTTTAATTTTTGATTTTGAGTAAAACCTCAAATTATTATATTTATTTCAATTAATACAATATAAGGGGAAACTCAATCAAAAAACTGAAAACTGATCAAGAATCGAAGTTAAAAACTGATCAAATAAAATAAAAAAAGATACGGTCACATCTGGGACTCGAACCCACAACCTTTGCCTTACCGGGGCGTAACTCTACCAACTAATGAGTCCCCACCCGATTCGATCATATTTAACTGTATCCTACTTCGACTAATAACTACCAACATTATCTTCTTTTTTTAACGCCAAGACTATCTGTAGATAGCTTGTAATTCCGGTTTGAATCTTGCAATCATACATAAAGTTAGCAGCCAATACAGTTAAATATGACCGAATCGGATAGGAACACATTAGCTCAGTTAGTAGAGTTGCGCCCCGGCAAGGCGAAGGTCCTGGGTTCGAGTCCTAGATGTGACCTATATTTTTCTGATTTTTCTGTATTCAGATTTTCGATTTAGTTTAGATATCATGGTCTTCGTTTAATTAAAAATTAAAATATAATCTTATTTTAAAATTTTATTGAATTAAAAAAAAATTCTTAAATTCATAACCTGCGCCAGAACTATTGTTGTCAGTTGTTCTTCACATAAATACAAAGATTTCTGCCTGGTTCATTTTCTGGCTTAATTACCGTGTAAGTAAGCCACCCACTTTGTTTTTATCCTGTAAAAAGCCATTAAATAAGACAAATGTATTTCTTTGTACGAATGTATAAAAGGCAAAACCTTTTTCTGTTTCGTTCACCTATGGATCCATTAAAAAATAGAGATAACATTTTGTGAGCGCACGGTTATTTAATATCGTAGGCATAAATAACGCGTTGTTGGAATATTATGTATAAAAGGAGAAAATGTAATATTCATAAAATAAGGTTTTCGAGGAAAGGCAGCGTTGGGGTCGGGAGGGTGTTTTTCATGTGGGCTGTTTTTCGGTAATTCACTTCTTGGTAGGTTAGGTACCCACTATCGATAAACCGAATTCTTGGAAATAGTTGTTACACAACTATAGACAAAACTTGTCTTATTTTGCTTTGATGAATCTATAATATAAAAATGAATCGCTAAATGTGTTGGTAAGCGCAAATCTCGAGATCGGCTGAACCGATTTCGCTAATTCTTTTTTTAGAATATTCCTTGAAGTGCGAGGATGGTTCTTACGGAGAGAAAAATTTAGAAAATTGCGAAGAATATTGGATAATTTCAGAAAACATCGCACGTTTGACAGTTCGCGTGTTAGAGAATGACATTTTGCAAAACAATGAATGATTGTGCAATCAGGATCTATTTTTGAAAAGTTGAAAAATTTATTTAAAGTAGGTACTCCCCTAATATTTTGAATCGAATCAAGAATTTTAGATATTTTAAATAGGTACCTATGTTAGGTACCAAATTTAATATACATGAAAAATGGAAATTTGAATAAAAATTGTAAAAGGTGGCACGCGGGCTGTTTAAGAACTGAATGTACTGGGATTAAATATATGGAACGCGGGAGGAGGGTTGGCGGGACGAGGGAGCGGTAAAGGGAAGAGGGAAGGCGGGGAAGGTGGAAGGGGAACGCGGGAATGGGGACCTGGGAGGGGGAGGGGTACTCGGGAGGGGGGTTCGCGGGACGGTGAAGGGGGGAGGGGGAGTAGAGTAGGGAGAGGGAAGGTGGAGGTGACGGAGTGGGAACGCGAGAGGGGAAGAGGACGCAGGAGAAGAAGGGGAGGCGGAAGGGGAACGGGACGATGGGAAAGGACACTCAGGGAGAAACAATTTCTTTATTAAGTGGCATAGCGACGCATGCCGGGACCAGCTAGTAACAAAATAAAATGATGGAATTTTGACAAATAAATATTTTCGTAGTACCCATTTAATAAGCACCACTACAATATTGTTTATGACACGAAAGCAAACGCAAATTACACAAATTTCACCGGACAAGAAATAAATATCGTGTTAACCGATTTTTCGTATTAAGTATTTTCGCGTTGTTTTAAAAACAAACTGAAAACACTAACTAACTGACAGGGCGCGGCGTTAAGATCCGTGTCTCTAGACGCGAAGATCGCGTTAAACAATACAGAATATAGAACTGATCAGTTGCTTGAAATGATTATAATTTGGTTGTGTGATATATTATAACTTTTGATTATACTTGCGGGTACGTGTACGGGTACCGCCGCCGCGTTAACTTTTCATTGGATAACCTACAACCCTACCTAAGGTCACACTACGTTTGGTGACTTAGAAGAGGTGGCCGGGTTTCACGGTGTGATGTTTGTCTAGGTCATGGTTAAAGTAAGTCAAGTACGTACCTTTACATCATGTATATATAAAAATAGTAATACGTGTATTTTTAGTAAGTGGCCATATCTGAATTTATATATGAAATGTAGGGCAGTTAGTATTGATTAATTTGCCCTGATGATTATTCGATTGCGTTTAAAACTAGTAGCATTTTTTATTAAATTTATTTTCAAGGATTCACTTAATAACTAGAGGAAACAAATTAAATAGAGTCACATGGGGTAACCGTACGCAATTTTTACATTGGGATTTTTGAATTAAAAATCTTTAGGTATTTTACTCATTTTTTTTTGTTTAAATATGATTGGTCATTAAGGCATCTCAAACAAACATAAAAACCTCAAATGGTTCATAAATCAAAAAGTTATACTAAAAAGTTTACAAGCTTGTCGATTGCGTACGCTTACCCCGTGTGCGGGGTAAGTATTCGCATACCGTAGGAAGTGTTAAAAACAGATTTGTGGTTATCTTTATTAGAATTATCACTTTGCACCCGTGTAACTAACATATTTCACCAAAAATTATCATAGACTACATCGCTCTGACACAGTTGGTTACACAATAGCACACATCGATAAGCAAACATGTCGATAGCAGATGACAAAATTTAAGAAAAAGCACGAAAAACAGTAATTTACCTACCAATTTTTATTTTCAAATTAGGATTCACTGTACTCATATCCTGCTTCAATGCGACCCAAAATGCTATTGAATTAAGGAACGCGCGGGCGCGAAACAGGCACGACCACCTCGGAAACATCATTTCGAACATTTACACTCTGCGTACGGTTACCCCACGTGACTCTACTGGAATTTTTTAACGAATTAAAATAAGATACACATCATAGCCGGTGTTCAAACAAACACAGTACCTGCTCATACACATGCACCGCTTGCATACATTTTCTAATTTGGGTGGCGGGTAGGATGTCTGTCTCTCTGGCCGCTGAGACTTGTCAGCGCCTTGGCCACTGTGGCCCGAAGTGCTAATTTACCGCATTATATTAGAACCAAGGGCCCGCCAAATAATAAATTTTTGACAAATTTCCGTTTCATCCGAATTTCAAATCACTAACGGCGCTAAAGAAGATTTACTTAAAAAATAAATCATGTTTCAATTTGGTAATCGTCTTCTGAATAGAAAATTCCATTGGAATTTTAAAAAATTGTGTTTTAATATTAATACAAATATTATACGCATTGTAAAACTTTTTGAATAACAAACTGATGAGGCATTTTTTATGTCTATATAATTTTATTATGACTTTCAAAATTTATCAAATTCTATAGCAAAATGGGTATAGCCTTGAACTGATTTTGAAAAGAGTCTTAATTTAGTAACTTAAATATGATTTATTCCTTCTGTTAAATTATTCTACCAAGAAATAAAGCCTCAACACGTTTCAGCCGCATGACACCATCCCATCCCAGCAATTTATCTTTGCCAAACTTTGAATATTTTTTGACCACGGTTATGTGTTTCTTTATTATATTCCTAGCAAAATTATTATGGGATGGTTTTCCTCCCACGGTTGAGGCGATGCAACTCTCCTTGAAACATTCTAAATCGGAAGGGGCGTGGCCAAATATATTGAAATATATGTGGGTCTGCGCTTCCGGGTGTCGCCGATATTGTTTACCAATTAACAAATAAACTAAAAGAACGAATTAACCAAACGACCGTTAAACTAAATGAACGATTTCTTTCCTTATTCAAAATATATTGTTAACCAATATTTATGCACATTTTCAAAAAATCAACGAAATGAACAAATTCTATTTGTATGAAAACTACGTTAATTAGCGCGTAGTCCGGTGACAGTTGCCGGGACACCATAGCATATCTCTCCTGTATTTGAATATCTTTGGGCGTGGCATTTTGGGAGGGATTATAAAATACTTGACAATACTCAGATCCTAATTAAAATATACCAGTTATCTATACAACAAATTTTTGCTGATCAGTTGATTTCAGTCATGCGATGAAATTAATGAATGCGCATTAAACAATGCTGACTAAAACGAGTTAACAAAGCAGATCTTTAGAATAAATCCCATTCTCTATTAAAGTTATAACTTCTTTAGTACCGTTGCGTTTGAAACTAGATGAAACGGAAACGAGCGACTCTTAAAAAACACACATATGTAGGATTTAGCCTTCGAGTGAATTAGATAGCAATAAAATATTTATTTCTCGGATACTCGGTTCCAATATATATATATTTTTTTACATGTGCTCCACACAGGAGGCCGTGAGGAAAATAATTTCCCTCAGGGCCTATGTCATCTTTGGGGATGCTGTGTGGAGGGGTTTTTTTAAGGAAAGGAAGGATAGGAGAGTTATGGTAAGGAAAAGGGTTTATGGGGTGGGTAGGAATCTGAGGTTCAGTGTATCCCGGTCATCCGCCTCCAAGACCCAGACAAACCTCACCCCATGAACCCGGGCACCCCTGCTAAATCACCAAACGTTGCGAACCTCTTGGGGTGACCTATGGCAGAAGTGTTGGTTATCCAATAAAGGTTCCCGGGCCGGCGGTACCCATTTCCGCCTCCCAAATTGAATATAATACGATAAATCCATGATCCCAGGCTAGTCTCCTTTGGTCTAGTGGTATAAAGCGCCTGACGAACCTCAGCGGCCAGACATTCAGCGGCTAAAGATCGAGTCCTACGAAATCCAAAAAAATATAAATATTTTTGTAAAATCAATATTCAATCTTCAAACCACTCCAAAATGAACAAGCAAAAGAAAACGTTAAATAAAGCGACATCTAGTGACTCCGAAGAAGAAAACACAATTACTAATAAGTTTAACAAATGTATAAGGAATAGGTGCACTGGAATTCGACGACGAAAAATATAGAATAAATTAATCATCCTTCACATTGATAAAAAAAGTGCTTCGTAGTCCCCCCTCCCCACTCTTGTCTACTTCAGTTTTCTGAAGGTTTCATTTCTACCGCGTGTGAATTGCATACTCTGTTTTTTTTATATGTAGAAATGGTTTTCACATCATATTTTTACACAAATTTTTTAATAAATTATACTTTCAAATCCACTACGTATCTTTTTCAGTACCCCAGGGTTCAGGTAGCTAACTTAGAAGTAATTTAAACATAATTTTCTTGGAAAGAGAAAAAATTTGGAATTAATGTTAGAGTAGGCAATTGTAACATAATATGAAATCAGTACTAATCATCCACAGTTCAACCATTATTTACCTTCCCATAATAATGTTTTTAAATTTCAGCTAACATTCCAACTTTTTATCAAAGCCAGTGAATATTCAGTGAAAATTTGGATGCATTGCACATTCATACCAGGGGTCCTAGCATGGTCGATCGATATAACCCTATATCAATACGATATCGGTATAATCCGTCATTTATGGTCAGTTATCAATATGTGCTAGCACGCTCAACAATTGATAAGGGATATTCCGACCGACGATTGACAAAAGCCCACCAAATCGTATGCATTCTTGTATGGATAAAACCCCAATATTAATACGAAATGTAATAAATCCGTTGTCTATGGTCAGTTAGCGATATTTGCGAGCACAGTGAACATACGATTCCGACAGTCGGTTGACAAAAGACGCCGTTTTTACCGTGGCTTCCGGAGTGACAGATAAGCTGTCAATGTACAGATTTTTAAAAATAATGTCGTTTGTTACGCAAAATAACTGGCTAATTAATGAGTAGAGGTGAACTAAAAAAACTCTTATAATTTAAAGAAATCGTATACGAGACCCAGTTAATTCATTTAAAAGGCGATCAATTAATTGCTTTCAATTTCGAGAAACGAAATTTGTTAAAATGTCGTTTAGTCTCAAACAGTATCAACATGCGAAACGCCAATATTTATTTGAGTTCGTATTTCAATTCAAAATTGTCAATTTATTGGTATTTTTCATTTGTACGTAGGAGCACATTTCAAATTAAGAAACGAAAATTCATTCAAAAGATCCCCAGTGTTGCCATCTTATGTCGATTCCTTATTTACTTCCCTTCGACGTCGGTCTGCCTATTGATGGTGCAAGCGTGCTAGGGCAATCGGTTCGTTATCGATACGAGATTGTAAATCACTCTGTCCTTTATTTAACTGGCGATATATCTACACAACTTTATTAATAATGACATTCTTTCTGCATAATTACTGGTTTATTAATGAACGGAGGCAGATTATCGAAGGTTGCAGGATTGAATTAAATCGGAATTCAGACGTTTTCGTTTGACAGTTTCGTACATACGAATATATCTCGTATTACGGCAAATGATCTCATTGTCCAATTAACTCCTTTTTTATTGTCAATAAATACATGCGGACTTCCAACGTATATTAAAGTGTGTGTATTTAATATTATTATGAAATCTCAGCAAAAATCTCGATGTAAATGGATCTTTAAATGTTCAAAAGAGAAGATTATTAGTTAGTTGTCATATTATTACATTAATGGATTACGATATTTTTGACAGGTATTATAGACCGGGAGCCTGGCTATACAAACCCACGTCGTCGAGTACACTGGTGAAACTACTTTGTTGTGATAATGGACATTTAGTAAGCCTTAAACAAGCTAGTCTGCCGGTGCACCTATTGGCAGGTTTCACGCAGTCATAGAAATAGTGAGCGATTTTTTAAGTAAAACTTCTTTACGCACGATCGACATGGGGGGTAAGCTGGTGAATGCGTTACGAAAAGGGATTTTATATACATTTTATGCGAACGGTAATCGATGCGAACGGTGATCGGGTGAGGCGAACGGTCGGGCCTTTCGCACGCTTGGGGGATGGGGATGGGGGTTCCATGCTATATAACATTATATACAACGGGTACCCGGCATAAGTTAGTGAAGTTTTACTTCAGTCGTGTGGTCTAAACTAAGGCACACTCATTTTTTTTTCGAAAAAATTGCGTCATCGGGTACACGAACGGGAATGGTTTCATATGATAAAGGTCGATTAGTAGATGAGAAAATTAGCAGGTCTGCCAAATTGGGATAGAAATTAGTAAATTTTACGTCATCGAGTACACGAATGAAACCAAGGAATAACTGTAGTCTAGATTCTAAACCATCCCATTGAAGAATTTCACTAGTTCCATGACTGCGCGGAATCTGCCAAGAGGCGCGGCACACCATCTTTTTTAAGGCTTACTAAATGTCCATTATCGCTACAAAAGTAGTTTCATCCTTGTACTCGTAAGGTTTGTGACGTAAGATTTATGTACCGGCTCCCGGTCTATAACTGCGATACCATAGACATTGTGACAGCTACGTAGAAAGTACCTCAAGTGTTGCCAGCGTATAACAATTTCTTTTTGATTACCTTACATTGCCCATCAATATCGGTTCGGTACAAAATCGTCGGTTGTTATCATGGAACTAAGATTGAAGGGAAGCGGCAATACTTTCGGAATATTACGGGGATAAGCGAAAAACCTATGTAGCTCGCAAACTTGTAGCCGTCTAGTGGGAGGGGATAGAAACGGGGAATGTGGCTAGCTTGCGGGGGGAAGGCGGCGCTCTGGAGATAAGGGCCGAACTGTGAATGGGAATCATTATTATTTTTATATTTTTTAAACTTTCGTTAATTTTTTTTTAAATTTTGGACATAAAATATAATAGCTTAATTGAAAAATAAGTAATGAAATGAGGAAAGGGTAGTAACAAGGAGACTGGAGACTTATGTGTTGTTTAATTTTTATTGTTCCCTATACAAGTTATTTTAAGTTACCTTTATCTACTAGGACGTACTTAACTCATTTTTTGCGAAATAAAGATTTGTGAAGCGCTTGTCGAAATACATCGGCCTCACTTTTTACTTGACAATTGCAAGTGGGTAAAATAACTAGTGTTATGAACTCGCTGTAACTCAAGGCGCCATTCCTTGGTGCTATCATTGCTTAACTCATCAGTTTGAAATAGATTTTAATTTATCATATAAATAGTAAGTATGGTTTTTTATACGTATTTTATAAAATCAACAGACTTGCAGTGAAAATTTTTGTGCGTTCTATTCTGATGTATACTGCTGCTTGAGTTTTAAGAAAGGAGTGCTCGATATTAATCTTATAAAAGAACTGTATTTACAGTTTTACAATGATAACAAAAAAAATAAGTGATAGGAACAAACACTGCTTGACTTATTTGCATGGGAAAATAAATTTTATTTGATTAAATTGTGTTATTTCATAATTAATTTATTTAAAAATAATGTACATATTATATTATACTAGCAGATCCGGCCACACGTTGCTGTGGCTAACGTAAAAAAATTCCACGCCATTACCCAACCTTTATAACCAACGCCATCTGTTAAATTAAATCCACACCGCCCATTTTCCAGCCCATTGCCCGCTGCCCGCTGCCGCTTAACCAGATATATTATATGTTTCAATAAATTTACACAAAACCTTGACAAATTATATATCTAAACCTTTCTCATGAATCACTCTATCTATTGGTGAAAACCGCATGAAAATCCGTTTGGGTAGTTTTTGAGTTTATCGCGAATAGATAGACAGACAGACGCGGCGAATAACTTTGTTTTATAATATGTAGAGATATACCATATAATATATCACAAGAATCCCAACTGCTTCCGTCTGTAGCATGTACGTTGTGAGGCTGAAGGTAAATGGCGAGGGGAACTAAATGGTGGAGAGAAAGCTGGAGAAGTACCCGGCTATTCAGATCTAGTCGACAAACACGGCTAAATCAATTTCAAGCAACATTTCAATTCTGAATGGTGGTCTTACCTACGCCAGAGCGATACTGAGAATGTCTTCCGCCTGGACCGTGCCGGGAATATATTTTATAATGTTTTTAATTATAAAATGTTGAAAACACAGATCAATCGAATAAAATTTATTTCGGGATTTGAACCCGCGACCTCCGGATTGCTAGTCAAGAGCTTTACCCCTCAGCCACGAGGGCATGTCAATGTGACTTTTACATAACAATACAGTGATTATAAACTTTGAATTAACGTTGTAAACATATGTAAAAGGAGTGGTAAATTAGTAGGAAGAAAATCTAAAAATAACAGTGCAAAAAAGACAAAGTAAAAATTTTTAAAAATGAATAATCTAAATGATAAAAAACATATACCTATGACATGATTAATAAAAACATAAAAGTTTTTTGGTAATTTTTAACTATTATAATTTAAGTTGACCGATTCGGCCCATTGGCAGTCGGAGTTCACGTGATAACATCGGGCTCATGGCGATGGCGGTTGAAATTAACACGCCGAAAATTACAAAATGTATATTTAAGCTATGTTTAAACATTTACATGTGAAAGGTAAGACCGTCTTTTTTCTTAAAGGTCTTCATAGAACTACTTTTACACAATTTTACGGCACAGTGGACCATTTTTCTATGTTTTATGAACGTTTTTCTGGGAGCTCTATGCGCGACCGAGGTGTAAAAGCCAATGTCAGCCATCTAAAAACCGTTCGGTAAAATTTTTGAAAAGGCATGCTTTGGGCAGTGGGGCACACTTTACATGCCGTCTCTCTAGTATCCATACTCTTAGGTTGTTATGCTATATCGATTCGATATTGTAAAGATAACGATTTCAGTGTGCTAGGACCCCTGGTACTGCAAACTGTAATCAAAAGCGAAAAGTTAGTTATTTTAAAATAACTAACAGAACATCCGGCAGTTTTCCTCTGAATGTTTGCAACTCCCAGCACACTTTGCTCTCTCGAAATATGTTGTCGATATATGAACAGCTCCCAAACCAAATTAGTTTTTATCTGACGTCATAGTAACCAGTTCAGTAGTTGTTATAGTAACCAACAAATCTGTGTTTGACTTTTTGTATGAAAGCAGATTCCGATTTTACCGGCAAAGTTTACCGACGCCGCTCTACGAATTGAGTGCGGAATTCATAAAGGTATGTTTATTTTGTTTTTTAAAGTTTTGTACGACACGAGTTTGAAATCATATTTATATATTATTACTAGCTGAACTTCCCAGGGCTGCTCAGGATTTAAAGAGTTTTTCAAAATCATGAAGTTCATCTTGTTTTGAAGGTCAAAACTGTACATTTTTATACAAAAAAACAACTCCCGGCGTTTCCGGGAATTTACGCAAAGTTTTTTTAAATCACATGTGGACTGGACAGTGATTTTCCTTTAATTTTGAACGTCAAGTGCACAGAATCTAATAAAAAACGTCAAAACACCGCCTTAAGAGATAGTAAAAGAGAATGGGGTGGTTTTCAGAAATCTAATGTAAACAGTAACCTTCCTCTCGTTATGAAGGTATAAAATTTCGTCAACCTCTGATTAAAACTGTAGATTTGTATGCAAATCAAAACCACGCCGCCCACCACAGACAACATGCTCTATACAGGGTGTTAAGGGACATACGTGACTTACTTTATCCAGTGATTTCTGACATTATTTGGACTAAAAAATGTTAACGAAATTTTGGTCTCCGGTGACTTTTATGATGCCTTTTTTAATTTTTTTTTTCTTAAAATCCAAAAAAAAAAAATTCTTCCACGTGTTGTCACTGGTCACTCAACCTCTTACCCCGCCTTCAACTGTCCAACTCTTACAATTTTTTAGGTTTTTGCAGAAAAAATAAATTAGAAAAACATCAAAAATCTCAGATACTATTTAAGATTTTCACGGCCAAAAATATTTTTGTTATTAGTTTTTGGGGTATTATACCGTGTTGCGCTACCTCCTTCTTTAGCCAACGTTTCGGACAGCGTTGCAGTGTCCATCATCAGGGCAGATGTGTGTACACATCTGAACTGCAAAAGAAGGAGGTAGCGCAACACGGCATAATACCCCAAAAACTAATAACAAAATCAAAAATGTCACTAGAGACCGAAATTTCATTTACATTTTTTTCTCCAAATAATGTCAGGAATCACTGGTTAACGTAAGTAAATGTTAGAAGAAGTTGGAAGACATTGGAATTTTAGAAAAATGTCGTTTCAGAGATTATAGTAGAGATATTTGGTGAATTTTAGATTATGTTAAAAAAACATGTTACCGATGGGTTGTTTACAGGACGGTACCTATACGGCGCAAGGGATATTTCCCGCCTCCAACTGTCCTAGCATTTTTATGTTTTTGTAAAAAAATAAATCAAACATGTCACCGGAGTCCAAAATTTCATTAACATTTTTTACTCCAAATAATGTCAGGAATCACTGGTTAAAGTAAGTCAAGTACGTCCTTTAACACCCTGTAATGGCTGAAAATTCACATCCATAATGCTAAGTGCGTGTAAAAATTGTTCTTAGCCGGTTCTTGGACAGATTACTGGTAAAATAATTGTACTTTCGCGTTTAGTGTCTAAAGCGAAAGAATATTTGGTTCTTCGAACCATAATATAGCCATTTTACTCCCCAAAAATATACCCAAACGAACATCTTTGCATGTAGGAATGTACGTTTAATATGTAATAGCCACAGCGTGTGATACGGTATAATCCTTCTTATCTCCCAGGGAGCAGCAGGGTTCGGTAGAAATGATTTAACCTTACAATATTTATTGTTGTATATTGAACATTCCGAATATTTTTCTTAGTTGTTCGTTTACTATTTTTAAAGGTCGGTTTATAAAAAGTATTATGTCGCTGAATCTATTCGATTATTTTTAGTAAAACGTATCAAATCCTTGATTTCTGTTCGTTAAAGACTGACAATAAATTACCTCATATGTAGTCTTTATATTGTTATGGTACGCCCAAACGACAAAGAATTCAAACTCCTAATTCGCCGCAAACTACACAACACCCTGCTCTCCCCCCTGTTCCCTGCTTCCTACTTCCTATCCCATCCGCCCACCCGCACGCGATCCCTTCCAGCAGTTGAGAATTGCGAGCCGCCTCGGGCACACGTTAAGCCCGCGCGTTGATTCCCACTGTTCGCGCCCGGCGTACTATCGCTCGAATTGTACTCAAATATAACCTGCAAAGTTAATTCAATAACCTACGGGTTTAGCGCTGATATTTCACCATGCCTGTGTAAACTTCGGTTCTGTCCTAAACTCGGGAGGTGCCCCTGGAAGCCGGAAGACGAAGACCCCCCAACATCATGTAAGCTGTACAATTGTTTCCTCATTTGATTGTGTCCTTTAACGATAGACTGTAAACTCCCGCGCAAAGCCATCACTCAGAGAGTTTCGTTTAGGGATCTTGAGGTTATAAACACGATAGCTAGGATTGTGTAGTATGTATTTCTTGTGTTGAATTGTACTGTAATGACCTATGTACTGTGTTTTAAATTTGCAATACATGAATCTAGTTAACTCAATCCTGTTATTATTCTGCTACGGCAGGAGGGTTTCCTAGAGGGGGAGTATCCTGCCAGACGACTGAGATGCGAAGGAATTTCTGAAGCCTCGAGCGACCCACCACCTGAATAGAGGGTAAATCATGCCTCCCCTGAGAGCTAGCTTGGGACATGTTTGGGGGCCCGCTCCTAACACTGGCGTCCATAGTGGGGCCCAGAATTTTTTTTTTATTTTTGCCATTGTCTCAGTCGCCTTACGGAGTGCTCCCTGTCGAAATCTTCCCCGCATAGGAACTGTTTGTAAACATTGATTGTACTGTGTCTTGGTGTTTTATACCCAGTGAATAATGAATTCTGTGGGAAACCACAGAAATCCATGTGCAAGTTAAGTCCATAACGCAGATTTGATTGCAATTATAAAAAAAATTGCGTCAAAGTTGAAAACATGGCCATTTTGTAATCAACCAGAAAGACGGCAGCATTTAAACCGCGAATCTGACTGCGCACGCGCCGACCCCTTTGTTCACAAAGCAGCGGACGAGCAACAGTAATTCGCGCCAAATCAACGGCCCGATGTTTCACGCGGTAAATACATACCTAATCTCTGAGTTGCGCGCGCACCCACGCGCATCGAAGCACAAAAGTGCGTTTATCGCGCCAAACTCCAACGGCAAAAATCCGTTTGAATCAGGCAGAACAATTCCCTGTCACTATGCAGTGTTTTGAATAATAAAATCGCCTTTCTGTCACTAAGGTCGGAAGCAATAGAGATCGCTATTGTAAATTTGGTTTTGGAATTCCAATTACCCTGTGGATTCTTTAATTAAAAAATCTCACACTCACGTTTTTCTTGCACAATATACCGATCGGCCCACTTGTTGTGTCTGTCAAATTAGTACCACGTATATTTCACCAAATGGACAAAATAATGACTTTCTTTCCACATCCTACGTTATAGGTACCGCATTTTTTTTTCAGCATAAGTGTATAGTGAATTGTGTTTTTTTTCCTTACATAAAAAAAAGTGAAATAATAATAAAACCAATGATTGGTTCCATGAAAAAATAAAATGATTTTAATGTGGTTTCGTAACAAATCCCATATTCAGTTATTTTCATCCGGAAGTTTGTCCTTATTTGCCAGAAGAGTGCCTTTTGTGAATTTTAGTGCCTTTCTCAGTACAAAGTGGTTTGTGAAAAATAAAAAACCCGTTTTCTAAAGGTCAGTCCTGGCAAAATTTTTTTTGGAAAAAAAATAAATACTTGTGAATTTCACAAGTTTTCTCAAAAGTGGTCAGTGAAACACAAAAACCTTTACTACTTAGGTCTTTCCACGCAAAATTTTTTCTTGTGCCTTCCTTTGACAAAGATTCTGGTGTCATATATACCAAATTGTAGTATGGAATACAGTTTTCTATAACTATTTTAGAAATACCAACCAGTGATTACCAAGTGAAAAGTGCCTCACAAAATTAATTTTGCGTTTGCTAAAGAAGACCCCTGGCAATTTTTTTTCACCACCTGGGAAACTCACAATGGAAAACAATCAAGCTATGGCATCATCCAATTTGGGCATCATTCCCAACGTGCACAACTTATCCAAAACTCACTTACAAACTGCTTTAAGGGATAGAGGACTCTCGCCATCAAGCAAATCTAAACCTACATTAAAGGCTTATGCACTTTTATTCAACAAAAAGTACATTAAGAGAATAAACCTCGCCCCCTCAAGCGAAAATAATTCACGCTCGGCTACGCAAGTTTTGAATAATCTTGTTCCTAACGAAGAACCTATGCCACAAGTAATGATAAAACAGGACATCGCACCCACCTTGACACAAGATAAAACCTACGATTTATCCTCGTGGAAAATCAAATATAATGGCGTCTCCGATGTACTGGATTTCATTGACCGTATTGAAGAAACGGCTACAATCAAAAATATCCCATTCGAGATTCTACGAAAAAACTTCATAGAACTCATCTCCCCAGAATTGATACCCTGGCACCGCATTCAAAAAACTAAATGCAAAGATTGGAATAAACTCAGATCTGCCCTAATCTCGAGCTTCGGAAAAACGGAAGCCCAGCACCGGATCAAATTATCTTTACTATCTATTAAACAGCTAGTAAATGAACCTGTAGCAACATTCATAGAAAGGGCTGAATCCATTAACATCAAGCTTTCACATCCTGTTTCGGAAGCTGAACTATTACCAGTCATAACTGATGGCCTTTTAAGCAAATACGAGAACATCATTACCTCACAGAAAATTGCATCCCTAGCCCAGCTAAACGAAGTCTGTCTCCTTCTGGAATCGTACCAGGATAGGAAAAACATAAAGAATGTGTCAAATAATGTAGTTGTGCCAAGCCGTTCGTCTGGTTTAAAACCAGAATTCAACAACAAAAAAGTGTGCTCTTTTTGCAAAAAAGTAGGCCATCTGGCCACTACTTGTTTCAAGCAAGCAAGGTTTCTGGAATCTAAGGAACCCCGAACTTTCAAGAGGCATCACTCTAGGGACCGCTCTCCTCCAAGCGACGAACCGCGCAACATTTTCAAGAAATCAAGGCACAACATGGAAAGGTTACAAAACCCAAGCGATGTCAGACCTCAGGTGGATTTCTCCAAGCCCCCACCAAATTTCTACATGAAGAGGCCAAAAAACTAAATAATAACCTCTCAGGCACCCATTCTGAACCAAGGTCTAAAGAATGGACTGATTGGTTAGCACACATTAAGTATTTTAACCAGACCTTAAATGTTTCTTCGGTTTGTTGCAAACAAGCTAAAGATGGGAGACCCTACGCTTTTTTCTCTGTTAACAATGTGCCCTTTTCCGGATTACTTGATAGTGGTGCATCTGTCAGCTGTCTTGGCAACAATGCTCACCTGCCTTTTGTTAACAGTGATTTTAGAATTTCGCCCCAATCAACACACCTGACGACTGCGGATAATGTTTCCCAACCGGTCATCGGTGCCCTTGCCCTGCCAATTAATTGTAACAATAAAATAGTTACAATCAATTTTCTAATAGTGCCCTCTATATCCCAGAATTTCATCCTTGGCGTTGACTTCTGGAAGGCATTCAATGTTGCTCCCCAAGTATTTAATACTCTTGGCAAAACCTCCACTGCTGCTCAAATTAGTGAGATCCGCACAATAATACCTCACGAAAATTTAAGCACGGACCAGGCTCTCCAACTAAAAGAAATGGTCAATAAATTCGAGTCAATATCTTTCGAAAAATGTGGATTAGGTTTGACAAATTTGGTTGAACACCATATCAAAACCAATGGCCCACCCATCAAGCAACGTTATTACAACTTAGCCCCCCAAAAACTTAAACTTTTAGAAAACGAACTTGATGAAATGTTAAAAATGGGTGTGGTGGTTCCCAGCAGAAGTGCATGGACCAACCCAACTCTTTTGGTTTCTAAAAAAGACGGCTCTGCACGTTTCTGTCTCGACAGTAGACGTTTAAACTCTTGCACGGAAGCTGATGCGTATCCCTTACCTCACGTTCACGCAACCTTAGACAAGCTGCGTAACGCCAAGTTCATCTCTTCTGTCGATCTCAGCAAAGCGTTTTGGCAAATACCCTTGGACGCAGAATCGTGCGAAAAAACTGCTTTCGTTGTACCTGGTAGGGGAATGTTCCATTTTAAAAGATTACCCTTTGGTCTAAAAAACAGCCCCGCCGAGTTACAAAGACTGATGGACAAACTTTTCGGTCCTGAAGTCGATAACAGCCTGTTTTGTTACCTTGACGACCTCATCATCGTCAGCGATACCTTTGAAAAACACCTATTAATGCTGGAAAAAGTTTTTCAACAACTCAAGTTCGCTGGTTTAACCATCAACTTGAAGAAGTCTGAATTCTGTAAGTCCCGTCTACGTTATTTGGGATTCATTATCGACGAAAAAGGTCTAAGAACAGACCCCGCTAAGGTGGAAGCCATGGCAAATTTTCCCCGACCCAAAAACGCGAAGGAAGTCAAAGGTTTCCTTGGACTTGCAGGTTACTACAGGAGATTCATCAAAGACTTTTCCACTATCGCAGCCCCCTTAAATAAAATTACCGGCATCCGTAAAGGTGTCAGCAATTTCCGATGGTCTGTCGAAGCTGAAGAAGCGTTTACAACTCTAAAAAATGCCCTTCAAAAAGCTCCCGTTCTGAATTGCCCGGATTTTGCACTCTCTTTTACCCTCCACACGGATGCCTCCAATGTAGGAATCGGTGGAGTCCTTACTCAAGAATTCCCAGATGGCGAACACCCTGTAGCGTATTTTTCCCGTACATTAAACAAACACGAGAAAAACTACGGAATTACCGAGAAAGAGTTATTGGCTGTATTGGATTCTGTTCACCATTTCCGCGGTTACATAGACGGTAGCAAATTTACTGTAGTTACAGACCATAGTAGTTTGAAATGGTTGATCTCTTTAAGTAATCCCTCCGGTAGGCTCGCTCGTTGGTCCTCCCGTTTGTCTCAATACAATTTTGATGTTGTTCACCGTAAAGGCGCGGACAATATTGTTCCCGACGCCCTTTCAAGAATTGAACTGGCTTCATTAAATGTTGACACAATTGCCCCCCCTCCATCTACAAAAGATGAATGGTACTTGAAAATCTTCGAAGGTTGTAAAAATAACCAACAAAAGTTTCCTAATTTTATCATAAAAGAAGGACAACTATACCGTAATTGCAAGGTACCACTATCCATCCTCGAAGACTACTCGTGGAAACTTGTCGTTCCCCTCGAAGGTAGAGAACAAATAATTATTGACAATCATAGTGCTCCCGACTCCATACACCCAGGAAATTTCAAGACGTATAAAAAGATCTCCTTGAAGTATTACTGGCCTGGTCTCTTCAAGCAAATTCGCAATTACATCTCTAAATGTGAAACTTGTAAAGCCTATAAACATAGCACGGCAGCACCTGCCGGCCTAATGGGTAATCCCAAACGTGCCGACAGACCCCTACAATCATTGTCAATGGACCTCGTCGGACCCTTTCCCCGAAGTTATGCCGGACACATGCACATACTTAGTGTAGTGGATGTTTTCACTAAATTCTGTTGGATCTTTCCTTTAAAAAGAGCCAACGCGTCCGCCATCATCAAACTTCTGGAAAAACACATTTTTATACCTTACGGAACACCCAGAACCGTAATTGTTGATAACGGAAAACAATTTATTGCCCAAGAATTCAAAGATTTTCTTGCCAAATACGGAATCAAGGATATTTACTATAATACCTTGTATACTCCACAAAATAACACCGTCGAACGTTATAACCAAACAATCAACACAGCTCTGGCTATTCTAGTTGATAAAGATCAACGTACTTGGTGTAAAAACCTAGATAAAATTCAGGCTGCAATGAACAACACTGTTAATCTGGCCACTGGTTACACACCTTTCTTCTTAAAACACGGTATGGAACAAGTTGTTCATGGTTCTCTACATAGGAACACAAACTTTCCTACGTCAATTGCCACCACAAGCAACCCTACCGCGAACTATGCCCATCGTCTGGAAGAACTGTCGGCCATCTACAGTGAAGTCACTGATGCTTTGCTCCTGGCTCATCAAAAGAGTGCGGACAGATACAACCTACGTAGGAAACATGTCACCTTCAATACAGGAGACATAGTTTGGAGAAAGAACAACACACTTTCCCAAGGAGCCATGTATTTCTCTGCCAAGCTGGCACCACGTTTCGTGAAGGCCAAAGTTCTAAGAAAGATATCAGATCTAGTGTACTCCTTGTCTGACTGCTCTGGAAAACACATTGGTAATTACCATATTAAGGATATCGCAAAATCTGGAAGTGAGGAGTCAAGTAAAACTGCCCCCACTATCTCAGCAAACTTAAAATGATCCAGTGTGTATCACCACAACCTTTTTGTAAGCACACCAAGTCTTACAATGGCCGGCGTGTAAAGTGTCAATTACATGCCCACCCTTTCGTTGATAAAACGAATATTGTTAAAAAAAATCATTTTTGTAAATTTATGTACAATCCACGGTGTAGTTTGCCCCGTTCATGTTCGTGAATTGGCAACCACCGTAATTTTTGTCTCACACGTTTTTTTATTTTTTTTTCTTTCTTTTTCTCACCTGTTCCAAAATTGATCACTTTAGAGCAGAGACACCCCTCGAGTGACAGTGTTCGGGAAGTCATGAACCCAATCATTGCCTCTCAACCCCTCACACTACGCAACGTTCATGCCATGGCACGCTTTGCCATGTAATGCAATATTGTAATTTTCACCATTTTTGTTTGTTGTTTTTTTTTCATCATATCGGAAGGAATCTCTTCATTTTTTTTCTTTTTATGTTCTGTAAATACTGGAGCGTCGTTCTAAAATCGATTTGGTAAACTCCAAAGCGTTAAATCACGACCCAGGACTAGTAAACCATCTCAACATGCTCCATATTCTACCCATCATGGTAAAGATAAGTGGTTACTCACATAATCACATTCCTTGTGTATAGTAGTTTTCAATTTTTTCTCAAATGTCAAAAATTGATGGCGTCCTACCCGAGCTCTTTGCTAACAAATTGGATTTTGACACATCCATTTTGAAATCATATGTATATAAATAAAGGAAAAGCCTTTAAATTGGTCTTTCCATCCTTGTACAAATCCTCATGGACTCGTTTCAACTAAAGTACGTAAAACCAAATACTCGGTCTTTTGTTGTTATAAGAAGTCCTCGATTTGTCCCTCTTCACAACATGTATGTCTTGTATTACATGCTTCAACCCTTACGGAAAAGGTTAATAAAACCTAACGGCAGCCCTGATTTCCGTACATAAATAACCGCAGTTTAACGTAAATCATCAATGTTTTGTTTGATCATCGTTTTACAAACATAGGCATTCAACTCCTGTTTCGCCATTTAACCAAGTATTTGCAACCTAAATTGCACATAACCTGGTATGTTGTAACCGCACAAAGGGTATGTAAAACCACAATTGGTCCCTTTTATTTGTCCCCACTGAAGTTTGCTGCAATAGACAGTATGTAAAACCATGTAGGTCTGTCTTTGTTTGTCACATGGTGTAAACAGAAATGTACTCTGTCATCACCCCGCCTTTATAACATACGAAGTGACATTAAATTGTTTACCTCCTTGTTATCCTATCGTACGCTCCTGGGCTACGGAGTTAGTTAATCTAACAAATCTTTATAAACTGTGTTAAAACAAGCATAGTTAACGTTTATTGTGTTGTATTTAAACGTAACCCTGTTACATTATAGGAGAGATCCTTAGAACATCCACCATTATAGGAGGGATCCTTAAAATACCTGCCGCGATACGAGAAGTTCGTCATAATCACTTTTTTCTCATAGCTAAATGTTATTGAGCTGGTCGTGTGACATATTTGTCATGAGAACCATTTTGTACATTCTATTTTGGTCGTGTGCCATTCATTTGTCATGAGAACCATTTTGTACATTCTATTTTGGTCGTGTGCCATTCATTTGTCATGAGAACCATTTTGTAAATTCTATTTTGGTCGTGTGCCATTCATTTGTCATGAGAACCATTTTGTACATTCTATTTTGGTCGTGTGCCATTCATTTGTCATGAGAACCATTTTGTACGTTCTATTTTGGTCGTGTGCCATTCATTTGCCATGAGTACCACCCTTTTCGTATAACCTGTTCCGGTCGTGTGTCATTTATTTGTCATGAGTACCGCTTTTATGTATAACTGTGTATAAACTCTGTACACGAGACGTGGAGACGTAATAACAATACTTACCGTGATTCGTGTGAACGACATAATATCGGCTTTGCTATCTTCTTTAGGATGCATTGTATAAACTCTTTGACTTCTGTCTATAATTGAGTTATATCTTGTATGTACTTACATATTTTGTACACTATACGTGGAGACGTTAAAACACTTACCATGAGTCGTGCGAACGAAATAATATCAAACCCTTTGTGTGCGATCTACGAAATGTAGTCCACAACCCTTTGTTGTCATTCAACGCCAATGCCCGTGGACTTCCTGTTTTTTTACTTCTTTGCAAAAAGGAAAGAAGCCCAGGAATATCTACTATCCCAAAAGGACTAGTTTTCAGCTTCACTGTCAATTATGGGGCATAGTGCTGTGGGAGTTAATCGATTGAGCACAAAAAACCACCTAACTCGTTGTCTGGAGAACGAACAAGAAAACCCCCAGGTTTGTGAAATTGGAGCAAGGGTCTGTCTTTTCTCACAATCATGTAGAAGTTTTTAAAATGACCCCTAATCTTTTGCCCAATACACGCGAAAGATTAGCCTCTTTGATATAATGTGTATTCAAATGTCTCCTCATCCTTTTTGATAAATGTAAAGAGTCAGGAAATCTGCTGGTTGATTATGTTTCATTTTCACATAGAGTTTGAATCGGAAATTGGTCCAGTCTCTAGCAAGTTTCGCAACTCGTCTCCCTTCTCCCCTCCTCCTCCCATTCCCCATGTTTCAGACTTATGTTATGAAGTGAAAAATCTGTCGTTGACCATATCTCGCCCTCACTTGGAGTTCGAATAGGTAACTGTCCGGTTATCTACAGGTTTTCCCCCTCAATCTCTGCATATTTCTCACCAGTTTTTTTCTCTCTTTTCTCAATTCCACGAAACACATTCATGAATGTTGGATATGTACGATATGCACTTGGCGTACCGTCTGTCTCCTTTTGACAACCTTTATTCATGAATTGGTTTCCCTTTGCCGTGACTAGTTCACGATTCTTTGTCTCGTTCTTTGAAATTCTACGAAAATGTTACCATCTCATGTTAGCATAGGCCATAGAGGGCCGGTTGTTTTTTAACCAAGACATATTGTCACTAGGCAAACGCCAAGTCATCCTGGCAAAGGAAAATGTTCATGTAATCACAATTTAGTTAGGAATCTCTCTTCGTCACTCTCTGGGTCGGTGGTTAAAATTTCGTTATTTCATTATCTGGACACATTTTGTTTCTCTCCAAACCTTTTCTTCATTGGTCCCTAGGCAGGTAAACTTCAAGAATTTTGCTCTAATAATAATTCCTCCCGGATTTAAAAAGAAGCCCAGGCGGATGTCATCACCAACAGCCAAGCTGAGCTTCACTTCCTGACAGCACGCGCTGTGGTTACAAGGTCTCTCCTGCTGCCATTTTCTACGCAATTGTTCCTGAAAGCACAGACCATACCGCCCATACGTATGTTGTCTTGTCGTGCCACAGCAAGCTGAGTTGTCCCACTATACTTTATGACACTCTAAACTACCTTTTGGGCACGCTAGCTCTTAGGTTTGTTCTTACTCTTGCTATCAATGCCAACCTTGTCGTCTCTTGCTCTGTCATGCAGTGACGCATATATCGTCATGTGTAAACCATCAGTACCTTGACCCACCAGTATTCGCTGAATGCGCACCAATACAAGTTATCTTGAGCTACATTATGCTTCAATAACCATTATATACGATCCGTGTTTACCATAATAACACTTAGGATTCGCACTGGCATGTCTGCAGATACTGGATTCTTCTCTTCAATGACCTCTGTAACCATAGTCGCGGCACAGCAACCACAGTCTCCACTTCGTGAACTTCGACGTCTTCGACAAAACCAAGTGTTTTCTAAGGCCCAAGTGTACTCCTGAGCGTTGTCTCAAATGGGTCTGATTACAGTGATAATGTAATCCTTAGAATCCGTGAAGTCACGTCCTTTTCTTCGAAATTCTCCGAAACCAAACAAATCCACGCTTCACAAACTTAGCTCCAAGACCAATGAAACCTTAGAATCACACACTTTTTCTCTTCTCTTGTACAAATGTATTGTCATTCTTTCAATTGCTTAACCATGTGTATTGTCATTCTTTCAATTGCATAACCATGTGTATTGTCATTCTTTCAATTGCATAACCATGTGTATTGTTATTTTCAATTGCATAACCTTGTATGTTGTTTTACACCATGTACTTTTCCCAAATTTGTCTTGTCCAAACATTGTATGTACCCCCACCCATTCCCTACAAACATTGTGACCCAAACTATAGCATAAAACTGTATGTTCTAGCTAGGAAATCTCTCAAGCAACGAATCTCTCAAAACCCCGATGGAAGCATAAGAGGATTTTTTTTCCCTACAGCTCCATTGCCACGTCGCTTTTTTTCCAAGCGCGGGGGGAAGTGTTATGGTACGCCCAAACGACAAAGAATTCAAACTCCTAATTCGCCGCAAACTACACAACACCCTGCTCTCCCCCCTGTTCCCTGCTTCCTACTTCCTATCCCATCCGCCCACCCGCACGCGATCCCTTCCAGCAGTTGAGAATTGCGAGCCGCCTCGGGCACACGTTAAGCCCGCGCGTTGATTCCCACTGTTCGCGCCCGGCGTACTATCGCTCGAATTGTACTCAAATATAACCTGCAAAGTTAATTCAATAACCTACGGGTTTAGCGCTGATATTTCACCATGCCTGTGTAAACTTCGGTTCTGTCCTAAACTCGGGAGGTGCCCCTGGAAGCCGGAAGACGAAGACCCCCCAACATCATGTAAGCTGTACAATTGTTTCCTCATTTGATTGTGTCCTTTAACGATAGACTGTAAACTCCCGCGCAAAGCCATCACTCAGAGAGTTTCGTTTAGGGATCTTGAGGTTATAAACACGATAGCTAGGATTGTGTAGTATGTATTTCTTGTGTTGAATTGTACTGTAATGACCTATGTACTGTGTTTTAAATTTGCAATACATGAATCTAGTTAACTCAATCCTGTTATTATTCTGCTACGGCAGGAGGGTTTCCTAGAGGGGGAGTATCCTGCCAGACGACTGAGATGCGAAGGAATTTCTGAAGCCTCGAGCGACCCACCACCTGAATAGAGGGTAAATCATGCCTCCCCTGAGAGCTAGCTTGGGACATGTTTGGGGGCCCGCTCCTAACAATATATAAGTTTTTTTATTTGTGTATAAATATGAGTACCCAGATAATGTTGCTAGTCTGTTATCGTGAAATATAAATCCAACGACGTTAAAATAGACTAAAGTTGAAGGAGGTCTTGTAAACATTCGCAAAAGGAAAGCATGAATGATAAGATGCAATGTACACAAAGAAAGGATTATTTTTACGTTAGAAACGTTGCAAACATTGAATTTTTAAAATAAAATCCTTATTGTTAAAATGTGTTTGAAATGCATAGCAGAGAGCATAGTTCCTAATAACGATCCTGCTAAATAAATCATCTCTACATCTCTCTCTCAATCTACATCTACATATTATAAATTAAAGTCCTGCGCGTCGTCTGTCTGTCTGTCTGCCTGTCTGTTCGCAATAAACTCGAAAACTACTGAACGGATTTTCATGTGGTTTTCACCAATATATAGAGTGTTTCGTGAGGAAGGTTTAGGTATGTAATTTGTCAAGGATTTGTGTAAATTGGTTGAAACATAACGATATTTGTTAGAAGTGTCTAAAAAAGTCAAGCCGCCTGGTAGCTTTCATCGAAAATGCTGGCTAATCCTTTTGGGATATAACAAAACAATGCATGGTGGGATATTCCTCTTTTATAGATCTACAAAAAGGTCCGCAAAGGCATATATCTATCTTTTACGGATAGCTTACTTTACCCATTCTATCTTCTAAAAAAATGGTCACGTACATTGCGGTAATTGAAAAGTTATATAGACGGATACTGTAAATCCTTATTAACTTAAATACGTAGTTACCCCAAGCATTTCATGCACATTATTATAATCTTTCACACCATCTCTAAGTATTATAAATTAAAGTCCTCCGCGGCATCTGTCTGTCTCTTCGCGATAAACTCAAAGACGGCGGTGGTTATAAAGGTTGGATAACCATCCAGTAGATGACGTTGTGTTTTATTAGCCACAGCAACCCGTGGCCGGGTCAGCTTATTTTATTTATAAAATGTATTGAAGAATAACGTAATAAGGTGTCTTATGGCAGAGGTGTTGGTTATCCACTAAATGGTGTCTTAGGAATACGCAAAAAATACACAATACTTTTAATTACTTACTTTTAATACTTACTAATTTTCTTATTTTTAGGAAACATAATATAATAAGACTTGTTTATAAGATAATTAGAATGCAAAAATCAACATTTTTTGATAAACCAATTAAGTTCAATTAATTATCTAAATATACATACAAACAAATTATACATTCGTATCTTCACATCGATATGTGGTCGACGTATGTACTACAATGTAAACCAAATCAAAATAAAAACCAATAATTATAGTGAAAGCATTAAAAATAAGTGCCTGTTTTAATTTTTGATCCATCAAGAGATGGATTCAATCATTTTGATTTTACAAGTATTCAAAGTACCTATAGTAAAAATGTCTACATCCCGTATGTTTTGAGGATCCACCTTTATTTTACAAGTGTTCAAAGTACAGTTAAAAATGACTACATCCCGAATGTTTTTCAGATTAGTCCTGTTAATGAATTTAGCGCATGCGTAGATTTATATTGTGGTACTTATATTGAATAAATCATTCGATCTGGTCGATCGGTTGTGGTGTTTAGGGTGACGACTCAAAATTCTTTCTAAAAGATTTCATGATAATAATAACACAGTACACAATTTTGTATAAGAACAATACATCAGTGATTTTTCTACGTTTATATACATTAAATTGATGATTAATAAAGCGAGATGACAGATGTTTATTTTTTCATAGCAGCACAATAAACCTGAAAAGGTCAAATGTCGAACCGATATAGACTCGTATTATATATGAGCCAATCAATCACAGCCACTTAACGTTTCCAGGAACAAAATATCTGAAATGCTGGTTGCTATTAATCCATTTTGTCAGAGAACTTTCATATATGTTTGTGTACATTGTGCCTAAGAAAAGCGCCAGGGTTTAGTTTCGGTTTTTTTAGTTGTTCCCGTTCTTGACCTTGTTGATGTCGGCTGCCACATAACATTAAAAATCTTACTAAAAAACATCGCGAAAATTTTATTCAATTGATGAACGACCGTGTATGTGAAAACCGTACTAGTTAAAACTGACAATAAATTGTTCATGTAACGATATATACATTGCTTATGGAGAAAAAGAGGGTAGTTTAATTTGTTGTATATAATGATTTTATTTATAACTGCTTAACGAATTTCGGAATTTTTCCAGGGCATTTTAAATGTTCTATATATTTCTTAATTTTTAAGATGTCGTAAATACAAATATCGTTTTAGAAACTAGATAAAATTACCTTTCAGTCTTTTTTATTTGAAATATACTTTAGTGTTTAAAAATTGCCGTATTTAAGCCTCAAACATGAACAAAATTGAAAAGAAACTTACGAAGCTATTAAACGAATAAATTGACGGTATTGATTTCTCATAAAAACTCTGTATTATAACTCGACGAAATGACTATATGGTGTGTGGGTATTTTTTTAACGAAAAAAAGGTGTTTAAAATATCGTCCGTCCCTAGGTCTACATAATCACGATTCCATTCATTAGTAGCAGAGATATCTACTCTAAAGTAACTGTAGCGGTGTGTAATCCCTTTCGAGCTTTGTTTCCGAAGCCATAGTTGCATCACACGGGCACGCATCGTGCAAAGCGTGTAATTCATAATAAAATCGGCGTGTTATCGCGGCTCATGCCACGCTTCCAAAGGAGCGGCGCGTTCATTCATATGTCGGAGTATTTATAAATTTATGCGCCGCAGGCATGTTGCTCAGTCTCTCGCCGCTTCAAAACAAAGCCACTACCCTCGAAACATAATCCAATTACCTATGGTTCATACTGGCCGTGCTCACACGTAGGCAGCAATATATTAGTGCTGACTTGTCAATGCTACGGTATGGTACGCGAGATTGGCGTTTGTTGACATGAAAGTTACCAAAATAATGGGTCGTTGGGACAGTTGAAATCTATCTTTAAAATACCGAAAGGTAGTAGGGGTTACTAAATATTGACATAAATAAGTCGACTATAGTTCGATAGTAACCACGATCGCTGAACCTGCAGAAATCGGTAATATGTTCAAAGAAAATCTAGATTTGTAGTTGATACCCGATTTCTCGCGGGTTCACAATTAGACTCAGGGTTCAGAACAGTGACGAAAAGTAACATGGTAAAATAAAAGGTTTGGTTGTTAGATTAGATGGTTGTAGAATTGTAGATGGATCAAGTTAGATTTGTTTTTTTCGTCAGTTTTCTACGACGTCATGTTATGTCACGGAACCCTTCTCACGTAATGCTTTCCCCACGTGCACGCCTGTACAAGTGTACAGGCAGTAGGGCGGCATTAGTCTTGTGTCGCTGTTGCTAGCTGCTGCTCGAGACGTTATTTCCCGTCTGCTTCCTCCGACGGAATGAGGCTCTCCTCCATCGCATTCGCATCTTGTGGCGGCTGTAATTGCTTTTCGTTAGACGAAATTTTCCAGGTATGCATCCAGCAGTGATAATATTATGTTTACCTATACGTGCAGTGTGTTACACTCGTGAAGCCTTTGTGCATTAGGGTGGTTCGCCAAATCTCATCTCGTGGTTCTCAGAAGTTGCGCATTCGAATACTGATTACGTAAACATGGGACCTCTATATCAAATGCCAAGTTATTCAAAATATATTTTTTTCTTTGACAGCCTATGATCTACAGTTTATTATATGTTTATTTAGTTTATAATATTAGTACTTCGTTGGAATCACAGTGACATGCAGACGATGGCGATGGTTGTGGGGTGAATTTGCGGGAAACCTATTGCGAAAGCTGGACGCTAAAAGTTCCGCGATGAAGAAAACAACATCTTCTACAACCAGCACACTGTAAAATTAAGTTTATGATCTATATTTTAATACGCAACTTTTGAGACATTTTAAAAACTCTCTGAAAAAAATCTCTCAAAAAACCCCTAGAATCATAATAGTTCTTTATACAGTAATACGTTCCATAAGTGATGACAATAATAACTCATAAAAAGAAATAACAATACAAGAAAAAAAAAGTGTTTGAAAAAGATTAACCCGTACGAAAAAATAGCTAAATAAGGTACTTTTTTATTTTTTTTTTATTTTAGTTTATTTAGGAAATAAACAGTTATACAATATACATATTTTAATAAGAAAGTAACATAATATTACATGGTTGCATTAACCAGCGAAGTTTCCGCTAAAATTTATGATATATATAAAAACATAGATTAAAACATTAAAGATTCATTCATTCAATTTGGAACCCGGGCACCCCTGTTAAATCACCAAACGTAGCGAACCACTTGGGATGACCTATGGCAGAGGTGTTGGTTATCCAATAAAGGTTCCCGGGGCGGCGGTACTCATTCCCGCCTCCCAAATTTTGGTTTTTGGTGAAGAAAACTAACAAATAGATCTTCCAACCTATTATGTGCGTGTATGTAGGTTTATTTTGCCAATTCAATATGTTTTTAAGGCTTTTATAAAATCTATAAATACAATGCTTTTGAATGTTATGTTGCAACAATTTTTAAAATAAATCGTCCAAGTTTTGATTGCTAGTGCCTTTTTTTGCAGATGCTTCACTGCGGATTGGAAAAAATATCTAAAATGCAATATTTAACGTAAGGTGATCGAAACTGCTCTTCTGCTCTTATATTAAAAAAAAGTGTATATGTAGTTGAGAAAAATGAAATTATAATATCTCCCATAAATGTCTCTGAATTTATTTTTAAATCGCACTAGTGCTTTACCAGGTAAAAGCCACGATAAAATATTGTAATATTTAGTTGAACCTGTTCTCAATGCGCCTTCATACTCCTCTGTCAAGATATTCTAGGAGTTTTATGCATTTTCCCCACACCTGCGACACGTGCAACAATTCGAATTCAAACACTTTACTAGACTTTTCGAGTGTCATTCCAAAAATAACGACCCGTCATACAATAAAAATGACATGCAGGCTGCAAAGTTTTATCGCTGAATCAGATTGCGATCGGCGGCACGACAAGTATGAACTCTTTATTTATTTACTATAAAAGGTATTGCAAAAAAGCTTTCTAACTTAAATTTACAAATTCGCAGTAACAACTTACTTATAACAGTTTATTTAATATGCACAACACACGGAAACGCAATTTCACTTAACTCATAGTTTATATTCTGTGCATGTCAAATACAATCAACAAATTTCCAGATTGCTAATAAGTGTAACAAATGCTAATCAAACATAAATGTTGTACACTTTTTTTGCCAAAATTATTGTCGTCGCAATTTTTATTGCTGTTTTTTGCAAAGGTAGGTGGGCACTTAGGCCTTGTTTTATAGGCTTTTGAATACGCGCATTAAAGTAAAACAATTACTTCCAAACAGCCTTGCTGGTTTGAGAAAACAAACCTCTAAAGTTAACTTTAAGTGTGGTTTAAGCTAATTGTAAAGTTATAAAATATAACTTTGTTTTTGTTTAATTTAATATTGCTGATTTGGGAATTACAAGATTATGTTCTTGGTAATTAGAAGTCTTTTATTTATTATGTATTTTATGTTTTACCTCACAAGAGCGCCCCAATTTGGGAGGCAGGGAATCATTTTTAATAACCAACACCTTCTAAGTGGTTCGCTACGTTTGCTGACTTAGCGGGGTTGCCCGGGTTCATGGGGTGATGGATATCTAGGTCTTTGCGGCGAAGTCCTTCCTAGACCTCTCCATGCGAACTCTCTCGGAATATCGCATTGTACCGCAGTGGGAGGGTTGGATTCATATATCTGTTACACCTGCACACACCTCCTAGCCTTTTCCTTCCCGTAACTTCCTCTTCTTTTTCTAAAACGACAATCCACACAGCATCCTCAAAGATGACAAAGGCCCTGAGGGAAATTATTTTCCTCAGGGCCTCCTGTGTGGAACTAATGTAAAAAAAAAATAGCCGCGGTACAGGCAAGTGCCTAGTTTATTAATTCATGAAGGAAATGAAAAAAAGACGATCGTAAATCGTGAACTACCGCGAATATAAGCTAACATAAATTTACTTCGCTTATATTCCTTGTCTTTCACTATCGCTTCGTGTTTTTTTACTGGCAATATATAAAATAATAAAGAATTCCAGTAGGTTACATTCGTACAAAGACAGAAATAGAAGCCCAAGTAAATCAGGCTCCAAAAAACTGGGCGTCTTATTTAAATAGGGCTTACAGAGTATTCTGTAGCCACCAGCTGCTAAAAACCACAAGCACGTGTATCAGTTGAATTTGGGAGCCACCTTTGGGTTGGAGCTACATGATACCTGATAAATTTATATGATTCTTTGCAAAGGAGTGTGGCCCGTTTGGTTGACAATCCGTTAACAGACCGATCACCATGCCTAGTAATATTCTGTTAAATATACTGTTACCTTAGTATTATACTGTTAAAATTTGTATTAGATACTCTTCATATGATCAGCTTCTTTTTTGAAAAATACACTTTTTTAAAGCAAAGTTGAGTTCATTGAAATTAGTATTTTTGACAATATATATATTTATCCTGGATACCATTTGCCTTTAGAAAAATTAAAACTCCACTATTGCACATGCTTAAGGGCCCGCAACCCAAATTTCTACCGATTTCTTACATATCTCCCTTAAACACGTTAAGTTTTAAAGCTCTTCAAAAAATATATGTTATTCTTGAAGATAATGTCTAGACATTGCCCGCGCCGAAACGCAAATTATATAAAATTCCCTCGATAGAAAAAAATCCCAAAGTATGCTCCAAAAATTATTATAAACACGTTTGTTCCAGTTATTTTACAAGTTATATACAAGTTAATGTATGAACAAATTCACTGTGTTTCATTAAATGCTGTTTAAGACAATGCCTGCGAGATTTTTGCTGTATTTTAAACGAGTCGTGTTTTATCAAACATTTTCGCAATTTTCGCATCGATTTTGTCGCTATTAATGTTAGCGCTCTCCTCTAACATTCGTAATTTCGTATTTCTCCATCTTCTTCTTTTCGAGCCCGGTTGCTCCGCAACCTTAATTACAAAACAAATGCAGCAACTAATTCGCCAACAACCGTGCTATTCTCGTGCTAGTCTCCGATTCACTGCCCAAATTTAAAAAGAGCATCATGTCAATAATATGATTTTTTTAATATGCATACAAATCCCTTCATAGATCACCACTTCTCACACCTACAAACATATTCACACATACACACCCTCACACACCCACACACACACACACCCTCTCTCTCACACACACACACACACACCTATCCACTACGCACATCACCCGGTAATTACTAAATATACATAATAAATAAGACACAGAGATACCATAAGTACCTACCCACCATGAAATATTACTTAATATCTATAAATTGTCAACTGTAACCAATGTACTGTTTGTTTCTGTATAAAAAAACCAAAGACAATGCAACCATAATCTGCAATCCTAAAACATTACTGAATACTTATTTAACGTCTGATCGTTAATTTGTAGCAAATCGCGCACCATTGTACCGTATCGAAGATTCATATCATTCGCGGCATCATGCGACAATGCACGGTTATTTATACGTTTAACAAACTACATTACACGAGTGATAAAAATAAGGATATAATATAAAATATAATGCACATATCAGTAATAAAGATAAATATAGATGTGACGATACACCGAAGCGGACACCGAGCAGCGAGCTCAGGCTGCCGTGGCGCATCCCTCTCGCATGACGGTCATTAGTGAGGCCATTATTAGGGACGTGCCTGCATCCCATTCTGCGAATAATGACCCAAATATACTACAGTAGGTAAAGTAAGTCAGAATCGGTTGAGAGTGTTACGAACTTGGAGAGACTCAACTTGATGCCTCACTGAGCGTGTTATCCAAAGAATTTAATCATGTATGATTGTTATTGAGTTGAAACTTCTTCAGAAACGGAAATGCGTCACAAAAAATTATTACTTGACGGTCCTCGGTTCTAATATAAAGAGGTAAATTCACCACTACGCATGGGCCTCCAATAGCCCCGCGGTATGAAGCGCCCGACTCTCAGCGCCCAGAGAGACATCCAGCGAACGGAGGTTCAAAAAAAAAATTATTTATGTAAAATCAATATCCAATCTTCAAGCCACTTTAAAATAAACAGGAAAAAGAAAGAAAGCGACTTTCCAGTTTCGTTTCTACTGCGTGTGAATTGCACACTCTTAATTTTTTTTAAAGAAAGACAAACATTCCCCGGTTACGAAAAACCTAACAATATTTTAAAACTATTAAATCAATCGTACATATAGAATTAAAGTTCCACATATTTCAGAACTAACAAATTTAAATGTAACATTATTTTCATCTGTCCAGATTGGAAAAAACTCTCAGTACTTTCAGAATTTTTATCTTTGCTTATTGAGCAGATCTTATGAGGAGCGGTTGTGCGGCCTTTTTTATGCAAAATTTAAATTTGGATTTGCGGCAAAATAACCAACAAAACTAAATAATATTTTTTTAATCAGTGGTTGTAGTGTCGTATGGATCTAGTACGGATAAGTGCTATTTAATTTATTTTTGTTTCAAATTATAAAATATTAGCCGTTAAAGAATTCTATTTTCGTTATTTTAGTGGCAATTTTAGCATTTTTTTGAAGTTAATTCTCTCTCTCTGGTTTCAATCCTGGGATTGGTTTGCAGCAATTTCATCTATTCGTTTCTTCCACTCTTCCCTGTCTTGTGCGGCTCTTTTGAATTCTGCATATGATAAGCAGCGCACGTCCACCAGCAGGTCCTCCAGGTACTCTCGGCGTGGGCGTCCCCTAGCGTTTGTCCCCTCGGTCATACCCTCCATTATGGCATGCAAGAGGCCTTCTTGTCTTATTGCATGGCCGATCCATCTTGCGCGCCTTTCGGACAAGGTCCTGAGCAGGTGCCTTCCTCCTTCGATTCTTTGGAGAACCTCCTCATTTGTGATGTGGTCTCTCCAGGAAATTCCTAGTAGTCTTCTATAGGACCACATCTCAAAAGCCTCTAGTCTCCGTTTATCTCTTTCGGATAAGCACCATGTTTCGCAGCCGTACATCAAGATACTCCATACATAGGTCTTGATGAGGAGTATTCTCAGTTTCAGGTCTATATTATTCGATTCTATTATTTTCGACATTTTATTGAATGCAAGCCTAGCCTGGTGTATACGGCTGTCGACCTCGCTCTTAGACCGACCGTCCCATGTTATTTTGCTCCCGAGGTACACAAACTCCTTGGTGTTCTTTAGTGGAACTCCTGACATCTCTACTCTCATCTGATGTTGCATTCGGCCTACAGTCAGCAGCTTTGTTTTGTCTTTATTTATCCTCATGTTGTAATTATTTTGAAGAATGCTTTGCATGGTTGTTAAGGCCTCTTGCAGTTCTTCTTCGCTTTCAGCAACCAAAGCAATATCGTCAGCAAACCTTATCATATCCACCTTTTGCCCGTGTATCTTTACACCTTTTCTGTGACTCATTCTCTCCCTCAAGTCATCAATCGCACTTTGTATATATGCGTTAAAAAGAACAGGTGACAGAGAGCATCCCTGTCTCACCCCTTGTCTTATACTGGCTTCTTTTGTATCATTGTCACATCTAATTATAGCGGCCTCATTCTTGTATAGCGCCTGGATTATTCGTCTATCTCTATATTTGATGTCAATTCTCTTCAGAATCTCGAAGAGTCTTTTCCATTCTACTTTGTCGAAAGCCTTCTCCAGGTCTATGAATGCGATGAATGTGTTTTGGTTTCTTTTTAATCTTTTTTCTAGTAGTAATCGTAGCGACAATATTGCTTCTCTGGTTCCTACACCTCTTCTAAAGCCAAACTGGTCTCCGGAAAGGATGTTCTCTACTTTTGGTTCGATTCTTTTTAGAATGATATTAGTCAATATTTTTGAGGCATGGGATATAAGGCTAAGAGTTCTGTGTTGTTCACATTTCGTCGTGCCCACCTTCTTTGGTAATGCGACAATTAGGCATTTCTCGAAATCCTCTGGTATCTTTCCAGTCTTATACATTGTCTGTATCATTTTAAACAGGGCATCTATAGTTCCTTTTCCTGCTGGCTTAATTAGTTCAGCCGGAACGTCATCGATTCCGGGTGCTTTCCCGTTTTTGAGATTTTTCAGTGCGAGGTCAAACTCTTCTCTAGTGATTGGATCTCCCAAATCATCTGCGTCTACCTCATTTTCTCTTTCTATCAATGTTTCGTTGTCATTATTTCCCTTTCCATTGTACAGTATTTCGAGATATCTTTTCCATCTCTCTCCTATTTGGTGATTTTCGAAAAGTATTTTGCCGTCTTCTCCTTCTATTGCATTACCCTTTCCAACTCTCATCCCAAAGAAGTCTTTCACTGCAGCGTGAGCTCTTTCTACATTTCCTCTCTTTAGGTCGTCATTTATCTCATCGCATTTATTCTGGTAGAATGTTTCTTTGGCTATTCTTGATTTAGTTAATTATAATCGTTAAAAAATAAATCTTGCCTTCTAACAAAAGCTTTTTTTTGCAGAAATTTTAATTTGTGTAAAAAAATGTTTTTAATCAATTTCGTTTTTTATTTTGTATTTCATCCTAGGTATACGTATTTTAAATAATTATCGTGTCTTTGATAAGTCACACTGAGTAATGCATCTGCCACAGTAGAGGTTATCCACCTCTTACCCGCCCTGGTATAAGTAACTGATGGTTACTCCTTCAAGGCAAGATTCTATTTTTTTTTTGTTGAACGAAGCTACTTTAATTTATTTATTTATTTTGAACGAATCTACTGTATTTTATTTACTGTAATTTATTTATTTATTCTGAACGAATCTAGACCTCCAGTGTCCATGCATACGTTGTTAGTAAGCAGTATGCAAGTGCTTAACAGGAAAAACAAAATGCAAAAAAATAGGTTAGTAAGACAAAGATAAATTAAACAGGGTAAAAGAAAAACTCATTCATGAGGCTCCATGAGGCGGCATTGCATCTGATAAACCTGCAAGCACCTGCATAAAATAGAGAATATAAGAAAATACAATAAATCTCAAATCAATTGGCAAGTACCAACATAAATGTGAATGGCTTTCGGTCTGACCATAAACTACACTTAGCTTCCGTGTCTCTTAGCCAACCACTCAGTGAAGCCTCAAAGAATGTTAACTGAATATTTGGGAATATTTCTCTAAGTGAACAGTGGAGGTGTGATGATGATATTAATGCATCTGCCACAGACATACGTCATTGATTTTCTTGATATTAAAGGATTAAAGACGGTTGCAGGTAGGTTTTCAGAGGCGATTATGCAAGATGTCGGGCCGGTGATCGGACCAGTTTTACAATAAATAAATACTTTCATGACATTGATTTGTTTTACATCTATTCTTTACGTTTAATATATCGATTCATCGCGGAATTTATTCACATGATCTCATTTGTATTAAAAATATATGCACTCAACTTAGTTACACGGTGATAAGAATTACCATGGATTATTTTATTGAATGTACTTTCAATATAAATAATGGTTGTGTCAACCGCTAGAATTTACTAGCGTATTTACGAACATTAACTTTCAAGTGCAGTTTAACGATGCATCATGTCCTCCTCGTTATTTCCGTGATGACCTAAGATTAATTTGATCGTTAAATGTCATACCAATTTTACATGCTCGCAATATGCAGTTATGATCTCATTGTGACGGTACCTAGAAGTATAAAAATTTTAACATATTTTTCCTATACTTTCTGTCTTCTATTATTTCAATAAATTTTTATTATTTCAAATATTTACAGTATGATCACTAAGCAATAAAAATTATGTTTTATTCTTACCTGGAATATTCCACGTTTTCTTTCTGTTTTCCTGAACACCGCTTAAACACCTTAACATCGTTTCTCTTTGTGTCATTTCCTACTCGGACACTAATGATTAACGATCAATTTGTCATGGTTTTATAACATTGAAGAAAAAGTTAACACTAATAATCCAATCGAAACTATGAAATTAATTTGCAACTGGGACACGACCCCAGAATCTCACGTCTTACCGGGACAAATGCCTTACCAACTCGGCTACTGCCACCCCATTATTCATATGTCATATTTATCAATCTCATGCAAAATTTCAGAATTAACAATATTTTCTTCGACTATTTTTTTGTATATTATTGGCAACTTACTTTTTTATTGGAAACAACTATTCGAAAAACTGGTTTGTAACCTAGATATGTTTCGGTTTAAATGAATATTCCATTTTTATTAAAACAACTCTCTTTTTATAACTTTTGAACGTTATTCCCATCAATGTAATATATTATTATTATTAGATTATTGGTGTTATCTTCTTCTTTAATAATATATTACATTGATGTGAATATCCTTCAAAGTTATGAAAGTAGGGTTCTTCTAATGAAAAATTTTATACTTTTTTTTTTTAACAGAAATTTTTTTGTCTAACTTTCGTCCTGACGGTGGAAATTTTATTCCGAAACTGATCTAAAGTTTTAATTTAAATATTGTTACCAAATAGAGTCTACATTTTGATAGATACTCAACGGAACATAAGTGTTCAATAAATTAGGTTAAAGTTTACTTTTATTTTGCATGTTTTGAGTTTTGCGGCAAAAAAATTGTGCACAGGTCAAACAAAGTAATTCAGGCATAATTTTATCCACATGCCTAATCTATCAGCTAACGTGTTTTTAAGGATTTCCTTAGTTCGTTTTTTTTTTAAAACCTACGATATCGATTTTTGAGGTTAAATGTAAATTTCGACATTTTGCGGGGGGAATTTGATCATCCTATGATTATGCAAACAACAGCTGGGCAAAATTAAAATTTACATGAAAGCATAATTAAAAATTAGAACAATTCCTTAATAAGCATTAGAGGAAGTGCGACTGGGAAAATGAGTTTTATAAAGGCTAACATTAATTTATAATTTAATCGATTTTGACAACTCTGCGAATTTGACACAAATTTCCTCCAAGTACACAAGCTTGCACAAGCCGCACCCAAGCCACAAAGTGTCAACCATTACCTTTAAAAAGGTTTCAATTTTTTAAGTGAAAATCTTTAGCCCCGTTAGTGGTTTGAAATTTGGATGAAACGTAAATGCGTCACAAAATTTATTATTTGACGGTCCTCGGTTCTAATATATTGCGGTAAATTTACAACTACGCGCGAACCTCCAATAGCGCCGCGGTATGAAGCCCTTGACTCTCAGCGCCCAGAGAGACATCCAGCGAACGGAGGTTCGAAACCTACCAAATTAAAAAAAAATGTATTTTTTAAAATCATCCAATCTTCAAACCACTTTAAAATAAACAGGAAAACGAAAAGAAAGCGACATCTGGCGACTTTCGTAGATTAACGTAAAACAGTAGTGGTTTTATTGGAATGCCTCTTCAACATTTCATCCTTATAATATTTATATTCCCGACAAACCGCTCTGCTTCCGTCGCACCCTTCCCCTATCCTTACTCCAAAGGGTTACTTCGCACTCCAAAACGTAATGACTGGAAACTAATAATGTCTGTATTAAATTTATCGTAAGTTTTGCTGTATTACGTTGGAAGGTTTTTCTAAATGGATCGATGGATTAAATAAGTTAATTTAATTTAATCAAATCAATCATGACAAGTCCTTTTTACGAAAATGCCAGGCAAATATTTCATACATTTAATTAATGAAGATTATTCTAGCGAAACTCAATCGAAAATCTGAAACAGAGAAATCAGAAAAAGATACGCTCACGTCTAGGACTTGAACCCAGGACTACTACATCTAGGACTTGAACAGGACTTTGCGGGTCAGTGTTTTACCAACGGAGCTAATGTGTCCCCATCCGATTCGGTCATATTTAACTCAATCATTCTTCGACCAACTACCAACATTATCTTCATTTTCTTAACTCATATTTTTATTTGCTGCTGTCTTTATGTATGACTTCAAGATTCAACCCCGGACTAAATGCTATCTAGATGAAAATGGATGAAAATGTATCCAAGAAAGATAGATATGTCTAAAAATGTATATAAATTTGTACAAGACACTATCTAAATAGCATTTAGTTCGGGTTTGAATCTTGCAGTCATACATTGTGACCAGACAACTCAGAATGAAACCAACTCAGAAGCACCTCAGAAAGGTCATTAAGAGTGATGATAAAAAAATTAGTTAAATAGGTTAAGTTAGGGTTAGCGGCTATTTTAAAATTATTTTTTCATAGCTTTTAATGACCATTCTGAGGTGTTTCTGAGTTGGTTTCATTCTGAGTTGACATGAAACCGTCATACATATAGATAGCAGCCAAAAAGAATATGCGTTAAGAAAACGATGATAGAAGTTCTTAGTCGAAGTATGGTACAGTTAAATATGAACGAATCGGATAGAGACGCATTAGCTCAGTTGGTAGAATTGCGCCCCGGCGAGGCGAAGGATCTGGGTTCGAGTTCCAGATGTGAACGTATCTTTTTCTGATATTTCTGTTTTCAGATTTTCAATTGAGTTTCGCTAATATTGTCTTCTATCAATTTATTAATTAATCTTTGATTAATTGAATTTAATCAAACCAATCATAACGAATCCTTTTTAAGAACATGCGAAGCAAATATTTCAGTTTACATCCAACGAAAATTTCACAAGTATATTTAATCAGAATCAGATATATTGGGTTTCTACCCACTCGAAGGAACGATAAATTATATTAACGGCTCATTCGTAAATTTTCATATAACCTGATATATTGTAATAACTTATTGGGTTGAGGCAGGTTGAGACTGTGCGAAAACCGTAATATTGACATATGATTTAGGTTTATCGAATCTAATACGAATTTCGATTTCTTTTCAACAAATCAATATACGAACGAACTGGAACGGGCTTTAGAACAGGTAAAGGGTCCTGGAAATACTGAAAAAAGAGATAACATGGCAGAATCGTAAATCATTGCCGTTGAATCGATACTCGTAGTATGATAAAGGTATCGCCCGAATTGGTTCGCATTGATATCACTCGTATGTGTTTTTTTTAGATTTATTAACACTCATATGTATATGTTTTACATAGCGAAGGAGTATTGCCAGAGTAGGCAATTTCTGCCGACAAAGATTCTTAGTGAGAATAAAATAACATCTGGGAACTTATATGTACCTAGATGCAACACGACAGCTGCACAACACCATTATGAATACGTAGGCCCAAAGCTATATAACGAATTACCCAATGCAATAAAAAGTGAGAAAAACTATCTTAAATGTAAAAAAAAACTCGCGTTGTATTTATACAGATAAGCAACAGATTACCTTATTTGTATCGATGATTTTCAGATACAATCTGTTTCCAATATTTTGCTGATATTATATTTCTATAACAATATGTATTTTTCAAATTTTACAATTTTTTGTAATATCTTACAGTATTTTATTTTCATTTTTGTAACATATTATCTATAAGCAGTTCTAAATATAAGTACATAGACTAGCTCCCCAATTAGACCCGAGAATATTTCTCTACTGATTGGGTAACCATAAAAACTGATAATGTACCATAAAACTGATAATGTAACATAAATAAATGTAGGATTAAATACATGTAGGATTACAAAAGATTTTTTAAATATTTATATTGAGGGATCAGTAGGATTTATAGGTTCAATTAGGAATTCCACAGAGCCGAACCCTCTGATATGAAAATATCTGGAGTCGGTGAATTATTTTCCCATCTGGTCTCTGGTAGGTTGACATGTTGTTCTTGTATTGTTTTGTAATTATAATACATATAGTGCAATTGCATAACGTGGATTGACCAGATGATCATTTGGGAAGTGTGTGAAAGGGTTTAGTTTTTCCTGTGGGGAAAATTAAACCCGGACATTTAAATCTTATTGTAAAAAAAAAATAATAATAAAAAAAATATATATATATATATAATTTTGCGATTTCTGCCCAGTGTGAATATTATTTTTTAATAAAAACAGTAGTCTAATGAATAATTAAGGTAAGTAAGGCCAGGTAATTATGGCATTTTAGACCGCTCTTATTTATTAAGCCTCTTTACATATATACCTACAGGAACTACTCGATTCAAAATTATTTTTTATTGCACCAACAATGTAAGGACTGAGTCATTTAGATACTCGCTTTTATCTAATGCAGTTGACAATGCTTTCTCAGAAGTAGTAGATGTGTCCCACTGCACGGAGTATAATTATAAGAAGACTACAATCAATCTCAATAATCAATGTTAGGCATGATACTACTCTTCTGCATGGCATCACATTTTTCTACAGATTCTAAACTACTTACTTCAGATATCTTAACTATCAGACAGAAGGGTGTTAGCCATTGACCTACATACTTGAACGAAGGTGTTAGCAAATAAATGTATTATCTTATTCAAAATTATTTTATTTAAAGGGTGTAATGTCCAATCTTTGCAGGCAATACTGGGCCCTTTATCTCCAGTATTCCTCTAGGATGTTTTCAAGGTTTAATATTTAAAACACGTAGAACTTTGATACACGGAAACTGTTTAATAGAATATAATAGTACAATGTTGGCTGTAAGCCGTCTGACGAGAAAGAGGCCGCGCGAGATCTCCACTCGCTATTATATCGTACCGATGTAGGTCGCTTCGGCTAGGTTCGGTATTTCCGAACCTACCCGACGGAATAACATATTACCAACACTACAAAGGGTAACAATTATTATAAGCAATAATTATCAGCCTGAAACACTCATCCACATTGAAAAATCTTCCGAGAAAAGATACATGATGGCAACGGGACCGTTGGCGTTGGCGTCATGTATCTTTTCTCGGAAGATTTTTCAATGTGGATGAGTGTTTCAGGCTGATAATTATTGCTTATAATAATTGTTACCCTTTGTCCTTATAATAATTGTTACCCTTTGCATAAAAATCTTGTCTTAAACGTTAGTTTAACAATTAAAAATAATAATTATTTTATTTAATCCAAAAATATTATAATATTCTCTAACTGATAGCCCTGAAGCAACAGAACTGACTTGCACTAACTTTTTTTGGTCCTAACACACATTAAATAATTGTATCCCATACCTAAATGCTTGCTTTCATCATACGTACATAATACTTTATTTTTTGTAAGGTCTTATAATATAAGCCCGGTATATTACATGAGTACATATTTCTTTTCAATATTATCTCATTGTACTTCTAATTACAACTGGTAACATTTCAGCGGTATTATTTTTGTGTACCTACTCATGCATTCTTATATAATACTGATACCCTTCTGTGTTATACTGTATACTTATAATCTCATGTAATGTAAAAGCCATTTTATGGTGTTTAAATAAATGAATAATAAATATTCGTGTGCGGAAGCGATGGGGGAAAGAAAATGAAAGTTGTATAGGTGGGTAGATATGAAACATTATGCTGGTGGGAATAGAAGTAATCTTTATTCTTAAAATAAGCTTTTGAGAGAGCACAAAGAACTAAAAGATCAGACGGCAGATCGTTTCAGGGTCGATACTTGAACTCTGAAAGAGAGTGTGAATGATATATAGAGAAAATATATTTATTATCTACTTTCTTCCTGGGTTTGTGTCTAAATAGTTGACGTCCACGTCCACTAAACCACGTCATAAAAATTCATTTTTTATATATTACTCCATACAGGTGGCCCTGAGGAGAATAATTTCCCTCAAGACCTATCTCATCTTAGCGGATCTGGGTGTAGGTTCTTTTGAAGGAAGGGGAGGATAAAAGTAAGAAGGGTAGATAGGAATCTGAGTGTCAGTGTGTCCAGGAGTGACGGAAGTACGAATCCATCCCTCCAACTGGTGCAAGGCGATGGGTAGAGAGTTCGGCTGGTAAGATCAAAAGGTCTCCCTCAACCAGTCTCTCTAGAACCATCCCGCCAGGCAGCAGGTAGACAGACGCATCTGTCGCTAAAATCTGGACAAACCTCACTCCATGAACCCGGGTACTCCTGTTAACTACTTGGCGTGACCTATGGCAGAGGTGTTCGTTATCCAATTGATGGGGCAGTAAACATGACCTCCTACGCCTCCCAATTATGTATCTCCTTAGTGTAGTGAAACTAAAATATCGGTACCATTCATCTTTGAACACCTGGTGACTGGAAAACAGAACGAATGAAGGTTGCGGAACTGAAGGCTACAATATCTGAAAATATTATTCTAGTGTCCCGAAATGACGACCCATCATTTCCTCAGCCCGAAATCGGCCATTAATAAATAGATGGGGAATTCTTGTAATGGGTCCTCGCCCCGAACCAAATCTCATAAAAAATCCCTTTCCTGTTGGTTGTCAAAGTACCGATCGTAAAATAAAATAGGGAAGGTACTGCCGGGAAAATTAGATTAGGATAAAATTCGTTCACAAAGGAAGAAAATGTTTTTGATATAACTCCTAGAGTAGGTACTATTCTTAGAAGCTTCCTTGCCATATACCCTCGGGTTATCGGAGGTTTGTCCACACAGCGTAAATTGCTGAATAGCATCCGACCCTACATCAAAAAGGAATAATAGTTTTCCGCAATATACTACATGTATATTGTGTATATGTATGTATCGAGAGGTGATTAGGTCATACTTTTTGAAGTTAAACTTCTTTACGCACGCTTGACTTGGGGAGTAAGCTGGTGAATGCGTGACGAGAGCGTTATGAAAAGTGTGATCGGGCGAGGCAAACGGAAGTTGAGAGGGAGATATAAGTTAGTGAAGTTTTACTTCAGTCGTGTGGTCTAAAGCACACTCGTTTTTTTTTTGCGATATGCTTCTTAAATCCTCAGGCCTCGGGCCTATATTGTCGGAAGTTCAAAATAGGTATTTCCGCTTTGCAACACAATCCAAATAAATGGATATTTCTAAACGCATCCGAAAACTAAATCTTTTTCTTGAAAGGTGATAAAATACGTTTTCAAATTTTATATTAATTTAAAAATTTTGAATGCAAACGTAAAAAAAGTATTTTTAAATGGTTTGCCTCACGTTTTTTCTAACTCAAATTATTTGAACAAAAGAAATAAAACACAACTATTTTATTAGGCAATATGACGACCTCCGTAGTCCAGTGGGTAAGACTCTTGACTCACAATCCGGAGGTCGCGGGTTCGAACCCGGCATGCGCAAATAAATTTTATTTGATTAAGTAATTTGTGTTATTTCACAATTAATTCATTTAAAATAATATATAGTATATTTGCGGCATGTTCCAGAGTGGAAGATACTATTAGTATCGCCCTGGTGTAAGACCACCATTCAAAATTGAAACGTTGCTGGATCTGAATAGCCAGGTACTTCCCAACCTTCATCTTCCCCACCTCCTTCCCCTCCCCACTACCTTCAGCCTCACAACATACCCCAATTGGGGATGGCATAGTCTCACTGGCTCCAGACGGGAGCAGTTGAGATTCTTGTGCGGTATTCACTGTAAAAAAAAATAGGTCACTGGCATCACATTTTTTTTTTAATTTCCGGTTTAGACATTCTGTATTATTATTTTTTTAATCGTATTTTTGAAACCCTGGGGATTTTTTGAAAATTTCAATTTCAATTTTTTATAAACCGGAAAGACGGGACATAATTTTATAGGTGCGAAAAAACGATAATTACATAGCCGAAAATTATTAAAAAAAAAAACATTTTCTACACGAATGGCACATGAGAATAACGAGGCATACCAAAAATATTACATCTCATAAATATTTTTTTTTCTTGATTCATCTTATTGATCATAAATCATTATAATGTACAACGTATATATTACTAAATCCAACGTAATATACTTGTACTTGTAAATTATAATAATAATAAGAATATTGTAAAATTTGATTTTGTTAAAATCAGCACCATAAACCATTATGCTTCTAAAACACGTGCCGACTTCTAAAATGTACGGGGTTCTCTTCAGAACATCTGTCAAAAAGTCAAACCAAATGACAAGTTCGCAAAGAACAAACAATAAATCTAGTGAACGAATTCAAAAATTCGCCTGAAATCAAAGTGATGCCATATAAAAAAATAAATCAGTGAGGAATTTTACAAAATTAATAGGAACATTTTCGGAGACGGGACATTTTCATGTAGTGACGTCACGAGCCCAAATAATGGATTTATTTATTTTAAAAAAACTGTACATTTCTAAAAAAATTTACTAACATTTTCACAATCTTAATAAAAACATCTATCCACACGATTTTTTCCAAGGCGTTATGAATTCAATTCAAGTGGCCTATTGTATTATAAACGTTTTTGTCACCTCACTTTTTTGTCATTTCGTGTAAAAGTAATTAATAAAAAAATTCCCAAAATTTTACTATTTTTTTTTTCAAATTTAGTTGGCATATTTGGTTTCATAATAAAGATTGTAGTCAACTTAGTTGAATATAAATCGTGGTGTTTTCTCTTTCTAACACCGTGTAGATCATTTTTCTAACCATGATATTAAGGGAGACACAACGATTTCCATATGAATTGTGAAAACCAAAAAAATTATACTGAGGGGTTAACGAGCTTGAGTTTCTAGCAATGTGCTGATTTTTACCTTCGTTGTGAATATAGACTGTTGTAGAAACATTTATTATTATTTCATGACAGCCCGCATCGCTTTTTTACGATAACTAATCTACCAGTTAGGCATGTTTCTATATGTGCTAATGGTGACAATTTATTACCTTTGTATTTATTACTTGTGTGTTGTTGTTGTGTCTCTCTGATTGTGTCACATTATTTCGTATGATGGCGTTTAGAGTTATCATTAATACAGTTTTGTATCTAGAATAAACACATAGGAATAGGCCAAATTGTGAACCCAGTTAGGTGGAAACTATAATTTTGTTATTCACATTTAAAAAAAATCTAATAATAATTACATACATATTTATATACACTGTATCCAGAAATTTGATGTACACGCGAGAATCGGTGAATTTAAATCATATAGAGAGAACCAAAAAATGTAACAATTACTTTTTTTAACATTTTTTTTCAGCATTTAAATGATTAAAAAAAACGAGTGTGCTTTAGACCACACGACTGAAGTAAAACTTCTTTGGCTCCATCTATATGATACGAAGAGAGAAAGAAAATGTGCGCGCGCACTGCTTTCTCTTGCGTACAGTGTGACTCAGACAATAGGCCTGCACTATGTTTTAGATACACGAAACGCAACTGGCTATGAGAGAAAGAGAGAAAGAAAATGTGTGCTCGCTCCTCTCTCTCTTGCCCCTACAGTAATATACGAAACGTAACTCTCTCTCTTTCTATCTTCAGTAACTTATATTTCCCTCTCAACTACCATTCGCCTCGCTTTTTGGAACATTTGGAACTCCGAAGCTAATTTTATAAAAAAATTAATCGTAAACTTTACAAGTTTCCACTCGATTAACTCGAAAGCGAAACAAAAAAAAATCGAGTGCAGTTTACACGCGGTAGAAGAGAAACTTTACCAAAACAATCGCAACTTAATATATTCAATACTTGAAAGTGAGATCATAATCAAAGCGACCAGTGAGCGCAGTTGATGCAGGTGCAGTAATCGACCCAAGTCACAGCGGGGCTAAAGAAGTTTCACTTCAAAAAATCGACCACAAACGTGATGTACATTAATCAGTTTTTTCGGACACCATTTATATCTCGCAAATAATATAGTTTTACTTCTGCAATATGAACGAATTCAATAGAAAGCTGGCTTATAGTTCGTCCTCGACATTAGTTCGCCAAAATCTCCCGAGGTCGCCAGCGCCACCACTAGCCGTCCTTATCGAAAACCACCTCCACCCAGGCCAGGACACTGAACCAAGATGGTCTCTTATTTAAATAGGATCCACCTATGTTAAGAACCATTCTACCTTTGACTACTTACTAAAACATTGCATTGTTATCACGGAGTTATACTTTTTATTTCGAAAGAGGATATTTCCAATTTTCTCTTATTTTAAATCCTAACCAAAATTTCTTCGGAAATCGTAGGATTTGTATGTAGGTACTTAAATACCTACCTAATTAATTATAAATCATACGTTTTACACGACTTTTAAAAAAAACTCAAGAATGTAGAATTTGTCTAAAGAAGCATCATTAAATGAATTTTCTAAATCACTATTCTTTTTTTCAAATTGTCTTCGGGCAAGTAGGTACCATAATATTGAAAAAATGTGAATTAGAATGCTCAAATAAACCCCACGATTTCACGCTTGAAAATAATATACATATGTGCCGTTCACAGGCGATAGAAGTGAAACCTTCAGAAAACTAAAGTGGACTAGAGTGGGAAAGCTACTAAGCACCGCACAAAGAGAATATCTATTATTCTGTATCATTCTCTCGCAGGCTAAATCCTATAGATGTAAGTTTGTTTTTTTTAGTGTCGCTTTTTCGTTTCATCGAGTTTCAAATCACAACGGTGCTAAAAAAAATTTCACTTCAAAATTTTTGTGGAAACGGAAACGGATCTTGCAAACAAATTTAAACACAGACCAAATGCTAAACATTGGTGTTAAAACGGGACTTCGTTCTGCTCGATAAATAAGGTAGACTGACTTATGGCATAATTCCGTGGGAGAGTCTTATTGAAATAAGAGGCCGACTTTATTCAGTGCCCTGACCTGGATTGAGTTAGTTTTAGCCACCACCCGGCTTTATCTCCGCCCGGGTATATATTTTGGGTCGCTAAACCTCCCTTTGATCTGAAATCTAAACAATTTCTTGGTCTGGGCGAGACCCATCGAATCAGCAATGTAATGGTGTTTTATCGCTGGCAAATAGCTTACGGGACAAAATTGGCCGGCGGTTTTGGCGGGCCCCTTCTTTTCGGGAAAGAACCAATATTTAAATGGTATAAGTAGGTGACACAATAGTAACTCTAAGCTCTAAGGTGACAACCTACTGAGGGTAAGATTCGTGGCTCTGGGCTCAGTTTGCATAAATATATTTTAACGGCCGCTGTTAACAATCCTACTAATCAACTGCTAAGCCGAAATTAAGGCTCACACTTCTCAAATGCACAACTACGCACTTTCCAACACACAAACATCGCTTAAGAATGGCTCAATTTAAGGAAGCCGGATATGTGGATAAAGTTCGACTGAGCAAAGCAAAGTTATAAAAAGTGTCAACAGTAACGACGCGACAGCGGCAAAGGTCAAGCTGACACTTTATTTAAAAAAATTTTATACATTTATTTATAAAAATATCAAAAGCAAGTTTATGAATAACAGTTTTTAAAAGGAATTATGTGTGTTAATAATAAATACAATATTTAACTCTTTAATATTAATTTAACATCGAAAGTTTTTACTTTGATGGCATTTTGGGCGGAGCAAAAGTGGGCGGGGTCACTAAGATAATAACAACGAGAATCGAGCGTTACTTTTAAAATACGCTTAGCTGATGGTAGACTCAGATTGGTCGATCGAAAAATTGGGAACACAGGCCGTGAGTGTTGCTACACATTGCTACATGCTTTTTGTTTTACTTTTTTAATTAAGAGCAAATCAGTTTTACCTTGCTATGGATATCTCTAGGCGGGTTGATATGAACTTATATGCTATTAACTAAAATGCTTAACAAGCCCAACAGAATTTATGTCCTTAGCTAAAAAACTTAGCTTTTTAGGCTCTCTTAAATTAAATACACCTACCTGAAAGTATCATTTTTTTTTGCCTATAATATATCCTGATAACACTTTCTTATTTGATGCGACGCCTTTCACTTCAATCTGTCTCTTACCGAGGGACGAACCATATTTCGGAAGATAAATATCCTAATCAAGTCCTTGTACTAAATACCGCATATCATAAAATTTTGCTTTTGTTTTTCCAAACATGTTCATTGCAGAACACATTTTCAATAACGTGTGTTCCAATTATATCTTCTGCATTAAAAATGTATATAAATTTCTCTAATAAACAAGAAACAGTGTTAATCTCAAGTGACCACCCAGGGAAATATGGTTCTATATATTTTCTACATTTTTTACACGTTCGTCGGTCAAATGCATTGCACAAATTGTTTTGTATTGGTGATTGACGTTAGATAGCTTCTCCTGGGGTCCTAGCATGGTCGATCGATATAGATTTTATCGAAAATGTCGGTAACTTGCCATCGCTCCCGAGAACGACTGCAGGCCGCTAACGAACAAGCAATAGTTCACAATGACTAGGGTTTCCTAATATATTTGATGTAAACTGTTGTTTATTCGTTAGCGGCCTGCAGTCGTGCTCGAGAGCGATCGCAAGTTACCGACATTTTCGATAAAACCTATATCGATCGACCATGCTAGGGGGTCTGGAAGGCAAGCCCTCATCGACTCTAATCCAATCCATATTCAGGGCACAGATAGAATCCCTTCTACAGAAATAAAGTTTCTAGGTTTCACTATAGACAATAGTCTTTCTCTTGAATCACAAATTTCAAAATCTGTAAGTTCAGGCTTTTTCCATCTAAGGCAGATAAAATCAATCAGGCGTTGCCTTCCCTCTGATGGAGCAAAATCACTCATAAATTCGTTCGTTGTCTCACGTATGGACTATTGTAATAGTGCGTATGCTGGCTTGCCTAAAAAACAATTCAATAGAATCCAGTCCGTTTTTTAATGCTGCGGCGAGAATGATTTTTGGTGAATCTAAGTATTGCAGTATAACCCCGCTTCTAAAGGATCTTCATTGGCTTCGATGCCCTGAAAGAATAGAGTTCAAGATCTGCTTAATGACCTTCAAAGCATTGCAAGGAATGGCGCCAGCCTATATATCGGAACTATGTGTCCGACAAAACTTAAGCGATAGGCAGCTTACTCTAAGGTCAGCAGATCGAGATGTTACTAATCGTTTAATCGAACTTTCTAGGTCAAATCGAGCCGTTTACTATGATCGATCTTTTCGTGTAACTGGCCCGCTCATTTGGAACAAACTTCCCTCAGCTCTTACTAATATCCAGAACTTGGCTGAATTCAAAAGAGCTTTAAAAACAAACTTATTTAAAAAATCATACCTTTCATGAATTTTAACTCCTTTTCAATCTACTATAATAAGCCATGTTCCTCAAGTTTCTGGTAATTGTTTGGTTTCGATTACCTCTTTACTATAGTTTTATGTGCACTCTGAATTTGTATTATTTCTAAATGTTAACTGCCTCCTGTTCTATATAATTTAGTTTAAATGATTCTTGTTGAATGGCACCGTGATGGTTTATCATTATATATTGTCCTGTGCCAAAACAGCACTCACTATTGTTGTTAATATTGTTCTTTAGGAATTGCTTTGTATATTTTTGTATATTCGTTATTTCACATTATTTAATTATTTTTTTAAGGACTCGTAGGGAACAGTGTAGGTTAATTTTAAGTTTATTATAATTAAGCGCACTTGAAGTGAAACATCACAAAACTGCGCTATATAAATACTACGTTAATATTATTATTATTATTAGATACATACGTTGATATTCTGTTAGCCATGTTATAATAGTTTGTCCAGTTATAAATTTATCCAGCCCCCTTAAGGGATTTCTCAGAAAAGCGGCGCTATGCAAATCATCCAAATATTATTATCTTAATATATAAAACAAAGTCGGGTTAGTTACACCATTTATAACTAAAGAACGGCTGGACCGATTTTTATGATCTTTGATTTGTTGGATCCGCCCCGAATAGCAGAATAGCTTTTAAAACATCGGAAAAATTCACGAAAAAAAATATATTTTCCTGATACATGGTTGCATGTAACGAATTCTCATCTTTTGAAAGAGCCGCAGCAATATTGTGATAAATATTATATTGAATAGTGAGTGAATACAAAAAATTCGAAAGCGTCAAATGTCAATGCGCTGTTTGTTTTGCTTTTGTTCTTAAACATATAGGTAAAGCTGCCCCTCTTTCTTACAAACTAAATATCAATAGTCGAAAATGAAACTAAAGGTGAACGTTTGTCTGCACCCCTCCAAAGGAAAAATACAATAATTATAATAAAACTCCCTCATACGTATAAAGAAAATGAAACGCAATTCCCGTAAGTAAGTTGAAAAGTAAGAAAATCACAAAAAATATAAATCCGTACACAACGCCATCTCTGACACTGAAAAAAACAAAACATGGACATTTGCGCACCGATAATTGCTTTATTGTGTAATTTTTTACTTAATAAAAAAACTGAATAAGTTAACAACACTTCAGCTAATAAGTTAACAAAACACTTATCGATTCTGAAGCGGTACGAAGTTCTCCGGGTCAGCTAGTTTTTAATAAAATGTACCTTTTTAAAGATGCCTCCGTAGGCTAAAATTCGTTGGGTCTCAAATAAGTAAGCGGAACAAAGGTATGAAGTTACCGTAATATTTCATTGCGTTTCGAACACAATATAACTAACTACCTAACTAACAGGTTACGCAGAGAGAATATACCGCCACGCCACTACGCCTTAGCGCACACTCCTTGATTCATTCACATTCAAATATCAACTCATACATAGTCTTCCATTGTTCTGACTCTTGACATGACCCAACTCAAGTATTTGATTGTGATATGTTTTCCTCGGGCGTCCCCGATTTCTTCAACTAAGATATTCTTTCTGCCTCCCAAAATTAAGGCGTCCCTGTGTTACTGGTCCCGGGCAGTGAAACTGTTGTACAGGGTGTTTAGGTACGTACTTGCCTCACTTTAACCAGCGATTCCTGCTTTTATTTGGAGTAAAAAAGGTATATGAATTTTTGGTGTCCGGTGACATTTTTTACGTGTTTTTTTGGTTCGGCTGAGTGACCTGTGAAGACCTGTGGATGATTTTATTTTGTTTGATTTAAGTGAATTTTTTTTAAAAAAGACATCGAAAAAGTGACTTTTTTAAAGCTGAAGGAGAGGAATTCCGGGAAGGAAGAAGGTATGAGAGGTGGGTAGGAATCAGATGGTCGATGTGTCCAGGAGTGACGAATGTACGAATTTATCCCTCCCACTGCGGTACAAGGCGATGGGTTAAGAGAGTCTGGCTGGAGAGGTAAAATGTCTCCATCAACCAGTCTCTCCCGATCCGGCCCGTCATGCAGAGGGTAGGAAAACACACTTACCATCAAAACCTGGACAAATCGCATCCTATGAATCCGGGTACCCCTGCTAAACCAAACCTAGCAAACGACTTGGGGTAACCTACGACAGGGGTGTTGGTTATCCAATAAATGAGCAGCGGTACCCAAACTCGCCTCCCAAATATTTGAAAAACATTTTTTATTCTCTATAATGTCAGGAACCACTGGTTAAAGCAAGTCACGTACGTCCCTTTCCCTTTAAATCTACCTTTCATTTACATACCTTCCATATTATGAAAATCACGGAGTAGGTAAACTTACGTAGGTATTTTTTAATTATTCTCCTACGGATTGTGGATAATCAATGGGTAATGTAGACGTAGCACTTACCAATGCACTGTTTCTGACAACTTAATCCGTTCTTCCAGAGTGAACAGCTGCAGCGTGTCTAAATTAAGACCTTAATAATTGAAACGGAGTCTTGCAAAGCACAATTTAATAAAGTTCAAGATCGTGGAAGCCCCTTTCAAGCTGGCAGTTGGTAAGAACTTTCTACATGGATGGTAATCTAAATGCCCGGTGTATTATTCTCCTACATCATAAAACTTATTTGTTTTCTTTCATATCTTATTTGTGGAAATCGTATGTTTGTTTGTATTTTACGTAATTCAAAGTTTGTTCTTCTTTTCGTTTACTTGTCTGTCTATTTCACGAAAAGCTCGCGAACGGAACACGCAACTCAAAATTTTTAGATCAGAGCTTCTTTTTTCAACTTGAAATGTTTTTTTCTTTTTTAGATACGATTCTTTGAAGTTTCCATTGAATACAACAACAACTATGCACATTTTTCTAAAAAAAAATTGTGTAAAATGAAACAATGCAACTTTGTATAAACCACTTATAAAATGTGCAAATCCGACCGGTTTCGGAACAAACGTTCCTTCGTCAGGGAAAGCTTATACTAATTTGACAGTTTAGAACAATGTTTTATTAGGGTAGGGGTGGAGCCGTTGTTAATTAATAATGTAGATTGGGTGGGTAGGTATTAGTGTAGAGTGGGTGGGTAGGGGAACAAATCCATGATTGGGCTATATGACAATATTTTTTGTTTGTTGATAATAGATTCATTATTTTTAAGGGATTTTTTAATTTCCAAAGCTTCTAAGTTATCTAAACGTTTTCCTTTATGATTAATATGAAGAATATTTATCCCTGTGTTTTTTTCAAAACTATGGTTATTTTCAATGATATGGTTAGCGAACTCAGAAAAATTATTATTATTAAGACACCTTAAATGTTCTTTGATTCTGATTTCAAAATTACGAGTTGTTTTTCCAATATAAAATGAGGGACAATCATTGCATTTGAGTTCATATATTCCGGAATTAGTCAATTTATGGTCTTTATCTTTAGTATTTCTCAAAAAATTACCGATATTATTTCTTGTATAAAACGCTGGTTTAATATTAGAAGGGAAATTTTTGCAACATTGAACTGAAAAATTATTAATATACAAAATTTTACGCCATTCTTTATCAATAATATTATTAGAATTGTATATATATTTATTTTTTGAAATTTTGCTAAGTTTTTTATTTAGGATGTTATCAATTAATTTTGGTTCATATCCGTTATTTATAGCAATTTGTTTTATTATAGAAAGTTCAGAAAGGAAATTATTATTAGACATTGGTAATTATTATTAGACATTGCCAATGTCTAATAATAATTTCCTTTCTGAACTTTCTATAATAAAACAAATTGCTATAAATAACGGATATGAACCAAAATTAATTGATAACATCCTAAATAAAAAACTTAGCAAAATTTCAAAAAATAAATATATATACAATTCTAATAATATTATTGATAAAGAATGGCGTAAAATTTTGTATATTAATAATTTTTCAGTTCAATGTTGCAAAAATTTCCCTTCTAATATTAAACCAGCGTTTTATACAAGAAATAATATCGGTAATTTTTTGAGAAATACTAAAGATAAAGACCATAAATTGACTAATTCCGGAATATATGAACTCAAATGCAATGATTGTCCCTCATTTTATATTGGAAAAACAACTCGTAATTTTGAAATCAGAATCAAAGAACATTTAAGGTGTCTTAATAATAATATTTTTTCTGAGTTCGCTAACCATATCATTGAAAATAACCATAGTTTTGAAAAAAACACAGGGATAAATATTCTTCATATTAATCATAAAGGAAAACGTTTAGATAACTTAGAAGCTTTGGAAATTAAAAAATCCCTTAAAAATAATGAATCTATTATCAACAAACAAAAAATATTGTCATATAGCCCAATCATGGATTTGTTCCCCTACCCACCCACTCTACACTAATACCTACCCACCCAATCTACATTATTAATTAACAACGGCTCCACCCCTACCCTAATAAAACATTGTTCTAAACTGTCAAATTAGTATAAGCTTTCCCTGACGAAGGAACGTTTGTTCCGAAACCGGTCGGATTTGCACATTTTATAAGTGGTTTATACAAAGTTGCATTGTTTCATTTTATTATAATGGATAACCACAAAGTAATAGCTACATTCAAAAAAATAAAAAATTGTGTGTTTAGGCGTTCTAATTCGGAATGCGAGCGGTCAAAAGAGGAACTTACCTACAAGCTTGACAGGTGCCCATGCGCAAAATTTACTGCTGCAATGACAGCACGGATATGTTTGTAATGTACAGGTATGTTCTGCGGTTAAAACGACAAAACAATAACTGCAGTTTGACACACTTAAAATTGTAGTCGGTTTGGTCGCTGGTGTAGATTTTGTCGATACAAAAAAATGAGAGATTTTTAAAAATAGTTTTAAAGGTAAGTGTGTGGAGCTGCAGATACTAAACATTCATAATTTTTTAAATTTTGAAGTGAAAACTTTTTTAAAACTGTTAATATTTAAACCTCGATAAAACGAAAACTAGCGACATTAAAAAAGAAAGAAATGCATGTTTTAGGATTTAGCCTGTGAGCGAATGAGATGTATAATCGTGCAGTGCTTGGTATACTCCCCACTCCCCACTCTTATCTGTTGTAGTTTTCTGAAGGTTACACTTCTACCGCTTGAACTGCACACTCTGTTTTTTTTCGACGGTTTTATACTAGGTAGGTACAAAGGCGCAAATATATAATACCGCATAGAACCCAAATGGCGTCCAGAAGGGAAGAGGGAAAGGGAAGAAAATGGGAAAAAGGAAGGATACAAAGTCCCTGGTCATGGTCAGCGAACATGGCTTAAGTCATTTCAAGCAACTTTTCAATTGTGAATGGTGATCTTTGACCAGGGTGGTACTGAGAGCATCTACAAATGTGGAATTTGAATTATGTGAAAATATTTACTGAATAAAGTGTGGTAAACAAATATTCAGGCATTTAAGAATTATTTTTATTTACTTTTAAAGGTTAAAATTGAAATTAAAACACCTTTTAACTTATTTCCACTTATTTATTTCACCAGTACCGGTTTCATCCTATTATGGACATCTTCAGGCTGGCAATTGACATTCTTTTGTTACAGAATTTATACAAAATTAGGTAGTTAGGTACACAATGTTAAAGTAGGTACATATGTTTGGGTTATTACGTTACAATTGTTCTTTAAGGTAAATATCTCATGAATAAGAAATAATAATGTCTACATTGGGAAAAAATATCAAATGAAATAATAATATAACAATGGTCACTATAGCAGAATAATCGATAATTTAATAAATTAAAAATAATGAATTGTCCTGCATATCACGTAGGACAAACCGGAAGAGAAGAATCAAACTGCACAAAAGAACACCTCACTAGTTGGGCAAATCAAAAGGGGGGGAGGGGAGGGGTTATGATCTATTGAACATAATAGATCATAACTTCATCTCTTCCGGTTTGTCCTACGTGATATGCAGGACAATTCATTATTTTTAATTTATTAAATTATCGATTATTCTGCTATAGTGACCATTGTTATATTATTATTTCATTTGATATTTTTTCCCAATGTAAATATTATTATTTCTTATTCATGACATATTTACCTTAAAGAACAATTGTAACCTAAAAACCCAAACATTTGTACCTACTTTAACATTGTGTACCTACCTACCTAATTTGGTATAAATTCTGTAACAAAAGAATGTCAATTGCCAGCCTGAAGATGTCCATAATAGGATGAAACCGATACTGGTGAAATAAATAAATGGAAATAAGTTAAAAAGTTTTTTAATTTCAATTTTAAAACAATATAATTCCACCACGTATAACAGAACAATAAATAAACTTTTAAAGGTTCCTTATTCATTATGTAATATCAAACTGAGATAAAATATCTGTACCCGAGAAGCATACGGGTGCAAGTCCAAAAAGATAAATTTTCAGGAGAGCCAAAAAACTATTTTTTCACAGGTCGTAACTTCTTCGGATATCCAAGCTGATAGATCAATTAGTTTTGTTTTAAAAACGTGCAAATAAAACGAAATATTTTATACGTAAAGCCTCTAAAAATATTGTTTAAAGAAAACGCTGACTTGAGTCAAACAAAAACACGGACTTGAGTCCTTATGCTTCAAAATAAAGTGAAATATTTTGTTATGACATGTGGTATATTATGAAAGGATCAATGTTTAAAAATTGTTTACTTCCATAGAAAGCGTAGTTGTGTATAATTTGAGTCATAATACTATATAATACGTAAGATTTGAGTCATAATAAAAACATAAATAAAAATAAAAATATAAATATAATTTATAATTTATCAATAAAAAAATATAATTTATCACATAAAAACTTAAGTATATAACAGCACATGTCATTGATGCCAATTATTGTGTTGAATTCTATAACTTTGGAACTATTTTCTACTATGTTCTGTTTATTTCTGCAAAAAAAAATTATAAAAAATAAAAAAATACTCAAAATGCAACTAAATCATAAAGTTGCATGTCCATGCTAAATCCTCCTGCTTCTAAGATAGTTGTTGCATCATGGTAATTGTATCCTTATACATTTTATAAAATCCTATTTTTTCTTCATGATTGGACCTGTGTCTTTCTGCCACTGATAAACATTATTTACTTCAAGTCTGCATCAAAAACTCATTTCCTCAAATTTTGGACTTGCAACCATATGCTTCTCGGGTACAGATATATCGGCTCAAATATTTGATATAACTGTTATGATATATTTGCAATGTGTAACAAATCAAATTTGAATGCTTCTCTCATTGTTCATTTTTATTTGGCATTGACATAAAAGCAACCCTTTTATGTGTTGGCCCAAGTAAGTATGTATTTCCTTTTCCCTCTTCTCCTTCCCCTCCCCATTCTTTCAGCCTCACATTTGGAAATTCCGTAGTCCCATCGGCTTCCTCAATGGCAATTGAGTCTCTAATAGGGTATTAACTTGTTTAATCATGCAAACCATCGTTTATAATGAAAACAACATAGTTGAAGAATACAAAACTGAATTGATTTTATGTTTTGTGTTTCCTGACTTTATCCCCTCCATTGCATAGTAAACATTTTAAAATTCACAGTAGGTAAGCGAATAATGTAAATGTCTTTATTATTCATCATTTGCCGTGGATAAGTTTGCCATATCAAAGTCCTTCGAAACTTTGAGTCGGCGCTGTAAAAAGATATGCCCCATTTTGAATTCAAAGAAAACAAATAAGAGTCCCGCCGTTGTTTTTCCCGCCCGCCTAGAAGTTGTGGATCAGGCTTTATTTTGTGGCGCCATTTGAGTTTTACTGCCCGACGAAAGAAGACATTTGCGTGTTTTTACAAAGGGATCAATGTCGTCATAATAATTTTTGGATGTTCAAATGAAGACTTTGTGAAGTCATTTCAAAGGTACTTTAGATTTACACAAATTGAGGTATGTATCTATGTTTGTTTCATTATTGATCAAAATCAACAACCCCTCGTTCAGCACTAGAATGAGATACGGGGTTGAATTAAAGCCAATGACGCTTTTATATTTACCATGACGATTCACGGTAACGGTACCGTGACGACAAAAAAGGCAATAAACGTACATTACTTATCGCTATAATGCTGATGGTGCTAAAATATAACACTAAAATGGACGATTCCATGGAAAACCAAACGACTAGAAATACATCTCTTTCTAACACATAAATAACGGTGAGACACACAAAATACGTGTGACTGTTTCCTCCAAAGTACTACTTTTATACGTTTGAGTGAGATGTATGAAAATGGTTGTGTGTTTCCTTTGGGGGAGGGGGGTGCAGATATATTTTCACCGTTTGACTCATTTTCTATATTCCATATTTTCAAAATTATTGTCACGGCAAGTAGTATTGGTGGGGTTCTACGGAGACGTCACGGTGCAGTGTGTGAGATGCAAGAAATGATGACTTTTTCCTTTGGAGGGAACAGACCTACGTTAATTGTGTATCTCATCTTTTGAAATAGCTGCAGCAATATTGTGGTAAGGAACGTGTGTTTATTGTCTTTTTATGCGTCGCGATACCGTTACCGTGAATCGTCGCGGTAAACATAAAAGCGTCCCACATAAATTAGTTTTTAAAAGACGCACTGTGGATGGTTTACATCAATCACCGGAGGCCGCAAAGGGTTAAATTTACATTAAAAATACAGGAATGAAACTTTCTTGGAACACAAGTTTCGTTCGGCTTGAGTTTCAACACTTTCAAATTTCGACCTCCGTTCTGCGCGACACGGGATGAGTTCGGGAAATTGCCTGGTGCACATTTGTTATAAAATGTTCTACGACGTTACAAGAAGTTCGTTCACAGTTTAATTTTCTATAAAATAAATTTTCATGGACAACTTGTGAATACTTGGGCAAGTGTAAAAGTTGGTGTATTTTAGAAGTGGGTACGTTTACGAGAGACGGAAAGGTCGATAAGGATATTGAATGAAGGATAAATACAATATGATTTTAATGGGGGAAGAACGCCGTCGGCGCTTATAACTAAATATCCATAGATGCGACACTAACAGATCACAATGGAGTTCTGTTAACAACCCTGGTTCATGGCAGTGGGGCATGGAACCGGCAGAGGGAGGATGAAGAAGAATGAATGCTGTAAAAATGAGTTTCGTGAGGAGTACGTGAATGTGAATGAAATAAGGAGTATATGCCAAGATAGAGTAGTGTTTCGAGTTTCGACCTCAAAACCTCAAAACTTTACTCCAAACCATTTGCATAACCCCGAGCGAGGCCGGGAACACTTCAGCTGGTCCTTAATATATTTCTAAGATGTATGGATATCAATACATGGAACTTTAAATTAATGTTTAAAAAAAAAAAAAAATTAATTAAAATTAATGATTTGTTTTTGCATATTGAAGTGAAACTTCTGTAGCCTAGCAGTGATTTGGATTTCGGATGAAACTGAAACGACGATTACTGCGACGCATCAACTGCGCTCATTGACCGCTTTGATTATGATGTCACTTTTAAAGGCTCCTAATGGTTGAGATATGAAACATAAATTAAACTTGGTCTGCGCCCATTGGCCGCTTTGATTGTGACCTCACTTTTCAAGTATTGGTTGAGATTGTTTTGGTAAAGTTTCGAATCTACCGTGTGTAAACTGCACTCGATTTTTTTTCTGTCGAATGGATATTCGATTGCGAACGCTTATAGTAATTTGTCAAGACGAAAGTTAAAATTAACGACCAATTCCGAGTAAGTAATAAACGCATGTAGGTATCTCTATCTGAAGGTGTTGAAATGTTGAATCAGGAGAACGGATTGGAAAGGTTGTGCAAGAAAACAAAGCGGCTAATCATAGATAATAGAACCAAGAGAGATGAACCATTAACCATTGTTAGGATGAAACTGCGTATCTAACACCTTTCACCAATACTACTTCAAATCGTATCTACCTACACGCCAAATGTGACTTTCATTTGCTCTTCTCTTTAGATCAGTGGTCTCTAACCTTTTTATCGCCGCGGACCGGTTAACGTTTGGTAATTTCGCAGCCCGCTGAGGGGAGGACGGGGGGAAAAACGGGAATAAATTCACCAATACAGTAAAACGCGTATTAGTATGTCACGTATTCTCAATAAAAGGATTCCACTTGCATTTGCGCAAGCAGAATATAAGAATGGTGACCCACGTCGTTACGTCTCACTCGAGCTCTTTACGTAATATACGAGAACGCGCAAGATGGAAGCCCAGTCGTGTTTGACGTGAAGGTGTTCTCAACTGAACAATTATTTGCTGTCGATAATTTTTGGTTTTTGTTGGCTTTGTTTTAAGCAGGCCCTTGGGTGGCCGGTACCTTTTGATCCACGGACCGCTACCGGTCAACGGCCCGGGGGTTGGGGACGACTGTCTTAGATAGTTCGTGCGATTTTATTGTATTATGCCATGTATCCCTTGATACAACTATCTATCGGTTTACTGACATCGTATTTATTCGGGCTGGGACTGTGCACGGGAAAGAGGCACGTTATACTCAATTGATAAATAATCGAATATAATAATAATTTAAACTATCCAATCTTTATACAGGGTGCGGCAGCATAACTTCTTTTTTTTAAATGCGTGCCATTCAGTCGGTTGATGTCGTAGCGGAGCGCTAGTGATCCAGTTCGAGAGGCGGAACTATATTTTTTTTCCCAACCCTACAAGATTTGAAGACCAACATCTAGGAAAAAATTTAAAGGATAACGCCAGATACGCTGGCAAGAATTATGATGAACGCTTGAAATCGGCAAACGCACGCTCCTCATTGTTCTAGTTCCCCAGTAGTCTAATGTCCTACAAAGCACTCATAACTATTTGACGAGGAATAACCCCAATTATCTTTAAAGCATGTTAAACAGAGTAACTGGTTTTGCAAATATCTAACCTGGCTTCAAATTTACAACTAATGATATATTGATTTTCTGAGCATCATCCTTTCCCTCAAAGACCCTCCCTACGCATCCCCAACGATTACATAGGCCATGAGGGATTTTTTTTTTCCTCAGGGCCTCCTGTGTGGATCTATTGTAAAAAAATGTTTAGACTCATAACCTTAAAAGGGAGCAAGATGATATCGTAATATCGTCAACGAATAAATGATACAACTCAGCTACGACACCCCGGAGTGAATCCACTTTTTATGAAATTCAATAGAAAATTGAATTGCGCTCACAAACAGTATGGTGCGAATTAATGGAAACAAAATATTTTTTTATGAATACATTCAGTAATAGATGATATTTAATCATACAATATATTAAAAAAATAATATGATTCAATATAATATAATGTCCCGTCAAGGTAATAAATGTAAAATCGTAAGTTGTTGGTTTGAGTCAAATAAGATCGCCTATAAATATGTCAGATGCTTTAATCTAATACTGCGGGTAGAACATATTTGCCTTGAAATAATCGACTATTTTTTTATTAGTCTTTTTATAAGCCAAAAAAAAAATTACTTGTGTATGGCCTGTAAAAACTGCTTTAAAGATCAAAATCTCCTACTTGAGAACCCTGTTTTCATTATAGTGTAATGTGAGATTTTTTTTTTAAATGATTGTAAAACATTTAAATATTGGTACCTGAGCTTCACGAAATAAACAAAATCGCTTTTTGGCGATGTCTTTTTTTTTGGGAAAATTATTTTTTTTTAATCAAAACCATTAGTGTTACCTACTTTTTTTATGGTTTTAAATTATGAAAAATAGGGCATTAAAGAATTTTCCTGATTTGAGAGGCAACTTTGGCAATTATTTGTGAGTTAATGATAATTATTTTTAATAAAAAAATATATTTACTATTAAAATATGAGGAAATAAAATATGAAAAATTAAAAATGCATTTCGACGGCCGTAAACTTAAATTAAAAATGAGCGATTTATGTTGAAATTCATATTTGTCGTATATAAATTCAAATATCTACCCAATAAAGCCGTTCCTCTAAATTTTCACAATACTGTGATACAAATATTACACTTGCTGTATAATTTATCTACGTTATGTAACTCCCAGCACCAAATAAGCAACATATTGTGTATGAAATGTTACCCTTCTCAATCACTTGTCTAACCATTCCTTCCTTTACGTTTTTTTTTTTTAAATCCAGAATAAATTTCTGACACCTACTTCTAATAATATTATTTATATAAGCAGCTAAAATAAACCAAAGAAGATTATGTAAATCTTTGAAATTAGTTTCTATTAGTTTTTGAAGTGAAACTTCTAGAGCCCCGCTATTATTTGGATTTCGGATGAAACGGAAATGACGATTACTGCACCTGCGACGCATGAACTGCGCTGATTTCGATTTTATTATGATGTCACTTTTAAAGGCTCCTATTGGTTGAGATATGAAACCGAAATTACGCTGGTCTGCGCTCATTGGTCGCTTTGATTTTGACCTCACTTTTCAAGTATAGGTTGAGATTGTTTTTGGTAAAGTTTCGCTTCTACCGCGTGTAAACTGCATTCGATTTTTTTTTTAAGTAAAACTTCTTCACGCACGCTTGACTTGGGGAGTAAGCTGGTGAATGCGTGACGAGAGCGTTACGAAAAGCGAGGCGAACGGTGGTTGAGAGGGAGATATAAGGTAGTGAAAATAGAAAGAGAGAAAGTTACGTTTCGTTTATTACTGTAGGGGCAAGAGAGAGAGAGGTGCGAGCGCACATTTTCTTTTTCTCTTCCTATCATGTAGATGGAGCTAAAGAAGTTTTACTTCAGTCATGTGGTCTAAAACACACTCGTTTTTTTTTGTCTTTTGGACCACTTTAACGTTATTTTTTAAAATTATATTATAATTTTGACATTTTAGGAAGATATATAAGAAATGTAAATATAAAAGAGATGTGGAATTTAGGTCCTCCTCGCAGTAGGTCGTGTGCTGAGAGGGAATAGGTTTTGTGCAGAGGATTTTCAGCGACTTTGATAGTGCAACTTCATGGTATGAGTATTGTTTTTTCAGTAACTTCTGTAACGATGTTTTTAAAATATTATTCAGTTTTTTACCGATAATTCCTTGAGCAAAGATTTAATGGACTTAATGTAGTTATTTTTTGTTATAATTTGTTTGATCTGGTGGGAGTTTGTCGTATAACTTTACAGCCAAAAATTTAGAGCAAAGGTATTGTCCTTTGTCCATGTCGAAAGGTATTTGAAATGGATGTTCTGATTATGAATAATATAAGCTAAACAAAACTAGATGAATCCTTTTGATGTTGTTGGAAGGTAACTATACATTTAGGTTTGAGTTTTTATTATTTGTGATAGTACTAACTCATGTGCATATGCTTTAGTTGTTGAATTTATTTTTAGTGGTTAAAAGTTTCTCCTGATTTTTAAGGGGTATTCCTAAGCTTTATACATAGTTTATCGAAGTAATGGCCCACGTTTGATACTGAGTTATGCTTTTCTTATCTTTAGATGCTTCGCTTTTATTTATCAATAATATTTCTTGTTTTCTTTGTTCCAGGTAAAATCCAAATAAATCACCCCCTACAGCAGAGACTTGGCTAAGGCATGGTAAGATAAGAAATAATAATTACGATGGTTATCTGGTAACGACATGTATACAAATATTTTATATTCTAACATTTCGTTTTTTTTATTGAGGGTTTAAGCCGGTTCGGACTAATTTGTCGGTTGACAATGCCAGCCCTCGTGTGTTCAATCCTCTGCAGGCTACGTAATCCATTTTGAAGTAAAACTTCTTTACGCACGCTTGAATTGTGGAGTAAGCTGGCGAATGCGTGACGAGAGCGTTATGAAAAGCGAGGCGAACAGTAGTTGAGAGGGAGTACGCTTCGTATATTACTGTAGGGGCAAGAAAGAGAGGTGCGAGCACACATTTTACTTCTCTGTTTCTCTCATAGCCAGTTACGTTACACAGTGCAGGCCTATTGTCTGTATCACACTGTAGGAGCAAGAGAGAGCAGTGCGCGCGAACATTTTCTTTCTCTCTTCCTATCATATAGACGGAGCAGAAGTTTTACTTTAGTTGTGTGTTCTAATGCACACTCGTTTTTTTTCACTATAAAACGATTATGAAAGTATTGTCAGGTTATTCGCGGCGCATGAATATTTGGGTGTCTTTAAAAAACATTGTTTAAGTTAAATGTAGCGATTTTCCATTGAATAACAGGATTCCTACTTCACTACAGTAATCACTAGTTTTTCAAGATTGGAAAAATCTCACCAATAATTTGATTGATTTATATTATCATTGGTTTTCCAATTTTATTTTATTTTTCAATGTCAAAAATTGTGGCGTTTTTTGGTCATTGATGCAACGTGACACTACCTGGCTCTGCCACACGATGTTATATGTAATTACGTCAAAAATAAAAGCAGCCGTTGTCTGTTTATTCACATTATAGGTCATTACCTGACAATGACATGATAAGAAAATTACAAATATACAAAAGGAAAGCCGTTTAGTTATTGCTTTAGACAATTTTTTCAAGTTAGAGGTTTCAGTTAAAAAAAACCTTTTTATTTATTTAATAAAAACATAAATTTTTAGTTTTAACCGCGCGGCGACCCAATCACCATTTTCTCATCTTTTTACCAACGCGTACCTTTTTTTTCGTACACCGATTTACGTGTATTTATTTTTTCATTTCCACTACTAAATCTGCGAAGCTTTTCTTACTTAAAAAATCCACTACACACGTGAAAATGAACACTACAATTCCCGGGACCGAAAACAGAGCACATTTCATGAAAACAAAGTTCAATAAATGTTAGAATACGCGGGAACCGAATCTGTCACCTCCCAGACCAATGGCATTGCTGCAAAGGTTGGTGTAATAATAATTGTGTTATTTCTTCAATATAGGCCCTTTTAATAAACTTGTTTTAAATTTTATATAACTAATAAACACTTATGAATGATTTTTTATCAGTTGTGTAAAATTTAAATTTCATTTATTAGTTTTGAAATAATTGTACAGCCTCTGACTAGCAAACTTCATCAACTGATTACCTACCATTTTAATATGGCCCTTACATACTGTGATGTAATTATATTGTAAACTCTTAATTCTTTATTGGCGCACTTATACTAAATAGTACAAAAAATGCCGATTTACTTACTCCAAACTATTTGTTGCTTATTGAGTTCACGCGTCGGTTAGTCAAAATCATCAATTGTTCACCTGCATAAGGATGAATCGACACTCCATGAAAAACATTTTCATGGCGCTACAAGCTTCCAGTGACGCAAAACAAACTTCCATCAAAATAAACAAGACCTTACTGATTGTTTATTAAAGATTTAAATTAAATATTGTTCGTTTCTTCAATAATTGAAAATTCACTTTATGGATTCATTTTAATTAAATGAAAACAAATCACTTTGCGTACAACACTTATATAATCAAAAATATCATTACGGTAAAGAATATTTCACGATTGGTTTATTCAATGCCTACTTTTCCAGTGCTCTTGATTGATGAAAATGCTTATTGTTGATGTGTTTTTTATTCATAGAACTTTTAAATAAAAGTAAATCTAATATAGAAATATTTATTTATTTAATTCAAATATATATAGTTTTCTATTTATTTTGACTGGTTTTTATATTTAGTTTTATTTATTATGCGACGTTCAAGCTGTTTGATGCAGTTATGTATATCCTACTATAATATTATAAAGGCGAAAGTTTGTATGCATGCATGGATGTGTGTGTGTCTGTTACGCTTTCACTCAAAAACTACTGAATGGATTTTAATGAAACTTTACAATAATATAGCTCATACATCGCAATAACATATAAGCTATAGCTCAGAGCTCTGGCATTATGAAATTTGCATAAAAAATTGCAATAGGTGGCACGATCAGTCAGATATCTATAATTCTTTATCCGATTCAAATTATTAGGGGAGTACTTCAAATAAATGCGGGAGGGGGGAGGGAGAAGGGGGGGATGGAGCAGACGGAGTGGGAACCCCCCTAACACCATGCGAGCGAAGCCGCGAGAAAAAGCTAGTGAATATATAAACATGAATCTATATTTTTGATGCGTGTATTTTAATTTGAAGGTATGAATAATAATAGTATAATATAGTGTCAAGAACTCTGAATTCTGTGCTGTGTACTCTGACGGTATTGCAAAAACGACTAAAAGAGTGCGTTTATAATAGTTAATTATTGCTGGTACTTTAGAATCAGAGGTGAACGCAAAGGCGGTGATACAATGGAAATAATGTTTGGGGTTTTAAGTCTGGTTTAATAAATAGGTTTTAGTGACCGATCGCCGTGTGTTGTAAATTAATCCGATATACACTTATATATTATTTAATGGGGGTTCTTTATAAAGTACCATCCTAAAGAGAATTTCACCTATCTTTATCATCTGGCGTTCCCCCTGTGTTAACACTCACAAGTTAGGTAATGGCTTTAAAAGCTTTTAATCCCAGCATGAACGTTTACGAAACGAAACGTTAGCAATATTTTATCCCCATTCAAAAAACCGTTTGGTGGAGGTTCTACTTTCACATTAAGAGAAGTTGGAACGTTTATTTTCCCGGAATATTGATGTTCATTTCTATTTTTAACCGCGTACTTTTGTGAATAATAATCAGAATTGTGAAGTTTTTTCATATCCATTATGCTTTGAACTTCTGTTGGTAGATGGTAGAATTTCACAAACGAGTTGTTAATTTCGTATCGGTATTCAGAGTGCCTTTTCATTACGAAAAAACAAAATTTAGTATCATTAACCCTAGATCACTAACCTTCGTCGTATCGACGACGCAGGATTAAAAAAACCGCGATAACTTTTGCCCTCGCGACCGTAATTCTTTCATACTCTGGCTAATCTTAATCGGCCCGTTACTTCTGCTATAGACGGTAGTGCGGACGATGGGGGGAGTCCACGAGCGCCTATTCAGCAACCATGGCTCGTCGCATCGACGAAGGTTAGTGATAACGTGACTTTTTATTTTCGCTATATTTTCACCAAAATTTTATTAGTTTCTAGATTTTCATCAAAACTTTTATTTTATTAGTTAATTCAAGTCTTTATTTTTTATATTTGAATTGTTTTTTTTTTTAAAATTTATTTATAACTAATTCAAATACCAACTTTAAAAATATTATAATTGTTGATTTTTCATGAAAACAATGGTCTCATTCTTAAGGCTTTTGATTAATAAATTTGATACTTTTGTTTTTCTAAATATGAGAAATAATAAAAATAAACACTGTTCTTTAATAATAAAAAGAAATATGGGCATATTTTATTTTAATAAAACCCCTAAACCCCCTTTATTTAGTACCGTAGTCGAAACGACGACTGTTAGTAATAAGCGTCGAAAAATAAGGTTAGTGATCTAGGGTTAATCAGCCACATTTCAAAGAGGGGGTGATTTTGGTATGGGTACTTCCGAAATATGTCTGAATTATTTGTTTAAAATGCTTGTACAGCTTAATTAAGTACCATTATATTTATATCAATAACGTATGTAAACAGTTCATTTCCGATCAGTTGAAGTGCTTTACCATTTGAGATACTCAGCTAATCAATGGTGGCGCCAAATTTACCATTAATTTAGTACATTTACTGATAATTTACCATCGAGCCATATGCTGCTTGCCTCACTTATGACTTTCATATATATACTTGTGTACAGGGTGTCCGGTGGTAAAGTGCTTAATAACTTAATAACTTCTGGAGGTGATTCTACATGATGGTACAAGTACAAAAGATACATAACTTTTTTTGAAATTCTAACTTTTAGGGGTAGTTTTGAGGTAAAAAGATAAAATTAGTCCGGCGTGTGGGGCCAGATTTATTATTTTCCGCTGTTACGATACGGGACAATCACAATCGAGTCGGGCACCCGGCAGGCTCTCAGCAAGTAAGATAGTACCTCACACTAAGGATTTTTGGTAGGTACATCTTTTTGTATGGGAAAAAATGTTGGAATTTCGGAAAAAGTTGTTAATCTTTTTTACTCCTGCCATCATGTAGAATCACCTCCCGAAGTTAATTCTCTTTACCCCCAGACACCCTGGGGTATATATTTATTCGTCATTCTGTCCATCCGTATATTTGTTCCTAATCATGATGAAACCATTGCATTGGTATGTATTTTAGGTTTTTTCGACTTATTTTTATATTTACTGTCGAATTTCTCTTACGTAGGATGGCACAAGTAGATATAAGGAATGTGGCGTTTGTATTAAATTACTATTTGGCTGTTACTAATACATTTAGAAGCATGTTAAAATCACTTAAAAGCATTTCAATAAATTTACCAGAATTTATAAACAAAAAATTCAGAGTGTGTAATTCTAAGTGAAACTAGAAAGTCACTAGATATCGCTTTCTTTTCTTTTGCCTGTTTATTTTAAAGTGGTTTGAAGATTGGATATTGATTTCACAAAAATAAAAATGTTTATTTTTTTTGGATTTCGTAAGATTTGAACCTCCGTTCGCTGGATGTCTGTCTCTCTGGCCGCTGAGACTTGTCAAGCGCCTTACCCTCTGCGCTATGGGAGGCTCGCTAGAGCCGACGACCCATCAAATAATACATTTTATTGACGCACTTCAAATCACTAACGGGGCTAAAGAAGTTTCACTTCAAAAGTCAGAGTGTGCAATTCACACGCGGTAGAAGTGAAAGCCTCAGAACAATAAAGTAGACAAGATTGGGGAAACTACGAAGCACCGCACAAAGAAGAGAACGATCATACTGTCTCATTCTCTCGCAGGCTAAATCCTATAGATGTATGTGTTTGTCTCTTTTTGTGTCGCTATTTTTCGTTGCATCGCGTTTCAAATCATAACGGTGCTAAAGTCCTTTTCACTTCAAAAAGTGCAATTCATTCCAAAAGTTTCTATAAAATATTTTTAGCAACTTAATGGTGCTTGAAAAACATTGTGGTGCAATTTTTAATATTTCAAACATAAACATTATGAAAATGATAAATTAATAAAATAAAGTGTTTTGTACAGCGTCAGAGTCATCCAGCTATTTTAATAATATCCAAATTTAACCTAGTGATCCATCTTGAAGAACTGCGTGGAAGGTCCAGGAGTCAAAGTTGCTTCCCCGTCCCAGTGATCCCGCGCCGTCTCGCGTTGCCATCGCCCTTCAGTTACACAACTATTGCTGAGAAATATTGTTTGAAACAAACTAGAAAATCTTGATTTTTCCAGTATTGTGAGAGATATTAACTCGACGAACTCTTCTTATTTATGCAATGTGCTGACGTCCTTTGTAACCGCCTGAAAGAGACGTTAGACTGGAAATTATCTTATGGGAGTGTCTGTATTGAATAGAATGACGTCATCGGGAGATTTCAATATTGACGGGCGCATTCCCCTACTAACGCAATGGATTGAAAATGTGAATTAGACGGGTTGAAGTGTGTACACGATATAATATTATTAACAGGAACACTTTTCTACGACAGGCTATCTTATCTTACTAATATTATAAACGCGAAAGTTTGTGTGGATGGATGTGTGTTTGTTACTCTTTCACGCAAAAAATACAAAAACTGATGAGATTTTAATGAAACTTTACAATAATATAGCTCATACATCAGAATAACATATAGGCTATAATTTATAAAGCTAGCTAGGAAGGGAAAGCGGGAGGGGAACGGGGACGCACGGGAAAGGTGATTCAGGGAAAAAAACAATGTATTTCTTTGAATATGGCATTGCAACGCATGCCGGTAACCGGCTAGTGTTTATATAATATGAATGGCTTTAAATGCGACCTACTAATTTAATTGTATTTGGTTACAATAAACTTTTGCCGATGTGTAAATCCCTCGGCTTTTGTATCTGGTTATCACAAACGTGTTATAAAAGTATTTCTGGATTTATTTTACTGGTACGTAGCTTTCGGCAATTTAAATCACATTATATATGTTTCACTGTTTTTATTTTGTATATTGTAAAGATAATGAGTTAATCTATAAAACATATGTTAATCTATATATATGTATAAAACTGATTACTGTGAACTATATATCAATAATTCCTTAATATACTAGTAATAACTTATCCTTTCCAATAATTCTTTAACTTCTTCACCTTATTCTTGTAATCCATCTTGTTAATATTGTAATTCATATAACTACATAAACTCTCTTATTGTAGAAGAATTTGTGTGCATAGTATCAATTAGTGAAAAATTCAACCTATACAAATGAATGTATATCCGCAAACTGTAAACTTCACCCGCCATAACACAGGGTCATCCCTAGCATGGAGGGTGAAATATCACAAAAAAACTATTTGTACTTTCGATAATTCATGTATTAAATAAATAAATAAGGGGCCATTCATTTATTACCTAAGACGAATTTTGCTAGTTTTCGACCCCCTCCCCCACTATTATAAGAAAAAATAAGAATAGGCCGACCCCCTCCCCCCCTGTTTAATATTTATTACGTAAGAATCTAAAGGAAAAAATGAATACACGTTTGGTTTGTTTTAATGTTTATTTTTCAAAGTAACAATTTTTAGAAATGTTTATTTGTACTTACAAAGTTACTAATAATTTTAACTTTGCGCATTTTTGTGATCTTATGTAAGAACTATCGAGAGTCCCTCCCACCCCCTTGTAAGAAAAAATAAGACGTGGTCGACTCCCCTCCCCCTAAATCGTCTTACGTAATAAATGAATGGCCCCTAACAGGTGTTTAAATAAAGGGAATGGTATCCATGTTTCTTACATCGTAAATTTATTTCTTGCCTATTTGAAATACATGAAAATCCGGAGTAATTTCGAGGATGTTTCGGATCCTCTTTTTCTGGTGTCTTCTATCAGAGTTTGACTATCTCCATTATCCTGTACTGAGCTCCTCTCGTAACAGTCGTTTGCTTAATTATGATTATAATTCAGTTCCTCGCTATTCTTTATTTCAATATTTAGCTTTCTGATATTACAAACAATCCAAAACTCTGGAGATTAATCCGTTCCAATTTTTCGTTTTTAAATAGTTTTGACAAACTCACCACCATCAGCTAAATGTATGGGTTAATCCAATCATCGTCTCATTTATGTTGCCCCATAGCAGAAACCAATTCATGGCGGCAGTTCGAGCAAACGCTTTAATCTTCCGCTTTTTAGCGTTTTGCACAAGCACCGCCAACAATTTCATCAATCTCCTTTGTTTCGTTATAAGTTCAATCTATCCCGCGGTTGATTCGATCGCAATAATGGAATTCAGATCACGGCTAAAACCCGAAACCGGTGGAGGAATTTAATTGAAATCTTCGTCGCATCTAATTTTTCGGCCGATTTTTTACGATATTGGTAATGTTCAATTTTCTAATTCATTCCCCTTATCTTAAATGGGAGTAGGGATCCAGCGCTTCGAGGAAACTTATCTCCGATCTGAGTTGTCAATTTTCCCTGGTAGGGAATTAGCAATGTTTGGCGATTACTTCTATATTGTGTGTACATTCAATTCATGCCATCTGCAGCCAAATATTCCTGCCTTATTGCAGATCTTACACTCCTTAGTGGTTTTCGGAATCCGAAATTATATTGCTGAATGTTGTGGATTTTTTATATAACATTTCTGTGAAATTTGTGCGTTTTTATTGTTACCCACAGTTTAAATGACAAGTAATATTGAAAAGTACTAGGAAAATCAACAATTTAAAATTGTTTCGTTCTGATTTTCTTACATTTGTCATCGTGTAAGGTTGGTTATGAAGTCTGCCAGAGCATATTGATAGGGGAGCTTTAGTAAGCCGGCTTAACTTGAGCTTTGGCTTTGTCTCAATGGTCTCGGTTCCCGACGAGTTCAGAAAAAATCTTTCTTATTCAATCTTTTCATCTTTCTTTTTCTTTCCATCCCACGGTGCATTCTTCAAGTATTTTATCTGTTTTCAGATTATTTTCTTGAAGAAAGTAAATATTTGTTAAACATTATTGGTAAGCATTTTAGCATTTGAAAGATACATTTTGTTATCAATTAACTCTAGGAACGCTCAGGAAGAGTTTCAGATAATCTTATCTCCCCTTTCTTCCTCTGGGAAATCATTGAAGAGTTGCTGAAGATTTTCCGCGAATCGTCTGTCCTTGATTTTAATGTGATTCTATCGGTAGCTTAGAAGTCTTAGCACTCTAATGATTTCCTTTTAACTACAAAAATATCTCAAAATTATAAAATTCTTCAACAACCTACTTGAATACAATAGAAAAATTAATAAAAGTTACTAAAAAAACTCTCAAATGCAAACAATATAAGGTTCTTCAAACATAGTTCAAAAAGATTCGACCAAACCAACTAAAAACAATACACATACACGTTATTCCACAGGGTTCTGTCTTAGGTCCACTGTCAATTATCCTCCGAGAAGTTGTCAATGTTTTAGGCTTCACAAAACTATACTTATGGGCATTAAAACAGTTGTCTTGTAAAGGACAAAAACTTTTTAATAGCCTTCCAAAAGCTTTAAAAGCGGCCACAAGTCCTGGCACTTTTCGTAGGACATGTGAAATAAAAGTAACTTACCAAGATTTTTTAAGTAACTTTTATATAAATTTATATATTTACATTTGTACTGTATTTTTACTTGACTGAATTGCTAATTTATTGTGAAGTGTATTATTTCCTTTTCCTACAAGATTAATGAAAAATCTTGTATACCTACATCCAAATAAACATTAAAAATTAGTGCATTATTTTATCTCTCTTATTATGCTATCTCGATTTCCAGCGCCAAAATATATTTACAGTATGTCAAATTACAACTTCATAAGTTAAAGCATGTCGCTGTAAGTATACTCTTTATTTTTTCCTTTATGAAACAGTACATTATCATATAAACATTTTCAATTTATCCTTTGTGAAATTTCCATGTAGTTTTAAAGGTAAAAATATATTTTCAATATGTGGTTACCTATGTTTCGCTTCTCTACACAAGCATTGCGTAGCATTAAAACTGAATTTTGTATATAATCAATGTCAAATAACAATAATTTTTAATTTTAATATTTTGTTTTACGTCAGTGATTATTGTCATAACTTACTGTCGTAAATCGTATGAAACCAGGCACGACTTTTATGACTTTGACGTCATTTATTTTGTTTTAGCGAAAATACACGAAACCTAATATTAATTAATATCTTCCTATAATTTCTACTTTTGACTCTATTTTTTATATAATAATAATTCTTAACCGATGTAAGTGGTACGTACTTACCTGCCTACCTACCTGTTAATGTGAAAACCATTTGATTTTGGATCCTCCAATAGACTATGATATTTAAGATTGTTTACACCTCCAATTGGGAAATGTGAAAGAGAGAGGTAGAAAAGTTGCGTGTGCTGTTCAGATATCATAGATATTTTAATTGATAGTTTTTCAAATGCTGATAGTATCCACCAATTTGCAAAAAATATGCCTTTTTTATTTTTTAAATATTAAAAAATAATTAAATGAAATCATAATTGTAGTGGATTGAACAAATTTATTAATAACAATTATTATAAGCAATAATTATCAGCCTGAAACACTCATCCAGATTGAAAAAAATCTCCAGAGAAAAAATACATGAGGCCAACGGGACATGAACCCGTGCCCTTCTGATTGCCGGTCAGCTGCTCTCCCAATTGAGCTATGGCGGCTTATCTTATACCTTATAAAATTTATTAATTTTCGAATGTGATTTGAGATTTTACACGGAGAAAGGTATTTTAGTGATTTATTTTTGGGACATTATGGATGGATATTGTTATACCTGGCTATTAATATCTAGTCACCAAACACGGCTAAAGCCTTTTCAAGCAATTTTTCAATTCTGAATGTTGTTCAGCAACAGCGCGATACTGAGATTGACTTCCACTTCCACCTGGCGCAAATTTATTTTGTATTTTTTTAAATGAATTAATTGTGTGATTTGAATCCGCGACTTTCGGATTGCTAGTCGAGAGCTTTACATCTCTCTTTACCGTCTGTGTCTCCTTTTAAAGAATAAATATAGGTGTTTGAGTATTTATATGTGTAATTTGTGCTGATGGAGAATTATAGTAGTAATCTAAATAGAAAACAGAAAGGAATTTCATTCTAATATAATATCATCGGTATCTCTAGAATCGTTCTCGTAAGTAATAAAGGTAAATATTCATGTACATCTGCATAGTTTTGCACTTGACCTGAAAGGAAATCATAGCAGCCACCTGAACGGAAAGGGGAAGTCAAATCTTGTTTCAATATGTACATCTAGAAGTAGGTACTCTTGTGAAGAATGAGATATGGACGGGAAGGCGCATTCTCGTGGGAGAAAGGAATTCAAATCGAGTATCTTTACCTGATCCGATGTAAAGAATAAAGGCATTCCTAAAGGTATTTGTTATTTTATGCACTTTGAAACGAATTTTTCCCGGATATAAATGGGAATTGGAAATATGGTTGATCAATCTGTAAGAGTTAGTCTGTGACGAAGGTATTAAGATGACCAGGAAACGGTACAATGCGTATCTACATATCACCCCTTGCAGGAGTATTACTGTCCCTGGGTGACCAGTCCACCGATGAGCACTTTGTTGTTAGAACTTAAACATGTGCTTAATTGTACACTGTACAGGCAAAGAATGAGATATTAATAGAAGGAATTGAGGGTCGAGGTCTCTTTACTCGCAATCCGGTCGAGGACGCGGGATCGAATCCCGGCGTGCGTAAATAATTTTATTTGATTAATTTGTGTTATTTCACAATTAATTCATTTAAATGGATTTAAAGGATACTCTCAGTATTTAATATGAGATACTTCAGAATTGAAACGAGGTTTGAAGTGGCTTAAGCCGTGTTTGGTTACCAGATCTGAATAGCTATACTTCCCCACCTTCCTCTACCCCATCTCCTTCCCCTTCCCACTACCCGCAGCCTCACAACATACCCCAATTGGGGATGCCATAGTCTCATTATCTTCAGACGGGAGCAGCTGAGACTCTTGTGAGGTATTCACATAAAAAAGGCAACTTTGAGCCAATAGACTTTGAGCCAAATTTTAATAATGTTGTTCGTTATGCAAAATTACTAGCATATTTTATGAACGTATTGAACTAGCGAAGCTCTTAGAAATGAAGAAGTCGTGTACGCCATCCAATGCATCTAAGACGCAATCAATTTATTCTGTTCGATCTTTGAGAAACGAAAATAGTTGAAATATGAATAAAGGCCTCACTAACTAATTAACTTTCGTTTGGTATCAAAAAGTAAAGGCGGATTGCCAATGCATATTGAGGTTAGTATTTCAATTCAGCATTGCAACATTATGTATTTGATTGGCGTTTGACGTTTCGGGGTATGAATTCGTAGACAGGTCCGCCTGTGTTGCACGCGCACGGTGATTTCTTATTATTACTTTTCAATTGTTAGGCTATCGACGGTGATTAGTTGAACCGTGTTAGAAACATCGATATAAAATTATTGAAAGTTACGCCTATCGATTCGATTTTGTAAAGTTATTGATTTCACTGTGCTAGAACTCCTGGACTTAATAATTAAGTCAATTCAAGTGTCAGCTAAATAAGATTTCAGCTGCAAACATTTCGTGAATAAAAATACTGGACAAAAGGTCCCCAGCAACTAGCTTAAGCAGCGTTTCCTGATCGCTGCTCAAGATTTTAAAAGGAATCACATTATAAAGCCGAGTCCCGAGGGAGTGTGCCGGAGACGCTGTCGAATTAGCTCGCTTGTTTTATTTCACCGCTTACGACAGCAATAACCATTACCATTACGTCGTACGGCCATTGGCGTTTGTCTCTTCGTTAAACGGGAAAACAACTTGAACTCTGATCAAAAGTCCCAGATCAATTTCTCGCCTGTCGTTAAAGTTTTCACTGTTTGCTTTCGTATTTATGGTAAATGCGTTTTGTGTAATTGAGTTTGTACTGGAATTGTTAAAAGTACAATAGTGTTTGTGTTGGATTATGTTAAAGGCATACTAAAGCAATAAAATTAAATAAATCACCATTTTAAAACGTTTATTTTATGTATTAGTTTCGAAATCAGATTTTAGTGAAACACAGATAAACGTATGAATTCACGCGGCATGTTTCTAACGTGATGTTTGACTTCCGAAAAAAAAATATAAAAAAATTATCCAGACACTATCTAGATAGCATTTAGTTCGGGTTTGAATCTTGCAATCATATATAAAGATAGCAGCCAATAATATGTGCCTTAGGAAAATGAAGATAATGTTGGTAGTTCTTAGTCGAAGTATGATACAGTTAAATGTGACCGAATTGGATATCGACACCTTAGCTCAGTTGGTAGAGCTGTTGCCATATAAGCAGAAGGTCCTGGTGTCCCGGAGGTGCCATTATCTTTTTATGATTTTTCTGTCTCCAGATTTTCGATTGAGTTTCGCTAATATTGTCTTCATTTAATTTAACAAAAATCATTATTAAATAATTAATTATTATTAAAAGAACACACTGTAAAACCTTTTCGAATACCTAAAAGGAAAAATTTTCTAATATTTGAATTCGATGATCGTATAAACTTGTCCTTTTCTCGTTAATAACAATAGTAGTTATACCTCCACATATAATATGTACCAATATGTCTGTTCCCCTCAACTCTAATTGCGCGACCGATAAAAATCTTAAATCACGTTCCAGCTCCTAGACTATTTTAGATATTGCGTTAAGAGGGCATTACCGGAGAAAACCAGAATTATGTCATTTTCAAATCAGATTTTAGACGTATTGACTCTTTTCCACAAAAAATTATAAATGGATTTCGAAAGATTGTTCTTTTATCTAGCATTCGCATGTAATAAATTTTGAGAATTTTTTAAAATTTTTAATATAATAAGGTTATTCCATAGGTCGTTGGCAGATTTGTTAAATTTTCGAAAAAGATTTTGTATTATACCGCACCCATTTCAAATAATATAATCATGCAGTAAAATAAATCAATACATTATCTGGCAAACGCATGTTTTAGAATTTTAATTTTAGTTTCAATAAAATCATTAAATAATATGTACATACACGAAATTTGGTCCATTTCCACATTGACGAAAATTGGTCCATTTGTGTATTTATTTGCGCACTTATAAACTAATATATTTCAGATTTTTTTAACATTCTTATTAAATTTAGACATTATTGAAAAATGATCAATACTTATAATCAAAAAATAATTACAAAAAGTACATTATTTTAATAGTTTTATCATCATGCCTTTCAGCATTTTTGGATGAAGGTATAAATTAAAGCTAATTTGGATTGAAATAAATTCGATATTGAATTATAATTTTAAAAAGCTGGTAACCGCGCTGCACGATTGTAAGAACAACTTTCGACGAAATGTGGATTTTCGTCCGCTGGCTGGTTAAACGCTCTCAAATGTTTTGTGCCAAAGCTCTTAAGATGAAGTTATACGTGAAATCCTATTTAGATACTAGTTAGGTTAATCTTTACGACGAATCGGCTTACAGTGTGAACATCAAAAAATATGCTACGGATAAATTGAAGCTTTACCTACCTTTTCTGTGTATTGGAATTACAATAAAACTATTATTTACATAACAAAAAATATAAGCGCAAAACGCAAAAAAAAAAATTTTTTTCATGACTTAACTATAATTAATACAAGAAACAATTTTTAAAAATATCCCTTTATGGCTAAGACTATTTTAGAGGTTTTCTATGTTCTAACTTTTTTAGCTCTTATAAAATTATGCACAAAATAAATAAAAACCACTTTTTCGCTTACTTGCCTCGTGCAAATAAGACGCTCGATTTTAAATTTTGCAGGCACGAGAATCGAAATATTTCTAGCGTTTATATTCCTCTTAAACATTATTTATAAAAATCTAATTGCCTTCGACCTCACTGCATCCAATGATATATTATTGTAACTCCTACGGTTTGTCTTCACATGTGGGACAACCCACAGTGTTTGGGTCTCGTAAAACGCCAAAAATGCACTTTTGATTTCTATGAACAATTATTGAACAATAGACAATCCTAGACAGTATGAAGATAGTTAGAAGTCCGGACTTTCCGGAATGATAAGAGTATTTTTAAAAATATTAATATGTAAAATTCCGCATTATTTTCTACGGTAAATGTGACCATTTGGCAATGTCATATTTTAGAAGAGAAAATAAGAATTTACATCAACTTTCAGACGAAAAAGTAAAAATCTAGTTCGATGGCAAAAGTTTGTATCTTCATTTTGTTTTTCTGCCATATTTATAATTCAGTCAACTGCTGTCGATTATTTTAAAACTTTAATCGTAGGCTTTATATACCATTTTGCGAAAGTCGAGATGAAAACATTTTTTTTTTTTTTTGATATCTTAAAAACGGAAAAATTGCAGATGGGTTGCCACAACTCCTGGATGACTCAATGTTCCAAAATTCTTCAGAGAAACGGCCTGGATGAAGGCGATACCCAGAACAGAAGATATTACAACCTGAGAACGAGAAGAGCCGACCCCAACAGCCTACCTAGGCAATGAGTTGGGACAGCGCAAGGAAGAAGGTTGCCACAACTACCAATATTACATTTACTGAGTTGATTTTTGAGGTCAAAGAGTTGTATTTCGATTCTGAAAAAAAAGCAGAATTCTTTGGAATGTACGTAGTATGGTTTTTATAAATACGTTATTCTAAAACATGGCAGATAATTATAAAAAAACAATGTATAATTTTGGTATTTTTATGTGCTGTAAAAAAATATATTTTCTAACTTCTCGACAATTTATTTCCGAAAGCATTCGAGATCGTAAAAAAAGTTCTATTTAAATAGAGCACCTAATTATTTTTTCAAATCTGTATCGTTATTTTAATACTACACCCTGGAAGGCGCCCGCGAACAAATTCAAAATTTGTAAATTGGCTCTTCGACAAAAAAGATTGTGCATCAACGATAATGCCCACGTTAAATGAATGGCGTATCACGATTTAAAATATTAGCTTTTAATACCATTGTGTTGGTGTTAACTTTTAATCAAGGTAAGGTATAAATTGGGACTCTTTGATCCAGACAAAATGACTCCAGGCCATGAGCTAATTCCTCTCTAATGATGCGCCGTGCGAGCCTTTCAAGTATTACCGCCAAAAGCTTTTCAAATCGTAAGCGACGGTAATTGCGTATTGTTTGTTGATTTATGATAAAACCTGGGCTTCTAAGACATTTATGTTTTTTATACATGGTGTTATGGGAATTACTTTAAGCGGCCTACACACGACACTGCATTTAGTGACTGCGGCAGTGACTGCAAAGAGGGTGGAGTTGAGCAAACTAGCGCTGTCTCGTTTGTTAAAGGGCCGCTAGAACGAGACAGCGCTAGTTCGCTCAACTCCACCCTCTTTGCAGTCACTGCCGCAGTCACTAAATGCAGTGTCGTGTGTAGGCCGCTTAAGTAATTCCCATAACACCATGTATAAAAAACATGTGGAGTTGAGCGAACTAGCGCTGTCTCGTTCTAGCGGCCCTTTAACAAACGAGACAGCGCTAATTTGCTCAACTCCACGCTCTCTGCAGTCACTGCCGCAGTCACTACATGCAGTGTCGTGTGAAGAGCCCAATAACCTGCGATACCTGACATTATTTAGAGTAAAAAATGTAAACGAAATCTTGCTCTCCGGTGACTTTAGAGAAGTGTTTTTTTTTCTTCGAAATTAAACAAAAAATATCATGTGTACAATTCACACGCGGTAGAAGTGAAACTTTCAGAAAACTAAACTTCGAGAGAATGAGACGAATGCAGAGTATCAGGAGTAGGATAATTGTATGGTTTATTTATTTATAATTTTGTTACCAAGTTTAAACATCATTTTAAATTTTATTCTACAAAACACTGCACAAACAGGAGGCCGATAGGCTACAAAGCACTGCATAAAGAGGACACCGATTAGAGTCGCTCGTTTCCGTTTCATCGAGTTTTAAATCACAACGATGTCAAACTTTCACTTCAAAAGATACAAACACATACCTACATCTATAGGATTTAGCCTGCGAGAGACTAATATAGAATAATCGGTCACCTCTTTGTGCGGTGCTTCGTAGCCTCCACAATTGTCTACTTTATATGTTTTTTAAAAAGATTTTCTATCAGTATTTATGTTAATAGGCTTTAGTTCAGTTGGTTTATAAATCGGTTTCGATCGTTTAAATATTGAGGAAATTCATCCAAAGTTTTAATTTTTTTTAACAAATTTGTCGTTTAAACCTTGAAATCCAGTATTTTTTAAATGACGTTTTCGCAGTTGAATAATTTTTCAATTTGTTTCATTTCTCATTAATCGGAGCTGATTTGAAGTGTTAAACGATTCCTACGAATGCAATGAGCGTGGTGCGCCGTTTCATTGCTACTTGTTCAATCTATTGCTCAGCAATATCATGGATAGATTGAACAAGTCCCGATCGGTATAGGATGTTAAATCACTTTGCTAAACGATTTATAAATTATTGTACAAAAAAGTATAATAAAATAAAAGAATTGTAAAGTGAACATAGGTAACTATTCAAATTAAAATTTGTTATTCTAAGTCATTTTTTTTAACATTCCATATTGTTAGAAATGATTAATAATAATAATAATAATTTTTTATTCTAGTAATTTGTACATTTAAGTTTACAAATTTCTAATTGATAATAATATTTCATATTCACTATATTTTTTCAAGTTTTATGTAGCTCCTACAATACATCTTGAACTTTCCAATTGGTGTGGACTTTAAAGTTTCTGGTAGTGTGTTATACAACTTCATTCCCTTGTATAGTAGACTGTTCTGCGTATTCGCGTTGTCCTTTTTTTGTAGCCTAATTTCCTAACTAACTAATTTAGCTAACTGAAAATAATTGCGAACCGTGCAACTTTCATGGAGCTGAAGTTTACCGTTCGACTGGTTTAGATGCTACAATGTTTCCATTAAAAATCAAAATCGAGTCTTTTGAGGTGTCAAAAAATTATTAATGATGTAATACATCACAGTTCTAGTATTTATCTTTTTCCAAATGATAGGAAAACATATCAAAATAAGAATTCACTCTTATAGCCAAGATCCCAGATACATTAGCTCCTCACAGTAGGCCCTGAGGAAAATAAATCCCCTCAGGGCCTTTCGCCTTTGGGGATGCCGTGTGGAGTGTGTCTTTTTAGGAGAGAAAGGAAGGCAAGTTCTGGGAAGGAAAATGGTAGGAATCTGGTGTGTCCAGGAGTGACGGACGTAAGAGTCCATCCTCCCACTGTGGTGCAAGGCGATGTTCCGAGAGAGTACGACTGGAGAAGTCGAAGAGACTCCTTCAACCATTCTCTCCCGATCTGGCTTGCCATGGAGCTGTTTGCAGACGTATCCTTGAATTCACCAATTTTTTTTTGTGTAAAAAGACCACATTTGCTATTTATCTAATTTCACCGGTATTTGTGTAATTCGATAACATGTTTCTTTGCAATTATTACAAATTCAGTATATTTATAAATATATCTATCTGCAGGGTGAAAAAGCACGTATCCGAAGAACTTTAACCAAATTTGAATTAAAAAATATAGATTTTATTTTGTTCTGTTATGATTTTTTTGAATTAAAACAATAAAAATATTTTTCCAGCGCACATCGCACTTGGTAGTCGGTTATAGCACAGCGGGTCACATGCGTCTTTTTCCGACACACGGTAACACACGAAACAGCGCGCATTTAACGTGATCCCGCCGCGACTCGTAGGAGTGTGATCAGTGGCGTCGTGTGATTGATTGTTTTAACATATTTTATATTGAATACATAAAAAAAATATCCGCATGTATAATTTGTCTTTTTTTAAGTGAATCTTCTTTAGCGCCGTTAATGACTTGAAATTCGGGTGAAACGGAAATGCGTTACAACTCAGTTCTACACAAAAACTACTTTTAATAATCCGTTTATAATGCGGTATATTCACACCTCGGCGCGTGCCTTTCATAGCGTAGTGACGAGTCTCAGCGGCCGGAGAAACAGAGATCAAGCGAACGGGGATTCGAATCCTACTAAATCCAAAAAGAAAACATTTTTATTTTGTGAAATCAATTCCAATCTTCTAAACACTTAAAAAAACAAGCCAAAGAAAATAAAGCGACATCTAGCGAATTTCTAGTTTCACTTGTACCGCGTGTGAATTACACATTCTGATTTATTTTTTATTTTTGACGATTATTTTTAAATTTGTCAAATTATCTTCAGACACCATTATATCGAAACATCAGAAATGCAAATACCTACGTTATGCATTTCATAAGCGATTTGTAAATTGATCGGGTACATTATGCAATTACTGTATTAATGTAATCCGTTGATCATATTGAGTACTAAGCCTCTGACATTGACAGCAATATCTCCCTCTGACCGGTAATCGCCAGTGACCTGCATACCTGGTATTAGCCGGCAAATCATTTCAATTAACGAATTGGTTTTCATTATACCAATAACTGACATTAATTACCGAATTCCACGCAAATATAATTTCTGCTCTTGAGTTGAAATTTGGCATTGCGTTGTAATATTATTATTGGTTTACAGAACTAGGAATTAATAAAAATCAGAGTGTGCAATTCACACGCGGTAGACGTGAAATCTTCAGAAAACTAAAGTAGACAGGAGTGGGGAGACTACGCAGCACTTTTTTTTTATCAATATGAATGACGATTATTTCCACATTTTTGTCATCGAATTCCAGAGCACCTTTTCCTATACATTTGGTCATCTTATTAGTATTTGTGTTTTCTTCTTCGGAGTTGCTAAATGTCGATTTCTTTTGTGTTTTCGTTGCCTATTCATTTTGGAGTGGTTTGAAGATTTGACTCTGAATGTCTGGCTGCAAAAGTTAGTCATATCATCATACCATTATACCAAAGGAGGCTTGCATGGGCCGTGAATTTATTTATTGTATTGTGTTGGAACCGAGTATCCGTGAAATAAATAAATGTTTTATTGCTATCTCATTCTCTCGCAGGCTTAATCCTATGGGAGTATGTGTTTCTCTCTTTTTAGTATCGCTCGCTTCCGTTTCATCGAGTTTCACATCACTGATCGTCACATCACTGGTGCTAAAGAAGTTTTGACTTCAATACTATTACAATGCTTTAATTTAAACTCAATATACGAACAGATCGCTGATAGATAGTTGCTGTTTTAGATAGGTGTTTTTTTAAGTAATAATAATTTATAATAGTCAGGATGTTATGAACTTGCTACAAATGGTGAACGCTGTTCCAAGAAATGTGGCAACTGCAGTCGTTGTATTGGTTGCAAATTGCAAAATTCCGCAAATAGGGAAATATCCTTCTAAACACTAAATACCTCTGTTCTGTAAAATTCTTCAGAGTTCTCGGTAAATGTTTATGCACACATTCTACTCGCATTTTATGGGGCAATTTGTTCATTCGAAACACGAACGTAGCGAAAGACTTAAACTTAGATACGCAGTTTTACAACTGCACATCAATTTAAGAGCTTCTGAGAAATGGTTGATAATCAAATTCGGAATGTGTACTCCTCTTCGGTCTTTTTTCGCTTCCAGTTATATAAATAATATGTATGTTTAATATTATGTGTAGAAGTATGTATGTACAGAAGATGTTATGTAAGTATAGAAGTTCTTCCGCCAACGGAGTCGTAATCGAATGGAAAGTTCATGCCGCCACGGTCAAATAATGAACTCCCATCCACCGCACAGTGGACGAAATTTAATTTGAATAGAAATAATATCCTTAAAATGTGTAAAATTAGATGTGTTTCAAAAAAAATGTTCTATAAAACTTTTTGATGTGATGCCATTTTAAAAGCTCTATCGAACGGCAACTTTTTAGCCAACTGGCCACCTAGGCCTCCATAAAAAAATTTACACCACGAGAGATAAATCTTAGGATAAAACTGGTCAAAACACAAATTTAAAGTTTAAGACTTATCAATCAAAACTACATCAGTAATGCAACAAGAGTAGGTATGTAGTGTCTTTCAGAAAGGACTTCTATTCAAAAATAATATTGAAAATTTAACAGCTGAGAAAATTACTTCATTCGTGATTTAAATTTAATTAGAAAATTAAATTACTTCATTTATGTCAATTTTAGAAAATTTTATGAAAAATTCCATTTAACTCGAAAACCGTGGACTTTTAAAAAGCACGGTAAACCCAATCCACAGTTGAAAGGTTATCCACCACTACCGGACACCTTGTCACACATGTCACAAGTAATTGTTCCTTTTTTGTACTACTTACAGTTTTTTTTATAATCTCTAATCAAAAGTAGTCATTGAAAGCAACTGGAGAGCAGATGTATTTATTAAAAACCAAAATTGTGATACCAAATAAAATTAAAAATAATTTATGGTTCTTATTTTACATAAATGATATTTTATTAATTGAGATTAATAGATAAATAGAACCATTTATTTATTTTTATTTCATAAAATTTTATTGGTTATAAATTTTTTGTTTTTTTTTTGGCTACCACACTTGGCTAATGGCATGTTGTGTTAGTAATATTTTTAATATTTTGAATAGGAAATAAAAAAATATATTTTATTGAAACAATTAAACATACTAAATAAAAATTAAGAAATACATAATAGGCCAGTGCAATTAGCGCAAAAAAGGGGCTCGCGATCGGAATTATTCCGGTAGTCCCAATTTTTTTATATGCTTTATATCATGGAACTAAGATACTCATCTCCTGATGTAATATCTGAGTTTTCGACCTTGGGTCACTTGAGCTTTCGCCGCCATTTTGAAAAAAACCAGCCGAAATCGCGCCAAAATCTAGTTTTTATAAACTTATACACATTTTTACAACTCAATAATTATTAGAGATAGAAAAAAATGTTTTAAACAAAAATTGTAGGTAATTTTATGTTCTACTAAACGTGTTGAGATACTTTATTCGAAATTTTTATTGGAAACGAGATATTTGAAAAAAAACTAGATTTTGGCGGATTTCGGCTGGTTTTTTCAAAATGGCGGCGAAAGCTCAAGTCAGTACTCGGAGCATTACATATTTTAGGAGCGATGAACCAGAATTGTTGTTGAGAGAATGAGGTATTAGTTTTTGGGACCACGCAACCCAGGTTTGATGAAAAGCGGGTGTGTGTTTGATGTTGTGGAGCCATCAGTAGGTTATATTTTCGTATATAACAAATGCTTGTTTTAGTAAATAGCTGTCAAATACCATAGTCTTAAATAGTTAGTGTAGTTTGAACAAAACGTCTTAGAGTCTTGAAAACATATTTTTGCATTGCCTAACCAACAGTTATTTTGAATTTTGTTCGTTTCGTCCAGCGTGCGCCTTTGCGGACCGAGACAGGGGTGGGGTGAGTAGGAACCGGAGCGACTTACCCATCGATGGGACATAAATCATTCTCGGATGGTGGGACATCGTTTGCCAGCACTGCTCCTGTTGATGGCCAATTTTGAATTTTAAACTACCACTTTAAACGTTACGCTTTAAACGACTTCGAAGAGATGAATTACCCATCAGTTGGATGAAGTTTGATACTTAAATTAATTTGATTCGGTTCATTAATTTAAACATGAAAATATATTGCGTTCGATGTGTATTAATTGTCGTCTCCCTCCAGATAACCAATATGCCGGTAAAGCACATCTTAATTTTGGTATTACTTCGATTCAGGGTCCAATTTGCCCGGCGCAACTACAACTATGGTAGCTACCATTGGGGGTTAGGTTAGGAGGTTTAAGAAAGTGGGAGTAGATGGAATAGATGGATGGGGGTAGAAAGTGGTCATCTATTGGACACTCGAAATAGACTATCATTTCATACAGCCCTTCGCTGGTTAATGGTGCTCTCCCAAAATTATAATTTCGAATGAGATGATTTGAGATTTTCACAACCAAAAGTATCATCGTGGCCTATTTTTGGGGTATTATGCCGTTTTGCGCTACCTACTTCTTTAGCCAACGTTGTGAACAGCGTCACAGTGTCTATCATCAGGGCAGATGTAAATTACATGTAAAAAATAAAGTATAATGGCTAAAGAGGTAACGCAAAACGGCAAGAATAAATCACGATAATGAGAGGTAACTTAAGCCGGCCGCTACTCGAATTTCTACCGACTTCTTACATACTCGTATCTCCCTTAAACATTTGGTTTTTAAGCTCTTAAAAGAAAATACACGTTATTTTTTAAGATAATATCTAGACGTGTTCCACGCCAAAACGCGAATTATATGAAATTCCCTCGATAGAAAAAAATCGTAAAGTTTGCTCCGGAAATTATTATAAACACGTTCATTTCACTTATTTTAGAAGTTATATGTATGAAAAAATCACAGTGTTTCTTTTAATGCTATTTTAGATGTTCCCTTTGAGACTTTTGTTTTTTTTTACATTAACTCCACACAGGAGGCCCTGAGGAAAATAATTTCCCTCAGGGCCTGTGTCATCTGGGATGCTGTGTGGAGGGTCTTTTTGTGGAAAGGAAGGAATGAACATTGGTCTTGAAGATACCCATGTTGTAGGAAGGAGGAAACACAGAGGCCGGCAAATCATTCCACAGCCGAGCTGTTGAACACAAGAACGAGTCGAAGAAACGACCTGTTCTCATGTGATAAATGTCAACCGTGTACAAATGTTGGGCACGCGTTTGGCGTGTTTCCCGACTATGCACCGGTGCCGAAGGGGTCAATAACGCTAGTTCCTCGGAGCATCTTCCATTGTAATACCGGTAGAACAAGGATAGCATTCCCACCCGACGCCTGTGCTCTAAAGATTGCAATCCGTCTGTTAAGATGGGAAAATCTATTAAGCGGACCGCCCGTTTTTCCACAGAGTCGAGGGTATTTTTCAGGTATTTTGGAGCTCCAGACCAGAGGTGGCTGCAAAATTCAACCGTGGATTTGTAAAGGGTTAGCAGTTGTGTACTATTAAAGTATCTGCGGGTCCTGTACAGTACGCCCAGTTTTTGGGAGGCTAACCTTACTCTGGCTTCGATGGAGCCCCCATACCTGAGCTGGTCACTTGGGGTTACACCAAGCATATCAATGGAGGGCCTGTTCGGAAGATTGCTACCGTTGAAAGATACTAGATTTTTATTTCGATCCTTTTTAGACGTAAAGGTTGGGTCTTTGAAACATTAAATTCAACGAGATTATTTTTACCCAAAGAGAAAACACTCTCGAGGTAACCGTCCATTCTTTGTTTCTGCTCTATTTTAAACGAATTGTGTTTTATTAAACATTTTCACAATTTTCGCTTCATTTTTATCGTTTTAAATATTAGCGCGCTCTCTCCAATATTCGTAACTACATATCTCTCCATCTTGTTTTTTTGAGCGGGGATACGGCGCCTTAAATGATTTTATTTAACAGCAGTTTCTTTTTAATTATTTCGATCTGTGATGTCGAGTTTTGCAAACAGTTCGTGCTCAGTGCAATACTTTTACCTACCAATTGGGTAGCGCGCCTTCGTGGAAAACCACCTGACAACATACCTTAAATTTGAATTAGTATCATAGCTACGTTGGCTCCAGGCAAGAAATTTTTATTAATTAATCATTTCCACTGCGTAATAACTAAAGGAGCAGTATTCGTTCTATTCGCTGATACTCTTACATTTTTGTACAAAATATTAAAATCATTTCGACCAACAAAAAGCTAGGTAGTAACTTGAAATTTCCAATAGCTAACGATGGTTAAATTGACTCGCCGCTCTAAACGTCTCTTCATTTTCCCGAGCTTAACCGACAAGCACATTGCTTCCGCACAAACAGTAGGTACCTAAGTAATATTCCCGGAGAAACGACGCGGAAGTCCCCCACAAAGGCTGCGGAACGGTGCGACACGCCTCGCTATTATTTAGTTACCTACTAACTTTTACTTTGAAAACTTAGAAATTGTTTAAAAGGAGCCTTAATACTCTCTTAACGGGCTGATAGTAAAACTACTGACGTCTTGTTTATTTCTATTTTATTTTTGAAGTCAAACTTCCTTAGCCCCGTTAGAATAATTTTAAATTCGGATGAAACGGAAATGTGTCATAACTCAGTTCTACACATATACTCGGTTCTAATACAACGCGGTAAATTCGCACCTCAGCGCGTGCCTTCCATAGCGTAGCTGGCAAGGTGCCTGACAAGTCTCAGCGGCCAGAGAGACAGACATCAAGCGGACGGAGGTTCGAGTCCTACGAAATAAAAAAAAAACATTTTTCTTTTATGAAATCAATATTTAATCGTCAAACCACTTAAAAAACAAGCAAAAGAAAAGAAAGCGACATCTAGCGACTTTCTAGTTTTAATTCTACCGCGTGTGAATTACACGCTCTGATTTTTTTTTCTGGCTGAACATAGAGAAGTCCTGTTTTATCTTGATCGTCTTGCGTTTCGTTTGTAAATTTGTTTGTACTTCGGGTAAATGTAAATTTGTAAGTTGTAATTTGTAAAATGTAAGTTTGCAAATTTGTTTGTATTTCAAGAAGCGCGTCTGGGTACTACCGCCCAGGGAAATATTTGAGGAATTCCAACACTCTGCCGTAGCACACCAAGTGGTTCACTTCGTGGTGATTTAGCAGTGAGGGGGGGCGGGTTCATGGGGTTAAAGCGGCGAACAAACGAGACAGCACTAGTTTGCTCAACTCCACGCTCTCTGCAGTCACTGCCGCAGTCACTACATGCAGTGTCGTGAGGAGAGCGCTTAAGTTTGACCAGATCTTCGCGGCGGATGCGTCTACCTACCAAGTTGTGTAGCAGGCCGGAATGGAAGAGATTGGTTGAGAGAGACTTTGTGATCTCATCAGTGGGATTTTCTGGTAACATTAACAGGGTTAGCCCTCGGGTGCAAGGCGATTCATTCGTCCGTTTAATTCTGGAAACACTGACCCCCAGATTCTTACCAACCTCTGTTACCTTTTTCCTTCCTAGAACTTCTTTTGCTTCCTTTCCTAAGAAAACCTTCCACTCAGCTTTCCCTTAATCCCCCCATTAATGATTGTGCCTACAAGAACGATACTGACAATATCTTCTGTGTGCTCAGGTGGTGCTAATATTGAATTATATATCGTGTTTGTTCAAAAACCATTAAAATTGAGTTATTTGTACTTTCCAAAGTTTTGAACTTGTAATCATTGGTTTCGGAACCAAGAAGCTTACTCTTCTATAATTGAGGTTACCTAAAGCAGAAAAAGGTTGGCGACCCGAATATGAAATAACTCCCCCGGACCTCAACATTAGGTGCCATAAGTTTCAATCGCTCTCGAACGAACTGATTGCTCACCAAGCCCAATTCTTCCCATTCAATGGAGATTCTTTGTTCAATATAAATTCGTGATTCTCGAAAATAATGCCGTTTATTTCCCGAAGAATGGTTCGAACAAAAGCTAATCATTTCCAGCAGATTTGACGAGTCAGGCGCGGCCAGTGAACATAATACATCCCTGGATTTATAACAATTGTGATAAAAATTTGAAGAAATTATTTTTATTTATTTTTACATTAACTCCCCGAGGAAAATGATTTCCCTTAGGGCCTATGTCATATGTCCTTGATGTGTGGAGGGTCTTTAGAGGAGAGTAAGGAGTGAACATGGGTCTTGAAGAGACATTTCCTCCCTCATACCCTCCCCCGTACATCAGGTTGTAGGAGGGCGGATACATAACGCATAGGCCGGCAAATCGTTCCACAACCGAGCTGTGCAACTCAAAAACGAGTCGTACAAACCACAAGTCTCACGTGATGAATGTCAACCGTGTACACATGGAAGATCAGCCGATAGAACAAGGATAACATTGCAACCCGACGTCTTGCTATAAGGATTGCAATCCGTTTGCTCTCTGATGTCACGAACAATTGACAGTAGGTTTTCTGAATTTCCCTTACTAATGGTAGACACATAGAAACGACACGTTGCTTGAATTGGTTTAGTGACCAGACCTGACTACCCATCTCCTTCCTTCCCAACCTCACGCTGGTTCCGTTTGATTGCGTCTTTTGTACGGTATTCCCCAAAAAATTGTTTATCACTCCAAGAAAGGGCTTTCTTCTGGCACACGGGCATGCCCACAACACCCTACCGTTTTATATCTTCAATGGCGGTAACGGCACATTGATGCTAAAATACTTACGCGTTTTCACTGCTCCTAAATCGTGCCGTTTTATAATGGGAAAAAGACTGACAAATCGACCGGTTGCCACTCGCAAATCCGCGTGTATTGAACAAACACGACTCGCCCCGCGCCGATGTAGTTTGTTACAGGAGGGGATTAGGGATCTAAGACCCCGGATGGAAATAGTTCCAGGTCTCGTGCTGGATTTGGATGGTTTTGGAAACAGGCACACGTGGATTTAAAGTGAGCTTCACTTCGCTATTGCTAGGCAATGGCGGTTCGTGTCTGTTTTTGGGGTTACGATAAAATAAATAAACATATTCTTTTGTTTATTTTGTAGATGCCTTATGCAATATTTACAAAGTCTAATCTCCACAGCTCTGGAAATTTGGTGATCAAAAAGGAGGATAAAAAATTTGACATGAAAAAAAATATTTACGTCAAACAACTAACTGGTGAATAAATTCTCACATTTTTCATTTTCGAAAAAGGATTGACGTCATTAAAGTAGTGGTAGTATTTAGTGTGAGTTTTCATCAAGTCTAAGTGAGATAAACAATTTAAACAACTGTGAAATATTAAATAATGCTTTGCGGGCTTAAATCTTTGCGGTGACCTATAAATACGTGACAGAAAAAGTTATGAACATTTCATAATTTCTGAACTCACTGTGTTCTTGTCGCTACAAACAATCATACACCTGCTTTCTATCTAAGGTTATCTATTTACATAATGTAAATAGATAATACTGATATAGAGGTCGTTTGGAATATGCATAAAAACCAAATCCTTTTGTTTAGGTTCTTAGTACTTAATTTTTGACGTATTATTGGTCCCTCCGCACAGCATTCATTCCTATAGATGACAGATAGGCTCAGAGAGAAATTGTTCCCATCATGGCACTGTATAAAGTTAACATAAAATCTTTAAAAAGGCATTTCAAAAAATAACAATCCATAAAACTAATGTGTGTAAAGTGTTGACTACAATATAAGTTAACAATTATTATAAGCAATAATTATCAGCCTGAAACACTCATCAACATTGAAAAATCTTCCGAGAAAAGATACTTGCCGCCAACGGGACTTGAACCCGTGTCCTTCTGATTGCCGGTCAGCTGCTCTTGACCACTGAGCTATGGGGGCTTATCAAATACCCGCCAAATAATTCAATATATACTAGTGTTTCATTCAACAATTATTGCTTATTATATTTTTTCCACCTGAAAACAACCAACTTTATTTTTGCGAGAGAGACATTGTAAGTGTTAAATCCCTCGCTAGGTGGCGTCGAGACAAATTATGCTGTCTAAAACGTTAGTTTATAAATTAAAAATAATAACAATATAAGTTGTTGATTGTGTTGATTCTGAGTACCCGAGTTTCAATAAATTTCACATTGTGTTAATTTTTTTTACACATTTAGCATTTTGATAGATTTTTTATGTACTCACCGGTATCGGTAATCACGTTAGGCGAGTTGAATCAGAATAGGACGTAATCCGGAGAAAATCAATTTGTTGGAAACAAACCGCAAAGGAGCATGCAAGTTCTTATTACTTACTGTTGTATTCTATTCATTGGCACTACTTTGTGACAGGTTGTAGTAATTACCTTCGTTATCTTATTAATATTGGTGTGAAGTAGTGTTGTAACAGAACTTCCGCTTCTGCAGAAGTTCCGCATTTTTTTTAAGTTTTGTTTCCGTTTCTGGTTCCGAAAACTTTATAACAGAACGACTGGACAGGGGGCGGTACACAAACGTGTCGCAACGAGTTCGTTTGTTTACATATTATTTTGGTTCATTCTGCGCATCACCGCGAATCTAGACGTTTAGGGTAAGCACGTAAATCTTCTGTTGTTTTTTCTTATGTTGTAGTTTGTTTTCTGTTTAGTGCAATTATGAAACCAAAAACAAGTCCCATTTGGAACTATTTCGTTGAGATTAATGACTCAAGTGCCAGATGCAAAATCTGTGAAAAATTGTTTTCGCGAAAAAGTCGCATGACTTTTAAGTAAACGTTTAATTTCGAGTACTAAAAGTACAAAATGCAAATTTAATTAAACAAATCTTAAAAATTAAAATTGTGCTTTATTCATAGTATTAACCCTTCCGCTTCCGGTTTCGCTTCTGCTTCCGCTAAGATATACTTTTGACATCTGTTTCCGTTAAGACACTTCCGTTGCATCTCTAGTGTGAAGTGATATCATCTGCAATAAAACATCAATGCATACAAAAAGTCTTTATAAACATTTGGTTCTAGGTAATATTTTATACTGCTTATATATCAAGGCGTTCCACTGATAACTCAGTTTGTTACATCTTTAGTACCAACGTTATAAGTTGATAGAATTTAATGTTACATAATATGTCATGTAATTAAATAGTGTTTGTACCTTGTCGGGGCTCACGTGTGGATATGCAGAAGCCGCGCTCCCTAATCCGCCCCCGGCACCGCCACATGCCCTCTTCCCCGCTCTGCCGAGATATTGGAAAAGTAAGGTAAAGCAACCCGGGCGCTCTTGTGAATTTCAAATGAGGTATTTGCAGCCCATATTGATACTCTACTCAAAGATTGCTCCTAGTACTAGGTATAATATTTTCTCACCCGGCGATACACATATCCTCCACAGGTTCATCAATTTGGGAACGAATAAAATATTTATATTTTGACGTGCGCTCGCCATTGTTCTCTCGGTTTTCAGGAATCTGACAAATGGTCACGGCATTTCGATCTCTGAAAAACGATGCTTGTGTTTTGCAGTAAATTCCTGAATACTCCGAACATTGAAATAATATTAATAGCCGTACGCATACGACGGTCATACTCGCGCCAGCGGAAATTCTCGTGCATTATTATTCCACGAAAAGCGATGCAACAACAGGCGTTATTTAATTTATTACATAACGCAGTGCTAGTGCAAGCTGTTAAAAACGTAATAACAAATATAAGTCGAACAAATGCCAGGGATATCCTAAGTATTCATCTCATTATTTGCAGTGAAGAGTCAGTCCGCCTCTTTTACCCACGTCACTATGTAAATGGAGTCTCCCTCTGTCTTATTTCTTTTCTTGCGAAATATCCCGGCACTAATTTAAAATCTATGGCATTGGAATTGGAAACTCTTTTGGACTTCCCTTAGGAATTTCAAGTGGCTCAAGTCCTCCTAAGCGATTCTCTGTAAACGTGATATTCCCACCCCGTAAACGCAAGCTGGAGTTTAATTAATTTTAAAACTTTTTTAGTTAAAATTCTATGTCCGCGATAATTTTAAGTTATATTTATCAGCTAAAGCCGTGATTCCCGAACTTTTTGTTGTAATTCCCACCGCCTTCCTGTTCCATATTGTACCTCGAATGGCGTCATTCGGTAGGGACGGGAAATTAAGAGCTGTTTCGTGCAACAAATTAGATAATGTCGAATCGGGGAGTGGAGTGAGAGCGTCCCAAGCGTAATCTTTTAGAAGTTCTTAAAAATACTCCTTCCGAAAGTTTAACCATTCATATTACCATTGCCCCAAATGACTTATTGAATTATTCTAGCTTTATTATTTATTATTATTAAATTTACAAAAATGAGTTCCAAAAGCTGAATTAGTTTTTAGACGATCTGATAGACAATCAAACTTCTATAAGGGTTTAAAAGAGTGTAATATATCATTGAAGAAGAAGATAACAATAAAAATCTAAACGCAAATATAAAAGAGAACAAGACCCAGAAAAACAGAAAAAGACAATGGTCGCAACTCGATCCCAGACTTCTCGTCTAACCGGGAATATAATATGGAAAAAAAAAATTGTTGAAGATAATATTGTTAATTCTAAAATTTGAAATATGAGATTGACATGTATGACGGTTTGACAGAAGGTGGCATTAGCGAAATTGGTAAGACGAGAGATCTAGGTTCGAGCCAGTTGCGACCATTGTCCTTTTCTATTTTTCTGTGTCTTCTGCTCTTTCTATTTTCGTTTAGATTAATATTTTCATCTTCTTTTTCAATGATATATTACATTGATGGGAATAACCTTAAAAATTATAAAAAGCGAGTTTTTCTTATAAATTTTTTTAAATAGTGATCTATGAATACACACGACTAAAGTATAAATTATCTGCTTTCTTTAAAATATGTAGTGATTATTTATGGGAAACTCTTTATATTTTCGGAACTCCCTAAATGGTTTTGGTAAATGTAACTAGTTTAATTAATGGTGTCTCCGAATCGGACGACCGAATCGAACAATTTATTTATGGTAATAATTTCGGCCACGTTTGCGGATTAACTTAATTAACCCCCGGATTGCCACTTCTCGATTTATAGTTATTCATAGTACTATGTATATATAATTGCCAACTACAACATTGTTTGAGTGATATTCATAGAATCATTAAAGAGTTCTATATTAGTGTACACAGTGCACTGAAAAACTTTTTCACTTCTTTAATAAGTGTGCATACATTTTTCTTTATCGAAAATTTATTTGTGTAAAATGTAATAATTATATTTATGATATATGAAACAATTTATTTTCATAATTTTATATGAAAATTATTATTTTACAGATAAAAAGCTATGCTTGTGCGTACGAGGAACGCCGTTATTTATTTAGTTATGAAAAATATTTTTGAAGTAAAACTTCTTTACGCACGCTTGACTTGGAGAGTAAGCTGGCGAATGCTTGACGAGAGCGTTACGAAAAGCGATGCGAACGCTTCGTATATTACTGTAGAGGCAAGAGAGAGAGGCGAGCACACATTTTCTTTCTCTCTTTCTCTCATGGCCAGTTACGTTTCGTACATCTAAGACACAGTGCAGGCCTATTGTCTGTATCACACTGTAGCTCGCAAGAGAGAGCAGTGCGCGCGCACATTTTCTTTATCTCTTCCTATCATGTTTATTTATTTATTCTTAGTACATTAACATTACAAGGGTATAATATATTGTCCTCCACACTATGAGTTCACCTGTGTTGTAGAGGACATTTTTCAGTTGTAAATAGTAAAACAAAAGAGTGTTAATAGCTAATATAAAAACAGAAACAATAAAAATCAAAATCAATTCGACAAAAATTATAAATTAAAAGTTAAAAAGATTGTAGCCAGTTTCTTATGTTTTTTTTGTATTCAATAATATTAGTTGTTTTATATTGTGTAGGAAGAGAATTGTATAGTTTTATAGCCTGGTATCTGTAGGGTTTTTGTCCAAAGGATGTGTTTGTTTTTGGTATTTGTAGTTGGTGAGCATGTCTTGTTCTAGTATTGCGAGAATTTTGTGAAGTGTTAAATGTGGATAAGTTCTTGTAAAGGAAAGTAAGTATTTGTTTTGAATATAATTTTTGAATTTTCAGCACTGGGAATTTTTCGAATATGATTGAAGTGGGTGTTAGTATAGATGGATCAGAGGTTTTACTTCAGTTGTGTGGTCTAAAGCACACTCGTTTTTTTATTACTGTTGATGTTTTTATTATGTAGTTTTAATTTTTGATAAAACTTTGTCTTTAGTTAACCACTGCTGTTATATTATACATGTACTAAAATACCCAGTCACATGCTTTGTTTGGGATTGTTTTTTGTTACTATCTTATTTATATATACGTGTACATATTAAGATAGGACAAAAAGTTTTCAATCGGGCTCCGTCTTGTTAATATTTTAACATTTATAAACTCACTACCTTTTACCCAACTCTGTAAATTCGTGTTTTCAACATAATACAGAAATAATTCTGTTTGTTTTTATGATGTTAAATATAAATTTCAATATTCAATGGAGCGCTTTTGAATTTTCCGATATGTGCTATTGAACATTTCATTTGACTGTTTTGAGCTTATACACATTTCAAGTCAAATAAATATGTAAGTAATAAGGTATTTCAATTAAAAGACAACGCATTTTATGAACTTAATCAATGAAATGATATTTTATTAGTACAATAAACGTTTAAGAAAAAAAATAAGGCCATTTTTCCAAGAATCAATATTTTTCCATTCTCCTATCAAAAATTTCCATATAATTTGAAAATTAAAAATGCCTGATGTGTTACAACATTATAAACAAATAACACAATGCCGAAATGAAACTTTATTGCCATAATAATATTGACAAATTTACCAAGCGCCGATCGCAAACTGTCAATATCAATTAAGTGTTGGCCAACTTGTATTGAGAGCGCGCTACCGGCCATCATAGGACTTGTACTGTCATCTGTGGTGGAGGTTTTAAAACGATTTTTGCTGTGAACGTAGTTGGATATACGGCGCATAATTTGAATGTATCTGCACAAAATTTGAACTGAGATTTACCTAGTGAGTGCAGTAGGTAGTGTTGCGAAGAATAATCAATGAGAGTGGCTTTGTTTCGAATTTTCAACGAGCATTTTATGGAAAATTAAAAAGCGAATTCACTAGGCAGAAATAAATTAGGCCTTTGATTGGCAGTGCCTAATAGTTTAAACAGCTCGCAAAAAACTTTAAAAAAACTGGAATTTTATTTCGTAATTATTATTTATTCCTTCTAGAAAAGTTTTTCGCCTTAATTTGTAAAATAAATGGTTTAACCCCTCACTGTCACTGTCATTCTTCAGTCTAAAAATATTACAATGGAGAGGCCACCATTATTAATTTTTTTTCCTGAAAATTTACTTTATAAGTTATAGAATTTGTTTCATGCGCCACATAACTTCCATACATTATTTTAGATATTTTACATTGAAATCAATGCATTGCGTAAAAATAAAGTATGCCAACTAGTAAATCAGTGGTTTTGGTAAACTGAACCCCACCAGTTTCATGTGCGCATTCACCGAACCCTTCTTAATTCGATATCAAACCGAATCATATGAGTCGGGGTTTTGTCTTGACCTCCGCCGAACCCGCGAGACTGACAAACACATACATCTGTAGGATTTAGCCCGTGAGAGAATGACATAGTATATTCGGTCTCTTGTTTGTGCGGTATTTCTTTGTGCGGTGCTTCGCAGCCCATCGGTCTCCTATTTATGTCTTCCCACTCTGGTCTACTTTAATTTTCTGAAGGTTTCACTTCTACAGCATGTGAATTGCACACTCTGATTTTTATAATTAAACACATGTGTATTATTAAAGGTAAAACAATGACAAAAATAGTAATTCAAAAGTATTTATATATTGGTTTATAAATGTGTAAATTCCAGTTATGTGATTGTAAATGTTCTCCAAAATGACCTGGAAAGAATCCCATACTTTGATCTCCCGAAGAAACCATCCATTTATTCTGAATTCAATTATTGTTATTCTGAATACTCTCCAAAATGGCCTTGAAAAAAATTACATCTTTGCGATTCGTTCAAGGACCTAAAGAAACCATCCCTTCGTTCCGAATGCAATTATTAATGTTCTCAAAAGTTGTCATGTCAGAATCTCATTCCTGTGATATCTTGAACAAAACCATTCCTTTGTTAAGAATATTATATTATATACTATTATGAACTAAATATGCAATTTGGCTGTCCTGAAACGGGAATCCTTCCCAGTTGGACATTGAAGGACCCACCACTTACCCGCCCTGGTATAGGTAACAGATGGTTACCCCTTCAAGGCTCTTGCAAGGACTCTAATTTTTTTGGTGAAAACGACTCTACATTTGATAACGAAACTAGACCTCCAATGTCCCTGCATACGTTGTTAGTAAGCAGTATGCAAGTGCTTAGCGGGAAATACAGATACAATAGGTGTTAGTATGATAAAATATAGGCAAGATAATGAGACAGGTTGGTGAAAGTTCACGAGGTGGCAAGCGCTGGGTGATTGTATCCAGCGTATCCTACAAGCACCTGTTTGGGAAGAAGACACAGTAGATAAGTAATAAGGGAATGGCAAACGGTTGGGAGTCCTCTTTAATCGATTGGCAGTCCCAGCAAGAATGCGCATGACATTCGGTCTAGTCGTGAACCACACTCAGCTTCCGCGCCCCTTAGCCGGTTCCTCGGTGATGCCTCAAAGAAAAGTAAATGGGAGATTGGGGGGAAATACCCGACGACCCTAAGGAATTCAGCGTCGAGTAGCCGGAGGCAAGGCGAAGGAGAGCCGAGGTCGCCCCCCCCCCCAAACCTAAAGCCTGCACATGTTGCTGGGGGTGGCGCAATTAATTTTAGAGGACACGGTGCCATCGTCGACCGACTCCTGTTGATGCAAGGACGAGGTCTAACGCACCCCCAGAAGGGGAAAAAGAAACATAACAAAATAAATAGATGCAGTTCAGTTCAGCCTTCTGAGCGAAGCGAAGTAGCATTGTGAGACTAAAAACAAAAAGAGAACAAAGAAACTAAAACAAATTTAAAAAAAAAAACAAAGTCGAGTATGTTAGTTGAATCAATAGTGTTCCTTGGAATATGAAGCTGGAAAAAAAGAAAGTCACAAAAAATTGATGAAAAATAATGAAAACAATAAACAGGTATCTCGATAAAACATCGTGTAGCACAGCTTAGTGAAATCTAAAATAAACCATGTGAAAAGAAATAAAATAAGCAAAAAAGAGGTAAGTCACAGAAAAATAAAAGAAAAAGGAACAAAATGTATACAATAGAATAAGAAAAAGGTACCTAAGATAGAGATGATATTATAACAAAAAAAATATATATAAACAGATATAAAGCATAAAACATAAAATTCTAGCAGTAGATGTAATAAAGTAAAGAGAATGTCCGTGGATTCAAGAGCAGATACACCTGGTACCTACATGATTTTACAGCTAGTCAGCGACTCTAAGATCAGGCCATCTCTCAACCCAGACTTTCGTAAATTATTTATTATTAATTAAATTATTTCCCAGTTGGACAGACAAAGCTTAATTTATTGTTTTGTAATGTATATATATATAAATAAATAAATTAGTTAATTATTATTTGAAGTTTGGCATAACACGCCTCAAGCATGTTTAAGCCCCTTTTACCAAATTGTGTACTAAAAATTTATTACGCTGAAACCTCTTTATTACGTTTGTTGACAATATGGTTAATGCCGTATATATTTATATATTGATAGATTGAATATGCAAAGTTAAATCTATTGTAAACAAGTTTCAAGGATTCTTGGAGTGATCGTTCGCAGTTAAATCTAACATTATTTACATAACAAAGCTTTTGTCAACCGCTTCGCCTTCGCCTCTACTATTCCAGGGTTTACTGACTTCCTCTGCGATATATTATTCTGAAATCATTATGGACTCAAATCGGGAAACTTTCAATCTTTGTAAGTTGTATACAGCCTATTTAGATATATAATGTGAAATATGTACAAACCTATCATCATGAATATTATCTATTGTTTTGCTTGTGGGTTTGGTAAAGTTTGGTACGCTTGACATAGATATTCTTGCAGGCCGCTAAATGCGAAGCTAAAACGAGTGAACTATTTTTTAAATAAATAAAAAGAAAACACTTTGTTTACGTCACTTTATTATTTCTTCCGTCTACCGGTTTCGGTACCTCCGTACCATCATCAGGACTGAATATAAAATACTGACCAATACAGGGAAATATACAAAATGTAAAAGAAAGAGACAGTAAATTAGAGCGGGACAGTGCGTCAAATAAAAATTAAATTAAATGTAATATACTTGTACTTGTAAATCATAATAATAATAAGAATAAGAATATTATATTTTATTTTATATTATATTATATTATAATATAATATAAAATAAAATATTTTGTTAAAATCCGCACCATTATCATTATACCTCTAAAATACGTACGGACAACGTAAATTGTACGGGGTTCTCGTCATAACATCTGTCAAAAAATCAAACCAAATGATACGTTCGCAGAGAACAAACAATAAATCTAGTGAACGTTAAATGTCAAATTCAAAAATTCGCCTGAAATCAAAGTGATGCCATATAAAAAAAACAAATCGGTGTGGAATTTTATAAAATTAATAGGAACATTTTCGGCGACGGGACATTTTCATGTAGTGACGTCACAAGCCCAAATAATGGATTTATTTATTTAAAAATAAAAAAAACTGCATTTCTAAAAATTTTTACTAACATTTTCGTAATCTTAATAAAAAAATCTATCCACATGATTTTTTCCAAGTCGTTATGAAGTCCATGCAAGTGGCCTATTGACTATCGGATAACGTATATTAAAGAATAATCAAATCATGTTATTGATTATCATTTTCAACTGACCTTTATTTTTATTACTTTTATTATTGTTTTTTATTACTTTCCTAAATTTTTATTACTCATGTTGTATTTTCTTTGTAAAATTACTAATTGTTGTTGAAATAATATACTAAATTTAACTAGATGTAAAAATATATAGTTGTCCTCTCCTAAGCACCTGCTTTATTATATACATGTACATATAAATATATATATATACCTACATTTTTTTTAAATCATACCTTTTTCCTTCCCGGAACTTCTTTCTTTTCCTTAAAAAGAACCCCCAGCATCCCCAAAGATGACGTAGACCCCGTGGGAACTTGTTATCCTCAGGGCCTCCTGAGTGGAGCTAACGTAAAAAAAAACAGAGTATGTAATTACGCGGTAGAAGTTAAATTAGAAAGTCGCTGGATGTCGCTTTCTTTTCTTTTGCTAGTTTTTTTAAAAATGGTTTGAAGATTTGATATTGATTTCACAAAATAAAAATGTTTCGTTCGCTTGATGTTTGTCTCTCTGGCCGCTGAGACTTGTCAGGCACCTTGCCAACTACGCTATGGAAAGCACGCGCCGAGTTGCGAATTTATAGCATTATATTAGAACCGAGTATTTGAGTAAAACTGAGTTTTGACGCATTTCCGTTTCACCCGAATTTCAAGTCACTAACGGCGCTAATGGAGTTTCATTTCAAAAATTTCAAAATTATATTTTAATTCGTATACATGAACACTCCCATCATCGTTCCGTCAGTTTATACCTCCAGTACCCAGTGGCAGGGTAGTTTACATTTTCAATGAAGGATTGACAAGCATGAAAGGGAGCGAGCAACTAGAGGGGGGTAGGCACTGTAGGCAGTACGAGTACTAACTGAGTAGGCACTCAATACTGACATGTCGGCTGATTGACACCGCGCTGTAACTTATGTTACCGATAAAACATTTTACCGTCTGAAAATCGGAATAAAAATGAATTTTTAAGTTACTACATATATAGCAGATGTGTTAGATTTTCGCTATTTTTCAGAAAATACATATTCTTTAAAATATGGATTTTTATAAAATAAAACTTTGTTTTTCAAAATTCAAGTATTATCAAATGTGCTGTCGAGATTTCTTCGTCATATTAAGTTATATAGAACTCTAACTAACTAACCATCACGCTGTTTCCCCGCAGGGGTAGGCAGAGAGGACGGATCGCCAAACAACTTGGTTTTGGCACACACATTGCCTTGCCTCGTTCACATTCATACATCGTCTCATATATGTTCTTCTATTATTCTGACTCTTGACATGGCCCGACTCAAGTATCTGATTCACTTGGTCGTGCCATGTCTTTCTCTGGCGTCCCCGACTTCTACCATTCTCATTTGCGTCATATATTCTCCTTACACTCCTTTCCTCGTTCATTCGCTCTACATGCCCAACCATCTGAGCGTTCCTTTCTTAATCTTACTAATTTCGCTTACATCAGCCTTTGCATTCTTTGCGCATCTCCAAGTTTCTCACACGATCGTACATGGTTTTGCCACACATACGCCTCAGGGATCTCATTTCTACAGCATTCAGTCTTCTTTCATTCAACCTCTGCCAGTTCCATGCCTCACTGCCATACATCAGGGAAGGTACAAGTACTCAATTATGGTCGGCTAGCTTCGCTTCTTTGGACAGTTTTGTATTGGCGCCAACGGCGTTCAGTCCTCCATTAATAAAGTTACCTGCATTCACCTTTCTTTCAATATCTCTTTCAGCCTTCCCATATGTCGTAAAAATATTTCCCAAATACATGAATTCATCCACCTTCTCCAAGTATTCATCATTCAAATACCATGAGTTTAGACTTACTTAGATTCATACATACTTCGTTCATCCTAGACACGAGATACTGTAGATCCTCCATACTGTTGGAAATCAGCACCGCATCATCAGCATGCAAAAGGCAACATACTTTCAGATTACTCAATTTCGCGCCCAATCCCATATCTTTCAACGGTATTATATCATAACCGATATAAGATTTTAATGAATACACGACTTTCTAACTAACTGGTACATACTTCCTGGGACATGTTTACGTGATGTTATCCTACCGTTCGACATTCCTGTTAGTTCAAAACCTACTAATCCAAAATACAGGTATAGATTTTAACAAGTACGACTTTCCTACTTCTTACCGGTTGGTACATATTTATTTGGTGTCATGAAAACATAGATGTGCGGTTTTTTGTCTTATTTTTTCAATGAAACGTATTTTTCATAACTCCATAGCACAAGGTGGAAATCACTTAAATCCAGCTAAAAAAATGTTGCGTTGACCTAGAAATATCATATGTATGAGAAATATCATAAAAGCTATACAATTTTGTGAATCCGGAGACCAGTTTTTGTGAAACTTTTTCTTGAAACAGTTTTTCCAATTAATAAAATAATGAAAGAAATACAAATTTCAAATAAAGATTTTAAAAATAAATTATTAATAATTACTTGCTCCAAATAATATTAGAAGGCAAGATTTGTGGCCGATGGCCTGCCAAGAGACAAATTTCTTGAGTGAAATGAAATGGAGAAAGAGTGGACCGGAAGTGGTATTAGAAGTGTGGAGGAGCTTTTCCGGGCACCGCAAGATATCGATTCATGTACCAGAGTAACCGCCAACTTCGCGCGTCGGGGGGACCTGATAGAGCACACAAAGACGAAGATAAACGAGTGTGCTTTAGACCACATGGACTGAAGTGAAATTTCACTAACTTATATCTCCCTCTCAACTTCCGTTCGCCTCGCCCGATCACACTTTTCGTAACGCTCTCGTCACGCATTCACCAGCTTACTTCCCTAGTCCAGCGTGCGTGAAGAAGTTTTTACTTCAAAATAGTCTTGGTACCTATATCCTTTATCGCTTATTTAATATGATTGAATACATACCAGATATAAATTTGGAAAATGAAGTGTTCATTGAACTTGAATAATTTTATGCTTTACACAGGAATATTTCACATCATTAATAATGCGAATTACCGACAACCACAATAATTATATTTATATGTAATTACAAGTTCGACAATCGCCTGCTATCGTGTAATAATTATTTTTTTAAAGCCTACACCGATCGTTTATTGCCATTGCGCGCATAAATTTATACATGTTACTTTCATTGCTAATCGCTACACTTGCAACTAGCATTAAAACTCATGCTGATAAAATTTAACACTTGCTTAACTTCAGTTTTTTCAATCCATAATTTCGTTTAAACTTTACTCACTGTGATGAACAGTGTTCAATTTTGACATTACAATTGTGACGGGCTCATCGGTATCTGATAATCTGTTTTATTGCAGGCGTTTTTTTGCCCACCCGCAATAAATTGCCCAACCAAAAAATGAGTCGTAACGCGTGAAAACACCATTCGATGGCATAAAACTAAAATATAGGTTCTTCTATTTGGTCGAAATGAGTTAAGTACTGAAATGTACCAAAGATAGTCCATCTTTTTTGGGTTTCAAATATTGCACCTCCAAAACCTACCGTCCCAGAGATATAAATGTTTTAAGATATATTTTAAATCCTCCATGCAAGGATTTTATGATCACAGATATTGTATTTCCAAAATATCCTATCCTATTTAATATTATAAAGGCGAAAGTTTGTATGGATGTATGTTTGTTACTTCTTCACGCAAGATATAATGAATGGACTTTAAAAACTTCTTTTACTAATAGAAAGCTATATCATTTGCGAGAAATATAGGCTGTATATAATGGTAAGTTATGGCGTTATGAATAAGCTCTAGCTTTATGAAATAATTTATCATAAGTTTTCTGTCCCTAACAAAATCAAGTTATTGCAAACGCCAGAAGAAAAGCAACAAAGTGTTGCCCAGGAAACAATGTTTTTTTTTGTTTATATGAAGCGGATACTTTGTGATGTGACATTATTAATTTAATAAATTTTTATACAACAGTCCACCTCATAATAATAATATACCAAGTAATAATAATCAACCTCATCAATGGCGTAGAATCCTGTACATCAATAATTTCTCTCAAAAAAGTGTTAAAAATCTCCCATCAGAAATCAAACCAGCATTTTACACTAATAATAATATAGGCAAACTTTTAATGAATGGTAAGGATAAGGAAGACAGTCTATCTCACTCGGGAATTTACTCACTTCAATGCAGCGACTGCGCATTTTTTTATATTGGTAAAACAACGCGCAACATAAACACCCGTGTCAAAGAACATCTTAGATGTTTACACAGCTCTGGATTTTCAGAATTTGCAAACCACTTGATTGAAAACGATCATAAATTTGACAAAAACGCTGGCGCCAAACTTATTTATAAAAACAACATCGGTATAAGGTTGGATAATTTAGAGGCACTTGAACCTAGGAAAGCCATAAACACTAATAGTAAGGTAGTAAATAACCAACTTAGTTTAAATAAAAGTCCCATACTAAGATTGTTCCCTATTGATAAAGAACACGTCCGTTCCCTTCCCAATTCTCCATCTATGCCTCCTTCTTCCTCCTCCACTTGACGAGTCCAGCCCATTTTTGCTAAATTATATATTATAACACAAATGTAACCTAATGTTAGTAGAGTATTATACTGCCCTGATGAAGCTACGGTTGTAGCGAAACCCGGTCGGCATAAAGTATAAAAATAAAAGTGGTGTTTACAAAGTTATTGTTTTATTTTAAATTATTAATGTTTTTTTTATTTTTTTTTATTAGGCAATTCACCCGAAAAATAGTGGTTTGTTGGCGTCGTAGTTAATATCTATCTCTAAAAATAAATCGCCGAAATGTATGTATGCGCATAACTTCCAAAAGACTGCACCAAATTGGATAATTATTTTTTTGTTGTTCCTTATTTTGTATAAAACTATTGTTGAGCTCTGGCATTATGAAATTTGTATAAAAAATTGTAATAGGTGACACGCGAGCAGTTTGAAAACTAAATGTACCGAGAATGAATGTGTGGAAGGCGAGACGTGTGAGGGGGTGGGGGGAGGGGTGGGGGTGGGGCGGGTGGAGGGGGAGGTGCTTTAATTTCAGTTTTCTCAATATTGTGATTTATGCAGATACAATATTTTAGGTCTAAGCCATCGAATTGTCTAATGTAGATTGTAGATTCCTAGATAAAATAATTAAAATTCATTACATTGGCATAATATTAGTCATTATTAATCGAATTAACCCCATTGAACAAGATATCATTATGAATGCCGCGTCTGTATTACTGATTTTCCAATAGAAAGTGCTTTTAGCCTTAGTAGAGAAGTATAGACATTTTTAATAGTCTTTGATTGCCACAAATAAGACCAAAATCAAAACAAAATCTTTATAACAAATAATAGAAAATTTCATCTTCCAGTAACTACTTCTAATAACTACTTAGTACTGTACAGCCACGTATTACCTTCGTGTTTTTTTTTCAGTTATTCGCCGATGTATTCCACTTGGGCATCCAGGGCCACTTATCGGAGTTAAATTACCGCCCATTTCCCGTGGGGAAATGACATTTGCATCCATTGCTGCAACAAAATAGATTGACAACAACAACGTCCCTCTAATTGTCCCCCCAGTGGAGAATCACACCGCGTTAGCTGCAATCCAATTGCAATCAACTCATTCGTTAGGGCCTTGTCGGAGAAGAAAAAACGTGAAGGTGGGAGTAGGGGGGAGGGGGTTTAGAGGACTGGCTGTGGGGGGATTATTTCAAAACATCGATAGCGACCTTTGTTTGTTTAGTTTTTATTATTCTCTTCTTATTTATTTTGTATTCTGCTCTTTTTCATTTTATTAATAAAGTTGTTTTCTAAGGATGGGTTGTTTCAAAACATTTGAACAATTCATCAAATATTTGAAGAGAATTTTCAAGTTCTGTGTAAGTTCTATTCAAGTGCTGTTTTTATAGCATGATAGGACAGTTGCTTCATAAAACTTAAATAATCATAGAACTTGAATAAAACTTTCATAGAACGTGAAAATTAACTTCAAATATTTGATGGTTTGTCAAAAAATTTTTAAACAACCCATCTTTAGTTCACTTATTTTAGAGTATTTTTCTGTGTGAAAGCAAAAATTCACCTGTATGTAGTGACAATTTTTAATAACTCTTATTTATTTGATAGAAATGATATTTGGTTATATTTCAGTTGTAGTACCTAAGTACCCATGTAAGTAATTATTGAACAATGTGGAAATTTTCCATTTACATTTTCCGCAAAAAAGATGCTCTCTCATTTTATAATCTCTATAAGCAGAAACGAGATGTTTTTTTTCTTCTTTGTTTGATTAGACTGTAAAATTACCCGAGGAAAAAACAATTTAAAAGCTACATTATTTATCAGAATAATAATAAGGGATCAACTAGCTATGAAAATGTCAATTCAAAGTTGCATAAAAAAGATGTGCTTGCTTTTAAAGTATATCTACAAGGAGAGACGCTTGTTTTGATGTTCTTTTACTTTTTTGAAGTGAAAGCTTCTTTTTCTGACATGTCTCAGCGGCCAGAGAGGCAGACATAAAGCAAACGGAGGTTCGAAACCTACGAAATCATAAAAAACATTAAAAATTTTGTGAAATCAATATCCAATCTGAAAACCAATTTAAAATAAACAGGCAATAAAAGATAAATCGACATCACAGCGTGTGAATTGCACACTCTGATTTTATGGGACCGTAAAATTATCTGAGGACGAAAAATATTAATAAATGAAACAATTTAACTTTGTTTGAACCACTTATATAATGAGTAAATCCGACCGGTTTCGGAACAACCGTTCCTTCTTCAGGGAAAGCGTATATTATTATACGTTGTATTATACCTCCTTCACTTGACCAGTCCAGCCCATTTTTGGTAAATTATATATTATAACACACATGTAACTTAATGTTAGTTACGTTTGTAGCGAAACCCGGTCGGCATAAAGTATAAAAAATAAAAGTGGTGTTTACAAAGTTATTGTTTTATTTTAAATTAATATGTATTTTTCTTTTAACCAGAAAGAGAACGAAATAATGCTTCTTATTGTCTTCGTAATATGAAAGCTATCTTGCCTAGATATTTTACAATCTCGATCCAAAGTGGCGGATTCAGATATTTCGCGCCAAACTGAGGCTTCCGGATTGTGAGGTGCGAATATATTGAACCAAGCAGACGGGTTAATAAGAATAAAGGGCGTAATAAGGACATTAAAAGCACTGTCGTCACGTTTAGGCGCACTGACTACATTCATCAACATCTTAATCTTACTTGTTAGAATGGCGCAGGGGAGCATAATGGGCCTTGGTCATGTTTCATGGCCAGCAGCGTTTTCCCCTAAACTATGTATGTTTGTGCGTTGTTGTGAAGAGCCATAAAAAATAAATGTGTATTTTAATTTTACCACAGATTAAACAGTGCGACATTCAAATTATGTGCTAAGAAAATTAACCCGTCGGCGACCGATTACTGCCCAAGAATTTATCGGAATTGAATCCCATGTGTGCGTTATGAATGCATTGACTATGGGACTTTCTGTTCTAAGGAATATTTTAAACAAAACATATTAGTGATGCTACAGCGGTACCTACTGTGCGAGGGTGGAAACCTTGGGAATTTACTAGCTGCCCGGGAGCGCAGCGACTTTTGAAAATTGTTAAGAGGGTATAACCAGAGAAAACCGGAAATATGTAATTTTTAAATCAAATTTAGACGTATTGACTCTTTTCCACAAAAAACTATAAATTGATTTCGAAATATTGTTCCTTTATCTAGTAAACGTATGTTTTAAATTTTGTGAAAAAAATGTTTATTTTTAGTATAATAAGGTCATACCATAGGTCGTTGGCAGACTTAAATTTTCAAACGAAAAATCTTATTTTACAAGACATATTTCATATCATGTAATCATAGATTATTGTGAATCAATATGTTATCTAGTAAATGCGTGTTTCAAAATTTAAATTTTAGTCAAATAAAATCATTAAAAAAAATTGTTATTACTTAGACATTATTGAAAAATGATAAATACTGATCAAAAAATAATTACGAAAAGTACATAATTTTAATAGTTTTATCATCACGCCATTCAGCATTTTTGGATGTAGGTCTAAAATTAAAGCAAATTTGGAATGAAATAAAATCGATATTCAGTTATAATTTAAAAAGGCTGGTACGGAGAATAATGAATCTTCCTCGTTGGAACCGCACTGTACGATCGTAAGAACATCTTTCGACGAAATGTGGATTTTCGGCCGCTGGCTGGTTTAAGGCCATTAACATAAAATTTGGACGGAATAGTATTTTGCAAGAATTAATAGATTTTTTCTGCGATTATTGTATTTTATGTTATTACTAAAATAAGTTAATTGGCAGGAGTACCTAACTACCTAACAACGGCATAATATTACTATTTACTCTACATTTTAAAATAACATAAGTTTTTATTAATGCAAGCATGAATTTAACATTAATTCAAATGTGTAAACCAACGCTTGAATCCATTTTTCTGCTTTTGTATCCAATAAGTGTATAATGGATGCATTTGAATAAATGACGAGGCTTTTTGTCAATTACACCGCCCCCCTTCCCACAAACTCCCTGTGGGGAAGTGGGGAAGTTCCGACAAATCACTGCTAATAATCAGACCTGCACGGAATCAATTATTTGACTTCAATTACCCCTGAGTGGCTACCTAATGACAGTGAAAAACGGATTCTAATTAACTATTTACTGTTAATACATACTCTGAAATACCATTTAATTATAGCGTTATTTTCACAGAATTATTTACTTTTGGTTCTAATTACAGTCGGGCATTTCACGTGAATTCAAATGTTTCAAAATATTTAATTATTTGATGCTCAGTGCTTTTGTATAATTTTATTTATTCATTGGTTAGCTGAGTTCGTTTTTTCGTTTTTTGAAGTGAAAACTTATTTAGCACCGTTGTGATTTAAAACTCGATAAAACGAAAAAGCGACACTATAGAGAGACAAACGCATATATCTATAGGATTCAGCATGCTGGAGAATGAGATAAAATAATCGTATAAATTTGCGGTACTTTGTAGCTTCCCCACTCCGGTCTATTTTAGTTTTCTGAAGGTTTGACTCCTACCAATTGCACACTCTGATTTTTTAAGTAAAACTTCTTTACGCACGTTTGACTTGGGGAGTAAGCTGGTGAATGCGTGACGAGAGCGTTATGAAAAGTGTGATCGGGCGAGGCGAACGGAAGTTGAGAGGGAGATATAAGTTAGTGAAGTTTTACTTCAGTCTTGTGGTCTAAAGCACACTCGTTTTTTTAAATATTTATTTATCCTATGGCAGAATATTCTGCAATACACATTAAATAAACAATACATAATATTTCCTTTCATGTTTACTGAAAATTGTCGTAAACCAGCACCTCCCTATCTAACCATCATAACTGTTTTGACTTTCTACCAAAAGACGGATATATCCCAACGTATCTTGCAAATAGCAAAGGAACGATGAAAGCATACTTAATGCGATGGAAGTGAGTTCTCTCAAGATCACAGAACACAGACATCTAAACTTCTGCAATACAACACAAGTACGAGTATCTGTTTTCCTGTGGATGTAACTTGTCGAAATGTAAAATAGCAAAGTAAACAATCCTATGGAAAATATTTGATAGCTTGTTTTCTCAATAAACACAGGAAAACCGTATGTAAAGTTATTTAGTTATGAATAGATTAGTTCTTATTTACTTTGGTCATATATCATTACGTAACAACGTGAAAATGTCCGCGCCAGTGAAGGGCAAAGGAAAAAGATTTCTTTAACTTGGTCAAAACTGAATTACGGCGCGTTTTTGAAGTTGCCAAAATCGATACGTACTTTTCGGTCCCCCGTCTCACTGCTGATACAGAGCTCAAACTTTGTCGTATCAACTTTCCAGTTCCCAAAGTGGAAGAAAATTAGACACGTAACGTGTCAACACAAGTTTCACACTTCTGAAAATGTTTTTTTTTTTGGTTTTGGAAATGTCAACGTTTTTTAACATTTCTCACGTCGTGTTAGATGGTACCAATATAATAAATCATCCACATTTATGTATATGCTTCTTTGGATTATCTAATTTTAAGAATTATTTTTTGCACGTAGCCCTGCTTTGATAAATGATTTTGGCAAAATGACACAATGACCAAACATTCTTAAACTTAAAATCGATGAATAACATCACTTTTTTTAATTAATTAATTTATTTATTTATTTGAACAAAAATCACAACAAAGTTCACATTAGGTAGGTACATGCTGTTTTTGTAGAACTTAATAATAAATGAATGAAGGCACAAGTGCCGTTTACATTTGTAATTGTTAGATTCACGGTCAAGTACAAGGTTATAAAAGCATTAAAGCAACTATTAGTAGTAAAAAGCTACGTGGAATACTTACAAAGTAAAACAAATTAAATGATAATACAGTAAAGCTATAAATAAAATAAATAAATAAACTCATACATTCATGAAACAAAAAAATAAAAATCTTTCTTTAATATATTTCCCATCCGAATGAAATATGTTTTATAAATAATATAATAAATAAAAAATTTTAATAAAATAATTTTGTGATCTATCTTATGTTTTCATGTAAAAAACGAGTGTGCTTTAGACCACACAACTGAAGGAAAACTTCTGCTCCATCTATATGATAGGAAGAGAGAAAGAAAATGTGCGCGCGCACTGCTCTCTCTTGCTCCTACAGTGTGATACAGACAATAGGCCTGCACTGTGTCTTAGATATACGAAACGTAACTGGCTATGAGAGAAAGAGAGAAAGAAAATGTGCGCTCGTACCTCTCTCTCCTTCCCCTACAGTAATATACGAAGCGTTCGCCTCGCTTTTCGTAACGCTCTCGTCACGCATTCTCCAGCTTGCACCCAAGTCAAGCGTGCGTAAAGAAGTTTTACTTTAAAAATGTACAAGTAAAGTGAATGAGATAATTATATATCAAAGATTTATTGTGCATAAATTGAAACTAAGAAAGGCATGTTTATAATTCCAATAAATATGATTCTCACAGTATTTATAACCTTAGAATCTCAATCAAAACTATAGCATGTACAAATATAAGCTCGCAGGAATCGTAATCATTTAAAAATTCACAGTAATGAGCAGAAATATTTAATGCATGATGCTTTCGTGCACTATAACAAAAACAAAAATTGTATAAAATATATAACTATCAATCTCATACAAGCATGCTCGTTTGTTGATCTGACTCATGTACGAGCATTTGTTTCCCTTGGTGGTGGCATTTCTTCCTCGATCGTTCCCGGCTTCTTCTAGCATTCCTGGCCCCCTGTCTTCGTTCGTCTCTTTCATAAGTCCAAACCATGTAACTAGGCGTAATGTTGTTCACAAATAAGTTAGAATGAGTGAAACTAGTTAAATTGGGTAAAGAATAACTATTTCGAAATCTTTTGTAATTATAGTAATCATAGAATAAAGTTCGAGTAGTTGTAGGTTGTAGGTACTGCGGGTGTTAACCAATTATGTGATCCCTCGGGAACAAGGAATATACAGACAATATCGAAAAACCATTTTCTAGAATAAGAATTAATCTCCGTTCTACAATGTGGTTTTAAACTACGAAACAACCTACTCTCCCCTTACCGGCGGCACCCGGAACGTCTGGCGTTAGTATGATGTACGGAATTAATCGAACCGGAACAAACGCAGGAATGCATTTAAAAGATAAGCTGCCATTTCTGGTAATATAATACCATTTCGCATTTATCATTTATTCGAAAAACTTTCTGCTCGAACGCCCCATCGTAGTCCATAGAAAAACGCTATTGTTTTCTATGAAATTGATGAAGTCATTCCGTTTTCTTCAGCGAGGGGATGGAAAATATGGCATTGTCAAGGAAATAATTGTTATGAAAGTTTTAAAAAGAAAAACGCTGCATTTTTGTACTTCTAGCGGTTGGTTGCCCATTGTTATAAAATACCTTATCGATTCTGACTGTGCACTTCTACAGAAAGGAGGAATTTTGAACATTAACCACACGGGTCACGTAGTGTCGCATTCGTCACGAAACATCAATGGCCGTTGAGTCATATTGTGCCGTATATGTCATCAAATGACAAATTCATCTCCCGTTCTATCTTCTTTTCTATTATGTTCGCACTTATAATGTAAAAAGTTAGAAAGGGAAAACATCAAGCATTATCTATGCATTTAAAAGTTTACGTTTTAAAAGAAACGTTAGTAAATTAGAATTTGAATGTTCAGAGGTAATTTTGTAAATGAATCTGTTATCTGACAGATTTTAAATCTAACATGAAATTATAATTTGGGGGGCGGGTATGGATACCGCTGCCCCGGAAATCATTTATTGGAAAACCAACACCCCTGCCATAGGTCACCCAAGTGGTTGGTGACTTAGCAGGAGTGCCCGGTTTTATGGAATAAGGTTAAACTAGGTCTTGGTGACAAATGCGATTGGCTACCTATTGTGTGGCGGGCCGGATTGGGAGAGACTGGATAAGGGAGACCTAACCTAGACCTCTCCATCCGAACTCACTCGCATTGTACCGCAATGGGAGGGATTGATACAAACGCTCGTCACTGCTGGTCATCCGCCGTTTCCTACCCTCCCCTCATACATTTTTCCTTCCCAGAACTTCCTCTCCTTCCTTCCTTTCTATAAAAAAACCATTCACGTAGCCCAAAGATCTCCTAGGAACATTTTCGCGGGGCCTCCTTTATGGAGATATATGTATTAAAAAATATATATATATATATATATAGTATATATAATAATCTGGACCCGAGATTTTTTGATTATAGTATTAAAAGTTGTCCATTGTTTTATAGAGCTTTTCATGTTGATAAAGTTGGCAGCCCCTTGTTAAAAGATGTGATTTTAATATTTTTTTACGTTTTTTTCGTGGTGGGATAAAGGTGCTCTACTGCTCACCTACTTGGTGCATATTTCTTGCTACAAAGCACACAGGAGAAATGCGAGAATATTGTGAGATAAGATTTCTATGAAAATACTCCCCCGTACTAGGGAGTAATATCTTCTAATGGAGGTATTATTAAGAAATACTCCTTGCTTTCAAAATTCAAACTGAAGCCACACATTATTTATATTCTCATTATTTGAAATGAATATTATGCACAGATTATCTATGTATTGTAGAATGTTTTTGGTTACTATATAAATTTCCACAGTTTTGCTAAGTTTTGTCCCGCAATTAAAAACTTTCACATTATAATATATAAAAATGGTCCCAAGTTTTTTACATTTATTTTTTAAGTGAAATTTCTTTAGCGCCGTTAATGATTTGAAATTCGGATGAAACAGAAATGCGTCACAACTCAGTTCTACACAAATACTCGGTTTTAATATAACGCGGTAAATTCGCACCTCGGCGCGTGCCTCCCATAGCGCAATGGGCAAAACGCCTGACAAGTCTCAGCGGCCAGAGAGACAGACATCGAGCGAACGTAGGTTCGAATCCTACGAAATCCAATAAAAAACATTTGTATTTTTGTGAAATCATTATCCAATCTTCAAACACTTTAAAATATACAGGCAAAAGAAAGATTCACTTCTATCGCATGTGAAATACACACTGATTTTTTAAATTTAATTTTCATTAAATTTCTCAACAAAATTTTGGAGAAAGAACAACTTTTCATGAAACTTCAAATTAATCAATTAATTTTAATTTAAATAATTAAATTAAAACTAGTCATACCTTTAATTTTAACAGTGGAATAGAATTAATACATTGTAATGTCAATGGCATTCAGTTGGATAAATTAGAAATTTTAGAGATTAAAAAGAGTGTTAATGCAAATTTAAATATTATTAATAATCAAATATTGTTTTTAAATGACCCATTATTAAATCTATTCCCCTTTTAATTTTTTTATTGTTCTTTATTGCCCCTTGTCTCCTACACATTATTTTCTTTCAAATTTTATTATTGTTTATGTCTATTACTTTTCTCTATTACCTATGTATGTCTATTTTTAAAATTAGTTCTGTCAAAACCCTGAAGAAGTCAGCTTTGCTGATGAAACATGTCGGTTTTTGTAAATAATTAAGTGGTTAATACAAAGTTATCTCTTAATTTTAATTTTAATCAATTAAGTTTAAGATGTTATCTTCTTCTAATAATAATATATCTACGGTAGAGTGTCCGCTGTGTGGGCGGCGTGGATTTGATATGTATAAAAATCTTCAGTTTTATTCCAGGGTTGATGAAATTTTGCACACTTGAGCCTTGAAACAAAGGGAAGGTTGCTGTCTACATATTGTGATTTCGAAAAACAATCCCCTTTTTTCACCCCTTAAACAGTATTTTGATGAATTTTTGCCCACTTGCAGTTTAAATAATAATGAGTGAAAAATTACTAAACCCCAAAAACAACAAATGAAAATACTTTTGGCCGTGAAAATCTCAAATCATACCAAGTATTTTTGTTTGACAAGCCCCCAAAGGGCTCACAAACTCCAACAGCTTGTATGGCTTTGAAACAAAGAATGGACGGTTACCTCGAGAGTGTTTTCTCTTGGGGTAAAAATAATCTTGTTGAATTTAATGTTTCAAAGACCCAATCTTGTCTGATTACGTCTAAAAGGGATCGAAATGAAAATCTAGTCTCTTTCAACGGAAGCAATCTTCTGAACAGGCCCTCCATTGATATGCTTGGTGTAACCCTAAGTGACCAGCTCAGGTATGGGGGCTCCATCGAAGCCAGAGTAAAGTTAGCCTCCCAGAAACTGGGCGTACTGTATAGGGCCCGCAGATACTTTAATAGTGCACAACTGCTAACCCTGTACAAATCGCAAGTGCGCCCCACGGTTGAATTTGGCAGCCACCTCTGGTCTGGAGCTCTAAAATACTTGAAAAATACCCTCGACTCTGTGCAGAAACGGGCAGTCCGTTTGATAGATTCTCCCATCTTAACAGACGGATTGCAATCTTTAGATCACAGGCGGTATTACAATGCATAGTCGGGAAACACGCCAAACGCGTGCCCAACATTCGTACACGGTTGACATTTGTCACATGAGAACGGGTCGTTTCTTCGACTCGTTCTTATGTTCAACAGCTCGGCTGTGGAATGATTTGCCGGCCTCTGTGTTTCCTCCTTCCTACAACATGGGTCTCTTCAAGACCAATGTTTCTCCTGTGTGGAGAAAAACTCCTATGTAAAAAAAAAAGAAAAAAGGTATGGAACACGTTCGTATGTTTTGATGCTTCATAGATTGAACTAAGATTTTCTGCTCTTGTTAAGATTAGAAACCATCAATAATCCAGAGCACCAATTCATAAGCGTGTAGAACAATCGAGATAAGTATTTCTTGCTTGGGATGGCAGTGTCTTTGAAATTAATGAGTTTCAATAAATACAGAGATAGCAAGGGGGAAGTCGGCGTGCGTAATATTAAGACATATTCCTGGAATGATCCGAATACCATGCGAATATCAAATCAGGATAATTAGTTTTGAATCAGTCGCTCAAAATAATAAGATTTTGAAGTGAAACTTCCTTAGCGATTCGGAATTCGGATGAAACGGAAATGACGCGTACAGCACCCGCAAAGCATTATACTCCTTTCAAGGCTCCTGCTGGTTGAGATATAAAACGGAAACGACGCGAGGTCTGCGCTCATTGCGCTTTGATTATAACCTCACTTTTCAAGGCTCCTTGTTCTTCATAGTTTGAGATTGTTTTGGTAGTTTCGCTTCTATCGCATGTTAACTGCACTCGAATTTTTTCTTTCCCATTCTTGCAAAGACATACACTGTAACTCATAAACTTACGAATACCCACAGTAATAACACGACAAAATACACTATTCTACTACAGCATCCACAAGCGCAACTACATTGCCCACTCTCCGGTACAACGATTTCGAACTACGGATAATCAGTACTTGGGCGATGTTGACACATTTAATATCAACTTAGCAAATTTTGTAGATCATGTAAAATATTTATTCCAACACAATTCCTAAACACATCTTGTATTTTTGTAAACCTGTCAAATCAATGTGTTTTTCAGTTTTTTCTTGATTTTTTATCTAATGTAATTTTATTATTTCTTTAATAAGTTTCAAAATTATCTGTCATATAAAACTGGGGTATTGAATTGAGCCTTAGACTCACCCCATCACGATTGACACGTCACTGACGCTCATGACAGCATCCCCGAAGATCAAATTTTGAATTTAATTAGAGTGCCTCAGTGATAGGAGTGTTCGAAGTAGTAGATGGTTCGAATATCCAAGTGGGGTATTGAATTGAGCCTTAGACTCACCCAATCACGATTGACACGTCACTGACGCTCATGACAGCATCCCCGAAGATCAAATGTTGAATTTAATTAGAGTGGCTCAGTGGTAGGAGTGTTCGAAGTAGTAGATGGTTCGAATATCCAAGTGGGGTATTGAATTGAGCCTTAGACTCACCCAATCACGATTGACACGTCACTGACGCTCATGACAGCATCCCCGAAGATCAAATGTTGAATTTAATTAGAGTGGCTCAGTGGTAGGAGTGTTCGAAGGATTTGATAATAAAAAAGACAAAAATTCGTGGTTCGACCGTAAATGCAGAATAAAAATTACCTTCGCAACGCAGCGCAGCACTTTTTTTGTTGAAATCTATGATTGATGAATTTTAAAGGTTCCTTTTCGTAAAATTCTAAAATTTTCTTGACTGAATTTTGTTTAACTTTCCGAATGACGAAAATCAACAGTTGCCCTTAATTGCAAGTAGGTACTTTTTATACGTTATTTAATATTTAAAAATGATAAAAATCGACATCGTTTCTTTGGTTAGGCCTTTGAGATTTCTGTCTCGCGTTACCTTATTGTTCAGAGCAGAAACTACTTATTAAGGAGGGCACCGGGAAGAATGGAAGTTGAAGGAAAGTTCTGCAGGCGGGACCTAATTAGCCCGCGAGGCCGGACTCAAAGGGAATGCATAAATAAGTGGAAACGGCAAATAGCACAGCCCAACAGCACCTTTAAAATCAGAAGAAAGGGACGTTCGCTTCGTCTCCGCCGCATAATTAATTAATGAACCCTAGCACTTAGCAGAGTCCACCGTCGATGGCCCTGATTTAATATTAGTGGCAAATTATTCTCTAATGAATAATTTGTTCATAACAGATTAGATTTTTCTGTTGCTTTATTTTTTAATGGTTGATAATTATTTTTAGTGCAATAACTTATGAAATCAGTTTTGCACGATTTCAGTGCCAATTTCCGACTTACACCATCTATTATTTCATCTAGTATTTTCATTAAAATGATACTTTCGTAATCATTAAAATGACACATTCGTAATAAGAACAAGTAGTTGAACTGCTATCTAGGACTAGGGCTGATGCAGATAGCTTTTTCTAGATTGGGTATGTTATATTTCAGCGCTATGTTGCTGTATGCAATGTGTCTCTGTTATTTTGTACCGGTGACTAGCGATCAGTGATGACAGTGGATTCGAGGAACAGGCAATTTTGGAACCAATTCCTACCCTATTGCCTGTCTCGGTTATTTTGTACCGGTGACTAGCGATCACTGGACGACAATGGATTCGAGGAACAGTTTTTTAAAACCATTTCCTATTGTAGATTGTAGCACGCCTGATTACGGAGGCAATTGAAATCTGCAACCATTTTTGAAAAATATTGTAATAGTGGAGCTGGCAACACGGTATCGCTTCCAAGTACTTATTTTATTTATTTTTTTTTAAAGAAAGACAAACATTCCCGGGTTACAATGTTGTTTGAGTTGTGATGGAAGACTAAGCCAGCCGAGGAATCGAACACGTAACGCCTGGGTGGGACCCAAATGCGATGCCCACTCAACCACTGACCGGTCAGATAAGCACAGATTTCACCACTAACAATTAGAGATCTGCCCTGATGATGGACACTGCGACGTTATCCGAAACGTTTGCTTAAGAAAGAGGCAGCACAACACGGCATAACACCCCAAAAACAAATAACGAAAATGTGTGTGGTAGCTATTTTTAACTCTTTAACAATGCGTATTTCTTGGAGTAAAAACTTATTCACTTCATAAATAACCCAACCCTTTGTATGTACTATTTCCTTATTTAATTCTTCAATTCCTCAATTGCATGATAGTCTCGCCCCACTTCTTTCTGCTAACGATAGACGCGAGCGACTGAATTTCTGCGCAAGACCACCGTTCGCGGCTTGGTGGGTATTCAAAGAATACACAAATCCTGGAGCAATTGGATCATTTGTTCGCACAAAGCCCGGGACTTATAAATCTCTTTCCAATTTCGGTCCTCACTTTCCCCACCATTCTTCTTCGCCCGTTCGCCATTCGGATTCTCAGGAAAGGTTCGACGGCTCTTTCGCCGGATGAGAAGAACTTCAGGATCTTCTACTTGAACTGGAGGAACCTAGTCAAAACAAATATCCTATCTTATTGGATCATTTTCCGGCGTGTTTGAGAAAGTTTCTCCTTTCCAGGAACTGTGAGAAAATAGTGGACGACCTGTTTCTTTAAATAGTAAAGTTCCTTTAAGAAGGCGACCGGTTTCTTTAAAGAGTAAAGTTTCTTAAAGTAGGCAACCGGTTTCTTCGTGTTTGCCAAAGTTCAGCTCGGACTGCCCACTTGCTCCGTCTTCAGTTTTGTTACGCAGGACTCGGTAGTTTGCTCATTCAGTACTTTCCGCCGTTAACTTAGTAAAGTTCGACTGTTCAAGTGCCGGCGGATTTTATAAACTTTTTTAAAGTTACTGACCTTTTGCAATTTGATCTTGTATTCTTCTTTAAGCAATAATTGCACAACGTACGTTTAAAAGTGTCTATGTGTTTCACTGGCTCCGTCTTGTACAACTAAGAACTTTTTCATCCTTAAACTTTATTAATTCCTTACTGTTGTACATACTCTACGTAATTGGTAGGTAAGTATATCAAAGGAAAATTTACACGTCACTACAGTAAGCTCTATATCTGTGCAGGTTGCTAAAAGTTACCTAGGATGAAAGCTTTAGACATGAAGATTTCACGAAGCCGAGTTAAAGGCAAATTTGCATTTTACTCCAATGAACTGCATCAATTTCCTTTCCAATAAACCTTTAACGAAAGCTGTATATACGAACCTGAGCATGTGCAATAACTAGAAGCTGCAATACCTATAGTATTGATTTTATATATTTCTATCACTTGCGAGCAGATTAATGATACCGCAAAGCTCCGCATTCCTTTGGAAAAGAATGATCAATATGAATACCGAAAACTTTAATGGTTTTTTGAAGAGATCTGTGGATTATAGGTATGTATATTAATTTCGTTATTTTTTTATTTTATTATTTTAAGTTAAAAGAAACATAATATTTCGTTTTCTTAACTTAAATACAGAGCATATATAGTACAGTAGTAAGAAGTAATATTTTTAATTTTGTTCCAACATTTTGAGTTAAAATAGTTTTTTTTTAAAGGTTTTTATGTTATTTTCCGTTTTTAGGCTATCTGGAAGGAGATTATATATATGAACTCCCTCGTGACCAATACTTCTCTTGCCACTTTCAGTCTTGACAGTATTTGTGTACAATTTATTGTGTTGTCTAGTATAATGTTCGTGTACTTGTGATGTTTTTATAAATGTTGCGTTTGTGTGTATAAGTCCATTTTATATTTTGTAGATTAAAAGACATATGTTATATTCATACAATGTTCTTATTTTCAAAAGGTTCATTTCCTGGTATAGTTTTTTTGTGGGAGTGTCTGGGTTATAGTTGAAGAGTTTTTTAATAACTTTGTTCTGTATTATTTGTAAGTCGTTTAAGTACGTAATGTATGTGTTTCCCCATATTTCTATTAAATAATTTAGGTGGGATTGGATTAAGCTAAAGTATAAGCCCCTTTTTACCTCTGTTGGTAGAAGATGAGCAATTCTACCAAATACACCAATTAATGGGATGATTTTTGTTTTTAGTTTTTCTACGTGTTGTTTAAATGTTAAATGTTTATCAATATATAAGCCCAGATATGTTATCATAGTCACCAAGACCAATTAGGTAGATATAGTATTTTTTTAAGTAAAACTTATTTACGTACGCTTTACTTGGGGAGTAAGCTGGTGAATGCGTGACGAGAGCGTTACGAAAAGCGAGGTGAACGGTATTTGAGAGGGAGATATAAGTTAGTGAAGATAGAAAGAGAGTGAGTTACGTTTCGTATATTACTTTAGGGGCAAGAAATAGAGGTGCGAGCACACATTTTCTTTCTCTCTTTCTCTCATAGCCAGTTGCGTTTCGTATATCTAAGACACAGTGCAGGCCTATTGTCTGTATGACACTGTAGGAGCAAGAGAGAGCAGTGCGCGCGCACATTTCCTTTCTCTCTTCCTATCATACAGATGGAGCTAAGAAGTTTTACTTCAAACGTGTGGTCTAAAGCACACTCGTTTTTTTATGTATATTATAACAATCATCATAATGTTACGCACGTGGTGTTACACAATGCACCTACAGGTAAAAAACACTACAGTATCTTCTCGTTTTTTCTGTACAATTTGCTTACAATTTGCTTCCAGTTAACTTACTTTTTTCTACCCTTCGAAATTCGGAGGTATATTGGCAATAGGTAAAAATATTTGTGAACGTATCCATAAACTTAAAATTATTTTCGTAGGGTGATAAAATAAGCTTTCAAATTTTATTATTATAAAATTGGGAGGCGGGAATGGGTACCGCCGCCCCGGGAACCTTTATTGGATAACCAACACCTCTGCCATAGGTCACCCCAAGTGGTTCGCTACGTTTGGTAATTTAGCAGGGGTGCCCGGGTTCATGGGGTGAGGTTTGTCTAGGTCTTGGAGGCGGATGACCAGGACATACTGAACCCCAGATTCCTACCCACCCCTTAAACCCTTTTCCTTCCCAGAACTCTCCTCTCCTTCCTTTCCTTAAAAAAAACCCTCCACACAGTATCCTCAAAGATGACATAGGCTCTGAGGGAAATTATTTTCCTCAGGGCCTCCTGTGTTAAGCTCATGTAAAAAAAAAAAAAAATAACCATGTATTTTTTTTAAATATAATTTTTTTTAATGCAAACATAAATTTTCATACTAAAATTAAAAACAGATAACGAAAAAAAAAAAGAATGTGCAAATCGTAAACGGTAAAAGTAAGGAAGCTACGAAGCACCGCACAAAGAGGAGACCGATAGGCTACAAAGAACCGAACAACCGCACTCATTCTCTCGCAGGCTAAATCTTGTAGATTTATTGTGTTTGTCTCTTTTTAGTGTTGCTCGCTTCAGTTTCAAATTACAACGTTGCTAAAGAAGGTTTTATTTGAAAAACTCAAGATTCTATTCGCTAATGGTCAAATGTGTCTCACTTCGCGTGCATAAGCAAGTTCGTTGCACAAGCCTCGACTCTGTCATGGCCGTACACATTGAGCAATTGGAATTGTCACGAATAGTCTTCCTCGTAAGGGCCGCACTCACCGGCACGCAGAAGACCGTAAGAGGTTGCGGGAGCAATTATTTAAGTCGGTCCAAACGGTTCAATTAATCTTTCACCCCTCCGCACGCCGGTTCGCCCCCGCCCCCGCCCCCCCCCCCCCGGTAGACGATGCCAGCCGGCCGGCCATGCATCTTTAATACCCCGTGCATACTCTAGCAGGCTGCCTGAATATTCACACAGGGAGCCTCTTTTGTCAAGCTGAATTCGTTTTGCGAATATGCATACAAGCTTAAATAATATATTTTTTGCGACTGTGTTAGAATTATGTATGTGTTGCCGTGTCAGGGAATCGCTTTTGTTATTATGTGTATGTGTTCCTACGTCACAGAACCGCTTTTGTCAAGCTGAATCCGTTCTGCAAATATCGGTGCTAGTTCTACGAAAAACATATTTTTAACATTTTTTGATTAAAAAAAACCAGTGTGCAACCAAGTAAAACTTCTGCTCCATATATATGATAGGAAGAGAGAAAGAAAAAGGGCGCACGCACTGCTCTCTCTTGCTCCTACAGTGTGATACAGACAATAGGTCTGCACTGTGTCTTAGATATACGAAACGTAACTGGCTATGAGAGAAAGAGAGATAGAAAATGTGTGCTTGCACCTCTCTCTCTCTCTCTTGCCCCTAACCTTTTCGTAACGCTCTCGTCACGCATTCGCCAGCTTACTACCCAAGTCAAGCGTGCGTAAAAAAGTTTTACTTCAAAAATGTTCTAAGTACAATTTTTTAAAACTAACCCGCTCCGTAATTTTTTGCTGCCAGGCCCTGCGGCGGTTTTGTTTCGGCTTCGCCCAGTTTAAGTGTTGGTGATCATTTTATAAATCCGATAGTATCTGTTTCCAAAAATAGCCGGTTAAAAATAGTGACTGCTAGTCACCGGGACAAAGTAACCGTGACAGGCAATGACGTCATACGTAATATGTAGACGCATGGTAGAAATCATACCATATTCACAACTGCCAGTTACAATAATGATCACACCATCCATATCTTCATACCCGGAAGATTCTCGAATCCAATAGTTCTTACGCCTGTCAGCCGACGTTCATCCTGCTAGCTGTTAAACGTAAGTGGCTTGACTAATGCTAATGCCAACTTTTGGCGTTGCTTTAATTCGGTTATTTACGAAAGAAGATCGGTATCAAACTCCACGTGCGAAAACGGTTTTGCGTAAGACGCGGCGTCAGATTCTTAGACGCGTAGTCGGATTCTTAAATTCCAACCGTACAGACGTTATCATAATAATAACGACAGATTCACCGCGCTTCGTAGCATGTTGTCAAAAGTCAAAACAATATTCGCGATCATCAAATCTTTACGTGTATTGTGGGCTTGTCTGGGAAATAAGGTCTTGCCTGGTAGCCCGAACTAATGTAAATTTCTTTTGCTTCAATTGGATGACATTGGTAGCATATGATTTTTTGTCTGAAACATATGAGAAAAGGATTATGGGCGCTAATTACGGGATTTGAACACGAAGCCCTTCTCTTACTCTGACAAATAATGATAACGAATCAACCTTCTCTGTTCAAATTTCGGTCGCAGCAGTATCTTTTTACTAGTGAACGAGTATCTTTCTAAAACGTCGTGCTTCTGTTTTGAATGATGTGTGTACAATTTTTGGTATTTTGTTTTAGGAAAAGTGTTTTGGAAAGGAAAATTGAAAGCTTTTGGTTGTTATGTCTGCGAAATTTTTGCACGCTGTGTTTTGATCCACGTTTATTTTATTTTGAAAACTGTTTTTATACGAACGAGAAATCAAACATTCATGAACTAAAACAATTTACTACTTCTGTTATAAAATACACACATACATTTTTTTTACGATCTAGCCTATAAAAATGCGGTTTTATGGAGAAATAAACACGAAATGCGATTACACAGAACACCTCCCTGAATTTTTATGGATATAATATTATGTACATACATTTATTTTGTAAGAATTTTATTAAACGTTTAATATCGATGACTATCGTTACGCCGCCCGCTCTAAGCGATCAAAATTACGTTTACTAACTTTTTTATTATTATATTTCCAGGTGCTCCACTTTAAATCAAATGCTGCTCGCTAAATGAATGTTATATTCCTTAAAGTTTCTGCACTCGATGTGTACGATTGCAAGAGATTTCTATAGCCATTGATCGGAAAATTCCTTAAAGTGTGACAAACCGATTTGAGAGAAAAGTAATGTTGCCAATTTACTTCTTTTGACTCCTAGGTTTCAGGCAATTCAATGAAATTGATTATCTGTTCAAAAAGATTTTTTTTTAAATTTATTTGAATTCCTCACTAGCGTCTCAGCTGCTCCCGTCTGGTACTAAATTGGGGTATGTTGTGAGGCTGAAAGTAAAAGGGGAGGGGAAGGAGATGGGGAAGAAGAGTACCTGGCTATTCTGATATGGTCACCAAATACGGCTAAAGCCATTTCAAGCATCCTTTCAATTCTGAATCGTGGTCCTATCCCAGGGCGATATTAATAGTAGCTTGGAACGTGCCGCAAATATACTATGTATTATTTTTAATGAATTAATTGTGTTAAACACAAAATAATAAAATAAAATTTATTTGCGCACCCCGGGATTCGATCCTGCGACCTTCGGATTGGGAGGAAGAGCCTTATTACCATCCGACTACGGAGGCTGATAAGATTTTCCCAATGTTAACCGATAATAATTTTTAAAAATTAACTTAATTCAATCATGCCCACAACGCGCTTATGTCTTATCTCTTGGTGGTGGCAACACTGGGGCAGTTGATTTCGCATCGAACATAAGACCCTTTACAACGCAGTAAGTAAATTCACAAATAAACCAGCCGATCCCAATAACTCTTATAAATATTTCGTAGTCTTGTATATTCTTCCGCACTTGATGTAACTGTTGTTTGCCTACCGTTGAAAGATGTACATAATATTTATAAGTCGTTGGTCACTCCCCATTTCCCTTGGTGCCTACCACCTCGAGGTACCGAATAAACTATAGATCACGCAGAATGGTGTTTGCTCCCTCCTTTATTAATATTGCTACGACTTGCGGTGTCTTTCCGCCCTCTTAGTCTTCTGGCAACCCAGAGACTTGTGGCTGACTAAGGGCCGGTTTTATAACCAACCCTTCGTTACGCTTGATACCATTTTTATGTAACGAACGGATGGTTATTAAACCGGCCTTAAAGCCTGTCTTTTCCTATTGCTGGAAGAGAATATATCGCACATTCCATTGAAAAGGGTTGTAAGTCAAAATTTTCTGTTTTACTTTTTATCTATGAACATTCCGCCGCTACCCGAATTTCTACCGATTTCTTACATATCTCCCTTAAACATTTGAAATTTTTAAGCTCTTATAAAATGTATATTATTTTTGAAGATAATATCTAGACATGTTTCACGCCGAAACGCAAAATATATGAAATTCTCTCGAAAGAAAAAATCGCAAAGTATGCTCCGAAAACTATTATAAACACGTTCAATTCTCTCATTTTGAAAGTTATATGTATAAAAAAAAAGAACAGGGAATATTTAAATGCTATTTTAGATGTTCCTTAGGAGATTTTTGCTCTATTTTAAACGAGTCGTGTTTTATTAAACATTTTCACAATTTTCGCTTCAATTTTATCGATTTAAGTATTAGCGCGCTCTCTCCAACATTCGTAATTACATATCTCTTCATCTTTTTCTTTTTGAGCGAGGATACTGCGCCTTAAAATGATTGAGATAATCTATGCCCCATAAAAACTATATTTAAGTTAGATGTTGCTAGTGTCTCTTTTCGAGAGGACCGCTTTTTCATCATTCATCATTTATTTCCGCTCTCGTGTAAAATTTATTTTTACAACTTACGACACTTTTCTATGGAGCTGCATGGCAGGCCAGATCGGGAGAGAATGCTTGAGGGAGTCCCTTTGACTTCTCCAGCCGTACTCTCTCGAAACATCGCCTTACACCGCAGTGCGCGGGATTCATACGTCCGTCACTACTCGACACACTGATCCCACATCCCTACCCCTTTTCCTTTCCAGAACTTCATCTCCTTCCTTTCCTAAAAAGACCCTCCACTCAGCATCCCCAAAGATGACATAGGCCCTGAGGGGAATTATTTTATCTGATCAGAATTGCTGAGCTAATTTGGAGCTAATGTAAAAAAAAAAACAAAAAATAGTAATATTTATTTTAATTTTAGTAATTCGTACATTTAAGTTTACAAATTTCTAATTAATTATAATATTTCATATTTTTTAATGTAGCTATAACTTTGTGGTTATCCATTATAGAAAAATGAAACAATTCAACTTTGTATAAACCACTTATATAATGCGTAAATCTGACCGGTTTCGGAACAAACGTTCCTTCTTCAGGGAAAGCTTATACTAATTTGACAGTTTCGAACAATGTTTTATTATGGTAGGGGTGGAGCCGTTGCTAGTTATTAATGTAGATTGGGTGGGTAGGTATTAGTGTAGAGTGGGTGGGTAGGGGAACAAATCCATGATTGGGCTATATGACAATATTTTTTGTTTGTTGATAATAGATTCATTATTTTTAAGGGATTTTTTAATTTCCAAGGCTTCCAAGTTATCTAAACGTTTTCATCTATAAATAACAGTATATACACCTTTCTTGGTTCCTGATTTAATGGAGATGGCTAAGATCCAACAATGTTTTTGAAATTCATGATTTGATATTACTTCATATCGAACTTTATTGTTTAAGAGAATCATCACTCGTCCCGTATGTCGAATATGTGAGTCACAACAGATGGTATTATAATGTTCAAATTTAATTTCACTATCTTCGATATCTTCAGTCACATGTGTTTCGCTCATCGTAAGCATAAAAGGTTTCTTCTCTTCTAAAAGTATTTTGACCTCTTCGTAATGTGCTATGATGCTTTGTATATTCAGGTATATAATTTCATCTTTCTCGTAACTTTTTTTTTATAAAAAAGAAATTCTGCTCATTTTTGCTTCTAGTTTTCTTTTATAAATTGGGCATTCCTTACTCATGGCTGAGTGACTACTATTTAGTTTCAGTCCTAATCGATTACTTGTCATTTATACAATTGATGCACTGAATATCCTCATCTGTGCAATCTTTTACATCATTATGTTTTGCGCATTTTGGACAAGATTTTAAGTTTCTGCAATCTATAGCCTTGTGATTAAACCCATTACATTTAAAACATCTCATGATATTTAAATTATCAAAAACCCCTGATATGGCCCTGCGGCGGAGATCTCGCCATTGTCTCAACAGCTACATAACCTCGTAAGTGCGGAAAGACAATCACAACGGAGTGATGGATGCTTAATCATGGTGGATGCCTAGGGTTTGACGTAATTGCTGAAGATTCAGGCATAATCGAAACCGTTTAGTTTATGCATGTTATCCAGATACTAGCGACACAACTATATACAACAACGATACAGCGGGAAACTTGGGAATAGACATCACGTGGGGAACCTTTATTTAAACTTGTTCAATTTTTTCGGTAAAGTAAATTACGAAGTCATGAAGTGCTCCATCTTCTTGTGCTCGTTTTCCATCAATCTTGGATTATAATTTAGTTGGTAATCTTGTATTTACCTTTAAAGAAGATTCGTCGAAGGATTAATATTTTTTTATCGATAATTTCCGTATTTAGTCATCGTTCCCGAGTATGACTACAGATCGCTAAAAACAACAGTTAACCACGTCTAAGTGTTCTTAATTTATTCAACGTACACTGTTTGTACATTTGTACGTTTGGAACCGAGAACCACGACAAGTTACGGAAATTATCGATAAATCCTTTATCGATTGACCTTGCTACATACCCTGGTGATGTGTCCGAGGATAATGTAGTTCGATGAACAACTTTTTAATTGGTATCTCTGTCAGTCAATCCTGAAAATTCTGCGTCGCGATAAAAAAAAACTACAACGAAATTGAGAGTGGCAAACCAACCAACAGATGTAAAGCCGTGTTTCCCAGCTCTATGTAAAATGGGAAGCAGGCTTTGTTGTCGCTGAATTTCCTGGCAATGTTTTAGGATCCTGAAGGTAAGATCCTTCCTCTGAGAGCTCCGTTTTAGCCTCTCTTTCGGTTATATGCGTCGGTTAACAGAAAGAGAGAGATGCTATCTATCAGCGGCACTCCTTTACCGGCCTTTTCCCAATGGACCGACACTACGCGACGCTTCTTCCGGTTCGGTCGAAATATTACGCATCAAATATGTATGCATTCTAACTCTTTTGCTACGGAGTTACTTCTCCGATGCTCTTTGAAAACCGTTACGCGAGTTCTGAAGTGCCTTTCGCCATTTGCAAATACCCACATAACCCGCTTGTAATACTTCTCTTGAATTTTTAATTTATCGTTTTGAAACTTTTCATTACTTTTTTTTAGTACGTATCCGAAATGGTTAAGAGGAAAAACTTTGATAGAAAGGTAAAGTGGTTTAAGTTGTTTATTATTGAGAAACAATTATGAATACTAAAATATGTTGGTAGAAAAAGGATAGTAGAAAGTTTTATCTATTCTATATCTCTGTTATAACTATCAAATACTTAGCCCTGGCGTCATGAAATTTCCACAGTTTATTTGGTATGGAAAATCTGTGTTAATGCAATCATATGAAATTCGCCTTTATTTATTTATTTTTTCAGGATCTCCATAAAACAGTTATTCACCAAATTATTACGGAGAAGATTACAAAATTTATTATTTATGCATTAAACCGCTTACTCATTAATATGGAATATTTTTTATTCAAACAGTAAGATTTAGCTTTATTATTACTAAAAGTGAGTATTTATGTCGGGGGAGACCAAAAAACATGCAAAAAATATGCATTTAACATTTTAATTTTGTTAAAATTACTTCACTCTCGCGGTAACGCCATTGTTTATTCATCGTTTTTATTTTAACATTTCATAGACAATGCTGCCAATCATAGAAAAAATATTTTTGCGTAAAACAAAGTGAATGCATCATTGACAAGTTTGTACCTGTATTTATGACAGTAGAACATGGAAATAAATGTATTAAAATAATTACACAAACCCGCTAGACAAACCCTGCTTTGCCAACAAACCATTCAAAACCTGGGATGTTTTTTTAAAAGTATGATGAAATGCGAGTTTATTTTAGAAAATTTATTTTATAAGATTGGTACTTCCGACAAATGTCATATTTGATTGTCTATTAGTTAAAAAAGGAACATTCACGAACGTTCCGTATTATCCGTGAGGTGGACTAACTGCATATTTACCCAAAATTTAAGAGAAAAAAAAGTCCAAGGGGGCAGTTTCACTATGTTGAGACGTATGTCAAAAGATAGTTACTAAACTCTCTATGGGTAACATTGAAGATGTCGATGCTCAATTGAATTGCTCTGTTTAATGGCGCATTCTGAAAGGAAGAAGTTCTCGCTTTCGGAGCATAAAAAAGTGCGTGGGTTCTCCCACGTGTATACGCGTTAGGGACATATATGTTAATCTCCTTCAATATAGGTGGATTCAGTACAGTACCGGAGATCAGCTTAAAAAAAATTTTCCCAAAAAATATTTTTCGGCGGGATTCAAGGTATTAAAATCGAGCATTCCTATTAATACCTAATGGATACAGGAATGGGTAGTATGTATATTCCCTCATATACAGGTAACGCATTAACCTTTTTTGTACTCTTTCTTTTTCTAGGATATAGTTTTGTTCAGAGGGGGCCCAAATAATGGAGCTGTATTCCAGGATGCTGCGGACAAGTGCTTTATATGTTATTCGTATTGCAATTCCATTATTTGTCATTTCTACCACGATATACGGAGCTCTGAATAATCCGTACATTTAAGTAAAGGAAAGCAAGACGACAGTGTTTATTCGATAAAGTAGATGTTTTCAAACTGCACGGAATACGTTAAAAGAAGGCTATAATAGCACCCCTCTTAAATAATTACTAATGTAAACGTAATATTATATTAAAATGAAACAATGCAACTTTGTATAAACCACTTATAAAATGTGCAAATCCGACCGGTTTCGGAACAAACGTTCCTTCGTCAGGGAAAGCTTATACTAATTTGACAGTTTAGAACAATGTTTTATTAGGGTAGGGTTGGAGCCGTTGTTAGTTAATAATGTAGATTGGGTGGGTAGGTATTAGTGTAGAGTGGGTGGGTAGGGGAACAAATCCATGATTGGGCTATATGACAATATTTTTTGTTTGTTGATAATAGATTCATTATTTTTAAGGGATTTTTTAATTTTAATTTTTTAAGAAATAATATCGGTAATTTTTTGAGAAATACTAAAGATAAAGACCATAAATTGACTAATTCCGGAATATATAAACTCAAATGCAATGATTGTCCCTCATTTTATATTGGAAAAACAACTCGTAATTTTGAAATCAGAATCAAAGAACATTTAAGGTGTCTTAATAATAATAATTTTTCTGAGTTCGCTAACCAATAACCATAGTTTTGAAAAAAACACAGGGATAAATATTCTTCATATTAATCATAAAGGAAAACGTTTAGATTACTTAGAAGCTTTGGAAATTAAAAAATCCCTTAAAAATAATGAATCTATTATCAACAAACAAAAAATATTGTCATATAGCCCAATCATGGATTTGTTCCCCTACCCACCCACTCTACACTAATACCTACCCACCCAATCTACATTATTAATAAAACATTGTTCTAAACTGTCAAATTAGTATAAGCTTTCCCTGACGAAGGAACGTTTGTTCCGAAACCGGTCGGATTTGCACATTTTATAAGTGGTTTATACAAAGTTGCATTGTTTCATTTTATTATAATGGATAACCACAAAGTAATAGCTATATTCAAAAAATGTAATATTATATTTCTGAATCATTCTTACGTTCTAAATATTTGTATTAACTACATTTACCTCGTGATTACTCATTTTGCATTATAATGTTAGATATGTAATAAATATTTTGGGTAAATGGTGTTGATATCTACACTGACAAAATACATTGTTTGACTCTTTACTTATAGTGAACAAGAGAATGTAAAAGTAATACAGCTAAATCGCGGGTGAAAGCCCTAGTGAAAGTAGTAAGGAAGTAAGTTTAAAAATCAGCTTGGAAGGTACAATTTTCACAGATTACAAGGTACAGCGTTTTCGTTTTACTTGTAGGACCGTCGCGTCGTATGCAAAACGTAACCAGGGAAAAATTATTTTATATTGGAAATTTTTATTCGAAACCGGTGGAATATACATATTTATAATGGGACCGCCCAACACCTGACGCCCGCTTTTTGTGGTCACAAAAAACCCACCCTTGTGATTATTTAATGTGTAGGCATTAGGTGGTCTTCGTGTTCATATACTCCAGTTTATTTATTAGACCTTGCGTTTATTTCACCTCTCGCGGCGGGTGGCGTGGCGGGATTCACACGGGGAGAAAATAACTCACACAATGATAATGAATTAGCGAAGTCTGGATGAAATTATTTTCTTTCATGTTTAATAACTCTTGTACGTTATTACTTCCAAGGCGTTATCGTGCTCTCGTGTCGTAGCCTATCTTGTTGTTGTGGACTTTCTTTGATGTTATTGTTACTATACAATTTATTATGACGGGGGAACAGAAGGTAAATGCGATGGGTTTTTGCACGAGAAACATTTCTCCGCAAATTTCTTTCGCTGCTCAAAAAAATTCACACGCCGAGAATTTCAGGTGTTATGCTACAGTCATATTTAAGACCAATTTCCTTTTTTTGTGATCTTTTTCCCCGTAATATTATTATTCATGAAGATGACCTTTGCAATTTATTTTTTATTATTATATAATCACAGATATTTTTTTCTATAACCCCGCTATGATTTGGATTTTGGATGAAACGCAAATGACGAATACTGCACCTGCGACGCACAACTGCGTTCGTTGACCGCTTTGATTGTGATGTTACTTTTAAAGGCTCCTATTAGTTGACATATGAAACGGAAATGACGCGAGGTCTGCGGCGCTCATAGATCGCTTTGATTATGACCTCACTTTTCAAGTATTGGTTGAGATTGTTTTGGTAAAGTTTCGCTTCTACCGCGTGTAGACTGCACTCGATTTTTTTATTATTATTAATGTTAATTTTATTTCCAAAGTATTTAATTTATTCTATTGTTTATTTGATTAATAAAAATAATATTTGGATTATTTGTTCAGCACCGTTTTTGTGAAAAATCACCTCAAGGGCGCTGTACAACTTACTTCCAAATACAAACTAGACAATCCATTATTATAACTTACGGCTAAAAATTGCATCCACCGGTTCATCACACTGATACAAAATTATATGTTCAATGATTTGACCAATGAACGCGATGCAATGTTTATTTCTGTACCACATTTCTAGGTAACTATAGTTAATAGCATTTGCATCATGAGCCATCTTGCGTGTTCCCTTTTTTGGCAGTATTAAATAATTTTAAAAAAATCAGAGCTTGCAATTCATAAGCGGTAGGAGTGAAACCTTCAGAAAACTAAAGAAGACAAGAGTGGGGAGACTGTGAAGCACTTTTTTATCAACGTGAAGGATGATTTTTTTCCATATTTTTGTCGTCGAATTTCCTAAACATTTGGCCATCTTACTAGTACTTGGGTTTTATTCTTCGAAGTCGCTAGATGTCGCTTTCTTTTGTGTTTTCTTTGTCTGTTCTTTTTGGAGTGGTTTGAAGATTGGATATTGATTTTATAAAAATATACATTTTTTGGTTTTCGTATGATTTTATCTCTGGTCCGATGAATGTCTCGCCGCTAAGGTTCGTGAAGCGCTTTATACCACTAGATTCGCGTGGGACCGTGGATTTATCGTATTATATTGGAACCGAGTACCCGTGAAATAAATAAATATTTTATTGCTATCTCATTGTCTCGCAGGCTAAATCCTACAAATGTATGTGTTTGTCTCTTTTTAGTGTCGCTCGCTTCCGTTTCATCGAGTTTCAAAACACAACGTTTCTAAAGAAGTTTTCACTTCAAAAACATAAAACGATCTCGTTGAAATCTCGAACGAAGGAGAGTAGTAAAACTATTAAAAAATAATTTTTAAATTAAGTATGTTCTTTCTGCATATTACCTACGTCATTTCAGTTACCGCTGGCGCTGTTAGGTGAACTCATTATTACCCCGGGGCTATGGGAACATGGACGCCGAGAAAAGCTCGCGTATGGAATTATGTTCCATTGTACAGCGTCTCATAAAGTAAGGCAGCCTTGTGTTATTTAAGTACGTTAAACCCAGTAGGTGCGGGCAATTCATCTTTAAAACTAACTTATGGTTACCGCTATTCGTGTAAAATATTTTATCTTGGTTTCCAAAAATAGAATGATATCATGTTGTTGTATAAATCTGGGAGTTAATTCCAAAAGTGCCTATGTCAGTTACTTACAAGCAAGTACTCAAAAAGTACTCAGGTGCTCTAGATTGATGAAATTGTGGCCTATCTAATGTACAAGTCAAAAATTTTATTAATCATTTTTTGGAACACAAAATTTTCATCCCCGAGCAATTCAGAAATTTGACATAGGCACTTTTAGCATTAGGAATGGCAGAAATATATTTTTTTTGCAAAAAATCCCATGTAGTGATTTTGTTATTAACCCATCTCGTTTGCGATGTCATACCTAATATAAAATTATCATTTACATGAATATGAGTGCATCTTGAAAACGTTGAAAATTTTGAAACATGTTTCGGTATGACGCGGCGGATCTAGAGTATGGAATGATAGCTCAGTACTAGAGAAGTCGCCCGTATTGTCCGAAAAGCTCCTGAACTTGATCCTGGTCAGATTTGCCTTGAATCGTCTGATTCAGTGTTTTAGTGTGGTCCTGATGGTTCCGCGACTTTTCATCCCGCGACAAAATATCCTACGGACTTGACATCCTCCTACAAAATAACCTACGGACTTGACTTCCTCCTACAAAATATCCTACGGACTTGACATCCTCCTACAAAATATCCTACGGACTTGACATCCTCCTACAAAATATCCTACGGACTTGACATCCTCCTACAAAATATCCTACGGACTTGACATCCTCCTATAAAATAGCCTACAAATAAAACATCCCCCAACAAAATGTCCACTAAAACCTAACCTAACCTAATAAAAAATGGAACAAAAATAATACAGACAACCCGTAAAGACAATAAATTATAGATAAATGAAACAGTTGAACTTTGTTTGAACCACTTATATATTTGAGTAAAGCCGACCGGTTTCGGAACGACCGTTCCTTCTTCAGGGCAAGCGTTTACTGATTTGACAGTTATGAAATATGGATGGGAACAATGTTTTATTATGGTAGGGGTGGAGCCGTTGCTAGGTATTACTGAAGAGTGGGTGGGTAGGGGAACATATCCATGATTGGGCTATAAGACAATATTTTTTGTTTGTTGATAAAAGATTTATTATTTTTAAGGGATTTTTTTTTTATTTCCAAGGCTTCTAAGTTATCTAAACGTTTTCCTTTATGATTAATATGAAGAATATTTATCCCCGTATTTTTTTCAAAACTATGGTTATTTTCAATGATATGAATGAAATAAAAATGAATCGCCGAAATATATGTACGCGCATAACTTCCGAACGACTGCACCAAATAGGATAATTCTTTTTTAGTTGTGTTCGTTATTGTCAGGAGAAGTTTTGTATAAAACTACTGGTGAGCTCTGGCTTTATGAAATTTGTACAAAAAATGCAATAGGAGGCACGTGAGCTGTTTGAAAACGAAATGTACCGGGAATTAATTTATGGAACGCGGGAGGGGGGGAGGGGAACTCGGGAGGGGGGTTTGCGGGATGGGGGAAGGGGGAAGGGGGGGAGTAGAGTGGGGAGAGGGAAGGTGGAGTGGAAACGCGAGAGGGGAAAAGGACGCGGGAGAAGAATGGGGGGGGGGAGGCGGAAGGGGAACGGGAATAATGGGAAAGGACACGTAGGGAGAAACAATTTCTTAATTAAATGGCATAGCAACGCATGCCGGGTACCAGCTAATATTTAATAAAAAAACGAGTGTGCTTTAGACCACACGACTGAAGTAAAACTTCTTTAGCTCCATCTATAATCTATATGATAGGAAGAGAGAAAGAAAATGTGCGCGCGCACTGCTCTCTCTTGCTTCTACAGTGTGATACAGACAATAGGCCTGCACTGTGTCTTACATATACAAAACGTAACTGGCTATGAGAGAAAGAGAGAAAGAAAATGTGTACTCGCACCTCTCTCTCTTGCCCCTACAGTAATATACGAAACGTAACTCTCTCTCTTTCTGTCTTCACTAACTTATATCTCCTTCTCAACTACCGTTCGCCTCGCTTTTCGTAACGCTTTCGTCACGCATTCACAAGCTTACTCCCCAAGTCAGGCGTGCGTAAAAAAGTTTTACTTCAAAAATTACATTTCAGTCAAATTGTGTAATGTTTTTTTTATTAATCATTCTGCGACAGAACCCGCGGACTGTGGAGTTCAGAGGGCAACAGATGGCGCCATTGTGACACATTGAAAATAAAATATCGACAGAAAACGCCGACCAAGTTCAGTTGTTGTCCTGTTCACGAAATGTTCAACGCCCGCTACGACACTTGAATTATCTGCCCGATTATTCGGCGCGATATTTCACCGAATGACTGATGGGGAGTTGTCGGCCATAGTGACACTTCGGTGACGGTTCTAAATAATTATAAGTCCTATTTGTGGTATTTGTCGTTTCAATCGGGATAGCGGCCTATCTGTCAGAATGATATTGCCTTTAAGCAAAGGGCAATTTTGAAAATTGTACTTAGGGTCACCATCAGCACTCCTAGAGATTATGTTTTTAAAACACTGAATTTAATGTTACTGAAACAATTATATACAAAAGATATTCTAATGTACGCATTCAAAAACCAGGATAACTTTATACAGATTCACACGATCCACAATACATCATACATTCCACCAACCTACAACTAAAACGACTTTTGGGACAAAAATATGCGATACTTCTCTATAACATTATTTAATATAGATACTCCACTCCCTCTTGCAATAAAAACCATTAAAAAATAACCGACTTCAAAAAAGCATTAAGATATGGATTATGGACATGGGATGTAAGAATATAGATTCAATTTTGCAACCAGATTAATGCTTGTATTGTTCTTTCTTTTAGATGCCTAATAATTTTCCTCTTGTAATGTTTTAATATGAGTATTTTCGTATATTTCGAACACAAAAACATGTACGATGTGACCTGAGAAAGGGTCATCCCAGTAAGGTCACATTTTTTCTAAAAAATTGAAAAACAAAATAAACATAAAAGGGGTACCGCCGGTATCTACTTTTCGATTTTTTCGTATTATGCGTGCAATAAAAAAGTGAGGTTACAAAGGATCTAAACTTACTAACCCCACGCCAGTATATTCAAAGCTGTCCGCAAGAGCGACAGACGCTGTGCGGAATGCTTCCCTCTTTAAATAAGTCCTGCCCAGTGAAAAATCAAAAATGCGGATCTTAGAGTTCATGCCTTCATTAAAAATAAACCGAATTTGTTCAAGAAACCAAACAGTGATGACCGAATGAGTATCTTATTTTTTTCTACCAATACAATATTATTTTTAATATCTAAATATATGATATATGATAATGATGTTACATATCCCTCAAACATTACTAACATTTTAGATGAAACATCAGTAAATATTTGAGCAGTTAAAAACGTTGAGTTCCTACGCAGGCACTGCGAGTACAACATTGGCTAAGTCCTTCATCATTGCACAGGCAATATATCTTCGCTGTAATCATGGGTGTACGAGGATTTCTAATATTGCCAGGCTTTTTGTATCCTGCAAATGTTTTTCTTCTGCAATATAAACTAATTTAAAACATTCATTTTTTCGCTTGTTCCAAAATATTCTTGTAAATCTCTCGCGCCCCCCGGGTAGCAGCGCTCGGTGCCCCCTCCTTACACGCTCCCCCTCTTTCCATCCCCTCCAACCACTCTCCCTTACTCCCACCCCCTGCAGACCAGGACCTACAGCCTGGGTGGATATAAATATATTAGATGTGTGTATAGATACAAGTACATTAATAGGAATCTAAAATAAGTTGAGGTTATAAACAACCTCCTGTGTCTTCCCTTTTCCCAATTACTTTTGCATTTCTATTTCTCAATTCATTGAATATTTTACTCCACGATACTCCAACCAGCATCTTTAATGCCTCTAATCGACGGCCTCCGTAGTCCAGTGGGTAAGACTCTTGACTAACAATCCGGAGGTCGCGGGTTCGAACCCGGCATGCGCAAATAAATTTTATTTGATTAATTTGTGTTATTTCACAATTAATTCATTTAAAATAATACATAGTATATTTGCGGCATGTTCCAGAGTGGAAGATACTATCAGTATCGCCCTGGTGTAAGACCACCATTCAGAATTGAAACGTTGCTTGAAAATGGCTTTAGCCGTGTTTAGTGACCAGATCTGAATAGCCAGGTACTTCCCAACCTTCCTCTCCTGCACCTCCTTCCCCTCCCCACTACCTTCAGCCTCACAACATACCCCAATCGGGGATGCCATAGTCTCACTGGCTCCAGACGGGAGCAGTTGAGATTCTTGTGCGGTATTCACTGTAAAAAAAAAAAAAAAAATCTTTAAAATAATATCATTTACACCGAGTCAGAATGATGCCACTTCATTTTTTGAAGTGAAAACTTCTTTAGCACCGTTGTGATTTGAAACTCGATGAAACGAAACGAGCGACACTAAAAAGAGATAAACACATATGTACGTAGGACGCACATATACGTATGTGTATGTTGTTTATGTTACCTGTATTTTGTAAACTCATTATTTTCACTGTAAAAGCCCTATGGGCGTTTAAATAAATAAATCTATAGGATTTAGCCTGCGAGAGAATGTGACAGACTAATCGGTGTCCTCATTGTGCGGTTCTTTGTGGCCTATCGGCCCCTTCTTTGTGCGATGACTTCGTAGAATAAAATTAAAATATTTTTTTAACTTGATAACAATATTATATTTAAAAAAAACCTTACTCCTGAAACTCTGCATTCGTCTCATGCTCTCGATGTTTAGTTTAATGGAGGTTTCACTTCTACCGCATGTGAATTGCACACTTGATGAGTAAAGCTTGTACCACTTCGAAAATAGATTGTCGAATGTCGGGCTAAACCTGTTAGTAACTATGTCCTTGTGTGAAAATATACATGTGACGGCATTCATAAATTAGGAAAGTCTTTGATCTAATTTTCAAAAACTTTAAATCAAGTTTTAGCGGCGCTTCAAAGTAAAATAAATACGGAAGTAATTAAGTACTTCATCGCTAAAACTCTGCGAGTACTATATTCCCGCCGCGCCGCGTCGATGCGATGTTTTATCCGCCTATTTGTTTTAGTGTCTGCGCTGCACATGTTTTCGTATCTGCTGCCGAGTTTTTCACTGGCCCGGTTAGACACATTAATTCGGCTGGAAGGGCCATTCCTCTGTGGATCGATAGCTCAAGTCTAAAGCCACTATTTCTCAATTGTTTGGCGGCGGAGGGAGGGAGTTTGGGATGTTAATAGAATAGATGAGGATTTGATAATAAATGATTTTTTGTTGATTTCATGTGCATTTACATTTACAAACACTGCCGAAGGTGTTAGGAATCATGTCGATCACTGCAACCGACATAATTTTCGAAAATTAGGACATAATTTATTAAAAATGGGTCATAATAAGCGACAAGTCACTATAAGCGAAGTCAATGTATCCGACTTTGTTATAAAGAATTTTATATGAAAACCAAACTTCGATGTGTAATTACTTCACCAGTTAGCGCGAGGAACGTCAGCTGGCGGAGTAAGTACTAATGGATATGTATTTTCATGAATCTCTCCGGGTATGATAATAATAATAATAATAATATCTTTATTTTACAAAAAATTTTAAGATTTATAACAAACAAGAAAAAAGTACATCTTACAATATTTTAAAAGTAACATTAGTACAAAAGTTAATAACAAAAAACAATATACATATAAACAGTAGTTACTTAGAGAGTAGAGATTTGTAATTATAAATTTAGATTTCTCGTAACCTGCCTCACTAGGCTAGCCTGTGTTGAGGCAGTTATTTTACATCAATTTATAATGTTGTGAACATACCTACACTTATATTAGAATGTAATCACACAATAGATTGGTTGCATTAATAATAACAATAACATTGGTACAATAATAACAGCATTGGTTCATTACTAATTTCGAATTTGGGTGAGTGCACCGGTAAATGCTCTATCATTATTTTTTATCCAAATTTTTATGTTTTTTTTTAAATTTTTTTGTGAATCACATTTTTTTATACTAATTGGAAGAATGTTGTAAAGTCTTGTTGCAAGGTATCTAAAGCTTCGTTGACCAAAAGTAGTATGAGTTATGGGAATTTGTAGTAAATCTTTGTTATTGTTTCGAGTATAGCGAGAATTTAGTCTTTTTTCATAGTATTTATGTATGTTTGTGTATAAATGAGTGAGGATTGTTTTTGCATATATCTGACGAACGTCAAACACATTCATAATATTAAAGATAAAGTTCGAGTCCGTAATTAGGGGTAATCTAAGAATTATTTTTATAATCGTTTTTTGTGCCTTTATGATTGGATCTAGTGCTGATGCAGTACCGCCTCCCCATGCTATGATACCGTACTCAATAACAGATTGACAAACTGCAAAATAAATCATTTTCAAGTGTTGCAAGTTGAGAAAGTTTCGTATCTTTCTGAAAAAGTGCATGGTTTTTCTTATTTTGTTTGCAATTATTTGAGTGTGAAAATTCCATTTGAGATATGGATCAATTGTGAGGCCGAGATACTTCATCTGTGTAGTGCGCTCAATGTAGGGACACTGACAATATTCATCGCAATTCATACATGTGTGTATTCTAATAGTGGCATCATCATGAGGTTGACCTGTTATATTTATGCTTGATGTGACATATTTAGTTTTCTCGGTGTTCAATGTGAGTGTATTTGTATCTAACCACTTTTTTACAATGTTTATTTCCGTTTCTGCTTTATTGTAGACAGCTAGCCAAGTGTCAGCTTCAAACAATAAAACAGTGTCATCGGCAAAACTAACTATTTTTCCCTGAATGTTAATGTTACATAAGTCGTTGATATATAAAAGGAACAAAGACGGTCCTAATATGCTACCTTGTGGTATACCATAGTTAGTTGAGCGCTGATTGCTAAGTGTGTTCATTATTTTCACTTGTTGCTTGCGTTCATCAAGGTAGCTCTTAAAAAAGTTAAGTTCATTGCCTGTAATACCGATTGTTTGAAGTTTGTTTATTAATTTACTGTGTGATATTGTATCAAAGGCTTTAGACAGATCTAAAAAAATTGAAATACATTTTTTGCTTTTGTCAAGGTTTTTTACAATAAAGTCAGTTACGGCGGCCATAGCATCTGAGGTACTCTTGCTTTCTTGAAACCCGTATTGATTTGCTGAAAGTAGTTTATGGCTGTCTAGAAATTTTACTAACTGAGCATTTATAATTTTTTCAAATACTTTGGATAGACTGGTCAGTAGAGTTATTGGTCTGTAATTGTTTATGTCTGTCTTGTTACCTGTTTTATGTATGGGAATAACAATACCTTGTTTCAGGTTTGAGGGGAAGTGTCCTTGACTGATACTAAGGTTAATTAGGTGTTCTAGGGGCAATGTAATTTCCGTAGACAGCGTTTTCAAAATCTTGGTTGTTATTCCATCAACCCCGGCAGAAGAAGTGTTTTTAAGGGAATTGATTATTTTTAGAATCTCTTCCCCTGAAACAGTTTGGAGATTGAATCTTCTATTGGGAAATTGAAGTTCTGTTTCAGCAGGTAGAGCATTTCTACAATTTGGTAGACGAGAAGCAAGATTTGAACCAATATTTATGAAGAAGTTATTGATGTAATCCGCAACGAGCTTGGGGTTTTTTGAGGTGTCAATAATTTTTCCGTCAATACAAAGTTTACTAATGTCCTGTTTGTCTTTGGTGTTTTGTGTATTTGTGGCTTCTCTTAGAATTTGCCATATTTTTTTGGGATCGTTGTTACTTTCTTGGATTTTGTCTCTGTAGTAGATTTCTTTCGCCTTCCTAATGACTTCGCCGCATGTATTTCTATATCTTTTGTAGATGTTTATTGATATTATGTCATAAGGATTTTCTTTCACTTTTTTGTGTAATGCGTTTCTTCTACGAATGCAGTTGATAATTGAGTAGTTTATCCATGATTTCAAGGGTTTAATTTTGTTAGGATTTTTTTTGTTAAAATTGTTGTATTATTAATTAATTCATTTTTCAAAAAGTCAACAAAATAATTCCATGCATCCTCTGAGTTTTTTATTTGTAAAAGCTCTTGCCAAGATTTATTTTTAATTATATTTTTTAAATTCTCAAAATTAATATTATTGTATACGATTGACTGATCTCTTCCGTTTTTTGTGGTGTCGGATTGTAATGTGAAAATTGTTGTGTAATGGTCTGTAATTGTTGATTTGTAAACAATACTTTTGTTTTGTTTATTAGTTTTGACCATTACGTGATCAATGCACGATGTTGATTCATTAGCTATTCTTGTTGGTGTATTGATAGTACTAATTAATCCATGAAACTCTAATATGTTCAGGTAGTCGTGACATTGATGGTGAGGGTTGTTTGGAAGTATGTTGATATTTAAATCTCCCATAATTATCAAGTTTTTAGTGTAGGAAAGACTAGAGAGTATGCTATTTAGACTGTTAAGAAATGGTGTTATATTGCGAATAGATGGAGAGCGGTATATTGCTAGAATACACGTATCATTATTATACATTATTTGCATACAGCTTGCGTCAATAATGTTTATTTCAGTTACAATAGAGTTTAGGTCATTTTTTGTGTATACCACAACTCCATCGTTCTGACTATCGTGTTTTGATGAGTTGTAGGAAGAGTAGTGATTTATGAATTTAGGAGTGTAAATATTTGTCAACCAACATTCTGTGAGAATAATAACATCAAAGTCTATATTTAGGTGGTTCAGCTGTATCTGGAGTTCATTAAAGTTTTTATTAATAGACCTGATATTTTGGTGCATAATAATAGTATTTTTTGAATCAGTTGTTAGGTATTTACATATTTTCGCATCTGATGTTACAAACAAATTATCTTGATCACCTAGTTCTTTGTATGTGTTATTAATGTTAATAGCCATATTATAATTTATATTACAAAAAAAAAGTTTAATTCCCTTAAATGAGAGCTCCACTAGTCCGAGGCCATTACTGGGGATTTCAACCTTTGATTGAAAGAGGTACAGGTGAATTATTGTTGCAGTTTGAAAATAAATGCAAGCAATATGTCCCACTGAACTGAGGGGAATCGACCCAGTGAATGACCTGTAAAAGTGAGGCTCTCAATAAAAAAAACTAATCAATTTTTTTAAGATCATCAGAGTGTTTGATATAAATTACTCTATCACTTTCATTTTTTTTAACCATCACTTTACATTCCTTGTACCAGACATATTTATATCCCATTTCTTTTGCCTTAGTCTTCGACCTCCACAGAAGATCTTTGAAGTAGGCGCCAAGGGTTTCACTAATAAAAATCTTCTGGTGTCCGTTTCCTTGGGTTGTGGTAGGGTTGAGTAGCTTCCTGTTCAGTAGAATCTGCCGTCTTTTTTGGGGGTTAGTGAATCTGACGTGGAATTTTGGGGGGACTCCTGGTCGTCGGTCCGGAATTTTCTTGATTTCGAGGATGTCATCGCCCTTTATGTCGACACCTGCAGCAGCGGCCACCCGTTTAATTATTTCTGCAGGCTGCTCAACCTCTTTTTCTGGAATCCCTGCAAATTCAAGGGTATCTTCACGCGTTTTTTGTTCCACTTCTGCTAATCTAACTTGAAGGCTCTTTATTATGCCATCTTTTGCCGTTATTTCCTTTCTCATGGTTTCTACTTCCGAGACCAGTTTAATTATAGTCTCCATCTTTAGGTGTATATCATCATATTGATGACTGATGAAGTCTCTTGTGCTCCGGTTCTCTTTATTTTCATCATCAATTTTTTTTAGGATTGCGGATTTAAAAGTTTCTAATTTTTTTTCCATCTTCATCTCAATTTTCTCCAACAGGACATCAATATTTATTCCCTGGGGATCAGATGTAGCACTGGTCCCGGTTGTTTGTCCTTTACTTCTCAGATTTTTATCTGTAGTTGACATTTTGAGCACTGAATTTAGTTTGTAAGGTCGAACACTGCCTATATTCCCTTTTACTTGACACTTGGAATTCACTTGTGATATCCTGTTTTTGTTTTCTTTTGTAAAACTGTCAATCAATTATTCGCAAGTGGGAAGGAAGCACTGTCTAAGTATAAATTAAGATTCTTATCAGTTTGATAAATGCGCTGAAACATTAGTTCACTAAAAACAGATATGGAGAGATGGATGTGATTAATTTTGAAACCGGCATATAAATGGCGTGAATAATAATACCACGTTGTGATTTCTACCGCGCTTCTAAATATTATATATGAAGCCATTGCCTTTCGCGTTTACTTTATTCCGGTGACTAGCTATCACTGGATCGCCTGAGATATTTTTCCGAGGAACCGGCTACTATAGGAATCAGTTCCTATTGTAATTATAAAATGGTCACCAACACTCAAACTGGGCGAAACCGAAGCAAAAGCTGCCCGCAGGGCCTAGCAGCAAATACATGCGGCGCGGGTTTTTTACTGCTAGTTTTTATTTTTAGGCATTAATGTAGGTACTTTACGGTAATTATTATTGGATAAGAACACTTTTTTCTTTATTCATCTTAATTAACTCTATTACAATTGGTACGCTTTGTTTGTCTCACTGGGAACTCCGGTTTTGTGAGCAGAAGTAGTTTGTAATAGAAATGCAAATAAGAACACAATATTACGTTTAAATAAAATACAATCAGCACCGTACCATTGGAAATGCACACTTATAAATTCTTTTTAATAAAATCTTTGAGGTTAGGTCTGTCTTGGCTGATTATCCAATACTTGATCTCTGATTTATATTTTGAATGTTTGATCTGTCTAATGGCAAGTGGAAGTGCTATGAAAGTATCTAAAGTTTATTTGGACAAAAGTTGTTTCAGCGAAAAGTAAGATATAATTTATTTATAACCAGTATGCTGCGACATAGACAAAGAGACATGAAAACATAATGCAATGAACATCATAAAGTGTCAAAAGTGCATCACCATGTAATTGGCACTTGCATCACATTTTTTTAAATTTTTTTCTGGTTTAGGCAAATAATCTAAGACATTCTGTATTTTTTTTAATCGTAGTTTTGAAACCCTGGTGATTTTTTGAAAATTTCAATCCGAAAAATCAGACCATTTTTTATAAACCGGAAAGACGGGACATCATTTTATAGGTGCGAAAAAACGATCATTACATAGCCGAAAATCATTTAAAAAAAGAATGTTTTCCACACGAATGACACATGAGAATAACGAGGCATACCAAAAATATTAAATCTCATAAATATTTTTTCCTTGATCCATCTTATTGATCATAAATCATTTTAATGTTCAACGTCTATATTACTAAATCAAATATAATATAATTTTACTTGTAAATTATAATAATAATAAGAATATTATAAAATTTTATTTTGTTAAAATCCGCACCATTATCACTATACCTCTAAAACACGTACGGACAACGTAATATGTACGGGATTCTCCTCATAACATCTGTCAAAAAATCAAACCAAATGATACGTTCGCAGAGAACAAACAATATAATCTAGTGAACGTTAAATGTCAAATTCAAAAATTCGCCTGAAATCAAAGTGATGCCATATAAAAAAAAAAAAATCAGTGTGGAATTTTATAAAATTAATAGGAACATTTTCGGAGACGGGACATTTTCATGTAGTGACGCCACGAGCCCAAATAATGGATTTATTTATTTAAAAATAAAAATAAATTGTACATTTCTAAAAATTTTTACTAACATCTTCGTAATCTTAGTAAAAAATCTATCCATACGATTTTTTCCAAGTCGTTATGAAGTCCATGCAAGTGGCCTATTGTGTGATCGGTGGGAGGTGTACTCAACGTTTCCACTGCCCCCAAACGTCGATGACAACTTTAATGAGTTTGTTGTCGCTTTCGCGTCTTGACTGAAACACGATAATCAACTTCGATCTCTGTTTTGGCAGGTACCTAAAGGGGTACCGGGTAGGTGCTCTCTAAGCGGACTAGGTTGGCAACTGAACTTAATTGCCAATATTTTAAAGTCCATTTTACTAAATTTTATAAATAAATGAAGATATCCCATTAAAATTCGGCCAGTAAATCGACAATGACGTTGGTTGATTTATTTGTTTTCTGGAATCTTGGAAGTGGAAATTAATCCACTTCCCGACATCCGATCGAGCTGAAACTCTGCAGATAGACTCCTTGTTGATGACAATGCATTCTGTCAACCGTTGATGGCACTCACGCACGCGTACATGGGTATTTTTAAAGTTTACAGAAGTATGCGCGAAATAAATGTTAAAGTTTTAGAGGAAAATTAGAAAGTTTTAGAGGGATTTGAAAATAGATGTACATATAATGGTAAAAACACTTGGTTTTTTACGGGTTGATATTTTTCTTCGTATCGATCAACATGAGGAAGACGTCTGTGACCGATTTGCTTTCACATAAGACGTAGCCTGGGTGAGTTTATTTACGGTATGCTGTACATGTTTCCTTTAAATATATAATTAATCTCCTGTACATTTGTACATAATATGTGTCCTCTACAGTAGTGTTTCTCAACGTGGGGCGCAGTACTACCGAGGCAATTTTAATGTTTTGGGAGGCAATGGGCAAATCTATGATATGTTATTATTTGTAACTCTGTTTTGGTTAATTATATTTGTAGAAAATTTCTGAAGTGAAACTTGTTTAGAGCGATTTGAAATTCGGATGACTGGAAATAACGCACTACTGCACCTGCGTAGCGTGTTGGTTGAGAAAACGAAAACGACGATAGGACTGCGCTCATTGTTTTTTTACGGATCGTCGGAATATAATAGGAAAATTCGCGCCTCGCCGCGCCGTCCCATAGCGCAGCGGTATAATGCGTCGCAAATCTCAGCGGCCAGAGAAATCCAGCGAACGGAGGTTCGAATCCGACGAAATCCAAAAAAATAAACATTTTTGTTTTTGTAAATCTATATCCAATCTTCAAACCACTTTAAAATAAATAGGCCAAAGAAAGCGAGATCTAGCGTCTTTCTAGTTTCATTTCTATCGCGTGTGAATACACGCTCTATTTTTTTTGTCTGATGCGTATTTACCTTTGGTGCTAAAATATTGTTATTTTTTATGGAGAGGGGTATGGAGATTTTTGAAGCGTTTTAGTGATGCATTGCACAAATACGGTTGAGAAGCACTGCTCTAAGAGTCTACATGGAGCCACGATGCCGCGAGGATGGAATACATTACGAATATTACGTTTACTACGCAAGTTCCCGTCACGTCGCGTCGCGTCGCGCGTCGCCTCGGATTGTACGCGATCAAATATTAAAACCTTTACTAGTTAGCCTAGTTGATAGCAGCGGGTCTGGTAGACTGTAGACTGTGGAGAGTAGAGTGTGTTTGTAGGTGTAGAGTGGCGTATTGTAGACGTCTGGGAGCCAATGGATTGCAAGCTTTTCCTTTGCATATTAATTTTCCCCGGAGCGTGCATGTTTTAATTTAAGCTGTTAAACATTCAAGTTGAGAGTCAAGACATCGTCGGGAGTAGGGATTGCAAATCCGTAGCCGTTTCGGAAAATCCAAACTCTCGGATTTCGTCTCAAAATTAGGATATCAAGATTCAATACGGATTTCTAAAAAAAATTAATTTCAAATATCAATGACCGAAAGTAATAAAATATTAAGGAAAAATTCCTTTTTTTTCTAATATCGATTGTTTAATTGATTTTTCAGACATCCTCAAATACTAAGTTTTGTGATAATGAGCAATTATCATCACAAATCAAATATTATTTGCATATTAAATATGCTAAAAAATATTACCGGGAAGCACAACGGTCCTGTACATTATTATGACATTTTGAATTATTCTAAAAAACATCAAAATTTTGTGTAATTCATTACAAGTTTCTCTGCATTATAATCTGAATATTGTACCAGATAAAGAGTACACTTTTACACATAACTGCATACTCAACTCAAATTTCAATTTTTCGGGGATGTCTGACCAATCAACTTGACGATCGATAAATTAGATTTGTTAAGAACTTAACCAGCCAGCGGCCACAAAATCCACATTTCGTCGAAAGTTGTTCTTACGATCGTACAGGGCGGTTCCAATGAGAAATATTAATTATTCTCCGTACCTGCTTTTTAAAATTATAACTCAATATCGATTTTATTTCATTCCATATTTGCTTTAATTTATACCTACATCCAAAAATGCTGAAAGGCGTGATAATAAAACTATTAAAATTATGTACTTTTTTTAATCATTTTTTGATTATAAGTATTTATAATTTTTCAATAATGTCTAAGTTAAATACGAATTTAAAAAAAAATCTGAAATATATTAGTTTGTAAGTGCGCAAATAAATACACAAACGGACCAATTTTCGTTAAGAAACACAAGTACGAATATATTTTTTAAAAGATTTTATTTAAACTAAAATTAAAAATCTGAAACATGCAATATACCCAGATAATATATTGATTTATTTTACTGCAGGATTATATGATTTGAAATGGGTATTATAAAACTTTTTTGAAAATTTAGCAAATCTGCCAACGACCTATGGTATATATAACCTTATTATACTAAAAACAAAAATTTTTTCTCAAATTTTAAAACATGCCTTTCGTAGATAAAAGAACAATCTTTCGAAATCAATTTATATTTTTTTATGGAAAAGAGTCAATACTTCTAAAATCTGATTTAAAAATGACATATTTCTGGTTTTCTCTGTTTTTACCCTCTCAAGAGAAGAGGTGCCCCGTTGAAACACTGTAATTAATGATGCATTATCCTATTCGCATCTACAGGTACACAATATGCTATATAAAAAAAAGATATCCGGATTTTTTGCAATCCGAATTTTCCTAATTGCAATCTCTAGTCTTGAGGCTTTCGGGAGCACATTGAATATGTATGAAATGAAGATTTCTCCACTTAACAAGGTTTTTGTATGTGCTGTAACGTGGTTACCATACAATAATGATTAACAACACGGAGTTGACGCTTGAATATCTTACGACGATAAAAAAGTCTTAATAATTTTTAGACAAAAACCTGTTTTATTCGTACGTATATTTTTATGTCACTGTTCACCTTCCAGAAACTCCTCTTTTTATTTTGCCTATTAGGTATACTATATCGTCACTAAGTTTGGTAAACATTCGAAACCGAGGAATGAGGCTTTAAACGAGGGAGGAAAGGCGAAATATTTCTTCAGTAAATAAATATTTTACATGAAATTTACATGTAGTGGGAGATTAGATGGCGGAATTACATTTGTCTGTCTTGACGCGTCTGGGCGGTATCGGTTTCATACATTTAGTATGGTGACGTTTATATTAGTGTGTCGCTATCTGACGTGACGCGTTCTGTCGTGTCGCAACAGAAGCTATTCGATTTTCGTCAGAGCGTTGAAGGTGGAAGGCGCGAGGGCGGCCGCATCATGACTCATGACAGATCAGACAGGTAAGTGTTCACGGGCCAGTACTGTGATGACTGTTTTGATTCAAAATATCGTCAGAAATCGTCAGAACACGGCTTATAGTGTGAACGCTAGCCATCACGACAGAGCACATCAAAGCACATGTGATCACACCATTAGTCCACTTTAGCTATGAATATGGAGTAATAGGATGGGGCTCAGCAGCATCTAATCACTTAAAACAACTTAAGACAACTCAGAATTGCATTATAAAGACCATTCTAAAGGTCCCCATAAGGACGTCAACAACAGAAATTTTTAAACAGTTTGATGTTCCAAGCATACAGAAAATCTATGCCAAAAACATTCTAGTACATCACCACAAAAATGATTCAGAGGCAGACACCTCACACGCTCATAAAACCAGAGCCAAACAAACAGACATACTTAATATACCAAAGTGTAACTCTTCATTTGGTCAAAGAAGTTCTGCATTTTTAGCAGTAAAGTTATATAACAAACTCCCACTTAGTATCAAACAAATAAATAAATAAAAATATATTTTTGAATGTAGCTATTACTTTGTGGTTATCCATTATAGAATAAAATAAAAAAAATAGCTACATTAAAGACATTAAATGTTGGCTAAAGAATCTATCGGAAAATGAACTTACTAGTATACTTAAAACATCATAGAAGTTTCTGGAAAACCTTATCCAATCAATGAAGTTAAACCATAGAAGTCGCTGAAAAACTTATCCAAAGCATAGTCCCTCTCTGCACAGGATCTCCTAGTGAGGAGGACTACGAATATATTTTATATTTTATATATACATCAAACTAACATGTTTCATATAAAAATGTAAAAAATATGATATAGTTAATAAATAAAAAAAATCTTAGACATTTCTTTGAAAATGAAATCGATATGATCAAGCGATTTGGGTTCCTCAAGATGCTAAATAGCCAATTGTGCATTCTAGCAAATCAGAATCTGTCTCAAACGGTGTAGCATAAAAATATCGTTTTTAAATTTCTTAAAATGTATTTTTAGCCTCGATCAGGCTCTTTTGATTGTATCCATTTTATCCGGCTTTTTGCACTTGGTTTCAATGCAGCCCCACTTTTTTTGTGGAAATATTCCATCGGTTTCTTTTAACGTCTGTTCGACAGTTCCCCCACGGTAATAATATTTATTTTACTCTTTTACACACCTGCATGACATTAAATTACATGAAATGATTTGCAATTTGATTTAAGGTTTTTTCTTACATTAGCCTCACACAGGAGGCCCTGAGGAAAATAATTCCCCTAAGGGCCTATCTCATCTTTAAGCACGGTGTGAGGAGGGTCTTTTTTAGGAAAAGAAGGAGAGGAAGTTCTGGGAAGGAAAAGGGAACTAGGGGTGGGTAGGAATCTGGGGGGTCAGTGTGTCAAGGAGTGACGGACGTATGAATCCATTGATCCCATTGCGTTGCAAGGCAATGTTCCGAAAGAGTACGGCTTGAGAAGTCAAAGGAACTCCCTCAACCATTCTCTCCCGAACCGCCCTGCCATGTCGGTGTGGTGGGTAGACGCATCCGCCGCCAAGGCCCGGACAAACCTCACCCCATGAACCCGGGCACCCCTGCTAAGTCACCAAACGTAGCGAACCACTTGAGGTGACCTATGGCAGAGGTGTTAGATGTCCAATAAATGGTTCCCGGGGCATCGGTACCCATATCCGCCTCTCAAATTGAAGGATAATCTAAAACGATCAAAAATAATATTTTGAAATGAAAAATTGTTTAGATGTTTTACATCGAATTAGTAATGTTAAAAATCTCTACAGAATTAAAATGTTCATTCGTTTGATAAACTATATAGGCGAGGAACTTGTTACCGAACTTGCTTCATAATACGTTTGTGAACGGTGACATTGATATTGATTTTTATGCCTAGTGTTTCGAGTAAGTACTCTTACGTTGACTAGACTCAGAAGTTTGCAACAGTGACGTCAGTAATCACCATCGGTGATGTCAGCCGTCCTCCGTTTTTGTCCAACATCTTGTGTAGTAATTTAAAAGTAGTTATTATATCATTAATTATATTAAAAGTTTGTTGTGTGATTGCAGACATGTCGCACGAAGTGGCTTTGGTGCAGCGGCTGGCTGAGCTGCAGGTGCGGCTGCAGTACCTGGAGGCCGTGTACCGCTCCAGGGCGGAGGATGCGCCCCGCCCACCGCCCCCTCCGCGCGCCGACCCGCCGCCCAACGTGCGTGCCATGCTCAACAACATGACCGGTAAGTCACCATGCCAGCACCACACTATATCACACTGGTTAAATAATGTTAAACAGATTTTTCGTAACCACGTTAAATTTCAAATTAATTTTCGTTAAATCCGAAACGGTTGCAACAATTTTGCTGTATTTTTGATAACCGTTTAAAAATCAGAGTGTGTAATTCACACGCGGTAGTGAAAATAGAAAGTCGCTAGATGTCGCTTTCTTTTCTTTTTCCTGTTTATTTTAAAGTGGCTTGAAGATTGGATATTAATTTCACAAAATAAACATATTCATTTTTGAAGTAAAACTTCTTTACGCACGCTTGACTTGAGAGCGTTACGAAAAGCGAGGCGAACGGTAGTTGAGAGGGATTACGCTTCTTATATTACTGTAGGGGCAAGAGAGAGAGAGGTGCGAGCATTTTCTTTCTCTCTTTCTCTCATAGCCAGTTACGTCACACAGTGCAGGCCTATTGTCTGTATCACACTGTAGGAGCAAGAGAGAGCAGTGCGCGCGAACATTTTCTTTCTCTCTTCCTATCATATAGATTATATGTAGATGGAGCAGAAGTTTTACTTCAATTATGTGGTCTAAAGCACACTCGTTTTTTTTCGATTTCGTAGGATTCGAATCTCCGTTCGCTGAATTTCTCTGGCCGCTGAGATTTGCGACGCGTTTTACCGCTAAAGAAAAAGCACTTTTGCACTCGAAATCATCGAAAAATCGGTTTGTCAAGCGACTTTTATGCCTATTACCTACATACAAGGCACACTAAGAGTACGTACATTTTTGGCTTGTGGTTTCAAATCAAATCAAATCAAATCAAAAATATTTATTGTAAAATCAAAATTACAAAAGGTGTAGTTTATGGGTAGACTCCATTTCTTCCAGCTAAACACATTTATTTAATTACAATGTTTATATAATATTATTTGTTTTATTATAATTACAATGTTTATACAGATAAAATAACAATATTCCAATGAAAAAAAAAGAAAAATACGAATATATATACCAATAAAAATAGGCGTTTCATTTACGTGAGGTATTCACTCAACGTGTAGTGACATTTATTAACAAGGAAGGTGTTTAGTGACGATTTGAATTTGTGTGTATCTTGTATTTGTTTAATGTTATGTGGAAGGTTGTTATATACTTTAATGGCCATGTAGTATGGTCCTTTTTGGAATGTTGTTTTGTTTGCTTTTGGTATTAATAGGTTTTCTGTGAGCCTTGTAGCGTATTTCCTCTTAACAACATGTCTGGTAAGGGTTTTAGATCATGTTGGTATCTTCTGATATGTCCAACAACCCGACTGCAAGGATTCTGATAGCATTGGTAACTTGATCCCTTGTGGAATACTGAATTACCTGAAGTAGGCCTCTAGTAACTGCTGTTGATGTGTTGCTAATTATTAATTACTGATTATATTGAGAAACATAATATATATAGACGGCCTTCGTGGTCGAGGGAAAAGGCTCTAGCATTACAAATCCTGGCGTGCGTAAATAAATTTTATTTGATTAGTTTGCGTTTTTCACAATAATTCATTTAAAATAGTATATTTGCCATTTTTATTTTAAATTATAATTAATTTTAAATGGGATATTTGCGACGTATTCGAGAGTGGAAGATACTCTCAGTATCGCCCTGGTGCAAGACCACCATTCAGAATTTGAAAGTTCCTTGAAATGACTTCCGCTGTGTTTGAGGAGCAAATCTGAATAACAGGTAGGTACTTACCCGCCTGTTCCCTCTTCCCCATCTTTTTCACCTGTACAAAACTTTCAGCCTCACAATGTACCCCAACTTGGGATGCCATTGTCTCACTGGATCCAGATGGGAGCAGTTGGGGCGTTTGCGGTATTCACATAAATAAAAATCAAGTGCATTTTTACGCGCGGTAGATGCGAAACTTTACCAAAACTCAACCAATACTTGAAAAGTGAGGTCATAATCAAAGCGACCAATGAGCGCGGACCTATCGTAATTTCCGTTTCATACCGCAACCAATAGGAGCCTTTAAAAGTGACATCATAATGATGCGACGCAGGTGCAGTAATCGTCATTTCCGTTTCTTCCGAAATCCGAATTACAGCGGGGCTATAGATGTTTCACTTCAAAAACTAACAACTTATAATAGTATTTGAGGAACTGCTGTCAAATAAGGAAAGAAAACATAAAAAATGGAACTACAAAACTTTTAGGCTGGCAACACCAATTTATCTGTCAAATATTCTTTTAAAGTGCAATGACACTGAAAATACAGAACACTACAAACATTTAAAAAAAACATTTTTTTGTTCTTAAAAAAAAAAAAAATCGAAGAAGCGTTGTCGTTAAGGTACCCACTTAAAGACATAAATTTGATTAAATTGTGTTTTACAAAGTCATTGGCTTTCAATTAATTTAACACAAATTTGAATTTAACAGTAGGTAGAAAGAATCATTAATGGTGAGTTTAGTGACACTACTTTTAGATCTGAAAGAGTTAAATACGTATATTCAGATCTAAAATTAGTGACATGATCTAAAGCCCGGGCAACGCTGGGTACTTGAGCTAATATTAAATAAATGTGAGCAATTTTTAAAGTGTGCTATATATTTTATTACAATACTAGCTGACCCGACGAACTTCGTACCGCCTCAGAATCAATAGCTGTTGAATTAAATTCAGTTTTTTTTATTAAGTTAAAAATTACGCAATGAAGCAATTATCAATGCGCAACTGTCCGTGTTTTGTTTTTGTCATTATCAGAGATGGCGTTGTGTACGGATTTATATTTTTGTGATTTTCTTACTTTTACAATTACTTACGGGAATTCGGGAGGCGGATATGGGTGCCGCCGCCCCGGGAACCATTTATTGAATAACCAACACCTCTGCCATAGATCACCCCAAGTGGTTCACTACGTTTGGTGATTTAGCAGGGGTGCCCGGGTTCATGAGGTGACTTATGTCCGGGCTTGGCAGTTGATGCGCCTGTCCACCTGCTGCGTGGCGGGCCGGATCGAGAGAGACTGGTTGAGGGAGGCCTTTTGACCTTTCCAGCCGGACTCTCTCAACCCATTGCCTTGCACCACAGTTGGAGGGATGGATTCATACGTCCGTTACTCCCGGACACACTGACCCCCAGATTCCTACCCACCCTTCATACCTTTTTCCTTCCCAGAACTTTATATCCTCCCCATTCCTTAAAAAGATCCTCCATACAGCATCCCCTAAGATGACATAGGTCCTGAGAGAAATTATTTTCCTCAGGGCCTCCTGTGTGGAGCTTATGTAAAAAAATGCGTTTCATTTCAGAGATTTATTATAATTATTGTATTTTTCCTTTGGAGGTGTGCGGACATACGTTCACCATTTGTCTCATTTTCGACTATTGACATTGAGTGTGTAAGAAAGAAGGGCAGCATTATATGATTAAAAACAAATGAATCTTGAATGTTTGGAATTCATGCACAGTTCAATATTATACCCCTCACAATATTGCTGCAGTTCTTTCAAAATAGGAGAATTCGTTCCATACAAAATGTATGGGGAAAATTATTTTCTTTGTAACTATTTATTTCGTTAACTTTTGTGATGTTTTAATAGTTATTATCCTATCCGGGGCGGAGACAAATCCAACAAATCAAAGATCATCAAAATCAGCCCAGCCGTTCTCGAGTTATAAATAGTGTAACTAACCCGACTTTGTTTTAAATAATAAGATAGTAGTTATTCTTCATTATGCTAACACAAAATTGCAAACGTATAATAATAATATACTTGTATTCAATTCTAATTTTGAAATCAGTGGGTATCTATATTGCAATGAAAACATATTTTTTTCCACTTTTATGCCTTTTTAATTTTTAATAAAAATGTAGGTTACACAGCTTTAGATTACAACCATGATTATATTTTTAGTATTGCCATTTCAACAACATTGGCGCCCTCCTATATTTTCTACTCTTATTTGACAAACTGTAAGAATTTGTGCCATTAATACTTCGAAAATATGTAAAGGGGTCTTATTTTCTAAATCGTGTTTAAGGGGTTTTACACTTCACTGGTTTTAGCAAATGGACTGTTTTGTCTAATGAGTAAACAATGTTGGTACTTATTTCTACAAAGTGTACATTATGAGGACTGTTAACACTACCGTTTGTTTTAACTTTGTTGTTAATATCTTGTTAACACCTTTATTTATACTTGAATGCGATTATACCACACTACACTTCCGTGTGTTCAGTTTATGTGGTAATGAATAATTTTCTTTGTTGTTAGATTCTGCAACATTCACCCATCTCTTATTGAGTCAAGGTGCTTTTGATTCCCTCGATTCAACAAGTGACATTTTTTTAAATAGCTTTTCATCGTTTCCAGGTCTCCGCGCGGCGAACGGTCTGAACGAGGCCAACCTTAAGACCTTGCACTTCCCCACTACCTACTACTTCCTTCCGCACTTGCTGGACGACCCGCAGAGCGTTCGGCCTGCCTACCTGCTGACGGGCGGCCGCTCGGGCGTGTCAGTGGTGCTTGGCATCCCCACGGTGCGGCGCGACAAGGAGAACTACCTCATGGCCACGCTGCACAACCTCGTCGAGGCTATGAACTCGGCCGAAGCCGCCGAGACGCTGATCATCGTTTTCGTGGCGGAGACGGACCTGGAGTTCGTGCTGCAAACTGCCAAGCTGATTGAAACACAGTAAGTTGGCTTACTCATGTTATTCATCGGCTTTTTTGCTAACTAACTAACCATCGTCTCCTCAGTGGCTGGCAGAAAGAGTTGACTTTAGGAGTCCAGAGGTGGAAAGTCATTTAAAAAAATATATATATTATGATACAATATCAAATTAAAAACGATAATATTCATTTGTAGGTACCTCAAGAGTTTGAGAGTCAAATTACATTTCTTCTTTTTCTTCTTATGCCATGTCCGTTCAACGAACAATGTCAGTCATTGGCTATGCGGACTTTGTTTACTGCAGCCCGGAACAGCTCTACAGTAGACTGGCCAAATCACTGTTTCAGATTTTTCAGCCATGAGGTTCGCCTTCTTCCAGGGCCCCGTGTTCCGACAATCTTTCCCTGCATTATGAGATGCAAGTTCTTGTACTTCTCTGGATATCTCATCACATGTCCAAGATACATATTAAAGTTTTCGGATTTTTATAGTTTTAATAACTTCTTTTTGTGTAATCATCCGAACCATAACATCTTCATACGTAACCTTGTCCATCCAGCTTATTTTGTAGATCCACACCTTGAATGCCTCAAGTCGCCTAATTAGTTCTTCAGTAAGCGTCCATGTCCATTCCATAAAATAATATCGAAAAAACGTAGCATCTGACCATTCACATTCGTAATCCAAGGTTGTGATCAGGTTGCACAAGCTTGCTCAATGCGACATTTGATTTCGACCGAATAATCCCATATATCATTTAAATTGCACCCAAGTACACAATACTCTACCTTCTCTAGTTTCCTTCCAGCAGTATAAAGATTTTCATTCAAAGCGTTATTTTTGCTTATGAGCATGTATTTTGTTTTATTTATATTCAGTTCTAACCCAAAATTCTCACAAGTCTTCACTACTTGATTCAGCGGAAGTTGTAGATCCTCAATGTTATTTGTTAGAAGTTCCGTATCATCTGCATAACGCATTAATCACATAATTACATTTAATATAGTAAATTATTTCATGCGACAATCGTAAAATATGCAAAATCAACCTATGTTTATCAAACCATCTCTTTCAGATGCATTATATTTATTATGCTCTCTCCCTCACAGCAATGACCCAAACTGTCTTCAGAATCCGAAAGCATTTTTACTAGGCAACATAGGGCCATCTCGTTTATTGTATGGCGCGTAAAGAGACAGAAGACATGATTTTGGGACATTTGATAAATTTACCCAGCCAATCATAGTGCGTAGATAAGAAACCTTAAGACGTTTAGATGTTACTAATGGCTGCTGCCTGCTATCTTGTGGTGCATTTCAAATGCATTAGAATAACTTCTTCAAACTTTGCAAATATGCTTTGTGATGTCATTTTTAATAAAATGAAAACAAATAACTTTGTAAAAACCACTACGTAATATAACAGATAGTATAATACCAGTTGTTTTGATTTGCATAATATTTCATAGTATTATGTTTTACTATCATCTTATAATTTTGGGAGGTCTTTGACCAATTGACCTTTGACCGCCACTGCCACACTCCTTGCTTCATTCACATATTACTTATTCACAAACACCCTTCTATTATTCTGATTCTTAACAAGGCCCGATTTAAGTGTTATTATGGAATAACGTTTATGCAAGTACTAGCCTTAAATTAATTAGCCTTATATTACCTCCGTTGTTGTCCATTATTGTCCGTGATTTCCACATTTAACAAACAATATGACCTCTTTGACTTATTTTTGCAGTAAGATAGATGTATTAAGGGCTCTATAGCTCTTGATGGAGATAATATAGCCATCTGAAAATAGTGGCATTCTCTTACAGAAATTAGAGACAGAAAATGATATGACACTCACCTTTCAAAAGTTTTTGCTTCTTCAGAAAAACAGTTTTTCCGCTTCATATTTAATGTATATGTGATTGTAATACAATTACAAATTTGATTTCAGGTTTCCTAGTCAGGTGGAATCGGGCCTCATCGAAGTCTTGTCGCCACCGGAGTCTTATTATCCCGACATGGATAAGCTGAAACAGACTCTCGGAGACTCAATGGAGCGCGTCAAGTGGAGAACCAAACAGAACCTGGACTTTGTCTTCTTGATGGCATATGCTCAGCCAAAAGGTACCTTCTACGTCCAGCTGGAGGACGACATCCTTGCCAAGCACAACTTCATCACCACCATGAAAGATTATGCCATTGAAGTTACTTCGAAAAAGCCCAACTGGTTTGTGCTTGATTTCTGCCAGCTGGGCTTTATTGGGAAGTTGTTCAAGTCTGCGGAACTGCCCTGGGCTATCACCTTCATACAGATGTTCTACAATGATAAGCCGGTGGATTGGTTGCTTGATTATCTTGTTATCACCAAGATTTGCAACTATGGGGAGAAGGGAACTGTAAGTATAATTTTTATCTAAGTATACTTATTACTCGTATGTCTATTCAAGAGTACCAAATAAACAAAGCCCGTAAGATGGCGCATTCCCAACCAGGGCCGGCTCTAAGCCTGGCTCATGGGCGCTATATTAGGTGTTAGGCATTTTCAGCGCTATAGCAAGTAGGCGCCCGGAGCGGGCTACTCCAATGGCGCCTGCAGAGGGCCAGCCCTGTTCCCGACACAATTAATACTTGGAATAGAAAAATTAAAGATATGCTATCCTTACCTTTCAGATCTGATTACAATATTAACTCAAGTTAGGTTTCGTAGTTGGGTACTAGGAAAACATTTCCGTTTAATATGACTCCATTTTAAGCGACCAACTGCTTAACGCGACCTATTTTAATGATAATTCGTCCGGTTAGAACGACGCGCAGTGTTTTGTTAATAAAACCTATGCACCAATACCTCGCCATCCCGCGCCCCGCCTGCTCCCCTCGTCCGACTACTCCGCACGTGCTAACACCTATCCTTATTAGCACACTTAAATTTAACAGTCAGTGTTTATCATCTGTTGTGACTAGGTTAAAAAATCGACGCAATGAGTTCCGTGAAGTGCTATGTAACCCTCGCGAAGGAGTTCGGCGAGTCTCATATAAAAACAAGCTTAAATTATCCGGCTGTTTTGTGCGTCGTTCGGTTAGTACGACTAAGTATCGCCAGCCCCTTGAGGGTCATTATATCCAGATTTTACTGTATATGTTAATTCTGAACATGCGATTATAAATTATTCTAAATTCCATATGTTCTGAATGTTTTACTCAATCTTTATGATCTCTTGGCAACTGTTGTTGCAGTGTTGTCATTCACCCACTATCATTTCTTGAGATAGCGTGGGTAAAATAGATGTAATGCAAACTATATGACTTACAATCCATGAGAGATCCATTTATTAGAATTTATAACTCTCTGAACTCGTAGTAAATGGTGATACTGTGCTAATATTATAATAGATGCCAAATCAATCCCTGTTATTAAGTGTCTACCGAGATCTCGGTCTCGGTCTCGGCATTCTCGGCTACAAATTCTACCGAGAACTCTGTCTCGGTTCTCGGCGAAAAATCTCGGCGAGACCGTTGTAAGTAGGTACGGTATAGGATAATGGGATTCAAATCTACCGCGCGCGTCCACATTCGTCACTTGGTGTCAGTGCGTGAGAGATCTGTCGATTGTGATTGGTCAGCTGGCAGTGAGGAGGGTTTTACTTACCGCTGCTGCCGCCGCTGCGCCGCGCCGTTCATTCATTTCACTACTTTTGGAAACAGATAATTGGTGAAAATGCAGAAAAATTTGCTTTTTATGTGCTACAACATCATGTTGTTCAATTTTGATTATTAAAACTATTTAAGTCGCCGCTACCCGAATTTCTACCGATTTCTCACATATCTCCCTTAAACATTTGAAGTTTTTAAGCTCTTAAAAATAATATATGTTATTTTTGAAGATAATATCTAGACGCGTTCCACGCCGAAACGCAAACTATTTACAATTCCCTCGATAGAAAAAAATCGCAAAGTATGATCTGAAAATTATTTTAAACACTTTTTTATTGTTTTATTTTTTTGTTTCAGTTATTTTACAAGTTATAGTTGCGAAAAAATTCACAATGTTTTTTTAAATGATGCTTAAGGCTCTGCAACCGGGCCCGAAAAGAAGAAGATAGAGAAATACGAAATTACGAATGTTAGAGGAGAGTGCTAACATTTACATGGACAAAATCGATGCGAAAATTGCGAAAATGTTTAATAAAACACTACTCCTTTAAAATAGAGCAAAAATCCCGCGGGCATTATCTTAAAAGCATTTAAAGAAACACTGTGAATTTTTTCACACATGTAACCTGTAAAATAACTGAAACAAAGATGTTAATAATAATTTTTGGAGCATACTTTGCGATTTTTTTCTATCGAGGGAATTTTATATAATTTGCGTTTCGGCGCGGGCAAAGTCTAGATATTATCTTTAAGAATAACATATATTTTTTTAAGAGCTTTAAAACTTACCGTGCTTAAGGGAAATATGTAATAAATCGGTCAAAGCTGGGCAAAATACATGCTTTGCTGTAATTAAAATACAAATTACAAAATACTTTTTCGCATGTATTTAAAATACGAAATACAAAATACTTTCAAGTCGTGCATTTGAAATACAAAATACAGTATTTTAACCATTTTTTAATATCAAATACAAAATACAAGTTACAAAATACATTTGGTTTTGGTAGAACCTTTAGTTGCAATAAATTGTCGTAAGTGTCCTTATCTAAGGATGCGTTTCCATAGAAGCAAAGCTGAGCAGAATGAAACAGAGACGTGCAAAAATTGACCAATCATATTGCTCAGAAGACACATCTCGTCTCCTCTCCACTTGTAAAGTTTTGTGGTACAGGAAATAATTATTATTATAATAACACTAGCTGGTTCCCGGCATGCGTAGCAATGATTTATTCAAAGATAGAAATTGTTTCTCCCTGCACATCCTTTCCCGTGCGTCCCCGTTCCCCTCCCGCATCCCCTTCCCATCCTGCGTTCCCCTTTCACCTTCCCCGCCGACCCTCTCTCCTCTCCCGCTCCACCGTCCCGCCAATCCCCCTCAAGCATTGCATGTATTCAGTCCCAGTACATTCAGTTTTCAATCAACTCGCGTGCCAGCTATTACAATTTTTTTATTCAAATTAAAATTTTTCTCATATTACAAATATTCATTTTTGTATATTATTAGAACAATCAAACAAATCTGGTACCTAACATAGGTACCTATTTAAAATATCTATAATTTAAAAAATCCATAGACACGCGAGCGGAGACGAGATGTGTCTTCTGAGCAATATGATTGGTCAATTTGCACGTCTCTGTTTCATTCTGCTCAGCTTTTGTTAAAAAAAAACATCTGCCTGCTAAATTCAATTTCATCAAACGCGTGAACTGTTAAACGTGCGAAGTTAAAATAGTAGTTAAGTTTTCTAAAATTATCCAATTTTCTTCGTAATTTTCTTAATTTTTCTTTCCGTAACAACCTTCTAAAAAGTATTAGAAAACTTTCTAAAAATTTAATGAAATAGGCAAAGACGTTCTGAAGTTATGGCGTGACCAAGGGAAACAAGGATTCATTTTTATATACATAGATGACATTTTTATAGCGCAGTTTTGTGTTACTTCAAGTGCGCTCTACAATAATTAACTTAAAAATAATAATAACATTTTTTTAAAATTGATAAACTAATGTTTAAGTCAAGATTTTTATGCATAGCACAAAGGGTAACAATTATTATAAGAAATGATTATTAGCCTTAAAACACTCATCTACATTGAAAAAATCTCCCGAGAACAGATACATGCCGCCACCGACGGGTTGTTTGCAGGTGGAAAAATGTAATAAGTAGTAATTGTTGAATGAATCACTAGTATATATTGAATTATTTGGCGGTTAGGAGATAAGCCGTCGTAGTTCAGTGGTTGTAGAGCAGTTGACCGGATATCAGAAGGACGCGGGTGCCGTCGGCGGCATGTATCTTTTCTCGGGAGATTTTTTCAATGTAGATGAGTGTTTCAGGATAGTAATTATTACTTATAATAATTAAAAATAATCTAGCATTCAGTTAAATTATTCCTACAGTGCTTAAATTATCTAACACTATGATTCAAAAATGTACAATACAAAGTAATGACAAATATAATATAATATGATACAAAATGTATAATAACAGTGCTATCATAGCACAGGACAATAATAATAACTAACATGACATAAAAAAAAATGTATAGTACATTGTAAAGCAATGATAAGAGAACTACAAATAATCATTAGAGTGCTATATATAGTACAGGACAATAGGACAATAGTACAGGATTCTAGCGTTAGTCTATGTATTATCTATGTCAGTTTATTTTTCATTATCATTATTAAGATCGCTAAATGTATTTGAAAATGTATTTTGAAGCCATAAGTATTTGAAATACAAATTACAAAATACCTCAGCAGCAGGTAATTGAAATACCAATTACAAAATACATTTTTAGGCAGTAATTGAAATACAAATACAAAATACGTATTTGTCTTTCAAATAAGTATTTAAATTACTTGTAATTGAAATACGTATTATACGTAAAAATGTATTTTGTAATTGGTATTTCAATTACCTGCTGCTGAGGTAATTATTATTACATTATTATTTCAATTACAAGTAATTTAAATACTGCCCAGCCCTGAAATCGGGACTTGGTGTAATCTTCCACAAAATTTTTCCTCTATTTTAAACGAGTCGTGTGTTATTAAATATTTTCGCAATTTTCGCATCGTAATTACATATCTCTCCATCTTCTTTTTAGAGCGGATGCGGCACCTTAAAACCAATTATTATTACATTCCTAAAAATACTATATTATGCAAAAATAGCACATTTTAATTTTTTTTCTCAATTTATCTATTCTCGGTCTCGGCCAAGATTTTAATTTATTCTCGGTCTCGGCCGAGAATGAAAAACCTGTCTCGGTTGCCCCTTACCTATTATCATAGCCATAAGTTCTCTTTTATGAATGCTTTTGCTTGACTTTGTTTGACCTGATTATGTTTCACATGTCCTAAACGAAACTAAGCATAATATAGATTCCATGGAAGATTGTGCAGTGTTTAGACATGAATTTGACGTTGATTTTGAAAGTCACTGCTTCATTCTTGTTCAAGTTGCAGTTACATAATTCAACATTTTCTTGCATTGTACAATAGAATAACTTTAAAGAGATTCTTGCTTGTGTAGTGGTGTATTGTATCGTTGGCCAACTGTGCACTATTTATAAGGAACTGACTGTATTATTTATGTTATAATATTACATGACATTCAAATTTTCTTTCTCAGTAACCAATGCTATAATATGAACACACAAAATAAAATAGGAACTAAGTGACAAAAAGTCTAAAAAATAACAAAATATGAATACACTTAATAAAATAGGCAAAAAGTCTTAAAAATAACTAAATATGCAGAAATATCCTTTGTGCCTATAACCTAAATTATATTCCCCAGTGCCAAAAAAATTATGACTTCTATGCACGCCGAAAGATGGCTCTGTGCGCGAGAGTCAGTTTCTATTAAAATAAGCACCAAGTAACTAATTCATGCACTCTCTTTGGGTACAAATGGCTGACAAAGCATGTGTGTCGTTTTGTTGTTGATAAAAAATGTTGAAAAAATTGTGAAATAAATCCCCAAAGGAGACAAAAGAAAAGTGTTTCATGAAATTATGTCGATTGCTTCACTAAATCCCCTGTATCTCGGCTCCAATTTCTTTGGTACTTAGTGCCTATTTTATTTCTTGTATTCCTGTATTATGAATAATATTTTGTTTTTTAATTTTCAGAAACAATGTAGAACGGATAAAGCCCAAGTGTGGGTGCACTATAAACCGTCTCTATTCCAACATATTGGTACATATTCATCTCTAAAGGGAAAGATTCAGAGGTTGAAGGTATAATAAGTATTAGATTTATTAATTCATTTATGTATAGATCTTTGGCGTCAATTTCATATTTGTTTCATAATAAATTCAACCATTTTTGACAGGTATTCTGCAAAATACCTTATTGCATTTGGTGAACTATAAAAACAATACTTTTATAAATAAAATAAAATTCAGGGGACAAACATGGTAATGAATTAAGTCATACGTAATTGACGGTTTTCAGAGCTCTCAGAAGCTTTTAGGCCACAGCCCTATCCTGAAATGTTGGCAACTAATTTTTAATTCAATTCAAATTTTAAGAAATAAAAACCTAGAAAACTATGTATTTCATGCGCTTTGTTGTTGGACTACAAATGTTTAGCATGTGAAATAAATAATTTTCTATGTTTTCATATTAAAAATTTTTAATTGAAAAAAGAATTGTTTGTCAACGTTTCACTCAAATGGACTTATCGTATGTAGGAACTATACGACTTATATTATCTCTTGTGTTACTTTACCACCAGTATTAGCTAACATGCTCAAAATAGATTGAAAAACTACTTATATAGTAATAATATTTGGCTGATTTTTAAGCGCCGTTTTTGTGAAAAATCACATCGTTATATGTTATCAGTACACGATTTTTTAAAACATCATTTTATGGTTGGTCAAGTTAAAATTTTAAAGTTGCGTTGACAAATGAGATCTACTTAGAGTCGATAGAATTACCTACTTGGTTTGTAAGGGTTAACAAGGTGAACCAAAAATAGTATTGAATCCATTCAAAGTACAGTGTGCCTATTAAGTTTTATACTAAAACTGTTTATTATTTTTGTGAAGTTTATTTCTTCTATTGATGCCAAAATCATTTTTTCCAAATGTGTTCACCGCCATAATTTTTGCGATTTGCTAAACATTAGAATATTCCGGGACACAAGTCAGTAGCTATTAAATTTGAGTATTAAAGTTATATTATGTTCGGTGTGGTGCAGTAGTTGTTCATCATTAATGTATTTATGCAATGTATAGTTCTGAATGCACCTAGCAATGTTTGCAAATCAATGAAATTAATGTTTTGGTACATGGCATCTGCTTTAGAAATCGATGGATTCGCTTATAAATATCTCACCGAGCTAATAGCATGCAATAACTAATGGAAATGCATTCACTGGCATGATCGAAGCATTTCAGCTTTATTATTTGTTCCAAGTCAATCTGTATTCATTGTTAACATGTTAGTACTCTAGAAGAACCTCACTAATATCGTTCTAGTGTTAAAAAATCAACCTGTAAAAGATGAAGTTTTGCTTACTTACATACATCTTTTTTTAAATGTCTTTTAAAATTAAAAAGACATAGTAATTTGGTTCGACTGAGGTTTGAAACTTCCTCTTCGCTGATCGGATCACAGGCGCTTTAATTTATTTTATTTCAGAAAAAAATGCGTATATGTCCACGTGTTTGAGCGCTATTGTCACCAAAAGTTGATAGAATGCATTATCATCGACTGTGAGTCTATCTGCCTAGATTCAGCCCGATGGAATGTCACAAATTGGGTTAATTTCCGCTTCCAAGATTCCGCCGCTTTCGTTTATTCAATCAAAACAACGAAAGTGAAATTCGTGGAAGGGAAGATGTATTAAGGTTTTTTGTTGTTCCTGGATAACCTTTGTAGACTTTCTAAGCTTTTCGCTACCTTTTTAAGGCGGCTATTAATATTGTTAAACGTTTCTCCCTCTGCTTGGGAACTTTCAATGACCGTAGTAATATATACAGCATTATAAAATGTTAGAACTTTGCTCTGAGGAAGGAGCAATTATGCAGTTTTTTTGGGACGATGATATGAATTAAACATAAATTTATGAAAAAAGGATTTCTTTTTATGGGCGAAAGGCTGTCATCGAATGGTATCCTGAATCTGTTGCCAATATATAACTGTACTCCGTAGTACTGGCTTCTATTGACGTTTCTCTAATTCTGCAAGTTAAAATACAATCGCAAACTGCAAGATTAAATGAAATTTGGCATTGAAGGAATGATTTCAGAAATAAATATTGAAGATAATGTAATCCATTATATATATTTTTCTGACTTACCTACTTATTATGTATATTGCTTGTGCTATACCTTATTTTATATTGGCATGTTAGATTTTTAGTTTTCAATTATAATTTTACTTTTTAGGATAAACACTTTGGTAAGGTTCCCCTTTTTTTCCCACACGAGAATCCACCATTGGGCTCTGTAATTTGCAATATCCAGGCTTACAAACAATACACGCCGAAAAGGGCCTACCAGGGAGACACTTACTTCTGGGGACTTCTACCACAACAAGGAGACCATCTGATATTTAATTTCCAAAATCCCATCATGCTTTCGAGGTATTTCATGTACACATCAATATCAAAATTTACTGATGCTTTTTTTATGTGTATTATGTATATGTTCTGTTTTTTTGTTGCAAACTGCTCAAAAATGTGAAATGACCTTAGTGTCAGTTAAGCTTCAAAATCTATTTACCTTGCTATTCAATGTTTAATGATTACACTACTTGTAACATCATTTTCTGGCAAAGTAATAAATCACGTTTAGATTTAATGTTATTACTGTTGTTTTGAAAAATGCGAATAGTCCATCATGACAATATAAAGCTCTGCGTCAAGTGATATTAGAATCTTTCTGTAAATATCTACATTTAAAATTAAAATTTCTCATGTACTAGATTATACCCATCATCAAGGACTGTATATATTTATTGTTTTGCACACCTTTTGAAAGGGAAAGTAGCTATCCATCTGTAGAGTGAACAGTGCATACATTCAGCATGTTGTTTCACATGATAAGAAGAGATTAAAATAATTTAGTGAACATATGGTCTTTAAACTCCACTGCATCATAGCGACTGACTTGCATCCAATAAATAAAACTTAGTAAATAACAAACGTATTAAGTAGAATCTCCATTTTTGTACTGCATACAATCTTTCCAAATATAACTCTGTTCTATTGAATTCATTATTTTTAATTATCTGCGGCGACTTTAATATTATTGAAATGTGTGTTTTTGTGTAACCTTACAGTGTTAGCTGTTATTTGCGATATTTTTTCTCACCTATTAAATTTGTCTATTAATGATTCTCTTTCAAGTGCGAAATGCTATTAAGATGTTATTCTACAACTATAAACTGCAATTTATAGACTGTCTGAAATTTTTTTATGTGAGAATTTGCTTTTTAGATATCTTCTGCGCAGTGGTAATTTGGAACACCTCTCGGACAAATTTTATAACACCTCGGTTGAAGTACTACCCGTGAACAAACAGCTGACTCACCAGAATATAACTAGCGATGGTTTCGTGGTGGTGGGACGTTTTGACTCCCTAGGACTGGCAGAGGGCAATGTCGATCTCTCCCTTGGCAAGGTGTCTGCTGTGAGGCTTAAAGTCCACAGCGAAAGTGAAAACTGGGTCATCCTGAGTGAGGTAAGTGTTACCTTGTTCAGAATTTGAAACTACATTATTCGTCTTCACGAGCCTTCTGTCTTCCAGCGTTGGACATAGTTACTTCAAATTCGAGTTCATGCAATACATTTTTTTTTAAATATTAAATTTACTTAATAATAAACTAGATTCTGAATTAAATCCGATCCCGGGTCAGAAGTAAAGAATCACAATTTAGACTTCTGTTAGTTACTCTCTTCCGGAGTGCAAACCAATATAATGTAATATGAATTTTCATATAATTTATCAGTCTTTGACGGCCGGCGTAGTGCAGCGGTAAGGCGCTTGACTCGCATTCCGAAGGTCGCGGGATCGAATCCCGGCGTAGCAAATAAATTTTATTTGATTAATTTGTGAATTTCACAATTTATTCATTTAAAAAAATAATATATAGTATATTTGCAACACGTTCCAGAGTGGAAGATACTCTCAGTATCGCCCTGGTGTAAGGACCACTATTCAGAATTGAAATGTTGCCTGAAATGGCTTTAGCCGTGTTTGGTGACCAGATCTGAATAGCCAGGTACTTCCCCACCTTCCTCTTCCCTATCTCCTTCCCTCACCACTACCTTTAGCCTCACAACATACCCCAATTGGGGATGCCTTAGTTTCACTGGCTCCAAACAGGAGAAGTTGGGACTCTTGTGCGGTATTCATGTAAAAAAAAAAAGGTTTTAATTATTGTGGAAGAAAAAAGAACTAGACTAAAAAAAAAGACTTAAGCGAGAGTTTACAGCAGAGGTTCCCAAACTTTTTTTTTCCACTTTCAAAATTTTACTGGTTCACCTGCTGCTACATTTCTACCAATTTATCTTTTTTTATCTTCTTTTATCACACTGTCATAGACCCCCGTCTAGTCTCCCATGGACTCCGGGGGGTCCACCTGGACTGGAATCACTGGTTTACAGTGACTTAGCAATTGCCTTACCATTTCCACTTACAGCGTGGTAGTGCTTATGTTAAAGAACGAGTGACAAAATTGTACTTATATTACATTCTTATGGACCTTGGTGACCATCTGAATATTTTAAGTTAGGATTTATTATGTTCTAATATTTACATATATTTTTGTACAGATTCATTTTGAAGAATTGAAGCAGAGCTGACCATTTGATTTGGGAACGATGGGAAAGTTGACTTTTCCCCTCTCCAACGCCTTCCATCCCAGGATCTTCGAAGCTTTCCAACCCCACTCCAAATAAATTCACGGTGTACTTCAGAAAGTATCTAGTATGCACGAGATATCCATTTATTTATCATCATTATATTGTTCAGTATATTTACATCATTTAGAATTACAGGGTTATTCATTGCATGCAAGATTTAAATTATTATTGAAATGAACATTGGCATGATAAGGCACGACTCGAGGGAGAAGAGGAATTATTACTGGTGTTATTTTACAGCACATTGATTCAGATTGACAGTACAATCTTCATTGCCAACATCCTGCAGTATCAAGTGGAGAATGGATTCTTCAAAATTTAGGAATGTGAAGATTTGATAACACTACATAATGTAGTCTTTTAAAATAACTCACAAAGCAGTCTGATAATTATCATGCCTTCCCATCCTTTCCATTTCTATTTTTATGTTTTAAAATAACATTAGATGATTTAAGAAAACTTCACAAATTATATTATATTAATTTTTTTAATTTGGAACCGTGATGTGATAATTATTATTATAAAAATATTGGTGGTTATAATTTTTCTGAAAAAAAAAACTGTGGACCAAATTTATCATTTGTGTTACGAAACAAATAAAACATCTGTTTAAAATGCAAGATAGTTTTGTGCAAATTTCGATCCAGAGATAGAATTAATACACAGCCACCATGTAAATAAGAATTATTGTTGGATTGTTACAACCTCCTAAGTGTTTGAAACTTGGTTCGGTAACAGAAAAAGACTGTAAGTAGGTATACGTCAGGAACGGTTTTTGTAGTGTTGAATATCCCTGTTTTAAAGAGCTGTAATATATTTTTATTTGAGGCTAGCTCTGTACACCTATTACACAAAATGTGAAATATGCCACTGATCGTCGGGAACCCAGAGAGTCCAACCAGTTTGACCTAGCGTAGAATTTAATATAACATGATATAGATGGATACACAATAAATGTAAATAGTCGGTCAACAGAGTAGAGAAATATTTTCTGGTAAAAGGTGTTATACTCGTAAGATCGACGGATCACATAATATAAGAACTTTACCACTGATCAATAGCATTCCTAAATGTAGACCGCGATGAAGGTACCTACTTAGTTTTTTTTCTTTATATATTTTTGGGGTGTTATTATGCTGTGTTGTACCTCCTTCTTTAGCCAACATTTCAGACAGCGTTACAGTGTCCATCGTCAGGGTGGATTGTGAACACGGCATAACACCCGAAAATAAATAACGATAATACTTTTGGCTGTAAAATCTAAAATCGCGTCCAAGGTACTTAGCATTTCTAAAGACTATGTATTCAAAAATGGTCTCAAAAAGTATGCTCTATATCATCATCGTTGACCAACTCAGGCGCTATATTAAAACTAGGTGCAGCATAATTTTGCAAAGCAGAGATGACCTTATTTAAATCTCACGGCATCGGTGATCCAGTCCATCAACGTACATTTATATGTGCAGAGGGGATAAAAACTATTTTCAATTAACATATATACTTAATTAATGAATCACAGCTGACAATCAGTGGCATATTTTACATAAGTGTGGTGTTAAACTGAGAGCTTGATTTTAAATACTTACCTTAGGATCTCATTTAATTGCAAAGTTAAATATTGTTATATAATATTTATAATCCTCTAATTATTCTTACCAATGCGGGACCGTTTGTCTGCAAAGCACCGCTATTGGCAGAAGGATAGCTCTTCGGTGTCAACTGTTTTCTTGAGTTCTCTAATTAATGCAAGGGACAGACATTCCTTTTCATGTTTACTGTTTACAGTAAGTGTAATATTGTCTAAATCTTTGTTCAGATGTTGATACTAAGAATATTTATTTATTAATTGGTCAGACGTTACTGGTTTTAAACTTATAGTCACAAAATTGTGTGTTTTTATTTTCTGCTTTATATAAATGTACATATATGATATGTAATTAGTTTTTAAGAGAATGTGCTATCAACTGTTATTCCTGCTGTTTATAAATTATTATTCTATTAACCTATGATTATAATATTATCGCAAGTTATCGGTTTAAATTATTTCATAATTGTGTACAATGAAGAAAAAAAAAACTAGTTTTGTTATCTTTATCATTGTAAGATATATGTTTTGTTTAAGTACCCTCTTGTTATTGTGATGAACGCACAATATCCCTTCTTTTCACCCAGTTCCTATTTAAAGCCTCCGTCTGTTGATTGTTGGCTTAATATAACGTGTGTATGTATCAAGGCTAAGCTAGGTTATGAAATAATTGTGTTAATATTATGATTAATTTCAGCCCCGGATCTATGACTTTTTCAAACCTGGGCAGAAACTTGATAGTGGCACACCCTCTTGCCAGTGTTTGAGAGGGGGTGCGGGATGGGGAGAGGGGAGGGGGGGGGGGGCTCAACTGTAAATTCGATTAGATACTGTATAATAAAAAATAAAAAATCATATCATCCAATTTAATATAGATCTGAATGCAATGGAATCTTTCAGTTCTATTTTCATCCACTACCCCAACTACCGAAATATGTGAATTTTCACCCTAGTGATAAAAATGATTACAATACAACATAACCAATATTAAATTTTACTTTTTACAACGTGCGCTGGATGCCAGGCGCTTTGTGAATCAAGTTTTTTTTTTTCAACCAAACATATAAATTACTCTTTTGGCACCCCTAAAACTGCCGCCCAGGGCAAACACCTCAGTTTGCCCCCCCCCCCCCCCATCCCCCAGATCCGAGGCTGATTAATTTCACTAACACTTACAATTTTCATTTTGAATTGGCACTATTTTATTTCATTCAGATATTTTATAACGTAACGACAACTACATATATATTTTTGTTGCAACTATTTAAATTTAATAGTATTATATCATAACTATTAAGATTTTTAATGTAATAATATGTGTGTGTGAATATCTAAAAAAAAACGATTAAATAATCTACAACGTACTTTAAAACTCCTACCAAATTATAATACAATGTAAAATATATTATTGATAAAATTGGCAGCGTAACAACTTTATAAATGTAATGTTAATAAATGTGTATAAATATGTAGTTATAATCCCCTGTATGTTCACTGTGATATTTAAAAAAAAACATAATATTAAATGTCGACTGAATAAATATTTGAATTTCAGCTCAAATGAAACATAAAATTTTGTCATTTGAAATAGTTTTTTTTTTGGTCTTAACTCTTAAAAAATATTCATCGGCAGTGGAAAATATTAAAGTAATATTTTTGGTCATCAACTGATAATTTAAACTTCCTGTCCTTTTGCTTAACACGAAATTTGGAAAGCACAAATTTAAAGTATTGTCCATTTCGTGTTAACTTGGAAGGTCTTCACCGTTCCATATCTATATTCGTAATAAATGTACCATTTGTATGAATTTAATTATTTTATATTATTTTATCTTTTGAGTTTCTTAAAATGAATACAAGATGTATTATGAACCCGCCTTATCCCGTTAATAAACTTCTTTGTTTGACTCTTGAAAACAAATATTTTGGAAAAAAAATTACTTGAGTACGCTCCCTACTGTGTAGTATTTTATAGTATTTTTTGTATAATCGATTGTTGATCAAATATATTTCCTTTGGCTTAAAACATAACAATGATAATAAGTAATAATATTATGAAAATTACAATTAAAATTCTTCGATTGCCAAAATGAGTTTTTCCTAAACTAACATAAAGTAAATTTAATTGGAATTTTTCAGCAAAAGCTCTTTGTTATAACTCCAAGAAAGCCTCTTTAATTTGTTTTTAATATGATATATATTTATTTACATCAACAAGGTCACAGAAATTTTTCTATAAAATGTATAATAATTTACAAGCCTTATTACTTTATATATATATATTCTGATACAGTTCACTATGTTTAACCAATGGCATTTTTCTTTGTAATTTTTGAAGGATGAATATCTGTTTTATTTTAAAAGATCGGGAGTGTAAGCACATGATTTTAATATTCTTAATTGCAATTTATTAGGCAAACAAAAAAATTACCCTGGGGTTGAATAAACATTTATTTTACCTAGCTTGAAAGTTGTGTTGAGCTAAGAAGCAACAAATTACTGCTTTTGTTTTTAGCCATAACCACTTTTTGCCACAAGAAGTAAAGAAATTTTCAACACCATTTAAGAATAATTGCCGGTAAAATTAATTCGGATTAGTTTTGCGATCTCACCAAGAGATGGCAGCAATGTTCTCAATTTTGCCTATTATTGGTGACTTCCTACTTGGCTTAGCCTATATTGCCATTATTTGTTATTTTTGTCAGATTAAACATTCTTTGAGAATTTTTTATTTATTTTTATGGCAGATTAGTCCTTTCCGTGTAGGCACAATTTTGATGCTTACGTAATAATATATTATAAATGTTATACGCTATAATGTATATTGATGTTTGACGTTTACTACATTCTTTATTAAATTGTATTTTACCATTAAAATGGTAGCTAGTCAGTGTACTTATATAAATATATAATATAATATGTATTTTTTTTAAGTGGCAACTTTCTGTTATAAAATATATGAAAGGTGTATTTTGAATTATTAGATTTCCAGAAATGTTAACTTTGCATTTTTAATTTGTTGCACATTTGAAGTGAAAAAAAGATTTGTTAAAAATATTATTGGTAGTTATTATATCGATTTGAAATAAACCCATTTAATGTTGATGTCAAACTCCGTACATGTACTTACCACCCAAATAAAATATACAAATAAACATATTGTTTTATTTTATTATTTCCTGTCAAATATTTCATTTTTGTAGGAATGAACAATTTTTAATAATCAATTAATTAATAAGAAATTTTTTGAAATCGTACAGAAAATTATCTTTATCATTTTATACAAAAAAAAATCTTCTAAACACACCTACTTCTTTCAATATATATGTATATTAACCCCACAGGTTAATTTGTTTGGTTTTCAGAACAACTCGTATAGGTCTCGTAGAAATCATTGTCTAATCGTTATCGTAAGTGTCTCCCTTACTATCCTTATTTGGCTAGAAATATGATCCAAACGGTGGTAGAAAGAGAAAGCACCATACTTTATATTAAAATCTAAAAGTTAACTGTAAAAATAATTAAAACGTACCCCTTTGAAACCAAAGTTTTCCATCAGTAATTTGAAAAAAATTATGAAACTTTGAAAATTTTTTATTATTTACTTTTACATAAAACAAAAGATATTTTTACATGAGACAAAAAGTCAGTTGATGATAACATTTATATTACTTTTGTCCAATAAGTTTTGTATAATATCTATTTGAATTTTAAATTTGATAGCGTATTTCATCACCTTTCAAAAACAGTTTTCAATTTTCGGATGCTTTCAGAAATATTCTGGGTATTTGGATTTTATTTCGAAGCGGAAATATTTTGACCTTCCTTCAAAATAGGTCCGAGACCTGAGGGGTTTGGTTACCATTTAATGAGGGTTTACAGTGGAACAATGTTGCATTACTTTTAAATAAAGCAGTTTATAATGTCTTCAATAATATTATTTTTAATTAAACATTGCTTTCTTGTTTTATTATAGGTAACATCATATTAATAATTGTGTGCCTACTACCTACAACACTCATAGATTATTTTATGAGGGGTTTAAAAACAAAACTCACAAAGTCCACCCAAGTGAAATTATTGTTTTCTCATCACAGTCCACATTTTTTAAATACGTGTGTGTGTTATTGTTTTAATAATTGTAAACCTTAAAACATGTTTCAGTAGAATAATTACGATACATATAACACTGATAATTATCAATTTGATTTTGGAGATAGTGAGTTTTGCAACCGAAGTATGGAGTTTGACAATTTTGGTTTTCTATAAATCATCACGCTCATATAAATTACTGTAAGATTTTGCGGCCATGACAGTTTTCATTGTATTAACTATCCCATTGGCTAAACTGGAGAATGTTAGCTTTGAAATCCACTGGTACTGTACGCGCCCAACTTAAATGCTCACCTGAACTTGATACGATCCGTTCTCGCGCAGGTACAGTCACTTTACTGACTTTACAATAACCGAAAGCGGAAGAGAAAGATGCATGAAACATATTTACGACAAAGAAAGGCGTGGGCGGGGAGGCATACTACTTTTCGACCTTGAACTCGTCTGTTGCGACGATTTCTGTGTAAAGGTCAGGTCGGTTTTAAATTTTGTTGTGTGCTTCGTGAGTTTTGAAAACAAATGCCGTTTTTAACCGGTTTTAACACAATTTGACTGTGGAATTAGAAGGATGCGCAATTTTTTAAAATTAATTGATAAAACAAAAAAATATATTTTTGGTCTATGGTGGAGTTTGTGAGTTTTGATTCTGTTTTCCTCATATCTCATATCTTAAACTAAAATAGTTTCGGAACAGGTCCTTAATTTCACGAGATGTTTAAGAAAAATTAAGGAGAAATTAACTTATTGTAACTAATTTATCAGTCATGCATTTTGTGTACACTATTATGTTATATGAATTCATAATAAGCAGTGGCGGCTGGTGCTCATAAAAATTGGTGGTGCGCTAAAATAAAAATAATAATAATAATAGTCTTTATTTCAGGATGTGGGGAGGTGCGTGCAATCCCACACATCCCATAGAGATATCCCATAAAACTTGGACCTACCTACTCTAAATTAAAATAAATTCAATTATGAAAAAATCATACCTATTTGTAAATTAGGTCGATCCTCCATTGTCTCTGAGTGCATGCAATACATTGTTAAAGAAGAGAAAAAGAGTTATAAAATAAATATTGATCCATCAGTATTTGTAAAGTCGCCGCAATCGTAAATTCAATAACAGTTCATTCCTTAATTTAAACTTATCTAGAAAATTGTATGGAGATACTCTGGGACGAAAATCGAGTTCAGAAAATAGAAAAAAAATTCAGTTTATCACACATCCGAAAGTCTTCCTAACGCTCCGAAACTCGAATGAACATATACTGTCATAAAAAATGTCGGCATTGGTATGTTGTTACGCTGTCGTTGGTCGATGCTGAGTAAAACATTGAATGAAAAAGAGTAGACATTAAAATAAAGACACGATATGGATAATAATATGACACAAACGTGTCCCCGTTTAACATGCTACAGAACGAACCGTTCCTTTTGATGTGGTGGAAATTTTTCGAGCGCCGTCCAAGTTTCGTAAAATTTGCAAAGCATTCAACCTATCTACGATTTAGCCTCAGTAAAGAATTATGGAGAAACTCCTGTGATCGATTTGCAAAATGAACCACCAAACTGAAGATAGGCACACAACGATCTGCTTTGTTACGCGCGCAGTCCAGCAGGCACCTATAGGTACTATGAACTATGATGTATGCATTATAACCGAGTGTATATTGTGAACCGTGATGAGACGTGTCGGAAATAAGTACCTATGTTTTTTTTGGCGCTCGGGAATTTTTAGATTACCAGAAATTTTGGGAGTGCGGCGCTCCTCCGCACCTTAGAGCTGGCCGCCACTGATAATAAGCTAAAATTCATATTTTAAACTCTGATTTTAATTTAAAATTGAGCATAGTTCTTTTAAAAAAAAATGATTGTGCTTTAGACCACACGATTGAAGTAAAACTTCACTAACTTATATCTCCCTCTCAACTTCCGTTCGCCTCGCCCAATCACACTTTTCATAACGCTATCGTCACGCATTCACCAGCTTACTCCCCAAGTCTAGCGTGCGTAAAGGCCCGATCGTTTGCCTCGCCCGATCCCACTTTTCGTAACGCTCTCGTCACGCATTCACCAGCTTTCTCCCCAAGTCAAGCGTGCGTAAAGAAGTTTTACTTCAAAAATAAATTGGAGTGCAGTTTACACGCGGTAGAAGTGAAACTTTACCCAATCTCAATCAAAACCTGAAAAGTGAGGACATAATCAAAGCAACCAATGAGCGCAGACCTATCTTAATTTCCGTTTCATATCTCAACCAATAGGAGCCTTTAAAAGTGACATCTTAATCAAAAAGGCCAATGAGCGCAGTTTATGCTTCGCAGGTGCACTAATCGTCATTTCCGTTTCATCCGAAATCCAAATCAAAGCAGGGCTTTAGAAGTTTAACTTCAAAAATTATAAAATTCAAACGGATTTCAAAATATGTTACTTTAACGAAACCACTGCAGGTAGATAACCTAGCCTTGTATAATTAAAAGGCTAGGTTATCTTTCTGCAGTGGTTTAGTTAAAATATGATGTTTTGAATTCTGTTTGAATTTAATATCAGAAATTATATTCCTTTTTTGATTGGCAATCCAAAAGATACACAACGATAATTTTGGATATGTGCTTCTTCTAGCACTACCTGAAGTCCTCGGCGTTTCCTGGGAAATTTGAAATCAGATGTGGACCGAAATTTTCTTCTATTTTTGAACATTAATGTGCAAAATTTCAATAAGAAAAACTGCATAAATTTTATATAAAACTACTAATTTAATACTGTTCTGGAAAAAAATAACTCCATCCCGAGAAAATAACGATTATTGTACAATAAATATTAACAACAAGACGAACGCCAATAATAAAAAAAAAAATTGTACAATCTTTCGGAATAACAGTTTCCACGCAGGGGTTAGACCAACGATACTCAACCTTTTTTCTCTTCGGGCCACATACATGTATTTGTAAAGTTACGCGGGCCGCAACACTATACTGGTATGACGAAAAAAAATCATCAACCCCCCCCCCAACATTTTTTCGATTTAATTTTGAAGACACTCCGCCATTAATAATAATAATATTTGGATAATTTGTAGAGCGCTTTTTTTGTGAAAAATTACCTAATTATGCGTATTTATATTATAAGAAAATAGTACTTTATACGACAGCAAGAAATGCTTTTAAAATTAGTAGGTACCTGACTAACCATTGACATTAACCAGTTTTTATGTATTATGATTGATGCGGTTGTTTCTAGAAGTGGCACTTTTATTTATAAATTACTAGCTGGTACACGGCGTGCTTTGCTATGCCATTTAATAAAGAAATTGTTTCTCCCTGAGTGTCCTTTCCCATTCGTCCCGTTCCCCTTCCGCCTCCCCTTCTTCTCCTGCGTCCTCTTCCCTTCTCGCGTTCCCACTCTGTCACCTCCACCTTCCCTCTCCCCACTCCACTCCCTCCCTTCTCCCGTCCCGCGAACCCCCCTCCCGAGTTCCCCTCCCCCTCCCTGGTTCCCCCCCCCCATCTCTCCCTCCCTCCCGTTTTCCATAGCAATATCCGCTTCCTCGCGTGCCACCAACAGCAATTTTTTATACAAATTTCGTAATGCCAGAGCTCACCTGAAGTTTTATCAAAACTTTGTACTGACAATAACGAACACACAAAAAAAAAAATTATCCAATTTGGTGCAGTCGTTCGAAAGTTGTGCGCAACACATTCAGCGATTCATTTTTATATTATAGATAATATAAACTGTGTAGATTATGATAAAGTTTTTATAATTAACAAACCATGCTGCCTGCCTCCTACCCGACCTGCCACAGACATTATACATTAGTTGTGTTATTACATTATACATTATTCTTTTTTTACATTATACATTAGCTGTGCTGCCGGCCTGTGTTCCGCCACAGACACTCTTTTTTATATAAATATAAGACAAATGGATAATAGATAGATATCGATCCTCAAGTTGATTAGTTAGACATCTCCCAAAATCGAAATTTGAGTCGGGTGTGCATTATATGTAAAAGTGGGTGAAAGGACAACTCAGAAACAATTCAACTCAACACCTCCTTTGAAAAGTCATTAAAAATCATGAAAAAAATATATTAAAAAATTGGTTAAACATGTTACTTTAGATTTTAGGTTATAGAATATTTTTCTTTTTTTTTTTCATAGGTCTTTTCAAATAGATGTTTGATTGAGATAATTCTGAGTTGGCATGGAACCGTAAAAGTGTACCCTCTATCTGGTACAATACTGAGATTACTCATAAACACCACCAAATCAACTATAATGCAGAAAAACTTGTATTGAATTTAACAAAATGTTAATTTTTTCTGGGTCAGTAGTAGTGGTGTTATTTTTTGCATATTTAATTTGCATTATATAAAACACCAGCATATACGATACGATACGATTGTACCCCCCAGCCAGGAGAATTCCTGTCCTGGTGAGACCGGTACACCGAGGGGTACTGATTTGTTAGGACTTTGAACACGTGCTCTGAGGATGGGAAGGAGATTGGAGTTTAATCGACCGGTATACATGGCAACCTAATAAGGGAACGTACCCATACTACGTGACCAACTTTTTGCAATTTTTAACCCCCCCCCCCCCCCCCCCTCCCCCCCCCCCCTCCCCCCCCCCGGTGACCAAAAACCTAAGCCCGCCGCCGCTCATTTGTACCAAGCTTGACATTTTGAAGACCCCCCCCCTAAACGTGTCACGTAGTATGGGTACGTTCCCTAAGCCAATATTGGAATTTTGGACGGGCAGGAATAAAGGAATGGATTGAGCGTTATAATTTTTTTTCCTATTCCATGTGCCTTCGTTCTTCTTGCCTCTTCTCGGCTTTTCTTGTCTCATCTTGGCTCTCTTGGATCTTCACAGATCTTCTTGGATCTTCTCGCCTCTGCTTGGTTCGTCTTGTTTCTTCTTGCCACTTCTCGAATCTTCCTGTCTCTTCTCAGCTAGTGCTGCTAGTTTTTTTCTCTTCTTGTTTCTTCTTGGACCTTCTCGTCTCTTCTCGGCTCTTCTTCGTGGGTTCTCTTATCTCTTCTAGCTTCTCCCTGTCTCTCCTGGGATTTTATCGTCTCTCCTTGGCTCTTCTTACTTCTTCTTGGATCTTCATGCCCCTTCTTGGCTTGGCTTGTATCTTCTTGCCTCTTCGAGAATTTTCTCGTATCTTCTTGAATCCTTTTGTCTCTTCTCAACTTTTCTTGGCTCTTCTTGCTTCTTCTCTTCTTTTATTGACTCTTCTTGGCTCTTCTCGTCTCTTTTTGGATCTTATGTGACCTTATCGTATCTTCTTGACTCTTCTTGCTTCTTCTTGCATCTTCTAGTCCTTTCTTAGCTCGTCTTGAATCTTCTAACCGACTCTTCTTGTCTATTCTTGTCTCTTCCAATCGCTTCTTATCTATTCTTGGCCTGTCTTGTATCGTCTTGCCTCTTCGAGAATTTTCTCGTATCTTCTTGAATCCTTTTGTCTCTTCTCAACGTTTCTTGGCTCTTCTTGCTTCTTCTCTTCTCTTATTGACTCTTCTTGGCTCTTCTTGTCTCTTCTTGGATCTTTTGGGACCTTATCGTATCTTCTTGACTCTTCTTGCTTCTTCTTGCATCTTCTAGTCCTTTCTTGGCTCGTCTTGAATCTTCTAACCGACTCTTCTTGTCTATTCTTGTCTCTTCCAATCTCTTCTTGTCTCTTCTTGGCCTGTCTTGTATCGTCTTGTGTCTTCTCGTATCTTGTCTCTCCTTGGCTCGATTAGACTCTTCTTGCATTTTATTCATCCTTCTTGGATCACCATATCTGGCTTTTCTTGCATCTTCTTGCAGAATTTAATTGACCAGTGCGTAGGTGCTTCTTCTGCTTCCAACTACTCCCTTATTTAATTTTTCGCCTCTACCAGTCTTCTTGTGTATTATTTTTTTGTCGTGGCTCTTATTGATCCTTTCTTGACCTATTAATTATTTTCTTTCCACTTCTTGCATTATCTTCTTCCACTAGCCATTTTTGGTTCTTCTGCTTTCATTTCCGCTTCTTGGTTCTTCTGGTTTCATATGGCTTCTTCTAGCTTCTTTTTGGCTCTCCTAGTCTCAGCTTGCATCTTCTTGCAAACTTCTTGGTTCTTCTGCCGTCTACTTGCTTCTTGCATCTTCTTGGCTCTTCTGGGATCTGCAGTTTCTGCTTTCATCTTCTTGCTTTTTTTTTAATTCGTCTGGCTTTATCTTGCTTCCTCAATTTCCTTCTTGCTTCTCTTGACTTTTTTGACTCTCCTAGTATCTGCTGACATTTCCTTGCTTCATCTCGACTTTTTTTCTTATCGTGGCCTTTCTCGCCTCTTCTTGCAACTTACAGATTTTTCTTAGTTCTTCCATACTTTCCCCTGCTTATTCGTGGCTCGTGCTTCGTGGCTCTTCTTAGTTTTTTCTGTCTCTAATTATTTCTTCTAGCCTCTTCTTTCTTATTCTTGGATATTCGAATCAGATCAGACAAGCTTTCGGATTGCACTTAATGCTGTAAGTCGGGATCTATTTCAGTGCAAGAACTCTGGGACCAACTACCATAATATGTATTCCTCTTTGCTCCTGGATCTGAAGACCGTGCAACCTCACCTAACCTAACCTAACCACGAAAATAAATAAAAAATTATTTACTTAACTTGTCTGTTAATTCCGTGTACAATGCAAGGACACCCTCTGAAATGTAATGACAAAAGACCCACTTGAAATTATCAAAATCAGGACTAAAAAGACCTCGTACGCGGACGAAACGCGTCAACAAGCATTTGATGAATATAAACAATTAAAATAAATATTTTAAAATCAGGCCGACTGGAAAAAAAACAAACAATTACGGAACAAAAATTCAAGAACGCCTCTCTCGCCTATCTATGCTCTCTAAGTGGTTTGTTTATGTTGGTATCCGAGTTCAATGCTCTGAAATATTATGGTATATAAATAATTTTCAAAAGTAAGGTGGATCTTATCTTCAGTATTGATGTCAGGCCTTTGTGTCAAATCCTTTGTGTTCACTCGAATTCACTTGCAAACTTTGTCATTTTTACCACTGTTGCAACTATGCAAAACCAAATTTCGTAATCAAATTATGAAGCTATAACTAAACCGCGTATTTTGACACATTTTCGAAAAGATTGCACCGAAGGGTTCCGTGATATAAAAATAATACTGCAGAGCAAAAAAAACACGTCATGTCGGGATGAAACGCGACAAAGATCTCCTATAAAACACCACCACATATATATTTTAATATTTGGAGATGTCTGACTAATCATCTGGACGATCGATGTAAAGATGGAGACTATTATGTTAAGACACACATTAACATCCTCGAATCCAGAGGTTCTCAACCTCATTGCCCATATTTCAAGTACATTTTTCTTCAAAAGGGTACAGATCAAATGATTTTCTATTTAGTGGTATTGGAACTATTTTTGTAAATTTAAATTACATGTTGTAGCATATATTTCCACTTAATTTCAGAGTCCAATATTGAGAGTGAGTTGAAATATAATAGCATTCTTAAATTAATAGTTTCAATGTCTAGGGATGACGAGTGCGTTGAAGGGTGCCGCAGCGGGTGTGGCCCCATCGATGTGGTCGACGGAAGGCTTCGGCTCCCCCGGTGGAACCATAAAATCGAAGTTCTGTAGCAAGGTGACTATAAACATAAAGATGTTGGACCTTGCCAGGGACTCCCCCATGCACCGATGCTTGCCCATGCCGAAGGGGATGTAGGTGTCCGGAATGGACACTTTCCCATCGACCAGGAATCTCTCCGGTCGAAACTCCTGGGCTTTCTCGAAGATGTTGTCATCCATGAGGATGCTGTAGAAATTGGGAATCACCATAGCGTCCTGCAATTCATAATTTATTTATTATAATTCCCCTCAGGGCCTTTATCATCTTTGGGGATGCAGTGTGGAGGATCTTTTTAGATAAGGAAGGAGAGGAAGTTCTGGGAAGGAAAAGAGTATTAGGGGTGGGTCGGAATCTGGGGGCCAGTGCGTGAGCGTAGTCAGATTTAGGGTGGGGAAAAAATAAAAATCTAGAGTAGGCTTAGTAGAAAAAGTTGGTTTCTGTAACACACTTATGCTTTGGACCCCATGAATACAAAGAAAATTTACGGAAGAAGGAAAAACCATCACATGAAGTGTTGTAAATTTGAAAACGCGAAATTCGGGGCAAACGCCCCACCTTGCCCCACCATGCCTACGCCCATGGGTCAGTGTATCCAGGAATGACAGACATATGAATCGATCCCTTCCACTGCGGTGCAAGGCGATGTTCAGTCAAAGGGACTCCCTCAAAGGGAATCCCTCAACCACTCTCTTCCGATCCGGCCTGAATGCATGGGTGGGCAGAAACAAACCTCACCAAACGTATCGAACCACATAGGGTGACCTGTGGAAGAGGTGTTGGTTATCCAAATGGTTCCCGGGGTGGCGGTACCCATACCCGCCACCCAAATTGAATAATAATTGAGTTTAAGGTTGTTTAATTTAGGTGTAGGTATATTTAGGTAGAACAAAGTATATTTTTTATTCACGTTATTTTCAAGCCAAAAGAGATTGATCTGGCGGGGTAAAAAGAAAATTCCCGTGGAATGATGATCCATGGAATTGGAACCAAAGCTAGCGCTGTTACAGCTGAGTAATCCTATTTTTATTATTTACCTTTATTGATTTGTCATAACGACCGTTTGCCAATGATTAAAAATGCTATTTCATCTGGTGAAAAATGTGTTAGTACATATAAAATACTACATCAGTAGCGCGACCAATCTACTCATATCTACACCATAGGTTCTCAACCTTATTTTTCCCACCGCCCACTTTGAGATTTTTTTTTGTTTTTAGAGCTCCCCAATGGTGTTTTTACTACCATCTGTCGCGAATCTGAAACAGCTATTGCCTATTGGGGGGAGGGGGCTGAACTGTCACGGAATCAATAAATCGATAAAAAATATGTTAAGTTATTTTTTTATAGGTACGTTTGTTTGGCGTGTTAAAAAAGCAATTCTAATGTATTTTAAGAACAGTTCAATTTTCATCCATTTCCCGAATTACCGACATGAGTAAATTTTCGCACACGTGATAAAAATGATTACAGTACATTCAATAATAAAAATTTACCAATAATAAAGTTTACTTTGCTCTATTAGTACTTTACTCTTTTTTTTGACCATATTTTTTTACCTGCTTACGCCCTCACTGTGCCATCTCACCGCCCCCTAATTTTCTCTGCGTCTTCTACTGCCCCCCTGAAAGTATCAAACGCCCACAAGTGGGCGTTATCGCCCACGCTGAGAACCTATGATCTACGCAATATGTGGAGGTTAAATGAAAGATATGTACAACAAAAGGAAAGGTTAACCATTATAGAGAAATGTTCAACTGAGCGTGGAATTTTTGTAACAATAAGACTGCTAATTTAATACTGTTCTGGAAAAAAATAACTCCATCCCGAGAAAATAACGATTATTATATAATAAATATTAACAACAAGACGAACGCTAATAATTAAAAAAAAAATTGTACAATCTTTCGGAATAACAGTTTCCACGCAGGGGTTAAACGATCACAGAATGCACACTATCCCAGCTTCATCTACATGCGTACATCTCACTCACCATAAGTTCAGTTTACCTTTGGTATTGTGAATCCACACAGCTTGGTGTCCCTCAGGGCGCGGTGTGGAATCCCAAAGCATCTTCCCATAAAGTGGCGAATAGATTCAAGCACCACCGCCTCGTTATACGGCATACTGAAAATAGAATAGTACTTTTTTTAATGATTCTCATCTAAAGTGAATCTAGCCAAATTTAATCTACCTAAATTTAGCCACTCGAGCGATGGAGATTTCCGGGTGTTCGGTTTTCGATTCGGCCTTTCGTACCTCCAAATATCATCACGGAAACAGCTTACTACGGTTTAAAGCCAATGAATCCTTTAGATTTTACCCTTTATAAAAAAACATAATCGTTAAATTTATAATTCATAAAAATCACATATCTAAAATTGGGTACTTATCGTTTGTGATTTTAATGAGTGGTTTTAATAGCTTGACAACTTATATTTCCCCTAGTGATAAGATCAAGGCGTAGATGAGTGGAAGATAAAATTAATACCGACGAGTGTAATGCACTGTTTATCAAAACGTTATATAAATTTACTTTTGAAAAACAATTTGAAAATTTTCTATAAAAGTAGAAATTATAGTTCACTCCACCTTCCATTTTTGCATTAGGCTTTAAAGAAATTGTTTGACACACATTTTTATTCTTAATAGCTAAATATTACATCGCATTTCGAAATTCCGTGGCGTGAGGAGACACTAAAATAAATATGTATAGGAACATGAACTGGTAGGTACTCACTTTGGTCTGTCATCCAAGCAAGGAAGTCTTTCTTTTCCAATGACGGAGTCGATTTCATGCTGCGCTTTTTTTTGTACGCCTTGCTCTCGCACAAGGTACAAGAAAGCGAAGCCCAAGCTCTTACTCGTGGTCTCAGAGCCTGCCATGAACAGATCCATGCACACGGCCAACAGTTGGGACTCACTGAAGCTGTGTGTCTTGTCTGCGCTCTTGAGCATCCTCAAATACGCGTCCATGAAATCTCTGTCTTCGTTTTCAATACTAAACACTTTTTGGTGCTTATCCAATTCTGTTCGCAAGAACTTCAGAATTCTCGTGTGAATTTGAACAAACTGTTTGTAACCTGAAAGTTCTGGGGCTAAGAATCTCAAAATGGGAAAATGACTGAATAACGTTCCGACCATGTCGATGTTGGCGAAGAGTTCGAAAAGTAACACCTGCAATTTCTTTAGCTCGGTATCGTCGCTGCTGTATCTGATGCCAGCCATCATGGACCAGAGCGTGTTGAGCACGTACACGTTGAAAGCGTCGTTCATTTGCACGAGAGCTGAGTTGTTGTTGTCTCCTTTGACCCGAGCGGACATGTCTGCGAGGAGGTGCCCGGCCTCGTCCCGCACGAGTTCAGCCATTCCTCGCCTGCCAAAACCGAATTCTTTAAGATGTCGGACTATAAAGCGTCTCTGTTCCTTCCAGAGGATTCCGTCTGTCAGGACGATCCCGCGGCGCTTGCCCCATGTGCGTGTCTCATAGAAAAGTCCCTGCGGACGGCCATCAATGTCCTCATTGAGCAGCATCTCGCGCACGGAGTCCAGGCCGCAAGGGATGACGATGCGGTCCTTGCCCACGCGCAGACCCAGAACGCCGCGCGTGCAGTACTGCTGGTTAAGCAAATGCGCGGCCTTAAGGAGGTAGCGTGTTTGTTGGCGCGCGCGCGACACGGCCAGCGCGCTGCCCAGCACGGGCAACCAGCCCGGGCCCGGTGGGAAGTTAGCGGGCTTGCGGGTGTCGAGGTACATGAACAAGCATACGATCAGCACGAACAGCGCCAGGGCTAGCCACATCCTGAAACACCAAACATGAATTATTATACCAAATACTTTGCGTGATCATTTCACTATTTTGGTACTTTAGGTAGATAAGTACATTGGCACGCAATATAAATATGTAATGTTAATTTATTACATACTTAATTGCAATAAATTTTATTTCCTACACTGTTATGTAGGTATTGAGGTCGTAATTGGTTCATAATACCTATGAACTAATAACGACCTGACAAAACATAGAACTATTAACATTCATCAAGACACGCAATCATAATAATTAGTAATCTATTTTCTGCAATGCACACCTTTTAAAATTGTAGTATTTAAAACAAACAAAAAAATACACAACAGTCGCAGATCCATATAAAACAAAAATTATTTACTCCCGCCGACCGGTTTTCGAACATGCGATATCCGTTCCCGAGTCGATGAGCTGCTCTACAAAAAGGGCGTCCATTTCAATAGGAGAATTAATAGAGTGATTTCCACCAGTTGCCGTAGAAAATCGTGAACATAATTATTTTATTTATTTTCCTTAAGTTCGCAATCTCTCATATAAATATTATGTACTAAGTGCTTGGTACGTGCAATCAAGTGAAAGTTTCTTCTCGGGATCATTGATATTGCATGAAATACAAAGAAATATTACGTCAATGCATTGTGAACTACATAATATTATTTGGTACCTACGTTATTTATGTTGTTTGTCAACGAACAGGAAAATTTCCGTCTGGTTATTGAAGCGGTCTTGTGTTAGGTGGGGTTTTTGAATCACCTTGTTTTGCATTCATTTTAAGTTCTGATATTGAGATATACTGTCGAGAAGATTTTAATAACGGGGCCCAACATCAAACATCACTCTAATAATTTTGGTTTATGCGAACAAAAAAAAAACATCAACAAAAGGTTTGTTTTATTTTACTTTGTACATTTTGTATTTTGTATTTTATTTTACTTTGTACATTTTGTATTTTGTACAAAATAAAATAAAACAAACCTTTTGTTGATGTTTTTTTTGTTCGCATAAACCAAAATTATTAGAGTGATCATTGATGTTGGGCCCCGTTATTAAAATCTTCTCAATATCTCTCGACAGTATATCTCAATATCAGAACTTAAAATGAATGCAAAACAAGGTGCTTCAAAAACCCCACCTAATTTTCCACATTACACAATAATATTGTAATAATAATACGTATGGTAATGATTTTAAACTTCAAAGCATTTTTACAGACCCGACACTTCATATTTTTTAGGCTTATAAAAAGTGTAAAATTGTAAAAAAAAAAACAAAGGCTAAGATGTGTTTTACTCACAGTATTTAATTAAAGCACCTATCAAACCTAAAATTTATAGGCGATCATATTTTCAAAACCAAAACATAATATGATTGTGAATATTTTACTTTACTTCGCATTGTATTGACTTAAATCATAAAACTAGTTGAACCAGTGTATTACTTGAGGTGAATCATGCGTATTTACTGAGTGAGGTGGAGTGATATTTGTGATGATGCATAGGTATCATTAGTTAGCATTACATATGTTTCAATATAAATATTTGGAGGTATGATATTCGAATTGAAGTGAATTCCGTGCAAATCACTGCCAATTTTGAAAATGACATTTGTAAATAATTAATAAATCTGATAAAACATTATATCATCTGTATTTTATCGTTTGTTTATTCTTCACAAAATCAGTTACACTTTTGAAAATGACACATAAATTGAAAGCAAAAAAGTTCGTTGAACCAAGGTTACGCAGTAAGCACAGACCAACAAAATTAGTATTTTGATGCTAATCTTATGCCTGCCTCCAAATAATATCAAAATTAATAATAACATCGGGACAGCCATAGCTAAAACCGCTAAAAAATACGCCGGAATAAGTCACCAAAGGATAACTTTGAAAACTTTTGAAAAAGGCTAACTTCGTTAATATTGATAATGTTACATTTACATTATAATCTGTAGTATCTTTGTTAGGTTAGAAAAATAACCATCGCATAGCAACTTTTCTACACATAACCACGACACTAATATGCGCATCCCCAACATGGTTCAAATCACATAAAATAATTTATTATTACTATTGTGCAGTCGAAAACGGTTCGTCTGGATTATTAGCTTATCTAGCAATGATATTAAATGTCGGCCTTATTTTAAATTTCATCTTATTATTTTTACTATTTCAAATCGCACTTTCCACTTATGATGGCCTAGTTTTATGTAATCCACTGTGCTACAATCGCACGTAGGTACTGTATTGTTCATCACTCCGTCATATTCCCGTAAGAGTCTCTCGTGGTTATGAGTTACGACTAAACTGGTTTAAGCCTTACCTTACCTTACCGGCTGTTGCAATTCGCAATGTAGGGGGTTCGCTTTCATTGAGAAGTGCATTGTAGATGCCAGTGGCGCAACCAAAAGGGATGGGGGAGGGGAGGAGGCAAGGGCCCCAAAAATTAAACAAACCATAAAATTAAACTTAGGATCTAAGTTTTTCCAAGAAGAAGTTAGTATTATGCTTATAGTGGTTTTACATCAATCATTGACCATTTTGAATTCTCTTGTTTTGGCAATAAAGCATGCAACAACATAATTTATGTCTGTTATAGCAAGGTAACATTTTAAACATCCAAATTAAGTAAAAATTGACAGGCGCATATGACGGCGTTCCATGTGTATAAAGAAAATTTACTTTAAATTCAGTAAATTTAAAAGACTTACCATGGAAATGGAAAACATGGAAAATAAGCATATAGAAAATTTAAAAAATTAACAATTTTGAACGGCTTGATTAAAAAATTAAATAGACTACATATTTTTAATTCTTTCCAACGAAACTTGATTTTGTATTTGATTATTTTTTTTGTATGTCAGATATAGATGCATAAAATGATAACAGGGTTTGTAACTTCGTGATTTGTAACTTTCCGAATGATAAAAATCTATAGCATTTATCTGTTTGACTGTGGGCAATAAATGTAGGAATACTGAAAAAAATGCGCCTGTGGTGCATTCTTTATTATCTTCATGGATGGTACGATTCATTAAGCTGCTCCCTTCAGCCAATATACCCCAACTTTGGGGACGTCACAGCCCAAAAACATTCGACATAAGAGTCAAAACATTCGTCTTTTGATAAATTAATCGAAGTTGAACTCGATCCTCCCCCAAGAAAATATGCCGGGTGCACCACTGATAGATGCACATGCAACGGTAACTGCCGGCATCGAGGAAAGTGCTTAACTTCGATAACCGACCATCATCTGAGCGGAAGGTACTCACTCGGAAGGCATAAAATGTAGGTATGGATAATATGGATGTTGTAGGTAATAAAGGAAAATATGTAGGATAAGATGCTGTGCGCTGCGCAGGTTTCATCGCGTAATCGATTTTTATTAAAGGCGTTTCATTACAGCCAAAAACTTTGTAAGATATTATTGGGTAACAAACCAATGTTTTAAATCATTGGCCATTTATTCTTGAAGAGACCTTTTCCAAACCAGGATAGCCCACCGCTTTTTGGAGTGTTGATTTAATAATTTGATTTAATAAAAGCTAACGATATTTCGGATTCTTTTTCTAATACTAACGAAGATCTAAAAAGAACGAAGATCTTCTCTAAAAAGTTATTATACAGAGTTGTTGCTCTGGGGTCGTTCTTCTTTTTAATCCACATAAATTAGTCTCCACCAGTTAGTGGAGAAAAATTCAACAGAATTACCACTATTATTATTTTATAATTACTTTAAAATCTACTGCACTAAGGACGTAACGACTGTAGGTGGGCGTTTAAATTTTTTTAAATATTTTTGTAGTAAAAAATTACGTGACAGAGTTGTAACTCCTCGTGATAGAAGTGTTTTTCATACAAATGACAACCACCTCGACCTGCGTATGTTCGATAATGTTACAAAAAAATTATATGACGACATAAAATATAAAACTATTTTTAAACTCCAAAAGTATAATCTATCACGTAATAGCGATTATTATTTTAAATGATGTTTAATAAAATATTTTTAAAAATCTCAAAAACTTATCTCCTACAATTTTTATGTCGTACGTCAACTCTGTCACCTGGGTTGTCATTCGAAATAGGTATACAAGCAGCTTGTGTTTGTCACCGCCGATAGGTATTTTAGGTCTCCTTCCCACCTTGCTACAATTTCCCCCCTGAGATCCAGAGATAATTCATTTATAGTAAAAACATATGTGACGGAGGTGTGAAACTGTGACAGAATAGAATGACTGTGACAGAAGTTATGTAGGTTAAAAAGAAGAACAACCTAGGTACCATTACTTATATATTTTTTTATGTACGACATTTTGATCTAGAGAGTAAGCAGTTTTCGGTATATCTTCTTGCGCAGTCTTTCGGTCTCCGTCATGAAGTACCTACATACAATAAGATATGATTTTACAACTGCCCTGAGATTACGATATTCTGATGATAGACATCGTAGTGCTGTCAGTAACGTTGGCTAAAGAAGGAGGTAGCGCAACACGACATAATACCCCAAAAATTAATACAATAACGCCTACAATAACTACAAATGTATTGAAGAAGTCTCTTTAAAGAAATAACTGTGAGTTCTTCATGAAAGATGCACAGCATTTTAAGTCGTGAGTTTCTAGGTGACCATTCCACTTTTCCATAATAAGGAAATAAGGCAAGTCACTATTACCCGTAACGTTTTCCGTACGTTTCATAATTTCATAACAAAATTTTAATGAAGAAACTAAAAAAATGAACCAAAGGTCTCTTCATCACTGGTCAGTAAAATCATGGTTCTGAGACGTAATGGCTTATTTGCCATGAATAACAACTAATTCACTCACATCATTAGAAAAATAGTCAAAATATTTATATATACGCAATTTAGTAACTAGATTCTTTACACCGCTTTTCGTCAGTTCCTCTCCCGATTCCCAAGAATTATTTAAAATTCCGTAGGTACAAGCAGATTGAAACAAAAAAAAACGAGTGCAGTTCACACGCGGTAGAAGTGAAACTTTCACTCACACAAACTCAACCAATAGGAACCTTGAAAAGTGAGCTAATAATAGTAATAATCAAATAATCAATGCGGTCAATGCGCGCAGCTTGACAGAGCGCGACACTTCGTAGGTAGGTACTGTACGTAGGTAAGGTTTCAATCTATCTTTTTTTTTTTTTTTTTAGGGTCTTGACCCCAACATAACGCTAATTAATAAAGTAAGGAAAATTATTTATTCCCCACTACTTAGTATGTTTACCAAAACTAAAAAATATAATGCACTTAAATGATTCATAGCAATAACGTCATTCTAAATCAATTAAGAAAACCCTTACACTTAGTGCAAGGCAAACCAAAGGGAAATACTCCGAATCCCACATTAGCACTCTCTCAATTAGTGTCTCTACAAATTGGTTTAACCGGTAATAAATCAACTTAGACACCTTCAAAAATTGACATTTAAAATCTTATAAATAAGTCGTCCGTACGTGGCTTCACCACAGTTTGAAAATGACCTTACAAGTCGAAACAGCTGTAACTAAAACACTAACCAAAAAACTTGCAGAACTCGATAATAACATTATCAAATTTAATTTTAATTAAATTTATAAAAATTAAAATGGAGTTCTACGAATTAAACACAAAAACAATTAATAATTCAATCTATCTCATTATTGAATGTGAATTGTGTATGGTGTATATGTTTGTCTCTTTTTAGTGTAACTCGTTTCTGTTTCATCAAGTTTCAAATGACAACGGTGCTAAAAAAAAATCACTTCAAAATACAAGTGTGCAGTTCACAAGCGGTAGAATTGAAACCTTAAAAAAACTAAAGTAGACGAGAATGAGGAGGCTACGAAGCACCGCACAAAGAGGAGACCGATTATTATTTTTTTCAGTTTGTCTCTTTTCAATGTCGCTTTTTCGTTTCATTGAGCTTCAAACCACAACGGTGCTAAAGAAGTTCTCACTTTAAAAAAATGCATAAATTTAATGGCGCATTTATGTTGGCCACTGATTTAATGCGCCTATAGCCCATTACCGGTATAACCAGTACGGCGCAATGTGCAATGCGGAATTTTCTGCCAGGAAATGTGATATAATACTCGCGTCTGTTACATAGTCACCGCGGCCGCAAGTGCCCGCCGGTATTCCTTTTTGTCCTAACTACTTCGCGCTTTCTCTCGGCACCTTACCACTTAGTGCTACGTGAGAAATGTAATGGAAATAATAAGAGTACATCCCGTATACAATTTACCCACATCTCAAAACTATTGCGACATGGACGAGGATATTCTGTTTATACACTATCAAAAAGGTCAATTTGTTATCAAATAATATAACCGACTGATTTTACCCCTCTTTTCTTCTTCCGCAAAACATATTTTACTCACAGTAAAATAATTTGTTTTTTATTTCAACTACTCTTTGAAGATTGGTGAGGTTTTTATCCAGTAAAGACTTTTCCTGACGATAACATTAATGTAATGTTAATATTATATTTTGTTCTATGTTATTGTTAAATATTACATTGTTTAAAATATTTCACGGTTTTCCACAAGATTATACAAGTGGTTTTTTTTTCTTTAAAAACTACTTGTATATTCTTAAAAGTTTTTTCACTTTTATAACTTTTGGTATAAATTCTATGTATGTGTAATCCTCGATATCTTAAACATTATTTTCTAATCTATGTAAAAGCCCCTACGGGCGTATAACAACAATAAATAAATAAATGTAAAAGTAAATTCAGTCAAGTAAATAATCACCTTCAGAAAGTAATAGTTATAAAGCCAAATGAGCCGTAAAACTAGTTAGTTAGAACTTAGAACATGAAAGGGCATGCAAAGCCCTAGAATAGTTAGAGGATTACGAAAGAATCCGTAGAATCAAAAATGATTCGGCACGGCAAATGGATCAGATGTTTTTGTAATGGAATATTGCTTATTGTTGTGTTTTTTATGTTAATTTTGAATATCGAAGGACCTTGAAATGTGTGTGTGTGTTTTAACCCCTGCACACGAAGAAAATGTGCACACAAGGAAAGGAGAAAAACGACTTACTGCGGAACTTATGGCAATTTCTTCTATTTATGACTGATAAATAGAAGAAATTGCCTTAAGACTTGTGGGTAAGCAAAATGACAGGTCTGTTGGGAAGGGTAATAAGGAAATCTAACAATACTAACTACAAGCAGAGTTTATGGCATATAGATATGTGTAGGTAAGTGTAGCTGTGTATTGTGTAAATGATCAACCACTTATGATATTTTGTACGTAAATAGTTGAATGGTATACAGAGGCAGGGTTGTGTATTGTGTGGCTTTCCATCGTCTCTGCAAACCCCTGCCTCACCAAGCCAGCGATGATATAATCTACTTAAGCAGAATAGTTTATTTTTAAGTTAAATTAAAATTTATCTTCTTTTAAGTTTATATCTTTGTTACTAGGCTTTTAATGTGAAATGTTATGGATTAGAACAATATCACAATTAGTATCTAATTTCGCAAACAATCGTGTCTCTAATATGAGTACGACGAATAAAAAGTTGGACATGGAAATAATTTTTAACCCACATAATCGAAAGCTACTTCTTAATTATCTCTTCTTATTCATCTATTTGTTACACCTGGGAAACGAGGAAAGGAGAAGAAAATAATTTTGGTGAAGATTCACCAAAAAGACTGAAAGCAAATATAATCGGCTAGCCAAAATAATACTACGCAATTATTACCAATTGATTAGAATCTCAATAAAAACCCAACAATTCTCGCTAGAAATATAATTATATATAGCAAACAGAATAAAACGCAAATGTTATTGAATCAGATGCGAAAACGCCAAAAATATATAAATAATAACAGAGCAATTAAACTTATATTATAATAAACAACGTTTATAAAATCACTGCTTACTTATCCTTGACGTGTTGTCAACTGAAGCAAACAAATTAATTGGTTACCCACTCGAATTAAATCCTGGTGCAAGCTTCCGAATGCGTTGAACAACAAGTTTTTGTTGAGGCTTATTTAACATTTATGAACCTTACGTAATGAACTATTTTTGTCTAGATTTGAACACTTCACGAATGGTTGTAAAACGTCCCTTTTGCAACATTCCTACCAACGAAAGGTTTTATTGTTAGCGACAATGACCACGGAACAGATTGGACTCGATTGAGGTAGATAGTGGTTGCCTCTACATATTAAAGTACCCCTACCTTTGATATCCTTCCTCTACTTGCAATTCGATGTCCGACCGAATGTACCTATATATTCACAGCTGAGCCACTTCAGTGCACCCGCACTGCAATGGTGAAATTGAATGTCTAGGGAAATTTTCTAGAACTTTGGCAGTATATGCAACTTTTGGAAAAGGCGATGTTTTAGAAAAGCTTGCATATTTTTTATTCATATTTATTTCGATGATTTTATACGTACATGGTTCTTTAGTATGTTTTTATTAGATCTGATAATCAAAAATCAAAGCATGCGAGACAGAGAGAAGAGCTGGATAAAAAATTAACATTTTTTTTTTTTTTTATAATATAAAAAAATAACAATTTAGGTTCCTAATTATGAGTGGAGTACACAATGAAGTTGTATTTTTTTATTATTGAACGGCTATTTAATTAAAGTATGATTTCTTTCCTTGGGAAAACCATCCACGTCAATGCCAATCCTTCACATATGTATATCACTACGACTAATGTCACTTACGGACGGTGAAATCAAAATTGAAGAGATGGTGTTATTTGGACCGTTTCCATTTTGTTTCAAGAAAAACGTAGAATGGGTATGTCGATAATAAGGAACACAAATAATTGGGTCACAACTGATTTTTTCTCCATAATATTTTGTTAAATTATAATAAATGCAAAGGGATTTGGTGAAAAATCTTCATTTTTGGAAACGTTAAGAGTGTGAGTTAAAATGGGAGGGGAGAATGACTAGAACGGAGTTGTGCAAATATCTGGTCACTAAACAATGCTAAAATGCCCTTTATAAGTCTTTATGTAACTAATATTGCCGATAAAACCTTTATCGTCCCTGCTTGTGGCTCTGAACGCTTTTTATAAAGTGATTATACTGATAATCTTCTTATACATATAAAAATGAATCGCTAAATGTGTTGCTAAGCGCAAATCTCGAGATCAGCTGAACCGATTTCGCTAATTATTTTTTTAGAATATTCCTTGATGTACGAGGATGGTTCTTACGGAGAGAAAAATTAAGAAAATTGCGCAGAAAATTGGATAATTTCAGAAAACCTAACGACTATCGCACGTTTGACAGTTCGCGTGTTTGAAAATGACATTGTTAAATCAGGATTCTATTTTTGAAAATCTTTTTTTTTTTTTTTTGATTTTTTTTTAAATTTTCTTTATTCATTTTGTTTATTACAGGATTTTTTTTTTACATGGTATTTCGACTACCAAGCTAGGCAAATGCCCGTATTATGGTAGTCGAGATTCATAAGATATTAAGTATATAATATTAATAATCATCCATATATATGTAGATGAAAGTACAAACATATAGCATATAGCATATCTATTATACTAGTATTAGGTACATGATCACATACAGGAAAGGTGTTAAACTAGGTGAATCTTGTATAAATAAAAATAAAATAGAATAACAAATAAAAATAAAAGTAACAAAATAATAATATTTTAAGGATAATAGAAATACAAAATAAGAATAAATATGTAAATCATCTATACAGATGAACAATGATAGTCTTTGACCCCAAAAAACAAAAGCAAGTATTCCTAAGCAGCATATGAAATGGACGAACAATGTCAAAAAATATGAAAAAAGCATCAGCATAATATAAAGTTTTGGTTGAAAATTAATTTAGAGATAAGATTTTTTACTCTAGAAATATGAAAAAATAAGAACAGTTTTTAAGATGTAAGGCATTCTTTATAATATTTCCTTCCCCGAGTAAATAACCAGTTCTGTATATTAATGGCATAAAGATCAGCAGTTTTCGATGTCTTAATATCAATACTCAGTAAGTTGAACATTTTAGGCGCGATGTAAGAGAACTGTCGTTGGGCGAAAGCTGTTTTTGTTGGAGGAATTTTGCATTTTTGGTGTGATGAATAGCGGGTGTAAATATTTTGTTGAGTTTTGAGTGTTAAATCATTTTTCCTTAAGTGTATGAGAAGTTGATAAATTTGTTTAATTAAAGTAGGTACTCCCCTAATAGTTTGAATCGAATCCAGAATTTTAGATATTTTAAATAGGTACCTATGTTAGGTACCAAATTTAATATACATGAAAAATGGAAATTAGAATAAAAATTGTAAAAGGTGGCACGCGGGCTGTTTAAAAACTGAATGTAAAGGGATTGAATAAATGGTAAGCGGGAGGGAGGGGGGAGGCGGGGGAGGGGGGGATTGGGGAGACGGGGAGGGAGAAAGGGGGGTGGGGGAGGGGGGAGGGAGGGCGGTGAGAGGGGGGGGGAGGTGGAGCCGCGGGAAAAAGCTAGTGAATAATAATAATATTTGGCAAATTTGGAATGCGCCGTTTTCGTGAAAAACTACCTCAAGGGCGCTGGCCTTGAATTATTTTAACTGTAGACTCTTGGAACAATAATTGATAAAGTTCGTAGTTAATACGTTCGTAATACCTACTATTTTCCTTGTATCTCCAAAAACTCGTTAGGATCTTCTTCAAAAAAATCAGAGTGTGCAATTCACACGAAGTGAAGCTAGAAAGTCGCTAGATGTCGCTTTCTTTCCATTTGCCTGTTTATTTTAAAGTGGTTTGAAGATTGTATATTGATTTTACAAAAATAATAATGTTTTTGGATATGGTAAGTTTTGAACCTCCGTTCGCTGGATGTCTCTTTGGGCGCTGGTCTTTATGCGACATTTATCTTTACATAGTATAACGCAAAGTCGCTCCCGCTATATATACGCTTAGATCTTTCATGCGGTTTTCACCAATGGATAAAGTAAATCATGAGGAAGGCTTAGGTGTATAATTTGTCAAGGTTTTGTGTAAATTGGTTGAAATATATAATATATAAAGGGAAGGGGCTGGCAAATGGGCGGTGTGGATTTAATATGTATGCAAATTAACAGATGGCGTTGGTTATAAAGGTTGGGTAATGGCGTTTTCAGTAGATGGCGTTGTGTTTTGTTAGCCACAGCAACGTGTGTCCGGGTCTGCTAGTTTAAATACAAAGTCTAATAAAAACGTTTAAACAAATATTTGAATAAATCCATTTATTGTAACATTTTTACAAAATTAATAATAAATAATCAATATAATTTTTAGAGTGATATTATATAATATGTTGTCTGTTTAAGATGTGAACAGTGAACAGGTTTACAAAGAGACACAATATAGTATATTTAATATTTATATGATATTCTTGTTGAGACATTAAATTTCTTTTCGTTTTCTTTCTAACATCTCGGTGGGTAAAATAGATTAAATATACAAACATTTATTTTATAATAATTATTAATTGCACTAAATACATTCATGTAACAAATTAAAATAAATTAATAAAACATTTGAATGGAATAATTATATACAATGGGTTAAATTCAAAGATATTCAAATACAGAATAGATATGCTATGGTGTCCGCGCATCTGTCGCCGGACTACGCGCTAATTAGCGTAGTTTTCATACAAAAAGAATTTGTTCATTTCGTTGATTTTTTGAAAATGTGCATTAATATTGGTTAACAATATATTTTGAATAAGGAAAGAATTCGTTCATTTAGTTTAACGTTCGTTTGGTTTATTCGTTAATTATTTGTTCTTTTAGTTTATTTGTTAATTGGTAAACAATATCGGCGACACCCGGAAGCGCAGACCCACATAGTAAAAACACCAGATAGCACATCTACTTATATTTCAATATCTTTGGTTAAATTAAACAAAGGTACAGGCAAATCATTTTAAAAAGAACGCTTTTATATGTATTTGTGCACACCGATAGTATCAAAGTATGTTTCCATAAAAACATTGGTCTGGGTGCGAAGCGACATTTTTTTTTATCAATTTCACTTTACCCCTCAGAACTCGATCCTATTTTTTTGGAAGGTAAAAATATTTCCACTTTACAAAAAAATCCAAATAAATGGAATATTTTTGAACGCGTCCGAAAATTAAAACTTTTTTTGAAAGGTGGTGAATTACTCTTTCAATTTTTTGTATTTAAAAAAAACTTATAATTTTTGAAATAATTGTATAATTACAAAACTATATAATTTTTGAAATAATTTTATAATTACAGAACTATATAATTTTTGAAATAATTTTATAATTACAAAACTATATAATTTTTTAAATAATTTTAAAATTACTATACTATATAATTTTTTAAATATATATTTTTTTATGCAAACATGAAATTTAAAAATGGCTCACTTTACGTTTTTTTATAATTAAAATTACTAATAAAAAATAAATCGCACACACATTTTATTAGGCAAATGTATTAAACAAACGTTATCGTTAACTCACTTTTTTTCGTTGTATGAAAAAATATTTAATAAAAAATTTCATTTTTTTGTTTCTAATTGCGGTCGGAAAATTAAATTTCATAAAGGTGTACATTTTAATTATTTTGTGGTTAACTCTTAGGTTTGAATATAAAGCATGATCTTTTCTCTTTCTAACACCTTTCTAACCATGGAAGTAAGGGAGATACAACGATTTCTATGAGATCCATGTGAGTATTTCCGAAAAGCGAACAAATTAGCCGGAGGGGTTAAATTTACACCCACCATTCAATTCTATCATGTTATTTCAATGCTTCATTCTTTAGAATTCAATTAAAACAAAATAAATAGTCAATTTAATTATATTTTGATTTTAAATCCACACTCCTCTGCACATGCAAATGACTTTTTAAAATGATTTACCGCACCTAGATTTTATTACCCTAGATTTATAAATAAATCGTTTCATCGAAATCATCATCTGTAAAACATGATATAATAAATATTTATTAACACGAGGGAGGGTTAATTTTATAAACATTATTCTAAACAATGAATTATACAATTTTTAAATCGTTTCGATTATGCTTACAATACTTACATCTTTAAAAATAAAGCTAATAAACAATATAAAATTTATGATAACTACTTTTATAATATATATATATATTATAATGAATTGACGACTAGAAATTAATTACTATAATAAGATAATTTACATTTGAGATAATGAAACAAATATACACAAATAACAAAACAACGATGATTGTGAAAATAATAAAGAAAACTGATTTTTTTGTAATAAAATATCACTTGTGTAGAAAAAGTAGTTTTCTTTTCTGAGACATTATTAATGAAGGGAAGAATTACGTTAGTTTGGTTTATTAAAAACTGTTGCGTGTTGGTAAAATATATTTTTCGATAGAAAAAGAGATAGGAACGAAAAATATGTAGGATGGTGCATAAATTTTTCTGAATGATAGTAAATAAGTACTAATTTTATGTAGATTTACATGAATAACGAAAACGATCATGACATAGAGCAATAGTTTCTTAGAACTTTTTTTTGTAAAATGGGGAAACATTCATCGTGCAAAAAAATGTGATTACCTTATCTAAAAACTTAAAATTCCTAATATATATTTTAGCCTCCACATAATAATTATTATGTACACGTTCGCTGGTAAGACAATAATTATTTCTAAATGCTATTACTAAAAGTAAATTTGATGAGCGTCTGTCTTTAAACTTATTTTCGTTATGTCATATTAATAAAGTCATTCGTTTCGTGATATCGTGTTAGTGAGGCCCTTCGTTTCGTGATGCTTTCATAAAAATGTTCATCATTTCGTAATAGTGTATTAGAGCGAGTTTGTGACATTTTGTTAACATTGAGCATCCTTTCGTGGTGTCTGGTTAATAGTGAGCATTATTTCGTGATACATGTTTTAATAATGTGTTCATGGAAAATGGATAGCGTTCCAAAGACTCGCCAAGAGAATTTGTATGGTATCAATGATGGTTGATGAAAGTAGTATTTTCATTTAATCATTGTGAATTTGAATATGCAAGTATGTTTACGTAGAATTTCCTCGAGATTTCTCAATATTCTTGAGCCTTGTCGCATTGTGTTAATAAGAATGAACATAGTGTCTTCAAGGCCAATGTTCACTCCTTTTGTTGCTCAAAAAGACTCTTCACCCAGCATCCCCAAAGATGACGTGGGCCCCGAGGGCAATTATTTCAAGTTAATATTAAAAAAGAATTGACTAGTTCCACTATTTATTGGACATGTTTTTTAATGCTACCTCAATGCGGATCAGCATGTAAATTTGTGAAAGCTCTCTTAAGGTGTAAGTACAAAGTTCCATTTCACATGGGGTTATGATAAGAATGATCATCGTTTCGTGATGCTTTGTGAGCATTAACTCGATTACAAGATGGATGTCTTGTATTGATATCTTGGATGGATGTCTTGATAATTCAGTTTCTGGGGCTACAAGAATGAGCGTAGTTTTGTAGTGGGTGTTGTCATTGTTTTGATTTGATACACATCAGAATGGTTTCACGATATCTTGCTGAAACCCTTCGTATGCTGTTACACGTAATTTCTTGATAATAATGAGCGTCGTTTCAAGCTATCTAACTGAACATAGGTGTCTAGGTTTGTATCATAGGCATTTGTCAGTTATTCAGTTGTCGGTCCGTGGCGATGATGTAACAATGCGAAGAAGCATCGGTCAGAGACCTAATAATAATAGTAGCCGCGACTGTTCAAGTAGCGCAGCGGGGTGGCGAACGTGTGGGCTGCAGCTTAGTTGTGCGGGTCGGTGGACGAGGGTTGGTTCTCCTCGGGCTTGGCATGCTGGCGCGCCGCGGCCGAGGCAGCCTTGAGGTAGGCCTCCGCGGCCAGCGCGCCCCACGGCTCCGGGCGCCCGCCCCAGGCGCTGCTGGCCTGCTCGCTGGTAGACACGCAGTCCGTGGGGCGGTCGCTGGCTGATCCGGCCGCCTCGGCGGGCCCGGACTCGAGGCGCGGCTGCTTCGGCGTGTCGGCCCTACACAAACAATTATTTGGTTATAAGTACGCAGAAATAACCCTTAATGGTCATTGCAAAAATAGACATTGATTTGCTACACATTGGATTAAAATATAAAATTATTGTTCATATTTTCAAAAACATCACATGTAATGGAGAAGCACGATCGATTTGAAGGTTTCAATGATAGTTCAGTGGGTAGAATAGCTCCCCGATAGCGGAAGGTCACGAGTTTACGTCTCGTTGAAATAAGTTGATTTGTGCTAACATTTTTAGCCAAATACAGACGCATTTTATTTTTCATGCTTCATGTTTAAGACACAAATTTTCCTTCTATAGTTAGTTGACTTAGTGCTATTTTAGTCGGTACTTAACATGACTGATTCGTTGTAATCTATTTCGTATTAACGAATAGCTTGCGCTTTTTTTACAATTCCCCTCCAATTAGTAGGAAACTTCAATATTTTTCTGAAAGTGTAATTATCCAGGGTAGGTGTGATTCTACACACACAAACATGTAGTCATACCTGTGTTCTGGACTCTGTACTCCATCATTAGTACTGGATATCTCCAGATCTTCTCCATAGCTCAGCTGAGACCGCATTGTGTTCTCAGAGTCGATCGTCTGCTCTTTGTCCATCACTGCACGGAAGGAAGAAAATTATTAAATATTTATTTGTAACATTAATACCTTTCAACATAATTTAACACAGTACCTACAAGGCATAAACTATAACATGAGAAATTAGAATCGCGTTATAAAGAGCCATAAGCGTGTAAAACAGCAAGGATAGTAAATAGAAGATGAGAACTTGTAAACAAAAGCAAATAATGAGATCCTTTGAATAATACAATATTGCAAAGATAAAAAAATATATATAATGAGGTACGTTGAAAATGTTTAATGGTAGGTACATAATAAGTGGATGTATTTCAAGTTGAGAAAAAATATTATTATGTAAATTGTAAGATTATAACACAGTTCAGCAACCTGACGAATCGGCAACAGCTATCAGTTATGTCATCCAGCATGTTTCAAAAGTTTTTTGGGAAATCACTTTACGCAGGGATTATGAACCTCGAACAACTCTGTCTTGGCTGCTCTCCGTGTTCCATTCGCAATTCATTCACACAATTACTATATTTCATCTTCGAAGACAATATTAACGAAAAATGTGAAAAAGAAAATCATTCGGTCACATCTGGGAATATAACTCGACGGCCTCGGTGACGAGGGATAAGTTCGAAAGTCACGGGATTGAATCCCGGCGTGAGCAAATAAATTGTATTTAATTGATTCGTATTCCACAATTAATTACATTAAAATAATATATAGTATATTTGTGGCACGTCCCGGAGAGTGGAATATACTCTCGAAAAATTGAAACGTTGCTTGAAATGACTTTAGCCGTGCTTGGTGACCAGATTTGAATAGCCAGGTACTTTCCCACCTTCCTCTTTCCAGTCTCCTTCCCCTCCTCACTACTTTTCGCCTCACAACATACCCCACTTTGGGGATGGCATGATCACGCAAAAGCTAATTGTCGCAACTGGGAACCCAGAACTTCTCTAACCGGGATGGATGCCTCTACCAATTCGGCCATTGCCACCTTTCATCAAACGGCCATATTTGTCAATCTCATATGTCAATTTCTTTAGAATTAACAATATTTTCTTCGACTATTTTTTCCATATTATAGGCAACCACCCTTTTCATTGGAAACAATCGTTCTAAGAGTTGGTTTGAAACCTAGAGGCGCCCGACCCGGTTAGAGAAGGGGTTCTGGGTTCGAGGCCCATTGCGACCATTATCTTATTCATTTTTCTGTGTCTTGTTCTCTTTCATATGTTCGTTTAGATTATTAGTGTTATCTTCTTCTTCAATGATATATAAATAATTTACGTTTAGGAATAACAATAAAATGTTATTGCCTCCGTTAGGTGCAACGGTCAAAAATCTAGTACTATTCTAATAGTCTACCTTCAGTGTGCGACAAGAGAGCTCCCTCCGGCCATCCTATGGAGTCGCCCTCAACATCCACGGGTTCGTCCTCGTCACAGGCGCGCTGCTCCGGCTTGCGCGGCCTCTCGTCCAGCACGTCGTCATCGTACAGAAGGCTCTCCACCGAGTGGCGCTTGCGAGACTTCATGCGCAAGCGGCGCTGCCGGTTGGCTTTGATCCTCTGGTAGGTCTGGAAGAATGTACAAGCAAAATCACTTAAACCTTTGGGTACAAACTCTTTCAGCCAAATTTTTTATATTTAAGTAGGAATTACTTAGTATCGCTAAAATGTACATAAAATAATTTTTAACCACCCTGCCACAAAATATATTAATACATAACGTTAAGAAAAAATATACCAATCTAAAGACAGGCGTGATTTTCCGTAACCGGTTCGGTCAGGTAAAATAAACAAGTGGAATAAAGTTTTCAATTGGTTTTTTAACCTCGGGGGATATTTCACCATCATCTTGATAGCTTATCCGTAGGATAATGTATATTTAAGTTTTATTGGTTCTATGTTTAAGTGATCATTGATCATATATCGGTATTTATTTGTTAAAGAAATACATTGTTTTTCCCTGAATCACCCTTCCCGTGCGTCCCCGTTCCCCTCCCGCGCGTCCCCTTCCTAGCTAGCTTTATAAAGTATAGCCTTTAGGTTATTCTGATGTATGATCTATATTATTGTAAAGTTTGATTAAAATCCATTCAGTAGTTTTTGCATGAAAGAGTAACAAGTAACAAACACACGTACATCCATGCAAACTTTCGCGTTTATAATATTAGTAAGATTTATACATATAAGTTATCCTATGGATAAGCTATCAAGAGGATGGTGAAATATCCCATCAATATAATAATATTGTTTGTCATTCGATACTGAATGACAAGACCGTAAGTTACAAGAAGTTGCCGAAAGTTATCAGAATTTAGTTACCAGAAGTTACTAAAATTTAGGTACCAGATGTGACGAGAAGTGATCAAAAACTATTTGAAGATACCAAAAGTTACCATGGGGCCGTTCAAGTATTACGTAACGCACTTGGGGGGAGGAAGGTCTTGTGAAACGTTACTGTGCGTTACGAGGGGGGGGAGGGGGGGGGGGGGGTTCGAACAACGCGTTACGTAACATGTTTTTCTTTATTTAGATAAAAAAAAACTAGGGAATTAAAATCTTCCAAGTTGGCAATCCTTTTCGTTCTAGAAATCTCTTGTTTTATTTATTACCGCAAACGCGATTAAAACAAGAAAAAAGGTATTAAAGCGACTTTCCAGTACTTTGCGCTCCTTAATTGTGACTTTCAGGTAAAAATTGTTACTTGGGCGTTACGTAACGTTTAGGGGGGGGGTGTGATACGGAAAAACGTTACGGCGCGTTACATGGGGGGGAGGGGGGGTCAAAAATCTTCAAAAATTGCGTTACGTAATACTTGAACGCCCCCCAATAGTGAGGGACGAAAATTGACCAGAAGCTGCCAAAAGTTATCAAAAGTTACGAGAAGTGAACAAAATAGTGGCGAGAAGTAAGCAAAAGTTGCCAAAAGCTATCTGAAATTACCAAAAGTGACAAATATTGACGAGGAGTGACCAGGAGTAAAAGCCGAAGATATCAGAAATTAGCAAAAGGGACGAAAAGTTACCAAAAGTGATTAAAAATTGTCTAAGATTAGTGTTGCATAAACAAACAAATTTACATACGAGTACACACATTATTACTGAATGAAATCACGATTATAATAATAGGCCACTTGCATCACTTTTTTTTTAATTTCCGGTTTAGACAAATATTCAAAGACATTCTGTATTTTTTTTAATCGTATTTTTGAAACCCTGGGGAAAGATTATAGATAATTTTATAGGTGCGAAAAAACGATAATTACACAGCCGAAAATCATTTTTAAAAAGAGAACGTTTTCCACACGAATGGCACAGGAGAATAACGAGGGATACCAAAAATATTACATCTCATAAATATTTTTTGCCTTGATCCATCTAATTGATCATAAATCATTATAATGTACAACGTATATATTACCAATGTAATATACTTGTACTTATAAATTATAATAAGAATAAGAACATTATAAAATTTGATTTTGTCAAAATCAGCACGATAACCATTTTATTTTTTTATTATGTGCATCTATATAAAAAGGTTTACATATATTTTTTTGGCCTTGCCTGTCTCACTAGGAAATCCTGTGTCGAGACAAACTAGTTTACAAATATTTTATAAATATTAAGTAAAGTACACTTTTCAATACAGCAAAAATATTTGACAAAATATTTCAGGTTGGTTAGTGGTAACAATAATGAGATAGAGGATTATATTTGGGTGAGGTGACTAATTATTGCACGACCTTTTTCGATGATCCATTGTTTGATCAGGATTTTGTATATGTTAATATTATTCGATTGTCTTGTTTTGTCAGGTAGGTTATTGTATATTTTAGGCGCAATGTATTTGAAATTTCTTTGACCAAATGTTGTGTTTGTTTTAGGTGTTTGTATGAGTTCTTTGGTTTTGTGCCGTGTGTTTACAATATTTTGGGTATTTTCATAAAATGTACGTATTTTATTTTAAACAGATGAGTTAAGATTGTTTTTGTGTAAATTTGTCGAATATCTAATACAGGAAATTTTTTAGAATTATACCTCTAAAACAAGTACCGACTTCTAAAATGTACGGGGTTCTTTTCAGAACATCTGTCAAAAAGTCAAACTAAATGATAAGTTCGCAGAGAACAAACAATAAATCTAGTGAACGAATTAAAAAAATTCGCCTGAAATCAAAGTAAAGCCATATAAAAAAAAAAATCAGTGTGGAATTTTACAAAATTAATAGGAACATTTTCGGAGACGGGACATTTTAATGTAGTGACGTCACGAGCCCAAATAATGGATTTATTTATTAAAAAAAAAAAAAAAAAAAACTCTACATTTCTAAAAGTTTTAACTAACATTTTCGCAATCTTAATAAAAAGATCTATCCACAAGATTTTTTCCAAGTCGTTATGAATTCAATGCATTTGGCCTATTCTCATTTGAAGTTCCAAATAGAGCAGGTAAGTGTATCAAATATACTCCTAGCGTGATGACTCTAGCGGAGTTTGACAAAAGTTCTGGAAATTTGCGTACGCGAAATGTTATGGTTTGTGTCACGGGTTGTAGACAGCTTACATAAAATGTCTGTAGGTGCCACCGTAAAATAAATTCGCAAAATTTTTTTATTCGGTAATTTATTTAAACAAATGTATAGGAAAAGGGGCAGTGTACTACGTGATCAACTTTTTGCACTTTTTAACCCCCCCCCCCCCCGTGACCAAAAACCTAAGCAACCAGCCGCTCATTTATACCAAGCGTGGTATTTTGAAGACCCCCCCCCCCGAACGTGTCACGTAGTATGGGTACGTTCCCTAAGATACGATAGTGTATTGTTTGTTTCGTAATATTTAACGTTAAATTAGAAAAACCAGAGCCATATAAACAAATAAAGTCAGAGATTTGAAAATATTATTTTTCTTTGCTTCTAAAGTTTATAAAAAAACTGAGTGTGCAATTCACACGCGGTAGAAGTGAAACCTTCAGAAAATTAAATTAGACAAGAGTGGGAATGCTACGAAGTACCGCACAAAGAGAAGACCGATAGGTTACGAAGCACAGCTCAAAGAGGAGACCGATTATACTATCTGTGCCCATTAAGGTGATTTTTCCACAAAAATGGTGCTATAAAAATCATCCAGTAATAATAATGATTATTATCATTCTTTCACAGACTAAATCCCAAAGATACATGTGTTGTCTATTTTTAGCGTCGCTATTTTTCGTTACATCGAGTTTCAAATCACAACGGTGCTAAAGAAGTTTTCACTTAAAAATTTTTGAGTGGTCATTTATTTTTTAATCGTAGGTACGGTTTTGAAAAATCTTTGTATCATTCATTCAATCGTCCATGTTTTGGTAAGTAATTAATTGTATTTATCTGGGAGTGCGTAGTGTTACATACATAGTTAATTTCTATCACTAGGTGCACAGTTTCAACCCGCACCATATTAATTGTATTAATAATAAATGGTTTGATAGTTACTCACTTCCCAGCGAGCGTCCTCGTCGTGGTGTGGAGGCATGGGATCGCGGGGCGGCGCACTGAGGCTGTATAGGTGCTGCAGTTCCTGCATGAAGTGGGCCTGCGCCACTCCTGGGCCCAGCCGCGCTCCGCACACGCCGCAACGGAGTTTCTGGTTGCTCTCTGCAATAAATATTGTCAAATGATGTTTAGATTGGGCTTACTTTAAATTCCTTTGATGAGTTAGTTTAGAATCAGTGCATTGTGAAGACGGTATCAGAAACAATGACCACTTGGGTTCAAACATGTAGAGATATAGTGTAAAGGTTCCCATGGAAACTGGCATTAGGTGTAAGTAGGCATTATGACTACATCTGAAGCAAGGCTTCAAAGCGTTTTCGTATTCCTTTTTAGCATGCTTTCTGATATTGTTTTATAATTATTTTGCGAAAATTGTGATGGAGTGCTTTTTTATTGGTGACAAAATTGTTAAAAAGTTGGACAATATCATGGATTATTGAACCTGTCGCTGCCAATTTTCCAAAGTCATGAAGTTCGCCTTCTGCTACAATTTATTTTGCCGTATTTCTTTCACTGCATTAGGAGAAGTGTTTCTTGTGATTGTTTTTCGTTGTTTGAATTCCTTGGTATTGTAAATCCATATCCTTGGTATTGTAAACTACAACAATTCGACTCGACTATTTTCAGTAACCTGTTCGTACAACGTTGACTTCATTCAACCTGAGTGGAATTAACTGATAGAAAGGGCATTCGTTTCATTTCGTCTTTATTAACTTTAGGAGTTAAATTTATCAAGTATTTAAAAAAAAACATTGGTCCTCTGAACTCGTAGTAAAATACTTGTAGATACGTGAGTTAGCGTGTATGGTCATCACATCACTTACTGAGAAAGTCGTGATCCTCCTGGCACTGCGTTTCCTCCTCCTTCGCGCGAGGGTCAGGCGAGGACGAGGCGGCACTGCCCGGCGAGCTGCAGGAGCCGGGGCGGGCGAGCGGCCCATTCCCCAGCGGCCCGGCCCCACCCAGAGGGCCCCCGCGATACGGTGGCGGTGAGCGCGCGTCCTCACGCACCTCGCCGAAGAACGGCTGCCTCTGCACAGCGTACACACGCGTCTGCTGGTTTATTGGACGTTCAACATAGTTTTAAAGATATTAGACATAATTACACTAACCTACATTGGTTAGGTACGTACCTAGTTATTAATTCATAACCTCTTCAATTACACGTGGTACGAGTATATGCGGTATTCGGAGGTACAATTTTCTTTTAAAATATTGACCAATAAATCACGACCAAGTGGATGACCCAGCGGAAGCGTACCAGCGGCACACTGAGGAAGAAGTGGATAGACAGCGTGGAAGAGAATTGGAGCAGGACAGGAAGGATGGAGGATTGGAGGCGAATGGTGAGGAACCTTTTTTTGACTTTTGATTGATTCATTTTACAGAGTTCCTAAACATGAGTTTACTGACTCTAACATAATTATATAATGGATTATCTATAGATACTTTACTGGTATTTTATTATAATGGTTGGTTTGAAAGTGAGATTAAAACTATACTGCGACTGTAAGCAGGTTTTTTTTATTCCTTCCGGAGGACTATCTTGGGTTTTTTATATTTAAAATTTTCATTTTCGCTATATTTCGCGAGCGTGTTAATCGTGGGGTTTGAGTGGCCGGGTAGGCCGGCGTAGAATTTAGTTGCTTGTGAGAAAATGAAGTCCTTTATCAACGGAATGTTGGAGTCTTTATGGAGACAAGAAATTCTACTCCATTTAGGCGCATTTAAGGCAAGTCTAATGGCTTTGTTTTGAAATATTTGAATCTTCTCTAAGAGACTGGGGGCCGCGTGCCCCCAAACGGGGCAAGCATAGGTGAAGCCAGGCCTTATGGTTGTTTTATATAACAGTAATTTGTTGTCCGTTGATAAACGACTTTTTTTTCCCATCATGGGATAGAGTGAAGATAGACATTTATTAGCTGCTTTGATTTTTCCAGTTATGTGTTTCTTCCAGGTGAGCTTGGAGTCTAGCGTTACACCTAGGTATTTAATTGACTTTTCCCATGGAACATTATCCCCAAACAGTCTAATGAATGGGGGCCGTCTTGGCCGTGTCTTTGAGAAAACGGTCGCGGCGCTTTTAGTCGGGTTAATAGATATTCTCCATTTTTTACACCACTTTTCAGTTAGAGTGGTTTGTATCTGTACGCGGCGTGTAGCAGTGGCCTCGTCAGTCGAGCTAGAAATGATGTTAGTGTCATCCGCAAATTGAGTGATTTTAACATTATGATCCACGGGTTTAGGAATATCGCTACAATAGATGTTGTATAGGGATGGTGAGAGTTGGCTGCCTTGTGGAACCCCAGCTGATATGGGGCGGGATGTGGAGAATACATTTTCTACTTTGACTTTGAAGGATCTATCTCTTAGGTAGCTGGCTATTAGTTGAATAAGTCTTAATGGATAACCAAGAGAGTACATTTTATATAAGAGGCCGTTATGCCAGACTTTGTCGAAAGCCTTACTGACATCGAGTGAGAGAATTACTGTTTTTTTCTTGATATTGAATGCCTCCGTGATGTGTTCCACCACACGTAGGAGTTGGTGAGAGGTGGAATGACCTGCTCTAAAACCGTGTTGAAAGTCTGGCAAGAATTTACTTTTATTTGTGAATGCATTCAGTCGTGCTAGTATTACTTTTTCCAGGATTTTACCTAGGCATGGAAGGAGGCTAATTGGCCGATGATTCTCCGTTAATAATGGATCCTTGCCTGGTTTGGGAATTAAAATTACGTCAGCTTCTTTAAAATCCTTAGGAAAGCAACGCAGCCGAAGTGACGCGTTGCAGATGGCTGTGATGGCGCAGATGCCTTTAGTTGATAGATGTTTTAAAATCTTATTTGAAATGCCATCGGGTCCGGCGGCCTTCTTCTTCTTTAATTTCCTAATTATAATTAAAATTTCTTTAGGAGTTGTGCACCTGATTGGGGGGTCTTCAGGGTCTAGATTTAAGATTGCTTCTACTTTTGAATCCACTTTTGCTACGAACGCAGGATCGTCGTGATCGGTGTTTGGAGAGAATTGACTTTCAAGGCTATCTGCAAAGGCTTCTGCCTTGTCTGCAGCGGAGTAAACTTTTCCGTTGAGGCCTTGAATCGGGGAGATTTTAGTTTTCGGGCGTCTTAGTGCTTTGGAGAGCTTCCAGTAAGCTGCTCTATCGTCTTCTAAAGTTGAAATGAAATCGTGCCAACGCTCGTTGCGAAATTCGCTGAGGGCATCGCGCACTTCTCTGTTGAGTCGATTTAAATGTTGTTTCACTATCGGGTTGCAAGATCTTTGCCACTCCTTTCTAACAAGATTTTTTTCCCTAATAAGATCTTTGATCTCTTCGGGTATTCCGTGACGTGTTGTGACGTTGGGAATCTCATCGGACGCCTCGGTGATGCATGATTTTATTGTCTGGATAAAGTTGGAGGTAGCGGCATTTAGGGAGGCTTCGTCGGGAATTGATGTAGGTATAACTATGTTTTTAATTAGCAGCTCGGTTAACTTTTTCCAGTTGATTTTAGTGCGAGGAGGATTATCGGGGACCAGGGGGTTAGAGCCTCCTGTTAAAGTTAGAAGGACTGGATCGTGGTCTGAAGTAAGTTCGTTTAGTACTCGGAGGGAGTGTAAATGACAGGTATTTTTAAGTAGAACGATATCAATCACATCCGGATTACCGTTGTGCTGATGAATCGTGGGTCTATCAGGGGCATCGACTACGATAGGTTTGGTACTCGCGTACTTTGCGAGCACGTTTCCTTTTGTGTTATTCTGTTTGGAATGCCACGATCCGTGTTTTGCATTCAAATCCCCAGCTATTATAGTGGGGACATTTTCGGACAGGAGGCTGTCTAATTCGGATGGAATTAATTGACGGTTAGGAGGTACATAGATTGAAATGAATTTAAGTGGTCCGGAAGAGGTATTTATTATTACCGATGTGGATTCAATATTAACACTAGAGAATGAATGCGCTAGACGGTGGTCAATGTTGTTCTTAACCAAGATGGCGGTTCCGCCTCCCTTATTGGCTAGTCTGTCGTCACGATAGGTTATGTAATTTGGAATTCTGAAGTTTCTAGACGGCTTAAGCCAGGTCTCATTAATGAGGAATACTTCGATGCTGTAATCTTGTAGGAATTCAATTATTTCCTCCTTGTGCGTTAGGACAGAGCCGTTGGCGTTCCAATAGGCCGTCTGCAAATTGATTAATTTAACATTTTGTCTAGACATCGTAATAATTTAAAATTGATTGAATTCTAGCCATCTCTTTGGTAATCGTCGCCAGTTGTTCGATAAGAGCTTGCCTATGCACTGGATCTAAAGTGGGCGGGGGTAGGTCAGGGTTGGAGGCGCGTTGAGACGCTTGGGCTGGTTGGGGCTCTCGCTCTAACCTATGTTGCTGACTGGGCCCCGGGTTTGTGGGGGCTCGTCTCTCCCTCTGGGAGGAACGGGGTTTATAATAATGTGGCTCAGGCCACTTACGGTGGGGGGGGGGAGGTGGAGCTGTATTGGCGGAGGTGGGGGGAGTGGGGAGAAGGGGGGGGAGGGGGGGGAGGGGGGGGAATTCCGCCAAAGAGGCTGTAGGTGAGGTCTGATTTGGGATTTGACTATTTGGTTGCCTTTGCGGTTGGCTATGTTGGTGGTTATTGTTTTGACTATTACGACTATTTATTTTGTTGTTGTTGTAATTTTTATAGTAATTGGAATTTCTATTCCTATTAAAATTGAGATTCTTTTGGGGCCTTGCGGGGCACCCTCCATAGTTGGCTGTGTGCGCACCTTCACACAAAGCGCACTTTGGCGGAGTCTCACGAGACTTTTTACAGTCAGATGACCTATGCTGACCCGCACATTTGACGCAACGTTCACTTCCATGGCAGCACGTTGCCGAATGTCCGTGCGCCTGGCAACGGAAGCATTGTCCTACTCTAGCTTTGTTTCTAAGTGATTCTACTTGGATCTTCAGACGGAAGATCGACGTCAGCGAATTGAAGATGTCTTTGCCCGCTTCATTTTTCGTCAGAGTGACGAGCACGAGGGGGATAGGTGCCTTGGTTCTACCATTTTTCATCCGGTGGACCGCTTGTACCGGGTATTTACGGATTAGTTCTTCCTTTATTTCTTCTGTGGAGACATCCTCAGGTATGCCTCTCAGGACCACCCTCAGAGGTTTCTCTTCGGGCAGTCTAAAGGTGTGGAATTCCACTTTTTTAGTTAATAGGTAGCGCGTGACTGCATGATGGTCGCGCGGCACTTTAGTGATGATATGGAGACCGTTCCCCATATTTTTAGCCATGAAATCGATACCCTTATCTTCAAGCGAGCGAAGAAGGGCCGTAGTTTCAGATTTTTTATGCAGTACGATAGGTGGGATGCGCGCAAATTTTTTTGGCGTATCGTCATTAGCTGTAGGCTCTACAGTTCTATCTGGGGACGGAGATTTTGACCTCAGGGAGGTAAATTTATTATTAGTAGCCACGTCGGCTCTGGGTGACTGATGGTGTTTTTTCTTTAATACGGGAGACGATCTCGGAGAATTTACCGGCGTCAGTGATTCATTTGAGTTTGTTCTTGAGCGTTTACGTCTGGCTACTAATTCGTAGCCGGATTCGTCGGACGACGACTGACAGTCCTCCATCTCTACGCTGTGGTTTTCCCAGGCGCGAGAACAGCCTTGACTGGATTCGGGGTAAAGAGTTTTTGGCGAAGAGTCAACGGACTCTTCAAGATAAGTCCGAAGGACGATCTTGGCTAAGTGGTCCTTCTCCTCAGAAGAAAGATCACGGCCAACCCGGTTGGCGATAAACATTCTTACGTCTGATTCAAAATGAGACATGTTAAAATATTTTATTTTAACTTTCGGTAAAAGATGTACTGAGGTACGCTGAGAGCTTTTCTAATTGACTGAAAATTCTGAGAATTAACTTGCTCGGGGCGTTACTAATTGCTTTTTAATAGCCGTTGGCGCTGGGCATGGTAAATTAATATTGTGCTGTGATTACGGTAAATTAATATTTTTAATGAGTATTGATCTGTTACTATGCAGAGAATTTGTTTGAAAATGCGACGGGGAATTAATATTTACAATAGTTAAAAGCTGTTGCTACGGGGAATTGTAGAAGGCAATATTAATCTGTATTGTGATAATTTGGAACAAGATATTACTGGGATGAAACGGAGGCGATGAACTCTGTAGAATAAATCAATCAATGTAGCGAAAAATGGAAATGACTTACTGCTTTTGAGGAGACTCTCGGTAATATTGATGAACTAAACACCATTCGACACACGGTTTTTTAACCAAAACACTAGCACCAACACCACAACACCGGATGCACTGAAAACCACGAACACACACTGCAGGCAGGGACCGTATAAACGGAACCACGAGTGGAAAATTCTCCCCGAGATAAAAACACTCGTATAGTTCCGAGATATCACAACAGATTTTATTTAGGCAACAAATAGTGTACGCAATTATCGCAATCACATGTGCGGAGCACAATGCAAAAGAAAGAATTGAATAGAATATTCTAACTGTTTCAGCAGACGGGAGCGAGAAATATAACTGTACGAGACAGACGTCTTATCGCTAGCGCAGGCAAAAGCAGAATCGGTGAGGAACCGCAGCCAGTGGAGAGGATTTGTAGGGGACACAAAATCCTACCCTGGTAAAATGATCTGCTCTTGGCGAGTGGCAGTACGACACCCGCATTAGGTAAAGTAGTGAGGCTGGAAAAATTTGTAGAGGGAAAGACGAATTGGAAGTTAAAGGTCCAAAAGTACCTCTATTCCTAAATTAACAAAATCGAAGTATACTTACCAATGAAAACGTAGGAATCTACACAAACCCTAAAAGTAATACATAGTTACTTACAAGGTATTTTCTTCCAGTATAAAACTGCGAGAAACTCTCAGTATCACCCTTTGTACATATAAAGCAATGATTCTGAATCGAAATGTTTCGATAAATCGTTCTTTGCAATTAAATTTGATGGATAATTTTAAGAGCCGAAAATTTTCAATCGAAAAAAAAAATCCTTCGACAAAGTTCACAAATTTACTGTTTACTTTTGCTTCATTATTTTCGTCGACATAATTTCCTTTCGCTTAAGGAATTTTTAATCTTTTTTTAAATATTTCTCGGAGACTTCTGATATGAGGAACGAGAGATTTATAAAAAATATCCGGCTAGGCATCGTTTTTGCTATAATACATCCAGTGAATAACTGATTGAAAATTGAATGGTGGTGATCTAATGAAGGTGGTGGGAGAGAAGTGGGGGTGGGTGATTTAAGACAGTGCTTCTAAAACAGAGACACGATGCTCCTGAAAACTTCTAGCTTTTAATAGCTAGTTTATTTTTCAGTTTCTTTGGTTAACGATGCAGATTTGAGCAATATAAAATCATTTCAATAATATTGATTGTTCTGTTTAAATTCTGTGAAACAACCCGTCCTCAGCTTGACACAATGGAATACAAAAACTCGCGAACTGTAAACTCTGATGTTGAAATTTGAACCGATTTTAGAAACTAATTAAACTTCTTAGAAACTAATTGCTTTAATAAAATTTGAATATTTTAAAATATTTAAATATTCACTTAAAACTATATAAAACACGACGCATCACAAAGTTATTTGTTTTTATGTTAAGTTGGTTACATATATTACGTTAGTATGTATTTTTATCATTGTAATATTGTATTGTTTACAGGATCTCATTATTTGCTTTGTTATTTGCACACGTTCTCAACTTCTATTTTCTGTCCTTTGCTATTTTACACGCTCATTAGGGCTCCCTTTCACTTACACACTTCTCTTTTCAACTTGAAATATACTTTACTCATTACTCATTATATACCTACAGTTATGCATTTACTAAGTAAATCATCTTCATCTACAGTTATATATTCTTTTTTTTTTACATAAACCTAAGTATTAAGTATGTAACAACATATTTATTATTGTGTTATTTAAACAGGATCATGTTTTACTATGTTATTCATACATGTTCGTAATTTCTATTTACTCTCCTTTGATATTTTACGCGCTCAAGGGCTCTTTATTACTTACGCAATTCTAAGTTGACATGATAGTTTATACCTGCGCTAAATGCGTTAACGATTTAAAGAAATAGTCAAATTATTCAATGAGATTTTTTTCGACAAAAGCGTGGCATAATTAAGTCGGACCTGGATTGTGATCACTACAAAAGTGATAAATAATTTTATTTTTTTAGATGGATCTTTGGGAAGTAATCAGTACATCATAGTTTGGAGAGCACCGGTTGGGGTACTACTGGGAGCAGCTTCCTACCCCCCTCTGACTGGACGTCTAACCCGAGGCGAGCGGGTGTATCGCCCTCTGGCCCCTGCCGACCCTCACACTAACTTGTCATCAATCAAAGGGGGTGTGCAAATCAAACCTAAAAGGCATATTACAGACTCGGACCCGCCTGGCCGGGCGAGTGGCACTCTCCGCACCGCGCCGCACCGCTCACCCCTCCTGCTGCAACTGATGGAAATCTCTCATTACGTTTCCTTACATACACATGAACGACATTTCTTGTCACGTGCCTACTTCAAATTTTCAATGCAAGTGTGAAACAAAACAAAATTGATTATAATGTTATATTAGTGTATAGATTAAGCAGCCTTACTATTAAAAAAACGTATCGACCGTTGAACGGTGTTTCTGTTCGGTATTTCTACAACATTACTAATAACATGATGACGTTTTTTTGTTGGCTGCATTGAACTTTTGTTGATTAGCGCAAGCGCGGCGGCAATGTATTTTCATTCATTCGCGGGAAATTTTCTTTTGTGACATGTGGGATTTTTCGCGCAGTCGATTTAATGTTTTTGAACACAATTTCCGTTGTAATGATCAATTCACTATTATATTAGTATAATTGAACATATTTGCTATTATTTGAGTTACTTTGGTCAGTTTTTGTGCTTTAATAATGTCCGTTTTTTCATTAAACTTCAATAAAAGTAATATTATTTAATAATATAAATGGCTCGTGCGTGTGTCAATAAGTACCAAATTCGAGTTACCAACGTTTAAACTGTGCAAAAATGATTTCAAAATGTCGGATTTTTTCAGTTACCCTCTTGAAATAATTGTTTAAAATTTTTATAATTGTATGAACTAAAAAATAAAAAAGGGAAGTGACAGTTTTCTCCCAAAATTCAATAAAAGGACTGTACTTTTTGTAATTTTGAATTTTCCGAAATTTTTCGACATTTTAACAGAGTGTGTTTGGGGTAGGCTTTCTCTCAACTTTTTTCATGTTTGAAGCTTAAAATACTACACTTTTTAAACAGTAAAGTATATTTTCGATACAAAAATCTAAATGGCTATTAATCTAGGTTTTATAAAGGCATTTGTTTTTAGTGTTTTTGTGACATCTTCAAAAATAAGAATTATACAAGACATTTAAAATACATTGGAAAAATTCCAAATTTCGCTCAGAAAGTATTAATAAAAAAAAGCATATACTGTGTAAGCAATGTATTTCAATTTATTATCTTTCCATGAACAATTTTTTTCATTTTTTAATTAGTAATGTTATCATTTCAATAGTTTTCATGACGTTTTTTAGTAAGGCTGTAACTCTTTACTTTGCAGTGGGTGGGCTCGTCAGTGTAGATTTTGTGGATCAATGATGGATTTTAAAAATAGTATATTGTTTATGCTCGTTTTTATCTTCGTTGAGCCTTCGGAAAGTATTCAAAATACTTAACATAATCAAGTACATCAAGTACAGTACGATTATAAAAAAATAAAGCCAAAATAACAGAAGAAAAGATAATTTATGTAACTTATGAGTAAGCATTGATAAAGCGAGAAGTTCGATCATGACTGAACTGAGGAAAACTTGGATTGAGGTGCAAATCTCCTAAAATTTTACGAAATAAATTTTTTTTTATCCTTTTTATTTAATACATTCTAATTTTTCGAAGAAAACTTCTTCTGAAAGGTTTTCACTTCGTGAGGGCAATATTTATTTTATTATATAGACAAATAACTTAGTTTACATCACTTTATATTTATATACAACACACTTCGATCAATAATGTCGTACGTCAATGACAACACACAATCCACATGTATCGTGAACAATGTTCACATCATCAGGTGTAAATGTTCAGTAATATTTGATAGGAAACTACGTAAAAGCCATCAGATTGAAGGTAGCCCACTCATCCGATCTATATTTTTTTTGAGTTATTCAAAGTCCGGCGTTAATGACATGAGGCTTATATATCTTAAGTCTTCCAGAATTGTTCTATGCGGGCATCCCTATCCATGAACGCTTCCTTGCAGCCATTATCGCAATTTAGTTTGTACACTTTATCTGTTTATTTATATTATCATACACCCATAAAGACATATGATGTACTTAAATAATAATTTTGTGGAACAGTAATCACGAAGTTAAATATGCTATATAAATTATGAGTTTATTTATTGTTCTGTTATACGTGGTGGAATTATATTGTATTAAAATTGAAATTAAATCACTTTTTAACTTATTTCCACTTATTTATTTTACCAGTACCGGTTTCATCCTATTATGGACATCTTCAGGCTGGCAATTGACATTCTTTTGTTACAGAATTTATACAAAATTAGGTAGGTAGGTACACAATGTTAAAGTACCTAATAACACCTACCTAATTTTGAATAAATTGTGTAACAAAAGAATGTCAATTGCCAGCCTGAAGATGTCCATAATAGGATGAAACCGGTACTGGTAAAATAAATAAGTGGAAATAAGTTAAAAAGTGTTTTAATTTCAATTTTAATACTATATAAATTACATAAAACCCACGCAGAAGAATAGTAGGTACTCATATTATACTAATATTGATTATTATTACTAAGGTATGTTGTTATAGCTTTCTTATAAATACATTCCTTGCAGTTGAACACATAATACTTCCGAGGAAGTATTGCCAACTGCCTGTAATCTAGGTAGAATCAGGTAACTAAATTACTCAGTTTTAATATTGTTGTTGCAATTAAAAATAATTTTAATAACCTTGAGTAGATAAACGGCGCTGTATATATTATTTTCAAATAATATAATTAATGTGAACTACTGAATATATAAGTGGTGAAAAGTGTGTTGTGGGCGTGTTCGTATGCCCGAAATTAGCTCAATCATCTCTTGCTCCAATATTTTCATATCATGAGGTATGAAATCTCTAACAAGGGCTTTCAAGCGTTGGAATTTATAATCAGGCTAACTAGAAATTGCAACAATATTAATATATAGTATAACCAGAGAAAACCAGAAATATGTCATTTTTAAATCAGATTTTAGACTTATTGATATTATTATAATTATAAATTGATTTCGAAAGATTGTTCTTTTATCTAGTAAACGCCTGTTTTAAATTTTGAAAAAAAAATTTTTTTTAGTATTTTTAAAATTTTTATTATTATTTAAATTTAATTTTTGAAATTTTTATAAGGTAGTTCGTTGATCATAGGTCGTTGGCAGATATGTTAAATTTCAAAAAAGTTTTTGTATTGTAAATTGTAACACAATACATTTAAAATTCACAACACCCATTTCAAATCATATTGTAAATCAAATGCAGTAAAATAAATCAATACATTATCTGGGTATCGCATGTTTTAGAATTTTAATTTAAATAAAATCGTAAAAAAATATATATACGTACATGTGTTTTTCGACGAAAATTGGTCCGTTTGTGTATTTATTTGCGCACTTGCAAATTAATATATTTCAGAGTTTTAACATTCTTATTTTACTTAGACATTATTAAAAAATGATAAATACTTATTATCAAAAAATAATTACAAAAAGTACATTATTTTAAAAGTTTTATCATCACGCCTTTCAGTATTTTTGGATGTAGGTATAAATTAAAGCAAATTTGGAATGAAATAAAATCGATATTGAGTTATAATTTTAAAAAGCTGGAACGGAGAATAATTAATCTTTCTCATTGAAGTATGGATTTTCAGCCGCTGGCTGGTTAAACGCTCTTAACCAAGAAGTCGAGTTGCAAGCTATTAGATGAACGGTAAAAATAATCACGGACACATTGAGCTTGTTCGTTCGTTTCAATTCATTTATTGGAATGACGGAATTACAGATAATTTAATTGTTATTAAATGATTTCAAAATAATTTTGTGTTAATAACAAGTTTCTACTCAGTTGATACAACTAAAAAATGGTTGTTTTGATCTCAGAGGCCCTAATATGGGCCTCTGAGATTTGCTCAAGTTGTTCAGCCGTCACGCTGCGTTGTAATGCTGAAAACTGTCGCTAAAACACTTCAAGAATCGGCGTCGTACGGGGGCCCGTTCAAATGTGAATAATTCAAATCGTCAATCAAATGTAACAGAGGTTCAAACATCCCGACCTAAATCACATTGGTTAATATATTATAATAAAACGAATACAAAACTTTATTCCACTTAATTTTATTCGACCGTAACCGGTTTCAGCTCGTCAAAGCCATCTTCAGACTGGTAGAAATATTTCCTAGTCTACGGTTTATATACACAACGTATTGGGGAGGGGGAGAGGGGTGGTCTACAAAGATTTTAATCAATTACAATAATTATATTTGTTGCTAAGTCATTTTAGACTATCAAATTTCTAAATATTTTGGTTATTCCAGTAAGCTAATTACATTGGGTTTGCAGCTCACTTCAATGATGATTAGGGAAAAACCGTACAAGTAATATGAGTTACTAATGACCTAATTTTATTGAAAAATCGTTATTATATTTATGAAGTTTGGTATTTTTTATTGCCTTTTGAAGGGATACATGTTTACATTGGAGTTGGAATGGTCTAAACTAATTACATATTTTAATATCGAAAATTATTATGAAAATTAGACTGGATACAAAAGCGGGGACTTAGCAAATGAATCTAATTGCTTTATCTTTACAAAGTTACTTTATGAAGGGGTACATGTTTACATTGGAGTAGGAATGGTCTAAACTAAATACCTATTTTAATTTCGAAATTATTATGAAAATTACAATGGATACAAAAGCGGAGACTTAGCAAATGATTCTAATTGCTTATTCATTACAAAGTTAGATTCTATTTTTTTAGTTAAGCGGGTAATTTCTAAAGATTTTAGTCTATCCAGTTTATGACCTTTATTGGTTACTCAACGAAATGTTTCAACTAAGTACCAATATAACTATCGTTATCCTACAGTCCTTATATTTTTTATTTATTTATTTTATTTCATTTAGGAATATTTAACCAGAAAAATATAGCAGTTACAAAACAGAACAAGACAAAAGAAGTTATGTTACTACATATAGGTTAAGTCAATAGGTTAGATAAGATTTGTTATTTTTTCTTCACCTTTTTTCATTGTTGTTCGGGGATAAATTACCCTATTTTCGGGAGGTGATTCTACGAGATGATGTTAAAAGTAAAAAAAATACGCAATTTTTTCGAAATTCCATTACTTTTTTTAAACAAATACATTTTTACCTTAGAAGATTTTTTCCGTGCAAACAATTCAATTATTTTAACCTGAAACTACCTTAAAACGATCTTAGGAAAAAATGTTGTCTTTTTTACTTTCATAACTTATGAAATGCTTATGATTCATAAGCCCTTCCCGAATTTAGAACACCTTACCCCCGAACAACGTGTATATAATATTCAATGTACAATTTTTTTTCACTTACCGCCTGCGATATGGCGTACTGGTCCGTGAAGTGTCTTGAAAATGCCTTTGCCGGGTATAGGGGGTGGAAGGCGCCAGCGATGGGTCTGAAGGCACCACACCCGAAAGACTGCAGCGCCGGATGCAGGAACTGCGGAGCCACGTGTTGTAGGAACCCCTCCATCGTCTAAGTGGTTCACCTTAACTGCAGGCGAAAGATAATTAGTTGTAAACACAAGCTGCCGTAACGGTCAGTTCATTATTTCACATACATGTACAATAATAATAACAGTATCAAGTGGCAATGAACTACCTATTGATGATGATGATGAATAATAATATGTAATTTCAATCGTCGTTATCGTTTTAAGTACATTTTTTTAATCTAATGATGCCATTGTTATGCACATAATTGGAGGATTTAATTCGCGGGAATAACAATGGCACAACTCAAAAAACCTCTTTTTTCAGGAGAGCAGTTTGAATATTTCTATTAAGTGTATTAAATCGGTTTATTAAGCAATAAAAAAACATCATTTTACAAAAGTTGAAAAGCAGTATTTTAATATTTATTAGGGTTAATATTATTAAAGTGGTACAATGATCTTTGTGCCCCTATTTTCGTTTGAATTTGAGTAAATTATAATTTTACAATGAAATTTTCACTTTTTCCGCAATATTTTTAAGAATTATGCCGTTTTTTTCGAGGATCAAAAAGATATCCAGGAAAATTTCTGCATACTCAACACAAAAATGCCATTTTTGGACTTGTGCCATTGTTGTTCCCCGGGTGCGAATTATAGTATCTGACATGTTTCTGAGATCTTTAGTTTAAAAAAAAGAATTAATACATAAATAGAAAAGCGAACAAAATTCTGAAATGCAAGTTAATTAGGTGTTACATAAATATTATTACAAAATCGCATAGGTCGCAAGAATATATTATGAGGGAAGCGCAAAATATTTGAAAATAGAAGGAGGCACTAAAGGCCGTTCAATTTTTGTAAGGTGATTGGTTAATAATTGGGTGATAAAAAAAAAAAAAATTAAAGAACCCTCGACACATACTACAGCCGCCTTCCAGTTCCAGCATCAGGTCCTCGTCATCAGGAGCAATACCTACTAGTTAAGACGAATCTAATGGCTTTACTAATAGGCAATACAGGGTTTCGTCTCCTACCTTCGAACAAGATTATCGGAGTAGTTCAGTGGATCCAGCCTACATTTGTTTTTCAAATATGAAGTCATTCATGTGTTCGAAAATAAAGTAAATACTCATTATGCGTCTAATCTCCCTACCGGAGCTAATAACAATAATAAAAAGAGCTGATGACCTTTAGACGCCTGTACAAATTTTCATGAATTGTAGCTAAGAACCATCGCGATCATGTCAGCTTTCAAACCAAAAAAACCGCATCGCAATCGGTCAATTCGTTTAGGAGCTAACAGGCCGCAGATAGACACACACAGCCACACAGAAAGTCAAAATTATAACACCGCTCTATAAACGTTAAAAAATGATAAAATTATGTCTTAAAACGATACAAAATCGATATTTTAATAACGGTTATACCAAAAACCAAAAACTTTATAAAGGAAAACTGCCTGCAAGATTATAAAAGTTTTCAAAAAAGTTATCAAACATGTGTAAATACATACTTGAACTTTACTTGAACTAATTTTCCAATACAGAGACAAACTGCGAGTATAAAAAGTAAAAATTATGTATCATCAAAAAACATTTATATTTTTTAAAAACTTCAAAAAGTAGGCAGGTCTGTGTCACTCCACAGTAGGTATATTTTTGTCTTATATTGGACCTGTCAATCAATGTTATTACCAACTAGTCAAGTGCTTGCACACGAATCATAAACATTGGTCATACTTATTTTACGAAGAATACTCCATATCGTGGTCTAAACTTGCACAGTTTACGCCCGCGCTGTGCCGGCGGGTTTCCTGCAGAGCATCGGACCTACCCGACGTCATCAATTCAGAACTTGTATTTATGCAGTTCGAGCGCCTCGCTTCACGTGTTGGTGGAATCTAGCAGAATTTTCCCGACGCTTTCACAAAATGATTTTCAGCTCGATCCATAGATGTCACTTCACGACTTCAGAAACAAGTTAATATTTTGTAAAATTTTAAAGTCGTCAATTTAACAAATATGTTTTTTATATGATAATGTTACATAAATGCCCCTTTTAAAATTTTAACTTCTTTAAGAAATGTTAAAGAGGCGTAATTAACAAAAAAAATAGAATGAAATATTAAATACGGGGAATAAAATTAGGCTTTAAAATACACGGATCAAGATTCCAAAAAATATTAATATAAGGGTGTGACAATGTGAAAAATATTTGTTTTGTTACTCTTAGGTAAGCAGTATGGTTATAAGCGTAGGAGATTTTTCACAATTCTGTTGATAGGTTTTCCACATGATTAAAAAAAAGAAACTTTAAAAATTAAAATAATTTCAAATAAACAACTATATACTCGCAATAAGGTAGTAAACACGGCTAACTTGTCCTGGATAATACAGCCTCCATTAAAGGTTCGAGTATATATGGTAAATCTCAAATCAAAAATATACGTTATCCTTTGGATAAGCTATCAAGATGACGCTGATATACCTTCAAAACGTTTTGCTTAAAGGTAAGGAGTCAACAAACGTATTCAAGTAAAATGTAAATCGGTAATTGAAATGATTTCATAATAATTAGCAAAACAGTATTGTCTAGAAAAGGATCTTTTATTGTTACCCCACTAGTAGGAATCTGATTACTGATTAGTATTATTTTCTGAAGGATCGTACAGTTTCGATTGTTGTAAACGGAAGTGGCGCCCTCTATTATCTCCAAAAAGAACTGTTAAAGCTTCAAACAGCATCCTAGATGAGTAAATATCAAAAACAAAATTAACAAAACATTGAATGTCTTAGTTTTGACATAAATACAATTTCCCGATCCATTTTCCGAGCACTTTTATTTACAATTTCCAATTCAATTTTTATTTTTTTTTAATTTACCCGGAAAATTTTCCCGGAAGAAACAAAATCAAAAGATAGATATTTTTATCAAAATTTAAGGTCTAATTTTCCAACCAAATTTTCCCGAATTTTGTTTTTCAGAAAAATAGTTATTTTTCCAACATGTACAATTTCAAAATTCACATAATATCAAAAAGATGTCCTACAAAAATTTCCCCACCTATTTTCCGACAAGTTTTCCGATTATTCCAGAAGGATTTGTTTCTAAAAAATAAAATTTTCAAGGATCAAAAGTTTTCCGATCATTAAAAGTTTCCAAAACTTAAAATAACAAAATCAAATATCGCATTGTTTGTACAAAAATTTCCTACGTATTTTCCAAACCTATTTTCCGACAAATTTTCCGAGCAGTCATTTTCCGGTTGACTATTTTATTATTTTTTCATATCCCAGAAGAATTTAAAAAAAATCTCAACATGGCCAATTCTAACTTCACTTGAAGTCAAAAAAATAACGAAACAGGATAAAAAAATTCTCAAAGTTCAAATAGTACCCAAAAGATAAATGATTTTATAATAATTTCCCGGCTCATTTTCCAAATTTTCCATAAAATTTTTTCCTATTTTAATGAAAAAAATTTTTTTTATGATAAATAAAAAATTTCTCAACATCGACTATTTCCAAACTTAAGTATGACAAGGAAAAGGTTTAAAAAAATTCCAGGCCAATTTTTTCAGATGTTTTATTACAAATTAAAAATTTTAAAATATGTAGTTTCTGATCTTCAAATACCAAAACTTTTTGAAATAAAACTTCTATAGCCCCGCTATGATTTGGATTTCGGATGAAACGGAAATGAAGATTACTGCACAATCGACTGCGCTCATTGACCGCTTTGATTATGATGTCAAGGTTGAGATATGAAAAGGAAATTACGCTGGTGTGCGCTCATTGGTCGCTTTGATTATGACCTCACATATCAAATATTGGTTTAGATTGTTTTGGTAAAGTTTCGCTTCTACCGCGTGTAAACTTAACTCGATTTTTTTTTATTGAAATTTTTTTTGGACAAAATGTAAAGATAATTGATATCAGAGTAATAATTACATCTAGGTACAATATATGAAACATTTAATTTTCATGATTTTGGATGGGCGTTTAAACCATGGAGATTTTTTTTTTGTTTTTTTTTTTTAATTTTATTGGGCTATATTTGACCAAATATTTTTTTCTGCGATCGACGATTTTTTCACATTCTTTTTAAACGGCACATTGTGTATTAATCGCTTGCCCAGGAATACCTAAAATAATAAAAATATATTTCATGTATTTAAGTAGATATAAGAAGGATAGTAATTTTTTGGGTCTACCTTCAGCCCCAGTTGGCTGTGAGAGAGTAAGAAAAAAAAAACCTTTTTCGTTTGTTTATTATATACCTGCATAATATAATATATAATAATTTTCTTGTCTCACAGTTATGTTAGGAATTCATATTATAAAATCTTAAAAATTATACCACGCGACAGTGGGTATATAATTTTGTTTATAAGTTTTTAATCGGTGTGTTTATTCGATTTTACGTTTTCATGAAGAGTTCTTTATAAATATTAGAGGAGCTTGGTTAACAATTTCCTGTATGCACCGATTAGATAAAAAGAAAAATAATCGTACAAATATTACAAAGAAATCGGTACCTATTTAGACTGATTTTCAATCAGGCGAATTCATATTTTCTTTAAACAGCTTTGGAAGTTATACTTGTAAGAGAACAGGAGGGCCAGACTTGAAGGGCCGGTGAGAAAGTGAGTAGGTGTTGATGGGTGCCGCAGGTGGCGGACTCAGTGGCTCCCGGGGGAGGGCAAATAGGGTGAGGGGCGGCCTCCCATTTGTTTCAACACCGCAGGATACATGGCATTCTTTTATTTACATAAAAATATATGTTTGTCATCGGATAAGGGGGGTGAGTGATCGGTTAAGAAGCTAAGCGGTATAAATTTTCCTTATCCTTGTATTTACTCTAACAAACGAACCAGTTTTCCCATAAGTAATATTCTATCGTCTGAGATTTTTGATTGGATAATATTAGATAAATTTCATAACATTGTTTAACAACAAATTGTTAGAAAGCATCGTATTATGTACGTGCTGTAAATTACTATTTAACACCTTCAAAAAGGAAAGGCCATCAAAAGAAAAAGAAGAAAAGAAAAAAAATGTTTGCATTAAGACATTATTCGACAATATAGTGAAAATAATAATGTTAATTGGATTATTTATATAGCGCCATTTTGGAAAAATATCTTTTCAAATGTGTTAAATGCGAACTTTAGAGGCAAAGATGATTTAAATTCATATAATTTTAGGTAGTTATGAGTATTAAAAAGCACAACTCCAAAAAGCAAATTCTTTCAATAAAATATTTTAAAAAAGCTTTTTCTTTATGATTTTTGTTTTAATGCATTAATGCGATTTTTAAAATTTGATTGTCTTTTTAAATACTTCAGATACGGACATTAATATAGAAATAATTCCTAACAAGTTAAGATTTAGACATCACATTTCGATTTTGTACCTGCGAAACAAAAACAATGTCAATAATAAAAAAAAACGTTTTTTAAACCTTTAGTAACTATTTCAACCTAGCGCGATAAATCTAGTAATAATGACATCTGTGGTTTTTATCGACCTCTCAAAACACTCCTCTCTCAGCCGACAGTATAACTAGATTTTTTCACTTATTACAAGACAATTCCCTCGGTAATCCCTTCTCCCAACTTAGGCACCTGCTACGCGCCATCTCCGCGCCTTGACGCTACGCCACCCAGCCCTGCTACACTACACCAGAACACCATTGCGCCACTACGAAGGAGGACCGCACCTCCTATTTGCGGCGGAGCGGGATTATCGGATCACGAACAATCTGGCTGCTATAATTCTCCAATAAACAGGGGTGTATTCAATGTTTTAGATAATGCGGTAAAAATAATTAAATGATTAATCATAAACACACTTTTTTGCTTGTTTTAAACCCTAAAGCTTCTGGCCTATTTTGTCGGAAAGTCAAAATATTTTTGCTTTGGAACCCAAATAAATGGAATCGCACCCAAAAACTAAAAACTGTCTTTGAAAGGTATTGAAATATGCTTTCAAGTTTTATAATTCGAAATCTGTACATATAAAAAATCTCATGTGACGATGTTTGTGGTCGCGCTCCTCCGATTTTTATGAAATTTTTTATGGTTATTTGGTAGGTATGAGAATAGATCGTAAAGTTCATTTCATACCACTCACTAGGTTATACATATTTTTTTATTTGGCATCAAAAAATACCTATAAACGCAAATTTTCACCCTCCTACCTCATCCTCCAACTTTTAATCGCGATTTTAGTATTTTTGTATGAACAAATTGAACCCTCGCGAGTCGTTCGTATTTCAAACAGAACGAAATTATTTATGTTGTTGAATGACAGATGGCGCTACGCTAATATACTAATTTTTCAGTTTACATTTAACCTTTAAAAGATCGAACAATGAATACGTTCGTTATTTTAATGAATTATTATTGAATTGAGAAAATGAATGGTTGGTGTTTTTTGTTTTTATCAGCGGTCATCGTCTACAGCGCTCCATTCCTCTTTCTGTCATAGATCGCATCCCCACACACTTATAATACATTAGTTATTTTTTTTATTTAACAACCAAAATATTCACTAGAAATAATTTATAAAAGTTTTTCCAGGTCAGCTAGTAAACATATAATTTTGAAAATATTAATTTTTTAAATACAAACTTAAAAAGTTTTAAAAATGGTTTTTTCTAACTAAAATTACTGACAACACACATATTTTATTAGGCAAATGTTAACGTCATCAAACATTTTCGTCAAAAAGTTTTTGTCGTTTCACGTAAAACTAATTAATAATAAATTCCCAAAAAGTTTTTCAAATTGCGATCGTAAATATTAAATTTAGTTTTCTAAAGGTGTACATTTTAAATATTTTGTGGATAACTGTTAGGTTTGAAAATAAAGCGTGGTATTTTCTCTTTCTAACATCTAACTTTCTAACGTTTAGATCACATTTCTAACCATGACACTAAATTATTAAATCAAATCTTTTCATTATTTTCGTTTAACTGGTCCTAATTTTTCACTGTTAACTTAAAAAATGTATTATTTAAACTCTTTTATTCGCATAACCTCGCTCATTTATTATGTTTAAAGTGACTTAAACAGCTTTATGTTTAATTTTACACCAATAAATTGAATTTATATATCTAGTTTAAAACCCCTCCGAATTTTCGCCAATATGCACTTGAGTTGTCTCAAACAAAATGACATTTTACGAAAACTTTGTGTTATTACAGCGTCACAATTAAAGCTCTACAAATGAAACATTTCTATATGTAGCCGAATAGTAAAAATTGTTTTAGGAAAGTTACAAAATAAGCTTTTGAATTATTATATTACAAATAAATATTGAGATTAAAATTTAGCATGCAAACATTAAAAATAGCTAAAAATGACTCACGTGATGTTTTTTATGTGAAAACGGTACTAAAATCACAGATTATGTAAACAACAATACTTATTCTATTGTATATATGTGTAATTAACACTGTTATCACCTCACTTTTTTATGATTTCATATAAAAATATTAAATAAAAATTAAAAATGTCGAGCGCGGACGAGCTGCCAGTAGTAAATTTACGCGGGAAAATATTTTTGTCAACTACGCGACTTACAGCTGATTCCTGTTGTGTATTTCTATAGACAACTTGATAGAGATGTACAGCTTGATCTACTATCGACCTTTTACTTTTTGGTTTAGGGATGTAACTAAAACAATAACGGAGTTAGAACGATTTCTATGGAAACAGACGCGCTGACGTGTAAACACGCTTATTGTACTTGACTGCTGTCCTATTTCTAACGCTTATATCTGCTTACGTTGCGGAGGGGTAACACGGTACACGAGTACCCACTTCACTTACAAATGCACCTCAATTTAGTTTAATTTCAAGATTTTGAGCACCACAAAAAGTTTGAAATCTCTAAATCTATTATAAACTCGCACAGGATGTCTGGAAAGACGGCTTCAGACTATTATATTAATCATCAAGCAGAGAAACGTAGGAAGGGGTAGGCTATATAATATTGAGAAGCTTTAAACCTCGACCGCTAACTAAACTATGGGGTCATTATTGAGAAGCATTTTCACAAAGAGAAATAACTTTAATTTTTATTTTTTTATTTGACGGACCGTGGGAAATCAATCTCGTGTTCAATACTTTATGATATTGATATTAAATGCACATTCAAATAACGGTTAGATATAATCAATAATAAGAAAACTCATTTGTGAAAAGTCATCAGTCATCATTATAATATATAACAAAATAAAAAAATTCTATTTAAAAAAAAATTAAATTACGAATTGAGAAATTTAAAATACGTTGTTTTGCATTATATTTCTATATATATAACTAGCTGACCCGACGAACTTCGTACCGCCTCAGAATCAATAGCTGTTGAATTAAATTCAGTTTTTTTATTAAGTTAAAAATTACGCAATGAAGCAATTATCAATGTGCAACTGTCCGTGTTTTGTTTTTGTCAGTATCAGAGATGGCGTTGTGTACGGATTTATATTTTTGTGATTTTCTTACTTTTACAATTACTTACGGGAATTTCCGGAATGCCCCGGGAACCATTTATTGAATAACCAACACCTCTGCCATAGATCACCCCAAGTGGTTTGCTACGTTTGGTGATTTAGCAGGGGTGCCCGGGTTCATGAGGTAACTTATGTCCGGGACTTGACAGTTGATGCGCCTGCCCACCTGCTGCGTGGCGGGCCGGATCGAGAGAGACTGGTTGAGGGAGGCCTTTTGACCTTTCCAGCCGGACTCTCTCGACCCATTGCCTTGCACCACAGTTGGAGGGATGGATTCATACGTCCGTCACTCCCGGACACACTGACCCCCAGATTCCTACCCACCCCTCATACCTTTTTCCTCCCCAGAACTTTCTATCCTCCCCATTCCTTAAAAAGATCCTCCACACAGCATCCCCTAAGATGACATAGGTCCTGAGAGAAATTAGCCTCCTGTATAGAGCTTATGTAAAAAAATGCGTTTCATTTCAGAGATTTATTATAATTATTGTATTTTTCCTTTGGAGGTGTGCAGACATAGATTCACCATTTGTCTCATTTTCGACTATTGACATTGAGTGTGTAAGAAAGAAGGGCAGCATTATATGATTAAAAACAAATGCACAACAATCAACGCATTGACATCTGACGTTTTTGAATGTTTGGAATTCATGCACAGTTCAATATTATACCCCTCACAATATTGCTGCAGTTCTTTCAAAATAGGAGAATTCGTTCCATACAAAATGTATGGGGAAAATAATTTTCTTTATAACTATTTATGTCGTTAACTTTTGTGATGTTTTAATAGTTATTATCCTATCCGGGGCGGAGACAAATCCAACAAATCAAAGATCATCAAAATCAGCCCAGCCGTTCTCGAGTTATAAATAGTATAACTAACCCGACTTTGTTTTATATATTAAGATGATTATTCGTAAATCGCAAATTAAAATTGTGTAAGTACATAATTTCGAACAAATATTCGTACATACAATTGTCTCAAAAACAGGTAAATATATTAATTTTGAAAATCTAAATTAGAATTCTAAATATTTGAAAAACGATCGTAAAACTTTTAAAAATTTGTACCTGGGCTTCGAAAAATAAAATAAAACAGGGTTTTACGCTATTTAAATCCTATCGCTATTTACATAAGGGGTGTTATTGTTAGCGGCCCGGTCCATAATTTTACACGACATGGTGTATCACCTTAAATCAGATGCGAAAACCGACGACCAGAGATTTATTAGCTATCAGTATAATTACTATTTTCTATTATTATTTACTACGAATTGTTCATTATTAATACCAAAAATGTGCTTTGGGTTAATTGAGGCTCATACAGATTCGCTAGAAATAAAATGAAATTATTATTTACATTATAAAAAATATTATCGCAAACTTATACCTTACATTATAAAATATATAAACTTAAACTTATAATGCAGATACATTATAAAAAAATATTGATGTTAACTTATTATTTAATTTATTTTTAACTTAGGACTATTTTTTAATTGAATAATTGTATTCAATTAAATAATAAGGCAATTTTTCATTTAAAAATTTGCATGTAATTATAAAATAAGATTATTTTTTATTAGACAATTGTATTAAGAGAATATTTTCACATTCGGTTTCCTGAATTTCTTTCTTTTTGATAAAACTATTCATAAAATAAATAAAAACCACTTTGGCGCTTAAATCAACCATTTCTTCATTTTTTATATGTTTTACCTACATACATTCTTGTTGATACGAGAATAGACGTATTTTTGGATTGAATATTAAAATTGAATGCTCGCTATTCGTTTTAGAAAACCCGCAAAATTTCAAGCGACTTGGTAATCTAGTGAATAATGCAGAAACTATAATTAGTGCGATTCTAGTCGGAAGACATTCGATGGGGCGTACCACTACATCATTGGATAAGAAACCCCGAAGACTGTGCGAGGAGAGGCGCGACCTGGAGGCCCCTTGTAGAGGCGAAGTGTGTCCCGAAGTATCGACTCGAATAGAATAAGACGAAATGGGATGAAATTAATATATCTTTTAGATAACTTGTAAAATATCTCCCAATTCGATCCACTGCGCACAATTAATACTAACGTAAGGGATTCATTTTTTTAAATTTGATTAATTTTAAATTCGATCAATGTTGTCATGCTTGGCCGCCGATACGATAGGGAATATTGAGATGAGGGTCGAAAACGTTTAAAAATATGCTGACAAAATTTGGTTTTGCTCTACTTTATTCGTCGAAGTTAATGAAAATGTTTTTTGAATATGAAATATCCGGTATCTATTAGAGAGCGCAGATTTATAAGATAGGTGTCGAAGACACATGATTGAATTATGTATGGTTGAGGTTAATAGAGGGTAGTACCTACCCAACGCGAAGAAATATTGTTTGTTGGAAATCTTATTTTTCTGTCACATAAGTTTAAAAAAACTGCCTACTTGGAGTAACATATTTCTATTTAAAAAGCCACATGAACCATACAAATTACGAATTACTTACTATTCGGACCAAGCATGGAGGTTGCATAAAAGAGAAGAATTACGGAGACAAAATTATTTAAAAAAAATCGAATCGTTAGAGAAACTTATGTACACACCTAACTCAAAAACTAGGGGGAAGAAAATAATAAATATATATATACATATATCATTGAGATTTAAAAAAATTGATATATATATATATATATTTATTATTTTCTATATATTTATTATATATATATATATATATATCATTTTTTTTAAATCTCAATGATATCATTAAAACACGGGTAGCCAGACTTTTTGAGTTTGGAAATTTCTTGCTACTATTATATAGAATGTTGTCATCTGCTGAAAAACTACAAAAGCTGTTTTCGGGATTTAACTGTAAAAAAAAACAACTTAAAATCTTCTTTCCACCCATTTAACTAGCCCTCCGGTCTGTCCTAGAGACGGATATTGACGGCTCTTGCTTTTCTTTATATATAACATTGTTAATGGCGGTCGGTGTCCCGAATCTCACATTAGAAAATTTTTCAGGAATTTAGAGCGACGCACCCGTTAAAAAAAACTATAAAAAATAGCCTAAAAAGAACCTACTTAACGCTTAATATTTAACTTCAGTCGTTTTGAACGAAATGGGAAGTGACTGCAGTAGGTAGGCACCCCAACCCCTTAGAAAATTCTATTGCCAAATCATCATATTGGTTGGAGAGGGTTCTAACTTCACTTTGCTTTGTTCTGAGGTTGAGGTGTCAAACTTTGTAAAGACGATTTCTCACAATCTATTAACCAATTTCAGATTTTGATGTTGAATCTTGTGTAAAGTATTTCGGTTGAACTTTATTTAAAGTAATTTATTTAAATAGGACATTTACTTGAATACGATTTTCGACCATACCCAATCGTGATAACGACAGATAAAACCATATGCAACTAGCTAAGGCATAATAATTCATTGCATAAGCTTCTAACTACATTTCCCTAACGCCCTTTTACGGTGGGGCCAAGTTCTATTTAAGTATTTTCCTTTAAAATGTGTTAAACTAAAACGCTTTACACAAGATTGAATCTCAAAATTGTTATTTATGTTATGAGAATTAGTCTTTGCAAACTTTGATACCTCAGAACATGGATAAAGCGAAGATAGAACCTTGACTAGGTAGAAACTTGACTTGTTAGAAAGTTCTTAACTAAACTGCGTGTCGTAACAACGACCAACTGTCAGATACAAACAAATGGCAATTACCAGAGGGTTCAAAGTGATTTAGAACCTTCTAAAATAAATTAAATCTTGTTATTAGAACTTTGTCACGTATCTAAGTATCTAAGGAAATACAACAAAGATGATCTGTAAATTATTTTCGTTACAAAAATGAAGAAAATAGATAGTTTTGCATTCAAAATCATTTTAGAAAAAAAATGTCAGATAGAACCTTGCTCAACCAACGTAAAGAAATCCGGAGAAGGGGTTCCGTACTTCCCAAAATCGTTGTTGACGTGCATTTGTAGATTTTTCTTTTTTGTTTGTTTAATTTATGGTGTTTTTTCATTAGATTTTGTAAATCGTTGTTTACATAAAATATTTATTGCAGGAGAAAGAAAATAATTCAAAAAGGGCTATATATAAACGATCATATCATGGCTATAAAGTCATTGGATTGAATATAAGTTTCCTGACAAATTGGAGTGAAGACTTTAAAAAATAATGTAAAATTTAATCAATGGTAATACCATTATAATCCATAAGAATGTGAAACGGTAACGGTCGCTCTAGGATTTACTCCGTGTTTCGACCGTTACCTTTTTTTGGATTTTTATTATATTTTTTCATAGAGTTATCGATAGTGTTTTAAATAATAATAAATACAAAAATGAGATTTTAAACATCAATAAGTTAATCCTAATAATAAAGTATAAAAAAATCTGATGAAAATTATTATGCAAAACTTCCAAAAGGACAAATGTTATGATATGGATATATAATTTATGAAACAAAAATGTGTTTTATTCGCAAAAAACCGCAATAAAATATCGCAAAGTCGCACTTAGTTGTAAGATTTAAAAAAAAATTGTCACCTTTAATTTTTCTGGAACTCTTTGATTACTGGCCATTAGACCCTTGAAAGTGTTTCCGTGTCGAGAAAAACATTTCAAAGAATCTCAGAGGCTCGTCTGAAAAATTGTAAGATACTTTATCTGACAATTTGAACAGATGAAGTCAACAACATTACAATCAAGAAGTAATTAGAAGCAATTGATTGCAGAAATATTACTTTGTTCAATCATAAATAAGTACATTGAAACACAAAAAATTGAAGAATAATATTTTGTTTTACAAAGAAAGTTGAAAAACGTGATTTTACTTATGAATTAGTAATTCGCTGATTTTTTGAACATATTTTTTTTTACGAAAAATGTGTACTTTAACTAGATTTTATTAAAAAATATCAATAACTAAAAAAAATAACGGTTAACAATTGAATTATTGTTAAATTATCAATAAATTGAGTAATTTATGGGGTTTATATCAAGTAAAAAAATCAACAAAAAAGGTAAATAAAGAAAAATAAAAAAGTAATAACAGACTTACTTGAATGTCACACAAAACACAAAACTCGTAAAAGAAACTTTCACCGTCGTAGCAAGTGGAAAGGTCGGGAAGGTAGCGAGAGCGAGGTGCGAGGTCGGGCGTCGGGACGGCGGCTCGCTATGGACTGCGGCGGGCCGGCGCAGCGGGGTGCGCCGCGACGCGGGGCGGCGCCTCGTCAGGAACGCCTATCGCCGCCGCCGCCAACGGCTGTCGAGCTTTCTTAGCCTTGGCTTCAGCTTTCCGCGCCAAGACTTATGTCGGCTGGAAGTATGACGGAGGATTATCCGCCTTTTAAATTATTCAATGATTTTTTGGTATGGATTGACACAATTTTGAATAGATAATTATTGAATATCTTCCAAAACCTAAGATTAAATGTATCTCAATAGCAGTTTTCTACTTGATAGTTTTGCAGCTTTTGTAGAGCTTTAGCCCAATCAAAAATGTATTTTAAATGTAATTCAATTTCTATCACCGCCCGTAAGTTTAATACAAAAAACAATAATTAGAATTTGACGTTAAAAAATGAAGAAAAAAAACATATTTTAATTGGTCAACTGTGGTCATTGTTATCTGTATTAGAAAGGAATAATGATACTTATTATATCAACCATTAGGTATACATATACAAATTAAAGAGTAGGTTTAAAAATACTGGAATCTGGTTACAATATGAATGCAAATACAGCCTTCACCAGGACGAGATTAAGAGAGAAAGAGAGATCAATTAGGAAAGGAATAATGTAGTACTAAAATTCCACAACCCAACACATTAAGAGCACAACAAAAGTTCTTAAATTTCAAAAGCAAGTCCATTTCTGACGATTGTTTGTTTTGGCTAACCAGAAATCCCTTTCTCTGGTCCTTTTTTTTGTTTGTAAATCTTCATTAATTTTATTTCAACTTTTTTTGCCCATATGTAAAGTTTTGGAATCCCTACGCTTGCTAATGGAATAAACTTTCGTTCCCAGCTTCTCCATTTTGTCTAGAGCATTGCCCATTATCCATGACGTTCTTTCTGCCTTGGTCCACATGAAAGCTTCCTACCAAAAATCTGAAGCCCTAATAGGTTTAGTATTAGTATACTAGCCACTAGTCCATGTAATTCCAAAATTGTGCCCTGTAAAGGGTGCTCTACATAATTCTAGTAACCTTGTTCTCAAGCAGCTGCCTATATTATAAAGGGTTGGTTGATCATTTTGTAGTTCCTGCATCTTCACAATTCTATTTCAAAGTCTGCCGTCATAAGCAAAAAGACAGCCAGAAATTTAAGAAGGTCACATTCTTATGTACCTACTTATCATTATAATAGGTTGATAAACACGAAAGGTCTCGTCTATCAGATTTCATAATCTGGTCATCCATTGAAATTGAATTGAAGATCCATTGTTTCTGGTTTAGGCTTCACGATTTTGCATTATTGGTTTCTAAGTTCTATTGCACCATTATTTGGTTTATGTGCGAAGATATTAACTTACCTGCGCGTTACTAATTATTTTTAATAAGACAAAAATTTAAAGAGAGTTATGCAGATTTATCATGGGTGTGGTTGAAGACATTTTATTGATTTTTCGAAGAAAACTTCCTCGAAAAGGTTTTCACTTTCTGATGACATTATTTATTTTAATGAAAAGACAAATAACTTTGTTTACATCACTTTTATAATACATTTTATTGGTTCTATTTTTTTACATTAGCTATACACACAGGGCTCTGAAGAAAAATATCCTTCAGGGCCTATGCCATCCTTGAAGATGCTATGTAGAGGTATTTTTAGGGAAAGGAAGGAGAGAAAGTTTTAGGAAGGAAGAAGGTAATGTGTCCAGGAGTGAACGTAAGAATCCAGCCCTCCCACCGCGGTGCAAGGCACTGGGTCGAGAGAATTCGGCTGAAGAGGTCAAAAGGTCACCCTCATCCAGTCTCTCCTGATGCGGCCTGCCACGCGATTGGTGGGCTGACGCATCTGCCGCCAAAACTTAGACAAACCTCACCCCACGAACCGGTTTAATGAATGCTAAGTTACCAACAGCGAACCACTATGGCAGGGGTGTTGGTTATCCATTAAATGGATCCGGATTACATTTGAAGAAGATTTTTTCGAATAGCTCTCTAATAGTTAAAAACTTGGGATATAATATTTGAATTTGTCAAAACTTGTCCAGCAACGCGCGTTAAAAGTTTGAGTCGTCGTATTCGAAGAAATTAAAGAAAAAAAATAAATGGGCGTATTTCCAAACCAGTCAACGCTTATTATACATTGAAAATATTTTAAATATATATAAATAAATTATATTTAATGTATATAAATTATATAAAATGCAGTTTTTTTTCAATTTTCATGGTAAATAAGCAACATTTATCATTTCTAAAAACTGTATGCCTTTCTAAGTTATATAACCAATGCACAAATAGTAATCTACCCACCAGTGTTAAAATCTCACACTCGTAATATCATAATAATAAACATATTGTACTTATGACTGAAACTTCAAATCTCTGAAGAAGAAGGCACAAATAATTGATGTATTTATTTCCATTACCGGTGAATACTACAGTTTTTTTTTTTTTTTTTAAATAAAATGTATATTTTTTAGAAAATTTAACAGCAAATCGTATAATTATTTATGTTACATAGGAGTCCATGAGAAAAAACAGAGTTAACAGTTTCCGATTTAGATCCAGCAACCATTATTATTTGGCTACAGTTGGAAATATAAGAAGTAAGCTAATGTTAAAAATTGCTAAGAACACCAATCAATAAAGGCTTATTTAACAAAGTTGGGTGATAAACCTTTTTAATCGCTTTACTATATACTATATACTTTTGTCCGTATAGACAGTGTCCACTTGTATTCTGATCGAAGTTATTCTGAAGGTGCTCATTATAAGTTAAAAGATTAGAGGAATTAATGAAAAGATTCGTATTTCGAGTTAGACTTAAGAGCAACATATTTTTTCAATTTAATAAAAGTGGTGTGGCAAACAAAGTTTGGAGATTGGCTTGTAGTTTCTTAAATCAGTTTTTTTACCATTCTTGAAGATTAATATTAAGACGAATAGTGCAATCGATTAGAAAATGAATTTAAAAAAAAAGATTAGTTTAGATTATGCGTACACGCTGTAATAAGGATTGAGAGTATTTTATCAGTACCAGCACCTTTGTGAACATAATTTTCTGGCATTTTAAAACGATTTTCCCTGTTACCTCAATACTGCTTATATTAAATGTTTTGCCATCTATTTCTAGTTCCTATTTTCATTCAGTTGTTAGTTTCAGTCATACAATTTACAATTACAAGATTTAGGTTATGTCAATCACAAAAATAATACCCATTGAAAAACTAGTAAACATCATCATTTTTTTAAAATAAATAATGAGAGCCTTTCTTCTGCCATATCTCCTTCCCCTCTTCACTCCATGCAAACACACCCAACAAAACCCAATTGGGAAAGCCTATTTCCCACTGGCTCCGGACAGGTTAGTAATTTTGTGCGGTAATTCCAAATATAATATTATTTACATATACTCGTATATATTTTTTCAAACTACTTTTTTTCAAATTTGGTCGAACTGGAAAAAGTTGTTACGTAATATATATATGAATTAGTAATAATTTAAAACTTACGTTTTCTTCAGAAAGATGAAATCTTCACCGTCAAAAAATCCACATAACTTTAACTATTTTGATCAACACCTGATGTTTGATTTTTGGGACAGTAAAACGTGTTGGGTAAAAACTATTTCCTAGAATCGATTAAGGAAAATTCAAATCTCAGTAATAACTGCAGGCCGATTTTCTACTTCCATCCAATCTTTAAAAATAACTAGAATCATAACAGCGAGATACGCCGAGTCAGCGCGAGTCAAACAGAGTCTGTCCATTAATCACCCGCTCAGATATTAGATTTAAAGTACGCTTAAAAAAACAACATATTGTTAGCCCCTCCCGCAGCAGGCCACCAACAAAAGATGGAGCGCTACCTACGCCGTTATTAGCAAACTCTTCGTATAATGTGAGCAATAAAATTCCAGATTAGCGTCGGTCCATTGGCGGGGAATGGAGAACGGGAGGAAGGAAGGGGTGAGGGACGGGTGGTGGCGGTGGACCGGCAGATGGGTGGGGGAGGGAGCTGTCTACGAGGAAATGAATGCTCTACGATTGTTATGGCCACCGCACATACCGCCAAATTCATTACAGGCGTCATGCCATTTTTGAAAAAGGCTCTTAGTGTTGCCGCGAGATTCCAAAGGCTACATTCCAGATTTTGAACGGTTTGTTGGAAGCCCGATTAAAATGTGGATAGAAAGGTAGAGGGACACTTTAGTCCAGCGTATTGAATTGTTTCCCGGTCATTATCAGCATAGATTGTAATTGTGTAGATATCGAAGCAGCGTTGAGCAGCTTTTGAGGTTTTAATTTTTTGGTTGTTTTCCTGTGGGATAATTTTTATAAAACCTGTAAATAACGATGTCTTATTTTTATCACATTTTCTTAATTATGTTTTTTTTGTTTTATGCTTAAAAGGACTGAGAAAGATTTTTCATTGTGGAAATCTAATAACTGCAGTACGTTAAATGCCATAAGACAGAAATAAGTAAGAGGAGGGGGGTACGAATAAAATTGTGGACTAGCTTAAGAATAAGTTCAGATTTAATAACAAAATACAGAGGAAAAAACATTTTAATATATTATTTAAGTTTCAGGATTAATTATTTGAATTACTTGCATTTTGCGTTTTTTTTTTTAAGAAAGACAAAATTTCCCGGGTTACGAATAACCCAACAATGTTTGAAAATCTCCTACTACCACCACAGAAAGCCGAAAATGTTGCTTGTGTTGTGACGGAGGTCTTAGCCAGTCGAGGAATCGAACACGCCACGCTCGGGTGGAACCCAAGCGCTATGGCCACTCAACCACTGACCGGTCGAAGATATAGATATAGGTATTTTAAAGATTTATGGTGTTTAAATTATCAAAAGAATCACGGAAAAACCTTTTTAGGAAACAGGTATTCTTAATGATAAAAATCAATACTATTTATGAGTATTATTTCGACAGTCGTGGAGAAGTAAAATGGCATTTGTCAATATTTTCATTAATTCCACTTTATACGCCACTCTTTTCTATCACACAATATTCTCCGTTTGGAAATGCCATAGTCTTATGAGCTCCAGGAAATGAATATGAAGAAAAAATGCAGGTATTACAAAATTATCACCTGCGGCGCATTCTCCGATTTTCTGCTGATTATTATAAAAGAGTTATAGCTCCAGTGACACTCTGTTCTTGCAACATACTCTTTTTGGGGACATATTAGTGTCGATTGTTCAGGAAAATTAACGTGGAAAAGAAATTGCAAAAATTATCGCCTGCGGCGCATTCTTCCATATTGTCGTTCATGAATATGATGATTCATACGCCACCACACCATGCATTCTTGCAACATACCCCGATGCCAATAGGAATTGGAACTAATATGCAGTACTTGTAAAAGTAAAAAAAAGCCATTTCCCGCCCCTTACATTTATTTAAGAATAGGTTTAACTACTTTTTTTTGTATATTGGGATTATGCTAACATCTAACATCCGGCTCTTCAGGGTTCCGTAGCTGAAAATGTTCGGGAAACCCGTGCTACAACTAATATATATAGTTGAAAATTTAAAAAATATTCAGCATTAGCCAAGAAATTAATGGCGGAAAAATGAAATAAAATAAAGTTTTAATTTCTTTGCTTACTTTAATCCGGTGATGTTATATTTGGGCTTATGTTGGACACAATGCAATGATTGAGATTCGCCCCGCGGAGGGTTGCCGGGCCCAACAAAGCCGGCCCGTCCTCGGAGGAATGCGGCCGCGATATGAAATGCCATTTGTCAAGTTTTTATTGGGCCCGTTGTTATTGCCACGACTCGGATTCTTAGATTGTTGGCACAAGCGCTAGGCGAGGATTTGCCGTTGAAGATAAACGGTTAGCGGTTATTGTGATATACGTAAAATGAGTATATACTTATTATCTTCTCAATTATTTTTTAAATCATCTTGCGCTTCACATTAAAAACTCTTTTTTTTTAAGTAAAACTTCTTTACGCACGCTTGATTTGCCACCTTTGCCACCTTCTGTCAAACCGTTATATTAGTCAATCTCATATTTGAAGGTGGCAATGTCGGAATTGGTAAACGCGCACATCCCGGTTCGACAAGACGTTCTGGGTTCGAGTCCCAGTTGCAACCATTATCTTTTTCTGTTTTTCTGTGTCTTGTTCTCTTTCATATTTTCGTTTAGTTATTATGTGAATACCATACGAAAGTCTGCTTCCAACTGTCCCGGGTCAGTGGGAAAATAACATTCCATTTCATTAGTAAAAATCCCTCTTTCATCTGTTAATTTCGCGATTGAACTTTCAAAAATTAAACAAATTGCTCTAAATAATGGTTTTTACGCAGATAAAATCCTAAATAAGAAACTTAAACTCATTTCAACTAACACATTTTTATTTGGTACGCCTGAAAATAATTATAAAATAATAAATCCCGTTCAATGGCGCAGAATCTTATATTTATTTATTTTTATTTATTTATTTATTTACTATAGATACACACAAAAGAAAGTACAAAACACATATTAGGAAGCTTTGCCTGTCCAACTAGGAAAGTTTCCCGTACCAGGACAGACAAATTTACAGGTTTAGTTCATATTATCCATACATAATTACATAACAAAAAAAATAGAAAAAAAATAGAAAAAGAACCTGGTAGCATAAAGTATATTCGGATTTGCCGAATTAACCTGATAACATATAATATATTCAGATTTACAGTGTATGAGATAAGCAGGTAATAAAGTTAGTAGCATTGAAAAGTCAAAAAGTGTAAACCAAGTATTTGATAACAAGTTGGAGGAATTACAACAAGATTCACAATATAGAGAGATGAAGTTATGTGTTTAAAAGTGTGAACTTATAATACATAGTTCACTTATAAGAGAAATACATCAAAATTTACAATATTAGATATAATTTATGTATGTAATAATATATATTAAGTAGTTTTTTATTATTTATTTATGCGCTGTAACTAATATGTAAACAATTATGTGCAAACATGACATTATCTTTACTGATTTTAAAACATGTTTTCAGTACATTTTATATTTTACGACAATACGAATATACACCGCGCTCATGTCTTGTACTACTCCTGCTAAAATACGAAAACAATAACTATGAATTACTGGTGCTACTTTGGTAAAGGTATAAGTATATATATCCAACTTTTCCTCACTTAGTACAAAAAACTTGCCTGCTTTAAAAACGTTAGTACAAAAAACTTTACCAAGTATGTTGCAATGATTGTCCTTCGTTCTACATAGGTAAGACAACTAGAAATATAAATATCAGAATCACAGAACATTTAAGATGCTTAAATAATAATATTTTTTTTTAGAGTTTGCTAATTACCTAATTTCCACAGATCACACTTTTAATAAGGACACAGGGGTTAAAATTCTTCACCGTAACAATAAAAGCAAAAATTAGATAATTTAGAAGCACTAGAAATCAGAAAATCGCTAAATAATAATGCTAGAATTTTGAAATTTCGCAATTACCCCCACCCCTTCGCCTACCTCCCACCCAAACACCTAAAATTTGTATATCTGTCAACATTCTGTATTATAGTTTTGTTATAATATTCTCCTAACGAAAGAAGGGTGCTCTGAAACCGGTAGAGTGTTTATAAAATAAAAGTGGTCCACAACAAATTTATATGTGTTTTGATTGTAAATAACATTCCAGTTACAGGTGAGTGAGGAAGAGAGGGAGATGGGAAGACATTCCATAAAACATGGATTTGAAAATAATTCATAAAATGAAATCCAATCTTGAGGTCTCATAATGTTCCATATTTGAGTTACTTTGCCAGGAAATATCACTAATTATACCCTTTGTAGTACTATCTAAGTCCTCTGAAACCCTTTCATGTTGCGGAGGATGTAGTCGGATATAGCGATACTAAAAGAGAATACAAACACATCATTTATAGGATTTAGCCTGCGAGAGAATGACATAATATAATCGACCTCCTCTTTGTGCGATGCTTTGTAGCCTCCCCACTCTTGTCTACTTTAGTTATCTGAAGGTTTCACTTCTACCGCGTGGAATTGCATACTCTGTTTTTTAACGATGTACGTACATACTAGAAAAACTGCAATACCTTGGTCGCATTACGATGAAAGAACCATAAAAATAACCCAAGAAAGGACGCGTGGCTGGTACGAATGTAGTTCCTATGCTATGTTACCCACTGCAGCCTGCGGGAGAAGATTTACCTGAAGATAGCCGACCTCCCGTAGCAGAGGGAATAAGAAAAAAGTCACAATTGTTATTATTTCCCAATATTCTATCTACGTCCAATTGGCACCATGTAAATAGATGTGGCTGGAGTTAGTATTAGTTTCAACTGAATTCGTCCAACATAAGATCATAACGTATCTTTAACGTTGACCCACATTATTTTTCAAGCTATATAAGGAATTAATAACGTCGCCAAATGTATGTACATATGTAAATCAAACAAGTTGTACTTTTTTTTACGTCAGCTCCACACATGAGGCCCTGAAGAAAAAAATTTCCTCGTGCCATCTTAGGGGATGATGGGTTGAGGGTCTTTGTATGCAAAGAACGGAGAGGAAGTTCTAGAAAGAAAAAAGGTAAGAGGGATGGTAGGAATCTGAGGATCAGGAGTGACGTATGAATCTATCCCTATCATTGCAGTGCAAGGCGATGGACCGCGAGATTCCGGCTGGAAAGGTCTAGGTTAGGTCTCCCTCAACCAGTCTCTCCCGATCCGGCCCGCCATGAAGTAGGTGGGCAAACGCATTCACCGCCAAGAAGCCGGGCAACCCCGCTAACTCACCATACACAGCGAACTATTTCTTGGATAACAAACACCCCTGCCATGGTAAATTAAAAAAAAATATTAATCCGTAAAATTGTAAAAATTCCAAATTGTAAAAAAAACTATGTATTTAGTATAGTTATGCCTATGGTGACCAATGTGACCATACAGAGGACCCATCAGCCTATTTAAACCAAGTACCAGATCTGCTACTCCCAATATTGGGAAATGCTTTCCTTTTTCGTTACTAATGATTTAAAAAAGAAATGCACCTAAAAATTAAAATACAACCCTGGAACCAATTACTGAAAACAGAATTTACTAAAATACGTAACGACATAACTATAAAAAAACGAAACTTAAAAAAACAATACTATAGCAGCCCATTTAAAAAATGTGAAAATAAAACCTAAAAGATTTGGAACGTAATAAACAGCATCATCAAGAACCAAACAAACATGCAAAGTAAACTATGTACAAAATTAAAGAACGGTAATGAAATCTTCACAGAGGATATCAAGATATGCGAATACTTTAATAACTATTTTTGTAATATTGGCGCTTCTTTGGCTGATAATATAATCAACAAATACACCCATAAACTGGATGATAAAATTACATTAAATTATGAAAATGTGTGGAATCAATATACCTACAATCCACAACTGAACCCGAAATATTAACTATTATAAAATCCCTAAAATCAAACGCGAGTGCTGGACATGTTCAACTAAAATGTACAGCAGTACAAAAACTTGCCCCACTACTAACTCCTATACTAACTAAACTGATTAACCTGAGCCTAAAAGAAGGTCAATTTCCGGACCGGAGTTGTAAAATTGCAAGGGTTATCCCAATACATAAAGGGAGCGTGAAAACTCAAACATCTAACTATAGGCCCATTTCTGTCCTACCGATTCTATCAAAAATATATGAAAGAGATACACGATAGGCTAAACAACTTTTTGAAAAAAAAAATCATTTCTATATGCCAACCAATACGGTTTCAGAAAAAAATCTAATACTATCTCTGCAACTAATGATCTTATAAATTAACTTAGAACTAGCATAGATAATAAAAACTATGTAGACTTTCAAAAAGCCTTTGAAAAAGTCTTCTCGTAGACCTTCAAAAAGCCTTTGACACCGTGAGTCACGAAATACTGATTAAAAAAATAGAAAAAACGGATGTAACCGGTCCAGCTATCAAACTAATAAAATCCTATCTGTCCAACAGAAAACTGTTGAGAATTTTGTTTTAATTATTTTCAATCGAAAATGTGTAGACAGAAAAATCAGAAAAAAGATATTGGCACCTCTGGGACTCAAACCCAGGACACTTTGCTTACATGGCAAGTGCTCTACCAACTGAGCTAAGGTGTCGATATCAAATTCGGTCACTTTTGACTGCATCGTACTTCGACTAAGAACTACCAGCATTATCTTCATTTTCTTAACGCACATATTATTGGCTGCTATCTTTATATATGATTGCAAGATTCAAAACGAACTAAATGCAATCTAGATAGTGTCTGGATAAATTTGTATCCACATTGAGTTTCGCTTATATTGTCTTCATTTAATTAAATATTAACTTGAGATTTTACTCATAAAGTTAAAAATTAAAAATAATTATTTTAATATTGTATGATAAAAAGTCATTTTTTTCGTTATCAGTAATTTTAGTTGGAAAAACGTAAGGTGGGGCATTTTAAAAACTTTTCTTTATTTCGAAAATTATATGTTTATTTCAATTGACGACCTCCGTAGTCCAGTGTGTAAGACTCTTGACTCACAATCCGGAGGTCGCGGGTTCGAACCCGGCATGCGCAAATAAATTTTATTTGATTAATTTGTGTTATTTCACAATTAATTCATTAAAAATAGTATATAGTATATTTGCGGCATGTTCCAGAGTGGAAGATACTATCAGTATCTCCCTGGTGTAAGACCACCATTCAGAATTGAAACGTAACTTGAAAATGGCTTTAGCCGTGTTTAGTGACCAGATCTGAATAGCCAGGTACTTCCCAACCTTCCTCTTCCCCTCCCCACTACCTTCAGCCTCACAACATAACCCCAATTGGGGATGCCATAGTCTCACTGGATCCAGACGGGAGCAGTTGAGATGCTTGTGCGGTATTCACTGTAAAAAAAAAAAAAAAAACCTATTTCATCACCTTTCAAACAGTCTTTAGTTTTCGGATAAGTTCATAAATATTCCATTAATTTGCATTTTATAGTAAAGCGGAAATATTTTGACCATCTGAAAAATATTCCGAATTTCTGAAGGGAAGACACCCTTTACAAATTAATTAAAATTCTGAAATAACACAAATAAAATTAATTTGCGCACCCCGCAACTTAAATTATGAATAATAAATTTTAATTTTAAAATAAATTATATATTAATTAAATAAAAATTATGAATAATAAATTTCAATAAAATAAAACTAAGAAGGAATAAAAATTAAAAGAAAGATATTTTTCCCAGATTGAGAATAACCCGAGACGCCCGAGGTCGTGTGAATTTTTCCCACTACCATCACGAGTGCGATGATGAAGGACTAGGCTTGCAGACGATTGAACTCGCAACACATTGATGCGAACCCGTTCCTTTGGACACTTTGACCACTCATTTACAAATTAAAACAGTTAAAAATGCTGCGTAGATACCTAGACAAAACTTTGATTTTGGGTTTGGCAGCAAAAGAAAGCGGCAAATTTAGCGGTCGTGCTTTTACCGCGCCCGGCCCGCCGTAAAACCAATATCCTGATGCGTGTGTACCATTATTGCTTTGTAATCGCGTTAGACCGCTAATATCGGACGAATGTCTGATGTTCGTTCATATCGCACGCTCGGCTGATCACGGGGGGCGCGTGGGGGCGCGGGCGGCACGGGGCTGGCGGATACAGTGGGCAGGAGCAGACTCCTCGTAATGTACCGGATGTATTGCTACTATTCCGTCGGTTGCCCTTTGACTTGTAACTTTACCGGCGCGGCGTTCTTACGAGGTCTTGGTAATAGTTTGTATTAAAAATAATCAGAGTGTGCAATTCGCATGCTGCAGAAGTGAAACCTTCAGAAAACTAAAGTAGACAAGAATGGGGAAGCTAAGAAGCCCTGCAAAAAGAGGAGACCGATTTTACAATCTCATTCTCTCGCAGGCTAAATCCTTTAGATGTGTGTATGTCTCTTTTTAGTGCCGCTATTTTTCGTTTCATCGAGTTTCAAACCACAACGGTGCTAAAGAAATTTTCACTTAAAAAAAAATCAAACCGTTCTTTCTGTAATACATCTATTTTAAAACGTCTTTTAAAACTTAAAGTTTAGCTAAGAATTGAACCTCCTTACCCAGGAACAGTCAACCATGCTGTCAACGGAGCTAAATTCCAAGAGTTATAAGACCCACATTTATTTCGTATAATGTCCACGAGTGTGCGTGAGTGTTATCGAAATATAGATAGACATGTCATCGTTAACGAGTCTCTCTGTCTAGTTTCAGCTTGATTGGATATCGGGGAGGGGGTTAATTTTCCAAGTTTCCACATAATTCGTTCATTTAGGACGAGTTGTTTCAAAAAATTTGACGGATTCTTCAAAAATTTGAAGTTGATTTTCACGTTCTGTGTAAGTTATATTCAAGTTCTGTTATTATATCATTATAGGCCAGTTGATACATAAAACCGAAATAATCTCAGAACTTCAATAGAACTTACACAGAACGTGAAAATTAACTAATTTTTTGAAACAGCCCATACTTATTTAATCAAAAAACAAAATCGAAAGTCAAAAAATGTATTTAAAAGAAGTAAACATCTCCCAATATCCTTGGGTCAGGCGGGGTAGGTAGGTCCAAACCAGTTTGTAAAACTTTTTAGAAACGTTCATGCACACATATGTTCCTCTTTAAAATGATTATCCTGTACCCATATTTAGTTTTTTTTTAATGCATTATATATAAATATCTCGCTATTTGCATTCTTCAACTTCAGAATAGCGTATTTTATGAACCCAAAGCCGCTGTTACCCGAATTTATACCGATTTCTTTCATATCTCCCTTAAACATTTGAAGTTTTTAAGATCTTAAAAAAATATATGTTAGTTTTGAAAATAATATATATACATTCCCCACGCCGAAACGCAAATTATATGAAATTCCCTCGATAGTAAAAAAATCGGAAAGTATGCTACGAAAACTTTTATTTGCAAGTCTGTTTCTGTTATTTTACAAGTTTAATGTATGAAATAATTAACAGTTTTTCTTTAAATGCTGTTTTAGACAGCCCCAAGAGATTTTTCCTCTATTTTAAACGAGTCGTCTTTTATTAAACATTTCCACAATTTTTACATCGATCTTATCGCTTTAAATATTAGCGCACTCCTCTAACATTCGTAATTACATATCTCTCCATCTTCTTCTTTTTGAGCGCGATTGCGTCGCCTTAATAAAAAAAAACGAGTGTGCTTGTGTGAGAGTGCGTTTTTAGTAAAACTTCTGCTCCATCTATATGATAGGAAGAGAGAAAGAAAATGTGCGCGCTCACTGCTCTCTCTAGCTCCTACAGTGTGATACAGACAATAGGCCTGCACTGTGTCTTAGATATACGAAACGTAACTGGCTATGAGAGAAAGAGAAATAGAAAATGTGTGCTCGCACCTCTCTCTCTCTTGCCCCTACAGTAATATACTAAACGTAACTCTCTCTCTTTCTATCTTCACTAACTTATATCTCCCTCTCAACTACTCAACTCTCGTCACGCATTCGCCAGATTACTCCTAAAGTCAAGCGTGCGTAAAGAAGTTTTACTGCAAAAACCATAATAAAAATAAAACAACAAACTAATTGCACGTTGCACAAAAACTCACGTAGGCTATGTAGATATTGAAATGTTTCCCAATCATATTATTTAACAACGTTCTGTTTTCTAGTACAGTGAAAACCGATACAAAGTTATGGCGCGACGGTACCGAACCACGACCCTTATATTAATCCAATGAAATTAATAACATTTCAGTACTTCCGCCAGCACGATCCCTTTGATGTCACAAGTACCCCCCATCCCTTTCTTATTATGAAACTCATTTTTCACTTGAGTATTAAATAATAAATGACAATCTTTAGGTTATTATGAGTTTCATTTTTAATATTTTGTAAGAAAACCTTGAAGTGTGAGTTATTCCAATTTGGGAGGCGGGAATGTTTACCATTTATTGAATAATCAACAATTCTGCCATAGGTCAACTCTAGAGGTTCGTTACGTTTGGTGACTTAGCAGGGGTGCCCTGGTTCATGGGTTACGGTTTGGCTAGGTCTGCCCGCCTGACTGATTGAGGAAGACCTTTTGACCTCTGCAGTCGGAACCTCTTGTCCCTTCGCCTTGCACTGCAGTGGGAGGATGGATTCACATACATGGTGTTAAGGGACGTACTTGACTTACTTTAACCAGTGATTCCTGACATTATTTGGAGTAAAAAATGTAAATGAAATTTTGGTCTCCGGTGACTTTTTTTGACGACTTTTTTTTTTTTTTCAAAAATTTTTTCTTCAAAATCAAACAAAAAAAAAATTCTTTCTCATGTCGTCACTGGTCACTCAGCCGGGTGTCCGACGAACCCCTTACCCCGCCTCCAACTGTTCAACAACTACCATTTTTTTATGTTTTTGTAAAAAAAAAAAAAACATCAAAATTGTCACCGGAGACCAAAATTTCATTTACATTTTTTACTCCAAATAATGTCAGGAATCACTGGTTAAAGTAAGTCAAGTACGTCCCTTAACACCCTGTATACTTACCACTGACCCCCAGATTTCTACCCTACTTTATCTTTTTCCTCTTGCCAAAACTTCCTCTCCTTTATTTCCGTAAGAAAAACCTACACACAGCCTAAGATGGTATAGGCTCTGAGAGAAATTATTTTCCTCAAGGCCTCCTGTGTGGAGCTAATGTTAATAAAAAGTATTGGAGAACAAGTCTATTTTCCTGAGACTGAAAGTAGTAATTTAAAGTAGGTACTTAACGATGCTTATACAAAATAAAATTATGTTTTTAAATTATAATGTTTTTACAAAAATCATTAAAATATGATGACATAACAAAATAGTGTATGAAATTTAAACAATTTTAAGTATTTCCTTTTTCCTGCCAGAAATTCCTCTCCTTTCTTTCCTTAAATATACCCTCCATACAGCTTCGCCAATATCCATCCAAGTAGACCCTTAGGGAAATTATTTTCATCGGGTCCTCCTGTATGGATCTAATGAAAAAAAAATTAAATATACCGTGAAAGCATTGTTTATTTAAATTATCGTAAAATCGACCTCCGCAGATAGGTAAAGGGTACGAAGATTCAGGTAAAAAAAATAATTATCAACATATTTTATCAAGTATTTTTCCAGAACATATGGAATCAGATTTCACACATTAAATTCTTAATATTGTCATATCTCTCCGTAGTAGACGATTCTTTCAGAATCAATCTGTCTTGATAGAACTATTTACATAAAAAACTTTGCGTTTTCTGAAATTACTCGTTATAAATTTAATAACCATGTTCTTCCCCAACACCAATTCTCCCCCTCTTCTTCTCCTCTCCCGTTACTTTAATTCCAATGAATTTTCTCAAATTGGGATTGGCTTATCTAGGTCAACTATGTCGAGACACTTGGGTGGTTTCTAAATGTAAGTAATAATAAACAAAATTTTGTGAGCGAAAAATTCATATACGAGTATTTAACACATTATTGTATTCCGAAAGGATTGAGAATACAGGCAACGCATGATTAAAAAAAAAATATTATTAAAATAAAAATAAAACAACACTTTGTATTTAACCACGAATTTATTATTTATGTATCTACCGGTTTCACTTAGACCAAGCTTCCTCGGGATAAAATAATAACTAAATATTAAGACAGAGTTATCAGTTATATATAAGTTGAGCGACAGAGGGAGAAAGCTTTGTCTTAAGGGAGATAACTCTGTCTTAATATTTAGTTATTATTTTATCCGGAGGAAGCTTGGTCTAAGTGAAACCGGTAGATACATAAATAATAAATTCGTGGTTAAATACAAAGTGTTGTTTTATTTTTATTTTTATAATATAATGTCTAACCACAAAGTAATTGCTTCTTATAAAAAATATATATTTAGGGGCTTTTCCATATGAATAGTAAAAACTGGACAGTTTTAATTATGTATAACCGAACTGCCTCAGTAATAACATTTTGTAAAAAAATAATATACTTTTTTTCTTTAGTCATCGGTTATAAAATTCTAATAGATAATTATTTTTTCATATTTTCCAAGCCTAAAAGCTACTTTATAACTCTATCTTTATCTCTCTCTGGTTTCAATCCTGGGATTGGTTTGCAGCAATTTCCTCTATTCGTCTCTTCCACTCTTCCCTGTCTTGGGGCGGCTCTTTTGAAGTCTGCATATGATGAGCAGCGCACGTCCACCAGCAGGTCCTCCAGGTACTCTCGACGTGGGCGTCGTTTATTTAAATTTATAAATTACAAACAAGAAATTATGAAATAATCTTGATGGGCACATAACATTCACAAAATCAATGTTTGGACGGAAAAATGAACTGAATAGAATGCTAAGACGAATCGCTTAAGTGAATTTCGACTAAAACGATGTTTCAATGATTTATTTCGATACCTATACATTTCTGAAGACGAATCACATCTATTCTTAAAACGAGTAAATTAAGAGCAGTTTTCTCTATCACTGATGATTGATATTCCTCTAAAACATCTGGTTAGAAAAATATAAGCAGTTAAAATTATTCCAATGAATGTACGTTTGAGCCTGTAGTTGTAATAAATATAATTTTTCATGTTCTGCAAAATTATTTTTGAAGTATAACTTCTTTACGCACGCTTGAATTGGGGAGTAAGCTGGTGAATACGTGATGAGAGCGTTACGAAAAGCGAGGCGAACGGTAGTTGAGAGGGAGATATAAGTTAGTGAAGATAGAAAGAGAGAGAGTTACGTTTCGTATATTACTGTAGAGGCAAGAGAGATTCTTTCTCTCTTTCTCTCATATCCAGTTACGTTTCGTACATCTAAGACACAGTGCAGGCCTATTGTCTGTATCACAATGTAGGAGCAAGAGAGAGCAGTGCGCGCGTACGTTTTCTTTCTCTCTTCCTATCATTTAGATGGAGCTAAAGGAGTTTTACTTCAGTGATGTGGTCTAAAGCACAATCGTTTTTTTTTACCTATATGTCCAATTGAAGAATATAATTTCATAAAAAATGTGGGAATTTGATTCAGAAAAAAGCACGGAATGTACAAAATCAAATTAAAGTACTGTCTCATTCTTTCGTAGGCTAAATCTTATATATATTTTTGTTTGTCTCTTTTTCGCTTTTTTGATACATGAAATTTCAAATCACAACTAAAGAAGTTTTCAATTCAAAATTTAAATATAAAAACATGAATTTATTAATATAATCTGCCTCAACCCTTATGGTGTATAATATATTAGTGTCAAGCACATGTTGTTTAATGACTTTCTCTAATAGTTTCACAACAATACCTATACAATAATCAGAAAAACTAGGAAGATTTCGATCCGATTTCGAAATGAGAGAAGGGATCCAATTTTTTCACCTTTCAATAACATTTTCCCGAAATTCAATAAAACATTTGGGTTCCAGAGTAACCCGAGAGAGCCGGGCGCACCGTGACGCATAGCGGCATCAATCTTCAGCAGTAATGGAGGCTTTAGCCAGAGGATGTTTTATATCTATGTGGCGGGGAGGTTTCGGCGCGGTTAGGGATGCTCAAATTACGTCGATGTTATATTAAATGAAGTGAAAATTATGTTATATTTAAAAAAATATATAATTATGTAACTTATCATTGCCAATTTTTTTTACATAAATTCTACACAGGAGGCTCTGAGGAAAATAATTTCCCTCGGGGCCTATGTCGTTTTTGGGGATACTGCGTGGAAGGTCTTTTGTGGAAAGGAAGGAGTGAACCTGGGTCCTGAAGATACGCGTGTTGAAGGTGGCAGAAAACATAGAGTCCTCAAATTGTTCCACAGCCAAGCTGTTGAACTCAAGTCGTACAAATGTCGCGCGTTTGGCGTGCTTCCCGTCTGTGAAGCGTTGCCGAAAAAATTAACGACACTAGTTCATAGGAGCATCTTCCATTGAAAAAAAACGAGTGTGCTTTAGACCACACGACTGAAGTAAAACTTCACTAACTTATATCTTCCTCTCAACTTCCGTTCGCCTCGCCCGATCACACTATTCAAAACGCTCTCGTCACGCATTCACCAGCTTACTCCCCAAGTCAAGCGTGCGTAAAGAAGTTTTTCTTTTAAAAAATCTTCTGCCAGTTTACACATTCCGCTGGAAACATGTGATATTTACATACCTATAATAAAAAATATTGCTATCACATCCTAATAATTTGATAATAACCTCAATCTTTTGTAAAATGAAACAATGCAACTTTGTATAATCCACTTATAAAATGTGCAAATCCGACCGGTTTCGGAACAAACGTTCCTTCGTCAGGGAAAGCTTATACTAATTTGACAGTTTAGAACAATGTTTTATTATGGTAGGGGTGGAGCCGTTGTTAGTTAATAATGTAGATTGAGTGGGTAGGTATTAGTGTAGAGTGGGTGGGTAGGGGAACAAATCCATGATTGGGCTATATGACAATATTTTTTGTTTGTTGATAATAGATTCATTATTTTTAAGGGATTTTTTAATTTCCAAAGCTTCTAAGTTATCTAAACGTTTTCCTTTATGATTAATATGAAGAATATTTATCCCTGTGTTTTTTTCAAAACTATGGTTATTTTCAATGATATGGTTAGCGAACTCAGAAAAATTATTATTATTAAGACACCTTAAATGTTCTTTGATTCTGATTTCAAAATTACGAGTTGTTTTTCCAATATAAAATGAGGGACAATCATTGCATTTGAGTTTATATATTCCGGAATTAGTCAATTTATGGTCTTTATCTTTAGTATTTCTCAAAAAATTACCGATATTATTTCTTGTATAAAACGCTGGTTTAATATAATCTTTTGTGTTCGTTTTTTTTCGTACTTTATAATATAAGACGTTTCCCATATAGTTGACATAATTTTTTTTTCAACTTATTTTTTCAAGCGATATATTTTGAAGAAAAGCATTAATTTAATATTTTTTAGAAAGCATTTAATTAATAAAGGAAATAAGTAGATTCTTTAAAAAATTACCTAATCTACTTGACATTGTTTTTAGTAAAAAGTTTTTGGTTGGGCAATATAAATTACAATAGATACAGGTATTTTTTTTTAAAGAAAGGCACAAATTTTGAGGTTACGAATAATCTGACAATATTTGAAAATCTCTTACTACCATTTCGGTGAGCAGAAAATTTAACTTGTGTCGTAATGAAGGACGCGAATGGATCTCGTGTTAAACATTTTTTTGCAATTACAGAGTCTAAAAATATTAAATGTAAATGGGTCCAGTTATACAGAACGATTGCAACTGTCCCTTTTTGTATAATTTTTCGTTGCTTGAAACCCACATACATTTAATCAACAAAACTCGCAGGAGCAATGATTAATTGAATTATTTCTGTTCTGTTAATACAATATTCTCAAAATCCTGGAAACTTTGATATCAGATTACAAAATCCGGAAAGTTATGAAAAGTGGAAGGAAAAATCAATTGTCCGATATCAAGGACACCCGATGTCGGTTACTGTCGATGTCGTAGAAAAAGTAGCATCCCTACGTTCAAGGATGGTTAGTGTGGGTACCAAGCGGAAATAAATAAATTTGTAAAGTGGGCGTGGTGCCAGCTAGCCCGCCCTCCTGTGGCCCCGCCCAGCCGCCTTTCTCTGCAACAAAGAAAACTCTGAATGCTCATTCCATATTCCACGCCATTCCATACCCGTACCCGTTTACATAATGTGAACCTTATATACTTGGAAGGCTTTGGGCGTGCGGAACCTTAAAGCTGTATACTAAGCTTGCTTTATGAAACTAACGATATCTTCGTATGTATACTTAGTACATATAGGTATCTACTAACACCTTAAGTGAACATTCTTAATCGGTTCTCAAGTATCAATCGAAACTAATGTTTTTCTTTGATCTTATAAACGGCATACGAATATTCGTAGTGCCAGCGGGAAACGGTTGAATCTACATAACATAGACTTATAGAGAACTCAAATACAATTTTTTCGATCGAAATATTTAGATTTTTTATCTTTTGGAGCGGTTCTATGCTTCAACGCATTTAAAAAACGACCTCCGTAGTCCAGTGGGTAAGACTCTTGACTCACAATCCGGAGGTCGCGGGTTCGAACCCGGCACGCGCAAATAATTTTATATGATTAATTTGTGTTATTTCACAATTAGTTCATTAAAAATAATATATAGTATATTTGCGGCATGTTCCAGAGTGGAAGATACTATCAGTATCGCCCTGGTGTAAGACCACCATTCAGAATTGAAACGTTGCTTGAAAATGGCTTTGGTGACCAGATCTGAATAGCCAGGTACTTCCCAACCTTCCTCTTCCCCACCCCCTTAAAAAAACCTTTAACAGCTAAAATTAACCCTAAGTTAGTTAGTTAAGTTTGACCTAAAAAGTTCCAACATCGGGAGCGATTTTCTTGAAAACGAAATGTTAAATCTTCAAAAATTACTTATTCCACAAAATCGACTCCAAATATGCTGTAGATTCACCAGTTTCCCGTTTGTACTACGAATTTCCGATCGACGTGCATAGTTAATTTGAGATATTTTCATCATCCAAAACATAAAATCGATTGCAGAGGAAATTTAAAAAAAATCATCGAATGTAAAAGTTTTATAATAATAATAATACATTTGCATACTTCTTCTTCTACTGGTGCCCTCTCCAATCGGAGGTTGACTATCATGAGGGCTACCTTCATCCCACAGGATGTAACCCAAAACAACTGTGCGTAGCGGTAGATACTAGAAAATTATGCCTTTACGGTACGCATAACAATTTTTTTTTAAATACTCATATTCTTCCTTCAATCTTCAGACATTTCATCGAACATTTTGAGTTCTCTGAACGTTAACAATTCTGTGACTCACACGCGGCAAACTAATTCTACTTTCAAAATTAAGTATATTTATTAAAAATTATTTTATCCTTGTAGTATTTTGGCATTTTGTTTTTCATCATTTTGGGTATAAAAAATATCACAGTCAATTTTTATACTTAAATCCAATTAATCTGTTCTCTCATTTGATTATATTTTGCAAATATACTTAACTTTCTTCGTTTTGTTCAAGTTTCCTTCATTGGCCAAATATAATGTCGTGGAGGAGTAATCTAAATGTTGAGCAACTGTTTCCTTTTGGTTTATTTTTTGTCTTATAAAAAAGTTATATCTTCTTTAGGACGTAATCAAAATTTTCTGTGAAAGTTAATTTTGAATCCAATATCACATTTTGATATTTGATTTCATTTACTTTTCCAATTTATTCATTATTAAATGTCAAATTCAACTCTGTGTCATCTTTTTTATTGCCTATTTCAATATATATATATATTTTTTTTTGTTCATATGAAGCGGATACTTTGTGAAAAGTGGTGTTTACAAAGTTTTATTTTAAATCAATATATTTTGATTAGCCCACACTCAGTTTAAACTTGTTTATTTTCAGCTATTTTGCTATATTTTGTGATACTCCATTTTTTATTTATTGCGTTTGTGTAATCACTTTTCGCCACAATATACAATATAACTAAATAACCCAGGGGTAGGCAGAGAGGACGGACCGCCAAACATCCCGGTCTTGGCACACATTCCTTGCCTCGTTTACATTTATACAACGTCTCATACATTCTCTTGTATTATTCTGACTCTTGACATGGCCCGACACAAGTATCTGATTCATTTGGTCGTGCCATGTCTTTCTTGGGCGTCCTCGACTTTTTCTACCATTCACATAATTTTCACGTGTCAAAACACTGTTGTGTTATTTTTTCCATATGTCCAACATTAAATGACAGAATTCTGTACCAACCAAGTAATAGCTCACTCAATGTTTTGCCGCTTACCATCATTTTTGTTCTGGTAAAAAGAGCTTTTCAGTGTAGAAATTTTGAGAATATTTTTGAACCATTTTTCATGTTCAGAAAACATTTTGTACCAGCAAAAGTACGCGGTAAAAATGTTTAAAGTGACAAGTTTTCGATTATCAAAGTAGGAAAATGTTTATTTCAGTCCTATTTAAACAGGTCTGTTTAGAGAATTTCATTAAATAAACTTTCTCCTTGAAAATCATTAGGATGCTTCTAAATCCGCTTCCTGATGCCTACCTCATTCACGACGGAAAAATCCCGTAAATAAAGCTAATATTATTTAATCAGATTTAACCTACTTATTGTTAAGTTTAGAAGGATTGCCTTAACAAATAGTTTTGTGTAAAAAAATATCAAAAATATTAATTGCGTCACTCACTGACCCCTAGATTCCTAATTAGCCATTCCCCATACCTTTTTTCTTCCCAGAACTACCCATCTTTTCTTTCCTTAAAAAAACCTTCCTCACAGCATTCCCAAATATGACATATGCTCCGAGGGAAATTATTTTGCGGTTATGTAAAAAAATTACCGTCTGTAACTCTGGTTCAATGAGCTATGGAAGTCGGATTTGCTTTGAATTTTTGGTTTTATTTTCAAAATTGGAAGTCATTGTTTGAAGAACTCAGATAAACGATAAAGTAGATACCTTTCTACTACGATGTAATATTTTAACAGAAAATTATTTTTGTTGCTTTTTTCGAAATTGTATTTATGTAATATCCCACGATTTTACAATTACAATTTTACGATATTAATTTCGGGTGTGTTTCTGTCTGTAACCTGTTTCAATGAACTCTAGAACTCGAATTAGTTTTGAATTTAAGTATCAATTTGAAGTTTGGAACTGATTGTAACAAAGCGATTAAGTGCCTACATCCATACTAATATCATAAATGCGAAAGTGCGTGTGTTTGTTTGTTACGCTTTCACGACTAAACCACTAAACCGATTTTAAAAATTCGTTCACTATTAGAAAGCTAAATTATCAGCGGATAACATATATAATGGTGAGCTCTGGCGTTATGAAATTTGTATAAATGAAAATGTGTAGGAGGAGGAAGGTAGAAGGGAAAGGGGACGCTTGGGAAAGGACATGCAGGGAGAATAAATTGATTTCTTGCTTTGAATGGCATTGCAACGCATGCCGGATACCAGTTAGTATGATATAAAAATATTAACAGAAAATTTAAAAAATGCCTTTTTTAAATTGGAACTGAATGTGATGAATGTGATTTTCACGGTCAGAGCGCTAGTATTAATAATAAAACTGGAAGAAGAAAAGGGAGATCGCTAATACGTTGGAGTGATCGTATATCACTTTTGGCCACAACTAGGATGTCCAGTGTGATCATGAGGTGTGGAAAAACCTTATCTACCAGGAAAATTAGAATAGAGTCACGAACCTCAACAACAAAACGACCAAATAAGACAAGCTGATGAAAATGGTGCCAAAAATTCAGTATGCACACAATCTTAATTTACCATTATTTTCTTTTCACGGCGAATTCCCGATATATCTCATTATTTTAATCCACAGGTTAGATAAAGGCTTCGTTTGAACCCCCATCCGAAAACCCTTAATCTCCGACCCTTGATAAGTTCAACATAACTTAACACTGGCCACCGACACCCATTCAAAAGGGCATCTCCCAACATATCATGCATAACAAGACACCTATACTAACAATGTAACCTCTTGACTAAGTTGTCGTGGATTTTCTTGAATAGTTGAGGGTGATGATAAGCCCGGGTGGAGTCGGTAGCAGATAATTAGCGCCGTCTATCGGCTGCCGCCGAAAGGGCCGGGGCCGGTCAACACTAATTACGGACCTGCCAATGGGAGTAGCCGCTCCTAATGCTTTAATTTATTGCGGTCTGAACGTGCTGAGGCCGTTTGTAAGATCCGTGCGATTTCAATTTTATTGGTAAAGGGCCTCGGGAAATGTCCTGTTGTAATAATATGCTTTTGCTGATTTTTGTTAAACTAGCGCAGACCCGTGAAAACTCAAATATTATTATTATTATTATTTTTAATTGTTAAACTAACGTTTTTAAGACAAGATTTTTATGCATAGCACAAAGGGTAACAATTATTATTATAAGCAATAATTACCAGCCTGAAACACTCATCCACATTGAAAAAATCTTCCGAGAAAAAATACATGACGCCAACGGGACTTGAACCCGTGCCCTTCTGATTGCCGGTCAGCTGCTCTCCCAATTGAGCTATGGCGGCTTATCTTATACCCGCCAAATGATTCAATATATACTAGTGTTTCATTCAACAATTACTGCTTATTATATTTTTTCCACCTGAAAACAACCAACTTTATTTTTGCGACAGAGACACTGTTAGTGTTAAATCCGTCGCTAGGCAAATTATGTCTTCATTTATTGGGGAAATACTTAAACTTGTCAAATATTAATTATTATTTTTAATTGGTAAACTAACGTTTTTAAGACAAGATTTTTATGCATAGCACAAAGGGTCACAAATATTATAAGCAATAATTATCAGCCTGAAACACTCATCCACATTGAAAAAATCTTCCGAGAGTGTCTCTGTCGCAAAAATAAAGTTGGTTGTTTTCAGGTGGAAAAAATATAATAAGCAGTAATTGTTGAATGAAACACTAGTATATATTGAATCATTTGGCGGGTATAAGATAAGCCGCCATAGCTCAATTGGGAGAGCAGCGACCGGCAATCAGAAGGGCACGGGTTCAAGTCCCGTTGGCGTCATGTATTTTTTCTCGGAAGATTTTTTCAATGTGGATGAGTGTTTCAGGCTGATAATTATTGCTTATAATAAATATTATTATGATTGTATTACCTATCGAAGCTGAAAGAATGATAGATAATCTAAAATACTCGAATCAACCGTTGGCGCTATTGTAGTTGGATTTAATGTCAGCTTTTATTCCTATGCAATGGCGAAAGTTTTTTCACAATAGTTTAATTATAATATTAATTTAAATATCTCAATGTTTTATTGCGCCTTTCTACTTAAGAATGCCTGTTTCTAAGTGATGAACGGTTAAGAATAAAGTGAAAATATGCATCAATACAAATCAATCGGTATTAATTTATCTTACATGGCATTGACATTTTGTTTTATCTGACTATTTTGTGCCTCTGGAATCTGTTATAATCCTAAGTATAGTCTAATTTGAACAAAAGGCTATTTTAGTAGAAATATAAATAAGCACTATTTCAAAACTTGAGATAACCGACCTTTTCAACATTTCAGTTTAAAAAAATCGTCTGAAAATGGTTATTTCTATCGCAAGCCGCCATCTGAAAAACAGCAAAATTTATTTCTTATATTATTTCGTTAAAAGTGTGTGTAGATACATACGTTCATACGAATACAATCTGAAATAGGTTGCGGTCATAAAAAAAACAGGTCTTGGTTTTCCCAAATAGGTACTTTTGCATTTATATTTCTCAATTCTTTTTTTTAATAACTCCCCTACATTAACCACAATATTTATCTTTTTTTTTAATTCCTTATCTATCTTTTTTTTTAAAACCAACATCTCGTAAACCATATCAGATAGCTATCATGTAGTGCAAGGAATATCTAACATTCGAGCTTTCCAGATTACCTGCAATTAATAAAATAATATTTGCCCCAAATATGAAAAACTACGATATCTGTCAAAAATTTTAACAAATGAAATACACTCTTCAATTATGGAATTATTAATTAATTAATTATTTTTTAATTGTCCTCTCTGCCTGTTAGTTAGTTTTTTTAGTTATTAATTTTGAATCATCCTTCATCGCTTGACTGAATCGTTACCGGAAAAAAATCCTTAAAGGCCTATATAATATAAGGGGATGCTGTGTGGAGGGTTTTTTAGGGAAGGGAAAGAGAAGAAGTTAGTAAGAAGGAAAAAGGTATTGAGGGTGGGTAGGAATCGGGATTCAATGTGTTCAGGATATGTATATATGTGTTCAGGTATGAATCCATACCTCCCACTGCGTGCAAGTCTGGCAGGAGAGGTCAAAAGGTCGCCCTCAACCAAGAGTATCCGCCATTCCTAGACAAACTTCACCACATAAACCTGGGCACCTCTGCTAACTCAAAAAACGTAGCGAACCACCTGGAATGACCTATTTTATTCAATAAATGGTTCCCGAAGTGGCGGCACCCACCCCTACCTCCTAAATTGAGGATTTGTGTACAAAGATTGCAACATGCATTACACATAATTATTATACATTATTTTACAAATATTTACAAATTCCCATTTCATGGAAATAATATTTTACAAATAAAATAACGGGTTGTACTTAAGTAGTGTGCATATTAAAACAGGTCAATAATATCGGAATAATTTTAATTTATAAACAATCTCAATATGTAAAGTTTTTTCTTTGTATAATTATAAATATGTTTAATGATGAGGTCTGGGTTATTCGATTTTTAATTCCATTATTTTCGATTCTCGATAAAATTACAGGAACAATAAAACCACTCTTGAACACAAATATTCAAAAGTGTCCATTAGTGATAGAATGTACAAACTGACTTCAGTCAGTTCCAAGGAATAAAAAAGTAAACAAAATTCTTAACCCTATCCACAAAATGCATCTAAACCCCTCGTAACCACGTGATTGAAGATTTGAATTTAAAGTGCAAATGCGCCAAACTCTTTCCCGTGTTCCGGAAAAGCGGAGCACACTTCTGGTTGACCCCAACACTATTTGTCAATGATAAGTGAACACATATCCGCCATATGGGCTGTCCCGACCGAACAAACCAACACCCGAGTAAAAAAATACCAAAGATGAAAAAAGCCTGACCATTTTCAAAAGGTAAGAAGTTATCCGTTTGAATGGTTTGTCGCTTTTGAAGTTTTATTTCGTTTGTTTATTTTTCCGTTTCGGATTCGGGATTATGACTCGCGATACGAACGTTATCTGCCCGGGTACAATTCCCGTAAATGGGAGCTAAGTCCCGCTTAGAGACGCTGTTGTGATATGGGGACGACCCATGCATTAGGAGTGCGAAACTGGGCACCCCACCCCCGTTTATGCTCAAACTGAAGGCTTAGGGAATGAAAGAAGATCATTTTACTTTTAAGCAATAAGGAACTCCAGTGAAAAATATAATGGCTCTAATAAAATTTTACACAAATTATTTAAATTTAAAAAAATCTGGTTTGAAGATTGGATAATAATTTTATAAAAATAAAAACGTTGTTTTTTTGATTTGGTAAGTTTTGAATTTCTGTTCGCTGGATGTCTCTCTGGGCGCTGAGAGTCAGGCGCTTCATACCGCGACGCTATTAGAGGCCCGCGCGTGGTCATGAATTTACCGCATTATATTAGAACCGAGGACCGTCAAATAATATTTTTTTGTGAAGCATTTTCGTTTCATCCGAATTTTAAATCACTAACGAGGCTAAAGAAGTTTCACTTCAAAAACACTTGCATTCAAGTTAGCAAGTTAGATTCATTAAAAATACTGGAATTCATTATTGATAGGAAAAATGGATTTTGGCCCAAATCAGTTTGTTTTTCTAGTGGTTGGGTGTTTGAAAGCCGAACATAATTTATTGTTTTTTTTTTCATGCAAAACGAGCTTCATTGATAACTCCAGTAAAGGTGCTTTGGATTATTTTATTTGTATTCTCTTGTAATCGGATTAAACAGTTATCACACGATATTATTTGTAAAAGCAGTTTGAAAAGTATTTAAAAATACGATGGATTGGGTGAACAAATTAATCAATTCAACTCGTTATAATTAAAACTGCAATAAAATAATAATATGCATACGCAGTACGATTTCTAAACAATATATTTCTTTCAGATTCCTCTTTTTTATTCCCTCTCCTACAGGAGGATACACTCACCTTCTGAACTATAATGAACAAGAACTGCAGTTGCACAAGTCAAATAAGTTTTGAAGCCGACTGTAGAGGTGCGACTGGGTCTATCTTTACAATCAGTGTCTTCTAATATATTATCATTTTCAGAAGTTTTTTTGTATAGTAGGTTAAATGTAAGTACGTTAACCATCAGACCTTTTTGTCCTTATATGGGTATATATTTGAAGTGAAAACTTATTTAGCACGGTTGTGATTTGAAAGTCGATGAAACGACAAATAACGATACTAAAAAAAGACAAACACATTTATCTATAGGATTTAGTCTGCGAGAGAATGAGATAGTTATACGGAAAATAAATTAGTTTAAGATAATATTGTTAATTCTAAAAATTTGAAATATGAGATTGGCTATTATGACGGATTGACAGTAGAGCGCAATGGCGGAATTGGTATACGCACGTAACGGATAGACGAGAGGTTCTGGGTTCGAGTCCCAGTTACGACCATTATCTTTTTCTGTTTTTCTGTGTCTTGTTCTCTTGGGGATGTGCTGGACCTCGTCCCTCCTTCAAGTTAAGTTACATATGTTTTTCTTGCAGATCTATCTCAAATTTATTTGCGCCACCCCCAATAATATGTGAAGGCTTGAAGCTTGCTACGGCCTTAACTTTCCTTTGTCCCGCCTTCGACTACTCAACGCTGATTTTTTTTCTTTAAGTCTTCAGGTATTTTACCTCTATTATTCACTAACTTTTTTTGAGGCTTCACTGGGTGGTTGGCTAAGGGACACGGATGCTGAGTGTGGTTTATATCAGGCTGAATGCAATTTACATTTTTTATTGGTACTTGCCAAATAATCTGAGACTTAATTGTTTATCTATGTTCTTTATCTATAAATACAGGTGCTTACAGGGTTTTTCACATGATGCAATGCTGCCTCGTGAGCTTCTTGAACGAGTTTTATTTTGCTTTAACTATTATTTTTGCTTGTATTACTAACATGATTTGTTGTATTATGTTTTTTCCTGTTAAGCACTTGCATACTGCTTTCTAACACCGTGTGCAGGGACACTGGAGGTCTAGATTTGTTCAAAATAAATAAATGTAGCTTCGTTTAACAAAAAAAAAATTAATCTTGCGAGAGCCTTGAAGGAGTAACCATCTGTTACTTATATCAGGGCGGGTAAGTCGTGGATAACCTCCACTGTCTTGTTCTCTTTTATATATATACATATTTGGATGATTTATATAGCGCCGTTTTTGTGAAAAATCACCTCAAGGGTATTTATATTTTCGTTAAAATTATTATTATTATCTTCTACTTCAATGATATATTAAATTGATGGTAAGAACCTTCAAAAGTTATTAAAAAAAGAGTTTTTCTTATAAAAATTGAATATTTATTTAGACTTTTATAAAAAGGCTTAGTTCCATATAAATAAATTCGGAGATATTTTTCCTTGACGCTATCCAGGTTACAAACCAATTTTTAGAATGATTGTTTCCAAGAAAAAGGGTAGTTGCCTATGATATGGAAAATAAATTAGCAGAAGATAATATTGTTTAATTCTAAAAATTTGAAATATGAGATTGGCTATTATGACGGTTTTGTTTGTGAGTAGGGCGCAATGGCGGAATTGGTAAACGCACGTCTCTGATAGACGAGAGGTTCTGGGTTCGAGTCCCAGTTGCGACCATTATCTTTTTCTGTTTTTCTGTGAGTTGTTACCTTTCATATTTTCGTCAAGATTATTATTATTATCTTCTTCTTCAATGATACATTAATGGGAATAATCTTCAACAGTTATAAAAATACAGTTTTTCTCAAAAAATTGAAGTTTACTAGGATTCACAACCTCAAAAATTTACTGCAAACCATTCATAACACAGAGCAACGCCGGGTTAACTTCAGTTTATAACTTCTATCCATTTATTTAAAGGAATTTATACTTAGTTTTATTATCCCCAAAGTAGTGCCGATCGTTGCAACACGACTAAGGAAAACAAATGTGCTGAAGGCTGAAGGGAAAGCGGACAAGAATGAGATGGAGCAGAGGAAGGTAAGAAAATACATGGCTATCCAGATCTTTTTTTTTTTTTTTTACATTAACTCCACACAGGAGGCCCTGAGGAAAATAATTTCCCTCAGGGCCTATGTCATCTGGGATGCTGTGTGGAGGGTCTTTTTGAGGAGAGGAAGGAATGAACATTGGTCTTGAAGAGACCCATGTTGTAGGAAGGAGGAAACACAGAGGCCGGCAAATCATTCCACAGCCGAGCTGTTGAACATAAGAACGAGTCGAAGAAACGACCCGTTCTCATGTGACTAATGTCAACTGTGTACAAATGTTGGGCACGCGTTTGGCGTGTTTCCCGACTATGCACCGGTGCCGAAGGGATCAATGATGCTAGTTCCTCGGAGCATCTTCCATTGTAATACCGGTAGAACAAGGATAGCATTCCCACCCGACGCCTGTGCTCTAAAGATTGCAATCCATCTGTTAAGATGGGAGAATCTATCAAACGGACCGCCCGTTTCTGCACAGAGTCGAGGGTAATTTTCAGTTATTTTGGAGCTCCAGACCAGAGGTGGCTGCCAAATTCAACCGTGGGGCGCACTTGCGATTTGTACAGGGTTAGCAGTTGTGTACTTTTAAAGTATCTGCGGGCCCTGTACAGTACGCCCAGTTTTTGGGAGGCTAACTTTACTCTGGCTTCGATGGAGCCCCCATACCTGAGCTGGTCACTTAGGGTTACACCAAGCAAATCAATGGAGGGCCTGTTCGGAAGATTGCTTCCGTTGAAAGAGACTAGATTTTCATTGCGATCCCTTTTAGACGTAATCAGACAAGATTGGGTCTTTGAAACATTAAATTCAACGAGATTATTTTTACCCCAAGAGAAAACACTCTCGAGGTAACCGTCCATTCTTTGCTTCAAAGCCTTACGAGCTGTTGGAGTTTGTGAGCCCTTTGGGGGCTTGTCAAACAAAAAGCTATCATCAAAAAGCTCACAAAACACGATAAAATCTATTTTCTATAGTATATCTATAGTGACGGTCACTGTTACAGAGGAGTTACTTCATTTTGATAAAGGATTTTTAAGCCTTCTCTTTATTAATTATATCATAGTCAGTGGTGTGCTCCTGTGTCGCGAGAAGCCAAGTAGTACCTAAAGCATGTACTATTTGTACCGTCATTAACTCTTCTTCCGAAATTAAATATCTCGGTGTAATCATTGATCAAAACCTGAAGTTGAATAGTCACATTTCAGAGTTAGTGAAGAGAATAAGGAAATGTATATGTATATTTGTTAGGTTAAGAAATATTTTAAATGTAAAAATTATCATAAACGTATACTATGCCCTTGTTCATTCTTTGCTTATCTACGGAATTATAGGATGGGGAGGATCTTACGAAAACAATCTAAACTCAGTAAAATTTTCACAAAGAATCATCATTAAAGTAATATTAAAAAAATCTACCTTCTCAACAGAGTCACTTTTTAAATTGTTTCTAGTACCAAATGTCGATGATATATTCAAGCAAGCTTCTATTATAAAAATTTTAAAAAAAAATAACATAGAATATCTAGAATTTTACAAACTAATGAGAAATGGAAACCAATGTATTACACCTAATTTTAAAACAACTCAAATGCAACATCATTATATTTTCCAAGCCATAAAAAACTATAATAACATCCCTTATGAGTTACGCTGTATCATCACCGAATCAGAACAAATAAATAAAATTAAACAATAAAAAAATAAAAATCATATTATAACTTAAAACCTAAGTAAGAATCGTTGCTCCCTTATCAGGCACAAGATCTCCTCTTTTCTGATAAGGTATACATGACTAAATACGACCTTTAATATAATATTTTGTAAAATATGTATATATATACCTATATGTAACTCATATTTTTTATATTACAATAAAAACAAAAACAAAAAAGTGCTCGAAGGATCTCCTGTGTTGAGAGAAGGAAAAGTTTATATCAAAAACACAAATAACAACACAATATTACATTTTAAATAAAAGACAATTAGCAAATTGCACACTTAGAATAGTGGATTAAATAATTAATTGGCAATCCCCAATCTCAAATCTCAATATTCGAGGTTCGATTTCCTACTTCCATAAAAAAAATCAGAATACGAAATAGTATGGTTCTTTTCCTACAAAGAACACATTCAAATGAACATTTTACGGAAATGCGTGGCTTTACGAGTAATATTCCTTCAAACTGTTGAAAGTTTTCCTTCAACTTGTAAATTGAATGTCATTATCTGTAATACGAATCACGCAAACACTTGCTTGGGGTAGATATATCCCGCAAGGACCCCTTTATATTACATCCGCCCTTGAGTTGAGTTTAGAACCATCTGCTACTCGCAAGGCGGGACGTAATGTGAAGGATTGCAGGAGGCCATTAGTCCAAACTTTGCTAAAGATAGACTTAAACACGCCGCGTCAATCTTTTAATGAAATGACTCGAGAAAACTGAAATTGCAATTATTTGGCCAGACTTATATTTCAAATGGCTAAATATTATTAGTGTATTTTGAACGGCACTGTTATATTCTTGTAAAAATAACTCAAGGTCGATTTAAATACAGAGTTGATGTTATTCTATATGACTCTTCATAACAGTTTCTAAAGCCAATAAGGGCTGCAACTATGCCTTCTTTCATTATTAAGACGAGAGGACACCAGGTAGCTAACAATTATGTGATTTTACTAACAATTATAACATATGGGAAAAATTTGATCTGACCGTCAGACGTAACATAACTTCGTAACGTAACGTCGGAAAACGAAGGGAAAACATAAAAGTTTGGCTTAAGAATGATCTTATTTTTGATACACGAGTATTTTATATTTTATTACTTTTCAAACCATAACAACTGGTAATGGTGTAACTAAACAATTATCCAATATTTACTAATATACCTCCCCTAGAAATGTGATTATTACATGATATTGTAAAGAAGTTGATGTGTTTAACTGCACGGAATATAGTTATAAGAAGACGACAATAACATACATCAATAATAATAAACAATGTTAGCGTATTATTATTCTTTTGCAGGGGTTACATGCATAATTTAAATAGCAAATACAATAGTTCCCGAAAATTATTATACATATCACATCGATAGCAGAAAATTATTATACATATCACATCGATAGCAGAAAATTATTATACATATCACATCGATAGCAGAAATTTATTATACATATCACATCGATAGCAGAAAATTATTATACATATCACATCGATAGCAGAAATTTATTATACATATCACATCGATAGCAGAAAATTATTATACATATCACATCAATAGCAGAAATTTGAAATGCTGAAAAGGACAATACGTCATTTTATAATATGTCATTTTCCTTCTTCTTTGTTCTCTATCTTTATTTAAATATTTCTAGGAAAATAAGTGCATCTTTTAAACAATTAATTAACTAACCATCACGCCGTTTCCCCGCAGGGGTAGGCAGAGAGGACACACCCCTCGCCTCGTTCACATTCATACATCATATCATACACGCTCTTCTATTATTCCGACTCTTCACGTGGCCCGACTCTTCCCATGTCTTCCTCGGGCGTCCCCGACTTCTTCTACCATACACATTTCACATTTTAAAAGGAAATTTTTCTGAAAGGTTAAAAATAATTTTTATTTTACTATAATTTTTTTTAAAAGAATTCTGAGAGATCTTTCAACGGTATTTTATATTAAAAGTTAATAATTATAATAGGTCTTTAAACACAGAGGACATGGTTTAAAAATAAATAAATAAAACTCTCTTTTCGCTCTCCCGAACAACTTATTTATTTATTTTTATTTTTGAAGTAAAACTTCTTTACTTGACTTGGGGAGTAAGCTGGTGAATGCGTGACGAGAGCGTTACGAAAATTATGATCGGGCGAGGTGAACGGTTGGGCCTTTACGCACGCTTGACTTGGGGAGTAAGCTGGTGAATGCGTGAAGAGAGCGTTACGAAAAGTGTGATCGGGCGAGGTGAAGTTGAGAGGAAGATATAAGTTAGTGAAGTTTTACTTAAACCGTGTGATCTAAAGCACACTTGTTTTTTATTATTATTTATTTAATTTATTTAATAGTCAGTTTACAAAGCATAATAATTTTTAATACAAAATAAATTACATAATAAGTTTTCACTGATTTTATCATTTTATGATGTTTTTCTTCTATAGAACCAGACGCTTATGATTAGAAGAAGGACGAGGGATGAAAAATATACTTTGTATATTATAATTAATTACGGTGGGAACTAAAAAAAAAAAATAGACAAATTAAAAGTTATATAAGTTATAAATTATTATAAGTTATGAAGATAATTATTATGTGATATTATTTTTGTTTAAACCGTTTTTTTTTCATCTTACTCTTGCCAAATCTATAACATGTTAAATTATTTACATATATTTATTATTTACAACTTAATCCTTAAAAACAAAACAAAAAAACTTTATTTTATTTTATTTTAAATCAGATCTCAAAACTATGGTCACCCTAAAAGTCTACATTAATGTGGTACCTAGCGCCATCAGTTTAGTAGGTACCAACCAGTAGGTACCCATAATCTAATCTCAATCTGTAAGAAATACAACAATATTGTTCTTTCAAAATCTGTATAATTTTGTGTTATTTTGTTAACTTGTATAATTATTGTTAACCTCAACACAGGCTTGTCCTAGTGAGGTAACAAATTGTATTGTAAACATTTTTACCTGCAGTGTAAAGAAACAATAAATAAATAAATTTCATCATTTTTTTAATTTTTACATTGAATTGCTCTTTAATCAATTAACTTTAACATTTAACATTTAACATTTTGTCTTTTAAAGCATTTCAAATTACCGTGATCGAAGTGTTGGAATAGACAGGCTTGATTTATTTTTTTTTATATTATAATATTTAATCGAGGCTTCTGACTCGCATACTGCTGTCATTTTTTGCCTCATCTGTTTTATTTATTTTAAGGTTTAATTTTTTATATTTTTTTTATTTATTTTTTTTTTAAAATTTTTTTTTAAAATATATCCTATATATTAATGTTGCAATATTAATATATGTATGTATCTTTATAAAACAATGTATCATATATTTTCCATGTTGCACCATCTAATGAATTTCATGAGTCTTGAAATGGCATAGTAGTCGGTTGAAGCTATCAAATTATGAATTTCCGACGGGTTTGAGGTCATCAATATTGTTACTCTCTGTTGTTCAAATTTAATGCACTTTGTGAGAGTGTGCTCAATGTCTTCAAATTCTTCACATATAGAGCAAATTGGAGAATCAGAGAGGCCTAACAGACACAATATTCTTCCCATTAGTGCATGTCCGGATCTTAATCTAAAAATGACTCTCATTTCTGATCTCTTCAGATTGGTTTCAGTGAGACAGGCTTGATTTAAATACCATAATATGGTTAACATGTAACCGATATAATTCAACGCGTAGATATTGTACCATCTCTCTATATTAAAAGTTTCAACAACTAATGATATTATGAAAACAAAAAGGCTAGTTGTAAGTTCTTACATACAAATTACTGCAAACGGTGGAAAAAGTATGATGTAAGAGGAATAATAATTTATAATAGTTTTTGAGTAAAATAAACGTTAGCGGCACTCTCCGCAAGCTGCCGGCACAAATTGATGGCGGTAGTGACAAAACTTAATGAGCCTTCTCAATTTCCCTTGCTTCTAACCAACTTGCTTGCAATAGGTACTTTTATCTACGTACGAAATATTATGTAGCTAGGTATACCTAACACTTAAAAAAGCGGATCAAATGGTGTCAGGGTAGGAGAAAAGAATAGCTATTAAACCGTGATTCCTGCACCACCCTCTTGCTTTACATGCTGCATATAGATATTTTCGCCCGTTGTGCTACAAGGCGTCAAATATTAATATGTTTTCTTCTGAGCCTTCCGTCGAGTTAAGAGGGTACGTCGTAAAATTGCCCCGTGTAGTGAAAAGCCCCGCTCGCTCGTGTGCGTGTGTAGTGTACATACTCACACCGAGGCAAGCCGGTGTACGCCACCCACGGAATCCCTTGCAAAATAAGATACTTGTAATAAAAAAACGGGGTGAACACTGAACACTGAACTGAGCTCGCATATGCATACCATTACATGCGTGACTGGGTCCACTTTGTTACAACTATTCGCTTTGATACCAAGTTTTTACTTACGCTCGGGCAATTATTTGGTCGGGTAGCTGAACTAGCGATGTACAAGTTACGAAATTAAAGTCTTTAATGGTGGATCGAATAAGGGGCGTCTTACTATTTTTTTGTGACCGTTGAACCGAAGTTTTATTTCATGTGAAGGTAAGCTTTTAACTGTAATTTGTCAATCTTTTAGTATTGGCGTAAGTATGTATTTCTAATTGTGATTATATTTTGTTTTAAATAAAAAACATACTGTGTTATTATTTTAATTTTTGTCGTGAACTGCTTATGATACACAAACGCCTGCTATCAACACATGAGTTCCTAGAGAGACAGGCACATCACATCACCAATGTAATCTTATAAATAAAGTAAAAATCAGAGTGTGCAATTCACACGCAGTAGAAGTGAAACCTTCGGAAAACTAAATTAGACAAAAGTGGGGAAGCTACGAAGCACCAAACAAAGAGGAGACTGATAAACTACGAAACACAGCACAAAGAAGAGACCGATTATACTATCCCATTCTCTCGCAGGCTAAATCCTGTGGTATGTTTTTGTCTCTTTTTAGTGTCGCTATTATTTGTTATTACATAAAAATATGTACACGGTACAGTGTTACAGAGTTGTAAAATTTCATAGCGCAAGAAAGCAATGCAAGTTTATACTCAATGAAGCACGCAGTTATTTTCTGTCATTTTTTTTGTTTTACAAGAGCTTACAATAATTTCCCTCAGTGCCTATAACATCTTAGGGAATGCTGTTAGGTTTAGGTTCTTTTAAGGAAAGGAAGGAGAGGAAGTTCTGGAGGAAATAGGTATGAGGGGTGGGTAGGAATCTGGGGATCAGGATGTCCAGGAGTGACCGACGTAAGAATCCATCCCTCCAACCGCGGTGCAAGGCGATGGGTCGAGAGATTCCGGCTGGATAGGATAAAAGACCTCCATCAACCAATCTCTCTCGATCTTGCCCACCACACCGGCAGGTGAGCAGACGCATCGGCCGCCAAGACCTGGATAAACCTCACCCCCCATGAACCCAGGCACCCCTGCTAAGTCACCAAACGTAACGAACCACTTGGGGTGACCTTTGGCACGCTGTATAACTCTTATTTTAAAGTTATTTATCTTTTTTAAATCGTGTTGTGTTGTAAAAGTTGGTGTACAATGATTAGCAAATCAAATAGTAACTTAATATTAATATTGTTTGCATAACAATAAAGATATAATAAAATAAAAAAATCATGATATAAAAAGTTAGAATTAGAAATTTTTGTCTTCAGACTTTATGTCCGGGTTAAATCTTCCCCACAAGAAAAACTAAACCCTTTCACACACTTTTCAACCAATCAATTTCCACAGTCAATTCACGCTATGCAATTGCACTATATAAGTATAATAATTACAAAACAATACAAGAACAACATGTCAACCTACCAGAGACCAAATGGGAAAATAATTCACCGACTCCAGATATTTTCATGTCAGAGGGTTCGGCTCGGTAGAACTCCTAATTGAACCTATAAATCCTACTGATCCCTCAATATAAATATTTAAAAAATCATTTGTAATCCTACATGTATTTAAAATGACTGATTTTTGCATTTTTATATGTAAATTCTTTGACAAATCTAATATGCCTAAATTTTGAACGAGAGAACTAGGTATAATGCCGGTAGCCGAAATAACAAATGGTAATATTTTTATAGTCTGAGAATGCCAAATTCTTTTAATCTCATTTCCTAAATTTCTATATTTTATTATTTTTTTAGAAATAAATTTTTTAATGTTACAGGAATTTGGAATAGCGACATGAATGTTACAAGTTATTTTTTTAAATTTTGTCGTGTAAAACTATATCCTATTATGATATTATGTATAGTTTATTATCATATATTTTATAAAATTCATTTTCTAAAACTGAATTTGGTTCATATTCATAATATGGTACTATATTATGGCAGTCAATCAAGTTATGTTTAACTACCAAACTTTGGTGAATTATTTTTAAAACCTGATTTTTCCTAAATGTATACTCGGACGGCGCTAATACAGAACATCATGATATAATATGTTATTATGTTATAATATGTATCCGGAAAAGCCAAACATTTTCCAAATAAATAAAAATATATTATGGATTTTTTTTACTTATATATTAACGTATTATTATTACAAAAGCAAGATCATTAGGTACAACGACAAGAGTAAATAAACGTCAGTTACCACAAGTTATTACATAATATTGTAATTACTTATTACTTACGGTTTTAATTATCCTTGTTTTTAAATTTGAGTTTTCTCTATTTCTATATCATGTCATCGAGCAGACTGGGATTATGTTTCTACGCTCGATTAAAAACTCAAATAATGTATTATATACAATGACGTTATATACTGTAGACGCGTGGTAGAAATCTTAAAGTGGGAAGCCAACAACAAGACAATTGCACTGTACTCGATTTCTAGTACTTTAGTACTAAACTGCCACGCGTCGAGTAAGGTCACGTCCTACCAGTAAGTAAATTGCATTAAAAAGCGCCAAAGTTCCCTCCCGTGTGATGAGAAAATGTTTCCATTACATGGTAAACAGTAGAAAAAGCGAAGGAATAACATTTCATTTGTAAATACATGCAAATTACTTATTATTATCGATTATATAAATAATGCAATTGCTTTTCGCCCAAAGATTTTATGCGTCATTACAGAACTCAAGGCCTAATAAATTACAGGTCTGGATGTGCAACAGCCAAATTACAAAGTCGATGCCGTCACTAAGTAAAATTTACTTTATATAATAATAATCTAACGATTCTTTAGTTATTTGCCTGCGGTAAAACAACATACAAATCAGCAGAAACAACAAATACAATAACAATCAACGCCATTTGCAAACTATCGTTGTTCATTATAGCTTGAAAATTTGACACCTCAAAATTCGACTGGTGACCAGGCCTCCTACTTTAGTCGGCCTTGAGACAGTATTCGACGGAACTTTTGAATTTTGAATAGGTACGAAAATGCCGCCCGCGTTCTATCTTTTGTTTCGTCCATATGCACATATTCTTTTAAGCGTCTATCTTTATCATACATGAATAGCTTTTGAATTTTTTTTTTTTTTTTTTTACATGAATACCGCACAAGAGTCCCAACTGCTCCCGTCTGGAGCCAGTGGGACTATGGCATCCTGGGGAGGGGAAGGAGTTTAGGGAATTGGAAGGTGGGGAAGTACCTGGCTATTCAGATCTGGTCACCAAACACGGCAGAAGCCATTTCAAGCAACGTTTCAATTCTGAATGGTGGTCTTACACCAGGGCGATACTGAGAGTATCTTCCACTCTGGAACGTGCCGCAAATATACCATATATTATTTTAAGTGAATAAATTGTGAATTACACAAATTAATCAAATAAAATTTATTTGCCACGCCGGGATTCGATCCCGCGACCTTCGGAATGCTAGTCAGGCGCCTTACCGCTGCACTACGCCGGCCGTCAAATTAAAGAAATTATTGAAAATCGCTGAAAACAGAAGAGTGTCGATTAATTGCCACATTATATCTTGAGTTTGTGAGACTATGGCAAGTCTATTTATATAACGTCATTGATTATATACGAGTATGTTACAACTATTATTTTGGTGTCCGATTGAAAGAGACTTGTTGTTATTAGCTCCGACAGTATTGTTATTTTATAGAAAGATTTTCGATAACAAATTTTCGGTGCCAAAAATTCGGATAGTCGTATTTTCTAATCATAATCCAATAACTACTATCAAATATTAGGTATTGGTATGAAAGGTTTTTGCGTCTCGACTTATTTTATCCTCCGAATCCACAATAATATATACATATTATGGTGGCAGCCAATGTGCCTGTCAAAGGCCGAAAGGATAGTCGCAATATCCCTCTGTCAGTCAAAGCAACTTACCTCCTAAGTCCAACTAGCGCCAATATCAGACGGAAAAAAGAATTTACATATCTGCCAAGGCGAAATCCCACGGGATAACCTAACGGTAATATTACCCACCCAGGCGGGGAGCGTGGTATGACGGGAAAATTATTAAATTTGGAGGAGCGGAACAAGGATGACATTTCTAAATTTCTATGCAAAAACATGTTCATTTGTAAGATCCTTTTGGCAGTAGTAAAATCAGAAATTTACGTTGTTAGTTGTTAGTAAGCAGTATGCAAGTGCTTAACAGGAAAAACAAAGTGCAAAAACAATAGGTTAGTAAGACAAAGATAAATTAAACAGGGCAAAAGAAAAACTCATTCATGAGACTCCATAAGGCGGCACAGTGCAGGCCTATTTTCTGTATCACATGTAGGAGCAAGAGAGAGCAGTGCACGCGCACGTTTTCTTTCTCTCTCCCTATCATATAGAAGGAGCTAAAGAAGTTTTACTTCAGTCGTGTGATCTAAAGCACACTCGTTTTTTTTTGACAGTCCAACAAATTAATACCTAAAAAATAGTTACTAGGTACCATCTTTTCAGAAAATTTTATTATTTTATAGCGTAAATTGGTTAAAATAGAACGATATTTTTGGGTAGTAGGTCCTACATCAACTTACCCCTTTCTCTATTGTTCTTCTACCTTGTGATATGATTCTTGTTGTTATTGCCGATGGCGTAGTATCGGATAACAATAGAATTACGTTCATAACGCAGTCGAAATGGGCGTACTTCAAATTCCAGAATTTGGCCGATTCGTGTCGTTTGAGCACGATCGTATAAATTTTATTCGTTGGCCAAAATATGTCCAGTCCTTTTCAAGGCAACATTTAAATAAAAAACATATTTCTTAATGCTATGAAAATAAAATTTGGCAGAAAGTTTTCGTTAATACGTTACATGAACAACTAATAGGTAGAATTTTCTACCATCTATCGTCGGAAACGTTCCGTAATATACCCGATCTTTTTTTATGAGCAGCTTAATGAGGTCAAAATAAAAATAAAAAGTATTTACAAGAAACCCAAAGCCTTTCTGAACATTTAAATTTTGGAGGCGGAAATGGGTACCGCCGCCCGGGGAACCATTTATTGGATAACCAACACCCCTGCCATAGTAGTAGTTTGCGACGTTTGGTAACTTAGCTAGGGGGTGTTCATGTGGTGAGGTTTGTCTGGATCTGGCGGCGGATGACCTGGACACACTGAACCCTAGATTCCTAACCACCCCTCTTACCTTTTTCCTTTCTAGAACTTCCTCTCCTTCTTTTCCTTAAAAAGACCCTCTACATAGCATTCCCAAAGATACACAGGCCCTGAGGGAAATTGTTTTTATCAGGGCCTCCTCTGTGGAGCTAATGTAAAAAAAATATAGAGAGGTAAACACTGATCAAAAAATTTCAAAAGCCAGCAGATGAACAATTTCATTGGTTTGTCTGGAGCGTAGAAACCGAGCAGTTTTATGTAATTTGACGACATAATTTTCTTTCATATCAGGGTAGATTAATTTTTCAGCCATTTTCTTTGCAGTGGGTTCGACCTATTTTAAATTTTACTATTTATATTTCTAAAGTGCGAATATATGCCAGAATAATTAAATGTATCATATAAATTGACTGCTGTTTGGATGTAGCTAACACCAGTTAACACCGTCTCTCAGAGATTGGAAAAATGAAACATTCTTACTATGTACTAAACTGTCTCACTTTCCCCCCAATCTCCGCAGCGAATTCCTCTCAGGGTTAAGTTGGCATTAATAAAAACGAGATATGACAATGTGATGGGAATCCGGACGACCCCCCCTCCCCCCACCCAACTCCCGCTGCCGTACACGCCGCCCTCTACATCTCATGGGAAGGGGCGGGCGAGGAAAAGTTCGTTTAGTATGAAAAGAGAAATATTTCATTACAATCACATTTTTTTTTGCAATTCTGTTTTACTTACAGGTATTGCACAAATTATGCGCCATAGTTACGACCCGCTGGATTAAAAATAACTTTTATTCCACACATTCCATCTTTCAAAATCTATAGTAAGGACAACCACTTTAAGCGGATTTTAAGCACGCATAATGCATCTAAAAAAAGAAAAATTGTTTTTTGGGATCAAACCATTCGTTTTATCTTCAATTGTGTAGATATTTCATTTAACGGTTACTCAACTTAGTTGAACAGATAAAACTTAATACAATCTAACCTAATCTAGCTTGTTATAATCAAACCTAGTATAACCTCACCTTCCCGAACCTATAATATTTACGAGTATATAAGCTTTGAAATGAAAACTTATTTAGCACCGTTGTGATTTGGAACTCGATGAAACGAAAAAGCGACACTAAAAAGAGACAAACACATGCATCTATAGCAGTGGTTCCCAACCGGTGGTCCGCGAGATCTAAAATGTGGTCAGCGAAACATTCGTTCATTTTACTACAAACAGAATCGAAAGGTAAACCTTTTAATATTGGTGTTGGAGAGGTAGCTGAAGAAGTCCAAGAAGCGCTCGTTCTGGTACCTTGTGGTCCCTGTGAGAACAAATAAATATCATAGTGGTCCCTGTCAAAAAAAGCTCCGGAACCACTGATCTATAGGATTTAGCCCGCAAGATAATAATCGGTCTTCTCCTTATGCGGTACTTCGTAGCCTCCCCACCCTTGTCTACTTTAGTTTTCTGAAGGTTTCACTTCTACCGCGTTTTTCTCGTTGCGTAGTGAGTATAGTCAATATCATATAATTTAATATCAACGGTTACAATTTTATTTTATTGTGTTTTTGTATATATAAAATTACAAATATATTAGCAAGTGCCACGTGCCGCCCGCGCCCGGGGAAACACCGCCCGCGCGACGATAAAAAGCGATCGGGCCGCGCTTCCCGCCAAATTAGATTACCCTCACAAGCGTGGCAGTATCGTCCCTTCCCAGCCGAGGAGACGACATATTTAGCCCCGTTCCTTGGCGGGGTGACACCAAGGGGGGGGCGTTCGGGGCAATACGGGGCAACTGGAGGCCAGGCAGTGCGATATGGGGCTGTGCGAGACAAGCGGGGGCTCTAGGGGCTGGGAGATTCGGACCGTGTCTACGTGTCCGACTGACCAATCAGATTAAGAATCTTCATTGATTTGTTTGAACAGCGTTGGCACTAATGTTGATAATGGAGACATGAAACGAATGAAAAAATGCATGTCTTTCAGTAATATTAATGTACACGTAAGTACATACCTACATTCTATAGCACGAGTACGTATGCGTATGCAAGATATTTATCTTTCGAATTAACACGTTTATCAAAAAAGGGAATACTTTCTTGTAGGTACATATAACAAATATAGTTTACTACTTTCACGCTTGTCCGAATCGGTCCCCCAATCAGTTCCAATTTTGAAAATCAAAGCAAATCCCAGTCCTAGAGATCATTGAACCGGAGGCACACAGTACCAAAATTATATTTTTTCATAATAATGGGGATTTACAAATTGTGCAAAAAAATTATTGTTGCTAGTGTCTTAGAAGGTTTTTGTTTAATTATTTGCTTTACCGTCAAAAATACACTAATCTTTGATATTTTTAGAAATAAAATTATGTTGTTTTGCATTATTCCAATAACAAAAAAGAAGTTCTGCAAAGGCTGTCACATGTCCTGTGACAGCCTTTGCATAATAACACTTGTACACATTTTAATATTTACAGTTATTTTGAAATATTATTATTATTGTATTTTGCTGTATAAATGTATCTTATGGAATAAATAAATAAATAAATGTCAGCTTGTTTGCTGGTTCTACCATTCAAAATGATTGGTTTTCCATTTTTCAACTTCTTGACATTTGTAAAAAATGACAAAAATAGTACTCACAGTTGAGTAATAAGATTCAGATAGGTATGTAGATATAGATATAGGTAACTATGAACGTTACAACAGACATAAGTTACATTATATTATACACGAATTTTCACACCACATTACCTACAAAAGGGTACTCAAAACATTCAGGGAAAACTTCATACAAAGATGTTCCGCTGCGTAAAGTAACATCCCGGTGAAAGACAGCCCCGACTGCGACCGGAGAGAGTGGAAAGACTCGAGAGGCAGAACCTGCTGCCTGCCTTACCTCGGTGGAGCCGGGAGGGATAAACAAATAAGAAAAAAGGCCCGAGCCGCGGCGGCCGATCCTTTGCGTGTGTTTTGGGCCGTGATCTGTGACGCTAAAGGGGAGTATTTGAGGAATTTTCCGGCCGCTTGGTGCTCGCTTTCAACGGTAGCGAGCAAAAAGTAGCCCGAGTACCTAGTACCTACTTGCAGCAGCGAAGTACCTAGTACCTATTCCAGCTCTGTGACGGATAAGCTGGGGTATAGTAAACATACATAATGGCGTAACTGCGCAACTGTATGGTATACTTAAGTAATGGATTTCATAACTTTTTTATAAAACGGTAACTGTAATTAAAATTGAAGTCACGATCAGCAATGAGAAACCGACCTCTTGCTAAAAGTCAACGAAAACTTACCTAGATTTAAGTGAACCCAATTATTTTTAAAGGCTGTCCAAAACATTGGCTCAGGAAGGAGCTGTACTTTCTTACACATAGGTTTTAGCCTGCGAGAGAATGAGATAGTATAATCGGTCTCCTCTTTGTGCGGTGCTTCGTAGCCTATCGGCCTCGGTCTCCCCACTCTTGTCTACTTTAGTTTTCTGAAGGTTTCACTTCTACCGCGTGTGAATTGCACACTGAAAATTCGAAATAGGTAGTTTAAAAACTTAATGTACTGGGAATGAATGAGGTGGCATGGTAAGTGGGGGGGAAGGGAGGGGGGAAGGTGGAGGAGGCGGAGTGGGAACCCCCCTAATACCATGCGAGCGAAGCCGCGGGAAAAGCCAGTTATACATAAATTGGAATAATTAAATTTCAAAAACGAAAAAAATGGAAAAACCACATATATTAAAAACAAAAAAACTATATTTTATTTTATTTTAAATCAGATCTCAAAACTATGGTCACCCTAAAAGTCTACATTAATGTAGTACCTAGCGCCATCAGTTTAGTAGGCAACAGTAGGTACCCATAATCTAATCTCAATCTGTAAGAAATACAACAATATTGTTCTTTCAAAATCTGTATAATTTTGTGTTATTTTGTTAACTTGTATAATTATTGTTAACCTCAACACAGGCTTGTCCTAGTGAGGTAACAAATTGTATTGTAAACATTTTTACCTGCAGTGTAAAGAAATAATAAATAAATAAAATAAATTTTAACTTTATTCAGCAAAAAGTTGTAGAGAACACGCAGTTCAGAGAAAACACATTCCTTTTATTTAGAAAATCCGCAAGAAAACAGTCACCTCAATTTTTACGTCCCCAAGATGTTTCTTGTGTTCTTCTTTATTCTACATATGTTTTATTCGCATTTTGAAACTACGTGCCCCTTTTTTCTTGAAATAAGACCCCTTAAAATCGATTTAACATGCAGATACAGGGAGGTATTCCATTTAATGTTGAAGCAACGATGATAAAATATAAATTAAGGTCCCTTAGGCTAACTATAGACTGCCGAAGCACGTAGCAAGTAGCTACTTGGAGCTGGGTGGGATAGGAACCATGCACGGCGACTGGACGTCATTACAATCGCGTTACAATATGATTAGCACCCACTACTGATCGATCAATGAACACGGATTACTCTCTCAAAATATAGGTACATTTGGTTGGTGAGCTATCATCCCTAGATAATTTATTATAAGTTAGATACGTGGAACGTCTTTGGTTTGACTAAAAAATAATTTTGAAAATATTAAAATAAAGAACAATAAAAAAAAATATTGATATAACTCATATTTTAAATCCGTCCAAGGCTGTATGACAGGTATCATCAGAAATATTAATCTGGTTCAATTTTATTGCTATTTTAAGTATTACGAAAGGATAAAAAAAACATAACTTCCCAGCGGTAGCAATTCAGGGCCGACACTAAACCAAACGGCGGCGCCTGGAGCGAAAAAAAAATTTGGCGAACCTTGTCAAAACCAGTGAACACCTATGTGGGTGATCACTGTAACCAATATTATTTGGATGATTTGTGTGTTTGTGTAGTGACAAATGTTATGAGAAATCATCTCAAGGGTGATGTGTAAGGTGTTAGATATTACCATCACCTTCGGCTTCCGGAGGGGACTGCTTTAATTGCTCCCGCGGAGGGCCGACCCTGAGTAGCTTTTATATATATATACATATATTTTGGTCAAACGTATCTACTCAATATCCGCCAATTCATGGGAATATTGGAAGTACCTATATTTTTTTTTTGTGACGTGCATATTAATTATGATAACTATGACACGTCGTGAATTACAAGCATAAGCATTTTTTTATTTTACCTAAACCAAGAAGCTAGCAGTCCATAATTGAGAGCTGGTAAAAGGCGATGACGCATATAACTGGCTGAGGAAGGACGAAAGTAGATAGAATGCTGCAGAAATGAGATTCATTGTAAAACATTATGATCAATATGATCATGTGAGGAATGTGAAATCGGGGACGCCCGAGAAAGACATGGCGATCAAGAGAAACAAATACTTGAGTTGGGCCATGTCATGAGTAAGAATATCAGATGAGTGTATTTTATTTTATTTATTTATTTATTTGAGACACAAACAGGATATTTATAAATCATTTTTTTAGTGTTATATGAAACAAATTAAGATACAAATATAAATATCGCTAGACTAATGTGTTTGCAGTAATCACATTTGCACATTTACAGAAGCAAACACATAAAAAAACAATGTAAGTATTATTTATACATAACTTGAAAACTTAAATACAAAATTTGAAATACATAATAAGTAGAAAATGTTTATGAATTATTGAAAAATAATAAAACAACAAGAAAAAAAAGCATTTTTTAGGTGCACAAATAGTGGAGGTTAAATAAATATATGTATGATTGTGAATAAAGCAAGGAGTGAGTATGAATATAATGTAAATGATATAAAAAGTCGGGAACCCCCGAGGAAGATATGGCAACATCAAATGAATAGAGTCTTGTGTCGGTCCATGTCAAGAGTCAGCATAATAGAAGAGTATGTATGAGACGACGTATGAACGTGAATGAGTCAAGGCACATGTGCTAAGACCGAGTTATTTGCTCCATCCTCTCTGCATACCCCTGCGGGGAAACAGCCTGATGGTAAGTTTCTTAGTTAGTTCTGAACAAGAAAAAAAAAACAGAGTGTGCAATTCACATGCGTTAGAAGTGAAACCTTCAGAAAACGAAACTTCGAGGGAATGAGATGAATGCAAAGTAAGGATAATTGTAGAGTTTATTTATTATAATATTTTTACCAACTTTAAAAATGATTTTACATTTTATTTTACGAAGTACCCCACAAAGAATTTCTAGCACACTGAATTCGCACACATAACACACACATCCACACACATCCGCACACACACACGTGCATACACACACACCCCTCTCCTTCAATAATTTACTAACTTAATTTAGGTAAAATGTATAATTTATCACATAAAAACATATGTATATAACAGCGACATGTCATTGGTACCAATTATTGTGTTAAATTCTATAACTTTCTAACTATTTTCTACTATGTAATTATCTACTGTTTGTTTCTGCAAAATAAAAAATTAAAAATTAAAAAAAGAGGAGGCCGATGGGCTAAGAAACACCGCGTAAAGAGAAGACAGATTATGCTTTCTCATTCTCTCACATGCTAACTCCTGTAGATGTGTATATTTGTTTCTTTCCATGCTAACTCCTGTAGATGTGTATATTTAATCGAGTTTCAAATCATAATGGCGCTGGAGGAATTTTCACTTCAAAAATACAATATATAAGAAACAGCACTTTTCAAAGATTTCTCAACAAAATGTTTAGAAAATGTAGGTATCTTATTAACCACTTTTACAAGCCTTTATATTTCCCACCCACTTGCTATTGATGTGAATACGTTTTCGGTTCGGGTAGGTGGGCACCGTTACATGGAGAATTGATCCCTAAAACAGGCACAATCCCCGGTTGATGCAAGACGAGGGATGACCGCCCCCACACGTCCACCACCCCCCGTAATGCGACGGCTCTAAACCGTTCGCTGCCATCCGCATATTGACGGTGCAAATCCTACGGTCAAATTTACCGCATTGACGGATTACATAAAAAACTACCAAAAGTACCAAACCTACCCCGGCTTACATTATAACGATAAATTCATGTTGATGCGCCACGGCAAAAACTGCGGACGGGCCGGTGACTTTGAGGCTAAATAGTGGACATTTACATTTGGTATGCATATTTGCCCCTGTTTAATATATCAATTTAAAACCAATAAACAATGCAAAACATGTTTTTGTTAAATACCGTTCCATGGCTTTCGCTGGAATTTTGTGAATTATTCTACTTTGGTGGTCATAAATTTAATTTCGTTTTTGAAAGTGCTCACAGTAGTAAACACTTGCTGATCAATGTATTAAATCTGCACTAGTTTTTATTATTTTTATTTTATACTTTTCACATTACTCTGCGAATGTGATATGTTTAAAATTGTAACAAACACAGTTTTGATGTCAATCGCAGCTCAGCGTAATTATTGCACTAATTGCACCATTCGTTTGTTAATATTCAATAATTAATATTATGGTAGGTATTCCTGGAATGTATTTGTATTGATTACAATTACATTAACATTTTTCAAAATTTTTCAAATTCAACTTTTTTTTAAAGTAAACTTCTTTACGCACGCTTGACTTGGGGAGTAAGCTGGTGAATGCGTGACGAGAGCGTTACGAAAAGCGAGGCGAACGGTAGTTGAGAGGTTAAGAGGGAGATATAGGAGAGTTACGTTTCGTATATTACTGTAGGGGCAAGAGAGAGAGGTGCGAGCACACATTTTCTTTCTCTCTTTCTCTCATAGCCATTTATATATCTAAGACACAGTGCAGGCCTATTGTCTGTATCACACTGTAGGAGCAAGAGAGAGAAGTACACGCGCACATTTTCTTTCTCTCTTCCTATCATATAGATGGAGCTAAAGAAGTTTTACATCAGTCGTGTGGTCTAAAGCACACTCGTGATTTTTTTACTTTAGCTCCGGAGGTCCTGCGGAATATAATTCCCCACATGGCCTATGTCATCTTTTTGGATGCTGTGTGAAGGGTCTTTTTAGGAAAGGAAGGAGGGGAAATTCTGGGAAGGAAAAGGATGTTAGGGGTGGGTAGGAATCTGGGGGTCAGTACGTCCAGGAGTGACGGATGTATGAATCCATCCCTCCCACTGCGGTGCAAGGCGATGTTCCGAGACAGTACAGCTGCAGAAGTCAAAGGGTCTCCCTCAACCATTCCCTCCTTATCCGGCCTGCCATGCAGCTGGTGGGCAGATGCATCCGCCGCCAAGACCTAAACAAACCTCACCCCATGAACCCGGGCACCCCTGCTAAGTCAGCTAACCTCTTGGGATGACCTATGGCAGATCCAAACCAATCCAGATTGGTTATCCAATAAATGGTTCCCATACCCGCCTCCCAACTTGTAAAATATTTTGTAAATTTAAAATATAAATAATAATGAAATAAAAAAAAAATATATTTTTTATATATATATATATATTTTTTTACCCTTAATGAGTAAAATCTCAAATTTAATATTTAATCATTAAAGACAATATTAACGACTTGTAATCTAAAATTTGAAAGGGAAAAATCAGAAAAGGATACGCTTGCATCTTGAAATTGAACCTAGGATCTTAGCCTTGCCGAAGCTCTGCTTTACCACTCCGCTAATTCGATATTTAACTGTATCATGCTTCGAATAAGAACTACCAACATTTTTTTTTCATTTTCTTAAAGCATATTTTCATTGGCTGCTATCTTTATGTAAGATTGCAAAATTCTCTACGAACTAAATGCAACCTAGGTAGTCTCTTAGATTATGCCGCGTGTTGAGCTACCTCCTTCTTTAACCTTTATTGAGTAAAAATGTAAGTACATTATAGACCTCATAAATTAAAAAAAATTAGAGTGTGTAATTCACGCGCTATAGAAGTGAAACTAGAAAGTCGCTAGTTTGCCTGTTTATTTTAAAGTGGTTTGAAGATTGGATACTGATTTACAAAAACAAAAATGTTTATTTTTTTGGATTTTGTAAGATTCGAACCTCCGTCTGCTGGATTTCTCCGGCCGCTGAGATTTGCGACGCACTATACCGCTGCGCTATGGGACGCGCTCGGCGAGGCGCGAATTTAAGCATTATATTCCGACGACCCGTAAAAAAACAAAGCGACCAATGAGCGCAGAACTATCGTCGCATCCGTTTTATATCTCAACCAATAGTAGCCTTGAGCGCAGTTTGATGCTTCGTAGGTGCCTTAGTGCGTCGTTTTCGTTTCATCCGAATTTCAAATCACTCTAACGGGGCACTTCAATAAGTTAAGCACATACACAGATACCAAAATAATAACCATGGCATAGGAAACTGTCACTTCTTACGAATGTAACTTGAAGTAAATTAGGCAGTGATATCAAAAAGTGTTTTTTCTTTTACAAATTGTAATAAAAGAATTTGCGCACAATATATAAAAAATATATATGCACATCGTACAGAAAAAATTTACACAGAATTCTTGTTACATTAAAAAAATGCGCGTCTTTTGACAAGTCGTAAGTATTTGCTGTGCCGCGCGCCGCGGGGACTTCCCCTCCGAATCGGGGTGTCGCTTTTTCGCCAAGAAATTTGACAATTTAAAAATAGCACACACCACATCCGAGGAGGCGCCTTTGAAGCCGTCGCGGCGCTGTTTGGTAATAAAGAATCCCATCAAGCCGGGTGCTGAGGCTTGAAATGTATTTTTTATATAATTTGTGGAACGCGCATTGATTGAATTACGTTTCCGCCCAAGGAGCCGGGAGACACCACTGCCATCTGTGAGAAAAAAGCGATAGTGGTAGCTGGAAAAAGGAATTTACCTATTGGAACGGAGCACAGCTTCTTCTTCGTAACTTCGAAACTTCTTTAATACTGTTGTGATTTGAAACTCGATGAAACGGAATCGAGTGACACAAAAGGAGAGGAACACATACATCTATAGGATTTAGCCTGCGAGAGAATGAGATAGAATTAAACCTTACCTACGTAACGCATACAATTTGGGAGGCGGGAATGGGTACCGACGCCCCGGGAACCTTTATTGGATAACCAAAACCTCTGCCGTAGGTCACCCTAAGTGGTTCGCTACGTTTGGTGAGGTTCATAGGGAGAGGTTTTTCTAGGTCTTGGAGGCGGATGACCAGGACACACAGAACCACAGATTCCTACCCACCCCTTAAACCCTTTCCTTCGCAGATCTCTCCCCTCCTTCTCTTAAAAAAACTCTCCACACAGCATCCCCAAAGATGACGTAGGCCCTGAGAGAAATCATTTTCCTCAGGGCCTCCTGTGTGGATCTTATGTAAAAAAAGTACCTACGAAGCGTCGCATTGGCCGCTTTTATATGAGCTCACTTTTCAAGGCTCCTATTGGTTGAGATTGTGTGGCTGAAGGTTTCACTTCTACCGCGTGTGAACTGCACTCGATTTTTTTTTGGAGATGCCAAAATAAAATTAATGGAATAAGACATACAAACATTATTTATTAAATCCGCAGAAGAAATAAACAGTGAATAAAAAAACAAATCCGTGTTCCAAAAATACGTTTTAATTTTCCTTTCATCCGTGAAAATGAAACAATTTAAAAAATCGTAGTTCTTTCTTGAATATATAATAATTTTATTAGCCTTTCTGAAACCTAGGAATCGATTTTTCATTTATTCAGTATGACGACATATTTGAATTACTTTAACCAGTTATGAAAATTTTGTCGCCGGTGACCTTTTTTAATGTTTTTTTTTTTCTTTTCCAAAATCAAAAAAAAAAAAAACTTCAAAATGCCGTCACCGGCTATTCAGACGAATAACCGCCTCACCCCTCACTTCGATCCTAACTGTCCAACACCTAGGGATTTTTTTAATGTTTTTAAATGAAAAAAAAAACATCGCAATTGACATCGGAGAGCAAAATTTTATTAACTCCTCAGGCCTAGAGCATATTTTGTCAAAAGGTCAAAATATTTTTGCTTTCCAATCAAATCCAAATTAATGGAATATTTATGAACATACGACCTCAAAACTTGCTGAAAACTAAAACCTGATTTTGAAAGGTGATGAAGTAATCTTTCAAATTTTATAATTCGAAATAAACGTATTTATTTGACATATAAATTTTTTTAATGCAAATGTAAAAAAGTTTTAAATTGACACCCCTTACGTTTTTTCCAACTGAAATTAGTGATAACGAAAAAAAAACATTCACATATTTTGTAAGACAAATGTATTATAAAAGTTATCGTCACTTTATTTTTTTGTCGTTTCATGTGGAAATACTTGTAAAAAATTCCCAACTAACTTCCCAAATAACTTTCTTCTAATTGCGGTCGGAATCTTTGGTTTAGTCTTAATAAGGGAGTACTTTTTAATTATTTAGTAGTTAACTTTTAGATACGAATACAAAGCGTGGTGTTTTCTCTTTCTAATACCGTTTAGATCATATTCTCATCTTCATAGAAACAAGTTGTCCCGAAAAGCGAAAAAATTTACCTGGGGGATTAAGATTTTATCCAAATATTGTCAGGAATCACTGGTTAAAGTAAGCGAAGTATTTCTTGAAGATGTTGAGGAACTAGGCGGTGATTTGGCGAATCGTTTGAGAATCATACATAATAATACAAGCTAGATACCGGTGTAGAATCAGTTCGAAGTATGCCTAATAAAAGAATAGTTAAATTGTATTGCAAATTTAGTTAAACATACAAAAAAAATTATAAATTACGGACTTTATTCTGTATCAAGTGTGTTCGCATTTCGCCTCATATGTATGTATTATTTTAAAACCGAAAAACATTTCATATTCATTGCCAGTGGCGGTGTGCGGAATGTTGAAATACAATATCGCGTTTAATCGCTGCAGACTCAAAAATAATGGCAAACTTCAAGCGGAATCGTAATGACCAGTAAGCAGTACGTGTACGTAGCTAAATACGTGGGGATCTAAATATCAGTACCTACGCGGGGCAACAGCTGTGCCTGCATCGGCCGGGTTAAATACGCCAAACATTACACGCCGCACGCGAACAACCACCCCACCACCCACTAGGCAGGGGCAACGTCATGATGTTATGTATCAGGATTAGTGGGATTGTGGAAAATTTTGATAAAATTGTTTTGAAAATCTATCACATTCCTGAAAAAACCAAATCCCAAAATGTGTTCTTCACAAAATGCTTTTCTTGCAATCGTCCATTATGCATTGTGTCCGGAAACTCGTACGAACGAAAAATTGTTGAATCTACATCAAACGGAAAAGTAAAAAAAAAAAACGATTTTTTGTGCATTATAGATCGATATAATCATATTACAATACGCATAACATAAACGTAACTTTAAAAGAAAAAAAATTTAGACTTCTTGCCTTAAATGACTCTCTAAACCTTCAAGGGCAATGTTGAAAATGTCAAGAGATCTAGAGATTTCATTTAGCAGCACCAAACCTTTTGTCATATTATGATGGGCCAGAACGTCTGTTCTGCCATGTGGAATATAGAGCAAGTCGTGGTGACGACTCTTTGACAACTGACATGATTTTCTTTTCTTTTTTAATGACATTAATTATCTAATATTAACATCCCAGTAACCATTTTTTTTTTGAAATTTGCCTTATAAAATCAGCTAACGACTCAATTTACTCGAAAAATTATCAAATAAAGTTATACCAAAAGTGCAAATTTAACAATTATCCATATCCATAAAGAAGCCAATCAAATTATTTTTATTTGTGGAAAATCGAAAACAAGTTAGGTACTGCTCCCCCATCTGACCCCGGCGTGATTTTATCACCAGATTTATGGTCACTACCCATTAGGTTATGTTCACGGATTTCCTACATTGTTACCACTTATTTAGCAAAGATTGTCACTTCGAGAAATGACAATAATTTTTTTAAAACATGTGTAGAAGTGAAACCAACAGAATTTTTTTTTTCGATTGAATGAGACGAATGCAGAGTATCATGAGTAAGATAATGGTAGGGTTTATCTATATTATAAAAATGAATCGCTAAATTTGTTGGTAAGCGCAAATCTCGAGAGCGGCTGAACCGATTTCGCTAATTCTTTTTTTAGAATATTCCTTGAAGTTCGAGGATGGTTCTTACGGAGAGAAAAATTAAGAAAATTGCGCAGAAAATTAGATAATAACAGAAAACATCGCACGTTTGACAGTTTGCGTGTTAGAGAATGACATTTTGCAAAACAATGAATGATTGTGCAATCAGGATTCTATTTTTGAAAAGTTGAAAAATTTATTTAAAGTAGGTACTCCCCTAATATTTTGAATCGAATCAAAAATTTTAGATATTTTAAATAGGTACCTATGTTAGGTACCAAATTTAATATACATGAAAAATGGAAATTTGAATAAAAATTGTAAAAGGTGGCACGCGGGCTGTTTAAGAACGAATGTACTGGGATTGAATATATGGAACGCGGGAGGAGGGTTGGCGGGACGAGGGAGCGGTAAAGGGAAGAGGGAAGGCGGGGAAGGTGGAAGGGGAACGCGGGAAGGGGGACCAGGGAGGGGGAGGGGAACTCGGGAGGGGGGTTCGCGGGACGGTGAAGGGGGGGGGGAGGGGGAGTAGAGTAGGGAGAGGGAAGGTGGAGGTGACGGAGTGGGAACGCGAGAGGGGAAGAGGACACAGGAGAAGAAGGGGAGGCGGAAGGGGAACGGGACGATGGGAAAGGACACTCAGGGAGAAACAATTTCTTTATTAAGTGGCATAGCGACGCATGCCGGGACCAGCTAGTTTATTATAAAATTGTTACCAAGTTCAAAAATTATTTTAAATTTTAATCTTCGAAGCTCCGCATAAAGAGGAGGCCGATAGACACCGTTAGACTACAAATCACCGCATAAATACACACATCCACACATTCACACACATACAAACACTCTCACACACCCCTCTCCTTCAATAATTTACTAATTTAATTTAGGTATAATGTATTATTTACCTCACAAAAACATAAGCATATAACAGCGACATGTCATTGGTACCAATTATTGTATTAATTCTATAACTTAGTAACTATTTTCCATTATGTAATAATGTACTGTTTGTTTCTGCAAAATAAAAATAAATAAATAAATAAAGAGGACACCGGTTAGTCGATCTCATTTCTCGCAGGCTAAATCTTATATGTGTTTGTCTTTTTTTAGTGTCGCTCACTTCCGTTTCATCGAGTTACAAATCACAACGGTGCTAAAGAAGTTTTCACTTGCGTGTGCAGATGAGGTTACGAATTTTTTGTATTTTTTCTTCGATGTTAAACTACGAAGCACCGCATAAAGAGGAGGCCGATAGACACCGTTAGACTACAAAGCACCGCATAAAGAGGACACCGGTTAGTCGATCTCATTTCCCGCAGGCTAAATCCTATACGTGTTTGTCTTTTTTTAGTGTCGCTCTCTTCCGTTTCATCGAGTTACAAATCACAACGGTGCTAAAGTAGTTTTCACTTGCGTGTGCGGATGAAGTTACGAATTTTTTTGTATTTATTCTTCGATGTTCACCAAACTACATAGGTTACTGAAGGAAAATTCTAATACGAATAAACTTAAACATTAAAATATTTTATAATCTCTTGAATTCGTAGATTTTTTCTGGCCTAAGTCAGAAAATAAAAAAGTTTTTAATTGCTTTCTGAAACAGTTTTTTTTTTAAATTACATCCTCTGCTGAAAATTGAGCGATCGACCGGGTAAATGCTTTTCGAGATATCAGTGCAAGGCAAGGCAAGACCAGGGCAAGGCCAAGTGAGCACACCCGCATCACATAGCCATAAAACAAACAACTACTCTTTGTAATATGTAATGTCACAAATCTTGCTGTCGTTAGATTGTTTGAGAGCAATTTTTTGTTTGTATTTGTTGTTGACAGCAAAGTTGTTGGATGATTTGTTGGCTGACAGCAAATTTTTGGACGATTTGTTGTTGACAGCAAAATTGTTGGACGATTTATTGTTGACAGCAAAATTGTTGGATGATTTGTTAGCTGATGGCAAAATTGGTGGACAATTTGTTGTCTGACAGCAAAAAGCATTATTGCCTCTTTGCACGCAAACGGTGTGTAAACGATTAGAACCTTTTTAATTTTTCGACTTTTAGATTTTTTTAAATTTATAGGTAAAACTAGCTGACCTGACAAAGGTTGTTCTGCCATATAAATTATTTCTAGTAAATATTTTCGTTGTTAAATAAAAAAATAACGAATGTATTGTAAGTGTGTGGGGATGGGATCTATGACAGAAAGAGGAATGGAGCGCTGTCGACGATGACCGGTGATTAAAACAAAAAAAAACACGAACTAAAGTAGCCTTCCCTCCCCCCTCTCCCTCCCCTAACCCCCTCCCCCATCCTTCTTCCCCACCCCTTTCCCCCTCCACCAACACCCTCCCAACATCCCCTCCCCACTCTCCCCTCTCACCTCTCGCATTCCATACATTCATTCTCGATACATTCAGTTTTCAAACTGCTCGCGTGCTACCTATTATATTTTTTTATACAAATTTCATAATGCCAGAACTCAACGGTAGTTTTATACAAAATAACGAACAAAAAAAAATAATTATCCAATTTGGTGCAGTCGTTCGTTTTTATGCGCATACATACATTTCGGTGATTCATTTTTAGAGATAGTTATTAAGTACGACGCCAAAAAGCACTATTTTTAGGGTGAATTGCCTAATAAAAAAAAACATCGTTTCCAAGGCAACAATTGGTTTGCTTTTTTTCTGACGTTTGCAATAAATCGATTTTGTTAGGGACAGAAAACATATGATAAATAATTTCATAACGCCAGAGATAATTCATAAAGTCAGAGCTTACCAATATATAGCCCATAGTACTCGCAAAAAATGTAGCTTTCTATTAGTGAAAGAATTTTTAAAATCCATTCAGTATTTTTTGCGTGAAAGAGTAACAAACATACATCCAGACATCCATACATCCATACAAACTTTCGCCTTTATTTTAATTTAAGTAGGTGTAATATGATTTTATTTCACGAAATTGTAAAATGTCTTTTTTCGATTATTTGTCTCACTATGTAATTATATATACTGTAATTATATATTGATTAATTTTTAAAACAGGCGAAGTATTACTGCATCTAGTGAAAAAATCTGAAAAAGTTAAAGCCTCTTGAGTTGGTATCAGGAATCAATTGGAAAACATTCACCGTGTTCGCTTTCTGAGAATAAATTATATGAAGTGAACAAACGGATGTGGCAACGTTAAAAGAATATAAATATTAATTGAATTAATGATTTTTGTTGATGATTTAATAATGTGCAGGCTTTTTAAAAATTGGGATTATATTTTATTCTTGATCTATATATATTTTTTTACTTCTTTTAAATGTGCGACAAGTGGTTCGCTACGTTTGGTCCCACAGGGGTGCCCGGGTTCATGGAGTGAGGTTTGTCCAGGTCTTGGCGGCGGATGCTATTGCCCTATTTGCGAGGTGGGCTGGATCGGGATAGACTGTTTGGGGGAGACCTTTTGCCCTCTCCAGACGGACTCTCTCGACCAGCCTCCTTGAAGAGCAGTGGGAGGAATGGATTCAACTTTCGTCACTTCTGAACACATTCCCCAGATTCCTACTCACCCCTCATATTTTGTTTCTTTCCAGAACTTACTCTCTTTCTTATCCCTAAAAAGACCTTCCAAATAGCATTCCCAAAGATGACATAAACCCTGAAGGATTTTTTTTCTTCAAGGCTTTGTGGAGATAATGTTAAAAAATATATCAGATTGTGCAATTCACACGCAATCGTGTGAACTCCCCAAGTCAAGCGTTCGTAAAGAAGTTTACTTCAAAGATGATGTGTAGAAGTTTAGAAATCATGAAAGTTTTATTTTTATGTTCCTGTGCTAATGACGAATAAAGTCAGAATTTTTTAATGTGTGTTCTTTGAATATTAACTCTTTTCATAGATAATGTCTTCAATTTTTGGAATATGAAAATTTTGATATAGATTGTTGTTTTGAAAATTACTAGATATCATCCCATAGTCTTAATAATCGCGGGTTGCAATACTTTATAATAATTCTTATAGCTAACGATCTATAAGAGAGCCATCGTCATATCGCCCCAAGGCATTGGCAAGTTGTGTGGGATAGTTCCCCGCTCCGCCAACAGATGGTTGGAGCAGCCATCATTCCTCCACACCGTCACACCGCGCGTCAAACTTTTCCGACAATTCGCCGTTTAAACCGACGGCATTAATACACGGCGACGCCGACGGACCGAAGGAAGGCGTCGCCAACCTTTTATGAAAAAAAACTATTCTTATCGTACGCATCCTTTTAACGTATTTATTCATGATTCGATAAGTATTTTCTATCTACCACTGTACAACTGTGTAAGTCATGTCACTTTCAACATATAATATTATTATGTAGGTAAATAAACATTTTATTAGATATCTCAGTCAAAGAAAAAAAAAAACTGGAGTATTTTTTTTACGTTAGCTCCACTCCACACAGAAGGTCCTGAGGAAAACAATTTCTCTTACGGTCTATGTCATTTTAGCGCATGCTGTGTGGAGTGTCTTTTTAAAGAAAGGAAGGAGATGAAGTTTTAGGAATGAAAAATGTAGGTGTAACAGGTGGGTAGGAATATGAGGGTCAGGGTCCAGAAGTTACAAACGTATGAATCCATCCCTCCAATTGCGGTGCAAGGCGATGGGTTGAGAGAGTCCAGCTGGAGAAGTCAAGAGGCTTCCCTCAACCAGTCTCTCGATTCAGCCCACCATGCAGCAAGTGGGCAGCTGCATCTGCCGCCAAGACCCGGACAAACCTCACCCCATGACCTCGGACATCCCTGCTAAGTCACCAAACGAAATATGAAACCTATTGACTATTTTTATTAAAACATACATATGTCTTCTCTGGAACATAAGTCTGCGCATACACACGCGAGCCGAACCTGAAACCACGAATTAATGGAAAGGAACATAATTATTAGCTCGGCTCGCGCTTACGTTCGCGAACATATTCTGCACTCTTTTTTTTTTTAAATACCGCTATCTTTAGTCATGCCATCTATTTTTGTAAGGTATTTAACAATAGTGTGTCAATGCATCCTCTTGAAACTTTTTTTTGTAAATGTACCTACACGATTTAACAGCAAAAAATCGTGCAATCTTTTGAATATTTTATGTGAATGGTGGCTACAACACCAATTTTTTTTGTTAAATCTAAGAAATTTGTGTTCGTGAAAGCGGCTCATGTATCGTCGGTGTGCGACGGATGCGCGTCAAGTCGCGGGGCCGATTAGCGCCAGCTGTCAGTGGAGATGCGTTATTTATCTGCGGCCATTAGCCGCGGGGAGCGGGGAACGGGATGCAAAGTTCTGCCTTTAATAAGGCGAGGGCCCGGGCCCTGTGATTGAGCACTGGGACTGTGCCCCACTATTTATAATGCTTTTATGTCAATTTGCGTGCCTGAAAAAACGTCCGCCAAATAACTAATTTTACATTTGTAGTTTTCAAAATAATCAAATTTCTGATTTTGATCGAACACATGGACAAAATCACTAAGAAAGTCAGAAAAGTAATCTATTTTATGACAATCGGAAGTAACTTTTTTGTAGTGCGAAAAAAACAATCCGTATAAATTATGTTTTTTTTTTAAATTTAATACACCGGTTTCGAAGTGAAAACTTGTTGAGCACCGTTGTGATTTTGATACTCGATGAAACGGAAATGAGCGACACTAAAAAAGACACACACATTCATCTAAAGGATTTAGTCTGCGAGAGAATTTAAAGTAGCCAATCGGCCTCCTCTTTTTGCAGTGCTTCTTAGAATAAAATCTAAAATATTTTTTAAACTTGGTAACAATATTATTATATTCTTCTTACACAGCAAACTTATTTTGTGGCACCATTTTGATTTAAATTAATAAATTACTTCGTTTTTACCACTTGTTTACAAAACCAACATGTTTCGTGAGCAATGCTCACTTCTTCAGGGTTTTTTATTGATGCTCTTGTTGGTTTTGTAAACAAGAAAAGTGGTAAAAACGAAGTAATTTATTAATTTAAATAAAAACATATATTATTATAAATAAACCCTACAATTATCCTACTTCTGATACTCTGCATTTGTCTCATTCTCTTGAAGTTTTGTCTGAAGGTTTCGCTTCTACCGCGTGTGAATCATACATGTTTTTACCTGCATACATGTGCTCAACTACATACATGTTTTTTAAAAATTATTTAGTGCAACCGTTTCGACTGTCCTCCACTCTACTACGCATCGAAGGGCAAGACCCAGTAGCCCCAACCAATTTCAAAGAAATGTGTGTGTGTGTGTGTGTCAGTGCCACCAAAAGTTGATGGAATGCATTGTCATTGACGAGTTAATGGAAGTCTGCATTTGTTATTATTAGAGAAACATAGACTGTCCACAAATGAAATAGACGAAGACCTATAGAGAAACTGCAGGGATTGGAGCTACAAAAAATGGCAAAACATAAAAAAAGGAAGGCCGTTGTTATAGCTGATGGAAAAAAAAGCAATTGAATTCTATAGTAAAAATGCAATAAGGACAAAGAGACACATAGGGAGGTAAAATAGAAGAAATGAAGTATGACACACAAGAAATTCTGAACAAAGTATAGGCAAATTTGGGAGGCGGGAATGGGTACCGCCGCCCTGGGAACCTTTATTGGATAACCAACACCTCTGCCATAGTGGTCCGCTACGTTTGGTGAGTTAGCAGGGGTGCCCGGGTCCATGGGGTGAGGTTTGCCCGGGTCTTGGAGGCGGATGACCAGGACACACTGAACCCCAGATTCCTAACCACCCTTTAAACCCTTTTCCTTTGCAGAACTCCCTTCCTTTCCTTAAAAAAAACCCTCCACACAGCATCCCTAAAGATGACATAGGCCCTGAGGGAAATTATTTTTCTCAGAGCCTCCCGTGTGGACCTCGCTTAATTTACCCTTCCAAGATTTGCATAAATTTTTTCAAGAAAACAAAATCTAAATTCAAATAGTTATATTTAAAAAAAATCACAGTGTGCAATTCACATGCGGTAGAAGTGAAACTAGAAAGTCGCTAGATGTCGTTTTCTTTTTTTTATCCGTTTATTTTAAAGTGGTTTGAAGTTTGGATAGTGGTATAAGATTTTTTTTTTTGGATTTGGTAGGATTCGAACATCCGTTCGCTGAATGTCTCTCTGGACTCTGAGAGTCAGGCGCTTTACGCCACTGTGCCATGGGAGGCACGCGCGAATTTATTAGAAACGAGGACCGGTCAAATAATAAATTTTAGTGACGCACTTCCGTTTAATCCGAATTTAAAATTACGACGAGGCTAAAGAAGTTTCGTAAAAAAAACGTAAATATGTAATTTTAACGGATTTTTGGAAAAAACCAATGTTGGTACACAGTACTACGTTTGTATAGTGTAAATCATCACACCTTTTTTTACTCTTCAGGATTTGAAAACGCGACTTCTCATAGTCGTCACTTGTCACTACGGGTAGATATTTACATCTGTACTAATATTATAAATGCGAAATTGCCACATTACATGCGAGTAAAATAGGCTGTATATAATGGTAAGCTCTGGCGTTATGAAATTATAAATATTAAAATATTATATTTATTATACGTTTTCTGTCTCCTAACAAATGCGGGTTATTGCTAACTTCAGTAAAAAAAAAACAAATCGTATGTCTGGGAAACGATGTTGATATATTAATATATTAGTGGGAAATTTTATTTCAGGCGTCGTAGGTAATATCTACCTACATAAATTAAAATGAATCGCTGAAACGTATGTACGCGCATAACTTCCGAACGATTGCACCAAATTGGATAATTTTTTTTTGTGTTCGTTATCGTCAAGGCAAGGTTTGTATAAAACTACTGGTGAGGTCTGGCATTACTGGTGAGACTTGGCAATAGGTTGCACGCGAGCTGTTTGAAAACTGAATGTACCGGACTGGATGTATGGAAAACGGGGGGGGAGGGGAACCTGGGAGGGGTGAGGGGAACTCGGGAGGGGGGTTCACGAGCCGGAAGAAGGGGGAGTGGAGAGAGAGGGAAGGTGGGGGAGGCGGAGGGGAACGCGAGAGGGGAAGGGGAGGAGGAAAGGGAACGGCATAGCAAAGCCTGCAGGGTACCAGCTAGTAATTCATAAATCAAAACATTTACAAATTTTAGTGCAGCGTATTTATTCTACATTGGTGATAAAGCTGTGCTACGAGAATTATTCTGTTGGCTTAAAATCTGTATCCGACAATTCAGTGAAATCGGTTTATCGCTAGTGTCATGTTATTTGTTATACTTTAATTTATAGAGTGGTAAAGTAAATCGCATGACACTGCTATGAATTATTGAATTTCAGGATTATTGTTATAGACATACGAGTAATTAATATTTGATGTATGACTATAAAGAGCAAAAAAAAATTAAGTAAAAACTTCTCTAGCACTGATGTGATTTGAAAATCGATGAAAAGGAAAAAAAAGGATTACGACTGCGAAAGAATGAGATGGCAATAAAATGTTTATTTAATTCAAGGGTACTCGGTTCCAATATAATACGATAAATCTACAGTCCCACGAATGTCTCCTTTGGTGTAGTGGTATAAAGCGCCTGGCGAACCCCTGCGTACATTTAGCGGACCAAATGTGGCTACGGTGGAAATCCAAAAAATATTAATTAGTAGGTCATTTGGACAAATCGTACTAGTAACCCAGAAAACATCATTTTTTGGGTTTATTTCACTACTGGTTTTTCTGCATAATACGTGATTCGGTGGTGTTTAGGATTAATCTAAGTATTGTACCAATTAGAGGGTACACATTTAAATAAAACTTCATCAACTCAAAAATTTGAATGCATGATGTTATGATTTTTGTTTTAGAGTGTGCAATTCACACGCGGTAGAAGTGAAACCTTCAGAAAACTAAAGTAGACAAGAGTGAGGAGACTACGAAGCACTTTTTACCATGTGAAGGATGATTTTTTTCCAAATTTTTGTCGAATTTTAGTGCACCCTTTCCTATACATTTTGGTCATCTTATTATTATTTGTGTTTTATTCTTCGGTGTCGCGAGACGTCGCTTTCTTTTGTGTTTTCTTTTTCCTGTTCATTTTGGAGTGGTTTGAAGAATGGATATTGATTTTACAAAAACATTTTTTTTGGATTTCGTAGGATTTGATCCTTGTTCCGCTAAATGTCCGCAGACGTTCGTCGGGCATTTATACCGTGAATTTAATAAATATTTTATTGTCATCTCATTCTTTCGGAGGCTAAATCCTATAGATGTATGTGTTTGTCTCTTTTTAGTGTCGCTCGTTTTCGCTTCATCTTTTTCAAATCCCAACGGTGCTAAAGAAGTTTTCACTGCAAAAAGTCAAATGAGGAATGACTGGTTAAAATAAGTCAGATACCTCTCGTGACATCCTGTATTAATAATAATAATAAATAACACGCCGCTTATAGAATGAATTCATTGTGTTATTCTAACAACACGCCAGCATTAATCTCCGAACAAGGTCCTTCAAAATCACGAATCGCCGAAAACTAATATAAATTCCACCGCACATTATGACTGTTAATTTTTCCCTCGTAAATATCATCCCGACACATAAATCAGGGCCCCGCACCCCCAGAGTCCGGGGTCAGTCGTCAGGGGGAGTTGACAAACAAACCAACAGTTTGCCCGGGCTTAGTCCTGATGCCAAAAAACATACGAGGGACGATTCCGATCACGTTGTCAACGGGAAACTTTTGTAATATCCAAGACGCATCGTTATGACATCGCGGAGACAGAAGTTAGACCTACGTTGCTTCTACTTATGCTTGTTCCCTGCTTTTCTTATGCCCATGTCAGTATCATGTTCTTATGTTGCAAGTTTAATTGATATTTGTGTCCTTCGATGATATATCATAAAGCATCTATTTTTAATAATATAATAATAACATCATCTGCGATACTAAGTAACACTTTTTAGAAAAATTATTTTTAATTTCTTTTATATGTTCAATAATTATTATATTTATTTATCTTCAGATTTTAAGTTCGGGTTAAATCTTCGCCACACGAAAACTAAACCCTTTCACACACTTTTCCAAAAATGATCATCTAGTCAATTCACGCTATGCAATTGCACTATAACAACATGTCAACCTACCAGAGACCTAATGGGAAAATAATTCACCGGCTCCAGATATTTTCATATCAGAGGGTTCGGCTCGGTAGAACTCCTAATTGGACCTATAAATCCTACTGATCCCTCAATATAAATATTTAAAAAATCTTTTGTAATCCTACATGTATTTAAAATGACTGATTTTTGCTTTTTGTACATTCTTTATTCTTTGACAAATCTAATATGCCTAAATTTTGAACGAGAGAGCTAGGTATAATGCCAGTAGCCGAAATAACAAATGGTAATATTTCTATAGTCTGAGAATGCCAAATTATTTTAATCTCATTTCCTAAATTTCTATATTTTATTATTTTTTCAGAAATAATTTTTTTAATAATTTTTTTAATAATTTTTTTATTATTATTTTTATTTTGTCATCTAAAACTATATCAGGTCTATTATGACTAATTGTTCTGTCTGTTAGTATAGTTTTATCACAATATATTTTATAAAATTCATTTTCTAAAAAATTTGGATCATATTCATAATATGATACTATATTACGGCAGTCAAACAATGTTTAATTAACAAACTTTGATGAATTATTTTTAAAACCTGATTGTGCCTTAATGTATACTCGGACGGCGCTAATACAGAACATCCCGATATAATATATTTTATAGTTTAAAACTGTTTATTTATTAACAAGTTCTGCTATATAATTAATATTACACGTGATAGCTGTTTCGCCTTCATTATCAAAGTGAGATTTCACCACTTTGAAAAAAAAGTAATAGGATCTATCACCTCTCTAAGTTAGTGCATATTGCCTCCTGTATGCAAAATAGCAGATTTTATAATATTATCTTAAAATTAAGGCGGTCGGAATCTGTACTTAAGTTTTATGCCTATGAAGGGTGATATAAATAGAATATATTTAATTTCATAAGTTTTTGCGTAGTTAGGAAACACGCCAAACATACGCCCAATATGTGTATATGATTTATTTTTTTTACACACTTTACAAATATAACACTAAAAAGTCCCGGTAAACCACTTTTTAGCAGTTTGTCTAACGGATTCTTTACATTAAAGATCTTATTATAGTGAGTTAACAGTTACATTTTTACAATTTTATAAAATTAAAATTTAAAATTTTACGGAAATATAGAGAAAAGAAAAATTATGAAAGCAAAAGTAACAATTTTAAATACTTTAGAATAATATGTCATTGTAAGCTAATAAAAATTAAATTTTTCAGTAAGCAAAGTCTTCAGTAAATACACCAATTATTTGTTTTGGGCACAGTTTTTAATTTCAGCAGGTAACATATTTAAACAACTGGGAATCATGGAATTTAACTTCTTTGTCCATATTAATTTGTATGCTTAGGTACAATTAGTCTTTCATTAAAGTAAAAACGAGGATTATGGTTGTGTTCCAGCCTATTTATACATATATAGAGGGTTATTTATGTGCTGAAATATAATTTTTTACCACAGAATTGCTCTCACTGAATTTTGAAACTGATAAAAGTATGGAAAATTATGACTTTCTTTGTGTAAATTTTTTTTAGCTAATGAATTTTGCACTGATTGAATATGGTAGATATTGGTTTTACAAGAAAATCCCCCAGCAGTTATTCCATACCTTATAACAGATTATTGCCATTCGAGAACAAGGGTCGCTTCTAGGACTCGTTCTTTAGTTCAACAGCTCCTTCTCGAGTTCCTCCCTCCTACAACACAAGTCTCTTCAAAACCCATATACACTCCTTCCTTTCCTCAAAAAATACCATCCACATAGCATCCCTAAAGACGACATAGGCCCTGATTCAAATATTTTTTCCAGGGCATTTCTTTTAACATTAATTCATACGAGGTAGAAGTGAAACTTTAAGAAAACTAAAGTGGACAAAGTAAGGAGGCTACGAAGCACCGGAAAAAGAGGAGACCGATTATACCATCTCATTTTATCAAGGTCTAAATCTTGTAGACGTGTTTATGTGCCCCTTTTTAGTGTCGCTATTTTTCGTTTCATCGAATTTAAAATCACAAAGGTGCTAAAAAAGTTTTCACCTCAAAAAGTTGTGCCTACACTATTACCAACTTGTATATTAGTTTTATTTTTGCATAAATTAGTCAAATATTCGTATAATTTATAAGATAACATTACTCGTTCTTGGCGATGCGCGACGGTTAAAATCTGCCAATCCGTGCGTAATCCGACAAGCACCAGATGTAAGTACAGACGTACAAATTTGTATGTAAAACATCACTTACAAGCCAACACATTTACCCGCTGGAGTAACGTTCTGCCATAGCGGTGACTGCAGGTGGAGGGGTAGGGATGACATGGGAGGGAGAAATGGGAAGGATACGGGGGGACGTTGGGGGTGGTGTTCCAACCCCCGCTCTAATTTACTGGCCCCTTATAATCCATGTTGAAATATTAATTCCCCGTGTTGATCCAATAAGATTATTTGTCGCCATATCTGGCTCGCTTAAGTCATTACTCATTTTCGGGGATTACGCACTATTTATTCTGCTCACGAGTCACCTTCCCACAGCGGACAAAGGTGGGTGGGGGCGAGTGGAGGTCCCGCGGGACTTGTGTTGCTGTGATTGTTTTCGATGTGCGTTTTATAATTTTAAATTGCCTACAGTGGTGGCATCAGTGTTATTGTGACCAACGCCTGCACGATATAGCAATGTGACCAAAAAAACTATTTGTGTTAAATTTTATTTTCATTTTATGAAAATTCATGAGTAAAAGTTAAGTGTATTTTTTACATTATTGCTCAAAAAAAAAATAAACATATTTTTTTATTTTGCATTCGTTGATAAAAGAAAGAGTCAGGGTACAACGTACCCCACCTTACCAGATGATTTGTGAGCAAGAGCCAATAATAAAAGCAAAAATTCTTTTCTTGATCTTTTCTTAGTTTGTTTTATAAATTTCCTATTAAGTTTTGGGGTGCGAGATGAAACACGGCGGAAACAAGTCTTAATTTTACAACACCTAAACCAGAAAATCTGTTCATTTGCTTTGCTTTTGCAATTGAATCAGTAAAAAAATTTGCGTCCTGAAATCCGTTAGCAAATTAACGTTAAATTCTTGGTCTATGCAATTATCTTCAAATTCATATCCATTATGAGCTTTTTAGGTTTTGAAATCCCCGGTTAAATGATATTATTTGAGATTAGAATGATATTATTCTTGCCCTTCTATTTACTTCAGATCAGAAGATAAAAAACATTAAAATGCGAATTGAGCTCTATAACCAAAATATTTATAATTTAATATAACACTTACGACAAACAACACAACACAATTCTCAGATTTTTACGTCGCACTTTGAATTGAGATGTGTGAAATAAAACACGGAAATTCTAGCGCTTTAGCTTCTCCTCTCGGTTTATCGTGTGATTTAATACTATTTGCATAACCCCCTCCCCCTACCTCCCACTCTCCCGGTGTTGAGTCCCTCCGAACAGATACATTCAACTCCCCCCTCCCCCCGAGCTCTGAAAAACTACCCCTTATCGCGTTACACAAATCGCTCGGATTTATATCGGCGCTGTTGTATTTTTAAAGGATAGAACAAACAGTAAATAAAGATTTTTTAAAGTAACAGAGACGTTTACGTGTAATGACGCTGTTCAAAATAATTTCAGACTTAGAAGAGATGAGATGTTGAATGGGAGGCAGGCAATTTTAAATGAGGCTTGATAGAAGAGAGGATAACCAAAAAATATGTGATCTAATTTATTATTATGAACATTAAAATAATTTGCTCTCAAAATATTAAATTACAAGTATGCACGTAGATACCTACTTTACAGCTTGTCTTCGGAATTATAACTCACACAAGCAGTTAAAATTTTGAAAACGACACTAAGATTCAAATTATATTCAAGTTCTTAGAGCAGCGATGTCACACTTTTCTGGTCAAGGGCCACATAGGACAATGTGAGGTATCACCACGGGCCGCACACTTATGATTTCGGGGGCGGGGGGGGGATGGGTGTGAGGGGGGGGGGGGTTGTACCTTTTTGTTTGGCAAGTTAAAAAAGCAATTCTTTTGTATGGGTTGCTGCCTCCTTCCTTATTGAGTTCATGATATAGTGTCAATTCTTAATAATAATAATTCACGTAAAATCATAATATTATATTTCAAAAAATTGTATGGATCTGTAATGGAATCTTTCAGTTCGATTTTCATCCTTGAACTATCTAAATGTGTGAATTTTCGCACACGTGATAAAAATGAGCACAAAACATAGAATAACAAAAATTAAAGTTTACTTTGCTTTACGTGATAAGCATGTTTTTTGTCTTTGTTAGACCTTTTTTTACCTACCTACACCTTCACTGTGCCATCTCTACGCCCTCTAATTTTCTCTGGGTCTTCTACTGCCCCCCTGAAAGTCTCAAACGACCACAAGGGGGCGTTAACACCCATGTTGAGAACCTGACGTACACTATATGTTCAAAAACCAGCTGGGCGTTTTAAAATCAAATGTTAATCAATTAAAATCAACGTTTTAAAATCATATGGGCGAATAAAGAAAAAGGCAAATATTTGCGCGGGCCGCAAAAAACGGATAGTATAATTAATTGTACAGGAAAAAAAATATGTTTAAAAAGAAAATGGCTGATATTTGTGCGGGCCTCAAAAAACCGGATAGTATAATTTATTGTACATGAAAAAAAAACTTATTAAGAAAACGGCAGATATTTTTGCGGGCCGCAAAAAAACGGATAGTATAATTGTACATGAAAAAACATATATTTAAAAAGAAAACGCCAGATATTTGTGCGGACCACACAAATGTCCGCCGCGGGCCGCAGTTTGACGACCACGGTCTTAGAGTCATCGAATCAGAGTTACAAAACCGAAATCAATGTGTTTGGTTAATTAAGTAGATGAAAATAACATGGCAAGATAAAAATAATTAATAACAATAACAGACGAGAAATAAAAATGAAAGAAATTACGAAGTATTAGAGCCCACCGTTTGAGATTTTTTTACCGATTCGGCACCTAAATTTTCTGATTTACAGCTTATGTTAGTCCGATACAAAAAATTGTGGCGTGCTAAAAATTTTAAAAAACCCAACTAACAATTTGTAGAGGAAAACAATATTTTATCTAGTGTTAATATTTAATAAGGGGTTAGCACAGCCCTGCCCCCTGAATGGGTGGTATTTTCGCGCCCGGACAATCGTACGTGTTGTACTCATTTGCGGGCTGAATCGCTGCACCTGACGACAAATCTGCGGTCGCAAACAACGGGGGCGCGCGCTCTCCCGCTCACGTGTGTACTCCAGTGCAGTCAGCACCGATCCAACCATCCAGTCATCCAAACAGCCAACAGGCCTACCGACCGCAGTCAAGTAAAATAGTTGCTAATTTTTTTATAAAGTGAAAAGTAGAAGTAGTAGTAAATAGTAGTAGTGAAAAGTAGTAGTATTAGTAAAATTAGAAATTGTTATAGAAGCCTTTATGAAGATGCTAGCTTTATTGTGCACTTGACCAAATGGACGCTTTTAGTATTCCTACTTCGACGGCCCGGCTACAACACAAAAAAGGTAAAAAACGAACGTTCTTTTTCACTAACACAATATAATGCTACATCTCTTTCCTACACACTAATTAATAGTGAGACTAATAATGACTGCTTCCCTTTTTTTACATTATGTCATATGTCAGATGTCATCTTTAGGGATGCTGTGGGAGTGTCCTTTTAAGGAAAGGAAGGAGGGGAAGTTCTGGGAAGGAAAAAGATATGAGGGTTGGGAAAGAATGGGTGGAGAGAGTCCGGCTGAACAGGTCAAGGAGCCTCAACCAGTCTCTTTCGATCAGGGCCGGATCTCCGAAATCTGGCGCCCTGTGCAGTAGGTACCCATGGCGCCCCCCCCCCCCTACATTTTTATTTTGATTAAAAATTCGTTCACCCTAATTTTTTTTTTTAACACTAATTTATCAAATAAAATCAAGACATATAAAGGGTGTAACTTTTCCAAGTGACCTGGCGGTAGCTCTCACACTCGTTTTTTTTTAAAGAGAAAATCGCCAGGAGCCCTATACTCTCTGAATCTATTGGGTAAACATAAAATTATCGTGCTATTTTAATTATTTTAGGAAAAACTCTTTTTGCAAGTTATGCTTTAAAATAATACAACGAATTGTTTGTTTGTGCCCGTACCATGATTTAAAATATAGGTTACGAGACAATGCGGGTGGTTTCGCTGAACTAGGTCCAATAGACATTCTTGAGATTTACTGCGTTTATGTATATACCCAACGCGAATATTAATAGAAAAAGCAAATACAAATACGTTCTCATGGCAACGTACAACACAAGAATACCTCTAACAACCAATAGAAATTTAGTTATAAATTAAAAAATCTAATAATATAACCTCAAATTTGTACCTTGCATTTCCATTTCCCCTGTGTTCTGTGTTGAGCGAACAAACTGCAAACATCATACAAAACACTAAACACTGACGTATCTATGGTATCAACGGCTTACGAAAGACGCTTACACTGATTATTACTGACTGTAAAATAACAAATCTAATAGAAATTAATTATAGGTACATTTAACGAACTTCAACTGTCAAATTAATGATGAAACTGTTAACAAGTTGCAACCTGCAAATCTTGCAAACCGTGCGATGTTTATGCTAATGCAATTTACTGAAGATTTCATAAGAAAATGGTCTTTAAACTACCTTCTCCTAGAGACTTAAATCGTACAAAAGCATTTTGAAAGGCGCAGTCGGTTTGTTTGTTCTCTTGAATAAAAGTACGGCGCTGTGATTGGTTATTGAATTTGGATCGCACCCATTCGTCGTAAAAGACGGTAAAAGATAAATGGAAAAATAGATCTTACGTTGAAACTAAATATATGGAATTTGTAAAAAAATTCTGTAACTGACTATAAATTCGTAAACCGTTGAATACAAACCAGATGCGTGCGCAGTCTGTATCTTTGGAAAGTGTTGCTAGAGCGTAATAATTATTTCGTACTATGGGTAATTTTTAAACGATTCAGGGAATATTATAACAAATTTTTAATACAATATTTATTTTCTCACGGCGCCCCTTCGGAGTTGGCGCCAGGTTTTTTGCACGTTTTTGAACGTATGGCAGATCCGGCGCTGCTTTCGATCCGGCCAGCCATGCAGAAGGTGGGACCTCTAGATACCCATCCCTCGTAACTTTTTCCTTCCCAGAACTTCCTGTCATCCCGTTCCTTAAAGAGACCCTCCACACAGCATCCCCTGAGATGACACAGGCCTTGAGGGAAATTATTTTCGTCAGGGCCTAATGTAAAAAAAAATAAAAACGTTCATCTTGCCAACCCCAAGTGGAAATTACAAACCACTGCAACACGGAGATTTATAACTTACATTATTTGATGATATTAAAATTCACAACGTCACATTCCCGAGACCGAAATGACAACATGTTTGTTTTGTTTGGTTGGAGAGGGAGAGGTTTAACAATGGAACATGAAACTAGTGTCAAGGGGGAGCGCGGGTATGTCCACTTATTACGTCCCTTTTTACACTGACACTTTTATTGCAGTCAGGAGAGTGCGGCCTTCACAATGAACGGAGAGATAGTGATTACGTTTATTAACACTAATTAATAATAAGAATGTCGAGCATGACATTTAAGAGATTGTATGTACTTAGTTACCCTAAGAGCCTAAGTCGTTATGTAGGAAACTACCTAGTAGACAAGCAAATAGTACTATATTATTAATAAATAAATATTATTTCATTTCATTTGCGAGAAGGTCTCAAATAGGTCGCGTAAAAACGGTATTAGAAAGAGAAAACACAACGCTATGTATTCAAATCTAAAAGTTAACCACATAAGAATTAAAATGTACACCTTTATTGTTTATTAAAATTTAAGTTTCCATCCGCATTTTGAAAAACCTATAAATATATACACATTTTTAAATGAAAAGACAGAAAAGTGGGGTGATGGTTACGTTTATAATATATTTGTCTAATAAAATGCGTATGAGTTTTTTTTTTAATTTAGTAACTTTAGTCAGAAAAAACGTATATTGTGCCATTTTCAATATTTTTTAAAGTTTGCTTCAAAATTTTTATATTTAAAAAATTACATGTTTATTTCTAATAATTTTTTAATTATAACGAAAAAGTTATACAATATTACAGGAAATAAAATAAAATACAGAAAAAGGAAAAGACCCAATAAACTATTTTTAAGGAGTTTGTCAATGGCTGCTTTTACATTGAAGTTTAAAAAATAAATTTTATTTTGCAGTTAGAATTTTTTTGTGTCTAATACAAACTATTATGAAACGTTAATGCGTATTTCATCACCTTTCAAAACGGTTTGTATTTTTGGAATACGTTCACAAATATTCCATTTATTTGGACTTTAATGCAAGGCGGAAATATTCTGACCTACTGACTGAACACAGTCGGTAGGTACAATATTATTGTATCATTTTTTTTATTCCAGTTAAAAGAAAATTACATTTTCACTCATTTAACTAGAAATAATTATACACATTAAGATAAATAAATATTTCAATACAGCGCTTTTCTATTTCATTATTTTGTTTATCAAGAATAAAGATAAATACTTTTTTTTAAATTTACCCAGCTTCTGATAAGTTTTAAGATTTTCACGGCCAAAAGCATTTTCGTTATTTGTTTTTGGGGTGTTATGCCGTGTTGCGCTACCTCCTTCTTTAGCCAACGTTTCGGACATCGTTGCAGTGTCCATCATCAGGGCAGATCCGGCAGATCCGGTAGATGTCGGTAGACACATCTACCGGCAATGGAACATAACAAACAAATTTACAGACAGATGAAATGTAAATGGTCGACTTAAAACAGGATTTCTCTAAGCTCAGTCAATTATATTTTTAAGTAATTATCATCATCATAATATTCTGCCATCTAATGTGGTCGAGCGGACCCACCGCTTCGATATGCGACGCAGCGGCATTTAGACCACTGCAGGCGCAGTCTCCTCACATGCTTCGAAGCTGTTTTCGCTGGCTTACTAAATGTCATCGTCTAATTGACTGTTCAACCCAACCTGGCCCCCTAGCATGGTCGATCGATATAGGTTTTATCGCAAATGTCGGTAACTTGAAATCGCTCCCGAGCACGACTGCAGGACGCTAACGAAGAAATAACAGTTTACGTCAAATAAATTAGGAACCCTTAGTCGATGTGAACAGTTGTTTGTTCGTTAGCGGCCTGCAGTCGTGCTTGGGAGCGATGTCAAGTTACCAACATTTTCGATAAAACCTATATCGACCGACCATGCTAGGACCCCTGGACTACCTATTTCTGCCCTGGTGTTACCAGTATTAGCTAGGAATGGGTGCTCAGGGCGTGAGGCTGAGTTCAGTCGTTTTCCAATCCACAGCAAACCCAGATTCTTGCATAGATTATGATCGCGGAAATGATAACCGTCTAATGAGGTATTCCATCGTTGGTTAACGGAAATAGCGTTATGTCTATAGTACCAATCTAAAAATTTCATAATTCCATGATTCCTAATAATATAGATTTTTAATCAAAATTTATCATTAACTTTAGTAAATAAGACATTTTCAACAAACTTTTCAAAATTATATAATATTCACAGTTTTTTTTTTATTGTGGAAAAAAATTACGGTGTTAGTGAAATTTTTATTTTATTTTTATGAAGACCAATAAATTTTCTATCACGATTTAAAATATACCATGTCGCCACAATGATTACCTTCGCTCCGAATAGCTCTGTGACGTCATCGCCACCTAACATCCTGCGATCGCCGCTAAAGGTGAGTGCTGTCGTCAGTACGTAAGTTCTAGCACACGTTATTTATTGACTTCCAGTTTGTTAGATATATGCCGTTTTATTTTTTCCGATATCTTCCCACTTGCGATCTCTCGACTAGCAATCCGGAGGTCGAGGGTTAATTAAATTTTATGTGAATAAGTTGTGTTGTTTCACAATTCATTATGGAGTGGGAGGGATGGATTCATACATCTGCATACGACCCACTGACCCCCGGATTCCTACCCACTCTCATACCTTTTTCCTTCCCAGAACTTCCTTTTCTTCATTTCTCTAAAAAGATCCTCCACACTGCCTTCCCAAAGACGATATAGGCCGTGATGGATTTTTTCCTCAGTTCCTCCTTATATGGAGCGGTGACCGAACAACTTAAACCGTGTGGAGCTAATATAAAAAAAAAGGTAAGGCCTTTTACTATATAACAGCTAATTATTATTTTTAATTTTTAAACTAACGTTTAAGACAAGATTTTTATGCGTAGCACAAAGGGTAACAATTATTATAAGCAATAATTATCAGCCTGAAACACTCATCCACATTGAAAAATCTTCCGAGAAAAGATACATGACGCCAACGGGACTTGAACCCGTGCCCTTCTGATTGCCGGTCAATAATAATTGTTACCCTTTGTGCTATGCATAAAAATCGTGTCTTAAACGTTAGTTTAAAAATTAAAAATAATAATTTATATTTGACAAATTTAAGTATTTCCCCAATAAATGAAGGAATAATTTGTCTCGACGCCACCTAGCGACGGATTTAACACTAACAGTGTCTCTCTCGCAAAAACTAAAGTTGGTTGTTTTCAGGTGGAAAAAATATAATAAGCAGTAATTGTTGAATGAAACACTAGTATATATTGAATCATTTGGCGGGTATAAGATAAGCCCCCATAGCTCAATTGGGAGAGCAGCTGACCGGCAATCAGAAGGGCACGGGTTCAAGTCTGGCGTCATGTATCTTTTCTCGGAATATTTTTCAAGGTGGATGAGTGTTTCAGGCTGATAATTATTGCTTATAATAATTGTAACAGCTAATTATTCGTAATTTACGATAGTCCAAATTTTCAATCCGTGTCCTTTCTAAATTTTCAACCCGTGATGTAAAAAAAATCAGAGTATGTAATTCACACGCGGTAGAAACGAAACTAGAAAGTCGCTAGATGTCGCTTTCTAGTTTCACTTTCTTTTGCCTGGTTTTTTAAAGTGGTTTGAAGATTGGAAATTGATTTCACAAAATAAAAATGTTTTATTTTTTTTATTTCGTAAGATTCGAACCTCCGTTCACTTGATGTGTCTCTCTAGAGCCGCTGAGACTTGTCAGGCATTTTGCGGCACGCGCCGAGGTGCGAATTTACCGCATTATATTAGAACCGAGTATTTGTGTAGAACTGAGTTTCACTTAAAAAAATAACCCCTACGTACAATGATGAACACCTCGCACATTTTCTTAAAGAACGCTCCTAGTATACTTATTACAATAGGTATACCGTATACCCCTAACACCGCACTATTACTCCTAACAAGGCGAGGCACCCACTCAAGTCGGTAGCTAGAAATAAATGGGCTCGCAATAACGCGGCCAGTCCGCCGGCAGTAATGCCCTAATGCCAGGCCTTGATGGTGCTATAAGGCCGTAAAAACATCATCATATTGCCGACCTCGCGGATGGCTGCGACCGGCGACCTCTCAATCTTGTGGCGGGTAATCCCGGGTCAACCACGGTTGTATTTGTCGACCGCAAAAATAAACTTATGTCACTAAAGTGTTGCAGATTTTAAGGGCGTTTAACCAGCCAGCGCCAGCGGCCGAAAATCAACACATTGTAGAATAATGTTCTTGCGATCGTAGGGCGATTCCAATGAGAAATGTTAATTATTCTCCGTACTAGCTTTTTCAAATTATAACTCAATATCGATTTTATTTCATTCCAAATTTGCTTTAATTTATACCTACATTCAAAAATGCTGAAAGGCGTGATGAAAAAACTATTAAAATTATGTCCTTTTTGTAATTATTTTTTGATCATAAGTATTTATCATTTTTCAATAATGTCTAAGCAAAATAAGAATGTAAAAAAATCTGAAATATATTAGTTTGTAAGTGCGCAAAACACACACAAACGGACCAATGTTCATCAAGAAACACATGTACGTATATATTTTTAATTTTCTTTATTTATTTATTTTTTTTATTGAAAAAATAGATAATACATATTAAAATCAACAAACAAGTCCTGCTAAGCCAATTGAATTGGCTTGTCAACAGGTGCTTATATTTTAGTTACATATAGATTTTTTACATTTAAAATTTACATATTATATCTGCAGATTCAACATTTTTTCATACATATCAATATAAATCTTTTTTTTCCGATAGCCAATTTTTCACCATATATTTAACCTTATTTATAGAATTACATTGCTTTATAGTGTCAGGTAATAAATTAATGATTTTATTTAAACTAAAATTAAAATTCTAAAGCATGTTTTTACCAGATAATGTATTGATTTATTTTACTGCATGATTATATGATTTAAAATGGGTGTTATGGTATAACCTTATTAAACCAAAAATAAACATTTTTTCTCAAAATTTAAAAAATGCGTTTACGAGTCAGCGCCGGATCTGCCATACGTTCAAAAACGTGCAAAAACCTGGCGCCAACTCCGAAGGGGCGCCGTGAGAAAATAAATATTGTATTAAAATTTAGTTATAATATTCCCTAAATCGTTTAAACATTACCCATAGTACGAAATAATTATTACGCTCTAGCAACACTTTCCAAAGAAACAGAATGCGCACGCATCAGGTTGGTATCAACGGCTTACGAATTTATAGTCAGTTACAGATTTTTTTTTACAAATTCCATGTATTTAGTTTAAACGTAAGATCTATTTTTTCATATATCTTTTACCGTCTTTTACGACGAACGGGTGCGATCCAAATTCAATAACCAATCACAGTGCGGTATTTTGTTCTAGTGAATCAAACAAACCGACTTGCGCCTTTCAAAATGCTGACAATTTTAGTTAGTGTGTCGTCCGTACGCTCGCTATTGTTTTATTTCGTACGATTTAAGTCTCTAGGAGAAGGTGGTTAAAGACCATTTTCTTATGAAACCTTCAGTAAATTCCGTTAAAAAGCATTGTTTCCAGGATTTGCAGGTTGCAACGTGTTGACAGTTTCATCATTGATTTGAAGTTCGTTAAATGTATAATTAGATTTTTTATTTTACGGTGTCAGTGTAAGCGTCTTTGGTAAGCCGCAAAATAAAAATGTAGGGGGGGGGCGCCATCGGTACCTACTGCACAGGGCGCCAGATTTCGTAGATCCGGCCCTGTTACGAGTACTAGATAAAAGAACAATCCTCGAAATCAATTTATAATTTTTTGTGGAAAAGAGTCAATACGTCTAAAATCTGATTTAAAAATGACATATTTCTGGTTTTCTCTGGTTATACCTTCTTAAGACGATTTGACAAAATGGTTTAGTTTGGTGCAATGCAATTCTTATATAATGTTACCACGTCGTATCTTTGATATATTATTAGGCTCTTACTTTGTTTAAATTATGTAGATACCTATCTGGGATGGTTTAAAGATAACCTTTTACCACCTACGGGGTAAAGCGCCTGTCGACGCAAACTATATGTACACTTACCTTTCTCCATCCAATCCATTTTCCATACATATCCTATCTGACAATATGTGCCAATATAACCTACCATTAACTCCAAGGAACAATCAGTCTGTTAGAGAAACCAGTGCAATAGTCAACTGATCTTTCAGTTCTTTAATACCGACCATGCTAAGAAGCCTTCCTGCAATGATTACCAATCTAGTGATCTCTGTGTGTGTAATTGGAGTCTTTTTAAGCAGTTATCACCTCCTGTGATATCTCGGTCACTTGTGCATTGATCAGCCAAGTGATTCCTCGGTGCCATAATATCACAATAACGTGCTGTGGAAAATTAAGGTGAGTTAGATTCCATTCCGATGTCCATTGTTCACCACGCTATTCTCCCATAGTTGTGTCACATTGAAAATCCACAATTTTATTGAATACTGACTAGGGAATGCAATCTCGTTCTCGCGAGATCTCGGCCTTTTTTAGCGAGATTGATTTTGGACGAAAATGATTTTGGCGGCGGCCCGAGGTAGCGGTCGCGGGACGAGGTGTCTCAGATTTGTTTGTGCGTGCGATTGCTCGAAAATTGAGCCGACGTGCAGCGTCATCAGCGCGCATTTGTTTTGTTTACTAATAGCTGTTGCTAGCTAACGTGTTATGTGATTGAGTTTGATGTCATTTGAGTATTTTTTCGGTTATTTATGCAAAAAAAAGTTTCTTATGTGAAGTTGTTGTTAAGTTTAATTTTTTTTGACTTCTCGATGTTTTGTTTTTTCTAAAAGAACTGTTTTATTACTAAAAGATTTTTGTTTGATATTAGAAGAGAAGACTGGTTGTTTCTTTCATTTGTTATTTGATAGATACGTACGTCAAAGTTTACAAATCAACAGTCGAAGTTTTTAAAAATTATAGACAAATACGTCAAACAATGTTTGTTTCCTAAAAGTCTGCATTATAATACTTACAATTTTTATTATTTTTTTCCTAATTTATTCAAATATTGCGATTATTTGCAAAAAACACACAAAACCGCCAATCTATTATTGTTATTCTTAACTCGCGAGATCTCGCTTGAGCCCCAATCTCGCGAGATTTGCATTCCCTAATACTGACCAATTGATTCACAGTCAATCTATTTCAAGTCAATCTATATAGCGCCTACGCGGTGAAGTCATCACCTCACACACCTAGGCAAATTTTGTTATGACGGAGTTACTCATGTTTTATTTGAAAAATCAAATAAAACTCCATTGCTTTAATCCCAGAGTACTAACAGAGTTTTATTATCTTATCCCTAAATTGTTCGCTTTTAGGAACAACTCTTTTAGGTCCGTGTAAATTCTTGTGTCCCTCTTACTATCGTAGTGATAAATATGATCTAAACGGTATTAGAATGAACTTTATATTCAAAGTCAACCGAAAAATAATTAAAATGTACATCTTCGCGGAACCAAAGTTTCCGACCGAAATTTGAAATAAATTTATGAAACTTACGGCCATTGTTCCCAATCCTTAATGATCATCAGCCGAATTTTTAATTCAACACTCCTCAAATGTCCAATCAGCCCAACAGGCCAATCGAGCGGTTAATAAATAAGTCACTGCAGCTGATGGGAGATTCAGATTAATCGGTCAAGGTTGGGAAAAACGGCCGTTAGCGAATTATTATTTTTACCTAAACCGACAAAAAAGTTAGATGATGATAATGTTTATATTACGTTTGTCTAATGATATACATATACAGTATTAAGTTTTTTTCGTTGTCCGCAATTTTAGTCCGAAGTAATTAACTTTAGAAAAATGCTATTTTAAAACCTTTTAATGTTTGCAAAATTTTTTTGAGTTTCAAAAATTGCATCTTTATTATTAAAAAAGGAGGGTATTTTATCACCTTTCAAAAACAGTTTCTGGTTTTCGGATACTGTCGGAGACATTCCATTTATTTGGTTTTTATTGCAAAGCGGAAATATTTTGATTTTCTAACAGCCCTTAAACTATATTTGATTGTAATTTTTAAAAATAGTGTAATAATAATAGCTTGGACAACATACCGGTAGGCATCACTTTTTTTTTAAATATTTTCAGGAACAAATTCGAAATCTTTCTTTTTTCTTTAGTACGTCTTGAGCATTCTACGTAACAATTTCTAGACATTTTGTTTAGGAGAGTTTTAAGATTGCTTGGGAATGATGCGGAAAAAATAAGAGTGTGCAATTCACACGTGGTTGAAGTGAAACCTTCATAAAACTAAAGTAGACGAGAATGGGGAGAATACAAAGCACCGCGCAAAAGAAGAGCTACGAAGCACAACACAAAGAGGAGACCGATTATACTATCTCATTGTCTCGTAGGTTAAATCCTATAACTGTATGTGTTTGTCTCTTTTTATTGTCGCTATTTTTGGTTTCATCGAGTTTCAAAACACAACTGTGCTAAAGAAGTTTTAACATCAATAAAAATTAGTTAACAAATGTTTTTCCATGGATACAAATAAATAAAAACCGTAATCCCTTTTAAGAAAGGTAATTCCAAGGCAGCTTTTCTGTACATAAATGGTTGAAAATTGTGTTTTTAATCGGGCAGAAATAGCAATCGAAAACAAACGTTCTGAAAATAAGGGCTGTAGGTGTGACTAAAGTTAAAAATAAATAAGCATTTTAAAATTATTTTATTAAATGCATGACAGTGAGGTACGGAACTCAACTTTAACAAAAACGGTTTACTACGATTATTTTTAAATGTAAGAAACACGTTTTCCAATAAACAATCAAAAGACCTCTTATCTCTGAATTCATTTCGGCCCCTTTCTTCCTTCTTCCCTTAAGCGAGGAAAAAATGAGGGGAGTAATTTTATCTGTGACGTCATTATCACACCCTTACCATCTAATAAATTTTACGCGAGGAACAAAACATATTTAATCACAATTTTTAGTAAGTTACAAAGTGTAATATTAAAAGTTTTTTTGCTTCCCTCTGTACAGCCAGCAAAAGAAAAGGGAGAACAAAATAAAAAGATTTTTAAAAGATGATGCATTCTTTTGAACACATTTGTTTTCGTATATATTATACCTAATGATTATTATTATTTATTTAGTCATATTAACAATTCTCAAACTAAAAATGAGATATAGAATTCTCAAACTAAAAATTTAATAGTTAAAATAATTGTCAAAGTTTTAATTTTTTAAGATCCCCGAAAACCACCGTACGTATATACGTATATATGAGCAAGCATCACCAAGCATCACCAACACAGAAATTCTCAGGCGGGCTAGAGCAGATAGAGAACTGCTTACATTAATCAAAATCAGGAAAATTTCATATCTGGGTCATATATTTCGAGGGGAGAAGTATCACTTGCTCATATATATACATATATGTGAATCGTGTGACGTCATCACTCTCCAAAAGTTTTATTTATTTTCAAGATGATATCATTTTGTATGGAAGAAACTATTCACTATGTAAAAACATTATTTAGCTGTAATTATTTATTTATTATATTGTATTTATTTTATTAGTATATTTTTCAACATTATTTTTGGAGATTGGTATAAAAATTGTTTGAAATTATTATTTTTTTAGCTTTACGAATCGAAATCAATATTATGAAAACCGAAGCATCGCCTGCTCAACTGTTGGCAACTGATAAGATACAGCATACAGCGCCGAATCAGCTGTTCGACGTCCGCCATTTTGGAGTTATAATATATAAAACGAATAAAAAACTTTATTTTTGTATGCTCATATTTATGTGTAGAGAAATATTTTTTGGTTGTGTTTTTAAATTCAATCTCACAGTCGGAAATCGATGTTAAATAATTTATTTATAGGAACGAAGAACACAAGAAATGCAATATGGGCGTTTTAGTGATCCAAAAGTCTGTCCAATCTGGCCTTAAATATCAAACACAGAACTGGGTTTCATCATCACCATAGAATTTTCATTTTAATAAAATAATGACGATATATCAGGCAAGTTAAACAGAGAAAGAGCTAAATGGGATAGAACCAAAAGGTAAAATTCAGTTGATATTGGTTTCCATTCAAATCTACATGGAAAGTATGTATAGTAAGTCGTATATAATCAATGCTTTTGTTGCAGTAGCTCCACACATACGAGGAAAACATGAGGACCCATGAAACTGAGCACCCCTGCAAAGTCACCAAACGTAGCGAACTACTTGGTATGTTCTATGGATGGGATATTTTGTTATCCAATAAATGGTCCCCGGGGCGGCGGTACCCATACCCGTCACTCAAATTGGCGTACAATACCAGAAGATCATTCTTAAATTTTTCGCCAACATTAAAAAAATATTACCTTAGACATAAAATTTATTTTAGTTCTATGTAGCCAATGAATTAACCTATATTTTACCGTTTATCTCATATTTGTCGAATTTATATAAAAATATTTAAAAACTCGTACAGTTTATAACCGCGCGAATCCAGCGTGTTTTTTTACGTTGAAACTGCCGTGAGGAGTACTTATTCGAGTTAATATAGAATATTTCTGTAGGTTGTCTGTGGTATACTTTATAATAAAAGGTGCATATCTATGGAAAAGGGCTTATTTTTAACCGTAAACAGCTGATCAAAAATTCCGGCGGAATTTTTTTTTTAACATTGTTCTAAAATAGTCTACGAAGTTCGGATTTGCGACATTTATGGTCATAATAGATAAAGCATTTCAATAGCTTTGTATTAAAGTAAATGACTGGCTAAGGAATTTTTTTTAAATAATTACAATAAATGTTTTAGAGCCAATTTTGGACCGCTATCAATCGCAGAAATATAAAAGTGGTCCATTTTTCGAACACAATCGCTCCAGTGGATATAGCATAGTCGGTATTGTGAAACAAACATCGCTTTTGCAAAACACAAAATAATAACTAAAAATTTTCCTAAAATTATTTCCTCAAACACACACCAAAAAAAGAAGTTATGCTTTTGTCTGTACTGTTAGTTTCCCCGTCATATTGCGGGGGTAAGAAGGCCAGATAATAAGCCGTTAAAGCCAAGCATGAATAATTACCAGAAGATAAAGCTGCGGGAATCCATTACCTCGCAGAAAAACTTGTTTAGCGGTCTCGAGGAGATTTTTTAATTGCGCCACCCCTTGCTCGGGAATATAATTGCGTTTATAAGTACCAAATACTTGTTATCATTGTTATTCCTTTTAAAAATAATGTCTTCACGAGACGACACTTTTTGCTCTTTTAAAGTGCTTTTGTTCGGACGTGATGAATGATGCGATATAACGATTTTTTAATAAGATTACATTAAGGATAATTTTTTTCTAGTGTATTTTATTTAATACATTTTTGGTTGTAAAATGTAATATTTAAAAATATATTATCGCTATATTAGGGAACCGTAGGTAGAAGTATATAGAGTGTTCTTCCACAGGTCATCACTGGTCACTCAGCCGAGTTATCGCCCAACCCCTCACTCCGAACCTAACTTTCCAGTTGGTACCTACAACAATTTTTTGTTTTAAATTGAAAAAAATAGAAGTGTGCAGTTCACACGCGGTAGAAGTGGTACCTTTAGAAAACTAAAGTAGGCAAGAGTGGGGAGGCTACGAAGCACCGCACAAAGAGGAGACCGATAATTCTATCTCATTCATACAATCTATACGTAAATAACAAAAATTGTGTTATTTTTACCGGTGCTAGATTCGATAGGGAAAATCGTGACACGCCGCGCCGCGTCTCTTCCCACGTATGGCCTCCTAGCTTGGTCGATCAATCAGGATTGTCAGGATAACTTTCCGGTAGTTTCTCATCGTTCCATAGAATGACTGCAGATCGCCAACGAATAAGTAACAGTTTCCAATGACTTAGTGTTATTAATATATTCGACGTGAACTGTTGTGTGTACCTTAGGGATCTGCAGTTGTCCTAGAGAACGTTGAGAAGCTACCGAAACTTATCCTATCAATCCTTATCGATTGACCGTGCAAAGGGACCTGGTACCGTGGATGGTGGGAATATTGACTCTCCACAAATGTCTACGATAATTTAACTATTTTCAGTCCACAACGTCATTTCCATAGTGAGTTTTTTCCATAATCATTGAAAATAAATAATTATTATATTTTATTTATTTATTTATTTCTATTTATTACAGTATTTACCTATTAATTAACATTATTACATAATAGATAAATTTTGAAAACATTTTTACATAATATATTTTACAATTGTATTATGTTGGGTGTATGGTAGGTTTGCGAAGGTGAAACTGTGGATAGGTATTGTATGTTTCGTGAACACCTCACTAGGAGAACCTGTGCTGAGGTGTTTACGTGTTTATTTATGGTTATGTGTGACAAGTATTAATGTGTTGTAGAAGAAAGTTTTAAAATACTATTTATTTTATTTAATGGTTATTGTACATTGGTTATTAAGAAGTTAATTTTTATGTTTGGTTTGGAGTAAATAGGTTTTGGAAAAATAGTGTTCCTTTAGCTTTTATCCAGACTGTGATTTGTTTTTTTAGTTTATTTGTTGGTGAATAATCAGCAGATTGTTTCAAAGAAGGTGGCATGCTGTTATATAGTTTGAAGAATAGTAGTTAAAGGATCTTTGTCCGTGGGTCGTGTGCTTTAGCGGGATGTTGAGTGTTTGGTTTGTTGAAGACCGGCTTGTTAATGAGGACTGAGAAAGTAAAGGGATATGAAGTTTGAATTTGAAGAGGTGAAGAATAGACGATTTAGCGTAGAGTTGTCTGATTGACAAAACGTCGAGCATCTTGTAAATTTTTTCAGAGTCTGTATCATATGCTACTTGAAGTATTTGTTTGATTGTTGCCTTTTGTACCTTTTCTAGTGGATCTAGAGAAATATTACTTGCACTTCCCCAAGACAGAAGACCATACATGATTAAAGATTGGGAAAGAGCAAAGTAGAAAGATCTTAGTATTGTGCGTGGGAAGATATTTTTTTATATTATTTAAAAGATACATGATTTTTTTAAGCTTGGATGTAATTAAGTTAATGTGGTCATTCCAGCGTAGGTTTTTATCACGCCTAGATATTTTATTTGTTTGACATTTTGTATGATTTCGCAATTGCACGATGAGAAGGGTTGGGAGCAGTAGTGTATTTTCAGAGCGAAGGTTGGAGGAGGTTGACCTCTTTGAGTTATACTATGTGTTATGAATTTAGTTTTTTTTGTATTTAGAGTAAGTTTGTTTTCATTGAGCCATTGTTTGATGACAGCAAGACTTTTCTCAGCTTTAAGGAATGCCTTGATCCACGGTGTCATCAGCGAATGTCACAATGTTGCCTTCTGTAATTAGTTCACAGATATCATTGATGTAGATAAGAAACATTATGGGACCTAGAACACTACCCTGGGGCACTCCGTAACTGATCGGAAGGGGTTCACTTTTCACGTTGTTGATAATGACTTGTTGAGTTCTCTCTGACATAAAACTTTTCAGTAAGTTAAGTTCATTTCCAGTTATGCCGAGTTTATTAAGTTTCTTAAAAAGTATATTGTGAGATATTGTATCGAAGGCTTTACATAAGTCTAGATATATTGAAATTACTTTTTTCTTTGAGTCAAGGTTAGAGTTAATAAATATAATATGACTAAAAGTCAAACGGTTTGGTTCCATGTTTATTATATTGTCGTGTTCAGTATTTAAAAAAACATATCAACAAAAGGGTGTCCTTTTGGAAAACCTCGACGAAGTTGGGTAGTAACTTCCAGCTTGTAAATATGACCTACTATAAATATCGCTGCTGACATAAGTTAAAGCGTATTTCATATCGGTGGTTGACTACCTTAATCGCTAGTGCAGATTTATGTGGTGCTCACCCCACGTGACAAACTCCACTATACTCACCAGGCGCACCAAGCCCACTATTATAATACTCACCACGGTCACTATAATAGTACTCACCTATTACTCCCAAATCCTCGCGCGGGACACCATGGCGCTCAGTCCTCGAAGGTAATTTACAGCCAACAAAGATGGCCTAATAACAGAGCGGAGGTGTTTGCGTCGCCTTAAGCGGTGAGTTATGACCGCAATAATACAAAGGGGCAACCTTGCTCCTTGCCTCCCACCCCACCCCCGTTCCACCCTGAAAGGGTATGCAATTACCCCACCCTGTTGACACCCTGATACAATGAAATAATCGTCAGGTATTTTGGGGACTTTTGGCTTAATTATGCGCTATCGCTTTTTTATTGCGCTTTAAAACATTTCATTTAAGCTCGTTTTTATTCGTCTTTCGCCAATGTTAACAACAAATAAACCAACAGGCTTAAAAGCAATGGAAGTAGGATATTCGTTGAATAAACACAGCGTTAAAAAAAACTGTTTTTGTTTAATTTTAGTATTTTAAGGAAACAAACAGTTACACATAGATACATGGATGCATCAACCAGCAAAGATGCCTCATACAAATTCTTATTATGTACGAAAAACACAGATGATTAAAGAAAACATCAAAATGGAGTTGATAGAAAAAGAAGATCTATAAAAAAAACAGATCAAATTATGTAGGATAGATAATGTAAAATTCAACTATGTACCTGTATAATACATGTTTTAGGATAATGTTAAAGGTAAACAAGATTAAAAAAAAGAGAAACAATATAATGACAATGAAAAAATCACACAAAGCAAGGATTGAGAGTCCGAAATTAATTAATCAATGAAGAAGAACATAATACTAATAATCTAAACCAAAATATAAATTAGTTGGTTAGTTATTAGTTAGTCCTGGGTTCGAGTCCCTGTTGCGACGTTATCCTTTTTTTTCGGTGTCTTGTTCTTAAAAATAAGCTGGATGAGCAGGGTTAAAACAAGCTGGATGGACAGGGTCACGAATGAAGATGTCATGGTTCGGATGTCAATTTCTTGGACATGTGATGAGACATTCAGAGAAGTATGAGATCTTGCATCTCATAATGCAGGGAAAGATTGCCCGAAGACGGAGCCCTGGAAGAAGGAGAACCTCATGGCTGAAAACCCTGAGACTGGTTTGGCCAGTGACTTGAGACGTAAAGCTGTTCCGTGCCGCAGTAAACAAAGTCCTCATGGCCAATATGATAGCCAACGTCCGTTGAACGGACAGGGCACAAGAAGAAGTCTTGTTCTTCTTCATATTTTCGTTTAGATTATTAGTATTATCTTCTTTTTATGCTATTATTACATTGGAATGGAATGGAAAATATCAGCGTTTGAAAAGATATTTTTGTATTTTGTGTACGTCCTTCTGAAAAAGTAATGTCGATAGTTTTGGAGTGTGGGATATGGAATATTTTTTAAAGTACAGTAGCTATTGAAAGCAGTACTTCAAGTGTGTACTTTATTGAAATTTTTATGTAACTTTCATTGCTTATGATGAAATTTTTAGAATTTCCTACAGTAGGTCTAACACGCTGTTCCTCCACAAGCCGATCGCCAAGCAAGCCTATGAAGCTACACTCGCCTTGTATCATTTACATTCATAGATCTTAGCATAGGGTTGCGAATCTTGGCATGATCCGACTCGGTTCACTTAATGGTGCTGTCTTCCTCAGTAGTCCCCGACTTTTATCAGTAGTACGCACACAGCTATTTTCCATAAATTTTGGTTTTCTCTATAAACATTGTGAAAAAATAAATCATAATTTTTTTTTTATTCTTAAGAGTACTTCGTACATATCTGACCCTGTAACATCTGTTTATATAAAGAGGAATGCGGCGTGGACTTTACTTTTATAAAAATCTAGAATTTTATAAGAGATTACTGAAATTTTGTACACATGACTTTTAAATAAAGAGAAAGGTAACTATCTACAAGACTTCGAAAACCACTATCAACGCTTTTTGAAGTAAAACTTCTTTATGCACGCTTGACTTGGGGAGTAAGCTGGTGAATGCGTGACGAGAGCGTTACGAAAAGCGAGGCGAATGGTAGTTGAGAGGGAGATATAAGTTAGTGAAGATAGAAAGAGAGAGAGTTACGTTTTGTATATTACTGTAGGGGAAAGAGAGAGAGGTGCGAGCACACATTTTCTTTCTCTCTTTCTCTCATAGCCAGTTACGTTACACAGTGCAGGCCTATTGTCTGCATCACAAAGTAGTTGAGCTCGTACATTTTCTTTCTCTCTTCCTATCATATAGAATAAAGATGGAGCTAAGGAAGTTTTACTTCAGATGTGTGGTCTAAAGCATACTCTTTTGTACTTTGGTACTTCCTAAATGTATACATTAAATTTCTAAAAAACTATGCATCAGGCCCGGGCCACTCCGGGAACAACAGCTTTTACATTGAATACCGCACAAGAATTTCAACTGCTCCCGTCTGGAGCCAGTGAGACTATGGCATCCCCAATTGGGGTATGTTGTGAGGCTGAAAGTAGCGGGGAGGGGAAGGAGGTGGGGAAGAGGAAGGTTGGGAAGTACCTGGCTATTCAGATCTGGTCACTAAACACGGCTAAAGCCATTTTCAAGCAACGTTTCAATTCTGAATGGTGGTCTTACACCAGGGCGATACTGATAGTATCTTTCACTCTGGAACATGCCGCAAATATACTATATATTATTTTAAATGAATTAATTGTGAAATATCACAAATTAATCAAATAAAATTTATTTGCGCATGCCGGGTTCGAACCCGCGACCTCCGGATTGTGAGTCAAGAGTCTTACCTACTGGACTACGCAGGTCTATAAAGGAGCTAATCAATAAATAAAATGCACTTAAAACCACAGGTTTTTTTTCCCCACAAGACCTATAATTGTTTGAAAGTTGAGATAAAAGTTGATGATCATAAATTACTTACCTCTATTATGTCAAAATGACGATGGTACAAGTTTTTTTATTAAATCAAAAATGTGTAGGTTTTGTAATGCTTGTGTAATCCTCCCTAAAACAAGAAAATAAACGAATTTCCAAACACTCATTACATAAATTTCGTAGGGTCCATAAACAACCCCGCTCAATCCCAAAATCCACAATAAAAAATACGACGACAAATAATAACAGTACCTACATAATATTTAGAATGATACGTGTTTTTTATTCGAGTCATACGCGGCGGAGGAGGAGGAGCCGCGTTCTTTGTATCCTCGTCCACTTTGCGACCATTACAAGCGGCCGTCAGACAAATTGAACCAAATCCTCCGATATCCGTAAAAAAATAAATGGCCACTCGTGGATTTGCGAAGGGCCGGACAGGGAGAGGGATAGGAGGGAAGGGCTGGCAGGTGTGGGGCCTGGGAGGGGAGGCTGGGCCGGCCGCAGCCCACAACGCAACCTGGAGCTGAAGGCAGCTCGCCAATGTTACACTTCTCACAGTCAGCGGCCGGCGGACATCTCTATAATTCAAGTTAATTTGACTGCGAAATTATATTTGCACCTCTGCGTGATTTGTTTGTAACTACTACACAATATAATATAGGTTTAAAATAAAATAAAATAGATCTGTTTGTAATCAGCCAATAAGCCCGCTCATAATTATTATAAACCCACACAGATTAAAGATTTTACTCTATTCAATTTTATTAGAATAACTTTTGAAGGTTTTACCCATCAATGTAATATATCATCACAATAATAATAAATTAAAATAAAACAGAACAAGACACAGAAAAATAAAAAGATAACGGTCGCAACTGGGAATCGAACCCAGGATTTCTTGCTTTACCGGGACATAGCAGCGCTTCAACCAACTCGGCCATTGGGATCTAGTCATTTTTGTCGATCTCATATTTCATATTTCAAATTTAGAATAGGCCACTTGCATGGACTTCATAACGACTTGGAAAAAATCGTGTGGATTGATTTTTTTACTAATATTACGAAAATGTTAGTAAAAATGTTTAGAAATGTACAGTTTTATTTTTATTTTTAAATTATAAATCCATTATTTGGGCTCGTGACGTCACTACATGAAAATTTCCCGTCTCCGAAAATGTTCCTATTAATTTTATAAAATTCCATACTGATTTATTTTTTTACATGGCATCACTTTGATTTCAGGCGAATTTTTGAATTTGACATTTAACGTTCACTAGATTTATTGTTTGTTCTTTGCGAACGTATCATTCGGTTTGATTTTTTGACAGATGTTATGAAGAGAACCCCGTACATTTTACGTTGTCCGTACGTGTTTTAGAGATATAATGATAATGGTGTGGATTTTAACAAAATCAAGTTTTATAATATTCTTATTATTGTAATTTACAAGTACAAGTATATTACATTTGATTTAGTAATATAGACGTTGAACATTATAATGATTTATGATTATTAAGATGGATCAAGGAAAAAAATATTTATGTGATTTAATATTTTTGGAATGACTCGTTATACTCCGGTGTCATTCGTGTGGAAAACGTTCTTTTTTTAAATGATTTTCGGCTATGTAATTATCGTTTTTTTGCACCTATAAAATTATGTCACGTCTTTCCGGTTTATAAAAAAATGATTTTACGGATTGAAATTTAAAAAAAATCGCCAGGGTTCAAAAATACGATTATAAAATAAATAAATACAGAATGTCTTAGAATATTTGCCTAAACCGGATTTTTTTTTAATGCGATGCAAGTGGCCTATACACGTATACACGTTTCGGTACTACAATACTTTAGTAATAATACTTTATAATACTTTAATACAAGAATAAAGTATCGATGATTATAGACAGCAAAACTGAAAAAAATATTCTATCATTAGAGACTAAAGTATCACTGAAGAAGAAGATAATATAACCTACTAATTTTGTTTTGTTCTAATTTCGTATCTGTATTTCTAAGTTCAATAAACTCTAGAACTCAGATTTTTATGAATTTAAGTGTCACCATTTTAAAAATTTAAAGTTTTTTTACAAATTCAATAAAGTTACTAAGTACCAAGGAATATATATTTTTTTAACAGAAAATAATTTTTATCGTTTTTTTTTTAAACTGGAATAATACTATCTGGTTTCATGGTATATCACAAATTTATATCATGATTAGGTACCATGAAGGGTAAATAAATAAAGTTTTTCTGAAATACAAGATATTACCTATCTCTAACAAATTAGTAAAATCTGAAAAAAAAATTACCCTGATATTATTAACTAAAAGATTACCTTGAAGAAGAAGATAACACTAATAATCTAAATTTACGAAGGGAAGGGTTTTTTTTAATTTTTTGCCTTTTACTTTTTTTTCCTTTTTACTCTTTCTTTTCACTTGACATTTATTTTGTTAAATTCTTTATGTTGATTTTCAAGATTCATATGTTAATTTTATTATATTAATGGCACATGTTTTACGGAAATAAATTTCTTTAAGGGCCCGCAACCCGGATTTCTATCGATTTATTACATATTTCCCTTAAACACGGTAAGTTTTAAAGCTCTTATAAAATATTTGTTATTCTTAAAGATAATATCTAGACTTTGCCCGCGCCGAAACGCAAATTATATAAAATTCCCTCGTTAGAAAAAAATCGCAAAGTATGCTCCAAAAATTATTATTAACACGTTTGTTTCAGTTATTTAACAAGTTATATGTATGAAAAAATTCACAGTGTTTCTTTAAATGCTGTTTAAGATAATGCCCGCGAGATTTTTGCTCTATTTTAAACGAGTCATGTTTTATTAAACATTTTCGCAATTTTCGCATCGATTTTGTCGCTGTAAATGTTAGCGCTCTCCTCTACAATTCGTAATTTCGTATCTCTCCATCTTCTTCTTTTCGGGCCCGGTTGCAGAGCCTTGTAAACTCTCAAATTTTAACCAAAAAAAAATAAAAAAATCCAGCGGGCGTAATTCTCTCCACTACTTATTTTGCCCATGTGTAATTCTATCGATGTAAAATTCGGGCAGTGTACTTATTGGTTGATGAAATTCACGCCTGTGTAATTCCATCCTGACACTCTCGGCTGGCGGTGTTTATACAGTGTTCGAATGTCGAGAATTTCGAAACTTTTATACCGTCAAATTAAATTTTCAAATTTTCTAAATAAGTACGGACGGGAATATCGAAAGCAATGAAAGGTTAAGAGGAAATAACCAGACAATACCGGAAATATGTCATTTTTAAATCAAATTTTAGACGATTATTTTATCTAGTTAGGCTATATTTTAAATTTTGAGAAAATATGTTTATTTTTAGTACAATAAGGTTTTACCGTAGGTCGTTGGCAGATTTATTAAATTTTCAAACAAAATTTTGTGTTATACAACACAAATTTCATCATGCAGTAAAATAAATAAATTATCTGTGAAAGCTGCTTTTCAAAATTCTAATTTTAATTTAAATAAAATCATTATAAAAAATCCGCGCACGTGTTTTGTTACGAAAATACTTCAGTTTGTCTGTTTATTTACGGTCTTACAAAGTAATAAATTTAAGAATTCATTTACATTTTTATTTTACTTCGATATTATTGAAAAATTATAAATTCTTATGATCAAAAAAAATTACAAAAATTACATAATTTCAGCATTTTTTTAATGTGAGTATAAATTAAAGTAAATTTTGGATGAAATAAAATCGATTTGAGTTATTACTTTAAAAACCTGGTGCGGAGAATAATGAATCTTTCTCATTGGAACCGCCCTGTACGATCGTTTGAAGAACAAAAGAAGAACAAAAAGAACAGGATGAGGTCTCTGAAAATGCAAATAAGTGCACATCCATTGTTAAAGAATGGCTTAATCAAAACCTTCTAACTCTGAACTGTGAAAAAACTCTTTATATTCCATTTTATAATACCAAAAAGGCAGCACCCTTAACTCCCTTAAATATAAGGTTTCACAAAAATACTTGCAATCTTGTCTCATGCTCTAACTGTACAAAAATGAATACGGGGAATACAGTTAAATACTTAGGAATTATAATAGACGGTCAACTCAAATGGACAGATCACATCGAAAAGCTTGTAAATAAACTTAGGTATTTAACTTATATTTTTAAACGTTTAAATTACATAACCGACATTAAAAGAATGAAATTGGTGTATCATGCTTTGGTGCAATCGTAAGTATATTATGGAATAATTGGATGGGGGGGTGGTGTGTATAATACGCACATTAAGCCACTAGAAATAACCAAAAAATTAATACTAAAAATAATGTTGCATAAAGATATGAACTACCCCTCCTTGCAATTACTCCAAGAAGCTGGACTGTTAGAGATAAGAAAAATTTACTTTATTCAATGTTTAAAATATATATTTTCTCGAAATATTCTTTTATTCTTTCGATTTAGTAATAGGTTAAATAATGTATTTGAAGTTCCACTGTGTAAAACTAGGCTAGCGCAAAGACATGCATATTTTATTACACCAAAAATGTATAATTCTCTGTATAAGACTACAGAAATTGATTGTAAAAACATGTCCTACAGCAAATACAAAATGTTATAAAGTCTTGGATAAATACCGTTGATGCAAACACTTACTTGCTGTAATGTCACATCGACCTGATGTCACTTAAAATGTCGTTTGAATTTGTGATTCAGTAAGCACTAATTTTATTTTTTGTTAATTTTATTTTATTTTTTTAATCTCTTTAAAGATATAATGTACTTATGTATATGAGTAAACTTTTTAACTGTTTTAAAAACACACAAGTATACCCACGAACTGGCGATGCCTATGTGGGATTTTTTTGGTTAATCTGCTAATTTGTATTTTTTTCTCTATATTTTTAAATGTTTATATAAAAAAGCCTGTATGTATTGTAAAATTACCAATGTATGTACCAAAAAAATAATTAATTAAAAAAAACATCTTTCGACGAAATTTGAATTCACGGCCACTGGCTGGTTAATGGCCGTTAAGAGAAAGCTTTAAAAATATATATTTCCTATAATAATATTTTTTTTTTTACATTAACTCCACACAGGAGGCCCTGAGGAAAATAATTTCCCTCAGGGCCAATGTCATCTTTGAAGATGCTGTGTGGAGGGTCTTTTTGAGGAAAGGAAGGAGTGAACACTGGTCTTGAAGAGACCCATGTTGTAGGAGGGAGGAAACACAGAGGCCGGCAAATCGTTCCACAGCCGAGCCGTTGAACTCAAGAGCGAGTCATAGAAACGACCCGTTCTCATGTGACTAATGTCAACCGTGTACAAATGTTGGGCGCGTGTTTGGCGTGTTTCAAGATGTATGTGCGCATAGATCTTTTAAACTACGCAACGGATTTTCATGCGGTTTTCACCAATAGATAGAGTGATTCAAGAGGAAGGTTTATATGTATAATACATGGTTATTTATTACATTCAATCCAGGCAGCGGGCAGCGGGCATGCGGGTGGTGTGTATTTTATAAAGGTTGGGTAATGGCGTTGTGTTTCGTTAGCCACATCAACGTGTGGCTGCGTTTGCTAGTTTCCTGTAATTGCAAATAACTAAATTAACCCGATAATTTGAAATTTAAAATACCTCGCATATTTCTGCAATATCTAACAATAACTTGCAACCGAAATTACTAAAACATCATATATGAAACTCGTAAAAACACTTTATTTAAATTGAGGATATATTTTCGCACAAGATGGTTAAAAAATAGGGTATTTTCTCCCTCAAATCTGACGCAAATATCCACGTATCACCATTATCTCAGGCCTTAATCCTTTCCTCCGCGAATAGGGATTTTTCCTTTTGCTGTAAGTTATTCATAATATATGCATTAATAAGAAGAAAGGAGGGTCGGGGCCTTGCGAATACAATGTCATTACCATCATAGTGGTGATACAATTTACTACCCTCATATAAAACGGGCCTCTTTCCCTCCCCGGCCAGAAAGTCAATGGGCGCGAGTCGGGGTCAATAAACAACCAAATTCCTTGTACTTTCACTTATTTTTAGGGTCGCTGTTATATCTTCTTACTGTCCAATCCACGCTTAAATGGAATGCAATACAGAGAGGGAATTTTGCATCAAGTGTAATAATTTTGTTGTAAAAGGAAACATAAATAATATAAATATTTGTAAGGTGATCTACGTAAGTGAAAACTTGTTTAGCACCGTTGTAATTTGAAACTCGATGAAAGGAAATAAAGCGATACTAAAAAAAGGCAAACACATACATTTAAACGATTTTTAGCCCGCGAGAGAATGAGATAGTATAGTCGGTCTTCTCTTTGTGCGGTGTTTCATAGCCTATCGGTCTGTCTTTGTGCGGGGCTTTGTAGCCTCCCCACTCTTATCTACTTTAGTTTTCTAAAGGTTTCTCTTCTACTTCGTGTGAATTGCACACTCTGTTTATTTTTTATTTAAATCTTATATGTAAACATCTCGTGTCACGGTGTTTGTGGTCGCACTCCCCCGAAACGTCTCGAGCGATTTTTATGAAATTTTTTATGTAGATATATTTGGTAGTTATGAGAATTGGTTTTAAAGTATATTTCATACCGCAAGGCGATTAGAGTGTCCCTAACCATAAAAAGAAGTATTTTTTTGACAATTTTTTTTTTTATTTGGCATCAACAATTACTTATAACCCCAAATTTTAACCCTCCTACCCCTACCCTCCCATTTTTTAATCGCGATTTTAGTATTTTTGCATGAAAAAAATGTGTATGAACAAACACGAAATCATTTATGTTACTGAATGAAGATGGCGCTATGTCTGCCTCATCGAACTTTCATCCACACATGCGCAAGACATTCACAAGAAGCGTCGCGTCATTTTGATATTTCATTCGGCATCAAGTTCTCGCGTGGGCAAACCGTCGAGCTTATTGTGAGCTTGTGGTGACTGACAAAAATATCGTACACTCAATTGCTCTTCGAAATTCATATTGATTTTCTTTATTTCATTTTCCTACTTTAGTTGGTGTTTTTATTATCGGCGGTCATCGTCTACAGCGCTCCATTCCTCTTTCTGTCATAGATCCCATCCCCACACACTTACAATAAATTCGTTATTTTTTATTAACAACCTAAAAATAATTTATATGGCAGAACAACGTCGGGTCAGCTAGTAATAATTATAAAGTTTAGTGTTTAAGCCACAATCTTGTTGATACCTACCAATCTATCTTCAACAGATACAAAAATTGTAAGGTTGTTTTTAAACACTTTGTGGTAAATAACATACATGGTGTATCAGGACGTACCCGACAGACAACCAGTCTATTTGGAGTTAAAAAAATGCAGCTATCATATTGCTGCCGGTGATTTTTTTTCCTATTAAAAAAAAAAAAAAAAAAAAACCGTTTCAGAAAATTGGAACAAAAACATTTTGGAATTTCTACGTAAAATTAACAAAATAAAACACGAGAAAAAGATTACATTGCAATGAACACCATTAAATTTTTTCATACAGAAGAATAAGATAGTTACCAAAAATATGTATTTGGAGATATCAACAACAAAAAACTGGATTATGCATTACTAACCATTTAAACCCACGAAAAAGCCGATTTTCATCCCAAGGGCGCTTTCTTCTGGCTTTAAAAAGGTAATTGAAATTAGCCACATAATATTATGCAGGTCGGCCGGGGGATGAAAGGGGAGGCTGTGATTACAATCTATTATCCGCCCGTTTATCAGAGCCCACTGTGAGAACACTCCCTCAAATAAACAAGCACTTGTGCTGAGCGGCGCGCTCTCCCCTATCCACTGGGACGGGAACACATTTATTTTTATTTCATCGTACAGCGGTTTAATCGCCTACGCTTATGCTTAATGTCGCTAATTTATAAGTATTTATTAATGTCGGCGTGTAAGACTGAATGGAGATCTGAATAATGGTATCTTTAATGTCGTGTCTTTAATTATTTTTATTAAATGCAGGGAAAACGGAGAGGAAGCGTTCTTTTTTCAAGTCTGCATAGGATTTGCAAGAATCATACACAGGTGTCTACATACGTAAGGATACCGCCGCCCAGTTCACTGAATAACCAACATCTCTGCCATAAGTCACCCCAAGTGATTCGCTACGTTTGGAGACTTAGCACGGATGCCCGGTTTCATGGGGTGAAGTTTAGATCTTGGCGGCGGATGCGTCTGCCCCCCTACTGTGTAGCGGACCGAATTCGGAGAGACTGGTTGAGTGAGACTTTTTTACCTCTCAACCCATGGCCTTGCATAGCAATGGGAGGGATGAACTCAAACACGGACCCACTGACCCCCAGATTCCTACCCACCCCTCATACCCTTTTCCTTCCCACATCTTTCTCTCCTTCCTTTCCTTATAAAAACCGTCCACGTAACATCCTCAAAGATGGCATTACGCGGGAGAAATAATTTTTCTCAGGATTTTCGGTGTTGAGCTAATGTAAAAAAAAACAGGTAGGCTTACTAAAATAGAATAAAATATTTAAAATACTTGAAAAAACTAAGAGCAAAATGTTTTCAGGTAATTAATTACAATAAATATATTATCATAACACAAATTTAGCTTTTTCCTCGTACTATTTTAGGTATATCGGTTTCATAGGTATATTCTTCCATCTTCTGGGCCCCTAACAGAGTCGATCGATATGGATTGATAGAATATCTTCTCATCGTTCCCTAGCATGACTGCAGATCGCCAACGAATAAGTAAAAGTTTCCAATGACTTAGTGTGATTAATATATTTTAAGTCAACTGTTGTGTGTACGTTAGCGATCTGCAGTTGTCCTAGAGAACGATGAGAAGTTACCGAAAGTTTCAATCTTTATCGATCGACTGTGCTAGAGACCCAGGACTAAGTTAAAACTGGCAATAATTATGGTAGGTAAGCCACTAAGTAAATTATTTTACCAAATAATATTTTAATTATTTATTATTAACGCCCTAGAGGGCTTTTACATTAAAATTTTACAATAAATTACATTACTTCAAATTTTGCAAATTCACTTTGTGGCACCATTTTATTAAGGCAATAATTAAAATCACTTTGTTTTTACCACAATAAACTTTATTAAAAAGTCGACATGTTTCGAGAACGATGTTCTCTTCATCGGGACATATAATGTACTAAACAAATGATCGAACATAGAAAGACAGGCGTGGGTAGAAATGGAAGTAGTGGGGGAGGAGAGAGGTGGAAAGGGGAGGTGCTTAGAAGATCAACAAGGGAGAGGGAGGAGGGGAGAGGTGGAAAGGGGGGTGCTTAGAAGAACAAAGACAAAAAATTACAATGGAAATATGTTTAAGATAGGGTTATTCACAAAATTAATTTGATTGATAATAATATTTAAATTTCTATTGACATTTTCCTAATTTCTAATATTTCTAAAATATCTAAGTGAAAACCACTAACGTTGGTGTGTAAAATTTTTATTTTTGTCTTTGTTTTTCTAAGCACCCCCCTTTCCACCTCTCCCCCCCCCCCCCCCCCCCCTCACCCTTGTTGATCTTCTAAGCACCTCCCCTTTCCACCTCTCTCCTCCCCCCACTACTTCCATTTCTACCCACGCCTGTCTTTCTATGTTCGATCATTTGTTTAGTACATTATATGTCCTGATGAAGAGAACATCGTTCTCGAAACATATCGACTTTTTAATATAGTTTATTATGGTAAAAACGAATTGTTTTTAATTATTGCCTTAATAAATTACAGTTTTAAGTATAACATGATAAATAATATAGTTGAACAAAACACAAAAAAATTAATTTAGATAATGAGAATTGACATTAAAAATTGCAGGTAATGTATACAAATAAATAAAATGTATTAAATTTAATGTATAAAAGCTAGACTATAAATAATATATGGATACAATTATTTGAGTGTGTAACGAACAATAAAAAAAAAGATATTGAATATTAAATAATGATGCAATTGGTAGGTAACACTCTAAAGTTATTTGTGTAGAGTTATTGTACTTGTAATGAACTAATCAGATGGTATTTTCGATTATTTTTTAAAATTTGTCCTACCTAAATCTATTACAAGCCAATACGATATATATTTTCAAAAAATTATTATTTGATACTCGGGAGAAGTCGGGTAATATTGTCTAGTATACTAATAAAATCAAAACTGTGTATTTTTTAAGTCAATCCCCCGAAACTTACCCCAGTGCTAAAATCTTGTAAATTTATGGGGCAGTAGCTCCGCAAGCAGCTGAAATTAAACCAAGCGGCGGCATTGCGCGAGCTATTTGATACTTTCTGAAATATAGACCCGATCCTCCTTCTGCTCTCCCGAAAATACATTTTAAGAAGACGATAAATTTCCTTCGACGCTGCGAAAAGTTTATTGGACGCATTTTTTAACACATTTAAATCGTCTGAATGCGTTTCGATTCTTTTATTTTAATACGATTGAACATAAGGTTTTATTTGAATTTAAAATGGCATTCCACAAATCTCTTAGGCGTTGTAAAACGTGTAATTTCATCGAATTCTTTTATTCAGCTTTTACTTTATTGACTGCCCTTGATGATAACGTGTACGGGAACTGGTGGCATTCGTGTTAAGTTCTTCTTCTTCTCATGCCCTGTCCTTTTAATGGACGTTGGCTATCATGTTGGCTATGCGGACTTTGCTTACTGCGGCCCAGAACAGTTCTACAGTAGACTGGCCAAACCACTGTCATTAGGTTTAAAAAGAAAAATTAATATATTGAGACAGGTGCCATACACAGCTATAAAAGGTGCCTATTTCAGCATCCCCCATTGCGAATGCACGGTGAGCGATATGCCGAAATACGCCAAGCCACCTCTTTTATACTACCACTCCAGAAATATTCTCATAATAGAATCCCGTTTGACTTCAGGATCGAGCTTAGAAGAACATTGGAGAAAGACACTGGCTCCCATAATCCCAGACCCGATGGACTAATACGAGCCCAATTAAAGTTTTTTATTTTTTTTTTTATGAAGAACTTTTATCTAATGATGCCTATTTTTTTTATTATTTATTATTTATTACAGCTGCGTGTGACACAGGTCTAAGTTAAAAATTAAAATTAACAAAACATAGGTGGGTTCACATAATGTTTCTTATTGTGAAATTTACGCTGCGAAAAACATTAAAGATACAGAGTTTTCAGATAGAAAAATCTGCGCAAATTTCTTGCAACACCGTACAATATACACTGGTTGCATGCGGTTAGTGGGTACCTACAATAAATTTCTAGTCCACTATGCCAATTATCACCCTGTCAATTACCAACAATATTTTAACAAACACGGTTCATTATTGGAACTCTGTAGCAACCTTCGCCTCTTCCTTATAAACGACAAATGTATTAGAAAGATAGGTTACAGTAGAGTGGCAGGACCATACGACATACTCTGTAATTAGTCTCAGCAGTAATTTGCATTTCGTGTCCTGAAAAGAGAATGAAGTCCTGTTTGTTGTTGTGCCTTGTAATTTTCACCAGCACCCATGGCTTGAAAAGGATTGATTTCAATGTAATTGACCGTACAATCATTATTTTGAACAATATCTTCGAAATGAAAATGTGTAAATGAAACATTGGGGGCCGATTTGTGGTTAACGTGAGAGGGGACTTTTGCAAAAAGATTGTGATAATATATTTTTTTTATTTATTTGCAAAAACAGTGTAAAAACCAATATATTGCAAAAGTGGTATATGCATAGTAAATATATTTACATTTAAGATACAAATTAAAACATGAGTCATATTTCAAGTTTAAACTCATTGCGCGTGTGGAAAATATCTACATTTCCTGAAATTAATTAACCTAGTGATTCTTCCCAGGAGATTGGTAAGTTAGTTCTGCACTTGGGAAGAATCAAAAGCCTGTGTTGGCGGCCTCGCGTGAAATTATCCGGGACATAGAATCCTACAACTGGTATCGATGTAAAACCATTTAGAAGCTTAAAAGCCATCAGAAGTAATACGACATCTCTTTTGGAACTAAGGCTGCACATACTCAGTATTCCCGAGATAAATGCTGTTGGAAACAGCCATGGGTAAAAACCTAACTATGTCATATATAGTTATTGTAAAAATTTATTTTTTTATTTTCTCGACCATTTGTATATATACGATATTCTCTGCCCCCCATGTATGAGATCCACTTTCGAGAATGCTATGCACCAAGCAGCCTTATAACTGAAAGATTGGTTAGTTAAATCTTGGTTTATTAATTTCATACATTGTAATCGATATTTTGCATGACCTTTTTAATTATAGTTAACAGTAATTGTAAAATAACAGTAGTTCTACCCACTCTAGCCCTAATACAAAACACACGCTCGTTTTTGCTAAGTAACAACTACATTTTCTACAAATTAATATGAATGATTTGTAAACAATCAGTTACCCACGTTGAACGAAGAAAAGTCTAACAGAAACACCAGCTGTCGAATTTTATCGTTGTGATAATTCAATTCAAATGATGATTTTAATGTTGGGTGTACTAATTTTAAACGGGAGGTAAAAGTGATGTAAAGTTTGCATTATCGAAATAGTTTTAATGAATTCTGGAATTTGAAAATAATTCGAAAAGATATTTCGATAACTTACTGAAAGCACTTAAAGAAGTCCATGCAGGTAAACTGATCGCGGTTGGCGCTAACCAAGTAAGCGTAGCTAGTAATCCACAATGGAGTGCTGGTACCTTCCCTGATGTATGGCACTAGGGCATGGAACTGGCAGAGGAAAAACGAAAGTAGACTGAATGCTGTAGAAATGAGATTCCTGAGAAATATGATCCAGGAAATCCGCAAAGAATGCAAGGCTGAAGTAAATGTAATGAGTAAGATTAAGAAAGGTTTGGGCATCTACAAAATTTGACGCAAATGTGAATAGTAGAAGATGTCGGGGACGCCCGAAGAATAAATGGGACGATCAAGTGAATCAGATACTTGGGTCGGGCTACGTCAAGTGTCAAATAATAGAAGAGTATGTATGAGACGGTGCACAAATATGAAAGAAGCCAGGAGTGTGCGCCAAGACCATTTTGTTTGGCGATCCATTCTCTCTGCCTACCCCTGCGGGAGAACGGCGTGATGGTTAGTTAGTTAGATATCATTTTAAAAAAAAAAATCATTAGCGAACTGTGACATCTTAACATTTGTTGTCTGGAATTTCTAATTCAAATCAACAATTTGCAAGGCGGAAATGGGTACCGCCGTCCAGGGAACCTTTATTGGATAACCAACACATCTGCCATAGGTCACCCCAAGTGGTTCGCTACGATTAGTGATTTCGCAGGGGTGCCCTGGTTCATGGGGTGAGGTTTCTCTAGGTCTAGGAGGCGGATTACCAGGACACACTAAACCCCAGATTTCTACCCACCCCTTAAACCCTTTTCCTTCCCAGAACTCTCATCTCCATCCTTTCCTTAAAAAAAACCCTCCACACAGCAACCCAAAGATGACATAGGCCTAATGGAAATTATTTTCCTGAGGGTCTCCTGTATGGAGCTCATGTAAAAAAAAACTGTTCAAATTTTCCAACATTCTTTCTATCACGAGCTGTGGAGCTTTAAATTATCCACTCGATAATGAAAAATCAGACACTCTACCAATTGTGTAATTGGTGGGGTTAAGCACTAACAAACAACACACAAATGTTTTGATTTGTCCCCCATATAGATTATTCTCAAAATTTTCACTATCTTAACTTTATCGGCAAAAAGCACTCCTCTTTGGGTGAATTTCGTATTTAAAAAAAAAATGATTAACGTTTTTTTTAATCAGAAAAATCGAAGCAGCTGGACATAAGAGAACTAATGGCTGCACTCGGTAACACCGTTGACAAATCACATTTTGTCATCTGAAGGGCAAAGAGAGACATGTTAATTAGCAAATTTAAAATAAATTAAAATAAAACCTCCGTCGTATTGATTCCAGCTCGCCACATTTTGGGACGGGGATACGGCGCACCTTTCATCAAGGATCAAAGTTAATTGATTGGCGCCTTCGTGGATAAAATCCTTAATTAGATTCCTTCGTCTGCCAAACGTTTACAGTTTCCTTTACCTGAATAATTAACGGTCTAAAAAAATACACAAAACGCCCGTTCCTCGGTGTCGGATGATTCGCTTAGGGTCCGTCCCGGCGGGAAATGCTGCCCGAGACTTTGTAAAAAGGGTATTAATATCACTTACAGTGGAGTTTGTTATGATTAAATCGTGGTGCATTTTTACTATTTCTCTGATATTCAAAGGAGGGTTGTTTTCTGAAGACCGCCACTTACAGTATCATGAGTGTTGCGGGGACTTTATAAGATATCTACGAAATATTATACCTAAAAAAATGTGTTTCTGTTCAATCAGCCAGTGATCAGAACATGAACTAACTTTAGATATTATTTAATAATTTTAATATCGTTACCGATAGATCCAATCGTTTTAAAAGCAATGAAACACGACGCTGTCTTTTCAAACATTGCGCTCACACTTACCTACTCACATGAACTACACGTGCATACAACTATCTGACTTTGTGGCTCTGGTACTAGTCAACCCGTGCATTGATTAACCCAATTAAAAATGCATTCGCTACCCGAATTTCTCCCGATTTCTTACATATCTCCCTTAAACACGTTAAGTTTGAAAACTCTTAAAAAATGTTATATATGTTATTCTTGAAGATAATATCTAGACATTCCCCGCGCCGAAACGCAAATTATATAAAATTCCCTTAACAGAAAAAAATCGCAAAGTATGCTCCAAAAATTATTATAAACACGTTTGTTTCAGTTATTTTACAAGTTATATGTACGAACAAATTCACAGTGTTTCTTTAAATGCTGTTTAAGACAACTCCCGTAAGATTTTTGCTCTATTTTAAACGAGTCGTGTTTTATTAAAAAAATTCACAATTTTCGCATCGATTTTGTCGCTTTAAATACTGGCGCGCTCCTCTAACATTCGTAATTTCATAACTCTCCATCTTCTTCTTTTTGAGCCCGGTTGTGGCACCTTAATGACTACCTGATAATACCCCCCCTAATGTCAACGTTCAAGAATTCCAAAATGATTTACATAACTTTTAGCTTGTATGGAACGGTACCTACACAGCTGTCTTAACGAATATCGTGCTAACGCGTACTCAAATTCACATGCACTACTCGCACAAACAATACACGCACGCGTATGAGTAGAACGGGGGACAGTGTTAAGGTTGAAATTGGAGTACTAAGTTAGTATTAATAGAAAGTACTTATTTAATTTATACTTGGACTATAAGACTTGTGGAATACGAGGAGAAACCATCTATAATACCAGAGTAGAAGATGCCCTTATCATCACCGCAATGAGGTACCACCTTTCAGAATTTAAAAATGTTCGAAATGGCCTAAACTATTTTAGTGACTGGATTAGAATACGAAGATACCTCCCAACCTTTCTCACCCTTTCCTGTTTCTTTCGGCCTCTAAACTTTCCCCAAATGATTTGCAATTTCCGAGCATTTGGTGTCAAAAATGAAAGTTATGTTTCCTTTGCAATGATCAATCTAAAATCTTAAAATGCAATTGCAACCCCTTATTAAGGAAAATTACATTGCAAAAAAAATAATGGCACACTCATAAAGTCGCAGAAAGCGTGAATTACAGCGCCTCTCCGCGGTCTTTTTTCTTTATGGAAATAGATATAGGATACAGAATAAATTATTTCATTTAAAATTCCTCTTTTGTTGATTTTAATAATAGCTGGAATGAAGCAACTGTTCGCCGTTTCGCAACGTTTCGAGAAATAGCCGAAAGGATTTGAATTTCTATTTTGGAATGTATACAGTACAAAAAAATGAACACCGTATTTTAAGATTATAATACCGACCACCTGCCAATTAATAATTATTTATCTACATATATTTGAAAAGAACTTTCAAGACTTGCTTTAACAGGACACTCGGAAAATTTAAACTAATTATTTGTAAAGGGGGTAATAACATAAAAAAGTCATTTTAATTTAAATTTAAAGCGGTAAATTTTAATTTATTTACCTTCGAAAATTTATTATTTATTCTAAAAAGTAGAATATTTGTGTGGATGAATAAAAAAATATATTTTGAGTATTGTTTCTAGTCAGGATAATTATATAGCATTTTATGGGAAATTTCCAGTTAAATGCAATCATTCGTGCGCGCTAGTGATCTGTGAAATATTTTGATGTGAAAACTTCTTTGGCACCGTTTTGATTAGATCCTTGATGAATCGATAAAGCGACACTAAAAAGAGGCAAACAGATGTGATGTGATGGAGTAATCTTTGTGCGGCGCTTCAAAAATAATCTGTTTCCTCTTTGTGCGGTGTTTCGTAGCCTCCCCACCATTATCTACTTCAGTTTTCTGAGGGTTTCACTTCTACCGCGTGTGAATCGCACACATGTATTTTTTTAATATCCATTTGAGAAGAACGGCTGCGCGGCCTTTTTCATACAAAACTTAAATTTGGATTTAAGATCAAAATAAATAACCAAACCATTTTTTTTTAAATCAAATGATATTACAAATGTCTAAAATGAATATGTGCTACTTTATTTATTTATATTTCAAATTATTTCATGTGGCCTACGAAAGAATGCAATTTTTGCATTTTTGTGAGTTAATAACAATTATTAAAAGAAAATCTTTCTTCTTCAAACTTAGCAAACATACTTTGTGGCATCATTATAATATAATGGAAATCAAATCACTTTGTTTAAACCACTATATAATTATCAATGTCAACATGTTTCAATAACAACGTTATATTCATCAGGACGAGATGATGTTGTTATTGAAACATGTTGACATTGATAATTATATAATGGTTTATTTTTTTTTTTAAATAATCGGAGACGGTTTACATATATATAGTTTCCGTGAGCGCATAGGCCATAGACCCTTTGTACTATCTCCCATTTTACCCCATTCCTTTGACAGAAACCCAGTCCCTTTTATAAAGTTCACCAGGATTGTCATTGGAATTGAAGCTATATCTTCTGGTTCGACAATGTGTCTTCCCAGGTCTCATTTTCCCTCTTCACTCCTCTTGGTTCCCTGAAGGCCCCACGACAGAAGAGGACTTCATCTCTCCTCTCCACTCCTTTGTTCCCCCAAGGCTCCACGACGGAGAGTCCACCTCCCCTTGGTTCCCTAAAGGCCCCACAAAGGAATATTCCACTCCACCTTGGTTCCCCGAGGGTCCTAGGAGGGAAGAGAACTTCATCTCTCCTCCTTGGTTCTTTAAAGGCCCCATAGAGGAAGAGTTCACCAAGATGGAATCATTTCTCCTCTTCACTCCTACATGGTTCCTCGAAGACCCCACATTGGAAGAGGACATCAACTCTCCACTTCACTCCTCCTTGGTTCCACAAAGGCCCCGCGCTGAAAGGGTGCCCTTCCCCTTGGTTCCTTGAAGGCCTCACAAGGGAAGAGTTCATGGAGGTGGCCTCAGCTTACCTCTCCACGGTTTCTCCTCTTGGTTCCTCTTACGGCCCCAGGAAGGAAATCCACAGAGGTGGCCTCAGCACTCCTAGGTTCCCAAAAGGCTCCTAGTTTTCTAATGGTCCATTTTTTTTGTCCCACGAGTTACCAGGGAAATAGAAGGCCTACTCCAGTAGAGCCCTGAATGCTGGAGTGAGGTCTAAATACTCCGAGATGCGACCTTGTTTCTCGGAGGCACCGTTCGTGACGCTGTTCCTCAGGACATTCAGCCTGAGCACGGTAGCTCACACCTTGGCTTGGGATGGCTATTGCAGGTTTTTTTTCCACTCCCTGTGCAATAGGGATGTCGAAAGTGAAAAAAATATCGATATATCGATGTATCGATATTTATTAAAATATCAATATCGACGTCGATATATCGAGGAAAAAATATCGATATATCGGTCAAATTTTCAAGAGATTTTGCGTTTTTAAAATAATAGTGTATTTAGCTCAATATTATCAATAGTAATTTTTGTACACAATTTGCTTTTTTTAATGTACAAAAATATCAATAAAAATGAAGGTATTTTTATCACAATTCATTTTTATTAGGTACGTAATAATTACAATTAATTTTTCGCACAACAAAGGAACAAACTACCTGTTTTGTAAAAGTCGGTTTACTGCTGTAGTTTGGAGCGGCTCCCCTCTGTTTCAGAAACTTGCCAAACCGCTAAATTCATTCAAAATCTTGTCATATGAGTTCGGTAATGCCCGCATTAAGCTTAACAGTCCCGCGGCGCGGCGCAACTGGTGAAATAAATGACGTAAAATAAATTTATGCCAAACGCGTTTTCCATCTTGCCCGCGTAAACCGTTTTCCGCGGGTTTCCCCTGCACCCCGAAAGCGCGTGCAAATACCCGGAACTAACTGCCTGAAGGTTTGTGACACGTCACCAAAAGGGCCAAAAATTTATGGTAATTTTTCAAAGACTATCAATTTTACCATCACACCGTTTCAGACAGAGAGGAAGAACCGCCACACATTCCTAAGTCTTGGAACTTGCACATTTTTTTATTCATTCACATATTTTTCTGTTATTCAGACTCCTGATATGACTTAAGAATTCAAGAATTTAATTCACTCTGTCATGCCATGCTTCCTGGAGCTTCTCTGATTTCTTCTTTCATTATAAACGACCTTTTTGAGGTAAAACTTCTTTACGCACGCTTGACTTGAGGAGTAAGCTGGTGAATGCGTGACAAGAGCGTTACGAAAAGCGAGGCGAACGGTAGTTGAGAGGGAGATATAAGTTAGTGAAGATAGAAAGAGAGAGAGTTACTCTTCGTATATTACTGTAGTTTCTTTCTCTATTTCTCTCATAGCCAGTTACTTTTCGTATATTTAAGACACAATGCAGGCCTATTGTCTGTATCACACTGCAGGAGCAAGTGAGACCAGTGCGCATGCACATTTTCTTTCTCTCTTCCTATCATACAGATGGAGCTAAAGAAGTTTTACTTCAGTCGTGTGGTCTAAAGCACACTCGTTTTTTTAACTCTTGTTCACCACGCTTTCTTCTGTCTTACCTTCTTTCTGATTCTCAATAATTGAAGAACGGCAAACATTATTTTCAACACACATAGCCTTGGTAATTTCATTTATACGCACTCAGTCTTCTTCATTCAACCCTCATGTCTTACTCTTAAACGTCAGAGTTATGTAAGTACCTTTTGTTGAGGTGCCAAAAATTGTAACCACTTTACTTGTTTGTTGGCCCTTTAGGCTATGTTAGATTCGTTTCGATCATTTTACGGCTGCAAGCCTTCAAGGGAGAAAGAAGAGACCATTCGAAAGCTGAAGTGGTTAGAAATTGTTATGCGGAAATTGTAGCTGAAATGAAGGACCTTTTTAGGGGTGATTTCAATTTGTTTTTACGGTAGTGTTACTTTAAAAATTGAAGTTTTCTTCATAATCGACAAACAATATTATTTACGAAAATTATTAATTTTGTTACTCTAATAAGCAGAACGTTAATAACAAAAATAATTATTGATGTATATTTATGTACTTTGCCCATAGTGCAGATATTAACCACCCGTTCGATGTTTTTAAAATACATTTTAATTTAAAACAAATATGAAATAAAATAATACATATCTACAACTTAATATAACTTCGAACTGTCATCGTATGCGTGCCCTATCGCTTTTTACAAATATTACAAGGATTTCGACAAAATTCTTCACTAGCTAAAAACATGAAAGCATGAAACACCAGCATCATAGATAAACCAGTTTCAATATTAAATCAGTCATTTTCCACTGCAGCGAAACAGCGGCTACACTGTTTAGTTTGACGGTTTTAAGTGCTGCAGAGCGAAACCCTATGCAACACACCCGAAGGACCAGTCTCGAAACTACTTTGATCGCTAAGTTATAGGAAACCATAGACATACACTCGCAATGAATAGTATCAGTCGAATGGTTCAGATCTGGGCTTCTGGAAAATAAGATACGCCCAGATTGCAAAAAAGGAAAAAAAGGACTCACTAGTCGCAGTTGGGCCAAAGATCAGCAGGTTCTGGTGATCCACTTGACAATTGGTAAATTTAAATTCGAAATCGTAATGGTTCTTCCACACAGATGTTAGGTTAAATCTGCCCTGTCTGAGGTATTAATTTACACTGAAGTTCCAATGAGTGGAGTACAATGTCACCTTTCAAAGTTAGGTACTTTCTTGCAAGATTAGGTAGGTGGGTTAGGTATTTCAGGATTTTTCTCCACCAAATCTCTGCGAATGCATACCTAACCAATCTCATACATGTGTCAATAATTATCATAAATGACAGTTACAAAGTTGATTACAATGAATAACTATTTCAAATGTGGAGTAACGTGACCATCATTCAGAATGGAACTGTCGCTTTAACTTGGTCGTAAAAGAAATCATTGCAAAAGGCGAGTGTAAGGAGGCATGCCCCCCCTCCCCCCCCCCCCCCCCCCCGCTCCCCCGCCCCTCCCCCCCACCCCCTTCCCCCGCCCATCAGACCGGTCTTAAAGTTTGGCATGTAGGTACTATACCTAGCTTTATCAATGTTTGGTAAATGTTCTGCATGCCTCGATACTTTCTATTCTATTCTTCACTTCCTCTAAACTCCGTTCCAAACATCAATAATAATTCAGATTAACCATTTCGCCGGACTTCATAATTATCACATTTCCCTCAAATTCCTTACATAAATTTTACACAATTGAAAAACAACCATTTACCATAATATATTATGGTTTTTATCAGTTGTGTAAAATTTGAAACACGTTTATTAGCCCAAACACAGCAATATTTGAATTTTAAACTAACGAGATCATCCTGTATCCAGGTGGTTGGGTGTTGGGTGGTTGGGTGGGGAGGTAGGTGGTGTCGGCCTAAGCCAAAACGATGGCTGAAGTTAGGAATATGATATAACGGGCGTGATTTGCGCCAACATGCGGCGACCCTCCGCCATTCAATTAGTAATACTTACCGATACTAAAGGGGATAAATTATCCGACCTAGTCATTGCTACTAATTGTACGCGGAATTTTTATACTCGTTTTTGGAGAGGTTGAAATAATAATGTTAAAAAATATCGATTGAAAAAGTCGATTAAAAAGGTTGATAAAAATGTCGATAAAAAAACTATATTCAACTTGGTCGTGATCGAAGGGAAAGGCTGTCGACTAGCAATCCGAAGGTCGCGGGTTCAAATCCCTACCTGCGCAAGTAAATTTTATTTGATTGAATAGTGCCTAGACATTGCCACTAATTGTAGTGCTTGGTCATTGCCACTCTATTTATCGGAGAGGTTAAAAGAATAAAGTAAGAAAATGTCGATTGAAAAATGTCGATTGAAAAATGTCGATTGCAAAATGTCGATTAAAAAACTATTTTCTACTTGATCGTGGTCGAGAAGAAAGGCTCTCGATATTTCCGGCGCGTTCCAGACTGAAAGATCCTCTCAGTATCGCCCTGGTGTTATACCACTACGTTGCTTGAAATGGGTTTATCCTTGTTTAGTGACCAGATCTGATCAGCCAGGAACTTCCCAATTTCATTTTCCTCAACTTCTTCCCCTACCCACCACCTTCTTCCTCAGAAAACACCCCAATTAGGGATGCCATAGTCTCAATGACTCCAGGCGATTGGGAGCAGTTGGGGCTCTCTGGCGGTATTCACATGAAAAATGAGTTAATAATAAATCTTGAATTTTTAGAATTGTAAATATTCCGTGTAGTTAAGTAACACAAAGCTTAAAAAACACGTGTTTCCAGTCAAGTTGTTTTGAGCGAGGTCGAGCAAAAGTGTAAACATTTTTAATATATTCAGTAAAAATAAGACGTTCCTATGAGTCAAAACCAGATTCTATAAGTATATTGTCAAAAACCTGTACCTATTTGGCTATTATATTCTGCTAGGAATGCGACGGAATAACAAACCTCTCACATAATCATCTATTAGGTAACTCAATTAAAGTGACTAGTTTACCACATAGGTTTATCGAAATTTCGTTAAAAACATAGAATGAAGAATTTATTTCTTGTCGCAAATTCACTTTGTGGCGTCATTTTAACAAAATGAAAATAAATCATCCAATTGTTTGAATAAGTGGTGTGTACAAAGTGATTTTATTAACAATTTATTTCGTATTTGTTAACGAGTTGAAATCTTTTATAGTGAAAAATAATGAAACAAGTTTAGTATATAGGTAGTTCCTTTTTTATGGAATTTTTTCGCATGAAAATAGTTTCGCTGACCTAAATTAAAAAATTTAAACAATTAAAAAATTCTTATATGTATATGTATAATCCATTCTATTTTTTTATTTAATACCTGTCGTATAAATATTGCATTAAAAATAATTGCATTTACAAGTAAATAAAATCAATTATTATTAAATAATATTAAAAAAATGAAGAATAACAATTAAGCGCTGCATTTAATGGTAAAATGACGACAGAAAATATAAAATGAATACGAGCTACAAAAGGATATAAGTAAGAGATACAAGGACATACAAAATACACTATGTACATAAGTATAAGTAGACTTAGGTTAAATTAATATTTATTGAAAAGATGTATTTATGTATAGCCTTCTTGTACCTACTTTCCATGCAGTTACTTTGCAGTATTCCTGGGTCGGTCGTGAATGACCCGCTCATTGAAACCCGCTCACGGACCACCAAAGAGCGAGCGGGTCATTTATTTGTCAGCACCCGGGTCTCGCGACCCACTTCTCGCAACCGCTCTACTACTACAACCTGGGTTTCGGATGCGGATGTGGCGGGGCGAGCGACGATAGATAGATGTATTATGGTAAGCCCACACTGCGGCCAACGTTCCAACTTCAAACGTTTGGACGATCGTGTGGAGGGGTGTTCGTGCGTTGGAAGTTCGAGTTGGAAGGTTGGAGTTCGCGTTGGCCCGGGATCGCCTTAGAGGCGATCCCGACGGCCAACTCACACGAACCAGCCTGCCGCAGCTGTCCACACCGTGCCGCGTACTATTAAAATGACTATATTATTACGGAGAGTGGTATAACAATTGTTTGAAAACATGTCGTGTATATAATCTTATGATTATACATACGTAATAATTGTAGGCAACTGAAAAAGATACAGCGTAGCTACAGCTGTTTCATGTCCGACATTTTGGAGTACGGAATTCGGGGTTGGAGGGTTGGCCGCAGCGACCACACGATGGGCCAACCTTCCAACTCCGAACTAAGTTCGGAGTTGGAAGGTTGGCTTCAGTCTGGACGTAGCATTTGAGAGCGAGCGGGTTGTAAACATCGGGTTTCGCCACCCGCCATCTCAACTCAGATAGTAGAAAGTAGCTGGGTGAAGCGTAAGTGCGAACTGCGACGCATTCGGTTAACACACGTGCGTGATGTTAATAAATAACAATACATATTATACATATTAAAAAATTTTGAAAAATTTCTCCACAATATATTTTTAACCTTTACCAGTCTATGCTCAACCTATTATGGTCATCTTTAGACAATTATTCAATATTCATTAGGTTTAATAATATAACATCAAACAAAAATCTATGTACATACACGGATAAGAATTTTTATATTATTATTAAAATTCTAATAAAAATCGTGCAAACATTGCAAATATTATTTATTTTGTACACCCTCTCCTCTTGTAACTTGTACTCCTAACCTAACTATCCCACTATCAAAAAGTATCATAGCAATCATAATAGTTCATGGGCACGTTTATTTTATTTTTTGTCTTATCACACAAAGAATAAATATAAAATAATAGTTTATAATAAAGCATTACAGCTTACAGCTAATTTACTTATTTAAATTCTCAATAAAAGCTTAATAACAACACGTTTTTTTACATGGTTTTTATATCCTTCAAAACATGATAAAACATTGTTTTTTTACCCCTGAAGAATTTATTTAAAAAAAAATTATTTCTGGGACATGACATTACTAGTTACAGGTGTGAGCTGTGAGCGAACGCCCAGGTTTGGGTTTCGTGTCGCATATGACTTGACTGATCTGGGCGGCGACCGGCGCGAGAAACTCGATTACCGAGTTTCGTATTTTGTGTCCCGAAAAGTGGGTCGTGAGCGACCCGGGTCGTGTAAAACGATCAATCGACCAAGGACTACTTTGCAGTTACTTTCCATCAAGTTAACTTCAATTTGTGGATATTGTTTTCTAATAGGCCACTTGCATGGATTTCATAACGATTTGGAAAAAATCGTGTGGATAGTACTTTTTACTAAGATTACGAAAATGTTAGTAATTTTTTTTAGAAATGTACAGTTTTTTATAGTTTTAAATAAATAAATCCATTATTTGGGCTCGTGACGTCACTACATGAAAATGTCCCGTCTCCGAAAATGTTCCTATTAATTTTGTAAAATTCCACACTGATTTTTTTTTTTTATATGGCATCACTTTGATGTCAGGCGAATTTTTTAATTCGTTCACTAGATTTATTGTTTGTTCTATGCGAACTTATCGTTTGGTTTGACTTTTTGACAGATTTTATGAAGAGAACCCCGTACATTATAGATATCGGTACGTGTTTTAGAGGTATAATGTTTATGGTGCTGATTTAATCAAAATCAAATTTTTTAATATTCTTATTATTATTATAAATTACAAGTACAAGTATATTACATTGGATTTATTAATATAGACGTTGTACATTATAATGATTTATGATCAATAAGATGGATTATGGAAAAAAATATTTATGAGATATAATATTTTTGGTATGCCTAAAACGTTCTTTGTTTTTAAAATGATTTTCGGCTATGTAATTATCGTTTTTTCGCACCTATAAAATTATGTCCCATCTTTCCGGTTTATAAAAAATGGTCTGATTTTTCGGATTGAAATTTTCAAAAAATCCCAAGGGTTTCAAAAATACGATTAAAAAAAATACAGAATGTCTTAGAATATTTGCCTAAACCGGAATTTAAAAAAAAAAAGTGATGTAATTGGCCTATTGTGAAAATTGAATGAAATATTGACTTGCTAATGATTATTAGCAAGTCTGATCTAGGTGATCTGGCAAACGTTGTACTGCCTAATAAATTATTTCTAGTGAATATTTTGGTTGTTAAATAAAAAATAACGAATGCATTGTAAGTGTGTGGGGATTGGATCTATGACAGAAAGAGGAATGGAGCGCTGTAGACGATGACCGCCGATAAAAACAAAAAAACACCAACTAAAGTAGGAAAATGAAATAAAGAAAATCAATATGAATTTCGAAGAGCAATTGAGTGTACGATATTTTTGTCAGTCCGTCTTTAGCCAACACAAATAAGCTCGATGGTTAATTGAAATATCAAAATGACGCGACGCTTCTCGTGAATGTCTTGCGCATATGTGGACGAAAGTTCGATGAAGCGGACGTAGCACCATCTGTCAATCAACAACATAAATAATTTCGTTCTGTTTGAAATACGAAAGACGGTTAAATTTGTTCACACAAAAATATTAAAATCGAGATTAAAAAACGGGAGGATGGGAGTAGGAGGGTTAATATTTGGGGTTATAGGTATTTTTTAATGCTAAATAGAAAAAAAATTGTCAAAAAAATAGATTTTATTTCTGGATAGGGGCACCCTAATCACCTAGCGGTGTGAAATATACTTTAAAACCTATTCTCTTACCTACCAAATATACATAAAAAATTTCATAAAAATCGCTCAAGCGGTTTCGGAGGAGTGCGACCGCAAACACCGTGACACGAGATTTTTATATATAAGGTTACAGCAATTAACGCAACCATTTTTTTTGTTTTTTAAATCCAAAGAAACATTGTTTACCTTCATAATTTATTTTTTTTAACTGGAAGGCAAACTTCGTATAATACACATATATGTATATAAATCATACTGCAGTTAGGTGCGTAAAATATGTTAGTACAGAAAACACAAAATCAACATCGTAAATACCTACATCCACACGTTTACAAATCAAATATGACAAGCGCGATTTATCTTCCAGCGCGTCGGACTACCTGGCGAGCGGATCATACGCCATGACGTGACGGCGAAAATGGAAATGTGCGGTGATGGTCACATGGACGCTCGGCTGCTGCCGACACCTTCCACCACTCACCCCGTGAAGGGGTGGGGACCCTACCCCTTCCTGTTCGATGACAAATGAAGCTGCCAGAGCCCATAAATGCACGCATCCGGAATCGTCACAACAGAAACCGCCCACCTACTGCACGTCGACTGCATGTCGACTGCCAAAAATATATTTTTTACGAAGGATTTCTCAAACGAATGTTTATTTTACCGCTCTGGCTAATTTTTTCGCTTTTGGGAATAAATCATGTAATTCTCATAGAACTCGTTATGTCTCCCTTACCTTTAACAATGATAAATATTATTTAAACGGTTTTACAAATAGAAAACACCACGCTTTATATTAATTTCTAAAATTTTATCACAAAAGAGTTAAAATGTACAACTTAATGAAACCCTTTTCCCTAAGGTAAGGTGAGCCATTTTTAACGCATCTTTTATTCACATTCAAAAAAAATTAATTAAAAAAAGTATAATTTTTTTTTAATAATATTTGAAAGCCTATTTTATCACCCTAAACAGTTTTAGTATTCGGATACATTCAGAAATGTTCCATTTGTTTGAATTTTATTACAAATCGGAAATATTTTTTTCCCCATCTGATAAAATATGCCCGATACCTGAGGGGTTAAGTATTTATGCGGCGGATTGCAACTGATAAAAGTTTCCTATGGCTTTGATAAATGTATGCGGTAGATCTAATAATCTTATAAATAACTGAATTGTATACGTCAAACTTTTTTTTTTCGCGGTTGCAAAGCATTGCAGTCTTAACTAAAAACGTTTAAACAAACTAATAATGGAAATTTACTTAAATGTCTTGAGACCTATCATGTAACTAATGAACTTAAAGATTCATGAGGGGTGCAACAAGGTTCCCACTTATGTCCTATTCTATTTTACTATTTATCAATGAGATAGTTTCTATGTTTCTGAAAGAATCCGTTTCCCATTGTTAACTTCGATGACTTGAAAATTAACACCACTATATGAAATATCCATCCGAAGATGTTAAGCTACTTACCATCCTGTCTTACCAAGGTCAGAGAAGTTCGTACCCTCCTACTTTCATTAAATTGCTCAAAACAGATTGTTTTTTCATGGGAGAATGGCATAGGTAAACTTGGTAATTTTTCCGGGATAAGAATAACCAAACATTATTTAAATGTTCTAATTCCGCGGAAAAACCAGTGACCCCTTGACCAATTACCGGTATATGTTTTATATTCTTAATTATAACCAGATACCCACATATTACCTGTTTGGAGAAACCCAGCTACCGACCTAACTTGTATAATCTGATTGACCACCAGATTCCTGTCTTTTTCAATTCCAGAACTTCCTCTCCTCCTTTCCTAAGAAGACCCTCCATACAGCATGAGAGTGGAAATATTTTCTGCTGGGTTTCCCGTGTAAGATGTAGGAAAGTAACGATTTTTGTTGAACCATAAAAAATCACAAAAATATATCAGTGTGTTTGGTAAACGTTTTGATCACACTTAACGTAATAAAACACGTCCCAGCAAATAAAATCAAAATTATCTCCGCTCACTTAGCTGGGCTCCGCTCAAAGCGACCTCTGGTTACGAGGCGAAGCAACGCTGAAAGGTCGCGGTACTTACACGTTAAAGCGATGTTGTTTTTAATTTCCACAAGTCTTACCTGCCCTTTGATAATGCCATTACGGCGGCATCTCCGCGGACCGAGTGGGGGGGGGGGGGCGTGGAGAGGAGATTCACAAAAAATAATTACCAACCACTCAAGACTACGCTTCTGTTACGTTTAATTAAATCGTCCCGACCTCTAGCTCCTTAATTCCTCCGTTATTAACGCCGTTAAAAGTCTCACCGTGAGGGGGAGGCCGTTAAGATAGCGGCGAGCCGTTATTAACGAAATTCTTACAGAACTCTTATTCTGTGCCCTGACGCAACTGTTGTAAATATGACTGTAAAATGTAATGCCTTTATCTCCCCGGGTAAGTTGCCTTGCCTGACAAAAGTGTTAAGGATTTAGGATTTGTACGTATTTTTTTTTCATCGGTAGGTACATGTACATTTCATTTTATTATTATTTAGTAATACTTACCATTTTTCTTTTGCGAACATTTCATTTTTCTTTTACCGTCGAAACCATTGGCTTTCAGGGAACTAAATGAAACTTATCGGTTAAAAAAGTTATTTTTTCACTCTTCAGTCGCAGGGTATACGTCGCTATAACATAATTTAAAAAGCGGGTACCTACGTAGATATTTTGATTTGTATACTAATTAAGTGGTACTAATTTTGGCAATATTTTTTTCATAATTTGTTATAATATGGCACGGAAACCAATTAAATATACAATAACAATGAATAGGTTTCTCATTTCTTGTGAAAATTGATTATCCACTGACAATAACATTGCATAGTTACCCATAATTAGTCAAATCAATCATTATGGCATTGACTACGAAGTAGAACATATCGTTTCAGTAGAGTTGCATCCAAAACTGATTACGAATTATAGCATAAGACACACTTGGAATGGACTGTAAATTCTATATACTAAACGAAATGTAGTTTGCTTGAATTGGGTGGTAGTATGTGTAGGAAAAAAACAAGGTATGCAAGAAAAAAGGAATGACCAGCACACGATATAACAACGAAGAGTTATATAAAAATTCTATTCAAAGTGTATTAAAATTATTAAATGAGTACAAAAATGCGTAAATGTAATGATATATTATTTAATGATATATATTATGTCTACCTACCTCCTGGTATATGTAATATCTTTTAATGTAATATCTTTTAGTTGGTGTAAGATTTCAGTTTGAGTTAATTATTAATTTCTAGATCAACAATGTAATAGTATAATGAGGAAATCTATAATTGGTTTCTCAGTAAGGTAAATTAAACATGTATACATTAATCAAATTGTAAATTGTTAATTTCCCTAAAATAAATAAATAAAAAATAAATATAGTTCAATCGCCATACCCCGAGGTAATTATCACCACAACAAAACGAATAAGTGCAAAACTATTTTAAGTACTTCCGTAACGATCAATTCCTTCTTTTTTCTTAAAAACGAGATTGTGAACACCACCTTTCTTCCAAGTTGGTCCCAAATCTTCTAATGTTTTCATATCAAACGCACTCAAATTTGCACTATTTTTCTTGAAATTGTTCCAAATTTCAAATACCTTTTCAGCAAAGTTATGGTTAGGGATAAGTAAGAACACCAATTAATGTCATCCCGGTAAGAACTAAGCATATTCTCATTTAAAAACCAAACACATGGTTATTTGCTCTTGTAGCAGGATATAATTTTATATAGCTACGTCCAAACACAACTCTGGTATGTTCGCCATACATTTTGCAAATCTTTTCCTACTTTTAAGTAATTGCAACTCCCTTCCATGAGCTACGAACTTACCCAACTATATCTATAACTACTTTTGAATAAATAAAACACCATTATCATAAATCCTATGATACATTTCAACTGTTTTTTTAACAGCATAAGATGTTTCTTGTGATGGAGGACTTCGTTAGCTGAGGAACTGGGCTCACTACGCTTGAGATGCTCACTACGCTCACTATGCGTTACGCAGAACCCGGTTTATTTGCCAACCCAGCCACTAATTGTTCAATCATAATGAAACGTCGTTAAAAGAGTATTCAAACACTTGGAAAATTCAAATAAAATAGGTACATTTCAAATATCGTTTCCAACAGTTTTTATAATCATTGAAAATTTCCTTTTTTAGCCCTAACATTAAATTTACTATTCGCATCCTTCAATAATCGAAAATTCACTCTGTTGCATGATTTTAATTAAATTAAAACAAATCAAAATTATCAACCTTTTTTGGTCATTCCTTCATCAGAATAAAATTAAATTCAACAAAATACAAACAAATATCTACAGTCAAGTTTTAGGTACGGAAAGTGGTATTTTATTAGTTAAAGGTAACGTAAAAAAGAATTAGATAAAATGAAATTTATAAAATACAAGATGGAACCATTCATTGGTTTCGAAATACGTTGACAATTTTGATTAAATAAGTGATGTACACAAAATGATTTTTTTTGTTCAATTAAAATTCTAAAAAATTGCGATTTTCTTCAAAAACAAAAAGTCTTCTTCTTTTGCCCGCAAGCCTCAAAGATGCATAAAACAACACTTTAGAAGTGATTCGTCGGTCGCCCATAGAGGCCATTGTTTACAAGTCCCGTGGAAACTACTCCTATAAACAGTAATGATTGTTATTGTGAGAACCATACGGCGACCCATTGATGCGCCACTAAAATAAGTATTTTCTCATTTGATCGCCGCCACAGTGTTTATTTTCCGTTTCGCCTCACCAACCGCGCTGAAGGTAGATACTGCGGTATGTACTGCTACCTCTTGGCATTGATTTGAAATGTGTTAGATAAGGAGTCTGTAGCATGACATGAACGCAAAAATGAACCATAACCATAGGTCTTATTAATGTGAGCGCATTGTAACACATTTCTTCAGACTGATTCGTGGATGGTTCGAAAACTCGGCTATCATGGAGAGCATTAGTTTCTATGTTCCCGATGGTTATCTCTATCACCGAAAGCACTAACATTTGTAATGTTTTTAAAATGAATAAATTGAATTGAATTGAATTAACAAGAGGCCACCGAATCATTGTTACTGTTATTTTCACCTGGGCATAGACATTTATATAGAAATATTGTTAGTGTATGTACAACATATTATATCCATTTGTATACAACCGTAGGTCACCTCAAGTGGTTCGATACGTTTGGTGACTTAGTAGGGGTTATACGGGTTCATGATTTCCTACTGAAATTGTTTCTAAATTTCCTACTGAAATTCTTATTTCAATATTCAATGTGCCTACAATAGTCAAAATCTATAAAAAATATTCAATACTTTAAATTTACAAAGAAATACAGTTAAATACTCATAACTTCCAATTCAATACATCAATACCAGAAAACTATTAAAATCCCTAAATTTAATACTAAGCACATTCAAAATTCTTATCTTTATCTAGGCATAATCTTTTATAACAACCTCCCATTAAAATTAAAAACCATCGAAAATATGCAGGAATTTAAGTCCAAATTAAAAAATTACCTTAAACTGCTTTAAAAGTCCCAAATATGTTTACTCTGTATCTTAAAGTCTGCTATTTTATAAATCATTCTTTTTCTTTCATTTCTTAGTTCTATATAGTTCTATCTTAGTTATATCTCTGAGTCTACTATTGTATAAATCTTGCGTTCTTTCTTACGTATCCTTTACTTACTTATTACAATAATCTTTGTTACTAACTTACATGATTCTTTCATTTATAATGATTTTTTAATTTATATTATGATTTTTTAAACTCTTCAGGATTTTTATTTTTAAATTTATACATGATTTTTTAACCTACATATTATTTACAATAGTCGTTATTACTAACTTACACGATCTTTTAATTTACTAATTGGGCTAGAACTCCCTCACCAAACACAAGAGCATTCATTGTGTCTTTATGGTGAGGAAAGGCAATTTTTTATTTTTTTTTGCTAACCTTATGTAACTATGTAACTGATGTAACTTTATATGTATTTTTAATAAGCATTGCCAATAAAAAAAAAATTAAAAAAATTAGGTGAGATTTTTTAGGTCTTGGCGGTGGATGCGTTTGCTCACCAATGCGTGGCGGGCCGTCGTAATTTTGCCTGGCACCTTAGTGCGAGGGAAGGATTCGTACGTCCGTCACTCGTGGACACACTAATTCCTAACTGCCCCTTAACCATTTTCATTTCCAGGCCTTCCTCTCTTTCCTTTCCTAAAAATACTCTCCAGTCAGCATCCTCAAAGATGTCGTAGGCTCTGAGAAAAAAATCAACTATAGAAAACAAGATTTTAATAGGTTAATTTAGGTAACATTTTCACAAAAGCTGCAAAATGCATAGATATATGGTTTGTTCCAGTAGTACCGTAGTTTTCTGCAGGAAAGGTTAGAAGATACAAGCAATAAAAAACAAATAGGTTCAGTTTGACTGAAATTAATACCTAAAATTTAATCTTTTCTGTAAGGACAATACTTTCGGCCAAAAAACCTATTTATGACTCATTTCAAGATAACTAATGTATCACTGGAACTTATCCACCAACTACCAACATGTTATAAAAACAACGTCGCTACAAAAATGGAAATATGAACAGGATGAGTAAGCCTTATAAATTAATTAGTTATTCAATTGATTACATATTACTAACGAGCTCTTCTAGAGTGTTACAAATCAATGGTTCTTCTTCTTGTAAACTTTGCAAGTAACAATCGCTGTAGTAGTTTTGTTTGTCCAGATTTCGACAAGCTGCGATCGCTTTCTAACGGACCCGGACCGCCCAAATGTTTTATAGCAATTCGGACGTGGGCTGAACCGGACTACCGAAGAATGCACATATTTCCAAGTGCCCATATATCTATCATTAATAATATATATGTTTCTGATGCCTATTAGAAGATCTTAACAGCTGCTGAAAACAATAAACTCTAATTGCACGTGAAAAAAGTCATCTAGTTGGTATAGTATTTGTATTGAGATTAAAAAATTTCGTGACAATAGTTCAAAAAAATATTTTGAACTAATAAACACATCAATGTGGGTGACGGATATGGGTACCGCCGATCCGGGATCCATTTTTCAGATAACCACCAACACCACCACAGGTCACCCTAAGGGGTTCGCTAAGTTTGGTGATTTAGCCGGGGTGCCATGCTTCGTAGAGTTAGGTTTTTCTTGATCTTGACAGTGTAAGCGTTTGCCTACCAACTGCGTGGGGGTGGAACAGAAGAGATTGGTTGAGGGAGACCTTTTGACTTCTTCAGCCAGACTCTCCCATCGCAGCAGTGTTGGATTCATATGTCCGTCATCCCTTTACGGGTGCCCGAGTTCAAGTGGTGAGCTTTTTATGTCTAGGCGGCGGATGCTTCTGCCTACTGCGTAGCGGGCCGGATCGGTTGGGGAGATCTTTTGACCTCTACAGCCGGACTCCCTCGACCCATCGCCATAAAGACCCTCCACACAGCATCTCCAAAGATAACACAGGTCCTGAGTGATTTTTTTTCCTAAGGGTGGGATAATGTGCAAATAATGTTAAAAGAAGAAGAAAGAAATAAACTGTTTTTAAAAAATCAAGTCCGGTTCATACGCGGTAGAAGCGAAACTTTACCTAAAACAATCTCAACCAATAGGAGCCTTTAAAGGTGTGGTCATAATCAAGCGGCCAATAAGCGCAGACCTAGCGTCATTTCCTTTTCATAATCAAAGCGGGAAATGAGCGCAGTTTGATGCTTCGCAGGTGATGTGATGCGTCCTTTCCGTTTCATCCGAATTCCAAATCACAACGAGGCTAAAGAAGTTTCACTTCAAAAACATATAAAAAAGATAAAATGGGCTGATGACGAGACGTGAAGAGAACTCCAGGCTTTGGATGGGAGAGAGTCGCTAAGAATTGTTAAATCTAAAAAAAAAAATTCTCTGTTGGACTCCAAGGCTCACGAGGAAGAAGATAGTACCTATGTAATCAATCAAAAAATTTCATTGAATAGAAAAAAAAACAACTGTAATATCAAATTTTTCTTGGTACCGCCGACGCCGACGGAAACCTACCGTCGGCGTCGCTGTGCGACATTTTATATCTGAAGTAATTCATACAACATGTTTAAAAACTGTATGAGACGTTGTATGAATGTGAAAGAAGCAAAGAGTGCATGTCGAAATAGAGTGGCGGTCTATCTTCTCGGTGTAATGGTTAGTTTGTTGGTTAGTTTAAATGTATTAATTTTAAAACAACCGCGCCCCCGTCGCAATGGACTAATATTTAATTGGTGTTTTAAATATAATATTAAAATAGTAAATATTATTTGGAAAGAGATGCTAATGTTCAGTCAAATGGGAAAACCTTAATAACACTGCCTTCGGACCGTTTGGACTGTTAGACGACATTTCAATGGTAAATTTAAAAAGAATGCATTAGTTCATCTTATACCCGAATATACGGCATTGTTATAATTAATAATAAAAAAATCAGAAAGTGCAATTCACAAGCGGTAGAAGTGAAATCTTCAGAAAACTAAAGTAGACAAGAGTGGGGATACTACGAAGCACCGCACAAAGAGGAAACCGATAGGCTACGAAGCACCGCACAAAGAGAAAATCGATTATTCTATCTCATTGTCTCGCAGTCTAAATCCTATAGATGCATGTGTTTGTATATTTTCGTTTCATCGAGTTTCAATTCACAACGGTGCTAAAGAAGTTTTCACTTTAAAAAATAGTAATAGTTTTCATCCCAGCTACACAAATGGAATATTATGCAATTCAATTTATCCATATTAGGACTACATCAACAAATGTACATATATATATCTGTATCTACGTAATGAGCACTTGGTCGCTTAGCCAGTCTTAAAAACTACACCAAGAGCAGTTGTTTTCTGTCAAGCTATAGAATTTTTTTCGTTCAATTTACTTTAGATCAACCAATAGTTTTTGTTATGAATAGATTGTATCATTCTAGAATTTAGACCTGTAGGTACCTGCCCAGTGTCCATAATATCGCTTGAATCTTATTTCACAATCACACCTATCATTTCTTCGACTTATCTCATGTCCATTCTAAAAGAAGTGTAATCCGTCACGCAAAAGGTTCCCGTCCCACGAGCCCCGTGAGCGGGGTACAATATCCCGGTAATGCGTGCGCCCGCCGGTCAGTTGTTTGGGAAGCACGCTCGTAAATCTCACCGCACAAGTCGCGATGGTGCACCCTAAATACTAAACACTCCTCTGTATAAACTAAACGGAGAAGTGCTCATACTAACGAGAAGGATGTGCGTCGTCTTGTTGTTTCGGCGGACCGGTGATGGAGATCATAAGAACCGATGGCTGTAAATAGTATCTACGATTTTATGGAAATTCCGCGGTGGAATGATTGTTAAAGTATGTGGATATCGTTCTGGTATTGTGATTTGCGGTGTTTTGCAAGTTTTACAACCTAATTGTCTTATCGTTAAATGACATCATCCCAAATTTGGTACTTATGTGTACATCTCTTCTCTTCTTTACATATTATAAATTTAAGTCCCCCGCGTCGTCTGTCTGTCTGTTCGCGATAAACTCGAAAACTACTGAACGGATTTTCATGCGGTTTTCACCAATAGATAGAGTGTTTCGTGAGGAAGATTTAGGTATGTGATTTGTCAAGGATTTGTGTAAATTGATTGAAACATAACGATAATTGTTAGAAGTGTCGGAAAAAGTCAAGCCGCCTGGTAGCTTTCATCGAAAACGCTGCCTAATCTTTTTGGAATATAACAAAACAATGCATGGTGGGATATTCCTCTTTTATAGGTCTACAAAAAAGTCCGCGAAGGCATATATCTATCTTTTACGGATAGCTTACTAGACCCATTCTATCTTCTAAAAGAATGGTCACATAAATTGCGGTAATTGAAAAGTTATTTAGACGGATACAGTATTAATCCTTATTAACTTAAATACGTTAGTTACCTCAAGCATCTCATGCACATTATTGCAATCTTTCACACCATCTCTACGTATTATAAATTAAAGTCCTCCGCGGCATCTGTCTGTCTCTTCGCTATAAACTCGAAGACGGCGGTGGTTATAAAGGTTGGATAACCATCCAGTAGATGACGTTTTGTTTTATTAGCTACAGCAACGCGTGTCCGGGTCAGCTAGTAAATAATAAAATTCATTCAATGTATTTTTCTCTTTCGTAATTGATTTCGTCAAGCGAGTCTCAAAACACGACTTTATTTTCTTATATATATGGATCGTCCAGTTGATTAGTCAGACATCGCCGAAAAATCTAAAATTGAGTTGAGTACGCAGTTATATGTAAAAGTGTACTCTCTGTCCGGTACAATACTCAGTTTACTAATAAACACCACCAAATAATTTATAATGCCAAAGAACTTTAAGTTAAATGTATAAAAAAAATATTTTTCTGGGTAATAGCTAGGGATGTGAAAAAATAATCGATTATGAAAAGAATCGATTTAAAATCGATTTTTCTCCAACGAAAATCGATTTTTTTAAGCGATTTTAATTTTCTAAAAAATAGTTTAATTAATTCGCAGTCCTGCTACGCTTAGTCATTAGTCCGGAATCCGGAGCGCGAACCTCTATGATGTTTATAAACAAAACATAACACTAACACCGATTATTTATGTAAAAGACACATCCCTAGTTACAGCAGGAAAATTTCAAAATGTCATACTAAGAAACTGGGCTGTTATGCTTCCTGATGATATGTTACAGCATACAAACACTGTAAATAATATTTGGTTTACGGTGATCACTCGAATATTGCTTTTCTCATTTTCTCAAAACTTGGTATTTAGATATGTCTGACTAATCAACTGGACGATCGATTAGATCAACACTTACTTTAAGAAAGATTTCTTATTTTAATATACATTCGTAATGAGTTGTGTGATTTTGGCTTCTTTCAAAATGGAGGCCTTATAATTTTGCGTGATTTTTAATCTTGCTTTTTACTATAATTTATATTAAAAAACAAGATAAAAAAAAAAACCATTTTCTTTAAAATGTCAATTTTCATCATTTGGTTTAATTTTAGTTTTGATTTTGTTGTTTTTTTCTACGTTTTTATTCTTATTATGACGCTCTAAAATAGCCTACATAAGCCACGATGCGGGCATGAGTATGGTTGTCGAGATAATTGCAAATGTGAAATTTATACGAAGTAATAAATTAAAATATATTTTTTTAAATATCTACACTTAATAGTTATGTGGGTACCTACAGCGTCCGCGTTTTTAAAATTACATGTATGTTTTTTGTGAGCCCATTGCTAATTATGATAATGATGTTGCAGGTTTAAAAGAGTTGCATTTACCTATAAACTCCAGGTATTAAAAGTAGTGCACATATCGGAATGTCAGAGCCCTCCGTCGGAGAGTTTTTGCTACCTCAAATAATAACAAAGTTTAAATCATAATACTATCATCTTAACCATAGAGAAAAAATCGCAGTATAAATTAAAAATACCTCTTTCAGGAATCCGATTTTTTTTAGGTATTTCCTTATAGAATTAAGTTATCCTTCCATATATATATATAGCTAACAGGAGAAAAACGAAAAAGTATTTCTGGAGTACAAAAAAAAATTGAATTGATTTATTAACTTTTAATAGATATGTTATTTTTATTATTTCCAAAATAAATATACAATATTTCTTATTTTCTTTAATTTTATCTGTTTTTGAAGTAAAACTTCTATAACACAGCCCCGCTGTGATTTGGATTTCGGATGAAACGGAAATGACGATTACTGCACCTGCGACGCATCAACTGCGCTCATTGACCGCTTTGATTTTGATGTCCCTTTTAAAGGCTCCTGTTGGTTGAGATATGAAACAGAAATTACGCAAGGGCTGCGCTCATTGATCGCTTTGATTATGACCTCACTTTTCAAGTATTGGTTGAGATTGTTTTGGTAAAGTTTCGCTTCTACCGGATGTAAACTGCACTCGAATTCTGTGTGGAGTGTCTTTTTAGAGAAAGGAAGGATGGAAGTTCTTGAGTTCTAGGAAAAGGGTCTAAGGGGTGGGTAGGAATCTAGGGATCAAAGCATTCAATCCATCCCTCCCAATGCAGTGCAAGGCGGTGGGTCAAGATAATCCAGCTGAAGAGGTCAAAAGGTCTCTCTTTAAAAGTTCAAAAGGTCAAACAGTCTCTGCCGATTCGGCCCGCCGTAAGTAGGCTAAAGCACGCGCCACCAAGACCTACACAAACTTCACCCCATGAACCCAGGCACCTTTGCTAAGTCTCCAAACGTAACGAATCATTTGGGGTGGTCCATGGCAAGGGTGTTGGTTACCCAATAAATGGTTCCCGATGCGGCAATACCCGTACCCGAGGATCTTGTATTTATTGAGGGTGTATTATGGGTAGACGTTTTTCTACTGAAAAACGATACTGGCAAATTGTTTTTTTTTTTAATTAAAATAAAGTATAGATAACTTTTTAAGACGAAAACATAACTTCTTGTTTTCCTTCGTTCGCATTTTCCTACCGCGGCGACCGCGGCGGCGCGCGGTCGGATCACCATTGCAATATTCATCTTTCATAATACATCGATCGTTTAGTAGATTAGTCGGACATATCCGAAAAATGGAAATTTGAGTTAAGTATGTAGTTTGTAAAAGTACCCTCTATCTGGTTCAGATTACTCAAAAACACCACCAAAATCCACCTCAAATCAATTATAATGCAGAAAAATTTGTAGAGAATTAGACAGATGGTTGATATTTTCTGGATCACTAGTAGGATATTTCAAAATGTCATCGTAACATGCCGAATCGTTTTGCCTCCCGGTTTTATTTTACACCATATTTAATAATGTTAAACACAGACACATGTAAATAATATTTTATTTACGGCGAGCGTTCGAATATTGCTTTCGTCATTATCTAAAAACTTAGTATTTGGAGATGTCTGAATAATCAACTGGACGATCGATGTGTACCGCCACCATGTACCTACTGTAGACAATTAGGCATCCTTCAAATAAATTAAGCATTCATACCATTTACTCAAAGTCTCGAAGACATCATTTTTCTTCTGCATTATTATCACACTGACGTATTGCTATGACCAACAGTTTCAGAATTCTTATAATATCCTATTGTAACTAACTCAATGCTGCAAATTTTGTCCACGCAACGTAAATACTACAGGAATAGTACACGCGAAACTTTAAGACCGGCCTGACGTTTATCGGAAATAGTCGCAATAGGCGAGTTTAAAGACAGAAAAATGGCTTGCCTCCCCCCCTTCCGCTCACGTCTTTCTCTGCCACACGTATGTTTTTACACATATTTCTATTTTGCTTACATTCATTGTAAAGTCATTCATTGTTAGTAACTGCGCGAGAATAGATCGTATCATTTTCATGTCGGTCTTAAAGTGTAGCGTGTACTATACATACCCTTTTTTAGATCAACATTTATTAAGCTTTTAATTAACGGCGGAGATGGAAAGGGAAGAAAATGAAGGAGGGAGAAAAGGGAGAGAGAAAGATTGGGAAGTAATTTATTTCCACTTCGTCGAATTTTGAACCAGTGACCTAAACTAAAGGCTTACAGTAAAAGATGGCATTGCCACTCTGTCAAGGAAGATGTTTTACTTAAGAGAATGATAGATTAATTCAACAATCCTTTCTGACTACAGTTAATACTGAACTGACACTTTTGTCAATAATTTTGCATCCAATCCGCAACCTTCGACCTGCATCAAAAAACTGTTCATATAAATTACATGCATCATTGCACGACACACTGTTGCAATAGAGTCCATAAAAAAACATTACACGATGAAAAATACAGGGGAGGCCTCCATAGTCCACAGTCCACTGAAATGAAGTGCGAGCGGTTTGGGCGACAGTTGTGTAATTAGTTTTCCTGGCGGCATATGCATTACCTCCTCCGGGGTACAAAGTACAAATCAAATGCACTCGGGCACCGCTGGCTGTGCAGCGCCGCGGTGCCGAAACAACATACTATGATATGACATGTATGCAGATAATCCATGTATAGGATATTTATTTATTTAATATAAACGGTATAAATATACCATAAACATTGATTAAATTAAAAAGTTACACCAGAGATATAATTACAATCTATATATAATACAATTAAAATTAGTATTGATTAAAAAAATTTATAGAATAGCCCTCTTGTACCTACCTTCCGTGCATAGATCTGCCACATCTGCATATCTATTAGTAACTTCATGTAACCTAGGTACAAGCAAGTGTTTCGCGTAATCAGTCCTGTTATTGTTATATTTAAACAGTATTTTGGAACGACTGTTTCTCGTGGGAATATGAAATTCAATGAGCTTACATAGTTAAATCAGGACTGTCTATTCCACCATTTACAATTTGAACATAAATATTATACAGTCAAGTTCATTAAATTACGCCAAAATATATTTTTTTTACTAAGTCCCTTCTTTTTCACACTATCTCAGCTAAGAGCTTTAGATACATACACCTTGCTCATTGTACATGAGAGAGAAAGAGGAAGGTGGAGAAGTATCTAGCTTTTCAGATCTGGTCACCAAACACGGCTAAAGCCATTTTAAGCAAACTTTTAATTCTGAATAATGTTCTTACACTAGGGCGATTCTGAGAGTATATTCCACTCCCCAAATATCTCTTGTATTATATTTTAAATAATCAAACTGTCTAATAACACAATTCAATCAAATGAAATGTACACTCGCCGGAATTTGAACACGTGACCTTCGTATTGCTAGTCGAAAGCAACACATCTTGATCTCAAGGGTCGGGGAGTTTGTTTTTAGGAGTGGTGTATCTACTTACACAAAGTAATTGAATTTTCAAGTAAATATAAATATTGACGAACAACATTCTAAAAATAAAGTGTTGTGTCATACTCAGGTTTGTCACACATTTGCTTATTAGAAGCAGCGACTCTTTGAACGGTGACCTAATCGAAGAACGGTGAAGAATCGATTTAGGGTTTTTCTTAACCACAAAGAGAACAAATAAATAATGATAGATAATAGTTAAAACGGAGCGATATATTATTCTAAGTTCTACCATAAATGGAGTAAATTACTATTTATACAGGGTGTCCGGGGGTAAAGTGCATTAACTTCGGGAGGTGATTCTACATGATGGTAGGAATAAAAAAGATTAACAAGTTTTTCCGAAATTCCAACGTTTTTTTTTTCCATACAAAAAGACGTACCTACTAAAAAATCCTTAGTGTGAGGTACGATCTTGTGATTGGCCCGTATCGTAACAGCGGAAAATAATAAATCTGGCCGCACACGCCGGACTAATTTTATCTTTTTACCTCAAAACTACCCCTAAAAGTTGAAATTTCGAAAAAAGTTTTTTTCTTTTTTTCTTATACTATCATGTAGAATCACTTCCCGAAGTTAATACACTTTACCCCCGGACATCCTGTATAATTGACATGTCAATGCATTCAAGAAAAAAATTATTACCACCTGAGTATGTATTAGTGTTGCAACAGAACTCTGCTTCCGCTTCCGCTTCTGCAGAAGTTCCGCAATTTTTTTCACTTCCGTTTCCGTTTCTGGTTCCGCAAACTTTATAACAGAATTCTAAGCGAAGAATAATTTGCGATTGAAGATATTGAAGTGCAGCCTTCTACTTCAAAATCGTAATCATCATTACAAATATTGGAATCGATATTAAGTGTAAATGAAGACCAGGGTACCTAGCATGGTCGATCGATATAGGTTTTATCGATCGACCATGCTAGGTAACTTTCATCGCTCCCAAGCACGATTGCAGGTCGCTAACGAACAAACAGTTCACAACGACTAAGGGTTCCTACTTTATTTGACGTGAACTGTTATTTGTTCGTTAGCGGCCTGCAGTCGTGCTCGGGAGCGATGACAAGTTACCAACATTTTCGATAAAACCTATATCGATCGACCATGCTAGGACCCCAGGCCCCCTAGCATGATCGATCGATATAGGTTTTATCGAAAATGTCGGTAACTTGAAATCGCTCCCGAGCACGACTGCAGACCACTAACGAAGAAATAAGAGTTCACGTCAAATAAATTAGGAACCCTTAGTCGTTGTGAACTGTTGCTTGTTTGTTAGCGGCCTGCAGTCGCGCTCGGGAGCGATGACAAGTTACCGACATTTTCGATGAAACCTATATCGATGGACCATGCTAGGACCCCAGGAGGAGAACTCTTCTACAACTGACGATGGTGACAATTTATTTTTAGAGATACAGTCACACCTTCCGGAGTACAAGAAAGATAAGAGACCACCTCTCCATGAGGATCCCCTTATGTGGTGGAAAGCAAATGCGCACAAATACCCCCATCTGTTGCCAATAGTTCGTCAATACTTATCAGCTCCACCCAGCAGTGTAGCCAGTGAGCAATTATTTAGTGAAGCTGGTTTAATATAAGAAGAACACCGAAACAGACCCAAATGTGTAAAAGCAGCCAAATAACTTTTGAATAAATATAATTTACCTCTGTTTGATTTCGAGTACTAAAAGTACAAAATGCAAATTTAAATAAACAAATCTTAAAAAATAAAATTGTGCTTTTTCTTCGTAGTATTAACAATTCCGCTTCCGGTTCCGCTTCTGCTTCCGCGTCCGCTAAGATATACTTTTGACAACTGTTTCCGCTTCTGCTTCCGTTAAGACACTTCCGTTGCATCACTAGTATGTATTTGAAGTACATTATTGTCCGCCTATTTTGTTCGTTGTTGTGATTTTCGCCTACCTTTAGGTTTAACTGGTTTATAATTTCACTTGCCGTGTTGGTACAACATTGAATAATTATGGTTATTTTGCATTGGCACCCGAAAAAAATTACATTTTTTGCAATTAAATGCACAATGGGAGTGAAAACTAGTTCCATGACAAAACCGAACATAGAAAAGTGAAGAAAAATATCAAAAGAATCTAAACTAACCTAACCTAAACCAACATCATCTAAAAATATTCATGTAACTACTTATGAATAATTAAAGAATGGAGGGTAAAAATTTTTGTAGTTACTAGACACAACACAATTAAAAAAATCTGCTGCGTGTATTTCATAGTTTATTTGAAATTTTATTAGTTTAATTTCATGCAAAAGCCCCATATTAAGTGTGTTAATTAAATTAATACAAAGATTCCTTTTCCATGTATAGTTTAACTCCGACAATACCATCGATATAATAACTGAAGAATACAAGTAATATACAGGGTGTTAAGGGACGTACTTGACTTACTTTAACCAGTGATTCCTGACATTATTTGGAGTAAAAAATGTAAATGAAATTTTGGTCTCCGGTGACTTTTTTTGACGACTTTTTTTTTTTCAAAAATTTTTTCTTCAAAATCAAACAAAAAAAAAAATCTTCCGCATGTCGTCACTGTTCACTCAGCCGGGTGTCCGACAAACCCCTTACCCCGCCTCCAACTGTTCAACAACTACCATTTTTTATGTTTTTGTAAAAAAAAAAAACATCAAAAATGTCACCGGAGACCAAAATTTCATTTACATTTTTTACTCCAAATAATGTCAGGAATCACTGGTTAAAGTAAGTCAAGTACGTCCCTTAACACCCTGTATATTATGTCACGGATATCCGGTTTTTATTTAATGCATTATGAAGCTTATCTCTTATCTAATGTCTGCACACCATATCTGATTTGATTCCTGGTATATCTGGTTTAACCGGCTTTTTTAACATAAGGCCAAAAGGCGAATTATTAGGTACCTACTTAGTTTCTAACAGGTACAACAGAGCCGAAATGAAAAAAAAAACAACAAAATATTACAACCTTTCGCCGATCCTTGGCGGCACTCAAACTGTCAGTCATGCGCTGTGTGGTCAGAACTAACTAACCATCTCGCCATTTCCGTGAGGAATAGGAAGAGAGAATAGACCGCCACTTTTATTAATACAAATATTAATTTGTGAAAAATTGCCTCAATCACTCCGTCCATTTTGCACACACTTCCTAATTTAATCACGTTTATATATTATACTAGAGGGTACCCGGAATGCGTTGCCATGCCACTCAAATAAAGGAAGTGTTTGAGTTTTAATTCTGCTTAACTCCCAGATTTCTCTCCTCCACCTCCTTTCCTCCCTGCCGCTAAAGCGTGAAAGAAGCACGTGTTTTTCAAATGTATCCCCTGCTCTCCCCTACCGCTATTATATCTCATTTGAAATTTCTCCATTTGCCCCTTCCTCGTCTCCCCCCCCTGCTTGTCCTTTCCCAAGCGTCCCCGTTCTCACCTCTGTTCCTCTCCCGGTCACCTTTCCCTCCCGCGTCCCCTTTCCACCTTCCACGCCTCCCTTTCTTCCCGCGTTCCCCTCCCCATCGTCCACCCACCTTTGTCCCCCTCCCGCGAACCACTTACCTCACCTTCGTTACCCCCCTCTCCATCTTTCACCCTCCTCCCGCCTTCTCTCTCTGCCGCTAAACTATCCGAAAAACACACATTTTCAAACAACTTGCGTGCTACCTATGGTAAATTTTCATAACTCACAATTATATATGTATAGAAACCTTCGCGGGCGTGCGCACAACAAATCACCAAAGTTTCATCGCAATCGGATTAGTGGTTTAGGGGCCGCATAAGAGACAAAGAAAGAAAGGTGCATTTTTATATTCCGATATTAATTTTTTTTTAAATGTGAATCTAAAATCCAAAGGGGGCCACCTTTGGTGATAATTAGGGCCCAGATTAATATATAAATACATATTTTTAATTTACACTATTTTCGCTCTCGTATGTGTTCTCCGCCTAGATTATCATATACAGATTGTGAAAAACTAAATTTTATTTTCCATATTTTTCCATATTTCATGGTTAAGTCCATATTTTATAAAAAAATATCACAATCATCCATATTTTCAATTTTTATATCATAATCTACTGCAAAACATACGGCAAATATTGCGAGGAAGAATAAATTCAAGCAACAATTTTTTCCTGACGCAATGGCAAGTGCTTCTTAAAGTTGTACTTTCTCAAGGGAATTGTGTTATGCTATGATATGTGCAGACATACCTTTATGGAAATTAAACAATCCGACTTTTCCAGTTTGGTATCAAAAGTGAAGAAAATCTTTCTGAAAGCACCGAGCAGGATCTCAAAATTTAAAGAGCTATATCCCGAAATACCTTTGCCACCAGAGCCAGTGCTAACGCGCTGGGGTCAGTACCGGATTATCCCTAAGGCAGAGTAGGCAACTGCCTAGGGGCCCCGCATCGGCTAGGGGCCCCGCGTCCCGAGAAAAACTGACTTGCTTCAATTAGTGAGCAACGAAGTTTCGGAAAAAGTCAGCTTTCAAAATGTTTTAATTTTTTTTATTAGAAACATTTACAGGTTAATAACATTAGGTACACGCATTAAAGAAAACAACAAATTATAATAATAATTAGCTTATATATAAGTAACTAATGTTCATATCATGCACAAACAATAAATAAAAAGTCTGTAATTAAAACAAATATATAATCATAGTTGTATTTTACTTTAACTTTCCTTCTTTTTGTTGCAACATTACTTAGTATCTGAAGTGATTGAAGGTGCCGTGTGTGGTTTATATTGGCATTTGTTTTGTTTTATTTCTAATTATATGTTTAAAATATAAAATTTGTACAAGCTTCAGTATGCACTACCTGTCTGCTTGCTAAAAGTCTTTGGGAAAGGTTGTCTGGAAGAGATCACTTTAGTGACAAGACGGATCTTTTTATTAATTTTTTTAACAATATATATTTTTGTTTCTACATATGTATGTGTCCTTTTATGTGCAATAAAGGGTTATTGTATTGTATTCGTTTTCTTTATTAAATGTGGTGATGGCATACCTTTTGTAACGCAGTAAAAGAACAGATTAATCTATGATATAAAAATGAATCGCTAAATTTGTTGGTAAGCGCAAATCTCGAGAGCGGCTGAACCGATTTCGCTAATTCATTTTTTAGAATATTCCTTGAAGTACGAGGATGGTTCTTACGGAGAGAAAAATTAAGAAAATTGCGTAAAAAATTGGATAATTTCAGAAAACCTAACACGTTTGACAGTTTGCGTGTTTGAGAATGACATTTTGCAAAACAATGATGGAATTAAATCAGGATTCTATTTTTGAAAATCTGTAAGTTGATAAATTTATTTAAAGTAGGTACTCCCCTAACAGTTTGAATCGAATCAAGAATTTTAGATGTTTTAAATAGGTACCTATGTTAGGTACCAAATTTAATATACATAAAAAATGGAAATTTGAATAAAAATTGTAAAAGGTGGCACGCGGACTGTTTAAAAACTAATGTACTGGGATTGAATATGTGGAATGCGGGAGGAGGGTTGGCGGGACGAGGGAGCGGGAAAGGGAAGAAGGAAGGCGGGGAAGGTGGAAGGGGAATGCGGGAGGGGAAGGGGACGCGTGAGGGGGGAAGGGACGAATTGGAAAGGACACTCAGGGAGAAACGATTTCTTTATTAAATGGCATAGCAACGCATGCCGGGACCAGCTAGTTATGAATAAAATTACGATTTGGTAGAAAAAAGAAGAAAAAAAAAATTGGAAGTTAGAGATGGGTAAAGTGCAGTGGCGGACTAAACCCGTCAGAAGCCCCGGGCGGCAAAGTTGAATGAACCCCCCCCCCCTCCCCTTAGTGAAGTTGATATTGTTTGTTATTATAAAATGAAAAAAAAAAACTCATCGCATCGGTCAAGTCAAGTCAAGTCAATTTTCTGAATGTTTTACATTCAGAAAAAAATAAAGTTTTAAAACCTTACCTGCCCCTCCCCCCCCTTAAACTTTTGTTAAGGATTTGATCAAGGGAACTAGGAGGCGTTTGGAGGCCCCTTCAACCCCCCCCCCCCACCCTCCCCCACCCCCCCCCTCCACCCCCCGTTAGTCCACCATTGGTAAGGGGGGCCCCGAGACGTGCGTTGCCTAGGGGCCCCGATATGGTTAATCCGGCCCTGGCTGGGGTACATGGCCGAAGAAACCTGAAGATTATTGAAGGAATAGAAAAAAACGTTTCTGAAGCGGAAGGCCCTGTTGCTGAAATAGCTAAACAAAATCGACAAAGTTTTAATTTCGATTTTTTAAAAAGGCATGTGATTGTGTACTGCAATCAATTTAATATTAGAGGAAGATGAATAAAACTTATTTTTTTTATTTGAATTACCTGAATATTTAGCTATCTTTTTTATATATTTTTTTAATGTAACTGTTACTGCATAGTAATTTTTCACAATAAACAATGTTTAATATGAAAGATATTCTTATTTTATACTCCAGATTTTTTCCATATTTTACAATTTTTAGTCCATATTATATGTACATATTTTGAATTTTTTAATACATATTTATCCGAGCCCTAGTGATAATAATTAAGGTTATTTGAAGTCAAGTTTCAGTGGGGACCTATTACGTCAGCCGTGGAGGAAAATGATCCATTTTTATTTAAACTCTATCCGTGTCTGTGATAAAGGGGCTTTTTCTCTATGGGTAAAAGAATACCATAATTTAGAAACATCCCCAGGAAGTAGGGAAAATAATAAAAGCACTTTTTGATACAGTAAACTTACCTTGCTAAAGTAAGGGTCTTATGCTGCATCAAGGTCTTATCTTATACATTTGTGAACCGAAACGCAAATATGGGAAAGGAACGAAGCAATTGCAAGCGGCGTTTCGCGACATCTTCTGTTGCTTCGTTTCTTTCCCGTAAGTCGTGGTTCAGCTCGGCAATTTGGCTTGCATGTGTATTCACAGCATTAGATATTAGCCAGTTATTAAAGATCAGCTTATGTGAATTTAAAAAAAAAAACTCCTAAATGGCGAGCGTCGAACAGCTGTGACTTCGCTGTATCTTATCAGTTGCATATAATTATTACATAGAAGCATATAACAAGTGTTGTACCACACTCCCTTGATAATATTGCCGTTATAATGGTACGCGATGCGCGTGTCTTGATGTGTGGACGGCTGCGGACGGCTGGTTCGTGCGAGTTGGCCATCGCGATCGCCTCGGAGGCGACATCCAACTCGAACTCCAACCTTCCAACTCGAACTTCCAACGCACGAACTACCCATCCACACATGTTTGAAGTTGGCCTCAGTGTGGCCGTACCATTAAAGTTAGAGTTCTGTCGTCCCATTAAATCTCATTTTTTAATGTTTTACCCAAAGTTTCGTAGAAAATGTATTTAACAAGGTTAACTCATCCAGGCACTTTTCGGGGAAAAAACGCATCGGGCTTGAAATCCCGAAACAAGAGATGGTAGGTAGGTACATGAAATAGATTGTCACTGCGGCTCCAGTTACCGAAGAACGATGTGGAACAAATCCTTTTGCTTTTGGAACCAGTTCATCAAAAGAAAAAAGGTAGAGAGACTACAGTAATTCTAATTTTAAAACTAACAAAGACTCATTTCCAAAAATAACGCGTTCCTTGAAAAAAATGTCTACAGTTCCTGTTACTGCAAAGGAACCGGTTCAAGTAACTGAGAGGAATATCGACAATCTCTACCTTAAATAAAAATCAACTTGACGGTTAGCCATTGATATGCAATGCCTGATAATAATAATAATCTGGTCGCTTTTTACAATTTCTTTCCTGAACGGTGGCGTTTATTATTATTCGATTATTCTCAACACTTTTCCAGTAAAATCCTATATATGATAGTTTGTTAAGTTTGACTTTCAATTTGGAAAATTGACATTATTTTATTTTTCAGACAGCAAATATCCTAAGGGAACGTACCCATACTACGTGACCCGTTTAGGTGGGGGGAGGGGGGGATCTTAAAATACCATGCTTGGTCACATTGGGGGGGGGGGGGGGGGGCTTAGGTTTTTATCACGTAATCAATCTAGAAATCTAAATTTTGACATAAGTTTTATCTTGATAATATTTTTCCACTTATAATTATACATATGCATGTATTCTTGCCGTCAAGCAGCAAGCGCCGTATTAATAAAGACAAATATAAGCGAACAAAAATATTAAAACTTTTTGTTAGCAATAAATGATTCAAAACCATATTTATGAATTACTACGTGAAAACTGTAGGGGTCTTGGAATATAATACACGTGGTCGCCGAGGGGGGGGTTAAAAATTGCAAAAAGTTGGTCACGTAGTATGGGTTACGTTCCCCAAAACTCATCGATGTGGAAGTAAATCTTCCAATCCAAATATCAGTTTTAACAAATTATTATTATTATAATTAACATCGTCTTATTGAATAAATCATTTGTAGATGCCTTACGCCATCAGTATAATGCAGCAAATTCAAATTTGCCTGTGGGAAACGGACTTCAAGTAACGTCACAACTTCCTAGCCAATCACAGCTCTACCCCCTTGATGAGCTAACCCCGCTTACACATTTTCAGATACACAATTTTTACGAACCTTTTTTGTTTTTACCCGATAAATGGGGAAGTAAGTTTCCGTGTTATGGTATCATTATTAAAAAGTTGCAAAAATTGACGCAAGAGGGAGAGGGGACTGACGGAAAAGTAAATCAAGATTTTAAAGTCAACGTCATACGTTGTCGCTGATTTATGAATTAATTCATAATAATTTACGTACAGTATATTATATATATTGTGTATAGTCAATTAATGGATGTGTTTTCTTTTTACTGCGGGTACTAAGAATACTTCCCCGCGGCAAGGAGGAGGGGAACACATTATTCAGTAAACATTCATTCAGTTTCAGTAGAAAGTGTACCGTTGAATAGATCTATTTTGATTGATGTTTCTCGCCTATCTGTCGCGGTTTGCTGAGTTCATGACAGAAAAAGTTCGGTTGGAATTGAAAAAAATCTCCGAGGAAATTGAAACTAAAAGTATTTACTATTTCTTATGATACAAACTATGTGGTGTTTGGCAAAACACAAGTGAAATGTTTCCAATTCAAAATATGAGAAATATAAAGTTGTATCTTTTCCTGATCGTATTGTTCGGCATATCATCTGTCAGAAATGGAGCGATCGACGAAACCAAACTCGTAGATCCCTCTATCCAAGGCCTGTACTCGGCTACTGACAAGATACAGATTCTTACCAATGAAAACTTTGCCAAACAGGTTTTGAATAAACCAAAAGCCAACTTTGTGGAATTTTACAACAGCTGGTGCGGGCACTGCAAGAGGTTTGCTCCCTTCTGGAAGTCCTTCGCGGCTGATGTCCATCAGTGGAGTCCCATCGTGGTCCTGGGCGCTATCGACTGTGCAAATGATGAAAACACGGGCATTTGCAGAGAGTATGAAATACTGCAATATCCTACACTCAAGTTTTTCCATCAGAAGTTCAAAGGGGGCCTTGGAAAACTAGGAGACGACATAGTTCCTATTAACTCTCTTGAAAGTCTTCAAAAAAGCCTAGTGACCAAATTGCAACAAGAACAAGTGGAAGGAAGAGGTTTGGGATGGCCTCTTCTGGGCTCGCAGAACTATGAAACCCTGGGTCAAGTGTGGACAGATATGCCGGCCAATGTGAAGGCCGTGTTTCTCATAATCGAATCAGAAAATTCCACAATGGCTTCCCAAGTCATTCTCGACCTAAATTTTGTATTTGGAATTGCTGTCAGAAAAACATCCGACACTTCACTCTTGGCTAAAAGTCTGGAAATTACAATTTCTCCAAGCCTGGTGGTCGTGAGCAGAGATTTAATAACTAAAACCCTCAACCCTAAAGATAGCACAAGAATCACTTATCGTAAGGCAATCATTACGCACATGCAGTCGAGCAACTTTAAAGGCATTATTGATCTTAATGACTTCGATGATGATCCGGATAACTCCATTGTGGCTCCAAAGAGTTCGGGAAATGCTTCCAAACAAGAGCTGCACACGGGGGATGTCGTGTATCAAGCTGACCTGGACACTGCCCTGCGATACACCCTATCCCACGAGATTCCAAGGATCAAACATATTTCTGGAGAGTCCCTATTGGCTTTGAAGAGTTATCTAAGTGTGGTGGCTAAATATTTTCCATTTTCCGCTAATGGTAAGTTATTTTTCAGCGAATTGTATGATAAAGTTTTGAATGACAAAGATCCGTGGACCGGGGAGCGATTTGCAAAGACGGTCAAGGACTTGGAGGCCACCTACTCTCCGGTGCACTCCACACTACCCACCTACATCGGCTGCAAGGGTAGCACCCCGCAGTTCCGCGGCTTCACCTGCGGTTTGTGGACCATGTTCCACGTGTTGACTGTCAACGCCAATGACAGGAAGACCACCGATGCATCGGAGGTTTTAAAAGCGATATATGACTATGTCAAATACTTTTTTGGATGCACAGACTGCTCGCAGCATTTCCAAAAGCTAGCGGCCGAACGGTTTAAAACGGTTGCAGAAACTGACGGAGCCATCATCTGGCTGTGGACGGCGCACAACGAGGTGAACCATCGGCTCGCCGGAGACCAGACTGAGGACCCGATGCACCCCAAGAAGCAGTTTCCCACGCCGGAGAACTGCCCCAAGTGTCGCGACGCCTTGGGCTCCTGGGATTTTAAACAAGTATTATTATATCTTAAACATATCTACGGCGTGGAGCAGATAAATCCAACTGGCGTTGCTCCCACTACCTCATCTTTTGATTCCACTCTTTTTGTGTTGCTGTATATTTATTTCGCTGTTATGATAATTTTTGTTTTGCGATTGTTTCTCACAAAAAGGATTTACAGAAAAAAGGTGTACATTCATGACACGTTTGGTAAAGTCTAAGTTTGTTTTACAAAAATGATGGGAGTAAGTAATTATTATCATTATTAGTAAATATTTACACAACTTGTTATGTGGTATTAAGATTTACAATTCAAGTTTTTTTTTGTACATCTTTCTGTGATTGAAAAAATGTATGTAGTACCTATTTTGCAAAATCATTGAAATCGTTTGTAGATTTTGCAAATATTTTTCAATGTGTTTTGAACAGTCAAAAATTTATATTGTTTTTTTGTTGCTATAAATTATTCATTTTACACTTCTTGTATTGTATTTGATGTTATTTTGTAAGTATTTTTATTTTTTAACAATTTTAGCTATTATTAAAATGTATGAATGAATGTCAAGATATTGAAGCAACATGATTACGGAGTATGGTTTGAAAGAATTTTTTTATTTTCTTGGTTGTAAATTTCTCAAATATAACGCTGCGAGCTTTTCTACTTTAGTCCTTTACTGAACAACGAATTTAGTAATATTTCCCTCAATATCATCTCCAATATGCTTTGAGGAATCATTATTAAGAACCTTTTTATAATAATATTATCTACTTGGTATAACTGGCACTTAAAACCCCAATGCAGAGATAATGATAACTCCTATCTCATCCACGTGATCACATATGGGTTTATAGATTATTTACAATTGAATAGATACGATTACGTATTTTATGTATTCACAAAAACACTAATCCAATTTCTTATTTAAAAGTATTACTATACTTTATTGGATGACGAGTATGTGCTATGGTTGTTTTCTTAATTTTGAAAAAGAACATAGATCGTACAACATTTTATAAATAATGGATTTATTTATGAACATCAATATTGTATCAAATCAACGAACAGTCTTTTTAAGTTTCTAAACTCGTATTATTACCATCGAATAGCAAATAATATCACTTAAATATACTCGTTCTTTATTCCTCGCTGTCAATCACTCAATTAATCAAAAATGCTTAATTTGTCTCAGAGTGTAAGTAAAAGATGTTTATGTTATGACTGCGTAATGAATTGAACTAACAATTAAAATAACTGCGTTAATTTTGCGTATTAGTTATTTATTTAAAGGGCGACTTTTTTTAGTGATGGTTCATTATTACCTATTCAGGTGTTTATTTTGACCACTTTTACAGTTATACTTCACAGTGTTTTATTAACTTAACTGACAACACCGATCTATTGAAATGTAATGAACTGAATTTTAATTTTATTTATTTAGTTATACTTTTTACACATAAGCTTAACAAGTATTTTTGTATGCTTAAAACATTATCAAATACATATTGTAGATTTGTTGTAACTATTCTTATTAAACGTGGCTGAAAGCCTCAATGTTTTTACTCTTGCTTATACGTATTACAATAATATTTTGATTGTAAAGATCAGTGATGTAAACTGGTCGTAAAGATATATTTTATGTATCCACCTATTTGTTGTACATTGTAATTTTAAATATTTATCTTTTTAGAAAATATTACAAAATCATTTAACCCCTCCGCAACGTAAGCAGATATAAGCGTTAAAAATAGGACAGCAGTCAAGTACAATAAGCGTGTTTATACGTCAGCGCGTGTGTTTCCATAGAAATCGTTATAACTCCGTTATTGTTTTAGTTACATCCCTAAAACAAAAAGTCAAAGGTCGATAGTAGATTAAGCTACACATTTCTATCAAGTTGTCTATGGAAATACATAACAGGAATCAGCTGTCAATCGTGTAGTTGACAAAAATATTTGCCCGCGCAAATTTTCTACCGGCAGCTCCACCGCGCTCCACATTTTAAAGTTTTATGAAATATTTTTATATGAAATGATAAAAAAGTGAGGTGACAAAAGTGTTTATTACACATATATACAATAGAATAAGTATTGTTGTTTGAATAATCTGTGATTTTAGTACCGTTTTCACATAAAAACATCACGTGAGTCATTTTTACCTATTTTTAATGTTTGCGTTCTAAATTTTAATATTTACAAATGCTAATATTTATTTGTAATATAATAATTTGAAAGCCTATTTTGTAACATTTCTAAAACAGTTTTTACTCTTCGGCTACGTTCAGAAATGTTTCATTTATAGAGCTTTAATTGTGAAGCGGTTATAACTAAAAGTTTTCGTAAAATGTCATTTCGTTTAAGACACCAAAAGCTAATATTCTCGAAAATTCGGAGGGGTTAAAAAAAAAATCATAACTAAAATTCATATATTTTTAAAATATGTATTACGGTGAATATATTGCTTCATCACAATTATTTTAAGCGAAATCCTATTATGATTTTTTAATGTGTTTTTTTTTTGTTATCACACTTTTTGTAAAATGTAATATTTTGTATCTTTTATCTAATTTATTATGACAGCTTTCTCGTATTTGCCGGTGTGAACTAAAATAATGTAAAAATTTTATACCCATTATTATTTATTCAACATTTTTTTAAAGGTGGTTGTTGCCATCTAAAATTTATTTGAATATATAAAACAATATCATGCACATTGTATATTAATTTGTGGGTACCTAATTGATTTTTACATTTTATCACTACTCCTTATCTGCAATGTGTTAAATTAATAAAATTCAAAATGTAGCAAATAATATAATTTCGATTTTCGTATAATTGACATCACCAAGTAGATATTTTCAATATCTCAAATAAAATAAAAGACAACTGCAGCATTTTTAGTTTTAAAGCGTAAAACTGTGTGATTGTTATGTAATAACATAATTTTATCACAGTACTTGTTTCAACTTATTTAAGGTCAACAGTTTTTATTTTTAAATAAGTTTTATTTATATACATATTATCTACTCAAAAATAATGAGGAGAATGAGTCCAGCCATGTAAATTGCGCATCATAGTGTCTAAATATAATATTTATGTATTATACTAATGAAAATATAATATTTTTCCAAATTAAATTCAGATTTTTTATTGTATCTTCCCAGTCCACCTCCAATAACATTCTTTCCTAATGTGACATTGACTAATATGATAAACACCTGAAAAAATGCCGCCCCGGAAACCATTTATTGGATAACCGACACCTCTGCCATAGGTCACCTCAAGTGGTTTGCTAGGTTTGGTGATTTGGCAGGGGTCGCCGGGTTCGTGGGGTCAGGTTTGTTCGGATTTTGGCAGCGGATTCATCTGCCCACCAACTGAGTGGCAGATCAGATCGGGAGAGACTTTCTATCTCTCCAGCAGGACTCGGCAGGATTTGGACCGCAGTGGAAGGGATGGATTCATTCATCCGTCACTTCTAGACACAATGACCCCCAACTTCCTCTCCTTCTTTTACCTAAAAAGACCCTCCACACAACATCCCCAAAGATGACAAAAACTCTGAGGAATTAATTTCCTCAGGGCCTCCTGTGTGGGGCTAACGTAAGAAAAAACACCCTTGTGTGAAATTTACTATGTTTTCAATGGAGTTTTCATTCTAGCAGAATTAATTGGGTGGCAGTACATAATTTTAAAACATTGGAAAAACCATTCAAACAGGTGTGAAGTTGTTCATACTCCTTGTCTAGTGAAAAAACACTGCAATTGGTTATACACACGCTCTGAAGATATAAATCGATAGAAGTGAGTTGTGACATTTCCATGTCCATAAAGTAAGCTTAATTTTTCCTTACTTCTGGTTAAATTTATCCAACATTGAAATTCTTTTCTGAAAAGGAGCCACGGAGATACAAACCCACTCTGGAAATTTCTGCAAGTTTTGATACATTCACAAAAATTATTTGAAAATAAATAAATTATTAATGTTTTTCACAAATATTAAAATAATTATTTATAATTATTAGTGTCCAACCGAAACAGGACTTTCCACCGAAACCGAATCTTCGGTGTCTGTCTCAGTTTCGGCCGAAACCGAAACTTTTTTAGACATGTTAAAAATCGATTGTTTACTGCTATTTGGCTTATTTTTTACACTTATTCAGACAGTTAACACATGTTAAATTAAATAAATAATAATATATTGTTAATATGTTGATATTTAGCATAAAAGGTACATTTTTTTATACTCAAAGTACTCCAAACAGTTTTTCCAGAGCAGGTTTTGAAACTCCATGACTCAAATAATTTTTTTTTATTTTTAACTTCATGAGTAAAACCTCAAATTGTAATGTTTAATTAAATGAAGACAACGTTAGCGAAACTCAATCGAAAATATGGAAACAAAAAATTCAGAAAAAGATATGGGCTGATCTGGCAAATTCAGCTTTCCGGAGTTGCTGCCCGGAAAGCCAAAGGTCCTGGGTTCGACTCCCTGATGTGCCCATATCTTTTTCTGATTTTTTTCCAGATTTTCGGTAATATTGCTTCATTTAATCATTTCATTGGCCTTTCTAGGACCTAGGAGTTGACAGTTGTTATAAAATTATGCAAATCGGTTACATCAGTTTTATTTCAAATCAGTATACTCACATTACAATACCGCGTACCTCAATTTTTTTTTTTTTTTTTCCAAATTTTTTATTACTATGCATGCGCCATGGTTTGAATCAACAAATAAATATTTTGACCAATCACCACAATAATACAAATTTTGGTAACAAAATAATTGCTATCTATCTATGGTTAGCAGTAAATGTTTTATAACAATCAATTCAATAACAAAAGTTTTATTTAGCAATGAGAATAAAATTATTATAATTTCTTAATGCTCCTATCTATAATTATTTTTGTTTTACGATTTGAAGAAAGTTGAATAGAATATTATATATTTTTCGTGTAAGAACAATGCATATCTCATTATTTCTCAGCCTTTTTTGTGTAGTACACCGCGAATATGATTTAAAATACCTAACCATTTGTTTTTAATGAAGAAAATGACTTCTTCAAATAACTTCCTAAATATTAATTGACCCTTTTTTTCAAAGTTATGGTATTTTTTATTTAATAAACTAAACTTTTGTTCTTCCCTGAAAACCTGTGTCAAATGAGATATGTGGTGTTATAATGTGTGCTACAATACGTTACTTCTTCTTCTTTGCGTGCCGTATCAGGTCCCCCCGACGTTGGCGATCACTCTTGAGAAGGTCTCTCTGTCTTGCGCTGCCCGGAATAGCTCCTCCACACTTCTAATGCCGGTCCACTCTTGTATATTACGCAGCCAAGACATTTGTCTCCTACCAGGCCCTCGGCGACCCTCTATCTTGCCTTTCAATATCAAATGGAGCAAGTGATACTTCTCCCCTCGAAGTATATGACCCAGATATGAAATTTTCCTGATTTTTATTAATGTAAGCAGTTCTCTATCTGCTCTAGCCCGCCTGAGAATTTCTGTGTTGGTGATCATGTCGGTCCATGGGACCTTGAGCATTCTCCGGTGAAGCCACATTTCAAAAGCCTCTAACCTGTTCATAGTATTTACTTTCAAGGTCCATGTTTCACATCCATAGAGCAAGACCGACCACACATAACATTTTAGCATTCTCTGCCTTAGTTTTAAGCTTATATTGTCATTGCAGAAGAGGGATTTCATTTTAATGAACGCAGTTCTTGCTGCTTCAATTCTGCATCTAACCTCCACATCTGGGTCAAGAGTCTCCGTGAGAATACTGCCGAGGTATCTAAATCTTTCCACCTTTTCGACATTGCAACCATTTAACAGTATCACTGATTCAGAGTGATCTAGTCGTCCAAATGTCATCCATTTAGTTTTATTGACGTTGATTGTTAGTCACTTCACTTCTACAGATTATCTATTCACTGACTTTGGACAAGGCTAGAAGAAGATGTACTAAAAAATAATAATAACTTCAATGCTTGATGCTGATGCTGAATGTTTAGATAATATGAAAGTGTTTGACAAACTACCTCATTGGCATTTACATATGTATATATTGTTAAACAGTGACTAGAACGTTTTTATCATGAATTTTCAATCAGACGAAGAGCTATAGATATTTAGTGTGAAACTAAAAAAAATGCTGTCGTTTGCTTTGCAACAAAAAGGGCCAAAGGTGAAAAAAATTATTTATGTAAGAGCAAACTATAGAATACTACGCATCACAAAAGCACCATAAGACGGATGTGTGAATCCATCCCCCTCAATGCGGTGCATGGGTCAATTTAAGAGGCAGATTTGGGTACCACCCTGGGAACCATTTATTGGATAAACAAAACCTCTGCCATAAGTGGCACGTTTGGTGACTTAGCAAGGTTGCCCAGGTTCAGGAGGTGAGGTTTGTCCGGATCTTGGCAGCGGATTGGTTGAGGGAGATCTTTTGACCTCTTGGAACATTAACTTGCACCGCAGTAGGAGGGATATATTTATACATCAGTCACTCCTAGACACATTGACCACCAGATTCCTACCCACCCCTCATACCTTTTTCCTTCACAGAACTTCCTCTTCTTCCTTTCCTTAAAATCAGCATCCCCAAAGATGACATAGACCCTGAGGGGAATTATTTTCCTCAAGGTCTCCTAGGTGGAGCTAATGTACAAAAAAAACAGAGTGCAATTCACATGCGGTAGAAGTGAAACCTTCAGAAAAATAAATTGACAAGAGTGGGGAGGCTACAAAGCACCTCAAAAAGAGGAGATCGATTATACTATTTCATTCTCTGGAAGGCTAAATCCTAAAGATGTATGTGATTGTCTCTTTTTAGTGTCGCTGTTTTTCGTTTCATCGAGTTTCACATCACAACGGTGCTAAAGAAGTTTTCACTACAAAAATGGTTTGAGAGAGTCGAAGGGTCTCCCTCAACAGTCAGAGTTGGGGGGCAGGCGCATTCGCGTCTAAATTGAATTCGTAATTAAAAAAATGTTATCCTCTTACTTCAATTTTTAATAATAACAATAATTGTTATTATTAATTTAAATCACTTTTTCCATTTTTCAGTTCCATTTTGACAAGTGTCGCAACGTTGATGATGTTTGTTCTATCGCCAACTTTTACATAATTTTAAAATAAAAATAAAAAAATGGTAAAAGTTAAAAGCTAATTTTTCTGATGGGTAAATAAAAATGAAAAATAAAGAATATGATAGACCTGGAAAAAATTAAAAATGTTCCTGTGATTTTTGCAACCATTTTTTCTCAAAACCATTGTTTTGTCCATGACAATATAGAACTGGGGTGACAACTTGGTAGTTGCATGCTCAGTCTGTGGCTTACTCAGCTTCTGGAACATTCAGAGACCAACGAGGAATAAAACGATCTGCAAAATCACCGAAATACACATCAGATTTCATACTTAATCAGGATGGCAAAAATTGCATCGCACTTAAAAATTTTCATTCTGGACTCAACCCGTTGAAAGCCAGACAGGAAAAATAAAGTAATAGCTGCCAGAAAGGCTCAATTCATAAAACCAAAAGTAGAATCTGATAGTATTAGTACATTAGCATCTGCGAAATTTAAGAACCCGGCTTCGAGTGCATATCTGACGGCTGTAAGCGCCATATATACGGCTGTGTATGTGAAATTTCAAACAAAGCTACCGTTGTAATTCGGTTTCGAATTCAAAAATTCATCAAAGGATGGCGCTACTTCCGTTAGCAGGTCGCATGAGAACGTGCCCCCCAGGTATAAGTACTACAATTTTGTAAATTTGAGTATCTCTACCGATAAGGAAAGATTGACGGTAATACTTAGGTGTGAATAATAGTATCACGCGGCTATATATTACATATGTTTGCCTGTCCCAGTGACTATCACTGCATCACAGTGGATCCGAGGAACGGGCTATTTTTGGAACCAGTTCCGATCGGATTTATAAAATGGTCACCAATACTAACTGGGCGGAGCCGAACCAAAAGCCGCCCGCAGGGCCTAGCATCAAAAACCTGCAGAGTGGGTTTTTAACTGTCAGTCTAAAGTTTTATTAGCGCAAGCGATTCTGATTTTGTTCACGCATTTTTCAAAGTTTAAAGGTCAAAATCGTATTACAAAAAATTGTAACAAGGATAATACTAGAATGCTCGCAGAGACCCATCGGCATACGACTGGTTAAAGGTTGTTTAGAAGGCAATAAATGCATACTTATGTACTCCCTACAATCTTTTGATAGAGGCTCATCTGCAAATCACCTCTAATACTACATACCTTCAGGCTTCACCAATCATGTGTCCGCTATCTTCTTTTTATTTTTGTTGTTTTATTGTCTTCCAAATTCGAAATGCAGAGATAAATTTCGTCACCCATTTGATTATAATTAAAAAGGATTTAAATAATAATCTTCACCTTGTACAGAAGCAATATCACCTTCCATTAACCTGTTGAGTGTAACCGTAACTGAAGCCAAAATTAAGCTAATGTCTTAGATATCTTTGGGCTTCTGACCTTGTACAAATTGGAACTGCACCCTACCGTTTTTGGTAGCCACCTCTGAAACAAAAGCTCCTAGATACTGAAAAATTTATTAACTTCCAAAACCAGACAATCCGTCTTATTGGAACAGTTGGCTAGCAGTGTATACAAAACATTATTTAAAAATTTTGTGTTTATTCCACTGGCATATTAATGGAAGGTGCTCTCATGAAATAATATGTCACTTCGGCACCGGTGTAGTCGGCAGATATGCCAAACAGGTGCTGCTTGACTTATTCTGCAGAAATGTTAAATAATTTGATGGCTTCAGCTTTTTCTCCTTCCTATTACATGGGTCTCTTCGAGTCTTTTCTCTTCTCTCCTCTCCTGAAATATACTCTCCACACAGCGTCCCCAAAACAGCAGAGAAACAGGAAGTTAGGGAAAAGAAAAGCATTTAAAACTCTAAGAGCCTCTGCTCATGGACACTTAAAAAAAAAACTAATTCTCAACGCAACTACAATAAACCTCCTTAACAAAATTGATATTTTTCTGATCTGACATGTCAAAAATTGGCAGTTCGTGAGCCGCTACCATGACAATCTGTCAACAATGCAACTGAAAACGCAAGTGTCGTGGCGATCAGCAGTGCTGGTTTTTAAGTTCACTGAAAACTTCTTTTTAAGAACTGTTTTTCAGTATCTTCATGAGCGGAGACCCTAAGAGTATTATTTAAATATTTGACAAGACTTGTCAAATAATTAAATAAAAAAAAAACAAAGTGCACAATTCACATGCAGTAGAAGTGAAACCTTCAGAAAACTAAAGTAGACCAGAGTGGGGAGGCAACAAAGGAGGAGACTGACAGGCTACGATGCACCGCACAAAGAGAAGACCAATTATACTATCTCATTCTCTTGCAGGCTCAATCCTATAGATGTATGTGTTTGTCTCTTTTTAGTGTCACTATTTTCATTTCAAAGAGTTTAAAATTACAACGTTGGTAAAAAAGTTTTCACTTCAATAAATGCAGATTTTGTGCTTTGAAAACTTGGACACACCTGATTTGTCCAGTGCGGAAGATTGTCATGCAAATTGCAATTCCCCTTTATTGTTTTGACCTCATTGTGTCACCACGGAATTATCGGAGTGCCTTTTATCAGTGCATTCGAGTTTACAGTACATTCATAATACGAGTTGTGTAGTACCTGTAATCAGTATGTAATACATAACTTTTATATGATAAAGCACAAGTTCACCGAGAAAAAGTTATCTACAGGAAGAAACACTTCTACACTAATTGATAAATATCTAGATGACCTTTCTTATTTTTTAACCTACCACACAAAACTACATCAACAATGTATGTTGTAGATGAAAAGGCTGATTTATCTTTTGTATTTATTCTTTTCAAACAAACACGTGTAATTTATTTAAAGGCAGTGTACACAAAGTGATTTGTTTTCTAATAAGTAATTACTTTATTTATGCATTTGCATAAATAGGGCTGAGGGCATGAATAAATGTTTAATTTAATGTTATCTTAACATATTGATGCTAACGTGTTTTTCATACTGCCAATAAAGAGCGGGACAATCTTTAAAGCGTGTTTTGTATTTACTTACTATTGGTAACGCAGAGATGTGTTGTTATTCGGTAAAGTAAAAATTGCGAAGCAGTGCGAATTCTCGTGAGACTTGTACTAGATACCCGGCAGTTGTGCCAGTGCATGTCCGAACTGCACTCTGTTTATGCCCACAAACAACGTAGCAAAACAAAATATGTATGTAAATTCTATGATATACCATTACACGAAGGGAATTGTTTCCAAGGATATCATACTTTGAAACAATATTAATGTTAATCTTTTTTTATTTTACAAAATATATATTATGTTGAACGTGCATATAATGACTAATTATTAGACAATACCTAATATAATTTGAAATTTATCCTCGAGTACCATAATTGGTTTCCCAAAAATATAAAAATTTGTAACAAGACGTAATAAAAGACTTTTGGAGAACAGAATATAAAATGTAAATAATTTTTATTCTCCCTCCCACTTTTTGTATATTCCCCTGTCCCATAATGAATATCTTAATTCATTAGGATTGCTATGAAGCAAGAAATAAAATAATAAAGAATAAATTTAAAAAGGCACTTTAATCTTGGCAATGTCGAAAATCATTTTTCTTCCCTTTAACGTCCATCAATATCATAGAAACTTTGGAAAGAATTTCTTTTTAATAGGGGCAATCTTTTTTATACCAACGACCAAAAAGTCATTTCTATCTATTGTATTCATTGACCTATGATCTTGATCGAAGATTGTATTACAATTTTAATTATCTGTATTGTGATGTGAAAAAACTTTTTATGAAAGAAAATGTTGTAATGTGGGTTAGATTTGGAATTTATAAAAATTTCAATTCTCAAGAGACTGAAAAATCGAAGTTTCTTGGTTATGAACACTTCTTATGTGGAACCTAATAGTGGGTTTTACCGTATTCATATTCAATAAATTTCTTAGCATAATGAAAAACAACCTTGAAAAAAATTGCTATCAAACAATTTTGCATGACAATAAAACTGAGTGATTTATTTTGAAAATTGCAAAGTTTATTGCAAAAGTAATTCTTTATCCACTGCAATAAAAAGTTATATTGATTGGATCTGTAGAACTTATGTAGTACTTACCGGTAAAAGAGGTATTAAAGATTACAAAGTGCTAACACAGAACATAAAATGCAGCAGGATTTATACATTGAAAATTATACATAATTAAATTTTCCGATTCTTACCAAAATCATTGATTTCACCAATTTTCCACAGGATTATGTAGTTCACCTTCACTATTTTTGTTGTTAAATGTGTAGATAAGGTGTTAATAATATATTTTATTAGTCAATTGAGCAATTGCGTTAATAATTGAAAAATGAGTCAAGCAGTAGTGATTTCCAAGCGTTCGTTGGAAATTTTCCGACCAAATGAAAAAAAAATCATATATCCGACTTTATGGTGAAATATAAACTAAATCTACAATATATGCTACATCGCCAATGAATCCACCTTCATTGTATGGTTCATCCCATATTTTTAGGATTTATAAAAAAATTAAATAAATGTGTGAATTCTGGTAGTTAGTTTCTTTGAAATTGCAGGGCGTGGTACTTATTCAGGTCAACATTGGATATTTTCTATTTCTGTATATTGTTGATTCAATTTTTAATTGTAAACAGCCGTTCGAAAGTTTTGTATGAAAAAAATATTAAAGAATTTAGGGTCGCGGACTGTCAAAATTGAATGCACTAAATTAGGATATTTAATACATTTACCATAAAGAACTGGTATTATTACATTAGAAAGACACATTCACTCTCTGCAATTACCAATAAGAATAATCGGTAAAGTATGGACAAGCCGCCGCATGCCGCTACACTTTAAATATGCATAAAATTTGAAAACTAAACTACTTTTAAACTTAATTACCACAAGAACCATCGGTTTCAGTCGGGATAGATGGAAAAATATGCATTAAAATTCGATTTTCATTAAAAGTTTAGAAATCACTATCTCCATTACGGCCATGTTATTTTGTATGGATTTGACATTTGCGAAGTTTCGTTTCAAACTAAAAACGCATGAATTACTTAAATTACCTAAACTAAGAACCTATTTTGTGTTCGTAAATAGTTGTTTCTTGTAATAATTTTTGAAATTAAGTATAATTTCCGTAATCTGTGCATAAAAATGCAGCGGCTTATCCATAAATTAATGAATAATCTCAATCCTTTTTTTTATTTAATAAAATGTTTTATACAGAAAGCCTTTTTCACAATCTAAAAGACTGAGGCGAGAATTCCCATTGTGTTTAGGAAAAAATTGAAAAAGTGCCACTACTTTTTACTTAACATGAGTTGTAAACATGTTAAATAACTAATGCAATTACTAACATACTGGTATATAAATATATTTAAAAAATCAACTAAAACAAATGCTTACGCCACTTTAATAAGCATGCGTTCAAGAACAAACTATTGTTAACTTGAGAATAAAAGTTTTGGAGTTTAGACGCATACCTAATCGGCCACAGGAAATGAGATTGATAAAATGGGAAAGTATTATATCAGCTTTATACTAACGCAAACTGTAATTGCATGAAGGTTTGAAAAAAAATTTTTTAGGAATGGTAGGTAAATTTGACACATCAAGTGGCATCCGCGCGTAAAAAGAAGAAGATGGAGAGATACGAAATTACAAATGTTAGAGGAGCGCGCTAACATTTAAAGTCATAAAATCGATGCGAAAATTGTGAAAATGTTTAATAAAACACGACTCGTTTAAAATACAGCAAAAATCTCGTGGAAGGTATCTTAGGGAACGTACCCATACTATGTGACCAACTTTTTGCAATTTTTAACCCCCCCAACGGTGACCAAAAACCTAAGCAACCCGCCGCTCATTTGTACCAAGCGTGGTATTTTGAAGACCCCTCCCCCCCTCACGTAGTATGGGTACGTTCCCTTAAGTATCATTTAAAGAAACATTGTGAATTTTTTCACAACTATAACTTGTAAAATAACTGAAACAAACGTGTTTATAATAATTTTCGGAGCACACTTTGCGATTTTTTTCTATCGAGGGAATTTTATATGTAAGAAATCGGTAGAAATTCGGGTAGTGGCGCTCTAAGTCGTTTTGCAAACTAGTCGTGATGTGCCAAAAATCATTTGAGTGATTAGTTTCTGGGGTGTTATTGTGGTTTAAGAAATAAAAGCTTTCCGTGGTACTGGAATATAGTTTATGAAAAAACATACATAATAATATCATATTTCTTAAGAACTAATAAACTTTTACATTAATTTAATACATACACTTAACAACATATTATTGAAATAATTGAATCCTTTAACCCTTACCACTCCTTTCATATTTTTTAATGATGCTCTGATCACAGAAAAAGATTTAGGAAAAAAATATGTTTGTTGATAATACAAAAAAATCACATAATAAGAAAATAATTGCAGGAACAATTGCACATTTTAATGATTAAATATTGCATTTATTGAGATGGAAAGGCTGACTTTGTGGCACTTCAAAAAAATAAAAAAAGTTACCTGCGTACAATATTGGTAGGCTGATCACATTTGATGTAAAATACAGTTTGTCAAATAAGAGTAGAAAATATATGAGGGCGCCACTGTTGATCAAATGGCAATACTAAACACATAACTCATGGTGTTAAAGTAAAGCTCTGTAACCTACATTTTTATAAAAAATTAAAAAGGCATAATAGTGGAAAAAATATTTTTTCATTGCAGTATAGATACTCGCCGATCTCAAAATTAGAATTGCATATAGATATATTATTATTATACCTTTGAAATTTTGTGTTAACATAATGAAGAATAACTATAATGTAATAAAATATAAAGCACAATTTAGAAATTGTCCATATTTATTTAATACTAGATAAAGTACCTAGCGTTGCCTGGGCTTTAGATCATGTCTCTAATTTTATATCTGAATATATTTAACTCATTCAGATCTAAAAGTAGTATAACTAAACTCACCATTAGTGATTCTTCCTTTCTATCTAATGTTAAATTCAAATATATGTTAAATTAAATTAAATCAAATCGCTTTATAAATCACATTTTAATCAAATTTATGTCATGAAGAAAAAATGTTTTTTTTTTTTAATGTGGTTTTCTGTGTTCTATACATTAGGTGTCATTGCACTTCAAAAAAATATTTGACAGTTAAATTGGTGTTGCCAGTCTACAAATTTAGTAGTTCCAGTTTTTATATTTTCTACTCTTTTTTGACAGACTATAAATCAAAATGATTCCTGGATATTCAAGATGCGATGTACCACAGATAATTAATACATAAAATAGATTTAAAAATTAATAGACTTGCTATTTCACAGAAAATTGGGATTATTAATGTGGAAAATAAAGGAGTGCAAGGGTTAATTAAAAATTAATGTACATACTTATATGCAAAACTCCCAAGGGATCTGGATCTATGTATGTATAAACTTACAAACAATAAATGGATTTTTTAAATACAATTAAAAAACAAAATACAATTAAAAAATTAATGTGAAAAACAACTAATTATATAAAAAAAATAGGTGTATATATAAATTTATCATGGCTTGTGTTCGGTAAGTGTGTATAACAATTTCTTTGGAATTGATTCAATGTGTATCAAAATGATTAGAAATAATTATTTCATTCAGCGATGAAATACAAATGATGTATTGTAAGATTTTACTAAAATACACAGGAATAACTAAAATTGGCACCTTCAGAGTTTCAGCACAAAACAATATAATACGATAATAAAAATTTGACATACATAATAAAATTTAACTCGTTTATAAACAAAAATCAATGTGTCGAAATCTCACGCTCAAAAATCATGTTTTATGCGTTGTATTTAAAATTATATGGTTTTTCTAAATATTCATAAGTCAATACAGATTGAAAATATAATATACTATATTATCATTTATATACACACATCAAGATACAACATGTAGAAAAATAGCTTTGCCTCAGTTGCACTGTTCCTTAACAATTTATTTAAGGGCACACCATTTCATTTATTTCTGGACCTCATTCGCTCGTATTCTAAGCAAAATGATTACTTTGTATTTTTCTAATCCAGTCTCTATACATCAAAAAGCGACAGAGCTAAAAATGCATTTAAAAAAACCTCACACGAAACTTAACAGCGTTTGAGTTAATTATTTAATCAATTCTGCCATTTAAAGTGTAAATTTTGATGTTTTTAAGTAACTACAAAACAAAGTATTTACACAAATAATCAACTTTTTGTGTCCATGAACAAAAAAAAAATTAAAATTATGTGGCAGTGAATTTGATGAAAGTTTACTAACACAATAAAAAAACTTAACGGGTCATTTTTCTGTTATTTTTCTTTACCTAGTCAAATCATCGTAATATATATTAAATTCTTTCTTTATGCTGGATATTCCAATTTGCGTGATGGCATAGTTTCTCATGAAAACAATGTAAGAATTGCACCTTAATTAATTTTGTTGGCATGTCGAACAATGACCATTTGCTACGGTAAAATATTGCCTCAGTTGGTTATGTATTCTGTAATTCTTATCACTGATAAAACCTATATGAAAGGGATGACCTGAGTGCGGAACACATGAGAAAAAAAAACAATTGTGCTTTGAGTGTGTTTCACACACCCGATCCAAACAACTCTAATCAACTTCATTTACCATTAGTGGGCCACCACAATACGACGTTGATGGTGAAACCGCAAGTTTGTAATGACTTTCTTAATTAGCTTTAGCAGAAGAGAATAAATGAAGTAAATATTCCTTAGAGATAAGATTTCTTAAGCCTTCAACGAATACAAGAGATTCTTTTGATTATATGACACAACAACCCCAGCTGTAGGTAGATTTTACCCCTTCGTAGCATTACTTAATGGAGCTTATGCTGCACGCACCGACTGAAAAAAATAATAATAATTAGTACAAATTATGCATACTTTAATATAAGATTCATTGTGTATTTAACCTAACTACGGAAGAAAAGACAAAACAAAACCATAAAACATAAGCGAAATAAACTTATTTTATTAAGATAGGCTGATAAATAATATCTACCTATATTATTTAGTAAAACATATTGGTGTAAAGTTTGATTATCTTATTGGTAAATAGGTAATTTGAAGTTGTTGATCTTTTTTTAATGAACACCTGTGATTAGCTAGAAACAGAAAAAAATGCAGGAATTTTTATTTATATGATCGTGGGAATACATTTTTAACTGTTAAATTCGGAACTGAAACTTGAAAAAAATACATGCTTCTAGGTACTATAAAATTCATTAAGTAAATTTTTTGTTGGAAAAACATTGAAATATGAAAACACTGTTTTAATTCTAACACTATACTTTGTATCACAGCAGTAATTGCAACAGCACTTCCTCGAGCTACAAGTCGCAAGTGATGCAGTCTCAGGGTTAAATGTCCATCTTGATTGTGTAGCTTAACTTTTAAGAAAATATTTTCATTGTAAAGAACAATTTTTAGACTAGTTATATTTTGATAATGAAGTCCATGCCTTCACGGGGGAAAGAACAGAGTTTAATTATTGCCTAAAATTACTAATGATTCAATTGCTGTGTTGCCTGAAGTGTACAAAATAATAGAATAATTTTACCTACCAATAAAATTTATATTTTGTTTCCATCGATGCCTGGAATCCATTATGAGAGAGAGCTAGCTCTTTCGCCCTTATAGTTTCAGTTTCGCGCGTGTTTATTCCGTATATTTGCCCTTTTTTTATTCGACTTGCCACATTTTCTCTCTGCTGGCAACACTAGTGACGCGCATCTCAGATCACGTGATGTTATTGTTTGTCATATGACTCGTAATGCACCAGGTAGGGATTACCTGGATTCCAGGCATCGATGGAAACAAAATATAAATTTTATTGGTAGGTAAAATTATTCTATTTTGTGTTCCGTATCGATGCCTGGAATCCATTATGAGATGTGTTTGCTCTCACCTGGTGATCTGAAAACTTAGCGTTATATGTGATGCTATTTACACTGGAGTAAAGAATGGAGCCATTGAGTGCTGGAGGTGCTCGCTTCTGGAGTGCGCTATCTCCTTCTGGTAGAACTTCCGGAAGGTGTGCTCGGACTTCCAATTCCCTCTAGCAAGAATCTCCTCTATGGGGTAGTCTTCCAACCAGTTTAAGGAGGCTACAGCCGAGCGTACACTTCCCGGGGTTGCGTGGACTCCAGCTTCTCTGAGGACTGATTTGATCCATCCCCCTATTATCGTTTGCGTTGCCGGTTTTGTTTCTGCTGATGTGGTCACAAATAGGTTCTTTAGTAGTGGACCTCTTCTGGCTGTAGAGAGGGCAACGACTTTTCTCAACCATTTAAGGAGGTTGATGTTATCTTTTTGTGAGCCCGTCAGTTTCCAACCTGATTGTTTATGGTTGGCTGTGTCGGTTGTTGCCGCAAAAATTGGCCACAGGGCCAAATTGACTCCTGTCGATGAAATGTTCTGGGGTGATTCTGAGCAGTGTCAAATCATGAACTCTCCTGCCTGACGCCAGGACGAGGAGTATTGCTGCCCTCCGTGACGCTTCAAACAGCGAGTCTTCTGCGGGGGAATTCTTGACCAGCCAGTCTATTACTTGTCTGGGATACCAGATAGGGGCTTTCTCCTTGGTCCTCCTTGCCATTGAGATTGCCTTGAGAATGTGTCTTACCAAGAAATCAGAGCTGATTTTTCTCGCATTCTGAGCTGGGCCGCAGAAGGTAACAATGGCTGACTTGTGGACCTGAATGGTCCCTGGGGCTAGGCCTCCTTGAACAAATAGGTGGGCTAGATACCTGGCAACCGTAGTTGGTGGGGGATTGTTGACGTCCACACCGTTTTGAGTGCCCCATTTACGCCACCTATCCCACGCAGGTTTGTAGGTCTTCGGTGTAGACTCTCTCCAGGATGACTTGAGGCGTTGGCGTTCTTCCTGACTCCATGTTGTCAGGGCTTGTTCCCACCCGCAATTCTCCAGACCTCTAGTTCAAGATCCTGAATCCTGGGAGGGGGTAGTCCTGTCGATGTGTCTATGAGGACTCCCTCTAGGTTGCGCAGGCGTATGGGAGGTTCGTCTGTTCGTTGTTTTAGGTCGCTTCTCCAGAAAGTCTTCTCCCATTTTGGGACGACTAGAAGGAAGATGCCCTTTGCCTGATTTAGGTGGGTGAGCACTCTCGGAACGAGGTTTGGCGGAGGGAATACCCAAGCTAGATTGTAGTCCCAAGGTTGACTGAACGCGTTGGGAAAGCAGGCTAAGCAGTCGCTTGAGTCTCTGGAGACGTATGTTGGTACCACGTGAGCAGTGGCTGAAGCGAACAGGTCTATTTGAGGGCGACCCCATTTTTTGAATATCTCCTTCGTTGCCGGACTTAGTAGATGCCACTCTGGAAGCGGTGCGCCCCGAGAGAGACGGTCCGCAATTCCGTTGTATCTTCCTGGAATGTATTGGGCTGTCAGAGATATCTCCATCTGGTCTACGAAATCCAGTAGCTCCCGCGTTGTTTCCAGAAGGGCTAACGATTTTGTACCCCCTTCCTTGTTGACATAAGCCACTACTGTCTTGTTGTCTGTCTGCAATAAGACATTCGTCTTGTTAAGATAAGACATTGGGCTTGTCCTTCCAATGGCTGCTAGCCACCACTGTATGTCCTGCCGTGCTGGGTTGGGCAGAGCAACGGGCCGCGATGGTTTCAGGTGCTGTATGCGGCGGCTGAACCTCTGCAGTCTGCGGCAATGCAAGCGACCATGAGGGATCACGAAATTTGCAAAGTTGAGTCTTCCCAGTAGACCGAGAGCCTGCCTGGGAGAGCAACTGCCGACTTCCAAGGGAACCTGCAAGGCTTGGCGTAGACCAGCGCACTTGCGGTCGGAGAGAGACTTTTGATCTGCTCTCGTGTCCCATGTTATACCCAGGAACCCCAACTTCTGCGTGGGTGTCAGGACACACTTGTCCGGGTTTATGCACCAGCCTAGCTATTGAAGTGTGTGCACTATAGCAACGGCTTGGGAGGTGAGAAGTTTTCTGGACTGGTTTGCTACTAAGAAGTCGTCTAGGTAGACTACAATCCTGAGTCCCTTTTTCCTTAGTAGTTCTGCTACCCAGTTTGAGAGCAGCGAGAAGATCCTTGGCGCTGATGACAGGCCGAAGGGCAGACACCTCATCTGAAGGAGCTCTCCGTTGTACAGGAGGCGCAGGAACTTCCGATGTGATCTTGCGATTGGCACGTGGAAGTAAGCCTGGGAGAGGTCGACTTTTATCAGCCAGTCGTCGGGTTGGAGGAATTCCGGGACCCGAAAATGACAAGAGTCTGAAGGGCTTTGAGTCTATGAAGACGTTCAAGGCCTTCAGGTTGAAGATGGGCCTGAGGGTGTGGTCTGATTTGGAGGTAAGGAACATACCTGACAGGAAGCTTGGGGAGTCGTCTGCTGCCTCCAGGATTTTTGACGCTTTCATCGTTTCGATGTGTGCGGTCATGCCTGGAGACAACCTTGTCCTGAAATTCTGCTTCAGCTCGGCCGATGGGAGCGCCCGAGGAGGTTTTGATATGAAGTGTATCCTTGCTCCTTTTAGAATGTTCAGGATTAGCGGTGATGCTCCCAGCTCCCTCCACACCTCCTGATATGCCTTTAGGCGTCCTCCCCAGAATGGCTCCGGCCTCCAGTCACCTCCATCGCCTTCTACCCCGCATAAAATCTGTAGGACGTCGTCCGTGGTCTTACTGTACTTGGCAAACATCCCCTGAATCTTGTCAAACAGAGTCGCAGGGGTCAAGCAGGTGCCTGGTTCGGATGCCCAGTTCACCAGTGCCTGCATGTTTCCTCTGACCGACTCTGTTTGGGATAGCACTGCATTGGAGAGGGCTCCCAGGGAACGGTCCAGGGCTGGCGCGAAGGAGTTGTTCTTATCAAACCTCCTAGTTCTCCATTTACCTCCAGCTCTACGAAGGCGGGCGTGGCGGTGTATACTTTCTGTGTTTCGGCATAGCGAACACGCGACCATTCCTCCGAGCCAAAACGCTGAAGAGCCGAGATAACTGCGACTCTTCTTGCGTCCGCCTTCGGAATCGGCGATTCCTTCACCAATGTGCTTGGATTGCAGAACTCCAAAACGTTTTTCTGAGCGGCTAGGCTGGCGGGCATCTCTAAAAACCCCGATTCTACCTCTTGCCGCATCTCTCCCGCGGAGTCTTCTTTGTCCGAGACCGTTTTCTCCGCGAACTCTACCCGATTCCCAGATAAAACGTCCGTCATGGCCGACATCTGTTGCATCAGGATGTCTACCCGAGGATCCCGATAGTAATGCATTTCTTCCGAAGTATCGGATCCAGAGCTTTCGCGCGGCATTCGGCGTTTCCGAGAAACTCGTGCTTGATCACTGTTTCCGACCGGCGAAGCGTCTTAGTTGTCGATATCACTCATTTTGTTGCACAGTTTAAACACGTAAACAACCGAAAAAACACACTAAACAATTAGTCAATTTCTCAGAAAACTATCTATCACGGTATATTTAATGTTTAAACTGAAAGAGCAGGGAATAAACTTCGATTTTCGACTCAAAATTGGTTTTTTAAGTACAGCGAAACACGAAAACCGCTTTCGGCGCGAAAAAACGGCGTCATATGACAAACAATAACATCACGTGATCTGAGATGCGCGTCACTAGTGTTGCCAGCAGAGAGAAAATGTGGCAAGTCGAATAAAAAAAGGGCAAATATAGGGAATAAACACGCGCGAAACTGAAACTATAAGGGCGAAAGAGCTAGCTCTCTCTCATAATGGATTCCAGGCATCGATACGGAACACAAAATAGGTAAATCATATTATTGCACGCTCTTTGATTCTTACCAGCTTTTTGCAATTGAGGGTTGAACTAAACTACAGGGAAATTAAAACACAAAAGAAGTATTAGTGCATGCAAGACAACAATAAAAAATCCTAATCTACAGACCCAATGATAGATGAAATCTACATTGATATTACAAATCTACCCTTTAACACCGACATAATAATCCAACATAAAAAGGAATAAGCCAAGTGCATGTAAGTTTATAAAAGAATTGACATTTTTTGTTAAACTTACATATATCAACTATTTATGAGCGACTTGAGGTTTTTTCGCAGCCGAAATTGCTTGAGTGCTTCTGCCAATCTGTCAGGTAAAAGTGTTAAATGTTAACTAAACTAGAGTGCAAAGCAGATGTGTTAGGCAACAAATACAAAATACGAGTAACTGATGAGAAATATTGAAGGACATAACATAAATTTATGTTGAAAATAGCCTTATAAATATTGTTCTCCAAAGACACATAGACATCGAGATGTCAGCATTTAATCAGTAGAAGGAATGAAGGGAATTAAATAATCCAATATTATTTGGAAAAGAATGATTTTTTTCTTCAAATTACTATAATCGCTCTTCTAGAATGTCCTTGAATTTTTCACAACAAATATCAGTAATCTGTATAATGTACAATAGCAATCGCATTTTGAGACAACCAATTATTATTAAAAGCATTAAATGTCTGTGAGTCGGGATTTCAAGCAATAATAGTAATATGATAGGTTGAAAATCCAAAGCTAAAAGAGATAAAGTTGATGTGATGATAATGAGTTTTTCAAATAATTGGAAATAACTTTCACAAATACTTTAAATTGTTTAATTAAAAAGTAATAAATTCTTATACGTCAGAAAAAAGACATGTTGTATTATGTGATATTTTATTATGACAAGAGCACATACAGGATGATCCAATTCCAGTTTCCCAATTTTTATAAATCGAAAATTTTATATTATTAATTATGAAAAACGATATCAAGCAAATGGCCGCCTCTTGACCTTCTGCAGCAGTTGATTCGTTTGAGATAATTTCAATGACTTTTTTGTAACTTTTGGGGGCAATCTCGACTTTAACTTGGCGATGGAGAAAACCCCATAAAAAAATCCAATGGCGTTAAATCGAGTGATCTTGGCGGATAGTCACCGAGATGTTTGAACTTTTCACGCAAAACATCAAACTTTTGTGGCAAGTTGTGCCATCTTGCTGAAACCACTTGTCTTCAACGTGGTTAAACAACAATCACGCACCTATAGTGCTCATCATTGACTGTTACTGTCTTTCTGACATTCATCGTTTTCAAAAAAGTAAGGCCCAATACGCCGCCTCATTTTGTTTACTGACATACCCAGAGAGTTGGAAACGTGCCTCATCAGAGAAGAAAATTTTCTTTGAAAAATCAGCATCAACTTTCTGCTGCTCTAACACCCATAATTGAACAACTTTGACACATTGAGTGGTGGTCAAACAATCTGTTGTCAAAATGTAATAAAGTTGTCAAACTAACATTTTATTGGAAACACGTGCCTCTGATGACAACTGTCTAATGTAGGAAACTCAAATTGGATCACACTCTATTTTAATAAGTATTAGCAGATGTACAATGTTATCTTCGACTATTTGAAATGCCATTCCAAGAATGAGTAAATTATTATACTGCCGTACTAAGCACGTGACGGGGGGGGAGGGGATATTGTTTAGAATTTTACCACTGTTTTGCTTCCAAAACCCGTTATGTATTTGCGTGATAATATTATGTATTTGCATACAAAAAATATGCCTTGAAATGCAGATTCAGTTCCAAAATCCCGTATATGCACCGTCGCTGATTCAAATTTATTGTTAATTGACAAGTTAAATATTATTAAGTTGGAACATTTTCCCAGGAAAATGACATTTGTATAGGGTTCTAACTTCACTTCACCTCGTTCTGAGATATGAGTGTCAAAGTTTGCAAAGACCATTTCTCATAATCTATTTACCAATTTCCGATTTTGAGGTTGAATCTTGTGTAAAGAATTTAATTGGACACATTTTAACCTCTAAACGGCCGGAGACGCGGACTTGCGCGCAGCTTTTGCACATGCGCGAAAAAAATATTTCGAAATAAAAAAGTTTGACCGCGATTTTGACCCTTCTATGTACAGAATTTGTATGAAAACAAGGTCAGAATCGCTTGCGCCAACATCATTGATGATATAGCCACTAGTTTCATCCATCTGACAACACCAGATTATTTTTAAATGATTTTTATCTGTGGAATCGAAATGTCATTTTTGGCGCAAATTGAAGCTGTCAGTTTTGACGCGTGTTCCTCGACTAAAACATCATAAAACCTATTAATTTACGTAATTAACGCAAGTAATGTTGTTTTGGTGCATAGTTTATTGTTCTAGGAACGTATTTCAGTCAATGAAATATACGATAGCTCAAAATTAATCAACAAAACATTTAATTCAAAATTCAAAATCGTGTTTTGTTACGAAATTTCCGTATTTTTCCTGGAATTTGCGGGCCTTTGACAGGTTAAAGGAAAATATTTAAATAGGACATAAACTTACCATTTTAGAACACACCTAAATTTGCAAATAGAACCATATGCGATCAGCAAGGGCATAATAATTCATTGCACAAGGTTCTAATTACATATCCATAATGCAATTCCAAGCTAGGGCTACCTCCTATTTAAATATTTTCCATTAAAATATGATAAACTAAAATTGTTAAATATTACAAAAATTTCAAACCTTAAAACATGGTAAGGCGAAGTTAGAACCATATCCAACCACAGTGGCGAACCATAATGCGTCTCGTAATAATGATCAACTGTCAGATACAAACAAAATAGAGAGTGTAAGTAATGTTAGGGAACGTTCCCATACTACGTGACCACAATTTTTAACCCCCCTCCCCGGTGATTAAAATCCTAAGCCGCCCGCTTCTCAACCTTATAAAATGAATGATTATGATAAAAAATATTTGAAAAAAAATTGTCAGCTTTACATACCGACCCTACTTGAAATTATCCGTAAAACACGAACTAGACCAGGTTCCTAAATCTACCTTTTTCTGCACATTTTATTATAATACGACCATAAATACTTTGTGATAACCGGCTTAAAGAGCTACAAATCCGACCACTGCGGCTACACTTTCATAAATAAAAAACTAAACATACTAAAACGGCTTTGCATAGGATCTGCAGTGGGGGCACGGTGCCGGCTCCAGACTATGGAGGTTATCCACAGCCAAATAGTTAATTAGTTTGTATTTAATGAAGATTGTAGTTATCCTCCTCTTAACAAAGGCATTTAACCTGTCAAAGGCCATCAAAATCCAGGAAAAATACCGAAATTTCCTAAAAAAACACCATTTTGAATTTTGAATTGAATGTTTTGTGGGTTAATTTTGAGATATCGTATATTTTATTGACCGAAACACATTCCTAGAACAATAAACTATGTAACAAAACAACATTACTTGCGTTAATTAATAGGTTTTACGTTATTTTAGTCGAGGAACACGCATCGACATTGACAGATAAAATTCGCAGCAAATTTGACATTTTCATGCCACAGATAAAATCGTTTAAAAATATTCTGGGGTTGCAAGGTGAATGAAATTTTTACCCGTCTTATGGGGAAATGTTGGCGCAAGCGATTCTGACCTTGTCCTTCATACAAATTCTGTACATAGAAGGGTCAAAATCGCAGACAAACATAATTTATTCGAATTTTTTTTTTTTAAATTTCCCACGCATGCGCCCAATACAGATCTCCGGCCGATTACAGGTTAAGCTGCATCTACTGATCTACCATACGTTAAATAGTCATAAAGTAAATATTTGAGGAAATGCAATTTTTTTAATTTTTTTATAATAGTTATCTGTACAATACATTTAATGATATAAAAAATATGGAAAACGTAGCAAAAGATACACATATAAACAATGACCTTAAACTATAGCTCTCTGGCGGCATGTATTTCAAGATACTAAGCGATATAAGCCTTAACTGCAATAGATGCCGCTGAATTTACTTAGAAAATTGTAGTTACCCCCAAATAACCTATGCATATTGTGTTTGTTTTCGAAAATTTGCAGACACGCCTTTGAAAACATCATTTTCCTCTGTTGTATACATGGAGCAGTCATAAAAATATCACACCTACAAAACACAAAAATGAAAGAGAAAAACCCACAAAGACAGATATTCTTATTGTGCTTAGTACGGCAGTATAAACAATCTAGAATTACATAGTTCAAAAACAATCATTTCAAATGTTAGACCATGAGAAAGTTAGTAGAAAAAATATACAAGGAAAATGCTACAAGACTCCAAAATTCCAAAATCAATGAAACATCAAAATATAAACATCAATGATAAACAACAACGCCTTATTTAAAGGTTTACCTTGACTCAAGAATCTCGGCATTATTTAAAACTTTGTTTAGATAAAAATTAAATTTTCATTTGTGATTTAAATACACAAATACAAAAGGAAGGGAGGCAATCAAGGAAGATTGCATAACAAACTAGAATAACCTGCTATCAGACACTGCTATTACAAATATCCAAAGCGGAGATAACTAAAAGAAGATCCAAAAAATGTCACCTCTCTTAATTGTGCTGCCAATGCAAGCATTCATCAATAATCATAATTATTGGATAATTTTCATATTGGTTTTTTTTGTGAAAAATCACCTCACGGGTGCAGAATATGGAGCAAATAAAAGAGAATTGAGGGATAAAACTACATTGTTCAGTGACTTGAATTATTTTCATATTATATACAGACATATTTTCTCCTGTTGTAATGTTCTAGCGTACCAATGAATTATTAATGAACTTATTAATGAATGAATCAAAAACAAGCCCATTGTACACAAAAACTAGAGTAGGATGGACTAGAGAAATATGCCTAAAATGATTGTGCTAGACGTAACTAAACGTGGTGCCAAGAGTTGCAGAGTTAAGATAAATTGCCTGTTGATGGGCTTGTATGAGTCAGTTGTCCACGGCCGCCCTCAGGGGTAAGTAGTTGGAACCGGTCCATACCTTGGAGATGTCAATGCCGGTTAAAGCACGGACCACTTCGGGCACGCGCTGCACAATAGTCATCACCTCCCCGGTGAGCTTGGCGGCACCGACTTCTGCGCCACCGCAAGACACCATCGTGACCTTACGGGCCTGAGATAATGGAGCGGCCACTTCCGCGGCGACCTGTAAGAAATGTAAACAATAATCAGAAAAGCCAAAGAAAAGAAAAAATACATTAATAAGGTGGATTGAATAATAAAGTAAAAGATGGTAAAAATATTAATTATGAGAACACTTTCTTTATGGTACTACGCTATAAGCTCAAAACATATTTTAAGGGTGGCCTAAATCCCATACAGACCTTTCACACCAGACAGATGATAAGTTAAGTGTGGGCGTAGCCTAGATGATATGCTGTGAACTGCTAGCTGGGTGATATTTGAAAATGATCATCACCATCATCATCATTGTGGTCACGTGGCTGACAGCGGCGAAGGTGACAGATCCCATACAAAGAAATGATATTCCGTTCTTTCCCACTCCTCCTCTAGCACATTCTAAGGGTATAATCTGTACAGGCCACACTCAAAAAATGCTTGATGCGTGTAGTGTGGTCTAACACAGGCTTTATTGTGTGGTGGGATTTAAAGATCACCGCACAAATATCATGTTCTGATTTTCCAGTCCTTGTAAGAGAATTTTCTTGTATTTCAAAGGCAAAAAGTCACCCTCATGAATTTTCTTTATTTCAAGATGTTTCCTTTGCTTAGGTTTTTTTTTATCCCTTTTCAACCGGCTTCGTACAATCGTGAGTTTGTCTTTGAAAAAATTCTGACAGAAAATAAATCTGTGTTTGGGAAAGGAAACTGTGTCGGGGGAGCTGCCTATGCAAGGTTCCTTCATGCATATGTGCTCCAACGAGTAATTTGCCCAACCTTATTGGATCATAATTAAGAGCTTTTCTAGTGTTGCCCATCAAAATTCGGAAATTTTTTGCCAGTTGCAAAGGGATTGATAAATTTGCAACCAAGAATTGGTGCTGATTTTTAAGGCTGTCACACTTTGAGGCTAGCTTATGAATGTGAATTATGGTTAACTTATTGGTATGAGGGTTTATTATATATATTGCTACAGCTAAATCCTTCACTTTGCTTGTACATAATATAAAGTATGCTAAAAATACTACTATTTTTTTACCTTGGGCAATGTCTCCAGCAGCATCTCAATCATGGCCGCCTCCTTGTACTCCTTCCAGGCCTCGGCCTTGTTGGCAGCCTGCTCGGCCTCTGCCTTGGCACGTGCGAGGGCGGCAAAGGCCTCGGCCTCTCCTCGGGCGCGCACAGCTTCCGCCTCGCCCTCGGCTTCCAGGACGACACGGATACGGTGCGCCTCGGCGATCTTCTCCAGGCGGTACTTCTCTGCCTCTGCGGGCCTGGAATAAGCAATGAAAATGATGTGACGTCAAATACGGAAGTTGCAAATTGCAAAAGAAGCCAGCTAGAAGAGATTGTGGAAAGACTACTTGCAAGACCTGAGCCGACTATAGGGGTTACATTTGGCCCAATTTCATTTTGGAAATTGGGTCAAATCTCAGCACTAAAGACATGAGAGAACGAATCCAAAGTGCTCGTAGATGCGTAGAAATTAAAATAGGGAGATGGTAGGACCAATAACAGGACACTACTATCACATGGCACACAAAAGCAATTGGGAATGAAACATATCTGTTTGACGACCAGCGTGGTCTAGGGGGAAGGTCGCGGGATTAAATCCCAGCGTGGGCAAATAAATTTTATTTGATTAATTTGTGTTATTTCACAATTAATTTATTTAAAATAATATACACGGTATATTTGTGGCACGTTCCAGAGTGGAAGATACTCTCGTATTGCCCTAGTGTAAGACCACCATTCAGAATTGAAACATTGCTTGAAATGGCTTTAGCCGTTTTTGGTGACCAAATCTGTATAGCCAGGTACTTCCCCACCCTCCTTTTCCCCATCTCCTTCCCCTCCCCACTACCTTCAGCCTCATAACAAACCCCGATTGGGGATGCCAGTCTCACTGGCTCCAGACGGGAGCAGCTGAGACTCTTGTGAGGTATACATGTAAAAGAAAATCTGTTGGAAATGTGAAAAAGATTCCTGATGAATTAAGAGAAATCGCCAAACACCCTATGTGACAACCCCGGTGAACTTCATGAAAGAGGTTGGACTACGGTCAGGGGAATCAGGTGATATACGGCAGTGGGCCCCAACTTTTTTGTCGCCGCGGCCCAGTTATTATTTGATAATTTTCCCGCGGCCCACTGGGGATTATATAATTGAAAATATCTTTGTTACTTGGTCAGTTAGCAACAGGTAATTAAAGAATTTTCTTACATTCATTAATAACCTTCACCCGAATTTTACATTTACATAAGAACAACGATAATAACAGCTTAAATTTTTTTTTCAAAAGTATTTTGATTTTATGCAAGCCCTTGCGCGGCCCATTACCATTTGGTCCACGGCCCATATGTTGGGGACCACTGATATACGGGATATGCCTCTGAGTACTTACAAAGAGATAAGATTTATGCAGACTGTCTCTGTATAAATAATAACATTCTTAATAAAAACAGTTTTACTGAAAATCAAAAGCAAATCCTATCCTTGCATTTCTGAATTTAGGCCTTCATGAAGTAAGTGTCCAGTCGATGCCAAATGCAGAATGAGCATACATTGTTTGAAATATGGAAGAAAAAATATGACATACCTGCGTACAGTTGCCTCTAACTCTTGTTCTTTACGTTGTACCTCCTGTTGCTGAACAGCAATTTCCTGTGTTCGTTCAACCACCTTAATCTGCATCTGTTCTTCCTTGATCCTCTGCTTGGTCTTGGCCGCTTGTAGTTCATAGGCCATCTCGGCTTCGGCCTGTAAACGGCACAAACATCTGTTATTTTCAGCTTCCGTACAATTATTTATTACTCAATCATAGTGGACTTGCAGCACAAAAGACTGAAACTAGTGCGTAGATTCAAGGTTCTTAGAATGATCTTCTTTTTTAAGTGAAAACTTCTTTAGCACCGTTATGATTTGAAACTCGATGAAACGAAAAATAGCGACAACAAAAAGGGAGAAACACATACATCTATAGGATTTAGCCTGCGAGAGAACGAGATAGTATAATCGGTCTCCTCTTTGTGCGGTGCTTCGTAGTCTCCCCCTCTTGTCTACTTTAGTTTTCTGAAGGTTTTTTTTATAAAACCTAAAAATATGAATCTAGGTGGAATCACTGGCTTTAAATCGCAGTAAGCAGTTCATAAGTTTCAATATTAAATTTGGAAATTGATATTTATTAAATCGAAAGGCTGAATAGAAAACCAAACACCCAGAAATTCCCATCACTCAAATGATTAAATAATATTAATTCGATGGCCTAGTGAAACCCAGAAACAATAAAAAAAAATTGAGTGCTGTTTACACGCGGTAGAAGTGAAACTTTACCAAAACAATCTCAACCAATACTCGAAAAGTGAGGTCATAATCAAAACAACCAATGAGTGCAGACCTAGCGTAATTTCCGTTTCATATCTCAACCAATATGAGCCTTTAAAAGTGACATCATAATCAAAGCGGCTATTAAGCGCAGTTGATGCGTCGCTGCAGTAATCGCCGTTTCACCCAAAATCCAAATCACAGCGGAGCTATAGAAATTTCACTTCAAAAAAGGTATTGCTAAAAGGAACGTGGAGCAAAGAAGAAATACATTCAATAAAATCCTTGTAACTAGCAGCTTGAGAACTATTCGATTAGCAAGATTTGGTCAAGAGCAAAATTTCAATTTGGGAGGAGGGTGTTGCTACCGCCACCCCGAGAACCAATTATTGGAAAATTAATATCTCAAGTGGTTCACTACGTTTGGCAAGGTCTGTCCAGTTCATGGCAGCAGAAACAGAAGCAGTGGGTCGGACCAGAAAAGGCCGGTTGTGGGAGCCAGCTGGACTCTCTTGACCCATTGCCTTGCTTCATCCATCACTCCTGGACACACTGCCCACCCTCGTACCTCTTCCTTCCCAGAACTTTCCCTGCTTCAAAAAAAACTTTGTTTTCTCAATAAGACCCTCTTTATAGCTTACCCGATGACATAGGTGTCTTGTGGGAAATTATTTTCCTCAGGGCCTCTTGTGTGGAATTAATGTAAAAAAAGAAAAAAAAAGTGGGGAGTGACAAGAGTCATTAAAAAAACAGTTTGAAGCCAAGCCATGGAACCCCACTTTAAGGAAAATCAAGACAGCTCTTCTGGAAGAGAAGGGCTGCTGGGAACAAAAAGCAATATGTAGATGTACAGAAGTAGGGTGGCACCATCAAGGAGTTTACCACAAAAGATCACCGGAAGAAAGTAAGTACGTATTGCTAATAAATAATAACATGGCTTCAATGGATGCATTGATGTCAGAATAAGCATTACATTATGTAAGGAAAGACGTTAATTTAGTCATTTGTGGGTAATTTTTGGTGGTGTGTTTGCTTTTTCACAATTAACTCATCTTCTATACCAGCGTTTCCTAACCTTTTTCAGCCGCAGACCCCTAGGAAATCAAGCACAATTTTCAAGGACCCCCTTAATAAAAAAACCAACAATAAATTTCGAATCATTTTTGGGAAAATTTCTTTAGCAAAGTTGTGATTTGAAATTCGATGAACCGAAAAATAGCGACACTAAAAAGCGACAAACACATTCATCCATAGGATTTAGCCAGTGAGAGAATGAGATAGTATAATCGGTCTCCTCTTTGTGAGGTGCTTCGTAGCCTCCTCACTTTTGCCTACTTTAGTTTTCTGAAAGTTTCACTTCTACCGCCTGTGAATTGCACACTCTGATATTTTTTTTTAGTAAGTACTACAAATACAAAAAAAAACTTCTTTTTTAAAAAACGTTAATAATTAACGTACAACAGCAACACCAACAGTCACATTAATAAATAACGGTTAATTAATGTGAAGGTTGAAGTTTTTTGCAACTAAATTATTGATATTGGCGTTGATGTTGCTACTAAATTGTAATCTCAAATCGGATTCCACTTGTAATCTGTTTCTGTGTTTGTTTTTAGTATAAACAAGATCAGAGAATGCCTTTTCACAGAGGTATGTGGTTGAGAAAAGCAGTAAATGTTTCAATATTTCTTCTGATATTTCCTTATAATCTTTCTTTACATTCACCCAATAACTTAATAAAGAGGCTTCTTTGAAATAACGTTTCAAAGCTGAATCACAAGATTTTCTGTTAATTGGTTTTCCTGTGTCGTTGTCAGACCAGTAATTTCAGTAACATCTGTGTTGAAAGGGTCTAATATCCAATTTCTATTGTCGGGTACTGGAAAATAATATGAAAAGAAGACGCGTAGCGATTACGAGACTTTTGGTAGCATTTACTTATTATTGTTAAATGATCCAAAGATGAGACTGTGGACTCCCGTAAATGTGCCACAGGTTAAGAAACACTGTTCTATACACTTGTGCAGCGTTTATCTTTAAAAGCATTATCATATTCTAGAACCATGTTGCCTCAGAATTATAAATTTGTTTTGGGTACCTTTTTAGTTTGAACCTCAACATCGTAAGCAGCCTTCTTCAGTTCGAAATCACGTTGTGCCTTGGCAATCTCCGTGTCGTTCAAAAATCTAGCAGCCATCCGCTGTTCCTCGGCGATGGCCTCTTTGATTTGTGCTTCACAGCGCGCCTCTGCCTCTCCGATACGGGCATCCCTCTTCACTTCTGCCGTCCTCGCCATACCTAGAGATTTCAGGTATCCCTAAACAACACAAAGATTAATTAGTAAAAAGTAACGACAAAAATGTGTATTAGCCTTTATTGAATGTCTAAAACCAAATGTTCATTTTAAAGTCAAATAATATTATGTCCCACATACTAAAATTCATATTGAAGCTTCATGGAATTATAGTGTGAACTCACTATAATTCCATGCGAGTTCACACTATAATTCCATGAAGCTTCAATATGAATTTTAATGTAAAGTTGTATGTGCTAAGTAAATGGTTTCATAGAAACTTATATGTATTGGACAGTGTATTAATTGAATTTGCTAGAAATTCAGCCTCAAGGTTCGCCTAGTGAACTAGGTTCTGATTAAATACACTATATTATTCTTTTTGTATTACTGTGCTATGTATAAATTTATTATTATTTTTTGTTACCTTGAATAGTTTGTATGTTTCTGTTATGTTTTTGATAATACGTAATAAACACATAAACAAAAAATGTTTATTGTGTGTAGATTGATCTAGTGACAGTACTTTTAAATTATTTTTCTTTTTTTTACCCATTTGCTGCCATGGAAAGCTCAGATTTAGTTAATTCACATAATTAAAAGTTAGTGACAGTGAACCTGTTAAAAGAGCATTAAAAAAAGTAATATAAAGTTTTCAGGTTAATGCTATTTTTATTTTTTAGTCCCATGTAAGTAAACTGGCATTTAAAAAATTTCCCAGTTCAACCTTAAAACAATGTAAGGGATTCCTTTCGGTCCCTTGCAGAACTCCATAAGCAAGTTTCAGTACAATATGGGAAGGAAATTCAGAGAATAATTCAATTATTAACGCCTAGAGGTCGGAGACCTGCAATTGCAGTATTGAAGAATTGTACCTATGCACGAAGCATTGCAATAGCAGTGTGGACCCTAAATATTCATTTTGCCTTCGGATATTACCTTTAGTAGGTTAGTTACAGACAAAAATAAAAATGGTCACTTTTTCAAGTTATGGTATTGTCTATGTGTTGGATTTAACAAAAAAATCTTTTTAATTATTGAAGTTTCATGTGTCCCTTACGAGTTAATCAACGAGGAATTATTACAATATTTTTTAATCAAAGAGGTGCTTTTTGAAGCCTTCTTCAGTTTTAAATACGCAAGATGAAGAGTGCAGGTGCTTAAAAAGTTATTATTGAAATTAGTATTTATACTTACTGAGTAGAAAACATTTAATACAGCAGTGTATTCCTGAAGACAATTGCACATTCAGCAGCTTTAACTCGTTGCTTGTGTTCATGCCACCGGGCTTGAGTTCAACAAATTGAAAAAATATTTTCCACACCAGAAGGAATGAATATGTTGATAATGGTAATTGATTAATATTACGAGAGTGATAGAAATTATCTATTTACAAAACATGAAAAGTGCTATGAAATACTATATTTTACTTTGTGTATATGTGATGAGTAAAGTGTAACATTTACGTATATAACAACATACATACAAGTTTTACAGGTGTCACTACCAAAAAAACAGACAGAAATAATAATATTAACACTAAAACATGATGATGACACTAATACAGTACGAAGACTTCTACAAAATAGAACTCTACCACAACTAAGTAAAACCTACGAACTATAAAAGTATTCACATTTTCGAAAGAAGCTGTTCTATTTTTTCGGACATAACTGCGGTGGCGATTTTGACATTTAAGTGAGCTAGAGTGCTAAGATTAAAAAATATGACCTTTTGATGTTGTTCTAGCGAAATTTTTTTACAGGTAGGTGGGAATATCCCCACCTAACTGAAATAATCTTCAAAAAAAATTTTTTTTAACCCTTTGTTCACCAATTTTTTTACATGGTATATATACCACCTACTTCATAGAGTGTAATGTAAAAATATGAGGAAAAATTATGATATTTATAGAAAATTATAAACAAAATATTATTTGTTAAGGCAGTAGATAAAAAGATGTAGCTATGTTGAGTAAATGTATTTATAATCATATAAGATTGTTAACAAAAGAAAAATTTGCATATTCTAATCTTCATAATTTTTTAACATTGGTATTTTAGAAAGCAGTCGTCCAAATGCATATGTGGTTTGTTAGAACACGTGGCACAGTACTCCCTGGTTTCCCGTCTGCCACCTTTTCTGCCCTTTTTTATAGATGTTTCATCAGAAAAGTCACTTTGAACTTTGAAAACAAACTCGTCTTCACTACCATTGAATTCAAAATTCTCATCCATATTTATAGCGAAGAAAAATTATTCAAATAAAATGATTGCGTAGTTATTGTTATGAATGAAAAACAGAGCAAAAAGCACAACCACTGCCAGTGGGTACTGTGTACAACTGAATACAACATGTGTATATCTGTAAAACGATCCTTTTATTTTTTAAATAATAAAATTTATACTTATTGTTTATGTCGCCGCTGCGGTGCGATCGGAGTTGTAAGAATATTTACTGTGTAAACAGAGTACAAAGGGTTAAAAATCATTCACAACTACAACATCAAGGTCGCATTATTCAATCTTAGCACTCTAGCTCACTTAACCACTAACAAAAGCTTGATTTCACAATAATTTATTGTTGCCAGACATACGTATGATGTGGGAAGCGTATCTGACTTATTAAAAGTCATTTTCCGCCACCGTTTAACTGTTACTAAAGTATGTATATGCAAAGATTGGTGCAAATTGAAAAAATTCATAAATTATTTTTAATAATTTCCATACAGGCGATGCATTTCGCTGACCGGACGACTCAACACAGTGGCACTTCAATAAAACTTTGAAAAGTAATATAAAATCACAAAAAGTGATTTAAAAAACTAGGTTAAATAGGTTAGGTTAACCGGTCAAATGCCGGGCCATTTCGCGGAAATTCGCGGAACTTCACAAAAAAACACTAAAAAACCACCTCTTTGAATTTTGAATTGAATGTTTTGTTGATAAATTTTGAGCTATTGTATATTTTATTGACTGAAACACGTTCACAACACAATAAACTATCTACTAAAACCACATTACTTGCATTTATAACGTAAATTAATAGGTTTATATTACGACCGTTAAATCCGCGGCAAATTATGACAGCGCATTGTCACGGATAAAATCGTTTTAAAAATATTCCAGGGTGACAAGGTGAACGAAACTTTTAACACCACCTAGAGTAATGATAGCGCAAGCGATTTTGACACTGTTCTTCATACAAATTCTGTACATATAAGGGTCAAAATCGCAGACAAAAAGTTTTTCGTCGACAATATTATTCAAATATTTGAATTATTTTCTCGTGCATGCGCAAATGACGCCCTCAATTCCGCGTTCCCGGCCTGTCACAGGTTAAGGGATAATTTTTTATCATCACTTTTAAAGACTTTTCAAAGGTTTGTTGAAGTACCACTGTGTCGAGTACTACTGTCATGGAACCATGCATTTCATAAAAAGTGGCATATTCTAAAGCTTCAAAATATCATTTATATAGAATCTTCTTTACTACTTATTACCGAGGATTGTGACCTCCAAAACGGATTTGGTACTATAGTTAGACCTATGTCTAACCTGTATTAGAATATTATTTTGTCTTATTACTAATCCACTATCTTCTAATCTCTTACGTTATTAACTAAATAAGCAAACCTTATCTTTCCCAAATTGTAAGATAAGGTTGGTCGCGCACTAGGCTACGGCAGTTAACATGATCTTCAAGTTTATATTAAAATGTATACAAGCAAATGCACTAGGCAGCCAAATAACTTCAGCTGCGGAAGCCAGTCGAAAAATGCTGATTACACATGCAACTTTGGCTACCTCAGTCCTCGTGCACTAACATATACGAGAGGAAACCCAAAAGATACCAAACTGATGTTGCGGGAGGGCATGGTTTTTTGTAGTACCAAAACCTAGTTACTGTAAAAACTATGCGCCTCGCAAATTTTGGTTTCTGATTTTTGGATACGACCTTCTTGTTTCTATAAAGGCTTCAAACTTATTGCATATTGCCTGTCTATTTATTGTTGTTATTTCAGAACAACCAACGTTATTTTATTAGTTATTTCTAACAATCAACGTCAATAAAACTAAATGGATGACATTTGGATAACTAGATCACTCTGAATCAGTGATACAGTTAAATGGTTGCAATGTCGAAAAGGTGGAAAGATTTAGATAACTCGGCAGTATTCTCACGGAGACTCTTGACCCAGATGTGGAGGTTAGATGCAGAATTGAAGCAGCAAGAACTGCGTTCATTAAAATGAAATCCCTCTTCTGCAATGACAATATCAGCTTAAAACTAAGGCAGAGAATGCTAAAATGTTATGTGTGGTCGGTCTTGCTCTATGGATGTGAAACATGGACCTTGAAAGTAAATACCATGAACAGGTTAGAGGCTTTTGAAATGTGGCTTCACCGGAGAATGCTCAAGGTCCCATGGACCGACATGATCACCAACACAGAAATTCTCAGGCGGGCTAGAGCAGATAGAGAACTGCTTACATTAATAAAAATCAGGAAAATTTCATATCTGGGTCATATACTTCGGGGGGAGAAGTATCACTTGCTCCATTTGATATTGAAAGGCAAGATAGAGGGTCGCCGAGGGCCTGGTAGGAGACAAATGTCTTGGCTGCTTAATATACAAGAGTGGACCGGCATTAGAAGTGTGGAGGAGCTATTCCGGGCAGCGCAAGACAGAGAGACATTCTCAAGAGTGATCGCCAACGTCGGGGGGGACCTGATACGGCACACAAAGAAGAATTTCAGAAAAATTGAGTTCAAATAACCGCACACTATCATCAATCTAAGGGCTAAGCTCATGTCATGTTTGTTTTAGTACCGCCTGTTTCTACGGGTACCAAAGTTAAACAAATTGCTATAGTTATCACAAAAAATGCATTTTTCAATCAATTCAACCGCCTGTTTTATGTCACTTTTAACTTTTGCTATTACTTTCTGAAAACCGATAGTTATTCTAAAGTTACTTCGTTTTTGACATATGTGACAGTTCTGTTGGAGGTAGGGTATGAAATTGCGCGCTTTAAGGGGAACGTATGTGCGGCCCATTCCTGCCCGTTTCATACAAATCTTAGATTTGGATTTGAGAATAAAATACCCAACCAAACTGAAAAATTATTTTTGTAATCAAAACGTATTTTAACCCCTCCGAATTTTCGAGAATATTCGCTTTTGGTGTCTCTAACAAAATGACATTTTACGAAAACTTTTTGTTATTACCGCTTCACAATTAAAGCTCTATAAATGAAACATTTCTCAACGTAGCCGAATAGTAAAAACTGTTTTAGAAAGGTTATAAAATAGGCTTTCAAATTATTATATTACAAATAAATCGCCAATCTCATTCACATTGATCCAAATATTATAACATCTCCAGACTGTAATATAAATGCTAAAAATAAAATGACAACATTTGAAGTCACCACAGAGGACGAAATAGTTTCTATCATAACCGATATGAAAGGAGGATCTGCTCCGGGCTTTGATGCAGTCACGGTTGATATTTTAAAAAACATAAAAAATCAAATTTCTAAGCCATTAATGCATATAATAAATACAAGTTTCCAAAGCGGAGTATTTCCATCAATTTACAAACAAACTACTATTACCCCAATATTTAAGTCAGGTAATCCAGAAGAAGTAAATAATTACCGTCCCATATCAGTAATCTCAAATATAGCAAAAATTTTTGAAAAACTAGTTAAAAAAAGAATGAGCCAATTTATAAAATGCAACGATATAATTAATGAAAACCAGTTTGGTTTTATGGAAGGTAGAAGCACACAAGATGCAATTGCAAAATTAAGTAGCCTTGTACATAGTTCATTAGATAAATCATTTAAATGCCTGGGAATTTTTATAGATCTCAAAAAAGCATTTGACAGTATATCACATGACAAACTTATAAGTAAATTAAGAAACATTGGATTAAATGGTTCAGCTCTAGAATGGATAAAAAGCTACCTTTTCAAACGTCCCCAAGTTGTAAAAATTAATGGTGTGCTTAGTTCACCAAAAATGAGTCATTTCGGCATACCTCAAGGTACAGTCCTGGGACCGTTACTGTTTATTATCTATGTTAATGACATATTCATACAAAAACTAAACGGAAAAATAATATCTTATGCTGACGATACTGTCATAATAATTGAAGGTACGGATTGGAATACTGTTAATAATCTAGCTAATATTGATATTAACATATTGAAAAATTGGTTCGATAAAAATCTCCTCTCTCTAAACACTGAAAAAACAAAATTTATCCCATTCTCTATCAATAAATTCAAATTAGAACCAAATTTAAACATCATAATACACCAAAGTAAATGTAATAAAACTAACTGCAATCAAGATTGTGCTATACTTAGTCCAACTCCCAAAATCAAATATCTTGGTGTATATATAGATCAACATTTTAAATGGAAAACACATATTTGTGAACTCGTCAAAAGGATTAGGAAATGTATTTATATATTTATTAGACTTAGAAATATTCTTAGCTTAGAAAACCTAAAAAGAGTGTACTATGCAACTGTTCAATCTATATTGCAATATGGTATTATTGGCTGGGGAGGAACATATGACAATATTTTAAATCCCCTCAAAATTGTTCAAAGGTTGATAATTAAGGTAATCTCAAAAAAACCGTCTAAATTTCCTACTGAAATTCTTTTTTCAATATTCAATGTGCCTATAATAGACAAAATCTATAAAAAATATTCAATTCTTCAAATTTACAAAGAAATACAGTTAAATACTCGTAACTTCCAATTCAATACATCAGCAAGATACCAGAAAACTATTAAAATTCCTAAATTTAATACTAAGCACATCCAAAATTCCTATCTTTATCTGGGCATAATCTATTATAACAACCTCCCATTAAAATTAAAAACCATCGAAAATATGCAGGAATTTAAGCCCAAATTAAAAAATTACCTGAAACTACTATAAAAGTCCCAAATATGTTTACTTTGTATCTTAAAGTCTGCTATTTTATAAATCTTTTATTCCTTCTTTTTTCTTTCATTTCTTAGTTTCTAAATCTCTGAGTCTACTATTGTATAAATCTTGTGTTCTTTCTTACGTATCCTTTACTTACTTATTACAATAATTTTTGTTACTAACTTACATGATTCTTCCATTTATAATGATTTTTTAATTTATATTATGATTTTTTTAAACTCTTCAGGATTTTTATTTTTAAATTATACAAGATTTTTTAACCTTCTTATTATTTACAATAGCCGTTATTACTAACTTACACGATCATTAATTTACTAATTGAGCTAGAACTCCCTCACCAAACACAAGAGCATTGTCTCTTTATGGTGAGGAAAGGCAATTTATTTTTATTTTTTGTTAACCTTATGTAACTATGTAACTGTTGTAACTTCATATGTATTTATAATAAACATTGCCAATAAAAAAAATAAAAAAAAAATATTAGCATTTGTAAATATTAAAATTTAGAACGCAAACATTAAAAATGACTCACGTGATGTTTTTATGTGAAAACGGTACTAAAATCACAGATTATGTAAACCACAATACTTATTCTATTGTATATATGTGTAATAAACACTTTTGTCACCTCATTTTTTAATCATTTCATATAAAAATATTTAATAAAAATTTAAAATGTGGAGCGGTGGTGGAGCCGCCCGTAGCAAATTTGCGCGGGTAAATATTTTTGTCAACTACACGACTGACAGCTGATTCCTGTTATGTATTTCCATAGACAACTTGATAGGGATGTGCAGCTTGATCTACTATCGACCTTTTACTTTTTGTTTTAGGGATGTAACTAAAACAATAACGGAGTTAGAACGATTTCTATGGAAACACAAGCGCTGACGTATAAACACGCTTATTGTACTTGACTGCTGTCCTATTTCTAACGCTTATATATCTGCTTACGTTGCGGAGGGGTTAAATATCTAGTCAGGATGTGAGCTACTTTATTTATTTTTGCTTTAAATGATAAGATATAGGCCATTAAAAATTTTAAGCTTTTTTTTGGTTTTAGAGGCAATTTAGGCAATTATTTGTGAGTAAATGAAAAACAATAAAAAAAATTTCCTATATTTATCATCTAAATATAATGAAATATAAAAAAAAAAATAAAAAAATCATTTTGATGGGTGTGAATTAAAAATACAAATTACCTATTTACGGCGGAATAAAAAAATAGTCATTTATATATTAAAATTACTACCCAAAAAATGCATTTTTAAGAATTTTTTATTTTATTATTCAATATATTTTCAAAATAAATATAGTAAAATTATTTTTTTAATGTTTTTCTTTTACTCACAAATAATTGCCTAAGTTGCCTCCAAAATCATGAAACACTAAAATCTTTAATGGACTATATCTTATAATTTAAAGCAAAAATAAATAAAGTAGCTCACATTCTGACTAGATATTTGATATACATTTTGATTACAAAAATAATTTTTCAGTTTGGTTGGGTATTTTGATCTCAAATCCAAAACTAAGATTTGTATGAAACGGGCTAAAATGGGCCGTGCATACGATCCCCTTAACATAGATTATTAATCGTGATTAATATTATAGAAGGTGATGATGAATTTCTCATCCAATATCTTGCAGCGAAAATCAAAAACATTTCGACCCCGGTGTTAATGATATAGTTATTTGGGAAGATCCTGAATTTTTGGCACGGTATCGCTTAGTAAAAGATCAAAAAAGAAGTAAAAAATTTGTAACACATCGAATTGGAAAAGATATTAAACAACTACTGGAAAGTAAATTATATTTTTTTCTGCGTAATATTGTATATATTAAAATAGGTTGTTATTTATTATTAACACCTAGGATACGACACACTACAATAGCAGTGCAGTGAAATCATGACTACATCTACAAATGAACTCCAATGTGTGGGTGTAGAGCTAGGTTTTAGAATTTTTTAATGCATTTTGTTCCTGTCCATGAAAGTTTGAAAGCAAAAAAGTTGATATAGAAGAAACCTGTCAATTATTTCAAATATAATTTTCAATATTATGTTTGGTTTTTAAATATTTACAAAATACTACACGTCTTCTAAGGGTTAAAAATTCATATAAATATATTTTTTATCCAGCCGGATTTTTTGACAGTTGTTCTGGTTTTCAAATTTAATTTATGGTGTGTGCGGCACCAAAAAATAATGCAGTGCATTTTTTCAAATAAATTTGAGGAACATTCTGCTATCTTTTTTTATTTTTTTATATGAATACCGCACAAGAGTCCCAACTGCTCCCGTCTGGAGCCAGTGAGACTATGGCATCCCCAATTGGGGTATGTTGTGAGGCTGAAGGTAGTGGGGAGGAAATGAGATAGGGAAGAGGAAGGTGGGGAAGTACCGGTCTATTCAGATCTGGTCACCAAACACGGCGAAAGCCACTTCAGGCAACGTTTCAATTCTGAATGGTGGTCTTACACCAGGGCGATACTGAGAGTATCTTCCACTCTGGAACATGCTGCAAATGTACTATATATTATTTTAAATGTTAAATTGTGAAATACACAAATTAATCAAATAAAATTTATTTGCCACGCCGGGATTCGATCCCGCGACCTTCAGAATGCTAGTCAAGCGCCTTACCGCTGCACTACGCCGGCCGCAAATCTAGACTGGCCACACTATCAACAGCCTGACCACTTTGGAAAAAGTACACATGAAACAGTGAGTGATCATATTTAACCTGTAACTGGCCGGAGACGCTCCGTTGCGCGCGTCATATGCGCGTGCGCGAGAAAATAATTCAAATATTTGAATAATATTGTCGACGAAAAACTTTTTGTCTGCGATTTTGACCCTTCTATGTACAGAATTTGTATGAAGAACAGTGTCAGAATCGCTTGGGCCATCATTACTCTAGGTGGTGCTAAAAGTCTCATTCACCTAGTCACCCTGGAATATTTTTAAAACGATTTCATCCATGACAATGCGCTGTCATAATTTGCCGCGAATTTAACGGTCGCAATAAATGCGTGTATCGCGAATAAAATGTTGTAAAACCTATTAATTTACGTAATAAATGCAAGTAATGTGGTTTTAGTAGATAGTTTATTGTGCTGTGAACGTGTTTCAGTCAATAAAATATACAATAGCTCAAAATTTATCAACAAAACATTCAATTCAAAATGCAAAGTGGTGGTTTTTTAGTGTTTTTTTGTGAAGTTCCGCGAATTTCCGCGAAATGGCCCGGCATTTGACCGGTTAATAAACTGATTATTTTAACTGACTGTTAAAATTTAAACTTAGTTCACGATTTAGCTTTCTGTTGAAACCGACGGCCCTTGTGTAGTTATATTCATTTTATAGACAGACCATTTAGCCTAATTGATTGTGTACCAACACTGAACAGATAAGCCGATAGAAGTGTGTTGTGGGCATGTTTATGTGCCTATCATTTTTATCTTTCTCGTACAGAAAATCAATATAATTGCTCTCTATGGGACCTAGTCAAAAAGATTTATGTAAATTGGTAACCAATTTTCTTTCAATCTAATCTGTTAAGATCAACTCCTAATATTATTAAGTTTTTTGTGGTTCCTGTATATTTTCAACTTATTGGTTAATGGTTGGTTGCAGATCGATGTGGCAATCCCATATTCCCATGCATTAATAAATGTATACCTGCACCAATTGTCCCCTATTTGTATTTAGCACTATGTTAGTTAAGAAGAATAGGCCATCTGCATTACATTAAAAAAAAAAAAAAAAACAGTTAAAAAATTATAAGACTTTCTGTATCATTTTTTTAATGTTTTATTATACAGTAGAATCTGGATATAACAACCGGTGATATTTTGTCATACTAACTGCGCGACGCACTAAACGGCCAGATAATTTTATTTTATTTTTACATAAGACACGCCGAACTCCTTCGCGAGGGTTACATTTGATTCACCGGCTTCCAAAGGGTGTAATATAGCACTTTCGCTTCACGGAACTCATTGTGTCGAACTTTTAACCTAGTCACAATAGATGATAAAAAACTGACTGCGATTTACGCTTGATTGGTGTTAGCGGGCAGGTAGTAGAAGGGTGGCGAGGTATTGATGCGTAGGTTTTGTAAACAAAACACTGCGCATCGTTCTAACATGTCGAATTATCATTAAAACATGTCAAAATAGGTCGCTTTAAGCAGTCTTCGCTTAAAACGGTAAGCTGTTATAATCGAAATATTATACCCGAATTCTACTGTATTTTTGAACCATATTTTTACCATAGCGTATTTTTGAAAATTTCAATCCGCAAAATAGAACTATGTTTTTTCTAAACTGGAAGGGTTAGACATAACTTTTTACGGACGTCAAAAAAAAATTACATAGCCAAAAATCAGTTTAAAAATACATCTGAATTAGTACTGGGCGTTGACGATAATTCTATCCAACGCCAACGTCGTTATCGTTGGCAATTTTCAACTGTTGAAAATAGCTGTTGAAAATAACGTCGACGTTGACGCAACTATAATAGGAGATCGACACGATACTAACAAAAAATAAATCAAAATCGTATTAAGGAATCCCTTTTAACGGGTGGTTCCCCGAATCATTGATGTATTATTAATTATTATTATCTCTATGCCCCACGCGACACACACGTAATAATAATCCTATAATAACGTTGAAAGTTGAAACTGTTGGAAGACGTTGGTGGTTGTTGAAAATATTATCCTGTTGAAGATATATTTTGCTTGTCACTGATAAATTCGCTTGTTGCTTGGCGCTACGTATCGGCCGTATTGGACGGGAAAATAAAAAAAAACGTGCAGTAGGTATGTACATTACCAAAAGACCTTGTGTAATTGGGTATAATATCGTTCACGAAGTGTGATCTCTTGACCCTTTTGACTTAATCATTCTAACACCGTGGAAAACAATAGGTACAAAACATTGACAATTATCAATAGGTTATTTTTTTGCTTGTCGTTGATAAATTTGTTTGTTCCATGGCGCTGAGTATCGGCCGTATTGGATGGGAAAATAAAAAAAAAACGTGCAGTAGGTACGTACATAACCAAAAGACCATTTAAAATATCGAGTAATGTTGTTCACGAAGTACAAACTCTTAACCCTTTTTATTTATTAGGCAGTTGAATCGTTGACTGCGTTGAATAATATTCGCATGTAGGTATTATATTTCAACTGTTGGTGCTAATTATTTTCAACAGCGTTGGACGTTGAAATAATATAACTATTGTTTCCAACGGCTAGTTATATTTTAATACAGTACTAATCTGAATGGCAGAGAGGAATAAGGCATATCAATAATATTACTTCTCATAAAATTAAGTTTTTCATTAATCCATCTTATTGATCGTTATAATATATGACTTCACGTCATAATATCTGTCAAATTTAAAAATTCGAAGCAAACTCTGAGTTAGGGTTAGAAATCGTAAACTTAACCATAAATATCACATAGTTTCTTTGTGCAAAATACTTCTGCAACAGGAAAATGATTTTTCACTGTACCGTTCTGTGCGGAGAATTGAAGCTGTCAGAAAAAAATGGTCTATGGCTATTCGAAGATTCCGTCATTTCAGTTATATGAATCTATTCTCGGCAAATTGTCAGACTGACGCTGTAAAAAACTAATTTTAACCATTTTTCAAAGCTTGTAGGCTAGGCTATATAAAGTGAAGTAATGATGTAAAAAGCAAAACGTAAAAGTCAACAGAAACTCAGTGTTGCTAACTTTTAAAAAAATCAGTGGGAAATTTTAAAGAAATAAAAGAAAATCGTTAATAATACGGTGATGTAACAAACTAAAAAAATTGTTTATTTTATTATTAAAAACAATTTGTTTGTTTTTTTTTTTTATTTTTTCGTAATCTGAGAGGAAAGATCTACCCACACCATTTTTTTCCATTTCCAAGTCATTATAAAATGCATGCAAGTGGCCTATTGTGTTGATATAGCAGTCCGCATTCCCATTCTAAGACTAAACTCGGGTCATGATTGCTTACAACCACAAAACACAGTTTTCAGCCCAATTTTTAATTTTAAGTCCACTTCTTGAACAGTTTTATTCCAGTTTGATCTATCCCAAGCAATAATAAATAAACCCGTTCCAAATAAACCCATTTGCTGTTGTTACTGCAATGAGGTCTCTATTTTACTCGATGTCTGTCTCGACACAGGTGAGTGAGACATGCATCGAAATTGTATGTAAATAAACTTTATATAGATAAATAAATAAAAAATATTATTTGAGATCATAAATGTGAGTTATGAAAATGTTAATAATTGAAAAAGTTATTTGTTAAAATAACAAACACTACAATATTAATTAGCAAACAATAACACAAAAAGCTAGGCCAAGTGTTACTACAGTCAATAATATATATAATAATAAAATTTAACATTAACTAAATATTTTGACATACCTTGGCCCCCTGTGGCAAAAAAAAAAGAATTAATATTAAGTATGCCAATGTTTCAATTAATTTAGTTAAAACGGCAGGTAATATTTAAAAATAATAATAAAACGACAAAACTAGTATCTGTAAAATGTATATATGTTTTTTTTACTTTCTATTAAATTTTCTATGTATTGTAATAAGGTATCCTATCGACAAAGAAAGGTTAGTAAAACCTAATAAAATTCTCCAGGAATAAGCATATTAAAGTATGGGTTTCTACCTCTTCATCTCGGATGTCCTTTAGGGTGTAAGATACTACGGTGATGCCCATATTCACCAGGTCACTGGATGCCACTTCAAAGACCTGAAAGCAACAAACAATTCCACGGGAAATCAATACAATATCATAACATGAATACTGGCGTCCCACAGGGATTGGTTCTGTCACCGACTTTGTTTCTGTTGCACATCAATGACAAGCCTCCAAAGGGCACACAAACCCCAATAACTCGGAGGGCTTTGAAGAAAAGAATGGACGGTTACTTTGAGAATGTTTTCTCTTGGGGTAAGAATAACCTGGTCGAATTTAATGTTTCAAAGACCCAATCATGTCTGATAACGTCTAAAAGGGATCGAAATGAAAATCTTGAAAATCGAAGGAAGCAACCTTCCGAACAGGACCTCCATCGATTTGCTTGGTGTAACTCTAAGTGACCAGCTCAGGTTGGCAGCCACCTCTGGTCTGGAGCTCAAAAATACCTAAAAAAAAAACCATTGACTCTGTGCAGAAACGGGTGGTCCGTTTGATAGATTCTCCCATCTTAACAGATGGATTGCAATCCTTAGAGCATAGGGAATGCTATCCTTGTTCTACCGGTATTACAATGGAAGACGCTCCGAGGAATTTGCGTCATTGATCCCTACGGCACCGTTGCATAGTCGGGAAACATGCCAAACGCGTGCCGAACATTTGTACACGGTTGATATTAGTCACATGAGAACGGGTCGTTTCTACGAGATCTTCAAAGATGACATAGGCCCTGAGGAAAATAATTTCCCTCAGGGCCTCCTGTGTGGAGTTAATGTAAAAAAAAATTAAGGATAGGATGGATACAATACTCAAGGCCAGCCCAGAGCCAAATGGTGCCTGACGCTAGTAAAGACCTCAAGGGTGCTGTATTAGGTGTTAGGTATTGTCAGCGCCTTGGTTCCTTGGCTTCTTGGTTCCTTGACACCTTGGCAAGTGGGTGCCCAGACCCGACTGCTTTAATAGTGCCTGCATATTAGAATATTGTGAGTTCTGCAGGGATGCCAGATGTCAAAAAATTCTAAACTTTAATCAATGCTGTGGCTATGTCGCTAGGAATCCATCACGACGAATTACTTTTATTTGCAAGTTATTCCTGTGAATGGCAAAATCCTACAATGACAGAAAATAGTCCCATTTTTTCATTTTTGGGATCAGTCCTGCATTGAAAATGGTGTGAAATCGCCACTTATACAGGCAAATCATCACCATTCGATAATAACTTCCTTAGTCTAATTAACTCTACATCTATAAACTCAAATTTCAAAAGTTTTTTATAATTTTCATTATTTTTCTTATATCTCCCGAACCTAATGAAATAAAAGTATGTACATAGAATCAACTTGGGTTCTTGTGATTATCACCAACAAGGAAACGAAGAAATAAAAAAACAGTAGCTGCCCTCGGTTGGATATCCATTGCCTTGTTACAGCATTTTTTAATGTAAACTGATCCTACTTGTTTGGAGAACTTCTTGCGGTCCTTGTAGATCTCCTCAACAGTCATTGAGCCCATGATGGCTCGTTGGTGTCCCTCAAGAGTGACCAGCGCGATGTGTTGGATCTCCATCTCTCCCTTTCCCAGGAACTGCTCGCAGGCGGCCAGGAGCATTTCAGAGTTCTGGCCCTGAATCTTGACCTGAAATGGGAAGTTTTGATAAGTAAATGCAGACAGATTGAAATGGATTTTAAAAAATTATGGCGAATTCATCGCCATTACAAAAACACTTGGCATGTAATCAAGAAGAGTGAGAAACATTAGGATGGGGAATTTGAATTTTATAGATATCTTTTACATTTTTATAGTGTTGAATAACTTACTATAAATTATGTATTTATATATATGTACTTTTATTATGTATTGCTTTTGTTTATGTTTTTATATGTACTTTTATTTATGTATATTTACTACAATAAATAAAATAAGACTCCACGTTAAATAGGTATCATTAAAGTAGGAGTTAGCCATTCAAAAATCTGTACATAATATGAATGTGTGTCATATTGCATACTACATCACACTCATCAATCAACTTCATTGCATTTGTCATGTCTACATCGCATTGCATTTATACATACTATTGTCGACTGATTGGATGGTGGTAGCAATTTTGTACATTGTTATATGTAGTAGGTTTTCAGTAGTTATGGGTAGATAAAAATGTGTAGTTTGTATTAGATTATTATAATTGTGGTATTTTTAAAATATTTTCATTATAAAGTGCCCTTGATGTTATTTTTCACAAAAACGTTTAAAAAATGGATACCGACTGTACACCAACCAAAATGGAGGAGAGCTGTCCAAACCGCTGACACCTTTCACAAACATTAGTTTTTTTTTTGTAAAGAAAAAGTTATACAATATTACAGAAAATAAAAATAAAATAAAAAATTACAGAAAAAATTAAAGTCCCAATAAACTACTTTTAACCCCTCCGAATTTTCGAGAATATTAGCTTTTGGTGTCTTAAACGAAATGACATTTTACGAAAACTTTTAGTTATAACCGCTTCACAATTAAAGCTCTATAAATGAAACATTTCTGAACGTAGCCGAATAGTAAAAACTGTTTTAGACAGGTTACAAAATAAGCTTTCGAATTATTATATTACAAATAAATATTAATATTTGTAAATATTAAAATTTAAAATGACTCACGTGATGTTTTTATGTGAAAACGGTACTAAAATCACAGATTATGTAAACAACAATACTTATTCTATTGTATAAATGTGTAATAAACACTTTTGTCACCTCACTTTTTTATCATTTCATATAAAAATATTTAATAGAAATTAACGATGTCGGGCACCCTTAGGAAATTTGGCGGGATAAATTATGTGTCAGACTGCGCGTCTGACAGAATGTTCTTTTTATGTATTTCTATGGACAACTTGAATAGAGATGTGCAGCATGATTCACTATAGACCTTTCACTTTTTATTTTACGGATTTAACTAAAACAATAACGGAGTTATAACGGTTTCTATGGAGACACACGCGCTGACGTGTAAACACGCTTATTGTACTTGACTGCTGTCGTATTTTTAACGCATATATCTGCTTACGTTGAGGAGGGGTTAAGTAGTTTGTCAATGGGTGCTTTTACTTTGAAGTTTAAAAAATAAAACTTATTATGCAGTTAGAAATTTTTTGTGTTAGAGTCTAATACAAACTATTTCTTTCGGTGAGCCAATTTTTCAAAACAATATTTGTTTTTACATTTTTTAATTTTAGCAGGTAACATATTTAAGCAAGTAGGTATCATGTAGTCCAGCATTCTTTGTACATATTTGTTTAAGTGCTTAAGTACGATTAGTCCTTCATTTAACGTAAAACGAGTATTGTAAGTGTGGTCCAGTCTATTTATGTATACAGGGCTATTCATATGCTGAAAAATAATTTTATGCCACAGAATTGCTCTTACTGAGAGAATTTTGAGATTCTGGTAAAAGTAAGGAACATTATGCCTTTGTTCGTATAAACTTTTATGCGCTAATAATTTAACTAATGAATTTTGAACTGATTGAACATGATTTACATTTGTTTTACAGGAAAGTCCCCAAGCTGTAATTACGTAATTCCAAGTAATTCCTGTAATGCTGTAATAAAGAAGAGGGTTGCTAACCTGCGCAATTCCTGTCACGGAGATGGGCACTCCCTGGCTGGTGTAGACGGTGGGGCTCTCCACCTGCAGCGTCATGGTGTTCAGCGATATCCTCTGAACCTGCTGCACGCACGGCCACACGAAGGCCCTTCCTCCTGGCACCAGGAGCGGCTTGGAGTAACAGCATCCTGCAAATAAAGTCAAAACACTGGAAGACTATCCTACTTAGACGTAGTCCTAGGTCGATGGTCAACCTGATCATTTTGACCCAATCACGAACCATTAACGATCAATTGAACCACTTTCTCAAAAAAGATTTGATCATTTGATTGATGAGCTGTAAACTCAATCATTTATCTGTGATGGGCATGGTGAGCGACCAAAGATGCATACATTTTGTAGACCGGACATCTCAAATCTCAACAAAGAGATAGTCGGTTGTGAACTGTCACTGCGATTCCAGAGACAGATATACACTTCTTTCCCAGTTATTTTCGTAACTGGTTCCCGATGGTGGGAAGGTTGATCGGAATGATAAAAAATTCGAACAAATTCATACCATTAATATGTTTGAATTTTTGATTTTCTGGGGAAAAAAAGGAAAGGCTGGCTAGCAAATCTCTGGCTAAGGAACTGAATTGTGCAAATATTTATTCTAGTAACCAAATTGGATTATTATTAGCGATTAGCGTAAGGAACTGGTACCAAAAGCAACCATTTAAAAAATAAGTTTCATATGAATCATATATCAGTCTCCAATAACTGGAACCTTGAACCATATCAGATTAAACATCTCTATTTCTTTGTCGTGAGAATGAGATGACCGCCCTACACAATTTATACATTTATGGTCAACATCAACATGATAGATAGACCACACAGCACGTTGATCTATATACATATCCATAAGTTTTATGGTCTTCGTCATCAATCTATTAAAGATTGGGTTCTTTTGACCCGATTTACTTCGCCAGTGGGTCGTGATCGACCCGGGTTGAGTAAAATGATTGAGCGACCCAGGACTACCTACAAACCTGTTTGGACAGCTTTTCAAAATATGGGACTCCGATAATCGCTCAATATTCGCAGTTGCAATATTGTTATTCTAGTAAAAATTGATAATTTAAAGAAATAATTAACTAGAATAAATTAAGAGTAAAAGCTTGCGTGGCTTTGAATCTTTTCCGATGATGAAAAATGTCCGAGAATAAAGAAATTTTCTATTTTTATTATTTTATTTATTCATCTATATAAAGTAAGTTTACATTGGATTTTTCAATGCCTGTCTCACTGGGATATACCTGTGTTGAGACAAGCGACAGATGTTATTATTTAAGTTGGAACAAATTTATTACTCAAATATAACGTATTTTAAGTTAATTAAATTGTTAAGCCTGATTTTATGTAAAATAAATAATAAATTCATTGGTAGGACAGTTAAATGGTAGAATTCTTGTGTCGACACTATGGTAAGAAGAGAAGGGAAGTTTAAAAGAGGATTTCAAAATTCATTTGAGCCTTTTGAAGATCTGGGCAAATAACTTAAAAGAAAAAGGAAGCAAAGCTACTTAGTAAATATTTTTACAAGTTGTTAATGTTACCCAGTTCTTAACCAACATTACAGGATCCTACCGCTGCAAACATTGATGGATTACTGTACAATTATAGATCACTTTAAAAAGTAGAAGAAAAAATCATGCTGCCATTGTAATGTACATTAAAATAATAACGTATTATGTAGATTTCTTCAGTTTCCCGCTTGTACTGCGAGTTTTTGGACACCACGCATAAATTAAAAAAATTCGCTACCATAAACAAAGTAATATGTATTTATCCACAATCTTAATGCTTGTCATAATCAGAAGAACGCAGGAAAATCTTTATCCGCTTACTTCATTCAGATGAAGTGAAGTTTTTGAAACTAGTATTTAGTTAAATACTTCTTCATTCGTACTAATCGCCTAGAATTATAGAAGTTATTTTGTCAATTAAAGAAGAATCACACATATTGACAATATTAATAAGTTTCTTATCAAGGCGTAAATTTTTTTCTTCACTCTTACAGAAAAGCTGAATTCATACAAACATAATATAACTGATACATCGATCGGTTTATTTTAATAATAGGAAATATAAAATTGATATTTTTACATATTTTTGATATTTTAAGTGTATTGCAATTATATACGCACATACATATTTTATTAAAATAATTAGACAGAAAAGAATGAGGGAAAGTATGTTTCTGAATAAATAACAATAGAAAAATTTCAGCGCTGAATCAGATTACTCTATCGCAAATACCAAATTCCAAGCAAAATCTAACAATCATAACAGATGCAAAAAAATCCCCCACACAATGTGATTATTTTTCTAATTTTATTTTCGTAATCAGTATCAGTTCATACTCACATTAATGTTATGATAGATGCTAAAAGATAAGATAAAGCGATCAAATACTTCACATTTTTAAAAATAGTTCACTTTATCATTGTAAAGATAAGAAAAATTCGTAGAGTCATCATTTTGATGAAAAGTATAAAATAGAGGTCAACTTTAAGATCAATTCAAAACGCTCTCTACATGCTTCAATAATATAAAATTTAATAATTTTAAACCGCCAAATGCAGACAATCTGAGAAAAATAACATCCATTTAACTTAATCGCTATTAGCAAAATAAACAAGACAGGAGAGTGAATACAATGAGAAAATAAATGTAACGCTGACATGTCATAGACAATATTATAGTTATGACAATAGAACACAGTTCCACAAGGATGTGAATAACAGGACTAGAAAACAACCATAACATTACATATTATAACTAGATCTTTTGTAGTCATAACCACAAATGTCTACAAAACGCAATTCCACGAGGATGTTGAAAACAAAGGTACATAATATAAACATATCTATTGTAGAATGCAAGTTTCACAAGAATGTGGAAAATAAGTAAGTAAAAGTAAATATAATGCAGTTATGTCTGACGCAGTTCCACGTTCCACAAGAATGTGAAATATACCGCATAGAAATCAAGCATTATTTATTTATTTAATTCATCACCACACCTAAAATGGTGTACCATTTTAGGGGCTTTTACATAATGTATAGTTTATTCTTACTTTTCATGCATAACTGAACTGCCCCAGTAACAATCTTTTGTGGTAAATTGAAGATGTCCACCGACTCGTCATAATTATATCCATGCATTAGAGTTTGGGCAATGAGAAGTACATAAGGTAGATAACCTTTCCCTTACTGTGCTAAAAAAATACGCGCGCTCCGGTGCTGTGTATTCAATTCACGTGTTAAAATCATTGATTTTATGTCGGAAATATATAAACATTCATAGCTAATCGCTTTTGTTTTTCGTAATTTGTGTTACAAGTGATAATAATTGTAATTTAATTGCTGAAAACATGAAAAAACCATCGTCCGTTGCTCAAAAAACGGGCGAGGAGACCATCTCAAAGGTTTGCCCGCGAACGACTGAGGCGCTGGGCCCTGGGCTGCTACCCAATACATATATACAGCTATGTATGTTTAGCTACTACGCGGTCGTAGGTATCGACGGTCGAACACAACACGGCGGTCTCTGTTTCTCGTGTTCCCGTATAGCAAAGTAGAGCGAGACGTCACATAGCGTGTCATCTCCCCCCGCACACTCTTCGCGTATCACGGTCCACACTGGCACACGGTTGATTGTATTTGTGGTTTATTCCCGATATTTAACAAAATATCTCTGATTTTGAATTAAATTTGCTAATTATTTAAAATATTATTTTTTAATTCAGTGTGTAAATGTATAACGGAGGAATACCTAAAATCTGAACCCAGAATTCATTATATTTATAGAGATATAAAAGTTTTTAGAAGCAATGTGTAGTATTTACGCATTACAGACCAGGAAAGGTTAATGAAGACATTGATTATGAGGCTTTATATCTTTTGTGGTAAATTGAAGATGTCCACCGACTCGTCATAATTATATCCATGCATTAGAGTTTGGGCAATGAGAAGTACATATGGTAGATAATGAAGACATTGACTATGAGGCTAAAGAATGCAGCTCCACAAAGAAGTGGAATACGAGGGTATTCATCGCAAATAATGCTATCGTAACAACTAACCCAATTAAATAAAGATAAGTGAACATAGTACAAGTATTCATGAGCAGTTGATTTCTAATATAATTCGAATGGAGCGTAAAATAGGCCTTGACCTACCGTTAGTTGAGTCAAATGAGTGAATGCAAATTACAAGAGGCACCATTTAGAATTGTTGTCAGGTCTTCCTTCAACAAGTGGCGCCGAATATTGTAACTTGCATTACAATAAATTACTTAATGGTGGTGTGTGCTTTGCATTTCCTATTACAAGACCAGGTTCTCAGTTTCTAAATTTCTTATAGAAATACTTATCACTCAAGATGCTTGATTGTGATGTAATACTTATACGATTGTGATGAAAATGTATTACTTAGGATGGGTTTTTTCACAAAATTTGATGAATTCATAAAATATTTTAAGTTAATTTTCATGTTCTTTGGAGGTTCTATTCAAGTTCTGTTATTATATCATTATAGGCCAATTGCTGCATGAAACTGAAATAATCGCAGAACGTGAATAGAACTTACACAGAATGTGAAAATTAACTTCAAATATTTGATGAATTCATCAATTTTATTGAAACAACCTGTCCTTAGTGTTTGACGGTTTGTGTTATTCATTTTTAAGAGTCATGAACCGATGATTGATGAACATTCTATTCATAGCTGCTATAAAAACAATTAGTATAACAAACAGTTTTGACATGACAGTAAGTTTTTTATAGAAATAGTGTCGCAATGTTCAATTAATACATTTATGGGTATTACTTTAAAAGAATATTTGAATAAATTGTAGCTTGACATGGAACAGTAGTATCACCACTTTCAAAAAGGCATTTTCTTTCTTCAATATTGTTACACTTGTAGATAATAATTTAATACCGAAATTTCGAATGTCCGTTTACAAAAAGCATTTAAAAATAAAAATTTATCAGTTGTGTAAAATAAAACTATCTAAAATTTTATTTGAATAATAAACAAACAAAAAAATAGCCCGTTTCTTTCACAATAATCTCATATTACTTTATTCATAGCATTCAGAGTTTTGCTGTGAGTTTGGTTGAGTAGAGGATGGTACCACACAAGTTGGCAGTCTGCCTATTATACTTCCGTAGGTACATTATCTAAAATTGGGCTAACAGATGGAGCCTAAATTAACTGTTCATCACAATATTTTTAATATGTTTATCAATGTTTTTAAAAATTTATTTATGAAACTATCAATTAACAACACACCACCAAAACCTGGCTCATACATCAATCGTCCAGTTGATTAGTCAGACATCTCCGGAAAAAAAAAATTTGAGTTGAGTACGCTGTTATATGTAAAAGTGTACCCTCTATCTGGTACCAAATCTGTGTAATGCAGAAAAACTTTTAGAGGATTACAAAGTGTTGATGTTTTCTGGGTCACCAGTAGGATATTTCAAAATGTCATACTAATGTACTGGACCTTTACGCCTCCCGGTGTTATTTTGTAGCATATTTAATACGTGAAACAATCATGAGTAAATAATATTTGATTTACGGTGACTAGCAGATATGCCTGGATTCATGGGGTGAGATTTGTCTAGGTCTTGGCGGAGGAAGTGTCTGCCCATCAACTACTGACCGGATAGGGAGAGAGACTGGTTGAGGGAGCCCTTTTGACATCTCCAACCGGACTCTCTCGCCCCATCGCCTTGCACAGCAGTGGGAGAGATGGATTCATTCATCTGTCACTCCTTGGATATATTGACTCCCAGATTCCTACCCACCCATCATGCCTTTTTTCTTCCTAGAACTTCCTCTCCTTAATTTTCTTATAAAGGTTCTCATAGATAACATACGCCCTAAGGAAAATTATTTTCCTCAAGGCTTCCTGAGTGGGCTTACGTTAAAAAAAAACTGCATATATATATTTTTGCTACATTTATTATTATCCGCATTAGACCAGACCCGACTAAATAAGAATTGCAAAGTTATAAAATGTTTGAATCTTTTATATTTCAATGGAATTATTACACAAATAAAAAGCTTCAAAAACAAATGTTTACATTTTAATTTGCTGATGGGTATCATGACTAACCTTAGCAAAAATAAGAATGTAAGTCACAAAATGTTATCATGACGAGTATTGTTTTGATCTTTTTACATGAATGTCTAGATTTCCTTGTAACAAAACATAACAACACAACAAAGCGAAGTTTCGTGGCGGCTAAACATGAAAACAACAACCTAATCAACTCAATAGAGCTATTTATAGCTAGGTACTTACCTAGGCATGTACAAATTAGGTTCTCATTAAAATGACGCGATCTTTCGATCTCGACAGGGAACACGAATTAGCCATCAAAAACATACAAGAATACTTCGGTCTCGAGTGTGAGCAATCGAGATAAACCACATTTGTCTATTTTTATACATTGGTCGGTAAAATTATTATCGATTGCCTGCGCATATTTTTACATGGGCCTCTTGAAGCAGCATAACATAAACACGAAACTATTTAACAATTAGTGCGCAGACCAACCCAGTAATACATATATTAAAATATGTTCGTCTCTGTACGGGCGATTGATGCGTAAACATGTTAAAACTCAACCATTTTTCCTGATTATTTTATTCCTGAAGCGATTGTAGGTTACGCTTTTTTGAGTGTATCTATTTATATAACAGAACACAGCCTTAACAGCATATTAATGTACATGTCCCAATTTATTTCGTTATACATGAGGAAAAAATCAATAATGCGAACATACATATTTAACGCACACAAACAAGACGCGCCCAAACACAGCAAAGTTGTCAGTGGACAGTATTATGAATAAGTTCGAGAGGTGTTACCTGAAACTACAAGGGCTTCGTTAGGTCCACAAGTAACAAATCCCCAGGTCATAATAAAATACTATTTAGAATAAAGTTGTTAAATATAAAACCGAAAACACTTCCGAAAGCACAGCCAACTCCCACTCTAGACAATACCACTGACCATAGATTTACACGATTTACCACTCTCCCACAGGCATAGACAAAGATGCGTTTTTTAGTGACACAGTCAGTGATGCCATGGCTCAAAAGTAATAAAAAACATGTTTAAGGGGTAAAAAAAAATAACATGCAAAAAACCAAATTTATCAAAAGCTTTTTATAGAAAAATTTAAAAAAAACAGTAATTCTGTAATTTTGATTTGAATAGTAGGAAAAAAAACACCACTAGTGTCCGACCGAACTTTCGGTTTCGGCCAAAAAACGAGTTTCGGCTTCGGCCGCCATCCAGCCGAAACTAAGGCCGAAACCGAAACTGAATTTGAGAGGTTTCGTTCTGCGATCGGACATGTTCGGTGCACTCAACTGCGAACCATGAAGTGTCATTTTGCTGCGTCCGCGCTCATAGTCGTGTCAGGACTTCATTCACTTGTTTGTGTTCGCTCCGCGAACTTTGCGGTAGTTGGCTTTATTTTTTGTGAAATTGGAGGAGTTTATAATTAACATTATTTCGAAATAGTTAAGTTTTATTTCGCTATTGAAAGGATTTAGTTCATGATAGGCCCTGAGTAAAATAATTTACCTGTGGGCCTATATCATCTTTGGGGATGCTGTGTGGAGGGTTTTTTTAGGAAAAGGAGAGTTCTGGGAAGGAAAAGGGTGGGTAGGAATCTGGGGTTCAGTGTGTCCTGGTCATCCACATTCAAGACCTAGACTTATGGCAGAAGTGTTGGTTATCCAATAAAGTTTAAAGGTAATAAAGTTTAAAGGCAGTACCCATTCCCGCCTCCCAAATTATTTTGTTCTTATGATGAAAGAATATTTTGTTTTCTACCTTTTATTTTGTTATTTGTTAATAATGTTCAAATAGGTAATACCTACTATTTCTTTCTTTTTGTATATTATTTACGAAGCGATTTACGATTACGATTTCAAAAAGCATATATAATTTATTTGAAATAAGGAGTGATAATTATGTTATGTTTATTTTTAGTTCAAATATCAGAGACTGAATGGTTAATAGGTATGTGATTTAAAAATAAAGGCTGATTGATTAAGATTGACTATTTTTTTTTCCACGAAAACCTGACCTTATATGGAAGTTTCGGTTTCGGTTTCGGCCGAACCTGAGACCGAAGCCGAAACTCAGTTTCGGTTTCGGTTTCGGCCGTAAAAAGTTGTTTCGGTCGGACACTAGACACCACCAAAAAATAATTGTTCTTACTTTTATTAAGTTTAACTAACTAACTAACCAACCATCACACCGTTTCTCCACAGGGGTAGGCAGAGAGGACGGACCCCTAAACAACGTCTTGGCACACACTCCTTGCCTCGTTCACATTCATACATCGTCTCATACATGCTCTTCTATTACTCTGACTCTTGACATGGCCCGACTCAAGTATCTGATTCACTCGGTCGTGCCATGCCTTTAACTATGCAAGTTTAATTTTAGTTTTAGTTTAACTCCTGTTTAAATTAAGAATGTAATAATATCAACAAAAAAAAATTTCAAATTGAAGAGAAGAGGGATATTGAAAATCTCTAATTTATTTTTTCAACATTTTGCAGTAGTAAGTAAATTTAACGATAATTTAACACTAACTAAATTAACGTGATTTAGTGTTCAATTATTTATATTATTTAATATATTCGTATTATGATATATTCATATTATAATCAGGAGAATTTGTGAACCCTTATTGAAGTTCAAAAACTACATTCCTCACTCAAAAGTACGTAAATATTTTTGGTGACCGGTAAAAAAACTACATCCTGTTTATATGTTTTTTTTTTCATAAAACAATATAGATGTTACTGATTTATGATTGGACTTGTTACTGATTTCGTCACTGCGAAGCGTTGTTTCTATATTCTAAAAATAAAAATAAATCATACTTCCGGGATAAAAAATATATCTTTTTAATTAAAAAAACGAGTGTGCTTTAGACCACACGACTGAAGTAAAACTTCACTAACTTATATCTCCCTCTCAACTTCCGTTCGCCTCGCCTGACCGTTTGCCTTGCCCGATCACACTTTTTATAACGCTCTCGTCACGCATTCACCAGCTTACTCCCCAAGTCAAGCTTGCGTAAAGGCCCTACCGTTCGCCTCGCCCGATCACACTTCTCGTAACGCTCTCGTCACGCATTCACCGGCTTACTTCCCAAGTCAAGCGTGCGTAAAGAAGTTTTACTTCAAAAACCCTGTTCCGAAAGTAATAAAAAGCACTTGAAATAGTATTTTTTACGTAATCTTCTTAATTATAATTTAAGTAAGAAAACAACGGTCCTTATTATTTTATCTACAATGCTTTATTAACAATAATTTTATAATTTTTCATTTTTTCAAAAAAATTTTTTTTTTATAAAATAAAAGTTCGTACAAATAAACACCATCCCTACAAATAAAAACATTTAAAACTGTATGTTCAGTTTCTTTGACTTTTTACGATTTATGATGAGAAAGAAGTTCTCCCGTAAGTATAAATTTTTTTTCATATATTTCTACACATTTTACAATAATTATTAATATGTAGTTTACGTATTCTACCCTATTCGTCATATGATATAGTTATTAAATTAAAATACATAGTATTATTTATTGATGAAGATACACAAAATGAAGTTCGAATGTATTTTGTGCATTTAAATGTTATTATTTGTAAAGTAAAACGAACGACAAGAACTGAATGTTCTTAGCGTAAGATAAACTAAAAAGAATTCATTTTCCGAAATTATAAGCTTTTTTGTTATTCTGACAACATTTAGTGTGAGTGTTGCTATCGCCAAAATACTAAGTAACGAGGTTTTCACAGAGGCTTCTAAGATAGGGGTCTGTTGTTCATATTTACCCAAATAAAATATTATTGTTGTTGTTTTTGTTAAAAGAGGCTCTTGGGCTGTTCCGATCTGTTCCTTACCTTGCTGAGTACTAGTTTTCCACAATTAAGATTTGAGTAAAAATTGATCCGCACATAAATTATGCATTTAAAATAAAATTTAAATACTAACGGTGGGGTACCAGGTACACACTTTATTTTTATTGAAATATTTTAATCTGAACTCACTTATTTTAATCACTTTCTGCGGGTAGGTCTTTATTTTCTTTAGGGCAGAGCTGAGTATTATTATTGACATCAAAAAGGACAGAAAGGCAAAATTCGTATTTTTAAATGATTTATATTAATTGTGTGGGCATACAAGTACCATGCAGGGCCGTAGCTAGGGGGGGGGGCATTATGGGGCAACCTTAAAATACCTGTGCCCTACCTTAAGAAATACCATTGACTAATAATACACTAGTAAACTGTTTGTTCATAGTTTAATATGATCGAAAAAAAAACTTCTCATTAATGTAGCGTAGCGACATCTAATTAAACAGCTTCGATTTAACCAAGGAATCATATCATATTAATTCTTAGTAAGGAATAATAGAAGTAAATGGTGGGAAGCTGTGCGCGTATTGCAAACATTGCTTACAGGGAATTTCAAAACAGTTTGGGGATGCTATTTCATTTCAATTCAATTTATTTATTCTTTAAAAACATTACAAAATTTAAAAGTTTAATGCGTTTTAAAATACATTTGTAACAGTATTACAAATATAAATGGTAGGCAAAAAAGCTATATAAGCATTAATTGAGCTTGCCTTTTAAAGGCTGCTTCACTGACGTTAAATATGTCGATATCCGAATTAAACGGTTGGGTCAAATAAACCAATCTTCGGGCCTTCTCCATACTTAACGGTTTGTCATTAGTGTCATCAGATCTAGCACTTGCATACTGCTCGCTAACAACGTATGCAGGGATAATGGGGGGTAGTTTTGGTTAATTATAAATGTAGAGTCGTTCCATAAAAAAATAAGAGTCCTTGTGAGAGCCCTGAAGTAGTAACCATCTGTTACACCGGGTGGGTATGTGGTGGATAACCTCCAATGCACTTCGAATAAGAGAATATTTTCCTTCATGTGTCAGCAGTTGAATTCAGAACTGTAATTTTACATTCTGTACCCAAAACTGGTATAAGTTAAATGATGAAAACTACACTCAGATGAAAATAGTTTTTCTTTATTCTGGCAGCACCATAGTCTGCAACTAGAATTTTATAACTGCACTTCAAATAAGAGAATTTTTTCATTCAAAATTGTCAGCAGATGAACCCACAACTGAAAATTTACATTCTGATCACAAAACTGGTTTTAAATTAAGGGTGAATCTGCTTGCGTGTCCTCAGCTTCAATTAGTATTACTTTCATATAATGCGTAGTATGGTTTTCCTACGAATTACGAATTTCGAAGAATGGTTTGAAATAAAAATTTTAACTCCACTCGAAATATTAGAACGGTTTTCTTCGAAATGCGTCGGCAGATTAATCTGCTACTGGTCATTAGGAACATGAAACTGGTTTTAACATAAGAGTAAATCTACACGCGATTCCTCAGCTTTAGCTCAGATACTACACCCAGAACAAGAAAATGATTTTCCTCTTACTTTTGTACTTGAACACGTGGATGGTTTGATGATCCATTAGAACACATAATGATTCATGAAACTTTCTTAGAATTGTCGCGCATCGCCCACGGACCTCTCTCAATCATTCTCATTGAATATTAGTCATAAACAATTCAAGCGCAAAACAACATTCGACCCAGACGGTGTTGCCAGTCGCTGCAGTGATCAAGATGAAACAAGGGGATTCCCCAGGTTTGTCACAGAATAAGTAATGAAAAATTCCGTACCCATTTCAATCGGTCTGAATCATAGGTGCAACAAAAATATGAAACGAAATGGTTAAAATTTTTACAAGATATTATTATTATTTATTGTGAAATTTTGCCGCCCCTTAAAAATGTCGCCCGGGACGCCGCCCCCCCCCCCCCGCCAGATAAGATCAAGTTACATTTTTACTTGCGCCCTACCTGTAATTACCGCTGCCCTATCTTAAATTCAACTCTGGCTACGGCCCTGGTACCATGGGCATATACAAGGGCATATACAACTGCTTAACGATTCTGCATTGAGCGTCGACATCTTCAATGTTACCTATAGAGACTATAGAGAGTTCAGTAACTATCTTTTGACATACGTCACAACATAGTGAAACTACCCCCGCGGACTTTTTTTTTCTTCTTTTAAATTTTGTAATTCTTTAACTCCTGAAAATCTTCGTACAAAAAACCGATTTTAGATTTTTTTTTTCTACAACATCAATAATGCCATTTTTAAGATTAGTACTCTAGCACACCTAAAGTCACGAGCCGCCACTGCTTAGAACCATTGTTGATTTACTGACTTTCCGAAATATACAAATCGAAAGCATTTTTTGGTTTACCCTTCGACCTAGAAAATTTTTCGTTTGCGACGCTTTTTCCTTGTTTTGTACTCACAATGAAATCAACTCAGAAACATCTCTGAAAGGTCATTAAAAGCTATGAAAAATAATTTTATAGTAGCCGGTAACCATAACCTAACTTAATCTATTTAACCATTTTTTTATATTTTTTTATCATCACCCTTAATGACCTTTCTAAGTTGGTTTCATTCTGAGTTGTATTATTTGAAAAAAATTGGCATGCGGGGCTTTTCCGTATCTTTATTTTTAATGTTAGTTATTTTAATCATAATTTATTAATTTTCCAATCCCTTCGTTTTCGTCACTTATAGGGATGCCATAGTTCCACAGGCTCCGGATTATTGAGAAATTGGGAGTAAAGTGCTGTATTCACAATCTTAAGTTATTTTTCATATCTACAAATAAATAAGTAATTAGCTACAAATCAAATACATTTAATTTTTATTTTCAAACTTACATTGTGTAATTCATATGATAATAGCGTTATTGTGAGTTTTTATAATAATTTTTAACTTTTAAATGCTCTTAATGTATCTCCAAATCACTACTATTAGGGGAACTGGGGGGAATTGGAGCCTACTAAGGAAAAGTTCAATAATAGGCAAATTCATAGATATTTTAGGAACTTTTTATTAGAAACTAAATCCTTACTTATTTGACTATCATTTAATCACAGCGTCAACGTTACATTATTAGGCATTTGGCCACAGATAAACTTTTTTCAAAAAAACAGAATCGATCCCATTACCCGACTTTGCGGGAAATGAGAGCCTATAAATTCCCATGTGTGTAATGGGAGCTACTTAATATTAAGTCAGCCTCTAAATTTTCTATAAGTCAATCAGAAATCTCTGAAAATTAATATAAACGCAACCGTATAATAATTAACTTTAAGAATCCAGGCATTGTTTCATCTGAAAAATATACATATTAAAATGCATATGGGGTAATTGTGGCTACAAGGAGTAATCAGAGCCTAATAGAGCCCAATAAACTCTGATTACCCGAATACCACCATCTTGAAATTGAATAAAATGATATCCTCAATCTAGCTTGTAAAGAAATTATACGCACAGATAATCAAAATTGATAACATTAGCTATAAAATGAAACAGGTTTGATTGTAACAAATATATACCTAACTTCACACTTACCTGCATGGGACAAAAAATCGACAAGCGTCCGTGGTCACATAATGCGTAGCACTGGCGAACCTAGCGCGGCAGGGGAACACGGCCGCAGTGTGACAAAGGCGCCCGAGTGGCAACCGAGTGAATACGAGCTATAGTTTTGTCTCTGGTCGCACCGCTCCTTTTAAATGAAAGCAAACATAAAACTCTCGCATTTGAAACCGCAATAATTTTTTGTTCCTCGCATTGGTGACAAATGCACAGGTATTAAATATAAGATAATTAACAAATTATTTTTTTTTACACTAGCTCCACACAGGGGGCCCTGACAAAAATGATTTCCCTCAGGGCCTATGTCACCTTAGGAAACGCTGTGTGGAGGGTCTTTGAAAGAAATGAAGATCTGGGAAGGAAAAAGGTATGAGGGATGAATAGGAATCTAAGGTTAGTGTGTCCAGGAGTGACGAACGTATGAATCGACCCCCTCTCAATCTGGCTCTCCATGCAGTAGGGGGGCAGACTCATCTGCCGCCAAGATCTAGACATCTAGAGATCTAGACATTTTAAATGTCGTAGCGCTGTCTGTTTGCTTGGCTTCTTCACAGCTTATGACAGCCCTGCGAATCCGTCGTCAAGACCTGAACAAACCTCATGAACCCGCATACCCCTGCTAAGTCACCTAACGCAGCGAACAACTTGGGAGACCTACGAGAGGGGTGTTGTTTATCCAATAAATGGTTCCTATGTCATCTTTGCGGATTCTGCGTGGAGTCTTTTTGGGAAAGGAAAGTGAGAAGGTTCTAAGAAGGAAAAAGGTATGACTGCCCTTGGTAAGTACCAACTTTTTTGTGCAGTAGGAGCTGTTACTACTGTCCACAGAAATAAGTTCGTTCCAGATTTACTCTTTTTACTGTCTCGTTCGTTTGTTAGTTTCTCCTTTAGCCGCCAGGCCAGTATGGATATAAGATTGATAATCTGTCCATGAAGTGTTTTTAGAGAAGTGGAATATCTTTGACAATAATTAGTAGGTAGGAAAGGAATTCAATAAATTAAAAACATTTTATTATTATTTGTTTAATTCTTGCTTCAAGCAACTAAACTTTAACTTAATCATGTACATTTTAGTACTTCGCAATTTTCTACAGTACGAGAGAAGAAATATTTATAAAGATATTACTTATTCTACTTTCTACCACCTACCTTAAAATTTATGAACTGATGAATATTTTCATTGACTGAATATTCGTTTCTAATTAATTAAGTAGGTAATATGGCAGGTAAAATATATCTACCGGATAGTGGCAATATCTGAAGAAACCGTCTGTAAGACTGGTCTTATTAATTTCAAAGAAACGATGTCTCAGAATAATGCTCGTGATTCTTAGAGATAAGGAGTTTCAGGTGCTAGTAAAGAATTGGATGATACATTTTTGAGAGACTTCACATTACACAGGGCGTGTTGGCAAGTTGAAATGATTGAAATTAGTCTAAATAGAATCGAATGAGCATTACATAAGTTGAGTACCTTACATGATATGAAAAAAATGCCTTTAGATAGGTACATAATTTTATCAAAGATGGCATTTAAAATTAGGTTTAAATAGAGGTTATATTTTAATATAATAATATCGTAATCTTAAATAATATCTTTGATACTGAATCATTTTCAAAGATTTGGTTTAAACATTAATTAATCAATCTTTGGTAAAATAACTGGTAAATAATAATAATTCTTCTTACAGCTAGGAATAATGTTGTATTTGGTATGTAGAATATAATAGAGTAATAATTTAGTTGGTGCATTCGTCCTTGGTGCGCAGGGTGATGCGGCTAGCAGCGATCGCAATCCACTCGTTGTGGTCGCCATCGAACCAGCTCAGGCCGAGCACGTATTTGCCGTTGAGGTTGGCGTGCTGGCAATGTGAGAACCACCAGCCGCCCTCGTAGTCGGCCGCGCAGTTGGAGATAGAGATATCGCGGTCACGGTCGATGGCGGAGAACTCCATGTTGTTCTGGTAGGACAACGCATCACTGGCGTTGCCTGTGAACCCTTGCACCACCAGGCGGTACCCGCTGCTGGCGGGGCCCACGCGAAAGTCCTCGTAGTTGGCTTCCCAAGCGTTTCCATAGATGTCCACCATCTGGATGCGAGCGGAGGAGCAGTTTTCACGGGTTAGCCGGTACAGGGCTTCATTCCCGATCCAGAACTCTCCATCGGGGTTTCCAAATCCATCAATGTAGGTTTGGTAGTTTTGGTTGAAGTCCACCGATCCATTGTAACGGCTCTGCACGAGGGTCCATCCGGCGTCGCAGTAGGTCTCCACGGCTTTTCCAGGTCCAGGGGCGATAAGGGCATTTCCAGTAGAGGTTTTGATTGCTCCACAGCTTTCAGGCAGGCGGTCGACGATATTCTGATAAGTTTCTTCGACTCCCTTCAACTCCTTCAACTCCCCGATAAGTTCCGGCATATCATCAATGTCCATGGTTTCGTTTACAGCCTGTTGAGCTTCCGTCTGAAATAATATTGTTTTATTAACAAAGATCAACACATTTTCTCAGAAAGATCATCACAATATTATATACGTGTAGGTAGGCAATGCGCTAATAACGCCAAGAGCCTTATTTTTAATTTATTTGATGTTAGAAAAATGTAGCATTAAGTTTTAAATTAATTAATTTTAAATGAAACTAAATTAATTAATTAATATTCAACTAAATTAATTATTATCAACAAATTATCATCAACAAACAAAAAATATTGTCTTACAGCCCAATCATGGATATGTTCCCCTACCCACCCATTCTTCATTAATACCTAGCAACAGCTCCACCCCTACCATAATAATACATTGTTCCCATCTATATTTCAAAACTGTCAAATCAGTATACATTTGCCTTGAAGAAGGAACGTTCGTTCTGAAACCGGTCGGATTTATTCAAATATAAAAGTGGTTCAAACAAAGTTAATTTGTTTCATTTATATTTAATTAATATTCAGTTTTCTACCTTCGATATGTGATCAGCGAGTCGAGTGAAGTGCATCTTAGACTGGTGCTGCAGGTGGTTGATGGTTTGGTTGTGCTCTTGCAGGAGAGCGTGGTCAGCGTCGACCTTGTCCATTAGGTTGGACACGCTCACGGCGATGGCCTTCACCGACTGGCGAATATTGTCCTGATTATTTTTTATGTAACTGTGATGCGAGTTAAGTTGCGCCATATCAACGTCGAGCTTCGATATCTCTTTTTGGAATTCTGGGAGAGTGGTGTCAACAGTTTGCTCCAAGCTCTCCATGTTTTCAAGAAGTTCCAGCATTGAGGTGTGGAGTTTGTTGAAGTTGCCAACATCGGTGGTGATGTTTTGGATCATCTGCTTTTGGATGCTTTGATTTTTCTCGAGTAGTTCGACTTGAGGGCTAGGGCCCGACTCGGAGTTTTCTCCGGACATGGATTCTAACTTTGCCTGTAAGTGGATCAGCTGATCCGTCATGTTGTCGTGCATAGAGTTTAGTTTCCAGTGAGAGCGCTTGAGCTCGTGCATCTGTTTTCTCAGAAGACGGAGGTGTCTGAACTTGTGGGACGCGACGCTTTGAGAGGGGTCGCGGTCGGCGGAAACCATGTTCCTGTTGGCCCAGTTCCTGGATAGGGCGTTGAACGACTTGAAGCTCAGGCGCAGCTCTATCTGAATCACTCGAATCTGAAACAAATAAATAACTAATTAGATAAGTTTCCAAACATTATCAAATTTAAAGTTGATGATAATTGTGCAGAAGCCTCTTGCATGGTCTCTTTTTTTGTTATATATGTTTGTTGCCTCCACCGTTCTTTGGGACAGGGTCTCGAACGTAAATACTTAAGAGGAACGCATGCGCGGCCCATTTTTGCCCGTTTCATACAAATCTTAGATTTGGATTTGAGAACAAAATACCCAAACAAACTGAAAAATTATTTTCTTAATCAAAAGGTATATCAAATATCTAGTTAGGATGTAAGCTACTTTATTTATTTTTGCTTTAAATTATAAGATATAGGCCATTCAAAATTTAAGAGTTTCATTATTTTGGACCCAACTTAGGCAATTATTTGTGAGTAAAAGAAAAACAGAAAAAAAATAATTTTACTATATTTATTTTAAAAATTCAATGAAAAATAAAATTAAAAATAATAAATTCTTAAAAATGCATTTTTTGGGTAGTAATTTTAATATATAAACGACAATTTTTTATTCCGCCGTAAATAGGTAATTTCTATTTTTAATTTACACCCATCAACATTTTTTTTTATAAATTTTTATTTTTTATTTTATATTTCATCATATTTATATGATAAATATCGTAAAATATTTTTTTATTGTTTTGCATTTACTCACAGATAATTGCCCAAATCACCTCTAAAATCCCGAAACATTCAAATCTTTAATGGCCTATATCTTTTAATTTAAAGCAAAAATAAATAAAGTAGCTCACATCCTAAGTGGATATTTGTTTTACCTTTTGATTACAAAAATAATTTTTCATTTTGGTTGGGTATTTTGATCACAAATCCAAATCTAAGATTTGTATGAAACTTGCAAAAATGGGCCGCGCATACGTTCCTCTTAACGTACCTACATATTTTCAATTGCGTATTATTCAAATCGCACTAAATATAATGTGTAGTAGCAATGACCATATTTTTAATTTAATTTTTATTTGAGAAGGTATCGCACAAGAGTCCCAATTGCTCCCAACCACGGAGACAGTGAGACTGTGGCATCGCCAATTAGGATATGTTGTAATGCTGAAGGTAGTGGGGAGAAGGATATGGATAAGATAAGAAGTATCTCACACGGCTAAAGCTGAAATTGATTTTAATTATAATCTTTCACCAGGGCGATACTGACAGTATCTTCCACTATCGAACATGCCACAAATATATCAAAATTATTTTTAATGAAGAATTTACGAAATTATTATTTATTTAAAATTTGCGCACACCGGAAATACCTGCGCACGCGATCTCCGGATTCGTATCCGATAATCGTTACCATTCAACCACGAAGGCCGTCATCTACCGCTGTTTATTTAAAGTGGTACAAAAACAGTAGGTGACTTTGGCGGTAGTTAGTATTTTTGGTGTAGGTGTCTAATACCTTATTTTTGAAAATAAAAATAAGGTATTTTTGAAAATAAAAAGTCCACTCTGAAGACGTAGACTGTAGACGATTTTAAAGCATTTATATTTTTTAAACCTCCCAACGTCAGTATATACGCTGAAAGTACAGCTAAAATTTAAAAAAAATTGCACGTCCCTCTATTTTAACAACGTTAGCTTCATGCCTTTTTCACCGGCATCCGCCTATTTGTTTTACCTCATGCTTCGTGTTTTTTCCTTGAACCATTTATGAATTCTGATACTCGGGAGCAAATTCCATGAAATAATGAACTAACTCGATCAGGCCGGAATCAGCAGGGCATGTCGTAGGCTGTACCCAACAACTGTGCTGTGCATGTATGCGTTTTAAACGAGTACATAACTAGATAAAAATAAAATATCACGATAACAGGCAAACTTTCAGCAGCTAGGCACTTAGTTCATTTTTAATATTTTTCGATCAATCATTTTTAATATTTTTTATTAATGACTTAAAATACATAGTATAGAAGATGGTTGATTTTCCCATCTTCATGTTAGTTGACTATAGGTTGTGTTGGTGTTACTTCATAATTTTTATAATTTCCTAATCCTCATGTTTACTTAGCCGTATTTAGATGTTGTTTTTTTTTTACTTGTTCATCCGCGTGGATTTTTTAATTTAATTTGGAAGGTCATTATTTATTCATTTATTTATTTATTTACGGACAAATAGTCAAATTAACAATATAACAATAACACGAATAGAAAAAAGAGAGATCACAATGAAAGGAGATTACATATAGATGAAGAGCATTGACAAAATACACATAATATAAAGGTACATGGAGAAGGTAACTACAAGTAGCTTGAAGATGGATTTAAAAAGACTTTAAAAAACCACATTGCGTAACGACTGCCGAAAGTCATTTAGGCTTACACCAAAAAATTCAATGCTTTGATTTGCGTTGACAAGTCTCGACATTCTGGATAAAGGAGAATGATATCCATAATTATTAGTAGAATGTTGATCGAGGAACAGCAATTCATTATTTCGGAGTCTACGGGAAGGAATGTTGAACTGGATGAGTTGTAACAAAGCAGGTGCGTCAGTAATACTGTTGATAATTTTGAAAATGCATATTAGATCAGAGTCCTTTCTACGTTTTTCTAAAGAGGAAATGTTTAAAGTTTGTTCAATTTCATCAAACAAGTATTCTCCTCTTTCAAGTCCTAACCATTCATTATATAATTTGGTAGCACCGAATTCATGCGTTTTCTGGCTCTTATTAAAATATTTTAAGTTCTGATTGGTCCGGTTACCATATTTACCGACCGTCCAGTTGATTAGTCAGACATCTCCGAAAAATCGAATTTTTGAGTTGAGTATGTAGTAGTTATATGTAAAAATGAACCCTCTATCTAGTACAATATTCAGATTACTCATAAACACCACCAAATCAATTATATTGCGGAAAAACTTACAGTGAAATAAACTAAAAATGATGTTTTCTGGGTCAGTAGTAGGACATTTCAAAATTTGATGCTAATGTACCGGACCGTTGTGCCTCCCGGTATTATTTTATGGCCAGTAAATAATATTTGGTTTATGGTGAGCATTCGAATTTCGCTTTCCTAAACATCTCAAAACTTAGTATTTGGAGATGTCTGACTAATTAATTGGACGATCGATGTATACGTAGGATTTGGAAGTCTAATTAACTGGACATTTATTCAAATTTCATCGTTCTAAAACGCATAGTATTAAATAACGGTTTTTCGGCGACCGCGTTGATTTAATCGGCCCGAAATAATAAATTCACCTTGCGAGTATTCTCAAGTGTGGCAATTAAAGCTGGGAGCTTCGGGATTTTTTTTTACATGTTATCGTTTGATTCATCGCCGAATTGGTCGAAAAAAAGATAGAGCCGCGGTTGTCGACCGGGTGCGACAGGTGCACTCGTGAAGCCGGTCGCCCCTCGCAGAATGTAATTAATAAAGCAGGTAAACACCTCTCCGACCAGCCAGCGGCAGGGTCCGCTGCCGTCCTGTTCCATGCACTGACGGCTAATAACGGCCGCTCGAATGTGCGCACTCCACCCGGTCAACCTCCGAATCTAACCTATTACTTTATAACCTGCACGAAGAGCGTTATAGAAATAAAACTGTTATACATATTAGAAAAGGACTGTATATAATCCGATTTGCAGAACCCAACAGCTGGGGATCGATAGTAGGCAAAGTGGTTTACACAAAATGATTTATTTTATCATCGAAGAGGGAGATAATAATAATAATCTAAACGAAAATATGAAAGAGAACAAGACACAGAAAGATAGAAAAAGATAATAGTCGCAACTGGGACTCAAACCCAGAACCTCTCGTCTATCCGGAACGTGTGTTTACCAATTCCATTTGAAATATGAGATTGGCTATTATGACGGTTTGCCAGTAGGGCGCAACGGCGAAATTGGTAAACGCACGTCCCGGATAGACGACAGGTTCTGGGTTCGAGTCCCAGTTGCGACCATTATCTTTTTTCTTTTTTCTGTGTCTTGTTCTCTTTCATATTTTCTTTTAGATTATTATTATTATCTTCTTCTTCAATGATATGTTACATTGATGGGAATAACCTTAAAAAGTTATAAAAATAGAGTTTTTCTTATAAAAATTGATTTATTTTAATTTAATTAAGGAATAATAAAATAATGAATAGGTTGGCGATTCATCATGATGTCCTGCAATTTATTCTGCAATTCGGATCGTTACCCAGCCTAATCTTACCTACAGGAATAGTATCTGCTCAGTTTTAAAGTTAACCCACCCTAACCTAACCTAAAGTACACAACTTTAATAACAACTCTAGACTTCCAGACGACACTAAAAATGAAAAAAAGGTTTGATAGATTTAAAAAAAAATTCAGAAACGCGGTAGAAATGAAACCTTCAGAAAACTAAAGTTGAATGGGGACGCTACGAAACACCGCACAAGGAGGAGACCGATTATACTGCCTTATTCTCTCGCAGGCTAAATCCTAAAGATATATCTATTTGTCTCTTTTTAGTGTAGCTATTTTTCGTTTTATTGAGTTTCAAATAACAACGGTGCTAAATAAGTTTTCACATCAACAAATAAGAAGTTAGTTTAGTAGTAATGGAGATCATCTTTCGAGAGATTTTATTATGCTTCATAAGGACAATTTTTTCGAAATGAAACTGATGGACTGCCATGTTACCCTTTGACTATGAAAGTTAATACCATCGGAACCGAACGAACCCGTTAAAAACATAAAATATTACCACTGAAATTGTAAAATTCAATATGTGGAATGATTCCAAAAGCATCAAATATCTTGGAATTGAAATTGATGATAATCTCCGATGGAACTCACAAATTGACGTAATTACAAAAAAACTAACCAGGTACATATACTTCTTTAGAAACATTCGTAATATCCTCAACATAAACGATATTAAAAAAAGTATACTATGCTTTGTGTCAATCAAAAATAAAGTACGGTATAACTGGATGGGGGTCTGCCTTGAGCACTCACACAGAGCGACTCAATATAGCCCAAAAAGGAGTACTAAAGACAATACTGAAAGTTCCGCTTAGAACTCCGACGGAAAAAAATATTTAATAACTTTCAAGTCTTCAATGTACAGAAACTTTATTCAAAAAATATTTTATTTAAACTGAAAAAAAACATATATGTTTACTCCACTGCCCAACATAAATACTCAACCAGGGCAGTAAGCAATAACATCCTGGTTACTCCCAGTTTGAACACATCTTTTGGACAGAGAAATAATAAATTCCATGCTATAAAATTATACAATGCTCTACCAGATCAAATCAAAAATATAAAGGAAATGAATATATTTAAAACAAAAGTAAAAACATGGCTGAGAGATCAAAGTGATAATAAAATTACAAACATCATGAAGACGATATAAAGACAATCCATAACCAAATACAAATATTTTTAAAAACTACAGGCCACCTCAGAACACGAAATCCTAGTGAGGAGTTCTGTGAAAAAAAAAAAGAATCTATACTTATACTATACATTATACATACATGTACAAACCTTGCTATTGAAACTAATAATAAATAAATAAATAAATTTTGAGTGAACCAGTAACTACGTACCTAAATGTGTGTTTTTATTAATTGAATTCGTGAAAACTTCACGACTCGCATAAAAACAATCCATTGAAGGATAAAATTGTTTCGATGTCAACATATTTTATGTATCGATTCCACGCCTTTATTGTGATCGCAAAGTGAAGTGCGCCATGAAAATAAGCACGACTAAAATTTAAGTTTGGCTGAACAAGTTTTACTTTACACGCTCGACTGTCAGAAGCACTGCAATAAAATACATAGTCCGAAACTCAACTTTGAATAGAATTTTACTGTTCAGTTTGACACATTTAACTTTACAGCCGGCCAAAATAAATAAATTCAAACACTGGTGCCAAAAAAAAAAAACAAAAAATCCTATCAACTTACAGATCAATCAATTTTATTCTGAAGCAAATGAAAATTACGCACATTCAAAATAGTAAAAGATCATTGTGGTCAAATTTTAGTACTTTATGTAAAAGGTGTTATGAGACGTACTTGACGTAATTTAACCAGTGATTTCTGACATTATTTGGCGTAAAAATGTTACTGAAATTTTTTTTGTTCGGTGACATTTTTGGTGTTTAATATTTTTTGATTTTTCTATAATTTTTTTTTTCAAAAACAATAAGTTATTTTGCACGCCGTCACTGTTAACTCCGCCGAGTAACCGCTCGACACCTCACCCCAACCCAAACATTTTAATACCTACTGATTTTTTAAATGTTTTTACTTGAAAAAAGTAATCTCAGGAATCATAAAAGTTTTGGTAAGTCTGTTGTGTACTGTGTACGTCCCATGCATATATTCTACAGGCACCATAATACTCGTACTACATAAGTTTTTAAACAGACGCGTAGCCAATCATTCGTCAGGTTACGGTCCAATAACGGTCTGTATGAGGCGGTACAATTTAACAATAAGCGATCAGTTAAACAAACCTTTATTTACCGAAAATATGTAGCAATTTTTTATAAGGGTATTTGTAACATTAACATTTTTTTCTTAGATTTTCATGAATAATCACCCCCTGGAGTTTCGCGGTTCCACTCTGAAACTTGAGTATTAATATTATGTACCTAAACGAAGATCACCTAGCATATGAGCGGTGGTTTTGGTGCCTATAATATCTACGTTAACACATCGATCATTATCCGAACATTGTAGAATATCCCTTTACATTGAAAGTTCAACGTCTACGTCTACAGTTTGTTGTTGAAACTACAAACTATGAAAACACCTCTCATATCATTTGTGTAAGATATTTGCTAGTGAATAAACGCTAGGTGGTTATTAAATATTAAAATTGAAATTCAGTTATTTTTTTCTGAATTCGCTAATGGAATTTCATCGTTGCGAAAATATATTCAACAATTCATGTTGAAAATTTGAAAATTATGAACATTTTGCACAATTGAAATTTAGCAAGTTTCGTAACATGTTCGTAATTATGTTATTGAATACAATAGAGACAAAGTGCGGTTTTCGTGAAAGTTTATTTTTACTATTTGCGTATACGTATTGAATAAAGGCACAATTTCAGGGAACGAATAATCTAACAAATTTGAAAATAATATTTTAGGCATAATATTTTTTTGTTTGTTTGTTCGAAAAAATAATTTATATATTTAAATTGCAAGAATGGCGATTTGGCGGTCTCTTTGGATTATCAGAGACAGTGAAATGTATTGTTCGAAAAAACTGCTAAATCATCATGATCGGCCACAATGGATCATGATGGCGCTCACTTGTCCGTTTGGAGAAATAGTGCAGTTTAAATTGTATTTATTTAATAATATTATTGACATATGGGAATAATTGTCACATCATCTTGTGGTTTCAAAATCTTGAAATTCATTTTGATTTCTACTTTAGTTATGTAAGGTTGACAACTGACTTGTCAACTGACTTATGTGCAAATTTCAAAATTACAAAAATTGTACTGATCATTTAAGTTGATTGAAATTACTGGGGGTCTCCCACGTTGCATACAAGGTTAGTGTTTCTGTTTTTCCCTTGAGATTTGTCAGATTGCTATGTTTTGTGATATATTGTCCGAGCAAGGCAAATTCATAATCATATTTTTAAGTATTCCGCTCAGAGTTCTGTGGTTATTTACACGCCCCAGGCTCGCATATTGTAATACACCTACTATTATCATTATAAGTTGAAAGTTGAAACTATTTGCGTATAAGTGTTCAATAAAGGCACAATTTCCAGGGTACGAAAACCTAACAAATTTGAAAACCTTCTATTATCATTATACGTTTAAAGTGTTGCTTGACGGAGAACTTAACTAGCAAAATATCGAACCAACGACGCCAGAGTGGAATATGGGAACTCGACGCATTTTTGCACGTAAATATGTATATTTATATGAAGATATCCGTAATGCAGGGGTGAGAGCGATAGCTAACTAAAGATCTCTACGTAATTCGTTTCAGATAGCAAAGTCTAGTCTTACGTACATAGTCTTTCATCATCGCATTTTTTACTATTTTTTATCAAAAGTTGTTTAAATCTTGAAACTTTGACCTTTTCCAGAAAAAAACATCACTGTTTTTCGACTATTCAATAAACAAAATAAATTTAGAAAGAGTATCGGAAATGCGGGATCTTGGCATAATAATGGATGAGAAACTAGACTTCACGGTTCACATTCAACAAACTGCAAATAAGGGTATGAAAACTTTAGGATTTGTGTTAAGAACAATTAAAAACTTTGAATCGTTACAAATCATTAAACTACAGTATACATCCCTTGTTAGAAGCCTAATAGAATATAACTCCATAGTCTGGTCGCCCTTCTATAAAATTCATATTCATACTATTGAAAGAATTCAAAGAAAATTTCTACGTTTTGTAAATTTTAAACTTAACATCCCTTTAGAGCACATAAATTATCCGTCGTTAATGAATACTTTAAATATTCTAACATTAGAAAACCGACGTAAAATAAACGACCTAACTTTTTTATTAAAATTATTAAACTCTAAATTCGACAGTTGTGAACTCCTGCAATTAATAAATCTACATGTACCTACACGAACAACTAGACAAACATTGACATTTTATATACGTACATCTCATTCGAACTATGATTATATTCTCCAATACAACGTTTGCATAGTCTTGGTAACAAATACTTAAACAATTTGGATGTATTTAGCAAACTTCAAACGCCATATGTGCCAACTATTTATTTCTACCTATCCCGTAAACTAATGAGAACAACAATTTTAAAAATTACCTACTTTATGTCAACTACTATATTTTATGGACTATATTTTGTTTCTTATATTTTATGTTACCTGTATTTTGTTAACGCTTATATTTTATGTAACCTAAATTTTTTATTTTATTTTTTTTTAACCCTTATATTTTATGTAACCTATATTTTGTTTTTAACAAATATTATGTTACTTGTATTGTGTATTGTATTTTGTAAACCCATTCTTTTCACTGTAATTTAAAAAAATGTACTGCATTCTATGTAAAAGCCCTATGGGCGTTTAAATAAATAAATAAATAAATAAAATCGCAAATGTATTGCTGCAATACCTGAATGGCTAGATATTACCCATCCCTCTGTTCCCCCTCTTCTTCCTCTAATTGCAGCGTTAATTTGAATGATGATTTTTCGGCTGATGTGAAATCACTGAAATAAGAAATTCCCACCAGAAATTCGGAGGGTTCCCGTGCGAAACCTTTGTTCGGGGCAGATCGCGATCCTTGAGAACTGTAGTAAAAATCTTATTACACTCGTATGTGGGCACGGAGATAAATCAATTCCGGTTAGTTGATTCCAGCGTTTTTATAAAGGAATTTCAGATAATAATAGTAGTTCTTTAATATTAAAACAACAAATAAAAACCAAACAATACAAATTAGAAAAAAATAGAGAAAAGCAGGACTCTACTCCCTTCTACTTGCCCAGTGAGTGTGTTAATTTTCCAACATTATTTCAGTATTATTATTTTGCGGCATCCCAAATTAGGGTACGTCGTGAGGATGGAGAAAGTAGGGGGGAGAAGGTTAAGAGGATATCCTGCCTATTATATTTGTTAACGAAACATGGCTAAAGCAATTTCAAGCGGCGAATTTTAAGCAATTCGGTTGTGAATGGTGGTCTTTCTCCGGGGCTGTTTTGAGAATATCTACCACCCTTGAAGTAAATAAAAGAAAATCACAGTGTTCAATTCACACGCGGTAGAAGTGAAACCTTCTGAAAACTAAAAGAGACAAGAGTAGGGAGGCTACGAAACACCGCACAAAGAGGATATACTATCTCATTCTCTCGCAGGCTATATCTAACAAACTAACTAACTAACCATCACGCCGTTTCCCCGCAGGGTAGGCAGAGAGGACGGACCGCCATACAACTCTGTCTTGGCACACACTCTTTGCCTCACTCACATTCACACATCCTCTCATACATAATCTTCTATTATTCTGACTTTTGACATGGTCCGTCTCAAGTATCTGATTCACTTGATCGTGCCGTGTCTTCCTCGGGCGTCCCCGACTTCTTCTACCATTCAAATTTGCGTCATATATTCTTTTTGCATTACTTTCTTCGTTCATTCGCTCTACATCCCCAAACCATCTGAAGGTCCCTTTCTTAAGCTTACTCATTATGCTAACGTCAGCCTTACATTCTTTGCGGATATCCACATTTCGCACACGATAATACATGGATTTACCACACTTACGCCTCAGGGATCTCATTTCAACAGCATTCAGTTTACTTTCATCCTTCCTCTGCCAGTTCCATGCCTCACTGCAATACATCAAGGTAGGTATCAGGACTCCATTGTGGACTGCTAGCTTCGCTTCTTTTGTCAGTTTTTTTACTAGCGCCAACGGCATCCAGTCCTCCATTAATGGAGTTACCGGCATTTACCCTTCTTTCGATATCTCTAGCAGCCTTCCCATCTCTCGTAAAAGCTAAATCCGTAGATTCTATAGATGCATGTGTTTGTCTCTTTTTAGTGTCGCTATTTTAAAGAAATTTTTACACCAAAAGTCAGTCATAATTACGTATTACTAGACTCCACGAGATTAATGAAAACATCCTGACTTGAACATTGTCAATTCGGTTATAACGTATATTGTTTGCTGTACAGGTTGCACTTATTGAACCGAAGTCTGTGCTATTAGTGCGGTGAATTCGGATCTCGCTGACCCGCAGTTTCCAAACCCTACTAATTGAGTTTCAAAGTAAAGGGCTGTTGCGCAACTGCTTTTAATTGGCCGTCACACAATAGCTTGAGATAATACTGGGAACAGCCCAATCCACCGTAGGTGCGGATGAAATGTGTACCCACAGCTCGTCTGACTAAGCTTTTGCAAGCGGTGGCGCAAGGATGAATCTACAAAAACTTAAAGAATGAACTATTAATTTGTTTCCATAGATTTTTTCAAAGATTAAAAGTTTTCTATTACCCACATAATCTACACTAGTGACGCCACCATCTTCAAAGATCAGGATGTAATTTATTATTACTTGGCATCAATTATATTTCCAAAAATTGCATAAAATCACTTCACTTACGATTGCTATCTGTCAACTAAAGGCAACATACCTTAGACATTGGCTTTAATTATTGCACCCTAAGGATCATTTACCGGTGATTCCTGAGCTTAGTTGGACTAAAAAAAAGAATGTTCATGGAATTTTGGTTTCTGGTGACTTTTGAAAACATTTTTACCTTACGAATTAAAAAAATAAATAAACAAAATACCGAAATACATGTCTACCTATTTCACCGTACCTATTAGAACCTTTATAAATACCTAGTTGATCGTAAACATGATATTGGCAAATTGCAGTTTCAAATTTTCGACATGTGATCCTGTGGCTAACCGGTAGAAATAAACCAATTTCCGATGAAACCATTTCTGGTGATTTCCACGAAATTATAAGAGTACTAGCTGAACCCGATTTGTCTGATTTTAATTATTAGAGGAGTTAACAAAAATTGTCTAGCAACTGTGCATTTTCCAAGAAGACACATTGCTTAATTGAATATCTGCTGTGACTAAGCTGTAGTGTAGTGTAGAAGAAAAAAAAAAATTCGTAAATTTTTAAAAATTATTTATTTATTCACACCTTAAATGCTTTTACAATATCACTTTATTATAGATTAGAACCTATTAGTGTCAGCAATTCTTGATCATTTCTGCGTTGCAAAACGATATCGCGAGGATAAAATTCTTCTCGAACCATGACAATTCCCACCTCATTAATTGTTGGCGCATTATATCGTATGACATGCTCACTTGCTGGTGTTTGATCGGCACTAATGATAATTTTATGGCTGTCTGATGGCATGAGATCAATTGCATTTTTGAACATTCGAATTAAATTATTGTTATAATGTAACATTTTTTGCAACGACTCAACAATATGCCTTTTGACTTTAGTAGAGATTTGACAGCGTTGATGCAAACTGATCATTTTTATCTCCCATGAAATAAATTTGTAGAAATTTATGTTGATTGCTGTGAAAAAGAAGCAAAGAGCCAGATTTATGGTAAATTTGTCCCTGAATTTTAAACGTCGACATAAAATTTTCAGTTATAACGTTAGCGCCAAATGAAATCATCTTAAAACATGAATTGTATTTTCTAATATTTTTGAGGAAATGTTTTGAATCATCAGTAATTTCTTGCAACAAATTTATCACTGGTGCTATTGGTTGATCAATTTCAGGTAGCTTCACTTTGCCGCTCGCACAACATCGCGTATCGTTTCTCCTTTAAATTTCATCGCTTTGCAGTGTGGACAAACTTTATCCATTTTACCGATTTGAACAAATTTACATTAATAAATTTAATATCTGGTTCGTATGAAAAAGTAATTCGATGGTACGAAGCATGGTTATTCAAAAGTTGCACTTGCATTCGTCTTCGGCGTTGATCTATTTCTTCTTTTGATCTATTTCGTTGTTGAGATGAATGTGCTGCTCGTCTTCTTCGCGCATCTACTCGTAAGCTTTTAAGTCTTTCTTCCCGACGATTCGCCAGTTCTTCTGCTCGCCTCTGAATAATTCTAACTCGAACATGTACATTATCGTCTAAACGTTCTTCATCAGTGCGGTTTGATATTCTCTGACGATCTGCGTTTGCGTGCCGAGTACGACAGCCTATGTTTGAACGTGAGCGAGGCATCTCACGAATGTTGATCAACTTTGAAAAAACTTACACATCAATCAACTGGTCGCAGTTACACTTTTTTGACCCTTTGAAAATTTGTCATAGGGGTCGTCCATTAATCACGTGATGTTTTTTTAGCAACTTTTTGACCCCCCCCCCCCCCTCCTTAGTGATATGTGGTGAGGTTTTAGACTAATCCCCCCCCCCCCCCCCAAAATCACGTGTATTTTTTTTAGTACAAAGTATTTTGAAATTCTTAGAATTTTATCACGAAAAATAAATACACGTAATATCTCATTATACCCCCCCCCCCCATCGTGATATTTCGTGATTTTTTCCGAACCCCCCCCCCACCCTTTCGAGCCTCACGTGATTAATGGACGACCCCATATATAATTCGATTTGTTAATCTGATTTTTTGTACATTTTGCAAAGTTACGAACTGACATTTAGTATAATGATGAGTAAATTTAAAACGCACAGAGAAAACAAATGAGTGAAAATTAGTAATATAATTTGTTAGCTTTAATTCTACTTTTAAATCCGATTAAATTCTTTTAATTCCTAATTGTAGGTATCATAAATTTTTGTAACTTTTAATAAAATTAATAAAATGGCAACACTGTCTAGAACTGTCATTCCGTTTTTTACTATGACAAATTATGAGTCAATTTAAAACGCATAAAATTATCCTTTTCCTTTGGAACCTCCAAATAAAAAGTATGTATAAACGCTCTTCTGCTAAAATGCAATGTTCTGTAAAAATTTTGAGTCAATCCATCGATCACTTTCCGAGATTAGCGAACGCAAACATACGGAACCTAAATTTATATATATATATAATATGTTGATAGGTTTAATTCCTTTTTATTAATTTCTAAATAAAACACTTGTGTTGCAAAGTTTTTTTTAACTAAGAAACGACATTTATGTTTATTAATATCACTTTGAATGGTTTTTTTCTAACAATCAAATAATAGAATAACAAAACAAATGACAATCGATGATTGCATTCTAATTGACATTATAGGATTCAAATTTAAAGGGAATATATTTCCTTTACATCTCCCCCCCCCCGCGGGAAAGAAAATTATTGCAAAAATTTTCATTCATCTTCGATATCCTCTTCATGGTTCATCAATGCAGGTGCTGGAATTAATTTCGAGATGTGGAAAAAATTTGATTCTAATTTTTTTCGACCAGTATTTATCTTGTAAATTGAGTTTGATAATTTTTCTATTATTTTGTAGGGTCCGATTCTCAATTCGTCGAGCTTCTTCCTGTTAAGTTTGTTTCCATTCTCCACAAAAACAGTATCACCAACTTTGAAGTTAATATGTCTCCTGGTTTTATCGTAAATCATCTTGTTGTAATTATGTGACTTTATAGTATTTTCCAGAGCTTTTTTTCTGTCTTGAATCAAATCGATGTCAGTCTTCTTAAGTTTTAACTCATTTGGCAAAATCGTAACATCTGTGCCGTTAAGTAGGTACTGAGGCGCATAACCAGTGACAGTGTGCTCCGTTTCATTATAGTTTTTTACACAATTACGGGCTATAGTTGTCCAAGCCACTTTTAAGTCATTTTCGTTGATTTTGCATCTAATTTTATTGACTAGCGTTTGATTTAATCTTTCATTTAATCCATTTGAGAAAGGCGAGTTTACTGCAGTAAAAATGATTGGAATATTTTTTTCATCCAAAAATTTTTTGAATTCTCTAGAATTAAGACCCGGATATTGGTCTGATAGTATCATGCCAATGTCATTAGTTTCTGTGGAGTTTAAGAGTTTGATGAAATCGTTGGTATTTTGAGTTTTTGACGTCAAAATATATGCAAACCTCGTGAAATGATCTGATAGCAGGTGCAAGTATCTCTTTGTTGACCGTGAACCCCCAAAACCACCTATCGTATCAATAGAACATATTTCAAAAGGTTTTGTTGCGGGACCCAAGTAGGACATCAATCCATATTTATTTTGACCTCTTGATTTGTTCTTTAAACATACTGCACAACTTTCGCAAGTTCTCTTTATATTGTTTGTCATGTTTTCTGATGTGTACCATGAGCTTATCATTTTTTGCATTTGATTAATTCCTATGTGACCTAGGTCTGTGTGAACATTTTTGATAAAATCTATGCTGAATTTTTCTGATAGAATTATTTTTTCTTTTTTTTTTACTTTCTTGTAATAAACATTATTCTTCGATATCAATTTATCTTTTCTGCACTGTATCTTCTCATTTTTGACCTGATCTTTTAAGATATCTTCTAATTTTATTAAGTTGACAACTTTTAATTGCTCATCTTGGTTCTCATCTGGTTCTAAGACTGGGTTTCTGCTTAGACAATCAGCTTCAATATTGTACTTTCCTGGAGAATATTTAATTTGAAAATCATATTGGGATAAGTAATATGTTAAGTCACCAAGCTCTTCATCGGTTCTAGATTTGATATTCATATTTTCCAGCGGTTTGTGATCTGAATAAACTGTAAATGGTTTTCCTATCAACCAGTATTGCCAGTATCTCACTGCCTCTTTTATAGCTAAGCATTCTAAGTAAATTGCTTTTTTCTTTTTCTGTGCGCTGTTTAATTTTTTCGAAAAGTAAGCAACAGGTTTTTCTTTTCCATCAGATTGTGTCTGTTTTAAAATAGCTCCAACACCCTCTAGAGAAGCATCTGTATATATATTAATTGGTAAATCTTGATCAAAAATTTCCAAGATCGGTTGTGAGCATATTAGGTTTTTCATCGTTTCAAAAGCATTTTGGCATTTATCAGTCCAAATAAACTTTTGATTTTTCCTTAATAAATTATGCAAAGGATCTAGTATTATTGCACTCTTCGGAATGTACTCATGATAAAAGTTGATTTTTCCTAGAAATTGTCGCACATTCTTTTGTGTTTTTGGAATAGGAAAATTCTTTATTGAAATCAAATTATCCTTTACTGGCTTGACTGAATTATTCTTATAATATGTTGATAGGTTTAATTCCTTTTTATTAATTTCTAAATAAAACACTTGTGTTGCAAAGTTTTTTTTAACTAAGAAACGACATTTATGTTTATTAATATCACTTTGAATGGTTTTTTTCTAACAATCAAATAATAGAATAACAAAACAAATGACAATCGATGATTGCATTCTAATTGACATTATAGGATTCAAATTTAAAGGGAATATATTTCCTTTACATATATATATAATCTAGTCATGAAGCGTTCAAAAGGAAAAAGAAAATTACTGAAGATGTTTTGAAACGGAGATATTATGTAAATACGAATGTTAGAGGGAGCGTGCTAATATTTAAAACAATTATAAAATAGGCGTTGGCGAAAATATTTATGATATGACTTATTTTTTAAAATAGAACCAAAATCTCTAGACATCTGAGTTAAGTAGCGTTTAAAGAATTTTTGTCATTCATATAACAAAATCAAATGTGTTTTTCATAATTTTCGGAGCATACTTTGCGATTTTATCCTATGATTTTTTTTCATTTTTATAGAGATTATATCCAAAACTAACATATATTTACAGCACCCTTGAGGTGATTTTTCTCACGCGCTATACAAATTATTCAATTATTATTATATTTTTTAAGTGCTTAAAACTTACAAAGTACCTACGTCATATGTCGGTAGAAACTAAGAACGCGGGGTCTTAATGTGTTAGTTTTAGAGCACGAAATATGTATTTAACAAGAATGATTTGAGATTATAACGGCCAATTTGCAGCCTGAAAACCATTTCCATACAAATCCAGGATATGTTACTGACATTGTTAGTCGATGGTTACAACTACAATGAACAATCTGATTCGCGCAACTACGGTTAAGTAAATAAGTAAAATGTTCGGCTCCCACCGACATGAATATCCAGTCAAATTAGCGTACAATGCAGTATGCTATATTGTGCAGTGCATCTGCCGGGAGAAAGCTTTTCGTATTTGCGAACCAACAAGCTGGTATAGGGTGAAAAGTTCTCATTAACACCGCCTACATACTTTTCTCACAATAAAAAGTTAAAAAAAAATCAAAGTGTGCAATTCACAAGTGGTAGAAGTAAAACCTTCAGAGAACTAAAGTAGACAAGAGTGGGGAGGCTATGAAGCACCGCACAAAGAGGAGACCGATTATACTATCTCATTCTCTCGCAGGTTAAATCTTGTAGATGTATGTGTTTGTCGTAATACAATTAAACACGGGCCATCTATCTGTCGAAAATTCGAAATGTAGTCGATTTGATGGTCATCAAATGTGATGAAAGTTTGAAAAAACTCATCCTTAAATAATAACACAATTTTTGAAGAGAAAACGTCTTCAGCACCGTTGTGATTTGAAATTCGTTGAAACGAAAATGAGCGACACTAAAAAGAGACAATATTTAGGATTCATCCATCGAATAAGATAGTAAAATAGGTCTCCTTTTTGTGCGGTGCTGTAGCCTCTCCACTTTTGTGTACTTTAGTTTACTGAAGGTTTCACTTCTACCGCATGTGAACTTCACACTTGTATTTTTTTGTTTGTTTTATTTTTTTATGATTTTTCACGGGTCTGTGCAATTGTCAAAATAAAATGAAACTGCAATTTGCCAATATCATGTTTATGATCAAATTAACAATTTATGAAGGTTCTAGCGGATTAGGTTAGACACATTAGTTATATGGTATTTCGTTGATTTTTTTAATGTTTTTGTGTAAATAAAAAAATCAGAGTGTGCAATCCAAACGCGGTAGAAGTGAAACCTTCAGAAAACTAAAGTAGACAATAGTGGGGAGGCTATGAGGCACCGCACACAGAGTAGAACGATTATACTATCTCATTCTCTCGCAGGATAAATCCTGAAGATATACGTGTTTGTCTCTTTTTAGTTTCGCTATTTTTATCAAGTTTCAAATCACAACGGTTCTAAAGAAGTTTTCATTCCAAAATTTTTTCATTAAGGTTAGTTTATAGGCTATTTTGAAATAATTTTTTCATAGCTTTTAATGTTTTCCAAAGAGGTGTTGAATTGACCTGATTCAGAATTGGCGTGGAACCTGTAATGGATGTACAAAGCAAAAGTTGTGGAAGCCTACCTGCTTCTTCATGTTGTCGATCTCCTCCGCGTTGTACTTGGCAGCGTCCTTGGTGTTCTCGATCTGGTGCAGCGCCTCGGCCAGCTGAGCCTCGAGCTCCGCGGCCTTGGATGCGTTCTGCGCGGCGCGCGCCACGCCCAGCTCCACGCGCACCTCTGCCATCTCGCTGCGCAGCGAGCCGAGCTCGGCGCGGATCGAGTCCATGGAGTCGTGCGCCCACTCCAGCGAGGACATGTCCAGCGGGGAGGAGTCGTCCTTGTCAGTGGGCAGCTTGTTGGGGCGCAGTGCGAAGCGAATCTCCTGCCTGCAACAAAGAAGCCATTTTTAAATCGTGCGGCGTAATCCACTAAGTTTTATGCGCTCCGGGTGTAAACGTATCGAATATATCCTCTTTCGACCCATTCATAAAATACCTACGGTCTGGAATTTTAATGTGGACAATTATTACAATTTGGGAGGTTGTAAATGTACTGTATGTGTGGAATGTATATTTAATTTGAAGTGTTTGCTAAATACGTAATTTACTAAAAATTATAAAATTTGAATGGGGAAAAACGATATATTCTTGTCTGTCAATTTGATAAAATCCGCCTTTCAAAGTCTTTTACAATCATTAACTGCAATAGTGTACTTTTGTGGGTAACATCCAAAGATATTGAAATATCTTTGGTAATATCACTTCTTGTAACATTTTATTTTAGTAAATGTTAGTATTGTTTGTCATTGCTTAGTAACCGTCAAATCATTTTGCAGGTACGTTGCAAGTTACAAACATCCATATTGGCACATCCTCCTTGCTTCACGCACATTTATACATCTTCTCTCCTATTCACTTCTATTAATACGACTCTTGCCTTACTAAAAAATGTCGGATTAATACGTGTTAGGATCACTTCAATCTCATCAAGGGTGGTGGACTTTTTATTTGTAAAACACTTTTTTATTGAAGAGTCGTTTTATTTACAAACACTTTTTGAGCAATAATGAAATCAACACTTTTAGAACTAAATTCAGCCCGGACCCCGCCTCAAGCGGTACGGCGTCTATACTCTAGGTAAGGGTTAATGGAAGAGAACAAATTTCTTTCAAATTTAACAATACGCTTCATTTACATACACATCTCCTTAAAACTTCATTGTTCATTCATTGCTTTCTTGAGTACCTATGCTTCATCAATTAGAAACTAATAAAAAATGAATACGTACCAAATCAACCACCAAAAAATCAATAATTTTAAAATGACAGATCTTGTAGTAAAAGAGTCTCATAAATTTTACGGTTTGAATGCTAATAAATCGTAATGTAATTAAGACCTGCTTCAATATTTCTGTAATAATTAAATTTCTGTTAAAATCACGTGAATCTAGCGCTTTGGTAGTGGAAAGCTTATTGCATCGTTATTTAAAATTCTCGTCTGTGATAGACTCAAGCGTCAGTGCTTTGAAGGAAAATGCGTTATTTTGCATAATTCTGGATTAATTAAACGCCACCGTCAACATCATTCTGACTGGTGACACGTAATTATAAAAAGAGTCTCTGCAGAAATACATAATTATGTTGACAAAGTAATTCTCGCAGTGTATGTACGATAAGCACTTGAACGGGTAGGTACTTATCAAATCAGCTAGATGGAGAGAGAAGAGATGGGCAATAAATAGTTCTCTGGGCGGCAGTACGCACACCCTCCTCCCAAAATAAAATCACTTATTGATTGTGGTTGTTGCAATTAATTGACATTGATGTGCCTAATGAATTTAATCAACTGCATGTAAACGCTTATTATATTCTAACATGATTGGCATTTATAATCAAATTAACACCTGTTTCAATTGAACTGCTCGTAATTGCATTCGACGTGTTCGTAATTGAATATATTACGAGAAAGATAAACAATAATATTATAATAGAAATAATTGTTGCATGTTGTGTGTTGTGATTGTCCTATTTTATATTTAAATTCATTTAGCACTGAACACTTTTACTTATCATTTATTCTAATCTCGATGTATAGAGTCTCTTATCTTAAACTTTCGCGTCTATGCCACCTCTTATTAAAATATTGCAATAAATTGTCTGTCTAAAATCTTTTTTGTCTGTGGCCGTGTCAGCTTTCTATTTTGTGTCTATAAAACAGCGTGTTTTGATTTCGCTTGTCATTCTCTCTACATTATTCTTCTCTATTTCCTAAACTCTGCTTGTTTACATGGAAATCAAGTCGTCTTTCGCTTCTGTAAACTTTAATCACGCCTTATTGTCGCCAGTCAAGTGTTCAGACCAGAATCACTCTGTAAAATTATTCACCAGAATAAATGGTACAACATCCAGTATCAACACGCGTGTTTTTACTACACAAGGATTACCCCAAACTCTACTCTCTCATCTCATTGTACGTTCCTCGGTGTGGAACAGAAGGAAGCCTATAAAACAGCTCAACCTTACAACCTGACTGCAGACTATCTGGAGAGAACCACACCTGGAATGTACGCAATAATGACGCAATTTGACGACCTCTGTAGTCCAGTGGGTAAGACTCTTGACTCACAATCCGGAGGTCGCGGGTTCGAATCCGGCATGCGCAAATAAATTTTATTTGATTAATTTGTGTTATTTCACAATTAATTCATTTAAAATAATATATAGTATATTTGCGGCATGTTCCAGAGTGGAAGATACTATTAGTATCGCCCTGGTGTAAGACCACCATTCAGAATTGAAACGTTGCTTGAAAATGGCTTTAGCCGTGTTTGGTGACCAGATCTGAATAGCCAGGTACTTCCCAACCTTCCTCTTCCCCACCTCCTTCACCTCCCCACTACCTTCAGCCTCACAACATACCCCAATTGGGGATGCCATAGTCTCACTGGCTCCAGACGGGAGCAGTTGAGATTCTTGTGCGGTATTCACTGTAAAAAAAAAATAATAATAATATTACCCATAGCTTGGAATAATATTCTAGAAATATATTCAATTGGTACTAAGTTTTCGTTAGGATGACAACATCCAGCTCCCTTCAATTTTTTCACCTTCGAGTATGACCGTTCGTTTTAAACCAACAAGGAAAAATAAAATTCGATTTTTTATAATTATTTTTTTTTCATTTATAAAATTTTGTGGCGTGAATTAGATTGTTTAATTTTGATTTAACATAAAATAAATGGTTATTTTGATATATACATTTCAGAAATTCAACATTTTTTTTGCATGAAATTATCGTAGAATATGATGTAGAATCGTCTCCTTTCGTAAAGTAGCGCTAACTTCTGAAAACCGTTAGGTTGAAGTAAAAAAGACTGCACATTTTAAACTTACATGCATTTTCCTACGTGCCTTCACGGTGCAGCCATTTAAAACCTTTTTAACGATCGCAGCGCCATACATTTTTGTCTACTATTTAATGTTCCTGAAAAATAAAAGATTTATTATGAACCCAATTTTTTAGAGAATATTTTTGTATTAGTTACCAAAATATGTAAGCATGTTTTACTTTTGTAAAATAAATTTTAAAATGGGAACCTTAGCAGGGGTTAATGTTTGAAAATAGTTAATATATTGTCAATAAAAATCAATAAAAAAATCAGGGTGTGCAATTCCCACGTGGTAAAAGTGAAACCTTCAGAAAACTAAAGTAGACAAGAGTGGGAAGACTACGAATATATTTTTGTCGTCGCATTGCAGTGCAACTTTTCCTATACATTTGGTCATCTTGTTAGCATGTATGCTTTCTTTTTTTTCTTCGGAGTCGCTAGATGACGCTTTCTTTTGTGTTTTATTTTGGCTGTTCATTTTGGAGTGGTTTGAAGATTGGAAATTGAGTTCACAATTTTTCCGCAAAGTCAAAGTCCGCAGAGGTTCATCGGGCGATTTATACCACTACATCAAAGAAGACTTGCGTGGGACGTGGTTTCAACGTACTATATTTGAACCTAGTACCCGTGAAATAAATAAATATTTTAACTTATTCTTTCGCAAGCTATATCCTATAGATTATAGATGTGCATGTTTGTCTCTTTTTAGTGTCGCTCGTTTCCGTTTCATCGAGTTTCAAATCACTAAATGCTAAAGAAGTTTTCACTTAAAATAATAAAGTAATATGTAAGTGCTTTAATTATTTATTAATTCTTTCAAAAATAATGTGTTTTAAAATTTTAAGACTCGTACTTTACGTTCAGAACGCATTTCTTAAATCGGAACGATTGTGCAGTTTCTCGGATCTTCTTGGCAATGAAAGAATTCTGCGAATACATTCACGGCTCCAAAAGGACACACGTTTAAGTTTGAGAAAGTATCAGATACACGCGCATGAAAAAAAGTGATGCCTTAACAAGGCCCCTATTATAGCTTGGCGTGCGGAAGGGGCTATGCGCGGCCCGGTGCCCCAGTGCTAGTTTAGTACCCGCCCGCTATTGTACCCTGCACAGTAGGTACACTAGGTACGTTAATACATCGGTTAGTCGTTGATATATGAAGGTTTTTTGTTGTGTATCTACCTATGTTACATCGTTCTTTCAGGGGTACCACAGGTTGCGTAAGAGTACAACTATTTTTTTCAAATTCTTCGGTATTCTAGGTATATGCAATATATTTTATCTTCGGCATTCTACACCTATATTATAAGTAAGAACTGTACATTGTACGATAAAAATAAAACAATTATGTAGGTATCTGTAAAATTTTAGACTGTAAGCTATTCATTTAGAGATTCATGGTACTCTTAATAATAATAATAATATTTGGATGAAAAATCGAAAATCACCTCATTGAAGAAGAAGTTGAGGACGTCCAAGAAAGACATGGCACGACCAAGTGAATCAGATACTTGAGTCGGGCCATGTCAAGAGTCAGAATAATAGAAGAGAATGTATGAGACGTTATTTGAATATAAACGACGCAAGGAATGTGTGCCAAGACCGGGATGTTTGGCGGTCCGTCCTCTCTGCATACCCCTGCGGGGAAACGGCGTGATGGTTAGTTAGTTAGTTAGTTACCTCATTGGCATTGATATATTCCTCAAGGGTGTTGAATCACCACAAGGTTTTGATCCTGTACCAAGGCTTGTGTAATACAGGATTGAAGTGATTTTGTGAAAAAAAGCTGAATTGCTACAATATTCATGTTTCAGCATTTTCCTTGCCTCTGCTCACTGTGAAAAAAAATCTTCTGCGATGGAAGACAGCATCTGTCAGTCTCAAAAATGGGGATAGAATTAGTAAAGTTTCAATATCTGCTGACCGCTGGTTGTAACACATTATGAACTTTTTATTTAACCTTTTTAAAAATAGTGTAACAAACCAAACTGATTAATATTTGTATTTTTGAGAGTGATAATTCATGGTGGAATTCCATTATAATATATTATATAATAAAACGAATATAAAACTTAATTAAATTAAGTGGAATAAAGTCTTATATTCGTTTTATTATATAATATAAACCAAACTGATATACCTATAACAAAATTTGTAAGTATCTACCAATTAATCACTTTTTAAATAGTAGGTAGTGTCAATGGGTTCTTTTTACAGAAAAACTTGCTGATATACGTAGGTATAATATCGAGTGTATTTTGGAAAAATCCTTCATGCCACGTTTTTGGGCATATCTCCTTTCAGTGGTTTTAAACTACAACGTGGAAAAATAATTTTTGCTGATTAATTTTTATTTTAAATTTTGATGAAGAATTTTGCAATTGGAAAAACAACAACTTTCACTTATAAACTTCAAGATTTTTAAATAAGTTTTATGAATTCGTAAATATTCATTTTTATCGTCTCCTGTAAAGATTTCATTTTGTGACTTGAAGGGTTTTAACAAACCAATATTATAAACATTATTTACACTTTTATTGCATATATTCACAGAACACGTATTGCAATAATAAAGACTAGAGTGTGTTGCCATAATACCAATTGAATATGTTTCTAGTAAATTAAGCCAAGCTCTACGTGTGCCTGTAGTGTCGGTACCTACTTACCTGGTTCAGGTAAGCAGCTGAAACCGCACCGTGCACCCTAATGGTGGCCTACAAGCTGGCATAACCAATCTGTCAAACTTTCGGTCAGCCGTATTGATTGATTTTTTTTAAACTTAACAGTGTAGCAGCTGTTTGTTGTTTGTTGTAACGCAGCGCCTCTAGCAGTAGTTTCTGAGTCCGTTCTGATTTGAGAAGGAAAACTCATCGCTTCAATTTGGATTCGGTCGAGCGTTGCTACCATTCTAATTCTCTCGACCTGTTTCTAGGAATCATCTAAGAATAATTTACTTGTTCCTGCTTTAGCAGATTAATTCAATTCCAAGAGCCTCGCGCCGTAATTATCACGCAGGAATTAATTTCATGAAAGTTTCGGATGGAGAAACGTGTTTTTTAAATTCTATTTAAATCTTAACTGTTAAGAATCTTTTTGTGTGATGTCTGAAGGAACAAAATCTCACAAACGGTGAGCTCTGAAATTTGTACAAAATTTGAAAAATTCAAATTCCAAATTTTTTTTTTACATTTGCTCCACACAGGATGCCCTGTGGTAAATAATTTCCCTCAGGGCCTGTGTCATTGTGGGGGATGCTGTGGAGAGGGTTTTTTTAAGGACGGGAAGAATAGGAAGTTCTGGGAAGGAAAAGGTTATGAGGGGTGGGTAGGAATCTGGGGGTCAGTGTGTCCGGGAGTGACGGACATATGAATCCATCACTCCAACTGCGGTGCAAGACGATGGGTCGAGAGAGTCCGGCTGGAAACGTCAACCAGTCTCTCTCGATCAGGCCCGCCACGCATTCGCCGCTAAGGCTTTGACAAACCTCACCACCTTAAGGCCCCGCAACTCGGATTTCTACCGATTTATTAAAAATTTCCCTTAAACACGGTAAGTTTTAAAGCTCTTAAAAATATATATGTTATTCTTGAAGATAATATTTAGACTTTGCCCGCGCCGAAACGCAAATTATATAAAATTCCCTTGATAGAAAAAAATCGCAAAGTATGCTCCAAAAATTATTATTAACACGTTTGTTTCAGTTATTTTACAAGTTATATGAATGAAAAAATTCACAGTGTTTCTTTAAATGCTGTTTAAGACAATTTTCGCATCGGTTTTGTCGCTGTAAATGTTAGCGCTCTCCTCCGTATCTCTCCATCTTCTTCTTTTCGATCCCGGTTGCAGAGCCTTAACCCGGAACTGCTAAGTTACCTAACGTAGCGAACCACTTGGGGTGGCCTACGGCAGAGGTGTTGGTTATCCAATCAATGGTTCCCGGGGCGGCGGAAACCATACCCGCCTTCCAAATTGAAATTTACAAATTATGAAATTTGCACAACCCTTTTTTTCTAGCTCAATGCTGCAACCATTTTGAGATCGATAGGTATTTTCTCCCTTCTACCGTGCAATATTCAACAACAACCGTTGGAAAAAACACAAAACATTGTAATGTTTTTTTTTTTGTTAATATTTTTTTTAATAAAAGGAAGGCTTTTTACGCCTAGAGAATTCTCAAAAGATTAGTTTGCTAATGTAGATATACTTCGTCGAAGATTATTGTACAAAATTAATACTTTCTACGCGGTATAATTTAATAATATTACTTGATGGTCGATGTTTGAAAACTGCGGGACTAATGATTTCAAAAAAACGAGGGTGAAGCAAAACCAATGTTAATTTCCAGCGCCAAAGAAACAATGCCGCGAGAAGAAAGAGGGGAGCCGCACGGAAGGTGCGTTTCCCCGACAGCCGTCTAAGTTGAATAGCTAAGCAACAGCCTGGACTTGTCAACAATGTGGTTGGGTTTAGAAGCAGATTGTGTTGTGCTGCAGACGAGTGGTAAGCGGCAGATGTGGGAGCAGATGTTTTCGGATCGTGCCTGAAGGAGGGCTATCCACGCCATACAAATGTTACCTCCTAATACAGGTATCGCCAACAGGTAAATTACGAAGTACTTTTAGATCGATCAGGAACCAAATAAAAGAAATATTGTTTTTATTTATTTAAACTTTATGAGTAAAACCTCAAATTGTAATATTTAATTATCGATACCGTGGCGCATTGGTTAGCGCGTTTGCCCGGAAAGCAAGAGGTCCTGGATTCGAGACCCAGAGGTGTCAATATCTTTTTTCTGATTTTTCTCTTTTCAGATTTTCGATTGAGTTTCGCTTATATTGTCTTCATTTAATTAAAGAAATATTGTTTTATCCCGGAAATTCAACCTCGGAGAAACTTATACTAAAATTATTATGATTCTTAAAAATTGAAAATAATTTTACAACTCTCAATGAAAATACGAAAATAATATTAGAAATTAAAAGATAATGTTTGCAAACTGAGACTTGAGACCCTTCTAGACTCACAGGAACCTAGGTACACTCATCATGATTTCAAATTTTCTTTGAGAGTTGTAATGTTATTTTCAATGATCAAATATTACAATTTCATCAGGTTTTAACTTAAATAACTCCAGTAAAGATCATGACTATAAGCTCGATAATCCATCCCTTCTAAAATACTAAAATTTATGATATCTAAATCAAAGCATCCGTAAAAAAGACAAATCCCACAAAAAAACATTATCCTAATGACGTGACTCATACGTTTTATATAACGTAGCCACAGAAGTTTCTGGATTCAACCGTACGAAGTACTTAAGATGAATATATACGTGAAATCCTATTTAGATACTTTTTTGATCAATCTTTACGAAGTATCGGCTTACAGTACGAATATCAAAAAATATCCTACGGATAAATCAAAGCTTTTACTAGCTTTTCTATGTATTGGAATTACAATAAAATTATTATTTACGTAACAAAAAATATAAGCGTAAACCACAAAAAAAATGTTTTTTCATGACTTAACTATGAAGTAATACAAGAAACAATTTTTAAAAAAATACGCCTTTATGGCTAAGACTATTTTTGAAGTTTTCCATGTTCTAACTTATTTTCGTTCTTATAAAATTATGAACAAAATAAATAAAAACAACTTTTTCGCTTACTAGCCTCGTGCAAAAAGACGCTCGATTTTAAAATTTTGCAGGCATGAGATTCGAAATATTTCTAGTGTTTATATTCCTCTTAAGAAATAAATCGAGAACATCTATTTATGAACCTCAAAGAAAATGGACAATATAAGGATAATATTAACATTACTAGAGACACCCAAAATCCAAAGAAGAAAATATAATCATCAATTAAATTATGAATGGTGATGAGAACCACTTCAATAAAAATCCTTTTACAAGTTGTGAATTACTAATCAACATTGCACAAATATTGGGGGTACTGGCAAGTTTTTTTAATTATATGAATGCAGCTCAAGAGTCCCAACTGCTCCCGTCTGGAGCCAGTGAAACTATGGCATTCCCGATTAGGGTATGTTGTGAGGCTGAAGGTAGTGGAGAGGGGAAGGAGAATTTTCAATCTACTAATAAGCCATGTTCCTCAAGTTTCTGGTAATTGTTTGGTTTCGATTACCTCTTTACTATAGTTTTATGTGCACTCTGAATTTGTATTATTTCTAAATGTTAACTGCCTCCTGTTCTATATAATTTAGTTTAAATGATTCTTGTTGAATGGCACCGTGATGGTTTATCATTATGTATTGTCCTGTGCCAAAACAGCACTCACTATTGTTGTTAATATTGTTCTTTAGGAATTGCTTTGTATATTTTTGTATATTCGTTATTTCACATTATTTAATTAATTTTTATTTGTTAATTTTAAGTTTATTATAATTAAGCGCACTTGAAGTGAAACATCACAAAACTGCGCTATATAAATACTACGTTATTATTATTATTATTAAGGAGATGGGGAAGAGGAAGGTGGGGAAGTACCTGATTAAAACCCAGCTAAAAGCCATTTCAAGCAACGTTTCAATTATGAATGGTGGTCTTACACCAGGGCGATACTGAAAGTATCTTCCACTCTGGAACGTGCCGCAAATATACTATTTATTATTTTTAATTCAAATCAAATTAATCAAATACGCCGGGATTCGATCCCGCGACCTTCGAATTGCGAGTCAAGAGCTTTGCCGCTAGACCACGTCGCGTAATACCACACAATTAATTTCAACACTAAAGATTAGTTCTACTAAACGAGTTGACGGCGTAGATGCTGTAAGGGGGCATACATTAATTATGTGAGCAGTTTTTCTTCCTATCTGGACTCCTCCCCCCCCTTGGTGAGATAATTTTGGGCCACTTCGTATATTCTTTTCAAGTAATGTGAGATTTTGCTGGACCCCCCCCCCCCTTTGAGCTCACGTAATTAATGTATGCCCCCTAACACTTCAATTTCTTAATGTCCAATTCCCTCAAGCACTTACACTTGATAAAACCTCGCCTCAAAGGAAGCGTTTTTTCCAGTTTTCTAAAAAGAACGTCTGAAATGCTAGAAACAACTTCACAATAGAATAACTTCAACTTTATCTATAAAATAATCATTTACTATCTAACAAGCAGCCTGGCTTCAGAAATAAGAGAAACACTGTACAATAAACATGCTGTAAATCCAGTAATAATTACTAACTTAAGACTCAAATGACAAAGTTACAAAACTTTCGATGTAACATCACATCAAATGCTTTTAATAAACTTATGAATTTCGAAATTACTGGAAACAAACTTAAATTGCTTTAAAGTTTTATGACAGACAGAACCAGGTTATTATATATTATTAGGTTATATTAATATATATTATTAGTTTATTAACGATAAAAAATTTACCATATTAGAACAACCTTGGACTTATTTATGATGCATACGAGTACATCATTTTTACTTTACATTACGTAATAAAAAAAAACGATCTGAGCAAACCGATTTTTATGAAATTCCATTTAATTTTTTTCGGGGAAACAATTGAAATTAGATCGACAGTCTACAATAGGATGCATATAAAATACAATAAGGAACTCCAGTGAAAAATATTTTGGCTTTAAAAAATATGTTCCATAAACGCTGATTCTAAATATATAAGTTTTATTTAATAATATTAAACGCAGAGTTTTTAAAAAAATATTAAAAAGTCCATTTTTAATCGGGTCGTAAAAATACGCCTCTCAAGTTAGCATTATTGAAATTTTAGTGATGACGTCACAGTTCGGCGTGCCGTGACATCATCGTAAAGTCATTGTATGGGAATGTATGATATGACACAAGCCATCGTATTAATTAATTATTAATTAATTAATTTACATACTCTTTATAGAGATTTAGTTGTTGTGTTTATTGAAACATTATTTAGGCCTAAATAATGTTTTAAAAATAAAGGTATCCTTTGAAAATATTCAAAAACTACTGCACAAAAAAAATAGTAATGCTATTTCTAGGGAGAATACTTCGAACAACGGAATTCAAAATGGCGGCAGTTGATCAGCTGATTGCCTGATCCTATACTAATTTTTCAGGAGTGATGACGTCACACGATTCACCATACATACGGTGGTTTTCGGGGGGTCTTAAAATTAAAACTTTAACAATTATTTTAACTATTAAAACTAACTCTAACTCTAAAAATAAAAACGCAATTATTTAAGTTAGAAGGTCATTATTCATAAAAATAAAAATTGGACTGGAGTTCTCTATTGAATTTAACCTAAAAAAATCCCAACTTAAGATCCAAATTTTTCGAAGACGAAGCTGAAAAATAAATAAAGTTAACTGCAAAGTACATAATTAGAGATTGGTCTTGAAAGTGTGTGGTAGAAGTTGTAGAACCTCGAGGATGATATGGCACGACCAAGTGAATCAAATACTTGAGTCATTTCGGGAGTCATATTGTAGAAGAAGATTATGTAAAAAGCAAGAAGTGTGTGAAATGAAATTTCTTTTTCCGAAAGCAATTATTTCAGTTTCTCTTTAGACCACACGACTGAAGTAAAACTTCTTTGGCTCCATCTATATGATAGGAAGAGAGAAAGAAAATGTGCGCGCTCTGCTCTCTCTCTTGCTCCTACAGTGTGAAACAGATAATAGACCTGCACTGTGTCTTAGATATATGAAACGTAACTGGCTATGAGAGAACGAGTGAAAGAAAATGTGTCCTCGCACCCCTCCCTCTTGCCCCTACAGTGATATATGAAACTTAACTCTCTTTCTATCTTCACTAACTTATAACTCCCTCTCAACTACCGTTCGCTTCGCTTTTCGTAACGCTCTCGTCACGCATTCACCAGCTTACTCCCCAAGTCAAGCGTGCGTAAAGAAGTTTTACTTTAAAAAACTTATTGTTTTTCTTTCGGTTTTCAACACAATATTAACAACATTAACGATATGAGTATGGCCCAATCAATCGTAGTATAATATTATGAATTATTTATTTAATTAAGTCTTCAGTTTAAATGCGTCTGTTGCTTGCGACCATTTTGAAGTAAAAAGTTTATCCCAACAATGTTATCAAGATGGCTACCCTTTTCAGAATATATAGTTTCAAGCCAAACAAATGCCCTCAAGGTGTAGCACATTTTCCACCTTGATTCCCGATTAAGTAACAGAATGTCGTAAATTTACAAAAAAAACTTCAACACAAAGCAAAAAGCTAATTGCATCAATAGCGCCAATCCATTAAACGCGCCGAGGGAGAAGGCGCTATCGAGTTTCACGTTTGTTAAAAAAATGGTGCTGCAATTTCGAGAGTTAATGAAAATATTCTGATTACAGTTGAACCCGTAAAATAGCACAGAACCAATAAGGAAAATGGATATTTACGACTCGATGCCAATACAATATGCTTTTATCATAAAAATTCAAAAAATGACCTAATGAAGAGTGGCAAAGCTTAATACAACCAATACCCTTTTAGGGATATTAATTTCAAAGAAACATAAAAAAAACAAAGGTAATAAAAAATATATACCTACTCGTATATTTTTAAAGAAGGTACACATACATTACTTTTGTGTTGCTAAATGCATTTGAATGTTTTATTATTCCTCATTGTTGCTAAACATACAGACTGCTGGCAAATTTACATGAATTGAAAAAAAAAAACTTTTTTTATGAAATATGTTAACGAGTTCCGGCTGTACAAAGGGGCATACATTAATTACGTGAGCAGTTTTTCTTCCAATCTAGACCCCCCCCCCCATTGATGGGATAAATTTGGGCCACTTCGTGAGATTTTGCTGGATCCCCCCTTTTGAGCTCACGTAATTAATGTATACCCCCAAGCCCCAAGGGTAATGGATCCAAAACCAAAAGTGCAGAAAAATTAATTAATAAAAATAAAAGATAATACAATCATATATTTGGGATGGTCCGATGCTCTGTAGGGAACCGACTTACACACCGCGGGTGTAAACTGTGTCCCCTAGAGTTTAAGTTTAGACTTACGGAATTCGATCATTCGTTTTGTGTGAAAGCACTTTGAAACAATCTGTTTGAGTGCGTTTAATAACCAAATATTTATTTTTGAAGTGCAATTTACTGTGATTTGGATTTCGGATGAAACGGAAATGACGATTACTGCACCTGCGACGCATCAGCTGTGCCCATCGGCCGTTTTGATAATGATGTCACTTTAAAGGCTCCTATTGGTTGAGATATGAAACGGAAATTACGCTAGGTCTGCGCGCATTGGTCGCTTTGATTATGATCTCACTTTTCAAGTATTGGTTGAGATTGTTTTGGTAAAGTTTCGCTTCTACCGCGTGTAAACTGCACTCGAATTTTTTACATTATTTTGCGTTGCATTGAAAATCAAACTCGCAACTTCACAACTCTAAGTATAATAAATATACCTTTTTGTTACGGAGCCCATCATTTTATTGTGTATATTTTATGCTTGAAGCCATAATACGACGTGCTAATAATAATATTATCCCAATATTGGCTGTGCTGGATATCTGATGCACTGGGGCGTCAGGGAGTAGAGCGTTAAATACAAACCCGACGAAGCAGAAAATTGTCAATAAGCCATCAAACCTGCCTGAATTAAATTTCACGGAAATCTAATATGCTTTAGAATCCCTTTAGCGATATTTTAAAATCAATTTATAGGAAAGATTAATACATTTTCCATAAGTTTCAAATGATTTGATTTTGCCACGCTATTCGATAAGTATTGCTAATTTATGCGTTTGACATTAATTGTCTAACGTTTACTTTAGCGTTCAAGCCCATTTTATTTACTATCGAGTCTTATTACTTCAATAACGTATCCGATTAGACTGGTGCCTTTTGTGATGATTTTCTAGAGATTCAATATCGCGGTACTTAAAATTTGCAGTTTTCGAAGGAAATTTTTGTTATATATTCCCGGGATTCGAATTTAATTATATTACAGGCAAACTCGAAATGATGTACAGTATTTTTTGCAAAATTTTAGTCACACAAATCCGCACTAATTTTATCCACGATTGGGAATGTGGCCAATGGAAAATTACATATTTTTCTATAAACATTGCTAAAAAATATTTCCCGATCCTGAAAAAAAGTGCAATATATTGATTCACTACAAAAATGCCCTCCAAATCCATTATTTGAGAATATTTATTATGTGTAATTTGAAAATGATTTGTATAAAATTAATTAGTTCCAAGAGAACACAGGAAAGGAAGAAAATTGCAAGGAGAAAAGTGGATGTTCACCTCTCCTGCATAATTTGTTAGCATTTGTAATTTTTACAATAATTTTAAAATTTTTATTAAATACTAAATATTATGCATGCCGGTAAAAGGAGGTTAGCAAAAGAGTTGATTTTTTCAATGTAACGGATGCTTTAAACTTGCGTGACATGGTCTATGATTACTATCAAAACCGCGTGAGTTCTTTTGTTGTAAAATAATAATAGACATTTTTACTACGCATATTAATAAAAATACATATTTTGTATCGGCGAGTAATAACCAATGTAATCACTTCTGTTCTTACATCTTATGACGGTTGACATATTTTTCAAGTGAAAACTTCTTTAGCACAGGTGCTATTTTAAGCCCGATAAAACGAAAAAGCGACACTAAAAAGAGACAAACACATACATCTATAAGATTTAGCCTGCGAGAGAATAAAATAATCGATCTTCTATTTGTGTGGTGCTTCGTAGCCTCCCCATTCTTGTCTAGTTTAGTTTTCTGAAGTTTTCACTTCTACCGCGTGTGAATTGCATATTTGTAATTTTTTTCAGAAGATACAGGAATTTAGTAAAATCTGTAGGCAGTTGTACCATAACCATCTGGTTGAAAATAATATATTTCGCAAATCATTACATGCAAAGAAGAATACCATTGTAGTTTGTAGTATATTGTTTATTTATATAAAAGTAACAGCAAACACCATCCCAATTAAAAATTTATGTTAAAAAGAGGATTTGTTAAAACTTTCCCATGTTTTAAGAATAAAAAATAAAGATTTTACAACATATACAGGAATTCAAAGTTTGTCTAAAACAAGTTTTCCGTGTAAACAAGGTTGGTTTGCATTTAAAGTGGGTTACGCTGGAATCCTTAAGAGGGTATTACCAGAGAAAACCAGAAATATGTCATTTTCAAATCAGATTTTAGACGTATTGACTCTTTTCCACAAAAAATTATAAATGAATTTCGAAAGATTGTTCTTTTATCTAGCATTCGCATGTAATAGATTTTGAGATTTTTTTTAAAATTTTTAGTATAATAAGGTTATTCCATAGGTCGTTGGCAGATTTGTTAAATTTTCAAAAAAGATTTTGTATTGTACCACACCCATTTCAAATAATATAATCATGCAGTAAAATAAATCAATACATTTTCTAGCAAACGCATGTTTTAGAATTTTAATTTTAGTTTCAATAAAATCATTAAAAAATATGTACGTACATGTGTTTCTTGATGAAAACTGGTCCATTTGTGTATTTATTTGCGCACTTACAAACTAATATATTTCAGATTTTTTTAACATTCTTATTAAATTTAGACATTATTGAAAAATGATAAATACTTATAATCAAAAAATAATTACAAAAAGTACATTATTTTAATAGTTTTACCATCACGCCTTTCAGCATTTTTGGATGAAGGTATAAATTAAAGCTAATTTGGATTGAAATAAATTCGATATTGAGTTATAATTTTAAAAAGCTGGAAAAAAGGGGGAATAATTAATCTTTCTCATTGTAACCGCCCTGCACGATCGTAAGAACAACTTTCGACGAAATGTGGATTTTCTTCCGCTGGCTGGTTAAACGCTCTTAAAAGTTAAGAAAAATACTCTTCAACAGAGAGATTTTGCACGTGAAGTATGAATGTTGGTTGATAATTAAATTGGTTTACATTGGAATTCTTGAATGTTTAATTTTAATAATGTCAAAAAATATAGAGTGGAACTTTCTTTCGAAGATTATAAAGAAACTTTATTGTATGTTGTTTTGCCTTAATTTTTTTTTTGAAATTTTAAATATTGCAAGTTTAAGACTAAAAAATTCATTTCCGTATTAAGCCGCGACATTCCGAATTTCTACTGTTTTAAAACATATTTTTGAAGTAAAACTTCTTTACGCACGCTTGACTTGGGGAGTAAGCTGGTGAATGCGTGACGAAAGCGTTACGAAAAGCGAGGCGAACGATATTTGAGAGGGAAAGTTAGTGAAGATAGAAAGAGAGAGAGAGTTACGTTTCGTATATTACTGTAGGGGCAAGAGAGAGAGGTGCGAGCACACATTTTCTTTCTCTCTTTCTCACATAGCATAGTATCACACAGTAGGAGCAAGAGAGAGCAGTGCACGCGCACATTTTCTTTCTCTCTTCCTATCATATAGATGGAGTTAAGAAGTTTTACTTCAGTCGTGTGGTCTAAAGCACACTCGTTTTTTTTAACACGTTAAGTTTTTAATACAAACTATTTTTGAAGATATATATATTTATAATTTTTACTATTATATTAGGTATATCCATAAATTTTCCACGCGCGTAGACACGGTAATTATATGAAATTCGTTCTTTAGAAAAAAGTCGCATAGTACGCTCCGAAAATTTTTGTAAACACTTTTTCTGTTATTTTACAAGTTATATGTATGAAAAAAAAAATCATTTCCTACAAGATTTTTGCTCTATTTTAAAACTCGCCTGCTTTTTTAAGAATAAATACATCCCAAAACACGTAATTGCGTTATACTTTCATAAGACCAAAAACGTCCCGAGCGACCTTATATTTTAAAAGCTATATATCTCTCTTCCTCTCATGAATACATATGTATTTTTTCTTTTAACCAGAAAGAGAATGACATAATGCTTCTTATTGTATTGGAAACATGAAAGCTATCTTGCCTAGATATTTTACAATCTCGCTCCATAGTGAGGGTTTCAGAATTTTCGCGTGAAACTGAGGCTTCCGGATTGTGAGGTGCGAATATATTGAACCAAGCAGACGGGTTAAACTAGTAGTGTTTTATTAAACACTACTAGTTTAATCTATCATTCGTATTTACATATCCCCTCTTCTTCTATTTGAGCGCTTACTACCGGGCCTTAAGTACGATAATAATAAGTGACTCCTTCAATTGAATATTATATATTTTAGAAACCGTCATTTAAAATAATATTCTTCATGTTAAATAGGTTTGTACGTATTTTGAGTAGTACTTTGGAATTTTGTAAGAAGAAACACTATTTATTCCAAAGGATACGAACAAGTTAGTGAGGTGGCGTTTTCCCTGCGTGACTGAGCGTCCTGAGCGTTTCCAGTAATACTGGAGCGGCACGGGCGCAGGATAACCCTCTGAGAGCAACCGGTGGCCCATTGACCGTGTCGGCTAACCGTCTTCTGCATAACATAGTGGGTGTGGGAACACGTACTTAATAAGCTGGGAACTTGAGCTTTTCCACCTTTTACATGTCATTTTACTTAACGGCTTTGGACTTTTGAACTTTCAAGTTTTTCTTTTGACTTTCGAATTAAAAATTAAAAAATGTAGCTATAAATTAAAAGCGGGAGATCTTTAAAAGGTTATTCAATGATATCGTAGTTCATGTAACATATTTGTATTCTAAATTTCTAGATCGATCCATCGATTTTACGAGCAATTGTTGAAAATTTTGATATCGCGTTTTATGTATATTAAAAGTACCCATTAAAAATAATGTTACGTTATATGTTGAGCTCTAAATAACTGTGCACTATGACAGTTTAGCGAATTAGACTCATTATTCCAGTTTCACATATTTCGACTTATATGGCAGTACATACGAAGTTGAGGAAGTGCTGTATAATATAATAATTAGTTCAAAGGATCAGAACCCTTACTTAGGTTCCCCTTACGTAACCCCTGAGTTCCGGCCACCGGTCATAACCGCTTTTGATTATAGATCTTGAATATTTATTTGACCAAGTAAAGCTTTCGACAAAAGGTTCAAACTAGTTGGCCAGGAGATTATTGGGGCTTCGAGGGAGTTTGTTCCTTTTGCTTTGGGTCGGCCACCGGTTGGTTAAAAAGCCGGTGTCTAATAATATAAACAACAATGGCCGCCGTGCAATCGCTCTGAATGGAAATGAGCATGTTTGTGAGTTATCCGGTGAACCGATTCTGAATGGTGGCCACGGCCACCCCGCAGGAAGCGCGCGCCCGCGGCGGAAGCGACCGGAGGCGGACGGAACGGAACAGCAAACACCAGGTCCGACGCGACGCGACGGTCAACGGGTCAACTGAAATGAACAATCACTCTGCTCGCCAATCGTCCTGCCGAATTATACGCGGCAGACTCCAACCCGTCAATGCTGTTCGACGCGTCATAGACAATGCCAAATGAGAAATGCCCGAGTCGATTGTGCATACAGAAATGGCGAATTCTCCACATTCATCGTCGTTACTGAGTAAGAGAGCCGTTATCCAATAATTGATCTGTACATTTGGAAAATTAATTAATTCCCTGCATTCACGAGAAATTACACTAAATTAATTGACAGTATGGGTTTTTAACCTAACTGTATTATATAGGCGTGTTAATCAAGTGATTGAAAAAAAGCACAGTTATTGAGAAGATTGATAGTAAAATTAATTAATTGCATTGTCTAACGTAGTTCTAGTTCTTTTCAGTGCATAGTTCAAAGTTCAAAGTTCAAAGGAACATCAAACTAAGTAAAAAATAGCATTGAAAACTATAAACGATTGCATTGACCTATAAAATTAGTTCAGCGTATTCCAATTCAGACTAAAAAAATACTATTGTTGTGCCAATCTCGTCTATTTTATGTCTGCGTATTACAATTATTTCCTCAAATTAAAACACCTTTTCTGATGTCGAATTAGGATGCAAATTTTATGACGGTTCTAATATTCAATTGTTATTGTATATTAAACCCACGTATTAAACAAATACAAAATTAGTTTTTAGCTGACCGAGGTATTTTATATCGATCACGGAAATTTGATATGCTGTAAACGACAAAATGTTAAGTGTTCAGGAGAGCGAACAAAACATTTTTCATTTTTTCCAAAAATCATTTCTCCTATTTTTGTAGACCTACGATTATAATTTTTTATTGTAAAATAACATTGAACAGACCTTTAAGAACACTATGTTTTATGGTTTTTTTAAATAGTGGTGTTTAATTTAAAAATAAAAAAAATCTGAAAAAAAAATCCCTTTAATATTTAACCGTCACAGGAGACCATATTTGTCCCAGCTCACATAGGTCTCATGGAAATCGGTTTGTCTCCCTTACTATAGGTATTGAAAAGAAAAAAACAACACGCTTTATATTAAAATCTAAAAGTTAACCACAAAATAATTAAAATATACCTACACCTTTATGAAACTAAAGTTTCCGACCACAATTTCAAAAAAAAAGTTAACTATTTGAATTTTTTTAAATGAAACGACAAAAAAGTGAGGTGACCATAAGGTTTACAATTCCTTATTAAAATATGTGTGTATTTTTTTTTGTTTTCAGTAATTTTAGTTAGAAAAAACTTAAGATGTTAAGAAAACAGTTTTTAGTTTTCGGATACGTTCATAAATATTACATTTACGCGGATTTTATTGCAAAGCGGAAATATTTTTACTTACTGCCAAAATACGCCCGAATTTTGAAGGGTTAACTATTTTTTGAAGTGAAAACTTTTTTAACACCGTTGTGATTCGAAACTCGATTAAACCAAAATAGTGACATTAAAAAGAGATGAACAAACACGTCTGACTTGGCCTGCGAGATAATACAATTGATCTTCTCTATAAGCGATATCATCTTCGTAGCCTCCCGACTTTTGTCTACTTTAGTTTTCTGAAGGTTTCACATCTACCGCGTGTTAACTGCACATAATTTTGGATTTATCGATAAGAATTAGTCCGAGTACTTACGGCGTACGCAAGCAGAGAGTCTGCGAATAAACGAACCCCGTCGCTTATTTCGTCTAGATTCTAGATTATCTCGTTCATTAAACATGAGGCCATTGCCATCCTCGGCGTCTGACGGAAACGCGCACCTGGCCGTACGAATTGATTTCGGTTTGTAGCAGAGCAGCCCTCCTTTCTGTGAAATATTGAATAGCCATTGAAATATCCCTCAGGCCGCTGCACAATGCCTCGCGCACTTGCCGCTTGCCGCGCGCCGCACGTCGCCCGCCGAAGGCTCCCACAAAAGAAAACAACAAAATGGGAACGGGAATTCCACGGAGAACCAACCACGCACGTTAAATGCCACGCCGTAATAATGGCGATACACTTTTACAGGTAAAAGAATAATACACTCTGCGATATGTAATGCAGATTACACTTTCATTTTAAGAGAGCAAACAGATCCTTTCTGATAAGATATACATGACCAATGATGACCTTAAATATAATATTTTGTAAAATATAAATTTTGTATAAGTAAATGATGTGAATACCTCACAAGAGTCCCAAGCTGCCCCCGCCTGGAGCCAGTGAGACTATGGCGTCCCCAATTGGGGTATGTTGTGAAGCTGAGGGTAGTGGGGAGGGGAAGGACATGAGGAAGAGGAAGGTAGGGAAGTACCTGGCTCAGATCTGGTCTCCAACATGGATTAAGTAATTTTAAGCAACGTTTCAATTCTGAATGGTGGCCTTACATCAGAGCGATACTGAGAGTATGGTGACCAGATCTGAATAGCCAGTTACCCCACCTTCCTCTTTCTTCAGTATACATTTGCCCCGAAGAAGGAACGGTCGTTCTGAAACCGGTCGGATTTACTCAAATATAAAAGTGGTTCAAACAAAGTTAAATTGTTTCATTTATCTATAATTTAATTAAATTATTTTATTTTATCTTAAATAAAATACGGCATCTTGTATGGTTTGATAGTGAAACAGATATTTAAATGCTCCGTAGCTCATGATAGCAAATGATATTCTGAATTTTTGAAGAGAAAACTTCTTTAGCACCGTTGTGATTTTAAACTTGTTGAAACGAAAAATAGCGACACTAAAAAGAGACAAATATGTTTATCTATTGGATTTAGCCTGCCAGAGACTGAGATATATATATAATCGGTCTCCTCTGTGTGCAGTGCTTCGTAGCCTTTCCACTCTTGTCTACTTTAGTTTTCTGAATGTTTCACTTCTAACGCACACTGTGAATTGAATATTCTGTTCTTTTTCTTAATACGACATTAAGATTATTTTAGGTTGATAATAATATTAATGTAAGTATTAGCTTAGGTTGGGTTAGACTAGGATTCATTTGATTAGGTTGGGTTGCATACCACGGCTTTACAACTGCGGTGAGGACAATGGTACGTAATTAAATCTAAATGCAATAGGTGGCCGGAGGTTCGAATGACCAGGTAACCTAATGCACCTGCCACTAAATAATGTAATCGCTTACTCGGAGGCATCTCACCGCCACCGGCAGGTGCTGCTATTCTGGTCGCGCAAGACAAGTTGGCCAAACAGATTCCCGGAGCACTTAAGCCTTGCCGGGCGAACCTTATACGTATGCAGATTGAATGCCTTTGTAGCTATAAAAAAACTTTAAATCAGGCATGCCTAAATGGCGATTCAGTTTTCAGTTTTCCATGTTTTGTTTTTTGGTATTCATATAAAAAAAGAAAAATATTTGAGTGTGCAAGTCACACGCGGAAGAAATCAAACTAAAAAGTCGCTAGATGTCGCTTTCTTTTCTTTTGCCTGATTATTTTAAAGTGGTTTGAAGATTGGATATTAATTTTACAAAAATTAAATTTTTATTTTTTTTTGGATTTCCTAGGATTCGAACCTCTGTTCGCTGGATGTCTCTCTGGCAGCTGAGATTAGTCAGTCGCTTTATGGCGGCACGCTATCGGAGGTTCTCGCAGTGTCGTGAATTTACTGCATTATATTAGAACCGAGGACCCGTCAAATAATACATTTTAGTGACGCACTTCCGTTTCACCCGAATTTCGAATCACAACGGGGCTAAAGAAGTTTCAATTCAAAAATTACAAGTTTGCAGTTCACATGCGGTAGAAATGAAAAGAGTTTGTAGTCTACGAAGCAACGCATAAAGAGGAGACCGATTATTCTATCTCATTCTCTCGCAGGCTAAATCCTATAGACGTATGCGTTTATCTCTTTCTAGTGTCGCTTTTTCGTTTTATCGAGTTTCAAATCACACGGTGCTATAGAAGTTTCACTTCAAAAGCCGTTCTAGTAAATTTGTCACATTTATGTTATATTTTGCGAAATCAGAATATTCTTGTTATTGGACCTCGGATTCTCAATGGGGTTTTGATTTATTGTTTGGAAAAGTACCAGGCGCATGACCGCATTAGAAATTTATTTCGCAATCAATTACATCCAGAATATTTTTTCGCAAATTTCTCAGAAGATTGATGCAATTGACCTGATTTTAATAAGTGGAGGGTGAGTGCAAAGTACACCCTTATGCGCATGTATAATCAGTTTATGACTTCTAACAAGGAAGATCGCGGTACCCAAAAATAGCATTCTTGAACCCCCCCTCCCTCCCTAACCCTCTGAGTAGCCAACCTAAGCTCAGTAGTATTTTTTTGACCACAAAATGAATTAGGTTAGGCACCCCTGCTTTAGATAATATATAATTAGTGACTAGATCTGAATCTAGTCAAAAAAAATCAGAGGTACCTACAAACAAATTAACTATACTACGTGGCGTTAAAAATTACTTCCCAACTAATGCAAATGCGTTTTTTTTAAATTTATCATAAAACAGCGAAATAAATGTTTGTAAATGAATTAAGTACTTGTAAGAAAGAAGATTTTTTTTCAGAATAGTTACTTATATTTAAAAAAGGATTGTTTTCTGGTGAAAAATTATGCAGATCAAAATAAATCGGTCATTTTTTTTTACTTTAAGTACTCAGAAGAAGTACTGAGGAGAGACGAGATACAATAACAGGTAAATGCTACCCCGTCTTCCGCAGATGAAAATAATCGCTCCTTTTGTTTAATTCACCTTCGAAATGTCCTCGCATTTTACAAATGGGAAACACAAACGTAAAATATTATTACCCTGCTCGCAAACTTTAGGACCTCAGAACAGGCAGAGTATCCAGTGAGGATCACTTTATTATAATAATGTCTGAAAATACTTAATATTAATGTTTTTCATAAATAAAAAAACACAAAGTCATGAATCAAAAAATAAATAAATAAATAATTGTTTTTTTTTGTAAATAATAGGGCATTTTTTTTAGCAGATAAAACTTACTAAAAATGTGTCATTCTTCGTAATTACAGTAATTCATAATAGATACATCCATACCATAGAACATTTATACCTTCCACACGCACTTTCAAACGAATTGCAATCGAATAAAGCACGTCTGTCACTAAATCACTGTTATGGTTTATTTTATATGGAACATAAATATATAGGTATCGATGTTAAAAAGGGTCTTTTGAGAAACCACGTTCATTTCTTTAAAATGCCGAACACAGAAAATCTTTTATGCAAAATCATTCACATACAATTTTAATGCTTCCTGAATTTTCCATTCAATCGACAAACTAGCAAAGAACTACGTCTTTTAGCTCGAAAAAATGCAACCTGAATGCCTTGATGGTAAAAAGGAATGAATGAAAGCAAAATATTCAAATAATTCCTGAAAATGTAAGGTTCTTCCATTCGCAATGATTCTGAAAACGTATATGTACATGATTTGGTAGTTTCAGAAGATTTCACAATTCTAGGAGGAAGGTGGGAATGTTTCTCAGATTACGATGCATACATTTCAACTACATAACCAACTTGTCGCAAAATTGTGCACATTCCTGGAACGTAATAATTCTTGTTTAATAAGTGGAGGGTGAGTGCAAAGTACACCCATATGCGCATTTATAATCAGTTTATGTCTTCTAACAAGGAAGATCGCGGTACCCAAAAATAGCATTCTTGAACCCCCCCTCCCTCCCTAACCCTCTGAGGAATAATAATATGTTATACTCATTATATTTAAAAACAGGATTGCATTCAGAATTTTAATAAGTTTATACGATCACCCTGCTCGGGATTTTATTTGAAATTTGAGGCAAATCGCATAAGGAAATCGCTTGCATGTATTCTACGCATTGAATAACAAATAAGGTTTTTTGAAGTGCATGTACGTTCGAGTCATCTTCAGGAATTCATCAGCAAAACATGTAAATAAAACAGTCGCAATTGCAATCCTCCGTAATCACCAACCTTTCTGAAAATCTCTCTCTTTTGAAAATCAAGCCGCCAGCCAGCCAAATCTGGAATTCCCCTAAATTTTTAAATGAGATAGATCGACAGGAACCGAATAAAACTCTGGAATATATTTTTCAAGAATTCAAAAATGAACGAATCGAAACATTTTAAAATGAAGCAAAAAGGCTTTACTTTTAAAATATACACTCTACATTAAAGTTGAGGGATTCGAACTCTTCAAATTACACAAATTTATGTTAAAATTACAGCAAACATTTTGAATCAATACATATTCCGCTTGCATAAAGTGGTAAAGTAATCGCTTCCTAGAAATTAATAATGAACAGAAACATTTAAATAACATCCTTTTGCAGTTTTCATTATCATTCCGAACTTCCGAATATATTAAAAGTTGTACCTTTACGTGGAAGCTGCTGAAACTAAACGAAAAGCTGCAATTAAATATAAAATCAAATAGTTGATTGTTTTTCTCCTACCTTAGCAGTTCGATGTCTTTCTTCACAGCGGTCATCTCCAGAACATGCCGAGCTGACAGCGCGTTCTGCTTGATGGATAGTAGTTTCATAGTCTCCTCCATGGCCGCGGCATCGCTGTCCCGAATGCCAGCTGCCACCACAAACACAATTAGTCCTAAACTTAATAAGAGCACCGCGAAGATATCCATTGTAACACTTTGAATTCAAATATCACGGAAAGGAAAGGCTGAGGGAACCGGGCTCCGACACAGTTGATGCTCCGCCGGGAGTTCGGAAACTAATAATGTTGCGGGGTAGGTGTTGGCCCTTATATAGGCGGCCAGGTGGTGCGGGTGGCGGGTGTACTACCGAGCGCCCGACCAATTGTAGTGCGGGACGACAAATCAACGCATTAAAGTGCATTTTGCACCGGGTGAATTTTCCTGCGCAAAATTGATTTGCCCGTTGAATGTTCGCAGAATTTTGCAATTTTTCACCTTCTTTATGCGATTGCGGCAATTAAAATTCAATCGGGCGAACTAAATCAAGAGGAACGGCGGCGCGGCTTTTCCAGACAAAATTTAATTTTGGATTTGATGCCAAAATACCCAACCAAACAGAATAATGTTTTTTCGAGTGAAAACTTCTTTAGTACCGTTGTTATTTAAAATTCGATGAAACGAAAAATAGCGACACTAAAAAGAGTCAAACACATACATCTTTAGGATTTTATTTTTCACGTTATATATATATACGGAATCATCTTTAGTTTTATTTTCATTTCCAACTTCCAATATTGTAGAGTAGTGGTCTGCTACTGTGGATTTATATATTATTGTGTTGATAGGTTTTTCGTTTTACCTATTACATGGTCAATGCAAAAAAGAGTTTCTTCAGTGACTATAGTAGGATTGTTGATGTAACTAACAAGACTGTAGTAGCTTATGGCATTGAGGTAATCGTCTTTTTGAGGATGACCATTTTCTAAAACATTAATGTTTGTGTCTCCAATTAAAAACAGATTACTACAGTGTTTTAGTTTATGTAACACAGTTTCAAGTGAAGTAGGGAAGTTTGTAATATTGGGTTTGGATGGGGATCTATAAATAGCCCGTATATCAATTACTGACTTAGCTTGTATGTGTAGACAATTGGAGTCATTGATTTTGATTTCTTTGGTAGTAGTTTTCAGATTGTTTTTTTTTTATATAAACTACAATTCCATCATTTTGTTTAGTATTGCATGAAGTGTTGATGCAATAGTAGCCTTCTATATTTTTTGGCGTATAAGAAGTTTTAATCCAATTATAATATTATGTAAACACAAACGGAGGTAATTTTAATTTTTAAATGACAAATTTGTGTTCCTACGTAAATAAGAAATTCACAACTTAAATTTACCCCCATTAAAATGCTTATTTAAAAAAAAAAAATTTTGAAACCGAAATGAGTGTGTCGTTACAATATTGTAGAAGTAATCTGTCCGCAGTAATACCTTTCTTGACTTTCCATGTGTGAATTTTGTGTTTTAGATTAACATTTTTTGTCAGGTGAATGTCTTCTTAGGGGATCGCTTAATCGGGGCTAAATTATCTTTGTACATACTACAAAAATCCTTTGATAGCAGAATTTTCAGTAGAGTTGGAATGAAAAGCAATTAGGTATAGGTAGTTTTCGTTATTTGTTTTTGGGGTGTTATGCCGTGTTGCGCTACCTCCTTCTTTAGCCAACGTTTCCGATCCGATGGATGTGTGATGGCACAACTACCGGTTCTGCCGGATCTGCCCTGATGATGGACACTGCAACGATGTCCGAAACCTTGGCTAAAGAAGGAAGTAGCGCAAGACGGCATAACACCCCAAATACAAATAACGAAAATGCTTTGGCCGTGAAAATCTTAAAACGTATCAGGTATAGGTAGGTACATTTTTTTTTGGAAAAATGTTGTAAAATACCAAAAGTACCGGAATATTTTTACATTTTTCTCTCACCTGGTGGTACCTACTTGAATTTATTTTAAATAATATTAATAGTAAATGGGATATGTAAATTATAAACACATGCAATGAATGGCGGAGTAAAGTAAAGTACGAAGTGCTTCTTTATAAAATAAGTAATTTTCTAAACAGAGTAAAGCTGATATTTGTAATAACATCCACTTGAATTTCGCTTTTGTTTGACGCTGAATCTTGGAAGTGGAAATAACATCCACTTGCCGACAGTCGATCGAGCTGGAACACGGCAGATAGACTCGTTGTCGATAACAATGTATTATGTCATTGGGGGCAATCACGCATAATTCTTAAATTCGAAGAAATTAATGCACTTAAAATACCAAATAAACGTCGGTTTTAAAAATGGGAATATGGCTTTAGTTAGTAGTGGGTTAGTTTCCGATGCACGCTTGTTTCCGATCTCTGGGAAGGAAGGTTCAAATCTAAAAAAAACCTTTTTTTTTTAAGTTTAAAAAAACATTTTAAAATAGATGTATCAAACTAAAAACACTCTTTGACGGCTCATTTTTTAAAACATATGTTTGAATTTCCATTTTGTTTTCATGAATGAATTAGTGCATATCTTGGAAGCGTAAATAACCCACTTCCTGTCATCCGATCTAGCAGAAACTCGGCAAATAGAATCTTTTGCTATCAACTTTTAGTGGCACTCATGCGCACGCGCACGAACACGCATTTCTCTGAAATTAGATGGTGGATGGCGCATCTAGATCGTTCCGTGGCAGAAGGTCGAAACTCTTTCATTACATAATAAAAATAGCTGTGTTATATAAATAAAATGGTTTTACGGGTTGACTTTTTCAAAATTCCTGCAGAATGAAAATAATTATGCCAAATGGACATTTCCTCTCCGTTCTGCATTAAAAAGATGTTTCACAACGCATGTAACACTGTAAATGTTGTTTTTTTTTTTTATTTATATATAACCCCGAAAGCAACTGGAGTGTAGTCTAACCAGATATGGCAGACTTGTAAATAAGAAGAAGATTCTGATTATCTGGTCAAAGTGCAGTATAGTGTCCTTATTACAATAATAATTGTGGTTCATACACATCATGCATTAGTACTTAATTGTGCCACAAAGTACTCGTGCACACTAATTGTTAAAATTCGATGGAACCCCGGATGCAACTGGAGAGTACTCTCTCCAGAAATGGCAGACTTGTAAATAAAAGAAGATTCTAATTATCTGGACGTAGTTTTGTATAATGTCCTTATTATACAATAATAATTGTGGTTCATACACAACATGCGTCAGTACTTAATTGTGCCACAAAGTACTCGCGCACACTAATTTTTAAAATTTGATGGATAACCCCGGAAGCAACTGCAGAGTAGGTACTCTAACCAGAAATGGCAGACTTGTAAATAAAATAAGTTTCTAATTATATGGACGAAGTTTTGTATGATGTCCTTATTATACAATAATAATTATGGTTCATACACAACATGCGTCAGTACTTAATTGTGCCGCAAAGTACTCGCGCACACTAATTTTTAAAATTTGATGGATAACCCCGGAAGCAACTGGAGAGTACTCTAACCAGAAATGGCAGACTTGTAAGTTTCTAATTACATATATGGAAGAAGTTTTGTATGATGTCCTTATTACAATAATAATTGTGGTTCATACACATCACGCATTAGTACTTAACTGTGCCATAAAGTATAAAAACCACAAGTACACTAATGTTCGAAAATTTAATGTATAACCTTGGAAGCAACTGGAGAGTCCTATAACCAGAAATGGCAGACTTTTAAATAAGAAGAAGATTCCAACCATGATAACCATCTGGACGAAGTGTTGGATAATGTCCTTTTACAATAAAAATTCTGGTTCATACAATACATACTTATTCATAAAGTAATCGTGCACACTAATTATTAAAATTTGATGGATAACCCCGGAAGCAATTGGAGAGTACTCTAACCAAAAATGCAGATGTGTAAATAAAAGAAGATTCTAATTATATGGACGAAGTTTTGTATAATGTCCTTATTACAATAATAATTGTGGTTCATACACATCACGCATTAGTACTTAATTGTGCCACAAAGTACCCGCGCACACCAATTATTAAAATTTTCGCCAAACTGTAAGTTAAGGAGGCACCTATAAGTACAGTGTCTCGCATTCCTTTGACAGATTTGCGGGTCCGGTTTTTTGCAACCTGCCGTAAGCCGGGGAGGGGGAGTCTGTACGGCGTGGGAGGGGAGGGGAAGGGTACCTCGCGGAGCACCCCACTACAGGTGGTCTACCAGGTGAATCGCGCAATAAAAAATCCTGCTCTCCTTTGGTTCTGGAGATTGTTGCTGGGTCTAAAGGTGATGTAGTGTTGCGTTAATTAAGTTTTATTCCAATAATTATAATTATTTTTACTATACATAAAACTTTGGTAATGTACACCACTTCCATTAAGGTTTTGCACGCAAGTGTATCGTCAAAAGAGCAGTTCAACAAAACGATACCGACGCTTTATTTTTAAATTGCTTAAAATTCTATTTTTGTAGTTATTGTTTGTCGGTACCGATGGATGTTTGAGAGTTGATCACGTATTGATGAAATCCTGTAACAGACCGAGAATCAGCCTATAACGGGGACCATCTATATGTTCTTATGTACTGGGTTACATTAAAAAAAATAGAAATCAAAATACATCACCATCGAGGTGATATTTCACAAGAACTGCGCTCTACAAATTATAAAAATATTATTATTAAACATAACATTCAGGGTGTTAAGGGACGTACTTGACTTACGTTAACCAGTGATTCCTGACATTATTTGGAGTAAAAAATGTAAATTAAATTTTTGACTCTGGTGACATTTTTGATGTTGTTTTATTTATTTTTTCTACAAAAATATAAAAAAATGGTAGGTGTTGGACAGTTGGTGGCGGGGTTAGGGGTTGGTCGGTTACTCGGCTGAGTGACCAGTGACGACATGCGGAAGAATTTTTTTTGATTGATTTTGAAGAAAGAAAATTTGAAAAAAAATTATCGAAAAAGTCACCGGAGACCAAAATTTCACCTACATTTATTACTCCAAATAATGTCAAGAATCACTGGTTAAAGTAAGTCAAGTACGTCTCTTAACACTCTGTATAAGGGGCACACATTAATTATGTGAACTCAAAAGGGGGGGGGGGGTCCAGCAAAATCTCACGTTACTTGAAAAGAATATACGAAGTGGCCCAAATTTATCTCACCAAGGGAGGGTAGGGGTCTAGACTGGAAGAAAAACTGATCACGTAATTAATGTATGCCCCTAACTAGCACCTATCTGTTCGCCCGGTTTCAGCTTCCCTTTTTAGAAAATTGAAATTCGACAAATGAAAAAAATTCAGAGTGTGCAATTCGCAAGCGGTAGAAGTGAAACCTTCAGAAAACTAAAGTAGACAAGAGTGGGGAGGTTACGAAGCACCGCACATAGAGGAACCGATGGGCTACGAAGCACCGCACAAAGGGAAAACCAATAGGTACGATGCACCGCACAAAGGGATGACCGATTATACTATCTCATTCTCTCGCAGGCTAAATCCTATAGATGTATGTGTTGGTCTCTTTTTAGTGTCGATATTTTTCGTTTCATCGAGATTCAAATCACAACGGTGCTAAAGAAGTTTTCACTTCAAAATATGGAACAAACATTCATTTAAAGGTCTTAATTTAATTTTTTTCGAAAATGTGATGATTTCAAAATTTCAGAGTTCATTATTAGATGGAAAAATGTTTTTATTTATCAGGACATACCATTGGAATTTTTAAGTTTGGAAATTTAAGAATTGTAAATTTCTGACTAAAAAATAAAAATGATTAAAATTAGACAAGAAGATTTTACTAACATATATTTAATAGGTAATCTGAATGCACGATCAATTACTTTTCAAGTGCCCCTATTTTCCAAAACTTAATCACATAATTGGTTAAATCGGTAACCAATTTTATACATCGGTAGTTCAGAAATAGGATTCGGAATATGTGATGCGATATTAGTGCCGCAGTCGCGAGGCGCACTTTTCATAATCTCTCTTTGGAAAATCACCCTTTTACTATGTGCAAAAGGTAAGCTGCCGGATATTTTATAATGGGGTATGGAGTTTCATAAAGCCTGGAGTTCGTTGGATATTTTATTTTCTTTTCTACTGATTTAACTTACTAGAATCTTGTTAAAATTGTACGTAATGGATTGATACATGTTATGTTTGCAGTGCAAAACTAGTACGTTTCCGCTGAAGCGAAAAACAGCGGGGTTTATATGTTACACAAACGCTTTGTAGATTTAAAAAAAATACTAATATTGCAGAAAGAACACAGCAAATTCGTACTACTAGAATTGGCTCTGGTCTGAACTTTGTAGCAATTAAAAAAATCTTCTTTCTTAAAATTATTTTTTTCTTTTGGTCAAAGAAATTATTATTTTTATCAGTCTCCACTCATATTTAACAGCCTCTCAGAACAAATTAAGTTATCTAATGACTTGAGCAACTTTAAAAAGATTTGTTAAATTATTTGTTTTAGCCGAGGTTTGAAAAATTGATTTTCTCTACTTTGCCCTTTCTAAATTAATAGCTAAATATAAGCTAAATTAATATTATTTTGTCTAAACCGTTTTTTCATCTTTCTCCTGCCAAATTTATAGCATATTGTATATACATATATTTTCGTTATTTGTTTTTGGGGTGTTACATGTATTTATTATTTATAACTTAAACCTTTTAAAAAAAATATCAGAGCCTTTTAAAAAAATATCAATTCACACGCTGTAGAAGTAAACATGTAGCGACATGTCGCTTTTTTTATTTTGTCTGTTTATTTTAAAGTGGTTTGAAGATAGGATATTGATTTTTCAAAAACAAAAACGTTTATTTTTTGGATTTGGTTGGATCAGAACCTCCGTTCGCTGGATGTTTCTCGGGCGCTGAGAGTCAGGCGCATTTTACCGCTGCGCTATCGGAGGCTCGCGCGTAGCTCTGAATTTACCGCATTATATTAGAACCGAGGAGGGCAAGGACTATTAGACCGGTTGCGGCAGCTAGATTTTTAAAACTCTTTTATTTTGTTGGTCCGTTTTTTTTTATCTAAACAAGCAACAGCGTAGATTGATGTAAGTAAAAATATTTAGTCCGATTCACACGTGGTAGAAGCGGAACTTTACCAAAAACAATTTCAACCAATAGGAGCGTTTAAAAGTGTGGTCGTATTCAAGCGGCCAATGTGCGCAGACCTGGCGTCATTTCCGTTTCATATCTCAAACAATAGAATCAAAGCGGTCAATGAGCGCAGTTTGATGCTTCGCAAGTGCTGTGATGCGTCATTTCCGTTTCATCCGAATTCCAAATCACAACGAGGCTAAAGAAGTTTCACTTCAATTTTTTTTTCTACTTTTTGAAATTATATCCACATTTGAAAGAACACCCAGCAAAAACGCCAGATCTTAATGATTTTCTTTCATTAAATGTAAATACCGCCGCTCACAAACAACCGCCTAGAGCCAGTAAAGCTACGATATCCCTGAATGGGGTATGTGAGGGGTTGAAGGTATTGGGGGATGGAAAGGAGATGAGGTATCGAAAAGTGGGTAAGTTCCTGGCAATTCAGATCTGGTCACCAAATCCGTTTCAAGCCGTTTCAATTCTGCTTGGTAGTCTTAGGGCAATGCTGAGGGTAGGGAACTCTGGAACGTGCTGCAAATATACCTTGTATTGTACAAACGCGGAACGTGCCGAACGTGCCGTGTAGTTATCACCAAAGGGAAATCATGGGATAATGAATAAATCAAATATCAATATAAACATACTCAAAACATGCTTTGACCCAAATTACTCTCATCAATTATTGTCTCTCACTAAATACTGAGAAAACATATTTTATGCCATTCTCTTTGAAAGAAAAAATATCGAGAACAATATTACCATCAAAATCCATTCATCACAGTATAAAAATAAAAAAAGGAATGCAACGATGCCAATTGTTTAACAATAACATAAACTGGGTGTCATACTAGACACACCCTTAAAATGGAACGAACAAGTCCAAAATACGGAAACCAGAGTAAGAAAACTTATTCACATATTCATTAGGGGAAACATCCTGTCATCTAGTATTACTAAAATTGTTTATTTCTCTCTTGCCCAATCTATTCTACAATATGGTATATTCGGTTGGGGAGGGACTTTCAAAACTAACCTCCTCCCTGTAGAAAGGGTACATAGGTTGACTCTAAAAGTAATCCTACGAAAACCATATGTATTTCAAATTTTTTTTAGGCATTTACCAAGCAATTTATCTATCTTAGGGTTCTCAGTCTAAATAAAATCTTCAAAATAACTCATTGTTGTAAACTCACAAAGATCATTTCAATAGAACAGGGTTTCCCAAACTTTTTCTGCAACGGAACACTTTGTAAACCCGTAAATTTTAACGGAACACTTGGCTCATTTTTTAGTTTGGGAAATTCATAATAATAATGTTTAAAAAAATGTTATTACACATTATTTATTAAGTATATAAAGAATATATATACATATAACAAAAAATAGAATATAAACAAAAAATCCTATTCCTGAACTTTGACTTGGTTGCAGCATAATTAGAAAATTCCGCTTCGAATAAATAGTTCGTAGAAAACGGAAGTAAAACAATAATAGCTTGTTTTGATAAATTGGGGTACTCTTCTGACAAACTCGCCCGGAAATCATTTAAAGCCTGATTTGTATTTTTGTTTCAATTCCCAGTCACTAATTAAATCAATTAAATTTTCATTCTCACCAGCGCTCAAGCCTACAGGTTTAGCTATCGGAAAATGGATTTCGAACCCAGGAATCGTTCTTACTAGTTTTCAGAAAATATTGCATAAGAGTTGTTTTCAAGTTATGTAGGAGTTCTTTGAAAACCTCTTCATAAACTTTAAAATTTAATTCGTTCAAATATTCATTTAAGGCAGGAAAACAGTGAACATTATTAGCTTAAATTGATGAGATCCAAAATTGTAATATTTTATCAAAAGATTCAATTTTATCTCTTGTATTAAAAATTGTAATACTTTTTCCTTGTAATGATAAGTTAACTTCATTGCACTCGGTAAAAATATCTGCCAGATATGCAAGTTTAATCAACCATGAAGGATTTGATAAAACTTCAACAAATTTTTTTCCTGACTTATTTTGTGCCTTCAAGAAGACCAATAACTCATTCCGAAGTTCATAAAGGCTTAATAGTACTTTTCCTCCGGAAAGCCATCTCACTTCAGTTTGTAAGAAAAGTGCATTGTGTCCGCCACCCATTTCATCTCGTAAATGACGTGTAGAATAAAAAACGCGCAAAACTACAATCTATTGTAAATTTGACAGATTTGGTTCCCAACATTGATAAATTCTGTAAAAAAATATAAAAAATGTACCAGAAAACTAAAATCGTTCCTTGTTGTAAAAATTATTTTAAAAATATATTTTTCTACAAATTGATGATTATGGCTTGTATTACTCACCTTTGATTTCCAAATTTAGTAAACGATTTGTTTATGTATTATATATTAAGTTTATGTTCTCCTTTAGACGTTCGATATTTAATTGAAAACGATTATTTTCCACAAACTAATTTCACACGGTTTTTTCACCAACACCATGCGCGTTTATAGCTGCTAACAAGGGTGTACTGAGACTGATAAATGTTTACGTTATTTTCAGGTATAGTCGATTTCGAAAAAATGTGATTGGGTTCCTTGGGAATAGAAATTTCGTGACAAACGTGCAGATCAGTATCCCGTTGAGATTGTTTCCACATAGCACATGTGTTCATATTATTGACTCTGATCACGGTATTATACAGCACAGTAATACATTTCGGAGATTTTTATTAGTAGGTATGTAAAGTGAAGGTGTACTGCGATAACACCATAAACGGCTCTTTCCACTTCCATAAAGCTTAGTCTCTCTACTTAAGAACTATTGTGAAATTTTTATACAAATAATGAGAATAATATCAGTAGTGTTGAAATATGAATGTGAGTATATTATGTTAAATTAAATTGTTCCGACAAATTGTCGCGGAACCCCTGTACAGGTTCTGCGGAACCCTAGGGTTTCGCGGAACACAGTTTGGGAAACCCTGCAATAGAACAATAACATCAACAAACAACTGCTAGACCAACCCAACACTAATTATAAGTTTTAATTTCACAGAACGAATGTTATACATCTTATGGTTGCGTGTACCTTTTAGTAGAAATTGATCATGTATAAATTATAATATATAATTAATTATTTAATTCATCAATAATTAATAATAATAAAAAAAACTGTTTTTCTTGAACATATCCTCCAGAAATATTATATTATTATATCAGCTTTCGAACTCAAAAATGTTTGTATGCCCTTATTGTTGCATATTTATTATTATGTACCTACTCTAACAATGTTGTCAGCTCTTCCATTCCAAATATCAATAATTGAATCGGTTCCATGCCAACTCCGAAAAAATAACCTACCACCTACTATGTAACCTAGTAATATTATTATTATTATTTTTAATGCATCTATTTCATAATTAATTTATCTTTATTGTATTTCTAATTTTAATAACTCTTATGTTATTCCAATTTCATTATGTAGACTTGTTATCATGTTATTAGGTTTATTTATTTCTTACTTTAATAAATATAATTTCTATATCTATTTTATGATGAATACTCCCAAATTCAAAAACCAGAAATGTTTTCTTTATTGGGTTGGGTAGTTTCGTTAGCAAGAAATTAATTTATTGATATTAGGTTTAAGTACCACGTTTTCTTTCTTTAAATCTATTTTTTTTTTTATTGAATTTTTTTTTTTTTTTGGTACAGTACATACAATAGATACATAAATATAATGAAAGTATATAAAAAAAACTTAATACAATTATTAAATAGAAATGTACATATTTTTTAAAAATGTTCTCCCATAATAAGCAAATGTGCTTGTGTGTACGGGAGGAAGTATTATTTGTTAGGTTATTTTGATTTTTTTTTTAAATTTAGTTTATATTAAGAATAAGAGAAACATATGTGTGTATATGTATATATTTTTTTTAATTATTATTTATTTTTTTTAGTTAAGGTTTTCAGTATATTTTTTTAACTGTGTTTTGAAATTTTTGAAACTTTTCTTAAGGGATCTTATATTTTCTGGTAATTTATTAAAGAAATTTGTTCCTAAGTATTTATAGTTTTGTTGACCCAAAGTTTTTTTACAAATGGGAATTGGTAACATGTATTTTTGCCTGAGATTTACTGTGTTTTTGAAAGGTATGGATTTTTTTAGGATATCCTCTTTGTAAACTTGTAAGGTTGAATGATACAGGAAGAGAGTATTTAATTTTCTGACTTTAAATTCTTTGAATATTAGTTCAGATGGATAAAGAAATGATTTTTTTAATATTATTTTAATTATTAGTTTTTGCGCAATGTAAAGAGATTGTGTGTGAGTTTTATAGGCGCCACCCCATCCTATTATACCATATTGGATTATGGATTGACAGAATGCGAAGTACGTCATTCTCAGTAGTTCTTTACTTAGAATGTGTCTCAAACAGCTAAAAATATATGTCAATTTTCGTACTCTGTTTTTAAGAATGGTTATATGCGGTATCTATTTTAGACATTGGTCAATAGTGATTCCTAGATATTTGGTTGAAGTTTTCATTTCAATATTAGTACACAATAAGTTACAGTGGTGTTGTTGAGTGTGTGGTGCAGAATGGATCCTTATGTTTATTTCATACGGCGTGTTTGGTTTTTTTATGAAAAATGGTAAGTAATGTGTTTTTTTAGAGTTTAATGTTAGTAGGTTATTGTCAAACCATGTTTTTAATTCATTTATGTCTATGTTAGCCTTTTTATTCAGTTCTAACCATGTGTTTGCTTTTAGAAGAAGCACTGTGTCATCTGCATATGAGATAATTTCCCCGTATTTAGCAACTTCAAATATATCATTTACATATAATATGAACAAAAGTGGTCCTAGAACTGTGCCTTGTGGTATTGAGAAGTTACTACTTTCGGAATCACTTAACTTGTTGTGGTCTATTTTCCAAAAAGCTTATAATCCAGGATAGCACCAGTCCATTTATTCCAATTGATTTGATTTTTTTATTAAGTTAGTATGAGATATACTATCAAATGCTTTTTTAAGGTCAATAAATATTCAAATGCATTTTTCATTTGAGTCTAGGGCGGTATATATATAGTTTGTTATTTTCGCAATTGCATCATGGGTGCTGGTGTTTTTTTTGAAACCATACTGTTTAGAATTTATAATGTGATGTTGTTCTAAGAAGGCCCATATTTGGTTTTTTACAATTTTTTCGAATATTTTTGATATATTAGATAAAAGGGATATAGGGCGGTAATTTTGTGGGTCTTTTGGGCAGTCTGCTTTATATATCGGTGTTATTATTGTTCTTTTGTAATTATTTGGAAATACACCTTTTATAAGGCTTGTATTTATTATATGAGTTAATGGGCAAATTAGATATTGTTTCATTGTTTTTAATATGTTTACATCTATGTTGTCATAACCGGGAGCAGAGCCCCCCCTTAAATCATCGATAACTTTTAAAACATCATTTTTTGTTGAAATTATTATATTGGTGGTGGGTAGTGTAAGGATTATTTTTATTATTGTTGGGAGATGTTTGTATAGCGTTTGCCAGATTTTTTCCAACACTTACAAAATAGTTGTTTAAAATATTACAGCATTTTTTAGTGTCGAGTTGGACATTGAACGTTTTTTCCCAATCTGAAATTTCGGATATACAACTTCTCTTTTTATTTTTATTTATTATTTCGTTTATTGTAGTCCAAATTTTTTTATTATTATTTTTGGCCTCTTTAATTTGTTGGGAGTAGTAGCTATTTTTCGTTTTTCGAATTAAAGTTGTTAATATGTTTTTATATTTTTTGTAATATGAAATAATAGATTTTTTAGCATTCGGTTGATGAGCTAGTTTGAAAAGTTTATTTTTTTTCTAACTGCTTTTACTAATCCGTTAGATCAGTTGATCCAGGGTTTAATTTTTTTTTGTTTTTGAGTTTTGATGCAAGTTTTTAATTTCAGAGGCATTTAAAATGTGTTCTGATAATTTTTTTTCAAAAAAATATGCACATTCATTATTACTTCAGTCCATTTTTCTGTTGAGAGTGATTTTTCTAATAGTTGGTAGCTTAATGTGATTTTTAATTTATGTATGTTTTTGTTTTTATTTTTAGTTTCATAGTTATATATATATATATATATATATATATATATATATATATATATATAATTTTATTTAATTATTATTTCAGATACGCATTACATATAACATATTACATATAAGATTTTACGATTGTATGTGGAGACTTTAACATAAATATTTCTAATAACCATAATTCAATTGAAAAAAATAACTTCTTGAACATGATGACTCATCACAACTTTAAATCGTGCATTACCCGAGAAGTACCAAATTAAACGCCATCTTGTCTAGACCATATTTGGTGTAATGTAAACCTTAATTATATAAAAAATGTCAAATCTACGATTTGGAAGATAAACATAACCGATCATCACGCAACACTTTTTAACATATATAATTAACATTTTTTTAATATATATATCTTATTTTAAATGATTAACTTGTGAAATAACACAAATCAATCAAATAAAAAATTTCTTGCGCACGCCGAAATTTGAACCAGCGATCTTCGGATTGCATGTCGAGAGCATTACCACTTGACCATGGAGGTGTTCGATTTCTTGATTCATGTTTACATATTCATTGGTACATGGAAGTTAAATCTTTGTAGTTATTACCTATTTCTAGACAGACCTTTTTCTTTAAATTATTTTTTCTCCCTTTTCCATATTTTACCTAGAAAAAAAGGCTTTATGGAATATCTAATTTTTATCCACAATTTTTAATTTTAGAAAAAAGGTTTAAAAATATACAGGGTGTCCGGGGGTAAAGTGCATTAACTTCGGGAGGTGATTCTACATAATAGTACAAGTAAAAAACAACTTTTTTCGAAATTCCAACTTTTAGGGGTAGTTTTGAGGTAAAAACATTAAATTAGTCCGGCGTGTACGGCCAGATTTATTATTTTCCGCTGCTACGATACGGGCCAATCAATCACAATCGAGTCGGGTGCCCGGCAGGCTCTCAGAAGCACACTAAGGATTTTTAGTAGGTACTTCTTTTTGTATGGGAAAAAAAATGTTGGAATTTCGGTAAAAGTTGTTAATCTTTTTTACTCCTACCATCATGTAGAATCACCACCCGAAGTTAATGCACTTTACCCCCGGACATCCTGTACAACAATACCCACGCACGGGCTTTGCCTGTATGGGATGTTTTTGCCCTAACTTATTATTATTTTTGTTTTTTCACTTTATACTAGTGAGTTCCCAGCATGCGTTGCCACTTGAATGTTTCTCCTGCGTGTCCTTTCCCATTCCTCCACTTTCCCCTACCCTTTTCAGCTTCCCTGCGCCCGCGTTCCTCTTCTACCATCCCTGTCTTTCCCCTCCAACCTGCTCCCCTCCTCGAACAACCCCGTCCGAATTTTCCTGCCCCTCCATCCTCCCCTCCCTACCGCTAAACCACATGAAATACACAAATTTTTCAAACTACTCGCAAAATTTGCATAAAAAAATTTGTGTCCGACCGAAACAGGACTTTCTACCGAAACCGAATCTTCGGTATCTGTCTCAGTTTCGGCCGAAACCGAAACGGAAACTTTTTTTAGTTAAAAATTATAAAAAATCTCATAAAAATCTCACGTTGAAAATCTATTGTTTAGTTAAATTTGGCTTATTTTTTACACTTATACAGACAGTTAACACTGAAATTAAAAACAATAATTGAAGTTAGTACTTATGCGAAAAAATAATATATGTATTTTTTTATATTACTGCCATAAAATAAACAAAAATTATAAAAAATAACAAACATGTTAACTCTTCTTGGCAGTGGCGGCACGTGACTTTTGGGTGTGCTAGAGTGCTAATATAAAAAAATTGCACTATTGATACTGCCGTAGGCGATTTTTTTAAATATTTTTTATAATCGACTTTTGTATGAAGATTTGTCAAGAAATCCGTGCGTCACACGTTCACAAATAAACTGCCATGTGATGTGTCACCCACAATGATGATGGCGGGTGACACAAGAGACACGAACTCACGACGTGCGATAAATCACGAACGTAGAGTTTCGGTGCGGCCGAAGGTTCTGCAGACTTTCCGCCGAAACCGAAACTGATGCAAAAACCAGAATTTTTTGCCGAAACTTGCCGAAACCGAAACCGAACCTTCGGTCGGTCACTAAAAAAATTACAAAGCCAGAGCTCACCAGTATTTATATATATATAGAAACCTTCGCGGACATGCAACAACTCACAGAAGTTTCATCACGGTCGGATGAATAGTACAAGAAATAATTTCGTAACGCCGGAGCTCACTAATATATACAGAATCCATCGCGGGCATGCGCGCATAAAATCATCAAAGTTTCATCGTAATCGGATGAATGGTTAAGGAAAGCATGAGTGACAAAGAAACATTATTTTTTATTAATTAAGAAAATTACCCTGTAATTTCTATGCTAAAAAAAGTAAAGATGCACCAGCAGAACAGTTTATTATCTCAGAGTAATTAGTAATGAGTATTTACAAAATAATGTTAGGGAAAAATAGTTTTATTAAATACACAGTATTAGCTGTATTTAATTTGAAAGCGATTTTCTTAAATTATCGATGCGTTGAATGATATTTTCGCTTAGAATGCTAATACAAGCGTACAAGTCATCAAACGTCAGGAAAAGTATCAGGAAATGAGTCTCTGATAGATGGGAAATTACTTCCAAAGAAAATAACGAACGGTTACTTGTTAAGCACCAAGGAGCAACTAAAAAGAATTTTATATGTTGGGAAGTCGTCACATTGTTATGAATTTTTTTGTTTCGAAACACAAATTACTAGTACCTGTAATAACAATAATAATGATTATTTTATTTTTGAAGTGAAACTTCTTTAGCCCTGTTAGTGATTTGAAATTTGGATGAAACGGAAATGCGTTACTAAAATTTATTATATGACGGGTCCTCGGTTCTAATATAATGCGGCAAATTCACAAATCCGCGCGAGCTCCCTGTAGCGCAGCAAATCTCATCGGCTAGAGAAATCCAGCGAACGGAGGTTCAAATTCTACGAAATCCAAAAAAATAAACATTTTTATTTTTGTAAATCAATATCCAATATTAAACCACTTTAAAATAAACAGGCAAAAGAAAAGAAAGCGTCATCTAGCGACTTTCTAGTTTCACCTGTACCGCATGTGAATTCCACATTCTGATTCTCTTTTATTATTATTATTTTATTTTTTGCATACTTTGAGGATTTTTCGATGTATAACGTTTACGTTTCAGTGCAAAATCGTTTTTTGGTGATTTTTGAAAAATGTTATTAATAGTCTGTAATTAGCATTAGTATAGTTTGCTCTATCTTTATTTTCACCTTCCTATTCCGAAGAAGTCCCACTCGATTGTTTTAAAGTTTCTTTCACTTCGGACAAAGATAGGGATGCACTAATTTAGTGGATAGGGATGAACCAATCTGACTGGTTAAAGCACAATTTATAATATTTCCATCTTTCCATCTTCCGAGGTATGAAATTCTCTATTCTGAAGCCAATTAGCTAGAGCAGATGTTCCCAAATAGATTTTCATGAGTACCCCTTCGAGAAAGAACTCAAACTTGCGTACCCGATGGCGTATTTCCAAAACCTATACCGATTCAGTCGCGGTAGCGACAATTTACATTTTTAATATACCCCCCTATATTGGTTATTTTTTATCACATTGCAAAAACAATTTTTTTTTTTTTTTTTTTTTTTTAAATTGTTTATTTGGCTTTCACCCATTAAGGGTGATCTTGGCCATTTATTAAAGTAAGTTACATATTTTTAAAATTATTTACAAAAATTGTTCTAAAATCTAAATAAAATAATCTTTCTGATGTGTATATTAGAAATTAATAATTTTATTTCTAAATATTTAAATTTTAATATTATTCCCATATATTGTAAATACACCTCTATATGGATAATTTTTTATCACTTTGCAAAAACAAAAATTGTTCTAAAATCTAGATAAAATAATCTTTCTGATGTGTATATTAGAAATTAATAATTTTATTTCTAAATATTTAAATTTTAATATTATTCCCATGTATTGTAAATACACCTCTATATGGATAATTTTTTATCACTTTGCAAAAAAATAACCGTTCTAAAATCTAGATAAAATAATCTTTCCAATGCGTATGTTAGAAATTAATAATTTTATTTCAAAATATTTAAATTTTGATATTGAAAATGTAAAGCGACTGAACCGGTATAGGTTTTGGAAATACGCTACCCGATGTAACCAATATCTTAATACATAAGACGAAGTCGGGTTAGTTACACCACTTATAACTCAAGAACCGATAGACCGATTTTTAAGATCTTTGATTTGTTTGATTTTTCTCCGCCCCGAAGAGCGGAATAGGTATTAAAACATCGGAAAAAATCACGAAAATAAGGAAAATTCTTTTCCTCATACATTTTGTATGAAACGAATGCTCATCTTTTGAAAGAGCTAAAGCAATATTGTGATAAATATAATATTGAATAGTGAGTGAATTCCAAAAATTCAAATACATCAAATGTTAATGCGCTGATTGTTTTGCTTTTGTTCTTAAACATATTGCTACCCTCTTTCTTACACACTAAATGCCAATGCCAATACACAACGTCATGTCTGATACTGACAAAAAAAAACAAGGATAGTTGCGCATCCATAATTGTTTCATTGTGTAATTAATAACATAACAAAAAAACTGAATTTAATTCAGCTAATAAGTTAACACATCGGTTATTGATTCTGAGGCAGTATGATGTTCTTCGGGTGAGCTAGTTATAAATAAAAAAATAAATTATTTTTACGACGTATCAACTTTAAAGACGTAATCATTAAACGGTATAACAATTATCATTATAGTGAAAATCGCATATATTTCTTTAATTTTAATGGGACAAATAAATGTGCATTACAATGTGTCTCTCTTAAAAATCAGGTTGGCGATTTAAATTAAAATTTTTAATGCGCATACGCATTCAAACAATCTCAACCCTGGGAACACGCGTACCACTAATTGGGAACCATTGAGCTAAAGGAAGGAAAAAGAGATGGGAAATGGAAAAGAGAATAGGTTCTCATCTGTTGTCAATCTGTCCGTGACGATGTCGCGTCGGAGCCGAGTCGAAGCGTTTGTTTTTGAAGTGAAAATTTCTTTAGCACCGTTGTGATTTGAAACTCGATAAAACGGAAGCGAGCGATACTAAAAAGAGACAAACACATACATCTTTAGGATTTAGCCTGCAAGAGAATGAGAGAGCTATAAAATATTTATTTATGTCACGGGTACTCGGTTCCAATATAAAACGATAAATCCACAGTACCACGTAAGTCTCCCTGGGCTAGCGTTGTAAAGCGCCTGACGAATTTTAGCAGCCAGACATTTAGCGGACCAAAAAATCGTATCCTACGAAACGAAAAAAATATAAAATAAATGTATGTTTATTTTTGTAAAAACTTCAAACCACTACAAAATGCACAATCAAAGAAAACACAAAAGAAAACGACATCTAGCGAGTCCGAAGAAAAAAACGCAAATACTAATAAGATAATCAAATGCATAGGAAAAGATGCACTGGAATTCGACGAAAAAAATATGGAAAAAATCATTATTCACTTTGATAAAAAAGTGCTTCGTAGTCTCCCCCAATATTGTCTGCTTTAGTTTTCTGAAGGTTTCAGTTCTACCGCATGTGAATTGCCCATATGTATTTTTTCAACTTCTGGTGCCTTCTCCTGTCGAAGGTTGGCTATCTTTGTGATAATCTCTACCTTGTTACATATAGTTACCAACAAATAAATTGAAATCAAGGATGGTGGAACGAGACGAATTTTCCTTCTACCGAGTGTGAATTGCACAATCTGATTTTTTTAAATTGTTTTTCATATTTACGAAAAACTATGAAAAAGTCGAGTAGCAAAAACCAAGCTTGTTTTTATTATAATACATCTACGGTCCTAGACATCGAACGACACGACGTAGTAGAGCCATTATATCAAATTTTATTTTCATTTTGTGTCAGCGTGTGTGTCCGCGAATGCCTCCAAAAGTTGATGGAATGCACTGTCATTGTCGCCGACTTTCAGCTCTATTGTTTCAAGTGGGTTAATTTCTACTTCCAAAGTTTGCATTAATTGATCCACGAAAACAAAATAGAAATTGAAATAGATACATTTATAAAATCAACCCGTAAAAGTTTTTTATACTATAATATTATCTGTTTTCAATTTTCCTCTTAGGCCGACCAGTAGCCAATTTCAATGAAAATTTGTATACTTTTTTGGTTTGACTAAGGATTGAACCTTCCTCCCCAGGAACCGGCTTATACGTTTTATAATAATTTTTTTTTGGTTTGATTGTTAATTGAACCTTCCTCCCAATGACTGACTAAAATGAGTAAACATCTAAGCCAAATCCTAATTGGACGATATCTAAATTTCGTATATTAACTGCTGTAAATTTTCAAATATATTGTCATCCAAATTCAGTTGTGCGTTAGTACCACCAAGTTAACAGAATTCATTGTCTACGACAACGAGTCTATCTGCCGAGTTTAAGCTTCAATAGATGCATTTAACATTTTTAAATACCTATTATATTGGATTTTCGAATCGTAGAAGAAAAATGCTTTTACTCGTATATACACAAAAAATAGTACTTTTTATTTTGTTTATTGTTGTTGGCGAAATCTCTCGTAGAGGTTTTGATAAATACGAACGTTGTTGGGACACTTCCAGGAAGTATGAAGTGCACTTGTCGTTTATAAATGTGTTTCTGATCATTACTTAAACGTCTGCGGGAAATTCCTGGCAGACTCGATGATACGTGACATGCTGTGAGGTTGAAGGGGGTTGGGAGTGGGTGGAAATGGGGAGAGGAAGTTGGGTTCTACTTAGAAGAATGAATTCTTCCTAATTATCTGGAACACCGAAATATTTGATGTCATTATTCTCTTGCTGTATACTTGATATCATTATTTAAAATGTGAGCTTTAGTTTTTTAATCATGACAGCTTTTATGATGCCTCAATGTTGCCGGGCGAAGTTGGATGTTATTTTAAAGTAAGAGAGCCACGTGCACTACCTTTGGTAGAAAGGACAAAAAGAAACAATAACGGCGACATTATTATATTCGTATTTCTCAAAGAGGCCAACGCAGAGACCGGGTATCGGAAAATGTACAACATTTGTTCAATTGTAACGCTTTATTAAAAAAAAATAATTTATGTGCATACCTCACAAGAGTTCCAATTGTTCCCGTTTGAAGCCAGTGAGACTAGGGCATCCCAAATTGAGTTATGTTGTGAGGCTAAGGGTGTTGCTGATGGGAAGGAGTGGGGTAGAGTAAGGTGGGGAAGTACTTGTCTATTCAGACGCGGTATACCCGCTCAAAAAGAAGAATATGGAGAGATAAGTAATTACGAATGTTAGAGAGAGCGCGCTAATGTTAAAATCGACAATATTTAAGCGAAAATTGCGAAAATGTTTAATAAAACACGACTCGTTTAAAAAAGAGCAAAAATTTCGCAGGAGTTGTTTGAGACTGCATTTAAATAAACACTGTGTATGTTTTCATACACATAACTAGTAAAATAATTGAAACCAACGTGTTTATAATGATTTTCGAAGCATACTTTGCGATTTTTTTCTATCGAGGGAATTTCATATAATTTGCGTTGCAGCGCGGGGAATCTATAGATATTATCTTCAAGAAAAACATATATTTTTTAAGAGCTTTAAAACTTCAAGTGTTTAAGGTTCCTACAAATGTAATAAATCGGTATAAATTGGATATGCAGTGGGATCTAGTCACCAAACACGGCTAAAGCGATTAAACTAGGGCGATACTGACAGTATCTTTCACTCTGGAACGTACCGCAAATATGCTACGCCTTATTTTAAATTAATAAATTGTGAAATTACACGTCAATGTGTAAGCCGAATATTATTAATTAATTAATTAATTTCGTATTATTTACATTTTTTGGATTTAATGTGATAAAGAGAGGACCGAATAATCTTAATATAAAAATCTCGTGTCACGATGTTTGTGGTCGCACTCCTCCGAAACGGCGTGACCGATTTTTATGATTTTTTTTTATTTATATTTGGTAGGTATGAGAATAGGTTTTAAAGTGTATTTCATCTAGGTGATTAGGGTATCCCTATCCAGAAAAAAATTAAATTTTTTTGACAATTTTTTTTGTATATTTTTATTATTTCTCATCAAAAAATACCTATAACCCCAAATTTTAACCCTCCTACCCCCACCCTCCCATTTTTAATAGTATTTTTGTATGAACAAATTTAACCGTCTTTCGTATTTCAAACAGGATAAAATTATTTATGTTGTTGAATGACAGATGGCGCTACGTCCGCCTCATCAAACTTTCATTCACACATGCTCAAGACATTCACGAGAAGCGTCGCGTCATTTTGATATTTCATTCGCCATCATGTTCTCGCGTGGGCAAACCATCGAGCTTATTCGTTTTGGCTAAAGACGGACTGACAAAAAATATCGTACACTCAATTGCTCTTCAAAATTCATATTGATTTTCTTCATTTCATTTTCCTACTTTAGTTGGTGTTTTTTGTTTTTATCGGCGGTCATCGTCTACAGCGCTCCATTCCTCTTTCTGTCATAGATCCCATCCCCACACACTTACAATACATTCGTTATTTTTTATTTAACAACCAAAATATTCACTCAAAATAATTTATATGCTAGTAGTCTATATATTGTAGGAAATCAATACAGTAATATTTTTATTTAATTTTTTTAATAAATGCTGTCTTGTTGTTGAACATATTTGGTGAATTTTTTCGCCCACCGTGTGTCCCTGTGTTATTAAATAAACAATACGTACTGTGACGCAATTAGTTTTAATGCAAACTGAAGCCTTTAGCAAACTGTTACACGTGTACTCAAGAAACCCGTGTACAGATTGAACCATTTCTCGTTTTCAATAAATATGAGCTACTGATTTAAAATCATTTTTAAATCTTTTCAATAGATTTTTATGCGCGTGTACGGAGATGCTATGGATTATTAATTTATATATTTTTAAAGGAAATGTATTCCCTTTAATATTGAATCCTATAGTGTCAGTTAGAATGCAAATATCAATTGTCACTGGTTTTATTATTCTATTATTTGATTGTAAAATATCAGTTAGTTTGTTAGAAGAAACCATTCAAAGGAAAGTGAAATAACATAAATGTCGCTTCTTTGTTAAAAAACTAATCAACAGAAATGTTTTATTTATAAATTAATAAAAATGAATTAAACCTCGCACCATATTATCTTAATATATAAAACAAAGTCGGGTTAGTTACACTATTTATAACTCGAGATCGGCTGGATCGATTTTGATGATCTTTGATTTGTTGGACTTGTCTCCGCTCCGGATAACAGAATAACCATTAAAAAAAGAAAAATAAAGTTATGAATAAATTTATGTTTTTCATACATTTTGTATGGAACGAATTCTCATATTTTGAAAGAACTGCAGCAATATTGTGATAGGTATAATATTTAACTGTTCGTGAATTCCAAAAATTCAAAAACGTCAAATGTCAATAATATTTATGTATTTATTTCTATATATTACATTTGACATTTTTACATAATATATTTTGAAAATATTTTTACATGATATATTTTGCAATTTAATTATGTTGGGTGTAAGGTAGGTTTGAGAAGGTGAAACTGTGGATGGGTAATTTTGTATGTTTCGTGAACACCTCAATGCGCTGATTGTTTCGCTTTTGTTCTCATATAAAGCTGCCCGTCTTTCTTACACACTAAATGTCAATAGTCGAAAATGAGAAAAACGGTGAACGTATGTCTCTGCACCCCTCCGAAGGAAAAATAAAATGATAATAAATCTCTGAAATAAAACGCATTTTTTTCCACGTAAGCTCTTATGTCATCTTAGGGGATGCTGTGTGGAGGGTCTTTTTGAGGAAGGGTAGGATTGGAAGTTCTGGGAAGGAAAAAGGTATGAGGGGTGGGTAGGAATCTGGAGGTCAGTGTATCCGGGAGTAAATCCATCCCTCCAACTGCGGTGCAAGGGCATTGCCTTGTCCGGAATTAACCTTTTACCTTGACCTTTCCAGCCGGAGTCTTTCGACACATTGGTCGAGAGAATCCGGCTGGAAAGGTCAAAAGGCCTCCCTCAACCAGTCTCTCTCGATCCGGCCCGCCACGCAGCAGATGGGCAGACCGCCAGAATTCGCCGCCAAGACCCGCATAAAAGTCACCCCATGAACCCGGGAATCCCTGCTATGCCTTGCTGATTGGGGTGACCTATGGTAGAGGTGTTGGTTATCCAATAAATGGTTCCCAGGGCGGCGGCACCCGTACCCGCTTCCTTTCAAAAATTCCCGTAAGTAAGTGGAAAAGTAAGAAAATCACAAAAAATATAAATCCGTACACAACGCCATCTCTGATACTGACAAAAACAAAAAAAGAACAGTTGGGCATCGATAATAATTGCTCGTGTAATTTTTAACTTAATAAAAAACTTAATTTAATTCAACAGTTATTGATTCTGAGGCGGTACGAAGTTCGTCGGGTCAGCTAGTATATTATAAAGTTAAAGTTTTTTGTATTTATACACAAATTTACAGTTTTATTCCGAGGTTTTGAACGGAACACTTGACCTTCAAAATAATCGGAACGATAACACCCTCACCCGCTTTTCCTATCCCTTAAACCCTTTTGATGAAATTAGAGGTCTAATTGTCTACTTCTTAAAACTTTGCGTAAAGCCCGGGCATCACCGGAGACTTTGGTTATATTATTAATAATGTCTATATTATGTTCGTATGCGTTTCCTTTAAATTTGAAATAAAAATTTTAAAGTCTGTTCTTATTAACGCCAGCAGATTTTAGATAGTAGTTTGAATGACAGAAGAAGTCGGGGATGCCCTGGGAAAACTTAACGCATTATCTCTGCACTGGAATAAGATACGGAGACAAATTAAAATCGACGTAATATATTTTTTTAATACTAATAACGTGGAATACAGTAATGAATGGTAGAAAAAGTCGAGGACGCCCGAGGAAGACTTAACGTATTATGTATAACTTTGCACTGTAATAAGATACTGAGTCATTTTAAAGTAGATACAACGCCGTTTTGCTGTAGTGAATGGAAGAAAGAGTAGAGGGGGCCCGACCCTGGACTGGAATGAGATGTTGGGACGATTAAAGTGAATATAATGTAAATCTTCTCAATAACCACATACCAATGAGACTTTTTTCATTGAATTTCCCCTCAATTAGACTCCTCAAAAGCAGTATTATAAAAGGAATAGTATTGATTGGACCACTTTATACAAAACAACATTATACAGGGCGTTAATGGAGTTACCTTAACCACTGATTCCTGTCAATATTTGTAGTAAAAAAAGTAAATGAAATTTTGGTCACCGGTGACTTTTGGATGTTTTTTTTTCAACTTAATCATAACACATCAGAATGTATTGGACAGTTGGATCTGGGGTTGTGCGGCTCCCCTACTCGGCGGAGTGACCAGTAGAGATACGTGGAACATTTTTTTTCTTTAATGTTGAAGAAAAATAATTTAAAAAAAAATATCATCGAAAATATCACGGAAGACTAAATTTCATATACATTTTTTACTCAGAAAAATGTCAGGAATCTGGTTAAAGTAAGTCATGTACGTCTACATCTACATTGGCGCGTAGATGTAGACGTACTTGTTTTAGTAATGGCATCTGTAAAATAATCCAATGTAGTGAAAGTATACAAAACTGATTTCGTTAGTTTACATAGGACCTTTTGAATAATGGGGTCACAAACAGTTCATTGAAATTGACTACTACTATAATTGCATTAAGATGAATATATACGTGAAATCCTATTTAGATACTATTTTGATTAATCTTTACGACGAATCGGCTTACAGTATGAAAATCAAAAAATATGCTACGGATAAATCGAAGATTTTACTAGCGTTTCTATGTATTGGAATTACAATAAAATTATTATTTATGTAACAAAAAATATAAGCATGACGTAACCATGAAGTAATACAAGAAACAATTTTTAAAAAATACTCCTTTATGGCTAAAACTATTTTTGAGGTTTTCCATATTCTAACTTTTTTTCGTTCTTATAAAATTATGCACAAAATAAATAAAAACCACTTTTTCGCTTACTAGCCTGGTGCAAAAAGACGCTCGATTTTAAAATTTTGCAGGCATGAGATTCGAAATATTTAGTATCATATTTATGACTCGAATCTCTGCAGCTTTGAATAGACCAGAAAGTTTGATCCGAAAGCAACGTTGTTTATAAATTCGGTATCCGATTATACGAATTGGATTTATCTGATATTCGAAGAAGTATCCATCCACAGTAACTACTAACTGTAATTAACAACATCAACACAAATACCAACGTAAACATATGATGTGTTCATAACACAAACTGTGAAATGATTAATTGCCAATCATTGCACCAATGCACCGTTTTATAATAGATGGGTTTGAAATAAGAGCTAAGAGAACCTTTTTTCTAATATTTTTGAAGTGAAGACTTCTTCAGCACCGTTGTGATTTGAAACTCGATGGAACGGAAACGAGCGACACTAAAAAGAGACAAACACATTCATCTATAGGATTTAGCATGCGAGAGAATAAGACGGCAAGAAAATATTTATTACTAGCTGGTACCCGGCATGCGTTGCTATGCCGTTTAATAAAGAAATTGTTTCTTCCCTTCCGCCCCCCCCCCATTCCTCTCCCGCGTCCTCTTCCCCTCTCACGTTTCCACACCGCCTCCTCCACCTTCACTCCCCCCCTTCCCGTCCCGCAACCCCCCCTCCAGAGTTCCCCTCCCCCCTCCCGTATTCACTTCCCCCTCCCGCGGATCCCCCTCCCGAGTTCCCCTCCCCCCTCCCGAGTTACCCTCCGCCCTCACGGGTTCCCCTCCCACTTCCTGCATTCCATATATTCATTCCCGATACATTCAGTTTTCAAACAGCTCGGGTGCCACCTATTGCAATTTTTTTATACAAATTTCAATATGTCATAGCTCGTATATGTTATTCTGATGTATAAGCTATATTATTGCAAAGTTTCATTAAAATCAATTCAGTGGTTTTTGCGTGAAAGAGTAACAAACACACATAGATTCATACAAACTTTCTGACCCGACAGACGTTGTCCTGTCCTAGGTATGAATATTCAATTCGAACTGGATTAAGTGATAATAAAAAAATATTATTTCAAAAACATACCGTTTACCATGTTCGCAGAAACAGTTCACGTGGCACCTATTGCATTTTTTTATATAAATTTCATAATGCCAGAGCTCACCAGTATATACAGCAAACTTCGCGGGCGTGCTCACAACAACTCACCAAAGTATCATCGCAATCGGATGAACGGTTAGCAATTCATAATTTCATGATGCCAGAACTCACTATTGTATATAAAAATCATCGCGGGCATGCACATATCAAATCCCCGATGTTTGAATGAAATATGTAAAGTCGTTCTGAAGTTATGGCGCGACCAAGCGAAACAGGCAAATTTGGTACATAACACAGGTACCTATTAATTTAAAATATCAATAATTAAAAAAAATCAATAAACAGATGCCTGCTAAATTTATTTCATCAAACTCGCGAGCTGTCAAACGTACAAAGTTAAAATAGTTGTTAAGTTAAAATTTTCTTATATTTTGTCGATTCAAAGCCTTTAATTTAATATGTGCTTCAATTCGAGTGACCGTACCGAGGGGACGAACGTCAAATGTTTGACAGGAAAGTAGGTAGAACAGTTTATATGGGGCAGTTAAATTGTTGTTTTTACTATCTTCCTCGCAGTTTTTCCATATTTTCGCACCGTTTAAACCTTCCCCGGACTACGACAAACACTTCACAACCAAAATCAGTTGAATCGGTCAAGCCGTTCTCGAGTTTTAGCGAGACAAACGAACAGCAATTAATTTTTGTATATATAGATTCGCGGGTAGGGGGAGGCGGGGCAGGTTGTTACGAGGGCACGTCGTTCCATCATCGATAAATCACACACCGGAGTGAATGTCTGCGAGCATGTCTATGGTGGAAATGCGTGAATTAGCCGACCACAAAACATAAACATAAACGAAAACGGATGAATAAAATTGAAATAAACTTTCGTTGAAAGAATTTGAAGTCGTATTGTCACCTTACCATAATAGGTAAGTTAATTTGCAAAATTAAGTAGCCTTGTACATAGTTCATTAGATAAATCATTTAAATGCCTGGGAATTTTTATAGATCTCAACAAAGCATTTGACAGTATATCACATGACAAACTTATAAGTAAATTAAGAAACATTGGATTAAATGGTTCAGCTCTAGAATGGATAAAAATCTACCTTTTCAAACGTCCCCAAGTTGTAAAAATTAATGGTGTGCTTAGTTCACCAAAAATGAGTCATTTCGGCATACCTCAAGGTACAGTCCTGGGACCGTTACTGTTTATTATCTATGTTAATGACATATTCATACAAAAACTAAACGGAAAAATAATATCTTATGCTGACGATACTGTCATAATAATTGAAGGTACGGATTGGAATACTGTTAATAATCTAGCTAATATTGATATTAACATATTGAAAAATTGGTTCGATAAAAATCTCCTCTCTCTAAACACTGAAAAAACAAAATTTATCCCATTCTCTATCAATAAATTCAAATTAGAACCAAATTTAAACATCATAATACACCAAAGTAAATGTAATAAAACTATCTGCAATCAAGATTGTGCTATACTTAGTCCAACTCCCAAAATCAAATATCTTGGTGTATATATAGATCAACATTTTAAATGGAAAACACATATTTGTGAACTCGTCAAAAGGATTAGGAAATGTATTTATATATTTATTAGACTTAGAAATATTCTTAGCTTAGAAAACCTAAAAAGAGTGTACTATGCAACTGTTCAATCTATATTGCAATATGGTATTATTGGCTGGGGAGGAACATATGACAATATTTTAAATCCCCTCAAAATTGTCCAAAGGTTGATAATTAAGGTAATCTTAAAAAAACCGTCTAAATTTCCTACTGAAATTCTTTTTTCAATATTCAATGTGCCTATAATAGACAAAATCTATAAAAAATATTCAATTCTTCAAATTTACAAAGAAATACAGTTAAATACTCGTAACTTCCAATTCAATACATCAGCAAGATACCAGAAAACTATTAAAATTCCTAAATTTAATACTAAGCACATCCAAAATTCCTATCTTTATCTGGGCATAATCTATTATAACAACCTCCCATTAAAATTAAAAACCATCGAAAATATGCAGGAATTTAAGCCCAAATTAAAAAATTACCTGAAACTACTATAAAAGTCCCAAATATGTTTACTTTGTATCTTAAAGTCTGCTATTTTATAAATCATTTATTTCTTCTTTTTTCTTTCATTTCTTAGTTACTAAATCTCTGAGTCTACTATTGTATAAATCTTGCGTTCTTTCTTACGTATCCTTTACTTACTTATTACAATAATTTTTGTTACTAACTTACATGATTCTTTTATTTATAATGATTTTTTAATTTATATTATGATTTTTTTAAACTCTTCAGGATTTTTATTTTTAAATTATACAAGATTTTTTAACCTTCTTATTATTTATAATAGCCGTTATTACTAACTTACACGATCATTAACCTTTAACTAGTGTCGTGCATTTTTTGTAACGTTAGTACTGACGTGAGGCCTGACAGGCCGCGTATATTATGCAGTGTTTTATAAAGAAAATGATGATTTAAATATCTGTCTTTGCATTAGGATGTTAAATGAAGTGTTTTAACAAAAACTATGTATAGAAAGAAAATAAAATTTATTAAATTTTTAAATATAAGACTACAATAAAAATTTGCTTGAATTTTGGGGAAAAATCCGAGTATTAGATATAAATGATCAAAACACAAAAAAAACTCTTCTCAGAATAACAAAAAAATGTATTTCTTACTTAAGACTAATATAAATTTTAGAAAAAAAATAGAGTAGGTACATACACCTTCTGAAAAAAAAAATGTCCACAGTCGAACTACACCTTAAATTCTAAGCACAGTCAGGGCACACTTGTTTCGCGCACTGTAAACAAACGTGTTTTTTGCACGAATAGCATCTATACGTGGATTTTCTTTTGAGTTTCGGTTGACATGAATGACAAGTCCTTCGTGTCGTGACTTCTTCAGCTTGATCTTCAGATGTTTCTGGCTTATCAGAACCAAGTACTCTTGCCAAACTCATCCTAAGTTCACGGGGCAGCCTTATGTTACAAAATCTTCGCTTCATGTGCTCTAATACCAACTGTCGCGCTAATGTTTTTATAAAGGTTCCTCTATCAGTTTGTCTTCCCACATGTACATCATGTAAAATATGAGAATTGACGGAACTTATATCCAAAATCCGGTAAAAAATTGTCATAGGCCAGCGTCTTGATCGGCGGCTGCAAGTGTATATAGAGCACTTTTTATCTATTTCATCTACACCACCTTTCGTAGAATTATAAAACTTTATAATTTCTGGCTTCCCTGAGTCCGTGTCGTTTCCTTCATTATGATGCACTGACGAAGCCAAAATGACAGCTTTTCCCTTCTTGGGAACATGAGACAATAGCGTTGTGTCTTTTGTAAAACCATATAAGGTTGATTTTTCAGGTCTAGTTTTAGCAGGCAAGAACTCTGGGGGTATTTCCCTTTTATTTTTTTTTACCGTACCTACACAGGTCAATCCTCTCTGTTTCAATGCATCAATTAGTTGTATTGATGTGAACCAATTGTCACACGTTATATTTTTGTTACTACCATGTAATGGTTTACTCAAACGGATCACAGCCTGCGTAGGAACTAAAAATTTTTTTTCTGCATCTGTTAATGTTTCTCCATCTGAACCTTTTCCACAATAAACATAACAATTGTAAAAATACCCATTTTCGGCATCACATAGGCACATTAGTTTTAGCCCATACTTAGCGGGCTTCTTTGGCATATATATCATCAAAAACGATCGCCCTCTAAATGGAACTAGCATTTCATCAACTGTAGCATATTGACGTATATTATATACCCTCTGACAATTTGATACGAATTTATTGAAAATATTCGATATCGCAGCCAATTTATTAGTCTCCTTTCTCTGTGCTCTGTCCAGTGCATTGTCAAACCGAAGACAGTGAAGCAAGAACAGAAATCTATGTTTAGACATAACACATCTAAAAATGTCTCTTCCGGTACCATCAGTAGCAAATATTAAATTTGCGTCTTCGTGGTTAGACTTGAATACAGCTGTGTACATCAATAGTCCAATAAAAGCCTGCAACTCGATTATATCGATATCTTTTAGTTCCGATCGGTTCTGCTTCATAAATTTAGATCTATATTCAGCTAGCTTCTCGTTGGTCCTTATCAAAATCTCCGATAACATCTCGTCATTTATATATTGTTTCCATAAAGAATAAGGATCCTTTCCGTCATTCTCGGTCAACTTGGATGTGGGTACTTGGGTAATAATATTGTGTTGCGGTGTTCTAACTGATGATCTGTTTGAAGATGATTTAGACCACTTATATTTATTCTTCCCTCTAAAATAACCCATCCTTGAGAGGGGAACATCTTCATCTGATGACGATGACGGCGCGTCCAGGTGTTCAGGTTGAGTTTCTTCGGTATCAGAAATATCAGTGATAGTATCCGTATCATGCTCAATGTGCTCCGGACAAAAATCTTCGCCAACGTCGTCAACCTCGGATCCGCTGGAATCTTCATCCGCGATCCAGTTCTCAATCACTTGCGCAAAATTTGGATTGGATTCATTTACACATATCCGAGATCTCTTTGGATGCGGTAAATCTGTCGCAGAACTATTTATTTTACTTCCTGAAGTCCCTGGTACATCCATAGTTAACAATATCTGTAAAAATAAAAATTTACTCTAACAATAAAATAAAACAAAAAACTTACGTAACTACTGACGTGAGGCCTGAGAGGCCGCTTCAGAATTTCAAATCGTAATTACTCACCAAATGCGCGCATGAAGACACTACTTTCTGCTCCCACGTCAATGTGCGTACTGAACTTGCAGCTACTTAAAAGTGGGGATCGGTGTTACGCGGGGAAAGGGGTAAACTAGCAAGTCAAGTACCTGCCGGGGCCTGTAAGACCGCACGACAGTAGTTAAAGGTTAATTTACTAATTGAGCTAGAACTCCCTCACCAAACACAAGAGCATTGTCTCTTTATGGTGAGGAAAGGCAATTTATTTTTATTTTTTGTTAACCTTATGTAACTATGTAACTATGTAACTGTTGTAACTTCATATGTATTTTTAATAAACATTGCCAATAAAAAAAAAAATAAAAAAAAAAAATAAATAAAAAAATAAAAATTATATTATGTTTTTGATATTTTACACCCTTCTGCTTAGTTTCTGAACATTTATCTTAACCGTTGTAAATTTCGAATAAATGATGACGCCTTTGATGTGAAATTCTTCAAATGGGCAAGTTGTTACAATGGGCAAGTTGTTACATATAACAACAATGTACCCCGTATGGATGCTTAGTAAAAATAAGAAATAAAAATAGTAAATCACACACCCCTCTCCTTCAATAAGTTACTAACTTAATTTAGGTATAATGTATTATTTATCTCACAAAAATATAAGTATATAACAGCGACATGTCATTGGTACCAATTATTGTATTAATTCCATAACTTTGTAAATATTTTCCATTTTGTAATAATGTACTGTTTGTTTCTGCAAAATAAAAAAAAATTAAAAATTAAAAAAATTAAAAATTAAAAAAAATAAGGCTGACCCTTCTTCTTTGGACTCAAAAAAACGAAAAGTTTCTATGCTGGTGTATTTTGAGGAATGGATCCGATGCAATAAGTGCTAGCATTGAGCTCATATTTCTGGTTTTACCGGTGATAAAGTTTATTTTTTTGTCAAAATTGTGACTCTAAAATTTAAGTGGCGACTAAAATAAAAAAGATGTTAATCGGAATTAATAAACCAATTTAACAAGGTAAATAATCTGCCCCGCCGTGTACCAACTTGCCCTCCCCCCGAGGGGCATGTTGTTACATTTTTAGAAGTAAAACTTCTTTACGCACGCTTGACTTGGGGAGTAAGCTGGCGAATGCGTGACGAGAGCGTTACGAAAAGCGAGGCGAACGGTAGCAGGCGCAGGCCTATTGTCTGTATCATACTGTAGGAGCAAGAGAGAGCAGAACGCGCGCACATATTCTTTCTCTCTTCCTATCATATTATAGATGGAGCAGAAGTTTTACTTCAGTTGTGCAGTCTACATCTACAGCACACTCGTTTATGTTTAATTTTATATTTTTTGTGACCAAAATTGCAGTAAAATGTAAAAGTATGTACAAGTTATTATGAATAAACGGTCATCTCGGTGCCAATATAGTACGATAAATCCAAGGCTCGCGTAAGCCTCCTGTAGTCTTGTGGTATAAAGCGCCTAACGAACCTTTGGCATTCAGCCGACCAGGGATCAATTAATCTTAAAATCAATATCCAATCTTCAAACCACTCCAAAATGAACAGGCAAAACAAAACACAAAAAAGTAACATCTAGCGACTCCGAAGAAGAAACCACAAATACTAATAAGATGACCAACTGGAAAAGGTGCACTGGAATTCGACGACAAAAATATGGAAAAAATTATTCTTCTCATTGATAAAAAAAATGTGCTTCGTAGTCTCACCATTTTTGTCTACTTTAGTTTTCTGAAGGTTTCACTTCTACCGAGTGCAAACTACACACATGTAGTTTTACCTAAGAAAATTTTGAGATCAGGGGTGAAGTAACGAAACGATGTTTCTTCGAAACACGCGGCTTTGCAAATCTGTAACGTAAAAACGTGATTTTGGATGCTAGCGAATTAATACGTGAGTTGTATGTTTAGTTACGAACATCGTGTGGTATTGTTTGTTGTTTATCCTATCCTATCCTAATTTTATTGTAAAACAGTTGCATTTGGAATATGCTGAGTGTGTCTGATAGAAAATGAGTCTAGGGTAATAAACGCAAACCGATTCTTAATGAAGAGGTTGATTTAAACCAATTATTATCGGGAGGGAAAACCAGAACATATATTTTGAACCTTTGAGGTTTGCATAATTATATTTTACTTTGATTCGGGAATATCAAAGTGCAATCAACATTATCGTGACGTTTTTCGTGTTTCCCACTGGATAATGTTATATAAACATGTCAATTATTTACTTTAGACTATTTGTTCCTGTTGGTGAAAATTTCAGGTGGGTGATAAATAATAATTTCGAATATTCCTATTTTCAACCCCAACTTGAGCGAATAAAATAATTGCATAAAAAAGTAATAAATCACACTGCAATGTAAGTGGCGTACCTTGCTTGCTTTGACTTTGTATTAAACGTAGAGCTTTTGTTATTTTATGGGTGCTCTGTACATTAAAAAAAAAAAATTATTTGATATAAAAAAAATCATAATGTGTAATTCACACGCGGTAGAAGTGAAACTATAAATTCGGTGTACGTCGCTTTCTTTACTTTTGCCTGTTTATTTTAAAGTGGTTTGGAGATTGGATATTGATTTCAAAAAAATAATAATATAAAAAAAATTGATTTCGTAGGATTCAAGCCTCCGTTCATTTGACGTCTATCTCTCAGGCGTCAGGCGTCTTACCTATTACGCTATAAAAGGCCCGCGCTGAGTCGCGAATTTATTGCATTGAACCAAGGACCCGCCAAATAATAAAATTGTGACACATTTCCGTTTCATCCGTATTTCAAATCACTAACGGTGTTAAAAAAGTTTCACTTCAACAAATGGTTATATTTAAAATAAATGAAAAAACGGTTAAATTTCAAATGCGTTATAGCTAACCCGCTGAGTATGGCAAACCTATTACGTCCCCCCTTATCCCCGATTGAAAGCTCATAAATATTGACCGTTGAGTTTGAAAACGTTGGAACAAGTGGTTTACATTAGCGATGGGCGAGTCGAGGTACCTATCCATTTTGAATGGTATACTATTTACTATTTACACAGTTGAAACAATCCCATTCAAACGAAAATTGCTCACAGATTATTCCGCACATGGATAATTCTGGACACAAATTTTCGCACGCGTTCAGAACTTCGTAAACTAGAATTTAAAACAGAATCTAATTAAAATTAGATTTTTGAAGTGAAAACTTCTTTAGCACCGTTGTGATTTGAAACACAATGACACTGAAGCGAAAGACATTAAAAAGAGACAAAAACATGCATATATCAGTGGCGGTCCGTGAGTTTTCAATGAGCTAGAGCGCTAAGATTTTTTTTTCAAAATTAAAATTTTGTTGTATGAAGATCTTCAGGATTCTTTCAATCAAGGGATGCGCCGCATCCCCATACCGAAAGGTCTTCATACAAAAAGTTGAAATATTGAAAAAAAAAATTTTTTCAGCTACAACAACATCAGTAATGTCGTATTTTTCAATCTTAGCACTCTAGCTCACTGAAAACTCACGGACCGCCACTGACATCCATAGGATTTAGCCTGCGAGAGAATGAGTTAGACTAATCGGTCTCCTCTTTGTACGTTGCTTTGTAGCCTACCCACTCTTGTTAACTTTAATTTTCTGAAGTTGTGATTTTTTTTTAAGTGAAACTTCTTTAGCACCGTTCTGATTTAACGCAAACGACACTAAAAAGAGACAAACACAAAAATTCATAGGATTTAGCCTGCGAGAGAATGAGATAGAATGAAACCTTACAGCATTGACCGCTTTGATTATGAGCTCACTTTTCAATGCTCCTATTGCTTGAGATTGTGTAGGTGGGTTAAGTTTCACTTTATTTATTATTATTTTTAAAAGTGGTTAAATATATGACTTTATCTAAAAATGAATGCATGAAATGAACCAATTAAAACGCTGTATGTTTAAGCAGCGATTCGCTTAGTAGGTAATTCAAGAACTAGGTTTGCATGTTTCTGGCAATTTCTTCCAGGAAGTCACATTTGTAGAGGAAAAGCAGAGCGAAGCGAGCGTTTTTAATATTCTCGCAATCGTATTCATTTGCTCTACTTCAATAGGCCACTTGCATGGATTTCATAACGACTTGGAAAAAATCGTGTGTATAGATTTTTTTACAAAGATTACGAAAATGTTAGTAAAATTTTTTAGAAATGTACAGTTGTTTTTATTTTTAAATAAATAAATCCATTATTTGGGCTCGTGACGTCACTACATGAAAATGTCCCGTCTCCGAAAATGTTCCTATTAATTTAACAAAATTATACACTGATTTTTTATTATATGGCATCACTTTGATTTCAGGCGAATTTTTGAATTTGACATTTAACGTTCACTAGATTTATTGTTTGTTCTCTGCGAACTTATCATATGGTTTGACTTTTTGACAGATGTTCTGAAGAGAACCCCGTACATTTTACGCTGTCCGTTCGTGTTTTAGAAGTATAATGATGATGGTGCGGATTTTAACAAAATCAAATTTTATAATATTCTTATTATTATTATAATTTACAAGTACAAGTATATAACATTGGATTTAGTAATATATACGTTGTACATTATAATGATTTATGATCAATAAGATGGATCAAGGAAAAAAATATTTATCAGATGTAATATTTTTGGTATGCCTCGTTATTCTCCTGTGCCATTCGTGTGGAAAACGTTATTTTTTTAAAATGATTTTCGGTTATGTAATTATCGTTTTTTCGCACCTATAAAATTATGTCCCGTCTTTCCGGTTTATAAAAAATGGTCTGAATTTTCGGATTGAAATTTTCAAAAAATCACCAGGGTTTCAAAAATACGATTAAAAAAAAATACAGAATGTCTTAGAATATTTGCCTAAACCGGAAAAAAATTAAAAAATGTGATGCAAGTCGCCTATTGCAAATGTTTTAATTCTAAATTTACATTCATTAAAAGGACGCCTAAGAAATCTTGAATGGGTGACGTTCGCATAATATTATACATAACTGCATAGCAACGCTGAATGGCTAAATATCATGAAAATTTAATTCTTGTTAGTAGTTCTGTAAAGAATAAAGTCGGACGTCTATATTTGTTCTGAAGAAAAAAAAACTTTACGGCGAGGTTGGCATCATGAAATTTGGATAGGATTAAATTTTTTTATTGCTTAGATATAACTAAATGTCAGAAAAAATAATAATTTAATGCGCAATTGTTTTTTTTATGCTAATACCTCACAAGAATCCGGGCTGCTCCCGTATTGAGTTAGTGGTGAGGGAAGTGGTGAGGGAAGGAGATTGGGATGAAGAAGGTGGGGAAGTACCTGGCTATTCAGATCTGATCACCAAATGCGGATAAAACCATTTAAAGCAAAGTTTCAATTCTAAATGGTGGTCGTACACCTGGGCGATACTGAGAGTATCTTCCACGCTGAATCGTTCCGCAAATATACTATATATAATTTTAAATGAATTAATTGTGAAAAAGACAAATTAATAAAATAAAATTTATTTTCGCACTCCGGGATTCGATCCCGAGACTTTCGGATTGCGGGTCACGAACCTTACCCTCTACCACGGAGACTTGGTTTAAAAACAAAAGTTTCGTAGTTATTTTATTCTGGTGTGCCATGCCTGTAAATGCTTTTGAAGAAAAGGGGGTTATTAAAAATTACTCGATATTACAAATTTGAGGCATTTGGAAACGAAACTTCTCGAAAATTATTCAACTTGCAAAATGAGAAAATTCTACAAAACAACAATCCGATTGTTGAAAACAGAACTAAATAAATGTTGAACTAAAGAAATGAAACTGAAATAAATGTTGAAATTTATATCCTGAACATTATGTGATAAAAGCACTTTCCAACTGAGATGAAACCGAGTCTATTCCGGTGAATACGATATTGATTTTTTTTACAAAATCTCTCTCAAAAACCGTTGTAGATCCATCCTTAACTAAACAAAATTCCATATTATTTCTTTTACCATTAAAACCAATCTACAACAATAAACAGCCCTTTAAATTCAACTCACGGTTGTCGTATAAATTAAATTATAAGGTTAAAGATTTTAGGTTCTTTGGTATTAACTCAATATTTTTGAAGTATTTCTCGTAATCACTTCTCGAAAGTGGAGTCGGCGCTAGAAGAGTAGCTTAATAAAAAAATATATGGTTTAAAGGTAAAACGATGAAACTTTAAAAAGCACTATAGTCCAGGTGCATATTTTTCACAGCACGAGTATATATCACGGTGTTCATAAATTAATGGTACATTCCAAGTAAGTAAAGATGATCTTCATCACATTCTATTGTTCGAACTTGATATTTTTATTTTAACTTTGTGAGTAAAACCTCAAATTGTAATATTTAATTAAATGAAGACAGTCGCAGAGGTGTCAATATTTTTTTCTGATTTTTCTGTTTCCAGATTTTCGATTGATTTTCGCTTATATTGTCTTCATTTAATTAAATATTACAATTTGAGGTTTTACTCATAAAGTTAAAATAAAAATAAAATATTCATCATAGACTTGCAGAAAAAGTCAATAGATGTCGCATATGAAAATAAAATGGATAAAGATTTATCCAGACACTATCTAGAGAGCATTTAGTTCGGGTTTAAATCTTGCAATCATACATAAAGATAGTTGCCAATAATATATGCATTAAGAAAATGAAGATAATGTGGGTGGTTCTTAGTCGAAGTATGATACAGTTAAAAGTGACCGAATTTGATATCGGCACCGTGGCGCAGTGGTTAGCGCGTTTGCCCGGAAAGCAAGAGGTCCTGGGTTCAAGTCCCAAAGGTGTCAATATCTTTTTCTGATTTTTCTGTTTCCAGATTTTCGATTGATTTTCGCTTATATTGTCTTCATTTTATTGATATTTTTAACTCAAGCGAGATATTTGTCAGGAATAGTGTTTCTTTTAGTTAGGAGTCCTCGAGGAAAATAATTTCCTTAGGGCCTATGTCATCTTTGGGGATGCTGTGTGGATGTTTTTTAAGGAAAGGGAGGAGAGGAGAGTTCTAGGAAGGCAAAAGGTTTGAGGGGTGGGTAGGAATCTGGGGTTCAGTGTGTCCTGGTCATCCGTCGTCAAGACCTAGACAAACCTCACCCCATGATCCCGGGCACCCATGCTGCTAAACATCAAACGTAGCGAACCATTTGGTGTGACCTATGGCAGAGGTCTTAGCTATGCAATAAATAGTTCTCGGTGCGGCGGTACCCGTTCCCGCCACCCAAAGTTTACTGTTTTTACTGTCAATTTCAGAAGTTACGCATAATCTCATTAGAATGTAGGAAAGTAGTATAGTTGATAATAAAATCGACTTTGCTATAAATACAAATTTCACCCACTTCATAAATTTGTTCACTTTATTATCAAATTGTTAATCAATTGAGATTTCCAAGAGACCGCCACAAAATGATACCCCCTCAAAGCAGCAAGTTTCAGGCAGATTTCAGGAATAGTTCGTTAGCTGGGTCCTGACTTACAGAGGCGTGCGGCGCATAACACGAATAACAGGAATTATCGATCTTAATACCTTAGTAGCCCACCGAAAAATATTTTTGGGCAAACATTTTTTTAAGTTGATCTCCGGTACTATACTAAATCCGCCTATGCTTAAAGGGATTAACAAATATGTACCTAACGAGTGTACTCGTGGGAGATGCTACTCGCTTTTTTATGCTCCGAAAGCGAGAACTTCTGTGTATCAAAATGCGCCATTAAAAAGAGCAACTCAACTGCTTAACGATTCTGCATTGAGCATCGACATATTCAATGTCAGTAAATATCTTTTTACATGTAATACGTCGCAACACAGTAAAACTGCACACATACACTTTTTTTTCTTAAATATCTTCTCCGTAGTATTTTTGTGTATAACTGTTTTACTGAGAACCTGTAAAAATAAATACATAACATAGATTAGTGCAAGCAAGTACCAATCAAATTATTGAACTTTATTGCAACGGTCCCAATTATAATTAAGATTACAGACAATCTACAAAGCACAACGCAAATTCCCAATTATCAAATAAATAATTAAGGCGTCAAAATAGCAAAATCAAGTGTTTGAAAGCAAACTCTTCAACGAACTCCCTTTTAAATTTGTATTCTTGTGGAATTAAAAAAAAAAAAGTGTAATGATGTCCTTCCCGAAATGAGTTTTATGCTCATTAGGAATAATCTTACAAAAAAAATGAAAGTTTCTTTACACTTTTGAATATAGCTATAATACTTTTGAATGTAGCTATAACTTTATGGTTATCCATTATAAATAAATGAAACAATTTAGCTTTGTTTGAACCACTTTTATATTTGAGTAAATCCGACCGGTTTCAGAACGAACGTTCCTTCTTCAGGGCAAATGTATGTTTCTTTGTTGTCCGTCAACGCCCCTAAACCATTCATTCGATTGCGATGAAACTTTGGTGATTTGATGTGCCCGTGCCCTCGATGGTTTCTATATATAATAGTGAGCTGTGGAGTTATGAAATTAATTTCTATGGGTACTATTCATCCGATTGCGATGAAACTTTGTTGAGTTGTTGTGTGCACGTCATTGAGCTCTGCCGTTATGAAGTTTGTATTATTTTATGTATAAAAATCTCGTGTTACGTGGTCGCACTCTTCCGAAACGGTTTTACCGATTTTTTTTTAATGTATATTTGGTAGGTATGAGAATAGGTTTTCGTACCGCTAGATGATTAGGGTGTCCGTACCTACCCTGAAAAAAATCTATTTTTTTGACAATTTTTTTGTTGTGTGTGTGTGTTTTTTTTTGGCATCAAAAAATACCCGTAACCCCAAATTTTAACCCTCCTACCCTCACCCTACCATTTTTTAATAGCGATTTTAGTATTTTTGTATGAACAAATTTAACCGTCTTTCGTATTTCAAACAGAACGAAATTATTTATTTTGTTTAATGACAGATGGCACTACTTCCGCCACATCGTACTTTCATCTACACATGCGCAAGAAGCGTCGCGCCATTTTGATATTTCATTTGACATCATGTTCTCGCGTGGTCAAACCATCGAGCTTATTTGTGTTAAATATCGTACACTCAATTGCTCTTCGAAATTCATTTTGATTTTCTTTATTTCGTTGTCCTACTTTAGTTATTTAACAACCAAAATATTCACTAGAAATAATTTATATGGCAGAAGAACGTTTGTCGGATCAGCTAGTAAAAATATAAAATTTTAAGACGAGTGGGGCACAAGTTGTTTGAAAAATGGGTGTTTCATACAGTTTAGCATCAGGGAGGGAAGGCGGGAAGGAGAGAAGAATCCGGGAGGTTGGAATGGGGAAAGAAGGAGGGTAGGGGTTCGCGGGAGGGGGGTGAAGGTGAAGGGGGAACGGGGGAGGGGGAAGGAGAGGCGGTAGGGGAATGGGTAAAATGGGAAAAGACGCGCCGGGAGACACAATTTCTTTATTGAAATGGCATTACAACGCTTGCCAGGAACTAGCTAGTCTATTTGTAGGCACACCCTCCTTGCTTCATCCACGTTCAAACTTCAATTAGCTTAGTATTTTAACCAATCATAACAATAACATTCACTAGCTTTTGCCCGTTGCAGGCAAAAGCTACTGAATGTTATTGTTATGATTTTGTAATATATTAATTAGGTCCTTACATATGAAATTGGCGTTTTGCCGTACTGGCAACTTTGATCTCAAATATCTTCTCTTTGGTTAGGAATTCCAAATTCAAATTTATACAGCTATTTACTCGTGTATTTGTGTTTCGAAAATTATAATTCAATTGTTTCTTAATTGTTTTTTTTCTTTGCGTCACTTAGTTTACAAAATGGAAAACTTGAAATATCGCGTTATTTACGAGTACGAGTTCCACCGTGGCACCAGTGCTGCAGAAACGGCTCGAAGGATTAATGATGTGTATGGCGACGGTGCCGCAAAAGAAAATATTTTGGGTTTTTTTTGTGTCGTTCACTACAGCTTTCTTAAATCTGGCCATGATGGAAAAGCTAGCTGCTAAACAACCGAGGCTGGTTAATCGCTCTAGGCCACTCATGACAACGCTTGACCACACACTGCACAACAGACGGCTACCAAATTAGAGGAGTTTCAATTGGACATCCACCGTACTCTCCGGATCTTGCCCCAACAGATTACCATTTTTTTCGAAATTTGGATAACTTCTTGCAGGGGAAAAAATTTAACTCCGATGGGGCAGTCCAAACCGCCTTCAAAGATTTTATTGATTCCCGTTCGAATGGTTTTTTTAGTAAAGGGATCGATGAACTACCTATGAGATGGCAAAAGTGCATAGATAGCAATGGTACATACTTTGATTAAATAAATATATTATATTTAAAAAAAATCGACTTTATGTTCCTCCCATGCAAAACGCCAATTTCATATGTAAGGACCTAATATTATCACAAAATAGTAAAAAAATTATTTGTGACTATAATAACATTTTCGAACGTTTCTATTAGTTTTCAATTATTGCTTAATATTTGATCGCATTTGCCTGGAAACGTCTGAGATACGCGTCGCACGCCTCGCGGAATCGGGACGAACAGGGAGCACGCAAGCCCCGTGAGCTGGGAACGCGAGCGTCTGTCGCGGGTGCATAGTGTAAAAGTAGTCTGTATAAGGAATGTATCAAGGTACGACTTTAAAACTATGCACTCGTGAGTTAAACTGTAAGTTAGTGATCGTAAACGTTATCCAAATACAAAACAACGATTTTATCGGTAAATTATTTATTCCTTATTTGCACGATCAAGAAAGTGTTTGTAAAGGTTGAAAATTTGCAAAAGTTACATTCATTAAAAGGACAACTGTCGGGGGTTCAACTGTCGTGGAACCCCTCCTGTGATATCGTCAAAAAATAACAGTAAACCATTACATTGATATCTCTTTTATCAATTTCGACTGTCTTGGTGATTTGGGATTCCGTAATTTTCTCTATCATCATGCTGTCTACGAGTATATAGTATAAAGCAAAGTCGCTCCCGATGTCTGTACGCTTAGATCTTTTAAACTACGCGACGGATTTTCAAGCGGTTTTCACTAATATATAGTTATTCACGAGGAAGGCTTAGGCATATAATTAGTCAAAGTTTTGTGTAAATTGGTTGAAATATCTATTTAATACTATAAAGAGGAGAGATTCGATTGTTTGTTTGCATTGAATAGGCTCCGAAACTACTGAACCGATTTGAAAAATTCTTTCACCAATGGAAAGATACATTATCAGCGAGTAACATAGGTTATATATAATAGTAAGCTCTGGCGTTATGAAATTTGTATAAATGAAAATGTGTGTATTTCATATATTTTAGCGGCAAGGAGGAAAGGAAGGGGGAAGGTGGGGTTTGCGGAGAGGGAAGACACGAGGGAGGGGGATGGTTGGGAAGGTGGAAGGGAATAAGGATGCACGGGAAAGGACATGCAGGGAGAATCAATCTATTTCTTTGAATGTCACAGCAACGCATGCCGTGTACCAGCTAGTAAAATATATAAAGGGAGCGGGTTGGCAAGCGGGCAGTGTGAATTTGATATGTATGGAAATTAACAAATGGCGTTGGTTATAAAGGTTGGGTAATGGCGTTGTCAGTAGATGACGTTGTGTTTTGTTAGCCTCAGCAACGTGTGGCCAGGTCTGGTAGTAATTTATAAAATGGGGTATTTCCACGTGTTTTTTTTATTGCTTAAAAAAATTAAGCAAAAAATTACGATGATTACAGCATTTTTATTTTATTTTTATGTTGACGAATAAATTTTCTACAGCGAGTTAAAGTTTCCCATTTTGGAATTACCGCAAAAACCATATTTTGGGGCGTGGCTATCGTGTGACGTCATGAGTGAGGACGCTCACTGACAGTGTTTATTTATGCTAGTTCAGCTTAGCGACACTTGTGACGTCACAAACCCATTCCCCAACCATGGGCCGTTTTGATTTGGTCAGTTTTAGATCGTTTTTAAAATCAATAATATTGAATGAAAACATAAAATTCAAACATTTTTAGTAGGATTATTAAAATCAGAAAAATAATCTTTAAATATTCCGTACATTTTCCACAGAATTCCTTGTTTGTGGATATACCCCATTGTGTCAGGGTGAATAGTTCGCATCCCCTCCACGTGCACAGCCCATCATCGAGGCACTTCGATTCGAACCCGATCTAGAATGTTCCCGAAGTATGTATGCGAGAGATGGGCTGGTGGCGGGTGGTGGGGTTATGGTCGTTATGGGTGGTACAGGTTGGGTGGTGGCAGGCACACACCGTCAACCGTGTGGCGTTGGCGGGTGCAGGATAATCAGCCGCCGCGCCCGCCCGGCTAGCGGGCTTTGAAACTTGCTTTGACGGGAGCGCTAGGTCCAGTCGAGAGGTAACGGACCGGAGTGTGTCGGCAAATAGCAATGTGTTCACCAAACTGGGAATTGATTCATCCGTTGCACACGCTCGTTCTCATTTCAATTTGAAAAATAATTAACTTGTAACATTCGCGATATAATGTTGGTAGAGACCGCACCACCCTGACATTCTTCACATAACCTAATCACACCAAACCCCACCTATTCTAACCTAACCTTACCTACCCTAGACCAACCAAACCCAGCTACAAACGACTCATCAATATATTGTTAGTATCGCAATGAACAATATCGGATAGATTTGCATATTTACTTTGCACAAGTTGCCGTATTATATTTTTCCAACACAACTTAACCTAACCCACGATGGACCTTGATAACATTTCGACTCTCCCAACGAACACTGTCGGATGTGCGAATTTTGTGTCAGGCTATTTAAAGTTGCAATGAAATGTTTTTTCAACGAAGAAGTAATAAAAAAAAACATGTGTGCTTTAGACCACACGACTGAAGTAAAACTCCACAAACTTATATCTCCCTCTAAACTTCCGTTCGCCTCGCCCGATCACACTTTTAATAACGCTCTCGTCACGCATTCGCCAGCTTACTCCCCAAGTCAAGCGTGTGTAAAGGCCCGACCGTTCGCCTCGCCCAATCACACTTTTAGTAACGCTCTCGTCACGCATACACCAGCTTACTCTCCAAGTCAAACGTGCGTAAAGAAGTTTTACTTTAAAAACGGAGTGCGTAATTCATACGCGGTACAAGTGAAACCTTGAGAAAACTAAAGTAGACAAGAGTGGGTAGGCTATGAAGCACCGCACAAAGAGGAGAACGATAGGCCACAAAGCTCCGCACAAAGAGGAGACCGATTATACTATCTCATTCTCTCGCAGTTTAAATCCTATAGATATATGTCTTTGTCTATTTTTAGTGTCGCTATTTTTCGTATCATCGAGTTTCAAATCACAACGGTGCTTTTCTTTTTTTTACATGAATACCGCACAAGAATCCCAACTGCTCCCGTCTGAAGCCAGTGAGACTATGGCATCCCCAATTTGGGTATGTTGTGAGGTTGAAGGTAGTGGGGAGGGAAGGAGACAGGGAAGAGGAATGTGGGGAAGTACCTGGCTATTCAGATCTGGTCACCAAACACGGCGAAAGCCACTTCAGGCAACGTTTCAATTCTGAATGGTGGTCTTACACCAGGGCGATACTGAGAGTATCTTCCACTCTGGAACGTGCCGCAAATATACTATATATTATTTTAAATGAATAAATTGTGAAATACACAAATTAATCAAATAAAATTTATTTGCCACGCCGGGATTCGATCCCGCGACCTCTGGAATGCGAGTCAAGCGCCTTACCGCTGCACTACGCCGGCCGTCAAAGAAGTTTTCAGTTCAAAAACTTTACGCACGATATCATAGAACCTTATATTATTTTTTGCTTTCATAATCAGTGAAAATGTAGATATTAAACATTACAAAAGATATAAAGCAAAGAGTGTGATTTAGACCACACGACTGAAGTAAAACTTCTTTAGCTCCATCTATATGATAGCAAGAGAGAAAGAAAATGTGCGCTCGCAGTGCTCTCTCTTGCTCCTGCAGTGTGATACAGACAATAGGCCTGCACTGTGTCTTAGATATACGAAACGTAACTGGCTATGAGAGAAAGAGAGAATGAAAATGTGTGCTCGCAGCTCTCTCTCTTGCCCCTACAGTAATATACGAAACGTAACTCTCTCTCTTTCTATCTTCACTAACTGATATCTTTCTCTCAACAACCGTTCGCCTCGCTTTTCGTAACGCTCTCGTCACCAGCCTTACTCCTCAAGTCAAGCGTGCGTAAAGAAGTTTTACTTCAAAAAGTTTTCAATGTACACATCCGAGAATGGGCGCTGAGATTGTTTCGCGACGAGTTAACAACTTCATATCTAAATCAAACCACGACAAAGTCTTTTACCAATAACTTTACAAATTTTTCAGTCCACGAGAACTTCATATTACAGAAAGAATCATTAAAAACCGACGGATGTTTTCCTCCACCCTTCCAATAAGAATTCGCCCCCGGATATCATCACACACCCCGCCGCGGGTGAACCCATTTATCTACCTCTATTACAGTCAGTTGCACATTGAACACGATACCGTAATAATAAAGTGAACTTGGATATTTGCCTCAACGAACACCTCTAGAACTATTCTTTACTAATTTTCCAGGATTCCCTTTAGTTTCTTTTCCACCTCACATTTTCATTAAACCTACCCTCATAGGGGAAGGTACCTATACTTCCAATGACTTAGCGTGCAGCACGTCTTGACTGGTCCAAAAATGTTTAATTAGTAATCATATTTACCTATTGCTCCCACAACCACAGCATAACAAATACGTTATTTTATTGATAACAATTTTAAAGTATTTTTTTTAAAAGTGATTTGACTATGTGTCCGGAACTACCTGCCAATAAAGCCTACTAAAATTCTATTAGTTTAAATACCAATTTCGGTATTTAAAACATTTTTATGTTTGTTTTCTTGCGTTGCCCACCAATATATAAAAATTTTATCTCCTTAGTACTTCAAAATCATTTTTGGGGTTTTGCAAAATGTCCGGGGCTAGGCTCTCCCCCGTATTAAAACCTTACCTCTTACACGGTGTCCATAAACGCGTAGTAGAAGCGAGAAATTGGTGATTCTTCTTCACACTTGAATTCGATTTTGCGGTTCAAATTTTTCAAGTAAAACTTCTATAGCCCCGCTATGATATGGATTTCGGATGAAACGGAAATGACGATTACTGCACCTGCGACATTATGATGTCACTTTTAAAGGCTCCCATTGGTTGAGAATGAAACGGAAATTACGCTGGTCTGCGCTCATTGGTCGCTTTAATTATGACCTCACTTTTCAAGTATTGGTTGAGATTCTTTGGTAAAGTTTTCCCTTTACCGCGTGTAAACTGCACTCGTTTTTTCGGATGGAGCTTTCTTTTTCGAGTGAATCGAATTAAAAGTAGATTTTTTTTTAGGTTTATAAATGTTAGGGGGTTAATATAATTGTTTAATATCTTAAAAAATGCATTGATCCGGCTCCAATTGGTTTAGAAGTTCCAATGTGAAGTAGAATCACCAGTATCCGGTTGTACTCCAGTTTCCGGACACCGTACATAATGAAACTATTGGACTGAAAAATAAACTGCAACTTACCATTATTTAAATTATTATGCGTAATCAAGTTAACTTCTTCAAGCATCAAACATATTTTTTTTTACATATACAATCATGTAGTTATACATATACACACTTCGCACATCTACATAATATTTCCGTAAACTTACAATTTTTTATTACCAGAATCCAATCTTCCTTTAAAGTTATGTACCCAAATTATTTTATTACCTCACTTTGTATTCATGTAGTTAGTTGTATTGATTATAAAAATAATTTACATATAATTAGTTACATTTTTAGTATCAATATCGTCTTACACTGTTTTGAATAAAATATTATGTACGTCCACTGCCTTTCTTAGGCGTTCATCTTGTTATTGTTGGTCGGTATTGCAAACCACCAATATTAACTTAACTTAACAGAAGCTTGTCCCATTAAAAATTCAAATGTTAACACTTATACCATAAAGAAACAATAAACAATTTAAAATACGTCATTACCCAGCAACAGAAATACAATTTACCGAACATCCAGCGCTCATCGCACATCGGTTAAAATAATCAGAAACTGCGGAAAAACTAGAATTTCATTATTACACTCTGAAAATCGATTTTACAATGCATGGAAATTCAATGTACGCGAATCATTATTCCCTTTAGTTCTACAGTAAATTATGAATTAATTTCATTTGTTCATTTTTTCTTCTCCAACATTCGCAAAATCACTTTGTGGCATCATTTATTGAAACCAAATCACTTTACGTACACCGCTTATTTAATCAAAATTAACAAATGTTTCCAAACCGATTAATTCTTCGTCAGGGTAAAATTAAAATTGTTTTCATTTAATGCATTTTTCGCAAAAATGGGCAAGGCCAGACTTCCGCTAGAGACCCGAGAGGCCCGGGCCGGTGCCTCCAAGTAGGGGAACCCCCCTGGCTAGGGATTTATTTTGAATAACTATTTTGAAAGCTTTTCTATGGCCACAATTTGGAGGCGGCCTCGGGTAATTGAAAAAAGGGTGCGCATTCTTTTATATAATCCGAAACCGGATGGAGGACATAGCTAGAAGGGATTGAAATCGCGACGACTGAGTAAGAATCCGACGCTAGTCCACCCGGCTATTAGCCGGTGATATATATAAACCACTCGAGCGACAGCGCGATTTAAAACTTTTTCCTCCGATTGCTCGTGATTTTTTGGAGATCATTTTTAATATTTTCCACCCACATTAAAAAAAATCGAACCTCAGAATTTTAATATGGAGACATACAAACTGATTATAGTTCTATACAGCCAATGAATTCACCTATCTTATGTCGATTATCACATATTCGTAGAATTTATAAAACAAATAAAAACCGTAACTTTACAAAAAAAAATGTGGTTCCTTTTTTGGAATAAAAACGGTCCATATTTTGACCTTAGTCGCTCCAGTGGAAGCTTTCGATTTAAATAAAACTAAAAGATTTTCATTGAATAAAATACCACAGGATTTCCGTCTATATTTTGCTGGGAAACTGGTTTTCTGAGAAAAAAAATGGTTTTATTTATTTTCTCCAATGAAGGTGGGGATGTCGTGGTTGTACAGGTATCTATTTATGTAAATATTATTTTAATCCTTTTTAAAAATTAATTTTTAATTGACCTATTAAATTTTCATGATTATTTTATACAAACCACATTTTAAAGTGAGAATAGTGGTTTTTGAATTTTTGTACTTGTTTCAAAATTTTAAATGCTCATTTGTCTCCAAACCAGTTGGCATAGCAATGTCTTGCACAAACTCCTTTCTTAAAATGGTAGACACATTAGTGTGCCCATGGGCCCTGCAAGGCCTAAGTCGACCCCGATCGCAGTAGTCCTACGATATAGTACATCACAACAGACACAAAAATCTCTTTGAAATGATTCTCCTTTTAAACATATATGTACTTACCTTCTTTCTGCCAGCCTAATTATTGGGTTAGGAAGGTACAAGTGCTAAATAGGTATTAGGGTGGACCATCTCCCCTGGATCCGAAGGTGTGAGATAGATAGGTAGGTATCTACTTTAATTTTTGAAAATAATATTGAAAATAATATTTGCAGATTTTTTTTTTCATTACCGCTTTTATTATGGTAATTTATTATATTTATTTCATCTCAATTTTATTTTATTCCAATTTCTTACTACGTTATTGCAATTAACAATGCAATTTGTATGTTTTTTTGATTCATTCTTTAGCTTCCTAATGACAAAAAAATATTATAAAATTATTTCGTTTTATTTGTCCATTTAGTATACCACTATACAAACAAGAGTCTCTTTAAAGTGTTGCAAATATCTGTATAATGCTATGTAACAGGTTTCATTCTAAAGAGAACAATAAATAAATTAAAAAGAATAAAAAAATAAAAGTATTAAGTTCACATTTAATATACCTTGAAACGGATAAAAAATGTTAATTTTTCTTTTCGACAGGCGAAAAGGTTAATTTTGATGCTCCCATGTTCCAAAGTAAGTTATTCAAAAAATAATTATAATAATTAACAAAAATATTCTAACGATATCCATTCGTACCAGACCTTATATGAAATTTATAGTTACAACAGTAAAAAGTGTAGGTATACATAAACCTTTTAGGAACACACACAATATTTCTACACACACTTATTAAGGACAAGTTTGCTCCTTTATTATGTAGTTTAAAAAATTATTTTCTATAACGTTATTGAATTTTCAAAATGTGCACAAATTCAGAAAGAGTTGGTTCTTTTACTAGTATTTCAACGCCAATATATCCGTAATATGAGTAACATTATAATGATTTTGTAAAAGGAGCACAATTAAAAAGCGTTAGTACCTTTATTAATATCTCAAAGCCAATTTATTTTACTTTGGGTAACATTAAATTTAATGGTTTTGCAAAAGGTGCAAAAATTACAAAGACAAAAAAAAATAAACCCTGCCACATGCTGCCCGATACTCCGCTCCACGCCTCTGCAGCCACAGCCCACAGCCCACAGCCTACAGCCTACAGGTGTTGTGCAGCGTGCACAATAAGGTATTATCCTTCAAATGTGCGTCTATCCTATATCTCTATTTTCTGAATCTCCTTGGCAGACAGATGCTAGACGGGAACAGCCCATTGAAACACAGTTGCCAACTGCCTTCATCGCTATAAATAAATTAATATCAACACAAAAACGACACTACTTCTCGAATGTCATAGATTGTCTCGATTAGCGTGTGCCTAAATCTTTATGTTTTAGGAATATTTATTATAGACAAGCTGTCACAAAAATTAAAGCAAAGAATTAAGGCCCGGTAATAATAAATTAATGTTTGAATGATGTGATGATGATTTTTGTCATAAAATCACCTCAAGGGCGCTTTACGTTAGCCAAGGAGTTAGTTAGGAGGCCAAGAGGAAAAAAAAACAAGTGTGCTTTAGACCACACGACTGAAGTAAAACTTCTTTAGCTCCATCTATATGATAGGAAGAGAGAAAGAAAATGTGCGCGCGCACTGCTCTCTCCTCATACAGTGTGATACAGACAATAGGCCTGCACTGTGTGAGAGAAAGAGAGAAATAAAATTTTTGCTCGTACCTCTCTCTCTTGCCCCTACAGTAATATACGAAACGTAACTCTTTCTCTTTCTATCTTCACTAACTTTTATCTCCCTCTCACGTACCGTTCGTCTCGATTTTCGTAACGCTCTCGTCACGAATTCACCAGCTTACTCCCCAAGTCAAGCGTGCGTAAAGAATTTTACTTAAAAAAATTCCTCAGGGCCTGTGTCATCTTTGTGGAGGGTTTTTTATGAAAAGGAAAGAGAGGAGAAACTCTGGTAAGGAATAAGGTGGGTAGGAATCTGGGGTTCAATGTGGCTAGGAATGACGGATGTATGAATCCATCCCTCCCACTGCGGTGCAAGGTGATGGAAACGAGAGAGTCCCGCTGGAGAGGTTAAAAGCTCTCCCTCAACTAGTCTCTCCTGATGCCTTCCTGCCACGCATTAGCTGGGTAAACACACTCGTCGCCAAGACCTAGATAAATCTCACTCTATGAACCCGGGCGCCCCTGCTAAATCACCAACCGTAGCGAACCACTTGGGGTGACTATGGCAGAGGTGTTGGTTATCTAATAAATGGTTCCCGGGGCGGCGGAACCCGTACTCACCTCCCAAATTGAAGAATATGGGGAGTGAATATTAAAAAGCGCTAATATTAAAAACGTTAATAATTAAGTGAAAATTGTGAAAATGTTTAATAAAACGCTACTCGTTTAATAGAGCAAAAATGTTTCGACAAATGCTGCTTAAGTTGCTTTATATACATAGATCGCTGTGAATTTTTTAATACCCATAACGTGTTAAATAACAGAACAAAATGTGTTTTTAATAAATTTTTAAGCATAGATAAGTTTTAAGATTTTCACGGCCAAAAGCATTTTCGTTATTTTTTTTTGGGGTGTTATGCCGTGTTGCGCTACCTCCTTCTTTAGCCAACGTTTCGGACATCGTTGCAGTGTCCATCATCAGGGTAGATCCGGCAGATCCGGTAGATCTACCTTCACTGCAACGATGTCCGAAACGTTGGCTAAAGAACGAGGTAGCGCAACACGGCGTAACACCCCAAAAACAAATAACGAAAAATTTTAAGCATACTTTGCGATTTTTTTCTATCGTGGGAATTTCATATAATTACCGTTTCGCCATCTACAAATGTATAAATGTTAACTACAAAAATAACATATTTTTTGGAAACTTAAATATTTAAAAATTTAAGAATTTTAACTTGCTCTATGGATGTGAAACATGGACCTTGAAAGTAAATACCATGAACAGGTTAGAGGCTTTTGAAATGTGGCTTCACCGGAGAATGCTCAAGGTCCCATGGACCGACATGATCACCAACACAGAAATTCTCAGGCGGGCTAGAGCAGATAGAGAACTGCTTACATTAATAAAAATCAGGAAAATTTCATATCTGGGTCATATACTTCGAGGGGAAAAGTATCACTTGCTCCATTTGATATTGAAAGGCAAGATAGAGGTTCACCGAGGGCCTGGTAGGAGACAAATGTCTTGGCTGCGTAACATACGAGAGTGGACCGGCATTAGAAGTGTGGAGGAGCTATTCCGGGCAGCGCAAGACAGTGAGACATTCTCAAGAGTGATCGCCAACGTCGGGGGGACCTGATACGGCACGCAAAGAAGAAGATATATATATATATATATATCTGTACGGCAATTATGGAATATATATCTACATAGCATTTATATATGGATGCTGTATCTGTATAGTATTTTAGCACGCCAACAATTTCCTGTTTACATCTGCCCACAGTCCCAGCTGTCGAAAATCAAAATAAACTTGTTTAGTGTTGAGAAAAAACATTTACATTTAATTGTCGCCACGTTATAAGTGCCCTCAAAATTCCTCTAAATTCTTTGAAAATAGGTAAATTATCTGGTGGTACAGGGTATTAAACAGTTGTTTGTATAGAAAAAAATTAGGATGGTGTTGAAAGTTTTATTTTATTTTTATGACGACGAATTAATTTTCTATAACAATTTAAAATACGCCTTTTTAAAATGTGTCTTAATATAATATCTTCGCGCCAAATAGCTCCGTGACGTCATCGCCGCCTAACATCTTGCGATCGCCGCGAAAGGTGACTGTTCGTAAGACTCGGTCCGGAAGGGAAAAAGCCTACCTTCCCACTAGCTTAACAATTGAAATAATAAACTGTACTATTTAAATATGTGTAGATACAATATCAATGTACAAATCAAACGAATGGGTTCCGGAACATTATTTTATTAGATAATAAACAAATAAAAAGAAGTACCAAGGGTTTTTACAATACAGTGAGCAAAATTACATTTTTTGCCGATGTTTGGACCAAAGTTTTTGTAGGCTTTTGTCATTAAATCTTGGAGACGTTCATCAGTAAGTCTACTCCGGAATTTAAGTTTAATGAAGTTCATCGTGGAAATTGCTGCTTCACAAACATATGTTGACCTAAACAAAGTGAGATGTTTCTAGGCAATTTTTTTTTTAATTCTGGGTATTTATTAGCACAAACAAATTTTATCCAAAACTCTTGACAAGCAACTTCCTGTTTTTTGTGTTTTAAAACAGTACTTTCTTGGAAATCGATCATTTCCATCTGGAGAGCAGCTTTATTACTCCCGAAAATATTTGCAGTTTCATTGCTCCATTCATCACCAGGATGCAGAGAGTAAATGTTACTGAGAATGTCGACGACATTCTCAATTTTTTTTAAATCTGTGAATCTGTTTTCAAATTCCGACTTAAGATCTTTAATGAGCGTCTTGTATTGGCCGACGTCAATCTCGATGTCCCTGCTGATTTTTTTTTTAAATTAGGGAAGTGCAGGCGTTCATTATCAAGATCGATGTTGAAAAGATCGAGTTTTCGCAAAAAGCTTTTTTCTTCTGTCAGGAGCTCCCATACAAGCTTTCCTTTGCCTTGAAGTTTAAGGTTCAGAACATGATGAGTAAAGAGCAAAGACAAAGCGCGGGAAAAATTATCAAATTACGTACTCGAGTAACAAGTGTAAAATATTTTGCATTGTTAACACGAGGTGCGTATCCGGACCGCGTGTAGATGATGTTTTTGTCATTTCCAGTTTGCTCGATTTATGTCGTTATATTTTTCTTCGTTTATGTCTGATGTTTGATTTATGTCGTTATATAATAATAATAATTGGCTAATTTATATAGCGCCGTTTTCGTGGAAAATCACCTCAAGGGCGCTGTACAAATAAATATATAAAAGAATTAATATTACTGGCTTAAAACTAAGATTTACAATTACAACTAGTGACTTACATATAAGACTTATAGCTACTTATATTACTGGCTTACAACTAAGGTTTACAATTATAACTAGTGACTTACATCTAAGACCTATAGCTAGTGACTTATGACTAAGACATATAGATTCTAACCTAAAACTGGTGACTTATTAACACACATATTTACAGTTAAGATTAGCGCCAGAAGAAGTAGGAAGTTTTTACATAATATTACAATTCGAGAATACGGGTGCAAAAAGTATAATGAAGGTTAACTGGATTTACGGGAAGGTATAGATATTTTAAATAAATTAATAAATTTAATAGTCGATCTTTACTGCATTAAGGTGATTCATCGCTCAACAGTAAACAGATTGAGGTATCACAATTAACAGATTACATTAAATAGATTGGGTTAACTATAAAAAAAGAGAAAAGAGAAAAAAAACTATTAAAAATTGCAAAGTTTAAATAGAATGATGAATTTATGGAAAGGAGTATCGGAAAAAGTGAGTTTTCAGTTTGGATCTAAATTCCGCTGAGTTGGTTATGCATCTCAATTCCATAGGAAGTTTATTCCAAGCTTCGGGGCCGGATACTGCGAATGCACGATCACCAAACTTAGTGTTCGGATTTCGCTTAGGTTCTTTCAACCTTCCAATTGCAGAAGATGTCGCTGATCTAAGAGTTGACTGCCTTAGACCAATATTTTCCGGAATGCATAGTTCAGAGATATAGGGAGGAGCCATTTCATTGATAGATTTAAACACCATCCAGCATAACTTGTATTAGATCCTTTCAGGACACTTCAGCCAGTGAAGATTTCGGAGGTGTTCCGAAATGTGCGAAAATTTGGGTACCCCAGTGATAAGTCGTGCAGCGGCGTTGAAAACTGATTGTAGTTTGTCAGTTTGACATTTAGGAAGACTTTCATAGGTCTTCCCACTTGCGAAATCTAGACTAGCAATCCGGGGTCACTGGTTCACATCCCGGCGTGGGCTAGTCAATTTAAAAAAAATTAAGTTGCGTTATTTCTCGATTTATAAATAAATCAATTTTTAAATTCTATTCAAATTTGTCAAAAATAAATATGCGTATTATTTATATTGAACAACTTAATTTTATAAAGTTGATATTAAACATAGGTTGTAAGTATACATAAATACTGAAATTTCTCTAGATACTTACGAGTATCAACCAATAATATTGGGATATCACAGCGGATGTTCCACCCCTTTCTGGTGCCCGCAGGTCAGGGGGAGAGGGGGTTGTATTGACGACGGCAGGTGCGATCACAATCAACACAATCGAAATATCCCCCGGCAAAGGAAGGTACCTTACTATACTAGTCACAGCGAGAGCTTTTACGCACGTTATCGACGGTCGTACTCTTTCTTCTCCCGCGCCGCGTATCAAAACGAAAGAGACAGAAGATACTAGAACGATGGGAGAACGATTATACAACACTACAATTTTAATATTAAAATCAACAAGATTCCAAATTGACTGAATTATTTAAAGTGATTGAGCAAAGAAAAGGATAATGCGAAGTAGAGAGGACTTGGATATTGTGATCAAACCACAAAAAATATGATTTTATAAACGTTTGAAATATTAACAAAATATCTACTTAGAATTATTAAGCGCCAAGTCGCGTCGTCTTTATTAAATGGGATTTTTATGGATTTCTAATGCCTCCATAATTAGTCGTGCTCGATGCGATTTGGGTCTACGACATACCTAGATAATGAACTATTTCCTTGGACCTAAAACATTCACGTTACTAAATTACATCGAACCCCAAATTAAATTACGCGAATGAATCATTTCTCACATCGGTAATGTTATACTAAGCGTAAAATCGATATTAAATGATACGGTTATGCCTCACATGTCATACGAATATCTAGTATCGTTACATTGTCGTGTAAACGTTTTTTTTGTTTTTTTCATTTCAGTGGTAATACATATGTATATATAATTTTTTTTTTCTTTTTTCTACCACTTCATGTTTTCTTTAATGTTTTAATCTATGTTTTTATATATCCTACTACATAATACTACAAAGGCGAAAGTTTGTACGGATATATGGATATATGGTTTGTTATTCTTTCACACAAAAACAACTGAATGGACTTTAAAAATTCTTTCACTAATAGAAAGCTACATTATTTGCTAGTACTATAGGCTATAAATATTGGTAAGCTCTGGCGTTATGAATAATCTCTGGCGTTATGAAATTATTTATCATACATTTTCTGTCCCTAACAACATCTCCAAAAAATGAATCGCCGAAAGGTATGTACGCGCATAACGTCCGAACGAAGGCACCAAATTGGATTTTTTTTCGTTATTTTGCATAAAACTACCGTTAAGCTCTGGCATTATGAAATTTGTAGAAAAATTGTAATAGGTGGCACGCGAGCTGTTTGAAAACTGAATGTACCGGGAATGAATGTGTGGAATGCGAGAGGTGGGCGAGGGGTGGGGGGAGAGGTGGGTGGGGAGGGCGGTGGGGTGGGGGAGGGGAAGGAGGATGGAGTGGAGGGGGTTAGGGGTGGGAAGGAAGGGGAAGGAAGGGGAAGGGGGTGGTAGAGGGATGGTGGAGGGTGGGGGGGAAGTGCTGGGGGGAGGGGTATTGGGTTGGAGGAAGGGTGGGTGGATAAGGAGGGGGAGGGGTAGGGGGGTTGATGGGGGAAGTGGAGTGGGTAGAGGGAAGGTGGAGGAAGCGGAGGTGGAATCCTCCTAATACCATGAGAGCGAAGCCGCGGGAAAAAGCTAGTATAGTATATACTATAATTTTTTGTGGAAACTTCGCTGGTTAATGCAATCATGTAATATGTTTCTTTTCTTATTTAAATATGTATAACTGTTTGTTTCCCAAATAAACTAAAATAAAATATAAAATAAACAAGTTATGGGTTCGTAGTGGTTAAGTGAAGAAGAAATTTTATATCGATTAGGTACGATTATCTACTCACTAAACAGTACCCTTTAAACGCCTGTTACATTAGTATTATTTGCATTCAAAATTATAATATTATGTTAGTTAGTATTTTATTTAATGCCGGCAACCCGGGCGTTTATTGTAATAATAATATCTTATACAAACAAGTTAGGGAACGTACCCATACTTAGGGGGGTCTTCAAAATACCACGCTTGGTACAAATGAGCAACGGGTTGCTTAGGTTTTTGGTCACGGTGGGGGGGGGGGGGGGGTTAAAAAGTGCAAAAAGTTGGTCACGTAGTATGGGTACGTTCCCTTAGTAGAGCAACCCGGGCGTTTATTGTAATAATAATATCTTATACAAACAAGTTAGTAGAGCAACCCGGGCGTTTATTGTAATAATATCTTATACAAAGAAGTTAGTATAGCAACCCGGGCGTTTATTGTAATAATAATATCTTATACAAATAAGTTAGTAGAGCAACCCGGGCGTTTATTGTAATAATAATATCTTATACAAAGAAGTTAGTAGAGCAACCCGTGCGTTTATTGTAATAATATCTTATACAAATAAGTTAGTAGAGCAACCCGGGCGTTTATTGTAATAATAATATCTTATACAAACAAGTTAGTAGAGCAACCCGGGCGTTTATTGTAATAATAATATCTTATACAAATAAGTTAGTAGAGCAACCCGGGCGTTTATTGTAATAATAATATCTTATACAAAGAAGTTAGTAGAACAACCCGGGCGTTTATTGTAATAATAATATCTTATACAAACAAGTTAGTAGAGCAACCCGGGCGTTTATTGTAATAGTAATATCTTATACAAACAAGTTAGTAGAGCAACCCGGGCGTTTATTGTAATAATAATATCTTATACAAACAAGTTAGTAGAGCAACCCGGGCGTTTATTGTAATAATAATATCTTATACAAAGAAGTTAGTAGAGCAACCCGGGCGTTTATTGTAATAATAATATCTTATACAAACAAGTTAGTAGAGCAACCCGGGCGTTTATTGTAATAATAATATCTTATACAAACAAGTTAGTAGAGCAACCCGTGCGTTTATTGTAATAATATCTTATACAAATAAGTTAGTAGAGCAACCCGGGCGTTTATTGTAATAATAACATCTTATACAAACAAGTTAGTAGAGCAACCCGGGCGTTTATTGTAATAATAATATCTTATACAAACAAGTTAGTAGAGCAACCCGGGCGTTTATTGTAATAATAATATCTTATACAAACAAGTTAGTAGAGCAACCCGGGCGTTTATCGTAATAATAATATCTTATACAAAGAAGTTAGTATAGTTTTTTCCATCCCACCTTCCGAATTAAAATTTTAAATGCGATACTGTGTTTGTTATTTTTTCACGACGAAGCGGAGCGATAGCTCGAAGTGATTTTTTGCATAGGGATGGTTGGAGGACTAGGAACTGACAAAGTTTATTTTTCACCCCGGAAAAAACATTTCATTCCTGTGGGAAATTATTTGTATGGTAGCTTCTCTCTAACATGCGGGCGAAGCCATGGTTATAAGCTGATAGTAAATATTTTTCAGAAGTGTTGCATTGAACTGTTGTAAAATAGAAACTTTCCAGATGATCTGACGAATTACGGAAATATAGCAATATATAATACGGAATAAATATAATCCTATTAATAATAATATTATAAAGGCAAAAGTTTGTATGGATGTAGGTTTGTTACTCTTTCACACAAAAACTACTGAACTGAACTTTAAAAATTCTTTACTAATAGAAATCTACATTATTTGCGAGTAATATAGGCTGCATATATTGGAAAAGATCTGGCGTTATGAATAAGATCTGGCGTTATGAAATTATTTATTATATGTTTAATATCCGGATGAAAAGCAAAGCGTTGCTAAGTAATTGTTTGACGTGCGCTGTCATTTTGTTATTTGTTTATGTTACTATGGAGATTCCTTTGATATAAAAATTCAAATATGTATAAAATAGGTACTAATCTACACTTTGATCTTAGCCAACAGCTATACTAATATTATAAATGCGAAACTGCGCGTGTTTGATTAAATTTGATTTGAATAGGTGGCAAGCGAGCTGTTTGAACAATTAATGTAACGGTTATAGAGGGGTGAAGGGTGGTGTAGAGGAGGGAATGGGGGGGAGGGGGGGGGAGTTGTGGTAAGGAGGGGGGAGTGGGGGGGAGGGGGGGAGGAGGAGGGGAATGTGGGGAAGGTGAGAGGGGGAGTGGGGGTAGGGGGGGGGAATACAGTGTGGGAGGGTGAGAGGGGGGGGGATACAGTGTGGGAGGGTGAGAGGGGGGGGGGAATACAGTGTGGGAGGGTGAGAGGGGGGGGGGGTTATATAAAATGATTTTTTTTAATTAAGATATTTAATTAAGAATGACGCGTCATTTTTAATTAAATGAAAACTTTTATCACAAAAGTTTCTTCGTCAGGATAAGGATTAACATTAATAAAAATAACCAAAGACAAACAAGAACTACAGACAAAATATTATAGGGAGAGGTGATAAAAAAATCTTTAAAAATCATTATACATATATAGTGAAATACAAAAATTATTTTAGAATATGTAAAAATTGCATTTATATATTAAAAACTTTAAAAACAAACAAACAGCTTCGATATTATATGAAAATACCTCTCATTTCCGACTCCTTCCGCAGTGGCCTTTAGATGTTTTTTTTTCAAAATCTAGATTGCACCTTCCCTGATTTATTATTATGTAAAGTGCCCTTATTCGGTGGATATTTTCACCGCGGCGGGAAGGCTGCTCCTCGGTGCAAAGGTGCGCGCGCACCTGGGGCAGATGGGTAGCGCATGCGCCCCGATACGACCGCTCTAAGATTATTTAATTACACATACCGTTTACCGTCTGAGCGGCTGAGTTCATTTGCGGAAAAGTATTTTGCCTCAATAGGACTTTAATTCTTTCTCTTTTATCGAATCGTGGAAAGTGAAAAGGCTAAAAATGTGGAAACTGAGGGTAGCGGAAGGAGAAGCGGCGTTTAATGGTTGAAAAGTACCTACTTGCCTATTTAGACTTAGTTCTGGTCACTCAACTTAGCTGAAGCCATTTCGAACCACGCTGAATAATTATAGCCTATCTTTGGACGATGGTAATGATTTAATTCTTGAACAAGGATGGAAATTTGAAAGTTTTTATTTGTTTATAATATACTAGCTGGTCCACGGCATGCGTTGCGATGCCAAATACATTGTTTCTCCCTGAATCACCTTTCCCGTGTTTCCCTGTTCCCGTCCCGCATACCCTTTCTAGCTAGCTTTATAAATTACAACCTTTGTCACCCGGGGATAGTGTAGCTTCCCAACAGTGAAAGAATTTTTCAAATCGGTTCAGTAGTTTCGGAGCCTATTCAATGCAAACAAACAAACAATCAAATCTTTTCTCTTTATAATATTAGTATAGCTTATAATTTTTTTGGTCCATCCCTGTAATGGGACAATTGTAAATCGACATAATAATATGTATAACTATTGATATATATATATATATATATAGCTTTAAAATTTAGAACTATCACGAGGTTAGGAGCGAGCTTTCAATCTTCAGACTTTACCTTTTACTTAAGAGATTTATTAAAGAAGACACCTGTAGCTCCTTCTTCTCTTGCACTGCTAAGATTGAGGTATGATCATTAGCAAGTTGTAGCCATTTTCCGACATAACAAATACTTACACAATCCTCAAAGTGGATAGAGAAATCGATGATTTTTCAATTCCACACGATTTGCCACTTTTCACAGAATATTAACCGTCCCTTAATTGGTGGCTAAACAAGAACAAATAATATGAACATTACAAAGGATTACAGCGATAAACGATCTATGTATCAAAAACATTTCCACACATAACCTAAAACATCGTCAAAAAAAACAACAACGCGCGCGCTGCTGTGGTCGAGTATTATTACAAACCCACTCAAATTCGTGCAACACTCATAATCATAATTTCAAGCTTATATTTTTTATACTTTTGAATAGCTATAACTTTGTGGTTATCCATTATAGATAAATGAAACAATTTAACTTTGTTTGAATCGCTTCTATATTTGAGTAAAGCCGACCGCTTTCAGAATGACAGTTCCTTCTTCAGGGCAAATGTATACATTTGCATCACAATATGGGCAAATGTATGATTTACTCAAATATAAAAGTGGTTCAAACAAAGTTAAATTGTTTCATTTATTAATATTTTTTACTTACGGCAAGTTATGTATGTATACTTAAATACAATCCATTTATACATCAATAGTGAGAGAGCTTCTTGTGCAAGAAAGAGACATTAGATTCTGTGCAAAGAAATAGTTGTGTTCGAAAAACCAAGATCAATAATTTTTTATTGTTTTCTTCAAGCTTTAGTATTATTAAAAAAACTCTAAAGAATCTGTATGAGTGGGCTGACGAGGTCTTGGCGGCGGATGTGTTAGCCCACCTGCGTGGCGGGCCGAATAGGGAGAAGCTGGATGAGAGATACCTTTCCAGCCGGACTCTCGACCCATCGCCTTGCACCTTGGGTGATGTGGATTCACACGTCCGTCACTCCTGGACAAACTGACCCAAAGATTTCTACACACCCTTATACCTTTTTCCTTACCAGAACTTTCTCTCCTCCATTTCCCTAAAAAAATACCTTCCACACAGCATCCCCAAAGATGACACAGGCTCTGAGAGAAATTATTTTTCTCAGGGCTTCCTGTATAGTGGTAATGTAATAAAAGAAGTGTACAGTTCAGTTATTAAAGAAATACCTGTAGTAATAGCCTGTTGCATATTTAAATAAATTGCAATAATAACAAACCAACTCAGATCTATAGGTATTTAAAGAAAACCAAATAATTAACATATCAAATAGAATACGTAATTCAATCAAAGTAAATATGTAATTCATTTCAATTTAATTTACTTAATTAGTGGAACTGATTTATTTGGTGACACTGTTTTACTCTGGATAAATAAAAGAACGATGGTTCGATGGCTGAAGGTGTCAAATTGTATTGATAATTTTATATTACTTCCTACTAAGTAACAATAAAATTATTCTTTTTATTACTTGTGCAATATTTTTAATATGATTTTATTTTTGCATATGTTGGTACTGCAATGTTTATGAGTGCATTTAACAAACTATGTAAAAGTCTTTTTAACAACAATTTAGTTAACTAATCGGATATTCTAGGCAATTGAGTCACACCTGTGTAAGGTGAGAAAGTCGAGTGTTTTACCACTAGAAGGATACCAAATCAAGTCACTGAGAGAGTAAGCTCATGTTTGGGCTGTGATAAAGCCCGATTCACATCAGACATTCCAGGAATGTTAAAGGTGAATGCAGTTGACGTCATGTGGTGACACTTTTCATGCACGAATTCATGTGCCAAATTTTTGTAAAAAATAAATACATGTTAACTTTTGAGGTTTCCTCACAAGTGAACTGAATTCCTAGTTTTTTTGTGAATACCGCAGAAGTATCTCAACCGCCCGAAGCTATTACGACTATGGCATCCCAAATCGGATCGTGAGGTTGAAGGGAGGGGTGTGGAAGAGGAACAATCAGAAATGCCTGTTTTTTTTCAGATACGGTCACCAAAAATATTCATTTGAGGTAAGTGCCAAAATAAAGTGGTAGATAGATATTTTCAATGCCGCCTTGTCAAAGATCATTAAACTTTGCTAGAAATTGCTTTATCCGTGTTTAATGACGAGATCTGAATAGTTAGGTACTTTCCAACCTTCTTCTTTACTCCACAATAATTTATTACTTTGTTTTAAATTATTGAGAAGAAAACACCGATATATGGATACAGATTAATTAATTAAAAAATATTAAAAAACTATAGAATGCAGGTATACATTGCTTAGTAGGTACCCATTAACTAAAAGAAAAATTAATGTGATGATATTGTTTAACTAAATGAAGACAATATTAGCGAAACTCAATCGAAAATCTGGAAACAGAAAAATCAGAAAAAGATATTTGCCTCTGGGACACGAACACAGGATCTTTAAATATTTTTTTCTGTTTCCAGATTTTCAATTGAGTTTCGCCAATATTGTATTCATTTTGAGGTTTATATTATTACATTACATTTCATTTTAAAATTTGAGGTTTTACTCATAAAATTAAACATTAAAATCAAAATAAAGATATTGTTCTTTCAATGCCTATTTTATTGATTATTTATAAAATTATTAACCTTAACACAGGCTAATCCTAGTGAAGTTAAAAATTTAATTTAAAACCATTTTTTTTTCTTAGGTCGGTTTCTCATTGCTGAGGGTCGTGACCGCTACTCCGATTTCCATGGTGGTGGGCAAGGCTCCTCCACACCTCGCGGTCCTGCGCTGCGTGGAGAGCCAAGAACACCGACCGTGACGCACCGGACGCCAGTGATATTTGGTCACTCCAGCGCATTGGTGACCTTACTACTTTAAGACGAATATAAACGCTAGAAATATTTCGAATTTCATGCCTGCAAAATTTTAAAAACGAGCGTCTTTTTGCACGAGGCTAGTAAGCGAAAAAGTGGTTTTTATTTATTTTGTACATAATTTTATCAGAACGAAAAAAAGTTAGAACATGGAAAACCTCAAAAATAGTCTCAGTCATAATAAAGGGGTATTTAAAAAAAATTGTTTCTTGAATTACTTCATAGTTAAGTCATGAAAAAACATTTTTTTGGTGGTTTACGCTTATATTTTTAGTTACGTAAATAATAATTTTATTTTCCGTTATTTGTTTTTGGGGTGTTATGCCGTGTTGCGCTACCTCCTTCTTTAGCCAAAGTTTTGGACATCGTTGCAGTGTCCATCATCAGGGCAGATCCGGCAGATCCGGTAGATGTGTAATTTTTAGTCGTGAAGTGTGTGCTTATTTACTTCGAAGCGATACCGTGTCGCCAGCACCACTAACTTTCACCAGTACAAAATATAATAATAATAATTTTATTGTAATTCCAATACATAGAAAAGCTAGTAAAAGCTTCGATTTATCCGTAGCATATTTTTTGATGTTCATACTTTATGCGGATTCGTCGTAAAGATTAATTAAAATAGTATCTAAATATGATTTCACGTATATATTCATCTTAAAACAATACCCACCATGTAAAGAAACAATAAATAAATAAACAAATTATCCAGGATCCTACCTACTTCTCAAAGATAACCATTATCAGTTAGATTAACAACACCTTCACAGATAGATTTCAGGGAAAGAAATTTAAAGTCAATCAAAAGTACACAATGTGTAAACGAATTACGTAGGAGTGGTTATGTACAAGAAATGAGCTCTCAATTTTTAATTGAAAATAACACGTCGGAATCCTTTAGAGCAGTGGTTTTTAACCTGGGTTTGTTGGGTCAGTCTCGCGGGTTCGGCGGAGGTCAAGACACACCCGCAACTCATATGATTCGGTTCGATTTACAATTAAGAAGGGTTCGGTGAATGCGCATATGAAACTGGTGGGGGTCAGTAGGTCAGTACATCCAACAAGGTTAAGAACCACTGCTTTAGAGTATACCGTTGATTGAGTGGTTGATTAAATAATTCGCATTTTCTTTTACATTCACACAGGCCGAAGGGGCCATCCATAAATTACGTCTCACGAATTTCATGATTTTTTGACATTTCATGAGTTTCAAATCACAACAGTCAACGGCGCTAAATAAGTTTTCACTTCACTAATCTTCAATCATATAACACAAAACTTAATTCTATTACTTGATTATGTGTATTACACCATTTCTCCCATGAAAATAGTTTAATGGCCCTCTTATTCATATATATCATGACATAAATAAATTTGGATACTTTCAACAATGTCTTTATCGATAGCAAGTAGATTCCAAATTATTGAGGTGCAGTATTCAAGTGGATAATGTACCAGCGTACGCCGTAAAGTAAAGGAGAAGTTAGGTTTCAGGTTTTTGAAATACACGGTTGTTTTTGATAACAAAGAGCGTGCAATAAGGCTATATAACAATACCCTCGGTGAAGTTTGAAATCGAAGAGTACGCCTAGTCCTCTTATTTATAATATGCTCGAGTGAGTACCAAGGACTAAACAATAATACTAACTTTGGTTATGCGTCTGTCCGTGTGACTCTGTTTATTTTATTATTGTTAATTTACTCTGGTTCAATGAACTCAAATTTGCTTTGAATTTTTCATGAATTCTATCTGAATATGTCTATCCCATGATTTTTCACGCGTCTGCAATAGTGTGATATCAAAAAGTTATTTTTTTTTACATTTTCACACAGGAGGCCCAGAAGAAAATAATTTCCCTCAGGGCCTGTGTCATCTAAGCTGCTGTGTGGAAGGTCTTTTTAAGGAGAGGAAAGAATGAAGTCTTGAAGAGACCCATGTTGTAGGAAGGAGGAAACACAAAGGCGGGCAAACCGTTCCACAGCCGAGCTGTTGAACCCAAGAACGAGTTGAAGAATCGACCCGTTCTCATGTAACAAATGTTAATCGTGTTGGGCATATGTTTGGCGTAATTCCCGACTATGCACCGGTGTCGAAGGGATCAATGAAGCTAGTTCCTCGGAGCATCTTCCTTTGAAATACCGGTAGAACAAATATTCCAACCCGACGCATGTGCTCTAAAGATTGCAATCCGTTTGTTAAATTAGGAGAACTTATCAGAAGTATCTCCCATTTCTGCGCAGAGTCGAGAGTTTTTTTCAGGTATTTTGGGACTCCAGACCAGAGGTGGCTGCCAAATTCAACCGTGGGGCGCACTTGATTTATACAGGGTTAGCTATTGTGTACTACTAAAGTATCTGCGGGCCCTGTACAGTACGCCCTTTACAACTTAACTTCGATGGAGCCCCCCATGTCTGAGCTGGTCACTTAGAGTTAGATCAAGCATATCGATAGAGGGCGTGTTCGGAAGATTGCTTCCGTTGATAGAGATTTAGATAGATTTTCATTTCGATCCCTTTTAGACGTAATCATACATGATTGGGTCTTTGAAACATTAAATTCAACGAGATTATTTTTACCCCAAGAGAAAACACTCTCGATGTAACCGTCCATTCTTTGCTTCAAAGCCCGCTGAGCCGTTGGAATTTGTGAGCCCTTTGGGGGCTTGTCAAACAAAAAGCTATCATGGACTGTACTGTCATCCGAATTGGTGCACACGTCAAAAGATCATTGATGTGCAACAAAAACAAAGTCGGAGACAGAACCGATCCGAGGGAGAGGTCGATCCAGAAAAAAATTCGGCAATCCACATACACAAGGAAGCGGGAAGTCCGTAAAATGGCAGTTTGTTGACAAGTCCTCAGTGCCAAACCCATTCAAAAGCCCTGGTCACGTTGTGATTTTTAGTAAACGTTATGGTTTCACATTTATCTACTTTTATATATGAGTACGGTAAGCCTCTCGAAAATCCGTAGTCCGAACGTCGTTGTAATCCGAACTGCCGAATTACCCTGCTCTCCTCATACCGATATCAATTTTTTTCTATAGTTTCTCGTACGTTAGAACTCTTGCGCCACGCCGCGCCGCGCCGTGTCCGCTGTACTACACTGTCCTGAAAGCGTGTCACGTAGAGTTTTATGTTATAAACATGGTTCCTCTGCCAAACGACAAAGATTTTTTGTAGGTTGAGCTGGAGAAAAAATCCTTTTCTTAGTCAATAAATATAACGCTAGACTAAAATACTCGTAGAAGTTTTCCCCACTTTTTTCCCCCCTCCCAATCTCCCCCACCCCTTCCCCCCCACCCCCTCTTCAAAATCAAAGTATTTTTCCCCATCTAAAAAGATCAGTTTCTAAGTAAATGTGGTTTGTAATTGAGAAGTTCTTCAGATATAATTTTCTAATTAAACAGCCTTTTTAATTTCATTTTTCTATCTAACATTTTAAAATCCGAAAGCTTCATTAATACGTTGTTTTTAACGGATTCAGATTTTCAAGGCTCTATTATAGTTTATTTAAAGGCAGTTAAAGATAAATATAATAAAATTACCCTTGTTGAACTCCTTTCCGCGATAACGTAAAGTGAGAAGTATTTATTATTCCCACTGATATTTATTATATGTACTGATGTATATTATATTTCTGCATGTAACCCGACAATTGATCCATCGCAAAATGATATTCACTATAAAATTATAATTTCTTGCGCATTATTTACCAAGTTCAAACGTAAAATCGACTCCAGAAATACCTCTAATAATAAGTTGGTATAAATAGCAAACATACACTGTCGATTTTTTTAACTTGTGACAGGCAAGTAGTTTTATCCTTCATGCAATAGGCCACTTGCATGGACTTCATAACGACTTGGAAAAAATCGTGCAGATAGATTTTTTACTAAGATTACGAAAATGTTAGTAAACATTTTTAGAAATGCACAGTTTTTTTTTTTTTTTAAATAAATAAATCCATTATTTGGGCTCGCGACGTCACTACATGAAAATGTCCCGTCGCTGAAAATGTTCCTATTAATTTTATAAAATTCCACACTGATTTATTTTTTTTATATGGCATCACTTTGATTTCAGGCGAATTTTTGAATTTGACATTTAACGTTCACTAGATTTATTGTTTGTTCTCTGCGAACGTATCATTTGGTTTGATTTTTTGACAGATGTTGAGAAGAGAACCCCGTACATTTTACGTTGTCAGTACATGTTTTAGAGGTATAATGATAATGGTGCGGATTTTAACAAAATCAAATTTTATAATATTCTTATTATTATTATAATTTACATGTACAAGTAAATTACATTTGATTTAGTAACATAGACGTTGAACATTATAATGATTTATGATCAATAAGATGGATCAAGGAAAAAAATATTTATGAGATTTAATATTTTTGGTATGCCTCGTTATTATTCTGTGCCATTCGTGTGGAAAACGTTCTTTTTTTTAAATGATTTTCGGCTATGTAATGATCGTTTTTTCGCACCTATAAAATTATGTCCCGTCTTTCCGGTTTATAAGAAATGGTCTGATTTTTCGGATTGAAATTTTCAAAAAATCCCCAGGGTTTCAAAAATACGATTAAAAAATAAATAAAAAATACAGGATGTCTTAGAATATTTGTCTAAACCGGAAAAAAAAATTTAAAAAATGTGATGCAAGTGGCCTATTGATTGAAAATATGTTTTATACTTTTGTTATTCGGCTGTACATCTTTAGAGCACAGGCTTCGGGTGGGAATGCTATCCTTGTTCTACCGGTATTTCAATGGAAGATGATCCGAGGAACTAGTGTCATTGATCCCTCCGGCACCGGTGCATAGTCGGAAGACACGTCAAACGCGCGCCTAACATATGTACACGGTTGATATTTGTCACATGAGAACGGACCGCTTCTTCGACTCGTTCTTGAGCTCAACTGCTCGGCTGTGGATTGCCGGCCTCTGTGTTTGCTCATTCCTATTCCTCTTTTCAAAAAGACCCTCCACAAATCATCTCGGATGACATAGGCCCTGCGGGAAATTATTTTCCTCCCTCTTTTGTGGAGTTAATTGAAAAAAAAATTAGAGTGTGTAATTCACAAAAGAAACTTGTAAGTCGCTAGCTGTCGCTTTCTTTTCTTTTGCTTATTTTAATGTCTGTCTCTCTGGTCGCTGAGACTTGTCAGGCACCTTGCCATATGGAAGGCACGCGCCGAGGTGCGAATTTACAGCATTATATTAGAACCGAGTATTTGTGTGGAACTGAGTTGTGACGCATTTCCGTTTCATCCGAATTTCAAATCACAACTGGGCTTTAAAAGATTCACTTCAAAATCATTCTCTCTGCTAACCCCGTCGGGGTCACTTAATTATACTTTATGTAAGTAGGTGTACCTATTTTCCCTAAACCGACTCCGTATTGTATGTAAGTATGCCGGGAGGCCAACTGTCGGCGATTCAACTGTCATGGAACCATTTCTGCGTTATGTAAAATTTTGACATGTGTCATGTTGGTAAGGGCCCCACGGGCGTTAAATAAATAAATACATAATATAATATATCCTCCGCACGCCGTCGAATTGTACTGCAAACCTCAACACACGTCCAAAAATAAATTGCTGCTATTATTAAAACTGTACCTAATTATGATAACTTAACTTAAAATATGCAGGATTGACGCCATTATTATAGGACTGGAGAATGGGTGTCACACAAAAAGATGTAATATGTACCTACGGTTGTGGTAAAATTACCGGATGCCATTGTGATGGAAAAATGCGAAGGTAATTATTCAATCACTAGTGCACAATGCACCGTAACTACTCGTTCGCCGGACCTCCTCGTTGTTATCCGTGGACAAATAAGCGAATATTAACAACTGTGCTGATGAATGGAGTTATGCCTGGGTACCTGTATGGTAATATCCACGCAAAATCTAATAAAATAAACATTATTATACCTAGGTACGAGTAGACAGATTTACACAAAAACCTCCTAATGTTCAAAGCTAACCAAAAATGGTATCAAAACGTGAAAAATATGAATCACTCACTCAACATAACAATAGTTACAATTGGATTATTTAATGAGTATTTTGACAAGGGTATTATTTAGTTTTAAAAAAACGAGTGTGCTTTGGACCACACGACCGAAGAAAAACTTCTTTAGCTCCATCTATAATCTATATGATAGGAAGAGAGAAAGAAAATGTGTGCGCGCACTGCTCTCTCTTGCTCCTACAGTTTGATAATAGGTAATATGCCTGCACTGCTCTGAGGCCTGCACTGTTTCTTAGATATACGAAATGCAACTGGCTATGAGAGAAAGAGAGCATGAAAATGTGTGCTCGCACCTCTCTCTCTTGCCCCTACAGTAATATACGAAACGTAACTCTCTCTCTTTCCATCTTCACTAACTTATATCTCCCTCTCAAATCTTCATTAACTCGCTTTTCGTAACGCTCTGGTCACGCATTCACCAGCTTACTCCCCAAGTCAAACGTGCGTACCTAAAGAAGTTTTACTTCAAATAATTTATATTGTTTAGAAAACTAATTAGTTGAAGATAATATTGTTAATTCTAAAAATTTGAAATATGAGATTGACAAATATGACGGTTTAACAGTAGATGGCAATAGCGAAATTGGTTAACGCGCACGTCCCGGTTAGACGAGAGGTCTGGGTTCGAGTTCCAGTTGCGACCATTATCTTTTTTCTGTTTTTCTGTGTCTTGTTCTCTTTCATGTTTTCGTTTAGATTATTATAGTTATCTTCTTCTTCAATGATATATTACATTGATGGGAATAACCTTCAGAAGTTATAAAAAGAGAGTTTTTCTTATAAAAATTTAATATTGTTCAGTTACATTTTAGTAGTTTCCACACTGATGATGTCTGGAAACTGCCCCTAGTCATTCAACCAATACCAAGCAAGTTAATGGGACTAGTTGAAGGCAGGTGATAACTGACAGCACGCCTGCGGGCAACTCTTGTGACCTCCGAAATTGTGTCGTGCCTCTATCATATTAACCGGAACTCTGATTCTACCTATCTTATTTTGTAATAGAGAAAACACAGATACGGGCAGTATTATACAAGACAATAAAAAAACATTAACTTGAGAATTCGCCTGCCACCTAACTATTTCTCAGAGATTAACACTTCAACACAGAATTCAAACAATTCTTAACGTTTTAAAGTAAATTTTCTGTGAGGATTCTTTTCAAGTTCTGTTATTACATCATAATTGGCCAGTTGTTTCCCATAACAGTGAAGAACGAAATAATAACAGAACTTGAATAGAACTTTCTCAGAAATTTAATATTAATTATGAAATTTGATGAATTTTACAAATTCCGTGAAACAACCAACTTCGCCGCAGACTAACGCCCAAGATACCCAACAAAATCGAGATCGTGGCGGCATATCAAGGACTCGCCTCTTAAATGATTCCTACCTAAGTTAAATAGGAAGAAACTTCTTACATAATTTTTGAAGTGAAACTTCTATAGCCCCGTTGTGATTCGGAATTCGGATGAAACTGAAATGACGCACTACAGCACCTGCTAAGCATCAAACTCCTATCAAGGCTCCTATTGGTTGAGATATAAAACGGAAATGACGCTAGGTCTGCGCTCATTAACCGCTATGATTATGACCTCACTTTTCAAAACTCCTTGGTTCTTCATTGATTGAGATTGTTGTGGTAAAGTTTCGCTTCTTCCGTGTGTTAACTGCACTCGGTATTTTTTTTGAAAAGTGCAAGGGTCACTTATGTATTATATTTTTCTAATGTAATGCATATGTATTAGAATTGACCCAAGAAACACAAACTTTTTACAGAATTGTGTGTTAGTGCAATAATTGCATTGACTTCCGATTGTGCTGTCCTTGCCGAACGTCTCCAATAAAGCTTTATTCCTTGTTTACGCCAGCTTATTGTTGGTACCGGAAACGAACAACCGAACAACAGGTGTATTAGTTGATTGATAGGATCAATATTCGGAAAAATTACTTTTCGGTTTCACTGGAATAAAAATGGTTCGCCTTCGTTATGCTGACAACGCAATCTCGAGAAGCTTCCCCCTTCCACAGCCCTTTCACAATCAAAGCTTTCCTTCAGACCTCGATGGAAACATCTGCTAGCCGTGGCCTTTCAATGGAAAAAACCTTCTGAAGACCGACTTCATAGCAACCGGTTACGTATACCTAATAAGACTCATTATGAAATTATGTGTTAAAAATGTACAACATTTCCTTGTATTTATATACAGGACCTCTATATCATACTGCTTGACTTGAGGGATTAGCATTCACATTAAAATATCACGTAAGTTCTCAAAATTAAATTTTTTAAAATACATATCGCAATATTCGATGTGATTTTACCACGAAAATGGAAATTCATAAATTGTGCAATTTTAACACAAAGTTTTGTATTTGTTAGTAATTTATTTTTGGGTTATTATGTCGTGTTGTGCTACTTCCTTCTTTAGCTAACGTTGCGGAGTGTCCATCATCAGAGCAGGTGTGTAATCGAAGATTGTGTCGAAGTGTGGCTTGTGTATATAGATGCGATTTTGTGTTTTACGAGCTCCAACCCTCTGAGACGTGGTATTACAAAATAATTTAAAATAGTTTTCTGCGTTTAGTTTTGGCGTATCTATCGGTTTTCGGATACCAGTAATTTGGCATATTCAATTTTTTCATTTAAAACTTCTTTAGTACCGTTGTGATTTGAAACTCGATGAAACGGAAGCGAGAAACACTAAAAAGAGATAAACACATAATCTGTAGGATTTAGCCAGCGAGAGAAAGAGATAGTAATAAAATATTTATTTATTTCACGGGTACTCGGTTCCAATATAAAAGATAAATCCACGGTCCCACGCAAGTCTCCTTTGGTCCAGTGGTATGTAGCACCTGTCGAACCTTACGGGCCAGACATTCAGGCCAAGGATCGAATCCTACGAAATCCAAAAAAATATATTTTTGTAAAACCAATATCCAATTTTCAAACCACAAAATGAACAGGCAAAGAAAACACACAAGAAAAGAACATCGAAAAGGGCATCAGCGACTCCGAAGACGAAAACACAAATACTAATAAGATGACCAAATGTACAGGAAAAGTGTGCACCGAAATTCGACCACAAAATTACGGAAAAATCATCCTTCACATTGATAAAAAAGAGCTTCGTATTCTCCCCACTTTTGTCTAATTTAGTTTTCTGAAGGTTTCACTTCTACCGCGTGTGAATTGCAAACTCTGATTTTTTTAAATGTATTTTTTAATAATTATTATCAAATACAGTGTAGCTTTATATTAAATTGTAATCAACAGAGAGAAAGAGTTCAACACAATTTAAAAGCGTATATATTTAAAACCAAAAAAAAAACACAACAATAAGAATATTGCATAATATCATTACGTAAAGGGAGTGATACCCAATAAAAAAAACTTTGCATGTATTAATGTGTTCAAGAGAGTATACATGTACCTTCTCGTATCTGTTTGTAAGTACATAAATATTATCCGCCCCTTGAACAGGTGTAAATCAGAAAGCAGGTGAAAAGAACCGGAGATTGGTAAAGCGTCTCAATACTTCTGTGATAAGTATCGGCCAATACATCTAGCTACTTTGTAAAGCCTCAATAACGGTTAAATAAATTAAAAAATGCATTTATTAACATTACAACATTTCTACTTACAACAATGATTTTTGTAAATTTTAAATGCAGACATTTTTGCTAGTGAAACTAATTTCGACAAAGTGATGAAAGTAATACATAAATATATTAGGTATATACGAGGAAAGATTTCATTGATTTATGCTTCGTCGGTAAAGGGCTAATATTTTACAAAAACTGTTATTTCTAAACTTAAAATGCACTCAATTGATACCTTCTTACTTCAGGAAATGGTTAATCAGTTTACTATCGTAAAGAGTCTGTAAAAACGTAAATAAAGCTATCGTATAATTTTTTATAAGTGAAACTTCTATAGCCCCGCCATGATTTGGATTTCGGATGAAACGAAAATGACGATTACTGCACCTGCGACGCATGGACTGCGCTGATTGACCGATTTGATTATGATGTTACTTTTAAACGCATTGGTTGACATATGTCTGCGCTCATTGGTCGCTTTGATTTTCGACCTCACTTTTCAAGTATTGGTTGAGATTGTTTTGGTAAGGTTTCGCTTCTACAGCGTGTGAACCGCACTCGATATATATTTTTTTTCAACGTGAAACTTATGTGCGTAGTGGACAAGTAACTGTGCTTTAACCCATCAGGTCGGAAGGACAAAACATTTCCACTTTGCAATAAAATTTAAATTGTCAAAAAAATGGAATATGTCTGTAGTGTAGTTTTCGCTTTCTAACACCGTCTATATCACATTTCTAACCACGATAGTAAGGGAGTTGTAGTAAATGTAATTATTATTGGCAAATAATATTTGCTGGATTTCTTAACATTGCTTTGCCAATGCTTTTTCATGGATCGGATTAATATGTTAAACTGGCATAACGGTTTACGGTTCAGGTGTATTCAGCCGCCATTGTGAACTTCTCACGTGAGATCGGATAAAACTTCCAAAACATCAGATTCACACTCGATCTTGGCAAGATAACATCATTCTCCTCAGTGCGGTCGAATATTTACAAGTAAAAAATTGTAGTTGATAATAATAATTCTTTTTATTCCGTGATCAAAGCGGGGGTTGTGGAATGCAATGTAATCCAAATTGGCATAGCAATCAGTTAAGAATGATTTTTTTTAAAGTGAAAACTTCTTTAGAACCGTTGTAATTTGAAACTCGATGAAACGGAAAATAGTGACACTGAAAAGAAACAAACACGTATATCTATAGGATTTAACGTGCAAGAGAATCAGATAGACTAATCGGTCTGCTCTTTGTGCGGTGCTTCCCACCCCACTCTTCTCTAATTTATTTTTCTGAAGGTTTCACTTCTACCGCGTGTGAATTGCACACTCTAATATTTTTTTTTGTTTAACTAATAAAGTTAAAAATAAAAATTAATAATTATATTTCGTTTATTGTAGGTATTATTCTACTTTTTAGAAAAATACATTATGGAACACATTTTTTGCTTGAAGTACCCACTTCCTATGCATTACCGCGGTTCCAATGGTCATATTTTCTGTAAGTTACCCGGCTTCAATGTATATTTGTAGTAGCTTTTTCCCGCGGCTTCGCTCGCATGGTATTAGGGGTTTCCCACTCCACTCCCCCCCATAAACCCCCCTTCCCCGCCACCCACCCCTACCCCACTCCGCCCCCCTCCACCTTCCCTCTTCCCACTCCACTTATCCATCAACCCCCCTCTCCCTTCCCCTCCTTCTCCATCGACCACTCCCCCACCCCATACCCATCCCCATTCCACCTCCCCCCACCTCTCCCACCCAACTCCGCCTCCTCCACCTTTCCTCTCTCCACTCCACTCTCCCCCATCAACCCCCTCCCCCTATCCCTCCACCCACCCCTCTCTCACCCGCTACCCCTCTACATTCCCTTTCCCCACACCTCACCCCCTTCTCCCACCCCCTACCGTTGCCACACCCTCATCCATCCTTCCCCTTTCCTCCTCTTCCCCTCCCCATTCTCCCTCCCCTAACCCCCTCACCCCACCCTCTTCCTCCTCCCCTTTCCCCCTCCACCAACACCCTCCCAACACCCCCTCCCCCCCTCCCCACTCCCCCTCTCATTTCTCGCATTCCACACATTCATTCGCGATACATTCAGTTATCAAACTGCTCGCGTGCCACCTTTTATAATTTTTTATACAAATTTCATAATGCCAGAACTCAACGGTAGTTTTATACAAAATAACGAACAAAAAAAAAGAATTATCCAATTTGGTGCAGTCGTTCGGGTTTATGCACATACATACATTTCGGTGATTCATTTTTAGAGATATTAAGTACGACGCCAACAAAGCACTCTTTTTAGGGAGAATTGCCTAATTAAAAAAAAAACATCATTTCCAAGGCGACATTGGTTTGCTTTTTTTCTGACGTTTGCAATAAATCGATTTTGTTAGGGACAGAAAACGTATGATAAATAATTTCATAACGGCAGAGATTATTCATAACACCACAGCTTGTCAATATATATTGCCTATAGATCCCGCAAATAATGTAGCTTTCTATTAGTGAAAGAATTTTTAAAATCCATTCAGTAGTTTTTTTGTGAAAGAGTAACAAACATACATCCATACAAACTTTCGCCTTTATAATATTAGTAGGATTATCCAATATTAATTTAATACTCAATTTTTTTTATAAGAAAAACTCTCTTTTATAACTTTTGAAGGTTATTCCCATATCATTGAAGAAGAAGATAACAATAATAATCTAAACGAAATTATGAAAAAGAACAAGACACAGAAAACAGAAAATAGACAATGGTCGCAACTGTGACTCGAACCCAGACCTCTCGTCTAACTGGGACGTGCGCGTTAACCAATTTCGCAATTGCTCCATTCTGTCAAGCCGTCATAATAGTCAATCTCATATTTCAAATTTTAGAATTAACAATTTTATCTTCAAGTAATTATTTTTCCATATTATGGGCAACTACTCTTTTTATTGGAAACAATCATTCTAAGAAGTGGTTTGTATCCTGGATAGCGTCTCGGATAAAAGTATCCGAATTTATTCGTATGGAACTATTGACTTTTTATAAAAGTCTAAATGAATATTCAATTTTTTATAAGAAAAACTCTCTTATAACTTTTGAAGGTTATTCCCATCAACGTAATATAACATTGCAGAAGAACATAAAAATAATAATCTAAACGAAAATATGAAAGAAAACAAGACACAGAAAAATAAAAAAGACAATGGTCGCAACTGGGACTCGAACCCAGACCTCCCGTCTTACCGGGATGTGCGCGTTAACCAATTTCGCTATTGCTCTATGACTATTATGACGGCTTGACAGAAGGGAGCAATGACGATTCGAGCAATCTCGTCAGACGAGAGGTCTGGGTTCGAGTCCCAGTTGCGACCATTGTCTTTTTTCTGTTTTCTGCGTCTTTTTCGCTTTCATATTTTCGTTTAGATTATTATCGTTATCTTCTTCTCGAATTATTAATTTAATACAATTAACTTGTAGATATGGATTCTGAATTCGCGGTGTGTCTGCGAAACAGTTCTTACAACTTTCTTATAGAATTCATCAATATTTACTTGTAGATAAGTAAATATTGTACAAGTAAATATTGTCACTTGCGATTGCTTGTTGGGGTTCACGTCAGAGATAGTTCGCTTGCATTCGGAATAATAATGAGATCACGGTTTTGATTCGATTTAACTCATGTTTACTTTAGTCTGTACTGCAAATAGGAATATGTATACGTAATGTGTGTATTATGCAATGTATGCGTCATCATTTTCATTACGCATGAATGTTTGATAAACATGGGATAAAAAACTTACAAGCTTAAAAATAATACGCTCCCTAAATATCTGCCACGAAAATATTTACAAACTAGCTGGCGTACCCGGCTTCGCTCAGGGAGTTGCATGATATTTAACTGACGTTCGAACCCACGACGGATCTTGCTTTATATACCCTTACCAATGGGTGGCCCCACCCACACAAAAAAGGCTTTGAATGGTCCACAATGTTCCTGAACATTCTGCAAAACTCGAGAGTGTTCTGGAATGTTCCACAATGATGTTTACGATTCCCTGTTCCCAAACATATCACAATATTTCAGAATATTATGGGATGTTCTGGAACGTTGTGGAATTCTTTCGAATACTCTTAAATGTTGTGGACTCTTCTAGAAGCCCTTGATTCTTCAAGAGCTTGCCTTTTAGGTAAAAACGGGAACCTACTTCATGGATGGGGATAGAGTGCTACCACACCTTATAACTCCATTTATCGTACCAGGACTCGTTTCTGAGGTTTTGCGGAACGCACGCTTTTATACACTTTTACACAACGTACCAAAAACCTTAAACGAAACCCCGCGAAGTCTCGTCACCTTTCGTAGGATGTGAGCCATATAAGTATGAAAAAAAAATTATTCGCAAACATTATAATTGACTTATTTATACATCAATTTAACTGTATTTTTATATTTTGTATTTTATGTATTTTTCCTACCAGATGTATGAAAAAAAAAACTTGTGATCACATCTAGAAAAAAATTAAAACACAAAAAACAAGTTTTCATAAGCTTTATTGCTTTACCTACATCAACATTTACCTAAATCAATAAGTTAAGAAGGGAAGTGACAATCAAACAATAAAAGTGTTTACTCAAATTATTTTATAATATTTTTTTAACGTAATAATGCACAACGATCCTAATCAAAAACACATTCAAGAAACACTATAATATTTGAATCGTGTACAGTAAACTCATCATTCTTAATTTAATACAATATTAATAAATAGAAATAAATAAATTAAATTAAATTAAAAAGTACTTTAATCAAAATGTCTGCGTCTGCACTTTAGGCTTGGTGAAAACCTCGCTTTTTACAGGAAATATCTTATTTTAATCCAGTTACTTAAAAGAGTTCCTCGAGGCAGGGTAGGTACCCATTGATCATATTTCATTCTCATTTTTAATATTAAGATGACACTATACCCTAAAATATATTCTGTATAAGAGAGGGGAGCAATGTTGCCACTTGTGAGGTGGGTTAAGATAGGGGCGGTGGGAAGGGATTTATTAATGCGGGTCTTGAAGTGCCCAGGTTTATATGAAAGAGGAAAAACAGATCCCTATAGCTCCACGACTTAACAAAAATGGTCACGGTCAAAGAAACGATCTGTTTTCGTGAAGCCAAAATCAACTGCGAACAGGTGTTCCGCTCCGAACCGAGAATCAATGCTCCTTAGAGCAGTCTCCAATAAAAAACATGTACAACAGACTCAGAATGCCCACATTGCGTTTGTGAATTAGAGATGATAATCAGTCTGTTAACAACTGATTGTCAATCAGACAAAATTACCTAACCTTTTATTTGATCCCGGCCTGCAGGACTAACTTTCCAAAGGTCATGCCGGTGGGGAGTCGATCTTGCTGTTGAACAGAATCATTTCGGATTTCGATATATTGACCATCAGTGAGGCTGCTTTAAAACGGCAAGTCTAGCTGCTGCTAGTAAGGTAGGTACCATTAGAATCTTTAATTATTTTATTTATTTACAGACTTAACGTCCAATTTAATTAAAATATCAAGCAATTTAGAAATGAACATTGTAAGGATGAGGATGGTACATGAAAGCAAAGACAAACAGAGAAAATAGAAGAAAAAATAAGTGTCAAGTCACGTCAAGCTTTGCAAAAATTAAGGTGAATATGAAATATCTTCAATTGTTTAAAGAGCGACAGAAATCATAAATACCAAATACCAAAAAAATTAAGGTCTTGACGTGAGTTGACCATTCTACACATTCTGGACAGTGGTGATATCGATAATTAGTCGAGTGCTGATTGAGGAAACGCAGGTCTTTATTTCTGAGGCTACGAGAAGGTATATTGAATATGAGTTGTAGTAATTTAGGTGAATCGATTAAACCGTTAATAATTTTGAAGAAACAATCGAGATCAAATTTTTTCCGACGGTCTTCTGAAGGAGACAGGTTTAGAGTTTGTCAATTTCAGCATACGAGTAATTGCCTCACTCTAATCCTAGCCTCCAAGCAATCCCTTTTAGGAACCGGTTTTGAACGGACTCAATATGACGAATATGAACAGCGTAAAAAGGAGACCATATAACACAAGTATATTCAAGATGGGGGCGAACCAAGGAGCAATGAAGAGTTCTTAGGGTATTTATGTTTTTGAAGTCAGAGGTGATTCTAGTGATGAAACCAAGTAGTTTGAGAGATTTATTAACAATCACATTTATATGTTCCCGAAAAGAAAGCTTGCTATCAAGAGAGACACCAAGGTCTTTAATAGATTGAACAGTTTTTAGGCAATTATCATTTAGTTTGTATTCGAAAACAATCGGATTTTTAGATTAAAGTTATTAATTTTACACCAGTCATTGAATGAGTCAATATCTGATTGGAAAAGAAGGCAGTCATGGTAATTTTTGATTATTTTTAAGATCTTATTGTCATCAGAAAAATACCATACCTTATAGATACCTTCTTATACTACAGCCACACCCATATACCTTATTTGTATGTTTTATAATATGTTGTTTAAAATCACATTAAAACTTAAATTTTGCAATATTTTAAAAATAAATTGAATCTGTTTTAACTGTTCGATTTTGTCTGGTTAGGCACCATATTTAAGACGTTGATTTCAAAAATAATAGCTCCGATAAGCTCCCACCTGCCCGGAGAGTTTTGGTTGTCCCCGAGTTTTTATACATACACAGTCTGGTATTGAGAAGGTATCGTCCAATCAATTGATCAATAGTTGTTTAATTACCAGGTGAGCGGGCGAGCAGGTGACCGGCGGAGGTGATCGGAGTCCCCGCGAGAGAAAGTCACGGTCCGCACCTAATTGGCTGACCGACGATTCGTACACATTGACGAGCGCCTTGCATTATATTAAATCGTAAGGAGCCTATTAATACTGACCACCACTTGTCATTGATCCTTAGTAATTATATATCGATGTTACCGTTGAAGGTATCAATACACAAGGCTAATTTTTATTTAATTAAATGAAGACAGTATTAGCGAAACTCAATCGAAAATCTGGAAACAGAAAAATCCAAAAAAAAATTGCCATTTCTGGGATTCGAACCCAGGACCTTTGGCTTTCTGGACCACTGCGCTAACCACTGCGCAGTGTCCCTGAAAGCCAAAAGATCTGGGTTCGACTCCAGAGGTGCCGATATCTTTTTTCTGATGTTTCTTCTGAATACTGTCTTCATGTAATTAAATATTACAATTTGAGATTTTACTTATAAAGTTAAAAATAAACAACTAATCCTTATTTTAATTTTTTATTGATCAACGCCCTTTTTCGGGGCTTTTACGTATAAATGGTAAGAAATATACAGTATTTATTGTACATAACCGAACTGCCTAAGTAACTATATTAGTTTAAAGATAAATTGAAGATGTCCACTGACTTAGTATAATTTTTTCCCTTCATTAGTATTCTGGGCAAAGAGGAATACATATCGTAGTTATTCCCAGAATTTCTGCACTAAAATAAATCCTGACTTCTAGTATTACGTAGTGGTATCCGGAAACGTATCAATTCAAACAACACCCGACTATCAAGAAAATCATTTTTTTTATTTTATTTATTAACCAAGAATAATATTATATACAATATACCTACATATACATATACATACACATATTTTTTTCGAATATATATCATTTAGAATTTTATGTAGCAATACCAAGTCAGTAAAAATTCTTTTGTCTTACAATTTGAGCATATTCATATTATTTAACAGAGTGCTGTAGTTAAAAATAATTTCTGGAATACCCATTATAAAATTTATAAAACGTAAGAATTTGTTTTGTATTCTTTCGACAGCTTGTACATTTATATTATAATGTGGGATCTAGACGGGAGAATTGCACTCAAGTTGACTTCTTACATAGGCAAAATATAACAGTTTATTACACTTTATATTGTTAAAATTTCTAGTTAGCCTATTTATAAATCCTCTGATACTTTCCTTGTTATCTACTTGACCGAAAAGTGGTACACATCGATGAGCGCCTTACATTACATACATTGTAAGGATCCTGCAAAGATTAATCAACTATACTTGTCATTGAGCCTTAGTGGTCATAAATCGGTGTTACCGTTGAAGGTATCAATACACAAGGCTAATCGTTGTTCATTGATTCCTTCCTTGTTATCTACTTGTTCAACAACTCATACACATTGACAAGCGCTTTACAATATATTACATTGTCGGAAACCTGTAAAGACTGACTACCTTTACTTGTCATTGAGCATTGGTGGTCATACATGGATGTTACCGTTGAAGTTATCAATATAAAAAGCTAATCCTTATTAAAACTTACTAAACTTGTTCAATAACTAGTACACATTGATGAGCGCCTTACAATATATTATTACATCGTAATAAGCCTTTACAGTCTGACTACCTACATATACTTGTAATTGAGCCTTGGTGGTCATACATGGATGTGACTGTTAAGGTGAGACATTACCACGTATATCGGGGGTTTGCCCGAGGCTCACATTTTAATTTATTTCGGCGAATTCGTAATTGAATTATCATTTTTATTTCCATGCCTCATAAGGGATGTGAGTTATTTATATTTTAGATTAATAAAACCAATAAGTTGCCATTATTTTTTTTACGTACATCGCCTTTAAAAAGTTGTAATACGTCGTACAACTAAAGTTAGCGGTGAGCACCAGATTTTATTTTTCTAGACGATGCATTAATTACTTCGGGAGGTATTCATTTAGAAACATCTTAAATATTAGTAACACGTTCTTCAGAATTAATTAAAATGAACCCGGCGAAAAGGTCGAATCTCCAGGTCTGCTAGGGTAAATTCGACCGTACGTCCTTGTTTGTTTACACGCCTTCTTCACTTACGTCGTTAAGATTCCTACATTATTTTTCCTTTTCTTATTTTCTTTGATACGGCAAATTCGACAGTAGGTCCGTCCAATACACGGGTCGCGAGTCGCAATTTATATACACGGCTTGTTTACTTAGGCGTATTTATTATGTGAGCTCAAAAGGGGGGGGGGTCCAGCAAAATCTCACGTTACTTGAAAAGAATATACGAAGTGGCCCAAATTTATCTCACATAGGAGGGGTGGGGGTCTAGATTGAAAGAAAAACTGCTCACGTAATTAATGTGTGCCCCCTTACGTCGTTAAGATTCTGAATATATTTTAGGGTATAATGTCGCCTTATGGTAAATATACAATACACAAGACGAATTCTTGTTATCTACTTGTTCAATTGCACACATTGACTAGTGCCTAGCATTGTATTATATCGTAAGGAGCCTGTAAAGATGTGAAGACTGCACTTGTCATTGAGCCCTATTGATCATACATCGATGTTACCTTTGGAGGTATCAATACACAAGACTAATCGATGTTCATTTATTCCTTACTTCTTATCTGCTTAACGAACTTCTGACTGACGAGCGCTTTGCATATTATAAATATACATTGTAAGGAGACTGCTAACACAAGCTACCTCCATAACTGTCATTGAGCCTGAGTGTGCGTATTATGCTCATGGCGAATCGATGTTACGATTGAAGGTTTGAACGAACCTTCCTCGCCTATTTATTAAACAACTTGCTCATATTGTCGAGCGCCTTGTATACAGAGTATTGTGGGACGTACTTAACTTACCAGTACCAGTGATTTTTAACATTATTTGGATTAAATTTTTTAATTTTTTTTAAATGAAACTTCTATAGCCCCGCTATGATTTCGAATTCGGATGATTACTGCACCTGCGACGCATCAACTGCGCTCATTGGCCGCTTTGATGACGATGTCACTTTTAAAGGCTCTTATTGGTTGAGATATGAAACTGAAATTATGCTAGGTCTATGTTCATTGGTCGCTTTGATTATAACCTCACTTTTCAAATACAGGTTGAGATTGTTTTGGTAAAGTTTCGCTTCTACCGCGTGTAAACTGCATTCGAATTTTTTCTTCAAAATTAAATAAAAAAAAACTTACACATATCGTCACTGGTCACTCAGCCGAGTAATCGCCCAACTTCCCGTCCCTCTCCTAACCGTCCAATACCTAGTGATTATTTATGTTTTTAGTTGAAAAAAAACATCGAAAATATCACCGAAGACTAAAATTTCATTTCACAGGTAAGTCAAGTACATCCTTAACACCCTTTATAAAAGGCAATGATCCTATCAAGAATTAATACATTCTTGTGATTGAGCTTGAGCGCCCACATGCTCTGCTTAATGACACGGTGTTTTTAATAAATGTATGATAATGTAAGGATTAGGATAATGTAAAGATTAAAAAACGTTTAATATACCGGAATGCACAATTTTAACATTTTCTGAATTTAATTTTAATACATCTAATAAAGAACTACGCCTTATTTTTGGCTTGCTTTTAGCCACCTGGCTTATTTTTTCCCCCAAAAACTGTAACATTTTCTGAAAAATTCCATGTATGTACATTTGTCTCGACACAGGAACCTCTTAGTGAGATTCCTACACAGCAAAAACCGTATTATTATTTGTTTTATGATTAATAATACAAATTTAAATAAACTTTTTTTAAATATATTTTTTTAAATAAACTTTTTGTGCTTTTCGCTCATCACGAAAAAAAGGTACTTCTTGAACCATTTGTAATTTGGGAGGCGGTTGTAAGTACCGCCGCAACGGGAATCATTTATTCGATAACCAACATCCTTGCCATAGGTCACCCCAAGTGGTTCGCTACGTTTGGTGATTTAGCAAGGGTACCCGGGTTCATGAAGTGAGGTTTGTCTAGGACTTGACGGCGAAAAAGTTTGTCCACCTACTGCATAGCGGGTTGGATTGGGTGATACTGGTTGAGGGAGACATTTGACCTCTTCAGCATGACTCTATCAACCCATCAGGACATCGAGACACTGACCCCGCGATTCCTACCCACCCCTCATACAGGGGATTTTTTCCTTAGGACCTCATGTGTAGAGCTAATGTAAAAAAATAACACCAAAGTTATATTTTGACAACTGGTTCCGACTCACACTGGAAAACCATTTTCGCGTTCTGACTGCTGTTATCCACGTTCTTAATAGTCGTATTTGCAAAAGCCTATTCGGAACCACAGCAGAAAAAAACATTACAATGATCTTATTGAAGCTATTCGTATACACAGAAGTCATATTTATACCAACACGTGCTGACTCTTATTAAAAAAAACACTAGCATTCCAAATGGAACTATTTGTGTTTGTTCAACAAACTTTGCCTCGGGATAAGCAAAGCAATTAACTGTACGTAAGTAATATTATGATTGATGAGTGTGTGACAACTTTTAGTTTATAATTTATAATACTCCAGCGTTTATTTACACGTTAAAAAATATAATGGTACCAGATTATTAAGAAGTACAGTTAAAAACTATTAGATCTCAATAGGTCCCAATAACCGAGTTGGGCGTTGTGTCTCGGTGAGAAAAGAGATCCTGGATTTGATTCCTACATACTACCGTCACCTTTTTATTTTTTTGTATCCCGTTCTTTTTAATGTTTCGTTTATTAATATTGTTTTATTTTAATGATATATGACATTGACGGGTGTAATCTTCAAAAGTTGTAAACAAATTATTCCAATAAAATTGAAAAATAAATACTATTTTAATGAAATATTGTTAAAAAACGATTTGTCTTTTGGTTAAACATGTTATATTATGGAACCTCCATCGAAATATTGAGTTAAAAACTAGCTTACCGACCTATAAGTCTAGTACCAAAATACTGGTAATTATTTTCAAACCAGTTATGATAATAATAATAATATTTTTTTGTGAAAAATCACCTCAAGGGCGCTTTACAATTTACTATGAATCTTAGACTCTATCTAATTTTATTATTTACAAATAGATACAGAAACATACTTACCTGCAGGACACTTCCGATAAAACACACTTTATTAGAAAGTTTATGCTTGGGGAAGATACGACTTTGCACGTGGAGTGTCGTGGAGGACATTATATTTAAAACATTGGACGATGCATGACTTTACCTTTGCTACCCTCATCACTGTTGGTTTTACATTTATATTTATAAGAAGATTAATGCCAGAGTTGAGTTAATATTTATTTTGAAAGTCTGGAGAATTTTAAGAATTTGCTTTATTTTTAAACTTATGGATACGACTGTCTGAAAAGATGAGTATTAAGTTTGGCTCTAAATTCCGTTGAATCTGTGATCATTCTTAACTCGTGTTCCAGTCCATTCCAGGCTTAGGTCCTGACACTTCGAAAGCACGCTCACCGAATTTAGTATTTTTTTTATTTTTTTATTTTTTTATTTTTATTTTTTTATTTTTTTATTTTATAAATTTAGGTTTCTCATAACCTGCCTCACTAGGCTAGCCTGTGTTGAGGCAGTAATTTTATGTCAATTTATTATACTGTGAACATACCTACACATACATTAGAATAAAATCACACAATAGAATGGTTGCATTAATAATAACAATAACATTGGTACAATAATAACAGCATTGGTTCAATATTAATTTCGAATTTGGGTGAGTACACCGGTAAATGCTCTATCATTATTTTTTATCCAAATTTTTATGTTTTTTTTGAAATTTTTTTGTGAATCACATTTTTTTATACTAATTGGAAGAATGTTGTAAAGTCTTGTTGCAAGGTATCTGAAGCTTCGTTGACCAAAAGTAGTATGAGTTATGGGAATTTGTAGTAAATATTTGTTATTGTTTCGAGTACAGCGAGTGTTTAATCTTTTTTCATAGTATTTGTGTATATTTGTGTATAGATGAGTGAGGATTGTTTTTGCATATATCTGCCGAACGTCAAACACATTCATAATATTGAAGATTAAGTTGGAGTCTGTAATTAGAGGTAGTCTAAGAATTAATTTTATAATAGTTTTCTGTGCCTTTATGATTGGGTCCAGTGCTGATGCAGTACCGCCTCCCCATGCTATGATACCATACTCAATAATGGATTGACAGACTGCAAAATAAATCATTTTCAAGTGTTTTAAGTCGAGAAAGTTTCGTATTGTTCTGAAAAAGTGCATGGTTTTTCTTATTTTGTTAGCAATTATTTGAGTGTGAATATTCCATTTGAGATATGGATCAATTGTGAGGCCGAGATACTTCATCTGTGTAGTGCGCTCAATGTAGGGACACTGACAAGATTCATCGGAATTTAAACATGTGTGTATTCTAATAGAGGCGTCATCATGAGGTTGACCTGTTATATTTATGCTTGATGTGACATATTTAGTTTTCTCAGTGTTCAATGTGAGCGTATTTGTATCTAACCACTTTTTTATAATGTTTATATCCGTTTCAGCTTTTTTGTAAACAGCTTGCCAAGTGTCAGCTTCAAATAGTAAAACAGTGTCATCGGCAAAACTAACTATTTTTCCCTGAATGTTAAAGTTACATAAGTCGTTGATATATAAAAGGAACAAAGATGGTCCTAATATGCTACCTTGAGGTATCCCATAGTGAGTTGAGCACTGATTGCTAAGTGTGTTCATTATTTTCACTTGTTGCTTGCGGTCATCAAGGTAGCTCTTAAAAAAGTTAAGTTCGTTGCCTTTAATACCGATTATTTGAAGTTTGTTTAATAATTTACTGTGTGATATTGTATCAAAGGCTTTAGAGAGGTCTAAAAATATTGAAATACATTTTTTGCTTTTATCGAGGTTTTTCACAATGAAGTCAGTTACGGCGGCAATAGCGTCAGAAGTACTCTTGTTTTCTTGAAACCCGTATTGATTTTCTGAGAGTACTTTATGGCTCACCAGAAATTTTACCAACTGAGCATTGATAATTTTTTCAAATACTTTGGATAGTGTGGTCAGTATAGTTATTGGTCTGTAATTGTTTATGTCTGTCTTGTTACCTGTTTTATGTATGGGAATAACAATACCTTGTTTCAAGTTTGAGGGGAAGTGTCCTTGACTGATACTAAGGTTAATTAGGTATTCTAAAGGTAATGTAATTTCCGTAGCCAGCGTTTTCAAAATCTTGGTTGATATTCCATCAACCCCGGCAGAAGACGTGTTTTTTAGGGAATTAATTATTTTTAGAATCTCTTCCCTTGACACAGTTTGAAAATTGAATCTTCCTTTGGGAAATTGAAGTTCTGCTTCAGCAGGTAGAGCATTCCCACAATTTGGTAGACGAGAAGCAAGATTTGAACCAATATTTGTAAAAAAATTATTGATATAATCCGCAACGAGCTTGGGGTTTTTTGAGGTGTCAATAATTTTTCCGTCAATACAAAGTTTACTTATGTCCTGTTTGTCTTTAGTGTTTTGTGTATTTGTGGCTTCTCTTAGAGTTTGCCATATTTTTTTGGGATCATTGTTACTTTCTTGGATTTTGTCTCTGTAGTAGATTTCTTTCGCCTTTCTAATGACTTCGCCGCATGTATTTCTATATCTTTTATAGATGTTTAGTGATATTATGTCGTAAGGATTTTCTTTCACTTTTTTGTGTAATGCGTTTCTTCTACGAATGCAGTTGATGATTGAATAATTTATCCATGATTTTAAAGGTTTAATTTTGTTTGGAGTGTGTTTTCTCAGAATTGTAGTATTATTAATTAATTCATTTTTCAAATAGTCAACGAAATATCTCCATGCATCATCTGAGTTTTTTTTATTTGGAAGAGCTCTTGCCAAGATTTACTTTTAATTATATCTTTTAAATTCTCAAAATTAATATTATTGTACATAATTGTCTGATTACTTTTATTTTTTGTGGTGTCGGATTGCAATGTAAATATTGTTGTGTAATGATCTGTAATTGTTGATTTGTAAACAATGCTTTTGTTTTGTTTATTAGTTTTGACCATAACGTGATCAATGCATGATGTTGATTCATTAGCTATTCTTGTTGGTGTATTGATGGTACTAATTAATCCATGGAACTCTAACATGTTCAGATAGTCGTGGCATTGATGGTGTGGGTTATTTGGAAGTATGTTGATATTTAAATCTCCCATAATTATTATGTTTTTAGTGTAGGAAAGATTTGAGAGTATGCTATTTAGACTGTTAAGAAATGGTGTTATATTACGAATCGATGGAGATCGATATATTGCTAGAATGCACGTATCATTATTATACATTATTTGCATACAGCTCGCGTCAATAATGTTTACTTCCGTTACAACACAGTTTAGGTCGTTTTTTGTGTATACCACTACTCCATCGTTCTGACTATCATGTTTTGATGAGTTGAATGAAGAGTAGTGAGTTATAAATTTTGGTGTGTAAATATTTGTCAACCAACATTCTGTAAGAATAATAACATCAAATTTTATATTAAGGTGGTTAAGCTGTATCTGGAGTTCATCAAAGTTTTTATTAATTGACCTAATATTTTGGTGCATAATAATAGTGTTTTTTGAATCGGTTGTTACGTATTTGCATATTTTTGCATCTGATGTTATAAACAAATTGTCTTGATCACCTAGTTCTTCATATGAATTATTAATGGTAATAGCCATATTAAAATTTATATTACAAAAAAAATAAATTGTTTAATTCCCTTAAATAAGAGAAACACTAATCCATAGCCATCACTGGGGATTACAACCTTTCATTGAAAGTGGTAGAGGTGAATTATTGTTGCAATTTGAAAATAATAGTATACAACATGACTCACCGAACTGAGGGGAATCGACCCAGTGAATGACCGGTAAAAGTGAGACTCTCAAATAGGAAAATTAATCAATTTTTTTAAGGTCATCAGAGTGTTTGATATATATTACTCTGTCATTTTCATTTTTTTTAACCATCACCTTACATTCTTTGTACCAGACATATTTATATCCCATTTCTTTCGCCTTAGTCTTCGAATATCTAGTATCTGGTGTGCGCTTTGGTTCCTTCAACCTTCCGATCGCTGATATTGTTGCTGACCTGAGGGTTGATTGTCGAGAATTTGAGTTTTCTGGAATACACATTTCCGATAAGTAAGTCGGAGCCATTCTGTTAAGGGACTTGAATACCATCCAGCAGAGCTTAAACTTGATTCTCTCGGGGCACTTGAGCCAGTGCCGATTTTTGAGATGCTCAGAAATATGGGAATATTTAGATACGCCAGTGATGAACACAGTCTTGCCGCAGCGTTGAACACAGATTGTAATTTATTGATTTGATATTTTGGGAGACTAGCATATATTCCGTTGCAATAATCTAGACGTGAAACAACATACGAATTGACTAGTTATTTGGTTGCCCCTCTTGTCAAGTTTCTCCGTACTGCTTTAATTTGCCTTAATTGAAAGAACCCCGTGCTTACAGTTCTGTTCACTTGAGTTTTAAGGGAAAAATCAGCGTCCAGATTGACGCCTAGTAGTTTTATGCATGTCTTTGGAGTGATGTCACTTCCTGAAATGGTTATTGGGAAGTTATCAATGTTACTCTGACGTCTACTTGTGGCTGTCCAGAGAAACTCAGTCTTTGCAGGATTCAGTTTCAATCTATTTGAGGTCATCCAGCGAGTGATTGCTTCTAGACACTCGGTTATGCGAGTTTTAAGACTGTCTATTTCCTCTGGTAAGCAGTAGAAGTAAACTTGCTGCTTATCACCGTAGCAGTGAGATAGAAGACCAAATGTTTCGATAATTTTAGCGACATCATTTGTGAAGAGGATGAAGAGAAGTGGGCCCAGAACAGATCCCTGGGGAACTCCAGATGAAAGGGTTGCATATTTTGATTGGTTCTTCCCCACTTGTACGGCTTCTACGCGGTTGACCAAGTAAGATATCAGCCAGTCCTTTACACCACAGTTTAAACCAAAGGATTCTTCTAATCGTTTAATAAGGAAATCATGGTCAATCGTGTCAAAAGCGGCACTCATGTCTAAGACTGAAAGGAGTGCCAGTTTACCCGACTCGATAGCAAGCGTTATATCCGACAAAACACGTAGTAATCCAGTTTCCGTCGAGTGAAACCTTCTATATGCGGATTGGTTTTTAGTCAGCAGTTCATTTGAGTTTAAGTGACATATTATCTGTGAAGCAGTAATTTTTTCTAGGATTATGGATATTAATGGAAGATTTGAAACCGGTCGATAATTTGAAAGATCTTCAGCGTCCAATTGCGGTTTTTTTTATTAATGGAGTTACGACGGCTGATTTAAAGGGTTTTGGGAAATCACCCATGCTAAGTGACTTATTGAAAAGACAAACCAGAAAGGGAGAAATCTCATTGCAACACTTCTTTAATAACCACGTTGGAATAGGGTCAAGTGAGCACTGCTTGTTCTGTGAAGTGAGTATTAACTTCCTAACTTCTTCAAGGGATGTAGGTTTGAAGGAAGAAAAGTTTCCGCTAATGCATTAAGTAAAATATGGTGGTGAGGCAGAGGCTGTTTGGTTATCGACTTTGAGGAGGAAAAACATTGAATGAAGGTGGACCAAAATTTTTAACTAAAACATTTTTCTAACAGCATTGCCGAAAACACCTTTTGTTATTTCCTTTTGGAATTCATTAAAACTTTCACTCTTAGAAAAGTGGTTAATAAGTGAACGCAGATGGCGTTATCCTGATGTGTGTACAGGAGTTAACGCCCCGAATGCCTTTTCGTACGTCGTAAATGGTTAAATAAAAAAAGTTTTCGATATTATCAAGTGAATTCAATTCCTCTGTTGGCTAAGTCCTCCATCACGACACAAGCAAGATTTTCTACATACTGTGGTGGTAGTAGGAGCTTTTCAAATAATTGACAGATTTGTCTTTCTTTTTAAAAAGATTAAGAAAATTAAAATTTAAAATAACAAAGATATACCAAAGATATCTGAACCTCATTGCTTAATATTTTAATGTCTGCTTGCTTATTATCATTAATTTTAATGCAATTAATTATTTTTGTTAATGTTAAATAATTTAAATATCACTGCCTCTGCGGTCGGAGGTAAGGCTCTCGACTAGCAATCTGCTTGTCGATTGCTAGTTGAAAGTCTTACCCCTCGATCACGGAGGCCATCGCCATCGATACATATACCTTGTAATAAAACTGACCAATTGACATCAGACCTTTCGACAACTATGCTCCAGGCTGGCTAACGTAGTTGTAATCAATTTAAGGAAATATTGACCTTATTCGAGCTCAAAGTCATGCTCACAACACACTTCTCTCGGTTTATATCTTCGTTGCATTGGCCACCTGAGACAAATAATAAATCTTTATTAATCAGGTATAGAATCTAAAGATCTCATAAAATTTTCTCTGATCATTGTTTTATGTAGGTACTCACATTATTTAAACTTATCGTTGCACAAAAAATTTTGTAGTGAATATTGTGCTCATCTATAATTATTGGAATCATTGCTCTAAGCATTTTGATTTTTTTTTAATTACTGTAATAATGATATGATTTATTCTGTTAGCGAGCCAATAAACAAATAATAATAACATTTTGATTTCATCCACTGCGTAATAATATTTCGAAATCCCTTAAAATAGAGCAAAAGCAATGTGGAAAATGCTTTAACCCAGAAGAAACTGTGTTTTCTAAAGGCGTTTTATTCAATCGTAATTCAAAGAGAGACGACTTGGTAAAATAAACAAGTTAGCCCAGGTAACTCGGGGGTAATTGGATGCTCTCAAATGCACTTCATCGGATATAATTTTCTAGGAAAAGCCTTTTCCAGATTTATGCAGAATTTGCTTCAGATTTTATTTCATTTAATAAAACTGGCTGGTGCATTTTGGCATTTCAACAAACCAATTGAATTTATTTAACGAGAATAAAAAAGGATAACAGGTGGCCTTTAAAAAATATTTTATTACCGCACCCCAGAGCCAGCATTAGAATTATCTCTACATACGTAGGGTTTTATTTATTTACTGATATAGAGCTGTACTAATTTTATAGGATCGAAAGGTTTTGCTGCTTCAGATAAACTAAACTAGTATTATAAATTAAAGTCCTCCGCCGCGTCTGTCTGTCTGTTCCCGATAAACTCAAAAACTACTGAACGGATTTTCATGAGGTTTCCACCAAGTGATTCATGAGGAAGGTTTAGGTATATAATTTGTCAAGGTTTTGTGAAAATTGGTTGAAATATGATGCAAATTAACAGATGGCGGTGTGAGTTAATTTATCGTGGTGGTAAAGGTTGGATAACCATCCAGTAGATGGCGTTGTGTTTCGTCAGCTAGTGTAATAAAAATTGAATGATTTTTAGAGTGCCGTTTTTGTGAGAAATCATCTCAAAGGGTGCTGGTGGGACTACGTTAAGAGGCAAAATATAGTGGAGAGGGGGCGGAGATAGGGAAGAGGAAGATGGGAAAGTACCTGAAGAATCCTAACAGCTCAACCGCAGAGGTGGTCAAGTATTTTTGGAGATGCTTTATTTGATAATATTGTTTTACAAAATAGGGTCTCAGTTTTTGATTTTAATCTTTTTACAAAAGCTTTCGCTAGTTGACACCAGACGTGCAAAATGGGAAGAAAGCATTGTTAAAACAGTTCAATTTTATTAAAAAAATTATTTAAAATTACAATTAATTCATTAAAAATAATACGTAGTATATTTGCGGCATATTCCAGGTAGTAATATGAGATACTCTCAGTATCGCCCTGGTGGAAGACCACCATTCAGAATTGAAACGTTGCTTGAAATGGCTTTGACCGTGTTTGGCGACAAGATCTGAATAGCCAGGTACTTCCCTACCTTCCTCTTCTCTTCTCCTTCCCTTGTCCTTCGGGATTGGGGATCCCATAGTCTCACTGGCTTCAGACGGGAGCTGCTGTGACTCTTGTGAGGTATTCTGTGCAGTGCTGGCCCGTGTGGAGTGGAGAACTGAGATGCCTGATACATTGGGACGTTCCTCACGATGATGAACATACAATAGGTTGATTCCAGTCTAGGTCTAAAAATGTCCGGGTTGATTGCACGAATTACAGCTGTTCTAATAAAAGGGGTTAAAATTGAACGCATTATGAGTACCTACATAATTATTAAATTTGCAACACATTTTACCTTTGTTTCATTGCGGAACCCTTCATCCGGTTTTATTTCAACAATGGTAGGTAGATATTACTACCTTTTTGTTAATTCTTTTCTTAGAATGAGATTCTAGAGTTTTTCCCTGCTTTGTCTCATTGGACTAAATATTTAAGAAATAACTGTTACGTGATATTTATATTTAAAAATAGTATTGATAATTTATGTGATAATGACATTTTCAATTTAGAGGTGGATGTGGGTACTGTCGCCCCGGGAACCATTTATTGGATAATTAACACCCCTGAGATAGATCAACCTAAGTGTTTTGCTACGTTTGGTGATTTAGCAGGGATCCACGGGTTCTTGGAGTGAATTTTGTCTAGATTTTGATAGCGAATACGTTTGCCCACCTACTGCGTGGCGGGCCGAATCGGGGGAGATCGCTTGAGGCAGACATTATCACTACACCAGCTGGACTGTCTCGACCCATCACCTTGACATATTGATTCCCAGATTCCTACCCACCCCTCATACCATTTTTCCTTCCCAGAACTTCATCTCCTTCCTTTCTCTAAAAAAACGAGTGTTCTTTAGACCACATGACTCAAATAAAACTTCACTAACTTATATCTCCGTCTCAACTTCCGTTCGCCTCACCCGACCGTTCGCCTTGCCCGATCACACTTTTCGTAACAATCTCGTTACGCATTCACCAGCTTACTCTCCAAACCAAGCGTAACTAAAGAAGTTTTACTTCGAAAAGACCCTCCATCCCCAAAGATGATGTGCGCGGAAAAATGATTTTTTGTAAAAAAAATTGTAGTAAAAAAATCACCATTAAAATAACCACCATCTTTAACCGGAACCGGAACGCAACTAACAAATTTGCAGAAAGATGAAATGAAAAACGTTCCAGTAGTCCGAGTTAAAATAGGACTTCGCTACACAGTCAATTACTTCAATCCACTTTTCAGGAAATTTTTCATCTAAAATATTCCTAACAATAACCAATTAATCGTGTTGTTGATAATTCCTGCCCACAAGTTTTGACCTCACTTTTACGTTTTTGAAATGAAACTTCTTTAGCGTCGTTGTGATTTGGGATTCGGATGAAACGGAAATGACGCATCACAGCACCTGCGAAGCATCAAACTGCGCTCATTGATCGCTTTAAATTTATTGGTTGAGATATGAAACGGAAATGACGCTAGGTCTGCACTCATTGGCCGCTTTTTGACCACACTTTTAAAGGTTGCTATTGGTTGAGATTATTTTTGGTAAAGTTTCGCTTCTACCGCTTGTGAACCGCACTCGATATATTTTTATTGATGCAGCCATTCGTGTATTTGGTGCTGTAAAGATGCCTTCTTTTATAAATAAGGATCGCTCAGATGCTATTCAAACAGTCTGAATCATAGTTGAAAAATATCGAGATGCAAAAAAAAACTCACACGTGGTATTTATAGACTTGGAAAAAGCAGGGTACCTCGAAGCCTGATGTGGGCGGCATTGAGATCATTCAAGATATGTATACTAACGTAGAAAAACAAGTACATAAGATGCACATCAAGGACATCACCAAAAATTCCCATTAAAGTGGGGGTATACCAAGGATCTGGTCCTCAGTCTACTGCTCGGGAATTATCTAACGAATCAAGAAATGAACAGTACTCTCAAGACTATGCTTTTTGCAGATGATAATATGGTACTGATAGCAGATAATCACTGTGACCCACAGTCCCCACAGAATAGCCTGGAAAGGTGAAGAAAGGTCCTGGAGGATAATTGCCTAAAAATTTGCTGGAAAAAGACTACATATTTGTACTTTCCATTTGAAAACACAAATGCCGTAACTCCCTCGATGCAACTAGATGGAGTAACATTAGCCAACTGTGACTCATTTAAGTATCTGGGCTCACTCATTCACAGGAACGGTGGATGTGCAGGGGATGTCCATCGTAGAATAGGTGTGGGATGGATGAAGTTTAGATCCCGAAAAGGAATCTTATGTGTCCTGAAAATGCCTATAAAACTTTAGGGAAAAACTAAAAAGGAAATATATAACAGATTATTGTTGGACCCGCGATAATGTATGAATGCTGGACTAATCCGACTCTAGGCAACTCGAAATAGCAGAAATGCGAAAGCTTAGATGGTCGGCAGGAGTATCACTATAAGATAGGATTAAAAGATCACGCATTCGTGGTAGCCTGGGTGTCACGGACATAAACAGTAAGCTGGAGGAACGACCGTTGAAGACGAAGATCAACAGACGACATGGTGAAGCCATAGAGATGTAGATATTTTTCGCTTATATCCAATCTAGATATAATATATCAATGAGTGAAGCAGGCAATGTCTATGGAGCTTCATCGACAGTCATCCAGAGGAATACCAAAGAACTCCTGGATACCTCAATGCTCCAAAATATTAGAGAGAAACGACCTGGATGAAAGCGATACCCAGAACCGAAGAAGATGTAGCCTGAGAACGAGAAGAGCCGACCCCAACAGCCCACCTAGGAAATGAGTTGGGACAGTGCAAGGAAGAAGAAGAAGATTTATACATATATATAAGTGGTCAGCCTGGAACACTGGAAAGCCAGGAAGACTGCCCGGGAAGAAGGCCCCAGCCCGGATAAGATAGCCCGTACAGTGTACAGCCCAGATGGGGCGCGGGCGCGCGGCGCAACAGATGCCGCGGTCGTAGCGCTCGCAGCTGCCGTGCGGCAGGTGGCGCGGCCGGTCACGCTTAGGGCCGCTCAGGTAAAATAAAGGTGACGGCACTGAATCGAAACGTGCCTTCTCTTAATGTGACACTTAAAAAGAAACCCAGGTAAGAGCGGTGGCACCTAGGGGTTTTTCTACCCTTTTTCATAATATTATCTACATTGCTCCTAACCTAATCAACAATTTGAACTTTTTTTTAACAGTCGAAAAAACCACCGTTTCTTCTCCAGGACGAACTAAATACCAACAAAATAAATATTTGTAACAAAAGTATGAACAAATACATTTGCATAATTTATGTATTTATGCTGGGTTTTACAGATGTTTTATCTTATGTGAGAACAGTCCATCATTTATATGTTTTATTAAATAATAGGCGTAAAAAGTGATTATTATGACACATATTTTTCTTACTAATTCCCCCACAAAACAGGCACTTTTTTTCCAGGGGCGGTTCTAGACTTTTCGTGAGCTAGAGTGGTAAGATCGAAAAATAATTCATTATTGACGTTGTAAGAAAATTATTTTTATTTTTTAATAAAATATCAATTGTTTGTTTAATTTAATTTTAGTTTGGGGAGGCATAGCGTCCCTCAAAAAATAATCGAAATCATTTTCAGCTACAACAACATCAATAATTTCGTATTTTTCAATCATACCACTATAGCTCACTAAAAAGTCATGGACTGGTGTTTTATGAACACCGAATTCTCTCCGAATTTTGAGCTTTTCGAGTCAAAATGTTTTAGTTATGTTATTCTTTTAGAATATTTGCTTCAAATACTGAATGTCTAAAAGATAATTTTACTTATTTTCTGTGTGGTTAACAACTTGAATAAATTACAAATGTGTAGGTATACAGCACAATTAAATATCTCTGAAGAATTTCAAAATTCCGTGGAATAGGGAACTCCAGTGAAAAATATTATGGCTTTAAAAAAATGTGTTCATATAGACCAATAAACGCTGATTCTGAATATATAAGTTTTATTTCATAATATTAAACGTAGATTTCTTAAAAAAATATTAAAAAGTGCATTTTTAAACCTCTCATCAAAACACACTGTAAAGTTGGTATTACTGAATGGTTAGTGCTGACGTCACGCGTCACCAGTCATTGTATTGAAATCTTTGATTATGTAGGTATGACATAAGCCATCAGTATTAACAAAATTTCATGTTATTCGTTATTTCATACTGTTTATAGAGATTTAGTCGTTGTGTTTATTGAAACAATATTTAAGCCTAAATAGTTGAGTATCAAAAATAGAGGTATCTCTATTAGTTTATCTCTATTATTTAAAATATTGAAAAACTACTGCACAAAAAAAAAGAATGCTACTTCTAGGGAGAATGCTTCGAATAACGCTATTCAAAATGGCGGCACTTGATCAGCTGATTACCCAATCTAATAGAAATTTTTCAGGAGTGATGACGTCACACGATTCACCGTACATACGGTGGTCTTAGGGGGGATCTTGAAAAATTAAAACTTTGACAATTATTTTAACTATTAAAACGAACTCTAAAAATAAAAATAAAAATGCAGTTATTTAAGTTAGAAGGTCATTATTCATTAAAAAAAATTTAAAAATTGGACTGGAGTTCTCTATTTCACCGTCGTCGCGTCGTTTAGTTTTGTAGGAAAAAAATAAGTGTGAAGTATTCAAGACAATGATCTGAGCACAATTTCCAAACAAAAAAATAATTAAAATGGTCTAAGCATAATTTCAAAATCATGTAACGACCAATTTTAGCAGAAAATCATCGCCTTATAAGCCTCCTTCCTTGCCTAGGTAAAACCCTGGAAAAAATCATCCTCGCATACATAACTGTTATCATTCGTTCACGATATGTAATAAATCATATCAGATTTGCAACATGACTTTCGAGTAGGTCATTTGACATCACATTAACTTCTTCGCGTGGTTGGTAACGGTTTCAATATCAATAAGTAATCCTATTGCAGTAAGCAAAGCTTTGCAAAGTATGGCACAATGGCCTTAACTTTATAAGATGTTCCTTCTGGGCTTTCCCATAATATATATCCAAATAGTTTATGGCTATTCCAGATATTTTACCTTAAAAGAAAAATGAGAGGATTATTTTTCCTCAGAAAAGCCGTTGGCCCTCAAGTTGGACCAATATCACCTAAACTTTTTAAGGTATTCTAGCCCCAAACTTGAACCTTGAAAAACTTAAACCGTATCTTAAAAACATCTCAATTTGCCGATGATACCAATATCATTTCATGTTCGACTCTCGACCACTGTTATACACAGTCATGTCGCGTACAGATCCAAGCCACTCCAGTCGAATTCCATCCTTGGACTCCATTTACTCGAAAATGAAAGCTCGAAATCGACTCCTAATATGATGTCGATTCACCTTTTTCCGCATGTACTGTGAGTTTCCGGACACCATGTATTGTGATTATTGTGTTTTGACATTTTCTACGATTCACTGCCTAATTTTAAAAAGATCATCATGTCAAAAATATAATTTGTTCAAAGGACGTACATACATACAAACACGTACTCATGCACACACACACATACCCTCACACATCTTCCCACTACGCACATCACCCGGTAATTACTTAATATACACTAAATAAGACACTACAAAGAAACGCATCATAGGTACCTACCCACCATGAAATATACTTAATAATTGTAAATTATTTTCACCACTGTAAATAATGTACTGTTTGTTTCTGTTTTTTAAATAAAATAAAATAAACATTGTTTTATTTATTTGAAAAAATACTAAAAAATTATCATTTCATAAGTGTATGTATATATCTGTTCATTGAAAATCAATGATAATTTATTTATTTTATTGTCAATGTAGATCGAAAAATATATATTTTTTAATTAAAGTATTTAATAACTGCAAACTTACAGTGTTTTATAAATAACTAACTGACCCAGCCACGCGTTGCTGTGACTAACGAAATACAACGATATCTACTGGATGGTTACCCAACCTTTATAACCACGATAAATTAACTCACACCGCCATCTGTTAATTTGCATACAAATCAAATCCACACCGCCCGCTTGCCAGCCCGCTCGTCTATCTGGTTAGGGACACCCTAATCACCTAGCGGTATGAAATATAGGCACTTTACGAGGTATTCTCATACCTACCAAATATACATATAAAAAATTTATAAAAATCGGTCGAGCCGATTCACAAACATATATATATATATATATATTATTTTCACAGAAAAAAAAATGGCACATTAAACTGCTGCATCTTCGAGAATAGAAGATTTTGCATGGAAAAAATTACACGTAAGTTTCATGGTGAAGTCAACGCTCTAGAACTTGACGGGAGGAATTAAGATTAGAAGTAGCATTATGAAATTATTGAATATATTTCACACAGGATTATTTGTCAGGATTCTCCAGTAAACCGACACGGGCGACACGACAATAATTTAAGAAACTAATACGATCGAAAAGAAAAAATATTGCTAGCCCGCTGTTCTCATAACTAGTGACATCTATGGAATTTTACAAGAAATATATTGGATCGAAGAAATACACCATGCGATAATTATGAGAGACATCTATGGGAGAGAAATGTAGACACTTTCAAGTTACGAAAAATGTTCTCCAAAATAGAAAACAATGTCGCCAATAGATGTCTCTCCACCATTGGTGAACTTATTAAAAAAGGCTTTTCTGCGGAAATGCGAGAGAAGAAGAGATTGATTATCGTATTTTTTGCAAATTTTAAAGCATTTAATGTAAAAACTACATAAATAATATACATAGACTTGGAGCAGGTGGATGAGTTTGTATATCTGGGTAGTGTGTTTACGAGAGATGGGAAGGCTGATAGGGACAATGAAAGAAGGGTAAATGCAGGTAATGCCTTTGGCTCTAAAAAAAAAAAAAAAACTGTGTAAAGAAACGAAGCTAGCACTCCACAATGGAGTCCTAGTCCTAGTCCTAATGTATGGCAGTGAGGCATCCAACTGGCAGAGGAAGGATGAGGCATACCTACGTGGAAAACCATGTATGATTGTGGAGATCTGCAAAGAATGCAAGGCTGATGTAAGCGTAATAAATAAGATTCAGAAAGGGACCCTCAGGTGGTTTGGGTATGTAGAGCGAATGAACAAAGAAAGTAGTGTAAGAAGAATATATGACGCAAATTTAATGTGAATGGTTGAAAAAGTCCGGGACGCCTGAGGAAGACATGGCACGATCAAGTGAATCTGATACTTGAGTCGGGCCATGTCAAAAGTCAAAATAATAGAAGAGGGTGTATGAGTCGATGTATGAATGTAATTGAGGCAAAGAGTGTGTGCCTGGTGCCAAGACCGAGTTGTTTGGCGGTCCGTCCTCTCTGCCTTCCCCTGCGGGGAAACGGCGTGATGGTTAGTTAGTTAGTCATAATAGGTATATTATGTACATTCAAAAGGAATAAATATAAGTTCACTAGTGGTGGAGAGACATCTGTTGACGACATTGTTTTATATTTTCTAGAACATTTTACGTAACTTGAAAGTATCTGTACTTCTCTATCATAGATGTCTCTCATGATTACATATATTACAATAATAAATAAAAAAGACGTCACATTATTATAGATTCGAATAAATTAGTGGGTAGGTGGCCATTGTCAAACACCACCATTCAGAAAAGAAACGATGAGTATAAATTATGAAATAAAACATACATGCCGGGATTTGAAACAGCCATCTACGGATGCTGGTCGAGAGCCCTACCCCTCGACAACGACGGCTGTCAGTGAAATGGCTTTAGCGATGTTAAGTGACCAGATCTGAATAGCCAGGTCAACCCCATTTTCCCCTCCTCCATCTCCTTAGCCTTTCTTTTACCTTCAGTCAAGGGCATAGTTGTAGCACTCACATGGGGGTAACCATTGGAGGAGGAGAGCGATTGAGGGTAGGGGGGAGAGGTGGGGAACATTTTTGTGAGGCTGGTACGGATACCGCCACCCCAGGAACTATTCATTTGAACCAAAACGTCTACCATAGGTCGCCCCAAGTGTTTGATGAATTAGCAAGTCTTTGCCTAGGTCTTGGCGGCGGATGCGTTTTCCCAAATCCTGCGTACCGGGCCAGATTGGGGGAGACTGGTTGAGTGAGAGCTTTTGACCTCTCCAGCCGAACTCTCTCGTCCTCACCGACTTGGTGGGATGGATTCAGTGGCGTAGCTAGCATGGGCGACACCCGGGCGGATAACAGGGTGTCACCCCCCCCCCCCCCCATTATAGTTGACTTTGAGAAATTCAAAACGCAAATTACGACTTTAAAAAAAAAAAAAATTCTACCTACTCAAATGTTTAAAAATTGATCTGGGGGTGGCTAGAGAATTTCGGGTATAAAAATTTCCCCATAAATATAGGCTATTTTCACCTATAAAATGACCGTCAGACACAAAATTCCCCCGTTCCGAGGCACTCTTCACATATTCGAAAAGATCGCCACACGATCGGTTTCATCGAAATCCATATTGCCGAACGCTTACATGATATTCTCGAAATATGCGAGCAATGTATTACTAACCACCCATTACTGGGTGTATTGAAGTGATGGCTGTGGACGATAGTCGGAAGGTTCGGAGCAGTCCCCCATCTTAGAAATTTGGTGGACGATCGCCTTTTTCCAAAGATCTGACACATATCCATTTCTGTGTGAGAGTTTTAATGGTAATATTTATATTAGTGTATCGAAATGCGTTGTGATAGCTTGTGTTGATTCGATACTCAATGTGTGAAACCGATACCATTCTTTCGCGACACATCACGCAAGTATTAATCCGCCTTTACGGACTTTGTCGACTTTCAACTGATTCAACATGCGGAAAATCTCCTTGTTCCGAATCATTGGCGTCTTAATTTGAAAACCGCAGTGCGGAGTGGATGAGTGAGTCTCTCCGTTATCTAGTTAACCAACCGATCACCATTCCTCTATTAATTGTATGCATAAAGTATCTACATAATATATTCTATATTGTGTCCTCAATGTGTATGTTTGGCACTTAGCTGTGGCCCACTCCGGCTTTCAGGCCATATGGAATTTGATGTATTATTTTCCGAGCCCTATGTCCTCAACGTGTTACTTTTTCACATGTACAGTATATTTCAACCACGTCCCAGAGTGGAAGATACACTCAGTATCACCCTGGTGAAAGACTACCGTTGCTTGAAATGTCTTAAGACGTTCTGGTGACCAGATCTGAGTAGTCAGGCTTTCTTCCCCGTCTCCTTCCCTTCCCCACTACCTTCATCCTAACAACATACCCCATTTGGGGTTCAATAGTCTCTAGATGGGAGCAGCTGGGACTCTTGGGTGGTATTCACATAAAAAAAAAACTAAAAGTGTGCGGTTCACACGCGGTAGAAGTTAAATATTCTGAAAACTAAAGTAGACAAGTGTGGGGAGGCTACGAAGCACCGCACAAAGAGGAGACCTATTATTCTATCTCATTCTCTTGTCAAATCCTATAGATGACGTGTTTGTCTCTTTTTATTGTCGATTTTTCGTTTCATCGAGTTTCAAATCACAAGGGTGCTAAAGAAGTTTTCACTTTTAAAAAAATTCACAGCGACTCCTAAGATGACATATTTTGCGCCAAAAAACTTATATCCCATTGAGGCCTCCTGAGTGGAGTTGATGTTAAAATAAAATGAAAATAATATGTTTGCTCGATGATTCATCAAATAGGTACACTAGTTCCAGAGTGCAACAAATCCAAATATTAATACTCGTATATACTCGTAAGTTTTAAGTAGATATATATAAGTATTAAATTAAATATGGGTATTATAATATTCATAATGCATACGAGTACATTTTTATCAGTTCCAAAGAGCACCAAGACGTAAATGCAGGTTCCATAAAATATATTTATGGAAAAAATATATATTTGCCATCTCCACACTGCAACAAATCTAGTTGACGCACTTTACATATAGTGTATATCAATATGTATATAAGAGAATAAAACTGTTAAATAAATTACCCCTTGATTACGAACAGAATTATAAATACATAAAGGGTGTTAAGTGACGTAATTGACTTACAACCCGTGATTCCTGACAATATTTGGAGTAAAAAATGTAAATGAAATTTTAGTCTCCCGTGACTCTTTTTTTCAATTTTTTTTTTCTTCAAAATCAAACAAAAAATAATTTCGTCAACATGTCACGTCCAACACCTACCATTTTTTTATGATTTGTGGAAGAAAAAAACATCAAAAACGTCACCATAGACCAAAATTCTATTTATATTTTTTACTCCAAATAATGTCAGGAATCACTGGTTAATGTTATTCAAGTACGTCCCTCAACACCCTGCATAAAAGATTATAAAAAAATTAAAATTAAAATTTTGTGGTACCTACCACCTTGGTCGAAGGGTACCACCATATAATTTTGACTTTTTCTTCGATATTGTTGCGCTTATCATTTGTAATGTATTATGCACATTTTACCCGGCATGCGTTCCTTTGCCATTTAATGAAGAAATTGTTTCTCCCTGCCCGTCCTTTCCCATTCGTCCCGTTCACCATCCTCCTTCCCTTCCTCCCCCGCGTCCCCTTCTCCTCTCGCGTTCCCACTCCTCCTCCACCTTCCCTCTTCTCACTCTACTCCCCCCCTACCCCATCTCCCGTGAACTGCCTGCCAATGGTGAGTTAGCATGGGTTCTCGGGTTCAAAGGGTGAGGTTTATAATTATACAATATGTAAAAAGTTTTACATTTCAATGAAATAAATATTTATTCCTCGAACCTTCTTGACATTTTTATTGAATGATAATTTGGTGACCTATGAGAAGTATCGATCACCTTTAAGCGCAATCTATATATGTGGTTTATTTTATTATTTAGTCTTCTAGAAAAGGGTTATGACGTAGTAGAAAAGAGAATACCAGAGTAGAAAACAAGACAAAATCGTAGAAAAGAAGAGAAGAGAAGAGAAGAGTAGAAAAGAGTAGAAATATCGTAAATATGGTAGAAAAGAATATAACCCCGGTAAAAAGTGTATAGAAGACAATAACAATAGGAGAACCTATAACATAAAAACGAGTAGAACAGACGTACAAAAGAAGTTATACAAGAGTAGGAAAAGTAGAATGACGTAGAAAATAAGTAGGAACCGAGTAGAAAGGTGTAGAAATTAGTTCGTTAGCAGAAAATAGTTTATGAAGTGTAAAATAAGTTTCTAAGGTTGATATCTATACTTTCGAGACTTCGGGTACTATCCCAGTACGTTCCGCTATCCTTCTTATTTGGATTGCTGGTATTAATAGCCTTGCCCTGAAAGCAACTTGAACTACCAATTCAGCAAATCTAGAGATTTTAGATTAAAAAAATTGCGGTAGCAGTGAAACCTTCAGAAAATTAAAGTAGGTAATAATAGGCAAAAAGACAAATTGTAATTTATGTCCTCGGCAATTTTAAAAGCGCGCGCTTGAACAAATATGTCCTCGTTCCAAGATACAACTTGTATACCCACCTCCTCTAAAAAATTAACGCCTCATATCGACATTTTCCTAGGGAATGTTGTTAAATTCAAAAATAAGAGTGCGCATTTCTTCAGAAAATTAAAGTAAACACGAGTGGGCAGACTACGAAGCACTTTTTTATGTGAAGGATGATTTTTTCTTACCCATTTGGTCATCTTATTAGTATTTGTGTTTTCTTCTTCGGAGTCGCTAGATGTCGCTTTTTTGTGCTTTACTTGCCTGTTCATTTTGGGATATTTTGAAGGGTACTGATGGGTATTGATTTTACAAATATATGCATTTTTTTCTGTATGGCCGCCAAGGTTCGTCACGCGCTTTATACCACCAGACCATAAGTTCACAACGTGGGCGATAACGCCCCCTGTAGGCATTTGAGACTTTCAGGGGGCAGTAGAAACCCAGACCAGGCACAGAGAAAATTAAATGGCATTGAGATGGCACATTGAGGGCGAGGGCAGGTAAAAAAATGGTCTTAAAAAACAACAACAAAAACAGTGTCCAATTCACACACGGTAGAAGTGAAACCTTCAGAAAAATAAATTGTTTCATAGTGCTTTCATACAAACAAAATATTGAATTCCGTAAATCTAAACTTAAACTTTAGGACGCACAGCTTAAACCCGCGCTGTGCAAGCGGGTTCCCTATAGAGCATCGGACCATACCAATTAGATAAGAGTGGGGAGACTACGAAGCACCGCCCAAGGAGATCGATTAGGAGCCTTCCGTAAATTACGTCGCACGAATTTCATCATTTTTTGACCCCCCCCCCCCCTGTCCCTATCACACAACGTGATATTTGTGAAACCCCATCCCCCCTAGGGTGACCTCACATATTTAGCCATTTTACATCTAAAAATAATCAAAATAGTAATTCAAAATTATATTACATGTGTCGTCACAGAACTGTTGACCCCCCATCCCATTGTCATACGATGTTACACTTCTCTACCCCCCCCCCCCCCCCCTTAAGGTGTGGCGTAATATTTGGATGGCCCCTAGACAGTAGACCAAAGTGGATTTATCGTATTAGATTGGAACCGAGTACCCGAGAAGTAAATAAATATTTTTTTGCTGTCTCATTCTCTTGCAAGCTAAATCCTATGTATGTGTTTGTCTCTTTTTAGTGTGGCTCGCTTCCGTTTCATCGAGTTTCAATCACAACAAAAATGGATATTACTAGTTGATACTCGCTATTATTTTTTTGTTTGTTTTTGAAGTGAAAACTTCTTTAGCACCGTTGGGATTTGAAACTCGAAGAAACGAAAAATAGCGATACTACATAGAGATAAACACGTACATCCATAAGATTTAGGGGAGAGAATGAAATAGATCAATCGGTCTCCTCTTTGTGCGGTGCTTCGTAGCTTATCAGTCTCCTCTTTGTGCGGTTTTTCGTAGCTTCCCCACTCTTGCCTACTTTATTTTTCTGAAAGATTCATTTCCACCGCGTGTGAAAACTAAAAAAAAAGCGAAATTAAATAGACACAAGCCCATACATCTTTAGGATTTAGCCTGCTAGAGAATAAGATAGAATAATTGGTCTCCTCTCTGTACGGTGCTTCATAGCCCCTCCACTCTTGGCTACTTTAATTTTCTGATGGTTTCGCTTCTACCGCGTGTGAACTTCACACTTGTATTTTATTATTATTATTGGAATGTGCGTGGACAATACTATAAATAAATAAATCAGACCACAAAGGAGTTGAAAATAGTAGTAAAAGTAGAAAGGAGTAGAAAACAATAGAAAAGAGTAGAACAGAGTAAAAAGGAGTTGCGAGTAGGATGAGCGTGAATGTTAGTTAAAAAATAATATACAAGAGTAGAAAGGAATAAAACAAGATTGGCAGAGGTTTGAAAAGAAAGAAAGTGGAAAAGTGTAGAAAGGTTTAAAGAGTAGAAGTTAAAATGCTTAATATATTTTTTTAATGTGAATACCGTACGTGAGTCCCAGCTGCTCCCAACCATCTAGAACCAGTGAGACTCTGACCAGGGCATCCCCATGGTGGTATGTTTTGAGGCTGAAAGTATTGGGTGGGGGGAGGAGATAGGAAAGAGGAAGGCGGGAAGAATCTTATTTGTGTTTTTACTTCATTTTATTTTTATATATAAACGCATGAAATGCGGCAGATGAACAATCCATCAAAGTACGGAACCCATTTAATGTTTTTTTTTTTTATGTTTTTGTTGATGACCGGACAACTCCACAATGTACAACTTCATCACCTCTCTGAAAAGTCATTAAAAGTGATGAATATGTATTTTTTAACTTGGTTAAATAGGTTACGTTAGGTTGGGTTGCGTGCTATTTTTAAAAAATTACCTCACAGAGGGTTATTGAGATGCCACTTTGTCGAGTTGTCATAGAACCGTTTTTGTTTTTGGTTCATATAAATATTTCCTCTCATTTGAAATTTTTAATTGCAATTTAAGGTGCCTACATTTGAAGGCATAAACTTAACCCCACAAGTTTAATTTTTTTGCTTAGTTTGCAATTTTTCCGGTGTATTTTAAATGTACCATATTTTATTTATCGTGAAAACCAATTTTTTAGATATGTATAAAATTTTCTGTCACTTGGATAGAAAATTTTATACATTTCTAAAGCAATTTTTTTGTTATTAAACTTTGGGGCCATTCATTTATTATGTAAGACGAATTTTGCTAGTTTTTGACCCTCTCCCCCGCTATTATAAGAAACATAAGAAAGGGCCGACCCCCTCCCCCCTGTTTAATATTTATTACCTAAGAATCTAAAGGAAAAAATGAATACACGTTTGGTTTGTTTTAATGTTTATTTTTCAAAGTAATAATTTATAGAAAATTTTATTTGTACTTACAAAGGTAGGTACTAATAATTTTTACTTTGCGCATTTTTGTGATCTTACGTAAGAACTATCGAGACTCCCTCCCACCCCTTGTAAGAAAAAAATAAGACATGGTCGACCCCCCTCCCCCCCTAAATCGTAATAAAAGAGTATTTGGGTTAATTATTCAACAATCAATTACATCCTGTGTTTTGTTTACGATTGGATTATTATTTATTCAACGGGTTAATTTTATTTATTCATGAGTTTATTTTTACTTATTCCAGTTCTCGGGGACCGTCTTGCAGTCTCACGAGTTCCATACTAAAATATACAGAAGATATCAAAATATATTTCAAAAAACATTATCCGTGAAATATGTAAAACAAAAAAATATATATGTTATACATACTCTCTTTTTATAACTTTTGAAGGTTATTCCCATCATGTAATATATCATTGAAGAAGAAGAAGATAATAATAATAATATAAACGAAAATATGAAAGAGAACAAGACAAAGAAAAACGTAAAAAGATAATTGTCGCAACTAGTCAATAGTTCCATAAAAATAAAAATCGCATATATTTATCCGTTAAGCTATCTAGGTTACAAACCAATTCTTAGAATGATTGTTTCCAATAAAATGGCTAGTTGCCTATGATATGTAAAATAAATTAGTTGAAGATAGTTAATTCTAAAATTTGAAATATGAGATTGACTATTATGACGGCTTGACAGTAGGGCGCAATGGCGGAATTGGTAAACGCACGTCCTGGATAGACGAGAGGTTCTGGGTTCGAGTCCCAGTTGCGACCATTATCTTTTTCTGTGTCTTGTTCTTTTTCATATTTTCGTTAAGATTATTATTATTATCTTCTTCATCAACAAAAAATAAAATATTGGTAATCTAAGACATCAATAATTGCTTGTAAATAGAGGAATTACAAAATAATTAATTACTGCGAGTGAAGTTCAATACGTCAATCACAAATTACAACAATGTTTTCGCTTGTGGCTAGTCGCATGTCGCATTCTACTTGGCGATCCGTTTTTTTAGTAGGGCTCAAAATCAATGCGCCCTTTTGCAGATTTTTTTTTTTTTTTTTACAGTGAATACCGCACAAGAATCTCAACTGCTCCCGTCTGGAGCCAGTGAGTCTATGACATCCCCAATTGGGGTATGTTGTGAGGCTGAAGGTAGTGGGGAGGGGAAGGAGGTGGGGAAGAGGAAGGTTGGGAAGTACCTGGCTATTCAGATCTGGTCACCAAACACGGCTCAAGCCATTTTCAAGCAACGTTTCAATTCTGAATGGTGGTCTTACACCAGGGCGATACTGATAGTATCATCCACTCTGGAACATGCCGCAAATGTACTATATATTATTTTAAATGAATTAATTGTGAAATAACACAAATTAATCAAATAAAATTTATTTGCGCATGCCGGGTTCGAACCCGCGACTTGCGAATTAATACAGGACAGCCATATCAATATGGTACATATTGTTATACCAACTGAACATAAATTTTCTTTAAGGCGATCCACTAGTTCAGGAAAAAATCGAAATCGGAATTCACGCCCTTTATGGGAGGAGTTTAAAAATACTTAAGAAAAAGCTTTTGGAAAGATTGGAAAAGGTATTTGAGAGTTTTGTTTTACGGGTTGATTTCGTAAAGGCCTGTAAAAAATATTAATTCCTGTTTTACGCATTGTTTATTGTAATAAAACGGAAATTTAAAATTGATTTCACGAAATCAAGCGACGCGGAGTGACGCGTCCATCTCCCGCTCAGTTCGGGGCGTGACTGAGGTTTGGCGACTGTGGCGTGGATAGTAGTTCTTCGGTGGACGCCATAGGGTTCACTTTGAAAAACCGAATTCGTCGACTAGCGGCCGTATTGTAAAATGACTACGCGAAAACGCATATTTTATTTTATTTTGGGAAGATTGGGTGTAAATATCAACTTTTTTTGCGATCATTATAAAATAAACTGAATTTGCCACATTATACAATAAAACCATAACCGAAAAGGGGTTTATAAATAGGAGAGTTTGGACTTGAAAATGTGTTTTTTAGACCTTATACTTTATTTTTTTATAGGCTTATTAAAAGACTTGACAAAAAAAATGACCTACATTTTTAAGTGCCAAGGTATGTTCTACACGCAGTATTTAATTGAAGCATCTACATTACTTCTAAGTGATCAAATTTTCAAAACAAAAACATATGATTTTGTATGATTTTACATTATTTACTATGGCTTCATCTTAAGGTTGATTTTTTTTAGTTGGTCCACAGCTCCGATGTATGTAGGCTTGTGCAGTACCTATCTACATATTTAAGAAGCTTTTTTTTTACTTCTGGGCTACATTTCGATATAACAATTCCCGAATTCCGAAGTGATGTTATTCAGAAATCCGAAGGTCGCGGGATCGAATCCCGGCGTGGGCAAATAAATTTATTTGATTAATTTTGCTGTATCACAATTAATTCATTTAAAATAATATACAGTACGAGTATATTTGCTGCACGTTTCAGAGTGGAAGATACTCTCAGTATCGCCCTGGTGTTACACCACCATTCAGAATTGAAAAATTGCTTGAAATGGATTGAGCCGTGTGGCCCTACCTTCCTCTTTTCCACCTTCTTCCCCTCCCCACTACCTTCAGCCTCACAACATACCTACCCCAACTGGGGACGTCATAGTCTCACTGGCTCCAGATGGAAGTAGCTGGGACTCTTGTATGGTATTCATATAAAAAAATATTTAAAAAAAATCGCAATTGAGATTTTGAGGAAAGTTTGAACTCTAACTATTTACTCTTGTATTTTTTGGTGGAAAGTTCTGGAAATCGTGATCACAAATTAAGCATTAAATATAAACTTATTACTTCTTTCAAATCTTTACATGGTATTAAATAAAGTCGCTCCCGCTGTCTGTGCGGTTAGATCTTTTAAACTACGCAACGGATTTTCATGTGGTTTTCATCAATAAATAGAGTGATTCATGACGAACGTTTTAAGGTATAAAATTTGTCAGGTTTTATGTCAATTGGTTGAAATATATAAATAAAGGGAGCGGGTTGGCAAGCGGGCGGTGTGGATTTGATTAATCGTAAACAAAACACCGGATGTAATTGATTGTTGAATAATTAACCCAAAAGGGGCCATTCTTTTATTACGATTAAGGGGGGGAGGGGGGTCGACCATGTCTTATTTTTTCTTACAAGGGGTGGGAGGGAGTCTCGATAGTTCTTACGCAAGATCACAAAAATGCGCAAAGTTAAAATTATTAGTACCTACCTTTGTAAGTACAAATAAAATTTTCTATAAATTGTTACTTTGAAAAATAAACATTAAAACAAACCAAACGTGTATTCATTTTTTCCTTTAGATTCTTAGGTAATAAATATTAAACAGGGGGGAGGGGGTCGGCCCTTTCTTATGTTTCTTATAATAGCGGGGGAGAGGGTCAAAAACTAGCAAAATTCGTCTTACATAATAAATGAATGGCCCCAAAGTTTAATAACAAAAAAATTGCTTTAGAAATGTATAAAATTTTCTATCCAAGTGACAGAAAATTTTATACATATCTAAAAAATTGGTTTTCACGATAAATAAAATATGGTACATTTAAAATACACCGGAAAAATTGCAAACTAAGCAAAAAAATTAAACTTGTGGGGTTAAGTTTATGCCTTCAAATGTAGGCACCTTAAATTGCAATTAAAAATTTCAAATGAGAGGAAATATTTATATGAACCAAAAACAAAAACGGTTCTATGACAACTCGACAAAGTGGCATCTCAATAACCCTCTGTGAGGTAATTTTTTAAAAATAGCACGCAACCCAACCTAACGTAACCTATTTAACCAAGTTAAAAAATACATATTCATCACTTTTAATGACTTTTCAGAGAGGTGATGAAGTTGTACATTGTGGAGTTGTCCGGTCATCAACAAAAACATAAAAAAAAAAAACATTAAATGGGTTCCGTACTTTGATGGATTGTTCATCTGCCGCATTTCATGCGTTTATATATAAAAATAAAATGAAGTAAAAACACAAATAAGATTCTTCCCGCCTTCCTCTTTCCTATCTCCTCCCCCCACCCAATACTTTCAGCCTCAAAACATACCACCATGGGGATGCCCTGGTCAGAGTCTCACTGGTTCTAGATGGTTGGGAGCAGCTGGGACTCACGTACGGTATTCACATTAAAAAAATATATTAAGCATTTTAACTTCTACTCTTTAAACCTTTCTACACTTTTCCACTTTCTTTCTTTTCAAACCTCTGCCAATCTTGTTTTATTCCTTTCTACTCTTGTATATTATTTTTTAACTAACATTCACGCTCATCCTACTCGCAACTCCTTTTTACTCTGTTCTACTCTTTTCTATTGTTTTCTACTCCTTTCTACTTTTACTACTATTTTCAACTCCTTTGTGGTCTGATTTATTTATTTATAGTATTGTCCACGCACATTCCAATAATAATAATAAAATACAAGTGTGAAGTTCACACGCGGTAGAAGCGAAACCATCAGAAAATTAAAGTAGCCAAGAGTGGAGGGGCTATGAAGCACCGTACAGAGAGGAGACCAATTATTCTATCTTATTCTCTAGCAGGCTAAATCCTAAAGATGTATGAGTTTGTGTCTATTTAATTTCGCTTTTTTTTTAGTTTTCTCACGCGGTGGAAATGAATCTTTCAGAAAAATAAAGTAGGCAAGAGTGGGGAAGCTACGAAAAACCGCACAAAGAGGAGACTGATAAGCTACGAAGCACCGCACAAAGAGGAGACCGATTGATCTATTTCATTCTCTCCCCTAAATCTTATGGATGTACGTGTTTATCTCTATGTAGTATCGCTATTTTTCGTTTCTTCGAGTTTCAAATCCCAACGGTGCTAAAGAAGTTTTCACTTCAAAAACAAACAAAAAAATAATAGCGAGTATCAACTAGTAATATCCATTTTTGTTGTGATTGAAACTCGATGAAACGGAAGCGAGCCACCCTAAAAAGAGACAAACACATACATAGGATTTAGCTTGCAAGAGAATGAGACAGCAAAAAAATATTTATTTACTTCTCGGGTACTCGGTTCCAATCTAATACGATAAATCCACTTTGGTCTACTGTCTAGGGGCCATCCAAGGGGGTGGTTGGGGGGGGGAGGGGTAGAGAAGTTTAACATCGTATGACAATGGGATGGGGGGGGTCAACAGTTCTGTGACGACACATGTAATATAATTTTGAATTACTATTTTGATTATTTTTAGATGTAAAATGGCTAAATATGTGACGTCACCCTAGAGGGGATGGGGTCTCACAAATGTGACGATGTGTGATAGGGACAGGGGGGGGGTCAAAAATCATGAAATTCATGCGACGTAATTTACGGAAGGCTCCTAATCGATCTCCTCCTTGAGCGGTGCTTCGTAGTCTCCCCACTCTTATCTAATTGGGATGGTCCGATGCTCTATAGGGAACCCGCTTCCACAGCGCGAGTATAAACTGTGCGTCCTAAAGTTTAAGTTTAGATTTACGGAATTCAATACTTTGTGTGAAAGCACTATGAAACAATTTATTTTTCTGAAGGTTTCACTTCTACCGTGTGTGAATTGGACACTCTGTTTTTGTTGTTGTTTTTAAAGACCATTTTTTTACCTGCCCTCGCCCTCAATGTGCCATCTCAATGCCATTTAATTTTCTCTGTGTCTGGTCTGTGTATCTACTGCCCCCCTGAAAGTCTCAAATGCCCACAAGGGGCGTTATCGCCCACGTTGAGAACTTATGGTCTAGTGGTATAAAGCGCGTGACGAACCTTGGCGGCCAAACAGAAAAAAATGCATATATTTGTAAAATCAATACCCATCAGTACCCTTCAAAATATCCCAAAATGAACAGGCAAATAAAGCACAAAAAGCGACATCTAGCGACTCCGAAGAAGAAAACAAAAATACTAATAAGATGACCAAATGCGTAAGAAAAAATCATCCCTCACATAAAAAAGTGCTTCGTAGTCTGCCCACTCGTGTTTACTTAAATTTTCTGCAGAAACGCACACTCTTATTTTTGAATTTAACAACATTCCCTAGGAAAATGTCGATATGAGGCGTTCATTTTTTAGAGGAGGTGGGTATACAAGTTGTATCTTGGAACGAGGACATATTTGTTCAAGCGCGCGCTTTTAAAATTGCCGAGGACATAAATTACAATTTGTCTTTTTGCCTATTCTTACCTACTTTAATTTTCTGAAGGTTTCACTGCTACCGCAATTTTTTTTATCTAAAATCTCTAGATTTGCTGAATTGGTAGTTCAAGTTGCTTTCAGGGCAAGGCTATTAATACCAGCAATCCAAATAAGAAGGATAGCGAATCGTACTGGGATAGTACCCGAAGTCTCGAAAGTATAGATATCAACCTTATAAACTTATTTTACACTTCATAAACTATTTTCTGCTAACGAACTAATTTCTACACCTTTCTACTCGGTTCCTACTTTTTTTCTACGTCATTCTAATTTTCCTATTCTTGTATAACTTCTTTTGTACGTCTGTTCTACTAAACTAACTAACTAACCATGACGCCGTTTCCCCGCAGGGGTAGGCAGAGAGGACGGACCGCCAAACAACTCGGTCTTGGCACACACTCTTTGCCTCACTCACATTCATACATCGTTTCATACATACTCTTCTATTATTCTGACTTTTGACATGGCCCGTCACAAGTATCTGATTTACTTGATCGTGCCATGTCTTCCTCGGGCGTCCCAGACTTTTTCTACCATTCACATTTGCATCATATATTCTTTCAACACTACTTTCTTCGTTCATTCGCTCTACGTGCCCAAACCATCTGAGGGTCCCTTTCTTAATTTTGCTCATTATCTTTGCTCTGTTCTACTCGTTTTTATATTATAGATTCTCCTATTGTTATTGTCTTCTCTACACTTTTTACCGGGGTTATATTCTTTTCTTCCATATTTACGATGTTTCTACTCTTTTCTACTCGTCTCTTCTCTTTTTCTACGATTTTGTCTTGTTTTCTACTCTGGTATTCTCTTTTGTACTACGTCATACCCTTTTCTATAAGACTAAATAATAAAATAAACCACATATATAGATTGCGCTTTAAGGTGGTCGATACATCTCATAGGTCACCAAATTATCATTCAATAAAAATGTCAAGAAGGTTCGAGGAATAAATATTTATTTCATTGAAATGTAAAACTTTTTACATATTGTATAATTATAAACCTCGCCCTTTGAACCCGAGAACCCATGCTAACTCACCAATGGCAGGTGTTGATTATCCAATAAATGGTTCCCTGGGCGGCGGTACCCAATCCTGCCTCCCAAATTGTAAAAACATGTCGAGAAGGTATATTTTTGTTTTGTAAAGATGGCATCTTCGTCATTAAAAAATTGAAGTGCATTTTAACCAAAAGGAATATCTTACCTAAACAATTTTTTCTGTTCTCTGTATTGGTACCTATCTACGAAATGGCTTATTCAAATATCAAAAAGTGTATTGGAAAGATAAAGCATGATACATTTATTTTTATTAAAAAAAAAACAATAATTTTCTTCTACAGATTTTATTCTAATTGTATGTAAGAATTATTTCGCCTGTTCGCCGAGACATTTCTCTTTTACAAAAATTCGCAAATTTCAACTTCTTATGAAATGAAGATGGCTTTTTACAAATCAATAGACTTTTTTAGTATTTAACATGTCTTAAGAATTTATTGAATGTACATGAATTATTGACCCGGAGTGATAATTCACTTCTATCCCAAGAAAAACAATTTTTTTAAAGATATTCGTCTTCGTAAAAAGGTTCCCAAACGCTATTTATACCCTTTTCAGTTTCAGTCTATAGTTTAGGTGACAAATCAAAACAATGACAAAAAGTTTTGAAATGAGGTAAAGTCGTTAAAAGCGATTATAAAAAATCCTAAAAACCTAACGCCCGAGGAAGACATGGCACGATCAAGTAAATCAGATACTTGAGACGGGCCATGTCAAAAGTCAGAATAATAGAAGAGTATGTATGAGACGATGTATGAATGTGAGTGAGGCAAAGAGTGTGTGCCAAGACCGAGTTGTTTGGCGGTCCGTCCTCTCTGCCTACCCCTGCGGGGAAACGGCGTGATGGTTAGTTAGTTAGTTAGTCTAAAAACCTTACCTAAATCTTCTGAAAACTGCTAAAAAATCATGAAAAACGATGAAAAAAGCAATATACGAGTATGTTACCCAATTAACGTAGTGCGCGATTATTTTTATTCATGGCTTTTCATGATTTTGACATAACCTGGTTTAGTTAAGCAACATATTCGTAGATTGCTTTTTTTCATCGCTTTTCATGATTTTATATCAGTTTTCAAAAGTTTTCTGATTTTTCCGGTTGCTGTTTACGTATCACTTGGTAAAAATTCAGTTTCTTATTGCAAAATTTTCTCCGATATCGTAAGATTTGTGAGTAAATACCTATCTTTGTCAAACTTTCTTCAGGCAGGTAGGTAGGTACCTACAACTTACCATTGTATTGAAAAAATGCGAATTATGAAGTCCAAATATACACGACAATCCCACATTTAAAAAATAACTTTTACTAAAAACATTAAAACGGCCACCATCTTAAAGCGGAAATGTAACGTACACAAAAATTTCAGACAGATGTAATGCAAAACGGTCGAGATTAAAAGGGGTTTCACTTCAACCAATCAAAATAGTAACAAATCTCTATCTATGTATCTGAAAATCTGGAATATTTCATTCTGATAATAATTTTTTTTTAATTGCCAATTTTTAAAATATAATCATGTTAACAGTTAACACAATTAGTATTTGAAAACAATAAACTAATAAAGTACGTGTGAATCTTGTTAAAATCCTCAAATGAGAGGTAAATAGTAAGTGCCTAAATGTAGATGTTGATGAGTAAGTTTTCCTATTATCAAGCCGAGTCTAGTTGTTGTGCCTCTGCAAGGCTCTACCTCCAACCGATGAACCGATGCGATACCGCGCGGCCTGAGCTAAGCGGGCACCGGGCAGAAAGGCTCCGTCGCGTCGGGGCGCGCGCCCGGCCGTGCCTCCGTTTTGTTCGGCGGAGGATGCGAGTTAGTCCGGTGGTGACCGCCGCGCAATAAGCACGCATCGTGCGCACTCTGTCACTTGCGATCACCATTGACAACACGAGCGACTCTTCGAGTGTTCTACCCTCAAACACAAATGCTTTCAAACAAATCCTTTCAACGCTGTTCATTGCGAACCATATTAACACAGTCAAAGATACTTTACGCGTAAAAACTTTTGACAACGGAATTTTTCGCTGTCAGCGCGAAATTAATATTATAAATCAATAAAAAAAAACTATTTCGAAGAAGTGTAAAAATTCAATTAGCGTACAGATATATATTAGAGAAAATATGTGAAAAACGAATGATTAAAAGAGTGCGTTAAAATATTTGAGATAAACAAATTGAGGTCCTGAAAAGTGTCTGAAAATAAGAATCCTCGTGAATGGCTCGGTAACGCACCTAGCAGGACACTGACACTGCCGAGGGCCCCCCGCCTCGCATCTGCCTGCCCGAGACCGGGACGGAGCCCGGGCCCCCGTCCGGGGGCATGGAGGTGGCTTGCTGCGTGCGAGGACCCTCCGGAGACGTGCTGGGGGACCAGGTAATACCAATCCCCTGAACCCTTTCAAACATCTTTCATTTCAACCTGCTCTCCACTGTTCCCACATTTCCCAGCGAGCTTATTGCAACTCAATTTATTGATTGCTAAATAATATTGTATAGGTATGTCCTTTGCGAAAAACACACCATTTTCCAAAGTTAAATAGCATAATAACAAATTTATTCCAGAGATAATAAATGTAATAACAAATGTCTGGTACCTATTCGTCTTTATCTCATATACCTACGCTTGGTTATAGACAATTTAAATACATTTGTTAATGCCTTTAGGTATTTTATGTTAACGCCCGATTCTGATGATTTTCTTATTAGAATCTTATCTGAATCAATGTATTACACGAAATTGTGGCATTCATAAATGTACTATGATGTAAATGTGCTGTTCTGGTTTATATATATTTATTTATTTATTTTAAACTACATATGGCAATGCGAATACCTACTAAACAGAATTATTTATAATTACTAAATCATTACAATTTTCACCGATATTCCACGATACCATCTACTAGTGAAAAATATAATGCAATTTGTTCCCAGCTAAAAAAATAAGAGTTTTCAGCGAAGTCTCTTGAAAACATGTACAGAAAAATTGCCACGGTTTCAATTAAAAATTATTGTTGTTTAGTGCGAATTCACAACATGTTTATCTATCATGCATCGATTATAAATATACCTACACCATAATTAAGTAAGAATGTTGACAAGAGAATTATTTTTATAAATAAATTATTTTAGAAATGCAATTATTAACATGTTTTCCTACATTATATGCCTTGTATACCTAATACAAACTTCATTTCAACAAATTGTTTTATGTATTAAACTTATATTCGACCTCATCATGTTGTGTACTGAAACCTTAATATGGAAAGCTTTGGAAAACTTATTTTTCCAAATTGTTTAAACTTGGATATTCTAGTGGGTTTTCTAATTACTTAAAAAAATAATGCTTTCAATTCTTTATCTGAAAAAAACTTAAAACTCTCCGGAAATATGCTTATTAACAGCTCAAGCAATTTATTGCACGTGCAAAACTTAATGCTCTAGTATATCGATAGTGGTTCCCATTACAGAAAGATTAAAATATAGCCAGATTTTTGGCAAAGTTTATCTATAAATTTAAAAAAAATCTATTTTTAATTTTGAAAATCTGTCTTGTAAAAGTTAATCAATTTTTAACAAATTAGATAGTTTTGTAGGTATGAATGTTAAAATGAAAATGAAATGCGTAATATTATTTATTCCAACATAAAATACCCATCAACTTTTAACAAAATTATACCTATTCTGATTGATACGGAGCGGATACCAAGATCTTTGCTTTTTCTTTGTGTTATTTTGGCAAGGGTTGTTGCAAGTTGCTGTTTATACCCTCAGCTTTCCTGAAGTTAATAGTTTCGGAAAAAATATCACGTTTTCTAAGATAACAAAGGATGGGCGAGCATATCTACAGTTAAAAGGCAGCGATACGTTATAAAGCTTTTATCTAATTAACATTGTAGATAGCTTTCTCTATTATTTCTTTGTTATTCCCGATCGGTGTAAAAGCTTTTCATTATGGTGTATCTTTTCATAAACTATTGAAAATTTGTATATTTTTCCGCCAATTTATTGATTTCTTTCCAGCAATTTTAACTTCTTCTCCGCACTTTGCCGGTCGATTATATTTTCTGGCATTGTCGAAAAATCATCCATTTTATGTTTCAACTACATTTCTTTCTATTGCGTACACTTTACATATTCATATATATTGTAACGTGAAAATTTACATTACATGCTTATTGTTTTTAATTAATGTAATTTTCATTACGCGAAATCATGAGTCCTACACACTCAAAAATAAATGTTATTTTGTATTTTAGTTTTACTTTAACTCTACTTATAAATAAAACTGTATAGTATATACAGTTTTATTTATAAGTAGAGTTTTTATTTTTTTAATGTTAAGTATATACTTAACATTAAAAAAATATGATTGATCCCTTTAGGGAACGTACCCATATTACGTGACACACTTTTTGCAAGTTTTTACCCCCCCCCCGGTGACCACGTGTAGTATATTCCAAGACCCCCCCCCCCCCCCGACAGTTTTCACGTAGTATTTCATAAATATGGTTTCGAATCATTTTTTGCTAACAAAATATAAAAAAATGCATCATTTGGCTTATATTTGTCTTTATTAATACGGCGCTTGCTGAGTGACAGCAAGAGTGCATGCATTACAAGTGGAAAAAATATTATCAAGATAAAACTTATGTCAAAATATATTGAAACCGGAACGTAATTTATGGAAATGAAAGTCTTGTTATTTTTATAAACATTTTTCATCTCAATCATCTTCAACAAACACATTCCCTGAACTTTTTCACTTATTTGAATGTACGAGGGTGGGTTTTTAAGTTAGCGGATTGGGTAAGAAGTGGAAATAAAAACCAAAATTATTTTTCCTTTTCAACATATTCACCTAGGTACTACCCTAATACATTTTTCCGATCTTTAAATTAACTTAAAGGAACTTTATAACAGCGCGGAACTCAATTTTCTCCACATTTCACAATTTCTTCCCGATTGAAGTGTTTGGTCGACGATAACTCAAAGACTAATGACCTAATTACGATAAAACCCGGTGTTTATCTTAAAAATGAGTTGTTCAATTAGTTCCTAATTCAGCGGTACCCCCATTAAACCTTCCCATTCCGCGAACTTAAAAACCTCCCATCGTAGCTCGAAAAAAAACGCGAGATTTCTAGATTGACTACGTGATAAAAACCTAAGCCCCCCCCCCGTTGTGACCAAGCATGGTATTTTGATGACCCCCCCCCCTGAACAGGTCACGTAGTATGGGTACGTTCCCTTACATACACAGGTAGGGCCTCAGTAGGTTTACATTATTTGACGACGTAAGACAAAAAAATAAATATATTTTTTTTTGTTTTTCAATGAAAATAGAATCATCGACCAGCAAAATGACATCTATATTTTTAATACAAATATCCCCACGAATCGCTGGTTAAAGTCTTTCGGGTATGTGCTGATACACCCTGCATATGTATTGTGTAAAAAAGCAAGTTCTTACCTAAATATTTCTTCTAAATTTCGCTCAGAATTCTGTCCACTTTGTGCTCTCCCATAAAAAAACTTTGCAGGATAATGTACATACTCTATTTTATTCCTGTATGAAATAATTTTTTTAACAATACCAACTCGCTTATTTAACCGGAATTTAAATCTAATCTACAGCATATTGGCTCATTCTTCGCGCAAATGATCGGAGCAGCACGGATCCACCTTGGAAAATGCTACCCTCAGATACAAGCTTTCGGGGTTTCTAAAGAGAGGCACCTTGTGTAAAGAATTCCGTGACTGTTAACTTTTCTGTCAATCTGCTTTTACCAGATATTACTAAAAGGCCGTCAATGCAACAATATTTATCTTCAACACCTCTCTTAGTTAATTTTTTTAATATGAATATAAATATTTTTGTAAAACACAACGTAATTAATCATTTTTATCTAAATGATGCAAAACCAAAGGTTTCTTTGTCAATCTTATCATTTTACCTTGAAGAAACCTTTGATTTTGAAACGCTGAGATAATTTTGATTAAATAAGGGGTATCTTACAAAGTGATTTGTTTTCATTTAATTAAAATGGTCCATGGTGATTTTTAAAAGATTCAAGAAATTTTTAAAAATTTTATTATTATTAAAGGAAAGATTTACAATAATAATTACTCAGTAGATATCACGGTAGTAACCTAATATGAAAACACAGGCCGGTACCTATACATATCTAAAACTTAACAAATTATACCTACGCACCAGAGAAACATGAATTGGTATTAACGCTACCAGAACTCTTCTTAAAAATTGTGAAATTACATACCTAGTATTTTTTTCATAAAAAATATTTTTTTAAGGATATGAATTATAAATTAGAATTAGACAATAATCAATACAAAAAAGTAGAAATTCAATTCACCCACACTATCTTGCAGCATTTTCACGCCAATATTAGTTTTCGGTAAATAAGTATCTTCCTTTACCGGGAACTTTAAAATGTAATAATTTAAACAATGGAATTTTTAATATTCTAATTTGTTTAACCAATAATTAATATTATATTATATTAAATAAATAATTAATATTGTTACATTTATATCATTTAATGTAATAATATTAATTATTTATTTAATATAATATAAAATTAATTATTGGTTAAACAAGGTTAGTTTGTATGATAGTGGCTTAAAGAATTCGTCATCTTGCGAAAGTTCACGCTGATCAAATCCCCGTCGCGGCGATAAACTTACAACTTCTGTATTTATATTGCTTATAATATTATGTTTTTCTTCAGAATTTGTTTATAATTAAATTTAATATTTCAAAAAATATTTAAAAAAAACTATACTAAAACAATTTATTTAAAAAAAAATTATTTTTAAAAAACTGATCTAAGTCAAACGGAAGAGGACTTGCCCGCCCAGTTGTTTCGCAAAAATTCAAATGTATTGTTGTCACAATTGCCACTCAGCGCCATTTAGATTTTTTTGACATTTGATATTACTTTACAAGCCGTATCTAGGTGCTTTTCAGCTTTCCATCAAATTGTAATAACCTGCCAAGCTTAACATGGTTGTCCTCTTCTGTTGATCACAATTTGTTCAAAATCTGAACACGAAGCTTTAGAATCGGCGTTTAATCAGGATCAATCGACTTTCAACTGTCAAAAAACTAAATGTCCTTTTAATGACTTTGTCACACATGAAGTTTTACTAAACAACTTGACCTTAATGTAGCACTAGTAGGTATTTGCTTACGTGCAGCAACACTTTTCCAAAGCAGTTTATACATTCGTTGAAAAAACAATATTTTGATGAAATTTACAAACAAACCATTATGTACAGGTACCTACCTACCTATCCGTATTATATTTAAAATTACCTAAACACACTATTTTCATATTAAAATTATCCTAAAATCGTTAGAAGTGAAGCTAGCAGTCCACATAAGTGATGGTAGAATAATGAAAGCCTGATAGAAGCGAAAAGGAGTATATATGACGCAAATGTGAATGGTAGAAAAAGTCGGGAACGGCCGAGGAAAACATGGCACGCTCAGGTTGTGATCAGATAATTGAGTCGAGAATTATGAATTATGTCAAGAGTCAGAATAATAGAAAATATGTAACAGATGATGTATGAATGTGAATGAGGCAAGGAGTGTAGGCCAAGACCTGCGGGGAAACATTATGATCATTTAAAATCATTAATATAAAATTTTCAGCATTAGATAAGCTATATAGATATTTAATCTAATGTATTCTATATAAGCAGGAGTTAATAAATCTAAGTGAATAAAAACCTTTTTACTTAATATTTATATTAATTTTTTTTACAACAATTGCTTATAGGTACATAAGTCCATTAAAACTTACCTTTATTCAGTTTTTTCGCAAGGACTCTCATTTTTACACGTTTATTTGTTTACTGTGTGGGTAAAACCAGTAAGTTTTATTTCCAACGTAATCGTTAAAATTTTTACGTTTTGCAGTACGGTATTAAAATTACGTTTATTTCTAAAAAAATCATATAACAAAACGCATATTTGTATATATGAATATGTGGGTATATGTTTACATGTTCCACGAAAATGTACCAATCCACTACGATTTGATCGCGACCTTCCTCTATGGAAAATGTAATCATAATATTATATTATGCGAGTACCAACCTTCAGATTAATTTCAATTTTCTTATTGGTTATTTTTATTGATTTTAATTTTCTTATTAGGACAGTTTAAAAACAGTAGGCTCCAGTGTTGTCAGATGAATGGTTTTTACGTAGTTTGCATGGTTTTTGGGTAATTTATTTATAATTTATAACCTCACGGTTTTTAAAAACCCATATCGAACAAGACATGGTTTTTTTTGCTGGTCCCCAAAAATATGTACTTTCTAGTGAGGAAAGTAGTTTTTACTTCAGTGCGGGTTCATCGTGTCTCTTTATCTAATTATTATGTGTCAATAAATATAACACATTAATACATTAATATTATCTAATGAATGTCGTAGCTTGTAACTTTAATTAGGTAACTACACTAACTACCGTAAAATGTGGAAAAAATAAATTTTCGGAGTTGTGGGATGGTTTATTCTCCATTTTCTCATTTGAATTTGAAGAACAAACAAAAAATTATGTTTCAATATAATTACATATTTAACACGGAGTTCTATAAATTAAACTTGATTACAGTGAAAACCACTTTTCACGTCTACAAATTTACTTAAACATACACACCTACCCACCACGCACATAATTACTAAATATACATACCATAAATTAGACACTTCAAAGAAAAATATCATATCATTCAAAGAAACATATCATAGGCACCCACCATGAAATATTAATTAATATCTATATATTTTCTAACCACTATTTTCAATGTTTCTATATATATAATTTTCAATGTTTCAATTTGTTTCTACATAAATAAATAAATTTAAAAAAAAAACATAGTCTTTTGTGTTCCGGGTATTATTTGGAAATTGTTTTTTTTTGTTGTCAAACCCATTTTTTTCCTGTTATTCAATGGACAATGAATATCTAATGTTGTTTTTGAAGTGAAAACTTCTTTAGCACCGTTGTAATTTGAAACTCGACGAAACGAAATATAGGGACACTAAAAGAGACAAACACATACATCTGTATGATTTAGCCTGCGAGAGAATGAGATTGACTCTTTGTGTGGTGCTTCATAGCCTACCCACTCTTGTCTACTTTAGTTTTCTGAAGCTTACACTTCTACAGCCTATGAACTGCACGCTCTGATTTTTTAAATTTAATTTTTCAATAAAAAGCTTTTGAAAAACTTAGTTTCTTTACTGCATTGCATTATTATTTTTTTGGACATAGATTGGTAGGTTCCAAAATATTTTCGTATTTATTCACTTCATTTTAGCACCGGTTTCAAAATACCTCTTGAAATTCTCACATAAACCAATTTAATATGAATTAAGTTTATCACCCAAAATAATCTTACCTGTAATCTTCGGCGTTTTAGATAGCACAGGGTGTCATAATAATATCATATATGCCGTGTTAAAAATTTGGAGATCTGTAAAGTTGCATTGCTGATATATGCGTAACGATAAGATTAATAAATGCAAACGAATATAAAGTTTGGGCTTGTAAGGAGAATATAATATAACGCAGAAGTGAATGGAAGAAGAAATCGGGGACGCCGGAGGAAGACATGGGACGATCAAGTTCAACTAGAACCTCCATATGTTGCTATTTATTTCTCTTAAACGAACTGTCACAGTGCGGATTGCAAGGAAAAAAAATTCGCATTAATTTAGGTTCCTAATAAATTTGCTGTTTTTAAAGATTTTTTCAAAATAAATCACTGCCTTTTGAAAGCAGGGGAAGGACTTTTACAGATTTTAGTACCTACCTGTTACAAAACGGTGGTTCTTATAGTTTAAACTTTAGGTAATTACCACTTAATACAACGTTGAAAAACGTGAATTTAGGAAGGTTATTTTAAAATTTATTTTCATAAAAATATTTATTGAAAAATGTTCAACCAAGTGTTCAACCATATGTTTCTAAGGCTAAATGTTGTTCCATAAAATGATTTCAAAATATTCAGGAGCGTGTGTAGTTAAGTAATTTTTAAGTTCAAATTTAAAGCGTGTTTCTTCCTAGCAATTTTTAATTCATTTATCTCACCGTCATAAAATATAGAAAGCAAGACTTTTATGGGTCCTTGTCAGAATGAGAGAAATATCTCCCTAAAAGACTGTAATGGTTAACCATAATTTTTTAACCTGTCTGCTATTTTCACCCAACCAGATTCTAAAAACTTTATGAAACTTAAACAGCTTTCTCTTTTTAGATCGTACCGGGAGCTTCGGAAAATTGGTCTGGGTCCCACCCACCTTATCAAAGTAACAGTCCATTTGCCGACGCTTGGATTCAGATGCAGGTAAGTTTGTAACAATAAATAATACCATTTACAATAATTACATAAAACAATATAATGTACTGGCGAACCATGAAAAATTACAGGATATGATTCAATGAAAGTGAACATTGCTAAAATATAGGCAATAGTGTCCCGGGAACTCACACGCAGGAGATCTTCGGTATTTTTCAAAAATTCTCAAAAACATGAAATTTCGCTGCAGGACGTGCCGACCCCGTTACTTTAATTCTGTATTTGAATTGTGCGTATAGGTAAATCGTTTTAAGCCTGTCATCCCATTCATTGGGTCGATAAGGGTGAGGAATCGACATAAAGCAAAGACCCAACGCAGAAAAATAAAGATCGCTACGGTTTTCAGCGTAGCCGTTGTGGGAGTTTTCTAAGCAGGGTCAACGGATCATACCGATTCCTCACTCTTACCGACCCAATGGGACGAATGGCTAAGATAAGTGTACCTTTGCTTATAGTGGTGTAAGTATCTACCGAGTGGATAAAAAAACAGAGTGCGCAATTCCCACGCGGTAGAAGTGAAACCTTCAGAAAACTAAAGTAGATAAGAGTGGAGAGGCTACGAAGCACCGCACAAAGAGGAGACCGATTATACTATATCATTCTCTCAGGCATGCTACATTCTATAGATATACGTAATTGTCTCTTTTTAGTGACTCTATTTTTGATTTCATGGACTTTCAATTCACAACGGTTCAAATTTTTTTTTTTTACATTAACTCCACACAGGAGGCCCTGAGGAAAACAATTTCCCTCAGGGCCTATGTCATCTGGGATGCTGTGTAGGGGGTCTTTTTGAGAAGAGGAAGGAATGAACATTGGTCTTAAAGAGACCCATGTTATAGGAAGGAGGAAACACAGAGGCCGGCAAATCATTCCACAGCCGAGCTGTTGAACATAAGAACGAGTCGAAGAAACGACCCGTTCTCATGTGACAAATGTCAACCGTGTACAAATGTTGGGCAAGCGTTTGGCGTGTTTCTCGACTATGCACCGGTGCCGAAGGGATCAATGATGCTAGTTCCTTGGAGCATCTTCCATTGTAATACCGGTAGAACAAAGATAGCATTCCCACCCGACGCCTGTGCACTAAAGATTGCAATCCGTTTGTTAAGATGGGAGAATCTATTAAACGGACCGCCCGTTTCTGCACAGAGTCGAGGGTATTTTTCAGGTATTTTGGAGCTCCAGACCAGAGGTGTCTGCCAAATTCAACCGTGGGGCGCACTTGTAATTTGTACAGGGTTAGCAGTTGTGTACTATTAAAGTATCTGCGGGCCCTGTATAGTACGCCTAGTTTTTGGGAGGCTAACTTTACTCTGGCTTCGATGGAGCCCCCATACCTGAGCTGGTCACTTAGGGTTACACCAAGCATATCAATGGAGGGCCTGTTCGGAAGATTGCTTCCGTTGAAAGATACAAGAATAGTTTTAAAATAGTTTTGATTTCAAAAATTAGTTTCAATATGTGAACAAAAGGTATCCCAAATTCACAACACAACCTCAACCAATATGAGCCTTAAAAAGTGAGTTCATAATCAAAGCGACCAATGCGTGCACTTGTACCGTTGCACACAACACCTCGGTTAGGAAACAGTGAAACTGATAGTTTGTAATATTAAAAAAACAATGCCAAAATGTTTAAAAAAATCACCGGTGAACAACTACCACATGTAAAACTTTCGTTGCTTTTTACGAAAATTATGTTATGCCTTCCGGCGGATTTATTAACGCTGTTTTATCTGTCTATCTCATTCCCTCGCAGGCTACAAATCCAATAGATGTATGGGTTTGTCTCTTTTTAGTGTCGCTCGTTTCCGTTTCATCGAGTTTCAAATCACAACAGTGCTAAAGAAGCTTTCATTTCAATAAAATAATATATTTATATTTAAAGTACAACAAACTTCGACGTCGCGTCGCTTCGCTTCCAGTGGCTTTGCATTCCAGCACTTTCGGGGTAAGAGGCGGGTGCTGCAAACTTGTTCAAATATTCGATACTATCGGTGTGCACAAACACATTCAAACGAGCCCTCTTTAAAATGATTTACCTGTACATAACTACAAAGGTATGGCTTACTTTTGCAGACCATTTTTATAGTATTTTTAAGTCATACCAAATTAAAGGTTAGTTAGGTCCCTTGTTTTCCTCAGGTACAACCACCAAGTTTTACCGCGATAAAACATTACCTATACATATTATTTGTAACTGAGGAAGGAATTGCTTATATTTTACATATGAGATGGCAAACAGTTTATTGGCGTCACAAAGGCTGACAACTTATTGGGGGAGTCACTCGAGCGATAAAGTGTTTAACCGATTTAAAATATTTAAATACCCATGCTCGCATTGTATGCACCAATGGGTTATTATTTACCCGGGCCGTGGGAAACGGATGTAACGTTTATCATACCGAAATGGTCAATAATGGTTATTGAAAATTACATAATAGATCAATAATGAATTATTTAAAACTATGAAAAAAAAATCAGAGTTTGCAATTCACGCGCGGTAGAAGTGAAACCTTCAGAAAACTAAAGTAGACAAGAGTGGGAAGACTACGAAGCACTTTTTATCATTTTTTTTCCAAATTTTGATCGTCGAATTCCAGTGCACCTTTTTCTATACATTTGGTCATCTTATTAATATCTGTGTTTTCTTCTTCGGAGTCGCTAGAAGTAGCTTTCTTTTGTGTTTTCTTTGCCTGTTCATTTTGGAGTGGTTTGAAGATTGGATATTGATTGTACAAAAATAAAAATATTTGGTTTTTTTTGGTGGGATTCGATCCTTGGGTCGGCTAAATGTTTGGCCGTTAAGGTTTTTTAGGCGCCTAGACCAAAGGAGACTTATGTGGGGCCGTGGATTTATCGTAATAAGTTGGAACCGAGTACCCCTGAAATAAATAAATATTTTATTGCTATCTCATTCTCTCGCAGGCTAAATCCTACAGATGTACGAGTTTGTCTCCTATAGATGCACTGTTTGCCTCTTTTAGTGTCGCTCGTTTCATCGAGTTTCAAATCACAACAGTGCTAAAGAAGTTTTCAAATCAAAAAGTTGGTGATTTGATCATCACCATAATATTACGTATACATCATATATTTTGTATATACGTAACTAGGTATAGTCAAGTCATTTAAAAGGGGATCTTTTTAAATGTATTTGTGCACATCGATTATATCGCAATTCTCAAAATTGTGGGTGCTTGGCGGCATTTATCAATTTCGTTTAAATTTATGACGAGTCGTTTTACAGAATTTAAACAATTTATCAAATTTTAAAGTTCAATAAAGATTATATTCAAGTCCTATTATTGTATTATTAGTGACCAATGGTTTCACATAACTGAAGGATGAATCAGTAACTTTTCACCTATGCCAGTCAAGTGTTAAATGAATTAATTATCCTCTTAAGAAACACGAATTACAATTTATTGGTTATTAAAATTTTATATGTAAACCTAAAATGGCGTTCGTAAATGACGATTATTATGATGTTTGTGGGAGACGACATTCGATTCGATTCATAATACGCGTTTTGAAATTTCCTACTAATAACCCAGAAAACCTCAAAAAATTGTTTGATTCACTACAAGTTTTTCTGCAATATAATTGATTTGGTGGAGTTCATGAGTAATCTGCGTACAAATAGAGGGCCAACTTTACATCTAACTGCATACTTAACTGAAATGTGCATTTTTCGGGGAAAACTTACTAATCAAAAGGACGATCGATAAATATATCTAGGTAAGTAGGTAATTGAAAGCTTTTCACTACAGCTTTATGTACCTTTAGAAATGTATGATTACTAAATACGTTTTTTTTTTGTATTTTTGTACAACTTGTGTAAGTACTATTCACGCCCTAAAGTAATTTTTAAAAATAAAGAAAATTATTTTTATTACAAAAAATAAATGCTAAAACGAGATATCTACTTAATTTACTAACTGTGGTTATGAAATTATATTTAAAATATAATTCACCGTCAAAACGAGGAAGAAAGATTTAAAAATATTAAATTATCGTTGATACCTACCTACTATCGTAGATATTGATTAGTTTGATAAACACACCAAAATAGTGTTATTGGTGTAACAGAGCTTAAACCATTTAAATCTTAATTTGACAATATGAACAACATAAAATTAAGGGTTAAACGTTGTTTTAATCTTCCTCCTCCACTTTTCCTTTCCCTCACACCTCCCTTCGGCCTTACAATCCGCTTAGGTAGGTACCCTCTCACCCCAATTAGGGATATCGTTCTTTTTATCCTTATATTATACCATTTTTTTATATTTGACTGTCGGAGTTTTAGGCCCTAAGAAAAGTAATTTCCCTCAGGGCCTATGTAATTTTTGGGGATGCTGTGTGCAAGATCATTTTAAGGAGAGGAAAGAGAGGAAGATCTGGGAAGCAAAAGGTAAGAGGTGCGGGTAGGAATCAGGGGTTCAGTGTGTCTAGATCATCCGTCGTCAGATCCAGACAATCCCCACCCCATGAAGCCGGGCACCTCTGCTAAGTCACGAAACGCAGCGAACCACTTGGGGTGACCTATGGCAGTGGTGTTGGTTATCCAATAAATGGTTCCCGGGGCAGCGGTACCCATTACCGCCTCTCAAATTAATATAGTATAATATAGTAGGTAGGTATCTTAGTTAGCAAGCAATAGCGAAGGAGCAAAAGTTAAAATACTGTTATCTGTATACTGTTAATAATATTATCTAACGCTGCATATACACAAGCGAGCCAAACCTGCGAGCCGAACTTCGAATTATCGTAAAGGAGCGATACGGCTTGCGGTTGCTTCGTTCCTTTCCCATGATTCGTAGTTCGGTTCGCGCCTCGGTTCGTAAATGTGTACGTAGCACAAAGTAAACAACAATACTACTTTACAAAGTAGTTTTCTAAATTAGCGTAGAATTATGTGTATTTAGAGCGATTCCACAGGCTGTTTGTTCAACGTAATTCGCAATAATAATAATAGATATCAGCTAACAGATTGACGGTAGGGGAGAAGGTAAGATAAAAATACGTCGGAATTTAGTGTCAAGGAGATTTGTAATGATCGGGAATGGTAAACAGTTACAAACCATAAAGGTATTCACTCTTACAATTAATAATTGCTCATAAACTACTAATGCATACGGCCCATGTTATGCCGAATGCTTATTGTTATTCTTGTATGAACCGTGATTCCGGCCACTTTATTGCCTTTGAATTATACGCAGGCGCAGTGTTCCTCCATTTTACATATTTTAAATATTTTACTTGTACGTATTTTAGTCCAACGTCGATTTTATGAATTGATACATGTTTATACCTCGCTGAGCAGTGATCACGAAATCATAGTACCTACCTACTAAATTTAAGTCAACCTAATACATTTTAACAACATTTTGTCAAATAAGATTTTATCATAACAAAATTTTTACGAAAGGTACTATGTTTTGAAAGAATATATTAAAGCCAATTCCAATTGTAAAACCCTTGCAATTGTACAGGGCAGTTCCGACGAGAAAGATTGATTATTCTCCGTAGCAGCACTTTTAACTAGTAGGTAACCCAAAAACCAATTTTATATCATTCAAAATTTGCTTTAATGAAAACCTAATTGATGTTAGCATTAGAATGCTCAAACCGCGTGATTATAAAATTATGTACTTTTAGATTTTATTTTTTGATAATAAGTTTTTATAATTTTTAAATAATGTCTAATATAATTTTTAAATAATAAGTGTGCAAAAAATCCGAAATCTATTATTTATTTACACATTAAATAAATAGACAAACTCATGTATTTTTATCGCAAAACACGTGCGCGGGTTTTTTAAAATGATTTTATTTTACCTAAAATTAAAATTCTGCAAATCCTAATCAATTTATTGACTTATTTTACCGGATGATAATATGATTCGAAATGTGTGTTGTATTATACAACATTTTGTTTTAAAATGTAACAAATCTACCAAAGGCGTAACCTTATTATAATAAAAAAAGCATAATTTTTCAAAATTTTAAACTTTACAAGTTAAAATAACAATCTTTCGAAATCCATTTATATTTTTTTTGTAGAAAAGAGTCGATACATCTAGTATTTGATTAAAAAATGAAGTTGTGTCTGTTTTTTCCCCCTAGGAGGAACTGCGCTAAAACTTATTGGATTTGAGCTAATAAACCCAACCAAACTGAAAAAAATATTTCATCCAAAGGCATAGCAAATATCTAGTATCTACGTATATGTGCTACTTAATTAATTTACGATATTAATTGTAAAATGTAGGTAATTAGAGAATAAGAATTTGAAGAAGCAACTTAGCCATTTATTTTTAAGTTAATGATAACTATTTAAAATAAATTTATATATTGCTCTACTAACTGTATTAATATTTATTTATTTATCATTTTATACACCCATGGGGTTTTTATATTGGATATATAATGCTTTAATTTTTTTTACACGAGGGTTAATAATAAAATAATGATACATAATATAAAAATTAGTAACAAGACCTCTTTGAATGGCCTAAATTTAAAACACAAACAACTGATGAAATGCGACGTATATGAATTAAAATTTCTACCCAAAAAAACTTTTTTTTTACGATGTTTTATTTTAATTTTATGGGTAGGTTCTCAAATCAGGAAAAATTTAATTCTTTAATAGTTTTTATATCAAAATTTAATCACAAATAAATAAAGTACCACACATCCGTACTAGCTGTACCTTTTGATTAAAAATATAAATTGTCCGTTTGGTTGAGTATTTTGGCCTGAAATCGAAATTTAAGGTTTTTAAACGGCCGAGCAGCCGTTCTCCTTAACCATGTGTCTCACAATAAATTTATTATCTACTGCAAATATTCATATTTACAATTATTACAACCATCATAAATAATATTATATGTAAATTTTTAATGATTTTAAACGTAAAAAGTTAAGATACCTACCTGCTTAATTTATATTTGAAGTCATTGGAAAACCGTACCTGTGTATTGGAACCTCATCGTGTAGGCCATAAAAGTTATGCACATCTTTCTGCGTTCCTAGATTTCTGATTAAAGGCAATTTTTTCGATAAATTTCTTACGCCACGATCTTATATCATAAAACAATCTCCTAGCACTTTTGTAATTTTTATTTATAGTCTGCATTTAGCTCTATGTCCTTCCTACATTATGTTATGAGATGTGATAAATTTTGATAATCGATACCCGAAAGGCTACAGCCTACCCTAAGGCGGTCAAGGAGCAATGCACTCAACTGCCGCCTACCGAATAGGGAATCGAGTGTATTAGTAGGGAATTAGGGGTACCACCTATATGAGTGTCCCGTAACATCACATAAGAAATGATTCAGTAAAATTCATAATAACAGAGTTGCAGGACCGCCGCACACGTACCGTGTTGTCACCAGCTTTTCAGCCGGCCGCAAGTGTCGACGGCTTATATCTTTCGTACCAAGCAGTATTAAAAAAAAAACAAATGTGTTGTTCTCAGCATGCTATAATTAATATGATACTCTTATATTTGTAAAAATATATTACATTTATTTCATTACCTTATTCTCCATAAATTTTATTATTATTCCTTATTCTTTCCTTATTCTCCAGTTATTGTTGAAACTTACAAATAATGTGATAAGTACCTACTGACGTAGAAACCTAATTAAGGTTCTTAAATCAATGGTAAATTATTTTTTAGTTAATGTATCAAATAATTTCATTAGGCGCATTCATTTTATTGTCACTGATTTTACCATCAAGGACTATTTTAATAAACCAACATAATAAATCCACGGTAAATTGCATTAGGTTAGGGAACGTACCCATACTACGTGACCGACTTTTTGCAATTTTTAACCCCCTACCCAAACCCACCCCCCCCCCCCCCGGTGACCAAAAACCAAGCCCCCCGCCGCTCATTTGTACTAAGCGTGGTACTTTGAAGACCCCCCCCCCCCCTGAACAGGTCACGTAGTATTGGTACGTTCGCTTAGTAAGTTAGTTCAGTGAATTAATTGTTATTAGACCTACGAATATAACGAAAACCTCAATATCACAGAGAGAGCACGGCGAACTAGTTAAAATCCGCGGTATTTTTCTATAGGTATGCATTATTTTTATTGATTCAATAATACCTATTATGTATTTTCAAACATTTTTTGATAATGCGGACTTCACTGGGTACTTTGCCCGTACTAAGGCATACAGAGTTCCATTTTACATTTTAAAATCAATATTTTATACTTTAATAAAAAACAATAAAAAAATAACATGAAATTATAATAAATTGAAATGAAATAAAATAGAACTGGGATGAAATAAAATAAAGTATAATAATATAAGCGGTAGGCAAAAAAATGAGGTAATTATTATGGAGTAGTTATGGTTGTATGTATATAATGAAGTGTGTGTTTTGTTTTACGAATATAGGTACTCGTATATATGTTTTATTCTTTTGCGTTATAAAATTGTTGCCTTTTTGGTTCTGTAATCCGTCGTTCAATTTTTATATCTGAAATATTATTGTTTCCCTCGTATTTATTTATTTTTTATTTTTGTTGATACGATAAAATACTACATTTTCAAACATATTATAATGCTAATGATTCTTCATTGTTACTAATTTATACATGATAATAATATAACAACAATATGATAACACAGATAATACAACAACAACACATGTGCCAAAGTGCTTTTTTACAACATGAATCTAGTCATAGCTAAGGGGCATATGAGGCGGTGCGAAAATAGTGCTCGTAGATTACATTCCTGGATAATAACACAATATTTGGACCACGTCTTTTATCAATATGATGTAAATGATAAGTTGTGGTAAATTGAAATAAAACATTCTATGTTTTCCACCCCTCCATTCTTACTTGAGACAGCAAGTGCCACATAGGTATATCACGTTTACTTAAGGGACGTTCTTGACTTATTCTGATTAGTGGTTCCTGACATTATTTGGAGTAAAAAAATGTTAAATTTTTGGTTTCCAATGACTTTTTTGATGATTTTAGATTTGATATGATATGATTTTAGATTTTCACGGCCAAAAGTATTTTTATATTTATTTTGGGGTGCTGCGCTACCTCCTCCTTTAGCCGTTATAAAATTATTGCCTTTTTTGTTATTTAATCAAAAGTTCAATTTTTAAAACTAAAGCAATTTTTGGCTAAAGGAGGAGGAAGCGCAACACGGCATAACAACCCAAAAATAAATAACTAAAATACTTTTTTGACGATTTTTTTTTCTTTTTCAAAATCGAACAATAAAAAAATTCTTCCACTCGTCGTCCCTGGTTACTCATCCGAGTAACCGAACAAACCTTCACCCCGCCCCTAACTGTCCAATAAGTACTAATTTTTTTGTTGTTGGAAAAAACATCAAAAATGTTGCCAGAGACCAAAATTTCAAAAACATTTTTTTTCTACAATTCATGCTAGAAATAAGTAATGCAAGTACATCCATTAATAATATATATTCACTTATATGCACCTTAAATACCTACTTCCATTAATTATGTTTATTTTCTTAAGTATTTTTGTTTGTTTGTAAAAAAAAATTTGTGTCTATCGTACACTAAATCATGTAAAATCCCATTAGGGCGTTGATAATTAATCGATAATGAATAAAATAGTAAGTAATTTTTTTTAAATGTAAATAAAGTATTTCGCTAATACATGTAAAAAGATAATATTTCCTGTTGAAAATTAGCCACAGTGTGGCCTGGCGGCCGCGTATTACGCCGATTTCGAAAAGAATCGCCGCTTTAACGCCGGCAATTAACCCCCGTGAATTATCGATCTAGAGCGGGTCCTACTACCGCGACCGTATCAATCTACCTACCCACCTACCTAACTGGCTAATGAAGAATCGTCCGGATGTCGATTCATAGGAACCGCTGAAGTGTGGAGAACTAAATGGCCCATTCAGTGCTTTAATATCTCAGGACGTTCCGCCTCCCAAGAGCCGAACTGATCGTTATTATAATACATTTATATGCACGTAATTACATCATAATAAATGAATGTTGATTCCGTGAGAACTGAGCTCGAATAAATAAACATCTAAATATTTATCAGCTAAAAGAATTAAAGTAAAACTTCTTTACGCACGCTTGACTTGGGGAGTAAGCTGGCGAATACGTGTCGAGAGCGTTACGAAAAGCGAGGCAAACGGTAGTTGAGAGGGAGATATAAGTTAGTGAAGATAGAAAGAGAGAGAGTTGCGTTTCGTATATTACAGTAAGGGCAAGAGAGAGAGGTGAAAGCACACATTTTCTTTCTCTCTTTTTCTCATAGCCAGTTACGTTTCTTATATCTAAGACACAGTGCAGGCCTATTGTCTGTATCACACTGTGGGAGCAAGAGAGAGCAGTGCGCGCGCACATTTTTTTTATCTTTTCCCATCATATAGATGGAGCTAAAGAAGTTTTACTTCAATCGTGTGGTCTAAAGCACACTCGTATTTTTTGTGACATTATTCCGTGTTGCACTACATTCGGCCAACTTTTCGGATAGTTTTACAGAGTAGATGTCCGGCATTGAAAACTAAAATAGACAAGAGTGGGGAGGCTGTGAAGCACCGCACAAAGAGGAGATCGATTATTCTATCTCATTCGCTCGCAGGCTAAATCCTATAGATTTGATGTTTTTCTCCTTTTAGTGTAGCTATTTTTCGTTTCATCACGTTTTAAATCACAATGGTACTGAAGAAGTTTTCACTTCAAAAAATATTATATAAACTAACATACAAATTATCCAATTATTATTATTATTATACCTTCAAATTATAATAACTAAATTAAAATTTATTCAATCCAGCTGGTTATTATTACGGTGAAATGTTTTACCTGTTTTATGACATAATAAATAAAAGGGTAATAATAAATACAAGTAAGCTTAAGTCACACCACCAGACGATGTGATTAAAATTCAATTGTTATCTTTAATATTCACAATCGAAACAACCAAAACACCTGATTGGCAAATTTCTCCAAAATATTCCCACATCATTTGTTAATCTGAAATAAAGGCATTTTTATCGGTTTGGTAAAATGGTGCTATGCCATAATTTTTTCCCCTTTAGTTTGTCAAATCAAGGCATTGAATCGATAAATAACAATTAAAAATGATTTTAATCATGTAGATAAAGTTTATGTTATATCACATATAAATATTGTCAAATCGGAAGAACGATGTCACATAAGGACAAATCGAGAGCACGATGTCAATACACATATTGTTAAATCGATAGAACGATGTCAATACACGTATTGTTAAATCGAGAGCCCGATGTGCCATAACTTTGTCCCCTTTAGTTTGCCAAATCAAGGCATTGTACATATATTACATATCAATCGAAAATGGCTTTAAACATGTAGATAATGTTTGTGACATGCGAATGTCACGTACAAATATTGTCAAATTGAGAGAACGATGTCACATATTGACAAATCGAGAGCACGGTGTCAATACACATATTGACATATCGAGAGCACGATGTCAATACACACATTGTCAAATCGAGAGAACGATGTCAATAAACATATTGTCAAATCGAGAGCACGATGTCACATACAAAAATGTCAAATCGAGAGAACGATGTCAATAAACATATTGTCAAATCGAGAGCACGATGTCACATACAAATATTGTCAAATCGAGAGAACGATGTCACATATTGGCAAATCGAGAGCACGATGTCAATACACATATTGTCAAATCCAGATGACGATGTCACATATTGACAAATCGAGAGCACGATGGCAATACACATATTGTCAAATCGAGAGAACGATGTCAATACATATATTGTCAAATCGAGAGCACGATGTGCCATAATTTTGTCCCCTTTAGTTTGTCAAATCAAGGCGTTGTATATTACATAACAATCGAAAATGGCTCTAAACATGTAGATAATGTTTGTGACATACGTATGTCACATACAAATATTGTCAAATCGAGAGAACGATGTCACATATTGACAAATCGAGAGCACGACGTCAATACATGTATTGTCAAATCGAGAGCACGATGTCACATACACATATTGTCAAGTCGAGAACACAATTCGATCTGTTACTTCACAATATCTTAATAATATTAATAATAAAAACGTAGGCACTTACAATAAATTTTATTATGCAATATACCTATATAATTGCGAAGGAGAGCTATATTATTATGCCCATTGAATAGTCTAATGCGCTTTGTGGAGAAGACAAAACACACAAAACCAGTCCGCCTTATCGATAAATGAACTTTCCCCTATATAAGAGATGGAATTCACGAGATCGGTGCCTCAGTTTCACAACAAAACGGCCAGTTACTGTTTGGTAATGGCAATTCGTATTACATTCAACTCTAATAATACTTGCCTCTAATAAAATACAAGATAGAGCTTTATAACATTTGAAGGGACCACCTTTGATTGATGATGAATTATTATGGATTAACGCTTGAACGGTTATTCGATTGAGGACAAAGTAATGTTTATTCTCTAAATAATGTGTTAAGCGTACGTTGACGAAGAATAACATTTCAATTATACGAGGTTTGAAGGAATTGTACATTATGAAATCGTTATCTGAAATCAAGATAATCTAGAAGTAGAAAAAATGCATATTTATTGGTTTCCTAATTTTCTTTTTTGTATCAACAAATTTTAAAATAGAATATGGGACGGTGATGTCTAAGGTCGTGAAATCATGGTTTAGTGTCATAATTATTGTCAATAGTAGTGAATAATATATTTTTTAATTCTTCATTTCACTCATTCATGTTCGAATCTAAAATTTGGGAAACGTATACACCGATGTTGTTGGTGTACATACTTAGTTCAACAATATTGCAATATAAGCTGGCTGTTATACGTTTATTTGCATGTGGAATAGAGCTGATTTTTTTACGAAATCGTTTAATTCTGGATGTGCATTGACTTAGAACTTTGGCTCAATGACTGATACATATATTTTTTTTCTTTCTTTCTTGTTTAAATTTATGAATATACGAGTACATTGTACAAAATAAATATATAAATGTATATGTGAAAGCCTGTTTAACGGGCGTAAATAAATACAAACATTATTTTAAACACTTTTTGTTCACCTTTAAACTAATTTCTAGGATAATTGTGCTTTTATTATACCTAGTTATGTCTCTCATACTTTTTGCGTGTGCAATTTTATTTTTAGTTTTGAAGTGAAAACTTTTCGGTACCGTTGTGATTTGAAACTCGATGAAACGAAAAATAGCGGCACTAACATATAATGAGATAGTATAATCGGTCTCTTCTTTATGCGGCGCTTCGTAGCCTGCCCACTCTTGCCTACCTTAGTTTTCTGAAGGTTTCACTTCTACCGCGTGTGAATTGCACATTATGTTTTTTTTTTAATTGTATCGGTTTTACATATATTAGAAGAACATACTACTTTGAAGTGTAAAACTAATAAACAATATTAGTTAAACATGAAACGGTATATTAACTAAAACAATTGGTACTATAGTAGGAATACATAACTTTTATCATTGTATTAATTTAGCTCTGTTCCGTAAAACACCCAATTGGATGTAACGAAGGTTTGCTAATTATAAACGTCCTTAAAAACAAATAATAACAACAAATTTATTACACATTGCTCTGTAACTACTTTCAAAGAACCTTACGTACTTATTATTTTATACTTTTTTTTATTATTCACACTTATTAAACTCCTTTGTTTATCCTAATAAGCAGGGTGTAACAGGATGTACCCGAGGGATTTTAACCAACGATTCCTGAGCATATTTGGAGTAAAAAATGTAAATAAAATTTTGGTCTCCGGTGACTTTTACGATGACATTTTTTTTTGTCATTTTTTTTCTTCAAATTAAAACAAAACATATTTTTTCCGCTTGTTGTGATTGGTCACTCAGCTAAGTAACCGACCAACCCCTCCGTTTTTGTAGAAAAAATAAATTTAAAAAAAAGATCAAAAATATCCCCCGAGACCAAAATTTCATTTACATTTTTCACTCCAAATAATGTCAGGAATCGATGGTTAAAATCCCTCGGGTTTGTCCTGTTACATCCTGTATATACACATGGTACATACTTGTACATATGGTACCAACTCATATTTTATACTTAGTCTATTATGTTATGTACCTACTACATACTTATTATATTCTTCTTGTGATATGAGAGATTATGTGGAAGCTCTTGCTTCAAAACCACAAAAACTGTAAATCAACCCTTTACTTCTATAATACATTATTTTAATGCGTGGTGGTTGAGATTATTATTGCCATATGTAGGCAGAGGCATGCATTCCATACAGGCACTGGTTACCATACCGTACTCAATTTTAAATATTAATAATACTAAAATTTATAAAAAATTTGCAAGTCTTCGATATCTTCACCAAAAAAGACGCGCGATATTTCAGCTACGAATAACAGTGCCGCGCTCACCTGACACAGGAGGGACTACAAGTATCCAAATTTGATGCGTGTGGTCATATTAAAATTTTGACTGTATTGTATTTTAAGAAAATGTTCTCGTTTGCGCAATGAACATTCGTGAGAAGACTCGTTTGTGTTAGAGCCGAAAAAGGCCGTGCCTTTCAATACAAATCACAAATGTAGCAATCAGCATCCCGTAAGATGACATAGGCAGATTGAATTATTTTCCTCAGGGCCTTTCCTCCTGTGTGGAGCTAACGTAAAAAAGCTAATAATCAGTTACAACTTTAATAACGAAATAAAAAATCATGCAATGTTGGCTTTCTTTCATGCAATTGTGCGACCAAAATATGGGTATATTTAAAAAATATTTCTATTAATTGGCTTGTGATATGCATAAATGAAGGATTTAGGTGGGTATTAGACGGTTAATCTCAAAATAACTTCGACTAAAGCAGCTTACCATTCTTGTGCATCTATTAATTCGCAGTCTTTCCTACTGCTAAACGAGCCTATCCCGATTAAAAACTCTGTGAACGCCGCTGGTAGGTATAGTACGTCCTGGTGATATGGTATGTGTTGCTTGTAGTTTTATGTAATCGTAATAGCCGTCTGATTCTGCATTCCAGTTCCAGTATTAAAGATCCGCCGTCTCGGGCTCGGGATCGCACAACTTTCTCTCGCGCACCTGTGCTGCGGCTGTCTGCGGCAGCCGCCTTCTCTCCTTTGCCAAAATTACATTCATATCGGTAGGCCGCTATCCAGGGAGGGATTTTGTTCTGATTTGGTTAAACATTTTCCAAATATATTTTATCAGGTTCCATGTTAAAATCTAACCTAACTTTGTATTCTGTTTTATCCAGTTACCGTTTTATCATGATAATATTATTATAATACGTGGACGTACACAAATGTTAATATTCTATGGGTTACTTTTATCTTTTCAACTTTGTGAATTCAGATGTAGGTACCTTTTTTACTTGAAAAATATATCACTTTTCCGCCATTTTTCTTCGCCAAAACTCCATTCATACCGGTAGGCTGCTCTCCAGGGGGGATTTAGTTCTGATTTGGTTAAACATTTTCAAAATATGTTTTATCAGGTTCCATGAAAAAAAGAACATTTATAAATTAAAAAAAAAACAAAAATAATTAAAAAAACCTCACCTAACTCTTTCAAATAACCTATTTTAACATTTTCTTTTATCGTGTTCTGTTTTATCCCGTTACCGTTTTATCATGATAATATTATTATAATAATTGGACGTACACAAATTTTAACATTCTATTTGTTATTTTTTTTCTTTTGAATCTTCCGAATTCTGATATAGGTACCTATCTAACTCATTACTGGCAAAACAATATCACTCTTCCGCCATTTTTCTTCGCCATAACTCCATTCACATCGCTTTTCAGGGAGGGATTTTGTTCTGATTTGATTAAACATTTTCAAGGTGTATTTTATCAGGTTCCATGACATAAAGAACATTGAATAAAAATAAGAAAAAAAACCTAACTTTGACAAATAATAATCTATCTCAACCTTTTCTTTTATCGTGTTCTGCTTTATCCCGTTACGGTTTTATCATGATAATATTATTATAATATGTGGATACATAAATGTTAACATTCTACGGGCTACTTTTATCTTTAGAATTTTCATAATTCATGTGTAGGTACCTAACTTATTATAGGCAAACAATATCACTCTTCTGTAATTTTTCTTCGCCAAAACTCCATTCATATCGCCAGGCCGCTTTCCACGGAGGGATTTTGTTCTGATTTGGATAAACATTTTCCAGATATATTTTATCAGGTTTCATGACAAAACCTAATCTCACTTTGTCAAATAACACATCCTAACCTTTTCTTTTATCGTTTTATATTTTATCCGGCTACCGTTTTATCATCGGTAGGCCGCACTCCGGGGAGGGAATCTGTTCTGAGTCGATTGATTTTTCACTTAAGCGTAGAGTTTATAATTCTACAGATATATTTTTTATCAGGTTTCATAATAGTGCCAAAACAGAACATTGACCAAACAAAACAGGGTCAAATCAGAACTAAAGTACTGTGACAACACAGAACCGTGGCACAGACAAAATGAAAAGTGCAAATCCTAAAACCCAACACCTAACCTAACATAATATCTTTAACTATTCGTTTATCATGTTTAATCACTCTTCTGGTTAATCCGGTTACCTTTTCGTCATGCTAATTTGTGTAAACGTACATAAATGTAAAAAAAACAAGTGTGCTTTAGATCACACGACTGAAGTAAAACTTCTTTGGCTCCGTCTATATGATAAGAAGAGAGAAAGAAAATGTGCGCGCGCACCTCTCTCTCTTGCCCCTACAGTAATATACGAAACATAACTCTCTCTCTTTCTATCTTCACTAACTTATATCTCCCTCTCAACTACCGTTTGCCTCGCTTTTCGTAACGCTTTCGTCACGCATTCACCAGCTTACTTTCCAAGTCAAGCGTGCGTAAAGAAGTTTAACTTCAAAAAGTTTGCAGGTAATTTATCGTTTCAACCTTCCGACTATCAATGTACATAGGTATCTTATTATTTTGTCAAGCAACCAATTGCGCTCTTTAATGTAAACTTTTCCTCGAGACTTTAAAAAAATTGTTTTAAAATAATTGTTGAAATTACATACAAATTACTTTGGTTGATATACTCGTATCTTTAAAGTCTTTCTAAAAGTCAACTGGACTTAAACTTATAGGAACCCACTTGTAGTTGTACGCATTCGCAGAGAATATACCTCCGGACTGTGGCATACGTGCATGTTGGCACAACATACATTGTCGTTATATTTTTAGCAATTTACGATTAAACCAAAATGCAACTATTTAAAAAGTAACTATTTTTGTTATCACAATTCTGCTCTGTCTTCCTCAAATACCAAAGGCATTCGTGGCTCGAAATTTTCAACGATAATTTACCGTTTTATAATTAGTTATACAATTCATAGTTATTGATAGTTGCAGAGTGGATGTTATCTGTCAAAGTGATCTGAAATATTTTGATATCTTTTGGCCAATCTCTTATTGATTGAGTCACACAAACAAACGAGTACATCGGTAGGTACCCAATGGTTGATACTCAGTAGTAACACCATTATATATAATTTTTGTATGGATTCGAAGTGAGTGGATTGATTAGTGGTTACGTATTGTAGATGGTGGAACTGTGCACTGTTGTACCGGGGCCTGTTTTCCTAACTAAATATCTACTGGAGATAAACCTGGGATTTTACGACGGAACTCTTGTAAAAGACTGGTACCTACACTGGTAATGGTGCTGGCTGTCAAAATCAGCGGGGTTCACTAGCGATTTGTTCGTGGTCAGGTCAAAAGTACAATTAAAGTATCTGCGGGACCCGTTCAGTACGTCCAGTTTCTGAGTGGCAAACCTATCTCTGGAATCGATGGAGCTCTCTTCCTTGAGCTGGTGACTTGTGGTTACACCAAGCATTTAAATTGAAGGCTTTTTGTGAAGATTGCTTCCGAAGCAGATTAGTTTTTCATTTAGAACTCTTTTACCGTAATCAGACCTTATTCGGTCAGGGAAACATAAATTTGGGAGGTGCGTACTGATATCGCCGCTCTGGGAAACATTTATTGGTTAACCAACAATCCTTCCGTAGGTCACTCCAAGTGATTGGCTGTGTTTGGTGACTTAGCAGGGGTGCCTGGTTTATTGGGATGAGGTTTGTCTAGGTCTTTGCGTGTGTCCACCTACTGCATGGCGGGCCGGACCGGTAGAAACTGGTTGGGGGACTTTTGACCATTGATCTCTCCAGTCGGACTCTCTCACCCATCGCCTTGTACCACAATGGGAGGGATGGATTCGTATGTTCGTCACTCATTGACCCCCAGATTCCTACTCACTCCTCATACTTTTTTTCCTACGCAGAACTTCATCTCGTTCCCTAAAAAGACTTCAGGGAACGGAATTTACACAGCATCCCTAAAGACGACATAGGCCATGAGGATATTTTCCCCGGGATCCACATCAAATATCCACCCCCCTTATCATTCCACTCACCGATGGCACCTGTTTCAGTAGGTAACTTCCTACACCCTGAATGAAACAGCTAGCTCACATAAAGACCTACAAAATCTATTTACGAATGTCAAATATAAGAGTTCCTCTTTTTACAACGCCACTTAAGGCTCTGCAACCGGGATTGAAAAGAAGAAGATGGAGAGATACGAAATTACGAATGTTAGAGGAGAGCACTAACATTTACAGCGACAAAATCGATGCGAAAATTGCGAAAATGTTTAATAAAACATAACTCGTTTAAAATTATCTTAAACAGCATTTAAAGAAACATTGTGAATTTTTTCATACATATAACTTGTAAAATAACTGAAAAAAACGGTTTTATGATAATTTTTAGAGCATACTTTGCGATTTTTTTCTATCGAGGGAATTTCATATAATTTGCGTTTCGGCAAAGTCTAGATATTATCTTCAAGAATAACATATATTTTTTTAAGAGCTTAAAAACTTACCGTGTTTAAGGGAAATATGTAATAAATCGGTAGAAATCCGGGTTGCGGGCCCTTAAGTGCTAAATTCGGTAATCCTCAAGTAGATATTTAATAATCTTTAAGTCTAATGTAATTAATAACAAAACTAAATGTAATTTGTTTAAGATTTAACATGGTAACATATTGCCGCAAGTAGCTCTATAACGCCGCAAACAATGGTCACTTAATTACCTTCGGTGGCACTCGATCACGGCAGTTATGATTTACCTTGAATACTGGACAGATTGTTTGCAGTGGCACGTTCAAACAATTGCAAATGCATTTTTATATTTTCACCGCATTCCGATGTATCTCTGCTACATGCAGGAATAACCAATCGATAATCATTGATTACATTACATCGCTAATAAAACACTTACAGTAATTCAAATGTAAGAATGTAATCAAACGGCCAATCAGTGCCATTTTTACAATTTTAAAGGTCTCAAATTGTTATAATTGTGATAATAATTTGAATGATAGGGAGCTGAAACGGACTCACTATTCAAATGTAAAAAAATGAAATGACTGTGATTGGCCATTTGACAGGAATGTTACATTTGAATTTTTATAAAAAAAACAAACAATATGCTTTAGAGCCTTTAACACAATTTCCTTTCAGAGTATGTCCGTCCGCCCGTAGTTTTGTTCTAGTTTTCAATAACTCCGTAGCTCAATAACCCATGATGAAAATTAGGACCCAAAACATTTGTCTTATGAGGCCATTCATTTATTACGTAAGACGATTTAGGGGGGGAGGGGGGTCGACCATGTCTTATTTTTTCTTACAAGGGGGTGGGAGGGAGTCTCGATAGTTCTTACGTAAGATCACAAAAATACGCAAAGTTAAAATTATTAGTGTCTTTAAGTACAAATAAACATTTCTAAAAATTGTTACTTTGAAAAATAAACATTAAAACAAACCAAATCTGTATTCATTTTTTCCTTTAGATAAACAGCGGGAGGGTCGGCCTATTCTAAAATAATGGGTTGAAACTAGCAAAATTCGTCTTACGTAATAAATGAATGGCCCTATGATATAACATTTTTCAGAAAGCGTCCAAATTCAACCCTTCCATTTAAAAAAAAAACACTTTCTTAGGTAGGTTAATTTCGGTAGGTAAATTTATCTGCGAATTGTACATAAGTACCTACATCATTTTTACAGCATTTTACCATTTGGTATTTTGAAAGAAGAAAATCACATTATTTTTTTTTTTTTTTACGAAATTAGATATCGATCAACGATTTGATGAAGGGACTTGAATTTTTGGCAAACAATATTTTAAAATCCCTGCAAATTCGCACACAATGTCACGGACATTCGTATTCTTAAGAGAACATTCAGAGCCATGATCGGTACGAGGCATAATAAACTGTGGAGGCGCGATGTGCATACCTTATTAAGACTTTATACCCCAGTGGCGCGCACTAATTTGTATTATATTTCATCACGTCGGGGTCACCACTGTAGCAATCAGACGTGCTACGTAAACGTGTAAAGAAAACACTAGATTTAACTGTTCATAGTTTATTTACTAAGCAGTAAAATTCACAATATTATCGGAATACCGGAGCGTGACAGAAGTAAAAATAACGGGACCATTTGTTTTGGCTTGCTGTTCTAAAAGAATAATGTACAGGGAATTTGAATTCTCCGGTACTTTCCGTAAGGTGCGACGATATGCCGAATATTTCAGCGCGGGTAGGTAAGTACTTCTCGCAGCGCAGGTAGGTAAGTTGGCTCGCCACACATTTAATCTTTGACCAAAACATTTCTTCAGTCAAACACCTACATCACAAAATGAATTTGCTTTCAAAAGACGACGAATAAGACAATATTATAATCTCTATAATGAAATTCCAAGATTTTATTGTAGTTGGTCGATAATTTCCTTCACGGAGAATAAAAATATATCTTTTGATATATCTGTATAGAGTGGAAAATAAATACACGTTATATGCTGAAGTTTCCGGCGTGGTATGGTTTTTCGCAGAGTTTTTCAAAATCGTATGTAGGCAGTATAATAATAATTCTTATTTTGAACACGAAGTAGGTACCTTATTCAAAATTTCATTAAGAATGTATCAAAGTTTTGGTTTAAGGGGTTGATAAACGGTGTGGTTTTTTTACGTTATCTCGAAAAGACGGTCATTTTCCTCTTCTTTTCAGGGTCAAGTTTGAAAAATATAATCAATCTCGGAATAAAATTGTATATTTGTATAAGAAAAGCCACACCGCCACAGACGCCCTTCTTTATGTAAATATATATATTTTTTTATAAATATTATACATATATATGATATAATATAATTATGGTGGAAATCATTACTTTTCATACTTCAAGCAATTGCTTCTATTAATTCATTTTAAGGTGTAATTTATGGTGGACGGACAACTCAGAACCTCATTTGAAAAGTCGTTAAAAGTGAAGTAAAAATATATAAAAAATTGCTTAAATAGGTTACGTTAGGTAAAGTTACGGGCTACTTTTAATTTCTTTTTTTCATAGCTTTTTGTTACTTTTCGAAGAGGTGCTGAGTTGAGTTGATTCTGAATTGGCACAGAACCGTAACTTATATCTTTAGAATGTGTTTTTTAAGGTTTTTAGAGATTTTTTTTGAAATAGGCAATTCACCCTAAAATTATTATTTGCGTAATTAACTGAGAAAACTATGTAATTATATTTTTTTATAAGATCTAAATATTTGCAAATCTGCTTTCAAATATACAAAGGGTACGGGTTCAAACTTATCGATCTTTTTTACTTCTACCATCATGTGTACCTACTTTCTTCCTCCCGAAGTTAGTGCACTTTATCCTCGAACATCATGCATAATTTTTTTTTGGGGTGTGAAAATCATAATAATTTTGTGATTCCGTACTGGAAAATTTTAAAATAACATTAGCCATAGCACGCCCCTGGCAATCTGTGTGGTGGCTGATAACAATTTGAATAAAAGTTCAAATCGTGTTAACGTTGGTTCAAGAGGTGATCAGAACTTTGCGTGTTGCGGAATTGAGTCACCGCTCACTACAACTTGAGGAGGAGAGATCGACATAATCCAGATGACGATATTATTTTCGAAATGATCCATAATTTCATTAACCCCTCAGGCTAATTTGTTGGGTTTTCGGAACTACTTATACAGATCTCATGGAAATCGTTGCGTCTCCCCTACTATGATAGTTAAAAAAGAAAGCACCACGCTTTAATAACAGCAAAAGTTAACCGCAAAATAATTAAAAACTGCACCTTTTTGAAAACAACGAAACCGACCACAATTTGAAAAAAAAAATCAGGGTGTGCAATTCACACGCGGTATTCAGAAAACTAAATTACACAATAGTGGGGAGAAATGGACACTAAAAATAGACCAAAATGTGTAGGATTTAGCCTGTGAGAGAATGAGATGGATTAATCGGTCTCCTCTTTGTGCGGTGATACGTAGCGCCCCCAATCTTGTCTACTTTAGTTTTCTGAAGGTTGGCACACATTTTTTTTCGATATTAGTGATTTTAGTTAGAAAAAATGTATGGAGTGATTTTCAAAACTTAAATGTCAATTTTGCAATTTGTATTATATGAACAATTCAATATTCATTATACACGTATGTTTATTTCGAATTATAAAATTTGAAAGCGTATTTCATTACCTTTCAAAAACAGTTTATATAATAGTTTTCGGATGCGTTTAAAAAATTTCCATTTATTTGGATTTTATTGCAAAACGGAAATATTTTGACCTTCCGACAAAATAGGACCGAGACCCTAAGTGGGTAAAAATAACGAAAAAAAACACACCTTAACTTACCTAGCACTGTGTAATATAACTTATTTTTAACATAATATTTTTTGTCGCTGTTCTCTTATATCCGGTTTCCATGAGGCGCATTGTGTTCAGTCACAATTAATTCAAATATATTAAATTGTTTAGATTACTTATGCATATTCTCAGGAAAAAATTAATGGCGTTGGATTAAAGTAAATATATAAGTTTTCTTATTTATTTAATATCATCAGAATAAATAAACCATAAACAGTAATTGAAAGTCACAGCTAAATACAAACATAAGAAAATACTAGATAAAAATAACATTTAAGAGTAGCATTTGATCGTACAATGACATCAGAAATGAATACAAGCTCTAGAACAGTGGTTCTTAACCTTGTTGGAAGTACAGACCCCCACCAATTTCATTCGCGCATTCACCGAACCCTTCTTAATTGGAAAAATAAAATATGATTTTTTCAAATTCAAAACAAACGCGTAGTTATATATTTGTACATAGATGAACAAAATGAACAAAACCATTAAGAATAAAGAACAAAACCATTAAAACATGATTTTCACACAAAAACCAAAACGTAATAATGAATGTTTACTGCAAATCAGTGTGGCTTGACCTCCGCCGAACCCGCGAGACTGACTCACCGAAGTTCGATCCCTGGAGTTCGATCGAACCCAGGTTGAGAACCACTGCTCTAGAAGGATATAAAAGTATGAGTTCATACAAATATATAAGTTGACTTAAATTATTTATTGCGGTTAAATTAATATTGATTAATTAAAGTTAAATTCATATTGAATGAAAAGATATGACATAGTAGCCTTTTTGTACCTGTGATCTATTTAACTATACAGTTGAAAAGATCTGCCACATCTGCGTATATTTCATGCAATTTTGGTAGGTAGGTTTGAAATTCTCAGTCCTGGAATTGTTACATTTATATAGAATTTAGGAATGAATAGCTCTCGTAGGTACCTATATAAAATTCAATGAGGTTAAGTAAATCAGAGCTGTCTTTGCTACCATTTACAACTTTGTACGTGTAATTTTGTAAACAATGGATATAATTCTTCGATTTGGGAGGCGGGTATGGCTACCGCCGCCCCGGGAACCATTTATTGGATAACCAACACCTCTGCCATAGGTCACCCCAAGTGGTTCGCTACGTAACTTAGCAGGGGTGCTCGGGTTCATGGGGGTCAGGTTTGTCCGGATCTTGGCAGCGTACGCGTCTGCTAACCAACTGCGTGGTAGGCCGGATATTCAGAGAGACTGATTGAGGGAGATCCTGTGACCTCTCCAGCCCTAGATTCCTACCCACCCCTCATAACTTTTTCCTTCCCAAAGCATCCCCAAAGGTGACATTGCCCTGGAGGGTACTACTCTCCTCAGCGCCTCCTGTGTAGAGCTAATTTAAAAAATATATTTTTTGACATTTTAATAAATTAATTTTTTTTGTCATTTTATGAACGTGGTTGCGTGTTTTTTTTTAATTTATCAATAATGAAATTTGATTTTTTAGATATATTTGAATTTAGTTTTAATGAATTGTTGATTACGTTTTTATCAATAAATTTTACAAAAGATAATTTATTGAATGTTTTTTGGTTTTTTGAAACCGTCCCGTTTCATTGGCTCACCTGTTACTTTGAAGAACAATAAATCAAAAACTAGTTTATTCCAGAATTATTAATAACATTACGTTGCAATATTCGGGTTGTTTCAATAAAAACTCATTTTTATCGCTAAACATCAACACATGAAAATAGCTAATATATGAGAAAATATTCACTAGTTCCTCAAATACAGTCATAATCTTATCACTCGTGTGTTTGTTTACATTTGATATCTTGTTAAAGCGAATCCTCGTGTCTGAGACATCGTTTAGATTATTTTCATATATGGCTTATGGAAAGATTTCAATGTTAAAAATATGTTGATGTTGATCAATAAATAACAATGATGTGTGATGAATTGTGAGATTTAAAATGATTCATTAATAACTCGATCCACGTGTTAAGCATTTGGAAGAAAGACATTCTAAATCATAGGGATGGAGAAAATAAGAGAATCTTTTCAAATCTTAAGAAGCTACAACGTACTTAGATAGTTATCTAAATTTAAATTATTATTTTAATAATAGTAAATATTATCAGATTTTCATCTTGGTAAGTGAAGTTATATTCCATGATTTTTCACGTGACGTTTAGATATTAATTTAAATGTATGGATAAACTAGACCCGTGAAAAATTTAGGTGTGGGCATTATAATTCTAACTTAAAAATTAACATTTTCTGTTAAAATGTTTATTTTACGTAGTTACCTAATTTATCGCTGGTTTAAATTATTCTTCACACGAGCAGTTCCAATTTTCAAAATGACTTATATTCGAAACAAATTTGAAGGCGCCGTATCCTCGCTAAAAAAGAAGGTGATGAAGAGATATGTAATTACGAATATTGCAGAGAGTGTGCGTTAATAATAAAACAGTAAAATTGAAGCAAAAATTGTGAAAATATTTAATAAAATACAACTCGTTTAAAATAGAGCCAAAATCTCCTGGGGGCTGTCTAAAACAGGATTTAAAGAAAAACTGCGAATTTTTTCATTCATATAACTTGTAAAATAACTGAAATAGACGTGAAGATAATAATTTTCGGAGCATACTTTGCGATTTTTTTATTACGTTTCCCTAATGCCATTCCAAGCTAGGGCCACGTCCTATTTAATTTTTATCCTTTAAAATATGATAAGCTAAAATACTTTTGAAAATTCGTATTTGGAAACTTAGAAACCTTAGAAAATAGTAAGGCGTAGTTAGAACCCTATCCAAGTGAAGTGACGAACCATAATGCGCCTCGTATTTAAGATCAACTGTCAGATACAAACAAAATAGAGAGTGCAAGTGATGTTAGAACCTTGTACAATGAATTATTATTGAAAATTCTTGTAGTTGTAGTAACTTTGTAACTATGTCATGCATATATTTTCGAAAATACAATTGATGGTTCTGAAAATGCTTTGGTACTCAAAGGCCGTTTCTGAAAAAATGTCAGATAGAACCCTATCCAAATGATGTGACGAAATCTCATCCCTAAAACGACCCATTGCACCCTTCAAATAATTATAATTGATTTATTCTGCATTTTGCAATTCTCTATAAAATCGCATTCTAGTTACAAAAATTATTTCGCAATTCTCACAATACCTATGTGATTCTTTTTCAAACACCAAACCATATCCTTAGAGGTTAAAGCAAATGATAAGAAAGCGATTAGCCGTTTCCACGGAGATATCGATAATTTATCTTTAAAACGTTTGAGTAAATAAAAAAATTGCGACAATCTTATTTGCCGAATGCTTGAGAAAATATTTAAATAAACACGCGAAGGTATTTATGAATTTAAAAGATACATTTTATATTGTAATCTGGCAACACCTTATGTGCGGGGCTCGAACGTAAATAAATTTACCTATTCCAAGGTCCATAGAAAAACCTGTTGGACTGACTTTGTTTTCTTTTTAAAACTCCCCAATAATTTTATTTGTACATAACACATGAATTTTTATTTGCACCGAATCAGCGATGGTCATGCAATTTCATGTTTTATTAATGGTACTTGAATCGTAAGATTATGTAGGACGGTTGTTTTATGATCTAAATTCTAAATGATCAAATTACAAAGTCAATAATCAAGTTCTATGAGGGTCCTATTCAAGTTCTCTTATTATCCAAGTACTGTGAAATACTCGTGCCATGGTGAAATAATAACGGAACTTGAACTTTAACTTAGAGGAGAGAGAGAGAGGGAGGCTGTTATGTGTCCCGCCTTCACGGGAACCATTTATTGGATAACCGACACCTCTGATATGGTCACCCTATGGTGGGTCGCTAAATTTGGTGATTTAACAGGGTCTGCGATGCATCTGCTTATCCACCACGTAGCGGGCTGGATCGGGAGAGCCTGGTTGAAGGAGACCTTTTGACCTCTCCGGCCGGACTCTCTCAACCAATCTTGCTTCGTAGCCTCCCCACTTTTGTCTCCTTTAGTTTTCTGAAGGTTTCACTTCTTATCTTTGAATTTTAACATTTAAAAGAATGAGTTCTTCTTAGAAGTGCTAGTTTAAAACAGACATTATAAATATTATAAGAGAAAGAGGATAAATTAATAAAATTTTACATTAAATGTGATTCCAGTTCTCTCGGATGACAACAATTGTCCAATTAAGAGGGTATAACCAGAGAAAACCGGAAATACGTCATTTTTTAATCAAATTTTAGATGTATTGACTCTTTTCCACAAAAGATTGTTCTTTTATCTAGTAAAGGTGTGATTTAAATTTTGAGAAAAAATGTTTATTTTTAGTATAATAGGTCGTTGGCAGATTTGTTAAATTTTCAAACGAAAATCTTATTTTACAAGACATATTTCATAGCATGTAATCATACATTATTGTAAATCAATACGTTATCTAATAAACGCATGTTTCAAAATTTTAATTTTAGTTCAAATAAAATTATTTAAAAAAATATCCGAAAACTTATTTATGACGAAAATTTCTCTATTTTGTCTATCTATTTACGGTCTTACAAATTAATATATTTCAGGTTTTTTTTGCACATATGTTTTGCTTAGACATTATTGAAAAATTAAAAATACTTACGATAAAAAAATAATTACAAAAAGTACATAATTTTAATAGTTTTATCATCACGTCTTTCAGCATTTTTGGATGTAGGTATAAATTAAAGCAAATTTGGAATGAAATAATCGATATTGAGTTATAATTTTAAAAAGCTGGTACGGAGAATAATTAATCTTTCTCATTGGAACCGCCCTGTATGATCGTAAGAATATCTTTCAACGAAATGTGGATTTTCGGCCGCTGGCTGGTTAAAGGCACTTAACGATTTTTTAGTTAACAGTAATTTCAGTACTACGGTCAACAAAGGTATTATAGGATTGTAGAACCGGAATAACTTGTACGAGTTCTAAATTGTAGTTTTTACAGAAAATCATATTAGTAAAGAACCTTTTGTAATTAGGTAAGTCTTTGTTTATAAGGAGTCACCTTGTATCTTCTTACAATATTCTTATTGGTAACTGCTTTGGTAACGTTTGACAAGGCGATTATTGGTGTTTTTACATGTAATTTGGAATAGGATGTTCTTGTAACTGCTATAAAACATTTTGTCTATTTAACAACTAGGCTCCAGTGTTGCAAGCGTCGTAAGCTCCGGTACCGAGCGTGTTGATACACTAAACACTAAATAATATAGGTACTTCGTAGTAGTCGATAATGATACCTGAGCATTAAATTCTTCAGGTACGTTGTCGGTGTTATCTCCATAACGTAATGTTTGTGTAATGACACATATCTTTAAGCTTTAACTAAAATTGTCTGGTAAATATTGATTCGTGTGCCAACACCGGAAAGTGAACCATTTCTATGTCGGTACCGGTTCGTTATAATAATAATCATTCAAAATTAACGATACTTCCTTACGACCTGTATGTCTTAATATTATTAAGAATGAGTATGTATTAAGTGATAAGTTTTTCGATGTAGTAACTAAAAAGTGCACCTCAATGTCAGAATTATTTGTATATCTTTAAACAAATAATTGAAATATTAGTTTAAATATGCAACGGAATGACGTAATTCAATTTGAGGAATTACCTACACCTAAAATTTCTACTATTATTGTTTATCAATTCAATAATATGAGTATAAACAGACGAAGATAAGTGATATGTTAAAAATTAAAAATAATAATAATTGCATGATTTTCATAGCGGCGTTTTGGCTCAAAATCACCTCAAAGACGCTTACTTCTTTCATCAAATTATTCAATTTCATTTATTTCCGGAATCAAGTCCATCAACCTTATTTTTAAAAAAATTTAAAAGAAAGTAGAAAATTAAAAAAAAAAACTTCTCTATCAAAATTTGGACAACTAGATCACTCTGAATTAGTGATACAGTTAAATGGTTGCAATGTCGAAAAGGTGGAAAGATTTAGATACCTCGGCAGTATTCTCACGGAGACTCTTGACCCAGATGTGAAGGTTAGATGCAGAATTGAAGCAGCAAGACTACGTTCATTAAAATGAAATCCCTCTTCTGCAAGGACAATATCAGCTTAAAACTAAGGCAGAGAATGCTAAAATGTTATGTGTGGTCGGTCTTGCTCTATGGATGTGAAACATGGACCTTGAAAGTAAATACCATGAACAGGTTAGAGGCTTTTGAAATGTGGCTTCACCGGAGAATGCTCAAGGTGCCATGGACCGACATGATCACCAACACAGAAATTCTCAGGCGAGCTAGAGCAGATATAGAACTGCTTACATTAATAAAAATCAGGAAAATTTCATATCTGGGTCATATACTTCGAGGGGAGAAGTATCACTTGCTCCATTTGATATTGAAAGGCAAGATAGAGGGTCGCCGAGGGCCTGGTAGGAGACAAATATCTTGGCTGCGTAATATACGAGAGTGGACCGGCATTGTGGAGGAGCTATTCCGGGCAGCGCAAGACAGAGAGACATTCTCAAGAGTGATCGCCAACGTCGGGGGGACCTGATACGGCACACAAAGAGGAAGAAGAATCAAAATTGATGACCATTTAGATTTTTACGAAAAACCTAATCGTTTGAGAGAGGCACCCGCATTGCGTTATTGTAGTTTATTTATTTATTCACGCCATTGGAGCATTTACGTCAATCGTGTAACATAGTAATAATAGAAATAATAAAATACCAATTATTATTTCTCTTCCTTTACACTAATAGAAAGGAAGCAGAATTAAAAAGAAATAACAACAAAAACAATATCAGAAGAATAATAACAAAATATAGATCAGAATATTTGAAATTTCTGAAAAAAATTTAGGTAAGGAATAAATGAAAATATCAACGGAACTGAATTTATTTCCAAGCCTATGTAGTCTTTGGATTGGGGAGTTAATGAAATAGTTAGTTTTAGACGGATACACAAAGAACAGCTCTGGAAGTCTCGTGTCACGATTTGGTACTCGGAATGTTATTAGTTTTGTTAAGTCAGGTGCGTCAAGTGATCCATTAACCAATTTAAATAAAAGAATCAAATCGCTCTTGGTTGTTCTACACGATAGATCAGTTAAATTAAGTATCTTCGTTAAGTTGACATAATTAATTTTATCAATTGGTATGGACAGTTTGAAATTAACGAACCTTAAATTTATGTTGAACTTTCTCAATTTTTATTTGATGCGCTTTATAGTACGGAGACCAAATAGTGGAATTGTATTCTAAATTACTTCTAACTAAAGCAGTGAAGAGAATTTTAAATGAATAGAGTGGCGTAAAATCTTTTACTGTTCTTAAAATAAATCCCAAACATTTCATAGCCTTATTAGTAACTTCATTAATATGTGGAACAAATGTTAATTTTTCATCAAATACGATACCCAGATTCTTGATGTGAGACATCTTTTTAAGAGAAATATTGTTGATACTTTAATTATACATAATGGATTTTTGTTTCTACAGAAAGATACAAATTCACATTTATCAATATTTAAAAATAGTTAATAAATTATAATTACACCAATCCTGTAAACGATCAAGTTGAACCTGACATTTTCGTTTTATCATGAACGAGAGTTTTGTTTCCGTTTTCATTCGTCATTTCTCTTATTTTAGTGTTTTTGGTAATTCGTCACGCGTCTTTCACTCAAAATCTATAGATAACATTTCAAGTTGATTGCAAATATGCAATTTAAGGCGATTGTGATATTTATATTGATGACATTAACATAAAATCATTTTAGCTTGAAGTAATAGGCGATAAGGCGAAATTGAACTGAGTAGGTACTTCGAAGGTACGTGAATTCTTACCTACTTTAGATGCGTCTACACATTTCAAAATGGGATCGATTCCCGTGTAGCATTAAATTATATACTTATACCAGCTGGTACCCGGCCAGCGTTGAAATAAATTGTTTCTCCCTGCATGTCCATTCCCATGCGACCCCGTCCCCGTCCGCGAACCCTTCACCTCCTGCGTTACCTCCCCCCCCTTGCCTTCCCTCTCTGCTGCTAAAATATATGAAATACACATCATTTTCAAACTACTCACGCGCCACCTGTGGTAATTTTTTTATACAAATTTCATAACGCCATAGCTTTCCATTATGTATAGAAACACTTCTCTGCTAAAATGCAATGTTCTGTAAAAAAATTGAGTCAATCCATAGATTACTTTCTGAGATTTGCGGATACAAACATACGGAACCTAAATTTTTATATAAATAGATGGATAGGGACACACTAATCACCTAGCACACCTACCAAATATACATAAAAAAATTCATAAAAATCGGTCTTGCCGTTTCGGAGGAGTGCGACCACAAACACAGTGACACGAGATTTTATATATATATACCTATATGTAGATGTTTAGCTATAAGCATATCTATTATTTTTTTTAAATACTTGCTTTTTACAAATTAACGTGGCAAAAAAAAACAACCCAAATATAACAGCTCTGTTAAATTAACATAATTGGCAAATAGTACAAACGATTCGAGAAACTAATTTGGGAGGCAGTTATGCGTACCACGCTGCTACGGGAACCATGTACTGTGCCATAAGTGCCGTAAGTCACTCATACCTGTGCCATAAGTCACTTCAAGTGGTTTGCTACGTTTGGTGGTATAGCAGAATTGCTATGTTTCATGGAGTTTGGCCAGATCCTGGCAGCGGATGCACCTGTTCACCAACTGCGCGATCGAGGTCGAGGGAGACTCTTTGACCTCTCCAGTCGGACTCCTTCGGCCTGCAATAGGAGGGATGAATTCATACGTTCATCACTCCTGAAAACACTAATACCCAGATTCTTATCCACCTCTCTTCTTCCTTTCTTCATTCCCAAAGAAGGCAGTGGCCTCGAGGGAAATCATTTTTCATGTGTGGAGTTAATGTAAAAAAAACCCTATACATACTATGTCAAATGGAACATAATAATAAGAACAAAAAGAAAAATAATTAATTATTGACATGTTATAGTATTTACGGCCTCCGTGGTCGAGGCGAGGTAAGGCTCCCGGCTCGCAATCTAGATCTAATCTCCCGGGTCGCGGGTTCAAATACCGGCAAGCGCAAATAAATGTTATTATTTCACATTTATTTAATTAAACATAGGGAACGTACCCATACTACGTGACACGTTTAGGGGGGGGGGGGGTCTTCAAAATGTCACGCTTGGTACAAATGAGCGGCGGCCGGCTTAGGTTAGTAGGTATTTTTGCGGCACGTTCAAGAGTGGAAGGCACTCTCAAGGGAGTGTAAGTCCTCCATTGAAACATTGAAACATTGAAACCCGCGAATTGAAACGTTGCTTCAAATGGCTCTAGCCATGATCTCAACAACCGGGTACTTTCTCACCTTCCTCTTTCACATCTCCTTTCCCTCCCCATACGACATAGTCTCACTAGCTCCAGACGGTAACAGTTTGAACTCTTGAGCGGTATTCACATAAAACAGGTAATCTAAATAAAAAATATAAGACGCTAATAAATATTTATCGTAAATGTCAATCTATTAACTACATAATATAAAATAATACTATTAAACATAATAGACAAATCAAATGCTAGTCGTATCCAACATTTTATTTGAGATTCATTGAAATATTTTGGCTTATTCGCGGAAAAGTATGATGCTATTATAGGTATACCTATCTACAAGTTAAATCCGTTTGAGGTTAAGCGAGTGTTTATAATATATTTACCTGCTGTATTGTATCCGTCAAACATAGCGATGACCTATATAATCAACATTTGGGTCAAACAGCGAATTATAGCAAAGGAGGTCAACTGAGGTAAGTAATAGTACTCGTACCAACTTCTGGTTTATGTACAAACCATGGTATTTTTATAGCTGATAACTTTTTTTCATTCATTTTAGTTTCGTGTTTTTTTAAACTCTCTTAACATCATTTAGCCATTTTATCAGTTATTTAAAATAAAATAAAGTTTAAATTATTGAAGTTTCATAAGAAGGCACTCACTTTGTGGTCAGACATTATCATAGTTTACAAATATAAAAATGGTTTTTGGTTTGAACACCACTTGTTTTACAGCTAGGAAAAAGATAAAAAACTTAATTTTAATACACAAATTTAAAAAAAATCATGTTGTTTACAATAGTTTAAGCAGATCTTTAATATAATTGAACAGTTGTACACGCGGTAGAAGCGAAACTTTTCCAATACTTGAAAAGTGAGGTCATAATCAAAGCGACCAATAAGCACACACCTAGCGCAATTTCCATTTCATATCTCAACCAATAGGAGCCTTTAAACGTGACATCATAATCAAAGCGGCCAATGAGCGCAGTTGATGCGACGCAGGTTCAGTAATCGTCATTTCTGTTTCATCCGAAATCCAAATCACAGCGGGGCTATAGAAATTTCAATTCAATAATTTGAATTTTTCAAAAAAATAGTACTTACCAAATATTGCTGTCAATGGACCGTTTTCATGCGTCCTGTCATGAATTTGGCTCTGATATCTATGGAATATGGACTATTTCGATTCGTTTTTTGCCGCCTAGACGCACTTTTTTCATTGATTGTTTTTCTGCTTCAAAAGTAAAATGAACAACAATAAAAATAATACAGAACTTTCTGAAATAATTATTCAAACATACTCTCCTGTTATTCTGACTCCTGAAATGGCCCTCCACGACCAAGTCAGTCAAATGCTATTTGACTCACCCGGGGGTCTTCCTCGGGGGTCCCCGACTTCTTTTACCGATACGAAACGAAGAACAAATACATTTTTTTTAAATATGCAAGAAAAACATGTAAAAGTTTTTATTATCTTCACATTTTCATTCAACGTGTTACCTTTCCTCACATATTAATTCTCAGTAGTAAGCGTTCAAAAAGAATAAGAAGATGATTTGAAAGGGAGATATTATGTAAAAACGAGTGTTAGAGAGAGCGCATTAAAACTCGATAATAATTAAGCGAAAATTGTGAAAACATTTAATAAAACACGACTCATTTAAAAGAGAGCAAAAATCTCTAGACAAATGTCTTAAATATAAATTAAAGAATCACTGTGATTTTTTTCATACCTTTAACATGTTAAATAATAGAACAAAATGTGTTTTTGTTTATTGTTTGTTTATTTTATTTATTGTTTTATTATTATTACTATTATTATTTTTCCCAGCATACTTATACAGTGATTTTTTTCCATCGTGGGAATTTCATATATTAATTACCATTTCGGCCCAGCATTTTATTTTTATTTTTATAGGTAGATACAAAAGAAAGTACAAATTGCATATTAGGAAGCTCTGCCTGTCCAACTAGGAATGTTTCCCGTTCCAGGACAGACAAATTGATGAATGTTTATACATTATCTTAAAAAAGTAACATATAATTTTATAAGAACTTAAAAACGTAAATTATTCAAGGAAAATATGTTATTAATCGAAAGAAATTCGGAATGCCGGGTCTTAATCGCATAAATGGATGTATCGCAGAGTACGCCAAAATGCTTATATTGTATTGTACAAATTGAATAATAATTTGATATAATAGAAAAATAAGAGTTCCGAGAAGCTATTGAGCACAGTCGAACCACCTTAGACCGGTATGGTAAGGTTTTCAGCTTCTTGGGAATTATAACAAACCTCTTCTAATGCTCCAGGGCCGCACCAGCATACCTTGAAAACACAATTTTAAACTTTTCTACCAAATGCAATTTATTTACATATTTAAATCAGTGTCTCAGTATGTCACAAGTTCTGAACTGTAACGAAGATAGTAAATTATTATTTATAATTCATGGTGGAATTCCTTTTTAATATTAATTTTTTATTATAAAAAACATTTACATTCACCCGTATTGCTCGGCTGTGGATGTGGATTGTTCAGATTTGCCAGCCTCTGTGTTTCCTCCCTCCCACAACTTGGGTTTCTTCAAGATCCAGGTTCTATACTTCCTTTCCACAAAAAAACCTCCACACAACATCCCCAAATATGATATAGGCCTCCCGTGCGTACTTAATAAACCTCTCGAAATCACACTAAATTTTCTTCCGACAATAGTTGCCATTTGGTTGCTATCTTTTTATTGATCAGCTAAATTATTATATTACTCGCTGGTTCCCAGCATGCGTTGCAATGCCATATTCAAAGAAATACATTGTTTAGAAATACCCTGAATCACCTTTCCAGTGCGTCCCCGTTCCCCTCTTGCGTCCCCTTTCTAGCTAGCTTTATAAATTATAACCCATATGTTATTCTGATGTGTGAGCTACATTATTGTAAAGTTTAATTAAAATCCATTCAGTAATTTTTGCGTAAAAGAGTAACAAACACACGTACATCCATACAAACTTTCGCGTTTATAATATTAGTAAGATTAAAACAATTTAATTTCGGTTATATGTAAGTAACATTCTAAAATTCAAAAATACATAATTATTATATTTTAAAACAATTTAATTTCGGTTATATGTAAGTAACATTCTAAAATTCAAAAATACATAATTATTATATTTTAAAACAATTTAATTTCGGTTATATGTAAGTAACATTCTAAAATTCAAAAATACATAATTATTATATTTTAAAACAATTTAATTTCGGTTATATGTAAGTAACATTCTAAAATTCAAAAATACATAATTATTATATTTTAAAACAATTTAATTTCGGTTATATGTAAGTAACATTCTAAAATTCAAAAATACATAATTATTATATTTTAAAACAATTTAATTTCGGTTATATGTAAGTAACATTCTAAAATTCAAAAATACATAATTATTATATTTTAAAACAATTTAATTTTGGTTATATGTAAGTAACATTCTAAAATTCAAAAATACATAATTATTATATTTTAAAACAATTTAATTTCGGTTATATGTAAGTAACATTCTAAAATTCAAAAATACATAATTATTATATTTTAAAACAATTGAATTTCGGTTATACGTAAGTAACATTCTAAAATTCAAAAATACATAATTATTATATTTTAAAACAATTTAATTTCGGTGATATGTAAGTAACATTCTAAAATTCAAAAATACATAATTATTATTTTTTAAAACAATTTACTTTCGGTTATATGTAAGTAACATTCTAAAATTTAAAAATACAATACGTGTCCCAGATGTGTCAATATCTTTTTCTGATTTTTCTGTTTTCAGATTTTCGATTGAGTTTCGCTTATATTGTCTTCATTTAATTACATAATTATTATATTTTCAGTATAATGAATTAAAATAATTGGAAAATGGTCAACGTTGTCGCGTTCCAAGCAATTGATTGGGGGTACGATTTTCGGCCGTGGAATTTATGTTTAATATTGAAATAATGTTTTTTTTTTTTTAATAGTCTGCACTAGTAATATTATTAACAATTTCCAAATAATTACTATGTAATTGACAATAATGACAAATACTTACAAAGATTTCAATCAGCAGATTATTTCCGGATAGAGTAGGTTCATAGTAAGAGACTCTGTTTTATTCTCTGTCTCTTTGCTACTAAGCAAAAATTCTATTAATAAATTAATAATTTAAAAGGTATATTCCTTTTGACCAATGCTCCCCTGCCGCAGTCAGTATAAGGAGGTAGCGAGTTAATCTCACAAGTGTAGCTTATGAATGGTCGCTACCAATATTGACTGCTACCGTGTAATCCTATTATGTCCGAGATAAGCATCGCTCCTCTGTATGGCCATTGTGCCTCTGTCCATCCGCAACCACGAGATGGTTTCGAGATCGTCTTCTTCTTCGTCTGTACCCCTCGGAATGAGTCGTCAAAATAAATATACTAGCCGTGACAATAATTTTAATACCATCGTGAATGAAACATTTTAAATCGTTTGTTTATCTTCGCGAGCTATCTGCTCGTATATTATCTTATAACCTGACAACAATGAAAAAGTTAATGTTCAAGCTTCTGAATATAAATAAAAAGCTTCAATATTTAAAAAAAAAATCAGGGTAATTTACTTTTTTATGTAGATACCGCACCATTCAAAAGTTCAACTACCAATTGCTCCCTACTGTACGTAGATAGTGACTATGACGTCCCCGATTGCACTGAGTTATGAGGCTGATGGGAATGGACAAGAGATGGGGAAGAGGAAATTTGGGACTATTTGGGACTGACTATTCAGATCTGGTAACCAAACACGGCTAAATCCACTTAAAGCAATGGAGGTCTTTCACCTGGGTTTACTTGAGTATCTTGAACTTGCGTTTCTTTAGAGCCTAAGTTATATTTATATTTTTAATAATTCTATGATTCGTAGGTTAAGTATAAGGAAGTTTCCACTCATTGAAATGGTAAATATAGTCTGTCAAAAATGAGTAGAAAATATAAAAACTGGAACTACTAAATTTGTAGACTGGCAACACCAATTTAACTGTCAAATATTTTTTTGAAGTGCAATGACACTGAATGTATAGAACACAGTAACCCACATTTAAAAAACATTTTTTCTTCATGACATAAATTTGATTAAAAGGTGATTTATAAAGCGATTTGCTTTAATTTAATTTAACATAAATTTGAATTTAACAATAGAAAGGAAGAATCACTAATGGTGAGTTTAGTTATACTACTTTTAGATCTGAATGAGTTAAATATATTCAGATCTAAAATTAGAGACATGATCTAAAGCCCAAGCAACGCTAGGTACTTTATCTAGTATTAAATAAATATTAGCAATTTCTAAACCGTGCTTTATATTTTATTACATTATAGTTATTCTTCATTATGTTAACACAAAATTTCAAAGGTATAATAATAATATACCTATATGCTATTGTAATTTTGAGATCGGCGAGTATCTATACTGCAATGAAAAAATTTTTTTCCACTATTATGCCTTTTTAATTTTTTATAAAAATGTAGGTTACACAGCTTTACTTTAACACCATGAGTTATGTGTTAAGTATTGCCATTTGATCAACAGTGGCGCCTTCATATATTTTCTACTCTTATTTGACAAACTGTAAAGTGTTCTTCTTATACCTATAAACTGATTTCAAAGATTTTTCACATTAAAAAAAGTGATTACTTACCATTCCCCCGAGTCGCAACATGGTTTTTTTATCTTAGAATAGGTGTCACAGGTTGAGAGGTGACCATCAATCAAACAGACTGCTTGCTGCTACCTCCCGAAAGGTTTGAGTTGTTTGAACAAAATAACCGTCCATTTGTCAGAATGTTATTAGTTAAAATTCCTCGCTTCTTAGAACAATTTAGTATCAACGGAAGCTCAGTTCGACATTTAAGTGTCTGCATAATTTCCACATTAGGTACAGCAACGAGCGAACCTTAGGAGGTAAGTGGATTCTTCATCTGATAGTCCTCATCACCTGTGCCTTTGGTAGTCGCTGTAGGCTATAGCCATCCAAACAATTGAGACCCCTGCTGAGACCCTGAGGGTACTTGCCTTGCTTATTGGCTTATTTCCTCGGCAGTAACACAATGACGTGTCATTTTTTTCAATGCTCGTTCTCCCCGAGATGGGACCCTTGTATCACAGATAATTGAAGTGTGCTCGTTTTTTGTCGCACACGCTCGGAACATCTCGGACGCGAATCGTTCACGATGACAAGACTCTTTTTTTAACGTGCACCATTCAAAAGGTCAATGGTTACAAGGTAAATCGTGTTTTCATTTTGCCTAACTGATATCTTATTTAAGTTTATAATTGGATTAGCTGCATGGCTTGATGCTAAGTTTCACTTTCCATTTTGGTAAATAATAACTTGTACAAAACAAGCAGCTATCGATAAGCAATTTGAGCATAATTATATCAATAAAATTCTTTCTACCTGTTGAAACAATAAATTACAATCACTTGATGAAATAATTAATATTAACTCTGAAATGGAGACTTATTTCGGACACAACTTTTATTTTAAAATTGTTAGCAGCCCTGATTTATTAAGCTTAATTACCTTCCATATACCAACAATAACTACTCGATCTTAAATTGTTTTTAATTACAACAACAATATCAGAACTGAGTAATTTATATACTCGCTTGTACCTAGATTGCATGCAGTCGGCAATAGTTTCTCAGAAGTAGTAGATGTGTTCAACTGCACGGAATATAGTTACAAACAGGCTAAAATAACATAATTCAATAATGATAATCAATTTTTGCATAATACCAACCTTCTGCATGTGTTCTATATAATTAAATTAGCGTAGTTTAATTATTATAAGCAATAATTATCAGCCTGAAACACTCATCCACATTGAAAAATCTTCCGAGAAAAGATACATGACGCCAACGGGACTTGAACCCGTGCCCTTCTGATTGCCGGTCAGCTGCTCTCCCAATTGAGCTATGTGTCTCTCTGTGTGTCTCTCTCGAAAAAATAAAGTTGGTTGTTTTCATGTGGAAAAAATATAATAAGCAGTAATTGTTGAATGAAACACTAGTATATATTGAATCATTTGGCGGGTATAAGATAAGCCGCCATAGCTCAATTGGGAGAGCAGCTGACCGGCAATCAGAAGGGCACGGGTTCAAGTCCCGTTGGCGTCATGTATCTTTTCTCGGAAGATTTTTCAATGTGGATGAGTGTTTCAGGCTGATAATTATTGCTTATAATAATTTGTGCTATGCATAAAAATCTTGTCTTAAACGTTAGTTTAACAATTAAAAATAATAATTAGCGTATTTTACTTCATGATTTCTGTTCCACAAAATTATTATATGTACGTCGTAGAGCCTATAAGAGCCCGTACTGGTGTATAAAAATCTTAACTTAGTTTTATTAAATATTTTTATTCGTTTTTTTTTTTTAATTGTATTTTACAAAGGTCTTACAAAACTGAGTAATATTTCGTTTGATTGTATGTAGGAAATTTTTCATTTTTACACATTTATTTTTTTATACAATAGGTATTTGATTCCTCGATGTATACTCGTAGTTGCCCGCGGCGTACTTATTTACAATATTCAGTCGGTTTAGGGAGGTAAATCTACATACACAAAATATAACGAGGAGCAGAGAGGTTGAATCTTCGAATAACAAAAGTATAAAACATATTTTCATTCAATAGGCCACTTGCATCACATTTAAAAAAAAAATCTGGTTTAGGCAAATATTCTAAGACATTCTGTATTTTTTCTTTTTAATTGTATTTTTGAAACCCTGGCGATTTTTTGAAAATTTAAATCCGAAAAATCAGACCATTTTTTATTAACCGGAAAGACGGAACATAATTTTATAGGTGCGAAAAAACGATAATTACATAGCCGAAAATCATTTTTAAAAAAAGAACGTTTTCCACACGAATAACACAGGAGAATAACGAGGCGTACCAAAAATATAAAATCTCATAAATATTTTTTTCCTTGATCCATCTTATTGATCATAAATCATTATAATGTTCAACGTCTACATTACTAAATCAAATGTAATATACTTGTACTTGTAAATTATAATAATAATAAGAATATTATAAAAATTGATTTTGTTAAAATCCGCACCATTATCATTATACCTCTAAAACACGTACGGACAACGTAAATTGTACGGGGTTCTCGTCATAACATCTGTCAAAAAATCAAACCAAATGATAAGATCGCAGAGAACAATAAATAACAATAAACAACAATAAATCTAGTGAACGTTAAATGTCAAATTCAAAAAAATCAAAATTCGCCTAAAATCAAAGTGATGCCATATAAAAAAAATAAATCAGTGTGGAATTTTATAAAAATAATAGGAACATTTTCGGCGACGGGACATTTTCATGTAGTGACGTCACAAGCCCAAATAATGGATTTATTTATTTAAAAATAAAAATAAACTGTGCATTTCTAAAAAAAATTATTAACATTTTCGTAATCTTAGTAAAAAAATCTATCCACACGATTTTTTCCAAGTCGTTATGAAGTCCATGCAAGTGGCCTATTCGTCAAGGATAAAACTACTTGTCTATGTACTGTGTATACCTACCAGCGTATACGTACAAAAAATCGACACCGTAATTAAATTCGAATGATATCCATACCAACTTATAATTATTTTTGAGAGACAATTTTAGTTTTGTTTTTAGTTTAGTTTAGGTATATTAAAATTATATTTCTAAGAATTGTTTTCTATGGTGTGGGAAGATGCATAATTTAAAATATTACGCATTCTTAGACACGAGTACATAGGTAATTTTTCATGTTCTATGGAGGTAGAAAGAAGACCTGACCTTAGTTTTTGTTTTCGAAATAGATGTCTCTTATACCTTCAGGACCCCTACCACGGTCAATCGATAAGGACTGTATCGAAAACTTTCAGTAATTTCTCACCGTTCCCTAGGACAACTGCAGACCGCTAACGTATAAACAACAGCTGGCGTCGAATATATTAAGAAAACTCAGTCATTATGAAATGTTATTTATTCGTTGGCGATCTGTAGTCATGCTAGGGAACGATGAGAAGTTACCGAAAGTTATCGTTACAATTCTTATCGATCGACCGTGCTAGAGGGATCCAGGTAGTGCGTAAACATTTTAAGAATTTTATGTCTCTCCTATCTCCGAATACATTTTGTGATACATTAATTGCAAACATTTGTGCTTATCTATGCCTAGTAGGGTAGTTCTAGTTCACAGATTTTTTTTATTCTGTGTTCCAAAGTTTATCCAGCGTTAATTGGTAATCTACCCTACAACATATGGGGAGCACGTTACACTACACTTAAGTACACAAATAATTTCTTACATTACAGTGGTTTACCGTTGGATAAAAAGGTCTTCCACTCGGTTAATGGTTAGATCAAAAGGTCTTCCACTCGGCCAATTGCGACCTAATTTTTTTACGTAATTTTTGTCGATTTCGTAATCCTGGATTCGATTGTCAGTTGCGACCGTTAGATACCTTTTTATTTTCTGTATTGTCATGTTTTGTTTAGATTTATTTGTATTATCTGCTTCGTCAATAGTTAATATTACATTGACTGTTACACATATCCTTCAAAAGTTATAAAAAAAAATAATTGCAATAAAATTGAACATTATGGTCGTATATAAGTAGTTTAACCAATGAAATTTGATTCCACTGTAAGACCTAGGAATGTACATAGGTATATTGGTACACTTTTTCTGTGTTAGGGCATTTACATTGCAAATATTGGTTTTTTGTATGCCAACAGTCGTATGATGTAATGACTTTTTATATACATTTCCTTATTCTACCAACTTGCATGTTGTGAGTGTAAACGCATATATTTAGTGTTTTTTGCTTTATTAATAATTCTGCTGTCGTGGGACCATTTTGTATTTAGATATATTTGCAAAAATTCCTCAATTTTTTGGATCTTTCATGTAACATTTACAATGTTTTATTACATTTGGTAGACTAATAACTTGCATTATAAAAAATGTAGGCCCCAAGATTGATCCTGCCGCTTCTCCAGTATTTGCAAACATTTTCACAATTAAATTCCCATCAATTTTAACTTTAATTTTTCAATTTAAATGATATTTTTAATGAATTATTTACAAGAACTTGTAGCAGCCAGCCTCTGCTACCTCATGCTTTGGAATGTTTTCAAAAAGTAGCTATCTTTCCAGAAGCATATTACAATGATATTAATATATTTGAATTGAGAACCATTGACAGTTAAACGACGTTCGTTTGGTTTTTCTAGAGACGCCAGTAGTTGTGTAAATCTGTAACGCTGTCCATACATAAATTCGTTTTGTAAATTATATTTTTAAAGTAGAACTCAATAAATATCTTACAACACGCAACCATAGTTCTACATTGGTGACCCCGACGTGATATGAACACGCAACCTTCTGATATCCAATGTAGAACTATGGTTGCGTGTTGTAAGATATTTATTGAGTTCTGCTTTGAAAATATAATTTACAAAACGAATTTATGTATGGACAGCGTTACAGATTTACACAACTACTGGCGACTCTAGAAAAACCAAACGAACGTCGTTTAACTGTCAATGGTTCTCAATTCAAATATTTTAATATCATTGTAATATGCTTCTGGAAAGATAGCTACTTTTTGAAAACATTCCAAAGCATGATGTAGCAGAGGCTGGCTGCCACAAACTCTAACACCAAATTCTTTTATTACTATTAATAGCGTTTAGTGGTCCAACAGCTCAAAGGCCTCCGTAAAAGAAGAAGAAGATTGTTTGAAAGGGAGATGTGTAAATAGAAATGTTTGAGGGATTGTGCAAAAATTAAAAAAACTTATTACAAGCCAACGTTGAAAATATTTAATAAAACATACTATTTTAAAAAATTGCAAAAATTTCTCAAAACATTCCTAAAGTAACATTTAAAGATAGACTTAAATTTTTTCGGTACCTAAGGTACCTTTTTAGGTACACAGGAACAAAATGTGTTTTTAATAATTTTCGGAGCATCTTTGTGATTTTTTTCTATCGAGGGAATTCCATATAATTACCGTTTCGGCTCGGCAAATTTGTAGATATTACCTATCTTCAAAAATAACTTCCTTTTTTTTCAAAGCTATAAAAACTTTAAATATTCGAGGGAAGTATGGCATAAATCGGTGGAAATTCGGAACGCGATGGTTTAAATGACTATTTATATAGTGTAGTACCTACTTTTGAAATCCATATTGTATGGATTTAATTTTAAATCTAAGATTTAATTTTTTTTCTATTATATTCAGAATTTGGTTAATGATGGCTTTTTCAATAATTTTATCATTATACGAGAGAATCGCAATTAGTCGATAATTATGAACCCTTTGTGATTTCCTGATTTATATACAGATCTGATGATTGATCTTTTAAGTTCGTCAGGCATGAGACCTTTATTTACATAATTTAAATTAATTTATTTTTTAAGAAATTAACTTGAGGGCTTTAATTTATTCTTATTTGGTTATTGCCTTCCGACTTTTTAATATACATATCATTAATTATCATTACCAACTTTTCTTCTGAATCTCATTGACATATTAGCAGGAGTTGTACATATGGCACGATTTTAGAATTTTGTAGTACAATTGTATCTTGTGTTATATATTTCATTTACAAATGATGTAGCAAATTTATAGCATAAAAAATTTGCGTCTCCTAGATTTCGTATACGTTGAAGAATTGTTTAGTACGGTAAAGATAATCGCGTTTTTTAATCAAGTTCTTAATTTATTCTGTAACCAATGACCTAAAACAATGGCTCTCAACAATTCTATTTCGTCACTTAATTTATTATTTTGTCTCAAACTCTCTTAGCGTAATGACTCTATTGAGATTGAGAACTGAAAAGGATTTATTGAAATTTTTTTGATACCGACTTTGATATTGAATCTTTCGAATGAATTTTCATCAATTATTTTAAAAATTAAGTGATTCCGACAAATTTATTTTTTTCTACAATCGCTCTCCCAAATCTCACTTTACCGATCACTGTAGAATATAATTTATGATACTCTTTTCGTTGTAGTACGAATATACGTAGACTGCTTGCGGTTGCTCCGTTACTTACCCATAATTCGTGGCTTGGCTTGCGCGTTTGTATGTGTACATTCGTACAAACGATATTCTGGTAAGTACGTAATCTATGGTTTTCTTAGCATTAATAGGCTAAGAATTTGTCTTTTAATTACTTAATAATATTTTCATCCGCGTAAATTTCTGGAAATGGAATAAGGATCCACAATATCCATATACAAAACTGTCATGTGAATTCGATTGAAAGACTTTTGTGATGATCTGTTTTTGGGGAGGAAACCGTTGATTTGAAGCATTAGCAACAAAGTGACAAGTTAAAGAAAGCCTTTCGGAACGGCTAATGCCAACGCAAACACGGTGCCAAATGCAAAGCGCACGATCCTTCGTTAGCACAGTAAAGGCTGTGGCGTTCCCTTTATTGACATTTATGAAATACCGAAGAAACACTGTTGCCGTTGCTTAACATTATTTCTCCAGCGGTAGATACAGATTACGCTGCAACATTCTCCGACTGGATTAGTCTTAATGTTACGACACCCTGCAACCTGCTGTACGCGTCACTCTGCGCACGTACCGCGTGCTATCGTATTGTTACCGTCGACAACCGCGGAAAGCCCCCTGTCTCCTGACCAAAGGTCGCGGGTCGATTCCTGAAGTGGACAAATAAAAGGAACTTCTTTAGTGACCAGATCTACCCACCCCTCTACCCTACTCAAACCCAAGCAAAATAAAATGAAAATTTGTGTTTCTATAAGGTACAACTACCTGTACAACTACCGAAGTACAGGTGAATTGAATTGAAGGATATTGTTAAATTTATCTTTTCTAAAATGGTAATTTTTGTAAAAAACCATTGCAGACTGAAAAAATCAAACCCCCAGATGATAATTTTCTATTTCCAAGGCCAAATCAATAATAACTATTATTTTTTATCATTCTGAAATAAAGAACACATAAAAAAAAGGAGGCGTCTACTAATATCTACAGGAATTCCAAAAACTGGAAAAATCGAACTAATATCTATGAGAATCAAAGTGTTGACGAATATCTACAGCTCAAACTGTTGATTAATATCTATGAGAACCAAAGTGTTGACGAATATCTACAGCACTGGCAGAGGTTGGATTTGCAATTATGTATAGCATATTGGAATAACGTAAAATTGCGTATGCAGTTTAAAAAACTTAATTTATGTAAGTATGTACGTAAAAATCCCTAATATCGGACTATTGGACACATTTAGCTGATTAGTCCAACCTACGCTCTGTAGATATTAGTCAACACTCTGAAGTTCGTAGATATTAGTTCAACATATGAGCTGTAGATATTCGTCCGACATACAGGCTGTAGATATTAGTATCTGGAGTCATAAAAAAATACCTATTTGCAGTTTTGGGCAACTCTTGATTTTTTCGTTCGGAAAGTCAAACGAAATTTAGTCAAGAAAACTTTTGTATTTTATAAAACGGAAAGCATTTAAATGCATTGAAAGCAATTAAATGATTTTAACAAGAAAAGCACTGCGCTGCGAATGTGGTTTTTCGGTCAAACCACGAAATTTGTCTAAGAATTTGTAAGAAAATTTATTATTTTGAGCGGTTGATGTAAAACTTTGAAGAAGGACTGAAGTTTTCCGATCAACAATTATTAAAGCAAAGAAAGCGATGAATATTATTTTTGTTCACAACCTTTTGGAAATTTGATTTAACCAAATGGGAAGATCGAAAATCTCGCGGGACGCGGAATTAAGCAGCTCGCTGGACAAATTTTATATATCCTCTGTAATTTCTTACGATACTTTTAATATAATCTATGTAGATGCCCAAGTACCGACTTCATTTATTTCGCCGATGAAAAACAATAAAAGCACTACAGAAAGCAATATAATTCCTTGCATTTTTGCTGGTGGCCAGAATACTCAAGACGACGTTATTCGGCTGTCAAAATATTTGTAAATAGTTTTCTTCAAACTTTGATTGTTATTATTATTGATGTTATTATTTAATGACATAAAATTAAGAAAGCGGTACTTATACCAAGTACATTATAAGCAGTTCTGTGGACAGTAGATCTCGCATGATGTTATTTATTCCCATTTGACTATCTAACTCGGCTACCATCTTGACAAGATTGACTGGACACAAAACAAATGTACAGACAGTCGAAATGCAAAGCAATCGAGTTATCCCAAGGCTTCGCTACGCTCGCTCAGTCAAACATTATTCTGAATGCTTTGGCCTTAACGGAAATCTGTGAAAAGTCCCAAATGTCCAGACATTTAATTCATCTTCTCGTTTGCATTAGGTACTTATATTTTCCTTCAAGAGAAAATAGTTTGATAAGGAAAGATATAACTTGCAATCATAAATATTTAAGAATTTTAGTAAGACTTCATCAAATTTAACATACAACGTATTTCGTTTTAAATTTTAGTAAGGTCCTTCTGCAGGATCTTCGATCCGCCCACGCTGCCGACCTTCATTATTATTTTGGATGGAAACTTAGCCCCTTGCTTGCAATAAGCGGTACCGCGCAATGGTTACCATACTTTAAAAGGTAGATATATAACTTTACTACATCGCGGTGATTTTAATAAAACTGGAACGGGACAGTTTATAAAAGCAGTTCCGTGCGACCATCACTCGTAATGGAATGTCAGGGCATTAAAATGTTTACCGAGCCAGAGCTTTGTCGGCAAACGTGCAATCAAGAAGACTTAATATAAAATATCGGAGAGATTACTCCGCAAAAAGAATGGACGATTTGGTACGGTTAAATTTAACGAAGAGAAGAGAGAGTGCAGCTCCTCGTGTTGTGCCACCCCGTTTGGTAGAATGTATCGGTCGGAGTGCTCAAGGATAATCGATGTGAGAGCCGCTAGCCGCTACCAGAGGTACAGACACAGGGTACAGAGCACAGAGCAATGGTTACTATCATACACTATGACGGGTACTGGGGACTGGGCTGGGTACAGTGGATAAATGCCACGGAATCTGTTGGCAGCGCGAGCTCGTGTTGCTATTTCGTCAGCATTGAGAAAACTAGATCGGCCGGTGACTTTCAGTATCGCGCGCGAAATGGTGTTCTGTTTATCTCACATGCCTTGAATTCAATGACTTTTTATCGATTTTGCTAAGTGTTTAATTGCTTTAATTTATTTACAGTCGTTGGCTTCCAACGATTCGACGTTTTTTATGCAAACTTGCCATCATTGTTAACAAATAAAAAAATGAAAATGATTTAATTAAAAAAATATATATTTCGTAATTTTTACTGAATGTATTCGAAATATTGTTAGCTACTGATAATAATGTGCTGAATTTCATTGTGCACGGAATAAATTAAGAGGTATTAAGTATGTAGGACATGTAAGTGTATGAAATATAGCATTAATTTTCCTCCATGAGTAAGTTGGCATAGACTAACCGGTAAATCTACCATTTCAGTCCATTCCATTCGGCTGACACAATAAAGGATTAATGTCACGCTGGTCTATGTAATCGTGATAAATCTATTTTGGTCAACCCTTTTATTTTACCAGAATATGCATTGATTTATGGGAGAAATCTTTCGTTTTAAATAGATCTGTATGGCACTATTTTAATAGCTTTGGCTTAGAAATTACAGAAACATGCCAAAAACCACGGTCTAATGTTGAGTCCTGACGGGAAAATAAATCTTTTAAACTGAGAATAAACAACATTTGGGCATGTTACATGGTGGTAAGTGATTGCCTGAAACCTGCTGAGAAATAGAAAATGTTGCAGTGAGCATCAATAAATACAAAATTTCTCTGGCTCGAAATAATATTCGACTTGCGCCTTGTTCACAAAACGTAATTTAGCAGGTGTTAGAATTTAATTCTAGAATGCGATTCGAAAATACCGGAATCATTAGATCTGAGATACCCGTTTAAACAACATAGGCGATCGTAAAATATTCCCAACTAATAGTAGGTACTGTGGCATCAGAACGTAGAACGCAGAGCGCAGAACACAGAACTGCAGGTTCCTTGGACCGTGCGTGCGTGGACGCCGTGAACGTTTTCACAAATTTTTATTTGTTCAAATTATTTCTCCGACAACTTTCCAGAAACAAAATGCCATTACATAGTATTTATAGCAAAGGGAGTTGTTTATAAAGAAGTGCATTATGTGATATTTGATATTGTTGACATCATTTCTGAGAGGCCGGTCTTCGACCAGCTGTTCGTAGCGGAGTCTTGCGTGAGATCTGTTATGCGATAAATATCTCAAATATGAACGATTTTGGAATTTATTCGTAAGTTATTTCCGCGTCTTATTTCTGCGCGCCGTTGTACAAATTATCAATATAAATATGTACAATTCTTTACATTTACTAAATCATTTTCTTTCTCTTGTATACCTAATAACTTTTGAAGATTGTTCCCATCAATGTAATAAATAGATCATTGAAAAATAAGATAACAAGACACAGAAAAATAAAAAGCTAACGTTTAGAATTAATAGTTTTCTTAATCTTCAATGATAATATATTATTACATTGATGGGAATAACCTTCAAAAGTTATTATGAAAATGAGTTATTCTGATAAAAAATGGAATATTCATTTAGATTTTTATAAAATGGACAATAGTATAAAATCGGAAATTTCTAAGAAACAAACCAATTCTTAAAATTTTTGTTATCATTTAAAAAAATGTAGCTGCCAAAAACATGGGAAAAAAAATTAAACGAAGATAATACTGATAATTAGTGTCGGTCGCTTCCGTTTCAACCTGTTTCAAATCATGTAGGCAATCAATAAGACGAGAGATCCTGGGTACCAGTTGTGACCGTTAGATTTTTATTTTTCTATGTTTTGTTCTTTTTAATATTTTCGTTTAGATTTGTTAGTTATAACTTCTTCTACAATGATTTTTTTTTTCGTTGAGCAATATGTTTCTTTAAGGATTTTGAAATATTAACTGAAGAAAGAGATTACTATGTGTGTAAGAGTTAATAATCAGAAACTTTAATTACCAAAGTAAATGTGCATTATGGAAGTATGTCTAACACTAAAACTAATCGATGGAACTGACCGTTAAACAAAGCTATTAAATATGGGCTAATGGCTTTACAAATTGCGCAATTTGCGAAGGTTAGGTAAACTTATGTAGAGGTATGTCAATATATCGCAATTATGCGAAAGCACTCCACAAATACGCGTACAATCCTAATGAACCTTTTTATTCCGATGCATCTTTCTCGGGAAGTGGCGGGAAGGGACTATTTCTATTTTCACGATTTTGCACAACAAAGAGGAAAACAACGGAAATTTAAATTTTTAAGGAACAAACTGTGAATGTCATGCCATGTCATGTCAGAAACACTTCACTTTCTTATTCTCTAAAATAAACAACAAACTGATTAGTCCTGAGGAAGTCGTGCAGATAATACTCCATTATTAATATAGCTACAAAATACCTTCTGAAGGATTAGTTTGTATTCTTATTATTCTACCTACCACCTAGTAAATCCTGATTCGAAATTATTTATCTGACCGTTTTTCTCACGTTAATAAAAAAAATCAGAGTGTGCAATTCACACGCGTTATAAGTGAAACCTTCAGAAAACTGAAGTAGACAAAAGTTGAGAGACTACGAAGAACTTTTTTTTATCAATGTGAAGGATTATTTTTTGCGTGTTTTGTCGTCGAATACCAATGCACCTTTTCCTATACATTTGGTAATCTTATTAGTATTTTCTTCTTCGGAGTAGATAGATGTTGCTTTCTTTTGTGTTGTGTTTGACTGTTCATTTTGGAGTGGTTAGAAGATTGGATATGTATTGATTTTACAATTTTTTATTTATTTATAGATTTCGTAGGATTCGACCCTTGGTCCACTGAATGCCTTGCCGCTAAGGTTCATCAGGCGCTTTACACCCCTAGACTAAAGGAACCTTGCGTGGGAACTGGGAACGTGATTTATTATATTCTATTGGAACTGAGTACACGTAAAATAAATAAATATTTTATTGCTATCTCATTCTCCCGCAGGCTAAATCCTATATATGTGTGTTTGTCTCTTTTTAGTGTCGGTCGCTTCCGTTTCAACGAGTTTCAAATCACAACAGTGCTAAAGAAAAACTTTAAAAAAATACGTATTCATAAAAAGCAGGCTAAATCCATTTGCCATTTTACAATTTATTCTGAAACCTGTTTTGGGTCGCTACTTTACGTCTGTCTGTAAATTTGTGTGTTTACTCCGTTTCCGGACAATTCAGTCAAGATGGTAGCCGTGTATGAAAGTACCATTTTATACCGCCAGAGCGCATGAGAGTTGCGGCTGTTGTGAGCGTCCAGCGAAGTCCAGAACTGCTAGTGTATAACAAAGTAGAAGAATCTTATATTATAATTAGCAGGCTAACTTTATGCCGTTTTCTGGCTTAAGGCTCTGCAACCGGGCCCGAAAAGAAGAAGATGGAGAGATACGAAATTACGAATGTTAGAGGAGAGCGCTAGCATTTACAGCGACACAATCGATGCGAAAATGTTTAATAAAACACGACTCGTTTAAAATAGAGCAAAAATCTCGCGGGCATTATCTTAAACAGCATTTAAAGAAACACATTGAATTTTTTAATACATATAACTTGTAAAATAACTGAAACAAACGTGTTAATAATAATTTTTGGAGCACACTTTGCGATTTTTTCTATCGAGGGAATTTTATATAATTTGCGTTTCGGCGCGGGCAAAGTCTAGATATTATCTTCAAGAATAACATATATTTTTTTAAGAGCTTTAAAACTTACCGTGTTTGCGGGTCCTTAAGTTGGGGTGGTTTTGACCGATGTTCTGAATGCCTTTCACCACGGTGACATATTATCAGCCACTGTTTTGCTTAAAATCATGTTATATTTTCTTTGTTCGGAGATGCCGCCAACATTTATGTCTAGGTATTTGTTGATTCGCACGGGTATTTTGACGTCACAGGCTGTAGGCTGCAGGCGACAGGTAGCAGTAGCAGATCACGACAGGCGATTAGTCAGATATACATTCCAATCTTCAACTTTCATTTAACTTCTACCTCAAATTGTACTGATCTTGATACCCGGCCGGGCCAGATTTACCTAAGTGATACGAATACATGCAAACGGGGATCTAAGAACGAGAGTGGACGCAACATCAACCAACAAATGTTTTTCAATTATAATTATTATTACATTTTAATTACCTATACTTTATGAAGATTTTACATTTTGTAAGATGGTTAGGTTTATTACAGTAATTACTTAGGTTGATAATTATTACAACGCAGAATCTATATTATTAGTTTTTTAGTCTTTTAAACATTGATTTTCCTGAATTAAAAATGTCAATATAATGTTTGTATTTGTTTGCCAAAGTATATAAGCGAGGAATCAGCGAGTTGGCTAAATGATTATTTATTTAATTTTCATTAAATACATAAAAAGAAAATACTTTGTTTTACGTCACTTTATTGATATTTTTTTCCGTCTACCGGTTTCGGTACCTCCGTACCTTCATCAGGACTGAATATAAAAATACTGACAAATACACATATATATACAAATTGTGAAAGAAAGAGATAGTAAAATAGAGTGGGACAGTGCGGAAATATTTATGCAAGAAAGAGACAGTAAATTAGAGTGGGACAGTGCGTCAGTTGTGGGAGGGAAGTGGGGGATGAGCGAGTGGGATAACGGGAAACATACTTATAATAGGGCTGAATGTTAAATTAAGTTGATTATTAATGATTTCAGCCTTTGTATTAACTGATTTTTTTTATTTCCAATGCATCCCATTTTTGTGAAGGACTTCAATACCCGTATCCCGGTTAAAGGTGTGATCTTTATTAATTAAGTGCTCTGCGAATTCTGAAAACCCTGAACTGGTTAGGCATCTTATGATTATTTATTTATTATTTATGTATTACATTGATGGGAATAACTTTCAAAACTTATTATAAAACAGAGTTATTCTATAAAAAAAAATATTCATCAAACTTTTAGAAAATAGGTGTCTCTTATAGATAAAATCTGTTGTTCCGAGACACTATTTGTTTCCAAACCAGTACTTTAAACATTTGTGACCATTTAAAAAGATAGCTGCCAAAAATATGGGAAAAATTTATGGAAGATAATATTGTTGATTCTGAATTTGAAATATGAGATCGAAAAGAATGGCTTGAAAAAATAAGAGATATCAATGGGTAAGACGAGAAATAATGGGTTCGAGTCCCAGTTGCGACAGTGACATTTTATTTTTTCTGTGTCTTGTTCTTCTTTTATATTTTTGTTCAGATTAGTATTGTATTCTACTTCAATGATATTGATGAGAATAATCTTCAAAAGTACCTAATCATAAAAGATTATTTGTTAAAAAAAAAATACTAGTGTGCTTTAGACCACACAAGTAAAACTTCGCTAACTTATATCTTCCTCTCAACTTCCGTTCCGCCTCTCACGACCGTTCGCCTCGCCCGATGACACTTTTCGTAACGCTCTCGTCACGCATTCACCAGCTTACTCCCAAGTCAAGCGTGCGTAAAGACGTTTTACTTACATACTCGTATAAGGTTCGACAATTCATTTTCGTCCCTGGCGTCTCTTGAGCTTTACACATAGTTTTTTGAAATCGGGATTTGGATGTAGACAGTTAGTTATTTAGAACGTCAAGTGTGCAAAATTTCATCAAAAGTATTAAAAGTAGTGGAAAAGTGAGAAGAGGGTAGTTTTACGTAATCTCCTGTTTTGAAGGTCGAGTGTGCAAAATTTCATCAAAAGTATGAAAAGTAGTGAAAAAGTGAGAAGAGGGTGGTTTTACGTAATCTCCTGTTTTGACGGCCAAGTGTGCAAAATATCATCAATTTTGGAATAAGACTGTATATTTTTATTTAAAAAAAAACAAAGCCACGCCACCATGTTTAATCCCACATACAACCTTCAACCTATGAAGAAATTATAATTTGTTTTCCTCTTCTTCTGGGGCACTCTACTTTCGAAGAATAGCAATCATCAACAGAGTGATCTTAAAATAAATAGAAATAGTACCAGGTAAATAGAAAATTAATCCACGATATCGTAGCCCGTTGATAGCGTAGCGTCCACGATAATAATTATTATACCGTCACGTTGTGTTCATCGCAAACGGTGGCCAATTAAATAAGTAAAGGGGAGGGGGTGAGGGGGGGGGGGGGGAGATGAAACCTGCCGTCCGAATATATTCCACCAAACAAGTTACCCAATATCATCTAGTTCTCTTTTTATAGCTTAACTATGTTTCCAAAAAAAACCGCGTTGATACATCGGCGGCTGTGATTCGGCGCTGTTTCGTAAATACGAAATCGCCGGTTAGCACATTTTATTGAAAATAACAACGGAAGGCGATGTATGAATGTGATTGAAACAAGGAGTGTGAGAAAAGACTGAGCTGTATGGCGGTCTAACTTTTATGCCGCGTGATGGTGAGTTAACATATTTTCAAAATGATATTAAAATTGTGCAGTTCACACGCGGTAGAAATGAAACCTTCAGAAAACTAAAGGACCGATTATTCTATCTCACTCTCTCTCAGATTAAATCTTAAAATATAGGTATGTGTACGTGTTTGTCTCTTTTTAGTGTCGCTTTTTCGTTTCATCGAGATTCAAATCACAACGGTGCTAAATAAGTTTTCACTTAAAAAAAATAGATAAAACTCACATTTCTTTATACCTATATTAATAACTAATCATTCCCCTATAACTTTTTTACTTTAGCTCCAAACAGGAGACCCGGAGGAAAAAAAATCCCCCAGGGCCTACGTCATCTATGAGAATGCCGTGTTGTGGGTCTTTTTAAGAAAGGAAAGTAGAGAAAATTCTGGGAAGGGAAAGGTTCGAGGGGAGAGAAGAATCTGGGGGTCAAAATATCCAGCGATGACGGACGTATGAATCCATCCCTCCCACTGCGATGCAAGGGGATGGGTCAAGAGATTTCAACTTTAGAGGTATTAGGTCTCCCTCAACAAGTTTCTCCCGATCCGGGCAGCCACGCAGTCCTAGACAAACCTCACACCATGTACCCGGGCACCAATACTAAATCACCAAAGTAGCGAACCACTTAGGGTGATCTATGGCAGGGGTGTTGGTTATCCAATTTTGAGTTTACAGGGCAGTGGTACCCATACCCGCCTCACAAATTGAGAATATATTATATAACTAAAAATCGGGTTACTTTTCTCTTTCTGTTTCCTTTTTTTAACAAAGAAAGACACACATTCCAGGGATAAGGACAACTTGATACTATTAATTTAATTTGTCTTGCAGCCATCACTAAGCGCCCTTGGGGCGAATTTATCACAACACTGTACAACATTGACAAATTTATGTGCAAAAATATTAATTTATTGTTGTGAGCGGTAATGATGGAGGTAATAGCTAGATATTTTTTTGACTATATTTTGAGAAATTGAAAATAGAAAAATTCTTGTTGACAAAGATTTTAGAGAATTGATGTTGTGCGGTAATCGTGCAACTTCGCAGAAATGTACCAATAGCAAAACTTAGAAGTGTAATGGGTAAAGCTCAATAAAAGCTAGAACGAAATTAGCAAGAAAGTTCTCTTTGTCTTCTGTTGAAAGTTCTGATCTGTCTCTAATGTTATAGCGTGATGTTGTGGGTTCTAGGTCAATTCTTTAATGTGTTCCTTTGTCAGATAACATTATGGATTTTATTCGAAAGCAATAATGTTTAAAGCACGCGAGTTTGAAAATGCCCACGCATATGAGATACCTACTGCCTACTATAGACACGTCGGGCGGTAGGTACACCTGCACATGTCCGTAGGCAAACGAATGACGATTTATCACTTTGGGAATGGAATACGCTTGTATATTTTGCTCAAGTGTCACGGGTTTCTTTTAACTTATTAAACAACTTTCATGTCGGCGAGTAGGCACATAGACATTGCCGAATGCACGTATGTAGCCAAGATTCCCGCCAAGAATGTGTGTACAAGCTGGTTGAAAGATTATGGGCATTAGGAGAAAAGCCTTTAAAAAATTAGAATTTTGGATTTTTGGCGCTCCAGATATAGGTACTTGTATACAGATATCTTGTCTCTTTCTTTGGGTTAGTTTGACGTAGACCTATATTTTCTTTTACTATCAAAGCCGTAGCCGGATGGGTAGTCGACCAGTAACGGCCAGCTTCGGTGCGTGTAAAAGTAATGTAATAAATATCAGCAGTAGGTGCCCCTCGGTACTCGATGGATGCAGTGATGACCGATCTTGCCACTTTTCTTTTCCGGCATGATGGCACAGTGAGCCCCATTCTAGTTCCAGCCTCATTGTTTATTTTTTCACGCGATGCGAGTTTCGTACCGGTCGGTCGTCGGCGCGCGTAGAGATTCCCTCGTGTCCGGCCGCTAACGGCCAGAACGGTATCCTCTAACTGTACAGCGCTGATTTACAGACTATTCTCATCAATGTACCCAGCTTCATTCATGATCCGGCGCGGGAGCCTCCTTCTCTCTCTAGTCGGCCACCGTCCCGCTCGCCTACAAACCAGTTTTACTATAAAACCTCTTTGGGAGTCCACCGCTCGCGAAGCCGCGTAAAGGCAGCCACCTTGCGCAAAGTATCTAGCCAAAAGCACCGTGCACTTTCATGGGGGCTGCGATAAAGATGCGTTTTATTGTTTTATTCACACGCTAGATTCAGATCTCGGCGCTTCCGAGATGGTGCCTAAGAGAAAGGGACATGCGGTCATGTTATGTGACACATTGCACTACAGACAGCGGAATCTCAGAATGTCTGCCGTAGTGATATTTCCTTTTCTGCTTTATTGAGAGATGAGCATGAGGCTGTGGTGTGAGTGGACTCACTGACAGCCGCAAAATGAGAATCCTATCCAAATGTAGGTCTCCGACCCAGGCACTGTTTATGTAAAGCGCGCTTTTGTACATTTTTAATTCCTCCGTTGTATCGACTCACTTTAAAAGTAATAATTGTAAGCACAAAAGTTGAATGTGAAATTAAACCGGTTTCTCATATTATAGTATAATGGAAGAACCACTATTTGGTATCGTTTTAAAACAAGAATCTTAGGTATCTACTAGGAATATGAAAATCATAAAGTTTGATCAATTTCAACACTCAGTTATTTGGTGTTTCCATTCTTATATTTTGGTTAGTTCATCAGTGCAGCGTTAATACGGATGAACACACAATGATCGTAGACAGGTACTTGTATGCGCTATTTGTTGGCATTCTCTGATACTAAGCATACAAGAAAACACTCGAGTGTTAGTTCCTTCTATTATGTATATTAAATTAACGTGTATCTTATATGAAGGTACATGCCAACGCCAAAACATAAGGAAGATGTTCATATGAGTGTGCCTAAAATTAACATATATTTGTAAATAGGTATACGTAGGTACACAGAATCCATTAGCGGGGATATATCTGGCTCCAAAATTTTTTAATTTAATTGAAAAAGATGTTAAAGATATCCACATGACAATAAATGCAAATCTAAAACACAAAATTCATAAGTGGATAATCAACAAAGGTATTGCATACTGCGGGCAGATAACTTGAACAATACAAAAACACACTCAACGGCTGTATTTTTTCTCCTATCCTCACAATTATTTTTGTGTTTCTAATTTGTTTCTTATATATTTTTTTCTATTTTTCCATTTCTATTATCTTTTTCTTTTTCATTTCTTTTATTGTTCTTTTATTCTATTTATCTATTTAAATTAAAATATTTTTATTTTATCTTAATTTTCTTCCAAGATTAATATAACAAATTTATTATTATTATTATTATTATTTTTTTTTTTTTTTTTTTTTTATTTTTTTTTTTATTTTAACTTTATGAGTAAAACCTCAATAGTATATGCGTTAAGAAAAATGAAGATAGTGTGGGTGGTTCTTAGTCGAAGTATGATACAGTTAAAAAAGTGACCGAATTGGATATCGACACGGTGGCGCAGTGGTTAGCGCGTTCGCCCGGTAAGCGAGAGGTCCTGGGTTCGAGTCCCAGATGTGTCAATATCTTTTTCTGATTTTTCTGTTTTCAGATTTTCGATTGAGTTTCGCTTATATTGTCTTCATTTAATTAAATATCAAAATTAGTTTAAATTCCTGCCACCTCGGAACAGGCTCAGCCTAGTGAGGCGGTATATACCAAAATAAATGTATATTGTGTTTTGATATATTATTTAATATATTATATTATAATATCTTGGTTAATAAATAATAAAAAATAAAAATAAATAAAAATGTCGGTAATATATTTACAAAATTTTGCATTATACGGAACGGATTTGATATTTTTTATTTTGAATCAGCCTCTCGCACAATGATTTTTTTCATCATATTTTCAAATGCCGCAGTAATTTGACAAAATATTTATTAATTTTTATTTATTTATTATTTCTTTTCAGGGTTGGTTTTATTCATTACATTTCAAGTTTTAACTACTAGGACAAGCCTGGGTAGAGATTAATAATTTTATAAAGTAATAAAAATAAAATAGAACAATATTATTAAATTAATGTTTCTTTAAGATAAATGGGTCCTTACTAAGCTGTTGGAACCTATTACAGTATAATGTAAACATGTGGGGTGACCATGTGTTGAAATTTGCCTTGAAATAATATATTAAGCTATTAATTTATAAGGGCTAAGATGAAAAGAAAAAATATAATATGTTTATAATATATTATGCTTTTAATTTAAAAGGACAAGGATGAAAAAGTGTTGACAATCCTCGGCTAACACGAATAATTTAACAATCTTTTTAAAAGTACAAAAAATGATAAAATGATTTGATGTGTTCCCCAAGGCTGTAAATATGAAAAACGTTCTTTATTGACGTTGGATAAGCCCATTTATTTATAAAATTTCTGTTCCTGTCAAATTACGAAACTGAAAACGAGATATATTTTTAGGTGTGGACTGCGCAATAATATTAGAAAAATTGTAGATACTTTTTTATTAAAATTAACTATTACAGTATTAATATGGATATCTACAAAGCAAAAAAAATCCGAATGGGGGCAATTGAAAAAGCAATCTTATTTATAAAAATATGAAAATGTGGAATAATATCACGAGACACCACTGTAAACTAGTGAGTTGTATCTACCATACCAGCTAAATGTATAATTTAAAATGTATCTCGGATGTATTGTGTTGTGAAAATTATACAAAAAAAACTTGTCCATTGTCTGGGTTCACGGTAAGAGCGGGTAAAGTGGGGGCGAGCGGTGTGGAGAGAAGACCACACGGCCTCGTCATTTCCTGCTCGCGAGATGACAAATGGTAATTTTTTATTTAATATTTAGATGAATGGACTGAGAAAAGTTTCATTTTCGGTAAATAATAGCACCCAATTATTTAAACGTCTTACTTACTATTACGAGTTTCGTGAACAGACTAACAGAAAACGGCTAAGGAGAATATTGAAGGAATGTCTTGTTTGTTTGTTTTTACATTAGTTTTATTTTTATTTTTTTATTACAGCGACTATATAAAATATTGTACATATAAAATATAACAAAATAGAATGGTGAAACTAAGTATAAGTATGGTATTTCTTAGTTCTCCTCACAAGGGGATCCCGTGCCGAGGCGGATCAGTTATAATCAGAGTTTATTTGTCTTCTACGTCGTTATCAGTGCCTTTTTTAATCGTTTTTCCATTGACCTGTTTCAGCTACTATAGTGTACTTTAGGTACCTATGTAAAGTAAATATTACTTTCAACTATTTTATAATAAAATAAGATCACTGGTTTAACGTTAATAGTGTACCATAGATGTGACTATTTTTAATTAATCGTATCAAATACTCGTACCTTACTTCAGCACAGGGGAATATTTATTATTTGTCACATTGAAAGTTTATTTAAATATAAATAACTTCGTTTAAAAAAAATTATGTTAGAAGGTAAATTAATCACATTATGATTTGTGAAGTTACTGTAGGGGCGTGTAAATAGCCCCTGACACGAGGGCTGACTACCCTATGTAAAATTAACGAAAATTGAATTCTTCCCTATGTGACACAAAAAACAGTCGACCCAGCAACTCCAAAAACCAAAGTGAAAAACAAACAAACACTCACTCAGAGTATGCAGCTCAGCCACGATGTCCACACGAAAAGACACTTCTTTTCAATAAAAATGTCAAGGCGATATCGCATAATCTTGACCGATGTTTTGCACAGCAAGGAAGTTTCAACAATCTAGTTAGTTTTCACAATGATAAAAATAAACAGCAAAATGTTCCAAAACAACAGATGACAGTTAGTTTCACTTGTTTATGTACTATTTTTAAAATCAATCCATTTAGGTGTCTACTGGATGAATTATTCTTATGACTGACCAGGAGAGACATCTCTTGGCCTTTTACTGACACTCCCGTCAGAAGTAATTGCTTGATTCACAAAGGTAAGGAAACGCATGAATACACTGCATCTCAAGTCACATAGGTTAAATTCAATACAATACAAAACCCAGAGATGGCGCCCTTATGGTCTTATAGCATAAATTATTCATTTAAAGAAATTAATGCCCAAATATATTTTTGCGCGTATCCATATTCCCCGCCTTGGAAGTTCGTAGAGCTTACAAAAGAAAGAGTATAAAAATACAAATGAAACAAGAAATGAAATAGAAATAAAGTGACTATTCACCGGTAATATTCAGGAATGACACGCATTGGAAATTCGCAGAATCTCACAAAATAAAGAAAAATAACTAAAAATACAATGTAATAAAGTTCAATTGACCAAGATAACGGATATTAAGTAATGCCATGTCTGGGTCAGAGATCATTGAAACAATGACTAAATCAAAAAAAATAAATAAATAAAAATAAACAAAAATAGATAAAATATAAAATTATTGCGTTGGAATGGGATATAATTTGACAACCGGACGTTTAAAAGAACCAAATCTTGTCTTTACCGTCGCAACGCGAACAATTTTATCCATTCCGGGATGGATTTCAGTTATCACGCCTAAAGGCCAATTTAACGGAGGGGAATCTTCTTGTCCCACTAGTACGACAGTTCCGATATCAATCGGATGATCAGAAGTAGTCCACTTCTGCCTGACTTGCAAGGTGTGCAGATACTCTGAACGCCACTTCTTCCAGAAGGACTGAACCATGCTGTCTAATAATTGCTTACGCTGAGTCAAATTGATTTTACCGTCTGCCAGGACAGAAGCAGGCAAGTACTGCAATGGTGTCGACATTAAAAAATGCGCAGGCGTAAGGACTTCTGGATAAGGGTCAGAAGACATAACTGTAAGTGGACGCGAATTCATTATGCACTCAATTTGAACTAGCACAGTCTGTAACTCCTCATATGTGAGAAGCTGAGTTCCAATCACACGGTACAAGTGTGTCTTCATGCTCTTTATGTTCGACTCCCACATACCCCCAAAATGAGGCGCGCGTGGTGGAATCATTTTCCACTCTATACGACGCTTAGCGAGTTCGCGCTTTAATGAGGGCTCATATTCAGATTCAACCAAAAACTTGTAGAGGTCATCTAATTGTGCCTTCGCACCCACAAAATTAGTACCATTATCTGAATACAAGCATGTTACCGGGCCACGCCGAGAAATAAAACGGCTGAAAGCAGCCAGGAAAGCATTTGAAGTTAAGTCAGAGACCAACTCAATATGAATAGCCTTGGTCACAAGGCATACGAATAGACAAATATATGCCTTTTGAGAATGTTGTCCTCTCCGACGAGTCAGCGTAATACGGAGTGGACCTGCGTAATCTACACCGGTATGTACGAAGGCCTTTGCTTCTGCAACACGATATGACGGTAAATCTGCCATCTTCGGTGTAGGATGCGATGGATTTAAGCGGAAGCAACAATTGCATTTCCGCACCATCGCCCTGATAACAGTCCTAGCATCTAATATCCAATAGCGTTGACGTAAGATAGACATAAGAAGTCCTGGGCCTGTATGACAGTTCACGACATGAAAGTGAGCGATGATCAGATCGACAACACAGTCATGTTTGGGAAGCAAAACCGGATGTTTAACCTCAAAAGGTAAATCCGATTTAGAAAGCCGCCCCCCAATACGTAACAGATTATCTCCATCAAGAAATAGAGATAAACTCTGAAGTCTTTTGGAATGAAATTTGCCTTCCTGGAGTGCAGCAATATCTCCTGCAAAATGAATACTCTGCACAGCACGAATCACAGCCTTTTCAGCAGTCATAAGATTATTGACCGTTCCAGAGGAAAGTGATATCTTTTTTATGAATCGGAGGACATAAACAACAATCCTTAGTAGTTTATCCCAAGTGGATATACGCTGAGCCAGTTCACTCAGGACCGATTTTTCACCCTGAAATGTTGCAATGAGCACATTAGCCTTGTGTTCAGGCATTTCACCAGTATTGGTAGGGTGAAACGGTTTTAATGGCCATTCCAAAGGTGGGCTGCGAATCCATGATGGGCCGTTCCACCATAAATCATGTGAAACGAGTTGGGAAGGAAGCATGCCACGAGAAAGGCAGTCGCTCGGGTTTTCACTACCAGCAACATGGTAAAAGTTTTAAGGAGACAAATTTTCTTGGCACTGAGCTACGCGATTACTAACAAACACCGACCAGCGATGCGGTGAAGAATGTATCCAAGAGAGCGCAACGGTAGAATCGGAAAACGCATATGTTCCTGCAATAGGAAGACGCTCAGAATAATTATCTTGAACCGTCCGTATTAATTTGGACATCAATACTGCGGCACAGAGCTCCAAACGAGCGAGGGTCGTCACTTTGGTGGGAGAAACCTTTGATTTTGCGCACAACAATCTCACTGTAATTTTTCCAAACAGATCAGTGGTGTGCAAATAAATCACACAGCCGTAACCATTCATGCTTGCATCGCAGAAAGCAACAACGAGCACCGTACTGTCTTTCAGGACACCAACATGGCGAGGGATTTTTATCATTGAAATTAGCGGAAATTCCTGTGTAAGCGCCGAAAACCGACGAATAACGCTATCAGGGGGTGTATCATCCCAACCAATGTTGCACAGCCATAGCTCTTTGATAAGTAATTTAGCGTACAGAATGACAGGGGCGACCAAGCCGAGGACATCAAATAAACGGGCGACTATGGAGAGTATGCTCCGCTTTGTGCACTTCTCCTGAACATAAGATGTCGTAAAGAAGAAGCTGTCATCAGCTGGTTCCCACGAAAGGCCCAACACCTTAGAGGTATTGTTAGAACCAACAGTGAAGTCCACTGGGCTGCGGTGAGAATCCGGGAGGTTCTCAAGTACAACTTGAGAATTACTAGTCCATTTTACTAAATCAAAGGCACCGGACTTAAACAACGAGATTAATTCTCGAGAAAGACGTATGGCGCTGGGCTCATCTGCAATAGAATAGACCAGGTCGTCCATATACAGCTTGGACTCTGCCACTTTGGCAGCATCCGGGTAATGTGGTCTCATATCCTGGGCCAACTGGCGAACCGTCCGCATTGCTAAGTATGGACTTGCCGTAAAGCCGAAAGGAACTCGATTGAACTGAAAAGTTCGTATGAGACCATTATTTGAGAATCGAAATAAGATCCTCAGGTATCTGCGATGCTTGCTAGGAACTTCAATCTGTAAATACATTTGCTTTATATCCGCAGTCATAGCGATGGGAAAAAGACGAAAGTCAAGCAAAAGCAGAAACAAATCGGCTTGCAAATTGGGACCAGTATGAATAATGTCATTCAGTGACAGCCCTGTGTGTGTTTTAGCACTAGCATCGAGCACAATACGAGGCATTGGTTTGTCTGGACGAGTGACAGCATGATGTGGGATGTAATATCCATCTTCTGTGATATCAGACTCTGAGACTTCTGATAGGTAATTATTTTCAATATATTCACTGATAACCTTGTTATAATTCTCCTGCAAAGCAGGGGAATGTTTAAATTTTCGCTCCAATGCCAAAAATCGGCGTTGGGCAGCAGTACGAGAATTACCCAATTGTCTTGGATCTTTACAGAAAGGTAAAGCAACAGAATATCTACCATCATCAGTGCGAGAAATTGATGAAGTAAAGAGATTCTCACATTCTGTCTCCTCCGGACTTAGAAATTTTATATTAGGTATCTCTTCTAACAGCCAAAATTTTTGCACTAAATCATTAAGTGCGAGTGCCGAGAATGATGTGTTTGTGTTGAGCACATTATTGGGGTAATCACCCATCAACACGAAACCGAAAGCGGTCGATAACGCGGGGGGTGCACTAGTACCCGATTCAACCCTGTTCCCTAAATAAATATATGGGAACAGTTGTGCACCGATGACGACATCCACGCATCCAGGAATATTCCATGTTAAGTCTGCGAGAGGTATGCCCTCTAAGTACCTCATATCACCCTTGGCTATATAGTGATTAGGTAATTGGTCGGTGATACTGTCAACGACAAGCGCATGTATATTATATTTATTCTCTGGGTATACGCGAGACTCAATATCCAAATACACGTAACCGAAAATTGGTCGAGACGTTGATCCAATTCCTTTGACAAACGAATTACTCAAAGGAATTATTGGTAAATTCAGCGTCTTACAACAATCGACCGTAATCAAATTATTTTGAGAGCCATTATCAATTAGGCACCGAACAATAACTTTATTTCCGTTTTTAAGCTTCGCGTATACTTGTGCGGTCGAAAGTAAAATAGAAGAGTTCGGTGTTACTTTGGCACAAAGCGAACACGAAGGATTGACATTCGCGGTCCCCTCCACTTGCTTATCACCAATGCCAGTTCCATTGATGCTGGATGACACTGGAGGGGGGACTGACGGTTCTTCACTGGTAGGTACTTGCGACGTATGTACATGAGTATTGGTTTTCATATTATTCACACTGCCGAAATGTAAGAATGTATGATGACGTTTATTGCACAAATCACAAACTAACCCCGATTTGCATGACTTGATTGTATGTGAACCACTAAGGCAATTTACACAGGCATTTTTCGATTTTATAAATTCAAATCGAGCCTGTGGGGAACTCATACATTTAAACTTTGAGCAAACGTTGATTAAATGATCAGTTTTGTTACACAGAATACATCCTTTCGGCGGAGCTGGGAAGCGCGGAATATTCGCATTACTCGCGACGAACGATTTAGTATTATTTGATCGGGAGGACGAAATGGGATGCGTTTTATTTACGACACCATGCGAGTTACTCGTTCGTTCTAAAATCTTTACTTGATCTTGTACAAACGAAACTAACTCATTATAAGAAGGAATTTCTTTATTACGAACTGTCAGCTCAAAGTTCTGAGCCGTCTGTGAATCAATTTTTCTTACCGCGCAGTGAAACAAAATAAAATCAGTTAAATCTTCAATACCTAACTGCTTTAATGCCGACACTGACGAAGAATATCTTTCAATGAAAGAATTGAGACTGGCAGATGTATTCGTGCAGTTTTTCGCATCGAGAATATTATTTAAATAATGTGTTCCTAGTGTACGTTTATCTTGATATTTTTTAACTAAACTCTCCCAAATGATCTGATATGTATCACCCGAAGGCACAATGCCTGCGGTTATGTTCAAAGCCCCGTGTGTGAGTTTTCCGACTAAGTACTGCACACGCTGCGAGTCAGTTAGCTGTCTATTATTATGGATATTGGCTTTAAATGACTCAAAAAATTTCGACCAACTTTCATTCTTACCATCGAAGGTTGGAAGATCTATTGCAGGAAGATTAATCATACACGGCTCCCGCGACTTATTTTATGACGTCAGTGATTCTCTTACAGAAGTTTTCATATTCGATCTAGTTCGTTTGACCTTCAAAAAAAGATCATCAAAAGCATTTAAAGCTTGAAAATCTGGTTTAAATTCTGGATTTAAAGTTAACTGACGACCATTGATGCTATCTATAATATTTTCAAATTGACTTCGCATTTGATCAATCATCTCTGACTGAGCCATAAACACTTCGTTATTTCTTGACTCAAAATTAGATATATTATTTGTTGCATTATACAGATCATTCATACGAAAAAAAAGATTTTCCTTTTTTGCGGTTAAAAGAATAAGCGATCTGTCTTGAGCCTCATCAAAACCCTCCTCCGTAATTCTTGGCATTTTTTATATATGCGAAAAGATTACCACAAAATTTTACAATAATGTTACAATGTTAATAATTAATTAATAATAATGTTGCGAATAATTATCCAAAATTACGACAATTCTGCGAACAATGTTAACAATTAATTAATAATAATAATGTTGCGAATAATTATCCAAAATTACGATAATTCTGCGAACATCCAAATATGTCATCCAAAAGCAAAAACAAGACCAGCTATAGTTCTCAAAAAATGAGAGGTACTTCAAATTTACCAAAAAAAATACGTAAATTCAAACATCCATGTAATTAAGCTATAATCTCGAATTGAATGTATGAATGAATTAATAATCCAGGCTACGAAGGACCATTAAATATGTAGGGGCGTGTAAATAGCCCCTGACACGAGGGCTGACTACCCTATGTAAAATTAACGAAAATTGAATTCTTCCCTATGTGACACAAAAAACAGTCGACCCAGCAACTCCAAAAACCAAAGTGAAAAACAAACAAACACTCACTCAGAGAATGCAGCTCAGCCACGATGTCCACACGAAAAGACACTTCTTTTCAATAAAAATGTCAAGGCGATATCGAATAATCTTGACCGATGTTTTGCACAGCAAGGAAGTTTCAACAATCTAGTTAGTTTTCACAATGATAAAAATAAACAGCAAAATGTTCCAAAACAACAGATGACAGTTAGTTTCACTTGTTTATGTACTATTTTTAAAATCAATCCATTTAGGTGTCTACTGGATGAATTATTCTTATGACTGACCAGGAGAGACATCTCTTGGCCTTTTACTGACACTCCCGTCAGAAGTAATTGCTTGATTCACAAAGGTAAGGAAACGCATGAATACACTGCATCTCAAGTCACATAGGTTAAATTCAATACAATACAAAACCCAGAGATGGCGCCCTTATGGTCTTATAGCATAAATTATTCATTTAAAGAAATTAATGCCCAAATATATTTTTGCGCGTATCCAGTTACCAACTCAGTATTTTGGCCATGCTGATAGATTACCACAAATGTAAATGGAAAAATAGTAAAATGACATAGCAAATTATCATTGGGTACCTAATATACATTTCATATTATCTTTTCATTGAATTTTATTCAATTGTAAAATGGGGGCCTTAGCACAGACAAAACACCAAGTTAGGCCCACATTATCATATAATGTTTGAAAACAAATAGTGTTATCGTATCAATAAAAAAATTATACTAAAAAATATTCTTCTGAAAATGATATGCTGACACTTAATTTCCAGTTGTTTAAGATACCAAAAATTCACTTAAATATGAGCTCGTGTCAATAGACATAAACATTATTTAACAATGGCATGCCGATTCAAGTTGTTCTCTGCACATAATATTATTATGAACACTGTGATGCATAGAATTATAAAAAAGTCAAAGATCCGACAAAACGGCAGTCCAAAGGAAGGAAAACCTGAATAAGTCTAAGAAGATAATTATTACTAAAACAAGTGAATGTTTTATTATCAGCCGTAATTAAATTGAATTCGACCGATAAATTGACAAGACACCTGATTACCGCGTTTATCCCTAAGCAAGGTAATTCTTACGACCTCGCTAAGAACTTTTTATAATCTCTATAATCAGTAAACAAACAAAAAATAAACACATTGCGTGTACAGAAAATTCCTAAAAGTGTGATTTAGCAACACCGATTTCAAAGACAACTAATATTGCCAGTTTACTTTTCGATTTCTAAGCTGCAGATGTAATTGATTGTGCGTTTGAAATAATTTCGATATTTAAAAAAATATGGTCAAATTCACCCAAAGTAAGTAATAATCGACCTTACTTCGCCAACATCAGACAACACACTTCTGTCGGTTTATCACTTCGGCATCTTTCGAGCTCAGTAAAAAGAAATAATAAAAAAACGAGTGTGCTTTAGACTTAGACTACACGACTGAAGTAAAACTTCACTAACTTATATCTCCTTCTCAACTTTGATTCGCCTCGCCCGCCGTTCGCCTTCCCCGATCACACTTTTCATAACGCTCTCGTCACGCATTCACCAGCTTACTCCCCAAGTCAAGCGTGCGAAAAGAAATTTTACTTTAAAAAAATGTAAAAAATATATCATTAGTTACTACCTATTGTATGTTGAATTGCTAAACGTTGAAATTAATCTACATGTTACAGCACCTAAGTGCAATTTGGTTATGCTAGTGTTAATATATATAAATATGTCCAATGAAGTTAATAAGAGAAAATTTATATTTGACTAGTATTGTATCTTATTATAATATCCGTACAGCAGTTAATTTAATGCATTAGAAATCTGAAAATTCCGAAGTAATGGGTGGAACTTGCATAATCAATAAAAATAATTAAATTTAATTGAGTAAAATTTAACCTTTATTATTTTTACATACATCGTTAATAAGAAAGAGGGAGAGGTTGCAATTGATCTTTCAGCGGTATGTCTTTGGTTCCATTCAGCATGTACGCGAAAAACTGCACTGTTTAATTCGTACACAAGAAAGTTATGCGTTTGGTGTCCTGATAGAAAAAAAATGTGCGCTGTGAAGTTAAACTTTCAGAAAATAAAAGTAGACAAGAGTGGAGAGACTATGAAGCACAGCACAAAGAGGAGACCGATAGGCCACGAAGCGCCGCACAAATAGGAGACCGATTATTCCAACTCTTCTCTCGCAGGTTAAATCCTTAGATGTATGTGTTTGTCTCTTTATAGTGTAGCGTTTTCGTTTCATCGAGTTTCAAACGGTGCTGAAGACGTTTTCACTTCAAAAAAATGTGTGCAGTTAACACGCGGTAGAAGTGAAACCTTCAGATAACTAAATTAGACAGGTGTGAGGAGGCTACGAAGCAACGCAAAAGAGGAGACCGATTAGTCGATTAGCAAGCTAAATCCTATAGATGTATGTTTTGTCTCTTTTTAGTGTCGCTTTTTCATGTCATCGAGTTTCAAATCACAACGGTACTAAAGAAGTTTTCACTTCAAAAAGGTTTTGTGAACCATTTTGGTGATAATTAATCGTATGTGCTCTGTTTCATACTAATAATCCTTCAAGACCCATTTCCCTTGTTCCTATTAAGTTGGATCTTTTTTTAGTTATTAAGTACAGCCTATTTAATTTTAGTTTTTGTTAGTTATTAAGTACAGCCTATTTAATTTTAGTTATTGTTAGTTATTAAGTACAGACTATTTAATTTTAGTTATTGTTAGTTATTAAGTACAGCCTACTTAATTTTCATTATTGTTAGCTATTTTGTAAAGCATATTTAATTTCCTTATTGTTAGCTATTAAGTACAGCTGATATTCCCGATGAGTTGCCCTGTAAAATCCTCGGACCAACATCAAATTGAATCTGCCATATCGTGTTTCCTCCCTTGTTCCTACTTTCACCTCTCCTGAGTCGCGGCGAGGCCGTGCGTGGGCGCTGTGAGACGTCCATCGAAGCCATTGAAGCTACGCTATTTTTTACAACATTAAATAAAATTCAAAGGATTACGCCATCGGTATGATATCGGCTATAAACGCCATTAAACTTCGAATCAAGAAGTTTTCATTTCGACCGTCGCGCCGTGTATCCGATCACGTTTGCATCTACATCTTTAGGTGTAAAGTTCGGCGAATACTACCTTCAACTTCGGCGATCTTCGCAAAGCATTGCCTTTTGGCACTTATTAAAATATGTTAATGGCTCATTAGGCGGATATTTCGAGGCCTAATTCTCTTCCGCTGGGTAGTTACATTTCAAACGAAAAATTTTATTAAACTTTATTGTTTTTTTTTTAACTTTAAAATATTTGCATAATTTTTAACAGTTGTATAAGACTTCTCATTATTTAGTATTATACTCAAGTCGTAACTTTTTGGCGTATATACAATGTATACAGGGTGTCCCAAAGGACAACGTTATACCTTGGAGAGCTTATGGTCCAACGCACGACAAATCAGACTATCATAAAATGAATTTGTGATAGTTTTTGAAATGGAATTTTTGTTTTGGAAATACAATGTTTATTATTATTTTTAATTTATAAACTAATGTTTAAGACAAGATTTTTATGCATAGCACAAAGGGTAACAATAATTGTCAGCCTGAAACACTCATTTACATTGAAAAATCTTCCGAGAAAAGATACTTGCCGCCAACGGGACATGAACCCGTGTCCTTCTGATTGCCGGTCGGATGCTCTGACCACTGAGCTATGGCGGCTTATCTAATACCCGCCAAATAATTTAATATATACTGGTGTTTCATTCAACAATTACTGGCGGCAAGTATCTTTTCTCGGAAGATTTTTCAATGTAAATGAGTATTTCAGGCTGACAATTATTGCTTATAATAAAATGTTTGTATTGTTTATATTGGAATATGTCTTACATTTTACTTCAGAAAAAAATTATTGCTATTTTATTACAAAAAGAGCTGAATTTTTACCAAAGATTGCTGTAGAAAAGGCAAAAAAATTATTTGTGTTTTGTTTAGTTCTAAAAACATCTGTCACAAAAATTTGGCTAGTGTTTTCATTCGAATTCAAGTGATATAATTTCACAGCAAAATATGGGCCCTATTTGCAGTAAAACTGCAATATCTATTTTTCCAAAGCAAAACCAAGTAAATCTTATCGTAATCTTAATATATAAAACAATGTCGGGTTAGTTACACTATTTATAACTCGAGAACGGCTGGGCTGATTTTGATGATCTTTGATTTGTTGGATTTGTCTCCGCCCCGGATAGGATAATAACTATTAAAACATCGCAAAAGTTAACGAAATAAATAGTTATAAAGAAAATTATTTTCCCCGTACATTTTGTATGGAACGAATTCTCTTATTTTGAAAGAACTGCAGCAATATTGTGAGGGGTATAATATTGAACTGTGCATGAATTCCAAACATTCAAAAACGTCAAATGTCAATGCGTTGATTGTTGTGCATTTGTTTTTAATCATATAATGCTGCCCTTCTTTCTTTCACACTCAATGTCAATAGTCGAAAATGAGACAAATGGTGAACGTATGTCTGCACACCTCCAAAGGAAAAATACAATAATTATAAAAAATCTCTGAAATGAAACGCATTTTTTTACATAAGCTCCACACAGGAGGCCCTGAGGAAAATAATTCCTCAGGACCTATGTCATCTTAGGGGAGGATCTTTTTAAGGAATGGGGAGGATAAAAAATTCTGGGAAGGAAAAAGGTATGAGGGGTGGGTAGGAATCTGGGGGTCAGTGTGTCCGGGAGTGACGGACGTATGAATCCATCCCTCCAACTGTGGTGCAAGGCAATGGGTCGTGAGAGTCCTTCTGGAAAGGTCATAAAGCCTCCCTCAACCAGTCTCTCTCGATCCGGCCCGCCACGCAGCAGGTGGGCAGGCGCATCAACTGCCAAGACCCGGACATAAGTCACCTCATGAACCCAGGCACCCCTGCTAAATCACTAAACGTAGCGAACCACTTGGGGTGATCTATGGCAGAGGTGTTGGTTATTCAATAAATGGTTCCCGGAGCGGCGGCACCCGTATCCGCCTCCCGAATTCCAGTAAGTAATTGTAAAAATAAGAAAATCACAAAAATATAAATCCGTACACAACGCCATCTCTGATACTGACAAAAACAAAACACGGACAGTTGCGCATTGATAACTGCTTCATTGCGTAATTTTTAACTTAATAAAAAAACTGAATTTAATTCAACAGCCATTGATTCTGAGGCGGTACGAAGTTCGTCGGGTCAGCTAGTAATATATAAAACAAAGTCGGGTTAGTTACACTATTTATAACTCGAGAACGGCTGAACCGATTTTGATGATCTTTGATTTGTTGGATTAGTCTCCGGCCCGGATAACAGAATAACTATTAAAACATCGCAAAAATTCACGAAAAAGAAAGTTATGAAGAAAATTAATTTCTTCACACATATTGTATGGAACGAATTTTCACCTTTGAAAGAGCTGTGGCAATGTTGTGTCAGTTGAAGTTTGCGTGAATTCCAAAAATTCAAAAACGTCAAATGTCAATGCGCTGATTGTTTCGCTTTTGTTCTTTAACATATAATGCTGCCTCTCTTTCTTACACACTAAATGTCAACAGTCGTAAATGAGACAAACGGTTAACGTGTGTCTTCACCCTTCCAAAGGAAAAATACAATAATTATAATAAATTTCCCTCACACGCATAAAAAAATGAAACGCAATCCCCGCAAGGGGCCATCCATAAATTACGTCACATTTTAAGGGGGGGGAGTAGCAAGTGTGACTAGGGGTATGGGGTGGTCATCAGCTCTGTGACTTCACATGTAAAAAAATGTTGAACTACTGTGTTGATTACTTTTAGATGTCACACTAGGTGACCATGGGGTGGTCATCAGCTCTGTGACTTCACATGTAAAAAAATGTTGAACTACTGTGTTGATTACTTTTAGATGTCACACTAGGTGACCATGGGGTGGTCATCAGCTCTTTGACTTCACATGTAAAAAAATGTTGAACTACTGTGTTGATTACTTTTAGATGTCACACTAGGGGGGAGGGGTCTCATAAATGTGACGATGTGTGACAGGGACCGGGGGGGGGTAAAAAAATCTTGAAATTCGTGTGACGTAATTTATGGATGGCCCCTAAGTAAGTGGAAAAGTAAGAAAATCACCCGTACACAAGGTCATCTCTGATATTGACAAAAACAAAACACGGAAGTTGCGGATCGATAATTGCTTCATTGTGTAATTTTTAACTTAATAAAAAAACTGACTTTAATTCAGCTAATAAGTTAACACAACAGTTAGTGATTCTGAGGCGGTACGAAGTTCGCCGGGTCAGCTAGTAATGTAATATTTATAACTACACTAAATAAGCAACTTTTTTAAATAACCTTTCAGGCCTAAGCCCAGGCATTGCCTGGTACATTTTTTAACAGTATGAGGAGTTGTTGTGTAATATATATTTTTAAAATGAACTCATGAATCGGGAATCCCTATTTTGGACGGTAATCCAATAGCAGGGCTAAATAATCGAATCTTAGAATATGTAACTGTGGCACTCGAAAAACTGATCTAAACTGTCGATTTTCACGAAATTGTTCCGATATCCCTATTTTTCTGAAGTTTTATTATAATATTCTGGTCCGCCATGATTTGGTCCATCAGCCATCCAAGGAATACATATTGACTTTTGGGTCGCGCTGTACACATGTTGTTAAAGGACGTACTTGACTTTCTTTAACCAGTGATTCCTAATAATATTTGCAGTAAAAATGAAAATCAAATTTTGATCTCCGGTAACTTTAATTACTTCTTTTTTCTTCATAACTAAAAAATCTAATATTATTCTTCCACATGTCAACACTGACACTCAGCCGAGCAACGGCCCAACCCCCTACCCAGACTCTAATACGATTCTAAACTAATTTATGGTGTTTAAGTTGAAAAAAAAACATCAAAAATATCACCTGAGACCAAAATTTCATGTGCATTTTTTATCCAAAATTGTCAGGAATCACTGGATGTAAGTCAAGTAAGGGGTCGTCCATTAATCACGTGGGGTCGAAGGGGGGGGGGGGGTTCGGAAAAAATCACGAAATATTACGAGGGGGGGGGGGGATAAAATGAGATATCACGTGTATTTATTTTTTGTGGTAATATTCTGAAAGTTTCAAAATACTTTGTACTAAAAAAAAATACACGTGATTTTAGGGGGGGGGGGGGGGGGGGGGTTGTCTAAAACCTCACCACATATCACCAGGGGTGGGGGGTTAAAAATTTGCTAAAAAATCACGTGATTAATGGACGACCCCTAAGTAGCTTAACGGCCTGTGCAGTTAGGCAACGCGATAGGTAGTTCTGAAAACTTTTACGCACAAAAATATCTTTATAAAATAGGTGAATACATTCTATTAGATGTATAAAGTTTACCTGTCACGTAATTTCTGAAAAACCAGCCCGACCAAAAAATTGTACCAAGAATAAATTTATGTTGCTTTTTTCCCATCGACCGTTATTATGCATGTATCAATATTTTTTTCCGCATCGTAGGACATGTCAATAACGCAATGTACGAACTTTGGCGAAAATGCCCAGGTAATCAATAATCTCCTCTAATAATAATATTTAATTCTTTATCTAGCACGCGGGCACATAAGCATTACACACTAGACAAATGGTCTGCCGTCTGTAATATACTCGTTGCTTTTTCAAAACGATAACAATTAATGAATAATTGAAACAATTAATTGATATCGAGCCACTTAATCGAAGCATTTAGGCAGGAACTTTAGATTAGGTGCCTTAAATCTGTTTTATTCGCTGGAATGCTAAACACTAAACGATATCTTTACAAATAAGAATTAATCAATTAAACGTAAAGGCCAAGGTCCTCAAGAAACTTTTTAATATAGGCTATTATTATTTTTTTACAACTGATTATAAAACATTCTTGAACCGTTTATTGTTTCGATATCGTTCGTAGCTTGTTTGTAAGGCTTACGCCGACGTAATTTTCCATAGATTAATCGCTTTTTAATGTAAGATTTTCACAAGCCCTGGAAAAAAGTCTTTATTAACTGCGATGTGTTGTTTAGGTAGGATAATTTTGAATTAATTAATATTGCTTTTAAAATAGCAATGCGAGTAGAAACATCCGTAGCAGAGAGGAAAAATCTTTGTCTTTGGTTTTCAGAGGAGGGCAGTCAACAATTTTGCCCCAGCGAAATTTTTTTTCCATTTCATATTTGGAAGGAGATATTTTTACAGTACAATTGAATTGCCGAATTACGAATTTGTCAAAAGAATTGACAATGACCCTTTTCAAACTTTCTTTAGGTTTTTTTTTTTTTTAGGAAAAAAGCGAATGAGACACATTTGAAAAAGAATCCTTACTAAATCATTAAAATGGCCACTATCTTGAAACGGAAAAAATTCAAACATATTTAGAGATAGAAGAAATAAAAAAAACGGTCGAGTTGCTAGACTTGATCACTTAAAAAGATGTAACTTTGTTGGTGTTGGCTTTTAAAAAACACTCATAATATGAGTAATTTAACTAAGCAACACCTCCTTAATGAGTATTAATTCCTATGTTTATACACACACGCAAAATCTGGTTGGCATCTACTTCCTCCGAAGGCATAAAAAGGATCACTTTGCGAACAATGACAGGAATAATTTCATAGTGGCTAGTTACCAAGATTCTGCCTTTTGTAATAAACGAGTTTACGATAAAAATTCAGCGAGCGCCTCTGACATTTCAGCATACCGAGAATTCCTATTACAAACTGGAAATTGATTTAGAACCGACCAGCCGAGCTCGTGCGGAGCTGCCACTGCGCGCATTGATTGTTTCCACCTATCTCGTATTAGTTCTGTGGACACCTAATACTGGGATATATAGCATATTATTAGCTCTGTGAACGCAATGTAATATTGTAATATATCAGCTCTGTGAACTCAGTGGAATATATATCTCGTATTATTAGCTCGGTGATCGCAATGTGATACGGGAATATATGGCATATTATTAGTTCTGTGATCGCAATGTGATACTAGAACATTTGGCATATTATTAGCTCCGTGAACGCAATATGTGGAACTTTTTTTTTTATAGTGAAACCTCACAAGAGTCTCAGCTACTCCCGTCTGAAGCCAGTGAGACTGTGGCATCCCCAATTGGGGTATGTTGTGAGGCTGAAGTTAGTAGGGGGGGAAAGGAGACAGGGAGGAGGAAGGTGGGGAAGTACCTGGCTATTCAGATCTGGTCACCAAACACGGCTAATGCCATTTCATGCAACGTTTCAATTCTGAATTGTGGTCTTACACCAGGGCGATACTGGGAGTATCTTCTACTCTGGAACGTGCCGTAAATATACCATATATTATTTTAAACGAATAAATTGTGAAATAACACAAATTAATCAAATAAAATTTATTTGCCACGCCGGGATTCGATCCCGCGACCTTCGGAATTGCAGACAAGAGCCTTACCGCTGGACTACGCTGGCCGTCTGTACTGGAATATATGGCATATCATTAGCTCTGTGAACGCAATGTTGTACTAGAATATATGGCCTATTATTAGCTCTGTGAATGCAATGTGATACTGAGATACTCGTATATTAGCTCTTTGAACTCAAAATGATGATATTAGCTCTTAAGAGGGTATAACCAAACCCCACCAGAAATATATCATTTGTAAATCAAATTCTAGACGTATCGACTATTTTCCACAAAAAAACATAAATTGATTTCGAAAGATTGTCATTTTATGTGGTAGAGATATGCTTTAGATTTCGAAAAAATATGTTTATTTTTATTTTAATCAGGTTATGCCTTGGTCATTGGTAGATTTGTAATTTTTTTAACGAAATGTTGCATTATACAACACACATTGCAAATCATATAATCGTATAGTAAAATAAATTATCTAAATTTTAATTTCAGTTCAAATAAAATCATTAAAAACAATCTTACAAAAACTAATAAATTTTAGATTTTTTTACTATTTTTTTGCGCTCGGACGTTATTGAAAAATTATAAATACCTTTTATCAAAAAAATAATTACCAAGGGCATAAAATTTAAAACATTTTTTCATCACGTGTTTGAGCATTTTTATTGCTAATTTTAATGTAGATATGTATTAAGGCAAATTTTGATGAATGAAAAAAAATCGATATTGACTTATTAGTTAAAATTAGTTAGATGCTGATACGGATAATAATCAATCCCACTCATCGGAACTGCTCTGTACAGTTGCAAGGGTACCATCGCAAGACCATTTTTCGTAGAAATTGGAATTCTCGGCCGCCTAATATCCCTGGGATATCTCACGCTTTAGCTCTTAGGAAGCAACGGAGTCGGGCACTGCGTTAATTTTTTAGACGCATTGGAGACTCATCGTAACTATTATTGCGACACCCAGACCAGGAAACTAACGGAAAAATAGTTTTAAAAAGTAGAACAGGTGGAAAAATAAAATTTTGTTTGCTCAATCGAAGTAAGAAAACGACGGTAACGTATGCAAGATAATAATTTTATAGCACGAGTTCCCTCGAGTTTTAACAGTCTTTCTCCGAAATTATCTTGTTTTTTTTTATTGAATACCTCACAAGAGTCCCAGCTGCTCCCTTGAGTGTGTCAGTGAGACTATGGCATCCCCAATTGGTTATGTTATGAGGCTGAAGGTAGTGGGGAGGGAAGGAGATGAATAACAGGAATGTGGGGAAGTACATGGCTATTCAGATTTAGTCACCAAATAATGCTAAAACCATTTCAAGCAACGTTTCAATTCTGAGTGGTGGTCTTACACCAGGGCGATACTTAAAGTATTTTCCACTCTGGAACGTGCCGCAATTATATTATACATTATTTTTAATGAATTAATTGTGAAATATTAAAAATTAATCAATTTAAATTTGTTTGCGGGATTCGATTACGAGCAAAGGGCCTTACCCCTCGACCACGGACGCCATCAATATTGAACATAAATAAGATGTTTTAAACGTAGATGTCTACATTGTCTACCTGTATCTTTTTTTTCAAATTGAAATTAATGTTTTACAGTTTCTCACTTTACGATGGAAATGACAGTGAAAACTTATAATAATAAAAGAGTTTTACATAGTTTTTCCAACAGAAAAATTTCATGACGTCAGAACTCACAGTGTTTTATCTTCTTGAGGAACAAATAAGTAACATATTGTAAGCTTTATGGTTACTATATTTGTGTTTAGTGAGTGACTCGTCATCCATTCATGTATTTTAGGATATTGTAGGTAGGTACTTACGCTTACATATATATATAAAACAACACTTTTTATTTGTATTGTTTTTTATCAGTAAAGATGATAATGAAGCAAACCTAACAGGAAATAGTGAAATAAAATTTATGATTCCTTTTAAATTTGTAGATACATCTCAATAAAAAATATCCACATTACAATAAATCTAATATACCATTAAAATCCAGCATTCCATTTGGCATAATTTTTTTTTTTTCAATAATTATTAAATTAAGTAGGTTTTTACGACTCTATAAGATGGCATTACTTGATTTATTGTGATATTAAATAAATAAAATAGCATACATCTAATGCGTTTGTAAAAGAGAAAGCATTATGTATTAAACGAAAAAATATACACCGTGCTCCACGCTCATACCGCTAAACTTTGGGGGGTCCCAGAAAAGCTTTTTAAGCAGTGCAATTATAACTATCAAAAGAAATTGTGCAGTGTAAATGTAGCTTTACTTTTGCGAATAATTCACGTATTTATGGATAACAAATAGATTTCAAAAATAGAACAGCTGACCGGACGGGAAGAAATACTAATTATATAGGTATGTTTAAACGAACGCTTTGTAAATCACACAAAAATAATTAATTTATCATAATTTTTAAAGTTGGAAATAATTATATTTTTAATATGCAAAACATTCAAAGAAATATTGTATTTACACCGTGTACCACACTCATATTGCGAAACTTATAGTGAAAAATTCATAAAAGTTTATTAAAGTATAAAGACGGAGTAAGTTAGTTTCTCTATTTGACTTTCCTATTATGGACGGTGTATAAAATGATAAGTGGAATTTCAATTTCGATAATGATTAAAAGTAGCCAAAAGTCACGTACACTTTTTGTAAACGATCAAGAACCCGCTAAATACAGTTGTTTAACCTTAAAATAAATATGTGCACTTACTACGGCTTTATACTCTGCGAGTGACTTGAAACTTGTGTGCGATTCTGTATACATCAAATATTCTAACAGACACATGCATATTATAAACATAGTTTAGTTATAAAATAAAAGCTGTCATTCAGTAGGGTTCAACAAGGGTTCAAAGAAGAAGAAGAAGGGTTCAACAAAGAAATGCGGGAACTACCGACTATATATATATAACTATGACAATTTCCTTCATCTCAGATAACAATAAGTTAACGTCTCGGGACTTATTAATGGCAAATACAACGTGTACGGGCAGGGTTTATCAAAGGTACAGGAACTCGACTAATTATTAAGAAATATCAGGATTTCAACTTGCCCGCATCAGTGGAACCATCTGAGGGAAGTCTTAAAGTGGTGGTAGTTCATAAACACCTCGCATATATCATTAGAAACCTGTACACCGAAAGACAAGCATGCATTGATTGACACCCAAAAATTGGACACATTTATAGCGAAAAAGAGAGGGATTTATTTATTTTTTCAGGTTCTCCATAAAACAGTTATACACCAAATTATTACGGAGAAGATTATAAAATATATGAGAAGAAAAAGGCCGAGGGGGCAGTTTCACTATGTTACTGAACTCTCTATAGGTAACATTGAAGATGTCAATGCTCAATGCAGAATCGTTAAGCGTTAATCGAATTGCTCTATTTAATGGGGCATTCTGAAAGGAAGAAGCTCTCGCTTTCGGAGCATAAAAAAGTATGCTGTATGCTTCATTATTTCTGAAAAAATAGGCCATTTATAAAACACGTAATTTTATAATTAAACTAGCGAGTTCCCGGCAAGCGTTGCTATGCCACTTAATAAAGAAATTGTTTCTCCCTGCGTGTCCTTTCCCATTCGTCCAGTTCCCGCGTCCCTTTCCCCTCAAGCGTTCCCACTCCACCTTCTCCGTCTTCTCTCTCCCCACTCCCCACTCCCGCCACCCCTATCCCGCGAACCCCCTCCCGAGTTCCGAGACTCGGTACTTTCAGGTCTTGGTCTATTGCAATTTTTTATACAAATCTCATAATGCCAGAGCTCACCAGTATAATATTCAAACCATTGCGGGCATGCACACATCAAATCCCCAAAGTTTCATCGCAATCGTATGAATGGTTAGCAACCCATAATTTCATTATGCCAGAACACGCTTATATATAGAAAACATCGCGGGCATGAGCACATCAAATCCCCAAAGTTTTTCGCAATCGGATGAATGGTTTAGCAACGCGTAGACATCTAATATACATACTTATATAAATACATAAGCATATTTTGATTTTTATATATAAAGATGCAGTTGGATTTGATTTTGGGACGTCGTCAGTGCGCAACATGGATGCGATTTACGTAAAAGAATGTACCACGTGGATGTACCTCGCGTTATGCCCGTGCTTTCATTCTAAAAATAACTGATTCATGGGGCTTTTTCTTTCTACCATCTATGTTTAAATTAATGTCATAAATCGATTATTTTTAAAACGAATATAATATCTTGTTTATGTGGTAGGTATCAATTGTTTTTGATGTAATACATAATCAATCATCGAAGAAGTCCATCGGACGTCGAACGTTACATTGTTCGGGTGAGGAGTCGATCTGGCGAAACCCGAAAGCACAATAAAACATGTTGTAATCGGCTAATTTTAAAAAGGCAATGTGAAATTCCATCACCCGTATATATGCCATTATTGTAGGTAATGAGTACATCCAGGAAAGGTGCGTAGGGTCTTCTCTCAAAACCATCCAACCCAGGCTATGGCACTGAATCAGGTTTGTCTCGAATTTATATAAGAATAGAAGAATTGATAGTAGAATTATGTTATACACAATTCTAACTGATATATATATATATTTTTTTACATGAATACCGCACAAGAGTCCCAACTGCTCCCGTCTGGAGCCAGTGGGACTATGGCATCCCCAATTGGGGTATGTTGTAAGGCTGAAGGTAGTGGGGCGGGGAAGGAGATAGGAAAGAGGAAGGTGGGGAAGTATCTGGCCATTCAGATCTGGTCACCAAACACGGCAGAAGCCATTTCAAGCATCGTTTCAACTACTTCACAGAACATTTTACAAGAATATTTTTAAATGTTATTGTGGATGGATGTAATACAGATGTGTAATACATAGAAACGGTACAAGAGTACGTCTTAATAAACTAGAAATAAGAAAATAAAAATCGTTAAAAAATAAATAAAACCAATTTAATCAATGATTTCTCAAATAGCCCCATTTCAAACATATTTCCCTTCCCCACAACAACTTTTAAACCCTCTCTCTTAGGTACCTCCCCCTTCCCTCCATCGAAGTTGAAATTCTCTCTCCATATTCTATTTTACTTTTAAATTATCTATAATTTATTTAATATGTTTTATACACCCTTGATGAAGGTTCGGGTTAAACCGAAACCGGCTGGTTAAAGATATAATATTATAAAGTGGTATTCAAACAAAGTTATTTAACTTCTTCAAATTATGCAAATTCACTTTGTGGCACCATTTTATTAATGAAATAATTAAAAAAACTTTGTTTTTACCACAATAATCTATATTTAAAAGTCAACATGTTTCTAGAACGATGTTCTCTTCATCAGGACATTTAATGTACTAAAACTAAATGATCAAACATAGAAAGACAGGAGTGGGTAGAAAATTAATTATTTATAATTTTTATAATAACATAATGCCTAGGCCAACTGGATACGGTTTCTGGCCTGGTTTTATTTCGTTTCGGTTAAGAATTCACACAAATCATTAAAAAATATTCCCCTATCTGTCTTCGTATCCACATATACCTAAATTAATGGTTCTATGAAAAACAGAACAGCGAAAAACAGAAAATATTTAATAAAAGCGAAGAAAACATAAACCTAACCTTAACTAACCCAATCTTATCTAAACTAAACTTATTTAACCTTATCCAACCTAACCTATCCTAACATATTATTTTATCTGATTACCCATTTTAACGCCACGGAATTTTATTGGATAACAACAAGATTTCTTAACATGCTTATAAATTTTTTTAACTTTATGTAGGTCCTTTTAAAAAGTTCCATTCTCTAATAATAGGTAATTCATCCTGGAATCCTTGATCTTATGAAATTTCGAGAGCAAGCAGTAAATGTCAAGAAAGCGGCTTCTTTATCAAAATAATAATCTTAAACTAACTTTCAAATTACGGACACCAAAATTATTAAAAAATTTACGACTTTTTTATAGTTAACTATCGTATCATAGACTCAAATAAGTATAAAAAAGGTAATACATAATTTTAAATACCAGACATAACGTTCCTAGTTTTCCTCAGCGCCTCTGTGAAATGGGGTAAGTTTCACCTTAGTACCTTGGTGGATCAGATAAACACAACGAAATAGAGCCGCCTAGATGCACGAACAAGACTGCACAGCCACTACACTTATGAAATAAGTAAATTTATAAATACTTAAAACATTAACGCATACGCTTTGATTAGTTTTCAACAAAAGAATCAACATGTAAAATACTCGCAAATTACAGGTGTTTCTGATAAAAATTTAAGTGCGCTTGCTATTGCGTCATGTCAAATGGAAACTTCAGTCATGTTAAATGTCAAACTTCAAAGAATTTCAAAACGCGAATCGAAAAACTGAAAAAGAATTAAGAGGGCATTACCAGAGTAAACCAGAAATATGTCATTTTCAAATGAGATTTTAGACGTATTGACTCTTTTCCACAAAAAATTATAAATGGATTTCGAAAGATTGTTCTTTTATCTAGCATTCGCATGTAATAAGTTATGAGATTTTCTTTTAATTTTTAGTATAATAAGGTTATTCCATAGGTCGTTGGCAGATTTGTTAAAATTTCAAAATAGATTTTGTATTATACCACACCCATTTCAAATAATATAATCATGCAGTAAAATAAATGAATACATTATCTAGCAAACGCATGTTTTAGAATTTTAATTTTAGTATCAGTAAAATCATTAAAAAATATGTACGTACATGTGTTTCTTGACGAAAATTGGTCCATTTGTGTATTTATTTGCGCACTTACAAACTAATATATTTCAGATTTTTTTAACATTCTTATTAAATTTAGACATTATTGAAAAATGATAAATACTTATAATAAAAAAATAACTACAAAAAGTACATTATTTTAATAGTTTTATCATCACGCCTTTCAGCATTTTTGGATGAAGGTATAAATTAAAGCTAATTTGGATTGAAATAAATTCGATATTGAGTTATAATTTCAAAAAGTTGGTACGGAGAATAATTAATCTATCTCATTGTAACCGCCATGCATGATCGTAAGAACAACTTTCGACGAAATGTGGATTTTCGTCCGCTGGCTGGTTAAACGCTCTTAATATAGTGGTATTTCGATTGTTTGCGATAAATAATATGTAATTAAAATGGCATACGAAAATATGCACAGGCATTTTCTTTGCACAATGATGTCGAAACGGCTTCTATCTGAACGAGACGATGAAAAACTTCTTCACGACAGTGAAGGTTAGAAAGTGTTTTATAAATTTAGATTGCTGCAGCGCGTTGTTAATTTTTAAGTAAATACGAACATAATCGAAGTCAAACACACCAATACAGAAAAAACGCCGATTATGCGTATATTTGGTGATAATTCGAGCCCATAAAATAAAACAAAAACATAGTTAAGCAAAACAAATCGAAAAGCATATTTTGCAATTAAAGATAAATTTATGAAGAGGAAGCCGTAAGCCAAAAATGTGTATATTCCTGGTTTTTTTATGTGAATACCTCAGAATTACCTTTTTTTATGTGAATACCTCAGAATTACCTTTTTTATTTGAATACCTCAGAATTACCTTTTTTATGTGAATACCTCAGAATTACCTTTTTTATGTGAATACCTCAGAATTACCTTTTTTATGTGAATACCTCAGAATTACCTTTTTTTATATGAATACCTCAGAATTACCTTTTTTATGTGAATACCTCAGAATTACCTTTTTTATGTGAATACCTCAGAATTACCTTTTTTATTTGAATACCTCAGAATTACCTTTTTTCTGTGAATACCTCAGAATTACCTTTTTTATGTGAATACCTCAGAATTACCTTTTTTATGTGAATACCTCAGAATTACTTTTTTTTATGTGAATACCGAAGAATCCCAGTTGCTCCCGTATTAGATTATGGCATCGCTAATTGGGGTATGTTGTGAGGCTTAAGGTAGTGGAAGAGAAAGGAGATAGGGAGGAGGAAGAAGGGGAAGTACCTAGCTATTCACATCTGGTCACCAAACACGGCTAAAGCCATTTCAAATAACGTTTCAATTCTGAGTAGTGGTCTTGCACCAGGACGATACTGACATTATTCAACGATGGAACGTACCGCAAATGTACTATATATTATTTTTAAATGAATTAGTTGTGAAATAACACAAAATAATCAAATAAAATTTATTTGCGCTCGCCGGAATTCGATTCCACGACTTTCGGATTGTGAGTCAAGCCTTACCCCTAGACCATGGCGGCCGTCAATGAGCCTTATATCGCCATGAATATTGATAATAGACGTAAATACCGCTTGGCAAACGGAGTCTAAAGGTAACGATAGCGAATAATTCGTTTTTATTTATTTTGTGAATAATTTTATAAGAAAAATAAAGTTAATCAAATGAAAACATTACAGATAATTTTAGCCATACAATTATATTTTTTAAAAGTGGTTTCTCATATGCGTTTTTTACATTCCTACGGAAAAACCGAAACCTGGTTGGCTGTCATTAATTAATTCAAATAAAAAGTGGTGTAGGTACTACAAAACGTATTTTTTCATTTAATATTACAATGTCACTCCCCTAAGTATTGGCTTCATTCGAAAATATGTACATTTATATTAATTAACTAAGAGTATATTAATTGTACTGATGGAGGATTTAATTGCATAGAAAGTCAGTGATTATTATTTGGTTTTCTAACACACTGTGCATTTGTAGAATACTTTACTATAATTCAATGCAACTCACCGAGAACATGGTTATTCCAGTTTATCGAAAATTACGACCGAATGATCGGCGTTTTACTTAACATAGAAAACTTTTTCTTCTTTTTTAATATATGTTCGTTTTCAGACGACAAAAATGGATTCCTCAATGTTTTCGACATCCCTGAGAACATTTTCTGATTTATTTTTTAGGTATTAAAAAAGTAATAAATGTTTTTTGGTATTCTTATCTTCCTCCACAAATCGCAGCACCTGACATTATGAATAGAAATGTAACCAAAGTTATCGGGCGATCTTCTAGGAGTTTGTCGGAATTTAACATTTTACTGATCTACATGCGCGATAAGTAACTGACTTTAAACATTCGCAAGCTATGGGCGATTTTTACGTTCTTATTTGCATTGATAAAACTAACACCATAATAAAATCAAAAGTTTAACATATCGATAAACTTAGTCAACAAGCAGCCTGTTATCAGCACCATTAATGATGACTAAGCGATGGATTTCAATTTTCGTCGGTTAGATGGATATACGAGTATCTTTCGACATTGTTGTATGGTGACGGGTTAAGCGAGTTGGAAAATTTGTATAATATAATATTTAGAATGAACATTTTTGAAGTAAAATTTCTTTACAAAATTTCTTTTAAATTGCTGCGCGCTCGGTGACGAGAGCGTTACGAAAAGCGAGGCGAACGGTAGTTGAGAGGGAGATATAAATTAGTGAAGATAGAAAGAAAGAGAGTTACGCTTCGTATATTATTGAAGGGGCAAGAGAGAGAGGTGCGAGCACACATTTTCTTTCTCTCTTTCTCTCATAATAATAATAAAAGTAATTTATAGTATTATTTACTCCTTATATAGTGCAATTGCATAGCGTGGATTGACCAGATGATCATTTGGGAAGTGTGTGAAAGGGTTTAGTTTTTCCTGTGGGGAAAATTAAACCTGGACATTTAAATCTGGTGCGTAAAAAAAAGTAATTAGTACATTTAAGTCTACAAATCTCTAATTAATTATAATATTTCATATTGCAGCTAATTAATTATAATATTTCATATTCACTGTATTTTTTCTAGTTTTATGTAGCTCCTACAATACATCTTGAGCTTTCCAATTGGTGTGGACTTTAAAGTTTCTGGTAGTGTGTTATATAACTCTATTCCCTTGTACTGTAAACTGTTCTGCGTATTCTCTTTGTCCTTTTTTGTAGCCTAATTTCCAGTTAGTAGCCAGTTACGTTTCGTACATCACTACACAGTGCAGGCCTATTGTCTGAATCACACTGTAGAAGCAAGATAGAGCAGTGCGCGCACACATTTTCTTTCTCTCTTTCTATCATATAGATGGAGCAGAAGTTTTACTTCAGTTGTGTGGTCTAAAGTCTAAAACATTCGTTTTTTTACACTGACTACAATTACCGTCTAATGTCTCCGTAACCTAAGTTTTAATCAATGTTTAGTAGATGTGTTATTGTTCTTTCTTCTCCTAAAGCAAAACAATTTGGGAGGCGGGTATGGGTACCCCCGCCCCGGAAACCAACACCTCCGCCATAGGTCACCCCAAGTAGTTCGCTACCTTAGCAGTTTGCTAAGCTTAGTTTGGTAACTTAGCAGGGATGCCCGGGTTCATTAGGTGAGGTTTATCTGGGTCTTGGCGGCGGATAAGTCTGCCCACCGGCTGCACGGCAGGCCAGATTGGGAGAGAATGGTTGATGGAGTCCCTTTGGCTTCTCCAGCCGTACTCTCTCAGAACATCGCCTTGCACCGAAGTGGGAGGGATGGATTCACTCCTGGACACACTGATCTCCAGATTCCTACCCACCCCTAACACTATTTTCCTTCTCAGAATTTCCTCTCCTTCCTTTCCTATAAAAACCCTCCACACAGCATCAAAAAAAGATGACGTAGGTCCTGCGGGGAATTAATTTACTCAGGGCCTCCTGTGTGAAGCTAACGTAAAAAAAAAACGTTTTGGAACCGTGGAGTGACCATCATCAAGGAGATTAGATGGTAGACGAAGATAGATTCGTAAAAATCGAATTTTTCGTGTCTTATTTTGCGCCGTACTTGCAATATTCTGCTTCCTTGCCATGTTTTGAAGATGAATATTGCAAGGTATTATTCAGAATAAATAAACCGTGAAAATCCTTAGTCATACAAAACACATTAAGGCCGGTTACAGTGCTCGACCGACGGTCGGTGCGTACGTCGGTCGCGCTTGTCATTTGTATGAAAATTCATAAATCGTTCAGTGTAGGACCGACCGTACGCATGCGTATATCGCTACGCAGTGCGTACGAGAATCGTCGGTCGAGCGCATGCGCATGCTTAGGCCAGTTACAGTGCATGACCGGCGGTCGGTGCGTACGTCGGTCGCGCTGGTCATTTGTTTGAAAATTCATAAATCGTTCAGTGCAGGACCGACCGTACGTATGCGTATATCGCTACGCAGTGCGTACTAGAATCGTCGGTCGACCGACGAGTGAATTCCCCTTGAAATGTTCTTTGGGCGACGATCGGATGTACGTGATATCTAAATCTTATCTTCTGTTCCTAAGGGAACGTACCCATACTACGTGACACGTTTAGGGGGGGGGGGTCTTCAAAATATCACTCTCCATACAAATGAGCGGCAGGTTGCTTAGGTTTTTGGTCACCGGGGGGGGGGGGTGGTTAAAAATTGCAAAAAGTTGGTCACGTTCCCTAATACGTCTACGAAGTTAATAAGCAGCAATTAAACTATTCGTATACGCGTCCATTTCGCGTACGACGTCCGGTCAGCTTGTTGGTCAAGCGTGAACTGACGGTACGCACCGATGGTCGGTCGGTGGTATGCGATCTGCGATCGTCAGGACCGACCGTACGCACCGACCGTCGGTCGTGCACTGTAACCGGCCTAACATCTCACGAACAGCGAAAAGGCGCCTAGCCGCCCGGCCTGCCGTGTTAATCAATCTACAAGGAAGAAATTAATTCATGTTTTTATCCATTGCCTGCATTCGAAAACAAAACTGTTTAGAGTTGGTAATCCCAAGACATACTTATTAGATCATTACATCTTTATCATATACACCTCAGTTTTCCTTATTTTCTAGAAACATAAAACATAGTTTTGGCTACTGCGCAGCGACGAAAAATTATTTTAATTAATATTCAATGTTTATGTTAAGTTTATAAGTTTCTTTATTTTAAAACGTTGAATTTTCCTTGAAATCGGGTATCTAAATAGCATTATCGCTGTCAAAACGACTAAAATTTGTGTAAACAAATAAAAATATTCGTCCAATATTTATAATGCATCGTAAAAAACGATGCGTTTGTTCTAGCCGCGTGGCTATGTACATACATATTACCGTGTGAGCCGGAATATGTAGCAATACTTGGAATTATTATTATTATTATCATCGCGGGGACAGATAAGACACCGATTCAATCAACCAACGACTTGCTTGGGCGAAGGTTTCCTTAAGGTATTACATACAATAGGTATTTTACTAACATTGTTGTTGTCCCTGTCGGTCTTACTCCCACGAACATGGAGCAAAGGGGACAACTGCACCTAATGCTGATAATAACCTAAATATTATCATCAAAATCGGGGATTAGTTTTCCCCGTTTTTCTCCTCCAAAAATGGGCAGAATTTAATATTTTTTAACAAACTGTATTAGAAAAAAAGTCTTGCTTTTTTAATTATATTAGTTTGTACTCTGTAAGAAGAATATACGACGCGAATGTGAATGGTAGAAGAAGTCGGGGACGCCCGAGGAAGACATGGCACGATCAAGTGAATCAGATACTTGAGTCATGTCAAAAGTCAGAATAATAGAAGAGAATGTATGAGACGATGTATGAATGTGAGTGAGGCAAAGAGTGTGTGCCAAGACCGAGTTGTTTGGCGGTCCGTCCTGTCTGCCTACCCCTGCGGAGAAACGGCGTGATGGTTAGTTAGTTTAGTTAGTTGTACACTGAACGTCTGTTGATGGCGTTTGGGCCAGGCACTTTTATCTACTTTTGGAGGGTCTAACCTAATTCCTACAAGAAGTAAATCATCAACAAAAAAATGGAGTGTGTAATTCAGACGTGATAGAAGTGAAACTATAAAATCGCTAGATGTCGCTTTCTTTTGCCTGTTTATTTTAAAGTGGTTTGAAGATTGGATATTGATTTGCAAAAATGTATTTGTTTTGGTTTTCGAAGGATTCGAACATAATTCCGTTTCCGTTTTATATCTCAACCAAGAGGAACCTTGAGCGGAGTTTGATGCTTCGCAGGTGCCGTAGTACGTCATTTCCGTATCATCCATTTTCAAATCACTCTAACGGGACTAAAGAAATTTCACTTCAAAAAGTAAAATGTAACGTCAGGCGATGTTTCATGAAACGGCGATCATTATTAATAATTAGAAGTAATCTGCAAAGCTACGAGTATAAAGCTTTCAAAACGTTTGTAAAACTATAATAACATCGTTGATGTTATTTTTTTTTAAAGAAAGGCGAATGCACGAAACAATATTAACAGTGCGTTAAAGACATCAGTCGCTAATAAATACCTGTCCAAAGAAGAAAACTATCAGTACACAAAGGATTTCTAGTACCTACCCTGACGAAAGCCACTTCAAGCTGAATCAGAATGCTGAATCAAATTGTCATTTTAATTTTTCTAAGATTCACCTACTTTATTGTTTTGTCCTTGCCCGTCTTTAGATAGTTTTGTACGACAGTAAAGAAAATTAGTATAAAAAAGAGAATGAAAGCCAGCTAGATTGAAGGAGTTGTTAAGTGAATTCTATGTGAATACATTTTACAACAAAATTAATGTTTAAATTGATTAAAAAAGATTTGTGTACAATTAAAACAAAACATTTTAAAATTATTAATAAAATATTGAATCGTATTCATCTTTAATTTACGCAAAATTTAAGTTAATGTTAATTATGATGATCCAATTATAATTAAACGTCTTTTTCTCACGTCTGTAAACTGCGGAACGATATAATAATAACATTGATCACCGCTCACTGCCTTCTGATATTAAGGGGGTAACCGCTCCATGCATGGTTTATTCTATGAAAAAAAACACCCATTACACTTAGGCCGATGAACGGTTGATTTCACACCACGTGACCCCTCGGGGGGTAAAATGATACAAGGGGAGAGTTTGCCCACCACCCCGTTGGGGTTAACCCGGGACAAAGTCACCCCTGTTGTTTAGATTACCCCCGTAATTAGGATCAAATTGATATTTTGTTCCGTTTATGAGTCCGAAAGCATTACCAGGCCGGTGACCCATCCGCCCAGGGGAGGGAGAGGGTGTTGTACTCTGAACTTAATGCACCTTTAATTTTAACAGTCAACTTTACTTTATTTTAATACCGGCTCTAATAGATTATTCCATTATTTTTATTTACTTATTAATCAAAATTCGTTTAATCATTGCACCGTACAGCCGTCAGAGAAACTTAAGAATTTTTTAAATATACCTACTATGAACACTCTTAACCCGCCGCTACCGGAATTTCTACCGATTTCTTACATATCTCCCAACATTTGATGTTTTCCAGCTCTCAAAAAATATATGTTTTTTTGAAGATAATATCTATTCATTTCCCATACCGAAACGTAAATTATATGAAATAGAAAAAAGTCTATAGAAAAAAATCGCAAAGTATGCTTCGAAAATTATTATAAACACGTTTGTTTCAGTTATTTTATAAGTTATATGTATGAAAAAATTCACAGTGTTTGATTGAATGCTGTTTTAGACAACCCCTACGAGATTTTTGCTCTATTTTAAATGAGTCGTTTTTTATTAAACATTTTCACAAATTCTCTTCAATTTTATCGTTTTAAGTATTAGCGCGCTCTATCCAACATTCGTAATTACATATCTCTCCATCTTCTTCTTTTTGAGCGGGGATACGGCGCCTTAAATATTTTAAAAAATATATTAAACTTTATTTCTAAAGCACAACATAAGACAACAGTTACAGGCGCCCTAGCATGGTCGATCGATATAGGTTTTATCGAAAATGTCGGTATCTTGCCATCGCTCCCGAGCACGACTGCAGGCCGCTAACGAATAAACAAAAGTTTACGTCAAATATATTAGGAACCCCTAGTCATTGTGAACTATTGTTTGTTCGTTAGCGGCCTGCAGTCGTGCTCGGGAGCGATGGCAAGTTACCGACATTTTCGATAAAACCTATATCGATCGACCATGCTAGGACCCCTGGACTCGATTTACAATTCGAGTGTTGTCATTGAGTTGACATTTTGGATGTTGTTCGTTTGTAATAACAAGTAAAGTAGGTATATTATAAAGTACCTAGGTATGGATCGTACATAGTTAGTGATAAACATTTGAGGCTTATACATGGGTGGTTCAAGTTAAAATATAAATTCCTCCAATATACTAATAGGGGTATACGTGATTTTGGAAGTCGTTCCTCTGTAATTCCAAATAAAGTAGGTATTTGTAAAGTAGGTATGTTGAAAATGCCAGAATCCCAGTATAGATGTGGATCGTACGTAGTTAGTGTTAAACGTTTGAGGCAATTACACGGGTGGTTCAAGTTAAAATAAAGATTCCTCTCAAATCCTAACAGGGGTAGACGTGATTTTGGATGTGGTTTTTTTTGTAATGCCAAGTAAAGTAGGTATATTATAAAGTAGTTATGTTTAAAATGCCAGAATCCTATTGTAGATGGGGTTCGTATATGGTTAGTGATGAACATTTGAGGCAATGGGGTTCATACAAAGTTAGTGTTGAACATTTGAGGCATTTACACAGGTGGTTGAACTTAAACATAGATTCCTATCATATTCTAATAGGAGTAGGCGTGATTTTGGATGTCGTTCCTTTGTAATGCCAAGTAAAGTAGGTAAGTATATTAATAACAAAGAAAATCTACACCTTGTTATATGAATTACACTGTAGATGTTCATGCCAATCGATTTACCGAAAATTTTATGGACATAAATGTGATAAGTAATTTTATTGCAATTTAAGTTATAATGTATTTGTATTTGATAAGTGCAGGTAGGTACTACTAGGTACTAAATACGAGTACATCACGCCTTGCCGCGGACAAAGTACGTGTTTTCAAAATGTCATCGTACCAACATTATTATTTGAAAAATATGAAATTTTTTTATTTTTATTTACTGAAACATTTATTATAATTACAATTTTACAACATAATATAAAAACAATATTTCAATCGCTCTCCTAATAAAGTAGTTACTTGTGTTTGGGAGAGGACAACTAAATACTTTTACATCTAAGTATATAAATTAAAAAAATTATTACAAAACTAATAGTAGATAATTGTATGAGAAAATACGATACATGTAATAAAATTATTGGTTAGTTAATAAATGATTCAAAGGATTGATAAAGCAAAACATATTTCTAAACAATAAGTAAAGTTATGAGGTGGTACTAGAGTATTTCAATATATATTTTTTTTTATATATTTGTCGTAGTTTTCTTCCGTACGTATATCTAGGGGTAATTTATTGAATAATTTTAAACCCTTGAATGTATAGTGATGTGCTGTTATGGTTCGTACATATGAACACATAATTCGTACAAATGAAAACATAATTCTTATAAATAACGGAAAAAAATCAACTGCAGACCGACTATGCTCATTTTTCATATTACCGTGCTCTCAAAAACCATCTAAATGCATTTTCATTGTAAAAATAGGTTTTCTATTGTCTTTTTCGTGAATGCAATCGTTCGAAGATTGGAGTTTTTAGTATGATTTATTTTTCAAAATCCCCGTGGGGAAAGAATACCAAAAAAACATGGTTTTGACATGATCAAGTGACCATCATCCAAGTTCTCGCGATTTTCAAGAAAAAATGTTATAATTGTGCCTTTACACCTAATTATTTTTGAAAGAAAAAAACTTTTGGGAAAGAATTTAGACCGGTCAGTGGTTGAGCGCTTGGGTCCCACCTGGGCGTCGCGAGTTCGATTCCTCGGCTGGCTAAGTCCTCCATCACAACACAAGCAACATTTTCGGCTTTCTGTGGTTGCATTAGGAGATTTTCAAACATTGTTGGGTTATTCGTAATCTGGAAATGTTTGTCTTTCTTTAAAAAAGAAGAATCTAATGTAAGTACTTCATTATTGGTTATCTCTAGTATTAAAACACTTTTTAACAAAGTTTTTCTGGTGCCTTATGATGTGCCCCAAAAAATTACAAGTGTGCAGTTCAAGTGAAACCTTCAGAAAACTAAAGTACACAAAAGTGGGGAGGTTAAAAATGAAAAATCTCGCATTAATTAAATTTCTCAGCCTAACGAAAAAAAAATTTCGTTTTATTTTATTTTAGTCATCTGCCACGAAAAATGTCACCAGCCGCCACTGACATGCAGCACATTCTTTATCTTTATACCGTGTTCAACATACATATATACATCAGCTGAACAACGCAACGGGTATGCAAATCGTACGAATGTTCTTGTGTATTAATTTATCAGTGATTATTAGTATTAATATTTTGAATTAATTTTAAAACTCGTCATCTTAACAAGTGGTTTTTTCTTACACAAACCGTCCTGAGTTATTGAGGTCCGGGGAAAGTAAAATAGGAGTTATTTTTCTCAGTGTCTTTTTGAACCTTGTTACGAGATAAAAAAAAATGATGTTATCTTAAAAGAACAAAGTTTTATATGAACCTCGACATCCTCTGAATGAATGTGCTCTAGCAAGAGCTGCATTAGAGTTATTTTTCTCTATGTAATATTATGAAACTTCTTCTTTTAAGGTATCTAACGAACTCCATAAGCATTTGTCCTGTACTGTAGTTTCACAACTGTTTACTTTTGTTTGAATTGTTTCAGGTAAGGAATTGCACTGCTTCACAATTGCCAAAACATCCGCGAAATGATTCATCATTACAATAATATCAAGGTAGGATATTTTACGCATTGTATTTTATGTAGATTTTTCAAAATGTGTAGAGCTATACTATTGTATATCTTTAAAAATAAGAGAGGTTATAACTTATAACTAAGATTTCTGCGGTATGCCTTTATAAATAAGGGAAGTAATAACTAAGATCCCTGTGGTATGCCTTTATAAATAAGAGAGGTTATATTTTTGAATGTAGCTATTACTTTGTGGTTATCCATTATAATAAAATGAAACAATGTAACTTTGTATAAACCACTTATAAAATGTGCAAATCTGACCGGTTTCGGAACAAACGTTCCTTCGTCAGGGAATGCTTATACTAATGTATTAATATTATTAGTATAAGCATTCCCTGACGAAGGAACGTTTGTTCCGAAACCGGTCAGATTTGCACATTTTATAAGTGGTTTATACAAAGTTACATTGTTTCATTTTATTAAGAGAGGTTATAACTAAGATCCCTGCAGTACGCCTTTCGTAAAAGTGTGTTGACGATTCTTCGTTTATTTATGCATAATTGTTTTATAGGTACTTATACATATACCTATCTCAACTATAGCTTGTTTATTACATATCTACATAGTAATACGCGAGTATAAGTTCGAGCATTGTTTATAATGCAAAGATTATGCTAATAAGTAAAATCATTACATTTCAAGTTTGTAACGTTACAAAGCGTAACTTCACTTTTAAATGTATTATTTCAAGTTTTACTGGAATCTCTGTTTTGACAGCAGAATGTTTTAAAGACAATTTATCTTACGTTCTGGTAATTTTGTTATATTATGTGCATACGTTGTGCAAGTCAATGTCGTAAATCATCGTCGTGCGTTTAAAATCAAGTAAAATTATGCGTAGGGCTGTTTTCAGTTCATACAAAACATGGGTCAGTAAGACAAATCCAAATGTTTATGACTAGGTAGGCAGAAAAATATTTTATGCTGTGGAGTTGTAATTGTTTCCAAAATAATACATCTGTGGCATATGAATATAAAATTGCAATGTTGCCGTAGAACAGTCGCAATAATGTAGTAGGTAGGGTCTTGTAATAATTTATTGTACTGCCAGGAATATGAAAAGAAATTAAATACTGAAATTCAGAGGCATAAAACATGGAGATATCAATTTTGAAAAACCAAATTAAAATATAAAACGACGTTCAGATAATTTAATTAATATAGTATTTAACTTTTGACTTGTAACATGGACATCGACCATAACAATATAATGCGTTGTCAATATTTTTGCACATAAATACATAGTAGATTTACTTACCAATGTTGAAATTACTTGCTAATTGATATGTAAAGTATGTTGTTATACCGTATGAAATTATTTTCATAAAGTACCAATCTGTTTATTGGAGTTCAAAATTTTTTATTATGATTGGATGTTTTGGACCCCGTCTCACGATCCACGATTTTTAACTTTGGCATTAGATCCCAATGTTCCCCCGTTCACCGCCGATTGTGATTCATTTGGAATTTTTTTTTTTTTCTCTTCAATTTATTTATTATTTTGTTTACATATTTTTTTACAAAAGTTGAAAAGAATGTGACCTTACTAGGATACCCCTTTCTATGGTTACATTGAACGTGATTTTGTATATGAATTATAAATAAGTATTAAATATTTCAAAAAGAAATATTACGAAGAAAACTTATCACAAGCGTAAATTATAATTTATTTAAAAAAATGTCTTAAACGGTCGGATTTACACATTTTATAAGTGGTTTATACAAAGTTGCATTGTTTCATTTTATTATAATGGATAACCACAAAGTAATAGCTACATTCAAAAATATATAATTTATTTATTTGGAAGACTAGATGTAACGACAGAATTTTTTTTGATAAATATGAATTTAAAAAAAACCGTTAACAAACTGCTATTTAATTGCGGCTATGTAATACTCAAAACATAATTTGTTCCAGATAAAGGTTTCCTCGCAGGTACATCAGCCGTCAAGTGTAACAGAGTGAACGCTTTGCTTGATAGCTGATGAAAATTTGGTCAAACGCAGAAATGGGCGATTATAGGGAATCATAGGGAATTATAGGGAATGGGAATTATAGGGAATGACGCGGTTGAAGCAACTCTTGCTTAGAAAGTAATTCGGAAAAGGTTTTTAATACTTTGATTACATACCTACTATGGATTAAATACATCAATGGAGTGCAGTTCATAAAGGCTGAAAATCTGTGCCTACCCTTAGAAAAACGTACCATTATAATAAAAAAATGTATTACATGTAGACCAAAATAGTTGGAAATTGTACGCTCATTTATTCAGTTGGTTACAACTTACAACAATCAGCGAAATATGATAATATAATGACCATTTCAAATATTCAATGCACGGTTCTTAACCGAACTTGATAAATTACGCTTTGTGTACCTTTGGTCGTAGAGCAATGCACGCCACTACTACGTACTGTATAAGAAAGCCCATATTATCAAAATAGGTAAACAATGATAATTTTATCTCCGGTGAACAAAATATTTCTTTAAAATTACCTAAAACTTTGTATCTAAATTTGTGCTGTAAAACATTCGACCAAGGTCTATCCGAATGTGTATAATACATGAACAATATGTTAGCGAAATAGTTGAAACTAGTTGTTGACTGCTTCGATAATGGTTCTGAATTCTGGTATTCAACCATCATCTTTGCTGCAGTATGGCTGTCGAATATTTATCCGTCCCGTCCGCCCACAAGACGGGTTTGGTCTCACTACCATCCGAGCCTCCGCAACGGTCGTAAATCCTCCGCCGCTCTCAAGCGATACTAGGTCTTATGTCCCTATGCTTAGCGAGCACATTGCTGGGAAGCCTGTAATGAGCTTGTTTGGTCGTAGAAGCGTGTTCAACACTCGGGCTGACTTGTCCATTTGCTAGCACACGGAACGATTGGAAAATTTTTGATAACTGCTGGTTTTAACAATAATCGGGGGCAAGCAGTCGCAGACAATTGCGAATTTCAATCTGAAATTGATTTCAAGGTTAAAACGCACTACTCGTCGTATTGCACCAATCGATAGACGCTACCGTAGCGTCAGCGGTCTTTATCAAAATTGTCACCACGTTTGACCTACAGTTGGGAAAGTTCTTGGGTTCTATTCTTAGTCAAATACTGTTCTCTTTTTAACATTAAATTGACGGTTAGCATTAAATATCAGTTGTTTTACATTAACCCATAGAAACTATCACAGTTTTGATGGTTTTTAGTGGTCACCGCAATTGACTTAGAATCGAGAGTCTGCGGGTTCTATTTTAAATAAAATACTATTCAGTTTGGTAAATACCGTAGTAACATATTCTTCTCCAGATTTTTTGTAGAGCGGATGAACGGAGAAAGGATCGCCAGGAGAATAAGTGAAACGAAATAGAATGGTTGGTATATCACGATAGAGTGTATCAAATATTAGACAAACTGAAACATATTTGTTTAACATTAGCTCCACGCAGCTGAGGAAAATAATTTCCCTCAGGGCCTATGTCAACTTAGGGGATTTTGCGTGGATGATTTTTTTTAAGGAAAGGAAGGAGAGAAAGTTCTAGTAATTAAATAGGTATAAAGGGTGGGTAGGAATCTGAGGCGTAACGGACGTATGAATCCATTCCTTACCGCGCTGTAAGGCGAGATGGCGACAGATTCCGCCTGGAGAGGATAAAAGATCTCCCTCAATCAGTCTCTCGATCCTGCCAACCACACAGCAGGCAGGCAGACACGTCGGCCACCAAGACCGGGACCAACTTCATCCTATGAACCCGGGCATCCCTGTTAAGTCACCAAACGTAGCGAACCACTTGGGGTGACCTATGGCAGAGATGTTGGTTATCCAATAAATGGTTCCCGGGGCGGCGACGCGTCGACGGTACCAATATCCGCCTCCCAAATTGAAAAAGTGTATTGTATGTACATACATAGAGTACGTGTATTGTACGAGTCGATGTATTATTGGGAATAAAGTTAAATGGTATAATGTTAAATTAGTTATCTATAAATCAACATTGCTTGTAGTCGTGTTGATTTTCATTGATTGTCCACACAAAATGACTTTACAGCTGTAGAAAGGAAAAGTATTCATAAATAAATGAAACAATGTTACTTTGTTGAACCACTTGCATATTTGTTTAAAGCCGTCCGGTTTCGGAACGGCTGTTCCGAAAAGTTTAAATAAATACATTTATAAAAGCATTTAACCATCAATCCTGCCACACACTCCACAATGTCTGATTATTTGTGTTGTCCTTACATCTACTTAATTTACCTGCAAGCTGTAAAAAATAAAACACATTTATAAAGGCATTTTTTCTCACTAGGAGATCGGAATCCAGTTATGACGCAAGCTTTGCCCTATAGTTTTATGATACGTTCTTTGCGACCACCCTTCTGGGAATACAGCGCAGAGCTGTAAACACCATTTAGATAATTAATTTAGGGGAAACAATGCCGCTGTGTAACGACTCTACATCATTTCACTGATGAAACATGGTCATAATTATGTCCTCCAGTTAAAACAACTCTGTTAAATATATTGTATTTCTAGCTGGTTCCCGGCACGCGTTGCAATGCCATGTTTGAAGAAATACATAGTTTCTCCCTGAATCACCTTTCCCGTGCGTCCCCGTTCCCCTCCCGCGTCCCCTTCCTAGCTAGCTTTATAAATTACAGCCTACATGCCATCCCGATGTAAGCGCGTTGCTAATGTAAAGTTTCATTAAATCCATTCAGTAGTTTTTGCGTGAAAGAGTAATAAACACACGTACATCCTTGCAAACTTTACAATATTACCAGCTGGTTGCCGGCAAGCTTTGCTATGCCATTTAATAAAGAAATTGTTTTTCCTTGCATGTCCTTTCGCCTCCGCTTCCTCTCGCGTCTCCTTCCCCTCTCGCGTTCCCACTCCGATTCCTCCACCTTCCCTCTCTCCACTCCACTCCCCCCTTCCCCTGTCTCGCGAACCCCCCTCCCGAGTGACCCTATCCCTCCCAGGTTCCACTCCCCCCTCCCGCATTCCATACATTCATTCCCGGTAAATTCAGTTTTCAAACGTGCTCGCGTCCACATAGTGCAATTTTTTTTTTTTTTTTTCGTTATTTGTTTTTGGGGTGTTATGCCGGCAGATCCGGTAGATGTGTCTACCGGACACATCTACCGGATCTGCCGGATCTGCCCTGATGATGGACACTGCAACGATGTCCGAAACGTTGGCTAAAGAAGGAGGTAGCGCAACACGGCATAACACCCCAAAAACAAATAACGAAAATGCTTTTGGCCGTGAAAATCTTAAAACTTATCTGCAAATTTTTTATACAAATTTCATAATTCCAGAGATCGTATATGTTATTCTGATGTATGAGCTATATTATTGTAAAGTTTCATTAAAATCCATTCAGTAGTTTTATCGTGAAAGAGTAAAAAACATACATCCATACAAACTTTCGCATTTATAATACTGGTATTAGTAAGATTAAAGTAAGAAGTTACTTTTTCAATTCACTTACTTGATTCTTTTTATTATTTACTAGCTGGGGTACCCGGCTTCGCTCACGGGAGTTGATATAACATTTAACCTTGTTCGAACTTACGACGGATCTTGATTTATATCTTGCCCTTACCTAGCGGAGGCCCCAGCCATGCAAAAATGGTCCACAATGTTCCAGAACATTCCACAACATTCGAGAGTATTCTGGAATGTTCCACAATGATCTGGGATGTTCCGGAATGTTCCCGAACGTTCCAGGCTTTTCCCGAACGATCCATAACATTCCAGAATGTTTCGGATGTTCTGGAATGTCGTGGAATGGTTTCGAATGTTATGGACTGTTATAGAAATTTCTAGAGGGCGAAATTTCCAGCCCTTATATCTTTAAAAGCACGCCCTTCAGGTAAAAGCGGGAACCTTCTTCATGGATGGGGATAGGGGGCTACCACACCATATAACTCCCTTAATCTTACCGGGACTCGTTTCTGAGTTTTAGCGGCACGCACATTGTACGCTTTCTTTTATAAAATACTAACTGAAGTCTCCGACGATGCCCGGGCTTTACACTGAGTTTTTGAAATCAAATATGTGCAAAATTTCATCAACCTCAGCATATAACTGTAGATTTGCATACTAGACATTCTCCTTTACAAATTTACACAAACACTTGACAAATTATATACCTAAACTTTCCTCATGAATCACTTTATCTATTGGTGAAAACAAATAGATAGAGTGATTTATGAGTTTTTGAGTTTTCTCGCGAATAGACAGACAGACAGACGCGGCGGAGGACTTTGATTTATAATATGTAGAGATATTGAATTTGTTTTACAATCCAATTTAAGTTTAAACTGTCAAAGTGTAGGATTTATACTTCTCTTCATGAAATGTTTATTTATTTTTATTTGTAAGAACCAAAAAATTTTATTATGCTAAAGTTGCATTTATTATGTGTTAAAATTGATTTTACGTTAAGGGGAGATGAAGAGGAATATAGGATAAGGATAAGACATTCTCCCGATACATTCCGTACTCGAAAATTATTTTATGAGATTTTTGAAAGTTATTGTTAAGATTGTCGACAATCTGACTAATTATTATTTTTTAATCAATTTAAACCGAGATAAGTTGAGGAAGATTCTTGAGGAGGCCAAGACCCACCAGGGGTTGTAGAGCCAATAGTGATGATATGATGAACCAATTTAATATGATTTATTTTAGTAAGCTACAAAATCCCACGAAAATAAAACGTTTTATTTATTATTTTTTTTTTTTATATGAATACCACACAAAAGTCCCAACTGCTCCCGTCTGAAGTCAGTGAGACTATGGCATCCCCAATTGGGGTATGTTGTGAGGCTGAAGGTAGTGGGGAGGGGAAGGAGATAGGGAAGAGGAAGGTGGGGAAGTACCTGGTTATTCAGATCTGGTCACCATACACGGCTAATGCCGTTTCAAGCAACGTTGCAATTCTGAATGGTGGTCTTACACCAGGGCGATACTGAGAGTATCTTTCACTCTGGAACGTGCTGCAAATATACTATATATTATTTTTAAATGAACAAATTGTAAAATAATTAATTAATAAAGTCAAAATAATCCAAACTAGGCAAATGCCTGTATTAAGGTGGTAACATAACACGAATTTTAATAACATATTAACGACAATAAATGGCCTATGTAATAATAAAAATAATGATAATGTAAAAACAAAAACTTTTCCGAAATTTTACAAAGTGAAATTTTTGAGGGAGTTATTCTGCGCACGTATTTGTTACTAACTTGCATGATTCTTTAATTTATAATGATTTTTTAATTTATATTATGATTTTTTTAAACTCTTCAGGATTTTTATTTTTAAATTTATACAAGATTTTTTAACCTACAACCTACATTTACAATAGCCGTTATTACTAACTTACACGATCATTAATTTATTAATTGAGCTAAAACTCCCTCACCAAATACAAGAGCATTGTCTCTTTATGGTGAGGAAAGGCAATTTTTTATTTTTTATTGTTAACCTTATGTAACTATGTCACTATGTAACTGATGTAACTTTATATGTATTTTTAATAAGCATTGCCAATAAAAATAAAAATAAATAAAACGTATGCCGGGAATAGGGATTTTTTTTCTAACTTTGATTCTGCATGTGGGTAAACGAAAGAATTCGGTTTGTCGGATTGATCGTTAAGCTCAGGCGAGTCCAAGCCATTATTCAGAATTTAAATATCATCATTTCATCAAAAATTAAACGAAGTGTTTGCAGGGAATTGAAATTGTGAAATTTAATGGGTTCGGTGTAATTTGAAAAGTATAGTACAAATTTGTCTCCCAAGTGTCATAATGTTTTTGTTAATTTTTTTTTTGATATTTTCATTTCTTTCAATATGGACTTGGTAGAAAGATGTCCAGATCGGTGTGCAGTGTAGTTATGTAAGTGGGTACATGCGGTGTAGAGGGGTGCACATTATTTATGTTGTGCTTTTTGTTGGCTTATCACTATTATTATAACATTCAACAAATTGCCCTAACAGGATATGAAAAACAAAGGATTTGTAATAAGAGCAATTAAAAACTTCGAATCGTTACGGTTCATAAAACTCCAAAGAACATAACTCCATAGTTTGGTCACAATTTACAAAATTCAGTTCCTAATGTTGAAAGAATTAAAGAACATTTCTACCTTTCATACATTTTTAACTTAACAACCCTTTAGAACTCATAAATTAACTGTCGTTAATGAGTATTTTAAATATTCCAACTTTAGAGAACAGACGAAAAATAAACAACCTCGCCGATGTATTAAAATTGTTAAACTCTAAATTCGATTGTTGTGAACTCCTGAATTTAATAAATCTACATGTACCTACACGAATAACTAGACCAGGGGTTCCCAAACTTATTAGTATCACGCCTCCCTACTGCTTCAAATGAATATGCCCACGCCTCCCCTCGGCCCAGGGTCCAGCAAGGGGCCGTTCCAGTATTACGTAATGCACTTGGGGGGGGGGGTAACATGTTTTTCTTCATTTAAATAAAAAAAAAAACAGGGAATTAAAATCTTCCAAGTTGGCAACCCTTTTAGTTTATGTTGTACGGAGAATTCCTCGACTGTATTGTGCGTAATTTTTATTTTATTTTCGTTGTCAGTATTCGTTAGTGTTTTAAACACGAAATACGCATAAACACAATTAATGTGAGTTTGTAGGAATTATAATGTCATCGGCTGTTATTGGCCTATAAAAGCTCTCATGCTGACTTGCCAGCGCATGCCAACCATATTTGGAAGAAAGCAAAAGAAAAAATAAAAAAATAATGAAAAATTTATGGAACATATGAATGATGTTATATGAGAGTTTTTAGTTGGAACAACGCTTTTTAGTTATTACACATAGGTTAGTTTTCTGCTAAAATATAATAATATTACGTAAAGATAGGTTTCGTAGTACATGCATAGTTACACTCAGAACATGAAAAACGTTTTCTCCACTTTGAATCGCACTGTGGATTTTTAAATCTCCTTTTCGAGAACTTCAATAACCACGTTCGGGACAAAAATGGTTTTGTCTCCTGAAGGTAAACATGTAATTTTTGTGCCTCTTTGTAGAACACGAATAGTCGCAGTAGAAACATGTAAGTGGTTTTATAGCACTGTGAGTCAGCGAATGATTTCTAAAAAGTTCCTTTGTACAACATGAATAATTGCAGTCGGGACATGAAAAGGGTTTTTGTCCAGTGTGGGTAAACATGTGACTTTTTAGATAACGTTTTGTAGCGCCTGAATAGTTGCAGTCGGGACAAGAAAAAGGTTTTTCATCACTGTTTTATTTTTTTTTCGAGAAGAAGAATAGTTGCAGTCATGGCTTGAAATGAGTTTTTTTACCACTGTGGGTAAACATGTGATTTTTTGTTTTTTTTTTTAATAGTACATGAATATGAATAGTAATAATATGAAGAGTTGCAGTCATAACATGAAAAAGGTTTTTTGTCACTGTGAGTTAGCAAGTGCCGTTTTAGCTATTTTTTTCTAGAAGAGGAATAGTTGCAGTCACAACATGAATAAAGTTTTTCTTCACTGTGGGTAAACATGTGATTTTTAGATTTCTCTTCGTAGTATATAAATAATTGCACTATGAGTCAGCAAGTGACTTCTAAGATATCTCTTTTGAGGACACGAATAGTTGAATAGTTGCAGTCAGGACATGGAAATGGTTTTTCTCTTTTGTGAATCATACTGTGGATTTTTAAATCTTCCCTTTGAGAACTTGTATAACTGCATTCGGAACATGAAAAGGGGTTTACTCCACAGATGCGTGCGGTAGCGCGGGTATACGGCGATCGTAGTGATACCGCCGCCCGCGCCCCCCTGTACATGTCTTCGCGCCCCCCTAGTGGGGCGCGCCCCCCACTTTGAAAATCAATGAACTAGACAAACATTAAAATTTTATATGCATACATCTCATCCCAACTATAGTTTGCATTCCCGATACAACGTTCACACAGTCTTGGTAACAAATACGGATGGATTTAGGTATTTGACAGTAGATGTAGGAAGGGATTGGTCATTTTGCACGCAAGAGCAGATCAAAGAGACAATAATAGGCAAGAAGAGACCAGAAGAACTATGAAGCCAAGAAGAGATAAAAAGACCCAATGAGAGCCGAGAGAAGGCAAGAAGAAGAAAAAAACAAAGCTCATTCAATTCCTTTATTCCTGCCATCCTAAATTCCAATATTGGCTTATTAGGCCGCCATGTGTACCGGTCGATTAAACTCCAACCTCCTTCCCAACGTCGGAGCTCAGAGCAAATGTTCCAATTCCTAACAAACTATTACCCTCTGGTGTCGCACCAGGACAAGAGTGCTCCTGACTGGAGTGATACAATCTTAATAATAATTGGAAAAAAATGTAGAGCGCAGTTTTTGTGAAAAATCACCTCAAGGTGTACAAGTACAATTTATTATGAATTCTTCGACTCTTTTAATTGTATTCGTATCTTATGTTACCTATATTTTGCCAACAGTTTTATTTTATTTCTTTCATATGTTTTATTTAACCTGTAAACTCATTTGCATTGTAATTTTTTTTTAAATGTACCTATACTTCATCTCTACATATTATAAATTAAATTTATCTGCCTGTTCGCGGTAAACTCAAAAACTACTGAACGGATTTTCAGGAAGTTTTAGGTTGTAGGCGGTTTTGTGTAAATTTTGTGTTGAATTGATTTGTATGCAAATTAACAAATGGCGGTGTGAGTCAAAATGTTGTGTAACCATCCAGTAGAGAGTAGTAGCTGGGTTAGCTAGTTAAACATAAAACGCCCTACGAGCGTTTAAATAAATTAAAATAAATATATAAAATTATGCCATCAGTTTGTTTGATAAAATTTAATTTAAGGTCCAGTATTACCCCAGGCCTCCTGATAAATTCTACTTTACTAATATAATATGTACCGTTTAAGGTACCAAAGGAAATTTTATTTTTGAAGTAAAACTTCTTTACGCACGCTTGAATTAGGGAGTAAGCTGGTGAATGCGTGACGAGAGCGTTACGAAAAGCGAGGCGAACGGTAATTGAGAGGGAGATATAAGTTAGTGAAGATAAAAAGAGAGAGAGAGTTACGTTTTGTATATTACTGTAGGAGCAAGAGAGAGAGGTGGGAGCACACATTTTCTTTTTCTCTCTTTCTCTCATAACCGTTTCGTATATCTAAGACACAGTGCAGGCCTATTATCTGTATCACACTGTAGGAGCAAGAGAGAGTAGTGCGCGCGCACATTTTCTTTCTCTCTTCTTATCATATGATGGAGCTAAAGAAGTTTTACTTCAGTCGTGTGGTCTAAAGCACACTCGTTTTTTGTTACGTGTAAATGTTTATAAGTTTATTGCGTAATGAATTTTATTGACAGTTATGTAATAATAAGGAACATTTGTAATTATGTTTAATAGTAATATACACAAATTACAGTAAACGTGGTATGGAGAGACATTTATTGCTATTTACCATTTTGCGCTTGTAATAAATTGGGAACGGGAATTGAAATTTATCCAATACTATTATATTACTAGATTATAATGCACAGCCAATATGGCCGCCAATCTTGTTTAAAAATTGTTTCTTACGCGGTGGTTGTTTATTTATTTTGCAGATTTTCTGATCCCTAATAACAAAGCCGAAAAATTGGATTATGATAAAATATGTTAATAAAATAACGGAACTAAATCCTTATCGACAAATTTCAGCAAAATATTCTTCAATCTGTCATCAGAGGCAATGTCAGTGTCTGGGCGTTAATAAATTTGAAAAGATATTATTAATCAGGCTTTTAAACCAAAACGAATTAGGTACATAATTACTAATTATCTGCATTCCAAAAACGGTTCATCACCCAATAGATGCTTTTATAATTACCTTGATGATTTACGGTAACGGTGCCGTGACGACATAAAAACGGCGATAAACATACCTTCCTTAACACAATAATGCAGCAGCTCTTTCAAAAGATGAGATACAAAATATACGTAGGTCGATTTCCTCCAAAGGAAACCAAAATCATTATTTTCTTACATCTCTCTCACGCACCGCGCCGTGACGTCTCCGTAGACCCTACAATACTGCTTGCCGTGACGAAAACTTTTAAAGTATGGAATATACTTACAACGATAATATTGAAGTGTGAGTGAATTCAAAAATGTCAAATATGAGCGCGCTGATGGTTTTGCTTTTGTTCTTAAACATATAATGCTGAAACTCTTTCTTACACTCTGAATAACAGCAATCTAAAATGAGACAAACGGTGAACTTATGGCTGCACCCCCCAAAGGAAACATACAATCAATATTGACAGCCCTGCCATCGTTGCTACTATTAAACTTCATGTACCGACAAGGAATACTAGACAAAATATAACATTCTTTTGCAACACATACACAACTAACTATCAATCACACTCACTTACCAATAGGATGCATTATTTAGGCAACAAGTTTGGTGGTATTGTAGATGTATTCGCTGATTCCCTTTACATTCTAAAATGCAATTTAAACCAACACTTTGTGGAATCCTACAAATTGTTGTAACATGGGTATAATATATTTAACGATTTGATTTGTTATTGTAATGTTTATTTTATATTTTGTTCTATGTTATTGTTAAATATTACATTATTTAAAATATTTCACGGTTTTCCACAAGATTATACAAGTGGTTTTTTTTCTTTAAAAACTACTTGGATATTCTTAAAAGTTTTTTCACTTTTATAACTTTTGGTATAAATTCTATGTATGTGTAATCCTCGATATCTTAAATATTATTTTCTAATCTATGTAAAAGCCCCTACGGGCGTATAACAACAATAAATAAATAAATAAATAAATAAAATATAATAACACCTCCTTCACATGTATAAAGAAAATTAAATGCAATTCCTGTCGCCGTGGCCAAGCCACAATAAGATATGACTGTTTACTCCAAAGGAAAAAAGCTGTACTTTGGAAGAAACAGACACACGTATTTTGTGAATCTCACCCTATGTTTCACCATTATTTAATGTGTAAGAAAGAAATGCAGCATTATAACCATAAGAAATGTATTTTTTGCCGTCACGGTACTGTAACCGTGAATCGTCACGGTAATTATTAAAGCATCTAATCGCATTATAAACGGTAATTCGATTATTGTTAGTGACTGGAGGGGCATTTTGAAAGTTTGTAAAATGATCAAAAAAGTTGCTGAATCGCCTTCGGATCCCACCCAGGATTTGGGTTCATTTACTCGGCTGGCTAAGTCCTTCATCACGATAGAAGCAACATTTTCCGCATACAGTGGTGGTAGTAGGAGATTTCAAAGATTGTCAGAATATTCCTAACATGAGAAAGTTTGTCTTTACTAACATTTGAAGAGTAACAGTAATAAAAAAGTAATACTCACAAGCTTTGCTAAAGACATAATCGGAAAAAAAAATTGTGTTCTACACAAAGTGGCATCGACCACCACGAAGTTGGGCTTTATAATATTCGCATTGATTTCATCTGTACAGCTGAAGAAAGCAAAAACCAAATATATACATACTCCTTGTATCTACCCATCCACCTGTAGACTATTATTTACCAATAGTAGAGTTATAAAATTATTATAAATCACTGACTCATTCTTATTAACATCGGGCTCGAGGAAGTCAAACAGGTTTGGATTAATAATAAGAGGTATTGATGGTGAGTTACCAAACAAAAACCCCGAGTTTATGAATGAAAGCAGAAATAAAAACAACGATTGTCCTCAGTGATCGCATAGGCCGTTTGGGTCAACCTGTTTAGTAATTATTTTAGTTTTGGAGTTGGTATGCTAAACGGTAAAATGCAAATCCAAGCTAGAATTGGGTAGTAACTTATGCTTGGTCAAAGGCTTAACATAATGGCATCGTCAGGCGGAGCTTAAGTAAGTAGATACCTACTAACGTTTTAATTTAATGAATGCTAGAATTTTATTGAGTTTTAATTAATAATGGCCAATATAAACAGTCTTCGTGATTAGCGTATAGGAAACATTATTTAAGCATTTAGATAGGTACCTACATTAAGTCAAACTATTGACTCATAATTTTATTCTTTGTAGAAAGTCAGGTACTCTCAATAATGTCATGGTGAAAGACCATATCATTATCTTCTTCCCCTTATGATATTCGTGCTTGGGACCCAATGAACCGACAAGGTGCCTCCGTCCGTCCCTGTCTTGCGCTGATTGTTCGGCCTCCGTCCATGGCAGTCCCATCCTCTGAGTCTCCTCACTCAGTTTTTGGAGTTGTCTCGCCCAACTGTGTCTACAGCGGCCCACGTCTACCCTCTGGAACCACGCTCAGTATTTTCTTAGGAATTCGATCATCAGATATTCTTAGTACGTGCCCAAGCCACCTTAGTTGTGATTTTTTTTATAAATAGTAACAGTGGTTCAAGACCACTCACTAGTTCACGGTGAAAGACTACCATCCATAATCCAAACGTTGGTTGAAGTGAGCTGACCAGTGTTTGATGACAAGATTTGAATAGCCAGATCTTTTCTTTCCCATCTTTTAATTCCCATCTCATTCATTCTCTTTCCATTTCCCACATCATATTCCATTTATGTATGACATACTCTGACTGACTACGGATAATTGGGAGTAGTAAGAAGTCCCAAAATGGAACTCTTGGGAACTTTTAGTCACATAAAATAAATGTCTTTTAGGTATTTTTCTAAAATATTAATCTTTCACGACAATCAATTTGATTAGTGTGAAAATTAAAATTAATTCTATTATGGAGCTGAGTATGGTACCACCTCCCGGAAACCCTTTATTGAATAATCAACACCTCTGCCCATAGGTCACCCAAAGTGATTTCCTATGTTTGGTGACTTAGCAAGGATGCCTGGGTCATAGAGATGAAGTTTGTCCGTGTATTGACAACGGATGTGTCTATGGCTAAGGGATACGTTTGACCTCTCCAGCAGGACTCTCACGTAACAGTAGGCCCTAAGGGGAATTATTTTCCTCCGGACCTCCTGTGTGGAGCTTATGTAAAAAAAATCAAGTTTACAGTTCACACGCGGTAGAAGTGAAACCTTGTGAAAACTAAAGTGGACAAGAGTGGGGAGGCTACGAAGTACCGTACAAGGAAGAGACGGATTATTCTAAATCATTCTCTCAGCCTAAATCCTAAAAAGTATGCGTTTGTCTCCTTTTAGTGTCGCTTTTTCGTTTCATCCCAACCGTGCTGAAGAAGTTTTCAGTTCAATAAAAATAATCATTAAATAACTTTGAATAGTAATGATTTCTGGTGGTTTGGATTGTAAAGGTGAATTTCCATTAGTCTATTGAATGAGTTTATTTCATTTGTCGTAGTGAAAAATCTGTAAACAATCTAATCTATTAGTAATACTAATAATAATAGTACCTACAATCTAAGTAGATAAACAAGCCATTAAGTATATACGCGTGCAAAACGTAAAGTTGTGTGATAGAACAATAAATAATAGTCGTTGATCCTTCGCCATTCCGGCAGTCGTGTTCGGCCGATTGCGGGTCTAAGTTACCCGCGGAGCGTGAACCCCTGACCTATCGGCGGTCGGGTAACCGACGGAGATGAAAACTTTAACATTAATGACTTCCCATTTTCTGGCCGCGCCGACCGCAAATAAGGTGTTGCCGCTAGGAGAAGTCAACATTTAACAGAACCTCACTGGGATTAATATTGTTACGACACTTCGTTACAATGCGGAATGCTGACCCTTTGAGATGAACTTATTAAACATCCTGTTTAACCTCAACGCGGCGTAAATACTACATGGCGCGTACGATTGAAATAGTTCAAAATATATCTACTTATTACCACGGCATTCGTAGATTTAGATAAACCTGGCTTAAAGCCGGCTTATATGTACTGACGCTGGACCGGTGATTTTTTATTATTGAAGTAAAAAACTTATTATTATTGTAGAAAGCAATCACTTTGTGGTTTGACATATAACTGACCGGTTTCACTTTACTTAAGCATCTTCTAACCCTGAAGATGCTTAAGTAAAGCGAAACCGGTCGGTTCATAAATTAATAAATCTCGTGGTTTTAAACAAAATAGTATTTTATTTCATTAAAAAAATTATTAATACCGTTGTGATTTGATTCTCGATGAAATAGTGACAAACACACATATCGATAGGATTTTACCTGCGAGAAAAAGAGAGTATAATCGGTCTCCTCTTTGTGCTTCGTAGCCTATCGGTCTCCTCTTTGTGCGATGCTTCGTAGCCTCCTCACTCTTATCTACTTTATTTTTCTTAAAATTTCACTTGTATTTTTTTAACTATTTTTTTACCACTTATATTATTTTTTTATTAGTAACCCTTTTAAAAATACTTGTTTGGGTAATGCGCAATGTTAAAGTGAGACAGCAATAGACAAAAGTATATAAACAATAGTATCTACTCGCTCGCCCTCCTTCGAATCGAGAATTCCGATAGCGTATTACCGCAAAATCCATTCATACAAGTTAGTTAAATAATGAAGATGGGGTTCAGAAAATAAATAAATATATACTTTTCAGTAAATCCTACATAAAATAAAATAAATAACAGGGGAAACAAGCAAAAGTCACCCAGTTATACAAGTACGAGATCGGCTTGTAATAGTTTGAAATGATAATATTTAGTAAGTACCGATACACAAGGACGGTTGCTACTCATGACTTAGAACTGATTTTTACTTCCTATTTGAAAAACCAGACATTTGAAATGAAAGAATGCCTCATTCTTCGGAAGACTTGAATATATTTTCTTCAAGCAAACTTTCGAGCAGTTTCAAGGGAAGAAATCTGACGGGGAACATTTGTGAATGACGGATCTCCGAGCTGTGAGCATTTCACTACGTATTATTTACATACTTTAGCATATTGGATTTACCAATTACATAGTTATTCTGATTATTTATTTAAAAATATGTGTATTAGATGTCTCAAATGACTTCAAGTATTACATTAGTATTTTATATGGTTAAAACTTTTGTCTTACAATTGCCGCCTTAAGAGTGGTTTATAAGTAATTAACGTGTAATTAGTACATTTTAAAAATAAATTCGAAGTAATAATAAGAAACCATCCTTATGTACCGGTACTTATTTATTACAATCACGAATTAAAGAGAATTGAGGGTTTTGGATTTCGGCGGAGAGTCGCCAAGAATTGACACATTCGGAAAATTTGAGAGAATTCTATATTGTTAGCTATCAGTTTGTTTATAAAACATAAGGACAGTTGGTTTCTATTACTAGGTACAGTAACATAAGTAATTGTTAAAAATATCAGTGTCCGTTTCACACGCGGTAGAAGTGAAACCTTTAGAAAACTAAAGTAGACAAGAGAGGGGAGGCTACGAGATCCAGAAAATTTTATAACTATCTCATTCTCTCGCAGCCTAATTCCTATAGATGTTTGTTTTTTTAGTGTCTCTCGTTTTCGTTTCATCGAGTTTCACATCAAAACGGTGCTAAATAAGTTTTCACTTCAAAAAGCATATAATATATTTGTATTGTGTAAATACCCAACATAAATTGACTTCTCTCTTACAATTGATCGACAGTGATAATTAACTAAGTACCTGCTATAGTCCGTCTGATGTTATAATCACTGGCTGTAGCGTTTCATCAAACAATTAAATACCCGCTGTAATTATCATTGATTATAGTAGAAATATTTGTTAACTGTCAGGCGCACACTTCATCGCGCACCTGTCAAATCAAACAGGATCCACTCCGATAAATCCCATCCCCGTGATGGGCGAGTTAGACGAGCCGTCCCCGGTCAAAGATCACCGCAGTGGGTAACGCGATCCCAGCGGTACACACCCGTCCGAATCGCTACTTTTGCTAACCAAAAAATTGAATAAAAAAAATTTTTTTTTTTGCTGTGCTACAAGAAAAAATATTTTAATGGGTACTGTTTCTTCTTCCATAAGAAATATACCTAGGGGAGTTGTTGGGAGAATCAATCATTCGAAATAAGAAGAAAAACCATCGTTCAGAATGCAAATTAAATGGGCTTCCAGATATATCCGATTTGGCCAATGATTTGAAGAAAATGTGACAATCGGATCGAAAAATTACTCAGGAAATGACGGTCGGACGAGGTTGCTTTGAAAGTGCGGATGAAATCGGAGGTTCTCTATCTCTAGTAAGCCTACAGATTTCATAGAAAATAGATTTAACAATAAAATGAAACAATACAACTTTGTAAAAACCACTTATAAAATGTGCAAATCCGACCGGTTTCGGAACAAACGTTCCTTCGTCAGGGAAAGCTTATACAAAAAAAGCATAAGCTTGTATAAGCTTTCCCTGACGAAGGAACGTTTGTTCCGAAACCGGTCGGATTTGCACATTTTATAAGTGGTTTATACAAAGTTGTATTGTTTCATTTTATTATAATGGATAACCACAAAGTAATAGCTACATTCAAAAATATAGATTTAACAACTTTGGAAATGAAAACTTCTTCACCGTTGTGATTTGAAACTCGATGAAATGGAAATTCGACATTAAAAATAGACAAATACATACATCTATAGGATTCAGCCTGCGAGTGAATGAGATAGACTAATCGTTGTCCTCTTTGTGCGGTGCTTCGTAGAATAAAATGTTAAATATTTTTTAAACTTGGTAACAATGTTATAACTAATAAAACTTATAATTATATTACTCCTCATTTTCTCTAAGTTTAGTTTTCTGAAGGTTTTTCTTCTACCGCGTGTTAACTGGGAACCAATTTTGGAAAAATAGCGCGCAGATCAGACTTGAGTTCGTGTGTTGAATAGAGAGAAAGGAATTCTAGGTAAGACGTGATAGAAGATAGATAGACAGGTTGTTTGTTCAGAAGGGGACAACCAATAAATATAAAGGTACTTACTCTAAATCAAACTACCTACTTAAATCAAGCAAAATACGCGAGCTTTAATGCACAATAAATCATTATGATTAACGAACGGGTCGTAGCTACATATAATATGTTCATAGTAAAAATTGCATGACTTGCATGTTTGAAATTTTATTTAATATGGTTGTTAGATTGTTCAGTTGATTAGTCAGACATCTCCGAAAAATCGAGAGTTCAATGGGTATGCAGTTACAAGTAAGAGTGCACTCTCTATCTGGAACTACTCATAAACACCACCAAATCTATCATAATGCCGAAAAACTTGGCGTGAATTAAACAGAATGTTGGTGTTTTCCGGGTCACTATTAGGACATTTCAAATTATCGTATATTATTTTATAGCACATTTAAAGTGTAAAATACAGACACGTTCAAATAAAAATATAATGTAGAGTGTCCGATTCAAACGCGGCAGAAATGAAATCTTCGTTAAACTAAAGTAGATAAAAGTAGGGAGGCTACGAAACACCGCACAAAGAGGATACCGACAGGCTACGAAGCACCGTTCAACGAGGAGACCGATTATTCTATCTCATTCTCTCGCAGGCTTAATCCTATTGAATCCTGCGGAATGATCTGCCGGCCTCTGTGTTTCCTCCTTCCTACTTCAAGACCAATGTTCATTTCTTCCTCTCCTTAAAAAGACCCTCAATACAGCATCCCAGATGACATAGGCCCGGAGGGAAATTATTTTACTCAAGGCCTCCAGTGTGGATTTAAAGTTTAAAAAAAAAATTTAAAAACATATCTGTTGGTTTCTTTTTAGTGTCGCTATTTTTCGTTTCATCAAGTTATCAAACCATAACGGTGCTAAAAAATTTTTCATTTCATTAATATTTGATTAATGTTGAGCATTCGCATATTGCTTTCCTCATTTCTAAATTTAGTGTTAGGGGATGTCTAACTAATCAACTGGACGTTCGATATGTACGTATTTGAGATATTATGTAACTATTTTTCTATAAAAATATATTGATTTTTAAAGATTGTAAATTTTTGGCCGCCTAAAAATTCGATTCGGTCGCTTGTGCAGCGGCAGCTCAACTTTTCCAACCGAAACAGGTTGCCAAGTGGGTGATGGTAGGTACTGCTGCTGGGTGCGCTCTCACCTAGTACCTACCCGTGGCCTATTAGGTGCCCATTACCAATAAGGAGAATCATGCTTTGTTATGCAAAACAAACAAACCAACAAACAAACAAACACCCGTTCAATTAAATCTACAGGGGCTCCGGCCGTTTAAATTAATGCCTTTTTAAGACATGGCGCACACATCTTGCTAGCATGATTTTTGATCGTGTCAAGTCGGTAGCTGAAATCGTGTGTGTTTTTTTTTCTTCTGAAGATGGATAAATCCAGCGGCGTGACTTTTATTTATTCATTATAGGTATTGCTTGTTAACCTATTGACCGATGCCTATGTTAAACTATATATTCAGTAGTCCAGTGGGTAAGACTCTTGAGTCACAATCCGGAGGTCGCGGGTTCGAACCCGGCATGCAAATAAATTTTATTTGATCAATTTGTGTTATTTCACAATTAATTAATTAAAAATAATATATAGTATATTTGCGGCATGTTCCAGAGTGGAAGATACTATCAGTATCGCCCTGGTGTAAGACCACCATTCAGAATTGAAACGTTGCTTGAAAATGGCTTTAGCCGTGTTTGGTGACCAGATCTGAATAGCCAGGTACTTCCCAACCTTCCTCTTCCCCAACTCCTTCCCCTCCCCACTACCTTCAGCCTCACAACATACCCCAATTGGGGATGCCATAGTATCACTGGCTCCAGACGGGAGCAGTTGAGATTCTTGTGCGGCATTCACTGTAAAAAAATATATATATTTTTAATTCAGATACGGAGATCAAAAATATCGGTTTATATAAAGGAGAGTGGGTGAGCGTGTGTTTTGTGGCGGGCTAGCGGACACGGAGTGAACTATATATTCTAGACAAAAAAATTGATAAGCACTCACTTAAGTCTTAGCTTCTGGACCGAACAGACACGCGAAAGAGAGAAGGAAAAGGATATTAGGGGTGGGTAGGAATCTGAATCCATCCCTCCCACAACGGGGAAACGCGATGTTCCGAGAGAGTACTGCTGGAGAAGTCAAAGGGACTTCTAAGCCATTCTCTCCTGATCCGGGCTGCCATGCAGCTGGTGGGCAGATGTATCCACCGTAAAGACATCACCACCCCCCCTTGAAAACGCATCAATTTATTACCTCGTTGAAGACGTCGAATGTTTTCGAATATTATATTTTTTTATTAACAACATTTTTCAGGAAGATAACTTATATAATCATTATGTTATATAATTATGTTGATTTCTACCCACTTATCTAAAATCTGGGTGCACTATATAATTTCGATCGTGAATGTATGGAATACTTTAAATTCAAACAAAAATCTACGCACTACAATATCAATATACTACAATATCAAACGAAGAAAACCTTCGGAAATTAATATTTTGGTTTTAAGCTAAAAGTTTAAAAAAATATATTAGAGTGTGTAATTCACACGCGATAGAAGTGAAACTAGAAAGTCGCTAGATGTCGCTTTCTTTTGCCTTAAAGTAGTTTGAAGATTTGATATTGATTTACAAAAATAAAAATGTTTTTTTTTTTTGATTTTGTGGAATCCGAACCTCCGTCCGCTAGATTTCTCTGGCCTCTGAAGATTTGCGACGCACTACACCGCTGCGATATGGGACGCACGCGGCGATGCTCGAATTTACCGCATTATATTCCGACGACTCGTAAAAAAACAAAGCGGTCAATGAGCGCAGACCTATCGTCGTTTCCGTTTTATATCTCAACCTAAAGGAGCCTCGAGCGCAGTTTGATGCTTCGCAGATGCCGTAGTGCGTCACTTCCGTTGTATCCGAATTTCAAATCACTCTAACGGGGCTAAAGAAGTTTCACTTCAAAAGTTTATAAATTTAATGACTTTTTAAAGATTGCAACTATTTTGAGCGATTTAAAATTTATTTTATGAATACACTCCAATTATATCATTACCGTGCACGGTTCACGTGCATTGCAATTTGTAATATTAATAAAAAGATTTTAACGATTAGGAAAGCAGCAAACCTACTCTAGTATTATTTTGAGTCATCATTTTTTATTTTAATTTTAAAAGCGTTGTGTTTTTCTTTATTCCATTGGAAACTAACACGATACTAAAATGCATAATTATTTATTCGCTTTTAATTAATTTTTTTTAAGCAAGAAAGCACCTTGAATCAAAAGATTAGTTAAATAATTAATCGTTATACCATTATTTAATATTTCTATTTTTGAGAGTGATAATTCATGGTGGAATTCCATTATAATATGTTATAATAAAACGAATATAAAACTTTATTCCACTTAATTTTTTTCGACCGTAACCGGTTTCAGCTCGTTAAAGCCATCTTGCTGCAACCGCTGAAACCGGTTACGGTCTTCCATCTTCAGACTGGACTAGTGGACCAGTCTGAAGATGGCTTTAACGAGCTGAAACCGGTTACGGTCTTCCATCTTCAGACTGGACTAGTGGACCAGTCTGAAGATGGCTTTAACGATCGAATAAAATTAAGTGAAATAAAGTTTTATATTCGTTTTATTATAATATATTATGATATAACATTCTGTACCCTAAAAGATAAACCACGTAAGTCCTTAGCTAAGTCGTTAGCTATTCGTGGTTTATCCTTTAAGATACAGCATTAGGTTATTCTAACAAAGTATAACGCAATTGGGGATAGATGATATTTATTTATTTTGAAAAAACAACAGATTTTTTACGTCTATGTATAATAATCTTATAAACAATAAAATAACAGATTTTCATATAAAACATAAAATTTTAACAAAAAACTAAGGGTCCAGTCTATACGCTAAAATATTTACAAAAATTACGAATATTAAATTTAAAAAAATAAGATATAAGAACACAAAAAAATTACAATACATAAGTTATAAATTTCAGAACATATTACATTGAAAAAAAAATTACCTCACTACACTTAACCACACCAATAATCACTAATATATACCTACAACTAAACTGAACACATGTTTATAAAATTAATGGATTGCAAATAAACAGGATTATATAAAAAAAAGTATTGCTTCATATTTGTAACGAAGATAATTTTCGTGGAAATACAGTTCCCACTAAAGAGAATTTTTATAGATATTTAAGTAATTGTAAAAGATTTCATTGCAAATGAGTTGCTTACAAATATTACATAACGTTACAAATATTACTATTATAATGTTCATAATAATAATATGTACGTACATAATCCAACTCGTAACTCGATACCAGTCTTTGTTGAGATAATTCAGTTGAGTTACATAAATGATGGAAAATAGAATCAGCATGTAACTATGTACGGAAAACATTTTTCATTTTCAATTTATAACACGCTTTACTTTGCAATCTAAACAGTGTGATAATGCCATCTCGGCTGCAAAACTCCTCCCCACCGGCTCTTCAATGGGCAAACGTGGAAAGGTTACTTTGGTAACATTCACCTGTAGAGCATTTCCTTCTCGGTTAATGGGTCAGGCCCGCCATGCCCGATGGTCCTGCGCTTGCACAACTGCCTTCAGTGCACACGGAAGTCGTGGGCTCAATCTGTTCGTGGATCAAAATTATTCCTCGGCCGAACTGCTCTCGTCACTGCAGATAAGTCTATAGATTCACCCACCATCTTTACCTATCTCATAGAATTAGTTTTTAGATTTTAAAAAAATATTTTGAAGTGAAAACTTCTTTAGCACCGTTGTGATTTAAAACTCGATGAAATGAAAAAGCAACACTAAAAAGACACAAACACATACTACATATATAGGGTTTTAGACTGCGGGAGAATGAGACAGAATAATCAGTCTCCTTTTTGTGCGGTGCTACGCAGTCTCCCCACTCTTATCTACTTGAGTTTTCTGTAGGTTTCACTTCTACCGCGTGTGAATTGCACACTCTGTTTTTTTTTATAAATACGTGTTATTCTGAAAAGCTTTAAAATCGTTCTAGTTAATAATCCCGTTTTAAAAATTATATTAGTAAATTTTAGAAAGCGGTGACAGTTGTTATATTCAGACACATCTATTTTAGTTTCACTTTTGTTTTTTTGATTGAATGAATGTATGAATGACATGGGATCTTGGGGAAGCGGAAATTAAAACACCTCCCTAAATCCGGTCAAGCTGAAACTCTGCTGATGAGAGATGTTGTTGATGACAATGCAATCTATCAATTTTGGTACCAATCACACACATACGAAGTAGCGCGGTTGATTGAAATCACTGGGTAGCAAATTTCAAACCTCGGTCAAACCAAAATAAAGGCACTTGAAAAAGATGTATTACAGTAAAAAAAAACATTGTGTGCATTGATTTGAACAAAAATAAAGATTCTTATAAAAATGTTCGCTTCATAAATATCATAAAACTATATTTTTTGGACGACACCATAATAAAAAAAAGATGCTTACACCATCAGAAATTAAGGTGCCTGCCTTTGCTGGTCTACTAAATGAGTAAATTACCAAATCTCCATTCTCTTGTGAGAACACATTATTTTTTAAAGATACCTATAGTATTAAGATTGTCATTTGCCCATCGCCCATGTACAAAATTATGTACATATTTTTTTCATTTATTGTTCTACATTAAGAGTAAATACGGGGATGGCAAGTCAGGGCCGTAGCTGGGGGGGGGGCATTAAGGGGCAATGCCCTACCTTAAAATACCTGTGCCCTACCTTAAGAAATACCATCGACTATGATAATATACTAGTAAACTGTTAATTGTTTGACATGATTGAAAAAAAAACTACTATTAATGTAGCGTAGTGACATCTAAGTAAACAGCTTCGAATTAACCAAAGACTTATATAATATCAATTCTTTATTCTGCCCATAGATGGAATTGAAGTAAGTGGTGAGAGGCTGTGCGCGTATTGCAATCAGAATTTTGACAGATCATTCGGAACATGAAACTGGTTTTAACCCAGGATTTAATCTGCTAAGTCCTCAGCTTAAGCTCAGATACTACACACAGAACAAGAAAATGTTTTTTTTTCCTCTTACTTTTGTACTTGGAACACATGGATGGTTTGATGATCCATTGGATTTGACGATCCATGAAACTTTCTTAGAATTGTCGCGCATCGCCCACGGACCTCTCTCAATCATTCTCACCGAATATTAGTCATAAAAAATCCAAGCGCAAAACAAAATTCGACCCGGACGGTGTTGCCAGTCGCTGCAGTTATCAAGATGACATTATATACATTCATTTGAAGAAAGGAGATTCCCCAGGTTTGTCACAGAATAAGTAATGAAAAATTCCGTGCCCATTTCAATCGGTCTGAATCATATATGCAACAAAAATATTAAAGAAATGATTAAAATTTTAACAAGACATTTTTTGCCGCTCCTTAAAAGTGGCGCCCGGGGCGACACATTTTTTGGTATAATCTGAAAATATTATTTTGCATTAGTCATAGTCAATAGTAAGAAGTTTTAGTAATTACTTTTTTTATATTTTTCATGGTGGTGTCAAAAAGAAAAATATGCATTACATTCTGTACCAAGGGTACTTTTGAATTACAAGGCACCGCGAAATCCTTCAGATTAACCCTTGTTTGTGTCGTATTGAAGTGCTCACTTATAAAATGGGCTGAACATATTGCGCTATGGTATTTTGGAGACCAATTTTCTCTATTTGTTGCTTTAATCCATGCGTTAAGCCTGTTTTTATCCTTCGGAAATCTGTGAATAGTTAAATATTTAATAATAAACCAATTTTAGCACAGCCCTGAATTTTTTACAACGAAAAAGAAACGCAAAGACAAAGATTATTCTGTCTCTATACATTCGCCAACAATTTAACGTTGATATTGTAAGATAGAAAGAGACAGAGATACATTCAGTCTGCCGACTGAAATCGGTATGTTGCATTCTTATAATTCAGGCAAGATTTCTAATAACAAAAACAGATTAAAAGTGCATTAAAACGCAAACAAATCGAAAGTTTATTATATTGAAACAAATAGTGAAGGAATGTTTAAATATTGGTGGAAGTTACTTATAGTGTTTGTAGTTTAACGTATTAAATATTTGAGATCAAAGATTGAACACAGCAAAAACCACGAATTCTTTAATAAATACCTGTGAAAACTGTTTTTTTTTTATCCTTTTGTACTACGGTTGAGGCACCCATACACTGCACATATAGTCATAGCGTTTTTTTAATATTTCGCTCAATTAACGTAATTATAACAATATTTTTGTACTTTCGACCCTTCGCACGTCTGACAGATCATAACAGTGTTAAGTTCGCGCGCTTTCAAAAGTGGCTACATATGGTTTAAATCTTATGTTTTTAACAGCAAACGTTTGTCTCTGTTTCTCATACGTTCATGGAAACGAGCTGAAAGGGAGAGCTATATTTTCCGAAGTTGTCAACGATTTGGACAAATATTAGTACTCCCTCTCTATATTGTTACTCTGAGGTTGTAACAAATCTGTTAAAATCAGATGTTTTTAAATTTTAAAAAAATAAAACCCTTTCTTTTAACCGATATTTGCGTACATTTTCGCCACTGTTAAATTCCATATAGGAACCGACTAGAAGCACAAGAAACAAACGAATTAAATACTTTCTTCTGTGGCACTTACACAACTATCAGACCCACTCACTAACCAACAGAACGCATGATAATTTGGGGGCAGGTACCTACTGTTGATATATTGTTGATATACTGACTCCATTTAGTACCTAATCACGCACTGTTGGAGAGTAAAGTTTTATTAATTTGTGTTATGATTTTTTTTCTTTTGTTTTTTTATTTTATGATATTGTCACATGTTGTAATAAAACTGTTGTAAGTTTATCAGTTCTACATTACTGTAATTATTTTAAAATTTTGTGTACAATTTGCGAAAGCTCGTGAATGCTTATTAGGTTTATTAAGAGGGAACAATCAGACAAAACCGGAAATATGTCATTTTTAAATCAAATTTTAGATGTATTGACTCTTTTCCACAAAAAATTATAAATTGATTTTGAAAGACTATTCTTTTATATAGTAAAGCTATTTTTTAAATTTTGAGAAAATATATTTATTTTTAGTACAATAAGGTTTTACCGTGGGTCGTTGGCAGATTTGTTAAATTTTCAAACAAAATTTTGTATTATACAACATACACATATAATCATGCAGTAAAATAAATCAATAAATTATCTGGGAAAGCTGTGTTTCAGAATTTTAATTTTAGTTTAAGTAAAATCATTTTAAAAAGATCCGCGCACGTGTTATGTGACGAAAATACTTCAGTTGTCTATTTACTTATGGTCTTACAAACTAATATATTTAAGATTTTCTCACATTATTATTTTGTTTGGACATTATCGAAAAATCATAAATACTTATGATCCAAAAATAATTACAAAAAGTACATAATTTTAATAGTTTTATCATCACGCCTTTTTGAATGTAGGTACAAATTAAAGCAAATTTTGAATGAAATAAAATCGATATTGAGTTATTATTTTTTTTAAACTGGTACGGAGAATAATTAATCTTCCTCATTGGAACCGGCCTGTATGATCGCAAGAACATCTTTCGACGAAATATGAATTCTCGGCCGCTGGCTGGTTAATGGTCCTTAAATCTATGTTAAAGTCAATTGGGCGTAAAATCAAATAAAATATATAACTATTTTGTTACGGAAGACTATTGTAAACATTGATATTATAATTTTATAATGTAGATAGCTGCTTAATTTGTGTAAGAAAAACCCAACCACCGTCTATGTATATGCCTACCGCTCGAGCAATCATTGAAAAAAAGTAGTTCACACATTACTTCATTGTTGGAAAGGTCAATTACGTCGCATTTAATAAATACTGACTGGATAACCTTAAGCACTTTACCTCCACCGCCCGACCAACTGCATCGTATAATATAAATCTACAACAAACGGTGCTAAGTTCTTATCAAACCAATGATAATGCGAATTATATAATATTTATTTGTGCACAAGCTGCATGTAACTTTTGTCAATACGATATTCAGGAATGTACATGTATTATTGCGAAATATATTCTTAAATTGTCTAGATGGCAAGACTTGTGAATAAGTCAGGGTAATGTAATATATAAAAGGGTAATATTTCTTAAGAGACGACATGGATAATGTATAAACAGTTAGTTTTTAGGATAGTTAAACTAAGCTATTATATTTGTTATTACTTCTAAATATGGAGGTACATACTATAAATACCTACCACCAGGGGTCCTAGCATGGTCGATCGATATAGATTTTATCGAAAATATCGGTAACTTGCGATGGCTCCCGAGCACGACTGTAGACCGCGAACGAACAAACAATAGTTCGCTATGACTAGGGGTTCCTAATATATTTGATGTAAACTATTGTTTATTCGTTAGTGGCCTGCAGTCGTGCTCGGGAGCGATCGCAAGTTACCGACATTTTCGATAAAACCTATATCGATCGACCACGCTAGGGGGCCAGAACCTATAGTAATTGAACTGAAAACAAACCATAATAAAAAAATAAAAAATAAACATAAAAATATCAACATACTTATGTTGATATTTTTATGTTTATTTTTTTTTTATTTATATTTTGTATGTATGTTGAAAGAAGAAGGGGATAATGCTAATAAATCTAAACGAAAATATGAAAAAGAACAAGACACAAAATAAAAAATACAAAATTTTCTATGTCTTATCTGTATATAACATTGATGGGTATAACTTTCAAACGTTGAGGTATTCGAATTAAAATTTAATAAAATCTAAACCTATTTTATTATAAAATGTTCAACCAGCGGTTATTTTGACTTTACTTCAAACTTAGTGACTGCATGAGTTTATTACTCTGGAGATAAAATGAAAATTATGCTTAAAATTTGTCTGCAAAAGCCGATCGTGTGTTTAATAATTTTAAATTAAGTTATCTCTTTGTACCCTTTCTGTACCCGGCTTTGTGCGAGGAGTTGATATGAGATTGAACTGAAGTTCAAACTCATGACGGATCTTACTTTATAGACCCATTGGCAGGGGTATATAAGCCATCTACCCTAACGTAGCTCTACCGATACAAAAAAGACTTTGAATGGTCCACAATGTTCCAAAACATTTCACAACGAGAGTGTTCTGGAATGTTCCCTATTCCCAAACATTCCACAACATTCCAGAATGTTCCGAGATGTTCTGAATTGTTGTGGAATGCTGTCGAAGATTCTGGACTGTTAAAGAAATTTCTAGACGAAACTTCCAGCTCTTATATCTTCAAAAGCACGCTCTTCAGGTAAAACGGAAGCCTTCTTCATGGATGGGGGATAAAAGGCTACCACACCATATAACTTCCTTCATAGCACCGAGACTCGTTTCTGTCACTTTCTTTTGTAATATACATGGATTAATAATGATTTATAAATTGTTTTAAATTATTCTATAATAAACTATAACTATTGTGATTTATTTTTGGGGTATCAAGCAGTGTTGCCCTACCTCCTTCTTTAGCCGAAGTTTCAAAGAGCGATACTAGCGTTACGAGTGTCCATCATTGAAGCAGATGTGTAATAAAGAATCAGTGTAAGATAAATCACGAAAATACTGCAACTGCCGCAGGGAGTATAATTGAAAACTATATAAATCAATTTCATCGGAATCGAGTGTAAATCATATCGAAATGTGATGATGAATGCCCCGTCATCACCTTTTACCCTCCAAGGACGTATCGTGATACCAAAACTTGGATACACGTTGAACTCTTCATTAAAATTCTTTCTAGTGCTAAAATAATCTACCATGAAATTAATTCAAATTATTTTTCACATTAATAAAATCAGACTATCAAAAGGTCAGGCAAGTAGAACGTTATTGTTTTTCATGCTATAATACTAGGGACAACCAATACTAATAAAAGTAATACATATTATAAAAGGCCTTGTGTAGGTAAATACTCGTACCTGAAAATTTATCGTATATTGTTAAAAGGCAATGAAGCGAAAAACATTCGTTTACATTCACGAAATTTTATAAACTCTGCTTAATTTTTCGTTGAATTAGCGAATACTTTGTTCAGCTATGTTGTATCTGTCAAACAAAAAATTTCATCGACCGGAAATTAATTTCCTCAATCAACAACATTGTCAAGGGATCAGGCAATCAGTATTGTGTGACCGTTCTAATGCGTCCCCGGCTGGCGTTGTGTGCTCAATCGACTATATTTTTTTTAATCAAAGTTGTTTGATTGAATCGTGTAGATAGGTAGGCTTCTGACGTATCTGTATGTACGCTGTGGATACGCATTGTAAATCTAAGGATCCTTATTCTCGATGGTTAGGGGATGATTCGGAAGGTTTATTTTTCTTAAAGAGAGCTACCAATATCCTCGTATACATATGTGAGATTGGATTGGCTTCAGCTACACTTAGTATACCTTTCTAACTAAATTTGACTTGTACTTCATTTTCTCCCCACTCTTCCTAATTCTTCATCCCGCCTTCTCCGGAGAGAAGGCGGGATGAAGAATTAGCAAGAGAGAGAAGCTTTGGCCTTATGAAATTTCCTGAGATTTTCTGTTAAGAATTTCATTATCAAAGCATATATTCATTCACAAGTTTATTTTCACCCCGACCCAAGAATATTTAAAATAGCTATTTAACTATCCAAAAAAACTTATTAACTCTAAATAAACACAAATTTTACTGTTTTGTTTTAATTATTTATACTACAATGGATATATTAGTATTTTCATTTTTAACTTTATGAGTAAAACCTCAAATTGTAATATTGAATTAAATGAAGACAATATTAGCGAAACAGAAAAATGAGAAAAAGATATTTGCACCTCTGGGACTCGAACCCAGGACCTTAGGGTACGAGTCCCAGAGGTGCCAATATATTTTACTGATTTTTCTATTTCTAGATATTCGATTGAGTTTAGCTAATATTGTCTTCGATAAGTTTTAAGATTTTCACGGCCAAAAGCATTTTCGTTATTTGTTTTTGGGGTGTTATGCCGTGTTGCGCTACCTCCTTCTTTAGCCAACGTTTCGGACATCGTTGCAGTGTCCATCATCAGGGCAGATCCGGCAGATCCGGTAGATGTCCGAAACTGCAACGAAGTCCGAAACGTTGGCTAAAGAAGGAGGTAGCGCAAAACGGCATAACACCCCAAAAACATATAACGAAAATATTGTCTTCATTTAATTAGACATCCATTGTTTAAATTTGACGATTTTACTACCACCAAATTTTGCACGTACGCAACATGTTTATTTGTTTTGAAATATTATAGATAGAAACAATGGAAAACAAGCAACACAGAAACCACACAACGCTATTAAAACGCTGCAAAATAATATGATATGTATAATTATAAATTACTGCAACCGTGTTCGTAAATACAATATTCCGTGCAAAATAATATGTGGCGTCGTGTGTCATGCATATGTTATTTTATTTTAAAGGGAAATTTACAATAAGGATAATTGCATTGATTAAGTAAGTACAAATTTGTTGGATATCCGACGGGCTTATCTACTTGGTGACCCTTTTCTTCGGCGTCATATAATTCGAAGGGCGATTGTGATGGCACTCACAATCAATCACTTCATTAAATACCTACCAGTAATGGTTATAAGAAAATTACCATTATTTCTCCATAAAAGCTATCTGGCCATCTTTGAATACTTTTAGCTGATTAACAATGCTTAATTATTACCCATGTTAAACCGATGAAGATACTCCTATAAATACCAAATGCACAATCACTACCTCGGTATTAGTTTTTTATTCATTCAATCATAAATTCCGTGACAAATTTAAAAAGCTTAATAAATTTAAAACACTGAATAGGTACTAACACCTTATACGGTACACTAATGAAGAGATACATTGATAATAGTGTGTTGTGTGTCGTGTGTCGTGTGGCCGAAGCGAGCTCCTTTTTCCTTACTTCTGGTAAAATCGGTCAAACATTTTCCAGTTTTGGTCTCACCTAGACGTCGCGTAATTGATTCCTTGACTGACTAAGTGCTCCATCACGACGTAAGCAACATTTTCCGCTTACTGTGGTGGTAGTAGGATATTTTCAAATATTGTCAGGTTATTCGTAACCTGGGAATGTTTGTCTTTATTTTTAAAAGAGAAAAAAACAGAGTGTGCCATTCTCACGCGGTAGAAAAGAAACCTCAGAAAACTGAAAGAGACAAGGGAGATACGAAGCACCGCACAAAGAGGAGACCGATTAGTCTATCTCATTCTCTCGCAGGCTAAAATCTGTAGATATACGTGTGTGTCTCTTTTTAGTGTCGTTATTTTTCGTTTCCTCGAGTTTCAAATCACAACTGTGCTGAAGAAGTTTTCACTTAAAAAAATTGTATATATGTATAATCTCCTAATATCCTAATCTAAACACGCAGTGTCTTAAAAATAAATAATTTCTCTCCCGTAATTCGGGTCTGTTAATAAATCTTTAAAAAATTACTTGCGAATAGAATGTGACTTGACGTCTCTAAAACATCATTGTGTCATCAGCATATTGCTTTATTACAGTTTTGGTCGGTTTATCAAAATAGATAAATGCTTGTTAAGATATTTCATTGACAACCAGGTAAGTATTTTTAAATATTCAGAATGACGTGTTATGGAAAAAAATGTCCAGTAGGCTTTAAAACGGGTTGGGAACTTCGGCTGGGAATGATATCGGTTTAGAGGAAAGCGAATGGACGGAGAAGGTGTCTCATAAGTGATATATAAGTTAATGGAAGAAGAAGTAGGGGACGTAGCACAGGCAGTCAAAAAAGTCGGGTCATGTCAAGAATCGAAATAACGAAGGAGTAACAACGAGACTGTACAATAGAAAATATATGTGGATTTTGATAGTAATATTACGAACAAAAATTGGTTTTCAAAGTTAAAATTTTCCTTCTCTTCTTTCTTTCTGGCTGATTAAAATGACACCCTGGTTTCTCACAGAAATTGTAACGGTTCACAGAATTAATAGTTCGCCCCTTATGAAATATTAATTTATTTATATTATTTAATGCATGTCGAACGACAATAATAACGTGAAAATGGAAATAAATATCTTAGTTAGTTAAACATTACAAAAATAATAGTAAAATTAAAAAATACATATCGAGAGTTTTGAACACGTCTAAAAGTTTTGTATTTAGGTATTGACAGTTTGGTGAACTTACTTATTGTATCTACCTCGTTACGTTTGGTGACTTAGCAGGGATGCCCGGGTTCATGTGATGAGGTTTGTCTGGGTCTTGGTGGCGGATACGTTTGCCCAACAACTGTGTGGCGGGCTGGATCGGAGGAGACTGATTAAGGGAGGCCGACCCTTCGCCTTGCACCGCAGTGTGAGGAATAGATTAATACATCCGTCACTCCTGGTCACATTGACCCCCAGCTTCCTACTCACCCCTCATACCCTTTTCCTTCCCATATCTTCTTCTCTTTCTTTTCCCTTAAAAAACCCTCCACACAGCATCCTCCAAGATGACATAGGCCCCTAGGGAAATTGTTTTCTTCGGTGCCTCCTGTGTGGAGCGATATGAAAAAATTAAAAAATCTACCTTATTTATACGGGCCTAAGGCAACTCAGCAAAAATAAAACGTTTTTCCCCAATTCTAGAGTGGCACGTGCCACGTATATAAAGGTTTATAATAGTCTTCATGTAACAAAAAGAAACAGAGTGTGCAGTTCACACGCGGTAAAAGTAAAACCTTCAAAAATCTAAAGTAGACAAGAGTGGGGAGGCTACGATGCACCGTACAAAGAGGAGACAGATTATTCTATCCCATTCTCTCGCAGGGTAAATCCTACAGATGTACCTATGTGTTTGTCCCTTTACATCACATCATTTTTACATTTTTAAATCACAACGGTGCAAAAGAAGTTTTTACTTTAAAAACTTCACTTATTACAACGGCTTAGATATAGTTAAGCGGGCCTTAAAGCAACTCTGAACCAGTGAATAAGAATCTAATAAGTAAGACGGCTGTGTATAGATATAATGGCTGTTTAGACTCTTGTCGCCAAACCGGCCCGCTAAGGCCTCAGTTGAATCAAAGATCCCCGCCCCTCCGAGCGGAGTAATGCCTATTTTCGTTACCGGGCCGAGCTGAATGGGGACCCATTATTACGTTATGCCACACAGGTTGATCGTACCGATTTTTATTTGTTACTAGCGGAACCCGAGAAGAAATTTATATTTCAACCGACCGCGCGTGGGCGGATTTGTCGGGCACAGACCTGCATACCTCGAACGCTGAGGAATCGAACAGCGATTATTGGCGGCGTGGAGCGGTACGGAGGAATTTCTGCACGGCTTGGAGCGTAGGCATCGCAGAGCAAAAAACGAGATGGCTCGTTTGGAAATTAGGCGAATCGTGTTAATCACTACCAATTTTGCGACACGGTGAGGGATTTTAATCATAACCAAAAGGTGAAAGTGGCTAGTTTTGCCTTTAGGACAATTTTGTAGTTGGATAAGGGTACTGCCGTACCGGGAACCATTAATTGGATAACCAACGTTCCTGCTACAAGTCACCCCAAGTGGTTCGCTACGTTTGGTCACTTTGCGAGGGTGATTGGGTTCATGGAGTGAGGTTGGTCTAGGTCTTGGAGGTGGATGCATTGCCCATCTATTGCGTCGCGGGCCGGATCGGAAAAGACTGTTTATGTTGGATTGGCAGACCTTTTGACCTCTCCAACTGGACTCTCGCGACCAAGCACCTTGCACTGCAGTGGAAGGGATGGATTCATATGTCCGTCACTTTTGGACACATTGCCCCTTCAGATTCCTACCAACCCCTCATACTTTTTTCCTCCCAGAACTTCCTCTCCTTACATTGCCTAAAATGACCCTCCTGACAGCATCCTTAAAAACGTCGGTTTTGAGGATTTTCTTCCCCTCAGGGTCTCAAAAAATACATAATAGTAATTGTATCACGTTCTTTCATTATAATTTGAAAAGATTTTACCAAAAACAGGTTTTATATTATTTAAGTCTGCGTTACATGGATTTAAGACTTTAAGAGTTGCACGCATATATTTTTTAATGTGAAAAGTAAATTGTGCATACCTAAATGAAAACTAATTTGAAGGTTAACATTTGAATACAGCCTTGTTTTTAATATTGTTTTTCACTGGCATCACCCAAAATGTAGGAACAAATTATTGTTTTTTTATGGTCTGCCTAGAGTTTAATACGGAAAATTTATTACAATGAGTAATGGTCATTTGCAACTTACCATAATTCATCTTGAGACTTTGAATAAATTTGTGAGAATTCTGTTATCGCCTGGGGCGGCAATATTTGGTGCTTATTGCACACGCCTCACTAGCGGAGCCAGCAACCAGCAAGTCAAGGCATCCACAGATGTGTACCTTACAGTCCCAGTCCTATCTACCTCCCCACTCAATAACAATAGGTGTTGAAACCCAACAACCTCCGGTCATAGTGTGCTGGAACCAGTTTAACTCTGCATTGTACGGGGACTCTAATTTTATTAAATATATTATTCATAACCTTTAGACGGAGCCTTTCTATTTCAATTCACGGCCAATAAAAGTTTTATTACAAATGAATTGAAAAAATATATATATATTATCTTTAAAGAATATCAGCAAAGAACTTATAAATGCAGGTATTTGTGAGTAATGTATCAAGCTGTATACCAAGCCTCTGTAGAGTTAAATCTATTGTCCTTTACGGTGACCTTTTCCTCGTGGTTCCATTGAGCTATTGGTATCTTCGAGCTACGCGTTAGCGATTCCTATCTCTAATAACGTCATGGTACTTATGCAAATCTTTCCTGAATAATATCAATCGAGTACCTGCAAATAGGTTCTTTGCTGTCTAATTAACAATCTTGTATTTAACAGACATCTCACTCGTCGTGATTCAGCGCCGTCAGTTGATAAATAATAGATTTTTATTTGCAGTCAACGTAATTTCATAAAACCAAATGAATAGCAAATTCCTGAGATATAAATTAAAGTTGTTATGGATGAAAGCACGACTGTGATGAAGTTAGTGATCATGTCACGAAAGATGGCCGTCGGTAATATAAACTCATTAAGTGGCTGCAGTGGGGCCAAAAGAGCAATAGAACGAAACCTCAAACATAATGGTGTGAAGACACCATCAGTATTAGTCCTTTAGAGTAAGAGACACGACAGAACGGAAGCTCTCTGGAGGAGGCTTCTATTCTCCAATCTGTGTAGATATGTAGGCATTAATATGTAGGGAGTGAGGGCATATGAACCAAGTACTAAGTAGGTAAAGTAGGCACTTCGCGTTAATTATTACCCTACTCGTTACGTCTGGCATCGTGCGACTGCAGAAGAGTATAAGCATCCGAGTTCAAATGTCGGTCCTCGTGAAATAATTTATGGCGCATGAATAATGAAATGCGAATTTTACTACGGCCAGGACAGATAATTTCTCAGCGACGCGCGGCGTCGGGGAATTGGCATAACATTTAGTATGGCTTGCGCATGCGTGGAGGAGCCCCGCCCCTCGGAGCCGCTCAATACCCCCACGACAGGCATGCGTGGAGCGTGGAGCTCTATGTAATAAACCATAATCGTTACATTCCTCGGCATATAATAATCGTATATACGTCCTGAAAATTCATTCCTTTACATTGTACACACATAAATATTGCACGTCTTTCTATTTTCCAACCTTTCCAAAAAGACTTATTGATTTCTTATTTTGTACAATACAGATGTATCTATCTACCTATCCATCAAAAGAAAGCCGTAAAACAATAATTTTACTCTAACACTGTTATGTACTTGAGTATCGTTGTTGAAGATTCTACAATATTTATTAATTCTATCCATAACCTGTCAAATCCAGCAGATGAATGGGAAGCTAATACGCCATTTAAAAAAATAAAATAAAAGTCATTTTCTGGATCCGTTCAAATCTATTCTAGTCTTTTCTGCATATTGCATTGTTTTAACACAATATGTATTCCTTCCTACTTAACTGTCGTCCAAACTTCTATTTTTTTAAATATCTAACTATGTAAAACTTGGTAGGTAGAAGCATAAATAGCAACTATCACCGTAAATAGATAAATAACAATGTGTGTTTTTAATCTCGATTTATGTTACTTTTTAATTTTGTATTTGGTTTACTTGCTCGAGAGATGTATTTATTTATTTTATTTTAGGGATATCAAGTTGTAGGTACTTATGAAACCTTTAAATTCTGGAAAGAAGTTGAATTTTTTTTAATACAAGATGAACATATTATATAAGGCCAGTTGTTTCAGAACTTTTGAAAAAATCATCAGAAGCTAAAATTAGAATTCTGTGAAAATTCTATGTAAATACTGTTAGAACTAACAAAACTTTGAAATTTGATGAATTATTCACGTCGTGTACAACAACTGACACTAAGTTATTAAGTAATCATAGATAACTAAAATGTCTTTTGAAATGATATTATATACTTATGTAAATGATTGTTACCTTCAAGACGTTTCTACTTATATATGTGATTTTCCTTGAGCTTTTTGGCCAAGAGGTTTCACCGTGTAGTCCCAAGTAGCTACCTACCGCTGTACGATCATATTTCTTATTATTCTCAATATCACAACGACAGCACTCCCAACAAAGACTTTCCATCAGCAAAGAATGGCTCGAGACGAAGGTTACACTTGCGTAATCTTTAATAGACCGTTATAAATAATTGATAGGTTAAAAAGAAACATCATTTTATCTCTGACTTCAATTTTAACAAATCCAACCCACCACCCACGCTTTTCGTTCTTCTAACCTCCAAATTTTCGCTGATTTCCTTTCTAAATTTCACAAATCTTTAAGTAATGGTTCAGTCGGTAGTAATAGAAAATATGTAATTTATCTCTGAACATAGTAATTTTACGGTACAATTGTAGTTAGGTATCATATTTCTTTCTAATTGAAGAACCTGTTTTCATTTTTATAGCTGTCTGCGAATAATGTTTAAAAGATGGTGGAACAATAGTTGTTCGCTAATCGCTGCAAATTGTGTAAGGTGATAATACTTTCGTTTATATTGTTTCTCTCACAAATAAATACCTATCGCCCAAAATAGAGATCAATTTTTTCCGATTTTTAAATACAGTATTTCTCTTTAACCAAACTAACGTCGCGGTTTGGATAAGTTATAAAAATACCACCATAGCTATGTCAGATTTTTTTTTGGTTTTACGTGCATGGTCTGATTTCTACGTAAGTATTTTACAAATAGTTATTTCTCATGGACAAAAAAATAAAGATCTGATGCGAATCAGAAAGTATTTAAGGGTATTATAAATAAATTAATAGGTACCAATATTGGAAAACCAACTCTCTTTCATATCGTCGCTTTGGTTGGTCAGGTTTCTAAGTTTACTTTACTTTGTTCTGAGATATGAGGCGTCAAAGTTTGCGTAGACGATTTCTCATAACACATTCACCCATTTTTAATTGTTAGGTTTGGTAAAGTATTTGTTTTACATAATTTAAAGGAAAATATTTAAAAAGGACGTACTCTTACCATTTTAAGCCGTACCTAAAGGTGCAGATAGGATATATGCTACCAGCTACGGCATAATAATTTATTGCATAAGGTTCTAACTACATTTTCCTAATGCCATTCCTGGGTAGGGACATGTCCTATTTATATGTATGTTTCTTTGAAAAGAGTTAAAAGAAAGTACTATAAATAAAATCATAAACCTGCACCTCAGAATATGGTAAAGAGAAGTTAGAACACTACCGCAATAGATATCTGTCAGATACAAACAAAATGGCAATTGCTAGAGGTCCAATGTGATATTTCTATTTTTTTGTATACTGACAATTCGTGGCGGAATTCCATTAAAATAATATAATTTAAAAAATATAAAACTTCTTTTTAGTGTATTTGTTACCATAACCGGTTTCAGCCTGTTAAAGTCATCTTCAGAATGGTGTAATAGTTTCTTAATCTATTTCTTATAGATATATAGGAGAGGGTGGGGGGTTGTTCACAAGGATTTTACTCAATTTATATAGGTTTCCCAAATTTGATGACGTTGCTGATTGGATTTCTAGTTATTTGATTATTAGCAGTGGACATAATTACCTCGGGTTTGTAGTTTGTAAATTACTTTAATATTGTTTGGGGAATCTTTAGCTTAAGAAACAATTGTACCAGTCTAAAGATGGCCTTAATAGACTGAAACCGGTTACGGTATTCAAAGTGATATTATAACATTGTAAAATAAATGAAATCTTTAAAAGTTTGATGTTCATCGACCAAGTACCTACGGAAATATATGACAAAAAAACTCCGTAAGTTATTTAGTTTATAGAAATGAGAAAAATAAACGGTTTCGCTTTTAAAGGTTTTTTATTAATGTCAGTCAAATCAAAGTGACGATATAATAAAGTGTGCAATTCACACGCGGTAGAAGTGAAACCTCCAGAAAAGCACCGCACAAATAATGAATTAAAAAGGAGACCGATTTTCCTATCTCATTCTCTTGAAGGCTGATAGATATAATATGCGTTTGTCTCTTCTTAGTGTCGCTTTATCGTTTCATCGAGTTTCAAGTCACAACGGTGCTAAAGAAGTTTTCACTTCAAAATTGAAGTTCTCGTTATCAATATAAAAAATTGAAGGCTCCGCAAATTATTTTGGTTGTAGAAATGAGAGAAAAAAATTGTTTTTAAATTTCAGTTAGAACCTTATCCAAACAAGGTGACGATATAATAAAAATGGAAGTTATCTAGCTTTGTTGCGTGATTGTACTCTTGTTGACTGGCTTTCACCTAGTATATTAATAACTTATTTGATGTGCGAGTGTGCCGTTTTTATTACGTACGAAGAATCATGTTCGTGGAAAGTAATAAAGCACGAAAGTGCAATAAATATTAGTTATATCTTAATGCCCATTTCCACATGGCGTGGTAGAATTTCCACTTAAAATTTTAGAACGGAGTGGAATATAACCATTTGCGAAAATAATTCATTTTAAATTATCGTGGAAGCTTCGCTCGGAAAGTGGGCTAACGATGACTCATGTGTTTCAACTGTCAGCCACTATAAATTAGCATACGCGGGGCGAGTAAAATGGAAAATAATATTTTTAATTAGACAGTGACATGGAAACGTCAAATAATATATCCCCAAAGAGCACACATTAAATTAAACACAAAAGCCTTAATGCGGCACGGGCGAGCGAAGCGGGCGATAGCGCTAACTGAATACGGTGTCACCCACGCTGGTGCCGTATCTACGTCTACGTGCGTTGCGGGGGTGGAGGCGAGCGGTAGCCCACGGAAGCTTTTCGGGGAACTAGTATCGCTGTCCGGGGTGAAATATGTATGATAAATAGATTTAACGTATACGCCAAAATTAAGTGAAATAGTGATAAATTATAATATAGCACTATGGTACCACTATTATTTGGGTGTTATTAATTTGGTAAACCCTCAGACATCTACCATTATTTGTTAGAGGGTTAAAATGTAAATCCGCTTTGCAGCAAAAATCAAATAAATTTAATATTTCTGAGCGTATCCGAAAATGAAAAACTGTTTTTTAAAGGTGATAAAATACGTTTTCAAATTTAATAAATCGAAATAAATACATAAATTTTTGAAGTGTAAAAATTTTCAATTCGACCTAAATTTTTAAAATGGCTTACCTTCCGTTTTTTCTAACTAAAATCACTGAAAACGAAAAAACATTAAAAAAAATCACGTACGTATTTTATTAGATAAAGGTATCATAAATGTTGTTGTCGTCTCACTTTTTTGGCATTCCGTTTAAAAATAATTGATAAAAAATTCTAAAATCTTCGTAACTTTTTTTTCAAATTGCAATCTGAAACTTTGGTTTCGAAAAGGTGTAGGTTCTTTATGGTTAACTTTCAGATTTGAATATAAAGTTTGGTACCTACTTTATCTTTCTAACACCGTTTATATCACATTTATCACAAAAACCGAACAAAATAGCCTGAGAGGTTAAGAAAAGAGTTCGCTTTTTACGATTAGATTTCAAATAAAATGATTCGCTACACTACAGAACTTAAAGTGTTTCTCATTGTAAAAGGTTTGGTAAATTTGCAGAATTCACGTTCGTTCGTAATATTTAAGCATGGTACATTGAAATAATACTTCGTTTCTACTTAACAACTATCAGACTAATCTATTTAACAACTAATCAGAAACTACTATTTATTACGGAGTCATAGTAAAAACATGCATAAAACTAAAGTAAAAATATGGTTGAGAGAACAAAGTGAAAATGAACCATCAAACATACTGAAGACTATGTAAAAACAACTGGATACTAAATACAAATGTGGAAAAACTACAGGCCGCCTCAGAACAGGAAACCCTAGTGAGGAGGACTGAAAAAAATAAAAAAATAATGTACTTTTGTAATACCTTAATATAATATAATTTATAAATACATTATGTACAAAATTTGCTATAGATACTAATAAAAATAAATAAGTAAAATTAAAATTTGATTAAAATTTGTAATAGCGTAATTTTGTGTTTACGATTGTCGCCATGTTGAATTTCTGTACGTATTTAATTTCTTGACCAGACAATCGTGCAGATGGTAAAAAAAAATAATTTTGGTGCTAGTTAAAAGAGATGAAAAAAGAAACCTAGGCCATCGTAGTAATTTTTTTACAAAATTCAATATAAATTTTTTTATATAATTTTTTTTTTAAATGTCAAACATACGAATCGGTGAAAAAAACTACCTTTAAAACCCATTTTTTATTTAATACAAAACGGGTTTTTGGGAACTTTTAAAATAAAAAAGAATATAATTATAAAAAAGAGAAAATTGTTTTTTTTTTTAAATAAATAATTTCCCTCAGGGCCTATGCCATCTTATGGGATGCTGTGTGGAGGGTTTTTTAAGGAAAGGAAGGAGGGGAGAGTTCTGGGAAGGAAAAGGGTTTAAGGGGTGGGTAGGAATCTGGGGTTCAGTATGTCCTGGTCATCCGCCTCCAAGACCTAGACAAACCTCACCCCATGAACCCGGGCACCCCTGCTAAATCACCAAACGTAGCGAACCACTTGGGGTGACCTATGGCAGAGGTGTTGGTTATCCAATAAAGGTTCCCGGGGCGGCGGTACCCATTCCCGCCTCCCAAATTGAAAAAAGGATATATTTTAAATGATATATATGTATATATATATATTATTTTTTTTACATAAGCTCCACACAGGAGGCCCTGAGGCAAATAATTTCCCCGAGGGCCTTTATCATCTTTAGGGATGCTGTGTGGAGGGTCTTTTAGGGAAAGGAAGGAGAGGAGGGTTCTGGGAAGGAAAAGGGTTTAAGGGGTGGGTAGGAATCTGGGGTTCAGTGTGTCCTGGTCATCAGACCTAAACACACCTCATCCCATGAACCCGGGCACCTCTGCTAAATCACCAAACGTAGCGAACCACTTGGGGTGACCTATGGCAGAGGTGTTGGTTATCCAATAAAGGTTCCCGGGGCGGCGGTACCCATTCCCGCCTCCCAAATTGAAATTATATATATAAGTTTAAAGGATATATTTATTAAAATTTTATTTTATAAAAAATATCCATTTCAGTTCTAATAAATATTTTAATAATTTACACAATACTAAAAAATAAATAATAATCAAATATAGCTTTAATTTAGCCCTGTTAGATAATATGCACAGATTATGGCATAATATAATGCAATCCATTTTATACGGTTGGTACCTACTCCATCAAATGTCACATCGAGAGAATGCTTTCGGCATGGCGTCAACTGAAACAGGAAAATTATGAAATTTGGTAACTAGGCAAATGCATCATTTTTCAACGCTGGCATAAATGTTATTTCTTATTAAGGGTGGCGCAAAACTACCGTTTTATTTTGAATCTTATTGTAATGTGTAATAAGATTCAAACCATATCGGTAGTTTTGCGCCACCCTATACTAGTAATTAAATTGAAATGAAGATTAATCTAAATAGGTAGATACCTACCGAATTTTTACCAAAACTTTGAAGTGAAAATTTCTTTAGTACCGTTGTGATTTGAAAATCAATGAAACGAAAATGAGCGACACTTAAAAGAGACAATCGCATACATCTGTAGGATTTAGCCTGCGAGAGAATGAGATAGCATAAAATATTTATTTATTTCATGGGTACTCGGTTCCAATGTAATTCGACAAATCCACGGTTCCACGGAAGTCTTCTTTGGTCTAGTGGTATAAAGCGGCTGACGAATCTCAGCGACCAGACATTCAGCAGAACAAGGATCGAATCCAAAAAAAAAAAAAAAAATTATATTCATTTTTGTAAAATCAATATCTAATCTTCAAATCACTCTAAAATGAACAAACAAGTAAGCCACATATAAAGGCCATATCGATAAAAAAGAGCTTCTTAGTCTCCCAACTCTTGTCTACTTTAGTTTACTGAAGGTTTCACTTCTACCGAGTGTGAATTGCACACATCTATGCTTATTAACCCAGGTTGGTTCACGTAAATCTGCCGTCATATGACATTAAAGTTTTCGTTTTCGCTGTAATGCAAGAATGATTTCATATTTTCTTCATTGTTACCAAAATGACGTCACCTGTGTCCAGCGAGTAAAATATTTAAATTCTTTCCTTATCGTTTGAATTAATTACGAGAGCCATTAGGCAGTTTGGAGATATAATTTTCAAGGAACTTTATTTTAAAACGTCTGCTTAATGTGCTTAATAACGTCCTAACATATTTCGAAGTGCCATTAACTGCTATACACATAGACAGCCAAGGGGTCCCAATCACGCTATCCAACCACCTTCTCTTTCTCCCATGGAAAGTCAACCCGCCCCCAATATATCATCAATAAGAGCATTTAGAGACGGAATTCTCTTTTTTTGTTTAACTTAGTGTTTTATAGGAATACTAGCTGACCCGAAAAACTTCGTACCGCCACGGAATCAATAACTGTTGTGTTAACTTATTAGCTGAATTAAATTCAGCGTTTTTATTAAGTTAAAAATTACACAATGAAGCAATTATCGATGCGCAACTGTCCGTGTTTTGATTTTGTCAGTTTCGGAGAAGGCGTTGTACGGATTTATATTTTTTGTGATTTTCTTACTTTTCCACATACTTACGAGAATTGCGCAAAATTTTCTTTATACGTGTGAGGCAGATTTATTATAATTATTGTATTTTTCCTTTGGAGGGGTGCAAGGATACGTTCAACGTTTGTCGCATTTTCGACTGTTGACATTTAGTGTGTAAGAAAGAGGGGCATGTTTAAGAACAAAAGCAAAACAATCAGCGCATTGACGTTTGACATTTTGGAATTCGCTTACTACTCAAAATATTTCTGCAGCTCTTACAAAAGATGAGAATTCGTTCCATACAAAATGTACCAAAAAATGAATTTTCTTCATAACTTTTTTTTCGTGATATTTTCCGATGTTTTAATAGTTATTCTGCTATTCGGGATGGAGACAAATCCAACAAATCAAAGATCATTCAAATCGGTCCAGCCGTTCTTGAGTTGTAAATGGTGTAACTAACCCGACTTTGTTTTGTATATTAAGATGTTTGAATAAAAATTTGGCATAATTACCAAAGCATAATACACACCTGAATAAAGAAGATATCTAGTCTTTCATATAAAAATGAATGGAAAAAAGAGTTCCATTCAGTCCAACCGCTCAGCATTGCATCCCATTTGAATTTCGTAAACGAAGTTTTTGGGTGTAAATTTAAGCCCGATTTGGCAAATAATTAGATCACGAAACAAGTCCATAGGGCATTTCTTGTAACTACTAAAAAACGATGTCGCCATTTTAAAAGCAAGAATATTAGGAGATTATACATAAATATATATTTTTAAGTGAAAACTTCTTCAGCACCGTTGTGATTTGAAACTCAACGAAACTAAAAATAGCGACTCTAAAAAGAGAGAAACACACACATCTATAGGATTTAGCCCGCGAGATAATGAGATAGTATAATCGGTCTCCTCTTTGTGCGGTGCTTCATAGCCTCCCCACTCTTGCCTACTTTAGTTTTCTGTAATTTTCACGTATACCGCGTGTGAACTACATACTCTGTTTCTTTTTGTTACATGAAGACTATTATAAACCTTTATATTCGTGGCACGTGCCCCTCTAGAATTGGGGAAAAACGTTTTATTTTTGCTGAGTTGCCTTAGACCCATATAAATAACGTAGATACAATAAGTAAGTTCACCAAACTGCCAATACCTATATACAAATCTTTCAATCGAATTCAAAACCTCTCCGTCCAGCAAAAATAGTTACTGATATGTATTTTTAAAATTTTACAATGATTAATCTTGAGTCTAAAAATCAATTCAAAAAGAAAGTTTAAACTAAAGGATGTAGAAGACTTTATATTCATATCTAGTTTCTAAACATTGCAGTATACAAACAAAGGTTTGAATTCTGAAAGCTCGTACCCATTACAGATTTGTACCTACTAATTATTATTGGATTTCACTAATTACTATTTTAACCACTAATTATTGGATTTTACTGACTGATTGAGGTCTATAATTTGAGGAAATAGGTACAGGCTCATCCTCAAATCCTAAACAGATAGGTTAACCAATTTATAAGAAGAAAACTTCAATATCTTGGTCGTAATATTATGAAAATGGCCAATAAGATTAATCACTTTTTGGATAATCCAGAGTCAAGGAAAAGGTAGAGAGAAGTACGAGTGCAGATCCACAGACTTGTTGCAGCCTGCAGTGTGAAGTTTATTCTTATAATAGCAAAGCTCTGATACGAGCGGCTGTCAGACGAAGAAAAAGAATATTGATTTTAACCCTCTTTCAAGTGTCTCATTAAGATTTCTTTCTTCCTCTCAATATCTCCTTTTTCAGATAAAATATAAGAGACCTGCATTCGTGACATCTCCCAAACACCATTGCTGTATCGTTTTTTAGCATCCCGCTTTTCCATTTGCTCATAAAACTTTCATAAAAGAATTGCGTGTCGGTGCGAGCATCGAATTAATTTGTGAGCAATGATTGTTCTGCTACCCCATACCTGCGGGCACTGGAGAGTGACCGACAAACGAGTGCCACGTGTCGCCGTTTAGCACGTGTTAGGGACCCCCGGTCACCCCTACCCCCTCCCGCACCTCTCCACACCCGCCGATCCCCAACAATCTGACTGTTCCCCTGGGATCGAAGGTCGCGCGGATAGCCTTTCGGTAGCGCTGGAATGTTGGCAATTACTCTATCATAGGATAAGAACTATAGTTATTATAATCTACTCGTATATGTATATATATAAAATCTTGTGTCACGGTGTTTGTGGTCGCACTCCTCCGAAACGACTCGACCAATTTTTATGAAATTTTGTATGTAGATATATTTGGTAGGTATGAAAGTAGGTCGTTCAGTATATTTCATTAGGGTGGTTAGGGTGTCCGAATCCAGATTTTTTTTTTTCCATTTTTTTAACAAAAAATATTTTTTTGTATTTATTTTTTTGACATCAAAAAATACCTATAACCCCGAATGTTCACCCTCCCATTTTTTAATCGCGATTTTAGTATTTTTGTATGAACAAATTTAACGGTGGTCGTTCGTATTTCAAACAGAACGAAATTATTTATGATGTTGAATGACAGATGGCGCTACGTTCGCCTCATCGAACTTTTATTTTGACATTTCATTCGGCATTTGTTATGTATCACTATGTTGTAGTTATTTTATTTTTTTATTAACAGAAACAAGCAGTACATTAGATAATTTGGTTAAAAAATTTACAATTAATAAGTATATTACATGGTGGGTACCTATTATGTGTTTCATTGTAGTGTTTTATATATGGTATGCGTATTAAGTAAATATCGGGTGATATATGTAGTCGGAAGATGTGTGTGTGTGTGTGTAAGTGTGTGTGAGTTTGTGTGTACGTATGTATGCGCATTGAACAAATTATAATATGATGCTCTTTTTAAATTTGGGCAGTGAATCGAAATTGAATTTGTTATGTATTGTTATGGTGGTTTTTTGTTTTGTTTTTATCGGCGGTCATCGTCTACAGCGCTTCATTCCTCTTTCTGTCATAGATCCCATCTCCACACACTTACAATACATTCGTTATTTTTTATTTAACAACCAAATTATTCACTAGAAATAATTTATATGACAGAACAATGGCCGGGTCAGCTAGTAATATATATTATATACTTTCATTTTATTCAAGAAGACAATATGATGGTATGTAATGTGTCGTATGACGTATTTATAGCAATTATTTATTTACAATTTCTATGGAAAATAACACAGGAAATAACAATGCAATGGCAATTAAATATATTAAAAAATACAATAAATATGTAAAAATGAGGGCACCGCTAACCTCTTATAATTTAAAACTACCAGTTTCGGTGATTTCTCCGACTCTCCGTAACTCCGGTTGAATGAACTTTATCCGTGATTTTCACGGGTCTGCGCAAATATTTAATAGTTTTATTAGTGCATTTTAATAGCAACGTTGCTCGATATGGCTTAGTCATTATTAGTGAGCATGTCCGATTAACCGGGGACTTTCCAACTTTCGGCCTTCTTTTCTTCATCGTATTTCCCACATTTTCATATTATTCCCCAAAAAATGTGGAAGTTACTGTTTTATTAGCTCTGGCATTTGGAACTATTGGAAAAAAATTAATAAAAGGTAGATAATAAAAAAATTATAGATTGTGCAATTCACATGCGGTAGAATTGAAACCTTCAGAAAACTAAAGTAGACAAGAGCGAGGAGGCTACCGCACAAGAGGAGACCGATTATACTATCTCATTCTCTTGCAGGCTAGATCCTATAGATGTATGTGTTTGTCTCTTTTTACTGTCGCTATTTTCGTTTCATTGAGTTTTAAATCACAACGGTAAAGAAGTTTTCACTTTAGTAATTGAACATTTGGAACCATTGGAAAAAAGAAATAAAAGGTAGATCATCCGGGAATTGACGCGGGCTGATGATGATAAAACTGCTAACGGATCTGTTTTCAGGAAAAGCACATTAAATGATATTAAATCACCATTTAAAACTTTATAAGGTGTTCAAAGTACTTACCTGTCATTCTCATAACACCCATTGAATAGTGGCTGTTAATTTACATTATGATAATGAAATGTTTTACAAGAATCTATCACCATCTGTCTGCGTTCACCCTTAAAGAATCCGAACCTCCCCTTCCTAAAAGCCATTACTACCACCGCTGCGGGGAGCCCCCCCTGATCCCCCACTGGCCCCCAACCCCACCACCCACCTCCGCCGGCCGCCGAACATAATGGAATAAACATTAATTCATTCTCTCAAAGAGGAGGACCCGTCGCTTTGACGTTTAGTAGAGAATCGAATCATTCTTGAGTCACGCTCCCAATTTAAATAAAAAAAGTCATACATGATAATTTGAATGGTAATGCACCAGTATAAGGTTCCGGTTTTTATGTCATCGATATTTACCGAACATGCCCGCCACATGGACATGTTAACTTTAAACACAAAAGTATCCCATTCAATTCACATTATGAATAAAAATTAACAGACACTCTTGAATTAATTAGAATATTTAATCGGATTTCGCCGATATGATGTTCTGTTGACAATAAAGTGAGATCATTGACCACGTGCATACATCATAAGCGTATTTTATTCATTTATAAAAACATTAATTTTGTATCAAAAGAGAGATAAATTTTCAACAAAATGTTTTCGTATATATTATAACATTTCATATAATATTTATGTAACCTATCCACTTCCTACCTACCTAACACTTCTTATTTCGTAAGTGAAAGCGTAAGTTTGAAAATTACAACAGTTTTCAATGTTAACTCAATAAAACTCTGTTCCAAAAATTCTACAGAAAATGTAATTAGTTTTAAACCAGCTTTTCCCAAACTTATTTTCTTTATCATTCAAAAATATTTTTCTTCATTCCTCCGCCGCCCCCACTCTAGTCCTTCGCCGCCTCCCGAAAATCTTCTGCATCCACTTAATTTTCAAGCAACCCTAACTTAGTCTATATGGCACACTTTGTGATTAGCTTTGCTAGATAGTTAACTGATTTGCGTTTTTGAAAATCTGCTGCCTCCGCTTATTATTTAAGCAAATCTTTATTTGACTAGATGGCTTTCTTTTATGGAGTTATTATGGTACCTTCTGCCTGAAAAATGTTTGAAAAAAGAATTGTCATTGAGATAGTGACGTTTTTTGAACAAATCCTGAATATCTATCTATTTATATAAAGAAGATTGTCTGTGCCGACTGGCGGGCGGGCGGACACCGGGCAGGGGTGTATGTTTGATTTTTATTTATCTACAGTTTTATTCCAAGATTGATGAAATCTTGTTCACATGACCTTAAAAAAAGGAAGGTTTCTGTCTATTTCTACTTTCGATAACTCTGTGCAAAGCCCGCATAACGCCGAGGACTTTAGCTAGTTTGAAATAAAGTGTAACGTAAAAAATTTGGTTTATAATTAAACTAGTAGGAATTTAAGTACCTAATTACAAATCTAATGATTTCAGAGGATTTTTCTTTTTTTGTTTTATTATAAGAGAAAATTAGAAACATACTGTTTTGGTCGCAAGTTATTCCGTTCACAGAACTCCTGGTTTAAAATTGCTCAAACACAAAATAACTAAACATTTTTAAAGTAAGCTATCATTCCGGTTAGTAGCTGCGTTGACAAATGAGTCTCTCTACACAGGGTGGGTTACTTTTTTTAGCTAAGCTGCTACCCCATCATTTCACAAGAAAAAAAATTTGCCTCAAAATATGGTAGGAGTTTTAAAAATATTTTCAGGTTTTTCATAACGATGAATGTGAAACAAGGAATGTTTTCCCTTCTTAAAAAAACAAATGATAAATTTCTTTGCGAATCTTTCATCTAGAGAACTCTTCTGTGTTGCTTTACAAAAATAGTTGAATGTAGCAATCTTTTGCGCACTAAACAGCGGGTAGCACAGAGCAATTTTACCACTTGCTCCCGTTGGTGTTGATAGCGCGGACGTCAACACATATTAATTTGTCGCTGGTGTTATCGAGCACCATTCATTACTATTGACGTAAAGTGCGAAACACGGAAACTGGGAACATAGCTGCTTCAAGAATAAAGGAACTCCATAACAAAGGACTGTTTACATTACATACACCTTCATTGCAGTGCTGGTTATGAACTTGTGCATTAGAACGCAACGAACAAATCGTTTGTTGTAAATATCATTGCGCAAGAGTAATAATATCCCGAAGGGTTTACTTAGTCGACGCAATTTCAAAAAATTACGCAGAATTCAACCCAAAGAGAGATCTTAATTTTTTTCTTATTTTTCAAAAATTTGTTTTTTTTGCATTAATTTGCGATTTTTGAACTTAATATAGACAAGTACCTAGTAATAGTTTTATTCTTGATCCATTCAAATGAAAATATGTTTTATACTTTTGTTATTTAGCGGTAGTTTATCTCTGCACACTATTTCACGGACATTTAGTTATATTTTATGTAAGTGGGTATATAATATTTTCCCTAAACCGACTGCATATTTTATAGAAGTCGCGGGGTCAACTACTGTCCGGGGATCAACTATCACAGAATCACATTAGAAGTGAAAATTAAGGTAGGTACTTTCTAATATATTGTTCTGTCTGGGGTGTGCACAATTTGGCGTTTTTCTACCCATTTCTAAATAAAGTTATGTTTATTGTTATAATGTTAGAGTACTCTTGCATTAATGTTTAAAACTCTTTAATGAATGTATGTATTGCGAACTAAACAGCGGGTAGTTGATCGGGTTTAATATACCATTAATTGTAAATTCTCAAATAACTTAAAAAGAAAGAAAAAAAAATCTGATTTAGAATTAATTCACATAGCATTTTAGAGAGAAAAGTTTCCTTTCAATTAAGGTGCTTAGATGAGGCAAAGGAAACAGATTATTTAGTGGTAACCACTTAGAGGAAGATAGATGCTTTCAATCTAGAATTACTAGAAAGTCAAATAGGTGCGCTGTATTACCGATTAGCCACTCGACGAATAAGTAATATCTCACATAAAGTTTCTTTTAATATTTTTTTTCCACGATAAAAACCAAATTCAATTATATATATTTTTAAAAACCTTTAACTCATCTTTCACTCTGGGTGACGAGATGTGTAATTTTCATTATTGAGCTCATACCATACTCAATTTCCTTTCCAGCTGTCATTCTGTACTATTATAACGTCTCCTCTTAAGGTATCATCTCCTAAATTTAATAAAAAAACTTATAAGAGTTCAATATATAGTAGGCTTCAGAGTAGATTAAAGTATTTCATAATAATGTAAATAATTAATGTTACCTAATGTATCTATTCATAATATCTACTCATGTGGTACGTCTTTCGCGACCGACGTGACCCAATTTGTCTTTGAGTTTGGAGGTTAGGGGTTTGTTTCCTATCTGACACAATAAATTTGTGTATTTATAACAATATTTGATAATGTGGGCCTCACTGGGTGTTTTACCCGTGCTCCCCATTTTACATTTGGATAAAATGAATAAAACATGTAAAATGAAAAAATACATTGTGATAAATTAAAATAAAACTGATAAAACAAAATAAAAGTTCATTAGTAAAAGCAGTATTGAAAAAAAAAAAAATTAGATCAAACGGCAAATTTTGTGAGGTACGGTTGAATAAAATGAGATGTGCATTGTAATGGTATTGTGTATTAAGTACCTACGTATGTTTTATTCTTTTACGTTATCATTTTTTCTAATATAGCATTTTTTGTTTTTTAAGCCATATTTTAATATTGTTTCTGAAATGTTTTTAAATAAATAAATAAACATTCACTTAATGGTCTTTTCGCCTAGCGTGGTGTTAATTGTTTAATTTTCTTGACCTAAATATCACTACGCTAAGGAAAATCTTTATGTAAAAAAGCAAAACCAAAGAAGTGAAAAATGTACAAAGAAAACATTTTTAACATAGCACTATTAGTCAGAATGACCGGTGTTTTATCTTATCGTGAACGGCGGTCACTCCCCCCCCCCCCCCCCTCCCCCTTTCACCCCCCACCGCCAGGTGAGAGCTCCCCCTCCTCCTAATCAACTAATGGACGTCGGCGCCGGACGGCGTCACGCCACGCGCCGGACGCAACTTAACCCCATCCCAAACATACCAACTCCATTGATAGCGCCAAGCAAATTCAGGTCTTATTCCACGAGTGTTTTAGGGACACTTCGACAAATCAACAGTCGTGCATTTAAATTAATTGAAGCAAAGCAACCCCGTCACCTAACAACCGAACTCCACTCAAATTGCCAAGCAATTTTGCGTTTTATTTCACCAGTGTTTTAAGTGATTTTTTCCGATTCAACACTGGCGTATTTTTTAATGGTTTGACGTCGGGATGACGAAGTTCGGCGGTGTGATCGCACACCGGCAGATGAACTAATGTACACGCACACGCTGAGGTGTAAATATGCACACGTGAACGGTGAATCTTTACGTGTTATAATTTGGGCATGTAAGGGCACGAGAAGTATAAAGCACGTTCAATTAAGTTAAGCGATTAAAGTGTGCGTACGAACCCATTAAACAGAAAATATTGTTTTTATAAACTGTGCATTTGTTAGTGGAATATTATCAATGTAGTAACTTCCTTTCTGTAAAGTTCACGTCATACCCTGATCTACAAAACATGAACACAAAGGCCACCATATAAATCAAACTATTTAAGGTGTTATTTGTATCCGTAGAAAGCATATCGCTTTGTAGTTTAACATATTGATAATTGAAATTTTAGTTTTGTTTTTGACAAGTGAGTATCCATTAATTCACCAACCGGTTTGACTTGGCTACACTCACACGGTTCAGTTACATTTTTATTTAATAAGATAGTTCATCTTCAACTTCCATAAATATTGAAATCATCTACGGAAAGGTTTCATTGGTTTTTTCTTCACTTTTCTGTAATTTATTGAGATTTCCGCAAATGTATTATAATTTGAGATATTTATCAACGAATTCATTCGTAACTATTCTCAAAACAAAGCTTTTTTTATCCTACATAAGTTTCCGTATTGAATTAGTAAAAATACAGTTACCTACAATTTAGACAACATTAAAAAAAACCTCCTGACAAGTCTAGATATTTACGTAAATTTTAAATTAAATAAAGACGGCCAAGTTGTGTTTAGAAAGGTTAAGAAAGAAAAAATAAAAAAAAACAGCAGCGTTAATGTGGTAGATAGGTATAATAAAATATAAAATGACACTAATTTATAACTTGCATTAATGAGGTCATGTACGAAGGTGAAGAGAAGAATATAAAGTTTTATAGTTCAGCATAGGATAACGTTTCTACGGCTGCGTAAAGTTAACGTGGATTCGGAATGGCTCGTTTCTCAGCATAAAATTTCCCTTTTTAGAATTTCTAATAAGGTTCAGCGATATTGTCCAACCGACAATGAAATATCCATGATTATTGTCTCTCGTTTAGCGTGATTTCACCTGAATGCTAAGCGAATGGCGGATAACATCTTGTCCATAATAGTTAGCTTTGATAGCAGATAGCAGTAATGTTTTGCACGCCGTGAACCTACTTTAAAAAGATGATTTTCCCCGGGAGACATTAATGAGTCTCCGCGGAGAATGTGAGAAAGTCGGACTTCTCAAATAATCATTGGCGGATTTCAAGCCATTTGTGTAGGTAGCAATTAAATGACTTTATTGTTACCTACAGAATTGAGCGTATGAGTAAAAGAGGGAAACATAAATTATAACTGTTATGAGTGTAATGCACTTAGTTGAGAGCACGTTACAATATATTTTAATTAGTATTTTAACTCTCGAAGCCTTTTTTAGATAAACATAGTTAAAGTGCAATTTATTCTGGCCAGGTTTTGAGAAGAGTCAAGGGCTGAGAGAAGGTTAAGTTTGTTCTTTGGAAAGGAATATAGAATGTTTTGGAGTTTCTTAATAGACTGTGATTGATATAAATTTTGATTGCAGACAAAGGAAAGATACTAACTACAAGGTTATTTATAATTTTGAACAGAAATTTGATGACATTTTTGTCACAATGTTTATTTTATTATTCATCTATGACGCATATAGTAACTAAGCTTGACTATATTTTTGCCTCTGCATATTTCGAATACATATTTTTTAAAATTGTACTTTTCTCCAGATATTATACATACATATTCTTCCAATTTGAAGATGCTGTAGCGGAGCGAACCCCTTTGACGTACATGAAGGAAAATAAAACTTACTATCGTGAAGTATGGCTGTGCACCTACATAAGCCTATTCTTTGCATTAGACTATTAGGTAGCTGATCGATTTTGTCATGTTAACTCGTAACAACCAAAACACTTAACTAACGACAAAACACAAAATATCAATGGTATTTAAACTGCAAACCGTTTTTTCTATAATGGTTTTGAAATCATAAATGATGAATATCGAAATTCTACATTCACCTAAAAATATTGCGAATGATTGTTAAATTAATGATTTGAATTAATGGGTTTGAGTAATCTATTTAATCATAGAATTGTGAGAATGTGGTCCTTCAGCGAATAAAGGGTGTTGTTTCTGTTTCTGTGGTAGAGCTGGATGCTCCAAGGCCATGGCGAGGGTTGCGTCTCTCCGATGGACGCCCTGCAAGGACTATTCCCGCCCTCCTACCACCACCAGGTAATGTGTCGAACCAACCAACCTACCGCACCTTGAACCGTCTACCGCCTTGATACACCCTGCACACAACTCACTCCCACATTCAAAACATTGTCATACAAGCAAGCCACATTAGCCAATAACATTGGATTGCGATGCCCTAAAATCCTACACCACCTTTAAAACAATCTCTTCCCCCAACAAAAACAATACCAGATAGCAACATTTATCTGATTGATTTCAGGGTAAAATAAAACTACCCACAACTTGGGCCATCTTGAAAGCCATACCACACTCATTTTCACCACAATTCAAACACAGAATTAATTATGTATCTATTATCACTGAATAACTTAACTATGGTCTTGCCGCTGAGACCTCCGTTGTAACCTATTTTTCAAGAAAATAGAAAAGATTATAACGGAGCTCCGAGCGGTATGCCAACACAAACATTTTGCAAAAGCTGAACCAGTATAATATTATTCACAACCAAATAACATCAAACATACAACACTGAAACTATTCTCGTGACTTGGCAGGGTAACTGACCACCCAAATCCTTTACAACTTAATCAGAATCGTACGCATCATCCACTCCTTGCACTATTCCTAGTACCATTCACTACCCCCATTTGCACCGCAGCACTGTAGGTACCTACCCGATTTAGTGCCACAACCCAAAGCAGCACCAAACTTTATCACCTCACCCACACCCAGCATGCCTGATTTTTGTATTTTGTACAAAGTAGAAATTAGCAGTATGTAACGGGAAATTTTCGAACCTTATTGGATAAAAAGTAAAAAGGTAAAAAGATATTGTGAAATACCTCGGTACTTAGTGTGTGAAGATATGGTTGTGTTAAATACTATTACTTTATTACAGTGTTTTTTTTTGATTTTTAATTTTTAATGATTAAGTTATATTTATCATTGTCTTTGTAATACCATTAAAATATAGGCACGGGCAGTGCCCTGGATTTGCGATTTAGATTCGCGACAAACTTTCCGAAATTGTTTTTAAAGCAACAACTGATGAAAAAAACAGCAAAAGGTTTACACAACAATTGTTGATGAAAATCTTTGGTTGACTAAAATATTTATGAAAAAACCCCCATTTTTTTTATTCTTTTATGATTGGAATTTCGATTTCAGGAATTATTTTTTAAGGTTTTATTTTGTTAGATGATCGCAGTCATAGAAAGTGTAAACTTCCTCCAAACTTTACTCTCTACGTAAATTTAAAAAAAAGGAATAATTTTTTTAGTTGCTAGTCACGTAAAATTATCAACGCCTTTTTACAGGGAGGAAGTTCTGTTGTATCGGACGGACTAGCGCGCTCTTTATACTCGAACAATATGCGTGTAAATAATACTGACTGATATTCATTCCATCATGAGTCTCTATGGAATCATGTGACATTATATAAAATGAAATATTACTTTTACTTACGAGTAGGTACTACGGTTTTAATGTTTGTACTGCAGTTACTGGTGTAGAGTTGTTCCGATATTCTAACAATACAAAAAGTATTTGTTTAATTAAACATTATTTACATATTTGAAAAAAAATTTGTGATATTTTAATGAATTATATAAAACGTAAAGAACATAAGTAGGTACTAGGTAATTAATCATCTATTGAATATAAGGCCCAGAAATTCAAACGTAACATTGTCATAAAATGGCAATTCAACGCCGTTTTTTACATATGAAAGGTGCCCATTAACCCTTCGAATGATAAGAAAATAATATCTGTAAACTTTTGCCTGTCAAGGTTTGCCGCAAAATTACTGGATCTTCCCATGCTTTAAATGGTCCCATTTATTGGTTATTTTTAACCTTTTTGCAAAAACAAAAATTGTTCTATTAACTAGACAAAATTATCTTTCCCATTCGTTTATTAGAAACCAATATTTTTGTTTCTAAATATTTAAATTTTAATATTGGAAATGTAAATTGGCTAAAAATGCATTTCCGCGAATACTCGAATTAAAGTACCTACTTAAAACGGAATAAACTTAAAATTTTAAATACAGATTCCTCTTCTTAATACAATCTCTACATATTATAAATTAAAGTCCCCCGCGTCATTTGTCTGTCTGTTCGCGATAAACTCGAAAACTACTGAACGGATTTTCATGCGGTTTTCACCAATAGATATAGTGTTTCGTGAGGAAGGTTTAAGTATGTAATTTGTCAAGGATTTGTATAAATTGGTTGAAACATAACGATAATTGTTAGAAGTGTCGGAAAAAGTCAAGCCGCCTGGTAGCTATCATCGAAAACGCTGCCTAATCCTTTTGGGATATAACAAAACAATGCATGGTGGGATATTCCTCTTTTATAGATCTACAAAAAAGTCCGCGAAGACATATATCTATCTTTTACGGATAGCTTACTATACCCATTCTATCTTCTAAAAAAATGGTCACGTACATTGCGGTAATTGAAAAGTTATTTAGACGGATACAGTAAAATACGTTAGTTAACCCGAGCATTTCATGCACATTATTATAATCTTTCACACCATCTCTAAGTATTATAAATGAAAGTCCTCCGCGGCATCTGTCTGTCTCTTCGCGATAAACTCAAAGACGGCGGTGGGTATAAAGGTTGGATAACCATCCAGTAGATGACGTTGTATTTTATTAGCCACAGCAACGCGTGTCTTGGTCAGCTAGTTTGTAATAAAACTTCCTTCTAACTTTTTATCAAATTCATACAATTTTATTTTAAAATTAAATGCGTGTCACATCACAAATTAGCGCGAAACAAAACCGTCACTTATGATCGGGTATGTAAAATATTTGAACAACAAAGCTCGTATAATCCTAAGGAAATGAGAAGCATTATTTCTTTCGCTTTCTAACATAAATCACAAATATTCGAATAACAGGACAACTTGGGTCTCCTGTGATTAAGCTGAAACGGACTTAGAATCGTCATCGGCTTTCAACTGCCAAAAAAAAAAAAAATTGTGGTGAATGGCGATTTGGTCACCTTGTCACCCATGAATTTCTGTGAAACAGCTGGATCTAAGAATAGTTCAGAAAAATTAAGAATTTAATTTTGATTTATCTGTAACCAAATCTTTGTGACAGATCCGCTTAAGTAAGTTTCGCTGTACAAAACTGAGAAGAAGATAAGAAGGAAAATACAAAACAAATGGAATAAATATCAGTTTGTCGTAGCTTGTTGATTAATTTGTTTTATATCGCTAATTTGTAATGCCTCCATGAAAGCTTTTCCGAAATAAGTGTTTTTGCCACATATGACACGACACGTTTAGATAAAGTAATTACTTATGTAATTGAAAAATGATAGAATGTCTTGTAAGTGGTTTTAACATTAGCGGCGTCCACAGATCGCGATGGCCGCTGACCTTAATTAATTACCGAGGAATAAGTCAGCGGAACATTTGAATGCGGAGTGCGAGTGTATTGAAGAATAGTTAGTTTCACGCTGGCTTCCAGCAAATTGATATTTATGCGAATGCATTAATAGCTTAATATGTCTGCGTCCAGCGCTGAGCGTTCGACCTCAGTACAAAAAGCCATTCGCGGGTCTGGACGTTCGTGCAAACAGGCGAATAATAAATAACGGCGAGCTCAAAAGTTCACATTACGCGGTCCAAAGCTCCGCTGCTTTAAGCCATACCTGCACGCGAGGGAACCAAAAGCTAATCCGCACGCAATTCGCTAATAAGTTCCCTTGATTAGCATTCATTTAAAGGCATGATTTTCGACAATAAGCATACTCGTATATACGGTCGTAGTGTCCATTCCTTGACCCTGTGAACAACGTGTCTGCTGTCCATTACAATATATTAGATAGAATTAATAAATGCTGTGTTTTAACCCCTCAGAAATCGGGCGTATTTTTCAGAAGATGAAAATATTTCCGCTTTGTAATAAAATCCAAATATATGGAATATTTCTGAACAAATTCAAAAAGTAAAAACTGTTTTTGAAAGGTGATGAAATCTTTTACAAATTCCATTATTAGAAATAAAAATATAACTTTTTGTATAATAAATTTTTTAATACAAACATATACCTACAAGTTTTAAAATTGACCCTTCTTTGGTTTTTTTTCTATTTAAAACTAGCTAGTCCCGGCATGCGTTGCTATGCCATTTAATAAAGAAATTGTTTCTCCCTTGTCCCATTTTTCTCCCAGTGTCCTTTCCCATTCGTCCCGTTCCCCTAACGCCTCCCCTTTTATCTCCCCTTCCCTCTCCCGTCACCTCCACCTTCCATTTCCCCACTCCACTCCCCCCCCCTCCCCCCCTCCACCCTCCCCTCCCAGGTTCCCTACCCCCTCCCTGTTTTCTCTCCCCCATCTCTCCCTCCCTCCCGCTTTCCATAGCAATAGCCGCTTCCTCGCGTGCCACCACCAATAGCAATTTTTTAAACAAATTTCATAATGCCAGAGCTCACCGAAAGATTTATAAAAACCTTGTCCTGACAATAACAAACACACAAAAAAAGAATTATGAAATTTGGTGCAGTCGTTCGAAAGTTATGAGCTTAGCAACACATTCAGCGATTCATTTTTATGTTATAGACTAGCTGGTCCCGGCATGCGTTGCTATGCCATTTAATAAATAAATTGTTTCTCCCTGAGTGTCCTTTCCCATTCGTCCCGTTCTCCTTCCGCCTCCACTTCTTCTCCTGCGTCCTCTTCCCCTCTCGCGTTCCCACTCCGTCACTTCCACCTTCCCTCTCCCCACTCCACCCGCCCCCTTCCACCGTCCCGCGAACCTCCCTCCCTAGTTCCCCTCCCCCCTCACACATCTCCTTCCCCTCCCGCGCTCCCCTTCCACCTTCCCCGCCTTCCCTCTTCCCTTTCCCGCTCCATCGTCCCGCCAACCCTCCTCCCGCGTTCCATATATTCAATCCCAGTACATTCAGTTTTTAAATAGCCCGCGTGCCACCTTTTACAATTTTTATTCAAATTTCCATTTTTCATGTATATTAAATTGGGTACCTAACATTGGTACCTATTTAAAATATCTAAAATTCTTGATTCGATTGAAACTATTAGGGGAGTACCTACTTTAAATAAATTTATCAACTTAAAGATTTTCAAAAATAGAATCCTGATTTGCAAAATGTCATTCTCAAACACGCGAACTGTCAAACGTGCGATAGTCGTTAGGTTTTCTGAAATTATCCAATTTTCTGCGCAATTTTCTTAATTTTTCTCTTCGTAAGAACCATCCTCGTACTTCAAGGAATATTCTAAAAAAAGAATTAGCGAAATCATTCATTCATTCATTTTTATATATAAGACTAGCTGAGTTACCCGGCTTTACTCAAGACAACATTCGAGAGTTTCTGGAAAGTTTCACATTGATGTTCCCGATTCCCTATTCCCAAACATTCCACAATTTTCCAGAATGTTCTTGGATGTTCTGGAACGTTATAGAATGCTCTCAAATACTCTAACTGGGGTGTTCAGCTTCTCTCAGGGAGTTGACGTGAGATTGAATTGACGTTTGAATCCACGACGGATCTTGCTTTGTATACCCTATATGGGTAGCCCCATACAAAAAAGACTTCAAATGTTCCAGATCATTCCACAACATTCAGGAGTGTTCTGGAATGTTCCACAATGATTGGGGATGTTCCGGTATGTTCCTGAACGTTCCATCCTATTCCCGAACATTCCACAACATTCCAGAATGTTCCGGGATGTTCTGGAATGTGGTGGAATGCTCAAGAATACTCTGGAATGTTTTGAACTGTTCTAGAAATTTTAAGGGGATGAAACTTCCAGCCCTTATATTTTTAAAAGCACGTCCTTCAGTTAAAAACTGGAACTTTCTTCATAGATGGGGAGGGCTACAATACAATATAACTTCCGTTATCGAACCGGGACTCGTTTTTAGTTTTATCGGCATGCACATTGAACACTTTTTTTAATAATGTATATTGAAGATTAAGATTATCCAAACATCTAGAACTTTCCAGAGCCTTCCAGACTCACCGACACTCTCCAACACTCATTTCTGAAAGCTTCTAGAACTTTCTCTTTCCATAACATCCTAGAGCATTACCTTCCAGATCTGTCTAGAACCTTCTAGACTCACTGACACACTCCATCGCTCCTTTCATAACTTTCTACAGCTTTATCGAATCTTATAGAACTTTCCGGAATCATCTAAACTCACCGACATACTTTCTTTCTAGGGCTTAATCAAGCCTTCTAGAACTTTTCGGAATCTTCTAGACTCACCGACATACATCCGCCACTCCTTCCAGAACTTTTTACAGCTCTATTGAACCTTATAGAACTTTCCGGAACCTTTTTAACTCACCTACGTACTCCGCCACTCCTTCCAGAATTTTATACTGCTTTATCGAACCTTCTAGACTCACCGACATACTCCGCCACTTCTTCCAGAAGTTTGTACAACTTTATCGAACCTTCTTAAACTTTTCGGAACCTTCTGGACTCACCGACATACTCCGCCACTCCTTCCAGAGCTTTCTACAGCTTTATCGAACCTTGTAGAATTTTCCGGAACCTCATAGACTCGCTAACATACTCCCCCACTCTTTCCAGAACTATCTACAGCTTTATCGAATCTTATAAAACTTTCTGGAGCCTTCTAGACTCACCTACGTACTCCGCCACTCCTTCCAGAATTTTATACTACTTTATCGAACCTTCTAGAAGTTTTCGGCAACTTCTGGACTAACGGTTGAACTCCGCCACTCCTTCCAGAATTTTCTACCACTTTATCGAACCTTATAGAACTTTTCAAAACCTTCTAGACTCACCGACATACTCCGCCATTCCTTCCAGAATTTTCTACAACTTTATCGAATCTTCTAGACTCGCATACATACTTCTCCACTCCTTCCGTACAGCTTTATCGATCCTTATAGAACTTTCTGGAACCTTCTAGACTCGCTGACATACTCCTCCACTCCTTCCAGAACTATCTACAGCTTTATCGAATTTTATAAATCTTTCTGGAGCCTTCTAGACTCACCTACGTACTCCGCCACTCCTTCCAGAATTTTATACTACTTTATCGAACCTTCTAGAAGTTTTCGGCAACTTCTGGACTAACGGTTGAACTCCGCCACTCCTTCCAGAATTTTCTACCACTTTATCGAACCTTATAGAACTTTTCAAAACCTTCTAGACTCACCGACATACTCCGCCATTCCTTCCAGAATTTTCTACAACTTTATCGAATCTTCTAGACTCGCATACATACTTCTCCACTCCTTCCGTACAGCTTTATCGATCCTTATAGAACTTTCTGGAACCTTCTAGACTCGCTGACATACTCCTCCACTCCTTCCAGAACTATTTACAGCTTTATCGAATCTTATAAAACTTTCTGGAGCCTTCTAGACTCACCTACGTACTCCGCCACTCCTTCCAGAATTTATACTACTTTATCGAACCTTCTAGAAGTTTTCGGAAACTTCTGGACTAACGGTTGAACTCCGCCACTCCTTCCAGAACTTTTTACAGCCCTATCGAACCTTCTAGAATAATCTAGAACTTCCTACAGCTTTACGGACACACCGACACACTCCTTTGAGAACTTTCTACAGCTTCATAGAACCTTCTTGAACTTTTCGGAACCTTCTAGACTCGCTGACATAATCCTGCACTTCTTCCAGAACATTCCAGAGTTTTATCAATTTTTCTAGAAGTTTCCGGAATCTTCTAGACTCTTCTTGAAATTTCTAGAGTATTCTTAGAACTTTCAGTCCTTATATCTTCAAAAGCAAGCCCTTTAGGTAAAAACGAATACCCTTATTCCCTAGGGGGGATAGAGATCTACCATACCATATAGCTCTCTTGATCGTACCGGCACTCGTTTCTGAGTTTTTGCGTTCCGCACGTGTTTTTTGGACTTTCTTTTATAATATATATTGATTACTGATAAGAAAAAAAGAAAACACACACATAATTTATTAGGAAAATGTAATATAAACTAATGCGTAAAATGTAAAATAATGCGTAAAAAATTCTCGAAAATTTATACATTTTTCTAAAATTGCTATCGTAAAGTTTTACAATTAAGTTGCACAATTATTTTTTCTATAAATTCTGATTTGAATAATATAAAGCGTGGAGTTTTCTCTTTCTAACACTGTTTAGATCATGTATCTCACCGTGAAAGTAAGACGGGTGCCACACAGCATACCGCTCGCCATATATTCCCATTGGGAATGTACGGCGAGCGAAATGCCGAAATACGCCAAGCCATTTCTTTTATAGCTGCGTGTGGTACAGGTCTAAGGGAAATGCCTACAATGATTTATATTACCTTTTTTATTTCACCTTTATGAGCTGGTACAAATTTGGTTTCCTGTGATTAAATGGTTATTATATTATTATTTTTAATTTTTACATTTTCTTTTACTTTTAATTTTAAACTTTTTAAAGTGAAACTTCTACAGCCCCGCTGTAATTTGGATTTCGGATGAAACGGAATGTCGATTACTGCACCTGCGACGCATCAACAGCGCTCATTGGCAGCTTTGATTATGATGTCACTTTTAAAGGTGTCCTATTGGTTGAGATATTTAACGGAAATTACGCTGGGTCTGCGCTCATTGGTCTCTTTGATTAAGACCTCTCTTTTCAAGTATTGGTTCAAAATGTTTTGGTAAAGTTTCGCTTCTACCGCGTGTGAACTGCGCACGATTTTTTTAATATTATTATTACTCTTTTACTTATATTTATTTATTTTTTTAGTAGATATTACTTTTTTCCACACTGGACCGGTTTAATACTTATATAACAAAATTTATCTTACTTGCATTACAATGATTGCAGTTGGAAAAAAATAATTTAATAACACTTGTATATTATTTTGCCTACCTACTGCGTGGCGGGACGGATCGGGGGTTGTTGGTTGAGGAAGACCTTACCCAGACATCTCCAGCCGGACTCTACCGATCTATCGCCTCGCACCGAAGTGGGGGGGATGGATTCGTACGTCCATTACTCCTGGACACATTGACACCCAGATTCCTAACCATCCTTAATACCTTTTTTTTTCCTTTCCCTAAAAAGATCCTTCACACAACATGCATAGATGACATAGACTCAAAGATGACATAGGCCCTGAGATAATTTTTCCTCAGGCCCTCCTGTGAAGAGCTAATGTAAAAAAATAATATTAATATCACCCTCAGTAAATACTTACCTATCGCATAACGGCATCCGTGGTCGAGGGACAAGGCTCTCTACTAGCAATCCGGCAGACGCGAGTGCAAATCGCGGCGTGCGTGAGTAAATTTTATTTGATTCATTTGGAGATTGGAGATTTTGGAGAGACACCCAGATTCCTAATCATTAATTCCTTTTTCCTTCTCGGAACTTTCTTATCTTCCTTTCCATAATAAGACCCTCCACACAGCATCCCCAAAGATAACATTGGCCCTGAGAGATTTTTTTTCCTCAGGCCCTCCTGTGAGGAGCTAATGTAAAAAAAAATAATATTAATATCACCCTCAGTAAATACTTACCTATCGCATAATCCGTGGTCGAGGGGCGAGGCTCTCTACTAGAAATCCGGAGGACGCGAGTTCAAATCGCGGGGTGCGCAAGTAAATTTTATTTGATTAATTTGTGTTACTTCACAATTTTATTAATTTAAAATAGTTTATAGTATATTTGAGGCACTTTCCTGAGTATAAGCTACTCTCAGTGTCGCCCTGGTATGAGACCACCAAAATTGAAACATTGCTTGAAATTTTATATGAAACTTGAGATTTGATTAAATTCCTGATTAAATTCATTAAATTCCTGCCACCTTGGAACAGGCTCGGCCTAGTGAAGTGGTGTATACCAAAAAATAAAAATAAAGTGTATTGCACTTCAAAATGTTAAAAAAATGTATTTTGTGCTTATCTTAGTTAATAAAAAAATAATTAAAAAAAATGGCGTTGGCCGTGTCACCAAATCTGATTAGCCAGGAACTTGCCCACCTTCCTCTTCCTCTTTCCCAACTTCCTCTTCCCCTTCCCCATCTTCTTCAGCTTCCCTCTACCTTCAGCCTCGCAACATACTCCAATTGAGGATGCCGTAGTCTCTCTGGCTCCAGACGGGATCAGTTGGGACTCTTGGAAGATAATCACATTAAAAAAAAAAATTAAAACTGTGATACATACATTTGATTTATTTTATTTTCATGTTTACAATATTTGTTAATTAATAATAATAATTAAAAGAACATAATTATAAACATACCGACGACCTTAATAATTGATGTAGATAACAGTTGCTGTACAAAGACATTATTAAAAATTGTTGAATACTTAGATACTACAACTTACTTAAGAGGTTAACATTTACAAAGCTTTTAATTTAGTGTCCAATATGGTGACCGGACAACTTAGAATGAAACCAACTCAGAAGCACCTCAGAAAGATTGTTAAGAGTGATGATAAAAAAATATAAAAATTGGTTAAATAGGTAAGGGTTACCGGATATTTTAAAATTATTTTTTCATAGCTTTTAATGACCTTTCTGAGTTGGTTTCATTCTGAGTTCGCATGGAACCGTTCAATACGCAGTATCAGAAGTCAAACAGGGAACAAATGCATTTAGTTTCGCATTAAAACTGAATAAAAGGCAACATCAAAAATCTTTCGTATTATTTGTGGGGTTATTCGTTCACATAAATAGTCATTTAAAAGTTATTACAAATTATTGCAATATCTCAATGAGTTACATCTATTAAAATTCAGAGAGTACAGCGTATATTAATTGGTTATAATTTGTCGCAAGGTAGCAATGAATATTACAATAATTAACATAAAAATCAAAATAATTATAGAACTAAGTTATTAAGGATCTTATAACATTCATCCATTTTATTATAATTAAAACAATAAAATATGCAATACTACTGCGGTAATATTATGAAACATTTACAATCTATTGTTTGTCTGATCTGATAGTAATTGTGTTTACTTTGAAAAACAAAGTAATATATTTTAAAATTCTAATTAAACATGTCGCACGTAGTTTAATGCTGAATTACTATTTTCTATTAATCTTTACCACGATTCGGTTTACATTGGTTTACATTATAAATGCAAAAAATATATTTTTTTGATAAATTGACGCTTTTCCTACCATTTTCAATAAGTAGAATTAAATTAAAATTATTAATTACTAATAAAAATTAAGCGTAAACCACCAAAAAATATATTTTTTCATTAGAAATGTATAAACATATTATATATGCAACGACTTTTTAAAAATTCAATTTAATGGCTAGAATTATCTCTGATAGTTTCCATTGATTATTTTTTTAAACTTTATTATTCATCAAATAAATAAATCCATTTTTGTGTCTCTAGACTAGAGAAATACATAAATGTTTACTTGGCACATAAAATTATCCTGACAGTAATCATTGATTAACTTTTTTTAACTATAAAATTATTCATCAAATAAATAAAGTCACTTTTGCGCTTGAAATCGTGAACACTAGACTCCGTTTGCCAAGCGATTTTTATGCTTTTTACCAATATTCGTGGCAATCACACTGAGAATACATACATGTTTGACTTGTTAACATAAAATAATCATTTGACAGTGTTCCATTGATTAACTTTTTTCTTTTTTATAAAATTATTCACAGAATAAATAAAGTCACTTGTGCGCTTGAAATCTTGACTAGACTCTGTTTGGCAAGCGATTTTTATGTCTATTACCTATAATCCTAGCTACATAAGGCACACTAAAATACACACATTTGAGACTTGTTACATAAAATTATCATGTGAAAGTTTTCCATTGATTAAAGTCTTTTCTTTTTTATAAAATTATTCACAAAATAAATAGAGTCACTTTTGCGCTTGAAATCGTGACCTCTAGAATCTGTTTGCCAAGAGATTTTTATGTCTATTATCTATATTCGTGGCCATTTAAGGTACACTGAGAATGTACGCAATAAACATGTTTGACTTGTTACAAAAAAGCATCTAGTGATAGTTTTCATTTATTAACTTTTTTCTTTTTTATAAAATTATTCACAAAATAAATAAAGTCACGTTTGCGCTTGAAATCGTGACCTCTAGAATTTGTTTGCAAAGCGATTTTTATATCTATTATCTATATTCGTGGCTATTTAATGAACACTGAGAATATATACATGATTGACTTGTTACATAAAAGTATCTAGTGACAGTTTTCATTTATTAACTTTTTTCTTTTTTATAAAATTATTCATTATTGCACTTCAAATCGTGACCTCTAGACTCTGTTTGCAAAGCGATTTTTATGCCTAATATCTATAATCGTGGCTACATAAGGCACACTAAAATACATACATTTGAGACTTGTAACATAAAATTATCTTGTGAAAGTTTTCCATTGATTAACTTTTTTTCTTTCTTATAAAATTATTCACAAAATAAATAATCTTTGGAAAGAAATCATTTTAACTTCCGAAAACATTAATTAAGCTTTACATAGCATAAAACACGAACCTAAGTAAAAACGGTAAATTGGTTTTAATTTGGTGCGTAAATTTATAATAATATTTATAAAATATAGGCAAGCAAACATTTTCTTTATTTTCGATTTCTGATGTATTTAATATTGTCTATTTAGAAAATCTTAATTTAAGGTTTATTAATATTCGAAAACAATACATATTTTAATACATATATTTTTTTATTGTTTATTAATAGTAATTAAGCGTTATGGGGATTTACATCACGCTCTACGTAAATAAATGTTATTTAGAATTACTATAAAAGACGTTCTTAACATCATAATTATACAAATGACTTATGTATGAGTCAGAAAGCCATGATATATCAATAAACTTAGCATCTAAAATAGCTCTTTGTTAAGATATATGCCCCATCATTTGTGTTTTATTATATAAAAAATACTTGCCATTATTATTTTGGCGTGGGTGTTTAAAATGTAAAAACAATAGATTTGGCGATACAAAAGAAACTCCGTTGGTTTTCGACATTAGAATTGTTTAAAGTATGATGATATTCGACAGAAAGAAAAGTTGTGTAAACAACCAAACCTTGTGTTCCTTTTTTTCCTCAATGCAACACAATCGATTGTTACATTATGACTACATGTTATAAAGTCTTGTAATAAAGGTATTTGCAATCAACGCACTCATTTAATATCAATAGAAAGTTTATGTTTTATTTGTTTTAATTTTTTTTGTAGACTAGCTGAAGTCCTCGGCTTTGCCCGGGCTTTATTCAGAGTTTTTCGAAATCTACGGCGTACAGTGACCTTTCACTTGTTTTAAAAATCAAGTGTGCAAAATTTCATCATCCTCGGAATCAAACTGTATATTTGTATACTAAGCCGCCCGCCCGCCAACCTGCCACCAGTCCGCTTTATATATTATATATATTTGAGCAGTCTTTATTGACTAGGACGTGAAGAATGCTTGCGAGTTATTGATGAAGCATGTAATATTGTTTTAATGCTGTTTGGGCTACAGCAGCGCTTCAGCGATGTTTATGGATCACAGTTTCGCCTCCCTCATGAGCCACTACTACCACTCCAACTCCAGCATCTTTAATTACTAGTAGCGCTACCATTATCTCCAAATTGCAGGAAAATGGACTCGTCTTTGAAATTGAGGAGGCTTTCTCGCAATAAGTTATTTTACTGTTATTACGGTACACACGACCCCGGTACCGGGACTATTTACTCCGCTTCTTGTCACCTTATTTGGCAATAATTTGAGTACCTATTGTTTTAGGGCCGATTTACAATTTAAAATTTTCATAGGTCGGGCATTTTAAGTAGATATAGGCAAGCATTGAATTGTTTGCTTATCAATCGTCGATGGAAGATGGGTAACCATGTCCACTTGAGTCGAACTAAAAGGTGTAATTCAGAAACAAGAACTGATTGCGTCAGGATTATTTGATTATCGACATTATACGAGAGTTTTTATCAGTGGTACTAAATGTCGTGTTGGTCAAACACGAGTAGTGATTTGAATTATAATCATATTACAGGTATCCTACTCGTCCTATTCACTATTTAATTTTAATTATAACCCAAGTCGGTGACAACATAACTCGGGTCTTCCGCGTAACATAGGACTATAGTATGTCATTAACAATTACACACGCCAGTGTCGTAATCAAATGCGACACGATCTATTCGCGAGTAAAACACTGTTCGATCCGTAGTCAGCTGCATAATCAGGACCGTATTTAGGCCTAAGGAGATTAGGCAGCTGCCCATGTCAGCTAAATTTAGGGCGGCCGAAGCTATCGAGACTATGTATTTTCCATATTTTGCAATAAATTATGATAATTAAAAGAAGTAGAGCAATCAAGTTGCCATCACTGTGTTCTAATTTATTTAAGTACATACGTTTTGTACGTTAGTCCACAACCATTTACTCCGTATTCTAAAATTATATATATATATATAATTTTATATATATCCCGGCGTACCTAATATTTATATGGTCTGTGGATTTAGAAAGTATCTAATTATGTATTACTTATTTCTTTTTTAAATTGTGGGATTTAAGATTTTTATTGTTTCTATAACATTATGAATTTGGTTAATGATGCATCTTTGAATAATTTTATCAAGAGAGAATCGCAATCGGTCGATTCAATTAGCAATATAACGGGGAAGTATTTTTCAGGTATTCAATAAATAAGTACTCTTGTCGAACATGTTGCATGTTCGGCCCACTCGGCAAACCTTATCGATTTATGTGCTGCTGAATGTTGCACCCTCAGCCAAATTTCAGTTTCCGCACTTTTCAGAATATTTATAGATCTTTATCGAATTCTACTAATAGATTTAGGAGTATTACTTAGGTAGACAAAAATGAGTTGACCAGAGAGGCTCGACATCCAAAAACGACCCCAGGCCTTATGGGTACTATATGAAAAGCCGACTAACTGAAAATATTTTTACGGCACGATGAAAACCATCTCCAACCAAACTTTTTTCACATTTCTAAGTGATCAAAAGGAATCCTTCGATAAAAATCTCGAAAAACGCGTTCAAATGACGATCGAATGAATTTTAATGACTTTTCCGTCGAAAAAAATCCTTTCAATATTAAATTTCATCTTTAAAAAATAACCGATTCATGTAAGCACTAGGTTCTCATAAAGTTACATTCAGACAGATCTTCATGTCTTTCCAGCAACAAGCTATAAAAAGTTGACAGAAGGGAGCAATAGCGAAATTGGTTAACGCGCACGTCCCGGTTAGACGAGAGGTCTGTTGTCTATTTTCTGTGTATTGTTCTCTTTCATATTTTCGTTTAGATTATTATTGTTATCTTCTTCTTCAATGATATATTACGTTGATGGGAATAACCTTCAAAAGTTATAAAAGAGAGTTTTTCTTACAAAAAATTTAATATAAATAGTTTTCTATTTAACTCCGCCGTCAACTACGGCAAACGTCTACCACTCTAGTTTGCCATTGAACACTGCCGTCAACTGCCGTACTTTAAAAAGTATGCCATTAAACTCTGCCGTCAAAATGGCAAACGTTTACCACCCTATTTTAAAAAGATAGCATTGAACTCTGCCGTCAACTCAGTTAAACGTTTACCACACAATTTTACCGTTGAACTCTGCCGTCAAGTATGATAAACGATTAGCATCCTATTTTTAAAACTTTGCCATTAAACTCTGCCGTCAGGTTCGGCAAACGTTTACCATCCTATTTTAAAAACTTTTCCATTAAACTCTGCCGTCAAATATGGCAAACGTTTACCACCCCATTTTAAAAACTTTGCCATTTTACTCTGTCGTCAATTATGTATCATAAATTTATACTTCAGCACCCTTAACGTTTGCCATTTAACTTTGCCGTCAACTATGTATGACAAATGTTTACCACCCAGTGTTCAACGCCGTAGTTTAATAACAAAAGTATTTTCATATAAAGGTTTTGGTTCTTGGGATGAAAATTGGTTATTATTCAAGCTGATAAAAAAAACACATAAAATAAATTTCTGCGGCATAGATTTTCAAAAAAGTACTCTTTTGGATATTGAAATTCAGCATAGGTACCAATTTATGTTATACTATTATTTTTTTATTTGTAGGTTTGAAAAAAAATACTGAAAATGGAATCAAAGCAGATATTTTCCATTTAAGATTGATATCGGAAGTTCAGAACGCTCACACACTAACAGTTAAACAGTTATATTTACACATCTTGTGGTGCAACTAACTTACAGTGAATTGTAGGGTTTTGATTAGGTCAATTATTCCGCCGTCTGTTTTACGTCCTTCTCCTGGATATTTACAACCTTCCTTACTGCCTACGTATAACTGCAATTCTTGGATTAATGATACTTGAATTGATTTCACATATAATTACTGGTTCTGATTTGACTTTCGCACAAAGCGGTGTCTTTGTAAATTACCTGGATACCATATAATATTTATTACTTACGTTACGCAATACTCATCAAATCAACCCCGTTATTATTACATTTTGCGTGAGATTTGACCTGCAATAGAAGCGTTTTTAATATTATAAGTATATTCACAAAGTTTGCATACTTGTCGTACTTAGCCTAATAATTCACACGTCTGATATTGTATTATCGTACTGATATTTAAGTATTGTAAAGTTGAATCGATTGATTAATATCTGTGATATTTGATGATTTTAAAGTGTGATCTTCATAGTTAATTATTTTTCAGCATTTTTAAAAATGGGTAAGGATTATCGTAAATAACATTTAATTATGTTTAGGAAATAGATTCAAGCCAAGCTGCTTTTTCTAAAGTGTTTAGGAACTGTGATTAAAGTTTCTACCTCCCAGGTAAGTATGGTCCTGTATATTTTCTACATTTTTACGCATCATCACATTCATTGGTCAAATGAATTCTAGGTATAACTGATCAACGAACCGATGGATGCAATTTTTTGCCATAAATTTGTTAAAATAGTTTTTCTAGTCTGTAAGATAGAGCATTGTAGAAATGTATCATAAATTTATACATCGCCCTTGAGGTGATTTTTCACAAAAACGGCACAACACAATAATTATTATATTTGTCTCTGTGGCAGAAAGTTAAAATTTGGTTAACGTTCATTAGCTCTGGACCCAGAATTTTTTAAAGATACTCTTACCATCATGATAAGTGACCACCAACGACATTTGCTGTGTATAAATTAGTGAGGTTCCAACTGACCGGTCAGTGGATGAGTTGGCATCGCGTTTGGATCCCATCCAGACGTCGCGTGTTCAATTCCTCGCCTAAGTCATCCATTATAACACAAACATTAAGCACATTTTCCGCTTGCTATAGTGGTAGTAAGAGATTTTCTAATATATTGTCAGATTATTCGTAGCTCGTAAATATTTGTTTTTCTTTAAAAATGTTATAATATATATATTTTTTTTAAACTTTCAATATACATATTTTTTAAACTTTCAACCTTCTATAGGTTTTATAAAAAATATGTTATAAGAATGCCATGGATCCACTGGCCCCGACCAAACGCGGACTCATAAACGTTATCAGATGAACGTTTCTTGTCTTAAACAAACCTACATTCTGTTTACGGTTATTCACATTATCACTAGCACTATTTTGCAAACCTTACTGTCCCCGATTCGCCCGATAGCTGCACCACCATTTAAAGGCGACATAAATAAACTAAAAAGCTACCCATATTATCTGAGGTATTTCATGTAATGTCTGCACATAGAATCATATTACGTATTGTGATCTATTACGTATAACTTAATTAAGGCATGTAAGTTACCGATAATGGGCATAATACCTAAGGTATTTCATTTGCTGACACGACAGTTGGTCCCCCGACATTTGGTTCCGCGAAATTATAATAATTATAATTTATGTGTGTCATTTATCAGTTTCAAACCTAAAATCGACTTTAAAAAAATCTTTAATAATAAGTTGTTAAGCCCCGCAATCAGAATTTCCACCGATTCTGTATAAAAATGTGTTTTTTGAAGACAACATCAAAATTATTAAAACCACGTTGTGTTCTGTTTTAACATGTTATACGCATGAACAAATTCACAAATTCAAAAATTCATGTAATAATAAATATTTCAACTATTTTCGCTAATTCTTATCGTTTTTTTTTAAGAGAAACTTCTATAGCACCGCTGTGATTCGGATTTCGAATGAAACGGATTTGACGATTACTGCACCTGCGACGCATCAACTGCGCTCATTGACCGCTTTGATTATAAAGGCTCCTATTGGTTGAGATATGAAACAAATATGTGGCAAACTAAAGCTGTGTAACCTACATTTTTTGTAAAAAATCAAAAAAAATTATTACAATTTCGATACCTACTCTCAAAATTAGAATTGCAAATAGGTATATTATACCTTTGCAATTTTTATTAATACAATGATTAAAATTAAAAGCACAGTTAGAAATTCCTCACATTTATTTAATACTACCTTAAGTACCAAGCGTTGCCCGGGTTTTAGATCATGTCTCTAATTTTTTATCTTTATATATTTAACTCATTCAAATCGAAAAATAGTGTAACTAAACTCACCATTTTAGTGATTCTTCCTTTTTACCTAATGTTAAATTCAAATTTATGTTATATTAAATGAAAGCAAATCACTTTATAAAACACCATTTAATCAAATTTATGAGGTACCTTCGACGACCTCCGTAGTCCAGTGGGTAAGACTCTTGACTCACAATCCGGAGGTCGCGGGTTCGAACCCGGCATGCGCAAATAAATTTTATTTGATTAATTTGTGTTATTTTCACAATTAATTCATTTAAAATAATATATAGTATATTTGCGGCATGTTCCAGAGTGGAAGATACTATCAGTATCGCCCTGGTGTAAGACCACCATTCAGAATTGAAACGTTGCTTGAAAATGGCTTTAGCCGTGTTTGGCGACCAGATCTGAATAGCCAGGTACATCCCAACCTTCCTCTTCCCCATCTCCTTCCCCTCCTCACTACCTTCAGCCTCACAACATACCCCAATTGGGGATGCTATAGTCTCACTGGCTCCAGACGGGAGCAGTTGAGATTCTTGTGCGGTATTAACTGTAAAAAAAAAAAAAAACAACAGTGCTTCTTCGAATCAATTTTTTTTCTTTAAGAACAAAAAAGTGTTTTTTTTTAATGTTACTTACAGTGTTATTACAGTGTTATAAATTTTATTTTATTTTATTTGGAAAACCAACAGTTACATTATTTACTTAGGTGTATTTACATATGTATATGTTATTGAACCAATAATAGGTTTTCACTGGTGTGTATTAATAAGAGAGATTAAAAAGTTATAAAAGTTATAATAGTTATAATAGCTTATTGGGATGGGATGGTGGGCGGGAGGGGAAGGGGACGGATCTAATCTGGGAGTGAATAAGTTATTTGTATAGGAGTATAATAGTTTGGATATGTTTAGAAGTTATTTATTGTTTATTTTTTTTAGAATTTGGGGTGCTGTGTTGAATAAGCCGAATCATTGTATGAATTGTTAAAAAAGTGTGAAACGCGGTTAATGAATGTGTTTTGTTTAGAGTTAGTATTGCATCGACATGTGTTAAGTGTGTGATTTAGTCTAGTTTGTCTGGTGGGCACTCTTAATTGAATTCTTTCAAGTAATTCCGGGCAATCTATCGCAGAGGTGGCTATCTTTTGCAAGAATATTACGTCTGCAGAATTTCTACGATTTTCTAGTGACGAGATTTTGAAAAACGTGGCTGACTCCACATAACTTAGATGAGGACGATATCCCCGAAAATCAAGGTATCGTAGAAATCGATTTTGTATTTTCTCAATCCTTTCTATGTATGTTGTGTACCTGGGATTCCAGACTTGAGAGGCGTACTCCAGAGAACTGCGTACATACGCAAAGTACAACAGTTACTTAAAGTGTTTTGTACATTCAGTGTCATTGCGATTTGAAAGAATATATGACAGTTAAATTGGTGTTGCCAGCCTACAAATTTAGTAGTTCTATTTTTATTATTTTCCCTTCCTAATTGACAGACTCTACATTCGTTTTTACATATCTCTCTTTCAAGCCATCTTCTTCTTTTTGAACGCTTCTTACGGAGCCTCAAGGCTTTCAAACAAATTTATTTAAAGGGGACATAAGGCAAGTAGTTTTATCCTTAATGCTTTTGATTAAAAATATGTTTTAGTCTCTTTCGCTGCACATTACTTCGGAAACACTTATTTGTGTTTAATGTAAGTAGTTATGGCGTATTTTCCCAAAACCGACTGCATATTGTACATAAGTATGCCGGGGGATCAACTGTCATAGAATCTTTTCATATAATATGTGTACATAGATCTATCTATATAATTATTACATAATGTGATCTTTTATTTACATCTAAATTAAGCTGAGACTAGTGGCAAAGCCTCCGGGTCACATCTACGTCTGTCACGTCTGCTCTATGATACAATCTTTCCATGAATAGAAGCATCATCTAATAGAAGTGTGCTGCCGCCGCGCAACTCATTTTTACCTGTCGCATGTTCGTGGTCTACATGTGTTCCGGGTATACAGGGTGTTAAGGGACGTACTTGACTCACTTCACTTTATCAGTGATTCCTGACATTATTTGAAGTTTAAAAAAAAATCTAAATAAAAATTTTAGTATCCGGTGAATTTTTTGTGTTTTTTTTTTTTGAAAAATGTTTTTCTAAAAAGCTAAATTTTCTTCCACGTCACGTCGGGGTCACTCGATCGAGTGACCGCCCAACCCATCACTTCGACTCTACCTGTCTAATTTTTCGTGTTTTTAGTTGGAAAAATAAATTAAAAACATTAAAAATGTCATCGGAATCCAAAATTTTATACAGATTTTTTGTAATTCAAATAATGTCAGGAATCACTGGTTAAAGCAAGTCGGAACGTCCCTTAACATCCTGTATATTCAGTTCAAAAGAATTAAAAAAAGTAACGTTCTGGAATATATGCCAAGTCTAACTGATATTAAAAAAAATTATTTAAATAATTACACCTAAATGGCATTTCAATGGAATGAACTAAAAAACTAACTAACTAACCATCACGCCGTTTCATAGGCAGAGAGGACGGACCGCCAAACAACTCGATCTTGGCACACACTACTTGCCTCGTTCACATTCATACCTCGTTCATATTCATTCATAGTCTCATTATATTTCAATGGAATGAAAACTATATTATGCTGTACTTATGATAACTTATGCTGTACTCTCTTAGTTCTGACCAAAAAGGGTTTTTTTCATATTTTATTTCAAAATTATTTGATACTTACTCACTTTAATATTGTTTTGTAACATGTAATACATAGTTTATAAATCTTTTTTTTTTCATTTTATGTTATTTTTATAAACCATAATGATATACAAATATATTTAATTTTTATCATTGTTGAAAATGGTTGTTAATCCATATATTATTTTTTTCTTCAAATTTCCTACTTTTTTCATTGTCATTATTAATTTTTTATTTAATTTTATTATTTTGCTTGTACTTAACGGTTTGGTAATGACCGACATTTTTTAAGTAAAACTTCTTTACCCACGCTGGACTGGTGAATGGGTGACGAGAGCGTTACGAAAAGTGTGATCGAGCGAGGCGAACCGTCGGGCCTTTATGCACGCTTGACTTGGGGAGTAAGCTGGTGAATGACTGACGAGAGTGTTATGAAAAGTGTGATCGGGCGAGGCGAACGGAAGTTGAGAGGGAGATATAAGTTAGTGAAGTTGTACATCAGTCGTGTGGTCTAAAGCACACTCGTTTTTTTACGTGTGTTACTTTTAATAAATTGTGAAATTATTAACCCCGATACAGGCGAACCCTAGTGGGGTTAATAATAAATAAATAAATATGCATATTTTGTTTTTTTTTTTCTTTGTGTTTTCATTAAAAATGTATTTTTTGTTACGCACAAGAGTCCCAATTACTCCCAACCGCCTAGAGTCAGTGAGACTATATCACCCCCAATTGCTGTATTTTATCAGGCTGAAGGATATGAATGGTGAGAGGTAAGAGATGGGCAAGAGGAAAGTGGGGAAGACCTGGCTGACAAATCTGTTTATCCAACACCGTTAAGCCATTTCAAGCAGTTTCAAGCAATTTCAACTCTGAATGATGATCTTATAGCGGGGCGATACTGAGAGTATCTTCCACTCTGCTGCAAATAAATCTTATATTATTTTAAATGATTGAATTGTGAAATCACACACATCAATCAAATAAAGTTTACTTGCGCACGCCGTGGTTTGAACCCGCGACATTCAGATTGATAGTCATCGATATCTCTCGACCACGGAGGTAATGGTCGGTAGTTAGTAATGTAAATCTATAATGTGTCTGATAATATGAAATCACACTTTCTTTGTAGAAGCTATGAAGAACGTGGGTGTGGCTTTAGACACATGTAATCAAACATAGGTACTAATTTCAACTGTCTCTGCAAGATTGTTTGTCCCTGCAAAATCTGGTTCAATTAACTCAAATTTGCTTTGAGTTTAAGTGTCCTTTTCAAAATTGGAATCGGTCGTGCGAAGAATTCAGAAGCAATAAAGTACATATCTAAGGCATAGTATTTAAAAAAATTGGAAGGATATGTCAAGAATCGATAAATAATTCAAACAAAGCTGTTTTTAATCGGAATTGCTTGAAAATAGTTTTGGTGCCATAGTCCTGCTAGCTCTCTATTATTGTAAGACAATACTGTTATGTTGAACTGGCAAGAATTCCGACACAAGTATCTCTCTGAATAATGAATTCTGGAAAAGTGCCAACAATGCCTTTTATTTCAATGAAGGACAAACTACCCAATCAATACTACGGTCGCCTTTGAGTAACTATATGTTATTTTCTGTGAATCTTTTCACAATTTTTCCCTAAATAGTATGTTAATCATTAAAAAAGAAGTTTCAAATTTTTTTGTGATACCTACATAATTTCTTACGTACTAAATTTCTCCATTCCTAAATTTTTTGTCAAGTATCTAATTTATCTGAATATGAATGCAGCATGTACTTTTTTACTTTTCTTAAGCGGAGCTATATTTTTAACGTGTCTTGTATTTTTGTTACGTCATTGGAAAAGTGATGTACAGGTAAATTTATCCGAGAAGCTATCTAGGTTAAAAACCAGTCCTTAGAGCGATTGTTAAAGGAAGTTGCCCAAGATATGGAAAAATAGACGAAGATACGAGAAATATTGAAAATTCTAAAATTTGAAAATATTAGATTGACAATTATTATGACGGTTTTCTGGACGGTGGCAATGGCTGAATTGGTAAAAGCGCACGTCCCGGTTAGACGAGAGGTTCTGGGTTCGAGTTCCATTTGCGACCGTTATCTTTTTCTGTTTTCTGTGTCTTGTTCGCATTCATATTTTCGTTTAGATTGTTTAAGTTATCTTCTTCAATTATATATTAGAATGACGGGAATAACCTTCAAAGGTAAATAAAATTTAAACCCCGACTCAAAAAGAACTGATAACCTTGAAACGCCTGAACAGATTTTCATGAATTGTAGCTAAGAACCATCTCGATCACGTCAGCTTTCAAACGAAAAAAACGCATCGTAATCGGTCTATTCGTTTAGGAACTACGATGCCAAAGACAGACAGACACACAGAAAGTCAAACTTATGACACCGCTCCTTGCATCAGGGGTTAAAAAGAGTATTGTTCTTATTAAAAATTCAATCCAGTGATTATAAATGAATTAGTGAAGATAGGTAATGAGAGACAACGCACGTGGTTTCACTGAGCTAGGTCTAGTAGACAAACTATTGCTATAACATTCGCATACACATATTCTTTGAATGGCCATCCTTTTCATAAGCGGAGCAGGACTTTTTTTTCGATTAGAATGAATATAATGTGTCTTGTGTTTTGTATTAACGTCATTGGATCTGCTCAGATTAAATAAAATAATAGAGTAAAGGTAGATACAACGCACGTGGTTTCACTGAACTAGGTCTAGTAGACAAACTATAGCTATAACATTCGCATACACATATTCATTGAATGGCTATTCTTTTCATAAGCGGAGCAACATTTTTTGTTCGATTAGTAAGAATATAACGTGACTTGTATTTTGTATTAACGTCATTGGATCTGCTCAGAAGCTTAAATGAATTAATAGAGTGAAGGTAGGTCCAACGCACGTGGTTTCAATGAACTAGGTCTAGTGGACAAACTTTAACTATAATATTCGCGTTATATTATATATTCTTTGAATGGCTATTCTTTTCATAAGCGGAGCAACATTTTTGGTTCGATTCGTATGAATATAACGTGTCTTGTATTTTGTATTAACGTCATTGGATCTGCTTAAAAGCTTAAATGAATTAATACAATGAAGGTAGGTCCAACTCACGTGGTTTTACTGAACTAGGACTAGTGGACAAACTTTAGCGGGCCGTTTATGTAGCTATAACATTCGGATAGACAAATTCTTTGAATGGCTCTTCTTTTCATAAGCGAAGCAACATTTTTGGTTCGATTTGCATGAATATAACGTGTCTTGTATTTTATATTAACGTCATTGGATCTGCACAGAATCTCGCATACTGGTTACTAACAACGTATGCAGGGACACTGGAGGTCTAGATTCGTTCAAAATTAAATATAAAATCGTTCATTCCAAAAAATTAGAGTCCTTGCGAGAGCCTTGAAGGAGTAACCATCTGTTACTTATACCAGGGCGGGTAGGTGGTGGATAACCTCCAATGCTCAGAATCTTAAATGAATTAATACAGTGAAGGTAGGTCCAACGCACATGGTTTCACTGAACTAGGTCTAGTGGACAAACTTTAGAGGGCCGTTTATGTAGCTATAACATTCGCATACACAAATTCTTTGAATGGCTATTCTTTTCATAAGCGGAGCAACATTTGCTGTTCGATTAGTATGAATATAACGTGTCTAGTATTTTGTATTAACGTAATTGACAAACTATAGCTATAACATTCGCATACACATATTCATTGAATGGCTATTCTTTTCATAAGCGGAGCAACATTTTTTGTTCGATTAGTAAGAATATAACGTGACTTGTATTTTGTATTAACGTCATTGGATCTGCTCAGAAGCTTAAATGAATTAATAGAGTAAAGGTAGATCCAACGCACGTGGTTTCACTGAACTAGGTCTAGTGGACAAACTTTAATGTCGTAATTTCAAGTTCTATCCAGTAATCTTTCATGGTTCTGCTCCAGTTAATAATGAAAATTTTAGCTTCCTGTAGCTAAATATTCAAAGTAAGATACATCCATATCATATTAGGAGAACCTTTTACAATGTGTTTTTTATGCCTATTTATTTAATGCCATCAAACTTAACACAGAAATCGAACCCGAAGCCAATTCAATCACGTAGACGATTATTAGGTACGTACGATTCGGGGGCCGGTTTTGCATAAAAGAGAAAATGAAGCAACAAAATATAAATTGTACGACAGATAGCTATAATTTTGAGATTAACCAATGTGTCTGTAGGGCACAATGTGGCCAGGTACTGAGGTATACGCAGTGTATTATATTTCGTTAATGACGAATTTCCCTTTAGGCATCACTGTTTAGTCATTCTGTTTACGAGATGAGTTCTGGTGAACGTTGAAATGAAAATCCAATTTCTCAATGCAACCTTGGTACCTATGTAATACGTTTTAAGATCTAAAAATCTAACCTGAAAATCCAGGACCATCGCTGGGCATCATCCACGATACCCACTGATGTGATAATTTGGTGAAAGCGTGTTAGTGTGCATTGCGTGCCCAAAGTAAAGGAATTTTTTTATCTACGAGTAACTCCGAGTGAAACTGATCCAGAGAAATAGAAACTGATTCTAGAGAATCCTTTACTTTCAATTTGATGTCGTGAGTGGCACGCTTTCCGAAAACAGGGCAATTTTCGACACTTTCCGGACGTCTCGTTCAAAACGGGACGTTTATGTCATGCAACATATATGGAACAGGAGGAGTATGTAGGTACATTATTTCGTAAGTATTAGTTTCTGAAACAGAGTCACCGGTGTATTTTATTTATTATACTTATTTTTGCAGTGTGTTGGGTTACCCATTGCAAAACCTCATGGTACGTAATCCCTGGCCAGGACGCTGAATAAAGTGGACCTCTTTTTATAATATAGGTACATACATATAAAATTTATACATAGATACCTATGTACATACTTTTTTAATTTTTTGATTAAATAGTCGGTGTGTAAATGAATGGCATATAACAAAGAATGGGGTAAAACAATATTCCGTGGGAGTTCTTAAACAAATAAGAGACCAATTTAATTCAGGATTTAAATTGAAGGTGGGCATGGGTACCGCCGCCCCTGGAACTATTCATTGGATAACCAATACGTCTGTCGTAGGTCACCCCAAGTGGTTCGCTACGTTTGGTGACGTTGCAGGGGTGCCAGGGTTAATGGGGTAAGGTTTGTCTAGGTCTTGCCTGATCGAGAGACTGATTGAGGGAGGCCTTTGGCTTCTCCGGTCGGACTCTTTCGACCCATCCCCTGCACCGCAGTTGGATTGATGGATTCATACGTGTGTCAATCCAGGATTTCTACCAACCCCTCATACTTTTTTCCTTCCGAGAACTTCCCCTCCTCCCTCTCATTATAAAGACCCACTACACAGCATCCCCTAAGATTATAAAATAATTTCCCTCAAAGCCACCTGTGTGGAGTTAATGTAAAAAAAAATTAAAAACCATGCTTGTATTTAATGAAAATTTAATTTCTCGAATAACAAAATTTTCTTCGACAGGTCACAAACCGAGACTCCAAATAGTATTGGTAGGTATACGCGATTTGTTGGTACGGCGGTAAATATTGAGATAACTATGTAGAAGGTACCTTACTACTTCCATTCACGTCAATCCTTTAAGTAAAACTTCTTTACTTGACTTGGGGAGTAAGCTGGTGAATGCGTGACGAGAGCGTTACGAAAAGCGAGGCGAACGGTAATTGACAGGGAGATAAAAGTTAGTGAAGATAGAAAGAGAGAGAGTTACGTTTCGTATATTACTGTAGGGGCAAGAGAGAGAGGTACGAGCACACATTTTCTTTCTCTCATAGCCAGTTACGTTACACAGTGCAGGCCTATTGTCTGTATCACACTGTAGGAGCAAGAGAGAGAGAGCAGTGCGCGCGCACATTTTCTTTCTCTCTTCCTATCATATAAATGGAGCAGAAGTTTTACTTTAGTTGTGTGGTCTAAAGCACACTAGTTTTTTTAACAAATCACTATCGATCGTATTCATCTATAAATGAAATAGTGTTGTGAACATAGTTGTCTAACCCGCCATCGGGCCAACTAGCAGAAAGCAGATAGAGAATGAGCCATCGCGGCATGACATAAGCTAGCCCTGGGCCAGGTGTAATAACCATAATTAACAGATGTGTCGACTCCCTCCGCGTCGGGCTTCGTTCCTGTGCCATTCAGCGCAGCTACACCCATCAACATCAACCGCCATCAACAGCCAACAGCCATTGGGTTCCATCGCCGCGACTATGACTGATGCCAATTAAGCTATTATTCACGCTTCTTAATTCTTATAAAACGGGATGACGACGTATTTAGGTCATGCTAAATGTCAATAGATACTTATGTAAGTGGGCAGTAAAGGTGATCCAATCCATTTCTAATGCTCCGACTGTACTATTCTAACAGGTTCTGTGGCAAAGCAGAATGGTGACAAAAAGACTATTGAATGAACAGACCAGTGACATAACAGAATATTGATGAAAACTGAAGAAGTAAAATATATATTTAACCTAACCTAACACTGTTAGTTTCGTCACTGTTATATTCATCGCCACGTCAATGTTCGTCTACTAACTGGTAGGTACTTCTGGAGTGCGTAGGAGATTCAAATGATTTTAAAAATTATAGTGTGTGATTCACACGTGGTAGAAGAACCTAAGGAAAACTAAAGTAGACAAGAGTGAGGATGCTACGAAGCACCGCACAAAGAGGATACCGATAGACTAATAAGCCCCGCAAAAAAGTCACCGATAGGCTCCTAAGCACCGCGCAAAGAGGAGACCGATTATTCTATCTCATTCTCCCTCAGGAAAACCAGTAAGAAATCTTTTAAAATTGCTCTCCGAAAATGCCAACACTCGGAAAACAAAGCACAAATGGATAGCATAGCTACGTCTATGCATAACAAAGATTTCAGAAAGTTTTGGCAAAAAACTTCAACTGTGGCGGAAAACAAGAGCAAAGTTTCACTATGCGTCAATAACATTATGGGGGATGAAAAAATAGCTAACGAATTAAGAGTATTTTTTTCTTTAAGCGAGGATCAAGCGAAACCTTCGATAATGTCATGTCCACCTGCAGCCAATGATGACCTGGTCATAAATGTTATTCATGAAATGATTGAAAGCGCGATTAAGCAAACCGCCCACGGTAAAAGTCAGGGTACGACGCCATTGGTATTGAGCACATAAGATACGCAGGAGATCAACTTAATGCTATTCTAGCCGCCCTGTACTCAAGCTTCCTAAGACACACACATATGCCGATGGACATGAGCCAAACTATTATCGTACCAATCCTGAAATCTATAGAATCCTGTGCCAAGCAAGGTGGTCCTAAATTCATGTAACTCAAAATCTTCAATTCATGAAACAAACAAATCAATGAATAAAGAAAATTAAAAAAAAAATGTGCGACAGCATTTTAACAAGCCTCAAATTATTTATTAACAAACGTTGCCTTAAAAATGCTTCACATCGAAAAGAGAAGTTTTTGTAGATATTTTAGTTTTTGTAGTCCATTTCCAAGTGTATCTGAAGCTGTAATTCGCAAGCAGTTTTCGGATGCAAAAGGTTACTAGTAATAAAAGTGATTATTCTACTGTCTAATTGCATCGTTTCAATTGCACTTAAATTGCTTACCTATCAGTAGATGGGCAACAAGATTTAGTTTCTGAAACATATTGTTTTCTTTTAGCGAAATTCCCCACAACTTTATAATATGAAATGGGCAATATAGTCAATAATGATTTGTCACTTGTGGCAAATTCAGCAATAATCAATGAAACGGTAATAATACATAAATGACGTAAGCATTACGTAATAAACTCAAAATAAATGCCGATTATCATTATAAGAAAACCAGGTAAACCCAAACCACAAAGAGAGAACGGTCGTTTTCTCCTTCATTTACCTTGTCTCAGAAGGGAGGTTCGACCTTTGGTTTTAGTCTCCGGCAAACTTCATTGATGCGCTGCAAAAGCTCGTTTTTACAGATCGTTTTTAGCTCTCTTTTGTATTTTGTTAGCTCGATAAAATAATAGTATATCGATGATACAGGAAAGATACCCTTGAATAAAAGAGTCCTTAAATAAGAAGGCTTTATTTGTTTCACCGATTGCTCCGTTTCAGTGAATTTTCGCACAGTGAACAGATAGCGCCATTTTGCGGGCATTTACTTTAATTTGTGCAAATCGATTCACGTTCCTTCACGGCAGATGCCTCGTGCATTGTGTCACTTGAAGTGCGGCTGTGTGTATGTCCGAGTGCGGATGCTTTATGTGCATATGTGCGGGAACACTACATTTAAGCTGATTTAAAATGTATTCATGTGTATTCCGATTGTACTGGGTGATTTGTGTTTGATGAGAATCATTGACGGATGCAGAAGACTTAAAAACAACAAAAAAACCATTGACGATTTTTTCTGAAAAGTTATAGAAATCTCAGGGAATCCGTTTTGTAATACCTTTTTTACAATATTTACACCTGGAATGTATCTTCTACTACAACGGATTTGAAGGGCACACAAAGTACGCAAAGTTTTCTGTCACTGAAGAGGAGAAAAGGCTGTTTACTTTGCAAGGTTTGATCATTTTTATCATGTGATTTTTCACAAAAACGGCGCTATACAAATTATCCAATTATTATTATCCCCAACTGGAACTTAGCGCAAATATTGTATTCTCATCGCCGACATGTTCCACGAACTCAGTGCCCGGTGCCACCACCTTAGAAAAGTACGGTAACAATAAAAATAGAACCACCCGATACCATAAGACGTCAAATGCTTAACTTAAAAACGACTAAAACTTTAAAACAACGTTTCAATTATGAATGGTGGTCTTACACCAGAGTGATACTGAGAGTATCTCCAACTCTGGAACGTAGCGCAAATAATGTATAATCAGCGCCGACATGTTCCACGAACTCAGTGCCCAGTACCACCAGATGAAAAAATAAAAATAAAACCCCCAGATACCATAAGACGTCAAAGACTTAACTGTGATGCCGTAAACTTGAAATAAATATTCTCTACGGCAATATTGTAAATATACTAAGAAGTAAAGGACCGAAAAAATATGACATTGTTCCTGGGTGGAATAATGAAGTCTCCACTTTGTACCGCCAATCAAGGCATGCATTCCTCTGCTGGGCTCAAGTCGGAAGGCCCACGGATGGCCGTTTTGCAGACACATGAAAACCAGTAAGAAATCTTTTAAAATTGCTCTACGAAAATGCCAACACTCGGAAAACAAAGCACAAATGGATAGCATAGCTACGTCTATGCATAACAAAGATTTCAGAAAGTTTTGGCAAAAAACTTCAACTGTGGCGGAAAACAAGAGCAAAGTTTCACTATGCGTCAATAACATTATGGGGGATGAAAAAATAGCTAACGAATTAAGAGTATTTTTTTCTTTAAGCGAGGATCAAGCAGATACCACGAAACCTTCGATAATGTCATGTCCACCTGCAGCCAATGATGACCTGGTCATAAATGTTATTCATGAAATGATTGAAAGCGCGATTAAGCAAACCGCTCACGGTAAAAGTCAGGGTACGACGCCATTGGTATTGAGCACATAAGATACGCAGGAGATCAACTTAATGCTATTCTAGCCGCCCTGTACTCAAGCTTCCTAAGACACACACATATGCCGATGGACATGAGCCAAACTATTATCGTGACAATCCTGAAATCTATAGAATCCTGTGCCTAGCAAGGTGGTCCTGAATTCATGTAAGTCAAAATCTTCAATTCATGAAACAAACAAATCAATCAATAAAGAAAATTTAAAAAAAAATGTGCGACAGCATTTTAACAAGCCTCAAATTATTTATTGACAAACGTTGCCTTAAAAATGCTTCACATCGAAAAGAGAAGTTTTTTTAGATATTTTAGTATTTGTAGTCCATTTCCAAGTGTATCTGAAGCTGTAATTCGCAAGCAGTTTTCGGATGCAAAAGGTTACTAGTAATAAAAGTGATTATTCTACTGTCTAATTGCATCGTTTCAATTGCACTTAAATTGCTTACCTATCAGTAGATGGGCAACAAGATTTAGTTTCTGAAACATATTGTTTTCTTTTAGCGAAATTCCCCACAACTTTATAATATGAAATGGGCAATATAGTCAATAATGATTTGTCACTTGTGGCAAATTCAGCAATAATCAATGAAACGGTAATAATACATAAATGACGTAAGCATTACGTAATAAACTCAAAATAAATGCCGATTATCATTATAAGAAAACCAGGTAAACCCAAACCACAAAGAGAGAACGGTCGTTTTCTCCTTCATTTACCTTGTCTCAGAAGGGAGGTTCGACCTTTGGTTTTAGTCTCCGGCAAACGTCATTGATGCGCTGCAAAAGCTCGTTTTTACTGATCGTTTTTAGCTCTCTTTTGTATTTTGTTAGCTCGATAAAATAATAGTATATCGATGATACAGGAAAGATACCCTTGAATAAAAGAGTCCTTAAATAAGAAGGCTTTATTTGTTTCACCGATTGCTCCGTTTCAGTGAATTTTCGCACAGTGAACACATAGCGCCATTTTGCGGGCATTTACTTTAATTTGTGCAAATCGATTCACGTTCCTTCACGGCAGATGCCTCGTGCATTGTGTCACTTGAAGTGCGGCTGTGTGTATGTCCGAGTGCGGATGCTTTATGTGCATATGTGCGGGAACACTACATTTAAGCTGATTTAAAATGTATTCATGTGTATTCCGATTGTACTGGGTGATTTGTGTTTGATGAGAATCATTGACGGATGCAGAAGACTTAAAAACAACAAAAAAACCATTGACGATTTTTTCTGAAAAGTTATAGAAATCTCAGGGAATCCGTTTTGTAATACCTTTTTTACAATATTTACACCTGGAATGTATCTTCTACTACAACGGATTTGAAGGGCACACAAAGTACGCAAAGTTTTCTGTCACTGAAGAGGAGAAAAGGCTGTTTACTTTGCAAGGTTTGATCATTTTAAACTATTATCGTACCGATCCTGAAATCTATAGAATCCTGTGCCTAGCAAGGTGGTCCTAAATTCATGTAACTCAAAATCTTCAATTCATGAAACAAACAAATCAATGAATAAAGAAAATTTAAAAAAAAATGTGCGACAGCATTTTAACAAGCCTCAAATTATTTATTGACAAACGTTGCCTTAAAAATGCTTCACATCGAAAAGAGAAGTTTTTTTAGATATTTTAGTATTTGTAGTCCATTTCCAAGTGTATCTGAAGCTGTAATTCGCAAGCAGTTTTCGGATGCAAAAGGTTACTAGTAATAAAAGTGATTATTCTACTGTCTAATTGCATCGTTTCAATTGCACTTAAATTGCTTACCTATCAGTAGATGGGCAACAAGATTTAGTTTCTGAAACATATTGTTTTCTTTTAGCGAAATTCCCCACAACTTTATAATATGAAATGGGCAATATAGTCAATAATGATTTGTCACTTGCGGCAAATTCAGCAATAATCAATGAAACGGTAATAATACATAAATGACGTAAGCATTACGTAATAAACTCAAAATAAATGCCGATTATCATTATAAGAAAATCAGGTAAACCCAAACCACAAAGAGAGAACGGTCGTTTTCTCCTTCATTTACCTTGTCTCAGAAGGGAGGTTCGACCTTTGGTTTTAGTCTCCGGCAAACTTCATTGATGCGCTGCAAAAGCTCGTTTTTACAGATCGTTTTTAGCTCTCTTTTGTATTTTGTTAGCTCGATAAAATAATAGTATATCGATGATACAGGAAAGATACCCTTGAATAAAAGAGTCCTTAAATAAGAAGGCTTTATTTGTTTCACCGATTGCTCCGTTTCAGTGAATTTTCGCACAGTGAACACATAGCGCCATTTTGCGGGCATTTACTTTAATTTGTGCAAATCGATTCACGTTCCTTCACGGCAGATGCCTCGTGCATTGTGTCACTTGAAGTGCGGCTCTGTGTATGTCCGAGTGCGGATGCGTTATGTGCATATGTGCGGGAACACTACATTTAAGCTGATTTAAAATGTATTCATGTGTATTCCGATTGTACTGGGTGATTTGTGTTTGATGAGAATCATTGACGGATGCAGAAGACTTAAAAACAACAAAAAAACTATTGACGATTTTTTCTGAAAAGTTATAGAAATCTCAGGGAATCCGTTTTGTAATACTTTTTTTACAATATTTACACCTGGAATGTATCTTCTACTACAACGGATTTGAAGGGCACACAAAGTACGCAAAGTTTTCTGTCACTGAAGAGGAGAAAAGGCTGTTTACTTTGCAAGGTTTGATCATTTTTATCATGTCATTTTTCACAAAAACGGCGCTATACAAATTATCCAATTATTATTATCCCCAACTGGAACTTAGCGCAAATATTGTATTCTCATCGCCGACATGTTCCACGAACTCAGTGCCCGGTGCCACCACCTTAGAAAAGTACGGTAACAATAAAAATAGAACCACCCGATACCATAAGACGTCAAATGCTTAACTTAAAAACGACTAAAACTTTAAAACAACGTTTCAATTATGAATGGTGGTCTTACACCAGAGTGATACTGAGAGTATCTCCAACTCTGGAACGTAGCGCAAATAATGTATAATCAGCGCCGACATGTTCCACGAACTCAGTGCCCAGTACCACCAGATGAAAAAATAAAAATAAAACCCCCAGATACCATAAAACGTCAAAGACTTAACTGTGATGCCGAGGCTCATAAACTTGAAATAAATATTCTCTACGGCAATATTGTAAATATACTAAGAAGTAAAGGACCGAAAAAATATGACATTGTTCCTGGGTGGAATAATGAAGTCTCCACTTTGTACCGCCAATCAAGGCATGCATTCCTCTGCTGGGCTCAAGTCGGAAGGCCCACGGATGGCCGTTTTGCAGACACATGAAAACCAGTAAGAAATCTTTTAAAATTGCTCTCCGAAAATGCCAACACTCGGAAAACAAAGCACAAATGGATAGCATAGCTACGTCTATGCATAACAAAGATTTCAGAAAGTTTTGGCAAAAAACTTCAACTGTGGCGGAAAACAAGAGCAAAGTTTCACTATGCGTCAATAACATTATGGGGGATGAAAAAATAGCTAACGAATTAAGAGTATTTTTTTCTTTAAGCGAGGATCAAGCAGATACCACGAAACCTTCGATAATGTCATGTCCACCTGCAGCCAATGATGACCTGGTCATAAATGTTATTCATGAAATGATTGAAAGCGCGATTAAGCAAACCGCTCACGGTAAAAGTCAGGGTACGACGCCATTGGTATTGAGCACATAAGATACGCAGGAGATCAACTTAATGCTATTCTAGCCGCCCTGTACTCAAGCTTCCTAAGACACACACATATGCCGATGGACATGAGCCAAACTATTATCGTACCGATCCTGAAATCTATAGAATCCTGTGCCTAGCAAGGTGGTCCTAAATTCATGTAACTCAAAATCTTCAATTCATGAAACAAACAAATCAATGAATAAAGAAAATTTAAAAAAAAAATTTGCGACAGCATTTTAACAAGCCTCAAATTATTTATTAACAAACGTTGCCTTAAAAATGCTTCACATCGAAAAGATAAGTTTTTGTAGATATTTTAGTTTTTGTAGTCCATTTCCAAGTGTATCTGAAGCTGTAATTCGCAAGCAGTTTTCGGATGCAAAAGGTTACTAGTAATAAAAGTGATTATTCTACTGTCTAATTGCATCGTTTCAATTGCACTTAAATTGCTTACCTATCAGTAGATGGGCAACAAGATTTAGTTTCTGAAACATATTGTTTTCTTTTAGCGAAATTCCCCACAACTTTATAATATGAAATGGGCAATATAGTCAATAATGATTTGTCACTTGTGGCAAATTCAGCAATAATCAATGAAACGGTAATAATACATAAATGACGTAAGCATTACGTAATAAACTCAAAATAAATGCCGATTATCATTATAAGAAAACCAGGTAAACCCAAACCACAAAGAGAGAACGGTCGTTTTCTCCTTCATTTACCTTGTCTCAGAAGGGAGGTTCGACCTTTGGTTTTAGTCTCCGGCAAACGTCATTGATGCGCTGCAAAAGCTCGTTTTTACTGATCGTTTTTAGCTCTCTTTTGTATTTTGTTAGCTCGATAAAATAATAGTATATCGATGATACAGGAAAGATACCCTTGAATAAAAGAGTCCTTAAATAAGAAGGCTTTATTTGTTTCACCGATTGCTCCGTTTCAGTGAATTTTCGCACAGTGAACACATAGCGCCATTTTGCGGGCATTTACTTTAATTTGTGCAAATCGATTCACGTTCCTTCACGGCAGATGCCTCGTGCATTGTGTCACTTGAAGTGCGGCTGTGTGTATGTCCGAGTGCGGATGCTTTATGTGCATATGTGCGGGAACACTACATTTAAGCTGATTTAAAATGTATTCATGTGTATTCCGATTGTACTGGGTGATTTGTGTTTGATGAGAATCATTGACGGATGCAGAAGACTTAAAAACAACAAAAAAACCATTGACGATTTTTTCTGAAAAGTTATAGAAATCTCAGGGAATCCGTTTTGTAATACTTTTTTTACAATATTTACACCTGGAATGTATCTTCTACTACAACGGATTTGAAGGGCACACAAAGTACGCAAAGTTTTCTGTCACTGAAGAGGAGAAAAGGCTGTTTACTTTGCAAGGTTTGATCATTTTAAACTATTATCGTACCGATCCTGAAATCTATAGAATCCTGTGCCTAGCAAGGTGGTCCTAAATTCATGTAACTCAAAATCTTCAATTCATGAAACAAACAAATCAATGAATAAAGAAAATTTAAAAAAAAATGTGCGACAGCATTTTAACAAGCCTAAAATTATTTATTGACAAACGTTGCCTTAAAAATGCTTCACATCGAAAAGAGAAGTTTTTTTAGATATTTTAGTATTTGTAGTCCATTTCCAAGTGTATCTGAAGCTGTAATTCGCAAGCAGTTTTCGGATGCAAAAGGTTACTAGTAATAAAAGTGATTATTCTACTGTCTAATTGCATCGTTTCAATTGCACTTAAATTGCTTACCTATCAGTAGATGGGCAACAAGATTTAGTTTCTGAAACATATTGTTTTCTTTTAGCGAAATTCCCCACAACTTTATAATATGAAATGGGCAATATAGTCAATAATGATTTGTCACTTGCGGCAAATTCAGCAATAATCAATGAAACGGTAATAATACATAAATGACGTAAGCATTACGTAATAAACTCAAAATAAATGCCGATTATCATTATAAGAAAATCAGGTAAACCCAAACCACAAAGAGAGAACGGTCGTTTTCTCCTTCATTTACCTTGTCTCAGAAGGGAGGTTCGACCTTTGGTTTTAGTCTCCGGCAAACTTCATTGATGCGCTGCAAAAGCTCGTTTTTACAGATCGTTTTTAGCTCTCTTTTGTATTTTGTTAGCTCGATAAAATAATAGTATATCGATGATACAGGAAAGATACCCTTGAATAAAAGAGTCCTTAAATAAGAAGGCTTTATTTGTTTCACCGATTGCTCCGTTTCAGTGAATTTTCGCACAGTGAACAGATAGCGCCATTTTGCGGGCATTTACTTTAATTTGTGCAAATCGATTCACGTTCCTTCACGGCAGATGCCTCGTGCATTGTGTCACTTGAAGTGCGGCTGTGTGTATGTCCGAGTGCGGATGCTTTATGTGCATATGTGCGGGAACACTACATTTAAGCTGATTTAAAATGTATTCATGTGTATTCCGATTGTACTGGGTGATTTGTGTTTGATGAGAATCATTGACGGATGCAGAAGACTTAAAAACAACAAAAAAACCATTGACGATTTTTTCTGAAAAGTTATAGAAATCTCAGGGAATCCGTTTTGTAATACCTTTTTTACAATATTTACACCTGGAATGTATCTTCTACTACAACGGATTTGAAGGGCACACAAAGTACGCAAAGTTTTCTGTCACTGAAGAGGAGAAAAGGCTGTTTACTTTGCAAGGTTTGATCATTTTTATCATGTGATTTTTCACAAAAACGGCGCTATACAAATTATCCAATTATTATTATCCCCAACTGGAACTTAGCGCAAATATTGTATTCTCATCGCCGACATGTTCCACGAACTCAGTGCCCGGTGCCACCACCTTAGAAAAGTACGGTAACAATAAAAATAGAACCACCCGATACCATAAGACGTCAAATGCTTAACTTAAAAACGACTAAAACTTTAAAACAACGTTTCAATTATGAATGGTGGTCTTACACCAGAGTGATACTGAGAGTATCTCCAACTCTGGAACGTAGCGCAAATAATGTATAATCAGCGCCGACATGTTCCACGAACTCAGTGCCCAGTACCACCAGATGAAAAAATAAAAATAAAACCCCCAGATACCATAAGACGTCAAAGACTTAACTGTGATGCCGTAAACTTGAAATAAATATTCTCTACGGAAATATTGTAAATATACTAAGAAGTAAAGGACCGAAAAAATATGACATTGTTCCTGGGTGGAATAATGAAGTCTCCACTTTGTACCGCCAATCAAGGCATGCATTCCTCTGCTGGGCTCAAGTCGGAAGGCCCACGGATGGCCGTTTTGCAGACACATGAAAACCAGTAAGAAATCTTTTAAAATTGCTCTCCGAAAATGCCAACACTCGGAAAACAAAGCACAAATGGATAGCATAGCTACGTCTATGCATAACAAAGATTTCAGAAAGTTTTGGCAAAAAACTTCAACTGTGGCGGAAAACAAGAGCAAAGTTTCACTATGCGTCAATAACATTATGGGGGATGAAAAAATAGCTAACGAATTAAGAGTATTTTTTTCTTTAAGCGAGGATCAAGCAGATACCACGAAACCTTCGATAATGTCATGTCCACCTGCAGCCAATGATGACCTGGTCATAAATGTTATTCATGAAATGATTGAAAGCGCGATTAAGCAAACCGCTCACGGTAAAAGTCAGGGTACGACGCCATTGGTATTGAGCACATAAGATACGCAGGAGATCAACTTAATGCTATTCTAGCCGCCCTGTACTCAAGCTTCCTAAGACACACACATATGCCGATGGACATGAGCCAAACTATTATCGTGACAATCCTGAAATCTATAGAATCCTGTGCCTAGCAAGGTGGTCCTGAATTCATGTAAGTCAAAATCTTCAATTCATGAAACAAACAAATCAATCAATAAAGAAAATTTAAAAAAAAATGTGCGACAGCATTTTAACAAGCCTCAAATTATTTATTGACAAACGTTGCCTTAAAAATGCTTCACATCGAAAAGAGAAGTTTTTTTAGATATTTTAGTATTTGTAGTCCATTTCCAAGTGTATCTGAAGCTGTAATTCGCAAGCAGTTTTCGGATGCAAAAGGTTACTAGTAATAAAAGTGATTATTCTACTGTCTAATTGCATCGTTTCAATTGCACTTAAATTGCTTACCTATCAGTAGATGGGCAACAAGATTTAGTTTCTGAAACATATTGTTTTCTTTTAGCGAAATTCCCCACAACTTTATAATATGAAATGGGCAATATAGTCAATAATGATTTGTCACTTGTGGCAAATTCAGCAATAATCAATGAAACGGTAATAATACATAAATGACGTAAGCATTACGTAATAAACTCAAAATAAATGCCGATTATCATTATAAGAAAACCAGGTAAACCCAAACCACAAAGAGAGAACGGTCGTTTTCTCCTTCATTTACCTTGTCTCAGAAGGGAGGTTCGACCTTTGGTTTTAGTCTCCGGCAAACGTCATTGATGCGCTGCAAAAGCTCGTTTTTACTGATCGTTTTTAGCTCTCTTTTGTATTTTGTTAGCTCGATAAAATAATAGTATATCGATGATACAGGAAAGATACCCTTGAATAAAAGAGTCCTTAAATAAGAAGGCTTTATTTGTTTCACCGATTGCTCCGTTTCAGTGAATTTTCGCACAGTGAACACATAGCGCCATTTTGCGGGCATTTACTTTAATTTGTGCAAATCGATTCACGTTCCTTCACGGCAGATGCCTCGTGCATTGTGTCACTTGAAGTGCGGCTGTGTGTATGTCCGAGTGCGGATGCTTTATGTGCATATGTGCGGGAACACTACATTTAAGCTGATTTAAAATGTATTCATGTGTATTCCGATTGTACTGGGTGATTTGTGTTTGATGAGAATCATTGACGGATGCAGAAGACTTAAAAACAACAAAAAAACCATTGACGATTTTTTCTGAAAAGTTATAGAAATCTCAGGGAATCCGTTTTGTAATACCTTTTTTACAATATTTACACCTGGAATGTATCTTCTACTACAACGGATTTGAAGGGCACACAAAGTACGCAAAGTTTTCTGTCACTGAAGAGGAGAAAAGGCTGTTTACTTTGCAAGGTTTGATCATTTTAAACTATTATCGTACCGATCCTGAAATCTATAGAATCCTGTGCCTAGCAAGGTGGTCCTAAATTCATGTAACTCAAAATCTTCAATTCATGAAACAAACAAATCAATGAATAAAGAAAATTTAAAAAAAAATGTGCGACAGCATTTTAACAAGCCTCAAATTATTTATTGACAAACGTTGCCTTAAAAATGCTTCACATCGAAAAGAGAAGTTTTTTTAGATATTTTAGTATTTGTAGTCCATTTCCAAGTGTATCTGAAGCTGTAATTCGCAAGCAGTTTTCGGATGCAAAAGGTTACTAGTAATAAAAGTGATTATTCTACTGTCTAATTGCATCGTTTCAATTGCACTTAAATTGCTTACCTATCAGTAGATGGGCAACAAGATTTAGTTTCTGAAACATATTGTTTTCTTTTAGCGAAATTCCCCACAACTTTATAATATGAAATGGGCAATATAGTCAATAATGATTTGTCACTTGCGGCAAATTCAGCAATAATCAATGAAACGGTAATAATACATAAATGACGTAAGCATTACGTAATAAACTCAAAATAAATGCCGATTATCATTATAAGAAAATCAGGTAAACCCAAACCACAAAGAGAGAACGGTCGTTTTCTCCTTCATTTACCTTGTCTCAGAAGGGAGGTTCGACCTTTGGTTTTAGTCTCCGGCAAACTTCATTGATGCGCTGCAAAAGCTCGTTTTTACAGATCGTTTTTAGCTCTCTTTTGTATTTTGTTAGCTCGATAAAATAATAGTATATCGATGATACAGGAAAGATACCCTTGAATAAAAGAGTCCTTAAATAAGAAGGCTTTATTTGTTTCACCGATTGCTCCGTTTCAGTGAATTTTCGCACAGTGAACACATAGCGCCATTTTGCGGGCATTTACTTTAATTTGTGCAAATCGATTCACGTTCCTTCACGGCAGATGCCTCGTGCATTGTGTCACTTGAAGTGCGGCTCTGTGTATGTCCGAGTGCGGATGCGTTATGTGCATATGTGCGGGAACACTACATTTAAGCTGATTTAAAATGTATTCATGTGTATTCCGATTGTACTGGGTGATTTGTGTTTGATGAGAATCATTGACGGATGCAGAAGACTTAAAAACAACAAAAAAACTATTGACGATTTTTTCTGAAAAGTTATAGAAATCTCAGGGAATCCGTTTTGTAATACTTTTTTTACAATATTTACACCTGGAATGTATCTTCTACTACAACGGATTTGAAGGGCACACAAAGTACGCAAAGTTTTCTGTCACTGAAGAGGAGAAAAGGCTGTTTACTTTGCAAGGTTTGATCATTTTTATCATGTCATTTTTCACAAAAACGGCGCTATACAAATTATCCAATTATTATTATCCCCAACTGGAACTTAGCGCAAATATTGTATTCTCATCGCCGACATGTTCCACGAACTCAGTGCCCGGTGCCACCACCTTAGAAAAGTACGGTAACAATAAAAATAGAACCACCCGATACCATAAGACGTCAAATGCTTAACTTAAAAACGACTAAAACTTTAAAACAACGTTTCAATTATGAATGGTGGTCTTACACCAGAGTGATACTGAGAGTATCTCCAACTCTGGAACGTAGCGCAAATAATGTATAATCAGCGCCGACATGTTCCACGAACTCAGTGCCCAGTACCACCAGATGAAAAAATAAAAATAAAACCCCCAGATACCATAAAACGTCAAAGACTTAACTGTGATGCCGAGGCTCATAAACTTGAAATAAATATTCTCTACGGCAATATTGTAAATATACTAAGAAGTAAAGGACCGAAAAAATATGACATTGTTCCTGGGTGGAATAATGAAGTCTCCACTTTGTACCGCCAATCAAGGCATGCATTCCTCTGCTGGGCTCAAGTCGGAAGGCCCACGGATGGCCGTTTTGCAGACACATGAAAACCAGTAAGAAATCTTTTAAAATTGCTCTCCGAAAATGCCAACACTCGGAAAACAAAGCACAAATGGATAGCATAGCTACGTCTATGCATAACAAAGATTTCAGAAAGTTTTGGCAAAAAACTTCAACTGTGGCGGAAAACAAGAGCAAAGTTTCACTATGCGTCAATAACATTATGGGGGATGAAAAAATAGCTAACGAATTAAGAGTATTTTTTTCTTTAAGCGAGGATCAAGCAGATACCACGAAACCTTCGATAATGTCATGTCCACCTGCAGCCAATGATGACCTGGTCATAAATGTTATTCATGAAATGATTGAAAGCGCGATTAAGCAAACCGCTCACGGTAAAAGTCAGGGTACGACGCCATTGGTATTGAGCACATAAGATACGCAGGAGATCAACTTAATGCTATTCTAGCCGCCCTGTACTCAAGCTTCCTAAGACACACACATATGCCGATGGACATGAGCCAAACTATTATCGTACCGATCCTGAAATCTATAGAATCCTGTGCCTAGCAAGGTGGTCCTAAATTCATGTAACTCAAAATCTTCAATTCATGAAACAAACAAATCAATGAATAAAGAAAATTTAAAAAAAAAATTTGCGACAGCATTTTAACAAGCCTCAAATTATTTATTAACAAACGTTGCCTTAAAAATGCTTCACATCGAAAAGATAAGTTTTTGTAGATATTTTAGTTTTTGTAGTCCATTTCCAAGTGTATCTGAAGCTGTAATTCGCAAGCAGTTTTCGGATGCAAAAGGTTACTAGTAATAAAAGTGATTATTCTACTGTCTAATTGCATCGTTTCAATTGCACTTAAATTGCTTACCTATCAGTAGATGGGCAACAAGATTTAGTTTCTGAAACATATTGTTTTCTTTTAGCGAAATTCCCCACAACTTTATAATATGAAATGGGCAATATAGTCAATAATGATTTGTCACTTGTGGCAAATTCAGCAATAATCAATGAAACGGTAATAATACATAAATGACGTAAGCATTACGTAATAAACTCAAAATAAATGCCGATTATCATTATAAGAAAACCAGGTAAACCCAAACCACAAAGAGAGAACGGTCGTTTTCTCCTTCATTTACCTTGTCTCAGAAGGGAGGTTCGACCTTTGGTTTTAGTCTCCGGCAAACGTCATTGATGCGCTGCAAAAGCTCGTTTTTACTGATCGTTTTTAGCTCTCTTTTGTATTTTGTTAGCTCGATAAAATAATAGTATATCGATGATACAGGAAAGATACCCTTGAATAAAAGAGTCCTTAAATAAGAAGGCTTTATTTGTTTCACCGATTGCTCCGTTTCAGTGAATTTTCGCACAGTGAACACATAGCGCCATTTTGCGGGCATTTACTTTAATTTGTGCAAATCGATTCACGTTCCTTCACGGCAGATGCCTCGTGCATTGTGTCACTTGAAGTGCGGCTGTGTGTATGTCCGAGTGCGGATGCTTTATGTGCATATGTGCGGGAACACTACATTTAAGCTGATTTAAAATGTATTCATGTGTATTCCGATTGTACTGGGTGATTTGTGTTTGATGAGAATCATTGACGGATGCAGAAGACTTAAAAACAACAAAAAAACCATTGACGATTTTTTCTGAAAAGTTATAGAAATCTCAGGGAATCCGTTTTGTAATACTTTTTTTACAATATTTACACCTGGAATGTATCTTCTACTACAACGGATTTGAAGGGCACACAAAGTACGCAAAGTTTTCTGTCACTGAAGAGGAGAAAAGGCTGTTTACTTTGCAAGGTTTGATCATTTTAAACTATTATCGTACCGATCCTGAAATCTATAGAATCCTGTGCCTAGCAAGGTGGTCCTAAATTCATGTAACTCAAAATCTTCAATTCATGAAACAAACAAATCAATGAATAAAGAAAATTTAAAAAAAAATGTGCGACAGCATTTTAACAAGCCTAAAATTATTTATTGACAAACGTTGCCTTAAAAATGCTTCACATCGAAAAGAGAAGTTTTTTTAGATATTTTAGTATTTGTAGTCCATTTCCAAGTGTATCTGAAGCTGTAATTCGCAAGCAGTTTTCGGATGCAAAAGGTTACTAGTAATAAAAGTGATTATTCTACTGTCTAATTGCATCGTTTCAATTGCACTTAAATTGCTTACCTATCAGTAGATGGGCAACAAGATTTAGTTTCTGAAACATATTGTTTTCTTTTAGCGAAATTCCCCACAACTTTATAATATGAAATGGGCAATATAGTCAATAATGATTTGTCACTTGCGGCAAATTCAGCAATAATCAATGAAACGGTAATAATACATAAATGACGTAAGCATTACGTAATAAACTCAAAATAAATGCCGATTATCATTATAAGAAAATCAGGTAAACCCAAACCACAAAGAGAGAACGGTCGTTTTCTCCTTCATTTACCTTGTCTCAGAAGGGAGGTTCGACCTTTGGTTTTAGTCTCCGGCAAACTTCATTGATGCGCTGCAAAAGCTCGTTTTTACAGATCGTTTTTAGCTCTCTTTTGTATTTTGTTAGCTCGATAAAATAATAGTATATCGATGATACAGGAAAGATACCCTTGAATAAAAGAGTCCTTAAATAAGAAGGCTTTATTTGTTTCACCGATTGCTCCGTTTCAGTGAATTTTCGCACAGTGAACACATAGCGCCATTTTGCGGGCATTTACTTTAATTTGTGCAAATCGATTCACGTTCCTTCACGGCAGATGCCTCGTGCATTGTGTCACTTGAAGTGCGGCTCTGTGTATGTCCGAGTGCGGATGCGTTATGTGCATATGTGCGGGAACACTACATTTAAGCTGATTTAAAATGTATTCATGTGTATTCCGATTGTACTGGGTGATTTGTGTTTGATGAGAATCATTGACGGATGCAGAAGACTTAAAAACAACAAAAAAACCATTGACGATTTTTTCTGAAAAGTTATAGAAATCTCAAGGAATCCGTTTTGTAATACTTTTTTTACAATATTTACACCTGGAATGTATCTTCTACTACAACGGATTTGAAGGGCACACAAAGTACGCCAAGTTTTCTGTCACTGAAGAGGAGAAAAGGCTGTTTACTTTGCAAGGTTTGATCATTTTTATCATGTCATTTTTCACAAAAACGGCGCTATACAAATTATCCAATTATTATTATCCCCAACTGGAACTTAGCGCAAATATTGTATTCTCATCGCCGACATGTTCCACGAACTCAGTGCCCGGTGCCACCACCTTAGAAAAGTACGGTAACAATAAAAATAGAACCACCCGATACCATAAGACGTCAAATGCTTAACTTAAAAACGACTAAAACTTTAAAACAACGTTTCAATTATGAATGGTGGTCTTACACCAGAGTGATACTGAGAGTATCTCCAACTCTGGAACGTAGCGCAAATAATGTATAATCAGCGCCGACATGTTCCACGAACTCAATGCCCAGTACCACCAGCTGAAAAAATAAAAATAAAACCCCCAGATACCATAAAACGTCAAAGACTTAACTGTGATGCCGAGGCTCATAAACTTGAAATAAATATTCTCTACGGCAATATTGTAAATATACTAAGAAGTAAAGGACCGAAAAAATATGACATTGTTCCTGGGTGGAATAATGAAGTCTCCACTTTGTACCGCCAATCAAGGCATGCATTCCTCTGCTGGGCTCAAGTCGGAAGGCCCACGGATGGCCGTTTTGCAGACACATGAAAACCAGTAAGAAATCTTTTAAAATTGCTCTCCGAAAATGCCAACACTCGGAAAACAAAGCACAAATGGATAGCATAGCTACGTCTATGCATAACAAAGATTTCAGAAAGTTTTGGCAAAAAACTTCAACTGTGGCGGAAAACAAGAGCAAAGTTTCACTATGCGTCAATAACATTATGGGGGATGAAAAAATAGCTAACGAATTAAGAGTATTTTTTTCTTTAAACGAGGATCAAGCAGATACCACGAAACCTTCGATAATGTCATGTCCACCTGCAGCCAATGATGACCTGGTCATAAATGTTATTCATGAAATGATTGAAAGCGCGATTAAGCAAACCGCTCACGGTAAAAGTCAGGGTACGACGCCATTGGTATTGAGCACATAAGATACGCAGGAGATCAACTTAATGCTATTCTAGCCGCCCTGTACTCAAGCTTCCTAAGACACACACATATGCCGATGGACATGAGCCAAACTATTATCGTACCAATCCTGAAATCTATAGAATCCTGTGCCTAGCAAGGTGGTCCTAAATTCATGTAACTCAAAATCTTCAATTCATGAAACAAACAAATCAATGAATAAAGAAAATTTAAAAAAAAAATGTGCGACAGCATTTTAACAAGCCTCAAATTATTTATTAACAAACGTTGCCTTAAAAATGCTTCACATCGAAAAGAGAAGTTTTTGTAGATATTTTAGTTTTTGTAGTCCATTTCCAAGTGTATCTGAAGCTGTAATTCGCAAGCAGTTTTCGGATGCAAAAGGTTACTAGTAATAAAAGTGATTATTCTACAGTCTAATTGCATCGTTTCAATTGCACTTAAATTGCTTACCTATCAGTAGATGGGCAACAAGATTTAGTTTCTGAAACATATTGTTTTCTTTTAGCGAAATTCCCCACAACTTTATAATATGAAATGGGCAATATAGTCAATAATGATTTGTCACTTGTGGCACATTCAGCAATAATCAATGAAACGGTAATAATACATAAATGACGTAAGCATTACGTAATAAACTCAAAATAAATGCCGATTATCATTATAAGAAAATCAGGTAAACCCAAACCACAAAGAGAGAACGGTCGTTTTCTCCTTCATTTACCTTGTCTCAGAAGGGAGGTTCGACCTTTGGTTTTAGTCTCCGGCAAACTTCATTGATGCGCTGCAAAAGCTCGTTTTTACAGATCGTTTTTAGCTCTCTTTTGTATTTTGTTAGCTCGATAAAATAATAGTATATCGATGATACAGGAAAGATACCCTTGAATAAAAGAGTCCTTAAATAAGAAGGCTTTATTTGTTTCACCGATTGCTCCGTTTCAGTGAATTTTCGCACAGTGAACACATAGCGCCATTTTGCGGGCATTTACTTTAATTTGTGCAAATCGATTCACGTTCCTTCACGGCAGATGCCTCGTGCATTGTGTCACTTGAAGTGCGGCTCTGTGTATGTCCGAGTGCGGATGCGTTATGTGCATATGTGCGGGAACACTACATTTAAGCTGATTTAAAATGTATTCATGTGTATTCCGATTGTACTGGGTGATTTGTGTTTGATGAGAATCATTGACGGATGCAGAAGACTTAAAAACAACAAAAAAACCATTGACGATTTTTTCTGAAAAGTTATAGAAATCTCAAGGAATCCGTTTTGTAATACTTTTTTTACAATATTTACACCTGGAATGTATCTTCTACTACAACGGATTTGAAGGGCACACAAAGTACGCCAAGTTTTCTGTCACTGAAGAGGAGAAAAGGCTGTTTACTTTGCAAGGTTTGATCATTTTTATCATGTCATTTTTCACAAAAACGGCGCTATACAAATTATCCAATTATTATTATCCCCAACTGGAACTTAGCGCAAATATTGTATTCTCATCGCCGACATGTTCCACGAACTCAGTGCCCGGTGCCACCACCTTAGAAAAGTACGGTAACAATAAAAATAGAACCACCCGATACCATAAGACGTCAAATGCTTAACTTAAAAACGACTAAAACTTTAAAACAACGTTTCAATTATGAATGGTGGTCTTACACCAGAGTGATACTGAGAGTATCTCCAACTCTGGAACGTAGCGCAAATAATGTATAATCAGCGCCGACATGTTCCACGAACTCAATGCCCAGTACCACCAGCTGAAAAAATAAAAATAAAACCCCCAGATACCATAAAACGTCAAAGACTTAACTGTGATGCCGAGGCTCATAAACTTGAAATAAATATTCTCTACGGCAATATTGTAAATATACTAAGAAGTAAAGGACCGAAAAAATATGACATTGTTCCTGGGTGGAATAATGAAGTCTCCACTTTGTACCGCCAATCAAGGCATGCATTCCTCTGCTGGGCTCAAGTCGGAAGGCCCACGGATGGCCGTTTTGCAGACACATGAAAACCAGTAAGAAATCTTTTAAAATTGCTCTCCGAAAATGCCAACACTCGGAAAACAAAGCACAAATGGATAGCATAGCTACGTCTATGCATAACAAAGATTTCAGAAAGTTTTGGCAAAAAACTTCAACTGTGGCGGAAAACAAGAGCAAAGTTTCACTATGCGTCAATAACATTATGGGGGATGAAAAAATAGCTAACGAATTAAGAGTATTTTTTTCTTTAAACGAGGATCAAGCAGATACCACGAAACCTTCGATAATGTCATGTCCACCTGCAGCCAATGATGACCTGGTCATAAATGTTATTCATGAAATGATTGAAAGCGCGATTAAGCAAACCGCTCACGGTAAAAGTCAGGGTACGACGCCATTGGTATTGAGCACATAAGATACGCAGGAGATCAACTTAATGCTATTCTAGCCGCCCTGTACTCAAGCTTCCTAAGACACACACATATGCCGATGGACATGAGCCAAACTATTATCGTACCAATCCTGAAATCTATAGAATCCTGTGCCTAGCAAGGTGGTCCTAAATTCATGTAACTCAAAATCTTCAATTCATGAAACAAACAAATCAATGAATAAAGAAAATTTAAAAAAAAAATGTGCGACAGCATTTTAACAAGCCTCAAATTATTTATTAACAAACGTTGCCTTAAAAATGCTTCACATCGAAAAGAGAAGTTTTTGTAGATATTTTAGTTTTTGTAGTCCATTTCCAAGTGTATCTGAAGCTGTAATTCGCAAGCAGTTTTCGGATGCAAAAGGTTACTAGTAATAAAAGTGATTATTCTACAGTCTAATTGCATCGTTTCAATTGCACTTAAATTGCTTACCTATCAGTAGATGGGCAACAAGATTTAGTTTCTGAAACATATTGTTTTCTTTTAGCGAAATTCCCCACAACTTTATAATATGAAATGGGCAATATAGTCAATAATGATTTGTCACTTGTGGCACATTCAGCAATAATCAATGAAACGGTAATAATACATAAATGACGTAAGCATTACGTAATAAACTCAAAATAAATGCCGATTATCATTATAAGAAAACCAGGTAAACCCAAACCACAAAGAGAGAACGGTCGTTTTCTCCTTCATTTACCTTGTCTCAGAAGGGAGGTTCGACCTTTGGTTTTAGTCTCCGGCAAACGTCATTGATGCGCTGCAAAAGCTCGTTTTTACTGATCGTTTTTAGCTCTCTTTTGTATTTTGTTAGCTCGATAAAATAATAGTATATCGATGATACAGGAAAGATACCCTTGAATAAAAGAGTCCTTAAATAAGAAGGCTTTATTTGTTTCACCGATTGCTCCGTTTCAGTGAATTTTCGCACAGTGAACACATAGCGCCATTTTGCGGGCATTTACTTTAATTTGTGCAAATCGATTCACGTTCCTTCACGGCAGATGCCTCGTGCATTGTGTCACTTGAAGTGCGGCTGTGTGTATGTCCGAGTGCGGATGCTTTATGTGCATATGTGCGGGAACACTACATTTAAGCTGATTTAAAATGTATTCATGTGTATTCCGATTGTACTGGGTGATTTGTGTTTGATGAGAATCATTGACGGATGCAGAAGACTTAAAAACAACAAAAAAACCATTGACGATTTTTTCTGAAAAGTTATAGAAATCTCAGGGAATCCGTTTTGTAATACTTTTTTTACAATATTTACACCTGGAATGTATCTTCTACTACAACGGATTTGAAGGGCACACAAAGTACGCAAAGTTTTCTGTCACTGAAGAGGAGAAAAGGCTGTTTACTTTGCAAGGTTTGATCATTTTAAACTATTATCGTACCGATCCTGAAATCTATAGAATCCTGTGCCTAGCAAGGTGGTCCTAAATTCATGTAACTCAAAATCTTCAATTCATGAAACAAACAAAACAATGAATAAAGAAAATTTAAAAAAAAATGTGCGACAGCATTTTAACAAGCCTCAAATTATTTATTGACAAACGTTGCCTTAAAAATGCTTCACATCGAAAAGAGAAGTTTTTTTAGATATTTTAGTATTTGTAGTCCATTTCCAAGTGTATCTGAAGCTGTAATTCGCAAGCAGTTTTCGGATGCAAAAGGTTACTAGTAATAAAAGTGATTATTCTACTGTCTAATTGCATCGTTTCAATTGCACTTAAATTGCTTACCTATCAGTAGATGGGCAACAAGATTTAGTTTCTGAAACATATTGTTTTCTTTTAGCGAAATTCCCCACAACTTTATAATATGAAATGGGCAATATAGTCAATAATGATTTGTCACTTGCGGCAAATTCAGCAATAATCAATGAAACGGTAATAATACATAAATGACGTAAGCATTACGTAATAAACTCAAAATAAATGCCGATTATCATTATAAGAAAATCAGGTAAACCCAAACCACAAAGAGAGAACGGTCGTTTTCTCCTTCATTTACCTTGTCTCAGAAGGGAGGTTCGACCTTTGGTTTTAGTCTCCGGCAAACTTCATTGATGCGCTGCAAAAGCTCGTTTTTACAGATCGTTTTTAGCTCTCTTTTGTATTTTGTTAGCTCGATAAAATAATAGTATATCGATGATACAGGAAAGATACCCTTGAATAAAAGAGTCCTTAAATAAGAAGGCTTTATTTGTTTCACCGATTGCTCCGTTTCAGTGAATTTTCGCACAGTGAACACATAGCGCCATTTTGCGGGCATTTACTTTAATTTGTGCAAATCGATTCACGTTCCTTCACGGCAGATGCCTCGTGCATTGTGTCACTTGAAGTGCGGCTCTGTGTATGTCCGAGTGCGGATGCGTTATGTGCATATGTGCGGGAACACTACATTTAAGCTGATTTAAAATGTATTCATGTGTATTCCGATTGTACTGGGTGATTTGTGTTTGATGAGAATCATTGACGGATGCAGAAGACTTAAAAACAACAAAAAAACCATTGACGATTTTTTCTGAAAAGTTATAGAAATCTCAAGGAATCCGTTTTGTAATACTTTTTTTACAATATTTACACCTGGAATGTATCTTCTACTACAACGGATTTGAAGGGCACACAAAGTACGCCAAGTTTTCTGTCACTGAAGAGGAGAAAAGGCTGTTTACTTTGCAAGGTTTGATCATTTTTATCATGTCATTTTTCACAAAAACGGCGCTATACAAATTATCCAATTATTATTATCCCCAACTGGAACTTAGCGCAAATATTGTATTCTCATCGCCGACATGTTCCACGAACTCAGTGCCCGGTGCCACCACCTTAGAAAAGTACGGTAACAATAAAAATAGAACCACCCGATACCATAAGACGTCAAATGCTTAACTTAAAAACGACTAAAACTTTAAAACAACGTTTCAATTATGAATGGTGGTCTTACACCAGAGTGATACTGAGAGTATCTCCAACTCTGGAACGTAGCGCAAATAATGTATAATCAGCGCCGACATGTTCCACGAACTCAATGCCCAGTACCACCAGCTGAAAAAATAAAAATAAAACCCCCAGATACCATAAAACGTCAAAGACTTAACTGTGATGCCGAGGCTCATAAACTTGAAATAAATATTCTCTACGGCAATATTGTAAATATACTAAGAAGTAAAGGACCGAAAAAATATGACATTGTTCCTGGGTGGAATAATGAAGTCTCCACTTTGTACCGCCAATCAAGGCATGCATTCCTCTGCTGGGCTCAAGTCGGAAGGCCCACGGATGGCCGTTTTGCAGACACATGAAAACCAGTAAGAAATCTTTTAAAATTGCTCTCCGAAAATGCCAACACTCGGAAAACAAAGCACAAATGGATAGCATAGCTACGTCTATGCATAACAAAGATTTCAGAAAGTTTTGGCAAAAAACTTCAACTGTGGCGGAAAACAAGAGCAAAGTTTCACTATGCGTCAATAACATTATGGGGGATGAAAAAATAGCTAACGAATTAAGAGTATTTTTTTCTTTAAACGAGGATCAAGCAGATACCACGAAACCTTCGATAATGTCATGTCCACCTGCAGCCAATGATGACCTGGTCATAAATGTTATTCATGAAATGATTGAAAGCGCGATTAAGCAAACCGCTCACGGTAAAAGTCAGGGTACGACGCCATTGGTATTGAGCACATAAGATACGCAGGAGATCAACTTAATGCTATTCTAGCCGCCCTGTACTCAAGCTTCCTAAGACACACACATATGCCGATGGACATGAGCCAAACTATTATCGTACCAATCCTGAAATCTATAGAATCCTGTGCCTAGCAAGGTGGTCCTAAATTCATGTAACTCAAAATCTTCAATTCATGAAACAAACAAATCAATGAATAAAGAAAATTTAAAAAAAAAATGTGCGACAGCATTTTAACAAGCCTCAAATTATTTATTAACAAACGTTGCCTTAAAAATGCTTCACATCGAAAAGAGAAGTTTTTGTAGATATTTTAGTTTTTGTAGTCCATTTCCAAGTGTATCTGAAGCTGTAATTCGCAAGCAGTTTTCGGATGCAAAAGGTTACTAGTAATAAAAGTGATTATTCTACAGTCTAATTGCATCGTTTCAATTGCACTTAAATTGCTTACCTATCAGTAGATGGGCAACAAGATTTAGTTTCTGAAACATATTGTTTTCTTTTAGCGAAATTCCCCACAACTTTATAATATGAAATGGGCAATATAGTCAATAATGATTTGTCACTTGTGACACATTCAGCAATAATCAATGAAACGGTAATAATACATAAATGACGTAAGCATTACGTAATAAACTCAAAATAAATGCCGATTATCATTATAAGAAAACCAGGTAAACCCAAACCACAAAGAGAGAACGGTCGTTTTCTCCTTCATTTACCTTGTCTCAGAAGGGAGGTTCGACCTTTGGTTTTAGTCTCCGGCAAACGTCATTGATGCGCTGCAAAAGCTCGTTTTTACTGATCGTTTTTAGCTCTCTTTTGTATTTTGTTAGCTCGATAAAATAATAGTATATCGATGATACAGGAAAGATACCCTTGAATAAAAGAGTCCTTAAATAAGAAGGCTTTATTTGTTTCACCGATTGCTCCGTTTCAGTGAATTTTCGCACAGTGAACACATAGCGCCATTTTGCGGGCATTTACTTTAATTTGTGCAAATCGATTCACGTTCCTTCACGGCAGATGCCTCGTGCATTGTGTCACTTGAAGTGCGGCTGTGTGTATGTCCGAGTGCGGATGCTTTATGTGCATATGTGCGGGAACAATACATTTAAGCTGATTTAAAATGTATTCATGTGTATTCCGATTGTACTGGGTGATTTGTGTTTGATGAGAATCATTGACGGATGCAGAAGACTTAAAAACAACAAAAAAACCATTGACGATTTTTTCTGAAAAGTTATAGAAATCTCAGGGAATCCGTTTTGTAATACTTTTTTACAATATTTACACCTGGAATGTATCTTCTACTACAACGGATTTGAAGGGCACACAAAGTACGCAAAGTTTTCTGTCACTGAAGAGGAGAAAAGGCTGTTTACTTTGCAAGGTTTGATCATTTTAAACTATTATCGTACCGATCCTGAAATCTATAGAATCCTGTGCCTAGCAAGGTGGTCCTAAATTCATGTAACTCAAAATCTTCAATTCATGAAACAAACAAATCAATGAATAAAGAAAATTTAAAAAAAAATGTGCGACAGCATTTTAACAAGCCTCAAATTATTTATTGACAAACGTTGCCTTAAAAATGCTTCACATCGAAAAGAGAAGTTTTTTTAGATATTTTAGTATTTGTAGTCCATTTCCAAGTGTATCTGAAGCTGTAATTCGCAAGCAGTTTTCGGATGCAAAAGGTTACTAGTAATAAAAGTGATTATTCTACTGTCTAATTGCATCGTTTCAATTGCACTTAAATTGCTTACCTATCAGTAGATGGGCAACAAGATTTAGTTTCTGAAACATATTGTTTTCTTTTAGCGAAATTCCCCACAACTTTATAATATGAAATGGGCAATATAGTCAATAATGATTTGTCACTTGCGGCAAATTCAGCAATAATCAATGAAACGGTAATAATACATAAATGACGTAAGCATTACGTAATAAACTCAAAATAAATGCCGATTATCATTATAAGAAAATCAGGTAAACCCAAACCACAAAGAGAGAACGGTCGTTTTCTCCTTCATTTACCTTGTCTCAGAAGGGAGGTTCGACCTTTGGTTTTAGTCTCCGGCAAACTTCATTGATGCGCTGCAAAAGCTCGTTTTTACAGATCGTTTTTAGCTCTCTTTTGTATTTTGTTAGCTCGATAAAATAATAGTATATCGATGATACAGGAAAGATACCCTTGAATAAAAGAGTCCTTAAATAAGAAGGCTTTATTTGTTTCACCGATTGCTCCGTTTCAGTGAATTTTCGCACAGTGAACACATAGCGCCATTTTGCGGGCATTTACTTTAATTTGTGCAAATCGATTCACGTTCCTTCACGGCAGATGCCTCGTGCATTGTGTCACTTGAAGTGCGGCTCTGTGTATGTCCGAGTGCGGATGCGTTATGTGCATATGTGCGGGAACACTACATTTAAGCTGATTTAAAATGTATTCATGTGTATTCCGATTGTACTGGGTGATTTGTGTTTGATGAGAATCATTGACGGATGCAGAAGACTTAAAAACAACAAAAAAACCATTGACGATTTTTTCTGAAAAGTTATAGAAATCTCAGGGAATCCGTTTTGTAATACTTTTTTTACAATATTTACACCTGGAATGTATCTTCTACTACAACGGATTTGAAGGGCACACAAAGTACGCAAAGTTTTCTGTCACTGAAGAGGAGAAAAGGCTGTTTACTTTGCAAGGTTTGATCATTTTTATCATGTCATTTTTCACAAAAACGGCGCTATACAAATTATCCAATTATTATTATCCCCAAATGGAACTTAGCGCAAATATTGTATTCTCATCGCCGACATGTTCCACGAACTCAGTGCCCGGTGCCACCACCTTAGAAAAGTACGGTAACAATAAAAATAGAACCACCCGATACCATAAGACGTCAAATGCTTAACTTAAAAACGACTAAAACTTTAAAACAACGTTTCAATTATGAATGGTGGTCTTACACCAGAGTGATACTGAGAGTATCTCCAACTCTGGAACGTAGCGCAAATAATGTATAATCAGCGCCGACATGTTCCACGAACTCAGTGCCCAGTACCACCAGATGAAAAAATAAAAATAAAACCCCCAGATACCATAAGACGTCAAAGACTTAACTGTGATGCCGTAAACTTGAAATAAATATTCTCTACGGCAATATTGTAAATATACTAAGAAGTAAAGGACCGAAAAAATATGACATTGTTCCTGGGTGGAATAATGAAGTCTCTACTTTGTACCGCCAATCAAGGCATGCATTCCTCTGCTGGGCTCAAGTCGGAAGGCCCACGGATGGCCGTTTTGCAGACACATGAAAACCAGTAAGAAATCTTTTAAAATTGCTCTCCGAAAATGCCAACACTCGGAAAACAAAGCACAAATGGATAGCATAGCTACGTCTATGCATAACAAAGATTTCAGAAAGTTTTGGCAAAAAACTTCAACTGTGGCGGAAAACAAGAGCAAAGTTTCACTATGCGTCAATAACATTATGGGGGATGAAAAAATAGCTAACGAATTAAGAGTATTTTTTTCTTTAAGCGAGGATCAAGCAGATACCACGAAACCTTCGATAATGTCATGTCCACCTGCAGCCAATGATGACCTGGTCATAAATGTTATTCATGAAATGATTGAAAGCGCGATTAAGCAAACCGCTCACGGTAAAAGTCAGGGTACGACGCCATTGGTATTGAGCACATAAGATACGCAGGAGATCAACTTAATGCTATTCTAGCCGCCCTGTACTCAAGCTTCCTAAGACACACACATATGCCGATGGACATGAGCCAAACTATTATCGTACCGATCCTGAAATCTATAGAATCCTGCGCCTAGCAAGGTGGTCCTAAATTCATGTAACTCAAAATCTTCAATTCATGAAACAAACAAATCAATGAATAAAGAAAATTTAAAAAAAAAATGTGCGACAGCATTTCAACAAGCCTCAAATTATTTATTAACAAACGTTGCCTTAAAAATGCTTCACATCGAAAAGATAAGTTTTTGTAGATATTTTAGTTTTTGTAGTCCATTTCCAAGTGTATCTGAAGCTGTAATTCGCAAGCAGTTTTCGGATGCAAAAGGTTACTAGTAATAAAAGTGATTATTCTACTGTCTAATTGCATCGTTTCAATTGCACTTAAATTGCTTACCTATCAGTAGATGGGCAACAAGATTTAGTTTCTGAAACATATTGTTTTCTTTTAGCGAAATTCCCCACAACTTTATAATATGAAATGGGCAATATAGTCAATAATGATTTGTCACTTGTGGCAAATTCAGCAATAATCAATGAAACGGTAATAATACATAAATGACGTAAGCATTACGTAATAAACTCAAAATAAATGCCGATTATCATTATAAGAAAACCAGGTAAACCCAAACCACAAAGAGAGAACGGTCGTTTTCTCCTTCATTTACCTTGTCTCAGAAGGGAGGTTCGACCTTTGGTTTTAGTCTCCGGCAAACGTCATTGATGCGCTGCAAAAGCTCGTTTTTACTGATCGTTTTTAGCTCTCTTTTGTATTTTGTTAGCTCGATAAAATAATAGTATATCGATGATACAGGAAAGATACCCTTGAATAAAAGTGTCCTTAAATAAGAAGGCTTTATTTGTTTCACCGATTGCTCCGTTTCAGTGAATTTTCGCACAGCGAACACATAGCGCCATTTTGCGGGCATTTACTTTAATTTGTGCAAATCGATTCACGTTCCTTCACGGCAGATGCCTCGTGCATTGTGTCACTTGAAGTGCGGCTGTGTGTATGTCCGAGTGCGGATGCTTTATGTGCATATGTGCGGGAACACTACATTTAAGCTGATTTAAAATGTATTCATGTGTATTCCGATTGGACTGGGTGATTTGTGTTTGATAAGAATCATTGACGGATGCAGAAGATTAAAAACAACAAAAAAACCATTGACGATTTTTTCTGATAAGTTATAGAAATCTCAGGGAATCCGTTTTGTAATACCTTTTTTACAATATTTACACCTGGAATGTATCTTCTACTACAACGGATTTGAAGGGCACACAAAGTACGCCAAGTTTTCTGTCACTGAAGAGGAGAAAAGGCTGTTTACTTTGCAAGGTTTGATCATTTTTATCATGTGATTTTTCACAAAAACGGCGCTATACAAATTATCCAATTATTATTATCCCCAACTGGAACTTAGCGCAAATATTGTATTCTCATCGCCGACATGTTCCACGAACTCAGTGCCCGGTGCCACCACCTTAGGAAAGTTCGGTAACAATAAAAATAAAACCACCAGATACCATAGGACTTCAAATGCTTAACTTAAAAACGACTAAAACTTTAAAACAACGTTTCAATTATGAATGGTGGTCTTACACCAGAGTGATACTGAGAGTATCTCCAACTCTGGAACGTAGCGCAAATAATGTATAATCAGCGCCGACATGTTCCACGAACTCAATGCCCAGTACCACCAGCTGAAAAAATAAAAATAAAACCCCCAGATACCATAAAACGTCAAAGACTTAACTGTGATGCCGAGGCTCATAAACTTGAAATAAATATTCTCTACGGCAATATTGTAAATATACTAAGAAGTAAAGGACCGAAAAAATATGACATTGTTCCTGGGTGGAATAATGAAGTCTCCACTTTGTACCGCCAATCAAGGCATGCATTCCTCTGCTGGGCTCAAGTCGGAAGGCCCACGGATGGCCGTTTTGCAGACACATGAAAACCAGTAAGAAATCTTTTAAAATTGCTCTCCGAAAATGCCAACACTCGGAAAACAAAGCACAAATGGATAGCATAGCTACGTCTATGCATAACAAAGATTTCAGAAAGTTTTGGCAAAAAACTTCAACTGTGGCGGAAAACAAGAGCAAAGTTTCACTATGCGTCAATAACATTATGGGGGATGAAAAAATAGCTAACGAATTAAGAGTATTTTTTTCTTTAAGCGAGGATCAAGCAGATACCACGAAACCTTCGATAATGTCATGTCCACCTGCAGCCAATGATGACCTGGTCATAAATGTTATTCATGAAATGATTGAAAGCGCGATTAAGCAAACCGCTCACGGTAAAAGTCAGGGTACGACGCCATTGGTATTGAGCACATAAGATACGCAGGAGATCAACTTAATGCTATTCTAGCCGCCCTGTACTCAAGCTTCCTAAGACACACACATATGCCGATGGACATGAGCCAAACTATTATCGTACCAATCCTGAAATCTATAGAATCCTGTGCCTAGCAAGGTGGTCCTAAATTCATGTAACTCAAAATCTTCAATTCATGAAACAAACAAATCAATGAATAAAGAAAATTTAAAAAAAAAATGTGCGACAGCATTTTAACAAGCCTCAAATTATTTATTAACAAACGTTGCCTTAAAAATGCTTCACATCGAAAAGAGAAGTTTTTGTAGATATTTTAGTTTTTGTAGTCCATTTCCAAGTGTATCTGAAGCTGTAATTCGCAAGCAGTTTTCGGATGCAAAAGGTTACTAGTAATAAAAGTGATTATTCTACAGTCTAATTGCATCGTTTCAATTGCACTTAAATTGCTTACCTATCAGTAGATGGGCAACAAGATTTAGTTTCTGAAACATATTGTTTTCTTTTAGCGAAATTCCCCACAACTTTATAATATGAAATGGGCAATATAGTCAATAATGATTTGTCACTTGTGGCAAATTCAGCAATAATCAATGAAACGGTAATAATACATAAATGACATAAGCATTACGTAATAAACTCAAAATAAATGCCGATTATCATTATAAGAAAACCAGGTAAACCCAAACCACAAAGAGAGAACGGTCGTTTTCTCCTTCATTTACCTTGTCTCAGAAGGGAGGTTCGACCTTTGGTTTTAGTCTCCGGCAAACGTCATTGATGCGCTGCAAAAGCTCGTTTTTACTGATCGTTTTTAGCTCTCTTTTGTATTTTGTTAGCTCGATAAAATAATAGTATATCGATGATACAGGAAAGATACCCTTGAATAAAAGAGTCCTTAAATAAGAAGGCTTTATTTGTTTCACCGATTGCTCCGTTTCAGTGAATTTTCGCACAGTGAACACATAGCGCCATTTTGCGGGCATTTACTTTAATTTGTGCAAATCGATTCACGTTCCTTCACGGCAGATGCCTCGTGCATTGTGTCACTTGAAGTGCGGCTGTGTGTATGTCCGAGTGCGGATGCTTTATGTGCATATGTGCGGGAACACTACATTTAAGCTGATTTAAAATGTATTCATGTGTATTCCGATTGTACTGGGTGATTTGTGTTTGATGAGAATCATTGACGGATGCAGAAGACTTAAAAACAACAAAAAAACCATTGACGATTTTTTCTGAAAAGTTATAGAAATCTCAGGGAATCCGTTTTGTAATACCTTTTTTACAATATTTACACCTGGAATGTATCTTCTACTACAACGGATTTGAAGGGCACACAAAGTACGCAAAGTTTTCTGTCACTGAAGAGGAGAAAAGGCTGTTTACTTTGCAAGGTTTGATCATTTTAAACTATTATCGTACCGATCCTGAAATCTATAGAATCCTGTGCCTAGCAAGGTGGTCCTAAATTCATGTAACTCAAAATCTTCAATTCATGAAACAAACAAATCAATGAATAAAGAAAATTTAAAAAAAAATGTGCGACAGCATTTTAACAAGCCTCAAATTATTTATTGACAAACGTTGCCTTAAAAATGCTTCACATCGAAAAGAGAAGTTTTTTTAGATATTTTAGTATTTGTAGTCCATTTCCAAGTGTATCTGAAGCTGTAATTCGCAAGCAGTTTTCGGATGCAAAAGGTTACTAGTAATAAAAGTGATTATTCTACTGTCTAATTGCATCGTTTCAATTGCACTTAAATTGCTTACCTATCAGTAGATGGGCAACAAGATTTAGTTTCTGAAACATATTGTTTTCTTTTAGCGAAATTCCCCACAACTTTATAATATGAAATGGGCAATATAGTCAATAATGATTTGTCACTTGCGGCAAATTCAGCAATAATCAATGAAACGGTAATAATACATAAATGACGTAAGCATTACGTAATAAACTCAAAATAAATGCCGATTATCATTATAAGAAAATCAGGTAAACCCAAACCACAAAGAGAGAACGGTCGTTTTCTCCTTCATTTACCTTGTCTCAGAAGGGAGGTTCGACCTTTGGTTTTAGTCTCCGGCAAACTTCATTGATGCGCTGCAAAAGCTCGTTTTTACAGATCGTTTTTAGCTCTCTTTTGTATTTTGTTAGCTCGATAAAATAATAGTATATCGATGATACAGGAAAGATACCCTTGAATAAAAGAGTCCTTAAATAAGAAGGCTTTATTTGTTTCACCGATTGCTCCGTTTCAGTGAATTTTCGCACAGTAAACACATAGCGCCATTTTGCGGGCATTTACTTTAATTTGTGCAAATCGATTCACGTTCCTTCACGGCAGATGCCTCGTGCATTGTGTCACTTGAAGTGCGGCTCTGTGTATGTCCGAGTGCGGATGCGTTATGTGCATATGTGCGGGAACACTACATTTAAGCTGATTTAAAATGTATTCATGTGTATTCCGATTGTACTGGGTGATTTGTGTTTGATGAGAATCATTGACGGATGCAGAAGACTTAAAAACAACAAAAAAACCATTGACGATTTTTTCTGAAAAGTTATAGAAATCTCAGGGAATCCGTTTTGTAATACCTTTTTTACAATATTTACACCTGGAATGTATCTTCTACTACAACGGATTTGAAGGGCACACAAAGTACGCAAAGTTTTCTGTCACTGAAGAGGAGAAAAGGCTGTTTACTTTGCAAGGTTTGATCATTTTAAACTATTATCGTACCGATCCTGAAATTTATAGAATCCTGTGCCTAGCAAGGTGGTCCTAAATTCATGTAACTCAAAATCTTCAATTCATGAAACAAACAAATCAATGAATAAAGAAAATTTAAAAAAAAATGTGCGACAGCATTTTAACAAGCCTCAAATTATTTATTGACAAACGTTGCCTTAAAAATGCTTCACATCGAAAAGAGAAGTTTTTTTAGATATTTTAGTATTTGTAGTCCATTTCCAAGTGTATCTGAAGCTGTAATTCGCAAGCAGTTTTCGGATGCAAAAGGTTACTAGTAATAAAAGTGATTATTCTACTGTCTAATTGCATCGTTTCAATTGCACTTAAATTGCTTACCTATCAGTAGATGGGCAACAAGATTTAGTTTCTGAAACATATTGTTTTCTTTTAGCGAAATTCCCCACAACTTTATAATATGAAATGGGCAATATAGTCAATAATGATTTGTCACTTGCGGCAAATTCAGCAATAATCAATGAAACGGTAATAATACATAAATGACGTAAGCATTACGTAATAAACTCAAAATAAATGCCGATTATCATTATAAGAAAATCAGGTAAACCCAAACCACAAAGAGAGAACGGTCGTTTTCTCCTTCATTTACCTTGTCTCAGAAGGGAGGTTCGACCTTTGGTTTTAGTCTCCGGCAAACTTCATTGATGCGCTGCAAAAGCTCGTTTTTACAGATCGTTTTTAGCTCTCTTTTGTATTTTGTTAGCTCGATAAAATAATAGTATATCGATGATACAGGAAAGATACCCTTGAATAAAAGAGTCCTTAAATAAGAAGGCTTTATTTGTTTCACCGATTGCTCCGTTTCAGTGAATTTTCGCACAGTGAACACATAGCGCCATTTTGCGGGCATTTACTTTAATTTGTGCAAATCGATTCACGTTCCTTCACGGCAGATGCCTCGTGCATTGTGTCACTTGAAGTGCGGCTCTGTGTATGTCCGAGTGCGGATGCGTTATGTGCATATGTGCGGGAACACTACATTTAAGCTGATTTAAAATGTATTCATGTGTATTCCGATTGTACTGGGTGATTTGTGTTTGATGAGAATCATTGACGGATGCAGAAGACTTAAAAACAACAAAAAAACCATTGACGATTTTTTCTGAAAAGTTATAGAAATCTCAGGGAATCCGTTTTGTAATACTTTTTTTACAATATTTACACCTGGAATGTATCTTCTACTACAACGGATTTGAAGGGCACACAAAGTACGCCAAGTTTTCTGTCACTGAAGAGGAGAAAAGGCTGTTTACTTTGCAAGGTTTGATCATTTTTATCATGTGATTTTTCACAAAAACGGCGCTATACAAATTATCCAATTATTATTATCCCCAACTGGAACTTAGCGCAAATATTGTATTCTCATCGCCGACATGTTCCACGAACTCAGTGCCCGGTGCCACCACCTTAGAAAAGTACGGTAACAATAAAAATAGAACCACCCGATACCATAAGACGTCAAATGCTTAACTTAAAAACGACTAAAACTTTAAAACAACGTTTCAATTATGAATGGTGGCCTTACACCAGAGTGATACTGAGAGTATCTCCAACTCTGGAACGTAGCGCAAATAATGTATAATCAGCGCCGACATGTTCCACGAACTCAGTGCCCAGTACCACCAGATGAAAAAATAAAAATAAAACCCCCAGATACCATAAGACGTCAAAGACTTAACTGTGATGCCGAGGCTCATAAACTTGAAATAAATATTCTCTACGGCAATATTGTAAATATACTAAGAAGTAAAGGACCGAAAAAATATGACATTGTTCCTGGGTGGAATAATGAAGTCTCCACTTTGTACCGCCAATCAAGGCATGCATTCCTCTGCTGGGCTCAAGTCGGAAGGCCCACGGATGGCCGTTTTGCAGACACATGAAAACCAGTAAGAAATCTTTTAAAATTGCTCTCCGAAAATGCCAACACTCGGAAAACAAAGCACAAATGGATAGCATAGCTACGTCTATGCATAACAAAGATTTCAGAAAGTTTTGGCAAAAAACTTCAACTGTGGCGGAAAACAAGAGCAAAGTTTCACTATGCGTCAATAACATTATGGGGGATGAAAAAATAGCTAACGAATTAAGAGTATTTTTTTCTTTAAGCGAGGATCAAGCAGATACCACGAAACCTTCGATAATGTCATGTCCACCTGCAGCCAATGATGACCTGGTCATAAATGTTATTCATGAAATGATTGAAAGCGCGATTAAGCAAACCGCTCACGGTAAAAGTCAGGGTACGACGCCATTGGTATTGAGCACATAAGATACGCAGGAGATCAACTTAATGCTATTCTAGCCGCCCTGTACTCAAGCTTCCTAAGACACACACATATGCCGATGGACAAGAGCCAAACTATTATCGTACCGATCCTGAAATCTATAGAATCCTGTGCCTAGCAAGGTGGTCCTAAATTCATGTAACTCAAAATCTTCAATTCATGAAACAAACAAATCAATGAATAAAGAAAATTTAAAAAAAAATGTGCGACAGCATTTTAACAAGCCTCAAATTATTTATTAACAAACGTTGCCTTAAAAATGCTTCACATCGAAAAGATAAGTTTTTGTAGATATTTTAGTTTTTGTAGTCCATTTCCAAGTGTATCTGAAGCTGTAATTCGCAAGCAGTTTTCGGATGCAAAAGGTTACTAGTAATAAAAGTGATTATTCTACTGTCTAATTGCATCGTTTCAATTGCACTTAAATTGCTTACCTATCAGTAGATGGGCAACAAGATTTAGTTTCTGAAACATATTGTTTTCTTTTAGCGAAATTCCCCACAACTTTATAATATGAAATGGGCAATATAGTCAATAATGATTTGTCACTTGTGGCAAATTCAGCAATAATCAATGAAACGGTAATAACACATAAATAACGTAAGCATTACGTAATAAACTCAAAATAAATGCCGATTATCATTATAAGAAAACCAGGTAAACCCAAACCACAAAGAGAGAACGGTCGTTTTCTCCTTCATTTACCTTGTCTCAGAAGGGAGGTTCGACCTTTGGTTTTAGTCTCCGGCAAACGTCATTGATGCGCTGCAAAAGCTCGTTTTTACTGATCGTTTTTAGCTCTCTTTTGTATTTTGTTAGCTCGATAAAATAATAGTATATCGATGATACAGGAAAGATACCCTTGAATAAAAGAGTCCTTAAATAAGAAGGCTTTATTTGTTTCACCGATTGCTCCGTTTCAGTGAATTTTCGCACAGTGAACACATAGCGCCATTTTGCGGGCATTTACTTTAATTTGTGCAAATCGATTCACGTTCCTTCACGGCAGATGCCTCGTGCATTGTGTCACTTGAAGTGCGGCTCTGTGTATGTCCGAGTGCGGATGCGTTATGTGCATATGTGCGGGAACACTACATTTAAGCTGATTTAAAATGTATTCATGTGTATTCCGATTGTACTGGGTGATTTGTGTTTGATGAGAATCATTGACGGATGCAGAAGACTTAAAAACAACAAAAAAACCATTGACGATTTTTTCTGAAAAGTTATAGAAATCTCAGGGAATCCGTTTTGTAATACCTTTTTTACAATATTTACACCTGGAATGTATCTTCTACTACAACGGATTTGAAGGGCACACAAAGTACGCAAAGTTTTCTGTCACTGAAGAGGAGAAAAGGCTGTTTACTTTGCAAGGTTTGATCATTTTAAACTATTATCGTACCGATCCTGAAATCTATAGAATCCTGTGCCTAGCAAGGTGGTCCTAAATTCATGTAACTCAAAATCTTCAATTCATGAAACAAACAAATCAATGAATAAAGAAAATTTAAAAAAAAATGTGCGACAGCATTTTAACAAGCCTCAAATTATTTATTGACAAACGTTGCCTTAAAAATGCTTCACATCGAAAAGAGAAGTTTTTTTAGATATTTTAGTATTTGTAGTCCATTTCCAAGTGTATCTGAAGCTGTAATTCGCAAGCAGTTTTCGGATGCAAAAGGTTACTAGTAATAAAAGTGATTATTCTACTGTCTAATTGCATCGTTTCAATTGCACTTAAATTGCTTACCTATCAGTAGATGGGCAACAAGATTTAGTTTCTGAAACATATTGTTTTCTTTTAGCGAAATTCCCCACAACTTTATAATATGAAATGGGCAATATAGTCAATAATGATTTGTCACTTGTGGCAAATTCAGCAATAATCAATGAAACGGTAATAATACATAAATGACGTAAGCATTACGTAATAAACTCAAAATAAATGCCGATTATCATTATAAGAAAACCAGGTAAACCCAAACCACAAAGAGAGAACGGTCGTTTTCTCCTTCATTTACCTTGTCTCAGAAGGGAGGTTCGACCTTTGGTTTTAGTCTCCGGCAAACGTCATTGATGCGCTGCAAAAGCTCGTTTTTACTGATCGTTTTTAGCTCTCTTTTGTATTTTGTTAGCTCGATAAAATAATAGTATATCGATGATACAGGAAAGATACCCTTGAATAAAAGTGTCCTTAAATAAGAAGGCTTTATTTGTTTCACCGATTGCTCCGTTTCAGTGAATTTTCGCACAGCGAACACATAGCGCCATTTTGCGGGCATTTACTTTAATTTGTGCAAATCGATTCACGTTCCTTCACGGCAGATGCCTCGTGCATTGTGTCACTTGAAGTGCGGCTGTGTGTATGTCCTAGTGCGGATGCTTTATGTGCATATGTGCGGGAACACTACATTTAAGCTGATTTAAAATGTATTCATGTGTATTCCGATTGGACTGGGTGATTTGTGTTTGATAAGAATCATTGACGGATGCAGAAGATTAAAAACAACAAAAAAACCATTGACGATTTTTTCTGAAAAGTTATAGAAATCTCAGGGAATCCGTTTTGTAATACCTTTTTTACAATATTTACACCTGGAATGTATCTTCTACTACAACGGATTTGAAGGGCACACAAAGTACGCCAAGTTTTCTGTCACTGAAGAGGAGAAAAGGCTGTTTACTTTGCAAGGTTTGATCATTTTTATCATGTGATTTTTCACAAAAACGGCGCTATACAAATTATCCAATTATTATTATCCCCAACTGGAACTTAGCGCAAATATTGTATTCTCATCGCCGACATGTTCCACGAACTCAGTGCCCGGTGCCACCACCTTAGAAAAGTACGGTAACAATAAAAATAAAACCACCAGATACCATAGGACGTCAAATGCTTAACTTAAAAACGACTAAAACTTTAAAACAACGTTTCAATTATGAATGGTGGTCTTACACCAGAGTGATACTGAGAGTATCTCCAACTCTGGAACGTAGCGCAAATAATGTATAATCAGCGCCGACATGTTCCACGAACTCAATGCCCAGTACCACCAGCTGAAAAAATAAAAATAAAACCCCCAGATACCATAAAACGTCAAAGACTTAACTGTGATGCCGAGGCTCATAAACTTGAAATAAATATTCTCTACGGCAATATTGTAAATATACTAAGAAGTAAAGGACCGAAAAAATATGACATTGTTCCTGGGTGGAATAATGAAGTCTCCACTTTGTACCGCCAATCAAGGCATGCATTCCTCTGCTGGGCTCAAGTCGGAAGGCCCACGGATGGCCGTTTTGCAGACACATGAAAACCAGTAAGAAATCTTTTAAAATTGCTCTCCGAAAATGCCAACACTCGGAAAACAAAGCACAAATGGATAGCATAGCTACGTCTATGCATAACAAAGATTTCAGAAAGTTTTGGCAAAAAACTTCAACTGTGGCGGAAAACAAGAGCAAAGTTTCACTATGCGTCAATAACATTATGGGGGATGAAAAAATAGCTAACGAATTAAGAGTATTTTTTTCTTTAAACGAGGATCAAGCAGATACCACGAAACCTTCGATAATGTCATGTCCACCTGCAGCCAATGATGACCTGGTCATAAATGTTATTCATGAAATGATTGAAAGCGCGATTAAGCAAACCGCTCACGGTAAAAGTCAGGGTACGACGCCATTGGTATTGAGCACATAAGATACGCAGGAGATCAACTTAATGCTATTCTAGCCGCCCTGTACTCAAGCTTCCTAAGACACACACATATGCCGATGGACATGAGCCAAACTATTATCGTACCAATCCTGAAATCTATAGAATCCTGTGCCTAGCAAGGTGGTCCTAAATTCATGTAACTCAAAATCTTCAATTCATGAAACAAACAAATCAATGAATAAAGAAAATTTAAAAAAAAAATGTGCGACAGCATTTTAACAAGCCTCAAATTATTTATTAACAAACGTTGCCTTAAAAATGCTTCACATCGAAAAGAGAAGTTTTTGTAGATATTTTAGTTTTTGTAGTCCATTTCCAAGTGTATCTGAAGCTGTAATTCGCAAGCAGTTTTCGGATGCAAAAGGTTACTAGTAATAAAAGTGATTATTCTACAGTCTAATTGCATCGTTTCAATTGCACTTAAATTGCTTACCTATCAGTAGATGGGCAACAAGATTTAGTTTCTGAAACATATTGTTTTCTTTTAGCGAAATTCCCCACAACTTTATAATATGAAATGGGCAATATAGTCAATAATGATTTGTCACTTGTGGCAAATTCAGCAATAATCAATGAAACGGTAATAATACATAAATGACATAAGCATTACGTAATAAACTCAAAATAAATGCCGATTATCATTATAAGAAAACCAGGTAAACCCAAACCACAAAGAGAGAACGGTCGTTTTCTCCTTCATTTACCTTGTCTCAGAAGGGAGGTTCGACCTTTGGTTTTAGTCTCCGGCAAACGTCATTGATGCGCTGCAAAAGCTCGTTTTTACTGATCGTTTTTAGCTCTCTTTTGTATTTTGTTAGCTCGATAAAATAATAGTATATCGATGATACAGGAAAGATACCCTTGAATAAAAGAGTCCTTAAATAAGAAGGCTTTATTTGTTTCACCGATTGCTCCGTTTCAGTGAATTTTCGCACAGTGAACACATAGCGCCATTTTGCGGGCATTTACTTTAATTTGTGCAAATCGATTCACGTTCCTTCACGGCAGATGCCTCGTGCATTGTGTCACTTGAAGTGCGGCTGTGTGTATGTCCGAGTGCGGATGCTTTATGTGCATATGTGCGGGAACACTACATTTAAGCTGATTTAAAATGTATTCATGTGTATTCCGATTGTACTGGGTGATTTGTGTTTGATGAGAATCATTGACGGATGCAGAAGACTTAAAAACAACAAAAAAACCATTGACGATTTTTTCTGAAAAGTTATAGAAATCTCAGGGAATCCGTTTTGTAATACCTTTTTTACAATATTTACACCTGGAATGTATCTTCTACTACAACGGATTTGAAGGGCACACAAAGTACGCAAAGTTTTCTGTCACTGAAGAGGAGAAAAGGCTGTTTACTTTGCAAGGTTTGATCATTTTAAACTATTATCGTACCGATCCTGAAATCTATAGAATCCTGTGCCTAGCAAGGTGGTCCTAAATTCATGTAACTCAAAATCTTCAATTCATGAAACAAACAAATCAATGAATAAAGAAAATTTAAAAAAAAATGTGCGACAGCATTTTAACAAGCCTCAAATTATTTATTGACAAACGTTGCCTTAAAAATGCTTCACATCGAAAAGAGAAGTTTTTTTAGATATTTTAGTATTTGTAGTCCATTTCCAAGTGTATCTGAAGCTGTAATTCGCAAGCAGTTTTCGGATGCAAAAGGTTACTAGTAATAAAAGTGATTATTCTACTGTCTAATTGCATCGTTTCAATTGCACTTAAATTGCTTACCTATCAGTAGATGGGCAACAAGATTTAGTTTCTGAAACATATTGTTTTCTTTTAGCGAAATTCCCCACAACTTTATAATATGAAATGGGCAATATAGTCAATAATGATTTGTCACTTGCGGCAAATTCAGCAATAATCAATGAAACGGTAATAATACATAAATGACGTAAGCATTACGTAATAAACTCAAAATAAATGCCGATTATCATTATAAGAAAATCAGGTAAACCCAAACCACAAAGAGAGAACGGTCGTTTTCTCCTTCATTTACCTTGTCTCAGAAGGGAGGTTCGACCTTTGGTTTTAGTCTCCGGCAAACTTCATTGATGCGCTGCAAAAGCTCGTTTTTACAGATCGTTTTTAGCTCTCTTTTGTATTTTGTTAGCTCGATAAAATAATAGTATATCGATGATACAGGAAAGATACCCTTGAATAAAAGAGTCCTTAAATAAGAAGGCTTTATTTGTTTCACCGATTGCTCCGTTTCAGTGAATTTTCGCACAGTGAACACATAGCGCCATTTTGCGGGCATTTACTTTAATTTGTGCAAATCGATTCACGTTCCTTCACGGCAGATGCCTCGTGCATTGTGTCACTTGAAGTGCGGCTCTGTGTATGTCCGAGTGCGGATGCGTTATGTGCATATGTGCGGGAACACTACATTTAAGCTGATTTAAAATGTATTCATGTGTATTCCGATTGTACTGGGTGATTTGTGTTTGATGAGAATCATTGACGGATGCAGAAGACTTAAAAACAACAAAAAAACCATTGACGATTTTTTCTGAAAAGTTATAGAAATCTCAGGGAATCCGTTTTGTAATACTTTTTTTACAATATTTACACCTGGAATGTATCTTCTACTACAACGGATTTGAAGGGCACACAAAGTACGCAAAGTTTTCTGTCACTGAAGAGGAGAAAAGGCTGTTTACTTTGCAAGGTTTGATCATTTTTATCATGTGATTTTTCACAAAAACGGCGCTATACAAATTATCCAATTATTATTATCCCCAACTGGAACTTAGCGCAAATATTGTATTTTCATCGCCGACATGTTCCACGAACTCAGTGCCCGGTGCCACCACCTTAGAAAAGTACGGTAACAATAAAAATAGAACCACCCGATACCATAAGACGTCAAATGCTTAACTTAAAAACAACTAAAACTTTAAAACAACGTTTCAATTATGAATGGTGGCCTTACACCAGAGTGATACTGAGAGTATCTCCAACTCTGGAACGTAGCGCAAATAATGTATAATCAGCGCCGACATGTTCCACGAACTCAGTGCCCAGTACCACCAGATGAAAAAATAAAAATAAAACCCCCAGATACCATAAGACGTCAAAGACTTAACTGTGATGCCGTAAACTTGAAATAAATATTCTCTACGGCAATATTGTAAATATACTAAGAAGTAAAGGACCGAAAAAATATGACATTGTTCCTGGGTGGAATAATGAAGTCTCCACTTTGTACCGCCAATCAAGGCATGCATTCCTCTGCTGGGCTCAAGTCGGAAGGCCCACGGATGGCCGTTTTGCAGACACATGAAAACCAGTAAGAAATCTTTTAAAATTGCTCTCCGAAAATGCCAACACTCGGAAAACAAAGCACAAATGGATAGCATAGCTACGTCTATGCATAACAAAGATTTCAGAAAGTTTTGGCAAAAAACTTCAACTGTGGCGGAAAACAAGAGCAAAGTTTCACTATGAGTCAATAACATTATGGGGGATGAAAAAATAGCTAACGAATTAAGAGTATTTTTTTCTTTAAGCGAGGATCAAGCAGATACCACGAAACCTTCGATAATGTCATGTCCACCTGCAGCCAATGATGACCTGGTCATAAATGTTATTCATGAAATGATTGAAAGCGCGATTAAGCAAACCGCTCACGGTAAAAGTCAGGGTACGACGCCATTGGTATTGAGCACATAAGATACGCAGGAGATCAACTTAATGCTATTCTAGCCGCCCTGTACTCAAGCTTCCTAAGACACACACATATGCCGATGGACAAGAGCCAAACTATTATCGTACCGATCCTGAAATCTATAGAATCCTGTGCCTAGCAAGGTGGTCCTAAATTCATGTAACTCAAAATCTTCAATTCATGAAACAAACAAATCAATGAATAAAGAAAATTTAAAAAAAAAATGTGCGACAGCATTTTAACAAGCCTCAAATTATTTATTAACAAACGTTGCCTTAAAAATGCTTCACATCGAAAAGAGAAGTTTTTGTAGATATTTTAGTTTTTGTAGTCCATTTCCAAGTGTATCTGAAGCTGTAATTCGCAAGCAGTTTTCGGATGCAAAAGGTTACTAGTAATAAAAGTGATTATTCTACAGTCTAATTGCTTACCTATCAGTAGATGGGCAACAAGATTTAGTTTCTGAAACATATTGTTTTCTTTTAGCGAAATTCCCCACAACTTTATAATATGAAATGGGCAATATAGTCAATAATGATTTGTCACTTGTGGCAAATTCAGCAATAATCAATGAAACGGTAATAATACATAAATGACGTAAGCATTACGTAATAAACTCAAAATAAATGCCGATTATCATTATAAGAAAACCAGGTAAACCCAAACCACAAAGAGAGAACGGTCGTTTTCTCCTTCATTTACCTTGTCTCAGAAGGGAGGTTCGACCTTTGGTTTTAGTCTCCGGCAAACGTCATTGATGCGCTGCAAAAGCTCGTTTTTACTGATCGTTTTTAGCTCTCTTTTGTATTTTGTTAGCTCGATAAAATAATAGTATATCGATGATACAGGAAAGATACCCTTGAATAAAAGTGTCCTTAAATAAGAAGGCTTTATTTGTTTCACCGATTGCTCCGTTTCAGTGAATTTTCGCACAGCGAACACATAGCGCCATTTTGCGGGCATTTACTTTAATTTGTGCAAATCGATTCACGTTCCTTCACGGCAGATGCCTCGTGCATTGTGTCACTTGAAGTGCGGCTGTGTGTATGTCCGAGTGCGGATGCTTTATGTGCATATGTGCGGGAACACTACATTTAAGCTGATTTAAAATGTATTCATGTGTATTCCGATTGGACTGGGTGATTTGTGTTTGATAAGAATCATTGACGGATGCAGAAGATTAAAAACAACAAAAAAACCATTGACGATTTTTTCTGAAAAGTTATAGAAATCTCAGGGAATCCGTTTTGTAATACCTTTTTTACAATATTTACACCTGGAATGTATCTTCTACTACAACGGATTTGAAGGGCACACAAAGTACGCCAAGTTTTCTGTCACTGAAGAGGAGAAAAGGCTGTTTACTTTGCAAGGTTTGATCATTTTTATCATGTGATTTTTCACAAAAACGGCGCTATACAAATTATCCAATTATTATTATCCCCAACTGGAACTTAGCGCAAATATTGTATTCTCATCGCCGACATGTTCCACGAACTCAGTGCCCGGTGCCACCACCTTAGAAAAGTACGGTAACAATAAAAATAAAACCACCAGATACCATAGGACGTCAAATGCTTAACTTAAAAACGACTAAAACTTTAAAACAACGTTTCAATTATGAATGGTGGTCTTACACCAGAGTGATACTGAGAGTATCTCCAACTCTGGAACGTAGCGCAAATAATGTATAATCAGCGCCGACATGTTCCACGAACTCAATGCCCAGTACCACCAGCTGAAAAAATAAAAATAAAACCCCCAGATACCATAAAACGTCAAAGACTTAACTGTGATGCCGAGGCTCATAAACTTGAAATAAATATTCTCTACGGCAATATTGTAAATATACTAAGAAGTAAAGGACCGAAAAAATATGACATTGTTCCTGGGTGGAATAATGAAGTCTCCACTTTGTACCGCCAATCAAGGCATGCATTCCTCTGCTGGGCTCAAGTCGGAAGGCCCACGGATGGCCGTTTTGCAGACACGTGAAAACCAGTAAGAAATCTTTTAAAATTGCTCTCCGAAAATGCCAACACTCGGAAAACAAAGCACAAATGGATAGCATAGCTACGTCTATGCATAACAAAGATTTCAGAAAGTTTTGGCAAAAAACTTCAACTGTGGCGGAAAACAAGAGCAAAGTTTCACTATGCGTCAATAACATTATGGGGGATGAAAAAATAGCTAACGAATTAAGAGTATTTTTTTCTTTAAACGAGGATCAAGCAGATACCACGAAACCTTCGATAATGTCATGTCCACCTGCAGCCAATGATGACCTGGTCATAAATGTTATTCATGAAATGATTGAAAGCGCGATTAAGCAAACCGCTCACGGTAAAAGTCAGGGTACGACGCCATTGGTATTGAGCACATAAGATACGCAGGAGATCAACTTAATGCTATTCTAGCCGCCCTGTACTCAAGCTTCCTAAGACACACACATATGCCGATGGACATGAGCCAAACTATTATCGTACCAATCCTGAAATCTATAGAATCCTGTGCCTAGCAAGGTGGTCCTAAATTCATGTAACTCAAAATCTTCAATTCATGAAACAAACAAATCAATGAATAAAGAAAATTTAAAAAAAAAATGTGCGACAGCATTTTAACAAGCCTCAAATTATTTATTAACAAACGTTGCCTTAAAAATGCTTCACATCGAAAAGAGAAGTTTTTGTAAATATTTTAGTTTTTGTAGTCCATTTCCAAGTGTAATCTGAAGCTGTAATTCGCAAGCAGTCTTCGGATGCAAAAGGTTACTAGTAATAAAAGTGATTATTCTACAGTCTAATTGCATCGTTTCAATTGCACTTAAATTGCTTACCTATCAGTAGATGGGCAACAAGATTTAGTTTCTGAAACATATTGTTTTCTTTTAGCGAAATTCCCCACTACTTTATAATATGAAATGGGCAATATAGTCAATAATGATTTGTCACTTGTGGCAAATTCAGCAATAATCAATGAAACGGTAATAATACATAAATGACGTAAGCATTACGTAATAAACTCAAAATAAATGCCGATTATCATTATAAGAAAATCAGGTAAACCCAAACCACAAAGAGAGAACGGTCGTTTTCTCCTTCATTTACCTTGTCTCAGAAGGGAGGTTCGACCTTTGGTTTTAGTCTCCGGCAAACTTCATTGATGCGCTGCAAAAGCTCGTTTTTACAGATCGTTTTTAGCTCTCTTTTGTATTTTGTTAGCTCGATAAAATAATAGTTTATCGATGATACAGGAAAGATACCCTTGAATAAAAGAGTCCTTAAATAAGAAGGCTTTATTTGTTTCACCGATTGCTCCGTTTCAGTGAATTTTCGCACAGTGAACACATAGCGCCATTTTGCGGGCATTTACTTTAATTTGTGCAAATCGATTCACGTTCCTTCACGGCAGATGCCTCGTGCATTGTGTCACTTGAAGTGCGGCTGTGTGTATGTCCGAGTGCGGATGCTTTATGTGCATATGTGCGGGAACACTACATTTAAGCTGATTTAAAATGTATTCATGTGCATTCCGATTGTACTGGGTGATTTGTGTTTGATGAGAATCATTGACGGATGCAGAAGATTAAAAACAACAAAAAAATCATTGACGATTTTTTCTGAAAAGTTATAGAAATCTCAGGGAATCCGTTTTGTAATACCTTTTTTACAATATTTACACCTGGAATGTATCTTCTACTACAACGGATTTGAAGGGCACACAAAGTACGCCAAGTTTTCTGTCACTGAAGAGGAGAAAAGACTGTTTACTTTGCAAGGTTTGATCATTTTTATAATAAAATAATACCAATTCGGGTAGCGCCGCCCCGGGAACCGTTTATTGGATAACCGATACCCCGAGTGGTTAGCTATGTTTGGTGACTTAGCAGGGGTGCCTGGGTTCATGGGGTGAGGTTTGCCCACGTACTGTGTGGCGGGCTAGATCGGGAGAGAGTGGTCGAGGGAGACTTAACCTAGACCTCTCCAGTCGGACTCTAACGACCCATCGCCTTGCACCGCAGCGGGAGGGATGATAGATTCATACGTCTGTCATTTCTGAAGACATTGACCCCCAGATTCTTCATACCCCTTTTTTCCCAGAACTTCTCCCTCCTTTCCCTAATAATCACTTCACACAGCATCCCCAAAGATGACACAGGCCCTATGTGAGTTTTTTCCTCAGGACCTCTTGTATATAGATATTGTAAAAAAATCATTAAGTCACTAGTTATAATTGTAAATCTAAGTTGTAAGCTAGTAATATAAGTCACTAGCTATAAGTCTTAGATATAAGTCACTTGTTATAATTGTAAATCTTAGTTGTAAGCCAGTTATATTATTTATTTTATAGATTTATTTGTACAGCGCCCTTCGGGTGATTTTCCACAAAAACGGCGCTATATAAATTAGCCAAATATTATTATTATTATAAATTGCTTGATTAATAAATTCTTTTTTTACTCTGGTCGTGTTAAAACCAGTTTTAATGTAAAATATGATGTACTTTGAATTATCAGTTTCTGAAAGCGCAATGATGAATACAAACTGCAAACCCTTTTTCTAAGGCCTAAGTACTGCGAATATTGTTCATAAGAATAGAATGGAGGTTCTAATTTAAAATCATGGAATAGTGTAGGAAACGGAAAATTCGACGGGGTTAAATAACAACTAAGTAATTAAAAAGTAAGTTTTTAATTTGTTTAGTGAATTTATTTGCTCCTTTTTAACGTTAGTCTCCCTGTGTATATAAATAGATATAAATTAAATGGATTTATTAATAAATTGACAGAAATGTATAATAAACGCGGATTAATACATGCCTTTAGGCCGTTACCGAAGGGGTGGACAGAGAGGACAGTGACATACAACCTTGCTAAACAGTTTGTCACCAAGTGATGTGTAATTTTATTGTCCCTTGCGTCGCGCCGCGTCGGTTGTAATGCTTGGTATTAAGTATAAAACTATTAAAATATTTTTACCGAAGATTCCCAATGACACGGTGAAATTTCGGAATGCTTCCGAGGTAACTTAAATGTGCTATATATTTCTTATTTTTGAAGTTATCGTAAAAAGAAATATCATTTTAAAAACAAGTTAAAATTATATGTGTAATTAAATTATATTAGTATGTTCGTGATAAACACAAATTCTTAATAATAAAAAATAACATCAAACATGAACATGTTAACAAAAAACTTATACTATTTTTTTCATTCAAAACGTCCATAATTTTGAAAGAATTCGATTTAAAAGAAGAAAACACACTTCTTTAAATAGAGAATTTCTAAAAAAACTTTCCCTTAATTTTTTAAGCGTTTCTTCGTTAATGTAATAAAAATTATAAATACATTTTTTTTACTTTCAACTGTCAACGAAAAACTTACAAATTTGTAATCATCACTTTGACATTGTTTTTACTTTCAACTGTCAACGAAAAACTTACAAATTTGTAATCATCACTTTGACATTGTTTTTACTTTCAACTGTCAACGAAAAACTTACAAATTTTTAATCATCACTTTGACATTGTTTTTACTTTCAACTGTCAACGAAAAACTTACAAATTTGTAATCATCGCTTTGACATTGTTTTTACTTTCTACTGTCAACGAAAAACTTTCAAATTTGTAATAATCACTTTGACATTGTTTTTACTTTCAACTGTCAACGAAAAACTTTCAAATTTGTAATCGTCACTTTGACATTGTTTTTACTTTCAACTGTCAACGAAAAACTTACAAATTTGTAATCGTCACTTTGACATTGTTTTTACTTTCAACTGTCAACGAAAAACTTACAAATTTGCAATCATCACTTTGACATTGTTTTTACTTTCAACTGTCAACGAAAAACTTACAAATTTGTAATCATCACTTTGACATTGTTTTTACTTTCAACTGTCAACGAAAAACTTACAAATTTGTAATCATCACTTTGACATTGTTTTTACTTTCAACTGTCAACGAAAAACTTAGAAATTTGTAATCATCACTTTGACTTTTTTTTTTGATTTTGTCAATGAAACAAAGTATAAATATTTAAAACGAATAATTATTATTTCTCTTTCTACCGACGTATAAATCTAATGTCTCCGCAATATAAAAAAAAAAAACTTTTATATCGGGTAGAGGTTTTGATGGAACATGATGTTTGTGGCTGGTAATGTCCTTGGGGTTATGATAAGGTGTGTTTACTATTAGGATGGTCAACTATTAGGTTTATAACTAGCAACCCCTATCTTAATCAAGTCAAGTTACCTGACATTCTACCAAGAAGGCTTTCTAGGTGATAAGTAAGGTAAGTTTTCCGTTGAAATCTGATTTATAAAAATTCCGTACTCATTTCAACCATCTGCTATGTAACGTATAAAACTCCAAACGAAGACTTTAATGATCAAGAAATAAACCTTCTTTAAAAAAATTTGGTTGTAATTTTTATTGATTTTGGCTTTGGTTTAATGAATATTTTATTTCTGAGAAAAGATAAGAAAAAAGGAACAAAATCCAACACCCCTACATTTTCGTATAGAAAATGTTTTTTTTGAAATATCAGGGTTTATGGCACTTTCTCTGATACAATATTTTATTGTTTTTTTTTTAAAGAAAAAAAATATTTCACTTTAAGAATTTAAGAATTAATAAATTAGCCCTTAATAATAACATAATTATAAGTATCAACGTAGCTAGGTACAGCTAGGTACCAGCGTACAAATATGAAGAGTAAAATATCTGCAAATAATATTGATTCAGTTTTAATTGGCTTTACTTTACTACCCGGCTTCGCATGAGTTTCATCACTTTTTCTCTAACGTTTTACAATCTTGATAAAAAAAAATCGAATTTCGCAACTAATGAGCTCAATTTTCCAGGACCTTTAGTGTATTTTATTTTATTGATTATTTTACAAATGTATTTTCTGCTTTAGGTACTTTTAAGATAACATATTACTTTCTATCCTCAAAAGTGAGAACATTGGAGGGGACCCCACCACTTTTCCAAAGGCGCGCGGCGTTATAAGGAATCATAAGGTTTCCTCCTTCACCGCACACGTCAAGACTCTATTTTATTGAACGAAGCTACATTTATTTGAACGACTCTAGACCATCCAATGTCCATGCATACGGAGTGAGAAAGCAGTATGCAAGTACTTACATTAACATAATACACAAGAATAATAAATGTGGCAGCCCGTGTAATAATTCTTCTGAAATCTATAGAGAAAAATATACACAGATAAAATATTTCTCCCTCCATAATCTCCCTCCTAAAATTCTCCCTTCATAATTTACATATCAACTTTAATTTATTTTTAGTTTATTTAATTACCCTTTTATGTGCCCATGGGGCCATTGGTATTTACTATTAACTTTCTTTTGTACAGAAGTTAATAATAAAGAATAGGTTACAAAAATATTTTCTGACATTACAGTGCTTTCCAATTGGATATATATTTTTTTTATAGTAGTACAAACGCGGTAGAAGAGAACCCTTCAGAAAACTAAAGTAGACAAGGGTGGGGAGGCTAGGAAGCACCGCACAGAGAGGAGACCGATTACTCTATCTCATTCTCTCGCAGGCTAAATCCTATAGAAGCATGTGTTTGTCTCTTTTTAGTGTCGCTCGTTTCGGTTTCATCGAGTTTCAAATCGCAACAGTGCTAAAAAAGTTTTCACTTCGAAATAAATAAAAAAAAACAAAATGTGCAATTCACACGCGGTGGGTGGGAAACCTTCAGAAAACTAAAATAGACAAGAGTGGGGAAGCTACGAAGCACCACACAAAGAGGATTATACTATCTCATTCTCTCGCAGGCTAAGTCCAGAACTAGGGATGCAGCGATATATCGGAAAACCGATAAATATCGATGCCTAAAAATATCGATGTTTATCGATATCGACCATTCCCCGATATCGATATATCAATATCGAAAAACTCAATATATCGTATTGAAATACCGGCCCAAATTAAAATACCCTCAAAATCGGGTAATCAACCCTAAAAGTAAACATTCTTGAAACATGGCAAGAGACGCAAGGTGTATATCCCAATCTTTGAAAGACTTAGTGACAATGAGTCATCTACCAATTGAGGCAACAGGTGTTGCTTCTGAACGTATTTTTTCAAAGGCAGGAGCCACTATAACTCAAAGCAGAAACCGGCTACAAGGACGCAGACTGCAGTTACTATTTTTAAGTTCGATAGCTGGTACAAAATAATGGAATAATTTTTTTTAATTGAATTTATGAAAAAAATATTATTTACCTATCCAAAATATGTGATTATTCACATAAATGAGAATAAAAAATTACGTACATACATAATCGATAAACGTTTCGTATATAAGTAAAACGAAATTGGATTTCTATAAGCTTTTAAAAAAAGAAGAAATGTCGACCTGTTAGACCGATATGTATATCGATATTATTAAAAACCTTGCATCCCTATCCACAACGGCCATAAAGAAGTTTTCACTTTAAAAGTAATAATAATAAAAATTATCTGAAATAATCAGAAATAATATTAAAACATTTTTTTTAAATCTTATTTAAGTATCGAAATTGTTACCTTAAAAATGGCGATATCATTTGACTTCATAATTTGTTTGTAAACGGTGTCTTGAAATAGGTCCTCATACCTAGTAAGCCGAATAGGTACTCTTAGATTGACTACAACAGTCGAACTCCTTTTTTGATGTGGGTGTTGTGATAGTGATAAATAACGGTCTCCTTGCAATCGAATTAGACTTTTGGGAGGGTTGCGTGTTCGACACCTATTAGAGCGCAAAAGCGTTTTCATATTGATTGATCTGACTGTTGTCGTTATAGCTTTAGCAAAATGACCATTTTCATAAAACATAAAAGTTGAGTCGGTTAAATGCACTATGGTAATAATTAGCATCGCTAGCGATCGGATTAGAAGTGTCGGGGTGTATACTTAACTAAGCGAAGCTCTAAGAGACTTCCGATTGAATAGTAATAAGTAGTGTGTTTATGGTCGCTTGGTACACATGCAATTATTATGCACTTGCGTTAACGCTTTTGAGCTGAAAAAAATAATACAATTGCAGCAATTTACTTCATAAACATCTTTTTAAATTCAGTTTACACATTTGAACCCGCCAACCTGTTGCTTATATATGTAACATACTCGCGGATAATTGGTTAAAATTGGAGTTTATTAAAAATTAAGAATAATGACATGAAAAAATATATTTTAAACCAAACCAATATACAGTATTTTTCATCAATATTTTTCACACACAATCGATTATGAAATTTTTTTACGTGTCATAATCCGACTCACTAGGGAATTCTCTGCTCCTCAGCTTTAGATACGAAATTAATATTATTTAATACTACCTTTCTCCCCTTGACAGCCTCCGTGGTCGAGGGATAAGGCTCTCGACTAGCGATCCGGAGGTCACGGGTTCAAATCCCGGCGTGCGTAATTAAATTTTATTTGATTTATTTGTGTTACTTTTAATTAAATAATTTAAAAATAATACACGGTGTATTTGCAGCACATTCCATATTGGAAGATAATCTCAGTATCGCCATGGTGTAAGACCTCCATTCAGAATGTAAATGGTTTAGACGTGTTTGTGGACTAGATCTCAATAAGCAGGTATTTTTCCACCTTCTTTACCTCCCCACTACCGTCAGCGTCACAACATACCCCGATTGGGGATGCCTTGCCCTTGTGCTGTATTCACATAGTACATTAAATCGGGTCACAAATATAGCTTGGTTTACTGCTTTCGCTTGCTTATTGCTCTGCCCTTGTTAGAAGAGTTTTTTTTGCTTCGACTCCAAGACATAAGATGAGTGGCTCTTTTTACCGTAATGCAATCATTCAATCAACAGCACACTTTGTGCTACACTGCGGTAGGTGAAGGATAAAATCATCTATTTCAATGTCACCTTGTAAGAAAGCCAAAGATTGACAAATCTCGCTTATAGGTGGGAAGGCACCCTAACGTTGCTTAGGAATTTGATATCAATTATTTAATGTATTCAATTTTTCCACACTATTTGAGACAAGAATAATCATCATCTCAAATTTAGAAACGGAATAAAGATTAGAACGGAGCTTTCAGCGGCATGGACCTTTATGGTGCTTCAGAACTGGACTCCAATTCAGATTCCAATGCCATGTATCTAAGTCCCGTGTTTATCTGTACCGTTCGAGAAAATAAAATAAGAATTTATCATAACATATCTCTAGTTTTTATTTCCTTTTCATGTGAATGCATGGGGAAGGGGGGAGGGAGGTGAAGGAGTGCCTGGCTATCTGGTCATCAAACACGGCAAAAGCCATTTCAAGTAACGTTTCAACTCTGAACGGTGGTCTTACGTCAGGTAGATGCTGAGAGTATCTCCCACTCTGGAACATGCCGCAAATATACCCTATATGATTTTAAAATAATAAATTGAGAAATAACATAAATCAATCAAATAAAATTTATGGAATATAAAGCTGAAGAATTATATCCACCGGGCCTAACCAGAGTTTGACACAAAGTCTTGGAACGCTCATTCGGTTAACTTTCGATATCCTGCCTGTCCCGATTTGTTCCATACCATTAAATTTATCATCAAATCTCCATTTAGGTACTAACCACGCAAGGAAACTAAAGAACAGATCACCATTCTTTCCGTAGCCTTCGATTCTTCGAGGGAAACTTAACTTGGCTGCAGTGCAAATATTTCAATAGTTTAATATTGACTTGTTCTGTAAATTCCTTTCGAAAAAAAGGATATCATTCTGGACTTGTTCCTCACTCCGATAAGTGCCAATTTTTCGCCAACCTGATATTGTATTATAGATACCGTTTGAGAAAAAAGAAGAGTAAGAATTAATCGTAAAATCTCAACGCGTGTACTTATCCAAATAAAAAAGAGTCAACATTCTTCTGGACGAGCATCGACCCTGAAGCAATATCCCAATTACTATTGCATACACGTAACTTCATTTAGGTAATACAGTCGGCTCACGCAGTCACCAGCGTTACCTATGTTTAATCCATTTCGAATTGTTATTATTCAATCATGGCAAACGTGTGAACCGACAGAAATAAATATTATCTGATTTTAAAATTTATCTTTTGAATTGAAATGTGTTCTTTTCATTCAACGAAAATGAAATTATCATTTCCAAAAATAGCTCAGATACGATTCTTTTTATTTATATTTTCATGAAAATTTTAGAAGTGTATCATTTATTTAATAATCTCTCAATAACATTGTTTATTAATTATCATTTTATAGATATTACCAGATTTTAAAATTAATCTTTTCAATTGAAATGTGTTCTTTTCATTCAACGAAAATGAAATTATCATTTCCAAAAATAGCTCAGGTGCGGATTTTTTTTCTTAATTTTTCGTGGTAATTTTAGAAGTTTATAATTTTTAAATTGTAAAAATTAAAGTGTAGTAAATTATAGCTCTTTTAACTTAGACCGTATAAATGATTCTTTAAATGTTTTTCTTTATAAAATCTGGGAGATGTCAATGTCAACTCCTTAATTGTTTAGATAATCGCATGTAGCTTAATTGCGTGCTGTTGGCTTACTTTCTAAGAAGTAGTAGATGTGTTCAACTGCACGGAATACAGTTAAAAGCAGATTATAATAACGTACCTACCTCAACAATAATAAACAATATTAGCATCTTCTGCGTGTGTTCTATATAATTTAATTAGGTATTAGGTACTGTCCCCCAAAAACTTATGTATTGCACATGTTTGTAAAAGAATTTATAAGCGTTTTTTTTTTTTTTTTTACATTAGCTCCATACGAGAGGCCCTGAGAAAAATAATTCCCCTCAGGGTCTATGTTATCTTCGGGGATGCTGTGTGTAGGGTATTTTTAGGAAAGGAAAAAGAGAGGACGTTCTGAAAAGGAAAAGGGTATTAGGGGTGGGTAGAAATCTGGGTGTCCAGGAGTGACGGAAGTATGAATCAATCCCTCCCACTGTGGTGCAAGGCGACGTTCCGAGAGAGTATGGCTGGAGAAGTAAAGGGGACTCCCTCGACCATTCTCTCCCGATCCGGCCTGCCATGCAGCTGGTGGGCAGATGCATCCGCCGCCAAGACCCGGATAAACCGCACTCCATGAAGCCGGGCACCCCTGCTAAGTCACCAAACGTGGGGAACCACTTGGGGTGACCTATGGCAGAGGTTTTGGTTATCCAATGAATGGTTCCCGGGGCGGCGGTATCAAAATTAATTAATAAATACGTAAGTATGGTTGAAGTTATTTAAAATCATAATAATCTTCAATACTTTGGTTGGAGGAATCAAAATAAAATCTTGTGCGATTTAATTCGAAATCGGTTTTTAAATTGCAGATTAATTAATAAACAAACTAAATGTTTAAAAATCTGTGCACGCCACTGACGGATTAAGTCTTTGTGTATAGTGAGTAACTAGTAACTAGGTACTTGATTAGAGTGGCAACTAATCTTGTAAACAGTATAATAACATTGTGTAAATTTGTATCTTTGCTTCATAAGAATCAACAATGAAAATGTTCATTAATATCTGACACGTGTAACTAACATCCAGCAGTTGTTAATGAAATACTCAAACAGTTATCACCTCTTTCCGATGTATTTCTAAAATAATAGGTCAGTGGGTTATCTTAGAAGAATTAAGTTATCATTAGAACATTCTAAGTCATTCAATGCATTTAATATTATTGATAATTTTCAATATTATCATGTTTAATGAATTGTAAAAAAAATTACAAGTGTGCAGTTCAAGCACCGCACAAAGAGGAGACTGATAGGCTACGAAGCATTCTCTCGCAGGCTAAATCCTATACATTTAATGTATGTGTTTGTCTCTTTTTAGTAATAATCAAAAATCATGGTTTTTGAAAAATTGTAGTTAAGTACAAGATAAACGTATTTGCGAAACGGCTGAAAGAGTGCCAGTTTTCTTGTGTTGTAATTTTCTTTAAGTGAATACCGCACAAGAGTTCCAACTGCTCCCAACCCCCTTGTGCCAGTGAGACCATGGCATCCACAATTATGGGGTATGTTGTGGGGTTGAAGCAAAGATATTGAAATATAAATAGATGTGCTATCTGCTGTTTTTACTATGTGGGTCTGCGCTTCCGGGTGTCGCCGATATTGTTTACCAATTAACAAATAAACTAAAAGAACAAATAATTAACGAATAAACCAAACGAACGTTAAACTAAATGAACGAATTCTTTCCTTATTCAAAATATATTGTTAACCAATATTAATGCACATTTTCAAAAAATCAACGAAATGAGCAAATTCTTTTTGTATGAAAACTACGCTAATTAGCGCGTAGTCCGGCGACAGTTGCGCGGACACCATAGCATATCTCTTCTGTATTTGAATATCTTTGGGTTGAAGGTAGTAGTAGGCATGAAAAGGAGATGTGGAAGAGGAAGGTGGGGAAGTATTCAGATTTGGTCACTAAAACACGACAAATTTTTTTTCAAGCATCGTTTCAATTCTGAATGGTGGTCTTAGACCAGAGCAATATTGAGAGTACTTCCACTGCATCGTGATGCAAATATACTACATATTATTTTAAATAAATTAATTAAAAATAACATAAATAAATCAAATACATATGTCTTTTAATCTACAAAATACAAAATGGACTTATACCCACAAACACAACATTTATAAAAACATCACAAGTACACGAACATTATACTAGACAACACAATAAATTGTACACAAATACTGTCAAGACTGAAAGTGGCAAGAGAAGTATTGGTCACGAGGGAGTTCATATATATAATCTCCTTCCAAATAGCCTAAAAACGGAAAATAACATAAAAACCTTTAAAAAAAACTATTTAAACTCAAAATGTTGGACAAAATTAAAAATATTACTTCTTACTACTGTACTATATATGCTCTGTATTTAAGTTAAGAAAGCGAAATATTATGTTTCTTTTAACTTAATAAAAAATAAAAAATAAATTAAAAAAAATTACTTGCGCACACCATACTAAAAGAGAGCCTTATCCCTTGACCACAAAGAATGGTCTAAGATTTAGCGTTACACTCGTATACTGTCATATTATATAGTTCTTCGTAGAACTTGATTATTTTATTATTTATTTATAATACGCAGTGTATATTATATATAACGTGTTTGATGTATGTACATGTGCACACACTGTATAAGAAGAAGAGGAAGATTTTCTTTTCAAAACAATTAACCTGTGGCATCTTAAGTCTCAACACACAACAACACGATAAGTTACGAACAAAAAAGGCCAATCTCTCAATTCTTCAAAGATAATATTGCTGTTAACTGTCAACTCTTCCCAGTAACACTTAGATACGATCTCGCGCACAGAGAATAATAATATCATGTATGCAACCTGGATTTTAAACTTTAATCTGTTATAATCTGTGTAGCTGTGTATGTAATGTACAAATTACACAATTAAATGTATGTTTACAACAGAAGCTTACCTAAACATCACTCTTGTAAAATGGGAATAAATGGAAGTAAAATAATTGGAGAACAAGATTACACGATTTCGTAATATGTATATATAAGATTAGCGGATTATTTATAAAACTACTTAGGAATGTTTGATTATATATTATCTCTTATGATTATGTTTATTAAGTTCGAGTTTTTATCCTGTTTACCCCACTTAGTTACTTGTTTTCACTCGATAGTGCCGTCGCGTCGGTACGGTAGGTTAGTTCCTTCAATGGATGAAGTAGACCAGCCCCCCTAGCATGGTCGATCGACATAGGTTTTATCGAAAATGTCGGTAACTTGACATCGCTCCCGAGCACGACTGCAGACCGCTTACGAACAAACAACAGTTCACAATGACTAAGGATTCCTAATTTATTTGACGTAAGCTGTTATTTCTTCGTTAGCAGCCTGCAGTCGTGCTCGGGAGCGATTTCTAGTTACCGACATTTTCGATAAAACTTATATCGATCGACCATGCTAGGGGGCCAGGGGTACCGAACCCACGTCAGGGGGGAGGCTGTCACCATTTGGTGAAATGCTGACGGTTAGATCCGTCCTTGAATACAGGTAAATGGCGGATAATACCGTTAATTTTTACCGGCGTGTTCAAAAATGCTATTATTGTGGAACCGCGACCTTCGATGCCAGTAGGCATAAACTGACAATATACATGCGCCTATTTCCACTCACCCTCCACTTATTAAAATCAAGTCAGTTACATTCAATTGGATTATAATCAAATACACTTTGAATGTTTATATTCTTCGTCTTCGTGTTTACTTCTGGAATTTTTAAATTTATTTTCATTACGTTCTATTTTGTGTAGTAATTTTTTTTAGTTCAAAATATCTTGTATAGCTTACTATTTGTACTTTATGCTGTTTCTTCAATATGTACGTTTTAATTTTATGTCATATGATTTTTTTTTTCTTCTCTATGTATATTCTGTATCCATTTCAAATTATTGTAATTCCTGTGTTAAAGCCGTTCATCGACGTTAATTCATAATAAATAAATTTAATCTTCCGATAAACGTGCGGAAAAAGTATTCTGGTTGGGTTTGAAAAATAAATACTGACAGTTTGCAATAAATCAAAACCCCCATCGAGAGTCGTATGTCTAATAACAAGACAGTTCTAATTTCACAAAATATAATAGAAATGTGATAGGAATTTACAAGAACGATTTTTCTTTTTTTGTGTGAATACCAAAATCCAAAACATAGAAAGCTGAAAACTTCATATTGTCCCGAAAAAATCTTCAATTGAGCCGCCGGTTGGGCATGCCTGAAGTAGATCATTAATTTTTGTCGTATCTCAAAAAGATGAAAGCATTCGTCAGGGGTCTGATTGCAATGATTTTATCCGACTCTGTGGAACATTTGCACTATCGCCAAGATTAATAATATATTTTATAATACGAGTGTATTGCTATATTAATAACGGACTGCAATTTTGCGTGATATCAACATTTATTCAAACTAACTGAAGTTCTAGATTTACTCATAGTTTTTCGAAATTGGTGTGCAAATGTCCAGTGTGCAAAATTATGCTTTAGGGGTGGTTTTTAGAAATCTCATGTAGAGAGTGACCTTTCAACTAATTTGAAGGTCACGTTTGCAATATTTCATCAACCTGGGAATATATCTATACCTAGACTTTTTAAAAAACAAACCTACACTCTTCAAAATATATTGTGTTAAGATTCAAAATATTTAAACCTTTACAATTTATAAATTGAAATTACGATGTTATAATGTTAACCAGAGTTTAAAAACCTAAATCAGTGTGAGTGTATATGTAGGTACTATGACGATAGGTAGGTACAGCTGATTATAAATTTAAAATAAAACTGAATATTGATGTATGTATTGCCAATATTATTTTATCAATAAACCGTATGTTTTATGTTCTCTCCTTCATCTTGAGCCAACATTTTGGACAGCATTGCAATGTTCACCATCAGGGCAAACGTTGGTTCAAGAGGGAGAGGGAAGCGAATCAATCAATCTTGGCCGTAAGAATCTTAAGTCATAAGTCATAATCGAAAACACCATACTAAGTCGCCATTTCTATACAATGTTGACTCCAAAATGTGACTTATGAATGTATTACATAAACTCCGAGGACCACAGCGGTGAGCCCCAAACTACTACAAATTAGTGCGAATTCAAGGAAAATACTAAAGCAGTTAGAATAATATTAAAATGTAATATTTATACAAATTATAAAAAAACCCACCTAGGAATATGCAATACATTTTGAACTTTAAAATTACATTCCTGCAAAATAACAAAATACGTCTTCTTTGGAGAAGTCGATATTTTGTTTGTTTATTGCAATAAGTTCGAGTTGCGACTCATTTACTGTGCCTTTTTTTAAATCTTAGATAGCTACACACCTACAACCAAATGTGGTGCTTAATTCAAAACATAATATATACCTATCAAAAATAAATATATGATTGTTGTATTGTCCTGTTTATTCGGTAGGTATGTGAATATAAATGGTAATGATGCGATGATAAGGATCCTTAGTGAATTGTCTGGTTAGTGGGAGAATACTAAGCAATGATGCAAATAAAACAGATAAATGGTACATGTATGGAAGAATGTGTAGCAAAAACATCGATTGCCAAGAAAATATTGCTCAGTTGAGGAGTGAAGAGTTCAACGGCACCGCAGCGAAGGTTCCGTACGGAATAATATATTAAGTAATGCGCCGCGCTCGTCCTTGCTCCTTGCTCCGGGACAAACTCTAATAAATACGCAGGTAGGTATCTACTCACAAATTATTGTATCCTTGTAAGGAACGCAGGCACTTAGTTGAGAATGTTTTACATATTTATATTCCTGGACCTTTGGTAATTGTTATTGTATAATATATGATTACAAATCCTGTAAACAATACTCATATTATTTGATATGTGTGTTTAACCGGACAAAGCCGAACAGGGACAAAATATAACATGATAAGAGAATAGGTTAGGTTGGGTGAGGTTTTTTCTTCTATATTCTGATTTGTCTTGGAACCGTGGGTGGGTTAAATTTGCGAAGTGTTAAATATGCGAAATTCCTACTTTGACCCATAAATCTGGCAAAATGTATCATGAAACACCTGCAGCAGGTAGCGTAGCGTCAAAAGTTCATTTGTAAATTATGTTGCAATGAATACGACCAAGAGAGTAGGTTTGACAACTAAAAATAAATTATTGTACTACGTACATTTACTGTACAGGATTTATTATTTTAACATTCTTAAAATTTGGGAAGAAAGGTACGCAAATATTTTTATGCTTATTTAAATAGTAATAATTACATAATAAAATCACTGTTTCAGAAATTTCATTTAGTAGAACAATTCCTCTTGTCACTTTGTTGTGCGAGAATATCCGTTCTTATGTGTGGTATTTTGAACAAATCATCATTGACCACTACGGCTGAAGTATCCAGCCACATTTATAAGACTTGGCATTCCAAGATGAATGGGATTAGAATCATGAACCATATTAAAACTAAGAATCACAAGATTTTCATAACATTTATATATATATATATATATATATACGGAACGCATGGAAATTTTTGCGAGGTTCATGAACTGATACACTGCTAGCACACACCAATTTGCTTCTTATTAATGCCATCGAAGAAGTTCATCATGTTCATCAGTGATCGGTATCACTAATCTGTTAAGATATTCTGATCATAAAATCCAGGATCAACGACGAAACTGTGATCTTTAATGCTAATTACTCATTAATGTTTACCATTTTACTCAATACTAAAAAACTATGTGCGCGGGTGGTGATTATTACATATTTTTTAAATATTAAAATCTTAAGTAATTTTCTATGATCTCTGCTACAGCACCAAGGTTAGATTGCATTTGCAAGCAGTCTTGGTAAGAGGTTATTTCCAACAGAAGTTTGAGGTCATCCGCGAATAAAAGACACCTGCGGTACTTTACACAGACCTGGACGTCGTCTGTAAGTATGAGGAATAACAGTAAAATGTCAAGATCAACTCGATCAAATGCCTTAGCGAAATCAGTACACACTACGTTTGTTTGGTGTCTTGAATTCAATCCGACGCGACAGCCATCAGTCGCGAAAATGTCAACAAATGAGATAGCGCGGATTATTTCGTCGTGATAACATGTTGGTTTTCTCCTAAAAGAGGTTTTCTTCCTAAAAAGAAATTTGAAAATATTTTTGGAATCGTTGAGAATATGACTCAAGATCTGATCTTCCTTAGATACCATGTCTTCAGTTTTGAAAACTGGGCTTGCACTCATGAATTCCAGGTTTATTTCAGTTTCCGAAAGCAAGCAGTCGATATGCTAAGATTAAATACGAGTATACAGGTCAGTGGTTGACTAATTTCACAAATTAGTATTATATAAAATAAATAAATACGGTCAAAGAACTCTAGAATACCTTGTTCCAATAATTTACCCAACGCAATAAAAAGCTGTGAATTGAGTTTCAGAAGGAAATGTACGCTAAAAAAATGGTTAAGTGAAAGAACTTTTTTGTACTAATCTCTGTTTTTCCGCTTCTCGTTTTAATGTTTTTTCCATTATTTTTTTCTCTTGTCTTTTCTTTTTATTTGTTTCATTTTCTCTGTTTTGTATTTCTTATAAATTTTATTAACAGTTTTTTTTCCAAAATATGTATATATATATTTTTTTTAATGTATAAAATGTAATAAAGTGTATATAAAGTGTATGTATCTGTCTCAATTTAAAAAAAAGTAAATGTCAAAAGAACCCGTTGACAAACTGATATCAATTTAAAAATGTAAAAAAACTGTAAATAAATAATAAAGGAATTTTATTAATAAAAAAATATAGAATGAAACAAGTACTTTGTTTAAAAACCACTTAATTTTTATTTATATTTGTCGACCGGTTTCGGTTGAACTCAACCTTCTTCAGGACAATAAACATATAAACTAAATTACAGTACAGAGTTAAGATTCTAACTTTGTGTTAACCTTATATGTGTTTTTTTACACTAGCTCCACACGGGAGCCCCCGAGGACTATAATTACCCTGAGGGCCAACGTCATCTTTGGGGATGCTGTGTAGAGGGTATTTTTAAGGACAGGAAGTTCCGGGAATGAAAAGGGCGTGAGGGGTGGGTACGAATGTGGGTAGGAAGGGTCATTGTATCAATGAGAGGCGTACGTTTGAATCTTTCCCTACCACTACGATGCAAGGCGATGGATAGAGAGAGAGTCCGACTGGAGAAGTCAAAGGATCTCTCTCACCCGATCTCTCCCAATCCGGCCCGCCACGCAGTAGGTTGATCCACCCCTTCTTCCAAATTGGCAAAAAGGGTTATAATAAATGTAATACTTTATATACACCTACCTAGATATTGACGAGTGGAATAATGAAAGAGCGTTACAATTATATTTGTGTTTAAAAAGGATCAAGTTGTTGTAAGATAATTATTGTGACACAATATATTCATATATTCAAAGATCAAATACATGACCGTAGGATGCACCCAACAAATCCCAACTCTCTCATGTGGAAACCAAAATTTCGAAACGGTACCAAGATTCACATACCTAGGCTCCCTGATAACAAAGGACAATAATACCACAGAGGAGATCCAGAAGCGCATAGTAAACGCAAATCGCTGTTATTTCCGCCTACAGAACCAATTAAAGTCCAGACTGCTGTCCAGAAAAACGAAGATATTAGTGTACAAAACACTTATCAGACCAGTACTTACGTACGCAGCTGAGACTTGGGTACTAACTAAGAGGAATGAGCGACCACAGGACGTTTTTGAAAGAAAAATTTTGAGACGCATCTTCGGACCGGTTCTAGAAAATGGATTTTGGCGCAGACGTTATAACAATTAGCTCTATACTTTGTTTAAGGAGCTAAACGTTGCGAAATTTATAAAACTGGTAAGACTTCGGTGGCTGGGTCATGTGGAGAGAATGACCGAGCATCAAGCACCAAAGTCCCTGCTGAACTCAAGACCAATAGGGCGAAGGAGCCTGGGAAGACCAAGACTAAGATAGAGCAACAACGTCCTCAGAGACATATCTATCTTGGAGCTTCTAAACTGGAGAGAGCTGGCACAAAACCGAGATGAGTGGAGGAAGATTCTTGAGGAGGCCAAGACCCACCAGGGGTTGTAGAGCCAATAGTGATGATGATGATATTCATAGAGCTAGGTTAGAATTAAATTTCACTCTAATATCGCTACGAAGAACACCCGGGGAGCAGTTTTAATTTTTACAATCATTATAATAATCACCGTGCAGTAAGATAATAAGAATCATTCGGTATAGTTAATACTTATTAGGATATATATTATATTTTTTCCATCTCCTGTCATTCAAACAATAAATTGGTATATTATATTTAATATGCAAATTATCCGGCTCTCAATGCCGTAGAAAGGCACGTCTATGTATAAAAATGTCAATGTCTCGTCACATTGTTATTCATCCGCCTAAAAAGAAATAAACTACTCCATCGCCCCGTTTCTTTACAACATTGAAACTCTTTCGTACGACGGAGGCGATAGGAAAATGTCTTCTGTTGAGAGAGGGGCAAATGGCAGCACTGACACAAAGGCTGGAACCAGTAGGCAACAATAATAAATCGAAACAATGAATCTATCTGAAATGCAGAGAGTCTAGCCATATTTTTAAGGTGTTGTAATGACTGTCAAAGAACTGTTAGATAGTGCAAGGCGAAATTTAAGTCTGAATAAATTGGTAAATTCTCGTTGAATAGTTGCTTGAAATGGCATTTGCGGTGACCAGATCTGATCGAATGAGCGAGGTTCTACCCGAATTTAACATTTTCCCATCACTTTTTCATCCAGAGGTATCTAATCCTATCAACGTCACAAAATATATTAAATTGGATATGCCAATAACGGCACAAAAAATCCACCTCTAATCCGAGCATTTGAAACTTTTGCGCTGTAAGAAAATAGGTAAAATGCAGGCAATAATTCACTGGCTCTTTTCTGATTTTGAGTGTCAATGGTTTAAATGGCAATTGAATTATGTGATCCTACCTCGCCAGAGCTAGTGAGACTGCAGCAACGCAATTTTGAGGCTGAAGATAGTGGGGAAAAGGAAAGATATAGGGAAGGGGAAGGTGGAGAAGTACTTGGCTATTCAGATATGGTCACCAAACACGGCTAAAGCCATTTCAAGCAACGTTTCATTTCTGAATGGTGGTCTTACATCTGGGTCACACTGAGAGCATCTACATCTCCGGAACAGGCCGCAAATATATTACTTATTATTTATTAATGAATTGTGAAATAATACAATTTAATCAAATAAAATTGATTTGTGCACGCCGGGATTTGTGCACCTGCAACTTTCGGATAGTCTTAACTATCTACAAAAAATAAATAAAATTGTATCGTCAATTCTCATAGCAAAATGGCTGAAATGCGCTGAATTGAGATACCGGAAATGTTTCTAGTTTTTTTATTTTTTTATTTTGAAGTAAGACTTGGGGAGTAAGCTGGCGAATGCGTGACGAAGAGCGTTACGAAAAGCGAGGCGAACGCTTCGTATATTACTGTAGGGGCAAGAGAGAGAGGTGCGAGCACAAATTTTCTTTCTCTCTTTTTTTTTTTGTTTTATTTCAGTTGGGTGGTCAAAAGCACACTCGTTTTTTTCTATTTATAAAATAATTTTTGCACACATTTTTTATATGCTTTTCGACTACCACACTAGGCACACGCCCGTACTAAGTTATTCGAAATTAATAATTTGTTAATTTTTACAAATTTATTTTTGGTAAATACAATGTATTTGTATATTAAGGAATTCTTATTGAAAAATGTGTTACGATCATTTGTAAATGCAAACTGGATGAATGGATAAAGCGGGAAAATACCAGTAGGTGACCGTATCCACTTTAAGCGACACAAGCAATGGACGGAAGGCGAAATACAAACCACATTATAAATTAATAAATCTCCACGACAATAACCCGAAACAATGAACCTACCACAGCAGACCCGACAGGCAGCCATTGGCCTTTTTTCCAAGGTGATGTAATGACTGTCAGGCGAGTGACCATTAATATTTTGAAAATACGGAGCTTAATCCGTGACGGTGTACAACTCATTAACGATACATCGCTAATAAATTAAGATAGAACGCTGGTCAGATAATCGCGTGACTCAATGTTTTCTATTTTTTATAAAACATTTTATGTTAATGTTAATAATGGTGGCGCAGGTATATTCTCTCGTGAGTCATGACTCATGACCCTTATATCTTATTACTGTTCGGTTCATCACACGCTGGATTTCGTTAATTCACTGTGCATAAATCAAAAATCAAAGTGTTTATGATTTTACCTACGCTTTTTAAGCAAAACAGCGATTTACTCGTTTGAATTATCTAAGCTTTTCTCTGGCACTGAGTAATGGATATTCAATAAAAATAAACTAAGTATTTAAAATAATCAGCCCACGTTTTAGAGAGTTGGAATCTAATATACAAAGTTCACTGTCTGTGGCGGGCGGTGTGGATTTGATTTGTATACTAAACTACAGTTTTATTCTGAGATTGATTAAATTTTGCACACTTAACCTACAAAACAATGGGAAGGTCACTGTCTACATGACATTTGGCGAAGCCAACCGCATCCCTATTTCCTACCTTTTAAAGCAGTATTTTGATACTTTTGGATGATAATTTACACACTTGACGTTGGAGGAAAATTACTATTTTCATCAGGAAAAATTCTGCATAAAGCCCGAGCAACGTCGGGGACATCAGCCATATATTAACTATTCATATCCATAAAAAATATACATAAAAAGTGTCCGGTATGGCTTTGTTTTTGATACAAACCGTAATTTTATACGGAGATTGATGAAATTTTGCACACTTAACCTCCAAAACATTAGAAAGATCATTTTATATATGATATTTCCAAAAATTGTGCCATCCTTTTTTCCCATTCCTTCGAGCAGAATGAAGACTGGGCAACGCCGGATGGTAACATAATTGTTTTAATTGTGGTAGAAATAAAAATAAGACTCAGTGTATAATTATTCTAATAAGGATATCGATCATATTATTATGACTCAAATAATAAATTGCTCATAGGAGATGCGCTAATTCTTGGGGTCGCTAGGAAAAAACAAATTACACTATAAATGACATAAATTATTATACGAGGATGTATGTACTTGTACACGAACACTTTGTTTTGAAATTATAAAATATTAAATATCACGCTGGTTTTTTATGACGTTGTGATTAATCGAGTCACTTGGCTGATTCATCTACAGGAATTATGATATAAGTAGCTATTATAGTAATCATAACTAACATTTGAATATTAAACACATTGATATTAAACATACTACGGTTGTCCACGATGTGAAATATTTCTGGGTAATGAACTCAATATATTGCAATGCAAATTATTAAATTTTTATTTAATTCTGTATTTATTTTTTTATTTCTTTTGTTTAAATTTTCGATAGATGATTTTTCAAGTTCACTCACTTATCCGGTCGATTAAACTCCAACCTCCTTCCCCTCCTTAGAGCATGTGTTCCAAGTTTTAATAAATCAGTTCCCCCATGGTGTACCGATCTAACCGGGACAGGAGTGCTCCTGGCTAGGGTGGTACAACCGGGTCGTTTCGTGAAAGACAATTTTAATATTTTTTGTTTATGTAAGAACTAAATGCGGACTACTTACTTAATTTTTAACTAATGGGGGTATAAAATAAGTTGACATCCGATTCCTAATTATCTTAAAAAAACACTATAAAATACGCGCACCGCTTTTCGGAAGCTATTGACAGTGAAGCAAACAGACGAGGCTAATGAAATGGGGTCAAGCGTTTTGTTTCACCGTTTTATAGGGCGGATTTTATTAAGATCTATCTACGAGTAACTATTTTCGTGCAATCGGATAAAAGCAAATAATTGTTTGTTACCATCTAGAATACCTTTTGAGATTTTTTAAGAATGGACTGCATTACTTGAAACATAACTATTCGAAATATATCAGAAGAAGTGCTTATCTCAATCAAGCACACTGTGTTACATTAAAACCTCCCACATCACAAAGCCGGGACACAGAATGCAATCGGCCTTCTAACTTGTAAGAAAACCTCAAAAAGAAAATTTTATTGTTTTTTTAAATAACTAAAAGATTTTGAAATAATTTAATAAATAGAAAAAATAATGTTAAATGTGAATTTTTGTGGGATCCAATACAAGTTAGGATAGGGATGTCGAAAGTGAAAAAAATATCGAAATATCGATGTATCGATATTTATTAAAATATCAATATCGACGTCGATATATCGAGGAAAAAATATAGATATATCGGTCAAATTTTCAAGAGATTTTACGTTTTTAAAATAATAGTGTATTCAGCTCAATATTATCAATAGTAATTTTTACACACAATGTGCTTTTTTTGATGTACAAAAATCTCAATAAAAATGAAGGTATTTTTATCAGTATTCATTTTTATTAGGTAATAATTACAAAAATATCAAAAACTAAAAATCTGTCTTCTAACTTATATGTAAACTGAGACGCATACAAAGTTTGTATGCGTCTCAGTAACATTCTATTGGCGTATTAATCTGTCAAAAAGGACTTCGTGTTTGGAACAAGGTATAGTCAATAATCATAGACAATTGGGAACCAACACATAGGGGTGGCTTAGAAAAAAATGGCGAAAAATAGCATACATTTCTATGTACGTACACACATGAGATTTCAAAAAATTTCAACCGCCAGATGTCATGACCCAATACAGTTACTTTTCTCGTTCGTTCCTATACGGTTTTGGATTCTAGTGACTTTAAATACATAAATTTAAAAAAATATCGTTTTTGATACAATTTTCGATATTGGATATTTTGTATCGATATATCGGATCAAAATATATCGGCTAAAATATCGATATATTGAATTAAAAATATCGATATATCGATACTTTTACAACAAGTCTAAGTTAAGAGGCTGATATGTGATTCGAAAAATTAAGGGAAAACTTAGATTTGACATCATCGCGGTTTGGAAAATCAAATTGGATTCAACGGATGCCCCTCCCTTCATCAGTTTTTTTTTTTAATTTAATTTATTGTAATATAAAATATATGAGTAACATACATTATTAATATATTTTACAAAATATTATAAGGTCGTTTTTGGTAATGTAGCTATACCTCATTAGAAAAGAGGAGCTCTTGTGCCTGATAATTATTCTAATTTGGTTATAAGTTATGTTATTATAATATGTATAGTTATTATAATAACAAAATATTTACTTTTCACTGTAAGTTTTTTTTTAATAATTGTTTTATTATATTTATTTGTTCTGATTGGTTATTATCGTTTTTTTATGTTTAGGAAAATATAAAGATTTTGCATTTGAGTGGTTTTAAAATTAGGTGTAATAAATTATTTTCCATTTCTCATTAGTTTGTAAAATTCTGGATATTCTTTTTTATTTTTTTCTTTACACATTTTTATAATGGAAGATTGCTTGAATATGTCATCGACATTTGGTACTGGAAACAATTTAAAAAGTGATTCTGTTGAGAATACAGATTTTTTTTTTTAAATATTACCTACTTCAAATGATGATTCTTTGCGTAACTTTTACTGAGTTTAGATTGTTTTTGTAAGATCCTCCCTAACCTTCAATTCCGTGGATAAGTAAAGAATTACACATTTTTCATAGTACATAGTACACATGGTTCTGCAGAAAAAAATCAGAGTGTGTAATTCACACGCGATAGAGTTGAAACCTTCAGAAAACTAAAGTAGACAAGAGTAGGCAGGAGAGACAAAGCGCTTTTTTATCAATGTGAAGGATGATTTTTTTCCATATTTTGGTCGTCAAATTCCAGTGCACCTTTTCCTATACATTTGGTCAACTTATTAGTTTATTTATTTATTACTTAATAATAATAATTCAAAATAATTGTAAATATTAAAAATGTGTACAAGTATGTCTGTCTATATTAGTTCCTATCTAGGCAGATTGCCCATTCAAAGGAACCAAATGCTGATGAAAAATGCCAAAAATGTATTAGTATTTGTGTTTTCTTCTTCGGAGTCGCTAGATGTCGCTATCCTTTGTGTTTTCATTACCTATTCATTTTGGCTTGAAGAATGGATATTAACTTTACAAAAATATATAAAATATATAGTATAAGCTTTCCCTGACGAAAGAACGTTTGTTCCGAAACCGGTCGGATTTGCACATTATATAAGTGGTTTATACAAAGTTGTATTGTTTATTTTTTTTTTTTTACAAAAATATATTTATTTATTTGGATTTCATAGGATTCGATCCTTGGTCTGCTAAATGTCCGCAGAGGTTCGTCAGGTGGTTTATACCACTACACCAAAGTATACTTGCGTGTCCTATGGATAAATGGTATTATATTGGAACCGAGTTCCCGTGAAGTAAATATTTTTTTTTTCTATCACATTCTCTCGCAGGCTAAATCCCGTATTTGTACATATGTGTTTATCTCTTTTTAGTTTACGTTTTAGTCGCTCGTTTCCGTTTCATAGAGTTTCAAATCACAACGGTGCTAAAGAAGTTTTCTCTTCAAAAATAATATTAATGCTAGACACTCTAAGCACATAACTAAGTTAGTAGATTCTTGCACTTGAGGCATCTACGAGGAATAATTCAAAAATTCTTAAATATATCGTCGTTTACGAACCCACAAATTTTTATTGTTGTTGGCACTTGAGAATGTGTTCCCCACTTAACAAAGCCCACCCACTTACACACTTTAATACGGCACCGGTGTCTATTCTGTTAGAAATGTGTCAGATACATATTCGGCGGCCGTATGTCTTCCCAATTCCCAAGGCGAGAACTCAACCAAATTCACACTAGTATTACTAAAATGAACCCGTCACGAAAAAGAATATTTGGAAATTCTAAAACATAAGTTATTACTAATGATTGGAGATAGTGAAAAAGCAATTTATAAAAAAATATATGAGTAGAACCGTTTGACACAAACAAATGGCTGGCTCAGACAGACAGTGTGCTAACACCCAACACTAGTAGGCGTGAGAACTCAAATATTGGGAAACCACTACATTCTAGATTCCTTCACCGTTATCGAGATGTAACACCCATTTGTTTATACGTTGATGCATCACCACTTCATCATTTTATTATTTCTCCTATAATAATTAACGTGTTTGCCAAATATCTTCCTCCTTATGACACACATTTGGTGTTGCTGTCTGTTTTTACAATTAAATATAATAATATTATGTACTGTATAATATATATCATGTTTATATTTTGGAAGTCATCGATGCGAAAGTAACGAAGTGGGTCACACAGATAATTGGATAAACATATAATATTTTTATTTTCTGGGAGTCGTGCATTTTCGAATATCATATTAATTCTGTGGTAGGAATCAAACAAATACACCGACTGAGGAAAGTCAGATTTATCGCAGTATGTCTTACTTCTAACTACTTCTAACTGCTAACTATTAGGTGCCTATCTAATTAAATTAATGACATTTTTCAAGTGAAAGATATCCTCCTTCAGTATCGCGCTGGTGAACTTTGGTTCTACCGACGACATTGTCTGTTCTTTCTTTTTCAACATTAGCTCTCACAGGTGACCCTGAAGAAAATAATTCCCTTCAGGGATACTGGGAGAAGGGTCTTTCTTAGGGAGATGAAGAAAAGGAAGTTCTGGGAAGCAAAAAGATATAAGGAGTGGGTAAGAATCGGGGTGTCAGTGTATTTGGGAACGACGCACGTATGAATCCATCCCCCCCATTGCGGAGCAAGGCGATTTTCCGAGAGAGTCCTGCTGGAGAGGTCAAAAGTCCTTCAACCAGTCGCTTCCTATCCTATCCTTCCTTCCTATGCAATTGGTTGGCAGATGCATCTGCTGTTAAGTCCCGGACAAACCCCACCCGTGAACCCGGGCTAAATCAACAAACGTAGCGAACCACTCGGGATGACCAATAGCAAAGGTGTTTGGTTATCCAATAAATGAGAACCTTACCCCTCGACCACATTTGACCTACATTTGTAATGTTCCGTCATATTTCAAGGGTCTACGCTAATACAATTTAAATAAAATATATGAATTGGTATCTACCTACTAGCTATCAACGTTTCATCAATAAATAAGATATATCTATTTTTAACCATCAATAATTATTATTTCACCTTCTCTTTGTAAGTTCTGGAGACGGTGTGGCGCGGCGTAGGTGTACCCCTCCAGCAGAACTGATGACTTGGATATTATTGAAATTCAGACAATGCCTCGGGTGTTCGGTGTTCTCTCTCTCTAGTCTCTACCTCTGACTACACACTCTGAACGGATCACTTTACGTGAACTTTAAAAGCAAAACTGTACAAAATAATAATAGTAAAGCGAATGTGTTGACACCGTTCAGTTTTGGTTTCTCAACGACACTTTGTTGTTAAATTCTCACTGGGACGTATGGTATTGTATTGGACGTATTGTGCTATGTGCACAAAGTAATAGATACTCTCGGAAACGGATTTAGCTGAATTTGGTGACCAGATCTAAAAAACCAGGTATCACCCAGCCTTCCTATTTTCTATCTCCATCTCTTTCCCACTCCGTAATGGTTTTACAGTATAGTCTCTGTCAGTCTTTAATTAATTACGTTTTACAGTCATAGTTTTTTTAAACTGTTTTGGAATGATTTCAAACTAATCTCGACATACTATGACTATATCTACATAATTATAATGTACAACTCTTTTAAATCTCTTTCCGTTGAACAGAACCTATACTTTCGTTTTTTACCGAGGAAATGTCATTATTGCATCCGTGACAAAACTTTATTAAATACATCAAATTAATACGTGCACATTTGTATTATATATTTACGACGCTATAAACAGATAAAAATAAGAAATTATGCTTTGAGGTCCTCAAGTGTAGGATTTTGCGATGTATCAATTGCTATTTATCCTCGCTAAGTACGAAAATCCTCCCTCAAAATTTATACGGGCTAAATCGGCCACTTAATCCTTGATAAGCCGTAAAGGAGCTTCTTTTTTTAGACGCCGAGACGTTAGCAGTGATAATTAATGTATTATTTTTTCTCTCACCGAAATTTACTTGTATGGCCAACTTTTATCAATATGGATTTCGGTGATTCATCGCGCGATGAGGAATGTAGATGATATTAATTGATATATTATAGTGTTATACTAAATCTAAAACAGTCTGGTAAGCATAAGGGGAATTTTGAAATTACCAATGGAATATTGTGATACATGGAACCGCCGGAGCAAGGATGACAGTAGACGGAACTGAATGCCGTAGAAATGAGATCCCGTGGATTTGTGGTAAAACCATACACCTATGACCGTGTTAAAAACGTGGACCAGAAAAAAAACGAGTGTGCTTTAGACCACACGACTGAAGTAAAACTTCTTTGGCTCCAACTATATGATAGGAAGAGATAAAGAAAATGTGCGCACGCACTGCTCTCTCTTGCTCCTACAGTGTGATACAGACAATAGGCCTGCTATGTGTCTTAGATATACGAAATGTCTATGAGAGAAAGAGAGAAAGAAATTGTGTGCTCGCACCTTTCTCTCTTGCCCCTGCAGTAATATACGAAACGTAACTCTCTATCTCTCTATCTTCACTAACTTATATCTTCCTCTTAACTACCGTTCGCCTCGCTTTTCGTAACGCTCTCGTCACGCATTCACCAGCTTACTACCCAAGTCAAGCGTGCGTAAAGAAGTTTTACTTCAAAATTGCAAGGCTTGGTGCTTTGGTTGTCTTTCTTTACATCCATTGAGTACATTTTGCATAAGTATAGTAGTAAGTCGGACGATAATAAAGTTTGTCGTTTGACTGTCTGTTGGTAACACGTGCTCACGTGCGCCCACTCTCGTCTGTTCTCGGAAAACAACCACCGTATAGATAATAATATGCACGATACACGACGTTAAAACATGTTATACATAATACGTATTATATAATGAGACAAATAATATCGATTTATTCATTACAGAATAATGTACAATGGGTAATATAAGTCTGGTGACAGCCAGGGGCGTGCACTCCATATAGGCAGATAAGCACTGCCTACCCTACCGTATTTGTAAAACATAAGCGTGTAAATAATATTATAGTTTCTTAAATTATTGCTAAAAATAAATACACACTTTCAAAAATAGGCGCGAAAAAGCTGGGCAACCGAAAATATGCTAGGGCCACATTAAACGGCATACTACAAATGTGGCATAAACTGTAACTAGAAACTACACGCGCGCCCTCCGACTGCCTCACTAAAATGCGGCCTAAGCGGGAATTATTTCTGCTTGGAGCTGACTTCATACAAGATATAATATGAATATTTACGAAATGCACGTAGTGGATAGAACTGTTGTTTTGAATTTGCTTCTATGAGGTTTTTTTTGTTAGTATTAGGCAGTGCTTTCTGGAACAAAATTAGCAAATGGCAATCAGTGACGACAGTAACATCTATTATTATCTACTTCTATCAACTAGTTGTCTGACCAGCAGCAAGCACATTTATCAAAAACTTGTACGAAAGGAGTTATTTGTAGAAGGTTTTTTTTTATTTATTTGAATCAATTCGGCGGTTTTCCTACTGCGTACCCTGATCAAAAACTCTGTGCACGCCACTGGTGACAGCAGAGTCTCGTCATAGTCTATATGCTCCAAACAATATGAACTTATTTCGTAAATAATACGAGGTAATGGTATTCGGGAAGATCCGCGTATTAAAGTTAATATATCTCAATAATTAAAGCTGACGAAATGTCGCTAAGGTCCGATGCACTTAGGACTTTAAGGAAGGAAACTTTAGGTAGGTACCTACCCACTTTACATACAAAATATCGTTCTCAGGTAAAAGTCGCCAATCCGCATACAACTTTTACAGATCGAAATTTTTATGCGGAGTAGAAACCTTAATGTTGTTGTATTGTTTTTTTTCTATTATTGTTTTGTAGATCGAACTTTAAACATGTTTATAAAATATAAATTAATAAAAAATTATTGTTATAAAATAAAAACAAATAGAAATCTGCGTTTGCCTTCATATTCGACGGCCATTCTTCATACTTGACTCTCATTCCGAAGGTCGCGGGATCGAATCCCGACGTGGCAAATAAATTTTATTTCATTAATTTGCGTTATTTCACAATTTAATCATTTAAATGTATATTTGCGGCACTTTCCAGAGTGGAAGATACTCTCAGTATCGCCCTGGTGTAAGACCACCATTCAGAATTGAAACGTTGCTTGAAATGTCTTTAGCCGTGTTTGGTGACCAGATCTGAATAGCCAGGTACTTCCCCACCTTCCTCTTTCCTATCACCTTCCTCTCCCCAACATACCCCAATTTGGGATGCCATAGTCTCACTGACTCCAGACGGTAGCAGTTGGGACTCTTGTGCGGTATTCATATATAAAAAAATATTTGTACTATCAAAATGCGATATTTCAAAATAGTGTGTTGGAGTTTTGATAATTTTTCCCGAACGGGGACGATAGCCTCCTTCATCCTCTTGCTGTGGATAAAGTACAAGAGGGCACAAGTAAACTAAAAGATGAAAAACCTTTACGAAATGACAACGTTTTCCGATTTAAAAAAAATAAATTCTTTCAACGGAAAAAAATGGAATTTAAAAAATATGTATTTATTTTAGTACCTCTACCATCGTGTAGAATCACCTCCCAATGTTTCGGGACGCACTGTATTTTTAACACATCAACTCGATAATAAATAATAAGGATCCGTCATCCATAAACCACTTATCGTATCGCTTTATCAAACGCAGACAAATTTCTGATTCTTTATTCTTGTAAAAAATTATGAACTGTCTCGTTGAATAATCATACCTTTTAGAAAAGATTGCAGTTCGTTGCCACAACACAACAACGTTGAACCCCAAATCGAACGACTTATTTAGAATACTACACTGTAAATATAAATACGCGCAAAATTCTTTAATATGACGTATCTAAAACCCACAATGCCTTACAACTTTTTTTAACCGTAACTTGAAGTCATATAAAATGCAGCTCATTAAATTGATAACAATACTTTTATTTTTGTGAAGTCGTACCATCAGTTGATTTGTAGGTACAATCACGCGAAAATCGTTACAATATTTATCTACTTCTGTATAGTGTTGTTTTATTTATTTTTGTCATTTATAATATGTTGTGTAGGTACAAACTGTTGTTTAATACGATAAAGATGCTTAAAAAAATCTAATACTGCAAAACGATAAAGATGCTTAAAAATTCATTATCGCATTATAAATTAAAATATAGTGTAAAATTATTTGATAATGATGGAGGACTTGGCGATCAGAGTAATTTAACCCACAACGCCTGATTTAGAACCCGACGCATTTATTCTCTCAGCTATAATCTGTCAAACTCCGATCTGCGCTCCGATGTGGTGCCCAAGACACCGGAGAACTTCGGCGCTCTCGGGGGGAGAAGGGGCTTTTTATTAATAAATTTACTTTTATACCTACCATATTTATAATGTTCATTTCTTCAATCTTATCTTTTTTTATATAAAAACCGTCTCTCAGTATCATACACCAATCACCTAAAAACCCATCTGGATGCTGAACATTAGGTTAAATAAATAGAGAAAATAATTAAATGAATATTAAAACGAACTAGCAATCACTATATTTATATAATTATATTTATATATATACGGGCATGTACCTAGTGTGGTAGTCCAAAAATCTGTAAAAACTGTTTACACCTAAGGTAATTTTATGAATAAAGAATAATAAAAAAATAAAATAAAGTTTTATGTATTTAAATCTGTAATATTTATTCTGGATTGCGCAATATAAATTGTAATTAAAACAATCTGTAGAGGCATTGATCATTGGGAATTTTCTAATATTTTTAGAGAACTTGAAAGAGATTATTTATCGGAGTGATGTAAGATGACTAGTAGAGAATAAAGTATCTTTGCTCAATCGTTTTTATGATTTACTTAATGAAATAAAAAAATATATATTTGTCTGAGAAAAACGACACCATTGATGTATTAAGCGATGCATAGATGAAGGTGTGATTTATTGTTTCTCTGCGATATTTGAATTGCCTCAACAAAGTGTTGTAAAGGAAAACAATCTGATTTGTTTCATAACTTTAACTCTTCCAAAATGAATTTTAGGCTATGAAGAAAGCGATGGAAATAAAAAAACTTTTCAAGCTTTCTACGGCTTATAACTATCCAATTTAATACGAGTAGGTAGTAAATCCAAAGAATCGGCAAAATAAATCATTAGTAAAGCTCTATCAAACTATATTTTGATTTTTAAAGGCATGTGCATGGAAACGAATTCATCTCAAGCATTGACAACTTTATTGGCAGCATGGTGAAATCCGTTTTAACTCGAACCTTTTGCAATTCATTGCAACTCTAAATTTCTTTAAGGCTCTGCAACCGGGTTCGAAAAGAAGAAGATGGAGAGATACGAAATTACGAATGTTAGAGAGCGCTAACATTTACAGCGACAAAATCGATGTGAAAATTGCGAAAATGTTTAATAAAACACGACTCGTTTAAAATAGAGCGAAAATCTCGCGGTCATTATCTTAAACGGCATTTAAAGAAACACTGTGAATTTTTTCATACATAAAACTTGTAAAATAACTGAAACAAACGTGTTTATAATAATTTTTGGAGCATACTTTGCAATTTTTTTCGATCGAAGGAATTTTATTTAATTAGCGTTTCGGCGCGGGCAAAGTCTAGATATTATCTACAAGAATAACATACATTTATTTAAGAGCTTTAAAACTTACCGCGTTTAAGGGAAATATGTAATAAATCGGTTGAAATCGGGGTTGCGGGCCCTTAAGTGTTCCGTATTCTTTTCAAAAATCTGCTGCATCCACTTTATTCAACAATGGAGGGTCTAGAGTCGTTATAATCTAATTTAGTTTTGTTTTATTAAAAAAATTAGAGTCTTGACATATTCGACGAAGGAAATAAACAACCAGTTTCCTTACACCGTCGCCGTTGGGAAAGAGGGATCGCTCCAATGTATCTACTTTACAATTCAAGCCTTACTTTGATATGTTGGCTAACTACGTATGCATAGGTGGCTAATTTTGACTGTGCTTCTGTAAAGATGTATTTTTCAAATACCAAATCATCATAATTTTTTTTAATATTTAAGAACTCGTACCGACCTTACCATACCTATCATACATATCAAAAAAGGTTAAGAAAAACAATATTTAAAAATAAATGTACTTATTCTAATACATCTATTTTTATTATGCAGGGAAACAGTTTCGACTTTCCGCCATCTCACATCGAACGGCACGACTTTTGTAGTTGCCCATCACTTCAACCATATTCATAGAAATACGTATGTGCCACCAAAAGTTGAAAAAATGCATTTTCATTATCAAAGAGTCTATCTACCAAGTTTCAGCTCGTCTGGAAATGGATTAATTACCATTTAATTCACGGAAACAACATCGAAGTTCAAATAGATAAATTAAAAAAAGAATTGTCTTTGAGGTAGTAACGCTTCATTGGACAAATTGCGTATTACTTGAATTTTTTTAATTGTACATGCAATATATGGCGTAAAATTAAGTAGGTGGGAATTAAAGTAGCGGCACGGCCGACAAGGCTATCTCATTTCATCCAATCATCATTTCATCAGAGAAATGCGTGTGTCCACCAAAAGTTAATAAAATGCATTGTCATCGACATCCATCAACTTGTCTATCTACCAAGTTTCTGCTCGTCCGGAAGTCGGGAAGTGGATTAATTACCATTTCCAATACTGGGCGTTCACTCATTCACGGAAACAAACAACATCGATGTTCAAATAGTTTAAAAAAGAAATGTCTTCGAGGTAGTAACGTTTCATTGAAAAAATTGAATATTCCTTATTAGTAATTTTTAAAAAAATTACGTTAAATATAAAGCGTTAAATCAAGTAGGTGGGTATAAAAGTAACGACACGACCGAGTTGGTCACTATCTCATACAAATTCAGAGAAATGCGTGTGTGCACCAAAAGTTACTAAAATGCATTATCATCGACTTCCAACTACTTGTCTATCTACCAAGTTTCAGCTCGTCCGGAAGACGGGAAGTGGGTTAATTGCCTTTTCCAAGATTTGCATTCATTCATTCATGGAAACAATATCGATGTTCAAATAGATAATTAAAAAAAGATTTGTCTTGGAGGTAGGAACGTTTCATTAACTAAATTAAGTAACGGAACGACCTAGTTGGCCACCATTTCATCAAAATCAGATAAATGCGAGGGTGCCACCAAAAAATGATAAAATAAGTCGTCGTCGATATCCAACTACTTGTCTAGTTTATGCATGTCTGGAAGTCGGAAAGTGGATTAATTACCATTTCTAAGATTATCATACTCATTCATAAAAACGACATCGGAGTTCAAATCGAGATATTATTATATATTGCCCACACTTCCATGGTCGACATTCAGCTTAATGCCACAATGCGAACCATCAGAGGAACTTTAAAATCGTCTCCTCTCCGAGATTCTCCTCCGGAAGTCTAAATTCGATGAGATTGCAATACTGAGGGAATACAAGAAGACGCTGCAAAAAAGCGCAATACCTTTAGAAGCTTGAGTGGGAATCGGCCAACGTGAAAAATGCCCATCTCGTTCAAGACCCCACTGAGAGGCAGCCTGGGTTCTCAGTGCCTCCTTTTAATGCAGTTTGCGCCCTACTAGTTACGTTTGTTTACTCAGATCGTAAATAGAGGAAGTAAACTGAACATATTTCTGAAATTCTAGTTAAGTTTTCTGGAGAAGGTCGAGAATCTACGGAAAGAAGTAATGGATGATATGGGAATCCTAGGAGACGGTTAATAAATAATCTTCAAAAATGCACCATTATCATTACTACTATTGCCATTGGAGAACCATTACCTTGTACTGACAAGCTCTAAAGTGCCTCCATTGGTATTGTATTATATTTTAACAAAAGTACAGCTGGTTTATTCCATTACACTCATCTAATATGTTTTAACAGAGGTATAATACTCCATTTTTATTCTTAAATGAATAATGGGAGAATCTATTTAGTAGAAATATCTGAACAACACATTGTTTCAATTTTTGAGCAATTATTAGCTCATGCAGCAAAATATTCTAAAAATATACACAATAAAATACTTGACTCTAAATTCGACTGTTGCGAACTCCTGCAACTCATACAACTTACGAATACCGACAGTGACCACACGACAAAATACACTATTCTTCTGCAGCATTCATAAGCGGAACTACATTGCCCACTCCCCGCTACAACGATTTCACACTATGGGAAATCAGTACTTGGGTGATGTTGACATATTTAACATTAACTTGTATAATTCCTCATATTCTGTTTTTTTTTTTCAGTTACTTCAAATATACGGTTTATAATTAATTAGGTAGGTATATAAGTATCTACTTACTAATTGGAAATTTGGTGTAATTGGTGGAAAAATAGTCCAGGAAAAAATCGAAATCGAAATTCACGCCCCTTTATGGGAGAAGTTTATAAATACTTGAGGAAAGCATGGAAAAGACATTTCAGATTTTTTTACCGTGTAATTTCGTAAAGGCCTTTAAAAAACATTAACCCCTTTCTTACGCATTGTTTAATGTAATAACAACGAAATTTAAATTTGATTTTACGGAACCAAGCGACGCGGATCACACGTCAGTTCCCCGCTCCGGCCGGGTTGTAACTGATTCAAAATGGTTGTGCCCATGAAATAAGGGTCACTTTTAGAATCCAAATTCGTAGAGTGTGGGCCTCATTGATTGATTTCAAAAATAACAACGAGAAAATGCATATTTTATTTTATTTTGTGATGTTCGGGTGTAAATATTTTTTTTATTATAAAAGAAACTGAATTTGCCACATTGAACAATAACACCAAATCCGAAAAGGTGTTGTTTATAAGTAGGAGAGTTTTCACTTGAAAGTGATTTTTTACAGACATGATACTTTATTTTTTTCTAGGCTTGAAGACTTATAAAAAAGATTACCGATTTTTTTAAGGGCCAAGGAATCATCTATAAAATACTTCTCTAAGCGATCAAATTTTCAAAACAAAAACATATGATTTCGTATGATTTTGCATTATTTAGTATTTCTTCTTCTTATAAAAGAAACAAAGACACGTCCTTTTTTGGAAGCGGGGTCTATTGTTCTCAGAACTACTCTTTTATGTCATAACAAAGATTACATAGGAGAAAACATATTGGTAATTTTTTTGTTATCTAGAATTTAAAATTTGTTAAAATTTTCTCCGTGTCTCTATCTATTTAAAATTATTACATTTTATAAGAATAAGAATAACAAAAAAAGTACCAATTTAAATTATGTAATATTGATGTATTCATCAATCGCTTATTGGCACATCGAACAAATCACGTTGCTTTTAATTACAAGGTTCGCTTAGCAGCCAATTGGTATTCAGCAGAGGGCCGGGGATAGGACGCCCTTAGCCGCGGTCGGGGGAGGCACCTTGCTCGTGCCACGGCGGCCGAATTTATTGCCTCAAATTACAGCCTCAGTCAGTCGCAGGACTCTCTTGGCAGGACAATGGACTCCATCCTTCATTTTCTCTAAATCTCACTCTTGAATATTTATACTTTATTTTGTTTTTGGTTTAAATGAATTATATTATTACTAGCGTGAGAATAAAAATTATTGTGAATTCTTGAAAATCAGTTCCAATTTTGAAAATTACATTTAATATCATTTTCTGTTAAGAATGTTATACTACAGGTACAGTTTGTCAAATGAGAGTAGAAAACATAGGAGGGCGCCACTGTTGATCAAATGGCAATACTAAAAATACAACACATGGTGGCGATGTAAAGCTGTGTAACTTACATTTTTTGTAAAAGATCAAAAACACATAAAAGTGTGAAAAACAATTTTTTATTGCAATTTCGATACCTACTGATCTTAAAATTAGAATGGCATATGGGTAAATATTATTGCAATTTTTGTTAATACAATGAAGAATAACGATATTTCAGTAAGTAAAATAAAAAGCACAGTTAGAAATTGCTCACATTTATTTTATACTAGCTTAAGTACCTATTGCCCGGGTTTTAGATCATGTCTCTTATTTTAGATCTTAATATGTTTAACTCATTCAGAGCCTAAAATTTGTGTAACTAAACTCACCATTAGTGATTCTTCCTTTCTACCTACTGTTAAATTCAAATTTATGTTAAATGAAATTAATGCAAATCACTTTATAAAACACCATTTAATCAATTTTATGAGGTACCTTAACAACAGTGCTTCTTTGAATTATTATTTTTTTTCTTTAAGAACCAAAAAAGTGTTTTTTTAAATGTGATTACAGTGTTTTATACATTCAGTGTCCTTGCGATTTGAAATAATATTTGACAGTTAAATTGGCGTTGCCAGCCTAAAAATTTTCTAGTTCAATTTTTAATAGTTTCTACTCTTATTTGACAGACTCTAGGAATCGTCATCGTTTTTCTGAATTATGCAAACAAACAGATCAATTTTTTAAAAAACAATAAATCAAAGTAAATCCGACTTCCAGAATTCATTAACCCAGAGTTACGTCGGACGGACACACTACCTAAAATATTTTAATAATAATATCAAGCCACAAAGTAATACGATAATTTAATATCAGTGAGTAGGGTAGAGTGGGGACGATTGAAACAGGTTATGATTGAAACATCTCAATTTATTCGAAAACTATAATACCTAATAGTGTGATACAATACTCGAAACTCCGTCAGATCTGTTAGGACGTTTCTACAAAAGCACACTAACCGGCGAGTGACTCAATCGTGCATAGGGGATATGATTGGATTTCGCACTAAAAAGTAAATATGTATGACATTTTTGTTTATCTTATAACTCATTTTACTCTCGCAGATTGACGAAATGTTTTATTACATTATCTCCTTTATCTATTTTAGAATTTTTATAATGAATTTGCGTGGCGTTAATTTCTAATTAAAAGGCTTATTTTTGGCTTTGAAGCAAAAAATGCAGCGTGGTGATGTTTGAAACAACTTGTATGGGGATGATTGCAAAGTTTCAATCATAACCATGTTTCAATCGTCCACACTGAGAGAAAATTTAAAAGTTATAATGGAAAAAGGTCTGAAATTCAAATCATTAAGTCTTCCCACTAGATATAATTCTGTGATCTTGAAAGTGGATGATGAAGTCGATCTCATACGAAATTTGACATCAAACGCCCTCACGTGATTTATTGATTTTTTTACATTTATAACTAAAAAAAATCTACGTTAATAGTATACATTGTTTTATCAATTATGTAAGTACAGAAGTTAACGACAGAGAAAAAATATACACATGAACAGTAGGTAATATTTCAATATTAGAGATTTATAGTTATAAGTTTAGGTTACACGTAACCGGCCTCACTGGGCTAGCCTGTTTTGAAGCAGTCATTTGGTTAGTTCTTTGTAATTACCTACGAACATACCCATACTTGTTTTAAAGGATATTCACTTAATAGGTTGGTTGCTTTAATAATTTCGTATTTGGGTGAGTGCGCCGGTAAAGGCCCTATCCTTTCTTAATTTTTTTTTATAATTAACCTCATTGATTCATTTGTGATGAGTAGGTACCTACTCTTGCAATTGCTTAAATTCTGTATTTCTGACACGTTTTGGTTAAAAAAAATTCTAGGTGCACTGGAATCCGACGACAAAAATCTGAAAAAAAATCCTTCACATTGATAAAAAAAAGTGCTTCGTAGTCTACCCACTCTTGTCTACTTTAGTTTTCTGTATGTTTCACTTCTACCGCATGTGAATTGCACATTCAGCTTTTTCTTTTCTTTTAATAGATACTATTTAATTGTTTAAAGGATGTTAATACCACTTAACCGAATATTTTAAGTTTTTTGTTCTAAAATATTGCGATATTTTGTATAATGATGTCATATCGCAAACCACAAATTCAATTAATTTAAATTTTTTCGAATTCTTAAAGTTGCTGAATTTTACACAAAAAAAATGCTCTCAAGTCAGAGGTAAATTCAACATTGTTATGATTGAAACAGTGTGATGGTTGAAACAAGCACTTTTGTATGAAAGCGAAAAACTTATTTTTAATACCGTTCTATTCTGCTCCAGGATAATATCGCAGTAAAACTATGTTGAATATGCCAAATACTCATAGTTAGTATAACTAAGAGCACTTAAATACAAATAATAAAAAATGTATTTATGGTTTTTAAAATACTTGCGATAAGTTTAATCAGTATTCATGATCTCATTGAGTACTGTTATAATAAAGAAAATGTTTAACATTGATTAAAATTACTCCAATTATTCCAAATATATTTAGAGTGTTTCAATTATCCCCACATACTGTTTCAATCGTCCACACTATGGGGATAATTGAAATAGATTTCCTCATCGTCTTTAAGTGGTTATTGTAGCTTACCTGTACGAGTTGTAACCATCCAATAAATTTAATTTGATAACTATATAGATCATAGAACATCTAGTATAAACATCTTAACCATAAATACGAAAGAAATATTACTACACATAGTTAAAGTAAAAGTGTTTCAACCATCCCCACTCTACCCTACGGCTGAAAAGGCAAAATTGAGGTGAACCGAAACCGGTCGACATATATAAATAAAAAGAAAGTTGATTTTAAACAAAGTACTTGTTTCATTCTATATAATGTCAAACCACAAAGTGTTTGCTTTCTACGATAATTTAATATCAGAGAACGACGGAAAAAGCAAAATTGAGGTCAACCGAAACCGGTCGACCAATATAAATAAAAATAAAGTGGTTTTTAAACAAAGTGCTTGTTTCATTATATATAATGTCAAGTCACAAAGTGTTTGCATTCTACGATAATTTAATATCAGTGAGTACGACGGAAAAAGCAAAATTGAGGTCAACCGAAACCGGTCGACAAATATAAATAAAAATAAAGTGGTTTTTAAACAAAGTACATGTTTCATTCTATATAATGTCAAGCCACAAAGTGTTTGCTTTCTACGATAATTAAATATCAGTGAGTATGGTTGAAAAAGCAAAATTGAGGTCAACCGAAATCGGTCGACAAATATAAATAAAAATAAAGTGGTTTTTAAACAAAGTGCTTATTTCATTCTATATAATGTCAAGCCACAAAGTGTTTGCTTTCTACGATAATTTAATATCAGTGAGTACGACGGAAAAAGCAAAATTGAGGTCAACCGAAACCGGTCGAAATATATAAATAAAAATAAAGTGGTTTTTAAACGAAGTACTTGTTTCATTCTGTATAATGTCACGCCCCAAAGTGTTTGCTTTCTACGATAATAAGAAAATACTTTTTTTGTATTTTCGATAGGTAGGTACCCTACTTTTTCGCTTGTCTGAATTGTTCTTCACACAAGCAGTTCCAATATTAAAAATGACACTCTCAATCAAATTTGAGTTCATTGAACGCGGTATATTTCCATTTCACGTCCGTATCAGCGAAATTATGATGATGATTTTGTGATAATTTTAACGCATAGCTTTTTTCTTTGCGTTTTTTGGCGCTGCGTCGGTCGGCACGTTTGCGTCTCATATCTTCCCTTGTTTCTATTGTATATGGCCCTGACGTATGTTTTTGTGTATATATACAGTAAATACAAATGGTATCACTTAGACGCATGTATGACAAAACCATGTATGCGTAATGCGGAGGATTATGAATGGGATGCTTAGATGGGTCAGACATTTTGAGCTGATGAATGATGGGAGAATTATCAGGAGTATATATATTGGTTGACACGGAAGTAACGCCTGGTGAAGACATGGCAAGATAGATAATTTAATTAGCAATTAACAATACCAGAAACATAAACAGATAAAGGAAGAAAGGGAGAGAAACTAGGAGGTCTACCTGGAAATAGATTTATTTTTACTATATTTGTGGTATTTCTCAATTTCAGGTGCTTCCAGAAAAATGGTAATTAAAATGATGTGCTTCAATGATAGCAAATTCAGAGAAAGTATTTATATTTGATTGTGTTATCGAAATTCAAAGGTATTTTGTCAATAGAGAACGACGGGAATTCAGTAAATTTTAATTTGTTTTCCAAAAATTGCTAAAGGTATTAATTTTATCTAACGTACAAATAGATATATAATGTAATTACAAGAATAAATTGTATTCAAATACTTAACTAGATTTGTATTTCAATACGGAAATGACTGATAATTTTTAAGTAGAGTATTTTCATGATTTTTATTTTCTACAAGAGACTTGAAGGACCCAAACCGAGAGGATGTAACGAAAATAAGTACGCAATTATGAATAAATACTTTTGTTCGCATAAAAACCCACTTCTTTAAAGAAATGGAAACAAATAATGCTACACTGTATCGGTGATTCAATACAATGTTGTATTTGTATTTTTTTCCTGAAAGAATTGGGTTTTTATGGGAACAAAACTATTTATTCACATTTATATGTGGCGTATTTACGGACGCAAAAACAAATCATCTTAATATTTTACAGCGCAACTCGCAAAATGGGTTTTTTTTTTTTAAATTATTAAGTAACCGCCATCTATGAACGAACAGATTTTGAATTATTTAAAGTTTACCTACCCTTAAACAAATTTGTTATTTTATTTTACTTTAAAATAGTATTAATAAAAAATTAAACCTTGTTTAATCACTATAAGGTAATATTTATATAACTGTCGGAGTGGTTTCGACGAGACGCTACGTCACACTTTATTTTATAGAGAAAATGTCCAAACGGAAAATGGGTGAAATGTTTTATGGCGTTATTGATTGAAAGAAGCCTAGCCACTGTTTCTAAATAGATGGATGTGTAATAGACCGACTTTAATATCAATCAGAAAAGTGCAAAGCGCATCACAAAGTGTAATCATTCCATCATCAATTTTGTGGGCTTCCAAGAACCAGTCAATCATTTAGAATTTAGAACAATGCACTCGGGAAATTAACTTAATTGCGCTGGTCTAATCACCAATTCCACGTCATTTCAATGCCACCAATCGCAATAGTCGCCCAAGCGGACGAATCCGTAATCTCCGCTATATTTAAGCCATAATTATGTGTGTCCTTTCAGAATCGCCGTTAATGGCTATTCTTCTTTCAGGCTGCGCCAGTGTGAGTGTGGGGTATACCGGGGCACTTCCGCCCGGGACCAATCGTTACTTGTGCGCGCATGCTCTGTTCCACTCGGCTAAGCTGAAACAATGCCCGAAGACCGTCGCATTACATGCTTCGTTATATTCACTGAATGCGACGTCATTTTAGTATGCGATTACTTTTGTTTTGTATTTATATTATTTATTATTGGTTATTGTTTTAGTTATTTTTTCAATTATGATGTTTTTGTGTTTTTCAAAGGTCCTACTCAACACGCGTGTATATACATAAGTAGTATGACTTACTAGTACTAGTACCTGTTATAATATATTTGTAATATGTGAAGTGTGAAGTGTTTTTGTCAGGTTTTGAAGTCACGATACCTCATTTCCGAGAAAAGTTGCTTACAGGACTGCTACTGAGGTCGCGAAATATATACATAAACAATGAATGCTTACTAAGGGTTTCACGACAGTTGGCCCCCCTGGCATACTTATGTACAATATGCAGTCGATTTAGGGAAAATACGGCGTACCCACTTACACAAAATATAAAAAGTGTCCCCAAAGTAGTGCGCAGAAAGGGTGTACCGCCGAATAACAAAATATAAAACGTATTTTCATTGAAATACATCAATGATAAAAGCACATTCACTCGTACCAGCATAGAAGTATAAAAAATCAATACTGTAAATAAATTCGTTGGACATGGAAGAAGAACACAAGAAATGCCTTGTTGACGTGTTTCGTGACCCAAATATTTGGCCAATCGGGCGCTCACAATACGAAACTGTGTTTGACCATGATAACGAAATTCAATTAGGTTGAAGATCCACGATGTCAGGTGAGTGTAAGTAAGACAGAGCATGTATTAAATGGATTAAATTAATGGAACATTTGTTTCCATTCAAATTTGTATGGAACTAATTGATATCTTTCTTTTTTCCACGGCGAATACCATATTATTTAACACGGATTAAAGGGATTACAAGGAGCCAGCGATTGAGGTGGGTTTTCCGCCAATGATGTGTTCTCTCATCTGTTTGGAGATGGCTTATTTAATCGACTTCATCGAATGACTTTTTTTGATTTGTTCTTTCGTTTTCGATAAAATATAGTCCAAAATTGGAATTTCTTGGAGAAGTTGGTTTATTTTGTTGGTTTGGTGATCTGCACGTTGAAATATTTCTAGAAAAATAAGTGCGTCTTTACGACCGGCGTTAAGAGGATGTTTATTTTGAAAAATTAAAAGTAAATTAAATACTGTTATCAAAGAAATGTACAAACATTTTTAGTCATTTTAAAATATCCATTCAATGTTATTTTATAATATAAACTCATAAGGTCTACAAAAAGAGAAGATACGATTTTTTTGAGAAAATATAAAAGAACAATTCAAATTTTGTTCTTTTCAGTATTTCAAATTTCCTTGATTTTAGTATATTATTGCGCTGACCTGGCTCCAATAGTTTCTTAGCCCTTAAGTTTCCGGGAAAACAGGAAATAAACAGAAGAAAAAAAACCTTTTTTTTGGTTTCCCTTGTGATAGTACAGATTCATCAATTCCGTTTCAGACAAACATCAGTTTTCGGACACCGCGCAAAATTTAAGAAAATTTCGATTATTCTATAATAAATCAAATAACATGCCATGAAAGCCATAAATAATTGTATGTATTGAAAGTTGTATTGAATGTTGTCGGATTAAATTAATATCAGTCTAGACGTCATGAAATTTTATTTCTGTCCAAATGTCTCGTTAATATTTCCGTGGGGTCTTCTTCAGACGTTGCACTCAGTATATCAGTTCTTGAGCCACTTTGGAGGTGGGTATGGGTATCGCCGCCCTGGGAACCATTTATTGGATAACCGTACGTCACCCAGGTGGTTCGCTTCATTTGGATTAATTTTTGCACAATTGACCTTCAAATTAAGAGGAAGTTACTGTTTACATTACATTTCAAAAAACTACCCCATCCCATTTTCCCATTCCGAGATTCATCCGATTTTTGACACCCGAGACTTATATTAACAACCATGAGACTTATATTAACAATTACTTAAATACAAGAGATATATTGTTTATGCAGACAAGCATACATTTATGTATATTAGAGATATATTATATCTCACAGAGAAGAAAAACTAATAAAAAATATTTAATTCCTTCTGTTTTTTGTGTTAATTCCTTTCCATGCTGCAAAATCGGCAGCGTCTGTCAGCCGCGACATGTAGGAGTAAATGTATTTAATGTCCGCACATTAGCCTACTCGAAGCCATTACATTTGATAGATAAAGAGAACAACGACATGTCCCACGGAGCGCATTATTCCACTGCCGCTATAATCACATTATCTCCGACCGCCCCGCCATTGGACGAATACCATGAAGCACTGAGCCTTCGATACGCATGGCGTATAATAGTAATATACACTGACGTATGTATTTGTGGAGTAGGGGACGCCCGCCGCCGCGACGCATGCGCCCAGCGATGGCCGCGATCGGTCGGCGCCGGAATTGCGCGCTGCCATTGGACCGCCGGCCTGCGCGCGCATCTCATAGCTTTTCGCATCTCGTAGAAAAACCGCCTCCCACCTGATTACACTCCGGCATTATTTGCGGAAATATACGATTGATCATTATCTCTCATTTACTTACAGATTAAGATACATATATAACAACTTATAAAATGATATTTTATGTGCATACGATTTTGATTAAAATTTCCAAGTTGTTATTACTTATTAAGATGCATTTTGCCATCAAAACCTTGCTGGTGCTTACAATAATTGCAAATAAATATGAGTGATATACTTAATTACAGCTAGTAGGTAGGCCGTTAATTACCATATCTAATACAGACTGATATCACATCAAATGTTTAACTGACGACATTTAAGATGGATACGAATTTGATTGACTTTCCAAGGATTTATTACTTAATACGATTCATTTTACCATCCATACCTCGTTGGCGCATGCAATTTATAAAAAAAATTGCTGTGTAGTAATTTCCAGCAGGATGCTAATGAACATATCTGAAACAGACTATTATCGAATAATTATAATCGCAACATAAGGTGCATTATCCCTTGACTTTGCAAGGCACTTTGCTATAATTTATTATCATTTTATTAATTGTTTCTTCTTGGCTAACATCGTATTTATTAGCTACATGTTTATTGTATACGGTTATATTACATTATTTGTAACGTCTTATTTAGCTAACGCTAAGAAATATTATACCGAACCATTACACTCTTTTCGCGTGGGATGTGAAGTTATGGGTAATAATATAACGAATGACCCATTTTTATAGTTTAATGACTACTTTCAATAGATTGTTGTTTTTTAATTTATGCTTCGACTATCTTGTAAATCAGTTGAAAGTATTATTATCTGGTTGCGCGTGTTGGTTATGTATATGGTACCTACTGGATGGTTTGAACGACGGTACTTGAATGTCCTAAAATAATGCATTCCTTTATTCCCTCCATTATCTATACTTTTTGACCTAGGACCACTCATCTTTTATGATCATCTAATTTTTTTTTCACCCGCCATGCTTTGTGTTATGGTGGGTAAAGTTTACAGATTGGAATTATACACATAATGTGCTTGATAATAATAGTAATTCGATTAAACAATTCAGATTAAGTTGTAAACATTTTATATCGTCATTAAGCTACTAAAATTGGATAGGTAATGCGGGAAAAGTAAAAGGGTAGATTAGGTCGTTAGTGTAAAATATATGGGTATTGCGATTGAAATGTATTGCAGATGTAAGGATCCATGGCGTTATTTATGTTTTGAAAGTAAGAAGTTTTTGGTTATCAGGAAGAAAGTTAAAGATTTTAGGAGCTAGTAGTCCAGTCAAGTTAAACATGAAAAGCGGGTTGTGCTTGCAAAAGGTCCAGTCATTCTGATTTTTTATATATGTTAGGACCTAAACCAACTGTTATGAAGCAGTGCTGAAATCATTACCTTTTCTCATTTTAAAATATGAACACTGCTTTATAACGTCGAACCTAGCGGCACGAACTATTGAGTTAATTAATTGTTGATAGTTACAACAGGAGGACTGGCAACACAAGTCGTTATGGAAGGGGGAGTTTTTTTTCTTTTCCGGGTCCGGGAATGGAATCCACTCTCGCCGGCATGATCTTTTGGGCTAGATCATGGCTGTGACAGTCGTGTAGTATTAATTTATTATAAGGGACGAAGTTTTAAAATTCAGTCGATTGGCGCGTGAAATTAATGTGGAACGATCTTTGATACGTGATGCGAAAGTGCACCAAAGATTTCAATCAATAATGTCGCGAGATTGGTCTCCGCGGTAGTTCGTATTATTCGAGAAGTTTACCGAAAAATTATCGAGGCGATCGGTAATGGTATTTACGCTGCACGAGACGCGCCGGAATGTACTTGTCGGGTGCCGACAATAAGAATGCCTCATTAATCACGTGGAGAAAAATAATTCCGCTCACCGGCTTGTATTAAAAAAATTACACGTACGGTAATACTAACGGTCCCGCTTGCTTGCTATGTAAGCCCCGTAACATCGCCCCCTTGGAGTTCCACTTCCCTTGGAGCCCTGCTTTGCTGCGAAGGTGTCGGGAGGTCTTGCTGGCCATCCTGTTGCGAACTGGCCGATTATCCTGTTGCGATCTGTTGAGATGAGGATCGGCTGGAGGTCCTGCCGATTATCCTGTTGCGAACTGGCCGAGATGAGGATCGGCTGGAGGTCCTGCCAATCATCCTGTGGCGAACTACGAGACGCGGTTCGGTTAGGAATATTGTGAATGTAGCTAGTTAGTATAACATCAATCGGTCCCTGAGGGTGAGTAGATTCCGTTTCGTTTATTGTACCTGACACTATTGAAATTATATATACGTTCTTTTACATTTAAATTGGAAATGAGATACTTGTTGTTATTTAATTCCCTAACACGCTGGAGATCTCATACATATGCTCACTCCTGAGATGAAGTTTCATGTTTTATTTCACCACGGGCATAATTCTGCACAAAAGCAGTATAACCGAAAAGTTCTTGGTGAAACCATAGTACATACAGTATTATCCCTACTATACTCAACCCTTAATTACAGCGTAACAAATTGGGCCCAACGCGGTTTCGCTCGTTTATTTGATCTCCTGCGGGTTACATTGGTGTTTGGTGTTTTACATTGGTCATGTTTTGTATTTTATCGTGCTCAGTATCCCAGTGTGTGGTTACATTATCAACATGTCAACTTAACCTCAATTTTTGAAATGATATTTTCATAGAAGTGTCAGGTTTCAATCATAGACAATGCTTCTTCTATGATAAGTTTGGAAAAAAAAGTATATATTTATTCAAAAAAAAAAAAAATAATAATTGTCTATGGTTGAAGGCTGATGATAAAAGGTAAACATCATCTATGTAAGTTGATGTTTATTGTTGACAAGCGAATATCAAAAGTGACAGATTACGGTATGTTGTGTTTATATCGTAGATGAATTCTTAATACAAATTTAAATGAACTAGTAAACTAAATAAATAATTCATTATAATCAATTGAATGGTAATTAATGAGATTAAATTTATAATCTATTCCGTTAAATTCCATTATACACAAGACTGTCATAAGTTATCAACAACACGAGTACATCTTATACGGTGAAATAGTTTGACATACTTAACTAAATTGTTGGGATATTTTTCTTTTATTAAAAAAAAATTTTTTTTTTTAGTATTTCAAATGTGGGATTTTATCTTGTAACCACGATTTTTATTGTCAATTTTAAATTAAATCGACTAAACACATTAATATCTCGATTTTTTTTTTATCAAAATACTCTATTATTATGGTCGTAAATTAATTAAAATACCTACGTCAGAATTATTCTGAAAATCAAGGTTGCCACAAACTGATGAACTGCAACAAGAAAAAAAAAATCCTCTTTTTTTAAAAAATCAGGGTTGCCAAAAACTTTTTTTTTTTTTTCCCCTCGTACTTTAAAAAAACTTTTTTTTTACATCATCAACAATCAATATTGTACGTCATCAATAACAATGTCAACTCCTATTTCGAACGTCAACAACGTCTCTAAAGAGGATCTCATAAGAGAACTATCAAGTCGTTCTCTCGAACCGGCAACCACCTCTCACGCGCTGCGCTCGCAGGCGCGTGCATATAATAAAACCCTTAAGATGCCAACAATATCAGAAATAGATATGGATTCTTCTGATTCAGATTCAGAGAGTAGGACCGTTCACAACCCTACAATAATTAAACATACAAAAATTATTTATAGAGAATCCATCAATGTAGAAAATTGGAAGATTAAATTTGACGGTAAATCAAGCATAAGAGAATTTCTCTTATTAATTGAAGAAAAATGTAGGACAAAAAATTTTAGTCATGATAATCTGGTACGCGTTTTTCCTGATCTTCTAGATGGCCTAGCATTACTTTGGTTCAGGTCAATATATCACTCGGAATTGGAATGGGACTGCTTTTGTAATCTAAAACACTATGGATTCGCTACTTGCAAATTACGGAACATCATCGAGTGAATCAGAGAGTGAGAAATCAGAAACTGAAGACCGTAAAGATGTTGTCATTGAAAACAAAATTGAACCTCAATCAATAAAACTACCTACACCGGATTTCGATGGATCTTCCTCTAAAAATTCAGTCTTTTCAAATCCTTTTGTCGAAGCTGAGAATGCAAAAAAGGCAATTTTGGAGAAGCATGTTAAAATGGTACCTACCAAAGGGAAAGTGGAAATGATCAACGGGAAGAAGATATGCTGGAATTATAGAAAAGGCCGGTGCCATTTTGGACATAATTGTACATTCGCAATGGCACCGCGAGAAGCATAATAAAAATCTTAGAAGAAAACATCTTTCTTGTTCACGGCGTACCACGAACTATCGTCTGTGATAATGGTCGTCAATTTGTTTCGAAAGAATTTAAAGAATTACTTAATAGTTATAACATGCCGCCACCATTTTACAATTCATCTTATACGCCTCAAAACAACGTAGTCGAACGTTATAATCAAACCCTGGGCACGGCGTTATCCATCTTAGTTGAATCAGACCACCGAAACTGGTCTAAATTTCTTCCGCAAGTTCAATCAGCGATGAATAACACGGTAAACTGCGCTACAGATTGTACACCTTATTGTCTGATGCATGGTCGGGAGCAGATACTAGACGGTGATCTGCACCGTAATCCAATAGCGGATGAGGAAACCAATTCGCAAATTGGTGCTCAACCTAAGGTTTATGCACAGAAATTAGAAGAGTTGTCGTCGGTTTATGAGCAAGTCTCGAATGCTCTTCTTAAAGCTTTTCAAAAAGGAGCTGACCATTACAACCTGCGCAGAAAATACATTACCTATCAGGTTGGTGATGTGGTGTGGCGGAGGAATTTTGCGCAATCTAAAGCATTGAATTATTTCGCACAAAAATTGGCACCCCGGTTTGTTCAGAACGTGGTAGTAAAGAAAAAATCCAACTTAATTTATACACTTGCAGACTTAAACGGAAAAGTTGCGGGTGATTTTCATGTGAAAGATATAGTAAAATCAAATAATATACCGGTATAGTCTTATTGTGGCAATACTTCGGAGGGTCTGGCCATCCCTACCGAGTACTGAAAATTATGATATCTGTTAGTTAATATTTGATGCTTGGGAGTTTTAACCCGGCCTTATCAACCGAGTTGAAACGACCCGACATTCTGACAGTCAAAATCCTGTCATAGGAATATTTCTTTTGTTCATTCAGGTTTTCTTGGGCCGCGTTTACGCAATCTCACGTAGTTTGTTATGATTCATTGCAATCAAATTCCACTCTGGTAAGATTTACTCGAGTTGTTTTATAAGTTTTCGCTTTCGTTAGGCGTAATAATCTGTAATTTATTTGAAATAAATTTTGTAAAATTTTTGGACTGAGCACGAGCAAACGAACAAAATAAATGACATAATTTATTTTCCTTTTGTCTATTATGTTTGTTAACCTCGAATACAAGTGGAACACATGCCCACTTCCCCTTGTGTTCAGGGTACATCCCATTGAACTGCGTTCATGGTTATTGAATTTTGTGTTTATTCTTAAGTTTTAACTCGGAACACACAGGGTTGCCAGCCCTACACCTCTTTGTGTTTTGAGCATTGTTTTTTCTGTTTATCTCTTCCCATCTGAAACATGATTGTTTTCAAATATAAATAAATTCTGAGAAATGTTGTGAATTCAACACGTAATAACAACTCACATGCTTGTGAGTATACTTAAAGAATAGTTTAGTGATACATATATTATTTTATAAAATTCGTTGATTAGTCTTAGTACCTACAATACTACTTTACTTCATATACTCGCTCGAACGACCGATTTAGGTAGAATAGGAAACTCTTCGTAGTGAACATTTCTTATATCTCCTAAAAAGGACGTAAATTCAGTGAAGTGAGGGTTGCTTGCACCCTAAAGTGTTGCCTAAATGGCTTTTTAAAACCCTATTATGGGTCAGTGATGCATTAATGCATATGGTGGTGTATAATTAATGTGCTGGACACACATAGGTATAATTAAGGTTAAGGATGTGTTGTCCACTGATTAGTGTTTATACTTACATAATTAATTATGTTTATGCTGTAGATGTAACGTTAACGGTAGTCCAAGACATAAAGTCAGCTGTTCCTCACCCAGTATTTTCAATGCTGTGGGTGTTTGCGGACCCCGCTCACGGAACATTAGTTCACATTGTTCTTTAGATTAAGTTCTTCTAATTTTAAGTGTTGGTCTTGAATGACTGCATTGTGAAGCCACCATCTTGCCGGACAACATGGGTGCGATTGGAATCATAATGAACTCATTCGTATTTATTTGATTTTTCTTTTTCTATCTCTATTAGCTTTTGCTATCGTCAATTTTAAGTTTAACATGGTGTGCCTACCACATTTGATGATTCACATTTTTATTTTTATTCATGTGTATTTTATAATTTCTTTTTTTAGAACACCCTGAGGATTGACCGGAATAGCTTATGAATTTGTTAGTTAGACGAAACATGTTTGAGGGCAAACATTTGTCTGGCGCGGGGGGTAATGTTATGAAGCAGTGCTGAAATCATTACCTTTTCTCATTTTAAAATATGAACACTGCTTTATAACGTCGAACCTAGCGGCACGAACTATTGAGTTAATTAATTGTTGATAGTTACAACAGGAGGACTGGCAACACAAGTCGTTATGGAAGGGGGAGTTTTTTTTCTTTTCCGGGTCCGGGAATGGAATCCACTCTCGCCGGCATGATCTTTTGGGCTAGATCATGGCTGTGACAGTCGTGTAGTATTAATTTATTATAAGGGACGAAGTTTTAAAATTCAGTCGATTGGCGCGTGAAATTAATGTGGAACGATCTTTGATACGTGATGCGAAAGTGCACCAAAGATTTCAATCAATAATGTCGCGAGATTGGTCTCCGCGGTAGTTCGTATTATTCGAGAAGTTTACCGAAAAATTATCGAGGCGATCGGTAATGGTATTTACGCTGCACGAGACGCGCCGGAATGTACTTGTCAGGTGCCGACAATAAGAATGCCTCATTAATCACGTGGAGAAAAATAATTCCGCTCACCGGCTTGTATTAAAAAAATTACAAGCCCCGTAACATCGCCCCCTTGGAGTTCCACTTCCCTTGGAGCCCTGCTTTGCTGCGAAGGTGTCGGGAGGTCTTGCTGGTCATCCTGTTGCGAACTGGCCGATTATCCTGTTGCGATCTGTTGAGATGAGGATCGGCTGGAGGTCCTGCCGATTATCCTGTTGCGAACTGGCCAAGATGAGGATCGGCTGGAGGTCCTGCCAATCATCCTGTGGCGAACTACGAGACGCGGTTCGGTTAGGAATATTGTGAATGTAGCTAGTTAGTATAACATCAATCGGTCCCTGAGGGTGAGTAGATTCTGTTTCGTTTATTGTACCTGACACTATTGAAATAATATATACGTTCTTTTACATTTAAATTGGAAATGAGATACTTGTTGTTATTTAATTCCCTAACACGCTGGAGATCACATACATATGCTCACTCCTGAGATGAAGTTTCATGTTTTATTTCACCACGGGCATAATTCTGCACAAAAGCAGTATTTTGGCGCTCGGTATAACCGAAAAGTTCGTGGTGAAACCATAGTACATACAGTATTATCCCTACTATACTCAACCCTTAATTACAGCGTAACACAACATTAAAAAAACAGATTTGCAATTTCCAAAGTACTGTGCGAGCGGCGGTGGACCCAAAAAACCATGAAATTTACGGACTTTTTCAGTTTTTGCTCAATAAATCTCAGTGAAGGAAGGGTCTCACCAGTATAGTTAGTTTACAAATTTTTAAAGTAGACTAAATTTTCTACAATTTGAGACAAAAGCGAGCTTTATATAGCCATTGGTTTCCAAGATACAATTCTTCAAAAATAGGCCATTTTTTCCAAAAAGTGATTTTTTTTCGAAATGGTTATTTATTTTGTGAAATATTTTCTAAGGTACGCATAAATCATAAATATTAAAATTAAAAATTCAGAATGACTGGACCTTTTGCAAGCACGAATGTACATCTTGACTGGACTACTAGGTAGATGAATTGTATTTGTGCTATCGTAGATAAGGTATTGTAGTGTCGGTTGGTTATATTTCTGGTGGTGTGCTTGTGCTGTAAGAGTATTTTTGTCGTATTTTATAAGAAATGTTTTAGCATAAATTTTAAATGGAGTTGACGTACGAGTATATTTAAGACATTACACTCGATAAAGAGACGAATGGAGGAGTTGTTGTCGGTCGCTTGTTGATCACATGTATTTTCATTTATTATTTTTGTGTTGAACTGTTTGTCTTTAATGAGAGACAGTTGTAACTTATGTGTAGCCAGCGGCAGTGTCCAGAGTCAATTAGGGATAGTCGGTGGTTTCTTTCCAACCCCTTTCCATCCATGACAAGCATTATAAGGAATTAGATTAACTATTATTTATTTTACCGCAATCTGCAGCGAACGAAGGTTTTAAATGAACCAGCGCAATCAATATCATTACATATTCAACAAATTAAGAAGGACAACATTATATTTAGAATTTCAATATATTAAATACAATGCCCATTTCTACATCTGCAGTATTGCAACATGAATAATGTGTTTAATGTCAGCCACAACTCGGATAAAGTGGGCCTAGGAAAAATGAATTCACATGTCAAGAGCGTTTTATTATAGTTATCCATAATACTAAATAAATCGTAATAAATTATCGTATAATGCGGACTTTTTGCATTATTCCCGCATTTCTTGCCGGCGAGTGGGGTCTCCCGCCCTGTTCCCATCGACAACCGACAGCCATTTATTTATGTGCGTAATATTTGTAAATTATGCATCCGTATCATGGAATTCAAATACTTAATGCTTACTTATTAAGCAAATTGACAATTTACCATTACGCTCGACCTACTTCGGGAATTTACGTCTTCAGCGTATTATTGTGTAATTCCCGTGAACTTTGCCAGGTATTGCAACTATTCGAAAGGCGAAGCGGCCGAGGAAATAAAGCAGGTGAAATGAGAAGGGTTCCAAATCATTTTCCGATAACGCCGACGCGCGATTATCTTAGGAACGCTTCGAATTTGAAAATTTAAATGTTCACAAAATGTAAATTTAATATATCTACTCTGATCACAAATTAAAACTTAACTACCATGTTTTAATGAACTAGTGGTTTTTGATTTTTTTCATGTGTATTTTTTTATCAAATTCTAAGCGAAATCATGTTCAGGGTTTCTCATGAAGCATTAAAAATAAAAACCTTTTGATCAATAAAGTAGGTACCTACCACAGTTAAAAAGTGTTTTTTTTTTCTAAAGTCTCTAAAATATTTTATTGAATGCCATTGTTGCTCGTAGGTACATTAAAAGCATAAAACAAAGCATAAGTTTTTTTTTAAATAAATTTTGATTTATAATCACATTAACTAAATTTTTCGGCGTTGCCCGAGCTTTATTTATTTTTATTTATTTATTTAAATCTATTCTTGAACATACAAAAAAATGTTAACATTCAGTATCTGTATGTAAAAAGATTGAATTATTAATGAACACCTCACTGGGAGAACCTGTGCTAAGGTGTTCGCATGTTGCGCCCTTGAGGTGATTTTCTCACGAAAATGGCGCTATAAAAATCATCCAACAATTATTATTAGGATTAAGTGCTATTCTATGGACAGAAGCAACACCGAGAGTTTTTTGAAAGCAGACTTAGACAGTAATTTTCCTCTCATTTTGAACGTCCATGTACATCGTAGTATCCTGAATGTAAGCAGAAGTAACATCTAATCTCAATTCAAATAATAGATTGGAAATATGTTTAAATATGTACAATTTAACTGTTTGTTAATATTCACCGCATAAACACTGTTAACAAATCAATACGAAAGGGTAACAACGCTTCAAACACTCAACATTATTCATATTGAAACAAAAAGATAACATTTCGATTTAAACAAAATACAAGTTCCCGCCATGACTCGCACAAACCTAATTGTGTCTATTACATGTAATCTGGACAAGCTACACTCAAATGGAAAATGTTGCTCGGTTTTCAATCGGACAGCACTGGGGCCCAATTCTCTAATCGATACCGCTCGCAATTGCCGCTGAAAGTACATAAGTTGGTAGATTTTGTTATTCTCGGGCTCGTCAAAGGTACATACTCGTATTTAGATGCCAAACTCTAAAAATCATTCCACTCAAAGAACGAGGGTCAAATGGTCGAGGGTCAAACCAGTCGACGCTGACAAAATTGTCTAAAAATTAACTAATCTAGTATATTGTATCCTAACCTAAGATCGTTTCCCGCTCGCTCTTCGAAGAACAGGCATCGTATATTAAGTTGTTTTAAAGTTTCATATTACGAGTATATTACAACGGCTGATTTACCGGCGATATTGGCTGCAATACATAATTTATAGCAAGCTAAAGCAGATGCTTTGAGACCAACAATAACGTTTCGCCGGAGGATAGATAGTTTTCACGTGAAAATTCTAACTAATCTGTTGCAGTGACGTTTTTCAGGTGTTAGCGCAATAAATTTCTTTTCTGCGGTTAAATTTATTATTATAATTTTTCTAAGTTAGATTTTTTTGATTTTGAGTGATATACACACAGCCAGTTCGAAGAAAATGCGGTCGTAATTTCAAATTCACACCATAGAGTCAATGACATCAGAAACGTAGACAATATTAAAAGAGCTGCCAATATAATCAATTCTTCAACCCTTCGACATTCAAGAATACCTGTAAAAGAAACATTCGACAAAGTTCGCCCAGACGATGGAAAATAATGAATAATTTTTTATCGCTATTGGAGAATTGCGCCCCAGGAGTCTTGTAAGTTTTGGAGGTTTTGTAAGTTTTGTTCGTAAGAATGGGTCGAGTTGGAGTAATCTTTTGACAGGTGAAGTGGTATCGAATTAACGGTGCTGAGATGCAAAATGAGTTGAGCTCTGCCAGGTGTGGTGTTGGTTCGCTGGATGGCTGGATGGTTCGGTGTTCTGCTCAGCGTGGGGCCGGTCGACCCGACTGTTTTGTTACTCGACAGTACTCGAACCGGCCGGCCTGGCCATTGTTTGGGCATTAGCACCAGCCGTCAGCCAGCAGTGAGCAGTGACGCACGCCAGATTTACTTTATGCTTTTCTATTAATATCTATTATTGTGTCGCCGTCACAATATGAGTTATCAAGCGATGAATCTATTCAGCATATATTATACCTGCCAACATATTTTACAGCCAAATAGGTTAGAAATGCTACTTGGTTTAGTAAAGTTAGTTAGTATAGATTTTTTGACATGAAGACATTTTTTAATGTTGTTATGTATGTTTTCTTTACTTGGTAATATTATTGTTTATATATCATTTTTTATGATTAATGGGTAACTACTAGTGATGCAACGAATACTACTTATACGAATACGAATATCAAACCTACTATCCTGCGAATACTAATACGAATAACTTGGCAAAGTAATAAAACACTCATTTATTTAACCTTGTTCTGTTTGTTTTATTATAGGTACTAATAATTAAAATTTACAACTGTCAAATTTTTATTCAGAAAACATAACATCTGTAGATTCACTGGTGATAGGCGATTTCTTTTTTCACTTTGGATGTTGCCAGCCGTTGAAACTAACTCACATGTAACAATATACTTGCACTTGACCTGTGCTATCGACTGTCAAATACTGAAACTACTAAGAGAAAGAACGCGTATTAAATGAAAAATTCGAGGTTCATAGTACAGTGCCACAAAATCCATAGACATTTTGACATTTCTATGACAATTTATTAATTCAAAAGTTTTTTTTATAGTATTCGTATTCGTAAATATATATTCGCCGAATACGAATATTCGGTAAATGTCTACTATTCGGCGAATACGAATATTTGTATTCGTATTCGTTGCATCACTAGTAACTACAAAACTGAAGGAAGCTAATTGTAGTAAACATGTAGGGTGACCATGTGTTAATATTTGATTTGAAATAATTAAATGGCAATAGCGAATCTGAGTTCGCAGATCATTTAATAAAAAATTATCATAATTTTGACAAAAACCGTGGACCGTGGAAAAATGTAAATAATAAAGCAGACATAATTAATAAGCAACAAATTTTTATAAACCCTCTTTTGAACCTTTTCCCACTTAACCGGTCTTTTCCTGCTAATGACTTTGAAATTCCCAATTTTAATAAAGTCCCCTCAATCTTACCCCTTCCTCTTCCTCCTACCCCTTCGTCCCATATGTGATCTATGTTTAATTTTTAAGTTTAGTATTCATTTGATCCTGATGATGTGAACATCGTTCACGAAACATGTAGATTGTGTACAAATAAAAGTGGTGTAAACAAAGTTATTTGTCTTTTCATTAAAATAAATAATGCCATCACAAAGTGAAAACCTTTCCGAAGAAGTTTTCTTCGAAAAATTAATGAAATAATATATTTCGCTATTAATCTAAAAAGGAAAAGAATGTGAATACCGAATAAGAGTCCCAACCGCCCCCATCTATTCAGGACTAGTGGGACTACAACATCTCCAATAATTATGTTGTGAGGCTGAAAGGAGTGGGGAAGCGAACGAGACGGGGGAAATGAAGTTTGGGAAGAATCTGACTATTCCAATCTGGTCACCAAGCACGACTAAAGCTATTTCAAGCAATTTTCGATTCTGAATGGTTTTCTTTCACCAGGACGATACTGAGATTATCTACCACTCTTAGAACATGCGGATTAATAATAAAAACTAGCAGTTAAAAACCCGCTCCGCAGCTTTTTGCTGCTAGGACCTGCTTTTGGTTCAGCTTCACCCATTTTGAGTGTATTTAGGTGAACATTTAATAAACTCGATAGGAACTGGTTCCAAAAATAGTCTTAAAAATAGCCATTAACTGTTCCTCGGATCCATCGTGATCCAGTGACAGATAGTCACCAGGACAAAGTAACCGCGACAGGCAATGACGTCATATGAAATGTATAGCCACGTAGTATTATTATTCACAACCAATTCATACTATCGTCAATCTCTCCATATCCGGAGTAATATACGAAGTTACAAATCCGTAGTTAGGCGATGCTAATCACGCAAGCTGTTAACGTAAGTGGCGCCATCTTTTGGCATTGCTTTAATTCTGTTCTATTACAAAAGTATATTGTAGACTTGTATACAAACTTCACGCACTAAAACGGTTTTGCGTAAGGTGCGACGTCAGAGTTGTACTGGTAGTAGGATTCTTAAATTTCGACCGTACATATGTTAGCGTAACAACAACGTCAGAATGATTTTAATTCAACATTATAATATGCATACGAATAGATAATGCGACAAATTAACATCTGAACCACAGTGTTTTTCAAACTGCAGCCTTTTACTTTTTAACCATTTTGGTGTCGCCATTTAAAGCAATTTAACGATTGAAGCGCTGTTTTGTGAAAAATCACCATCACTCGTCAAGTTGTCTAAAACACCTGAATTTTTTACAATAATTACGGATCTCGTTTATTCGTTATTTTGTGCGAATCGATATTGTCAATCAGAAACTCATTAATCAGTGTCGGTTCTATTCAGTCATTCAATTCGATGTTCGATTCGCTCCATTACCAAAATAGCCTGAAAACCTTTAAAATTATGAATAGTTAAACGGGTCAGTTGGTAAAATGGTTTAAGAATAGTGGATTCATCTAGACCCGTGGGCCCGCATGCGACCCGCGGCAGTTATTTGTGCGGCCCGAACAAATATCTGCCGTTTTATTTTTAAATACATATTTTTTCATGTACAATTATTTTAACCTGCTTTTTTCAAATATTTTGCGTACATGGATTCCTGTTACTTTTAAACGTTGATTTTAATTGACATTTTATTTAAACACCCAGCTGGTTTTTGAAAACATCGAAAATCGATTTTTAACGCGCGCTTAGTGTACGTCATAGGTTCTTAGCGAGGGCGATAACGCCCCCTTGTGGGCATTTGAGACTTTCAGGGGGGGGGGGGGCAGCAGAAGACCCAGAGAAAATTAAAGGGCGTCGAGATTGCACAGTGAAGGCGTAAGTAGGTAAAAAAAGGGTTTAAAAAAGATAAAAAGCAAAGTAACCTTTAATATTGGTTAACTTTTGTTATTGTAGATATTATCATTTTTATCACCTGTGCGAAAATTCACACATTTCGGTAGTTCGGGAAGTGGATGAAAATTGAATTGAAAGATTCCATTACAGATTTTATTTATTTTTTTATCTTCCAAGATTAAGATATCAAAATTAAATTAAATTCCTGCCACCTCAGAACAGGCTCAGCCTAGTGAGGTGGTATATACCAAAAAAATTTATATATATATGTATATGTAGGTATATTGTATATATTGTAATGTTATTCTTGGTTAATAAATAATTTAAAAAAAAAAAAAAGATCTACATAATTTATTTTATTCAAAGTAGATCTTACTTTCAGAATAAAATGTATACGTTATATTGTCAAGTAACCAAGTGACCAATGTGCGAATGTTTGCTTGTGTTCTTGGAGTCTGTAAAATAGACGTTGCATTTATAATTGGTTATTGTACGGTGAATGTGGAAATAAGTTTCTCTGCCCAATTATTAACTGCGTTAATTACTACTGTGGACAATCGTTTATTTGATTAGGAATGAAGCTAGAAAACGTGCTCACTTTTTTTTGCATTATTTTTCGTCACTGATTTAATTTGTCTACGCAAGTCTAATCATCATACGCGCAGCGCATGGATATTTCCCAATAGAATAACTTTTATAATATCAAGAATCTCTTCCAGCTGACACTCAAATAAAGGTTGATATTTGGGCAAGATTATTATCCATTTAAACAAATTTAGTAATTTTATTGAATTTTGAGATTTGAACTGCTTGCTGAAATGTATGCATTATTATGTCCTGTGATGTAAAAATATACCGTGTTTAATTTGCCTAGCAGCTTAAACTGTCAGGGAAGATTTAAAGTTTATAATATTCTAGGAAGGATTGTATTGGAATTGTGAGCATATCTATAAATTGGCCTAAATAAATTTAATGAAAATATGCGATTTTCCTTTGTATCATTACTTATATGTATAAATTTTAAATGGAATTTTTATATTTTTTTCTTTTAAACTTACAAATTTCAATTTGTGAGGCTGGAATGGGTACCGCCGCCCCGGGAACTTTTATTGGATAACCAACACCTCTGCCATAGGTCACCCCAAGTGGTTCGCTACGTTTGGTGATTTAGCAGGGGTGTCCGGGTACATGGGGTGAGGTTTATCTAGGTTTTGGAAGCGGATGTCCAGGACACACTGAACCCCAGATTCCTACCCACCCCTTAAACCCTTTTCCTTCCCAGAACTCTTCTCTCCTTCCTTTCCTTAAAAATCCCTCCACAGAGCATCCCCAAACATGACATAGGCCCTGAGGGAAATTATTTGTAACTTGATGGAAATTACTTTCCTCAGGGCCTCCTGTGTGGAGCTCATGTAAAATATATACCTATATATAGATACATTGGTGAACTTTCCTTGTATTTTGATTTAAGGCTCCGTTGTAAGCCACTTTTTTTCACAAGAGTCCCAACTGCTCCCAAACGTCTGAAGCCAGTGTGACTATAATTGGGGTATGTTGTGGGATTGAAGGTTGTAGGGACGAGAAGGAGTTTATTTTTTTTAAGTGAAAATTTCTTTAGCACCGTTGTGATTTGAAACTCAATGAAACTAAAAAGTGACACTTAAAAGTGACAAACACATACACCTATAGTATTTAGCCTGCGAGAGAATGAGATAGAATATTGGTCTCCTCTTTGTACGGTGCTTCGTAGCCTCCCCACTCTTGTATACTTTAGATTTCTGACGTTTTCATTTCTACCGCGTGTGAATTGCCCACTTGTATATTTAATTGTAGTGTAAAGAATAAGAGTTAAATTTATACATATATTTTACGAAATAATATATTTAAAGTCATCATTGGTCATGTATACCTTATTATCAGAAAAGAGGAACTCTTATGTCTAATTAGGGAGCCACGATTCTTTCTTGGGTTGTATGTGTGTACGTATATATTATTTATAAACTCCTTCCGAAGGTGGAGAAGAACCTGGCTAGATCTAGTCACCAAACACAGATAAATCCATTTCATGCAACGCTGCAATGTATCGATTGTGTGTGTTGGTATTTTATAAGGACGATAAAGAAAGTTTCCACCACTGTGGAATTTATTGTCTTGATAGGGTTTCTCATTGAGAAATGCAAAAAAAACTTGTCTCTCTCTAAAGAAACTCTTCTCCTTCTCTGGAAGACTGAGAGTGAAAGATCGCCGTGAATTCTGACAGAAATATTCCGTAATAATTTCGTGCAGTGGGGCGCATTAGCAGCGCGCACTCTCGACACCATTAGCATACAATGCTTCGTGGCGTGGGCGGCACCGGCCGATTGTCGTTTCGGGACAAGCAGGCGCATGTGCAGACGTCTTCTATTGATTGTTTATTTATACGCTCAAATCTCGATTGTCAAAACATAACCATAATACCCATATGTAACTTGTCTCTCTCAGCTTTGGGCTTGATTTTCTTGTACGATTTTATTTGGATCATTCAAAAGTACAATGGTTTAATCTTTTCAGCATTCACTGAAAGCATATTTCAAAATACACAGGTGCTTTTTTGTATGGTGAAACTTCTTTATGCATCGGTTAATGAATTATTCATATAAAATATAATGTATGTATATTACGAGTAGTTACATAGGGTTTGTTCGTAAAGCAGTATATTTGCTTGGTGGAAATGCAAATAAGTGATTATTCCAAATTGCCTACATGTTTTCTTAAATTTAATAAGTTTGTCATTTACTGAATAAGTTTAATTTTGTTGGACCATACAGAATTTGAACCTTTCTACACTTGTCCTCGCGATAAGCAAACATAATTCATTAGAATTTTTTTCCATGTAAATACTCCTCCCATAAACACGGCTTATAGAGCTCAACTTATGGAGTAGTAGAATAATAGTCAATTATTGTATTACGACCTCCGTAGTCCAGTGGGTAAGACTCTTGACTCACAATCCGGAGGTCGCGGGTTCGAACCCGGCATGCGCAAATAAATTTTATTTGATTAATTTGTGTTATTTCGCAATTAGTTCATTTAAAATAATATATAGTATATTTGCGGCATGTTCCAGAGTGGAAGATACTATCAGTATCGCCCTGGTGTAAGACCACCATTCAGAATTGAAACGTTGCTTGAAAATGGCTTCAGCCGTGTTTAGTGACCAGATCTGAATAGCCAGGTACTTCCCAACCTTCCTCTTCCCCACCTCCTTCCCCTCCCCACTACCTTCAGCCTCACAACATACCACAATTGAGGATGCCATAGTCTCACTGGCTCCAGACGGGAGCAGTTGAGATTCTTGTGCGGTATTCACTGTAAAAAAAAATAATAAATAACTTTGCATAAGAACAAAAAATCTTGTAAATAAATAAAAAAATAAAATTATACATATATATACGTTTAAGGCCGTTTTAACTATGCAAACGCCGTGGTAATAAATCAAGTGGATCACTGATCCGACCTTAGGCATAGCGTTATTTTTACATCGTTTTTATAAGTAGGGATTAGTCCCAAATAATAAATTGATTGAATTTTATTTTTCAGGGTGATGGGATGTTACAGGGGAATGACTAAATAAAGTTTCGTTGCTTAACAAGAAGTTTCCATTGTGTTTTCAGACGAGCGAGCTGGATAACCTGCTATGCAAGCAGGAGGGCGGGCCGCCCTCGCTGGAGGCGGAGCTGTTCGAGGCCGGGCGGGAAGACGCCTACCTGCGACCCGCGCTCTGGGAGGACATCGCATCGTCCATCCGCAGCATCGACCCAGAGAACGCGTGCATGCTAGCACCACTAGGGCCTCTGGGCTCTCTGGGGCCCGCGCACGTGAAGCTCGAGGCCGCCGAGCTGGTCGCGCCGCCCCCGCACGAAGCCAAGCCACAGCCCTTCGCGCAGGGCAACTTCGCGCCGCCCTTCCCGCCCTCGGCGCGCCCGCTCTACATGTCCCCGCTGACACCGCCCACGTCGGACCCGGGCTCTCCGGGACCTATGCAGGTAAAGTGTCGCCTATTCCTATTTCCATTCAGCCAGACCTGGATATCTACAATGGAACAAACCGATACTGACAGTCCTAGTGCAAATAGGTTCCTACGCTTACGCTTACGACTATGGTAAAGACTATGATAAAGATTAGACCACTGTGTGGTCTTTCTTCAACTTCATTTTTCTACTTAGGTATAGTAATTTCTAATTCCTTATAATTGAGTTAACTTTTTTGTCATCCGAAATAATTTTTCAACTTCTGAGTCATTGTTTTCATAATTCCTCCCGCTCTCCCGGTTAAAACGTTTAACAAGTTTTGTTGCCAACCAACAATATATCTTCAACTTAATAAAATACTTAGTTTTACCACTTTTATTGTATACAAAACCAACATGTTTCGTGAGCAACGCTCACTTCTTCAGGGTTTTTTATTGATACTGGTATAGTATCAATAAAACTAGTAAGTATTAGCAAGTATTATTGATACTTGTATAGTACCAATAATACTTGCATACTAGTATAGTATCAATAAAAAAACCCTTAAGAAGTGAGCATTGCTACTAGTATCAATAAAAAACCCTGAAGAAGTGAGCGTTGCTCACGAAACATGTTGGTTTTGTAAACAATAAAAGTGGTAAAAACTAAGTATTTTATTAATTTGAATCAAAATGGTGCCACAAAATAAGTTTGCTGTGTTAGAAGAAACTATATATGTACTAATACCGTGTTTTTCGGTAATTAAAGGGTTAAAAATAACTTTTAGAACCAGTTTATGCTTTGACTCATTTTAAAGACTATTAAACCCCTACTGACCGTATTTTTCAAATTGGATCAACAATTTCAAATTTGGTCTCTATTTACTTAAAAATAAAAGCTCAAATCAAAGAAGTTATATCACTACATCCACTCTAAATATGTTATTAATTTTAATTAGTAGATCCGCTTGCACTAATAGTTTCCGGATACCGCTTAGGTATACATTTAGCTGTTCAAAATAATAATAACACTAACTACATTTAAAACAATAAATCTAACAATGGCATAAGAATAAGAAAGGGGTATTATTGCTTTAAGTGCATATCGATGCAAAGCATCGTATAATATAAACTTGGTCGATGATGCCAAGGCAAATAATATTGAAACTCCCACGACTGTTAAATAATAATAATATATTATGTAAGAATGGAGGCCAATAAAGAGTCTTAAATCTTATTCCTTTTCACGTTGAGCGATGAAATGAGATGCACACTTAACCAATAACTCAATATATCTGCCATAAAGCTAAATCGACTTAAAGCTAATAAAAATATATGCAAAATCATTGATTTATTTCATTGTTACCTCTCTCCGAATGGATATATTTATTATTTGATGCCATAGGCAGGTAGGTTTATTATCTATTTCAGTAATAAAGTGAGGCGTGGGTGATACTACAATGACTTGCATACGATCTACTCTGGCTGAATAGGATCTAACTAGGCAGAACACCGAAGAAACTAGCCAACAGTGCCGGGATCCGTGTTTTCCCGATGATGGAATCAAAACGAAAACATATAGGTAACGCAGCGAGAGTTGGAAGCAATAAAAAAAGCTTAGAATGTGTTTGTGCGTCGGTATACGCTTTCATCGGCGAGGAATGGCCCTTTGAATTGCGAACGCCTACTTATTGTCTAGCGGAAGAGGGACAACATGTGTACACGATGCGTAAAATAATAATTAATCGAAACCCACAGAAACACAACCGAAATTAGTATTTTTGATGTGAAAAATTCTTTAGCACCGTTGTGATTTGAATCTCGATAAAAAGAAATATAGCGACACTGACAAGAGACAAACACATACATCTATAGGAATTAGCCCGCGAGAATTAGTATAATTGGTATCCTCTTTGTGCGGTGCTTCGTAGACTCCCCACTCTTGTCTATTTTAGTTTACTGAAGGTTTCACTTCTACCGCGTGTGAAATGCACACTCTGATTTTTATTATGATTAAGAACACTTGGGTATTCAACAAATGTAAATAATTACAATTATATTAGTTACGTAAGAATAAATTCCTAAATTACAGATAAGGTTTTTTTAACATTAACTAATTAGGAAAATAATTCTCCTCATACCTATCTCATCTTTGGGTGGATCTTTCTATCACTGTTTGGAGGGTATTTTTGTGGAAAGGAAGTTAGTTAGTTCAGCGCCCTTGAGATGATTTTTCACAAAAACGGCGCTATATAAATCATCCAAGTATTATTATTATTATTATTATTATTAAGGTAGATGATATGTATCTATAGGTACATTTTATAAATGAGCTTTCAAGGAATTACCTTCTCTAACTTTAGGTATTTGTATTACATAATCCTCGTTCCCATGGAAACAAGCTGGCTTCTTTAATAACATCACAAGAATATCATTTCTGTTTAGTTCATCAAGAAGGTAATTAGTGTATATAGTGTTTTCGTGCATTTAATTCAAGCATTATTTGCATTCCCCGCTGACGCACCGCATAACTAATCCAACATTTAACGTCAAATTACTTGGTTAAATAGCTCTGCAACTGGCTGTGCCCTCCTCTGGCAGACACTAATGGAACCCATTCTCGCGTTAGGACAAAAATTCATCCTCGCATTTTCGCAATGAGCCGCTTGCATGATGTATTTTTCAAAATATCAGTTTTTTTTTTAAATTTTGTAGTATTTTCAAACATGAACCTAAAAAGCCCTTGTCTTTGAAGCCAAATCTAGGGTGAGGGGAAATCGCCTGGCAGACATCTTGTATAAACTTTTGAGAAGACTTGAATGCTAGTATAAAATTAATTTTTTTAATTTAATTTTTATATTGTTGCTACTATAGTGGCTTTTTGGGTGTTTGATGAGACAAGGGACATGTCATTAAAAAAATAAAAAGGAAAAGGCATTTTTTATACATCTTCCCTCCCAACTCACGGCTTCAAATTGTTGTAGAATGACCTGTGTCAAGTGTACTTTCAAATTTGCAACAATATTAAAAAAAAACTTATTAAAGATTTTACCTTCTAAATCGGTAAATATATATATACTCGTATAAAAATGAATCCCTGTTTCCCTTGGTAACGCCATAACTTCAAAACGACTTAACCTATTTCATTCATCTTTTTCTTCAAGTTTTCTAATACTTTGTAGAAGGTTCTTACGGAAAGAAAAATTAAGAAAATTGAATAATTTCTGAAAACTTAACGACTATTTTAACTTCGCACGTTTGACAGTTTGCGCGTTTGATGAAATTGAATTTATCAGGCAGCTGTTTTTGAAGAAAAACTTCTTTACGCACGCTTGACTTGGGGAGTAAGCTGGTGAATGCGTTAAGAGAGCGTTATGAAAAATGTGATCGGGCGAAGCGAACGGAAGTTGAGAGGGAGATATAAGTTAGTGAAGTTTTACTTCAGTCGTGTGGTCTAAAGCACACTCGTTTTTTGTACTAAACGAATTGTCAGTGGATTTTTTTAAATTACAGATATTTTAAATAAGTACCCATGTTAGCTACCAAATATGATTGATTGTTCTCATAATATACATAAAAGAATATTTGTAATGAACGAAAAGTGAAAAATGAATAAAAAAAAAATTGTAATCAGGAATACTGGGACTGAATATATGGAACGCGGGAGGGGGGTTTGTGGGACGGTGGAGCGGGAGAGGGTGGGCGGGGAAGGTGGAAGGATAACGCGGGAGGGTAGGGGATGCGGGAGGGGAACGGGGACGCACGGGAAAGGACGTGCAGGGAGATACAATTGATTTCTTTGAATGTGGCATTGCAACGCATGCTGGGAACCAGCTTTTTCTTAGTAAACTTCGGAAAGTGAAAAATAATTTTAAAATAGAGACAGCTATTTTAAAATTACAAAATTCGATTTATATGGTGGCGCTTATAAAACCCACACCTAATCTCTCTACATTGCTAAAAAACAAATAAAAAATTAAATTCTACAGGTACGTACTTATTTGTCTATACTTGTTTGTCTTTTGTTAATATTATTTTATCCTGACGAAGAAATCATTGGTTTTAAAACATGTTGGTAATTTTAATTAAATAAGTAGTGTGTTGCAGAGTGATTTTTTTAATTTAATTCAAACGACGTCAAAAAGTGAATTTGAAAATATTGAAGTAGTAAAAAAAGTTTAGATTACGATAGGATTTTTTTTTCTTCCCCGTTTTTTCATGGAACCTTTGAAAATGCATGCAAGAGTCTCATTTACGCTGATGTTGCGATACGTTGAAGTATGACGGCGCGTATCAGTCCTGTCTTCTGACTTATGATATTATGCTAATTTACATTTAGACATAGCCGAGTAGTACTCGTAGTGTAAATAAATTTTACATGATTACCTATCTAAGATACGGCGTGCTCCTTATCGCGATTGAATTGACAAATCGTGATACATAAAGTTTTCTTGGGAAATATGGCAGGACGTGATACACTGCGATTAATAAATCAAGAAAATATACCGATTACTGATTTTCACTTTATACACTGTTTATTGTTATTAAACCACGGAAAATTATACTTAAAAGAATAAATAGGCATGAAAAGGCTCAATTAGACCCAAATATGCATTATAGGTACATAAATACACTAAGTGTTTACCTTCATGCTACCCAACCTACATCCTTTATATGAAAATAATATCATGGTACAATTATGTATACAAAGTTTACAACATGCTTCTTTAGCCAACATTTCGGACAGCGTTACAGAGTCCATCATCAGAACTTTTAATAATAATAATATTTAGACCTGTTTAAAAAATAAAGGTATCTCTTAGTTTATCTCTATTATTGAAAATATTCAAAAACTACCACACAAAAAAAAATGGTAATGCTACTTCTAGGGAGAATACTTCGAACAACGAAATTCAAAATGGCGGCAGTTGATCAGCTGATTTTCCGATCCTATAGTAACTTTTCAGGAGTGATGACGTCACACAATTCACCATACATACGGTGTTTTTCGGGGGATCTTGAAAAATTAAAACTTTGACAATTATTTTAACTATTAAAACTAACTCTAAAAATAAAAATGCAATTATTTAAGTTAGAAGGTCATTATTCATTAAAAAAAAAATAAAAATTGGACTGGAGTTCTCTATTATAATATTTTGAAGAACAATAATATTTTTGTGGTAATCAAACACGACAAAACCAATTCAAACAACCAACGTTTCAATAGTAGTCTTAGTCTTTCACCAGGGCGATACTGACAGTTTCCCTATTGTTTTTGTTTACAGTGCGGCTCCCGCAGGACTCCCCCGCCGCCCTACCCCGCGCCGCGCCACCTGCCGCCCTCGCTGCCGCCCGCACCGCACCCGCACCCGCAACCGCAATCGCACCCGCACTCGCACCCGCACGGGCTCAAGTTCAACCGCAGGAACAACCCCGAGCTGGAAAAGCGACGGGTGCATCACTGCGACTTCATAGGTACGAATATTACACGCCATCTTTTGAATTATACTAATAACACCCTAATAGTACCCATTAAAGTTGTTTTAATTTAAAGTTTAATTATAGGCTTAAATGGAACGAACATCGGCGATAAATTAACGAATCTGCCCAAGAAAGGATATTTCCCCTGTTCATGAGAACATGTTAAAGGAATGTCCGTACTCAGTTCATGTTGGCACTGTTAATAGGTCTATTTGCCTGTTTGTTGTTGTATTCGTATATTTAATTCATATTTTCTCGTTTCTAGGGTGTGCGAAGGTCTATACAAAGAGCTCGCACCTGAAAGCTCACCAGAGAATCCACACAGGTAAGAAGTGAAGTCGATTCTCAGCAATCGTAATAATACGACTTAAATTTTTAATTATACATTAAACTACTGATATTACACACAATTAATATTCTTGTCTTTTCTTTTATTTCTTTCATATTCTCTGTTCTGTATTTCTTATAAATTTTATTAACAATTTTTTTTTTCATGTACCTGTATATTTTATGTACCTGTCTCTTCGACTTGGTCGAAGACCTGTCTCAATTTAAAAAAAAGTAATTATCAAAAGAACCCATTGACAAACTGATATCAATCAGTTTAACGGGACTTAATTTAAAAATGTAAAAAAACTGTAAATAGATAATAAAGGAATTTTATTAATAAAAAATAAAATACTTTTTGATGTTTCCAATCATAAGGGATTATTCTTTGACTTTAATATTTGCATGGGATATTTTGTTTGTATTCTTGCTTTGCGAATAGCTATTTGAACTGCGAATAATTTTATCTATGAATAATTGCGAATGCGCATGTTTTATTTTGTATTTAAGTTTTCTTATGTGGATTCACGAAAGCTTAACTATTTCACGAAGACAATGAGCGAGCGTTAAAAATAATATATGTATTTTGTCATAATGTTTGCGAGAATCTCATAGAGCGAGTGACGTGGGAGTTGCGAACGCAAATTGCGTTGAGATGCCCACGTGTGTCTCGCTGGATGGGTTTCGTGCTTTTAAGCGACTGTTTCTATGAAAGCATATTGCATTGAGAGATGTCTGGTTATGGTGTGTGTTCATTGCTGTTGCTGCAGACGCTGTTAGGTGCTACTTTTTGCAGGGGAAAAGCCGTACAGCTGCCAGTGGCCGCAGTGCGAGTGGCGATTCGCGCGCTCGGACGAGCTGACCCGCCACTACCGCAAGCACACGGGCGCCAAGCCCTTCAAGTGCGCCGTGTGCGAGCGCTCCTTCGCGCGCAGCGACCACCTCGCGCTGCACATGAAGCGCCACCTGCCCAAGGCGAGCAAATGACCCGCGCGAAGGGCCGCCGCCGCCGCCCGACCGCCCCGCCCGGCCGCGCACCAGCCGCACCAACCGCACCAGCCGCACGACCAGCAGCTCCAGTGCGCCCTTCATCTCTAACTTGGTCCAAACCAGTCACGTCAGTGTTATCATTTGCGAAACGCGATCCGCGTGCATTGCGTAGAACGATTCGTTGAAGAAAAATAAACATCGATTAAGTGATTGATCATTGATCAAATTGATGGTGAATAATTCAATTTTTTCTGATAAGCTGCCATTAGCTGTAAGAAAGCTCTACTCGGAGTATGGTTGCCCAGAAAGAAATCGCTCAGCGTGCACTCGACTGGATTACCTACCTACTTCTAGTAAAGTTTATTTCCCAGTCATATTTTTTCAGATACCGAAGAGTCATAGATAATATTATTTAAAGCAATATGTGATCAGTAAAAATATAAATTATTAATAATCCCGAAAAATTATCACAAAAGATTTTCTGTCGTGAGTCGTGATAATGGGAATGAAAAAATCACGTACATTTTCGCTTTGTTCTGCTAACCATGATAATAAATATATTATTATTATTTGTATATTTAGTAACACGGAAAGTTTTGTTAATATGGCCTATTGTGTCTCATTGCATTCAATATATTCTTATTTATTATTTAAGTGTCATGAAAAATTTATAATAATAATATTAAACGGGCTTAGATTTAAAATTAATTAAACTGCCCTCAATGTGTAATTTCAATATAATATTGCACTGGGTGCGGAATTGTAATATTGTGCCCGTACTTTTATAAAATATTACATACATGTAGATAATAAATACGCTTTTCTGAATATCGTTATAGTTATGTTCACTTATTTTCTGAATAATTTATCAGCTCTCTTTAATATTTCATAAAAAATTATATAAAATATTTTAGTTTTTAGCATAACACATTAGGTATTTATTTCGGGGTTTTGAGTGATTCGAATATTCTTTAGTACAAATTTTAATGTAGTAATTTATTCATAATTGTTGTATCAAGGTTATATCAGATTTTGTAATAAATTCTAAATTTCACAATTTATTAAAAAAATAAAATGTTTATTATTTGATCTTGGAAGCAAAAGTTCCTATTTCATTGAAATTTTAATTTTCAACCAATGAGCGCTTTTATTATTTTATTACCTTGACGATCTACGATTACGGCACCGTGACGGCATAAAAAGGCAATAAACATACTTTCTTTATCACAATAATATAGTAATCATTTTCTTGCGTCTCTCTCACACACCGCACCGTGACGTCTCCGTAGACCACTACAATACTATTTAGCCATGACGATAATTTTGAAAATATGGATATAGTTACAAGGATAAAATTAACAATTCAAAAACGTCAAAAACGTGCGCTATTGGTTTGGCTTTTGTTATTAAGAGGAATATAAACGCTAGAAATATTTCGATTCTCATGCCTGCAAATTTTAAAATCGAGCGTCTTATTTGCACGAGGCAAGTAAGCAAAAAAGTGATTTTTATTTATTTTGTGCATAATTTAACATAGAAAACCTTATAAACAGTCTTAGCCATAAAGGGGTATTTTTTAAAAATTGTTTTTTGTATTATTTCATAGTTAAGTCATGAAAAAACATTTTTTAAGTGAATTACGCTTATATTTTTTGTTACGTAAATTATAATTTTATTGCAATTCCAATACATAGAAAAGCTAGTAAAAGCTTCGATTTATCCGTAGCATATTTTTTGATGTTCATACTGTAAGCCGATTCGTCGTAAAGATTAATCTAAATAGTATCTTTAAAGGATTTCACGTATAACTTCATCTTAAACATACGAGGGCTGTCCGTAAAAAAAGGTCTCCAAGGTGCTGCGGTCGCGAGGAACAATTTTACGCGAGATACGGCAGCACTGGCGTGTAGCCTACGTCAATCCCCACCACGCTGCACTCTCTGCGATACTTAGTCTCGGCGTGGCGGCCGTTCGCGATAAAGCTTCCACTCGTCGCACCTGCCAGGTGTGAATGACGCTCTATAATTCATTCTCAGCTACTCTAAGTGAACGGAAAACAGTTTATGAGTGCGAAAACGTGCGCAAATGGTGCAGAGAATTTAAAAGCATGCCGGATGGCCATCGGTTTCAGACGAAAAAATTACCTAAGTGGAAAAAACAATGATTGCAGATCGACGGGTGACGGTTCGGGAGCTCGATGATATGATTCCTGATGTCAGTAAGACCACTTTTGACAGAACATTTGGGAGGCCACAAAATCGGTCCAAGGTGGATCCCAAAATGCTCAACGAAGATCACAAACAAAAAACGAGCTGAAGCAGCTCTCGATCGATGGAGAAGAAATCTTGGACTCAATTGTGGCCGGGGACGAGACCCCGATACACTACACGACACCAGAGACAAAGGAACAATCCCAGTGGCGTCATTCAGATTCGCCGAAGAAAAGTTTAAAAACGAATTTCAGAGCATAATTCACACCTGGCGGGTGTGGCGAGTGGAAGCTCCATCGCGAACGGCTGCCACACCGAGACTAAGCGTCACAGAGGGTGAAACGTGGTAGGGTTTTGGTAAGGGGAAACCAGGCTACACGCCAGTGTTGCAGGATTGCACATAAAATCGTTCCTTCCGACCACAGCACCTTGGAGACCTTACTTTACGGACAGCCCTCGTAGGTATATTGTTGCAACTCTTTCTCACAAACTAAATAACAACAGTCAAAAATGAGACAAACTGTGAACGTACACACCCCAAATAAAATCATTATCATACAAGTATAAATAAAATGAAACGCAATTCCCGTCGCCGTGGCTGAGCCGTACTAAGACATATCTGTATCCTCCAAAGGACAAAAAGTAGTATTTTGGAGGAAATAGTCACACGTGTTTTTTGTGCCTCAACTGTCTCGCAATTTTTTAATGTGTAAGAAAGAGCTGCAGCGTTATAACGATAAGGAAAGCATGTTTATTTCCTTTTTTGCCGTCACGGTACCGTAACCGTGAATCGTCACGATAATTATAAAAGCTCTCATTCCATTAAAATTTCAATTTTCAACCATTGGAAAATAAAAAAAATTCGTCGAGTCTCTTTAATAAATATGTTAGAAGTCTATTCTGAAGCAAACTTTTTCACAATCATCAAAACCTATAGCCACAAATGCATTTCTCTAAAATATGTTGTCTTACTTAACCTGGTATACGTACAAATAAAAAATACATAGATTATTAATGTAATTATGCATCTTCATGGTTATCAAATCGACGTACCTACTTATTATTATGTGTCGGATCAGTCAATTTAGGAAAGTGCCTTCAAAAATGTACCTCGATAAATTGAAAGTCTCAAAATATTTTTCAAAGTTTTGAAATATCTACGTAAAGTAAAAACATATTGCTTACAATATCAATTAACGTGTAGTATGGAACAGCTGATCATTATAAATTGAAAATATGGCATGTGTTGATGATACATAATATATTTCAAATAAATGTTAACCACAGCTGTAATTTGTATTATATAATAGCAATATAATATACAAGATTATAATTTTTTCTGCATTGAAGTTAAGTGAGGTAGATATAAACCAATCTTAGTTATGTACGTTTGCGATTCGTAATACGTTAATCTTGGGTTCAAACATATTATCTACAAAACAGTAAATAATTTATTTTTTGCCAAAGATCTCTTCACTAAACCTTGTATAAACAGATTATGGTTAAAAATATATATTTGTGTCGTAAAATTTATAAAGGCTAATTTTATAAAATGAAACTCATTTAAAAAAATCGTATTAACGCCGTTCTGTTTAATCAGTTATTTTCCTTTAGTCAGTCATTTATTTCTCGCTACCCCCATATGCTATTAAATATCATTAAAAATATTATTAATCGCAGAAACATATGTGCGTGTCACAGAAAATTAAATGCATACATACAGTTTGTCAAATAAGAGTAGAAAACATAGGAGGGCGCCACCGTTGTTCAAATGGCAATACTGAAATATAACACATGGTGTAAATGTAAAGCTGCGTAACATACATTTTTGTAAAAGATTTAAATGGCATAATAGTGAAAAAATATTTTTTTCACTAAAATATAGATACCCACTGATCTCATTATTAGAATTGCATACAGGTATATTATACTTTTAAAATTTTGTGTTAACATAATGAAGAACAACAATATTGTAATAAAATATAAAGCACAGTTTAGAAATTGCTCACATTTATTTAATACTACCTAGGTACTTAGATCAAGTCTCTAATTTTAGATCTGAATATATTTAACTCATTCAGATCTAATAGTAGTGTAACTAAACTCACCATTAGCGATTCTTCCTTTCTACCTAATGTTAAATTCAAATTTATGTTAAATTAAATGAAAGCAAATCACTTTGTAAAACACCATTCAATCAAATTTATATTATAAAGTTACCCAACAGTGCTTCTTCGATTTTATTTTATTTTTCTTTGAGAACAAAAATTGTTTTTTTAAATGTGATTACAGTGTTCTCCATATTCAGTGTCATTGCGCTTTAAAATTATATTTGACAGTTAAATTGGTGTTACCAGCCTAAAATTTTTGTAGTTCCATTTTTAATATTTTCTACTCTTAGGGTGGGTTTCTTCATTTACCGAGAATGCTAAATGCAAGCTAATTGTAAAAATAAACGAAAGAAATTTAAAATTTAAACGAAATTTCTATGCATTTGACCGTTTACTTTTACAATTAGCATTGCATTTAACATTCTCGGTAAATGAAGACACCCATCATTATTTGACAGACTATAGTTTTATTTGTGCATTAGCCAGTGATGGATCGTGCAATTAGGCAGGATAGGCTGCGCCTCCTCCAAAAAATTAAGTAGAAAAGGGGAAAAATAAACACATATCCGTACTTCCAAAATTAATAAACCTAGTTACTTCATTTAAAATAATACCAATTTATAAACTTACTTCAATTTAAATACGAATATATTAATTTATACATTGTGTAAGCCGTACGCCTTAAAGTTACTTCAATTTAAATATGAAAATAATAATTTACACATTGTGTAAGCCGTACGCCTTAAAGTTACTTCAATTTAAATATGAAAATAATAATTTATACATTGTGTAAGCCGTACGCCTTAAAGTTACTTCAATTTAAATATGAAAATAATAATTTATACATTGTGTAAGCCGTACGCCTTAAAGTTACTTCAATTTAAATATGAAAATAATAATTTATAAATTGTGTAAGCCGTACGCCTTAAAGTTACTTCAATTTAAATATAAAAATAATAATTTATAAATTGTGTAAGCCTTAAGCCTTAAAGTTACTTCAATTTAAATAATACCGATTTAAAAATTATGAAAGCCTTAAAGTTACTTCAATTTAAAGATTGCAAATTTATAAATTGTGTAAGCCTCAAAGTTACTAAAATTTATATATTATCAATTTATAAATTATCAAAGCCTTAAAGTTACTTCAATTTAAATGTTACCCAATTATATTTTACTATTTCAATAGGATTGGTTGTTCTTATAATGTCATATTACTGTATAACCAGCCGTAATCTCTCGGAACATCGCCTTGCAAGAGTGGGAGGGGCGGATTCATACGTCCGTCACTCCTGGACACACTGACCCCAGATTCCTACCCACCCACCATATCCTTTACCTTTCCAGAATTTTCTCTCCTTCCTTTCCTAAAAAAAAAAACCCTCCACACAGCATCCCCAAAGATGACATAGGCCCTGAGGGGAATTATTTTCCTCAGGGCCTCCCGTGTGGAGCTAATGTAAAAAAAAATTAACAGGCCAGAGTGAATTTCCGTTGACCGAGTTGTCCAATGCGGTACAGAATAACCAGGGAGGAAAAACGTACAGCCTGCCTGCGAGAACCACTAATTCCATGTAGGCGGGGGCGGGTGAGGAAATCTTGTAGAATCGAAATGAACAGTTTTAACCGATATGGTCACGCGTTAACGGTTTGAGGCGCGCCTCGCAAAAAGAAGGCCCGATCATTTACGATTTGATAGTTTGAAAGTTTATTACATTGTTTTGGATTTCTCGACCCCATACTAGGCAAATGCCCGTGTTGTGGCGGTCGGATTAATTTGCCGATTATTTAGATCACCAATTAATGTGTTGATTTGATCTTCCTCCAACATAGTATGTTTGTATGTATTTACTAATTATGTTTTTTCTTCCCCACTTTTCAACCCCACAAACTTCAACGGGATTTAGCACACCACAGCAAATAAGAGATAAAAAGACAAAAAAGGCGCATTAAATTGTAATGTACTAGAAAACATTTTTTAAATTAAGAAATATGTTTTAAAATAACATAATACGTAAAGTCTAAGAAGTATTCAAAATCAAATTGCACTTTTATATATATTTATATTAGTTATTCACATGAAAACGTTTGATCCCATTGAATAATTAAAAAGATCTTTGTTGCCTAAAATATTAAAATATTAAAAAATATTTTTATTCTGATCTAAATGTGTGTCATTATTTAAAAAAACATTGCTCAGTATTATGCGTTAAACTTCAATTTTTATTTCTTTAAACAAAGAACGCCCATATCTCACTTAGATATGTGACTTCATCATTATTTGTTTGAAAAAGTATAGTGAAAATATTTAATTTGTTGTATTCCGTTGGTTGTAACTTATTTAATTTTTTTATAAGTGAGATCATAATAGTCGTATATGTGACTTTTAAGATAATAATGTATTATACAAACATTTTCCATATCGTCTGAACTTATTCGTTTTCCTGTTAATAAACAATGGATAATATTAAAATTGTACATAATAAACAATCGAATTATCAACAATTTGTACAGGATTCATTATATTACATTAATTAACATATTATATTTCAGTCAAAAGCATTTACTTTGGGTATTAATAAGATTAAAATTCGAATATTAACTCTAATCTTAATTAGGTAAGATGTTTTTAAGTTTTGAATATTACCAATGAGTAATTTATTCAAGATCAAACGTAATATTATATCATTTAAATGTGATTTGAGATGTGAAATATATTGTACAAATTTGTTTATATTTTTTGTTAAAACCATTTTAATTATAAAGTTATGGTGTTAGCTTTCGCGGCTGTTGCATGCACGATGAATAGATGCGTGTAGAGACGTGTACATACGAGTACATTTATTACCTATGTTTTTTTATGAAATATTTGGTGAACACAATATCATTATTATAATATATTATAATCTTCTAATTATTGCTAAAATCGCACAAAACCAAATGTCGGTGTTGCCATAAAGTGCCATTAAGTAATAAAGCTAGATTAATGTTATTGAACCAATCGCATTTATACATTCATCAGCACCTACCTTTTTATATTATATCGTAATATCCAACATGTAACTAGCACTATGAATGTATTGTTTACAGGTGGAAAGCTTTTTGAAGTGAACATATCTTTAGCAACGTTGTGATTTGAAACTCAGACAAACACGTACATCTATAGGGTTTAGCCTGCGAGATGATGAGAATAATCGGTCTCCTCTTTGTGCGGTACATCTTAGCGTCCCCAACTACTCGGTCTACTTTAGTTTGCTGAAAGTTTCACTTCTACTGCAAGCTTTTTTTTAAATCTAAAACCCTATTTGAAACGACGTTATTTAATTTAAAAATAAAGAAATTAGTGCAAATGTTTTGACAAAAGAGAAAATTGTTTGAATTTAACTTTTCATATTTAAAAATACCAGAAAACAAAAGATTTACTGCATTTAACTAATTAAGAGCATAAAAAAATCTCTAATAAAATGAATTTCATATCTTCTAATAATTCTTATGTATGTATTATTATTACTTATATATTCAATATTTTAAAAAATACAAAGGCTTCAAGTATTGCTTTGATGCATTTTGATAAGTATTCAAATAATGTTTCATATAGGCCCACTCCCTCACGGGTCGGTAAGGAATCTAAAATCTAAAGGAATATAAACCAGACGCAGTAAGAAAGAGTGATACCGAGAGGACTTCTGTCCATTTAATATTCAATTGATGCATCGGTGCGGTGCGAGAGTGGTATTGCTTACTTCCTTACATACGACCTCCGTAGTCCAGTGGGTAAGACTCTTGACTCACAATCCGGAGGTCGCGGGTTCGAATCCGGCATGCGCAAATAAATTTTATTTGATTAATTTGTGTTATTTCACAATTAATTCATTTAATTTAATATAAAGTATATTTGCGGCATGTTCCAGAGTGGAAGATACTATCAGTATCGCCCTGGTGTAAGACCACCATTCAGAATTGAAAAGTTGCTTGAAAATGGCTTCAGCCGTGTTTAGTGACCAGATCTGAATAGCCAGGTACTTCCCAACCTTCCTCTTCCCCACCTCCTTCCCCTCCCCACTACCTTCAGCCTCACAACATAACCCAATTGGGGATGCCAGTCTCACTGGCTCCAGACGGGAGCAGTTGAGATTCTTGTGCGGTATTCACTGTAAAAAAAAAAAAATACGAGTACCTGTAAGAAAGTGGGCTAAATCTCTAAATAATGTACAAGGAAGAACATTTTGCCATTTGGACTTTAATTAGATGTACTCTTTAAATAATGTTTTTACTGCTTGTAATTTTAAAATATAAATAGATTCTAGACATTTATATAATCCAAACCAAACTTTTTCCCATTGTAAGAAAACCAATTTGAACCATTTTTAATGTGAATTAAAAGTCAAGGATTAAGAAATTATAGTTTTTTTTTAAATCCTTCTGCTCAAGTTTCTTATAAAAACACTAAATTTGATTTTTGCAGGAACTTCGAATGTTTTGCCTTGGTTCAATTTAATTTAAGCTGGTAGATGTTTTGTGTAATTACGTATTAATTAGTTACCATTGTACATTTAAAGAATGAAATTTAATTATAAAATATTATATGTAATTGAAACGTTTTACAATAAATACATTAAAAAATCGATTTGTTCCTATCTTTTTTTACAGCTTGACACGATATTCTAGAAATTTGTTAGTATTGAACTGAAAATTTTCATTACTACGTCAAAACCAAGTTAGGAAACGTACCCATACTACGTGACCAACTTTTTGGAATTTTAACCCCCCCCCAAAACAAACATCAACGACCAAAGGAAAAACAATGTAGTATGATTTTTTAATTTTCTAAATTCATAATTTTGATCTGTGAATTAGATTTTTTTTTTAAATCTAATAAATGGTTATTTTGTTTTATACACTTAAGAAAAAAATAAATTGCATACTTCAATTGTCTACTTTGCACAAAGCCTTAAATAAAAAAATAAAAACATAAGATTGTATTAGAGTATGATGTAGAATCATCTCCTTTCAAAGAACCCAACACTAATTTCTGAAGACCGTTTAGTTTCAGTCAAAATATGCACTTCTAGGCCCATTGTGCATTTTTATATTGACACTCATATTCGTATTCATATTTGTATTTTAATTTTACACTCATGTACGTAAATCTTGGTGTTGCCATTTACAACCTTATAAAACGATTTCAGCACTCTCAACTATCGCCGCGACACAATTCACTCACCCAAGTAAAATTATAAAAGTACCTTCGATACCTACTATAAACGGAGTAATCAAGTTACGTAGTGGTTTTCACAGGTTTGGTGATTGCCTTTGCTTGGATAGGTAAGATACCTGCCCTCCTGAAAGTTTTGAAAGTAGAAACTTTGTGTACAACAATCGTTCCAAAAAATAAATATATTTCAGGTCTAAGAACATGTAAAACAAAACAAAAAATATATATATTTTGTTGATTTGCCACCATAATGGTTTGACTCCGTCAATTTTGCTGGATCAAGCGTAACATGAAAAGCATATAATTTTATCATGAAAATGTAAATTTCTAGAATTAAGACGAAGAAATTGTTACTTTCGTGCAAAAAATGGATTTTGATGCATCGACGTATCAACATTTGCCCACAATTAAAATTGTTCGTGTGCACCTGGAGTTAGATTCTATTTACATATTTTAATTTGACGTTTTTTGTTCTGGATTCTTCTTCCATGCCATCAATCAATAAAACCAAAAGAGGGCTTTTCAAAAAATTAAAGAAAATATACGTCTGCAAAAAATCACTCCCATTGTTTGGTTTTGAAATGATAATATGCATAGTTCCTACCGGAATGTCATTTATCCATCCTACATTCAAAGAAAGCAGGGAACAATAAACAACTAGTGCATTGTGAGATGACTTGTGACATTTGTAGCAACTAGTTGAGTTTGTTATGTGTTCGCCTTCGAATTTTCGTTGTCCCAAACAGAGGCGGACGAGGAAGGAAACCCCCCCCCCCAGCAACTCTGAAGAGGAGAGTGAGAGTGCCTCCGAGGAAACCCATGGACTCGCAAAGAAGAGATATGCCACCGATCAGATGTTTCAAGTGTAATGGTATTGGACATGTTCAACGTTTTTGCCGCAGTAACTACAACATGGGAAATAATTATCAGAGGAGCTACCAGCACAGCCAGAGTTTGCCGAGAGTAACTGGGAACATAGCCGAAGAGGACACAACTGCGAAGAATAACAAGCACAGATACATCGAGAGAAAGTGAGAATGCAGAATTAGTGACATGGTTATTAAACAGTGGTTTTTCCGATCATATAATTAATTCAGATAAATACTTTTACAAAAGCGAAAAATTGAAGAATCCTGTTGACATAAAAGTAGGTGATGGTTTTTCATTAAAGGCTGAAAAGATTGGTAATTATTTATTACCTCCCAACTTATAAATGGTTCGAGATAGAAATAAAGAATATTTTCTATGTGCCTAATATGAAAAAAAAATCTGTTGAGTACTCGATAGAGTATTGTGAAACAGGGAAATTTCGTGGTATTTAAAAATGACAATGCTGATGTATTTAATGATAGACATCAATTAATTGCTGTTGCTAATAGAAAGGGTAAACTTTTTGAACTAGAAGGAATGTTAGCAAATGTTGATGTTGAGAGAGTAAATACATACAGCAGTTCAATCAAAATGACAAACAAAGAGAAATGGCACAGAATTATGGGTCACACCAGTTTTAAAGATTTAAAACATGTATGTGAGTCACAATTATTGAATGGGGTCCCAAAAGAAGTTGAAGATGAATTTTTGAAATGCGAAATTTGCTTAACAAGTAAAATGACAAATTTGAAATTTAAGAATGAACGATCAAGAGCAAATGATTTTTTAGAAATTGTCCATACAGACGTCAATGGACCGATAACTCAAACAGGTGAGCGGCGAGAAATACTCAATAGCGAGAAATATTTTGTTTCTTGTTGTAAGCTTGCAGTTTATTGTATAGAGAAAAAAAGTGATGTTACTGATCGTTTTGTTGATTATATGAATATGATGCATAATCAGACGGGCAAAAGAATTAAAGGGTGAATTTATTAATAAAGAATTGATTGAGTTGGCAAATAAACAAGGTATTTATATAAGACCATGTCCTCCCTACACTCACCAATCGAATGGTGTAGCGGAGAGATGTAATCGTACTATAATGTACAGGGCAAGATGTTTATTTGTAAAGGCAGGGATTGATAAGTGTTATTGGCCTGAATGCGTGTATACGGCACCATATCTGGGCAATAGACTCATTGCAAACACAACGATTGATAAGTGTCCTTATGAAATATTTTTTAATAAGAGACCCGATGTAAGTAATCTTCATATTTATGGAAGTAAAGCATTTGTAAGGGTACCAGAGCAATGTAGAAAATCTAAATTAAATCCGAAAGCAGTAAATGTATTTTGATTGGATACACAGAAATGGGTTACAAAATATTGGTAGACAAAAGAATAATTATTAGTCGAAATGTACAGTTCATTGAGAAAGACACTGAGTATATTAGATTATTCATGGATGACCTTGATAATAAGAGTGAAATAAATGAGGTTGAGCGTTAGGCAGAGAAAATTAAATTAAAATCAATGATGAGATTGAAGAGGTGACTGTGCCAAATGATGAATCAAAAATTACCGAAATCTCAAAAAGATCACAAAGAACTATTAAGATTCCAAAAAAGTGTAGATGATCATGTAGTGAACGTAAATTATACTAAGGCTAATTTTCCAGAAAGTTATGAAGAAGCAATTAACAGTCCTGAATCTAAGAAATGGGTTAATGCAATGAATGAAGAATTGGAGAGTCTCAAGATAAATCAGACCTGGTCTGTAGTTGAAATTCCTGAAGATAAACCAATTATCGAAGTTAAATGGATTTATACGATTAAGTCTAATGGTAAATATAAAGCGCGGGTCGTAGCAAAGGGTTTTCAACAAGTGTTTTAAGAAAATGAGGAAATTTATTCACCCGTTGCAAAGATGAGCACGTTAAAGATTTTGCTTTCAATTGCTTGTGTTAATGGATGGAAAATTGAGCAGATGGATGTGCAAACAGCCTTTCTCAATGGACAAATCAAGTCAGAAGTTTTTTATTCACCCACCAGAAGGGTATCAGATCCGTAATAATCGAGTTTGTTTATTGAGAAAAGCTTTGTACGGTTTAATGTTTCAATGAATATATGACAGAATTAAAGTTTGACAGATCTAAATACGATCATTGTTTATATACATGGCAACAAATTGTATGTGATATTGTATGTTGATGATTTGTTGATCTGTGTTGTTGTTGAGATTATTCGATAAAATACAGAAATTTTATCGGAGCATTATTATTCGTTGCTATTAATGATTTGTTGATCTGTGTTGTTGTTGAGATTATTCGATAAAATACAGAAATTTTATCGGAGCATTATTATTCGTCCTGATATTTCGTTTTCAGTTAATTATTTGAGTCGATTCCAAGGGGGTTATGATCATGAACATTATCAGTATGCACTAAGATCTTGAAGTATTTATACTGGACAAAATCACTCAAATTAGTTTACAATTCAAATTATGAAATACAAATGGATGCTTTCGTAGATGCTGATTGGGCATCGGATGTTGTTGACAGGAAGTCTACCACTGGCATACTTATTCGAGTTTTTGGAAATGTAATTTTGTGGAAAACAATCAAGCAAAAAGTAGTTTCAAGAGCATCTACTCATGCAGAGTATTATGCGCTAGCAGACTGTGTGGAAGAAGTTTTGCCGATCAGAGGTATTTTAAATGATTTTGATGTTCATTTGACTGGTCCTGTACCAATTTTTGAAGATAATACAGGTGCTATAGCTTTGGCTGAAGGTGGTAAATTTTCAAAAAATTCAAAACGCATTGATACTAGATACCACTTTGTTTATGATTATGAGAAAAAGAAAGTTGTTAATGTTGAAAAGATTCATACTGACGACCAACTAGCTGACATACTCACTAAGTTATTAGGCAAAACAAAGTTTGTAAACTTCCGCGAACTATTGGGATTAAAAATGATGTAATATGTGCTGTGAAAAACTCTTGCAAAATCAAGGAGATGTGTTGAGAAAAGTGAATTTTAAGAGTCTAGCTTTTGTGAAGAGTGAAGATAGATGGCAGTAGTGAATAGGGGGGTATAACTCCGGCCAAATCCTTCAACCGACAAGATGGCGTCACTCTGTGACGTCATTCTGCCCACAATGGTAAGCTTTGTTATTATTATTATTATTATATAAAACTTTTTGTGATTGTGGTTCAGAGGATACTTTAGACCATAATTTTTTTGAGTGTCCTATCAATGACCAATTTCCAAACTTCATTCCTGAATTGTTAAAACTTAAAATTGAATTCCCTATCAGTGTACCCTGCCTTCTTAGTCTCAACTCTCCTGAAATTCACTATTTGTTAGCAAAATTTATTTACAAAAATGGCCTCAACATTTAAGCATCAATCACATTTCTTTCTCTTCCATACGTATACATTTGTTTCTTGCAGTGTCATTATGTACAGTTGTACAGGTTCCTATTTTTGGGAATCTGTACATCTTCCTACTCTACAATTTTGTAATGACTATTAATTCCAATTCTGTGTGTTACTCTGTATGAAAGTGGGGAAATGTACAGGTTCCTATTTTTGCGAACCTGTACATCTTCCTACTCTTCAATTTTGTAATTACTATTAATGTTACTCTGTATGTACAGTTGTATAGGTTCCTATTTTTGGGAACCTGTACATCTTCCTACTCTACAATTTTGTAATTACTACTAATACCAACTCTGTATGTTAGTACAACTTGTATAATCATATAAATATTTGTCTTGGCCCATTGTCTATATTTGCTAATATAATTTATCTATTCCATGTAAAAAACTGAAAATGTAACTAATTTAAAAAATATGAAAATGTAACTAATTAAAAAAAACTGATAATGAACCTAATTTTAAAAAAAATTGAAAATGTAATTAATTTAAAAAAATTGATAATGTAATTAATTTACAAAAAAAAATCTGGAAATGTAAATAATTTTAAAAATATGTAACTTACTTTAATAAATGGCCAAGATCACCCTTAATGGGTGAAAGCCAAATAAATAATTTTAAAAAATATATATATATATATAAAACTTTTGACAGCTGGCGGTAAAAACTAACAAAATGGACGTTCTCGACCAGGGGGGTATCCGATCCAAATTTTCAACCAAGACCAAAGATAGCTAATATCTATGACTGTGTGACGACAGTCTCTCGACCAATGGGAAAACTTTGAATTTTTATGGAAAAGCTTTTGACAACTGGGTGAAATAATATATCAAAATGGTTGCTCCATCGCTCTCAACAGTTTATTTACATGCGACGCGAATTCAAAATTTGCTTCCTAAACAAGTAAAATAGGCGCGATGTGAATTTAGCAGCCTTGAATAGGTTGATTATCCGATTTTGAGAACTCGTGCATATGTTTGTGGCTACTAGTATCGCAAAACGTCTCATTTCGCGATATAATGATGCTCGTGAAAACCATTATAACCTGCAGGTACAAATATTTATATGAAACATTTCTGCATTTATCTTGTTTTGTTTTTATCTGTCGGTCTGTCTTGAGTCTTGATGTATCTCATGAGATATTTTCTTTAATATTTTCAGCTCGAAACACCAAATCCCACCCTTACAGCTGACAGGCTGGTGGAGATTACAAGGTGTCATTCCCCTAGAGTAGAGAGCACGTTCCACGAGCGACGGCCCGCGCCTACAGGTCTCGGAGTTTGTTTGCATTTTACCTTATTATAGTATGAACTTTCTCGGATAAATTTTTTAGGTTGAACTTGAATAATCGTTCTGAGAAAAATTCCTTCTCAATGTATTATCAAAACGTTCGTGGCCTAAATACGAAACTGAACATTATTCGCTGTAACGTCAGTGTATGTAATTACGACTTTATATTTTTAACCGAAACATGGCTATCTGAAAATATCTCATCTGCTGAACTTGGATTTTTTGACTACAACGTTTTCCGCAGTGACCGTTCTACTGAGTGATGATATGCGTTAACAAAAAATACCCCTGCCATATTCTAGAAACATTTACCAATGTTTCTGATCAATTGTTCCTGTGTGTTCTACTTGGTACCAAAAAGCTTGTACTTGGTTGTGTTTATATTCCTCCCTCCTCTTCGGTAGAAGTCTATAAGTCACATACTGCTTCAATTGAACATGTGTCTAGAAACGCTGATTTCCTATTTATTTGTGGCGATTATAATTTACCTAAAATATTGTGGCTGAATGACGATCAAGGTGTCAAAACTCCTTCTAGTAATCTTTCTCCACAAGCTGTTGAAATTGTAAATTTTTTTGCCTATTTGAATATGTTTCAAGTAAATCCAGTCACTAACTATCTAGGCTCTTGCCTAGATTTGATTTTCACTAGCATACCAAATGTCATAGTAAGTGAAGCTGATGTCTCTTTGTTACCTTTGGATAAATATCATCCACCTCTCTCTATTATTACACATTTTTTCAAATTTGATTCCTTGAAACCAAATGTCTCTTATCACTACAAATATCTTAACGGCGACTATTTTAATATGAACAAATATCTATCCCAGATTGATTGGTGGACACTATTTTTAAATTCTGATATTAATGACGCTGTACTTAAATTTAATGAATGTGTATCACATGCTGTAGAATTGTTTGTTCCTAAGGGGTGTTACTCTCAACCTAAGTTTCCAAATTGGTTTAGCACGAAACTTAAAGAGTTAATAATTGAAAAAAAGAAGACTCATAAATTATTTAAAGACACTGGGAACTTAAGCTTTTATCATAAATTTTCTCAATTAAGGGAACTGTCCAAAATCGAATCAGCCAAATGTTATAAATATTTTGTAGAAGTTACAGAGACAAAGTTACTGCAAAATCCTAAACAATTTTGGCAATTTGTTGCGAAAAGCGTACTGATAATGATCTTCCTTCAAGTATGTATTATTATGAAACTCATGCTACTAACGGCCATGATATCGCCAACCTTTTTGCCAAACACTTCTCCTCTGTATATTCTGATGCATCATGCAACATCCCTCCACTTAACTATGACCATAATATTGACTTAAATGATTGCCGAATTACACTTAAGGAGGTTTACCAATCCTTAAATAATCTCTCTAACAAAAAAAGTACCGGACCTGATGGCATTCCAGAAATCTTGCTAAAAGAATGTAAATATACACTATCTAACCCAATTTGTATGTTGTACAACTTGTCACTTTCATCTGGAACATTTGCTGACTCATGGAAAATTTCATATATTCGACCCATTTTTAAGTCCGGAAACAAGTCGAATATTGGAAATTACAGACCGATATCAATTATATCTAATATTCCAAAAATATTTGAGTCGATAATTACAAAGAAAATTACTCCTGTTTTCAAAAGTGTTCTAATTGAGGAACAGCATGGATTTAGATCGGCGAAATCTACAACAACAAATTTACTTTCCTTTACAAGTACCATTGTGAAAGCCTTAGAAGATAACACTCAGGTTGATGTTCTATACACTGACTTCTCCAAAGCCTTCGACAAAGTTAATCACCTTATTCTCATGGCCAAACTTTATGCTATAGGCATTAGAAACCCTTTGTTATCATTCTTTCACTCTTACTTGACAGATAGAAAACAAAGGGTTAAAATAAATAACTTTGAATCCTTTAACATTGATGTAACTTCCGGCGTTCCCCAAGGAGCCCATTTGGCCCCGCTTCTTTTTAACCTTTTTATTAATGATATCACAAAAGTTTTTTCTCACACACGTTTCTGGCTATTTGCTGATGATAATAAGATTCTTAAGATTATAAAATCCCACCTTGACTGTTTACTATTTCAACTTGATATTGATTCATTTAACGATTGGTGCAAAATTAACTGCATGGAACTTAATGTTGATAAATGCAAAATTTTGTCCTTTTATAGAACCAAAAAACCTATTCAGTTTGATTATAAACTAAATAGTGTTTGTCTATCTACTGTCACGTCTATCAAGGACCTTGGGGTCACTCTAGACTGCAAACTTTCTTTCCGTGATCACATAAATAATATCGTAAATAAATCACTTAAACTACTCGGCTTCATTCATAGAATTACCTCTGACTTCAAACATATAAGTACACTTAAAACTCTTTACTGTTCGCTGGTTCTCCCTCACCTTGAATATGCTAGTGTCATTTGGTCTCCTTTCTACGCTGTCCACATTTGTCACATCGAATCCGTACAACATCGTTTCCTAAGAGGAATTGCTTGGAGGTTGGGTCTTGTCTTGAAAGAGGCAAGTACTCATATGATGAAATTGAACACATTTTAAACATGCCTTCTTTAGAAAAACGTAGAAAGAACTCTGATCTAATTTGCATATTTAAAATTATCAACAGTATTACAGATACACCTGCATTGTTACAACTCATCCAGTTTAACATCCCTTCCCGTAGGCTTCGAAATAATGAATTGCTGTTCCTCAATCAACATTCTACTAATTACGGATACCATTCTCCCTTATCCAGAATGTCGAGACTTGTCAACGCAAGTCAAAGCATTGATTTTTTTGGTGTAAAACTAAATGACTTTCGGCAGTCGTTACGCAATATTTAAATGCTTCTTCATGCTTTGAATTGTAGTGTCTCTATATGTACTTTTTATATTTTATATTGTCATTGCTATTAATTTTTATGTGCTCTCCCTTCACTGTCATCTCTGTTTATTTTTATTTTTATTCGTGTTATTATTATGTTTTTAATGGACTGTTGTCCGTAAATTAATAAATAAAATAAATAAATAAATAACAATACATATAAAAGCATTAATTTAGCACCTTAATGATGACATGTGATTGTGTGTTGTAGGTATTGCAGTAGGACAGTAACGTTGTGATGTCATGTCAGGAGATGGGGGCTGACGTGTTCTACCACTCTCTTGCACCGCTGTTCTTGAGAGAACATAAGAAGGAGGAAGAGTACTCCATGGACCGGACCAGGATGCAACAGGAGCAATATATTCTCAGTACGCTTAGCTTTTCTAAATTTGTTCTATTTTTATCAGGAGAGTACGCACACATTGTGCAATATAGTTGTGAACTTGGAGCAGGTGGATGAGTTTGTATATCGAGGGAAGTATGTGTATGAGAGACGGGAAGGCTGATAGAGATATTGAAAGAAGGGTAAATGTAGGTAATTCTATTAATAAAGGACTGAATGCCATTGGCGCTAACAAAAAAACTGTCTAAAGAAGCGAAACTAGCAGTCCACAACGGAATGCTGGTATCTACCCTGATGTATGGCAGTGAGGCATGGAACTGGCAGAGGAAAGTGAACAGAATGCTGTAGAAATGACACCCCTGAGGATGTGTGGTAAAACTACGTACGGTCCTGTATATTTTCTGCCTGTACAGAGTATAAATAAAATAATATATGTACATTTTATACGCAGCAAAGCGTTCATTGGTTAAATCGTTGTACATATAGTTTCATATCAATGATCGATGAACCGGTGGATGCAAGTTTTAGCCATAAGTTGTTATAATGGATTGTCTACTTTGTAGTTGGAATTAGATTGTAGAAATATAAGTCTGTGCAGAGCACCTTTGAGGTAACTTTTTACAAAAATGGCGCTATACAAATCATCCAAATATTATTATTATTTATGATCAAGCAATGCAATGCAAGGCTGATCATAATGAGTAAGATTAAGAAAGGGACCCTTAGATGGTTTGGGCATGTAGAGCGAATGAACGAAGCGTGGGGAGAATATTTTGACATTTAATTTTATTTTTAAAATAATATTTTGGGCGAATAAATTGGGTAGGTACTGAAAGATAATTATATTGTCTATGGTCGAGCCTTTTATTTTGTTTCCTCTATCCTTTGTTGATGGTATGTGTGACGATAGAGTCTCAAATCGAATAAAAAGTCGTTAAATATAGGTATGTATATGGTCAAATAGCGTTGACACTTGGTCCATACAAAAACACGAAGTTATCAATGTAATGACTGGTTTATTTATGTTCTCGACGTTGTATGTACGCACGCGACGCAAATCGCTTAAAACAAGTAAATATCACCGCAGTGTGTAATTAGCGGACTTGAAGACATTGATTACCCAATTTAGGGAACTCGTGCGTATATTTGTGGCTAATGTATAAAGGTAAGCTTGTTTCTTATGGTTATTTTCTAGCGAATCATTTCAGTGTCAAAGTTTGCATTTGCAGTCCTGGTTTTCACGCATCTAGGTATATCATTTATATTATACACTACCAGCTACGATTAGATAAATTGAATCAGTGACCAAATACAAACAAGATATATAAATGGAATGGATTATAAGTATTGGACGTCACACTACTGCAAACATCTGTAAAACAAATTACATATAGACAGAAATATCAATTTACACACGTCCCTAGTCCTTACCCATATAAAACAAATTAAAATAATAGAATCCTGTATACTCTAACTCCATAAATAGATTTGACAGGATTTACTACTTTACTTCATCTCTTCGTACGTATAAGATAACTCTTTTTATGGGATTTACCCACACTTTCAATCATCTTTCTGTTTTAATTGTATTCAAATTAAAATGTATTTAACCTTATATTCTTAACTTTGATATTCAATTATGTACCTCTACCCCTGTCTCAACACAGGTATATCCTAGTGAGACAGTCATATAAAAACCTAATGTAAACATACTTTATATAGATAAATAAATAATGTTATGTTTTCACAGTTTTGTCTGTCTTGATTTATCTCCTTATTTATTTTTGTTAATATTTTCAGCTCGAAACAACAAATTGTGACGGTACTTTCTTCCACCTACAGCTGACTGGTGGAGACTACTAGTGCTGGAATTCACTCATTACCACGTACTCACGTCCCACGACCGATGGCCCCCGCCAACAGGACTCTTGGTTTGTATGCTTTATTATTATAAATTATTACCTAGGTAAAGGTATTTATATTGCAAGGATTAGATTGATGGTGAACTTTATCCACCGGGTGCAGTGTGACGATAATACTAATGTTTTAACGTGTTTGTTGTAGGTATGTAGGTGTCATGTCAAGAGATGGGGGGCTGGCGTGTCCCATCACTTTGTGCCGCCGCTGTCCTTGAGAAAAGAAGGAAGAGTGCTCCATGGACTGGATCAGGACGCAACAGGAACTATATTTTCTTAAAATGCCTTTTGTATTCTGTGCTATTGTTATCAGTAGAGAGAAGACGAAAACAGTGTGCAATATAGTTGTGAATGATGAATACTTGGAGCAGGTGATCAAGTGTGTAGTGTTTGTATCTATGCAATAGATATAGCATATTTGTCTCACGTACACTGAGTGGGGGGTGTGGCTGTCAACCGAGCAGAGAGTGATCGCAAGTGGTCGCGTGTAATAACACTGCGGGTTGGACGAGGCCTACACCCGGTGCTAAGTGTAGTAATGAGCCAAGTGTTATATTAGAAGCCATTCTAAAGATCACTACAAGTGGCGACGAGAATAAAGGTCAGTAAAAGTATTGTGCATTGCAAATTTTTAATTCGCGTGCAAATAATTAATTTCTTGAAAACAAGTTGGACTCAATATGGCGAGTTCCTAATAGACCAATCAGAGAGCCGGGTGTATCGCGGTTAGGAAGTGATATACTCACCTTGCAGTCGCGTCAGTGAAATATTTTGTGCGTTTTTTCACCGTAATGAAAAAAAAAAGATCATGAAAATCAATTTGAACTGCATTTGAATGAAAAATTTGAACAACATATGGGCCAAATAACTATTTGACACAGTAAATTTGACATATTTGGGGGTCAGCTCGTGTGGTTTCATGGAAATCGCTTTATCTCCCTTACTCTAATGACGTGAAATAATATGATCTGGACGGTGTTGGAAAGAGAAAATACTACGCTTCGATTGACCTCCGTAAATTTCCGCAAAAAAATATTCGGATTTATGATGGATTTATGACGTAAAACTTCCACCAGAACAATGTAATGTGAAACTTTTTAATGTTTGCATTTAAAGTTTTGATGTTTCGAATATGACATGCTTACTTTTAATAATACAATTTTAAAGCGTATTTAATCGCTTTTCAGTAGCAGTTTTTGTTTTGGATGCGTTCGGAAGTATTCAAATTATTTCGATTTTGTTGGAATGCAGAAATACTCAAGAATTCGCCGGAAATAGACAACTACTTTTTATGAGCGGTATCAATAAAATCTCCAATCTAGAGGGGTTAAATTTGATGTAAAGTTGGCTCTCATTAAATTTGAGGCATTTTGACATCCATTCAATTGGATGTATGTGTTGATTTTTATAAAATTGAAAATATTTGGACATTGATTAAATTCGATATACAATTGGCTCTCATTGAATTGAAGGCATTTTGACGTCCATTCAATTGGATGTAAGTGTTGATTTTCATAAAATTGAAAATATTTGGACATTGATTAAATTCGATATACAATTGGCTCTCATTGAATTGAAGGCATTTTGACGTCCATTCAATTGGATGTAAGTGTTGATTTTCATAAAATTGAAAATATTTGGACATTGATTAAATTCGATATACAATTGGCTCTCATTGAATTGAAGGCATTTTGACGTCCATTCAATTGGATGTATGGTTGATTTTAATTAAAATTGAAAATATTTGGATATTGATTAAATTCGATGTACGCTTGGCTTTCATTAAATTGAAGGCATTATGACATTCATTCAATTGGATGTATTTTCAGGTCGCCCCGATTCAATCAATCATGGCAGGTCAGTTACCGCCACCTGAGAAATTGGGAGGGTGACAGTGCATCTGTCGGCTTGAGATCTAATTAAATTAAGAGATCAGGCAGCAAAATGTAAGTTTGAAAAACCAGACGATCATTTAATTAATCAAATTCTAGAAAAATCTTTGTCATCAGAATTAAGAAAAAAAAAGTTAACTATGAGTGATGAAATTACATTAGACAAAGTAATTACTATAGCTAATACTTTAGAAGTTGTGAGCTATCAGCTAAATAGTTATGAGCAAAAAAGAAATCTCTAATGTTAAGAAAGGAATTTTCAATAACCAATGGGATGACTCTGTGAAAACATAGAGGATATTTTCGGATGAATTATGTTTTTATGAGAACATCCTCTTGAGAAGGAACAGAATAATTATACTAACGAATCTCAGGAAGCAGGTATTATTAGCAGCTCGTGAGTGACACCCAGGTGTTGTGACTATGAAGAGTCGCCTTCGTTCGAAGGTTTGGTGGCCAAGAATGGACAAAGACGTAGAATTGGTAGTAAAAAGTTGCAAAGGGTGCACTCTTGTTAGCTTACCAAATCCTCCAGTACCAATGAAACGTCGCAAACTTCCATCTGAAGCATGTGTGGATATTGCAATGGATATATTGGGTCCGTTACCGAATAATAACTATATACTTGTTATTATTGACTACTACAGTCGCTATAAGGAGATAAATATCATCAGAACCATAACAAGCTTGCAGATTATAAAAAATTTTGAAAGAACTCTTTAGTCGTTTGGGCTATCCACAATCTCTTACTACGGATAACGGCCGGCAATTTGTATGTGAAGAGTTTAAAAATTTTTGTCATACTTGTAATATCAAACTTTTTAATACTGTACCATATTGGCAGTGAGGCATGGAACTGGCAGAGGAAAGTGAACTGAATGCTGTAGAAATGACACCCCTGAGGATGTGTGGTAAAACTACGTACGGTCCTGTATATTTTCTGCCTGTACAGAGTATAAATAAAATAATATATGTACATTTTATACGCAGCAAAGCGTTCATTGGTTAAATTGTTGTACATATAGTTTCATATCAATGATCGATGAACCGGTGGATGCAAGTTTTAGCCGTAAGTTGTTATAATGGATTGTCTACTTTGTAGTTGGAATTAGATTGTAGAAATATAAGTCTGTGCAGAGCACCTTTGAGGTAACTTTTTACAAAAATGGCGCTATACAAATCATCCAAATATTATTATTATTTATGATCAAGCAATGCAATGCAAGGCTGATCATAATGAGTAAGATTAAGAAAGGGACCCTTAGATGGTTTGGGCATGTAGAGCGAATGAATGAAGCGTGGGGAGAATATTTTGACATTTAATTTTATTTTTAAAATAATATTTTGGGCGAATAAATTGGGTAGGTACTGAAAGATAATTATATTGTCTATGGTCGAGCCTTTTATTTTGTTTCCTCTATCCTTTGTTGATGGTATGTGTGACGATAGAGTCTCAAATCGAATAAAAAGTCGTTAAATATAGGTATGTATATGGTCAAATAGCGTTGACACTTGGTCCATACAAAAACACGAAGTTATCAATGTAATGACTGGTTTATTTATGTTCTCGACGTTGTATGTACGCACGCGACGCAAATCGCTTAAAACAAGTAAATATCACCGCAGTGTGTAATTAGCGGACTTGAAGACATTGATTACCCAATTTAGGGAACTCGTGCGTATATTTGTGGCTAATGTATAAAGGTAAGCTTCTTTCTTATGGTTATTTTCTAGCGAATCATTTCAGTGTCAAAGTTTGCATTTGCAGTCCTGGTTTTCACGCATCTAGGTATATCATTTATATTATACACTACCAGCTACGATTAGATAAATTGAATCAGTGACCAAATACAAACAAGATATGTAAATGGAATGGATTATAAGTATTGGACGTCACACTACTGCAAACATCTGTAAAACAAATTACATATAGACAGAAATATCAATTTACACACGTCCCTAGTCCTTACCCATATAAAACAAATTAAAATAATAGAATCCTGTATACTCTAACTCCATAAATAGATTTGACAGGATTTACTACTTTACTTCATCTCTTCGTACGTATAAGATAACTCTTTTTATGGGATTTACCCACACTTTCAATCATCTTTCTGTTTTAATTGTATTCAAATTAAAATGTATTTAACCTTATATTCTTAACTTTGATATTCAATTATGTACCTCTACCCCTGTCTCGACACAGGTATATCCTAGTGAGACAGTCATATAAAAACCTAATGTAAACATACTTTATATAGATAAATAAATAATGTTATGTTTTCACAGTTTTGTCTGTCTTGATTTATCTCCTTATTTATTTTTGTTAATATTTTCAGCTCGAAACAACAAATTGTGACGGTACTTTCTTCCACCTACAGCTGACTGGTGGAGACTACTAGTGCTGGAATTCACTCATTACCACGTACTCACGTCCCACGACCGATGGCCCCCGCCAACAGGACTCTTGGTTTGTATGCTTTATTATTATAAATTATTACCTAGGTAAAGGTATTTATATTGCAAGGATTAGATTGATGGTGAACTTTATCCACCGGGTGCAGTGTGACGATAATACTAATGTTTTAACGTGTTTGTTGTAGGTATGTAGGTGTCATGTCAAGAGATGGGGGGCTGGCGTGTCCCATCACTTTGTGCCGCCGCTGTCCTTGAGAAAAGAAGGAAGAGTGCTCCATGGACTGGATCAGGACGCAACAGGAACTATATTTTCTTAAAATGCCTTTTGTATTCTGTGCTATTGTTATCAGTAGAGAGAAGACGAAAACAGTGTGCAATATAGTTGTGAATGATGAATACTTGGAGCAGGTGATCAAGTGTGTAGTGTTTGTATCTATGCAATAGATATAGCATATTTGTCTCACGTACACTGAGTGGGGGGTGTGGCTGTCAACCGAGCAGAGAGTGATCGCAAGTGGTCGCGTGTAATAACACTGCGGGTTGGACGAGGCCTACACCCGGTGCTAAGTGTAGTAATGAGCCAAGTGTTATATTAGAAGCCATTCTAAAGATCACTACAAGTGGCGACGAGAATAAAGGTCAGTAAAAGTATTGTGCATTGCAAATTTTTAATTCGCGTGCAAATAATTAACTTCTTGAAAACAAGTTGGACTCAATATGGCGAGTTCCTAATAGACCAATCAGAGAGCCGGGTGTATCGCGGTTAGGAAGTGATATACTCACCTTGCAGTCGCGTCAGTGAAATATTTTGTGCGTTTTTTCACCGTAATGAAAAAAAAAAGATCATGAAAATCAATTTGAACTGCATTTGAATGAAAAATTTGAACAACATATGGGCCAAATAACTATTTGACACAGTAAATTTGACATATTTGGGGGTCAGCTCGTGTGGTTTCATGGAAATCGCTTTATCTCCCTTACTCTAATGACGTGAAATAATATGATCTGGACGGTGTTGGAAAGAGAAAATACTACGCTTCGATTGACCTCCGTAAATTTCCGCAAAAAAATATTCGGATTTATGATGGATTTATGACGTAAAACTTCCACCAGAACAATGTAATGTGAAACTTTTTAATGTTTGCATTTAAAGTTTTGATGTTTCGAATATGACATGCTTACTTTTAATAATACAATTTTAAAGCGTATTTAATCGCTTTTCAGTAGCAGTTTTTGTTTTGGATGCGTTCGGAAGTATTCAAATTATTTCGATTTTGTTGGAATGCAGAAATACTCAAGAATTCGCCGGAAATAGACAACTACTTTTTATGAGCGGTATCAATAAAATCTCCAATCTAGAGGGGTTAAATTTGATGTAAAGTTGGCTCTCATTAAATTTGAGGCATTTTGACATCCATTCAATTGGATGTATGTGTTGATTTTTATAAAATTGAAAATATTTGGACATTGATTAAATTCGATATACAATTGGCTCTCATTGAATTGAAGGCATTTTGACGTCCATTCAATTGGATGTAAGTGTTGATTTTCATAAAATTGAAAATATTTGGACATTGATTAAATTCGATATACAATTGGCTCTCATTGAATTGAAGGCATTTTGACGTCCATTCAATTGGATGTAAGTGTTGATTTTCATAAAATTGAAAATATTTGGACATTGATTAAATTCGATATACAATTGGCTCTCATTGAATTGAAGGCATTTTGACGTCCATTCAATTGGATGTATGGTTGATTTTAATTAAAATTGAAAATATTTGGATATTGATTAAATTCGATGTACGCTTGGCTTTCATTAAATTGAAGGCATTATGACATTCATTCAATTGGATGTATTTTCAGGTCGCCCCGATTCAATCAATCATGGCAGGTCAGTTACCGCCACCTGAGAAATTGGGAGGGTGACAGTGCATCTGTCGGCTTGAGATCTAATTAAATTAAGAGATCAGGCAGCAAAATGTAAGTTTGAAAAACCAGACGATCATTTAATTAATCAAATTCTAGAAAAATCTTTGTCATCAGAATTAAGAAAAAAAAAGTTAACTATGAGTGATGAAATTACATTAGACAAAGTAATTACTATAGCTAATACTTTAGAAGTTGTGAGCTATCAGCTAAATAGTTATGAGCAAAAAAGAAATCTCTAATGTTAAGAAAGGAATTTTCAATAACCAATGGGATGACTCTGTGAAAACATAGAGGATATTTTCGGATGAATTATGTTTTTATGAGAACATCCTCTTGAGAAGGAACAGAATAATTATACTAACGAATCTCAGGAAGCAGGTATTATTAGCAGCTCGTGAGTGACACCCAGGTGTTGTGACTATGAAGAGTCGCCTTCGTTCGAAGGTTTGGTGGCCAAGAATGGACAAAGACGTAGAATTGGTAGTAAAAAGTTGCAAAGGGTGCACTCTTGTTAGCTTACCAAATCCTCCAGTACCAATGAAACGTCGCAAACTTCCATCTGAAGCATGTGTGGATATTGCAATGGATATATTGGGTCCGTTACCGAATAATAACTATATACTTGTTATTATTGACTACTACAGTCGCTATAAGGAGATAAATATCATCAGAACCATAACAAGCTTGCAGATTATAAAAAATTTTGAAAGAACTCTTTAGTCGTTTGGGCTATCCACAATCTCTTACTACGGATAACGGCCGGCAATTTGTATGTGAAGAGTTTAAAAATTTTTGTCATACTTGTAATATCAAACTTTTTAATACTGTACCATATTGGCAGTGAGGCATGGAACTGGCAGAGGAAAGTGAACTGAATGCTGTAGAAATGACACCCCTGAGGATGTGTGGTAAAACTACGTACGGTCCTGTATATTTTCTGCCTGTACAGAGTATAAATAAAATAATATATGTACATTTTATACGCAGCAAAGCGTTCATTGGTTAAATTGTTGTACATATAGTTTCATATCAATGATCGATGAACCGGTGGATGCAAGTTTTAGCCGTAAGTTGTTATAATGGATTGTCTACTTTGTAGTTGGAATTAGATTGTAGAAATATAAGTCTGTGCAGAGCACCTTTGAGGTAACTTTTTACAAAAATGGCGCTATACAAATCATCCAAATATTATTATTATTTATGATCAAGCAATGCAATGCAAGGCTGATCATAATGAGTAAGATTAAGAAAGGGACCCTTAGATGGTTTGGGCATGTAGAGCGAATGAATGAAGCGTGGGGAGAATATTTTGACATTTAATTTTATTTTTAAAATAATATTTTGGGCGAATAAATTGGGTAGGTACTGAAAGATAATTATATTGTCTATGGTCGAGCCTTTTATTTTGTTTCCTCTATCCTTTGTTGATGGTATGTGTGACGATAGAGTCTCAAATCGAATAAAAAGTCGTTAAATATAGGTATGTATATGGTCAAATAGCGTTGACACTTGGTCCATACAAAAACACGAAGTTATCAATGTAATGACTGGTTTATTTATGTTCTCGACGTTGTATGTACGCACGCGACGCAAATCGCTTAAAACAAGTAAATATCACCGCAGTGTGTAATTAGCGGACTTGAAGACATTGATTACCCAATTTAGGGAACTCGTGCGTATATTTGTGGCTAATGTATAAAGGTAAGCTTCTTTCTTATGGTTATTTTCTAGCGAATCATTTCAGTGTCAAAGTTTGCATTTGCAGTCCTGGTTTTCACGCATCTAGGTATATCATTTATATTATACACTACCAGCTACGATTAGATAAATTGAATCAGTGACCAAATACAAACAAGATATGTAAATGGAATGGATTATAAGTATTGGACGTCACACTACTGCAAACATCTGTAAAACAAATTACATATAGACAGAAATATCAATTTACACACGTCCCTAGTCCTTACCCATATAAAACAAATTAAAATAATAGAATCCTGTATACTCTAACTCCATAAATAGATTTGACAGGATTTACTACTTTACTTCATCTCTTCGTACGTATAAGATAACTCTTTTTATGGGATTTACCCACACTTTCAATCATCTTTCTGTTTTAATTGTATTCAAATTAAAATGTATTTAACCTTATATTCTTAACTTTGATATTCAATTATGTACCTCTACCCCTGTCTCGACACAGGTATATCCTAGTGAGACAGTCATATAAAAACCTAATGTAAACATACTTTATATAGATAAATAAATAATGTTATGTTTTCACAGTTTTGTCTGTCTTGATTTATCTCCTTATTTATTTTTGTTAATATTTTCAGCTCGAAACAACAAATTGTGACGGTACTTTCTTCCACCTACAGCTGACTGGTGGAGACTACTAGTGCTGGAATTCACTCATTACCACGTACTCACGTCCCACGACCGATGGCCCCCGCCAACAGGACTCTTGGTTTGTATGCTTTATTATTATAAATTATTACCTAGGTAAAGGTATTTATATTGCAAGGATTAGATTGATGGTGAACTTTATCCACCGGGTGCAGTGTGACGATAATACTAATGTTTTAACGTGTTTGTTGTAGGTATGTAGGTGTCATGTCAAGAGATGGGGGGCTGGCGTGTCCCATCACTTTGTGCCGCCGCTGTCCTTGAGAAAAGAAGGAAGAGTGCTCCATGGACTGGATCAGGACGCAACAGGAACTATATTTTCTTAAAATGCCTTTTGTATTCTGTGCTATTGTTATCAGTAGAGAGAAGACGAAAACAGTGTGCAATATAGTTGTGAATGATGAATACTTGGAGCAGGTGATCAAGTGTGTAGTGTTTGTATCTATGCAATAGATATAGCATATTTGTCTCACGTACACTGAGTGGGGGGTGTGGCTGTCAACCGAGCAGAGAGTGATCGCAAGTGGTCGCGTGTAATAACACTGCGGGTTGGACGAGGCCTACACCCGGTGCTAAGTGTAGTAATGAGCCAAGTGTTATATTAGAAGCCATTCTAAAGATCACTACAAGTGGCGACGAGAATAAAGGTCAGTAAAAGTATTGTGCATTGCAAATTTTTAATTCGCGTGCAAATAATTAACTTCTTGAAAACAAGTTGGACTCAATATGGCGAGTTCCTAATAGACCAATCAGAGAGCCGGGTGTATCGCGGTTAGGAAGTGATATACTCACCTTGCAGTCGCGTCAGTGAAATATTTTGTGCGTTTTTTCACCGTAATGAAAAAAAAAAGATCATGAAAATCAATTTGAACTGCATTTGAATGAAAAATTTGAACAACATATGGGCCAAATAACTATTTGACACAGTAAATTTGACATATTTGGGGGTCAGCTCGTGTGGTTTCATGGAAATCGCTTTATCTCCCTTACTCTAATGACGTGAAATAATATGATCTGGACGGTGTTGGAAAGAGAAAATACTACGCTTCGATTGACCTCCGTAAATTTCCGCAAAAAAATATTCGGATTTATGATGGATTTATGACGTAAAACTTCCACCAGAACAATGTAATGTGAAACTTTTTAATGTTTGCATTTAAAGTTTTGATGTTTCGAATATGACATGCTTACTTTTAATAATACAATTTTAAAGCGTATTTAATCGCTTTTCAGTAGCAGTTTTTGTTTTGGATGCGTTCGGAAGTATTCAAATTATTTCGATTTTGTTGGAATGCAGAAATACTCAAGAATTCGCCGGAAATAGACAACTACTTTTTATGAGCGGTATCAATAAAATCTCCAATCTAGAGGGGTTAAATTTGATGTAAAGTTGGCTCTCATTAAATTTGAGGCATTTTGACATCCATTCAATTGGATGTATGTGTTGATTTTTATAAAATTGAAAATATTTGGACATTGATTAAATTCGATATACAATTGGCTCTCATTGAATTGAAGGCATTTTGACGTCCATTCAATTGGATGTAAGTGTTGATTTTCATAAAATTGAAAATATTTGGACATTGATTAAATTCGATATACAATTGGCTCTCATTGAATTGAAGGCATTTTGACGTCCATTCAATTGGATGTAAGTGTTGATTTTCATAAAATTGAAAATATTTGGACATTGATTAAATTCGATATACAATTGGCTCTCATTGAATTGAAGGCATTTTGACGTCCATTCAATTGGATGTATGGTTGATTTTAATTAAAATTGAAAATATTTGGATATTGATTAAATTCGATGTACGCTTGGCTTTCATTAAATTGAAGGCATTATGACATTCATTCAATTGGATGTATTTTCAGGTCGCCCCGATTCAATCAATCATGGCAGGTCAGTTACCGCCACCTGAGAAATTGGGAGGGTGACAGTGCATCTGTCGGCTTGAGATCTAATTAAATTAAGAGATCAGGCAGCAAAATGTAAGTTTGAAAAACCAGACGATCATTTAATTAATCAAATTCTAGAAAAATCTTTGTCATCAGAATTAAGAAAAAAAAAGTTAACTATGAGTGATGAAATTACATTAGACAAAGTAATTACTATAGCTAATACTTTAGAAGTTGTGAGCTATCAGCTAAATAGTTATGAGCAAAAAAGAAATCTCTAATGTTAAGAAAGGAATTTTCAATAACCAATGGGATGACTCTGTGAAAACATAGAGGATATTTTCGGATGAATTATGTTTTTATGAGAACATCCTCTTGAGAAGGAACAGAATAATTATACTAACGAATCTCAGGAAGCAGGTATTATTAGCAGCTCGTGAGTGACACCCAGGTGTTGTGACTATGAAGAGTCGCCTTCGTTCGAAGGTTTGGTGGCCAAGAATGGACAAAGACGTAGAATTGGTAGTAAAAAGTTGCAAAGGGTGCACTCTTGTTAGCTTACCAAATCCTCCAGTACCAATGAAACGTCGCAAACTTCCATCTGAAGCATGTGTGGATATTGCAATGGATATATTGGGTCCGTTACCGAATAATAACTATATACTTGTTATTATTGACTACTACAGTCGCTATAAGGAGATAAATATCATCAGAACCATAACAAGCTTGCAGATTATAAAAAATTTTGAAAGAACTCTTTAGTCGTTTGGGCTATCCACAATCTCTTACTACGGATAACGGCCGGCAATTTGTATGTGAAGAGTTTAAAAATTTTTGTCATACTTGTAATATCAAACTTTTTAATACTGTACCATATTGGCAGTGAGGCATGGAACTGGCAGAGGAAAGTGAACTGAATGCTGTAGAAATGACACCCCTGAGGATGTGTGGTAAAACTACGTACGGTCCTGTATATTTTCTGCCTGTACAGAGTATAAATAAAATAATATATGTACATTTTATACGCAGCAAAGCGTTCATTGGTTAAATTGTTGTACATATAGTTTCATATCAATGATCGATGAACCGGTGGATGCAAGTTTTAGCCGTAAGTTGTTATAATGGATTGTCTACTTTGTAGTTGGAATTAGATTGTAGAAATATAAGTCTGTGCAGAGCACCTTTGAGGTAACTTTTTACAAAAATGGCGCTATACAAATCATCCAAATATTATTATTATTTATGATCAAGCAATGCAATGCAAGGCTGATCATAATGAGTAAGATTAAGAAAGGGACCCTTAGATGGTTTGGGCATGTAGAGCGAATGAATGAAGCGTGGGGAGAATATTTTGACATTTAATTTTATTTTTAAAATAATATTTTGGGCGAATAAATTGGGTAGGTACTGAAAGATAATTATATTGTCTATGGTCGAGCCTTTTATTTTGTTTCCTCTATCCTTTGTTGATGGTATGTGTGACGATAGAGTCTCAAATCGAATAAAAAGTCGTTAAATATAGGTATGTATATGGTCAAATAGCGTTGACACTTGGTCCATACAAAAACACGAAGTTATCAATGTAATGACTGGTTTATTTATGTTCTCGACGTTGTATGTACGCACGCGACGCAAATCGCTTAAAACAAGTAAATATCACCGCAGTGTGTAATTAGCGGACTTGAAGACATTGATTACCCAATTTAGGGAACTCGTGCGTATATTTGTGGCTAATGTATAAAGGTAAGCTTCTTTCTTATGGTTATTTTCTAGCGAATCATTTCAGTGTCAAAGTTTGCATTTGCAGTCCTGGTTTTCACGCATCTAGGTATATCATTTATATTATACACTACCAGCTACGATTAGATAAATTGAATCAGTGACCAAATACAAACAAGATATGTAAATGGAATGGATTATAAGTATTGGACGTCACACTACTGCAAACATCTGTAAAACAAATTACATATAGACAGAAATATCAATTTACACACGTCCCTAGTCCTTACCCATATAAAACAAATTAAAATAATAGAATCCTGTATACTCTAACTCCATAAATAGATTTGACAGGATTTACTACTTTACTTCATCTCTTCGTACGTATAAGATAACTCTTTTTATGGGATTTACCCACACTTTCAATCATCTTTCTGTTTTAATTGTATTCAAATTAAAATGTATTTAACCTTATATTCTTAACTTTGATATTCAATTATGTACCTCTACCCCTGTCTCGACACAGGTATATCCTAGTGAGACAGTCATATAAAAACCTAATGTAAACATACTTTATATAGATAAATAAATAATGTTATGTTTTCACAGTTTTGTCTGTCTTGATTTATCTCCTTATTTATTTTTGTTAATATTTTCAGCTCGAAACAACAAATTGTGACGGTACTTTCTTCCACCTACAGCTGACTGGTGGAGACTACTAGTGCTGGAATTCACTCATTACCACGTACTCACGTCCCACGACCGATGGCCCCCGCCAACAGGACTCTTGGTTTGTATGCTTTATTATTATAAATTATTACCTAGGTAAAGGTATTTATATTGCAAGGATTAGATTGATGGTGAACTTTATCCACCGGGTGCAGTGTGACGATAATACTAATGTTTTAACGTGTTTGTTGTAGGTATGTAGGTGTCATGTCAAGAGATGGGGGGCTGGCGTGTCCCATCACTTTGTGCCGCCGCTGTCCTTGAGAAAAGAAGGAAGAGTGCTCCATGGACTGGATCAGGACGCAACAGGAACTATATTTTCTTAAAATGCCTTTTGTATTCTGTGCTATTGTTATCAGTAGAGAGAAGACGAAAACAGTGTGCAATATAGTTGTGAATGATGAATACTTGGAGCAGGTGATCAAGTGTGTAGTGTTTGTATCTATGCAATAGATATAGCATATTTGTCTCACGTACACTGAGTGGGGGGTGTGGCTGTCAACCGAGCAGAGAGTGATCGCAAGTGGTCGCGTGTAATAACACTGCGGGTTGGACGAGGCCTACACCCGGTGCTAAGTGTAGTAATGAGCCAAGTGTTATATTAGAAGCCATTCTAAAGATCACTACAAGTGGCGACGAGAATAAAGGTCAGTAAAAGTATTGTGCATTGCAAATTTTTAATTCGCGTGCAAATAATTAACTTCTTGAAAACAAGTTGGACTCAATATGGCGAGTTCCTAATAGACCAATCAGAGAGCCGGGTGTATCGCGGTTAGGAAGTGATATACTCACCTTGCAGTCGCGTCAGTGAAATATTTTGTGCGTTTTTTCACCGTAATGAAAAAAAAAAGATCATGAAAATCAATTTGAACTGCATTTGAATGAAAAATTTGAACAACATATCTGTCTGTCTAAAGAAGCGAAGCTAGCTGTCCACAAAGGAGTGCTGGTACCTACATTGATGTACGGCAGTGAGGAACTGGCAGAGGAAAAATGAAAGTAGACTGAATGCTGTAGAAATGAGATTCCTGAGGCGTATGTGGTGTATATGGTACAACCATATATGGTCATTCATACTTTCTGCCTGTACGGAGTATAAATAGAGCAATATATTTATATTTTTACGCAGCAAAACGTTTATCGGTCAAATCTTATGTATAGTTTCATATCAGTGATTGACGAACCGGTGGATGCAATTTTTAACCATAAGTTATCATAATGGATTCTCTTTGTAGTTGGAAGTAACATTGTAGAAATATATTATAAGTTTGTGCAGAGCGCCTTTGAGGTGATTTTTTTTACAAAAACACCGCTAAACAAACACCGCATCCAAATATTATTATTATTTATGATTGTGTGAGAAATGTGGAAATCCGCAAAGAATGAGCGAGGCTGATCGTAATGAGTATTGTTAGTATAAGATTAAGAAAGAGACTCTCAGTTGGTTTGGGCATGTAGAACGAATGAAGGAAGCATGTAAGTAGAATATATGCCGTAGATGTGAGTGGTACATGAAGTCAGGGACGCCAGAGGAAGACCTGACACAATCAAGTGAATTAGATATTGCGTCGGGCCACGTCAAGAATCAGAATAGTATGTATGAGTCGATTTGTGAATGTGGCAAAGAGTGTGTGCCAAGACCGAGTTGTTTGGCGGTCCATCCTATCTGTCTACCCCTGCGGTGAAATGATGGTTAGTAGGTTATTCTTGTATTTCCTGTTTATAATAAAATATTAAAACGTGTAATTGAGTTTTCATTTCTTTGTTGTATTTTTAAAATAATATTTTGGGCTACCTTATTGGGTAGGTACAGAAAGAGAATTATATTGTCTATGGTCGATCCTTTTTTATTGTTTCCTCTATCCTTGTTGATGGTATGTGTGACGTAATTTTGTCTCGCTAAAAAAAAAAAGTGGTAAAATATTGGCGTGTATATGGTCAAATAGCGTTGGCACTTAGTCAGTACAAAAAGCATCAAGTTATCAATCTAATGATTGGTTTATTTATGCAAGGAGAAGAGGGAGTTTGTTGATAAAAATAGCGAGGACAAAGTTGTTACGGTTTCATGTAGATTGTGAGGAATTCAAGTATTTTCTATTAATTAATAAATATTACGTTGTGAAGTTGAATTGGGCATATTGTCATCTTCAAAAGGATTAAAATTCGTGGTAAATTTCGCATTTTCATTTGTTGAATTCTACTCAAATATTAGCAAAATATTATTATTCAATCGCCATATTGTGCAACCATTCAATCTTAAGGAATAATAATCCCAACATTTTATCTAGCTCTAGCCAATCATCAGTTTTGTTAGCTACGGCTATCGTAGAAGCTCGTGATAACAAGGGTCATTTTCACAAAGTTCGTGATTATTGGATTGTGCAAGCCAAGCAAATTTTATTTCAAATGATTGTGCAATTCGTTTGGACCTCGACTGTTCTAATAAATAAAATTTCTATTCGAGGAATTGGACAGTTGTCGGATATCGCGCAGAAGAGACTGGTCAAGTGTCGGATCCGTCCTCTGTGTTCGAGTGAGCTTTTTGATGCGGATTTCGTCATGTTATCAAGCATTTGTGCACAGTTGCCTAGTTCTCCCATTCGTCGGGGAGACTGGGATCATTTGAGAAATTTAACTTTGGCAAATCCAAATTTTGATAAGCCCTCTGCAATAGATATTTTATTGGGTGGTGGGTTGTTTTCATCCGTTCTTCGTTCAGGACAATCTAATGAACCGATAGCTTTGAATACGGCTTTTGGTTGTATTTTAATGGGAAATGTCGATCAAAGCATGTCTCCTTCCATGAATTCCGGTATTTGTTTTAGGATAAGGTTGTGGAAGTAAAGAAATCGAGGAAAGAAGAGAATGGGGGAGGAGCAGAATCCGAGGGGGAAGAGGAGGAGCTAGAAGAAGAGGACGAGGAGGAAGGGGAAGGTGAAGAGGAGGACGAGGAAGAAGACATCGGCGAGGGATCGACGATCATCTGAGTTTCAGTGACTGCTGATGATGCTACACCATTGTTTTAGTGTCTTCACCCCACCGGACCCTGTCTAATGTCACATCTCTGTTTATTTCAGAAGAGGAGGAGATAGGGGGCGAGGAATACGACGATGACGCGTAATACGGCTTAGCAAGCAGTTGAGAAATTATCAGATATTTCACGGTGTTGTGACATTTGTGAAGAAAATGGTGATTCTCCCACGCACCATCCCTCCCCCAAATTCCGCAAGTTGGTGTCTTACGAGGAGTAGAGTAATGGTCCCCGAGCCGGTTAGTCTTGAATTTAGCTTCTCCCGCAGTCCGTTATAAACTTCCGTTATCTACAGAAGAGTTGCTTTGTGATGAAATATTTTCAACTCAGCATTATAGAGACGATGCGGGACAGTACGTTGTTCCACTTCCATTCAGGGAAGTCAAATTGGCTCTTGGTGATTCATATCATTCGGCAGTATCTCGTCTGTATCACCTCGTGCGCCGTTTCTCTCGACATCCAGATATAAAATCTGATTACATTCAATTCATGAGAGAATATGAATCATTGAGCCACATGATCGATGTGACAAGTTCATCAGTTTCGACTGGAAAATATTTCATTCCTCATCATTGTGTGATTAAGGATACTCGATCCATTAAAAAACTTAGAGTTGTTTATGACGCAAGTTCAAAAACATCTTCTTACCAGTCGTTAAATGATATACCGACCTTGTTATGCAACGTGTCCGGAAACTCGTAGTACAAGCGGGAAACTGGTGAATCTACATCACATAGAGAACCCAAAAAACTTATTTTTTTCAATCTGAGCATTTCGATTTTAATATTATTTTTTTTCTATTTTTCCATTTTTTCCGCAACTAAAGGGTTAAAAAAACTTTTGAACCCGATTTACCCTTCGATGCATTTTATAAGACATTACACAGCTGAAATCAACCCCCTAGTACAGTGGTCCCCAACCTATGGGCCGTGGACCAAATGGTAATGGGCTGCGCCAGGGCTTGCATAAAATCAAAATACTTTTGAAAAAAAAAATAAGCTGTTATTATCGTTGTTCTTTTGTAAATGTAAAATTCGGGTGAAGGTTATTGAATGTAAGAAAATTCTTTAATTATCTGTTGCTAACTGACCAAGCAACGAAGATATTTTCAACTATAGATAACAAACAACAACTGGGCCGCGGCGACAAAAAGGTTGGGGCCCACTGCCCTAGTGAACAATTTTTTCAAATTTTACCAAAAAAAATCCAACTTCGGACCCGATTTACTCGAAAACGAAAGCTCAAATCAAAAAAGTTATATCACAAATCGACTCCGAATGTGATGTAGATTTACCAGTTTCCCGCTTGTACTACGAGTTTCCGGACACCGTGTATAGAAGCCGGAGATGATCCAAATTTAGTAAGCAATCTTTAATATTGTGGAATATGGACAATTATTCTTCTTGTCCCTAATGCAGAAGTTTTACATTGAAGACACAAATCATCACACCGTTATCACACCAATCTTGAATTCCAATCAAACTGAATGCAGATACTAGGAAATTACCGACCAATTTCCTTGGCGACAATGATTTCAGGACTATTTGAAAAAAATCTTATTCACCCTCGCAAGACAAACTATTTACCCTGGATAACCAATTCGGCTCCAAGAGCGCCTCATCAACCGATATGGCCATTTACGGCGTTAAACAAACAATAGACTACTAAAAAAGAAAAACTGCCGTTTGTGGATGTTTTATCGCCTTAAGGCTCTGCATCCGCGCTCGAAAAAAAGAAGATGAAGAGATATGTAATTATGAATGTTAGAGGAGCGCGCTAATATTTAAAGCGATAAAATCATTGCGAAAATTGTGAAAATGTTTAATAAAACACAACTCGTTTAAAATGAGCAAAAATCTCGTGGAAGGCATTAAGTATCATTTAACTCTAGAGTGGGCGCGCTATGAGCATTTTGCCGCCCACTGCAAAAAAAAGTTGATAATTCTTAAATCTACTGCGCGTAAACTTTGCGCTTTTTAGTAGCTGCCCCCACTTTCGTTCGCAACCCGTGGCGAAAGACTGGACGCCGTCAGTGCGCGAGGAGTCGCTTGAGAAGGAGGTTGTTACCATCGAGTGTCGTCCGGCGGCAATTTGCTCACTGCGCGCCCACTCACGCAAGTAAAAATTGTGCTTTATAGGTATTATTTACGATTTAATTTTTTTTTTCTCAAAAAGAAAACTATTCACTTATTATGAAAAATACAAGTGATACTTGTACTTAACCTTTTAAATGCCAGTATGTAGGAGTGTAGTTGTGAACAGCAGGCCATGAATTTTTAATCAAAATAAATCATTTTTAAATCTTATTTTTATAAATTAAAAACACATTACACCTTGAAAGGATATTTAAATGACTTGGCAAAAATCTTGAAAAAAAAAAAAATTTTTTAAAAAATTAAAAAAAATTAAATCTTACTCAAAGAATAGCGAGATAACTCGCTATTTTTCTATGGCCGGCCTGCTGGGCGCGGCCAAGAATGCGAGAAATCTCGCTCTTGGCACAGAAGCGGTTAAATATAAGAATTATTTGTGAATAAGGTAGGTAGGCACTTCTAAATAAAGAAACTAATAAGTAGTTTGACACTCTAATTCACCACTAAATTACAGTATCTATTGTTGGTAGAATGAAAAAGTGAATGTTCTATTACGTATCATTATAAACGCAAGTTTATAGCAATTGGACATTTCATTATGCTTAGAGTAAATAAGATTTGTTTATTTACATAATTGAAATTTAGACTATATCTTATGATACTTTTATTGTAAAAACTTAAAAATCCATTTTTATTTCAGGATTTGTAAGATCGTAATATAATGGAAGATTAGATATTGTCTTGGCTAGAGGAAACATCAGATTTTGAAGATGCTAGTTCACAGTTGGTAGATGAGAATTTGTATGAAAGTGATCGATCTAGTCAACATAGTGAGCATAACACGGACACAGAACAGTCAGCGGACAACGATGATTCTGACAATGAAGAACCTTCTTCAATTGATGTGCCCTCTGAAACACCATCTACTTTTTTTTTTTTTTTTTTCTTAATTCATCATATAAATTTTTATATAGTTTTTACAGGTGATTCGACTACCACGCTAGGCACATGCCCGTATTATGGTAGTCGATTTATGTATATAATTGTATAAATGTAAGAATTGTTATTGGTTAATATATAGTTTAGTTAGGTACAATGTTTTTGTATGACAACAAATTCTTTAAGTGGTTTGTCAATTAAGTAGATAATATTTATATAATAATAAACATATAAATAAACCATTCTTATTGTAGGCTGATGTTTCGCTTAAGTAAAATAGGTACATAAATACAGGATAAGTAGATAAATAAATGAATGACTCTTCTTGTGGAGATGTTGAAAATAAGTCATAAATATTTTTATGATAATTATCAAAAGTTATTTTTTTAATTTGAATTAAAAAATAATAATAATAATAAAGCAAATTAACTTAATTTGTAGACTTCAGACATTCTTTAAAATAGTTCCTCCCCTTTGAAAGTAAGTCATCCAAATATAAATTATGATTACTATTAAAAGTTTTTTTTTTTTAAATTTTAATTTAAAAATAGTAAAATAAAAATAAAGCAAATTAATTAAATTTGTAGACTTCAGGCATTCTTTAAAATAGTTCCTCCCCTTTGTAAATAACCAATCCTGTACACTTATGATATAAAGCTTATCAGTTTTCGATTTCCTAGTATCAATACTCAATGAGTTGAACATTTTGGGGGCAATATAGGAGAACTGTCGCTGTGTGAAAGTTGTTTTAGTCGTAGGAATTATGCATTTTAGGTGTGACGAGTACCGAGTGTGAATTTTGTTTTGTGTTTTTTCCATCAAATCATTTTTCCATAGGAATATGAGACTTTATATATAATTGTCGAATGTCTAACACTGTGAATTTTTTTAAAAGTGGTTCTGATGGGTGTGATGGGTTACATTTGAATATTATCCTTAGCAGAAGTTTTTGAATTAAGACTAGGGGATATAGAATTGACATTGCACACCCTCCCCATCCCACAATACCATACGTAGCGATTGATTGAAAAAGTGCAAAGTAAACACATCTCAGTGTTTGTAAGTTAAGAATAGATCTGAGAGAGTAGAAAATGTAGCATAATTTGCGAAGTTTTTTTGTTGTAGAATTGATGTGTGCCTCCCAACGCAGGTGATCGTCAATAATAACCCCTAAGTACTTAATTTCGTTTGATATTTTTATGTCATTGCATGAACAGTTTTTGTGAAGTGATGTAGGCGTGTTAGGGTTCTGTGAACATGAATTTATGGTAAGTTTATGACAGTTTTGGGGGAGATTTGGTTTCCGTATAGAAAAAATTAGGTATTTTGTTTTATCAATATTAAGAGTAAGGAGGTTGGAATCTAACCAGTGTTTTACTACATTTATGCCATAGTTTGCTTTTTCAAAGGTTGAATTCAAATTTTCACCTTCAAATACAATAACTGTGTCATCAGCGAAAGATATTATAGTGCCACCAGTATTCAAATTGCATAAAGAGTTAATGTATATTAGAAAGAGAAGTGGGCCTAATACACTGCCTTGGGGCACGCCATACGTGATTGGTAAACTTGAACTTCTGTATTCTTTAGCGGAATTGATAATAGTTGACTGGGATCTGTTTGTTAGATAGCTCTTAAACCATTCAAGCGGAATCCCTTTTATTCCTATCTGCAGGAGTTTTTTCAGAAGTATGCGGTGAGATACAGTATCAAAGGCTTTAGCTAGGTCCGAGATTATCAGATATTAATTTAGTAAAAGCTGCAATTGCATCTGAGGCACTACGACCTTTGCGGAAGCCGTATTGATTTCTTGACAGGATTTCATTGTCTTCAAGAAATTTGTAGAGTCTTCGTTTTACCGTTTTTTCAATTATTTTTGAGATGGGACTCAGCAAAGATATTGGTCTGTTTCATTCACGGATGATCTGTCCCCTGATTTAAAGTCAGGAATTATTGTTGAATGTTTTAGTGTTTGGGAAAAGGCCAGTTCGAAAACTTAGATTCGTGATATGTTCAAGGGGTTTAGTGATGATAGGTTTGAGGTGTTTAATTAGTTTAGTGGATATGTTGTCAATTCCCGTGGAGTGTATATTTTTGAGTGAAGTGATGATTACTCGACGCCAATGGACAAGTACTTCAGAAAGAAACCGAAGCCGTTCACCAGCTTCACAGCTTGTTCACCGTAGGAAAACTGTGGCATCCCCACAGGCAAGTACATCAGCTCAATCTCAAATCTCAACTTTTGTCTATTACTCCAGCTTCTCAACGACGACCTTCTAGAGTTCCGATGTACAAAGGTAAAGATGGCACTTACTAATTCACCCACCTTCACGACCAAGCGTGCGGAGAGACAGGAAAATATTGTTATCAAGAGGCCCGGAGTAAAGGGAGATTAAGCTATGAATTGTAAAACACCGATAGAATGTTTTCACTTGTTTATTACCGAATCAATGCTTGATGATATTGTGATTTTTACTAACTCTTTTACACAAGCAAATAAAGAGAATTTTTCTCATGAGAGAGATGCAAAGGAGACAAGCATAACTGAAGTTAAAGCTCTTATCGGGTTACTGCTAATGGCTGGACTAAAAAAGATGAACCACCTAAACATTCAAGAAATGTGGGGCAATGATGGGACCGCCCCTGACATTTTCAGAGCTACTACGTCGTTAAAACGGTTTTATTTTTTGCTAAGACATCTGCAATTTGATGATATGACAACCAAAACAGAGCGTGCAAGTTATGATAATTGATAGTATGGCAGCTATGTGAAATATTTTCCAAGCTTTTGTTACTAATTGTCAAAAACATTATCAAGTCGGAGAATATTGTACCATACCTACAAGTAGTTATAGGAGGATACTCTGCGGATATTTTTACTATAACATCGGGAATTCCGCAGGGCTCTCATCTTGGACCCCTGCTATTTTTAATTTTTATCAACGACATAGTATTAAGAATAAAATTTTCGAAATATCTCCTATTTGCCGACGATCTTAAGCTGTACAAAAAAATCACATCATTGGAAGATTGCATCGATTTGCAAAAAGACCTATCATCACTACACGAATGGTGCACACTAAATGATTTGTATTTTAATAAAAACAAATGTGCTGTAATTTCCTTCACAAAGAACAGAAATAAATTTTCAAACACATATCACATTAACCTTTAAAACATAACTTCAATTAAAGACTTAGCCGTGATATTTGACTCATCACTTAGCTTCAATAAACATGTAGATACAATTTCAAAAAGTGCGTCACAAATATTAGGATTATCGCTTAGAACCACAAATTGCTTTAAAAGTGCAGAATTAACTTTAACATTATATAAATCAATTGTGCGAAGTATTCTCGAATACGGAACCACTTTTTGGTCTCCCAATTATGAGATTCATAATTATAGAATCGAATCCATACAAAGAATATTAACCCGTGTTATTGCTTATCGCGAAGGTATATCTGATCAATTTGTAACGTATAAAGACCGAATTCTACACTATAAACTACACTCTCTGACAGGAAGACGGAAACTTTCTGATTTATTGCTTCTGCACAAAATTATACATGCATCAGTTGATACACCAAACATTTTATCCCAAATTAACATTAACACACCGTCAAGAAATTCAACAAGGAGGATGCAAGATATTTTCTATATATCTACCTACCACACAAATACAGGATATTTCTCCCTTTTACCACGATCATTAAGACATTATAACACTATACACTGCTCTAATAATGAAATTGACATTTTTAATAACCCATTCAATCACTTCAAAAAATATATTTTACCATCAATCATTTAAAGCTGATATTGTGATGAAGCCCTTTATTCAAAGACAGGAAATATTGTACCTACTAAATCATTGTCCCATCAGCACAGGTGCCAATAATAAATTGTTGGTGATTCTTTTGTACTCTACCTTTTACTCATTCTTGTTCGTCATTCACTTTTGCATATTTACGAGTAGCTAATTATTACTGATATTATTTTTGTTATAATTTTTGTAATTTAAATATCCATGTATATAAATTTTTGGGCATAATGCCTGTTTTATGTACTTAAATAAAAAAATAAATAAATATACGAGATGCTGGAATCCTTCAGAGGACGATGTAAGTTCCGAGTGTACATGGCTAATAAACCTGCCAAGTATGGCATAAAAATATATGCACTAGTCGATGCAAAGTCATATTACACCAGCAATACGGACGTGTATGCTGGGAAACAACCATTAGGGCAATTCTGCATTGACAATTCAGCAAACGCTTTGGTAAAAAGATTAGCCCAATCCTTGTTCCACCTTGTTTTCTGAACACTAAAGATCGGAAGAAACCATCTTCGATGTTTGGGTTTGGTGAGAAGAAAGTTTTGCTGTCTCACGTTCCAGACAAGAAGCAAAAAAAAGTAGTATTACTATTATCAACTTTTCATGAGAATGAAAGAATCGACGAAAACACATGAAATCAAGGGTGGTGTTGATGTCGTGGACCAAATGAAAGAAGAGTATTCTGTCGGTAGAATGACTCGCAGATGGCCAATGAGGATGTTTTTTTCAATGATGAATATTGCCGGTATAAATAGCCAAATAATTTACAAAGCCAATACTGAACACTTGATGCTACGCCGACAGTACTTGCGGGAGATTGCGATGGTCGTGGTCAAGCCATATATTTATTTATTTATTTATTTATTTATATTTATATACATTTTTTTTTACAGTTTTTTAGAGAAAATGTGTCCTAACTGGGGTACCCCGTTCTAAGGACACATTGTACAAGTTTTATTATTTTAATTATAAGTAAATACCTAATCTATGTTAGAATATTGCCAAGGGAAATTATTAAGTTATATCTAAAAGAAAGTACAAAACAAAGCATTATTCTTTGTTGGGTTGCAAAATTGAATCTATTTTCTTCCTTCCCATGTCCATAATCCATATTTTTATGCTTCTTTTGAAGGCGGTTATTTTTTTTGTGGTTTTCATTGCAAGAGGGAGTAAATTAAATAATTTTACAGAGAAGTATTCCATATTTCTTTGTCCAAAAGTCGTTTTAGTTGTAGGTTGGTAGAATGTATGTTGTAATGTAGATCTTGTGAATCGGCCCGAGTTTGTCTGTGTAAAGTTATCCTGATTTTTGAATGCGTACATTAGAATATCTTTTGTATATAATTGTTTCAGTGACATTAAATTCAGCGCTTTAAAAACATAGTCTGTAGGGGTTCTGATGGGCACTCTAAGTATAATTTTAAGAATTGCCCTTTGTGCTATGAGGACTGGTTTTATAGTGGAATCGCATGAGCTTCCCCATCCGATAAGACCATATTGTAGTTGAGATTGGGCTAAGGCATAATAGATTTTAATTAGCTGTTCTTTATCTAAAATGTTTCTTATTGTTTTGAAAAAATAGGTTAGTTTTTTTAATTTGTTGCTCACATTTTCCACTTGGGAGTTCCAATTTAAGTTTTGATCAATTATTATTCCAAGATATTTTATTGTTTGTATTTCATTCAATTTTGGACAGTTGCAAGGAGTTTCTCGGTTCACGTTTATACAGTCTTTATGAATTTTTATGTTTAGGTTTGTATTGAGGTTATCCGTCAGTTTGTTGTGGATTTTGAATTTAATATAATTAGTTTTTGTATCATTTAGTGTTAGTGAATTTGAATCAAGCCATTTTTTTACCCGATTCATCCCTTTTTCAGCTTTTTCAAATACAGTCTCCCATGACTTTCCATGGAATAGAAGGACTGTGTCATCTGCAAAACTAATGACTGAGCCGTGACAGTTTAGTTCACATAAATCATTTATATATATCAGGAATAAAATCGGGCCTAAGACACTGCCTTGCGGGACTCCATATTGGATTTGTATTGGTTGACTTGATTCATTTTGAATCCTGACTAACTGTAACCTTTCTGACATGTAGCTTTTAATGAGGTTTAGTTCACGTCCTGAGATTCCAATCTTTTTGAGTTTTTCTAGAAGATATGTGTGATCAATTGTATCGAAGGCTTTACTTAGATCTAAAAATATTCCGATACACTTATTTCCGTTATCGAGACTATGTTTTATACTTTTTACAATAGAGGCGATGGCATCGGAGGTTCCTATATTTTTTCTAAATCCGTATTGATTTTCAGATAGTATGAAGTTTGTTTCAAGATATTGAGTGAGCTGCTTCTTTATGACTTTCTCTACTACTTTTGAAAGATTATTCAATATTGTTATCGGTCTATAGTTATTTATATCCGCTGTATTACCAGTTTTAAAGATTGGTATAACAGAACCCATTTTAAGCGTTTCGGGAAAGATACCCTCCATGATACATCTGTTCACAAGGTGGAGGAGTGGTTGAATTATTTCATCTCTAGTTGATTTAATTATTCTCATTGAGATGCCATCTGATCCTGAAGTTAGTGTTGGTTTCATTGAATCTATAATGCTTTTAATGTCATCTGCTGTAACTGTATTTAATTTAAAGGTGATATTATTTGTAAGTGTGTTGTTAATTTCATTATCAGTATAAGGAGGTTTAATTATTTTTTTAGCTAAATTAGAACCCACCTTGGAGAAATATTCATTCACAAATTGAACTATTTCCTTTGGATTTTCTTTCATATTTAATTTTTGATTTGGTGTATCAAGTTCGGTAATATCACTACTTTTATTGTTTTTAGTGTATGTCATCTCCTTAATAATTTTCCAGACAAGTTTAGGGTCATTATTACAGTTTTGAATCTGACGTTTGTAATAGTTACCTCTGGCAAATTTTATAAGTTTAGAACACATGTTTCTATAATGTTTGTAAAGATTTAGAAACCACAAGGTCTTCTGTAGATACCTTAAATATTCCTCTGAGGAACCAAATTGCTCGCTTTGTTCCTATAGAACAAGCATCATCTTCAAAGAAGGAAGGTAAATGCAGTGTATGTCCATCAAAGAAAAATAGGCGCACGAAAAAAGGGTGTTGCAGATGCTCAAAATTACTGTGCAATGAACATTGCACATACTTATGTGAAGACTGTTTCGCCAAAGCATGTCCTGTAGATTTGGAAAATATTTAATATTGTTATTTTTTTTCATTTTTAATAAATATTATAGAAGGATAATGTAGGATAACTAGTCGATTGTAAACCAAAGTTCCTTCAACAGAGTTCAATAAATATGTTAATTTGTCATACCTTAGGGAACGTACCCATACTACGTGACCCACTTTTTGCAGTTTTTAACCCCCCGGTGACCAAAAACTTAAGCCCCTCGCCGCTAATTTGTACCAAGCTTGGTATTTTGAAGACCCCCCCCCCCCTAAACGCGTCACGTAGTATGGGTAAGTTCTCTTATTAGTGTTTTACTTAAATCCTGAGAAAAGAAATTAATTAAATTGCATTATTGCTTCTTAAAATTGTCCAAGAAAATGAGCGGCAAAATGCTCCCCACGCGCCCACTGACGTTTTACGGAAAGACGCACCTACGCTAGGGTTAAAGAAACATTGTGAATTTTTTCACAACCATAACTTGTAAAATAACTGAAACAAAGGTGTTTATAATAATTTTCGGAGCATACTTTGCGATTTTTTTCATCGAGGGAATTTCATATAATTTGCGTTTCGGCGTGGAACGCTTCCTGATATTATCTTCAAAAATAACATATGTATATATTTTTTAATTAAATGAAGACAATATTAGCGAAACTCAATCGAAAATCTTGAGACAGAAAAAGATATTGGCTCCAATGGGACACGAACCCAGGACCCTTTACTTACATGGCAAGTGCTCTACCGATTGAGCTACGGAACCCAAATCAAATTCGGTCACTTTTAACTGTATCATACTTCGACTAAGAACTACCAACATTATCTTCATGTTCTTAACGCACATATTATTGGCTGCTATCTTTATATATGATATTTTTTAAGAGCTTAAAAACATCAAACGTTTAAGGGAGACATGTAAGAAGTCGGAAGAAATTCTGGTAGCGGCGGCTTAAGCAAAGCCTTTGATTGTATTTCTTACCACTTACTATGGGAAAAACTTATAAAGCGAGATTTCCCCGCAGAAGTAGTTAATATGCTGGCTATTTGGTATGGACAGTAGAAAAATTATATTCAATGGGCAGGAGCTTCTTCACCCTTATTCTTTAAAAACGGATTCTGGCGATGATATGATGTGTATGAATATGTGAAGAGTACACAAACTCACATAACTTGTTTTACAATACTAAAAAGTCAGTCATCGTCGTAATCAAACCCAATAAAGAGCCACTAAATATTCCACCAATCAGGCTAGAAGGAAAAAAACTGCATGTGTAACATATCATAGGTTCCGGGTCATACCTTACCGAAGACATAAAGGATCTAGAAGATATGGAACGACAAAGAAGGGCCGGAATGCTCTCAAGGCGGTTCTACCACTGTAACGAAGATGTCAGGATATTGCTTTTTAAAACATACTATTACGGTACACATCTGAGCTGTGAACACAATACCCAGCATCGCAATGGGACAAACTAAGGGTGAGCAACAACAATCCATAAAGGCAATCACCGTGGTTCCGATATGCCTCCACGATGTTCACCGAAGGGAGGGTGCATTCCTTCCCGTCTTACTTCGCTACCGCTACAACTCCTGGGGAAGAATAAGGAAGTCAACAAACGACCTTGTCATGGCTGCACTCGGGTGACTCGGGTCTTCACTAAATGAGCAAGTGGAAAAAGATTCAATTTTACAATAAAGGGGATCATACTAAGCAATCTGTTTTGAAGCAGTAACTTCATGTAATAGTGAAATGGCAATCCATTCATAAATACAAAAACAAAACAAAAGTCACTACACCCACGTCAATTATGCTGACTAGTCTGCCCTCTCCATCAGCGGGGAGAGAGACAGCAAAAACTGCGTCATCTCAAACACTAATGAGAGATCTAATTTTATGAAGAACCTTATGATAGGAAAAAGAATTATGGCGCATCAGCAGCTGAGGGGCCAACCAGTGAAGAGAAGGGTCCGTCTGTTGGTGTCGAAATACTGCAGGATCCACCTCACCCAGCAGCTGCGACCGCGGTCTCCGGAGGAATTGGCATCCTGCCCCGACCACTGGTTAATGTGCAATAAGGAAACTATGAAACCAATATCTACCAATGTCTTTTATCAGAAATAGTTGACTGTCGCATACCAAGAAATTTACTGGTGAGAGAAGGGCCTATAGCACAAATTGTTTTGATTTCATTGTGTAGATATAAAATAGGTAAAATTTTGCACAATAAAGCGTTAACAAAAAAATAATATAACTAACTAACTAACCATCACGCCGTTTCCCCGCAGGGGTAGGCAGAGAGGACGGACCGCAAAACAACTCGGTCTTGGCACACACTCTTTGCCTCATTCACATTCATACATCGTCTCATACATTCTCTTCTATTATTCTGACTTTTGACATGACCCGACTCAAGTATCTGATTCACTTGATCGTATAAAAAAATAATATTGGAGCATTAAAGAAGAATAAACTACAAAAGTTATTAAAAAATAAATTATATCACATAGTTTTAATACTTTATGAGGTCACGGTTTACAAATTCCGTTTCTAACTCAGTGGGAAGTGAATTAGTATTTCACTTAGGAAAAAGTGTTTTATTTGGAAAAGCTCAGGATTATCAGTAGATCTACTAAGTTCCGATATCTTTCCAAATAAACATGTAACAGGATTAGAGTTCAGCCCAGCTACTAAGTTCCAAAATTTTATAAGCTACTTTCCATTATATTCGCTGTTTAATACAACTATTATGTGACTGTCTATGGTGCCATTGAGAATTAAGATCAAAAGAATTAAGAATTGCACGGTGACACGGTGAAATTGAAACGGTGACTTCGTTCTTGCATACATGTGATGTTTGTTAAAATGTCTTATTAACTAATTAACTCCCGTTTATTCTCAAAAAGTATATGCGTAGCGCCAATATATTCATATATATATATATTAAAGTTAGTATTTCATTTCGAAATTGTCAATTTATTAGTATTTTCAATATTTACGTAGCACGTTTGACATTAAGAAACGTAAATTCATAAAAAGTTCTACCAGTGTTGCCATCGTATATCGATTTCTTATTAATTATTCCAATTCGACATCGGTATGGGTAACAACGATGCGACTGTGCTAGGGGTATCGATGATCGATCCGACATTCTAAAGTTAATATTTCACCCTGAGCTCTAACTTTATCAACAATACCGTTCTTTCTTCAAAATAATGGAAAAACTAAGGTCACTGCACCCGCGCCAACTACACCGACTACTCTGCCCTCTACATCTGCGGCGAGAGAGACAGCAAAAACTGCATCGTCTCAAACTCTAACGAGAAATCTAATTTTACGAAGAATCTGTTTGCTAGGAATAAGAATAATGGTGCGTCAGCCGCTGACAAAGGGCCAACCTGTGAAGAGAAGTTGGTGTCTGCTCGAGCCTGGAATGCTGCAGGATCCACCTCGATCATCAGCTGGGACTGTGGTCTCCAGAGGAACTGGCATCCTGTCTCGACCAGAGTGTCTGGTTAATGTGCGATGACGAAACTATGAAACCAATATCCAATGTTGAATTTGTCGAATTGCTTTCATTTAAACCTAAAATTAGGTCAGAGTCTAATCTTTATCTTATATTTTATGTAAGACAGACAACGAACACTAGTTGAGTACACGAAGTGTATATAAAATAATCACCCGAAGAGGGAATTGAAAAAAAAAGAATATTGATTTCTGTAAAGTTGAAGACAATACTTCAAAATCTATGCGGTGTCGCAATTACTTCCACCGAGGGCCAGTTGCATATTGCTAGTCATAATTACTGTTATTTTGTTGCTGCTTAAAAAAATAGAGAGGGACGAATCAATCTGGAAAAAATCGAACCACTGCTAAAAAACTTCTACCAATGTCTTTTACCAGAAATAGTTGACTGTCTCATACCAAGAAATTTACTGGTGAGAGAAAGGCCTATAAAATAATATTGGAGTATTAAAGAAGATTATACTACAATGGGTATAACTTTCAAAAGTTATTAAAAAATAAATTATATCACATAGTTTTAATACTTTATAAGGTCACGGTTTACGAATTCCGTTTCTAATTCAGTGGGAAGAGAATTATTATTTCACTTAGGAAAAAGTGTTTTATTTGGAAAAGCTCAGTATTTCAAGTAGATCAACTAAGTTCCGATAGCTTCCCAATTAATAAACATATAACATGATTAGAGTTAAGCTCAGCTACTAAGTTCCAAAATTTTATAAGCTACTTTCCATTATATTCGCTGTTTAACACAACTATTATGTGACTGTCCGTCTGAAATCTATTTCTTGTAATCTTGTATGATTGAAATAATTTTAATTTTATTGGTGGATAATAATATAGCACCTTGTGACATGTTGTGCCACAAACAAAAATCTCAGAAAAATACAGCAAGTAATGGGACGCTTGTAAAATTACGATCTCATTATTCTGTATGCATACATTTGAAACTGTGACAGATCTGTCAGATTAGTTGTGCCAGTGTTGCCATTGAGAATTATGATCAAAAGACCAAGAATTGCCATCAGCAGAATTAAGAATTGCCATGTAAGAGAACAGTAATGAAAACGGTGTCTACGATCTTGCGTAAATGTGATGTTTGTTAAAATGTCTTATTAACTATTTAACTCCCGTTTATTCTCAAAAAGTGTATGCGAAGCGCCAGTATATCTATATATACATTTAAGTTAGTATTTCATTTTGAAATTGTCAATTTATTAGTATTTTTAATATTTACGAAGCACGTTAGACATTTAGAAATGTAAATTCATAAAAAGTTCTGCCAGTATTGCCATCGTATATCGATTTCTTATTAATTATTCCAATTCGACATCGGTATGGGTAACAACGATGCGACTGTGCTAGGGGTATCGATGATCGATCCGACATTGTAAATTTAATATTTCACCCTGAGCTCTAACTTTATCAATAATGCCTTTCTTTCTTCAAAATAATGTAAAAACCAAGGTTACTGCACCCGCGCCATCTACGCCCACTACTCAGCCCTCTACATCTGCGGCGAGAGAGACAGCAAAAACTGCGTCGTCTAAACTTTAACGAGAAATCTAATTTTATGAAGAATCTGTTTGCTGGGAATAAGAATAATGGTGCGTCAGCCGCTGACAAGGGCCAACCTGTGAAGAGAAGTTGGTGTCTGCTCGAGCCTGGAATGCTGCAGGATCCACCTCGATCATCAGCTGGGACTGTGGTCTCCGGAGGAACTGGCATCCTGTCTCGACCAGAGTGTCTGGTTAATGTGCGATGACGAAACTATGAAACCAATATCCAATGTTGAATTTGTCGAATTGCTTTCATTTAAACCTAAAATTAGGTCAGAGTCTAATCTTTATCTTCTATTTTATGTAAGACAGACAACGAACACTAGTTGAGTACACGAAGTGTATGTAAAATAATCACCCGAAGAGGGAATTGAAAAAAAAAAAATATTGATTTCTGTAAAGTTGAAGACAATACTTCAAAATCTATGCGGTGTCGCAATTACTTCCACCGAGGGCCAGTTGCATATTGCTAGTCATAATTACTGTTATTTTGTTGCTGCTTAAAAAAATAGAGAGGGACGAATCAATCTGGAAAAAATCGAACCACTGCTAAAAAACTTCTACCAATGTCTTTTACCAGAAATAGTTGACTGTCTCATACCAAGAAATTTACTGGTGAGAGAAAGGCCTATAAAATAATATTGGAGTATTAAAGAAGATTATACTACAATGGGTATAACTTTCAAAAGTTATTAAAAAATAAATTATATCACATAGTTTTAATACTTTATAAGGTCACGGTTTACGAATTCCGTTTCTAATTCAGTGGGAAGAGAATTATTATTTCACTTAGGAAAAAGTGTTTTATTTGGAAAAGCTCAGTATTTCAAGTAGATCAACTAAGTTCCGATAGCTTCCCAATTAATAAACATATAACATGATTAGAGTTAAGCTCAGCTACTAAGTTCCAAAATTTTATAAGCTACTTTCCATTATATTCGCTGTTTAACACAACTATTATGTGACTGTCCGTCTGAAATCTATTTCTTGTAATCTTGTATGATTGAAATAATTTTAATTTTATTGGTGGATAATAATATAGCACCTTGTGACATGTTGTGCCACAAACAAAAATCTCAGAAAAATACAGCAAGTAATGGGACGCTTGTAAAATTACGATCTCATTATTCTGTATGCATACATTTGAAACTGTGACAGATCTGTCAGATTAGTTGTGCCAGTGTTGCCATTGAGAATTAAGATCAAAAGACCAAGAATTGCCATCAGCAGAATTAAGAATTGCCATGTAAGAGAACAGTAATGAAAACGGTGTCTACGATCTTGCGTAAATGTGATGTTTGTTAAAATGTCTTATTAACTATTTAACTCCCGTTTATTCTCAAAAAGTGTATGCGAAGCGCCAGTATATCTATATATACATTTAAGTTAGTATTTCATTTTGAAATTGTCAATTTATTAGTATTTTTAATATTTACGAAGCACGTTTGACATTTAGAAATGTAAATTCATAAAAAGTTCTGCCAGTATTGCCATCGTATATCGATTTCTTATTAATTATTCCAATTCGACATCGGTATGGGTAACAACGATGCGACTGTGCTAGGGGTATCGATGATCGATCCGACATTGTAAATTTAATATTTCACCCTGAGCTCTAACTTTATCAATAATGCCTTTCTTTCTTCAAAATAATGTAAAAACCAAGGTTACTGCACCCGCGCCATCTACGCCCACTACTCAGCCCTCTACATCTGCGGCGAGAGAGACAGCAAAAACTGCGTCGTCTAAACTTTAACGAGAAATCTAATTTTATGAAGAATCTGTTTGCTGGGAATAAGAATAATGGTGCGTCAGCCGCTGACAAGGGCCAACCTGTGAAGAGAAGTTGGTGTCTGCTCGAGCCTGGAATGCTGCAGGATCCACCTCGATCATCAGCTGGGACTGTGGTCTCCGGAGGAACTGGCATCCTGTCTCGACCAGAGTGTCTGGTTAATGTGCGATGACGAAACTATGAAACCAATATCCAATGTTGAATTTGTCGAATTGCTTTCATTTAAACCTAAAATTAGGTCAGAGTCTAATCTTTATCTTCTATTTTATGTAAGACAGACAACGAACACTAGTTGAGTACACGAAGTGTATGTAAAATAATCACCCGAAGAGGGAATTGAAAAAAAAAAAATATTGATTTCTGTAAAGTTGAAGACAATACTTCAAAATCTATGCGGTGTCGCAATTACTTCCACCGAGGGCCAGTTGCATATTGCTAGTCATAATTACTGTTATTTTGTTGCTGCTTAAAAAAATAGAGAGGGACGAATCAATCTGGAAAAAATCGAACCACTGCTAAAAAACTTCTACCAATGTCTTTTACCAGAAATAGTTGACTGTCTCATACCAAGAAATTTACTGGTGAGAGAAAGGCCTATAAAATAATATTGGAGTATTAAAGAAGATTATACTACAATGGGTATAACTTTCAAAAGTTATTAAAAAATAAATTATATCACATAGTTTTAATACTTTATAAGGTCACGGTTTACGAATTCCGTTTCTAATTCAGTGGGAAGAGAATTATTATTTCACTTAGGAAAAAGTGTTTTATTTGGAAAAGCTCAGTATTTCAAGTAGATCAACTAAGTTCCGATAGCTTTCCAATTAATAAACATATAACATGATTAGAGTTAAGCTCAGCTACTAAGTTCCAAAATTTTATAAGCTACTTTCCATTATATTCGCTGTTTAACACAACTATTATGTGACTGTCCGTCTGAAATCTATTTCTTGTAATCTTGTATGACTGAAATAATTTAAATTTTATTGGTGGATAATAATTAATAATATAGCACCTTGTGACATGTTGTGCCACAAACAAAAATCTCAGAAAAATACAGCAAGTAATGGGACGCTTGTAAAATTACGATCTCATTATTCTGTATGCATACATTTGAAACTGTGACAGATCTGTCAGATTAGTTGTGCCAGTGTTGCCATTGAGAATTAAGATCAAAAGACCAAGAATTGCCATCAGCAGAATTAAGAATTGCCATGTAAGAGAACAGTAATGAAAACGGTGTCTACGTTCTTGCGTAAATGTGATGTTTGTTAAAATGTCTTATTAACTATTTAACTCCCGTTTATTCTCAAAAAGTGTATGCGAAGCGCCAATATATCTATATACACATTTAAGTTAGTATTTCATTTCGAATTTGTCAATTTATTAGTATTTTTAATATTTACGAAGCACGTTTGACATTTAGAAATGTAAATTCATAAAAAGTTCTGCCAGTATTGCCATCGTGTATCGATTTCTTATTAATTATTCCAATTCGACATCGGTATGGGTAACAACGATGCGACTGTGCTAGGGGTATCGATGATCGATCCGACATTGTAAATTTAATATTTCACCCTGAGCTCTAACTTTATCAATAATGCCGTTCTTTCTTCAAAATAATGTAAAAACCAAGGTCACTGCACCCGCGCCAACTACGCTGACTACTCAGCCCTCTACATCTGCGGCGAGAGAGACAGCAAAAACTGCATCGTCTCAAACTCTAACGAGAAATCTAATTTTATGAAGAATCTGTTTGCCGGGAATAAGAATAATGGTGCGTCAGCCGCTGACAAGGGCCAACCTGTGAAGAGAAGTTGGTGTCTGCTCGAGCCTGGAATGCTGCAGGATCCACCTCGATCATCAGCTGGGACTGTGGTCTCCGGAGGAACTGGCATCCTGTCTCGACCAGAGTGTCTGGTTAATGTGCGATGACGAAACTATGAAACCAATATCCAATGTTGAATTTGTCGAATTGCTTTCATTTAAACCTAAAATTAGGTCAGAGTCTAATCTTTATCTTCTATTTTATGTAAGACAGACAACGAACACTAGTTGAGTACACGAAGTGTATGTAAAATAATCACCCGAAGAGGGAATTGAAAAAAAAAAAATATTGATTTCTGTAAAGTTGAAGACAATACTTCAAAATCTATGCGGTGTCGCAATTACTTCCACCGAGGGCCAGTTGCATATTGCTAGTCATAATTACTGTTATTTTGTTGCTGCTTAAAAAAATAGAGAGGGACGAATCAATCTGGAAAAAATCGAACCACTGCAAAAAAACTTCTACCAATGTCTTTTACCAGAAATAGTTGACTGTCTCATACCAAGAAATTTACTGGTGAGAGAAAGGCCTATAAAATAATATTGGAGTATTAAAGAAGATTATACTACAATGGGTATAACTTTCAAAAGTTATTAAAAAATAAATTATATCACATAGTTTTAATACTTTATAAGGTCACGGTTTACGAATTCCGTTTCTAATTCAGTGGGAAGAGAATTATTATTTCACTTAGGAAAAAGTGTTTTATTTGGAAAAGCTCAGTATTTCAAGTAGATCAACTAAGTTCCGATAGCTTCCCAATTAATAAACATATAACATGATTAGAGTTAAGCTCAGCTACTAAGTTCCAAAATTTTATAAGCTACTTTCCATTATATTCGCTGTTTAACACAACTATTATGTGACTGTCCGTCTGAAATCTATTTCTTGTAATCTTGTATGATTGAAATAATTTTAATTTTATTGGTGGATAATAATATAGCACCTTGTGACATGTTGTGCCACAAACAAAAATCTCAGAAAAATACAGCAAGTAATGGGACGCTTGTAAAATTACGATCTCATTATTCTGTATGCATACATTTGAAACTGTGACAGATCTGTCAGATTAGTTGTGCCAGTGTTGCCATTGAGAATTAAGATCAAAAGACCAAGAATTGCCATCAGCAGAATTAAGAATTGCCATGTAAGAGAACAGTAATGAAAACGGTGTCTACGATCTTGCGTAAATGTGATGTTTGTTAAAATGTCTTATTAACTATTTAACTCCCGTTTATTCTCAAAAAGTGTATGCGAAGCGCCAGTATATCTATATATACATTTAAGTTAGTATTTCATTTTGAAATTGTCAATTTATTAGTATTTTTAATATTTACGAAGCACGTTTGACATTTAGAAATGTAAATTCATAAAAAGTTCTGCCAGTATTGCCATCGTATATCGATTTCTTATTAATTATTCCAATTCGACATCGGTATGGGTAACAACGATGCGACTGTGCTAGGGGTATCGATGATCGATCCGACATTGTAAATTTAATATTTCACCCTGAGCTCTAACTTTATCAATAATGCCTTTCTTTCTTCAAAATAATGTAAAAACCAAGGTTACTGCACCCGCGCCATCTACGCCCACTACTCAGCCCTCTAAATCTGCGGCGAGAGAGACAGCAAAAACTGCGTCGTCTAAACTTTAACGAGAAATCTAATTTTATGAAGAATCTGTTTGCTGGGAATAAGAATAATGGTGCGTCAGCCGCTGACAAGGGCCAACCTGTGAAGAGAAGTTGGTGTCTGCTCGAGCCTGGAATGCTGCAGGATCCACCTCGATCATCAGCTGGGACTGTGGTCTCCGGAGGAACTGGCATCCTGTCTCGACCAGAGTGTCTGGTTAATGTGCGATGACGAAACTATGAAACCAATATCCAATGTTGAATTTGTCGAATTGCTTTCATTTAAACCTAAAATTAGGTCAGAGTCTAATCTTTATCTTCTATTTTATGTAAGACAGACAACGAACACTAGTTGAGTACACGAAGTGTATGTAAAATAATCACCCGAAGAGGGAATTGAAAAAAAAAAATATTGATTTCTGTAAAGTTGAAGACAATACTTCAAAATCTATGCGGTGTCGCAATTACTTCCACCGAGGGCCAGTTGCATATTGCTAGTCATAATTACTGTTATTTTGTTGCTGCTTAAAAAAATAGAGAGGGACGAATCAATCTGGAAAAAATCGAACCACTGCTAAAAAACTTCTACCAATGTCTTTTACCAGAAATAGTTGACTGTCTCATACCAAGAAATTTACTGGTGAGAGAAAGGCCTATAAAATAATATTGGAGTATTAAAGAAGATTATACTACAATGGGTATAACTTTCAAAAGTTATTAAAAAATAAATTATATCACATAGTTTTAATACTTTATAAGGTCACGGTTTACGAATTCCGTTTCTAATTCAGTGGGAAGAGAATTATTATTTCACTTAGGAAAAAGTGTTTTATTTGGAAAAGCTCAGTATTTCAAGTAGATCAACTAAGTTCCGATAGCTTTCCAATTAATAAACATATAACATGATTAGAGTTAAGCTCAGCTACTAAGTTCCAAAATTTTATAAGCTACTTTCCATTATATTCGCTGTTTAACACAACTATTATGTGACTGTCCGTCTGAAATCTATTTCTTGTAATCTTGTATGACTGAAATAATTTAAATTTTATTGGTGGATAATAATTAATAATATAGCACCTTGTGACATGTTGTGCCACAAACAAAAATCTCAGAAAAATACAGCAAGTAATGGGACGCTTGTAAAATTACGATCTCATTATTCTGTATGCATACATTTGAAACTGTGACAGATCTGTCAGATTAGTTGTGCCAGTGTTGCCATTGAGAATTAAGATCAAAAGACCAAGAATTGCCATCAGCAGAATTAAGAATTGCCATGTAAGAGAACAGTAATGAAAACGGTGTCTACGTTCTTGCGTAAATGTGATGTTTGTTAAAATGTCTTATTAACTATTTAACTGCCGTTTATTCTCAAAAAGTGTATGCGAAGCGCCATTATATCTATATACACATTTAAGTTAGTATTTCATTTCGATATTGTCAATTTATTAGTATTTTTAATATTTACGAAGCACGTTTGACATTTAGAAATGTAAATTCATAAAAAGTTCTGCCAGTATTGCCATCGTATATCGATTTCTTATTAATTATTCCAATTCGACATCGGTATGGGTAACAACGATGCGACTGTGCTAGGGGTATCGATGATCGATCCGACATTGTAAATTTAATATTTCACCCTGAGCTCTAACTTTATCAATAATGCCTTTCTTTCTTCAAAATAATGTAAAAACCAAGGTTACTGCACCCGCGCCATCTACGCCCACTACTCAGCCCTCTACATCTGCGGCGAGAGAGACAGCAAAAACTGCGTCGTCTAAACTTTAACGAGAAATCTAATTTTATGAAGAATCTGTTTGCTGGGAATAAGAATAATGGTGCGTCAGCCGCTGACAAGGGCCAACCTGTGAAGAGAAGTTGGTGTCTGCTCGAGCCTGGAATGCTGCAGGATCCACCTCGATCATCAGCTGGGACTGTGGTCTCCGGAGGAACTGGCATCCTGTCTCGACCAGAGTGTCTGGTTAATGTGCGATGACGAAACTATGAAACCAATATCCAATGTTGAATTTGTCGAATTGCTTTCATTTAAACCTAAAATTAGGTCAGAGTCTAATCTTTATCTTCTATTTTATGTAAGACAGACAACGAACACTAGTTGAGTACACGAAGTGTATGTAAAATAATCACCCGAAGAGGGAATTGAAAAAAAAAAAATATTGATTTCTGTAAAGTTGAAGACAATACTTCAAAATCTATGCGGTGTCGCAATTACTTCCACCGAGGGCCAGTTGCATATTGCTAGTCATAATTACTGTTATTTTGTTGCTGCTTAAAAAAATAGAGAGGGACGAATCAATCTGGAAAAAATCGAACCACTGCTAAAAAACTTCTACCAATGTCTTTTACCAGAAATAGTTGACTGTCTCATACCAAGAAATTTACTGGTGAGAGAAAGGCCTATAAAATAATATTGGAGTATTAAAGAAGATTATACTACAATGGGTATAACTTTCAAAAGTTATTAAAAAATAAATTATATCACATAGTTTTAATACTTTATAAGGTCACGGTTTACGAATTCCGTTTCTAATTCAGTGGGAAGAGAATTATTATTTCACTTAGGAAAAAGTGTTTTATTTGGAAAAGCTCAGTATTTCAAGTAGATCAACTAAGTTCCGATAGCTTCCCAATTAATAAACATATAACATGATTAGAGTTAAGCTCAGCTACTAAGTTCCAAAATTTTATAAGCTACTTTCCATTATATTCGCTGTTTAACACAACTATTATGTGACTGTCCGTCTGAAATCTATTTCTTGTAATCTTGTATGATTGAAATAATTTTAATTTTATTGGTGGATAATAATATAGCACCTTGTGACATGTTGTGCCACAAACAAAAATCTCAGAAAAATACAGCAAGTAATGGGACGCTTGTAAAATTACGATCTCATTATTCTGTATGCATACATTTGAAACTGTGACAGATCTGTCAGATTAGTTGTGCCAGTGTTGCCATTGAGAATTAAGATCAAAAGACCAAGAATTGCCATCAGCAGAATTAAGAATTGCCATGTAAGAGAACAGTAATGAAAACGGTGTCTACGATCTTGCGTAAATGTGATGTTTGTTAAAATGTCTTATTAACTATTTAACTCCCGTTTATTCTCAAAAAGTGTATGCGAAGCGCCAGTATATCTATATATACATTTAAGTTAGTATTTCATTTTGAAATTGTCAATTTATTAGTATTTTTAATATTTACGAAGCACGTTTGACATTTAGAAATGTAAATTCATAAAAAGTTCTGCCAGTATTGCCATCGTATATCGATTTCTTATTAATTATTCCAATTCGACATCGGTATGGGTAACAACGATGCGACTGTGCTAGGGGTATCGATGATCGATCCGACATTGTAAATTTAATATTTCACCCTGAGCTCTAACTTTATCAATAATGCCTTTCTTTCTTCAAAATAATGTAAAAACCAAGGTTACTGCACCCGCGCCATCTACGCCCACTACTCAGCCCTCTACATCTGCGGCGAGAGAGACAGCAAAAACTGCGTCGTCTAAACTTTAACGAGAAATCTAATTTTATGAAGAATCTGTTTGCTGGGAATAAGAATAATGGTGCGTCAGCCGCTGACAAGGGCCAACCTGTGAAGAGAAGTTGGTGTCTGCTCGAGCCTGGAATGCTGCAGGATCCACCTCGATCATCAGCTGGGACTGTGGTCTCCGGAGGAACTGGCATCCTGTCTCGACCAGAGTGTCTGGTTAATGTGCGATGACGAAACTATGAAACCAATATCCAATGTTGAATTTGTCGAATTGCTTTCATTTAAACCTAAAATTAGGTCAGAGTCTAATCTTTATCTTCTATTTTATGTAAGACAGACAACGAACACTAGTTGAGTACACGAAGTGTATGTAAAATAATCACCCGAAGAGGGAATTGAAAAAAAAAAAATATTGATTTCTGTAAAGTTGAAGACAATACTTCAAAATCTATGCGGTGTCGCAATTACTTCCACCGAGGGCCAGTTGCATATTGCTAGTCATAATTACTGTTATTTTGTTGCTGCTTAAAAAAATAGAGAGGGACGAATCAATCTGGAAAAAATCGAACCACTGCAAAAAAACTTCTACCAATGTCTTTTACCAGAAATAGTTGACTGTCTCATACCAAGAAATTTACTGGTGAGAGAAAGGCCTATAAAATAATATTGGAGTATTAAAGAAGATTATACTACAATGGGTATAACTTTCAAAAGTTATTAAAAAATAAATTATATCACATAGTTTTAATACTTTATAAGGTCACGGTTTACGAATTCCGTTTCTAATTCAGTGGGAAGAGAATTATTATTTCACTTAGGAAAAAGTGTTTTATTTGGAAAAGCTCAGTATTTCAAGTAGATCAACTAAGTTCCGATAGCTTCCCAATTAATAAACATATAACATGATTAGAGTTAAGCTCAGCTACTAAGTTCCAAAATTTTATAAGCTACTTTCCATTATATTCGCTGTTTAACACAACTATTATGTGACTGTCCGTCTGAAATCTATTTCTTGTAATCTTGTATGATTGAAATAATTTTAATTTTATTGGTGGATAATAATATAGCACCTTGTGACATGTTGTGCCACAAACAAAAATCTCAGAAAAATACAGCAAGTAATGGGACGCTTGTAAAATTACGATCTCATTATTCTGTATGCATACATTTGAAACTGTGACAGATCTGTCAGATTAGTTGTGCCAGTGTTGCCATTGAGAATTAAGATCAAAAGACCAAGAATTGCCATCAGCAGAATTAAGAATTGCCATGTAAGAGAACAGTAATGAAAACGGTGTCTACGTTCTTGCGTAAATGTGATGTTTGTTAAAATGTCTTATTAACTATTTAACTGCCGTTTATTCTCAAAAAGTGTATGCGAAGCGCCAATATATCTATATACACATTTAAGTTAGTATTTCATTTCGATATTGTCAATTTATTAGTATTTTTAATATTTACGAAGCACGTTTGACATTTAGAAATGTAAATTCATAAAAAGTTCTGCCAGTATTGCCATCGTATATCGATTTCTTATTAATTATTCCAATTCGACATCGGTATGGGTAACAACGATGCGACTGTGCTAGGGGTATCGATGATCGATCCGACATTGTAAATTTAATATTTCACCCTGAGCTCTAACTTTATCAATAATGCCTTTCTTTCTTCAAAATAATGTAAAAACCAAGGTTACTGCACCCGCGCCATCTACGCCCACTACTCAGCCCTCTACATCTGCGGCGAGAGAGACAGCAAAAACTGCGTCGTCTAAACTTTAACGAGAAATCTAATTTTATGAAGAATCTGTTTGCTGGGAATAAGAATAATGGTGCGTCAGCCGCTGACAAGGGCCAACCTGTGAAGAGAAGTTGGTGTCTGCTCGAGCCTGGAATGCTGCAGGATCCACCTCGATCATCAGCTGGGACTGTGGTCTCCGGAGGAACTGGCATCCTGTCTCGACCAGAGTGTCTGGTTAATGTGCGATGACGAAACTATGAAACCAATATCCAATGTTGAATTTGTCGAATTGCTTTCATTTAAACCTAAAATTAGGTCAGAGTCTAATCTTTATCTTCTATTTTATGTAAGACAGACAACGAACACTAGTTGAGTACACGAAGTGTATGTAAAATAATCACCCGAAGAGGGAATTGAAAAAAAAAAAATATTGATTTCTGTAAAGTTGAAGACAATACTTCAAAATCTATGCGGTGTCGCAATTACTTCCACCGAGGGCCAGTTGCATATTGCTAGTCATAATTACTGTTATTTTGTTGCTGCTTAAAAAAATAGAGAGGGACGAATCAATCTGGAAAAAATCGAACCACTGCTAAAAAACTTCTACCAATGTCTTTTACCAGAAATAGTTGACTGTCTCATACCAAGAAATTTACTGGTGAGAGAAAGGCCTATAAAATAATATTGGAGTATTAAAGAAGATTATACTACAATGGGTATAACTTTCAAAAGTTATTAAAAAATAAATTATATCACATAGTTTTAATACTTTATAAGGTCACGGTTTACGAATTCCGTTTCTAATTCAGTGGGAAGAGAATTATTATTTCACTTAGGAAAAAGTGTTTTATTTGGAAAAGCTCAGTATTTCAAGTAGATCAACTAAGTTCCGATAGCTTTCCAATTAATAAACATATAACATGATTAGAGTTAAGCTCAGCTACTAAGTTCCAAAATTTTATAAGCTACTTTCCATTATATTCGCTGTTTAACACAACTATTATGTGACTGTCCGTCTGAAATCTATTTCTTGTAATCTTGTATGACTGAAATAATTTAAATTTTATTGGTGGATAATAATTAATAATATAGCACCTTGTGACATGTTGTGCCACAAACAAAAATCTCAGAAAAATACAGCAAGTAATGGGACGCTTGTAAAATTACGATCTCATTATTCTGTATGCATACATTTGAAACTGTGACAGATCTGTCAGATTAGTTGTGCCAGTGTTGCCATTGAGAATTAAGATCAAAAGACCAAGAATTGCCATCAGCAGAATTAAGAATTGCCATGTAAGAGAACAGTAATGAAAACGGTGTCTACGTTCTTGCGTAAATGTGATGTTTGTTAAAATGTCTTATTAACTATTTAACTCCCGTTTATTCTCAAAAAGTGTATGCGAAGCGCCAATATATCTATATACACATTTAAGTTAGTATTTCATTTCGAAATTGTCAATTTATTAGTATTTTTAATATTTACGAAGCACGTTTGACATTTAGAAATGTAAATTCATAAAAAGTTCTGCCAGTATTGCCATCGTATATCGATTTCTTATTAATTATTCCAATTCGACATCGGTATGGGTAACAACGATGCGACTGTGCTAGGGGTATCGATGATCGATCCGACATTGTAAATTTAATATTTCACCCTGAGCTCTAACTTTATCAATAATGCCTTTCTTTCTTCAAAATAATGTAAAAACCAAGGTTACTGCACCCGCGCCATCTACGCCCACTACTCAGCCCTCTACATCTGCGGCGAGAGAGACAGCAAAAACTGCGTCGTCTAAACTTTAACGAGAAATCTAATTTTATGAAGAATCTGTTTGCTGGGAATAAGAATAATGGTGCGTCAGCCGCTGACAAGGGCCAACCTGTGAAGAGAAGTTGGTGTCTGCTCGAGCCTGGAATGCTGCAGGATCCACCTCGATCATCAGCTGGGACTGTGGTCTCCGGAGGAACTGGCATCCTGTCTCGACCAGAGTGTCTGGTTAATGTGCGATGACGAAACTATGAAACCAATATCCAATGTTGAATTTGTCGAATTGCTTTCATTTAAACCTAAAATTAGGTCAGAGTCTAATCTTTATCTTCTATTTTATGTAAGACAGACAACGAACACTAGTTGAGTACACGAAGTGTATGTAAAATAATCACCCGAAGAGGGAATTGAAAAAAAAAAAATATTGATTTCTGTAAAGTTGAAGACAATACTTCAAAATCTATGCGGTGTCGCAATTACTTCCACCGAGGGCCAGTTGCATATTGCTAGTCATAATTACTGTTATTTTGTTGCTGCTTAAAAAAATAGAGAGGGACGAATCAATCTGGAAAAAATCGAACCACTGCTAAAAAACTTCTACCAATGTCTTTTACCAGAAATAGTTGACTGTCTCATACCAAGAAATTTACTGGTGAGAGAAAGGCCTATAAAATAATATTGGAGTATTAAAGAAGATTATACTACAATGGGTATAACTTTCAAAAGTTATTAAAAAATAAATTATATCACATAGTTTTAATACTTTATAAGGTCACGGTTTACGAATTCCGTTTCTAATTCAATGGGAAGAGAATTATTATTTCACTTAGGAAAAAGTGTTTTATTTGGAAAAGCTCAGTATTTCAAGTAGATCAACTAAGTTCCGATAGCTTCCCAATTAATAAACATATTTATTTATTTATTTATTTATTTATTTATTTATTTATTTATTTATTTATTTATTTGTTTATCAAGACATACACAGTACATTATAATACAGATTATAAGTTATTATATAACATGATTAGAGTTAAGCTCAGCTACTAAGTTCCAAAATTTTATAAGCTACTTTCCATTATATTCGCTGTTTAACACAACTATTATGTGACTGTCCGTCTGAAATCTATTTCTTGTAATCTTGTATGATTGAAATAATTTTAATTTTATTGGTGGATAATAATATAGCACCTTGTGACATGTTGTGCCACAAACAAAAATCTCAGAAAAATACAGCAAGTAATGGGACGCTTGTAAAATTACGATCTCATTATTCTGTATGCATACATTTGAAACTGTGACAGATCTGTCAGATTAGTTGTGCCAGTGTTGCCATTGAGAATTAAGATCAAAAGACCAAGAATTGCCATCAGCAGAATTAAGAATTGCCATGTAAGAGAGCAGTAATGAAAACGGTGTCTACGATCTTGCGTAAATGTGATGTTTGTTAAAATGTCTTATTAACTATTTAACTCCCGTTTATTCTCAAAAAGTGTATGCGAAGCGCCAGTATATCTATATATACATTTAAGTTAGTATTTCATTTCGAAATTGTCAATTTATTAGTATTTTTAATATTTACGAAGCACGTTTGACATTTAGAAATGTAAATTCATAAAAAGTTCTGCCAGTATTGCCATCGTATATCGATTTCTTATTAATTATTCCAATTCGACATCGGTATGGGTAACAACGATGCGACTGTGCTAGGGGTATCGATGATCGATCCGACATTGTAAATTTAATATTTCACCCTGAGCTCTAACTTTATCAATAATGCCTTTCTTTCTTCAAAATAATGTAAAAACCAAGGTTACTGCACCCGCGCCATCTACGCCCACTACTCAGCCCTCTACATCTGCGGCGAGAGAGACAGCAAAAACTGCGTCGTCTAAACTTTAACGAGAAATCTAATTTTATGAAGAATCTGTTTGCTGGGAATAAGAATAATGGTGCGTCAGCCGCTGACAAGGGCCAACCTGTGAAGAGAAGTTGGTGTCTGCTCGAGCCTGGAATGCTGCAGGATCCACCTCGATCATCAGCTGGGACTGTGGTCTCCGGAGGAACTGGCATCCTGTCTCGACCAGAGTGTCTGGTTAATGTGCGATGACGAAACTATGAAACCAATATCCAATGTTGAATTTGTCGAATTGCTTTCATTTAAACCTAAAATTAGGTCAGAGTCTAATCTTTATCTTCTATTTTATGTAAGACAGACAACGAACACTAGTTGAGTACACGAAGTGTATGTAAAATAATCACCCGAAGAGGGAATTGAAAAAAAAAAAATATTGATTTCTGTAAAGTTGAAGACAATACTTCAAAATCTATGCGGTGTCGCAATTACTTCCACCGAGGGCCAGTTGCATATTGCTAGTCATAATTACTGTTATTTTGTTGCTGCTTAAAAAAATAGAGAGGGACGAATCAATCTGTAAAAAATCGAACCACTGCTAAAAAACTTCTACCAATGTCTTTTACCAGAAATAGTTGACTGTCTCATACCAAGAAATTTACTGGTGAGAGAAAGGCCTATAAAATAATATTGGAGTATTAAAGAAGATTATACTACAATGGGTATAACTTTCAAAAGTTATTAAAAAATAAATTATATCACATAGTTTTAATACTTTATAAGGTCACGGTTTACGAATTCCGTTTCTAATTCAGTGGGAAGAGAATTATTATTTCACTTAGGAAAAAGTGTTTTATTTGGAAAAGCTCAGTATTTCAAGTAGATCAACTAAGTTCCGATAGCTTTCCAATTAATAAACATATAACATGATTAGAGTTAAGCTCAGCTACTAAGTTCCAAAATTTTATAAGCTACTTTCCATTATATTCGCTGTTTAACACAACTATTATGTGACTGTCCGTCTGAAATCTATTTCTTGTAATCTTGTATGACTGAAATAATTTAAATTTTATTGGTGGATAATAATTAATAATATAGCACCTTGTGACATGTTGTGCCACAAACAAAAATCTCAGAAAAATACAGCAAGTAATGGGACGCTTGTAAAATTACGATCTCATTATTCTGTATGCATACATTTGAAACTGTGACAGATCTGTCAGATTAGTTGTGCCAGTGTTGCCATTGAGAATTAAGATCAAAAGACCAAGAATTGCCATCAGCAGAATTAAGAATTGCCATGTAAGAGAACAGTAATGAAAACGGTGTCTACGTTCTTGCGTAAATGTGATGTTTGTTAAAATGTCTTATTAACTATTTAACTCCCGTTTATTCTCAAAAAGTGTATGCGAAGCGCCAATATATCTATATACACATTTAAGTTAGTATTTCATTTCGAAATTGTCAATTTATTAGTATTTTTAATATTTACGAAGCACGTTTGACATTTAGAAATGTAAATTCATAAAAAGTTCTGCCAGTATTGCCATCGTGTATCGATTTCTTATTAATTATTCCAATTCGACATCGGTATGGGTAACAACGATGCGACTGTGCTAGGGGTATTGATGATCGATCCGACATTTTAAATTTAATATTTCACCCTGAGCTCTAACTTTATCAATAATGCCGTTCTTTCTTCAAAATAATGTAAAAACCAAGGTCACTGCACCCGCGCCAACTACGCTGACTACTCAGCCCTCTACATCTGCGGCGAGAGAGACAGCAAAAACTGCATCGTCTCAAACTCTAACGAGAAATCTAATTTTATGAAGAATCTGTTTGCCGGGAATAAGAATAATGGTGCGTCAGCCGCTGACAAGGGCCAACCTGTGAAGAGAAGTTGGTGTCTGCTCGAGCCTGGATTGCTGCAGGATCCACCTCGATCATCAGCTGGGACTGTGGTCTCCGGAGGAACTGGCATCCTGTCTCGACCAGAGTGTCTGGTTAATGTGCGATGACGAAACTATGAAACCAATATCCAATGTTGAATTGCTTTCATTTAAACCTAAAATTAGGTCAGAGTCTAATCTTTATCTTCTATTTTATGTAAGACAGACAACGAACACTAGTTGAGTACACGAAGTGTACATATATAAAATAATCACCCGAAAAGGGAATTGAAAAAAAGAATTTTGATTTCTGTAAAGTTGAAGACAATACTTCAAAATCAATGCGGTGTCGCAATTACTTCCACCGAGGGCCAGTTGCATATTGCTCGTCATAATTAGTGTTATTTTGTTACTGCTTAAAATAATTCGAAAAAATCGAAGCACTGCTAGAAAACTTCTACCAATGTCTTTTACCAGAAATAGTTGACTGTCGCATACCAAGAAATTTACTGGTGAGAGAAAGGCCTATAAAATAATATTGGAGTATTAAAGAACTACTACAATGGGTATAACTTTCAAAAGTTATTAATAAATAAATTATATCACATAGTTTTAATACTTTATAAGGTCACGTTTTACGAATTCCGTTTCTAATTCAGTGGGAAGAGAATTATTATTTCACTTAGGAAAAAGTGTTTTATTTGGAAAAGCTCAGTATTTTAAGTAGATCAACTAAGTTCCGATAGCTTTCCAATTAATAAACATATAACACGATTAGAGTTAAGCTCAGCTACTAAGTTCCAAAATTTTATTAGCTACTTTCCATTATATTCGCTGTTTCACAACTATTATGTGACTGTCCATCTGAAATGTATTTCTTGTAATCTTGTATGATTGAAATAATTTTAATTTTATTGGTGGATAATAATTAATAATATAGCACCTTGTGACATGTTGTGCCACAAACAAAAATCTCAGAAAAATACAGCAAGTAATGGGACGCTTGTAAAATTATGATCTCATTATTCTGTGTGCATACATTTGAAACTGTGACAGATCTGTCAGATTAGTTGTGCCAGTGTTGCCATTGAGAATTAAGATCAAAAGACCAAGAATTGCCATCAGCAGAATTAAGAATTGCCATGTAAGAGAACAGTAATGAAAACAGTGACTACGTTCTTGTGTAAATGTGATGTTTGTTAAAATGTCTAATCAACTAATTAACTCCGGTTTATTCTCAAAAAGTATATGCGAAGCGCCAATATATATATATATATATTGTATATTATATATAAATATTAAAGTTAGTATTTCATTTCGAAATTGTCAATTTATTAGAATTTTTAATTTACAAAGCATGTTTGACATTTAAAAACGTAAATTCATAAAAAGTTCTTGCTAGAAAATTGCAAGAGGATATTAATAGGCTTGAAATATGTTGTACGAACAACCAACTACTGTACTGTATCCTGGAAATGTGTAACACAATATCATTCATCAAAAGCATTAACCCGCTAACATTCCCATACAAAATCAATGACGTAGAACTAAAAAGATGTAGTGAAGGACTTAGGAATAATAATGGACTCTGGATTGTCATTCCTAATACATATAAATTTCATCTGTGTCAGGGCCTACAAGGATTCATCGTAAGAGTGACTAAACCATTCAGATCATCCCATGTAAATAAAATACTATATATATGTCTCTTTTATTTCCTCAATATTAGAATTCGGATCATTCATATGGAATCGCCAATACAAAGTTAATATGAAAGGTTAGAAGGAATTTAAAAAAAGGTTTTTGAACACTTGGACTTTAAATCGTTCTGAACACCAGAACATCTCTCATTAACACTAGCAGTTAAAAACCCGCTGCGTAGGTTTTTGCTGCTAGTCACTGCGGGCGGCTTTTGGTTCGGCTTCACCCAGTTTGAGTGTTAGTGACCATTTTATACATCCGATAGGAACTGGTTCCAAAAATGGCCAGTTTTGTGATCCACTGATAGCAGACAAAGTAATCGCGACAGGCAATGACGTCATATGTAATTTATAGCCGCGTGATATTATTATTCACAACTCTAAGTATTACCGTCAATCTTTCCATATCCGGAAAGACACACAAATTCTACAAATCTATAGTAGATATTCAAGGGCACATCCTCATGTGACCTGCTAATGAATTACAAAAGTAGCTTTTTTAGCGTATTAATAATATAGATGGCAGCACTTCCGTTTGTATCTATTTGTGAATCGAGTGTGTACTACAGTAACAAGGCTATTAAAACTATTTGATTACACAATTTATTAACTCTAGAAGATAGAAGAAATATATCTGACCAGAATTTTTTATACAAAATCATTAACAACATTGCTGACAACATCTTCTAGAAAACATTATTTTCCACTGTCCAATACGAAATACAAGATCCAACAAACTATTCCACATCCCATACTAAAAAACAAACACCCACATAATTCATTTCTCAGAAGGACTTGCACAAATTACAACAATTTCAGACGCTGATATTTTTCATTTGTCCTCAGGTCAATTTACTAAATGTGTGAATTAAAACAAATTGTTAATTATAAACCCTCTATCCCTGCGGTGAGTTATTTTCTCATTATGTTATTTTTATTTTTTATCAAGTTTATTTTATAGTTAACATTATCTTATGATGTGAAAATGTATTATTTTTTATATAGGTGCATGGTTTCATTTCACATTATCCTACATACTTTAATTTGTGTTTTTTACTTCTTTTTCTTTTTTCTACTACTTTATCCTTACTTTAATCATCTATTTTTTTCTGTGTATTCCCTGACTTTTATGCAGTGTTACCAACTTAACGTATCTGGCGGTTTGGAGTGTCCCGAATTTTTTTTTTTTAAATTGTCCCGCGACAATTTTTAAAACTTCTTTAGCACCATTGTGATTTTAAACTCGGTGAAACGGAAGCGAGCGACACTAAAAAGAGAAGCCTGCGAGAGATTGAGATAGCAATAAAATGATTATTTATTTCACGGGTACTCGGTTCCAATATAAAATGATAAATCCACATTCCCACTCAAGTCTCCTTTGGTCTAGTGATATAAAGCGCCTGAGCGTCCTTTCAGCGGACCAAGGATCGAATCCTATGAAATTTAAAAAAAAAAATTATGTATTTTTGTAAAATCAATATCCAATCTTCAAACCACTCCAAAATGAGCAGGCAAAAAAACACATTCGAAAGCGACATCTAGCGACTCCGAAGAGGAAAACACAAATACTAATAAGATGACAAAATGTATAGGAAAAAATGCACTGGAATTCGATGACAAAAATGTGGAAAAAAACATCATTCACATTGATTAAAAAAGTGCTTCTCCCCCACTCTTGTCTACTTTAGTTTCCACTTCTACCGCGAGTGAATTGCATACTCTGATTTTTTATCAATTGTGTTGTTTTTTAATGTTGAAATTTTTTTAATAATATTTTTTGTCGCTGCAAACCCTTAACCTAAAGCCTCGATGACACACAGCGAGTTACAAGCTACTATCTAAAAGCGGGTAAATCGGCGAGTGAGATTGTCATGGTGACACACAAAACTGTCCACTCGCTCAGAAGCGTAGGAAACTGAGGCCGCTGCTAGCGCCAGTAACAAGAATAACGACGACTGCGTGAAATAATTCTTCAATGTTTGACAGTCGAAATCAGCTGTTTATCGGAAGCCATGTTGGAAACATAAATAAACCAATCACAAGCAAAAAAAGTTGACGACCTTTCAACTTTTTTTCGTAGATTGTCAACAATCTGCTAGTTGCTGCTAGTTAGCAAGTGACACGATGATACTGGGCGAGTTTACTTACAGATAGTGAATTTCCCAGATAGTAGCTTGTAAACTAGCCCTGTGTCATCGACGCTTTAGATAGAGCGACCTTGGTAAAATTATTTAATTCTTCTTTCAAGCGTACCTTCGGTGAATCTAATCCTAATTCAACTAAAGCTCCAGTGTCCAGTGTCTTCAGATGTTGGCTGCAATTCTGAACGATCGAAGCGATTCTTGCGGCTGCTGGAAAGCTCTTCTGGTACACCAACATTAGGATTTCAGGATACGCAGGACTTGAATCCGCCACTAGATAAGCCTGAAAGAAAGAGACATTATGTAGTGCCGTTCCTCATCCAGAACAAATTTATATATGTGAGAGACGACACGTCTATTCTTGTCTTAGTGGTATAATTTGACTTCCTTTTCCTTGTTCTGGCGTCATCAATACGTTCTATGATTGGTTGTTTGTTCTGTCACTGCAGTTGGCGTCTTGCGTCATTTCCCTTTGTTTTCAATTGACATCGAATTCTTTCGAATGTGGTAGCTATCTCGCGCTTTATCGAAGTTTTATTCAATGTAAAAGTGCTCGAGATAACAAAAAAACTTATAAAAGTGCTTCCTTTGGTGTAAAAAATATTTAACAAGTGAAGTTTACGTAAATTTTACGGATCGCATTGCGCATTTTGTGAAAACGCGGAACGCATTATTGTTGTTATTATTTCGCGCAATGTCGAACGTAGAATCCAGGAAATCGACGCAAAAACGCCGTATTGATGATACAAACTCATCAGACTCTTCTTCTTCGAGTTCTAATTGTTCTCGGCCTAAGAACAGAAGGCACAAGAAGAGATCGCAGAAAAAAATGCTGAAGAAATTGTCGCGGCAGTTAAGCGATTTGCAAAGCTTCGTTTTCAGGCGAGATGCCGCCGGTGATTCCGACGCGAGCGAATTTGAGGGCCCAGAAAATTTAGAGACCCAAATTGAGCCTACTTGTGGCACATCCGCTGCTCCGGTTTTCCATATGCCGGATCCCACCGTGTCGCTAAAGGAACCGCAAATGAATGCGCCGACGGACGCCATGCTGAAGACGGTGGAGCGCTTGCAGAATTTTAATTCTCCCGGTTGGTGTGACGTTCGCTACGCCAAAACATTGAAAGAATACGTAGCAGACCCGGGGTTCAAAGAATTAGAGGTGAACTGCGAACTCAATTCCTTCACACCCGCATGTGCCCAACTCATGGGAATGGAGAGAGCCTTTGCAGCAATTTCCCACGTAGCATTACAACAAAGGCAGGTCATCCAGGACTCTGTACAGAGCGTCCTAACCTGGAGCTGTCAGCCTGATGCTGAACTCTCACCGGAGACCTTACGAGAGAAATTTCAGGAGGTTTTCGGGGGATGTATTTCGAAGAACGACGCCATTCTTCAGATTGCTTGTGGGAAGCGGGCTGAAGTTATCGAGCATCGGCGTGATCGCATCCTGGAAATGTGTAAAACCCCAGTTGATAGATCAGCTCTGGGGAAAATTCCTCCAACTGTGACCCATTTATTTAATGAAGACAAGCTCATCTCCCAGTTGCAGAGACTTGGTGGGGCGAGCAAAGTCTTCAGGGCTCCGTTTTCGCAAGCAAGAAGTAGCGAAATTTTGTCAAGGCCGAAAAGCGGAACACGAGCAGTCATACCAACTCAGTGTGCTCCCGCAGGGAATCTGGGTTCCACCCAATTTCCGTCTCAGTACCGGCGGGCAGACCCCGGTCATCATTCTGGCCCTTCCTCCTCTGCCAGCAGAGGACGGAAATTTCGGAGGCCGACGGGGCGAGGGCAGACCTCGCACCGTCGCCGCCGAAACAATTGACAACCAGCCCGGGCGATTTCAGGGAGGGCAATTGCGAAGTTTTTTACAAATATGGCGTACCGCAGAAGCCCCCGACTTCGCCCTAAAAATCCTCAATGGCTATCGGATCCCATTTTGGTTGAGACCACCATTGACCAGACCCACTCAGGTGAGACTGCACAATTTCTCAACAAGGCACACACCCGATATGGACATGCAAATAAAGGAGTTGCTGAAGATGGGAGTACTGGAAGCAGCACCCGTGAATCGAGGCTTTCTCTCCCAGATGTTTCTGGTGCAGAAGAACGACGGGACCCATCGTCCTGTCATCAATCTGAAAGCGCTGAACGATTTTGTGCGAGTGAAAAAGTTTTCCCTAATCTCCCACTTCAAAGTGCCCGATTTCTTGCAACCCGGAGACTATATGACAAAAGTAGATCTGGCACACGCCTATTTTCATATACCAGTTGCAAAGACCCATCGCCGTTTCCTGCGTGTCGTGTACAGAGGTCAATGTCTGCAGATGACATGTTTGCCCCAGGGTTTGAGCAGTTCCCCTCAAATTTTTGCAGCAATAACCAATTGGATCGCAGAGATCCTTCGGAAAAAGGGCATACGAGTCATTGTTTATTTGGACGACTTTCTCCTGGCTCATCAAGACCAAGAAACTCTCCGACTGCAGACACTAGTAACATTGGATTTATTACAGTCCCTCGGTTGGACCATCAACCTAAAGAAATGTGTTCACCTACCGACACAGGCGATAGAATATCTGGGAGTGTCATGGAACACTTGCCTCAATCAGAAGACGCTAACTGGGAACAAGTGCCGCGCAATATGGAAGTCATTGCAAAACCTCATGACAAGAAAGAGATGGTCCCTGAGGGATGCGCAGAGCATCCTAGGACAGCTGAACTTCGCAGCGTTTGTGGTTCCCAGGGGTCGCTTGCACTGCAGGCAGATGCAGCTCCAGTCAATTGCCATGGCAAAGCTTCCACCCCGGAAGAAGGTACCCATAAACCTTGCAGTATTGAACGATTTAGAGTGGTGGAGGCACAATGTGAGTACACATTCCCTTATTCATTTCCCCAAAGCATGCCACTTCATTGCGACAGACGCAGCAGACAGCGGGTGGGGGGCACAGGTGGACGACACTCCACTCTCAGGCTGTTGGACACAACAACAAACCAAATGGCACAGCAACCTAAAAGAAATGTTTGCTATTCTCCATGCATTGAAGTGTCGGAAAGCCAATTTGAGCAATTCTATTTGTCTCATTCAATCGGACTACAGAACAGTATTAGCATACCTACGCAACGAAGGAGGTACGAAATCAGTGAGCCTCCTTCAGTTGACATATCTGATTCTGGAAGTAGCGGATGCGAACAATATAAGGATGGAAGTGTATTACCTACCGGGACGATACAACGGACTCGCCGATCATCTTTCCCGGGGGACCCTGTTACCCGAATGGCACCTTCTACCTCCAGCGATCGAACAGATATTCCGCTCATGGGGCAGACCCATGGTGGACTTATTTGCGTCCAAAACAGCTCATGTTGTAGAGAGTTACGTATCCATAGACCCCACAGACACGGCAGCCCTATATCACAATGCTTTCAGCAGGATCTGGTGCTTCCCACTGGCATGGGTGTTTCCACCGCCCTGTTTGATACCCAGAGTCCTGGAACATCTAAACAAGTGTGTCGGTATGTACCTGCTGGTAGTACCGAGGTGGCCCAAAGTGTTTTGGTTGCCAGATCTTCAGTCGAGAGCGCTAGCCCCACCTCGGCAAATAACCAACCTTCTATACAACCTGGTGGACACATCGACAGGTCTTCATCCTCCTCAGATCCAAAAACTGGAGATGGAAGTATGGAAGATTGGGGCTGGAGAGGAGCGCTATATGGATGGACAGAGCATGAAAGAGGTCTCCTCAATGCCGGATGGCGATCTTCAACAATCACGGCATATAAACTAGCATGGAAAAGGTGGGGTCAGTGGTGTGTCAAAAATAAGGTTGATATAACTAATCCATCAGGTTCCCAATTGGCAAGATTCTTAGCCAATTTAAAGCTTAACGAAGGCTTGGCTCCAAGTACCATTGCACTTCATAAATCAGCCATTTCAACATTAACTAACCCAGAGTGTGAATCGCTAAGCAACCATATCTTGGTGAAACAAGTAATGAAGGGTATAGTTAATACTACCAGAAAGAAGAAAGTGTTGCCTATCTGGGACCCGAGACAAGTTAGTTTTTGGTTAAAAGAAAACCTTCCAGAAACAGTTACTCTGTTTGAGGCCTCTCGAAGATGCGCTGTTATTCTTCTGCTCGCATCTGGACGAAGAGTGCATGATCTTACTCTGTTACGATACACACCAGACAGTTTTGTGGACAATGGGGACCATATTATACTTTGGCCAGCTTTTGGATCTAAAACTGATTCCGCAACTCACCATCAGTCAGGATGGAAGCTTAATGCTTCCTCAGACCAAGCTACGGATCCGGTATATTGGCTCCGTAAAGTATGCTCTTTATCTAAAGTAAGAAGACATGAAGCAAATTCAATACCAGATTTATTTATTTCAACAACGGGCTTGCCAAAACCTGCTACAAGAACAATAATTGGAGGATGGGTAAAAACAGTTCTAAGAAGCGCTGGCATCGACAAATCAGCAGGAAGTACAAGGTCTGCCGTAGCATCATTGAGCTGGTTAGAAAATTGCCCCATTGAAAAGATCCTCGAAAGAGGAAATTGGAAGAGTGAGAACACATTTGCGAGACATTACAGAAAAGAGGTATTGGAAGGAGGTAACTCCCTAACATCGCTATCCCTCACAAATCTGTTTGAACCTATACAAGATTAATCAACGACCTCTCACAATTGACATCAGTTCTGTCACCAAGGCGATAACAAACACTTCTCACATATATAAATTTGTTCTGGATGAGGAACGGCACTACATAATGATGGAGTTTTACCTACCATTAAAACTCTTATTATGTTGCCTTCCTCATCCAGAACATATTTAATCCACTGCTTGGTGAGATTACAATTGAAAACAAAGGGAAATGACGCAAGACGCCAACTGCAGTGACAGAACAAACAACCAATCATAGAACGTATTGATGACGCCAGAACAAGGAAAAGGAAGTCAAATTATACCACTAAGACAAGAATAGACGTGTCGTCTCTCACATATATAAATTTGTTCTGGATGAGGAAGGCAACATAATAAGAGTTTTAATGGTAGGTAAAACTCCATCATTATTAATCGTTACCGACTAATGTTTATTTCTTTATTTTTTTAGTGAGTTTTTTAAATTCTCACACACAAAACGTAAAACAAAATAATCACCGAAAATCGTTGTTACCTGCTTTTAATTAAAAGATGGCGTTCTTCAAAGTGGTCCGAGTAAATACAGTTAGTATTTGATGTTCTCGGGTTATCTTCTGTCCAATTTTTCCCTTTCTTCCAGGTTCTAAGGAAACCTACACCAAAGAAAAATTGTGAAAATATACAATTTACATTAATTACATTTAAATACTTTTAAACTACTTAAAATTTTATACAGCTGATGAACCACCATTAATATAGGCTAAATCGTTAAAACATGTTGATTTGTAAGAGGTCTAAAGTTTATCCTTTAAAATAAGTAGATACAATCAATAAGTTATGATTTCCAAATCTACTACATGTAGGGGGCCTACATTAATTACCTGAATCAAAAGGGGAGGGGGGAATATATTTTTTAAATGCAACCTTGTACGGCTCGGCCGAATGGATGCACGCATACTATCGAGCTGTAATCGGAAATTTAGCATAAGTGACAGGGGGGGGGGGGGGGGGGGAGCGGACCGCCCCGGGTGCCACCCGACCAAGATATTGCATTCATATCAATTTGGGAGGCGGGAAAGGGTACCGCCGCCCCGGGAACCTTTATTGGATAACCATCACCTCTACCATAGGTCACCCCAAGTGGTTCTTTTTACATTAACTCCACACAGGAGGCCTTGAGGAAAATAACTTCCCTCAGGGCCTACGTCATCTTTGAAGATGCTGTGTGGAGGGTCTTTTTGAGAAAAGGAAGGAGTGAACACGGGTCTTGAAGAGACCCATGTTGTAGGAGTGAGGAAACACAGAGGCCGGCAAATCGTTCCACAGCCGAGCCGTTGAACTCAAGAATGAGTCATAGACGACCCGTTCTCATGTGACTAATGTCAACCGTGTACAAATGATGGGCGCGTGTTTGGCGTATTTCCCGACTATGCACCAGTGTCGAAGGGATCAATGATGCTAGTTCCTCGGAGCATCTTCCATTGTAATACCGGTAGAACAAGGATAGCATTCCCACCCGACGCCTATGCTCTAAAGATTGCAATCCGTCTGTTAAGATGGGAGAATCTATCAAACGGACCGCCCGTTTCTGCACAGTCGAGTGTATTTTTCAGGTATTTTGAAGCTCCAGACCAGAGGTGGCTGCCAAATTCAACCGTGGGGCGCACTTGCGATTTGTACAGGGTTAGCAGTTGTGCACTATTAAAGTATCTGCGGGCCCTATACAGTACGCCCAGTTTCTGGGAGGCTAACTTTACTCTGGCTTCGATGGAGCCCCCATACCTGAGCTGGTCACGTAGGGTTACACCAAGCATATCAATGGAGGGCCTGTTCGGAAGATTGCTTCCGTTGAAAGAGACCAGATTTTCATTTCGATCCCTTTTAGACGTAATCAGACAAGATTGGGTCTTTGAAACATTAAATTCAACGAGATTATTTTTACCCCAAGAGAAAACACTCTCGAGGTAACCGTCCATTCTTTGCTTCAAAGCCCTACGAGCTGTTGGTGTTTGTGAGCCCTTTGGGGGCTTGTCAAACAAAAAGCTATCATGAACTGTACTGTCATCCGCATAACAATGAATTGGTGCACTTGACAAAAGGTCGTTGATGTGCAACAAAAACAAAGTCGGAGACAGAACCGATCCCTGTGAGGAAGAGGTGAAACCATCGACTACCGTCTGAATCGACCTCTCCCTCAAGAAGTCGGCAATTCAAGTACACAAGGATGCGGGAAGTCCGTAAGAATGCAGTTTGTTGACAAGTCCTCGGTGCCAAACCCGGTCAAAGGCCTTGGAGATGTCCAGTGCAACCGTTTGGGTCTCACCGAAACGTTCCAGGCATCGCCCCCAAACATGCGTCACATATGCGAGAAGATCACCGCACGAGCGGTTCCGCCGGAATCCGTATTGACGGTTGTTAATAATTTTGTTCTTCTCGAGGTATGTGAGCAGTTTGTCGTTGATCACACGTTCCATCACCTTAGACAGAACTGATGTGATCGCTATATAAAATGAGTATTCTTCAAAGCGATAGTACAATAGAAGAGCTGCTTCAAGAAGAAGACAGCGGAGAAGAAAATGTGTCAGAAATAGAAGATGTTGAGGAGAATAGTGAACACGAAAGTGAAACTGAACAGGAAGCTGATAGTTCAGGCGCGCCCTCAAAGTTTTTGACCGTCTACCTTCAGATTCAGAAGTTGGTTTGCGAATTGTGGTCCAAAAAGATATGCCGCGGGCATACAGCCCCAATATGTGAGGATTGCTATGATAGAGTGAAGTAGTTTCGTTTTTAGCAAAATATTTGAAACAGTTTGTTTAGTGTTGATTATCTCAATGTTCACTCAGTATAAAGGTATCATTATTTTTTAGTATTTTAGGAGTGTATCTAGTTTATTTTCGATACCGATCTCAATTTTGCCAAATTTGTACAAAAAAAAAATATTATTGTTGATTTTCGTAAGATTATTAAGAAAAAAAAAAATTTGATTACTTTTTAGGATAAACTCTAATACAAATAAATAAACATAAAACTTGCATTTGCAGTTTTATTTATGAACAATAGTACCAATAGCACAAATACTTTATCAAACATTGAAACTCAAGCGTCTTTTTGTAAATAACGGCAATTAAACTCTGGTATTTATTACCCGGTAGCGAGTGTTCATGTTCGTAAATACCTAGCGAGTACCGCCGGGTTAATAGGGAGGGGGGTGACACTACGCTCCGGGGGGTGACATCCGCCCTGGGTAGCTACACCACTGATCATGCGTAATCCTGCTTCGTGAATGAATATATTTAGGAATGCTAATTTACAATGTTAGCGCTAAAAAATTGTAGAATTTAAGTGGTTTTGTGAGATTTTCAGCAACGCTTTTAATTTCGAGATGATTTTTCGAAGTCTGTTATTCATTAATTATTTATTAAGAGGAGTGTTATTTATTCAACTAGCAGTTAAAAATCTGCTCTGCGGGTTTTTGCTGCTAGGCCCTGCAGGCGGCTTTTATTTCGGCCTCGCCCAGTTTAATGTTAGTGACCATTTTATAAATTCCAAAGGTTCCAAAATAGCCGGTTCCTCGGATCCACTGGGATCCAGTCACAGCTAGTCAACGGGAAAAAAATGACATCATATATATAATATAAAGAGGTGTGGTATTATTATTCACAACTGCCAGTTACAATAATAATCATATTATAGTCAATCTCTCCATATCTGGAAAGATTCACTAAATTACAAATCAATAGAACTAGGCGATGACGCCTTAGCTGTTAATTTAAGTGGCGCCATCTTTTGGCATTGTTTTAATTCGGTTCTATTACAAATAGATTTGTATGCAAACTTACGAACGTACGAAAACAGTTTTGCATAAGGCTTTTCAGTTTTGCTTAGAATCCGGTTATGAAGAGTTGTATTCATAGCCGGATTCTTAAATTTCACCCGTACAGTTGCTAGGCTATTAGTACTGTTTGATTATTTTACAAATGTAACTTAGTGGAATGAATGAATTGCGGAATCCCCTCTAATTAATTTGATACATCAATGTTACACACTAGGTACAATTTAAAAGCGAAATGCACTGCTAGCCATTTCAGTATAATCTAAATATAAATCTCCATAACTGAAGGCATTAAAATAATAGGCCTCTTGCATGGACTTCATAACGACTTGGAGCAAATCGTGTGGGTAGATTTTTTTACTAAGATTACGAAAATGTTAGTAAAAATTTTTAGAAATGTACAATTTTTTTTATTTTTAAATAAATAAATCCATTATTTGGGTTCGTGACCTCCCCACATGAAAATGTCCCGTCGCCGAAAATGTTCCTATTAATTTTATAAAATTCCACTCTGATTTATTTTTTTATATGGCATCACTTTGATTTCAGGCGAATTTTTGAATTTGACATTTAACGTTCACTAGATTTAATGTTTGTTCTCTGAGAACGTATCATTTGGTTTGATTTTTTGACAGATGTTGAGAAGAGAACCCCGTACATTTTACGTTGTCCGTAAGTGTTTTAGAGGTATAATGATAATGGTGCGGATTTTAACAAAATCGAATTTTATAATATTCTTATTATTATTATAATTTACAAGTACAAGTATATTACATTTGATTTAGTAATATAGACGTTGAACATTATAATGATTTATGATCAATAAGATGGATCAAGGAAAAAATATTTATGAGATTTAATATTTTTGGTATGCCTCGTTATTCTTCTGTGCCATTCGTGTGGAAAACATTTTTTTTTTTTAAATGATTTTCGGCTATGTAATTATCGTTTTTTCACACCTGTAAAATTATGTCCCGTCTTTCCGGTTTATAAAAAATGGTCTGATTTTTCAGATTGAAATTTCCAAAAAATCGCCAGGGTTTCAAAAATATGAAAAAAAAAAAAAAAAAATACAGAATGTCTTAGAATATTTGCCTAAACCGGAAAAAAAAATATGATGCAAGTGGCCTATTGTATTATCATTTCTTATAACCAAGGAGTATTGATCATAGTTAACCAAATTCGTTTTTGAAATCAATTAAGAAAAATATTAAAAAAAAAATCTTATATATATAAATTACTAATTGGTTCATTCTTACGCTGTTCTGCCAATTAATACAGCGAAGCACCGCACCATTCAAGAGTTTATGGGTGTACATTGTTTTACGATAAGATTTGCATGTTATTCTATTAAAATTTGAAATCTATTTATTAAATTTGTTAAAATTATTATTAAATTTGAAATCTTTTTATTAGACCTACCTACCAAACAAAGTGTCGTGCCACTGTCATCTCCTAGATTATTAAAGATAATAACAGTAAAAGTTAAAGTGATCGAACCGTAAATTGCTGAAGTTACTAAATTCAATATCGCGCATTGACTGTGCCTATTTCCAATTCAAATCAGTGTATTTCTTCGGATTTATCAGCCGTTAAAAATCTCATTCACAGTAGTACTGGGCGTTGACGATAATTCTATCCAACGCCAACGTCGTTATCGTTGGCAATTTTCAACTCTTGAAAATAGCTGTTGAAAATAACGTCGACGTTGACGCAACTATAATAGGAGATCGACACGATACTAACAAAAAAACAAACAAAAAGTATATCAAAATCGTATTAAGGAATCCCTTTTAACGGGTGGTTCCCTGAATCATTGATGTATTATTAAATATTATTATCTCTATGCCCCACGCCCCACACACGTAATAATAATCCTATAATAACGTTGAAAGTTGAAACTGTTGGGAGACGTTGGTTTCGGTGTTGAAAATATTACCCTGTTGAAGTGTTAAGAGACGTTGAAGATATATTTTGCTTGTCGGCCGTATTGGACGGGAAAAAAAAAAAAAAAAGTGCAGTAGGTACGTACATTACCAAAAGACCATGTCTAATTGAGTATAATATCGTTCACGAAGTGTGATCTCTTGACCCTTTTGACTTATCATTCCAACACTGTTGAAAACAATAGGTTCAAAACGTCGCTGTTAGGCGACCGGCGTTGATAATTATCATTAGGTTATTTTTTGCTTGTCGTTGATAAATTTGATTGTTCCCTGGCGCTGCGTATCGGCCGTATTGGATGGGAAAATAAAAAAAAAGTGCAGTAGGTATGTACATTACCAAAAGACCTTGTGTAATTGGGTATAATATCGTTCACGAAGTGTGATCTCTTGACCGTTTTGACTTAATCATTCCAACACCATTGAAAACAATAGGTACAAAACATAGCTGTTAGGCGACCGACATTGACAATTATCAATAGGTTATTTTTTTGCTTGTCGTTGATAAATTTGATTGTTCCATGGCGCTGCGTATCGGCCGTATTGGATGGGAAAATAAAATAAAAACGTGCAGTAGGTACGTACATAACCAAAAGACCATTTAAAATATTGAGTAATGTTGTTCACGAAGTACAAACTCTTAACCCTTTTTATTTATTAGGCAGTTGAATCGTTGACTGCGTTGAATAATATTCGCATGTAGGTATTATATTTCAACTGTTGGCGCTAATTATTTTCAACAGCGTTGGACGTTGAAATAATATAACTATTGTTTCCAACGGCTAGTTATATTTTAATACAGTACTAATTCACAGTGACTAAACGAAGAATATAAACATTCATAAAAATCTCTGAAACTCGAGTGAATATTTAACTAATATCAGTGAAGCAGTGTATATACCACTTCGGTGGGATATTCGACACAAAAAACAGTGTCTAAATTGTCCAATTAATAAAAATATAAACATTACTAGCTGACCCGACGAACTTCGTACCGCCTCAGAATCAATAACTGTTGAATTAAATTAAGTATTTTTATTAAGTTAAAAATTACACAATGAAGCAATTATCGATGCCCAACTGTCCGTGTTTTGTTTTTGTCAGTATCAGAGATGACGTTGTGTATGAATTTATATTTTTTGTGATTTTCTTACTTTTCCACTTACTTATGGGAATTTTTGAAAGGAAGCGGGTACGGGTGCCGCCACCCCGGGAACCATTTATTGGATAACCAACACCTCTGCCATAGGTCACCCCAAGCGGTTCGCTACGTTTGGTGATTTAGCAAGGGTGACTTTTGTGCGGGTCTTGGCGGCGGATGCGTCTGCCCACCTGCTGCGTGGCAGACCGGATCGAGAGAGACTGATTGAGGGAGGCCTTTTGACCTTTCCAGCCGAATTCTCTCGACCAATGGGTCGAAAGAGTCCGGCTGGAAAGGTCAAGGTAAAAGGTCGATTCCGCTCAAGGCAATGGTCTTGCACCGCAGTTGGAGGGATGGATTCACTCCCGGATACAATGACCTCCAGATTCCTACCCACCCCTCATGCCTTTTTCCTTCCCACTTTTTTACTCAACAGAGGTGCATATGGTACCACCCAACGATTGTCAATGTCAATGTCTACGTTACTGATATTTTTAATGAATGATTGTCCGCCATTATCGGTATTTCTTCGACGATATATTGCATATCCTTCAACATGTGTGACCGTATCGTTGGTGAAATCTTTAATAAAACCCTTTGTACAATTTCCGTCTACCATGCAAGGCGATGAACGATTCAAATTACCGCATGGACCGTGAATCATGTTTGTAGTAACAATATCAAACAGTAATTGATTAGTAAAAAAAATTAAAATTAGAGAAAAGAGACCGGCTTCGTTCTCATCGGGTCAGAAGTGACACCGGTTTGAATTACTAATATCACTTTTAAAAAATAGGGGTTAATGGTAGAAGGGTGAAAATTTAGGGTTGCATGTATTTTTTAATGCCTCACCATAAAAAAATAAAAAATTTGTCCAAAAAAAATAAAAATTCGGAGTGGAACACCCTTTACTTTTAGGGGTATGAAAAATAGATGTTGGTCGATTCTCAGACCTACCAGATAAGCACACAAAATTTCATCAAAATTGGTCCAGCCGTTTCGGAGGAGTATGATAACAAACACCGTGACACGGGAATTTTATATATTAGATAAATCTCAATACGGATCACCGCTATTCATTGGACAACAAATAAACAAGTCAAGAAAGTTAGCCCTATTGCGGACTTTACAGCAGACAGGCGCAAAACACTGAAAATAATTCTTTTAAAAATTTAATAAATTTGATAAGTCACCAAAAGTCGTACCTCTAAATTCAACATGAGTGAGTGCCGTGCCTGCCCAGAAAACATTCTCTCCGACGATTCTATGTTCATTTACTCAAAGTGCAAAGGGACTTATCACCTCCACTGTGGTGGCGTGACAGAAAACACATATCGCCGCCTCACCAAAGAACGACGTGCTCAGCAAAAATGCAAGCAGTGCATCAATTCGATGACGGGCAGTGATGGCAAACCATTGGAAGTAGTATCCAATAAACAAAACAAGGATACCATCAAAAACTCGAACAATTTGAGTGTATATAATTCAAACGAGCTCCTTCAATCTCAAAACGCTATTATTAAACAAAATAATAAAATTCTAGAAACGATATCGAATATGAGTAAGCAATATGAAGATATACTCATAAGAGTTCATAATTTAGAAGAACAAAATGAAGAACTATAAAATAAAAAAACTAAACTTGAAATTCACAAGCGTAATAAACTTCACAAATTTTGTAAAAACGATACAGAAATGCTTGTAAAAAAATAATCTGTAGAGTTAGAGACGAATACTACAGAAAACAGATCAAGGAAGCTGCCAATGACAATAAACAAATCTGGAATATTGTCAAAGAGATTTGCTATACCAACAAAACTACCGCACCTATAAATAAAATAACCATTGCAGACCAAACACTAGATACAACAAATCATCCAGAAAAAATCGCAAATCATTTCAATAAATTCTTCTCCACAGTCGGATCAGACTTAGCAAATAATATCCTACTAATATTATAAAGACGAAAGTTTGTATGGATGTATGTTTGTTACTCTTTCACTCGAAAACTACTGAATGGATTGTAATGAAACTTTACAATAATATAGCTCATACATCAGAATAGGCTATAGGCTATAGCTTAGAGCTCTGGCATTATGAAATTTATGTATAAAAATTGCAATAGGTGGCACGCGAGCTATTTGAAAAATGAATGTAACGGGTATGGAGGGGTGGTGAGGGGGGATGGGGGAGGGCGGAGGGTGGTGGGGGAGGGTGAGGGGGGATTTGTGAGGGGGGATGGGGGGGCGAGAGGGGGCGGGGGAGAGGAGGAGGGGGGGGATTGGAGTGGGGATAAGGAAGGTGGAGGAGGCGCTGTGGGTACCCCCCTAATACTATGCGAGCGAAGCCGGGGGCAAAAGCTAGTTTTAAATAAAAACGGAATGTCAGAATTTAACCTTGCAAATAATATATCGATCGATAATCTTAGCTATGATCCATTTAATCTCACTCCTACCACAGAACAAGAAATCACTTAAATTATTTCATCACTCTAAAACACACATTCAACTGAAATCGACAATATATCCACTAAATTGATCAAACACCTCAAACCAATCATCACTAAGTCCCAAACATATCATAAATCTAAGCTTTCAAACTGGCCTCTTCCCAAATTCTTTAAAACACTCAACAATTATTCCTATCTATAAATCAGGGGACAGATCATCAGTGAATAACTATAGACCATTATCCTTGCTGAGTCCAATATCAAAAATAATTGAAAAAACGGTAAAACGAAGGCTATACAAATTTCTTGAAGACAATGACATTTTGTCAGGAAATCAATATGGCTTCCGCAAAGGTTGTAGTGCCGCAGATGCAATTGCAATTTTTACAAAAGCAATCTCTGATAACCTTGATAAAGGCCGCAAGCCCCTCGCTGTTTTCTTGGATCTAGCCAAAGCCTTTGATACTGTCTCTCAGTTCTCTTACATCGCGCCTAAAATGTTCAACTTACTGAGTATTGGACATCGAAAACTGATGATCTTTATGCCATTAATATACAAAATTGGTTATTTACTCAGGGAAGGAAATATTATAAAGAATGCCTTAAATCTTAAAAACTGTTCTTATTTTTCCATATTTCTCGAGTAAAAAATCTTATCTCTAAATTAATTTTCAACCAAAACTTTATATTACACTGATGCTTTTTTTTTCATATTTTTTGACATTGTTCGTCCATTTTATATGCTGCCTAGGAATACTTGCTTTTGTTTTTTGGGGTCTAAGACTATCATTGTTCATCTGTATATATGATTTACATATTTATTCTTATTTTTTATTTCTATTATATCCTTAAAATATTATTATTTATTACTTTTATTTTTATTTGTTATTCTATTTTATTTTTATTTATACAAGATTCACCTAGTTTAACTCCTTTCCTGTATGTGATCATGTACCTAATACTAGTATGAATATTTTCCTTAATATGTATGCTATATGTTTGTACTTTCATCTATAACATATAATATATGGATGATTATTAATATTATATACTTAATATCTTATGAATCTCGACTACCATAATACGGGCATTTGCCTAGCTTGGTAGTCGAAATACCATGTAAAACAATCCTGTAATAAACAAAATGAATAAAGAAAATTAAAAAAAAAAAAATTAAAAAAAAAAATTTAAATTGCGTTTACTTACAAATGAAAATACTGCTATTACTCCTCGGTTTGTAATCGGTTTCAGACACATTTCGGCATTTTTAAAAGAACAGGTAATCCAAAAGCAGGAGTGTGCAAACTGCGCCTCGTGCACTCACTAAGATGCACATGACAGGTCTCCAGTGCGTAGTAGGTTTGATTGGGTACAGGGATTTCAAAGACCTTAAGGCGTATTTTGGTACTGCATAAAGGTGGTTCATGCACTCAACCCTCTCGTCATGCTCTAGGTAGAGTTTTTGTCTCTTCAAATATGTTTCCCTTAAATTCAACAACAATAGATTTGGCTTCCTGTAAAAAAGAATTTACCATGAGAAATTTATTACCAACGTAAAACTTTCATAATTTCTTAAAATAGTAATCACAGAGGTTTAACTCACTTACAAGTTTGAGCTTACAACAGAATAAATGGTGTTATGTCAATAACACCCTTTTTCCACCCAATGTTTCAATTATCAACAGATAATTAAAAAAAGGTAAAAAATATTACTCACCACCTTTATTTTTTTGTTCTTCAGATAATCTCTCCTAGATATGTGGAAATAGTATTTCACATACATACTTCCCCCCACAACGTTTTAAAGTTCACATCAGAGTATTCCATCAGTTTTTTTTGTTCAATGAACCTCGTCCTCGTACTTCTTTGTCTTGGGGCATTTTTACATCCTGCAACACTGATGCCATTGTTACGTCCTCACGCTGTGGAGTCGATGGTTGAACTAATCTATCTCCAATTGCTTTTATCACCTGTGTGCGAACTCCCATAATAGTACAGATGCAGAGATAGTTTTATCACTCATATGTTGCCTGCAGGCTCAACTAAAAAGTCTCCCTGATGTCGCGTCGCCTCGTGTGTGCACCTCGTTGCAAAGTGTAGTAATCTTCCTGAATAACCTGAAAAGTACACCCATATAATAATATATATTATTAGTATCAATATTCTGGATTTCCATATAATAGTATATATATTATTAATATCAATCCTTTGTGGGATTTTTTGTTCATACATTTATTGTATTAAGTTTTTTATATACTTTTCATTATTATATGAATCTATTATCTGTTTTGTAATAAATATTTTCAATAAAAAAAAACTTTAAAAAAAAAATCTTCCGCTTCTTCAATGTACGAATGAGATTTTTGGTATTATTCCTCCAACAAAATTTTTTACGAAAATGTCTGATTTTTATTAAATTCCTGAACCTATAAGCGCTCCTTCTTCTGATACAAAACCCACAGCCTATTTCAATTTAGTTTTTAGCTTGTTACCTCTTGAAAATATTGTCCAAGAAACCAATTGTGCACAATTTTTGTACACAGGAAATTTGAAAATTTGGAACAAAAAAGTGGACACCAACTGCTGGGAATGAAATAAAAGCATTCATTGCTGTCTTATGGAAATGGTGATAACAAGATGAGCCACATTTTTCTGATTGGAAAAGGGATTCCCCTTTTTGCAATAAGAAAAAATTGACTTTACACGGGAAAAAACAATTGTGAAGTGACATAATTTTATATTTTTTTATATATGTAGTTGTAAATATGTGTGAGTTTTTTAAATGAAAGCATAAAATATCATTTTTTACTTGCATAATTGCAAAAAGACTCAATAAAATTGGTTAATTTTTGTCCAAGATTGCATTTTTATTGAATACCGTACTGTTTTTTAAAATCACAAAATTTTTGCAATTTTTGTACATTCTTACAAAACAAGCATAGCACTAAAACGGTTAAAAGGACAATAAAAAAAAATTGAAACATGGAAGAATGCAAAAGATCCAAACAGAAATTCGACGTAAAATTAGGTAAGCAAAAGCTGATTGGCATATTCAAAAGTTTGCTATAATTGAAACCCACAATGATAAACATGATATTTTCTAAGTGCACAAGAAAATCAAAGAATTGACTGGAATCAGTCTTAAAATCAACAAAGGACCGAGATGGAAAACTTTTAATCGATATAAACGAAAAACTAAAAAGATAGAAAGACTACATCTCAGAACTCTTCAATGATAATAGAAGCGCAGAATATGATATGGGAAATATTACAACAGACCCACCAATCACAACAAATGAGGTAGAACATGCAATTCGTCTCTCTAAACATGGGAAAGTAGCGGGCCCAGATGGAATACAGGCTGAAATCCTTAAAATTATAGGAAATAAAGGCATCCTAGTATTGACAAGTCTCTTTAACTCAATATATAATACAAGAATTATCCCAATAGATTGGCTTCGATCCACTTTTGTTACCCGCCTAAAGAAAGCAAAAGCAAGAAAATGTAGCGACCACCGCACAATTAGTTTGATAAGCCACTTATTAAAGATATTTTTGGGAATTATACATGGAAGCATATATTACAAAGTGGAAGAAGAGATAGTTGTAACACAGTTTGGCTTTCGGAATGGGTTGGGTACTCAGGAAGCGTTATTATTCAAGTGCTAATCCAAAGATGTAGAGATGTGAATACAAATGTACATGCATGCTTCACTGACTTCCTTAGCGTTTGATAAAGTTAGACATGACAAAATGATTCAAATTCTGAAAACCTCTGGGATAGAGGATTAAGATATAAGGGTAATAGGTAATTTTTATTAAACCAGAAAGCAGCAGTAAAGTGCGAACGGGTTGTATTCTTTTACCTATGCAACTTATATTCAGAAGAAATATTCAAAGAAGCTCTGCAAGAATTTGTTCTGCAAGGACTTGTTATAAATGGGAAGATTTTGAAAAACCTGCGTTATGCAGCTGATACGGTACTTCTAACAAGTAATATTGAGGATCTACAACTTCTGCTGAATCAAGTAGTGAAGAATTGTGAGAATTTTGGATTACAACTGAATATGAATAAAATACATGGTCCTAAGCCGAATCTAGAGAAGGTACAGAGTGTTGTATACTTGGGCTGCAATTTAAATGATAGAAGGGATCCTTCGGTTGAAATCAAATGCCGCATTGAGCAAGCTCATGCAACCTTTGTCCGCATGAAAAAGATGTTTTGCAGTCATGACCTCAACCTTGGATTACGATTGCGAATGGTCGATGCTACGCGTTTTCAAAATTATTTTACGGAATGGAAGCATGGACGCTTACTGAAGAACTAATTAGGCGACTTGAGGCATTTGAGATGTGGATATACAGAAGAATACTTAAAATAAGCTGGATGGACAGGGTTACGAATGAAGATGTTATGGTTCAGATGAATAAAGAAAAAGAAGTTATTAAAACTATAAAAATCCAAAACTTCAATATGTTGGAATTGTGATGAGACATCCAGAGAAGTACGAGATCTTGCATCTCATAATGCAGGGAAAGATTTCCGGAAGACAGGGCCCAGGAAGAAGGAGAAACTCGTGGCTGAAAAACCTGAGACAGTGGTTTGGCCAGTCCACTGTAGAGCTGTTCCGGGCCGCAGTAAACAAAGTCCGCATAGCCAATATGGCAGGGCACAAGAAGAAGAAGAAGACAATAGCTAACATACCTCAGTGCGTATCTTCTTCTTAAATGAAGGGGTCGGACCATCTAAAATATCATATAGGCTGCATGATGATTTTGTATTCTGAAAATATAAATAAAAAATTATATCCAACTGAAACTTGAAATAATGCAAATAATTTGCACTCAAAGTAACTTTTATTTAAGGTTTAAGTAGGTTTATTACCTCAAAAGATAACTCCATACTTGGACCATTGGAGTATCGCAGTTGATTTTGAGGGTGTGTATATTAATCTGTAATAATAAAATTACAACCATTACCAATAAGCAAGTCCACTTAAAGAAAGCTGTTAGAACAAACGAACTATGCAAAAGAAATCTAGAAAGTGGTAAAAATCATATCATTTGCTGTTCAAGGGAGAGTTTAGGAGATTAAATCAAAATTTGAACCAAGACTAGTAAAAATATTAGTGGCTACAGTGCAACCCCTCGACATTAAATGCAAAAAAAAAACTCTATTATTTTTCTTATGAACAAAAAAGGTAAACCTGACTGGAAAAATATACAAGTGTGCAGTTCACAAGCGATAGAAGTGAAACCTTCACAAAACTAAAGTAGACAAAAGTGGGGAGGTTACGAATCACCGCCAAAGAGGAGACTGATTTTTCTATAGAGCATAAAGAGGAAACTGATTAGTCTATCTAATTCTCTCACAGACTAAATCCTATAAATGTATGTGTTTGTCTCTTTTTAGTGTCGCTTTTACGTTTGAAAAAGCGACACTAATTTGAAACTCGATGAAACATGAAGAGGAAACCGATTAGTCTATCTCATTCTTTCGCAGGCTAAATCCTATACATTTATAGATGTTTGTGTTTGTCTCTTTTTCGTTTGAAATGGGGGGGGGTCTAGATTGGAAGAAAAACTGCTCACGTAATTAATGTATGTAACATGTAATGTAACATGAGATACTTTTATATAAAATTATTACATTTAGATAAAATTAAAATTATAATTTTTTTTTATTAAATCAAACATATAATAGGTAGCTAGGTACCCAATGTTAACATAAAACAGCAAAAATATTAATAAGCAAAGTTAAGAATAAAATAAAAACAATTAAGTAAGTAAAATTAAAATTAAGGTATCATCCATCAGGGGAGTCACCGCTTCATCCACATCCGTCACTCATTTAGTGGAGAGATGATAATGCGGGCAATTGCGTCCGCTCCAGTGAGGAATTGCCACTTCGAATTGAATAATACCTAACACTTAATACGTATTTAACTTTTCACTTAATAGATTATTTACCATAAAACGGCGATACACAAACATACAAATCGTTAGATATTATTGATAACAGTAAGTGTTGTTAATTTTGTATTTATGTAACTTATAACCCATTGTAACATGTACTTTTTTTAGTTATATGTCTTACAAATCTTGTCCAATAAAGATATGTATTATTATTATTGATCATCAACTATTGGTTTTAACAAGTGGTGCCAATATTTTACTCCCACCAGGCGCCGTTCGGCTTAGGGCCAGACCTGGCTAAGCCTTTCTGATACAGCCCCGACAATGACGTTTATTGACTTCTGTATCCTGACCCAGAAGCTGGCTAGTCGGTGGCTAAGTAAGGCGGGAAATAAGTGCATCCTCCCTTCAGAGAATGTCGTGAAGGCACTGCAGAACCTTGGTAGGTGCAGAAGTTGCCTGTACATATTGTTGTAGCACACTGCACATTTTTTCACAGCCCAGATGTGTACAGGACAATGTAGTATGCCTTAACCACTCGAGCGACACCGCGATTTAAAACTTTGTCCTCCAAAGGCCAAAGGCTCGTGATTTTTTGGAGATCATTTTGAATATTTTCCACCCACATTAAAAAAACCATACCTACGAATTTTAATATGGGGACATACAAACTGATTATACTTCTATTCTATGAATTCACCTATCTTTTGTCGATTATCACATATTCATAGGATATATTAAAAAAATATTATAAAATCGTAAACTTTGATCCAAAAACTTTGGTAAAAAAATGCGGTCCAATTTTGGACCGCTGTCTATATAATCATCTATATAAAATAAAAGCGGTCCATATTTTGACCTTAGACGCTCCAGTGGAGAGTAATTTTCTAACACCCCTGCTACGGTGGTAAAATCACCTTGAGAGCATTATGGCCTGGATAACACACTTTAGACACGGGAAGGGAAGTTCTACCTTTTACCACAGTCCTACTCAAGGGCGGATCCAGGATTTTTTTCTGGGAGTGGCACAAGGGGCGGCGGACAAAAAAAATCATTAAATATACTTGAAGTATCATACTTCAAGTTTATTTCTACAAGTTCAAGTATGTGTAGGAAGGTTTATGAAAGTGTCAAAACAATATGTAGAAAAATTAAATGTTTAATAATAGTCCAGGCAACGAAGACCAAAAAAGACCAAATAGCGGAAATAATTCGTCTAGAAGCCAATTTTGGCACAGTTGTAGGGGAAGGTATCCTTAACATCATACTAAAAATATCGGTGGGTGGGGGTGGAGCTAAGGGTGGGGGGGGGGGGTATCTTAAGGTCCCTTTTTTCAGTTTTTCGTTAATAACTCGAAAACTACTGCCTTTAGCGAAAAAATATGAATAAACTAATTTATCTATATAAAATTCTCTACAAAAAAGGTTTTTTAAACTTTTTTGTTAGGATCAATGCTTAAGGAGATATGGAGGGGGAAAATGTTAAAATTTAAAAAAAAATTGATTTTATTGTTAAAAATTAAAGTTTTATTATTGAAAATGTAATGGAAAAGAAGAAAGAGATCTTGACTAAGCTGACCAGCATGGAGGAACTGACTCCAGACAAAGTTGAAGAGTTTCCTTAGTGTCAGATTCGACTAAATTTCAGAATCATCTGGAATCCCTCAAGGATAATGGGCCTACCACTGCTTTGTGGGTTCAGTAGATACTTCCACATGGTTACCCTGATGAAGAAGTTCATTGATTCTGAGGTTCGTGGTGTTTGGGACGGCTAGGTACTTGGTGTGTGCACAGCAGATTCTTCCATGCAAGTGGGCACTTCCAGTATGCAAAATGTGCCCATCACGTTAAGTTATGATACAACTGAAAGCTAGCCATCCGGAGGCATACAAAGAGTTTGCAGAAAATTGGTACTTCACTTTTAATCGCACAGGTAATCCTTGGGCAAGAGAGACCCCCCCCCCACCCTTAGCTCCATCCCCACCCCCTGATATTTTTAGTATGTTGTTAAGGACACCTTCACCTACAACTGTGCCAAGATTGGCTTCTACATGAATTATTTCCTCTATTTTTCCTTCGTTGCCTGGACTATAAAGACAGTTTTCTGTACTGTGGTGGAATCTCCACAGTACACAAAATACCTTCTGGGGGGGGGGGGGGGGGGGGGGCACGGACCTCTAACTAAATCCGCCCTTGGTCCTACTTTTTTTTTTTTTTTTACATGAGCTCCACACAGGAGGCCCTGAGGAAAATAATTTCCCTCAGGGCCTATGTCATCTTTGAGAATGCTGTGTGGAGGGTTTTTTTTTAAGGAAAGGAAGGAGAGGAGAGTTCTGGGAAGGAAAAGGGTTTAAGGGGTGGGTAGGAATCTGGGGTTCAGTATGTCCTGGTCATCCGCCTCCAAGACCTAGACAAACCTCACCCCATGAACCCGGGCACCCCTGCTAAATCACCAAACGTAGCGAACCACTTGGGGTGACCTATGGCAGAGGTGTTGGTTATCCAATAAAGGTTCCCGGGGCGGCGGTACCCATTCCCGCCTCCCAAATTACTTGAATAAGGCATTGCTATCAAATATTTATGAACACCAATACACCAAACTCTTTATGAGGGCTTCCATGATACAAGATGGGGAAATCTTCCTATCTAAATTGCGCTCCTTTGTCGTTCCATATAACAATTCGTGGTGGGAGGTAATAGTAACTATTTATCTAGGTACTTTGCAACGTACTTTACAAATCCAGCCCGTAGCGAAATATTACAGGGCCGGATTCAACATGGCCGATAATCTTGGAAACCCACACCAAAGTATGGATAATGCGTCCCTTCATACAATACAACAAATAAATAAGACTGGTTAATTACTTAGGACAAATATTATTTACCTTTTTTTCGAAAATTGATGACAGCAATCACATTATAAAAGAAAATTGAATAATTTTGCCCAATCGCAAAATACTAAACCGCGCCAAGCCGTTGGCAAATTAGTGATGCCATGTCCCAAAAATAAAATTACGTAATTCTGTAGAAAAAAAAACCATGGTAAATAGCTTATGGTACCTAATTAAATTTGACTGCTTTATCAAAGCAATAATTTATTTTCATTTGTTTAATAGTAAAAAATAAGTTTTTAAAAATAAAAACATCGTACTTATAAAAAAGGATTTTTTGTAAATAAGTTTATTCTAAATAAGTTTTATCGTCGTAATAACAATGTCTATTTACGCAGATTGCACAAAATTGTATTGTGACGGTTTATATTTCAAATCTATTAGGTTGGTACCTACAATCCTAAATGTCATTTAGATCAAGGTTCGTAGAAAATGTATCTATCTACAAACGGATTGGTTTATTTATACATCATTTATTATAAAAAAATCGTTTATTATCAATAAACCGTGATTGGTTTATTTGTGAACGAACCTGTGTTGTGGATAAGATTTTATTTTTTAAATATTAATTTGAACCTACCGACTTAGCTACTGTGGTTTTTAAGCAGAAATTAAACAGAATTTAAACAGAATTATAAAAATATCGATAATTAAATACTATCAGATAATATTAGAAGCAGAAAACCCACTGTCTGCAGGCAGCTCTTATGCTTCGCTCAATTTGGTAAAGTTCACTGATAGTTTTGCCCCTTCGAATCTTCAATAGCAATTATTAGAACGGGTGCAAAAATTAACTTGTCACAAAACCTACCTATTTATTATTTTTCTATCAAACAAAAACCATTCGTGAATGCCAACGTATAATTTATATATTTTGTATTTCATTTGAAATTCACTGGATTTTTTGATCCTGGAAAATTTTATTTTTCTGAAAAACGTTTATCTGGAAAAATCGAAAAATTGGTCGGGTTTTTTTTTAAGACATTTATCTTTTTGATTTCATACGAAGTTTGGGAATTTTCGACATTGGGAAAATTAGTATATATACTCACTCCTTTCTTCGGTCATTCGCTCTACTTGCCCAAACCATCTGAGGGCATCATTCTTTTTATTATTATTTTATTTATTTATTATGGAAAATCAACAGATATTTTACAATTATAATAAAACATTAATAATGCACATAATATCCAATAATAGATTTTCATATAATTAAAATTATAATTAAAAAGTAAAAAAAAATGAGGGTCCTGTAACCGTAAGAAGTTAAGAAAAATATAACTCTGAAAATTATTTTTAAAAAAATATATAAAACACAATATCCTACTAATTTTATAAAGGTGAAAGTTTGTATGGATGTATGTTTGTTACTCTTTCGCGCAAAAACTACTAAATAGATTTTAAAAATTCTTTCACTAATAGAAAGCTACATTATTTGCGAGGTCTATAGGCTATATAAATTGGTAAGCTCTAGCGTTATGAATAATCTCTGGCGTTATGAAATTATTTATCATACGTTTTCTGTCGTTAACAAAATCGATTTATTGCAAACGCAAATTGTCGCCTTGGAAACGATGTTTTTTTTTAAATTAGGTTACTATGGACATCCCTTTGATGTTAAAATTCAAATATGTATAAAATACCAATTCCTACTTTACTGAATGGATTTTAATGAAACTTTACAATAATATAAACATATAGGCTATAGCACAGAGCTCTGGCATAACGAAATTTGTATGAAAAAATTACAATAGGTGGCACGATTAGTAAGATATCTATAATTCTTTAATCGATTCAAATTATTAGGGAAGTAGGTACTTCGCTAATTTAAATATTTTCTAAAATAGAATTTTTATTTTCTTTGTTTTGCAAAATGTCATTCTCAAATTTGTCAATAATTTATTATTGTTTTAATTGGATAGACAGGTATCGCATTTTTTAAGTATAAAACTGCCGTACTGGATTGTTTGGTAGAATATAAAAAGAAGAATAATATTTTCGTTATTTGTTTTTGGGGTGATATGCCGTGTTGCGCTACCTCCTTCTTTAGCCAACGTTTCGGACATCGTTGCAGTGTGCACATCTACCGGATCTGCCGGATCTGCCCTGATGATGGACACTGCAACGATGTCCGAAACGTTGGCTAAAGAAGGAGGTAGCGCAACACGGCATAACACCCCAAAAACAAATAACGAAAATGCTTTTGGCCGTGAAAATCTTAAAACTTATCAGAAGAATAATAATTCGTACTTAATAACTATCTCTAAAAATGAATCACCGAAATGCATGTATGTATTTTGGTAGAATATAAAAAGAAGAATAATAATTCGTACTTTCACCGAAATGTACGTATGTATGCGAAATTTATAAACCCGAACGACTGAACCAAATTGGATAATTCTTTTTGTTTTGTTCGTTTTTTTTGTATAAAACTACCGTTGAGTTCTGGCATTATGAAATTTGTATAAGAAATTATAATAGGTGGCATGTGAGCAGTTAGAAAACTGAATGTATCGGGAATGAATGTGTGGAATGCGAGAGGTGAGTGGGGGGAGTGGGGAGGGGGTGTTGGGAGGGTGTTGGTGGAGGGGGGAAGGGGAGGGGGAGGAGGGTGTGGGGAGGGTAGGGGGTGGGGGGAAGGAGGTTGATGGGGGGAGTGGTGTGGGGAAAGGGAATGTGGAGGGGTAGGTGGTGAGGGGAGTGGTGGGTGGTGGGAGAGGGGGAGGGGGTGGAGGGGGGAGGAGTGGAGTGGGGAGAGGGAAGGTGGAGGAGGCGGAGTGGGGTGGAAGAGGGGGGAGAGAAGGAAGGGAAGGGGGAGGGGTGGGTGGAGAGGGGGTGGGTTGATGGTAGAGTGGAGTGGGGGGATGGGTGGGTGGAGGGAGAGGGGGATTGATGGGGGGAGTGGAGTAGAGAGAGGGAAGGTGGAGGAGGATGAGTGGAAATCCCCTAATACCATGCGAGCGAAGCCGCGGGAAAAGGCTAGTAAACTATAATAATCTGCTTACTAAATTTCAAAATATAAAATTTAAAAAAAATCTAAAATTTCTAAATTTCTTAATCTTCCTCATTACGCTTACATCAGCCTTGCATTCTTTACGAATTTCAACATTTCTCACACAATCACACATCCGCCTCAGGGATCTCATTTCTACAGCATTCAGTCTACTTTCATCCTTCCTCTGCCAGTTTCATGCGTCACTGCCATACATTGTGGACTGCTAGCTTCGCTTCTTTTGACGGTTTTTTATTAGCGCCAACTGCAATCAGTCCTCCATTAATGGAGTTACCTGCATTTACCCTTCTTTCAATATCGCCAACGGCCTTCCCATCTCTTGACTTTACACGTACCTATATTCATCATTAACTCATTCTTCATAATACCATTCATCCCAGTCGCGAGAGACTAAATCTTCCAAACTGTTTAAAATCAGCAGCGCATCATCAGCATACAACAGGCAACATACTTTCATATTATTCAATTTAGCGCCCAATCTCATCTCTTTCAATTCTTGCATAGAAGTTATCGATGTATTATGTTACTGTAAAACCCTATAGATCCTAAGATTTACAAGTAAAACCTGAGATTTACCAATTTACAGGCTTTTACATTAGCATATATAGATTGAATAACCACGGTGACATTACGCAGCACCTTTTGTGATGTTAAACTACCCCGTAGAACCACCGTTCGTGCAACGCTTCCCTCATACAGAGGCGCAATTATTGTCTGTAAGAGATTTGTATTCGCTCCGGTGACCGGCCAACTCAGAATGAAACCAACTCAGAACCACGTCAGACAGGTCATTAAGAGTCTTCTTCTTCCTTGCGCTGTCCCAACTCATTGCCTAGGTAGGCTGTTGGGGTCGGCTCTACTCGTTCTCAGGTTGTAATATCTCCTGTTCTGGGTATCGCCTTCATCCAGGCCGTTTTTCTGAAGAATTTTGGCGCATTGAGTTATCCAGGAGTTCTTCGGTCTTCCTCTGGATGACTGTCGATGAAGCTCCATAGACATTGCCTGCCTCACCGTGTGGTCCGATGATCTCCATCTTATGTGTCCATACCATCTCAACTGTCGTTCCTCCAGCTTACTATTTATGTCTGTGACACCCAGGCTACCACGAATGCGTGAACTTTTGATCTTATATTTTAGTGATACTCCTGCCGACCATCTAAGCATTCGCATTTCTGCTGTTTCGAGTTGCCTAGAGTAGGAGTTGTACATAGTCCAGCATTCGGAGCCATACATTATTGCGGGTCTTACAAATAGTCTGGTATATCTTTCCTTTAAGTTTTATAGGCATTTTGGAGTCACACAATATTCCTGTTACGGATCTGGATTTAATCCATCCCACACCTATTCTATGGATGACATCCGCTGCACATCCTCTGTCTCTGTGGATTAGTTAGCCAGATACTTAAATGAATCACAGTTGCCTAATGTTACTCCATCCAGTTGCATCGAAGGAGTTACAGCATTTGTGTCTTCAAATGACAAATACAAATATTCAGTCTTTTCCTGCTAATTTTTAGGCCATTATCCTCCAGAATCTTTCTGCACCTTTCCAGGCTATTCTGTAAGTCACAGTGATTATCTGCTATCAGTACTACATCATCTGCAAAAAGCATAGTCTTGAGAATACTGTTCATTTCTTGACTAGATAATTCATGACCATAATGAATAGCAGTGGGCTGAGGACAGATCCTTGATGTACCCCCACTTTAATTGGAAATTTTGGTGATGTCCCTGATGTGCATCTAACTTGGGTTTCAATACATATCGTTTGTATACATATCTTGTATGGAGAGCACATATCCCACTGGTACATTATGGGCTCTCAATGCTGCCCATATCAGGCTTCGGGGAACCCTATCAAATGCTTTTTCCAAGTCTATAAATACCATGTGCAAATCTTTTTTTGCATCTCGATGTTTTTTAACTATTATTCTGACTGTTTGAATAGCACCTATTGTTAATTTTCCCGACACAAAAACCTCATTGATCGTAGTGTATTTTTACAATATTCCTTATTTGTGTGTTGATAATTCTCTCATATATTTTCATGGTGTGAGACATAAGCTTTATCCCTCTATAATTGTCGCACTTCCTAGAGTCTCCTTTATTTTTGTAAAATGGAAGAAGGTAACTCTGCCTAAAGTTTTCTGGCATTGGTTCTCCATTCAGTACTTTATTGTACAGAATGCACAGCCATTTATGACCTACTTCACTACATTCTTTCCATAATTCAACTGGAATATTGTCTGGCCCCACTGCTTTCCCCACTTTAATTTGTGACTAGCTGGGCCCGTTGCAAAAGCAACTAACGGGTTAAAACACTATGCGATTTGACGTGTGAACGTGGATGAAGCGAGGAGGAGTGTGTGTTAAATTAAATAGATGAAGAAACCTGCGGTTACAGTGACCTTGCAACGCATGCCGGGTACCCGTTGTATATAATGTTATGTAGTGCAGCGCTTGGTTTAAAATGTAATTTCCCAGGAATTGGAATGGAACCATTACAGTTAAGTTGACCCCGAGGTTATAGTGGCCTTGCAACGCATGCCGGGTACCCATTGTATATAATGTTATTTAGTACAGGCGCTTGCATTATAATGTAGTTTTCCGGGATTTGGGATGGAACCATTACAGTTTAATTGACCCCGAGGTTAAAGTGGCTTTGCAACGCATGCCGGGTACCCATTGTATATAATGTTATTTAATACAGGCGCTTGCATTATAATGTAGTTTTCCGGGATTTGGGATGGAACCATTACATTTTAATTGACCCCGAGGTTAAAGTGGCTTTGCAACGCATGCCGGGTACCCGCTGTATATAATTTATTTGTTTACGGACAAAAAGTCCATTAACGTTGTATATCATTATATATATTGCAGGCACTTGGTTTAAAATGTTATTTCCCGGGAATTGGGATGTTATTATGGGATGTTATGTTATTATGTTAATTGGGATGTTATGTTATTATGTTGACCTCGAGGTAACAGTGACCTTGCAACGCATGCCGGGTACCCGTTGTATATAATGTTATATATTGCAGGCGCTTGCATTAAAATGTTATTTCCCGGGAATTGGGATGTTATTATGGGATGTTATGTTATTATGTTAATTGGGATGTTATGTTATTATGTTGACCTCGAGGTAACAGTGACCTTGCAACGCATGCCGGGTACCCGTTGTATATAATGTTATATATTGCAGGCGCTTGCATTAAAATGTTATTTCCCGGGAATTGGGATGGAACCATTACAGTTAAGTTGACCCCGAGGTTACAGCGGCCTTGCAACGCATGCCGGGTACCCATTGTATATAATGTTATTTAGTACAGGCGCTTGCATTATAATGTAGTTTTCCGGGATTTGGGATGGAACCATTACAGTTTAATTGACCCCGAGGTTAAAGTGGCTTTGCAACGCATGCCGGGTACCCGCTGTATATAATTTATTTGTTTACGGACAAAAAGTCCATTAACAATATAAAACACGTCACTAACTTATATCTCCCTCTTATCCTTTCCCTCCTTATCCCCTTCCCCATCCTTCTTTTATATCCATATCTTCCATATTTTCCAGGGCCTCCTGTGTGGAGATCATATTAAAAAAAAATCTTCTTCTCCTTCCTTTCCCTTTAAAAACCCTCCGCACAGCATCCTCAAAGATGACATAGGCCCCTAGGATTCAGAACGGGCATTTTCTCGCGTAATTTCGTGATGCCTGAGCTCATTTTTGTATTCAAAAACTGTATGTATTTGTCTAGGTTTTGGTGGCAGATACGTTTGCCCAACCACTGCGTGGCTGGCTGGATCAGAGGAGACTGATTGAGGGAGAATTTTGACCACTCCAGCCTGATTCTCCCAACCCTTCGCCTTGCACCGCAGTGTGAGGAATAGATTCATACGTCCGTTACTCCTGGCCAAACTGACCCCCAGATTCCTACCCACCCCTCATACCCTTTTCCTTCCCAGAACTCTCATCTCCTTCCTTTCCTAAAAAAAATCCTCCACACAGCATCCCAAAAGATTACATAGGCCCTGACGGAAATTATTTTCCCCACGGCCTCCTGTGTGGAGCTCCTGGGTGTGGGAGATGCTGGGTGGAGGTTTTTTAAGGCAAAGAAGGAGAGAAGAGTTCTGGGAAGGAAAAGGGTTTAGGGGTGGGTAGGAATCTGGGGTCAGTGAGTCCTGATCATCCGCCTTCAAGACCTAGATAAACCTCACCCCATGAACCCGGGCACCCCTACTATATCACCAAACGTAGCGAACCACTTGGGGTGACCTGCGGTAGTGGTGTTGGTTATCCAATAAAAGTTCCCGGGGAGGCGCGGCGGTACCCATTCCCGCCTCCCAATTTATAATTTAGTGGTCTGATACAGACATCAAATCGATAGGTACATTTGTCACGTTTTTTTAGAAACAATAACTAAGGTTTATTACAGTAAAAAAAAAAAATTGATTTCATAGTGCGCAGGTAGGTACTTAATAGACTTATAGTATTTTTTTCCAAAACGGCGCTACAAAAATGAATTTTTCTGAATTTTTTAGAATTTTTTTTTTGTTTTATTCGAGTCAAATAAAACAGAAAAAATATTCTTTCATAGCGTACTCTACTCCCCCCCCCCCCTTCCTCCATCCCGCAAACCCCACTCCCGAGTTCCCCTCCCCCTTCCCAAGTTACCCCCCTCCCTGGTTTTCCTCCCCCCCTCCCGCGCTTCCTTGATTCATTGCCGGTACATTTAGTTTTCAAACAGCTCGCGTGCCACCTATTGAAATATTTTTATGCAAATTTCGTTATGCCAGAGCTCACCAGTAGTTTTATACAAACCTTGTCCTAAAAATAACAAAAAATAAATTTAAAAACCTCAATTTTTCAAGTTAATTTTAAGGTTCTGTGAAAGTTCTGTTCGAATTCTATTCAAGTTCCGTAATTATTTTAGTTTTAACATAATAAGTATAAGTAAATAATAATAAATAATATGATTATCCCGTTCAACTTCAAGCAATTTCGTTATACATTTACAAAAAAAATACATAAGCAAAATCATCAGATGATTCCGAGCAAGTTATGTGCAGGTAGGTACCTACATAGATTAAAAAGTGACCATCTTGAGTGATTTATTTAATTTCATATCATTAAATATTTAAATGATAGAATACTGTTCCTAAGCCGGTAGGTACCTACCTGGTAAACCCCGAGAAAAATTACATTGTTGTAGGTACCTACCTACGCGTTTTCTCAATAACAATTGCGTCAACATTACGTATTTTGTTACTTTTCTATCGATGGAACGGTAGGTACCTGCCCCGTTATAAATTGAATTTTTTTCATATGGCAGAACGCATTTTCGACATGAATTTTTCAGGAAATGTGTGATATTTGTTAGCTTCTACTGACATATTTTATAAGAGATGCGTATATAATTTTGGTATCAAAAGTTGCGTATTCCTCTACTCTATTATATTTTTTTTAAATATCAAAGCTGGGATCGCTTTTTGGGCTGTAATGCAGTATTCCCCAACCGAAACTGCCGAGAGGCATTTGAAATCTACATATACCTATCTCAGCATTCGCAAACATGCAAAAAGAGATGGGTTAATCCTGACCTGACTCGATATTCCTAGCATTTTAATTTGCATTGAAACTATTGGAAAAAATACATCTCTTGTTTTTTAATGCGAACCTGTCGGTGAGAAGTGTAACCGAGCCGAATTGAGTGATTTTTTTAGAGTTCTAGTTTTCGCCGCCAGTTTTTTTCTTTAAATTTTGTAGGCCAAAAAACGCTTAATTTTTGTCGCAAAGTCAAAGTACTGAAACGTGCTCTGAATTTTTTATCTGAAAGGGCGTAAGCGACTTTTTTTTTTAAGCGACAGTGCGCCGTAAGGTCTTGCGGATCGCGGGGGAGAAGGGTCGATTATCGCATCATCAAAACGCGATTTTTTTTACGATATTTTGTATGAGATCGCTGTCCATGCCCCCTGTCCGGCCAAATCGATCTCTGCGGTCGGTGAAACTGGATAGGCAGAGTGGTCGATTTTCGCCTGTCTCTAAAAGGCAACGTTTCCATAGTGAGTTTTCGAAAAACAAATGCCAACTGTGTATTAATATATATATATATATATATATAGTTGTACAAAAATATATCAGATACATCTTTGGAACGTATCAATATTATGCTTTTTGACTCATGCGGTCGTCATATCTCAAAATTGGTGACACCTACCTCAGCCACGCACGTGCTCCACGGAGATATCTGAAAAGCACAGCGATGGAATCGCACTAATTTGAACGAGAGTGCAATAATTCTAACACGCATGCGTAAATTTTACGTAGACTATCTTTCCAGGGTTAAAAATATTTTCTTATGTTCAATATTACAGATTCAAGAACAAATTCACCATCGTGCAGGAGCATTGTTGCCATCAATTGATGGTGAATACAAATTTCTTCAAATTTATTTTGTTGGGAATTCTGAAGCTGAAGTAAATCAACGCTGTGCTACAAATCGTTCAGCTAGGAGGGCGATCATCACAGAGCTGCAACAACTGTTACATGAACATAATCAGTTGATCCAATTGTTCAAAGCAGCCTTAGATATGATGCTATCAGACGTACATAAAATAGTGATCAGAGCAGACAAAAGACCTGCAGGAGAGCGTGAGAGACGCTTCAACGCACCAATGTTAAACGAAGTTGCCATTTTGGTTGTTGGAGAGAATATGGAGTCGACATTGTAATTGAACGAGGTGATGGTGTTGCCTTCAGCGTATTAGCGAAACACATCGGCGCACAAACGAGCATTAGAGGCACTCGATCGAACATTAAGAGATTTGCGTAGCAATCAGAACCTCTTCGGAGGCGCGATGATTCTACTGGAGGCTGGAGATTTTCTCCAAACGCTGCCATTCATTTCCAGATCATCAACTGCTGATGAAATAAATGCTTGCTTGATGGCATCAAATTTATGAGATACGTGAAAAATCTTAAGTTAGGTTTGCGGAAGTGATTGCAAATGCATTATTAGACATTGGCAATTGAATTATTAGACATTGGCAATGGGAAAATTCCTGTTGACACTTCTACTGTTTTTCGTCGTTTCCACCAAATGTTTGTCAATTCACAACGTCACAGGAAGAATTAATATCGAAAGTGTTCCCAAATATTGGTGTGAATTATAAAAACCATGCATGGTTGAGCGAACGAGCAATTTTAGCAGCGAAAAATAAGGATGTAGAAGATTTAAATTTAAAATTCAGAGTCAAATTGATGGAGAAATGCATTCATTTAAGTTGATCGATTCCATTATCGATCCAAATGAAGTAGTCAATTATCCTACTGAATTCCTAAATTCATTGAGTTTGCCAGGATTACCGCCACACATTTTACAACTCAAGGTGTGCTCTGTGATAATTATGTTACGCAATCTAAATCAACCAAAATTGTGCAATGGAACAAGACTCACTGTTAAAAAAATTATGAAAAATTTGATTGAAGTTACTATAATCATAGGAAAATTCAAAGGCGAGAATGTGCTTATTGCCAGAATACCACTAATGCCAACTGACTTTCCTTTTGAATTTAAACGTGTCCAATTTTCAGTGCGCCTTGCATTCGCAATGACAATTAATAAATCCCAAGGCCAATCGTTAGAAGTGTGTGGAATAAACCTTGAATTTCGGTGTTTTTCGCATGGGCAGTTAGTTGAACGTTGCGTTTTCGAGAGTCGGCAATCCATCGGTGCTATTTGTTTTCTCTCTAGAAGGAAAAACTAAAAATGTTGTACATTACAAGGCATTGCAATAGTTATGATCGAATTATTTAATTGTAATTTTATTTCATTTTTTATAGTCGTATTGTTAACGGAAGATTTTGTCTTATTTTTTGTGATTAAGTATGTAAATCTTTCGATATATGGAATTATTGATAATCCAACTGATTTGAATTTACCGGAAGTGTTAGATTTCCTTAGTCCGCGAATGTACACCACCCGTGTGAAGCCGAGGCGGGCATGAATAGTATATATAGTCTTTCGGGAATTTCTAATAAAATAACGAAAATAAATATATGGCGGTACGAAGTTCACCGGGTCAGCTAGTTTTTAAAAATTTTGGCTAACAATTCAACCGATATCTCAGAAAAACTCATTTGTTCAATTTCTGAACAATTGAGTTCTTCATTTTCCATCCAGTGACCTGACTCATTATGTTTTATATCTTTACTCCAAATTTTTGTCCAAAAATCGCGCATATTGATTCAGATGGCAACGGAATATTATTATTCGAAATAATATTTTGTTTATCGTCAAGTTTGGAATAAAACGTTTTCACATTTTTCCGGAATAATCTATTATTATTTTATATTATACGTATAATTATATCTTTTTTAATCTAATAGCTTTTACACCTAATTTCTGTTTTAATAAATCCAATAAATCATCGATTATATTTTAATTATTATTACTATCAATGCAATAACCAAATTTTCTCCCAATTTCATGTACATGCCTCAAAATATTCCTACTTCTATTTCCATTTTTATATTCCATTACTCTAGCTATGTTACTTCTTAAAAATACTACATCATTTTCTAATCTAATCTGCCATTTTGGTTTACTGTAACTATATAATCTATCATCAGAGGACTTTAATTTAATTCCTAACTTATTACATATAGTGATAGCACTAGCATATATACTATTGTATGAAGATCTAAAAAAACTAATGTCGTCAAATGTTATTTTTGGTAAAATTATATTATTTAATTCAAAAATTTATTTAGATAATTTCTTTGACGTATTCAATTTTGGTAATTTTGGTCTAACCGTTGGCTCTACATCTATGTATCTATTTATATTATTGTAAAGTTAGTTAGCTAATTCTATTACATTTTCATTTTCAGAGCTTAATAGTGTTATTATTAAGCTTTGAGAGTATTTTAGTTTTTTTATTATTATAAAAGAAATGTAAATGTAATTTGTAAACAGAAAAGGGAGGAGGTTATAAAAAAAATGCCCAAAATTTCTTCATTAGTAGAACCGTTGGCTTTACATCTATGTATCTATTTATATTATTGTAAAGTTAGTTAGCTAATTCTATTACATTATCATTTTCAGAGCTTAATAGTGTTATTATTAAGCTTTGAGAGTATTTTAGTTTTTTTATTATTATAAAAGAAATGTAAATGTAATTTGTAAACAGAAAAGGGAGGAGGTTATAAAAAAATGCCCAAAATTTCTTCATTTTTCAGCAATCAGCTTCTGTGAGTGATTTAGATTGCAATGGTAAAAAATATACCAATAAAAATATACCTATTTATATACCAGTAGCGAAGGGTGAATTTTGTTTTTTGAAAGAACAATGGCAACCTTCAATACACGAAAATACCTGATCACGTGTTGTACCGAGCAATAAAAAGAATTTTGTTTTGATATTCTTCATTAGTAGTTGATTATTACTCTCAAAGCTATTTTTCTTATAGAATAGATATAGATAGGAGAATAGATAATTTAGCACAAGATTTTTAGGTTATGTCGCCTACAAAAAAAATACATATTCCGAATTTTTGACCAAATACTAGTAATTTGATACAGGGCCCCTCCAAGGTACGCTACGCCACTGGTTGACAGATAGTTGATCAACTGAAATTAAAACATCTGAATGGGATATAACAGCGGGTTGACACCCGACAATCGAAAGCATATTGACACTTGTGAACCTTTTTTCAACAAAGTTAAACCATTTTTTTTTTAAATGCCGTTAAAAAAAGTTGACTCATTTTTTTTTTTTTTTTTTTTAATGGCTCTTCACCCCAAAAGAGTGTTCTGAAGTTGACTCATTGAACGACTTTCAATTTTAGGTTTCAGACGATTCGATTTTAGTTGATCAACTTTGAACGTAAAAAAATGTTTGAAAAAACTTGTTCAACCTTGTTGAAAAAAGGTTCACACGTATCAATGCGCTTTCAAGCATCGAGATGATCAACTAAAATTGAAGGGTCTGAATCCGCTACAACTAAAATTGAAGGGTCTGAACCCGCTATAACTAAAATGCGGCCCACAATACAAATCCATAGATAAACAAAAACGTCGTAATTTTAATTTTTTACACCTGATGACCTGACGTCAGTTACGAAACCTATCGAACCGTGCATATTTTCTCTGTGGTTGACACTGATGACTTGATGACGTCAGATTAAAGTGTATTGCCCAGGAAAATGGCTGTCCGTCCGTTTGACGTGATGTTTTTGATTGTATTAACTATTAGTGCATTTTGGGTCCAACCCTCGCTGCAAGGTAATTATATTTTTACTCTGTCTCTGTGATAATTCTCGTGAAATTTTTGAATACCTTGACCTGTAAAGTGATATCGTTTGGACTTGTTCCATTGTTCGTTTTCTGATCTGCTGAAATTCTTGTATTAGAATTACTGCATCATAAAAACGAGTTTCATGAATTAGGATAGGTTACGTCAGGTCGCATAAGTTGTTAATAACTTGGCTTAGAAATTTGCATCATTGGAAAGATGTATATCGCAAGCTGTAGGTGTACTTGTTTGTGTGCATTTTCACCTATTGCGATGTACTCTTTTTCTAGGAAAAAATGGTTTTTCTTACCTATTATGCATGCAAACAAAGCTGTATCGATCTTGTGATGTTATTTGTGGTGGTTTTGTGTTTTGATAATGAGTTGACTCAATAAGATATCATTAGTTACCTTCGGTGGCGTATCAATAAACTTAGGTGTTCACTCATTTGCAAAGGTTTCGTCATTCGATCTTCGATCTCGGATATGATTGCGATACGATGTCGGTACATTCGTGAGCTAATTACCTCAAGGAGCGCCACTTAAGAAGGTTTACAGTCGACAGATAAATCATCATACTTTAATCAATAACATGTTTTTTGTGACCAGCCATGTTTGTTCTCACTGCTATTACAGACAGATATTTTTATTTCACACCTAATTTTATGTTTCCTTTATTTTAACCCGTGGTTTTCAGTAGCCGTCTCAAAAATATACATTGTGTGTACAAGCTAATTGAGTCGTCCATGGCTAATGTCGATGTCAGGATATAAATGGGATTTATAAACACATATTATTTTCATAAGTACTAAACATTTATAAAAATGCAATAAATATTTTGCCAAGTATTATAGCTTATTGACTTTAAAGTTATGTGCATTAAACCAATCAATTTAATACTGGACCAACTAGGTGAAAAAGGAGAATTAAAAAACCTGTTTTTGAGGTAAAACTTCTTTACGCACGCTTGGCACGAATGCGTGACGAGAGCGTTACGAAAAGCGAGGCGAACGGTAGATGAGAGGGAGTACGTTTCGTATATTACTGTAGGGGCAAGAGAGAGAGGTGCGAGCATACATTTTCTTTCTCTCTTTCTAATAGCCAGTTACGTTACACAGTGCAGGCCTATTGTATCACACTGTAAGAGCAAGAGAAAGCAGTGCGCGCGCATATTTTCTTTCTCTCTTCCTATCATATAGATGGAGCAGAAGTTTTACTTCAGTTGTGTGGTCTAAAGCACATTCGTTTTTTTAAATTAAATTGGTTTGATTCGCTCATTTAAAATAATAGTAAATAAGTTTTATTCCTTGAAGGTCAGAAACATAAGTATTGCATTTATACTAAATAATTGGCATTTTCATAAACACAGGAACTGAATATTTTTTCCAAAATCCTGTTGGCAAGAGTTTGAATACAATGGCCAATGAGGATGCTCCATTTAACAGACTTGTATCTCAACCAATTATAATTTAGAAAGAAATTCCTCTTTCAACAAATCAATGAAATCCAAAAGAACTTACCTAGGACCCGAATTCAAGTGGGTGCACATGACGGAGCAAATTATAACGACTCACAACAACTGCGCAAAACATGGGTTAAAGATTTTGAAATGAAATCTTTACCTAAGCCAGAACTGGCAAACTCTCACTGGCATGTCATTGAATTGGTAGCAATACCTATCCTATTAAAATCTACCTACATGTTAAGTCTAGTCTGTGGTCTAGTGGTCACTGGCTGAGTTGGAATCGCGTTTGGTTCCCACCCGTGTTCGATTCCTCGGCTGGCTAAGTCCTTCATCACAACACAAGCAACATTTTCCGCTTACAGTGATGGTAGTAGAAGATTTTCAAATTTTGTCGGGTTATTCGTGACCCAGGAATGTTTGTCTTTCTTTAAGAAAAAAAAATTGTGTGCAAGTTACCCGCGGTAGAAGTGAAACCATCAGAAAACTAAAGTAGACAAGAGTGGGGATGCTACGAAGCACCTCACAAAGAGGAGACCGATTAGTCGATCTCATTCTCTCGCAGGCTAAATCGTTTATCTCTTTTTAGTGTTGCTATTTTTCATTTCATCGAGTTTCAAATCACAACAGTGCTAAAGAAGTTTTCACTTAAAAAAAAAACAAGAAGGTTCATAGTAAAACAAGAACCAGATACTTCATCAACTTGTAGAGAAATCAACTTTAGTGTGTTGTAGACAGAAAACATTTGTTTGTATATTGCATTACTTATTTTTCTTAGGATTATAGATCATTGTACACAAATAAATCCTTCTGTCCTTAGTAAAAATTGAAAGTACCAATTAGAACGCCTTCAACTGAAATTTTCAATAACTTTGACGTACCAAATGTACAACAAATATATTCCAAAAATATATTATTGAAGCTCTTCAAAAATAATGAATCCTCTACTAGACCGTGTATGCATAACACTAGATCGAATAAAAATGATATAAAAAATATTCCAAGTTATAAAACCACATTTGGACAAAGAAACTATACATACTTTGCAACAAAACTCCATAACATCCTCCCCCAAGACATAAAACTAATAAAAAATCTAATTGAATACAAATCAAGAATAAAAATATGGCTTAAAGAGGTCAATGAGAAAACCCTAGCGAAGACGCTAAAAACGACATAGAAGACAAATGAACTATATTTAAATAACTTTAGTCCTCCTCGGCACAGGACCCCCTAGTGAGGAGGACTAAGAAATACAATATTTTGTACTTAATTTCACATTTCATTTTGTATGTAAAATTTTTGTATATAGTCGCTATAATAAAAAAAAAAAAAAAAAAAAAATAATGAATTGCACCAATACATAGAATGCACCTCGTAAAATACACCGTGTGCTGATCTCAGTGAGATGTTGGAAAGCCTCCCCACTTTGTCTTGTTACTAATTCCTTGCTTCATTCACATTCACAACCTTATCATTCTGTTTTTCTGACTCATGCTATCAATTTCTTAAAACATTCAATTTGCCTTGATAGTGTTATGTTTTCTTTTACCAACTAGTTGCGTGTCGTATGTTTTCTCGGTGTTCCTTTCTTAATCGTGTTAACTTCGCTTACCGATGAGATCGTTGCATTCTTTTTGTTTCTCAACATTGGTAGTAATAATAATTCTGTTGTTTTGGCCACAGATAAGTCTCAGGAGTAGCTTTCCTCCTCCCTCTGCCAGATCCACCTTGGAGTGGATCCACATTATGGACACGATTATATCAGAGCTGTATCAACTGTAGCAAGTTGTCTGCCAGCCTCGCTTCCTTTTTAATTTTGGGTTCAGCAATTATAGTATCACAAATTATGTGCATTATGATTAAGTGTAAACAGCCCAAAAGTGTTTGCGCAGGTAGTTCTATTTACCCGGGCTGTGATAAAGCATAATGGTTATGAGAATGAAACAGCTCTGTTGAAGAAATATTTTGTTTGTACCTCATTATCATAACTAAGCATGTTTTGAATTCTTTCGAAGGGCAGAAATAATCAGATTATTTAACATAGATTATGATAAATTTTTTAAGGTCACTGAAAGTTTCACATAATATATTGTTAGCTTACATCGATACTAAGTTCTTATCGTTTGTGAGTTTATTTATTGTTCTACCATACGTGGTGGAATTATATTGTATTAAAATTGAAATTAAAACACTTTTTAACTTATTTCCACTTATTTATTTTACCAGTACCGGTTTCATCCTATTATGGACATCTTCAGGCTGGCAATTGACATTCTTTTGTTACAGAATTTATACAAAATTAGGTAGGTAGGTACACAATGTTTAAGTTAATGCATAAAAAAATGGTACATATGTTTGGGTTATTACGTTACAATTGTTTTTTCATGACATATTTATCTTAACCGCTTCTGTGCCAAGAGCGAGATTTCTCGCATTCTTGGCCGTGCCCAGCAGGCCGGCCGTAGAAAAATAGCGAGTTATCTCGCTATTCTTTGAGCAAGGTTTAATTTTAATTTTAATTTTTTTTTTTTTTTTTAATTTTTTTTTTTTTTTTTCAAGATTTTTGCTAGTCATTTAAATATCCTTTCAAGGTGTAATATGTTTTTAATTTATAAAAATAAGATTTAAAAATGATTTATTTTGATTAAAAATTCATGGCCTACTCTTCACAGCTACACTCCTACATACTGGCATTTAAAAGGTTAAAAAACAATTGTAACGTAATAACCCAAACATATGTACCATTTTTTTATGCATTAACTTAAACATTGTGTACCTACCTACCTAATTTTGTATAAATTCTGTAACAAAAGAATGTCAATTGCCAGCCTGAAGATGTCCATAATAGGATGAAACTGGTACTGGTAAAATAAATAAGTGGAAATAAGTTAAAAAGTGTTTTAATTTCAATTCTTATCGTTTAATATAGAAGACACAAAAATATTTTTTTCTGGGCCAAAGATAATCCCACATGCAAACCAGACTCAAACCAGTTCAGCTTATGCAATTAACCTTAGTTTTTGATAGAAGAAGTGGTAAAAAAACTGAGATTTTTATACCTAAAAAATTCCAATTTTTTTAAAACATAGTATGTATTATAAAATATCAAACTTTGTTCAAAAAATACAAATATAATATGAAAATATATAACAAAATATAATAAAAAATATATAATACCGATGTAAGTCGATATTCTTTACTATATAATACCTTTGTCAACAAATCACCAAGTAAATCTATTTTCCACGTTGTTCTCGTTTGTGAATTCAGACAGCTAAGAAGAAACTGATTCAAACCTTTAACCGGGACATTGGCTTCTGTTCGGAAAATGTATTTTAGCCGAGCTTTGAAAGGAGACATTCCTTTACTAAGTTTGTGAAAAAATAGATGGAGATTAATATTTTTATAGTTTTATTCATGGATTGTTTTTTTATTGGTAGATTTGAACATGATCTCTGACAATCATATTGCACAAAGTCACTTTAAAATCCCAAAGGACATATTAGTTGGAAGCCCGTTTATGAAATTCCTAAACAGTGCAGGTGTCGGTCTAACATCATATTTGAGATTCTCGCACAGATGTAGGAGCTTTGTTTATTCATCAATCCTGATTGTATACTTATGCCAAAATAGTGTACCATTTTCAATTCATACCATATTGCCATCACAGTACGGACATGCTACAACCATTTGTGTTGATTATCTCAGATGGCTGTGTGGTGGCGCCCTATTGGGCTGATTCCCATGATGGTGAGGTGTCACTTGCCGACATCGAGGTGTTGACGTGTGCGCATCTGAGACTGCCCCGCGACGTCACCAACCCAACGTCTGTCATCACAACACCACTACTCACCACCACAACTCTGGCCAAGACCCCTCCTCCTGCGGTGGCTGTGAACCAAACCGGCCCCGAGGTCAATATTCCAAAAATTACACCCAAAAATGGAACTGTCCCAAGTGAGTACGATACAAATACAACTAAATATTATTTCTACTAGGTTGCTTTTCAGCTAGGTAATAAGTCCATATCGATCACGTAAATTTGAAATGCTGTAAAGGACAAACTGTTAAATGTTTCGGAGAGCGAAAATAATGTTTTTTATTTTTACAAAAATGATTTCACCTGTTTTTGTAGAAATGTTTCAATGATGCAGATCGAAAAAGAAAAAGAAATTGAGAAAAAATACATATTTGACTCATTTTTGGTTTTATTGTCTTTTACAGCATTTCAAATTTCCGCTTTCGATATGTAGGTATATGTAAAGGGTTTCATGAAAAAAAAATATTGAGGAAAAGAACAAACCAATAATAAACCTAACCTATTATTTTATAATTTTTTGTTACTCGTGGAATGTATTGAATGCGTTTAGTACTGACTCGCTTAGTCTGATCCTTTTAAAATTTATTATAAATTTATTTTCTAATTTTATAATTCATTGTGGATTCCATTACAATGGTACGTTGAAACAATTTTTAACTTTATATTTCTTTTATATTTCTGACCGTTACCGGTTTCAGCCCATCACGGCCGTGACAGGTTAAAACCGGCAACGGTTTTAAATAAAAATAGTTTTAAATTGTTTCAATACACTTATTATTGTTGTTAAAACCATATTTTGTTTTCGTAAAAAGCAATCAATTTGTCGTTTGACATATTATTAAATGAAACAAACACTTTGTTTTTAACCAGTAATTTATCAAAATTTCTTTACCAAGCGGTTTCACTTGACTCAAATTGTCCCTGTTGAAGCTCGAGCAAAGCGAAACTGGGTGGTGAATAATTTTTTTTTAAATTAGTCGTTAAAAACATAGTGTTCATTTCATTTAATATAAATTTACTAATGATAATTTTTTTATAGCCTAAGCTACAGATATAAATATGTTTTGGTTCACTCTTCTTTAGGCCTGACCAGGTGTATTATTATAGCCTACAATGTAATCCAGTCGTCAATAGATTGACCATAGCTGATTCAGGAACTACAATTCATTTGGTACTCAATATATATGTATACTAGCTTATTCCCGCGGCTTTGCTCGCATGGTATTAGGGGGTTCCCACTCCGCCTCCTCCACCTTCCCTCATCCCACTCCACTTCCCCCCTCCCCCCACCACCACAACCTTCCCCTCCACCCTTTCCCCTCCCCCTCCGCATTCCACACATTCATTGCCGGCAACTTTTCAAATTGCTTGCGTGCCACCTATTGCAATTTTTTTGTACAAATTTCATAATACCTCACCAGTAGTTTTATATAAAATAATAAACACCAAAAAAAAGAATTATCCAATTTGGTGCAGTTGTTCGGAAGTTATGCACGTACATACATTTCGGGGATTCGTTTTTAGAGATAGATATTAACGTCGTTTCCACGGCAACGATTTGTTTTCCTTTTCTTCTGATGTTTGGAATAAATGGATTTTGTTAAGGACAGAAATCGTATGATAAATAACTTCTTATATACAGCCTATTTTACTCTCGTATAATGTAGTTTTCTATTAGTGAAATAATTTTTAAAATCTTTTTTGTGATAGCTTAACAATCAAACACCCACAGTTTCGCATTTATATTATTAGTATATATAGATGTACATTAACCTCTATAGTTCCTGATTCCTCCGTCACAATTCCATCCACATTTATCTTTCCTCTCGTTCATGCCAATATAGGAAAAATAACACATTTAAAAAAAAATCTATAGAAATATTATACTGCATTCTGGAATATTAATTAATAATGTAGCGTGCTTGTTATCCGGTGTTGAAGGCCTTGTCGTAATCAAAGCAAGATATTGCTTTTAAGTGTACAGATTTAGTAACCAAATCTGAATAGTTAGTTAATTTACATAAGTAGTATTCTAGATTATCCATTTAACATAAAAAGTATCTCACGCTGTAAATGCCATATCAAACTTCACACGATGTGCACCGAGCCTTAAACAATTTTTTTGACCTAGTACTGTAGATGTTAATTGTTTGTTCTACGAAACAATTTGCAATAAATAGTATTGATGCACGCTTAAGGTCGCCTGGATAAGTGGTCGTTTTATTGATTACCACAACCAATACATCTCTGAAGCAATTCACCACGAACAGTTGTTAAGTTTAAATTAATTTTATTGATAATAAATTATAATATAAGTCTGCTGCAAAAATATGTTAAATGAGGTAAAAATTTCTGTTAAATGAGGTAACTTAGTATTGCTAAGGTGAGATCTGTTCTGAGATATTCCCCAAGGATCTGTTTTGGGACTGCTCCTTTTTATTATATACATTAATGATATAGTGAAGTGCTTAAAGTACTGTTCCATCAAACTTTTTGCAGATGTCACACTTTTATACATTGTAGCAAATAATATTGAAGGTTCAATGTCAAAAATACAAAGCGAACTACATGAAATATCTAAATGTTTAAATATACATAAATTGAAATTAAATGTAACTAAAATTAATTTCATAGTGTTTGGTGAAAAACTAAACGAACTTATTACCCTAAATACAGACATTATCCACTTTTAAGGGTCGTCCATTAATCACGTGAGGCTCGAAAGGGAGGGGGTAGTCTAAAACCTCGCCACTTATCACCAGGGGGGGGGAGGGGGTTAAAAAGTTGCTAAAAATCATCATGTGATTAATGGACGACCCCTAAATAGAAGTTATTATAAATAGCTAAATATAGACTACTACTAGCGCCATCTTGTGGCCTATAATTATAGCAAACCGATTGTCATTTTGTATTCACGCAAATAAAGACTCTTATCTGTTCTCACGAAACAAGCTGCATTTTATTATAGGTTATGGGCCCATGTAATTTAGCTGTTATTGAGTTTATTGTTAGTATTATCAGTTTGATGAACAGTAATCTCTGTGTTTTACAAAAAGACAGTGTGTCTAGTAAAAAGTGAGGTATAACCGACTTCGTTTCGAAAAGTAAATGTCAGTGACTGATAATGGCGTCTATTTCGAACTACCTCGTTAGCGTCCCCAAACTTATTGGTCGCCAGAACTATGGGGAGTGGAGCTTCGCTGCTGAGAATTATCTCGTATTGGAAGGAATGGTTTTGTGCATAAAACCTGAACCCGATAAGCCACCAGCAGATGCAGATGATGCGAAGACAAGAGCAAAGCTGATCTTGACAAAAAACGTCAGAACATCGAAAGAATTGTGGGATAAATTGAAGATGCTATTTGATGACTCGGGATTTTGTCGAAAAATCAGCCTCCTGAGGAATCTCATATCTATTCAATTAGAAAGTTGCACTTCGATGACGTTGTGTATGACACAGATTGTAGAAGTGGGTCAGAAATTACAAGGAACAGGATTTGGAATAAACGACGAATGGATTTGTTCTATCATGTTAGCTGGTTTATCTGAAAGATATGCGCCTATGATAATGGCGATCGAAAATTCAAATATGGTAATTACAACCGACGCCATTAAAACAAAATTGTTGGATATGGAACTGGAAGAAGACAGTGATGTCAATAATGCATTTGCGTGTTTCCACAATAAGTCCAATCAGCGTTCAAGGAATGTTAAGTCTATGCCACAATCTACGGCTAATAAAGATCGCAGAGATGCACAAGTGTCAACATCTGTCAAAGGAAAATCAAACGTCAAATGTTATGGTTGCAAGCAATATAGCCACTATCGTAATCAGTGCACTATTATGGATAAATCTTCTAAGAATACGCAAGGTTCAAAAACATCTAGCGCGTTTAGTGCCGTGTTTTTTAATTGAACATTTGACCAAAGTGGCTGGTTTTTTTGATTCTGGCGCCAATTCACATTTGACAGGAAATAAAAATTGGATGATCGACGTGTGTTATTCTGGTTTTGCCAAAGAAATAATGGTTGCTAGCCAGAATAAAATCCCAGTGGAATGTTGTGGAAACGTAAACATAAGTACGTCAACTGAAGAATGCGATTTTAACATAACCGTTGAAAAAGTGTTATGTGTTCCCCAGTTATCTACTAACTTGTTGTCAGTGAGTCAATTGATAAAACAGGGCAACAAGGTGCATTTTACAAGCAAAGGGTGTGAAATACTTAATAAACAGAACTCTCTAGTGGCTACTGCTTCACTTATGAATGGAGTTTATAAATTGAACACTTCTATTTGTTTGGTCGCAGCAGTGGCTGAGTCTCCAGATGGCACCGGAGACTAGGACATGTAAACAGTTATAGCTTGAATAAAATGCAGAATGCTGTGGAGGGAGTTAAACTCTCTGAGAAGGCCAACATCAACAAGTCCCAACTGTATTGTGTGCTGCGAAGGAAAGCAAAGTCGAATGCCTTTTTCTCATGAAGGGAACAGGAGTACTGAGCTATTGGATGTAGTACACTGCGACATCTGTGGTCCGATGGAGAATATATCCCTAGGAGGATCCAGGTATTTCCTCATTTTTGTTGATGATCACAGCCGCATGACACATGTTTATTTTTTGAAAAATAAGAATGAAGCTTTACAGTATTTTAAAAGCAAGGGTTGAGAATTCAACGTCAAATAGAATTAAAATTCTGAGAAGTGATAATGGCAGAGAATTTTGTAATAAGGACTTTGATAATTATTTAAAGAAAACTGAAATTATTCATCAGAAAACGAATCCTTATACACCCGAACAAAATGGGCTTTGTGAACGTATGAATAGAGCTATCATAGAAAAAGCCAAATGTCTTTTGTTTGAAGCTAAACTTGTTAAATTTTGACGAAGCTTTTCAAAATGTCCCTGAAGTCTGGCTCTGTGCCCTCTGGTTGGAAAAAAGCGATCATTCACCCTATTCCAAAGAAGGGTGACCGCTCCAACGCAGCCAACTACCGCCCCATAGCGATCACATCAGTTCTGTCTAAGGTAATGGAACATGTGATCAACGACAAACTGCTCACATACCTCGAGAAGAACAAAATTATTAACGACTGTCAATACGGATTCCGGCGGAACCACTCGTACGGTGATCCTCTCGCGTATGTGACGCATGTTTGGGGGCGGTGCCTGGAACGTTTTGGTGAGACCCAAACGGTTGCACTGGATATTTCCAAGGCCTTTGACCGGGTTTGGCGCCGAGGGCTTGTCAACAAACTGCCTTCTTACGGACTTCCCGCATCCTTGTGTACGTGGATTGCCGACTTTTTGAGGGAGAGGTCGATTCAGACAGTAGCCAATGGTTTCACCTCTTCCTCACACTCGATAAATGCTGGCATCCCACTGGGATCGGTTCTGTCTCCGACTTTGTTTTTGTTGCACATCAACGACCTTTTGTCATGTGCACCAATTCACTGTTACGTGGATGACAGTAAGTCTAAAAGGGATTGAAATGAAAATCTAGTCTCCTTCAACGGAAGCAACCTTCCGGACAGGACCTCCATCGATATGCTTGGTGTAACTCGTAAGTGACCAGCTCAGGTACGGGGGCTCCATCGAAACCAGAGTTAAGTTAGCCTCTCAGAAACTGGGCGTACTGTACAGGGCCCGCAGATACTTTAATAGCACACAACTGCTAACCCTGTACAAATCGCGATTGCGCCCCACGGTAGAATTTGGCAGCCACCTCTGGTCTGGAGCTCCAAAATATCTAAAAAATACCCTTGACTCTGTGCAGAAACGGGCGGTCCGTTTGATAGATTCTCCCATCTTAGCAGACGGACTGCAATCTTTAGAGCATAGGCGTCAGGTAAGAATGCTGTCCTTGTTCTACCGGTATTACAATGGAAGATGCTCCGAGGAACTAGCATCATTGAACCCCTCGGCACCGGTGCGTAGTCGGGAAACACGCGAGAATGGGTCGTTTCTATGACTCGTTCTTGAGTTCAACGGCTCGGCTGTGGAACGATTTGCCGGCCTCTGTGTTTCCTCCCTCCTACAACATGGGTCTCTTCAAGACCCATGTTCACTCCTTCCTTTCCTCAAAAAACCCTCCACACAGCATCTACAAAGATGACATAGGCCCTGAGGGAAATTATATTCCTCAGGGCCTCCTGTGTGGAGTTAATGTAAAAAAAAAAACCTTTTCATACGACAGGTACCGTCCTATGTCGCGTTCAACCGACAAAATCGCTAGGCCGGTCAACCGTTCTTGGCCAATCGTCGAGCGCAAGTAAGTTTTTATTAATTTGAGCTTACTGAATGATCTTTCGCAGGAAGCTACAGTCAATGGCACTGTTAAAAAATCTTTATAGCGACTACTACATTGGGAAATATCTCTTTTAAATCTACTTCGACTATAGCTTTAAGTAGACCCAGACTTGAACTGCGGTCACATTTATCAAATAATGTAGTTGTTTCAACTTGACTCTTTAAACACTAAACACAAATACGCTCGTGCGCTGCCAAAAAAAATGAGTGCGATGTTTTTTCTAATTGAACAGACTTTTTTGATGTTACTGGCATGTAGGTACGTATATGTTGGAATCGAGCACTAGGGGCGCAGCGGCGCCGGGAATTTATCAGGAGCAAAACGAAAAAATAATAGTCCTGCCTAGTTTGGCCATTCTTGCGCCCCCCAGAATCTACGCCCTGTGCCTGGCACCGGTGGCACCGCCCTATTTACAGCACTGGACTGGAGCAATGATATTAACGATAGAAAATCATATTCTGGATTTTGTTATACTTTATCAGGATCTGTTATATCTTGGAGCTGTAGTAAGCAAAAATGTGTTGCACTTTCTAGTACAGAAGCCGAATATGTGTCAATTTCTGAGGCCTGCAAAGAAGCAGTATATTTAAGAAACTTGCAATACGAAGTAACCAAAAAACTGTATAAGATTATCATATACAATGACAGCATAAGTGCGCAAAAACTATTGTTAAACCCTAGTTTCCATAATAAAACTAAGCATATCAATGTCAGATATCATTATTGTAGAGAAATGATAATGGAAAATATTGTTAGTGCTAATTATTTGTGTACGTCAGATATGCCTTCAGACATGCTTACTAAGAGCTTAGGTGCAGTAAAACATTATAAACATTTAAATGCTTTAGGATTTGTTAATAATTTTATTTTTTTATATGCTCTTGTAATCTGTATTTTGAGAGGGAGTATTATAAATAGCTAAATATAGATTACTACTATACAGGCCATCTTGTGGCCTATAATTATAGCAAACCGATTGTCATTTTGTATTCACGCAAATAAAGTCTCTTATCTGTTCTCACGAAACAAGCTGCGTTTTATTATAGAAGTGGTAGAAATTAAATACTTGGGAATTATAATCGATAACAAATTAAAAATTAATACTTTGAAATGTCAACTAAAAAAAATTACAAAAAAGTTAACTTCTTATGTACGATAAAGGGAAAATTAGACCTTACAACAAGGATATTGGTCTACAACACCACTCCATCATCCCACTGAATTACTGCACAATGTTATTTTTTTGAGCAATAAAACACAAGTTGAAGAAAGTTGCAACGATTTCAGGATTCCTAAGACAAATTTGTAGGGAACACAATATTTATTATTAAGGTTTTAAAATGTTCAATGAGCTCCCTATAAATGTTATAGAAGCTAAAAGTCTTACAGCCTTACTAAAAAACCCAGTGAAAATTTTATTCAATTGACAAACGGCCGCGGATGTGAAAACATTACTAATTAAAAATTTGTTCTTTGAAAGAAATACACATGGTTTCCACGGCCTGAGAGGGTAGTTTATCTCTGTTTTAACCATTGATGTCCGAACGATATTTGTAATTTTTCCATAGTATTTTGAATGTTCTATATATTTCTTATTTTTGAAGGTGTCGTAAAAACAAATACCATTTATGAAAACTAGATAAAATTACCTTTTAGATTTGAGTATTTGAAATACACTTTAGCTTTCAAAAACTGCCATATTTTATGATTCAAACTCGGAAAAACATGGAAAAAAATTTCCTCCCACAACATTTTTGACCAAAATGTAGAGAAATTTAAATAAAATCAAAATTTAAAAAACACAGTCCTTTTATGTAATAAATTTGGAAGGAAACTATCACCTCACTTTTTTATCGTGTATACAATAAAAAAATAATAAAAAATTTCAAAGTTTTTTTTATTGCCAAAAAAATAACTTAGAAATAATACCGAAATTTAAAACAGATTTCTTGCATCTCTAAAGACGTAAATTTTTTTGATACGTTTACGAACACATGTATTAGATTTTAATATTATAAAAAATTATCACTTTTAACAAATTCTCTTAAAATAAAGATCTTAAAATGAAAATTTTATCTTAAGTAACCTATAACCACTCGAACGATCGCGCGTCAAAAGACTTTTTTCTCCGATTGCTCGCGGTTTTTTAGCGACGATTTTGAATATTTTCCGTCAACATTAAAAAAATCATATCTCCGAATTTTAACATGGAGACATAAAACTGATTATAGTGCTATACAGCCAATAAATTCACCTATATTTTACTAACTATCCTATATTTTTAGAATTGATAGATAAATTATTAAAAAATCTTAAACTTTATAAATGCGCGAAATTTGTGTTTTTGTGATTTGAAATTGCCGCCAGTGGCAGTTTTAAATATCTTTATTGAATATTTTCTACGTTTTTATGTTCTCTATGGCCTTTTTGATAACCACAGATGCAAGAATATAATAGAAAAATAATTTTTTGTATGTTATGATCTCTTCAAAAGTTTGGTCAAAAAATGATTTTATAAAATTTGAGTGCGTGACTTGTCAAAATTGAAATCACTGTATAATACTATTTAATAAACTTACCACAAAAACTGGTATTACATTAGGAAGATAAATTAACTGCCTACAATTATTAATAAGAATAGTAGCCATGTTGGCTTTATTTTATTCATTTGATGAATTATACAGAGAGCCTATTTTACGATGTCAAAATCATGGTCCTACTTTTTAAATAATTGTAAATTAGAACTGGAGATTTGTTACCATGTTTTTATATAACGTGCAAAACAAGGAAATAAGGCTTAAAATGAAATATATATCATAGATATACACATTGCCAATATTTCAGGGGGAGACTTTGTAAGTTGATGAAATCCACCAATATTTGACGAAAAATCACTTCTGACAGCTACCTTAAGGTCAAGCTACATAGGGTAAATCAGAATATGTAAAATGATGATGATGATAAAATTGTATATATATCAAACCTTTGTATGAGCGTCGAATGGCAAATAAAATTATAGTGATAATTTTATATCTAAAAGCAAAGGTATCGAAAAAAAATGGTGGAGGGGAAAATAATTGATGGAACCAATAATTGATTTATTTATTTATTAAGCCCTTATATTATTTTAAATCAATTAAATTAATATTACAGTTGTATGGTTACAATGGAAGAGCAGTATATTGATTTAAACATTGGTTATACACTTTGTCATAATAAAAATGTATTCAATTTATATTGGTTTATTCATAATTTAAATATCAAACCTGTTGTATGAGCGTCGATCGGCAAATAAAATCTTAGTGATATTTTTTTTATCTAAAAGTTGGAATGAAAAATAGTGGAGAGGAAAATAATTGAGGGAACAAATAATAGATTTATAAATTTATTTCCGCCCTAATGGGCTTTTACATTCTTTCAATTAAAATTACACTTATTAATTACATTACAATGGTAGAGCAGCATATTTATTTAAACATTGTTTACACACTTCGTCATAATAAAAATTTATTCAATTGGTTTTTCTCAGTAAATCAATACATAGTTTCATTTTGCCTCGCTCTAGAGTGATACTCTCAGTATCGCTCTGGTGAGAGACTACCATTCAGATTTAAACATTGCTTGAAATGGCTTAGTTTTGTTAAGTGACTAGATCTAAAAAAGCCTCTACAGAAAAAATAACAAAATATATAACTAAGACATAAAAATAAAACAAGTTTGATTTGATATTTTCATGGCCAAAAGTATTAACATGATTTGTTTTTGGGGTGTTATGCCGTGTCGCGCTACCTCATTCTATAACTAACAAACGCTGTCCAAAACGTAGGCTAAAGGAGGTACAGCGAGACGGCATAACACCTCAAAAACAAATCATGTTGATAAAACAAGTTATTTAATGTGTACAATAGCAGGAAAGAATGAGAAAACCTATGCATTTTTTAATATGTATATTTTAATGATCAGAATTGAAATATACATATTAAATGTCCACCAAACCTTATCAGATAGAACTCGTACCTTTGGGTGCTTTGTCGTTATAACATTTTTATGAGATGTAAAAAGAAATGACTTGGTCCTGTCATCCAGGCGCAGGCTATAGTTATTGATGTCCAAAGAAAGTTCATTAAATTTATAAATTATAATTTCACAACTAAAAACAAGAAAAGAAAAAGAAAATAAAAAAACCCTCAGTTATTCAATATGGAGAGTGGGATGGTATGATATGGGACCATACAATCATTGCATAATCCCACATCACACACGTCACATTTTTTTTGTAGTTCGTTTGGTAATTTTGTTTATGGAACACCACACACAATTCAACGTTCGCCCGCTATGGACCGAGAAGTGGTTGCCTTCCAGGACAGTACGCAGAATCTTTCCTTCAACTATTTGGCCAATGGTTCTCACAGTCGGAGGCGGGTTAATTTCCCTGTGACAGAACAGCTGAAGGAGATCCCTCGCAACCTCACTCCTAAAGTTTCGATACAAAATGCGTTTATTTTCCTTGCGGAGCTTTGAACTGTACAATATATACGCATTCTGCACCGAAACACTTAGTAGTCTCCTGAAAAGCTTCTTGTACCAGACCAGGTTTCGCTGTCGTTCAATGGGGTAGCCTGACAAAAGCTGATCCTTTCTGTCAACTCCCCCCATTACCTTGTTATAGTCTAGTACAATTTGGGGTTTGTATTTCCAAACCCCAAACTTTTCAACTGCCCCGACTTCTGCTTTATGGTAGGTGGACAACATACTTACCAAGCTTTTGTCCAACCAAACCATAACATTGAGGTCCCCGCAGTTCGAGTATAGGAGCTCACCTTCCCTCAGTTTTGATCGGAGATTGCACTTAAATACACTGGGCACAAATTCTCGGTTCAACCGCAATGTGCCCAGCAATCCATCCCATTTCTTTTGAGGCATCGCGCCAATAATGGACTATTGTAAAAATTGTCCATTATTAGCGTATACCCTTTATTAAACAGAGGGCTGGCCAAATCGTATACTATCTTTGCAGTGGCCCCAACTGGGCAGATATTGTGAGCACCAGAAAAGTTGGCCCGTGTCATGTCTTCCGTTATGTCGTCTTCCGTCATGTCTTCCTGGTCTGGATTTGTCGATTCAGTCTGACTGGAAATGGTCTTCCCCGTATAAATTTGGAATTTCCAAAGATAGCCAGACTTGGACTCACAAAGCTCGTAAGACTTTATACCCGAGCCTGCCGCTTTAGATTTGATCATCTGGACGAATCCCAAACGGCCTTTATAGCGGAGTAAGGATTCATCTAGAGAGATGTCTTGCTCGGGCAGGTATAAACTCTCAAACCTATGAGAGAGGTGGTCCAAGACGGGCTGAATCTTTTGTAACCTTCGCACAGATAACGATACATCAGAAGAAAGAGTTTCATTGTTGGTGAAGTGAAGGAATTTTTTTATTAGAAGAAAACGATTATAACTCATGGCTTTGCTGAAATAAGGCATGGCGGTGACGTCAATTGAAAAGAAGAAGTCTTTTTCAACGGGAAGGGGAGAAATACCTTGATGCATTAAAAGTGCCAAGAATACGTACATTTCCTCTTTATTCGTGGGAGCCCATCTATTGATACGCGCATAGCGCTTGAATTGGGTTAGCGCAATGTGTTGTTCTGCATACCTGTTAGTCTCTCTTACGATCAGTTCAACGAAATCGGCGTCGAAGATTTTAAGAAAGGCATCCACAGGTTTGCCCATTTCGTCGGTGTTGAAAGTTGGTCCCGGCGTACCTGTGAATATCTCCTTTATCCCATTGAAACGTGAGATTTCGCTGGACCAATCGAAAGAGTAACTATCAGATGGCAGAATCGAACGCATTGCCTCTCTTTCTACCTGGTCTTGTCTTAGGTCTGCGGCCATATCGGGCTTACGTGCATTGTTCATACGATGATAAGGTTTTGGTGGCATGCATAGGTTATCCTCGTCAACGTCGCTCCCTTCGTCCAGATCCATTTCTAAAACAACAGAAAACACAAATTAACTTAACATTTCTATATTACGAGTACTTACTCCCTTTGGTACAACGCTTTAAGATAATGAACTCTTGGCTCGATCAAGTTAATCAAATATTTGAGGCGCGCAATGTCAGAATAACACAAGGGCAGGTATAAATGAGTTTGAATGAAGAAAAGAGTGTGAGTGCCAAGACCAAATTGTATGGCGGTCCATCCTCTGCCTACCCATGTAGAGAAATGGCGTTGTTAGTTAGTTAGTTTTATAACTTACGGTCTTCAAATGCCGACTGATCATGGTGAAGAGATGCAGCATCAAATTCACCCGCTCTGTCCATGCCTGGTTCTGAAATGTATATAACACAAATTGATTTAATGTATCTTTATTTCAATTACGGAACGCCTCTGATATGACGTTTTAAAACAATAATCTCACTGTTTCCAAACACAGACACTTCCTGGCAGAACGGCACGTCCACCCACAGCTCTCTATGGTAGCCATGCTCCAGAGAGTGATCGCCCCACTGGCGTTCCCCATTCCACGATTTTCAAGCAATGTTCAATTCTGAATAGTGGGCTCTCACCAGAGCGATACTGAGAGTATCGCTCTAGAGCGAGGCACAATAAAACTATGTATTGATTAACTTAAATTAGCTTAATGTAGAGAAATGGCGTGAAGGTTAGTTAGTTAGTTTTATAACTTACGGTTTTCAAGTGCCCACTCATCATAATAGAGAGCTGCAGCAACGTCACCCGTCCCCGTTCCGTCCATGCCTGGCTCTGAAATGTACAAAACATAAATTGATTTAATATGTCTATATTTCAATTACGGAACGCCTCTGGTATGATGTATTAAAAAAAAACTCACCGTTTCCAAACTCAGACACTTCCTGGCAGAACGGCACGTCCACCCACAGCTCTCTATGGTAGCTATGCTCCAGAGAGAGATCGCCCCTCAGTTCCCCATCCCGCGATGTCCCAGGTAACGGCTCTGGAGAAGCCGCCCGCGTTGGCACAGCGGGAGCCGTTGCTTGGGTCATTGTGATAGATGGAACGTTGCACAACCACGGTGGGGGAATAGGCGATGGCAGCGTTGAAGGTGTCCCCTGTGAAAAGGGACACGCTACTCTCTCCGGAGATGGAATTCTGAAAACATATACATAAATCATATGAATCGTTGTCATTCACTCGTGAAACAGTAAATAAAAACAATAAGAATTGGAGTAGCGCTGATTTTACTGCATGTGCGTAATGCACAGAGCGCTGATCCATCCAACTCTCACGGTGGCAGAAAGCTCTCGGGGAAAAACAATAATATTGTGTAATGCATCTAGAGACGATAACTTACTTTCGTTTAGCTTTTCTTGCAGGCGCGGTGGGGAGCAGGATCCGCGCCGCCTGCTTCTTAAATTTGCGGCTTTCTAGTTCCGCTTGGAAAGAAGCAGACAGGGCCCTAACGTCCTTTAGGGCCCTGGCGCGATCCTCCCGCACCATAACCAGATCAGGGTCACTGTTAAAATAAATTAAAATATATATGATGAGCTCAACACATAGCCACAGCAAAAAAACCTTCTTAAAACACATTAAAAAATACTAACACTCCAGACCGAGCTGCCAGTGCCGCTCCACGTCCAGCTCCCACAGCCCCCCTCCCTCTGCCTCTGCCTCTGCCTCTTCCTCGTCCTCGTCCTCGTCCTCTTCCGCTCGGCATTGGTACACTTAAAAAATATTTCATGTAGATTTTATATTTTGAATCAAATCATAGATTTTTATATATCTTATCATATAAAATTTTAAAAATATATATTTATACCTGGATTGCGAGACTTCTCGATTATTGGCTCTGTGGAAATTTAAAATAAGTAAATAAATTATTTAATTACAAAACGAAACGAAATAATCCCATATTAATTGTGTGATGGTACCTTTACATTAAATTTCATCTAATAAATTTACGATCTTTTTGACATTTCTACTGAGTTATAAAATTACAAATATCTGGAGAAAAAATGACCACACCTAAATAAAATTTATAATTATCTCTTGGTAATGAATCATTCTAATAGAAAAAACACTATTTCAAATGCACAAGTGGAGTAATTACGAATTGAATTGCAAATTAAAAACTTAACAAACCTAACCCCACCAGAAATAATAGTTTTGTATCGAAAATATGATAAAAAAAACTCTGATTTTTTATTCAAATGAGTTGAAAACACATTAATAATTGAATCACGAATACACTATTATATATTATGGCGTTAAAATGCAAAAACTCAATCACTTACGGCATTTTAAAATACGTGTAAATTTATCCAATTTCTCAAACAGTTTTGCCTCGGAGGTGAAAATAAACTGTCACTTTAAACCGCGAAATATTCCTTCCAAAAGCACTAGAAGCATCGATGTTGCCATAAATGAAAGACAATTTTACCAGCTTTCCAACGGAATAAATATTGGCCAGGGACTGGTAAATAATTAAATAATTTTTAATTGTTTACGAGTGGTACGTCATAAACGTCGAATTATTCGACGTGGGCAATCCTTGAAGAAAACAAAACGTCGAATTATTCGACATGGTCGCTCCAGTGGATAAAAAACAATATTCTGACAGTTCAACTTTGAAAGTACGGCGTTTGTACAATAACTTGATTAAACTGATGTAAACCACACAAATAATATGGTAAATATATCAATTATGTGAACAGAAGAGTAAATTCGTCACTACAATAGAAATTATTTAGTAAAATCACAACATTTAGGCACTAACAAAATTTTCCATATCCCGCCATAAACACACCGAACTGTTTTGTCATCGCGGGCCGATATGCACAGGTGCACCAATAATGCCCCTAGCGGAGAAGAATTAAAACAACATTGTTTCCTAGTAAATTAAAACCATATACAACGTTGTCACATCTTCAATGCATTTTAACAGCGTGACCACGCAAGAAACGTTATTGGTAATAAAACGTGATTTAGTGTATACTGGGTTTAATTATGTTATTGCAATAACACAGTTAATCGGTCGCGCTGTGGTTTTTTTTTAGTAAGGCTGCTTCAGTTTTTAATGGGTTATGTCATAATGTTGTGGAAGTCCAAATTTTAGAACGTAGCAATATAAAATTTAAAAATTTTATAGCTGAATAAAATATACAAAAAAATACAAAAAAATTTTTATTGTGGGTGTTAATGAGGAATGGGTCGTGTACCAGATATTATTGATTTATCAATGCAATAATTTTTAATACGTTACAAATATAATTAAATTGGTCCTTCACTGGATATCTGGTGCACTTCTTGTCCAGATATTGTTGGCCTTGAATTTGGCAATATTACTTCACATTCGCAAAACTTTTTGGCACCGATTCAACGAAATGTAGGAAATCGAAGTATACAATCTTGTTAACAGAATGCGAGCTTTTATTATGTATTTAGTATTGCTGACTCAAGGATTAAAGCTCGTATTATTATCTCGTTTACAAAAACAAAAAGTTTTATTATCTCGTTTACAGAAAGCAACCTCATTGTTTTTAAAAGGTTTGTAATCGCAGGAATAATAGAACCGAAGAATATTCAAACAGAACATTGTCCTTGAAGCTCCAATCAACTCCATTATGTTTTGTCATAGTCTAGTTCTTGTTCATGAAATGGGCTGGAGTTTGAAACCCTCAACCTTAGTTTCCTAATGTTTTGCATTATTGTTAACAGGAATCGAGTTGCATATACCACACCGCAACTTGGGGGAGAATGGTACCGGCATACACCTGTACAAAGAGTGTAACACTACTGCTCCCACCAACAGCTCTGGACCTACACCCATCTGTGTGAGTGACCCCATTGTTCCTGATGAAGGTAAACCATTAATTGTGTCACTTTGTGTACTTAATATATCATTGAGTTATATAAATAGAATCTACATTCCGTGCAAAATCAGGGTAAAATATTATTCCCGCGGTAAGTAGGAAGGGGATGTAAGTAGGAAGGCTGACAATGTCGGCCGAATCCTTCTGACCGCAAACCATCAACGAACGGAGTTGTTTTCTTAAAATGAGTGCTACATAGATGCATTAGGAAAACACGAAAGTCAAATTTTCAGAAGGCCATTTTGTAGTTCATTTATTTGAGTTGTTCTATAATCTTTTACGCGTTTAATTATGTCTAGAGACACTGATTCATAACTTTAATTTTTAAGAAATGTAGCATTAATTATTGAAAAAATAGCTTTTATATCTTTAATTTTGCGTTTTCACAGCATTTATAGCTAAATAGGACAACGTCAAGGAATGGGAGTCAGCAAGAGAGGAAAAACAATTAAATTAGCAAAATCACTTGAAACATATTTATTGTATTATTGATTGAAACTCAACATTGCATATTTTTCTACAGTAGAGTGTGTCATGTTCGTTCTACGATCTGTCAACACAAGATTATAGTGACTAAAAAATCTTTCTGCATCAACACTATTCGCAGGGGCCCACACAGTCATCAGAGCTGCCTCAGCAACTGTGAACAATTTGAACAGTTAAGAGTACCAGAATTATGTCTACAATGACTCCATCCCTCACTTGCCCATGTGTTCGAAAATAGCTGTTACCTTCCAGGAATTTACTGTCATCAACAGATTTATTTGAATGTTGGTGCAAGCCTACTTTTACTTGCTAAAAGAATAGCGTCTGATCGCTGGACATTCTGACCTACAATCGCAAGATTGAACATTTCATTCGGGCGCACTACCAAGGCAGCCGGGCCCGGGCTTGGTTCAAAAACCCGAAATTTGTACTTTTGCTTGCATTACTGAAAAGTTCTCATATTGTTAAGTTTTGTCATGAAAATCTCTGCTAATTCGCGTTTTAACATATTTATCGCTAAAAACACCATTTATCGCTTTAATTCGCGAAAATATCATTAATGCTATTGAATCAGTGTTTCTAATTACGTGTTATCCTTTCTTCATTAATAATTTTATGAAACCACAATTTTTTTTTTTAAATGTGTAATATTTATGTTACAAATAATGTTATCTACACAAGATATCCATTTCTAACCATATAACACACTGATAAAGAGTCACTTCTTTAAAATATTTCCTTGGAGTTCGCATGACCACAATACTTACACTACTTTGCACTATGACATTTCAATGTTTATTTTAAATGTCATATTCACCCATTGTCTGCTATAATTCATGTATTTTAAAAATTATGGTGATGCAATATTAATATTTAAATAAAGAGTTTTTGGAGATTTCTTAATCCCATTGGCTCCAGGCAATTGTTACTCTTGTTCAGTATAATATAAAAATACATTGTGTAATACTAAACCTCAAATCCTAAACCATGTGTAGTTTTATTTCACACTACATAATACTGCTACAGGTAGTTGCATCCGTATTCATTTTTGAAAATCCTACTTTTCTTCATGATAGGGCTTGGTATCTTTCTGTCACCGATAAACTTGATAATTTACTTCAAGTCTGCACCAAAAACTCATTTCTTCAAATTTTGGACTTGCATCCGTATGCTTCTCAGGTACAGAATTGTGTATTTAAAGGTTTATAAATAACCTTGTAGTTTGATTGCACATTAAATTAAAAGTAATGTGTCAATTGTACCCACAAGCATCAACTGTTAACTATATATAAGGAAGAACTACAACACTCTCCAATCACATTTTCCTTTTACAGAATTTATCAATGAATTTCAATTGGTAAAAGTGCTGTTGATATCAACGTTATCAAATGATTACCCAGTAGCCTATGTCTCGAATCATCTCTCTATATATAATCAATAATTAAAAACTATATATTTTTTTATATATATGTATTGAAAATAGATAATATATAGATTTATTTATTTTATTTTTTTATTTAGACAAAAAGTAAATGTTTACAATAATAATATGTTACATGTCATTCATTAGTTTTTGTGGTTGCCCAATTAGTAGAGAAATATTCTCGGGTCTAATTGGGGAGCTAGTCTATGTACTTGTGTTATATATTTAGAACTGCTTATAGATAATATGTTACAAAAATGTAAATAAAATACCGTAAGATATTAATATATATATATAATACCGTAAAATATTTTACATCTAGAAAAGTACATATAATTATAGAAATATAAATAATTATATGTATTTTTCTATATTGTACAATTCATCATAGCGATATATCTAGATTTAGCTAAAGCTTTTGATTCAATCTGCCACAATACGCTTTTTAAAAAATTAGAAAACATGGGTGTCAAAGACAAGGAACTCCAACTACTAAAAAGTTATATGAGTAAATAGAACACAAAAAGTCAAAATTAAAAACCATATTAGCAATCCACTTCCGATTACATATGGAGTTCCACAAGGAAGCATTCTAGGGCCCATTCTTTTCATCATTTACATAAATGAACTTTGCAGCATGGAAATAAACGGTGAAATAGTAAGTTATGCAGACGACACAGTTTTACTCTTTAAATCTAAGGATTGGAATAATGTATTTAACATACCCAATTTAGAAATTACGCGAGTGAAAACATGGCTGGACTCAAACATACTTACACTAAACATATCGAAAACAAAATTTACAACGTACAATATAAAAAGCACGGGACAACCAAAAAACAACACAAACACCATAAAAATACACAAATGTTTAAATAACAACATCTGCAATTGCCCTTCTCTAGAAAAAACAGAAAAAATAAAGAATCTAGGAATCGTAATTGACCATAACCTAAGATGGACACATCATATCAAACAAATCACAACTAAACTCCTCAAAACAATATACATTTTCCTAAACATAAGGAACATATATAAAATAAAACAAATGAAAACAATATATTTTGCACTTTGTCAATCAATAATAGAATATGGAATAATCGTCTGGGGAGGAGCAACAAACTCAGCTATCGATCACTTAGAAATCGCGCAGAAAACGACCTTAAAGGTAATACTTAAAAAACATAGACTAACTGATACAGACCAAATATTCAACAGTTGTGATGTCCCAGATATACGCCATTATACGTTAAAACTCTACTAAACTACATTTTCGACCAAAAAAACAAATTTCAACAATCTCAAAATATCACTAACAGACCAGTAAGACAATCGTACAAAAATAACATAAAAACTCTGACAGTGAATACAAGCTTTGGACAAAGGCACTATACTTCCACTGACCATTAGACAGCACACTAATCACGTAAAATACAAAACAGATACCAAGTTTTGGATAACTACCAAAGACAGATCATATATCAACAATATTTTTAGAACCTCCTAATGCATGCTAACCCATTGATACGATGCTGATTGTCCTTGTACTTTTACTTTAAATGTAAATAACATTGTTGTTGTTATCCTTTATAAACTATTTATGTTAAAATGCGCCTGCTCTCAACACAGGAACTCCTAGTGAGACAGGCACAGCACAATTACCTACGTAACATAAAAAAATTAAGATTATAATAAAAAAAAAATATATATATATAAAAGCATTCAACAGTCTTACCCTTGAAAATAAAATAGAAGAAAACAAAAATAAATTCATACTCAAAATTACAAAATGGATTAGAACAAAAAAGACAATATTACCAAAATCTCATAACATAATAAGAATAAAAAACATTCACGTAACATACAAATTAATATAAAACACATCATAAAAAAATACATTTTACCTATAATTTTACCTTAATTATAAATTTTTAATTTTACTTTTTTTTATGCAGCATTATTTTTATATTATTTTTAATGTATTATGTATAAATTTTTGTTTTATAAAATGGAGGCCTCAGCGCATGTGAGCTACCCAGTAAGGCCGACGTTGCTGAATTGCATTTAAAAATGTTAGATATTACATCAAATAAATAAATTATAATAGAATGTCCATTAAAACATACATCCCGCAAAAATTCAGAAACTAGTCCCGGTAAGATCAAGGGAGTTATATGGTATGGTATGGTATGGTAGATCTCTATCCCCCCTTCAGGATGACGGTTTCCGTTTTTACCTAAAGGGCGTGCTTTTGAAGATATGAGGGCTGCAAATTTCGCCCTCTGGAAATTTCAAGAACAGTCTTCCGGAAAGTTCTAGAAGGTTCAATAAAGCTGTAGATTCTGGAAGGAGTGGCGGAATATGTCAGTGAGTCTAGAAGGTTCCAGAATGTTCGCTTATGCTCTAGGAAGTTATGGAAGGAGAAAGTTCTAGAATATTTCCGAGTGGCGGAGTGTGTCGGTGAATCTAGAAGGTCCCAGAAAGTTCTAGAAGGTTGTCCTGAGCGAAGCCGGGTACCCCAGCTAGTCATTAAAATAATTACACTAATCATTATAATACATACATTTAAATGATAGCTGTAAAGCAGCTAGTGTTTTACACAATAATTTCCCTTTAATTTTTCTTTTGCATTGCTGCAAATCTCAAATTTGCAGCCTTCTACTTAGTTATTAACACTGTAAGCAGGGGGTTACAGGATGAACTTGACTTACTTTAACCCTTAAAGTCTATTTTTTTGGTTATCATAGAAATCGTTGTATCTCCTTTACTATTATGGTAAGGTGGTGAGAAATATGTTATAATCGTTAGAAAGAAACGTGAATGTGTTAGAAAGAAAAAAAAACACCATGCTTTATACTCAAATTCAAAAACTAACCACAAAAGAAGTAAAATGTGCACGTTTTGAATGGCAATTTGAAATAAATTCATGAAACTTTGGGATTTTTTTATTAATTATTTTTACATGGAATGGCAAAAAAGTGAGGTGACAGTAACAAAATACACTAGCGAGTTCCCGCCTGCGTTGCAATGCCACTTAAAAAAGAAATTGTTTTTTCCTGCGTGTCCTTTCCCATTCGTTCCGTTCCCCTTCTGGCTCCCCTTCCTCTCCCACGTCCTCTTCACTCCCTGCTCCCCTCTCTCACTCCCCTCTCCATTTTCCCCCTTCCCGCGAACCCCCCTCCGTTCTCCACCCACCTCTCCGTTTCCAGCATTCCATATATTCAGTCCAGGTACATTCAGTTTTCAAACAGCTCGCGTGCCACCTATTGCAATTTTTTATACAAATTTCATATATAGTTTATAGAGAAACCTTCGCGGGCTTGCTCACAACTCACGAAAGATTCATTGCAATCGGATAAATAGTTTAGGAAATAATTTCATAAAGCTAGAGCTCACCACTATATATAAAAACCATCGTGGGCGTGCACACAACAACTCATTAAAGTTTCATTGCAATCAGATGAATGTTGTAGAAAATAATTTCATGACTCCAGAGGACTTCCACACGTCATCACTCGGCTGAGTGACGAGTGATGACGTGTGGAAGAAAGTTTTTGTTTTGTTTTTGAAGACACATACCCCGTCAGGCGCTGTCCCTCCATACATCCTGTGGATGCGGCGCTTCCCTTCCTTTTGAGGCGTGTAATAAAAATAATAATAATTTTTATTTATTTATTCAGCATTAAAAAAAATTTTGATCTTTTTTTGTTGCCGTAAACGGCAATAAATACCCCAATTTAAAGACACCGTCCCAACCTCAGCGACCAAAAACAACAAAACGCGATGCGTGGACCTAGTGCTAGTGTGTCGAATGTGGTTGAATGTCGCGTAAACGCACCAATACCAGCAACAGTGGATTCTCTGCTCCATTCCGCATCCATGATATTAGAAAAAGTTTGATATTTGTGCATGCGCGTTTAATTCTGCCTGCCAAGTTTTGCCTGAAGCAGTATACGCATTCGATGGGAGCATCCAACGCACAGAAAACGAGTTTAACCCTTTGATTAGTGAGTTATTTTTTTGTCATCTACATCGTGGGAGTGAGTTATTTTTCAAGTTTTTCTTAATTTCTTAATCGATTTAATTAATTATCTTCTTACCTTTTTAATACAAGTTAACTTACATAAGTTAATTTCGGAGCTTTTTTTATTACTATGTTAACCTTTTCTTATTGCATCGTAAATTTAGTTGGACAAATTCAGTGGTTCTCAACATTTTACAAAAAGTGTTTTGCAAAAAAATATATAAAAAAGAAATGTACATAATATGTACACAATGTACATAAAACATAATACTGAAAATAAAAATAAAGTATAAATTCAATGGTTCTCAACATTTTACAAATAAAAAGTTTTCAATTTTTTTTATTTACTTATATAAAAAGAAATATACAATGTTATAAAGGGATAATACTAAAAATAAAAAAAGTGGACCTATTCAGTGCTTCTCAACATTTTACAAATAGTTTAAAAAAAAATATATATATATAAAAACAGAAATGTACAGTTAAAAAACATAGTAGGTACTAAAAATAAAAATAAAGTATCAATTCAGTGGTTCTCAACATTTTACAAATAAAAAGTTTTCAGTTTTTATATTTTTTTTATTTACTTATATGAAAATAAATACACAATGTAACAAAGGAATAATACTAAAAATAAATAAGTGGACGTATTCAGTGATTCTCAATATTTTACAAATAGTGATGTCAAAAAAAAAAATCATAAAAACAGAAATGTACAGTAATAAAAACATAATACTAAAAATCAAAATAAGGTATAAATTTAGGGGTTCTCAACATGTGAATAATGTTAGATTTAAATTACTAGCTAAAATATTCTTTTCATGTGGTATTCCTCAAAACACGGATACATACATACGTATGTATCTATAAATTTTCTACCAAAATGCAATGTTCTGTAAATTTTTTGAGTAAATCCATCGATTACTTTCCGAGGTTTGCGGGCACAAACATACGGAACCTAAATTTATATATATATAGTAAAATGTTGATAGCCACCAAATTTGTCCAACTTATTATAAGCCTTTATTTAAATATATATTTTTTTCTGTTTTAGTATTATCTTTTTATTATCATATATTTCTTTTTTATAAATAAAAAAAATAATTTTTGAAAACACCGTTTGTAAAATGTTGAGAGCCACTGGATTAGCCCACTTTTTTATTTTTAGTATTATCCATTTATTATTGTACATTTCTTTTTATATAAATAAAAATAATAAAAATTTTGAAAACTTTTCATTTGTAAAATGTTGAGAGCCACTGGATTAGTTCACTTTTTTATTTTTAGTATTATCCAGTTATTATTGTACATTTCTTTTTATATAAATAAAAAAATAAATAAAAAAATTGAAAACTTTTAATTTGTAAAATGTTTAGAGCCACTGAATTACGTAATACGTGACGTGAAATACGTAATAATTTTGGTAAGAACATGTAAAAATGTTTGACAAATATATTTGTATTATCTATAAATCATAATTTATCGAAATTACAAACACGGCATAGAAAAAACTAAATAAAGTCATACTGCCGCACGTATGCGACAATACTCTATCCGGATCGTCCGAGTGCCGCCGCATACGTGCGGCAATACTCCTCAAAGGGTTAATGCGCTTAGGCGTAGTGCACAGAATAGCATAACAAAGTGCGTGGATTAATTCGGTACGTTTTCGAGAATCTGTTTGCGCAATCATTTTGACAATTTGGCTTGAATAACGGATGCCGTTTGATATGTTAAATATCTTTATTGATGTGAAGCATAAAGGATTTATAGAGCTAATTGACATACTATTTTTGTCAGCATTCGCATCTTGTTCGCGGGCTAGTTTGTAGGTATTTATATTTGATATTAGGTAGGTATATGCTTCAGCTTCCCTTATACAAAAAGTCACCGACTGCCACTGCACCCCGTATACATTTTACATTACTTATTAGCATAAAGGCGGGCTTACTGCGAGGTGGTAACCATGTCCGACAATGGTGACTGCCATGGTTCCAACCGATGTCTGCAGTGCCGATATTCAGAATGTATATGAACTGTTGACAATGTTCAACCTGCTTGCACATGCCGGGCTGTCATGTGTGTTATTTTTAATTTATGTGAAACTATAAACCTGTAAAATGTTCAAACTAAAAGTATTTTAATAGTACATACATACATAGTAAAATAAATAATATAATATTTTTTTACAGGGAACTCAACTGCATCTGGAGAAATAAATATGGAAGACTTCTCTGAACCACAAGATAAACTTTTATCTGATAACAACAGCACAAATATTACAAATGTGAATATAATTGTTTAAATAATTTTACCTTAAATTTTCGACATGTATTATAATTTATTACATTATTTACAATGCTATTATGACAATATTTTGTTTAATTGCAGGACACCCACCAGTATTACAACAGCACATTCATTTTTGACGATGCTGTCTTTCAGTCACATTGGACAAATCTTATGAAAAGCGGAGAAATTAAAGTGAATGAACTACTTAGTCGTTCCCACAGGAGAGCCACTGTAAGTTTAAATGTTTCAAAATGCTAAATGTGAACGAGGTCGGTATGTTTAGCAGATTTATTTGCTATGTAATGTAACATTGTATTGATTTTGGCAGTTCCTTGGCATACCAGGGAGACCAAAATAATATCTGACTCAATAAGAAACATATCTTTACTTTATCATAGAGACCTTATTCTAAGAAGTCTGTTGAAAAATATTAAGAATAATAATTGTAATGGATCAGATGATATATTATATTTATGGTACATAGTGTGGAAATATCAAGCTGATGTTGATAACATTTCTGGCCACATTAATGGCCTCCGTGGTTGAGGGGTTAGGTTCTCTACTAGCAATCCAAAGGTCGCAGGTTCAGAGCCCGACGTGCGCAAGTTAATTTTATTTGATTGAATTAACTTTTTAACAATTTAATAATTTTAAATAATATAAGGTATATTTGCGGCACGTTCCAGAGTGGATAGATGCTCTCAGTATCACCCTGGTGTAATGGATGCGTCTGCTGACCTACTGCATGGCGGGCCGGATCGAGAGAGGCTGGTTGAGGGAGGCCCAGACAGATTGCTATCCACCCCTCATACCCTTTTCCTTCCCAGAACGTCCTTTCCTTCCTTTCCCTAAAAAGATCTGCCACACATGACATTGGCCCTGAGGGATATTATTTTCCTTAGAGCCTCCAGTGTGGAGCTAATGTAAAAAATAGACAGCAATTATTAGACAGATTATTCTATCTTCCTTCCTGTAAAACCAACCAGCCAATGCTTAGTGAATAAAGTACTAAATACAAATTTTATAGATGAAATTGATGCAACAATCGTTGTGTGTGAAAATTTATTATTTACACGGTGGTAGAAAGTTAAAATTATCCTTTGTAGGTAACTTTACTTCATTCTTTGAAATATATCCTTTTTACAGACACTCCGGCTGCAGTTTGAGTTCCCCTTCTACGGCCAGTTTGTCAGGAACGTGACCATAGCGACGGGGGGCTTCATCTACACTGGTGATTACATTCACAGCTGGCTGGCGGCCACCCAGTACATAGCGCCCCTGATGGGCAACTTTGATCCCAGCCAATCTAATGACAGCTACGTGAAGTATATAGACAATGGTTAGTAAGATGTCAATCCCACCTGACGTCTTCTTTATATTATCATTCCGGCATTCCGCTGAAAGATCCGTTGTCATTTCTCCCTCTTTCTCATAAACGATGCATTTACCAGAATGAGAGGTAACAACGGAGCTCTCAGTGACAGGAACTTATTATATATTCTGACGATAAGTGTTCTAAAAGTAGTGAACTGGGGTTTTGATCCTATACAGTGTGTCTTCCACTTCTTCAGAGAGCAACTGTTGATATGTATCTACACATACTTTTAACATTTTTCAGATTAACGACTTGCGATAGATGCAAGTTTTCACCCTATTTTCTGAGCTAAAATGTTGAAAAGTGAGGTTAACTCAAGTTTTGAAATTTATATTACTGTTAAAATAGTTGTTTTGCTCAAATTAGACTATACTTGCGATTATAACTGATTGCGGAGGCATCACATAGCCTGATAAAACAAAATGTTGTGTTTATGAGAATTTTTTGTTGGTTTAAATTTTACAGGGTACGATCAACTTTTTTCTTAACTGTTTACAACCTGAAAACCTATGTCCAGATGTTATTGAGTAGAAAGGTACAATACAACATTGAGATATATTTAGTACTATTATTATTAAACTTTTGTGAAAAAACATTGGCCATTGCATTAGGATAATAGCTGGCATGATATCCAACTAGACCAGCGCCAACTGCTGATTCAAACTTTTCAGATTACGTGCCATTGTCGTATACTTTACTATATATTTGTTTTGATCACAATTCTTTCCCGATCTCCTTGGACTACCACATTAACACAGCTTCGTAGGCAAAAGAGATATTTTTATATTAGTTTATTTACAAACTGCACTAATTTGCTCAATATTATAATTTCAACATTAAACACATTGTGCATCAGCTATTCCCAAATATGTCCCATTATTATAAACTGACATACGTCCATATTTTAAAATTAATTATTTGCGTAATAAACTCATTTAATCTTTTAATTACCACTGTTGCGATTAATATCTATTATGATTTTGCGTTAAACAATAATACTTCTTATTTATGTATGCGATAAGGTTTTGTTTATCACAAAAATATGTTGGTGAAGGCTATTTTTCTGCTGCGATTTATATGCTGGATGTGCGTGCGTATGTATTAGGAATTTTGCACTGTTATATTGAAGGAAGTTTATTTGACTTTTTAATCTAATACTAATTTCAAAAGCGCAACTATAGAACAATAGCGGAGATATTATGTTTTTGTATTTATTTAACTAAGTGTTCCATTATTGTAACTTTGCTGCGCATTATTAGTGTGTTATCTGTCTGACAACTAAAATGAAGTACCTGTAAAAGACATTAGCTGTTTGTCATACGAATAAGTTTTATGGAAAATTATTATTGCCATGTGTCTAGGAGTACAAATCTGAAGGTAGCGGGTTCAAATCCCGGCGTGTGCATATAATTTTTATTTATTTAATTTTTGTTGTTTAACAATTAATTCTTTTAAAATTTGGTATATTTGCGGCAAAATTCCCGAGAGGAAGTTACTCTCAGTATCGCCCTGGTGAAAACTCCATTCAAACTGTCTGACAACTAAAATGACATAATTATTTTTTTATCGAAGGAAGCAAACACTTTGTGGTGTGACATTATATATTAAATGAAAAAACACACTTTGTAAATCACCACTTTTTATTGGAATTAATATTTAACCTGGTTGGCTGTTAAATATTAATTCCAATAAAAAGTGGTGTTTTACAAAGTGTGTTTTTTCATTTAAGACATAATTATTGTCTAGGTATAAGACTCTTGATTACAAATTCGAAAATAGCGGGTACAAATCCCGGCGTACGCTTGTAATTTTTATTTATATGATTTGTGTTGTTGAGATATTCACATTAAAAACTACATTATGTCAATTGTAAAAGGCGATAATAACAACAACATTGGTTAACATAGGTACCACTATCAGTGACAGCGTAAATCAAGTGCATATTATTTGACATTTTGTATTTATGTTTGTTCCCACAAATCAAATATGGACCTGCTGGCATTTTTTATTTATTTATTGTTGTAATTTTTCTGTTTAAAGGAACGGCTTTGACCGTGATTTGGGAAAATGTAGTGCTTCAAGATAGGCTGATGGACGGCAAGTTTACCTTTGCCGCCACTCTGTACGACACGGGCGATTTGGCTTTCACGTATAAAGATATACCCATCCCTATTGAAAACATCCAAGATGTTCAACACCCTGTGAAAGTTGGACTTAGTGACGCCTTCATCATTGATCACGTGTCGCTGTGTAAGAATTCATTTTTAATTAATCCTGAAATATTTTATTTTATATTGTCAATTTGGGAGACGGGTATGGGTACCTCTGCACAGAGAACCAGCCCATGCCGTAGGTCACCCCAAGTGGTTCGCTATGTTTGGTGACTTTGCAGGGGTGGCCGGGTTCAGGTCTTGGCGGTGAATGCGTTTGCCTACCTATTCATGGCGGATCGGATCGGGTGAGACTGGTTGAAGGAGACCTAGCCTAGGCCTCTTTAACTGGATTCTCTCGACCCTTCGCCTTGCACCGCAGTGGGAGGGATGGATTTATTCGTCCGTCATTCCTGGAGACTTGACTTTTTTTACATTAACTCCACACAAAGAGGTTTGGAGGAAAATATTTCCCCTCAGAGCCTATTCGTGGTAGATTATCCATTTCACCTTATAGTGATATTTTGTTCTTGACAGGAGGATTTACAAACAAGCTGATAAGTGAAAATGACTAAAACGCCCTACAGCTGTACGGCCCTTCAGCAACTCTTCCTTTCGTTTCCTTTCCAGTTGCATGGTGCTTTAGCCATTTTTCCTTTCCAGCATCAATATTATGTCAAATCAATTAAATTGGTTTTATATCCATTCTTAATAAAAAGCGCAAGAATAAATTCCTTAAATTATATATTTATCCTGTACAAAGAATCAGGAAAAAAAATTGAGGAAAATTATGTATTTTAAAAATAAAATTTCTAACTCCTTAACAAAGAATGTACCAAATGAAATTCTTCCTGTATTTTATGCAAGTAGCAAACTTAAAAATTATATTCTAAATAATAAGGATGAGAGATTCAAAAATGAAAAATTCTGGAATCTATAAATTGAAGTGTAATGATTGTGGTTTCTTTTATATAGGTAAAACTGAAAAAGAACATACGAAATGTTTAATCAATAACAGTTTCTTGGAGCTTGCCAATAATTTGTTGGAGACTAGTCAACTTTTGACATCAATAGTGGAATCCAATTATTATATTGTAATTTTAATGGCATTCAGTTAGATAAATTGGAAATATTAGAAATTAGAAAGAGCGTTAATTCAAATCTAAATATTTTATAAATAATCAAAAAATATTTTTAAATGACCCACTATTGAACCTGTTCCCTTTGTAAATTGTGCCTTCAATTACCCCCCTTCGCCCTTTCCCACTCCCATCTTTCCTTTGACACCATCAAGTTTATTTATGATTAGTTTTTAGTAAACCCTGAGGAAGAGAGCATCGCTCTCGAAACATGTCAGTTTTATAGACATTAAAAAGTGGCTAAACAAATAAATCCTTTAATTTTGATTTAAAATGGCGCCACAAAATAAATTTGCTGTATTTGAAGAAATTATGTATTATCTTGTTTCGAAGCTTGCTTATATGCCAATTGACGGACCATTTTATCCCAGCAGTTCTCCGGCGCAAGACAATCTACGAGTACCACCGAGTGGATTTCAGAAACCAGAAACACATCACCAACAACACCATTGTGAAGCTGACTGCTTTGCCCTCCTGCCCTCAGTACAAAACCTGCTCTACATGTCTGCAACACGATACGGCCTTTGAGGTAAAGAAGTTCAGACAAATTTACCATGAAAATAAACTAATTTCTTTACTCATGGGATAGTTAATAATACTGTTGTTGAATGTTTTAGTGTACCTGGTGCCCCAAGGCAAGACTGTGTTCTATTGGCAATGATAGACAGCGGCAGGAATGGATGTACTTGCGTAAGTGTTTCTTTTATACCCTGCTGCAATAGTTCTTCAGTAAAACACCTTTGCTTATACACGGTGTCCGGAAACTCGTAGTACAAACGGGAAACTGGTAAATCAACATCACATTCGGAGTCGATTTGTGGTATAACTTTTTTGATTTGAGCTTTCGTTTTCGAGTAAATCGGGTCCGAAGTTGGAATTTTTTTGGTTAAATTTGAAAAAATTGTTCACTAGGGGGTTGATTTCGGCTGTGTAACGTCTTATAAAATGCATCGAAGGGTAAACCGGGCTCAAAAGTTTTTTTAACCCTTTAGTTGCCGAAAAAATGGAAAATAGAAAAAAAATAATATTAAAATCGAAATGCTCAGATCGAAAAAAATAAGTTTTTTGGATTCTCTACGTGGTGTAGATTCACCAGTTTCCCGCTTGTACTACGAGTTTCCGGACACGTTGTATAGTTTAATTTGTAGAACTCCATTTTTTTATATATTCGATAATATTTTAAAATTAAACAATAACTTCATATGAACAAATTTAATAATATTATTATTTAATTTATAAAAAACAGTTTATTCATAAACAAATTCTGCTATGTAATTATTATTACGCATGACAGATGTTTCACCTTCCGAAAGCATTATCAAACTGTTTTATAATGCGATAGGGCGAAACGTTACAATTACGTATTGAGGTGTATCTGGTAGACTAATGTGTGTTTCATATTGCAGAGTGTTTTGATGGAAACATAACAGATGTGGCCCTGTGTGAAGATACTAAAGTTTTCAATACGGATGTTGGGGACCATGCCTCTCCCCCATACACTACCACCAAGAATGTCACTGTACTTAATGCTGAACATGCAGGTAATTAATTATCCTATATGATTTAACATTAGGTACACGTCGTCCGTGTTCAAGCAAAAGTCATCAAACTAAAACACACTTAAATTCTTTCTATGGGGTAATCCTCCAATCTGCACACCATGTTCCATGCTCACACTGGCAAATTTTGCAGTTTCGTAATAATCTAAGAAAAAAATCGTAATAAAGTTGTCTAGTGTAATCGTAACTTTACGTTTGCTACCTAATTAATGGATAAAATCTGAGAGGAGTTAGGTACATTACCTATAACAGCGGTTACTCGTTTGGAAACATGTTCCAATAGGCCACTTGCATCACATTTAAAAAAAAAAACCTGTTTATTACTATGTATATCTATATTACTAAATCCAATGTAATATACTTGTACTTGTAAATTATAATAATAATAATAATATTATAAAATTTGATTTTGTTGAAATTAGCACCATTACCATTATACCTCTAAAACACGTACAGACAGCATAAAATGTACGGGGTTCTCTTCATAACATCTGTCAAAAAGTCAAACCAAATGATAAGTTTGCAGAGAACAAACAATAAATCTAGTGAATGTTAAATGTCAAGTTCAAAAATTCACCTGAAATCAAAGTGTTACCATATAAAAAAAAAATCAGTGTGGAATTTTACAAAATTAATAGAATTTTCAGAGGCGGGACATTTTCGTGTAGTGACGTCATGAGCCCAAATAATGGATTTATTTATTTTAAAAATAAATAAAAAACTGTACATTTAAAAAAAAAATTCCTAACATTTTCGTAATCTTAGTAAAAAAATCTATTCACACGATTTTTTCCAAATCATTATGAAATCCATGCAAATGGCCTATTATCATTAAGCGCATGTAATAGGCCCAGTGGGATTCCTCGGTTGTCAAAATCTCTTTATTTCGTGGTCGCTAGATGGTGGTAGTAGTTCGCAAACTTATAAAAAAACAACACGAAAATGCTTTGCAACCGCGTATTCACATTGCGCGTACTGTCATTCACAACTCAATTCTGAAAAATTGAAGTAAAATAAGCAACTAATAAAAGAGTGTGGCTTGTTTACAGAACCTACGATTTTGGGAGACTATTTAATATGAATTTTTTTACAAATGTTTCATTACTTTCTTGCCATTTTAAAATCACATAAGATTTGGACTAGTGAATGATCGATACATAATCGATATATTTGTTATCTATTTTATGTTATATATTTGTTATCAAAAATTATCGAATTATATATCGATTAATTGCTCAGAGTTCGGGAGCAATACCTACGGTCAGGGGCAGTAATTTTTCTCTCGCGGGGGGGGGGGGGGGAATGGCAACATACATTGGAATGGCAACACTTTCGTAAGAAGGTACTGCAAAAAAAATAAATCGGTCACTGGTTTTTATTGAACATTATTATAAATAATTATTAATAAGATTCGAATACCTACGTAAAATTAAAATAAAATATTATAGGTGTTTTTTAAGTACAAAGAAAACTATTTACTAATTTATTTTACGTTATTTAGGTGTATAGTTTAGGTACTGCAACAAACTGACAAAGTACTGCAGTCAATGGTTTTTATTCCTGGCAATGATTTCCTTATTATTTTCTAGCAACATTAATATTATTTCTGTTACCCGTGAATTTCAAATATGTTTGCGTCTCACAAGGCATTACGATTGAATATTATTATAAATAATTATTAATAAGATTCGAATACCTACGTACAATTAAAAGAAAATATTATACATGTTTTTTTAGTACAAAGAAAAATATTTTCTAATTTATTTTACGTTATTTAGATGTATGGTTTAGGTACTGCATCAAAATTAAATCAGTCAAAGGTTTTTATTCCTGGCAATGTTACTAGCAACATTAATATTATTTCTGTTACCCGCGAATTTCAAATATGTTTGCGTCTCGCAAGGCATTACGATTGAATATTATTATAAATAATTATAAATAAGATTCGAATACCTACGTATACTTAAAAGAAAATATTATACATGTTTTTTAAGAACAAAGAAAGGTATTTTCTAATTTATTTTACGTTATTTACGTTTATAGGTTATGTACCGCAAATAAGTCCAATTAGATATAAAAACTGTTTATTTTATTTTTTCTACCTACATATCTACATATTTTAGAGGCGTGTTTAATGTTGGGTACCTGTACCTTATGATGTAACGGGTAACCTACCTGTACATTTTTATTGTACTGCAATTTTCATTTAATGTTCTTTTATATAATATTGTAAGCTCCTGCTGATATGGTATTTAGTTTAGTTAGTAAGTTAAAATTCCCTTTATTAATATTGATAATTATGATACGAGTATTATGATTAATAACTATAACATGTCGTTTTTGTTAAAAATAACCTATAAATAATATGTAAGTACGTTGTAGGCATCTAATCCTAAACAATCTGAATTGTTGTATTCATTTGTATGCAATTAACAAATTATTATTAAATAAGGTTATTCTACCATATAAATTCTTTCATTTTAATTATAAACTAAGAGACACCTATGTTAACTTCAAATGAATTAAATATATTTGTTCATGTGAAGCAGATATGTTCATATGAACACATATTACTTGCTGATTTTAGTAGACTATTGTATACTTCCCCGAAGAAGCTACAATAATTATAGTGTAACCCTGTTTGCATTACATTTAAAAATTATGTGTACTTAGTTATTGTTTTAATTAAAACACTACCCTACCCTACACTACCCTAGATTATACATAACCTCAAAATAACATAAGTAATAAACTTTAAATTGTGGAAAACATTCACCATGGCAATCTTTAAACATAAACTAAAACTGGAAACGTAGATCGTTACCTAAAAGTATTAATTCATCATTTACAACAAAGCGGGATGATGATAACATCAACACGCTTTATCACAATCTGAGATATTTTGACGTATCTTGAATTATAACCTCTCGGATCTAGAATCGATTTGCGTTTACGAATGAATTCTGACAGTTCTAAAACGATTATATCGGACTGTGCATTCGAATGAATATTGACATCGAAAAGCGAGAATCGATTCCACTTCAATGACATTTCAAAACGATTGTATCGAACTGTATTCGATATGAACATAGACATCGATAAGTGAGAATCGATTCTACTTACGATGACATTTCAAAACGATTATATCATCATATCATTGTGACAGGAGACATTAATATAAATATTAATGATAATAATACAAATGTGAATTGTCAAAATGAGTATCTTGATTGTTTATCTAGCTCTGGACACATGTCATATATTAACTCACAAGAGTAACCCTAAGTCACTCGGCATGTTTAGACCACATATTTGTCAAGTCGCACAAGGCGGTTAATATCATCTCTTCAATTCTTGAAACAAATATCACAGATCATTACCCGACCTTTTATGGACATCATTTCAAAAATACTCCTCTAAACCGAAAATCTAGAAAAAACAGACATTGATTATGAAATTCTAAACTCTTTACTTTGGTCAGAAAACTGGGAAATTGTGATATCAATAGAAAATCCACATCTCGCACTAGAGAATTTTTATAAAACTCTGAGAGATCATACTCTAAAAATTGAAAGTAAAATAGTTGTCACTAACAATAAATATAAAAGAATTAAGCCTTGGATAACAGTTGGATTAATTATATCAATTAAACAAAGAGATAAATTATATAGAGAAATGTTTAAATATCAAATAGATTGTCAAAAGAATAATCTCAGAACAATGCCTTATCTGAAAACAAAATATCTAATGTATCGTAACTTACTCAATAGGCTGATACGAAACTGCAAAAATAAATACTATAGTATACAAATTGAAAATGCTAAAAATAATACTAAAAAAATTTGGAATATTATAAATGAAATTGCCAACAAAAAAAATATGTCTTGAAATATTGTAAATGAGGTTATAATAAATAATGAAATAATAACTAACAAATCGACCATTGCAGAAAGCTTTAATAACTATTTTACAAATGTAGTAGACGTAGTACTTGAATCATCCGGCATTAATGTTAATGATGCTTATATGGAGACATATCCTCAATTAGATTCAAATAATGATTCAATTAACTCTATAGAATCTTTTTCTCCTGTTACATTTAATGAAATTGAAAAATATATTGATAACCTAAAACCATCCAACTCTAAGGGAAATGATGGATTATCTTGTGATACGTTAAAAAAAATAAAACAACATGTCCTAACTCCTTTGCAACATATTTTTAATATATGCCTCAAAAATGGTCATTTTCCAGAACAATTTAAAATCTCCACTATAATAGAATAATTTTACCTACCAATAAAATTTATATTTTGTTTCCATCGATGCCTGGAATCCATTATGAGAGAGAGCTAGCTCTTTCGCCCTTATAGTTTCAGTTTCGCGCGTGTTTATTCCCTATATTTGCCCTTTTTTTATTCGACTTGCCACATTTTCTCTCTGCTGGCAACACTAGTGACGCGCATCTCAGATCACGTGATGTCATTGTTTGTCATATGACTCGTAATGCACCAGGTAGGGATTACCTGGATTCCAGGCATCGATGGAAACAAAATATAAATTTTATTGGTAGGTAAAATTATTCTATTTTGTGTTCCGTATCGATGCCTGGAATCCATTATGAGATGTGTTTGCTCTCACCTGGTGATCTGAAAACTTAGCGTTATATGTTATGCTATTTACACTGGAGTAAAGAATGGAGCCATTGAGTGCTGGAGGTGCTCGCTTCTGGAGTGCGCTATCTCCTTCTGGTAGAACTTCCGGAAGGTGTGCTCGGACTTCCAATTCCCTCTAGCAAGAATCTCCTCTATGGGGTAGTCTTCCAACCAGATTAAGGAGGCTACAGCCGAGCGTACACTTCCCGGGGTTGCGTGGACTCCAGCTTCTCTGAGGACTGATTTGATCCATCCCCCTATTATCGTTTGCGTTGCCGGTTTTGTTTCTGCTGATGTGGTCACAAATAGGTTCTTTAGTAGTGGACCTCTTCTGGCTGTAGAGAGGGCAACGACTTTTCTCAACCATTTAAGGAGGTTGATGTTATCTTTTTGTGAGCCCGTCAGTTTCCAACCTGATTGTTTATGGTTGGCTGTGTCGGTTTTTGCCCCAAAAATTGGCCACAGGGTAATAGAGTTCCTCTTGTCGATGAAATGTTCTGGGGTGATTCTGAGCAGTGTCAATTCATGAACTCTCCTGCCTGACGCCAGGACGAGGAGTATTGCTGCCCTCCGTGACGCTTCAAACAGCAAGTCTTCTGCAGGGGAATTCTTGACCAGCCAGTCTATTACTATGGGATACCAGATAGGGGCTTTCTCCTTGGTGGGGGATTGTTGACGTCCACACCGTTTTGAGTGCCCCATTTACGCCACCTATCCCACGCAGGTTTGTAGGTCTTCGGTGTAGACTCTCTCCAGGATGACTTGAGGAGTTGGCGTTCTTCCTGACTCCATGTTGTCAGGGCTTGTTCCCACCAGCAATTCTCCAGACCTCTAGTTCCAGATCCTGAATCCTGGGAGGGGGTAGTCCTGTCGATGTGTCTATGAGGACTACCTCTAGGTTGCGCAGGCGTATGGGAGGTTCGTCTGTTCGCTGTTTTAGGTCGCTTCTCCAGAAAGTCTTCTCCCATTTTGGGACGACTAGAAGGAACATGCCCTTTGCCTGATTTAGGTGGGTGAGCACTCTCGGAACGAGGTTTGGCGGAGGGAATACCCAAGCTAGATTGTAGTCCCAAGGTTGACTGAACGCGTTGGGAAAGCAGGCTAAGCAGTCGCTTGAGTCTCTGGAGACGTATGTTGGTACCACGTGAGCAGTGGCTGAAGCGAACAGGTCTATTTGAAGGCGACCCAATTTTTTGAATATCTCCTTTGTTGCCGGACTTAGTAGATGCCACTCTGGAAGCGGTGCGCCCCGAGAGAGACGGTCCGCAATTCCGTTGTATCTTCCTGGAATGTATTGGGCTGTCAGAGATATCTCCATCTGGTCTACGAAATCCAGTAGCTCCCGCGTTGTTTCCAGAAGGGCTAACGATTTTGTACCCCCCTTCCTTGTTGACATAAGCCACTACTGTCTTGTTGTCTGTCTGCAATAAGACATTCGTCTTGTTAAGATAAGACATTGGGCTTGTCCTTCCAATGGCTGCTAGCCACCACTGTATGTCCTGCCGTGCTGCGTTGGGCAGAGCAACGGGCCGCGATGGTTTCAGGTGCTGTATGCGGCGGCTGAACCTCTGCAGTCTGCGGCAATGCAAGCGACCACGAGGGATCACGAAATTTGCAAAGTTGAGTCTTCCCAGTAGACCGAGAGCCTGCCTGGGAGAGCAACTGCCGACTTCCAAGGGAACCTGCAAGGCTTGGCGTAGACCAGCGCACTTGCGGTCGGAGAGAGACTTTTGATCTGCTCTCGTGTCCCATGTTATACCCAGGAACTCCAACTTCTGCGTGGATGTCAGGACACACTTGTCCGGGTGCAGTCTGCGGCAATGCAAGCGACCACGAGGGATCACGAAATTTGCAAAGTTGAGTCTTCCCAGTAGACCGAGAGCCTGCCTGGGAGAGCAACTGCCGACTTCCAAGGGAACCTGCAAGGCTTGGCGTAGACCAGCGCACTTGCGGTCGGAGAGAGACTTTTGATCTGCTCTCGTGTCCCATGTTATACCCAGGAACTCCAACTTCTGCGTGGATGTCAGGACACACTTGTCCGGGTGCAGTCTGCGGCAATGCAAGCGACCACGAGGGATCACGAAATTTGCAAAGTTGAGTCTTCCCAGTAGACCGAGAGCCTGCCTGGGAGAGCAACTGCCGACTTCCAAGGGAACCTGCAAGGCTTGGCGTAGACCAGCGCACTTGCGGTCGGAGAGAGACTTTTGATCTGCTCTCGTGTCCCATGTTATACCCAGAAACTCCAACTTCTGCATGGGTGTCGGGACACACTTGTCCGGGTTTATGCACCAGCCTAGCTGTTGAAGTGTGTGCACTATAGCAACGGCTTGGGAGGTGAGAAGTTTTCTGGACTGGTTTGCTACTAAGAAGTCGTCTAGGTAGACTACAATCCTGAGTCCCTTTTTTCTTAGTAGTTCTGCTACCCAGTTTGAGAGCAGCGAGAAGATCCTTGGCGCTGATGACAGGCCGAAGGGCAGACACGTCATCTGAAGGAGCTCTCCGTTGTACACGAGGCGCAGGAACTTCCGGTGTGATCTTGCGATTGGCACGTGGAAGTAAGCCTGGGAGAGGTCGACTTTTATCAGCCAGTCGTCGGGTTGGAGGAATTCCGGGACCCGAAAATGACTGAAGAGTCTGAAGGGCTTTGGGTCTATGAAGACGTTCAAGGCCTTCAGGTTGAAGATGGGCCTGAGGGTGTGGTCTGATTTGGAGGTAAGGAACATACCTGACAGGAAGCTTGGGGAGTCGTCTGCTGCCTCCAGGATTTTTGACGCTTTCATCGTTTCGATGTGTGCAGTCATGCCTGGAGACAACCTTGTCCTGAAATTCTGCTTCAGCTCGGCCGATGGGAGCGCCCGAGGAGGTTTTGATATGAAGTGTATCCTTGCTCCTTTTAGAATGTTCAGGATTAGCGGTGATGCTCCCAGCTCCCTCCACACCTCCTGATATGCCTTTAGGCGTCCTCCCCAGAATGGCTCCGGCCTCCAGTCACCTCCATCGCCTTCTACCCCGATCGCTGGCCGCCTTGCGAGGGCTCTGGCTTTTTGGCGGGCTGCCTGTACGTCCTGTCTTTCTCTGGCCTAGGGGCAGGTCGAAAGGGCTTCCTAGGTCGGGAGTGTGGAGCCTCTATCACCGGTCTTGCTGCTTGTGAGGTAGAGGGTTGAGGTTGACGGGGGATATACGACGAGGATGCACTACCGAATATCTTGTCTCGTCCCCCGTTTGCCACGATATAACTTTCTAGTTCCTCTTTATTAAAGAGGTGACTGGCGCTCGGAGGAATCCTGGCAAGGCCTTCCTTGATGTACGGGTCCCTTACTCCCTCTAGCAGGGCCTTTCGCCTACTTTGTAGGCATTCCGTTCGCCTTCCGCATAAAATCTGTAGGACGTCGTCCGTGGTCTTACTGTACTTGGCAAACATCCCCTGAATCTTGTCAAACAGAGTCGCAGGGGTCAAGCAGGTGCCTGGTTCGGATGCCCAGTTCACCAGTGCCTGCATGTTTCCTCTGACCGACTCTGTTTGGGATAGCACTGCATTGGAGAGGGCTCCCAGGGAACGGTCCAGGGCTGGCGCGAAGGAGTTGTTCTTATCAAACCTCCTAGTTCTTCATTTACCTCCAGCTCTACGAAGGCGGGCGTGGCGGTGTATACTTTGTGTTTCGGCATAGCGAACACGCGACCATTCCTCCGAGCCAAAACGCTGAAGAGCCGAGATAACTGCGACTCTTCTTGCGTCCGCCTTCGGAATCGGCGATTCCTTCACCAATGTGCTTGGATTGCAGAACTCCAAAACGTTTTTCTGAGCGGCTAGGCTGGCGGGCATCTCTAAAAACCCCGATTCTACCTCTTGCCGCATCTCTCCCGCTGAGTCTTCTTGTCCGAGACCGTTTTCTCCGCGAACTCTACCCGATTCCCAGATAAAACGTCCGTCATGGCCGACATCTGTTGCATCAGGATGTCTACCCGAGGATCCCGATAGTAATGCATTTCTTCCGAAGTTTCCGAGAAACTCGTGCTTGATCATTGTTTCCGACCGGCGAAGCGTCTTAGTTGTCGATATCACTCATTTTGTTGCACAGTTTAAACACGTAAACAACCGAAAAAACACACTAAACAATTAGTCAATTTCTCAGAAAACTATCTATCACGGTATATTTAATGTTTAAACTGAAAGAGCAGGGAATAAACTTCGATTTTCGACTCAAAATTGGTTTTTTTAAGTACAGCGAAACACGAAAACTGCTTTCGGCGCGAAAAAACGGTGTCATATGACAAACAATGACATCACGTGATCTGAGATGCGCGTCACTAGTGTTGCCAGCAGAGAGAAAATGTGGCAAGTCGAATAAAAAAAGGGCAAATATAGGGAATAAACACGCGCGAAACTGAAACTATAAGGGCGAAAGAGCTAGCTCTCTCTCATAATGGATTCCAGGCATCGATACGGAACACAAAATACCTATTCATAAATCTGGAGGTACAAATAAATTAGACAATTATAGACCAATATCTCTTGTTTAAAATCTCTCGAAAATATTCGAAAAATGCATCAAGTTTAGAGTCATTGAACACTTAGAAAAATACAAAATTCTATCGAAAAACCAATACGGCTTTCGTAAAGACTTAAGCACTGAGGATGCGATATATGAATTGACAAAAAAGATATACTCATCTATCGATAAAAAAAAGAAATGTCTTGCCATATTCCTAGATTTAAGAAAAGCTTTCGACACCGTAAATCATAATTTACTCATTACAAAAATAAATCAACTAACTAACTAACCATCACGCCGTTTCCCCGCAGGGGTAGGCAGAGAGGACGGACCGCCAAACAACTCGGTCTTGGCACACACTCTTTGCCTCACTCACATTCATACATCGTCTCATACATACTCTTCTATTATTCTGACTTTTGACATGGCCCGTCTCAAGTATCTGATTTACTTGATCGTGCCATGTCTTCCTCGGGCGTCCCCGACTTCTTCTACCATTCACATTTGCATCATATATTCTTTTAACACTAAATTCTTTTAACATAAATCAACTAGGCTTCAAAAAAGACACATTAAAACTACTATCTTACAGACAGAACACAAAAAACAAAAATTGGGAATAATTATAGTTCAGAGTCAAAGATAAAAAATGGAGTTCCACAGGGAACTGTGCTTGGCCCGATTTTATTCTTAATTTATATTAATGATTTATGTAATTTTGTAATCCCTGGTAAAATTGTTTCTTACGCAGACGACACGGCAATAGTAGTGGATGGTAATCATTGGAAAGAAACTTTTTCGAAAGCAACTGATTGTATTTCACTGGTTTCAACATGGCTAAAATACAACAAACTCGTTTTAAACTATAGTAAAATATTTTATTTACCTTTTTATAAAACCATTAAAAATAAACCTACACACAACTTTAAAATTAGAATCCATAATACTAGTTGCAATCAAGAAATGTGCTTCATGTGCAACGAACTCACTAATGTCGAAAATATAAAATATTTAGGAGTATCAATAGATACAAATCTTAATTGGAAATCACATATTAATCAAATCACTTCTAAATTAAGATATCTGACCTACATATTTTATAGACTTAAGGAAGTACTAAACATTGAAAAGTTGAAAATGATCTACTTTTCCCTGGTGCAATCATCAATCACTTATGGCATTATAGGATGGGGTGGTGCACTTGATACATTTATTAAGCCTCTACAAATAATTCAAAAACACATAATTAAAGTCATGTATAACAAAAATAAAACATTCTCAACCAACTTATTATACAAATAAACTAAAATATTTGATATATGTAAATTATTTATATTACAAACTTTGAAATATGTATTTAAAAACAAAAATAATTTCGAAATAAATGAAAACAGAATGAGCAAAAGAATAAATAATATATTTTACACCCCACAAACCAATACTAAATTATTGCAGACGCATAGCAGTTTCATTGGTCTTCGTTCATTTAACCTTCTACCACTACAAACTCAAATGATAAATAAAATGATAAAATATGTAAAAGAGGTAAAATTATGGTTGAATAATGTAGATATTGAAACGCTATTTCTATAAATTTATCCTTCCTTCTACAACTCACTTTCTGTAACTTTCTAAACTGTAGTACAATATGTTTTCTGTTTATTTTTTAAAATAACTAAAAAAAAATTAAAATCAGTATGTTTTTCCATATTTTTATTATTATTTTATAATAGCTGAAAAAAACCCTTTTCACTTATTCTACCTATGAAATACTAACTTTTTATACAAACTTTATATTTTATATGTTTTTTAAGTCTATTTTATACTTTGGGTACTTGGAAATATAGTATTTTGTTTTAATATTACCCACACTCAGGCAGTGCCTTAGTGGGTTTTCATTTCTTGTTCATACTATTTGTTATTATATATTATGTTATTATATGTATACTATTTGCTATTATACATTATCAGCCTTACTAAAAAAAAACCACAGCGCGACCAATTAACTGTGTTATTGCAATAACATAATTAAACCCCGTATACACTAAATCACGTTTTATTACCAATAACGTTTCTTGCGTGGTCACGCTGTTAAAATGCATTAAGATCTGACAACATTGTAAATGGTTTTAATTTCCTAGGAAACAATGTTGTTTTAATTCTTCTCCGCTAGGGGCATTATTGGTGCGCCTGTGCATATCGGCCCGCGATGACAAAACAGTTCGGTGTGTTTATGGCGGGATATGGAAAATTTTGTTAGTGCCTAAATGTTGTGATTTTACTAAATAATTTCTATTGTAGTGACGAATTTACTCTTCTGTTCACATAATTGATATATTTACCATATTATTTGTGTGGTTTACATCAGTTTAATCAAGTTATTGTACAAACGCCGTACTTTCAAAGTTGAACTGTCAGAATATTGTTTTTTATAGGTTACTTAAGATAAAATTTTCATTTTAAGATTAAAAATTACAAATATCGTTCGGACATCAATGGTTAAAACAGTGATAAACTACCCTCTCAGGCCGTGGAAACCATGTGTATTTCTTTCAAAGAACAAGTTTTTTAGTAAGGCTGTATATGTACAAAGAAATGAGAATAAAGTTTAAAAAAAAAAAAAAATCGGATTGTGAATTTGATGCGATTATTGTATTGATGAAAAACAAGCGCTGTGATTGGTCAGAATTAATCGATGTGAGATAAGCGTTGTGATTGGTCAGAATTAATCGAATTGACATCGATGCAAGAATCGATTGTTCAAGAATCGATTTATCTATGATAATGTATCGAAATGCATCGATGGTAAAAAAGATCGATACAACATCGATATTTCCCATCGCTAATTTGGACAGCGAATTTTGATATTGTTCATTTCGCTATGTATATTTTGTTGATTTATTTTTTTAAGTAAAACTTCTTTACGCATGCTTGACTTGGGGAGTAAGCTGGTGAATGCGTGAAGAGAGCGTTACGAAAAGTGTGATCGGGCGAGGCGAACGGCCGGGCCTTTACGCACGCTTGACTTGGGGAGTAAGCTGGTAAATGCGTGACGAGAGCGTTATGAAAAGTGTGATCGGGCGAGGCGAACGGCCGGGCCTTTACGCACGCTTGACTTGGGGAGTAAGCTGGTAAATGCGTGACGAGAGCGTTATGAAAAGTGTGATCGGGCTAGGCGAACAGTTGGGCGAGGCGAACGGAAGTTGAGAGGGAGATATAAGTTAGTGAAGTTTTACTCAGTCGTGTGGTCTAAAGCACTCTCGTTTTTTAGTTGTATTTTTTTACCGTGGTTGTTTATTTCCGTTATTACAACATTGTTACCAAGTTTAAAAATTATTTTTAATTTTATTCTACAAAGCACGGCACAAAGAGGAGACCAATAGGCTACGAAGCACCACACAAAAGGACGACACTGATTAGTCTATCTCATTCTCTCGCAGGCTAAATCCTATAGATGTGTATGTGTTTGTCTCTTTTTAGTGTCGCTCGTTTCCGTTTCATCGAGTTTCAAATCACAACGGTGCTAAAGAAGTTTTCACTTCAAAAACTTTATTAAAAAGGAATACCTATTTTACCACTTAAGTGTGGTAACAATGTTTTATGGTAAAATAAAGAAAAGGTGAGTCGTGGAGTTGCAAAACCTCTCTGAAAATGATTTTTTATCTCGAAAAACATTATGGAAAACCTTGAATGATATATATAAAAAGAATTTATGTTTTATGCCAAATGCCTCAATAAAAATACCTACATTATTTTGATATTTAGCAACAAATATTATTATTTATGTACTTTAAAAAATGTAATGAAATTTTTTGGGAATGTATCAAAACCAGCTGAAATTTCCAAGTCGGGTTTTGCAACTCCACGACTCATGTGTGGTATTTTTCAAGGTTTGTGTGATATTTCAAACTTCTCAAATCTCGCCAATATTCCGATGGTGTGTTTGCGATTTGTTTCGAACTGTTAATCCCAATCAACAATAAAGAAAGACATAAAATTACTTTAATTATCATTTGTGCCCTTTTACACCATTGTTTTTATGTCTTTTTAGCGAGTATTGAATTATCAAGAAAGAAGGCTGAGGTAGAAGGAGACGGAGGATCCGCTGGCGCCATCGTGGCCGGACTCATCGCCGTCATCATCGCTGGCGGGATTATGGCTTGGTTTCTCTACGCCTATCGCAACCCCCACACCAACAGTGGACAATTCCTTGTCAAAGTAACTCCATCTTACATTATCCAACTAACTACATATCTCACATATGTTATGTGTGTCATATTATTATCCTAACACTCCTACATCCAGAAACCTTCACTGGAGCGACCACGCGAAATAAATAAATTTGCCTCGATTGCTCAAGATTTCCAGAAGATCATTTTTTTAATTTTTCGCCAACATTAAAAAATAATCATACCTCAAATAAAACATGGAGACATAAAAACTTATTATAGTGCTAAATAGTCGATGTATTTTACTTTCTATCTCATATTTGTATAACATATTAAAAAATCGTTAAGTTTATAAAAGCTCAAATCCTGCAAGTTTGTTACTTTGAAACTCCATGAGAAGTATTTATTCGAGTCAACATAGAATATTTTCGATTTATGTACGTGTCTGTGGTACACTTCATAGTGAAAGGTGCATATCTATGGAAAAAGGACTTAAAAAAATATTTAATAAAATTATTTTTAACATAGTTCTAAAATAATCTATGTAGTTCGGATTTGCGACATCTATGGTCATAATAGATAAAGCATTTCAATAGCTTCTTTTTAAAATAAATGGTTGGTCATGGAAACGTTTTAAATAATTACAATAAAGGTTTTATGCCTGGTAGGAAAATGTGGTCCATAATGGTCCATTTTTTACCATAATCGCTCCAGTGGTTAAAAAACTTTCATCCAGACATTCATGTAGTGCTGAAAGCGAAACTCTATTGTGTGAAATAAAATTAATTTAATTGCCGGCAAAGCAGGCGTTTATTGAAATAACATTATCATATACAAACGAGTAAGTAACCCGTCTCACTAGACGATGTCTGTTCTGAGACGGGTTCATATAAATGCATACATATACACATACATACACACATACACACACACATACACATACGTATATGCATGCATGCACATAATCATAAAAACATAAGTACTCATTCGTTATCTTCTTTTCATGCGTACTAAAGGCAGGGAGAGGTGTCAGTGTAAGTACACACCCTTTTGAATCAATAGAAAGAAGAGAAAATACCATAGGACCATATATGAGACCCTGGAGTTGAGGTCCGGTATAGATTGAATAAGGCGTTTTTCAATGCTTAGCACTGATAATGCATTGAGTCTATTTTGACTAATTGTATTTCCTAGGAAAGATTTAATTAAGATAAAAGTTGAAAAACACCATTCACTCTCCTTCTTGATTTTTAATGATTTAACACACTCTGAAAAAAGCATCCGATAATCCATTATTACTATTTTTAATTTCTAACCGTTTTTCAAACTTTAGTTTTTTATTTTAGTTTCAAAGTTTTTTATAAAATCAACATTAATAATGGCACTTTTTACTCTTCCCGACTCATTAAAAAAAACGAATAACAATGGCGTATTGACCTTCGACCTGTCACAACGGGTCTCATTGTTTATGTTGGTATGCTGTATATATGCATACGGTCGATGCTGAGCAGAACATTGGCTGAAAAAGAGTAGATCTTAATTTAAACGCACAATACCAATAATAAAAAGACACAGAACGCGTCCCCGATTAAGATGCTACCGAACAAACTGGTCCTTTTGACATGGTGGAAATTTTTGGATCGCTGTCCGCTATTTATTTAAATTTGCATAGGATTATACCTACCTACGATTTTGGCGCATGGAGAATTGTGTGAGGATTCTCTTGGATTCTGTGATTGCTTTGCCAAACGCACCACTGCACTGAATATAGGAACAAAATGTTCTGCTTCTGTTACGCGAGCGAGTATACATAGACACCTGTATTGATACATTATGTATGCATTATAACCGAAGTGTGATTTTATGATTTGTTATGAGGCACGTCGGAAATATAGTATGTTATTTGGTGCTCGGGAATTTTCAGATCGGCAGAAATTTTGGGAGTGCACTGCCGCCGCACCATAGGGCTGGCCGCCACTGCTTAGAGATCCTTCATTCTCATTGTTGCTATTTAGAGGACGCTTTTTACACTGAAAGTAAATAGTCGCGGATCAGGGTGAAGTCAGTTATTAGCAGCAAATTGTATTTTAAGGCAAACTTTTTTAAAATATTAACTCACATAATAAATTGGATCAAAATAGCTGTTCAAGTTTAGTAAAAACACCTAAAACCAGTGTTCAATCCATTTGGCCTGTTTTTATTTTGCATTAGCTCCACACAGGAGGTCCTGAGGAAAATAATTCCCTTCAGAGCCTGTGTCATCTTTGGGGTGCTGTAAGGAGGGTTTTTTAGGAAAGGAAGGAGAGGAAGTTCCGTAAAGGAAAAGGGTGAGGGCGGAAACGTAGTGAATCGGGGTGACCTAAGGCAGAGGTGTTGGTAATCCAATTAATGAATCCCGGGGCGATGGTACCCATAACCTTATCCTAAATTGTAAAGTCCGGGGCACAATCTTGCTAATATAACGTGCTTGTAATATTACTAATATAATGTACTTGTTGCAGTATCGCCCCTCGCAGTGGAGCTGGCGCCGCGGAGAGGCCCGCTACACGGCCGCCACCATCCACATGTGAACCAAATATGAATCTCCGTCCAAATCTTATCTATTAGCGCTGCACTATTCATCATGTTCAGAAGGAAATTATTTTATCAAATGCCCTAGTCATGAATGTTTCACCTAAAACTAGTAGAATCTTATGAATCTTATTTTAAAATACATATGTTATGTGTATTTATATTATGAATCGTTCGCAGGAATATTTCTTACAATAATAATCTGTTAACATATCGTTACATATTACTTCTTACAACAATAATCCCGATGCACAACATCAGGTAATTACTACAACTAGGTAACTCTAAGTCATTCCATTTTTGTAAATAAATACGTAAAATGATCAGCAATTTTCTCATTTCCCAAAATATAAGTATTAAGGTTCCCAAGACATCAATCTACGATTTATCAGTATAAATGTACAACAACCAATTTATCAGATAATCTTATAATTCATTTTCCCAACAAAGCTGATTTCAGAGTTACCTAGCTGTAGTTATTATCCTACTATGTAAACTACTTACAAAAATTATCATTGCAATCTGTTTTTACATATTGTTACATATTGCTTCTTACAAAAATATTCCTTGTAATCTGTGTATCGTTACTTAATACTTCTTACAACAATTATCCTATTGTTACATATTACCTCTTACGACAATAATCCTTGCAATCTGTGTAATATCGTTACTTATTACTTTTTACAACAATTATCCTATTGTTACATATTACTTCTTATGACAATAATCCTTGCAATCTGTGTAATATCGTTACAAATTACTTCTTACAACAATAATCCTTCTAATCCGTGTAATATCGTTACTTGTTACTACTTACAACAATTATCCTTGCAATCTGTGTAATATCGTTACACATTACTACTTACACCAATAATCCTTGTAATCTATGTAATATCGTTACTTGTTATTACTTACAACAATAATCCTTGCAATCTGTGTAATATTGTTATATATTACTTCTTACAGCAATAATCTTTGTAATCTGTGAAATATTTTTACATATCGTTACATATCCGATATTAATATTTACCAATGTGTAATACATGCTTTTATAAAATTTTTATCTTTTTTAACTTCTCACACTTTGTACATTGGTTGTCATTATTTCTAGACTTCCCAGAGATGAATCTCTTATTTATCCTTCTTCATGCATTCTTCTTTTTTTTAAATTGCAATGGAGTTAATTCAAATAAGTTCTGTATAATGTAATACCAATCTTACAATGTTGCATTTTGTTTTAATCATTGACTGATTCTATTAGTTGTTACTACACTGAAAACAAACTTTGAGTTGACAGTGCCTCTAGAGCAGGGTTTCCCAACCAGTGTTCCGTGTTCCGGAAGAGGCTAGAAGATGGTCCGCGATGGTCCACCGGTCAATAAGCGAGCCAGTGCGCTGGCGGTCCATGGTCGAGAAGTGTGAATAAAAAAAATCGTGACAATACTCAGTTTATCATTATTGTACCTTGTGGTACCTTTTCGCCCCACCCCATCCTACCCCGTTCCACCCCATATCCCATTCCACCCCCTCCTTTGAAGTAAATATTCTGCTAGAACACGTTCCACCATATCCCATTACGCCCCTCCCGTTGTGCTATCCGCCCCGGTTGCCACCCATGCTAGCCTACGCCACTGCTTGTGGTCCCTGTCGAAAAAATAAACGTACAAGTGGTCCCGGGTCAGAAAAAGGTTGGGAACCACTGCTCCAGAGGGATGTTTTTAAAAAATGTTGTGTGAGAGGCAGAACATCGGACAAAACCGATTACAATATAATATAATATTGAAAATGAATCTCATTCTATGATCTACCTTTATAAATCATTCCCTAATTATTATATTGTAAGGTGAAAGTTTGCATAACGTTCCAAACAAAATTTGTGATAAAGAAGAGAGTCGATTAAGCCTTAATTTTTTTTTATCAAATGTTTACAAGTTGATTGGACAAGACTTGATTTAAATAATTGAGAATTCGACAAAATCTAAAAAAATTGAAATATTTTTTACAAATATAATGAGTTTACTTAAGTTTATTTCTTTCATGAATAAATTATGCTAAATGTATTATATTTTATATTGAAAACTGATGAAAACCATCAAAGTATTCTTTTTTAGACTTTTATACAATATTTATATAAATAATTTGTCATGTTTTTAATTATATGTATTTTAAAATATTGGTTTCCCAAAATATTAATATTTGTAGAATTCAAGGTTTGTGTAATTTTATTAACTGTTGTTCCAAGACTTGATTGTAATATCACTGTCATCATAACCTTCACATTGTCCCTCGCACTTAGTTCAATCCCGCAGGGAATATGAGTGCATTTTTACTACAATACAGTATACCCGCGGTAACCTGACAAATGTTTTGCAGGGCGGTGTCGGATGACTTGATGGAATTTGTCGGAATATAGAGTACTTCCACCCACCCAAGCCATTGTAACACGTATACAACAGGCGCGGTCTTTCGATACTGTGAATGTGGCGCTTCCCTTCCTTTTGAAGCGTATAATAATTATAATAATAATTGTTATTTATTTATTCAGCATTAAAAAAAGCGTTGAGCTATTTTTTCTAGCCGTAAACAGCAATAAATACTCAAATTGGCGACACCATCCCAACCTCAGCGGCCAAAAACAACAAAACAAGATACGCGGACCGGACCGAAATACATAATAACAACACCATTCTCGAAAATCTCGATGTCACTGTGTTGAATGACGTGTAAACGCACCAATTCCAACAATGGTGAATTCTCTGCTACATTCCGCATCCATGATGTTAGAAAAAGTTTGATACTTGCGCTTGCGCGTTTAGTTCTACCTGCCAAGTTTTGAAGCAGTATACGCATTCAATGGCAGCATCCAATACGCAGAAAATGACTTTAATGTATGTAGGCATAGTGCAAAGAATAGCATAACACAGCGCGTGGATTAATGCGGTACGTTTTAGAGATTTTTTTTGCGCGACCATTTTGACAATTTGGCTTGAATAACGGATGCCGATTGATATGTTAAATATCCTTCGAATATCTATTTAATAAATTTAATTTTAGAACTGTAATAATTGATGTGAAGTGTAAAGGATTTATAGAGCTAATTTGACATACTATTTTTGTCAGTAATCGCATCTTGTTCGTGGGCTAGTAGGTATTTATATTTGATACTAGGTAGGTATATAGTTCAGCATCCCTTATACAAAAAGTCACCGACCACCACTGGTGTAGATATGCATTTATGATATGACAGCAATATATGAATGCCCACGATCACATTCACAATCAAAATGAGACAATACGCCTCAATCAAAAGTCACAGTGCTGCGAACAAGTCACAACATGTTTAACAAATGCGAGATGAAGATTTGCCGCAATAAATACGCTCTGTATGCACGTGCTATTGGCATGTCAGATTATAGGGGGAGCCGAATTAGGCAGGGGCCGGCTTATCGCGGGTCAACTGTATTAACAACTGCATCCGAGGGAAACTTCTTATTTTTGTTTTCAAAATAGCTCACATGTATGTACTCATTTTAAAGGTCAGCAAAACTACCAACAATTTATTATCCTTGGAATGGTTATTTTATTCAGTTAGTATATATTTTAAACATCAATGTAGAATACCTAGTTTGGCAGTCCGATACAAGTTAATGTATAATTTTTGTAACACAGCTAGTGGTTGTTGCGAGCTGACTGTATGAAGTAAGTACTGGTTTAGGAAGCATCTATGTATTCTATATTGATTATCTTAAGTGAATGCATTTCACACTAATAATATATATTATTTTTGTACATCTACCATTTTTTTTTTCAGAATTGACTTCTGCAGGAACTTAATTTTTTTTATATACACCATTATGTTTATTATGCTTTTAGATACTTAATCTCATTTGTTAAATGAAATATCAGTTTGTCCGTCTACTTAAAATAATTTATAAATATTAAATCAAAATTTTGGTGCACGCAAAATTGCATGTTTCTGTCAATATATTGTTCTAAAACTACATACCCTGTCATTTCTTTTCAGGTTTATGATGTAGAGTAATTACAATATATTTTTATCATGTAGATAATATTATATTGGCAGAAGGCATGTTGCCTTTTAGTTAATATTTGCAATAATAATAGTTTATTCCAAAATATTTTAGCAATATTTTATCTAGCAATATCTTCCATCACGTTGGTTTGTGTACAATAAGTTTTGAACCAAAATATGCAACAAATAATTTGGGCAATGCGTACAGTGCATACTTTTATCTAGATACCCAAAGGTATCAAATATGATATTTTTAATAGTTTAAAATTGTTTTAAATTTATTTGTTTTAAATGTAATTTGAATACCTACACACGAACAAGCTGGTCGCTTTCGAGAATATGAACCCAGCTCCAAATGTTAATCTGCTGTTAAAAATACATATTACGTCCTTGTTAACTCACCACTTAACGAAATTTGTTGAATATTCTGAATCTGAAGTTGAATCAATAAAAATACAGCGCTTGAAACTTCTCAGCTCATAGTAAATATATATACACCAAACTTAAACAACACTGGTAAAGTTTAACTAAGTAAAGTAAAAACTTATGTATGTATGTCGTAACATAAATTTGAACAATTCTAATGTTTTTCCCATCTGGCTTTGGTCCTGAACAAACATAAGTTTTGCATTTGTATAGTTAACAATATCAGAAAATAGGTTATTATGGTTGATTATAAATTGCATAAAAATTTATTGCGAACTGCCATAAACGGACTTTACCTCTTTTCCTGCCAATAATTTCAGCAGCATCAGTTAACGATGAATAGTTATTCCTATATAACCATTTTCCCCAACATCTGCCTGCAAAAACCAATCGTTGGAATAATAAAAATGAAAAAGGAAGCTAAAAGCCTTGCAATTTTTCGAGGGTTATATATCTCAATGTTGAGAAGTCCAAATTTTAGTACTTGGGTAATATGTATATTGTTAAAGTATATTTAGAAAAATTTAAATTCTAGATATAAAATGTCATTTTACGACCAAAAAAATACACTTCTTCAAACGTCCTTCCTCTAATTTTATATCTACAGAAGTTCCATTATTACATCTACAGAAGTATCTTCCCAGAGCTTTAAAACATTTTCATTCAATTATAGATAATTAGACTGTGACATTGCAGGAACATACAAAGCGCTCAAAAAGTTTTGTAATTGAGAGAAACCTCCTCCTGTGGTCATAATTCCTGCAACTGTAGAATTATTACATGACACGATCCATATTGATTTATCGCAATGTGGAAACTTTTATTACGAAACAAAAATTACACTCAAATATACTTTTTGCCATGACTTCTAAATTTTAATTGCACTTGAGTCGAGTTTTTTTGCATTACTTCACATTGCCTTAACCCTTTCCACTCCAATGTCGAGTATCTCGACATTGATTTTGTTCCACCAGCTCCAATGTCGAGTGACACCCGAAATGGTGTAATAATTCTTTTGGCGGACAATTTTAAGATAGGAGTGATTTTTTTAAATAAAATATTTGAATCATGATTAAAAGACACATTCTAGAATCGCATGATACTTAAGTACTATGGTCGAGGGATGGATGAGTTTTGTTTAGTAAAAGTACACAAGTAATTATCGCACCGTGCATCAACATCTTATAAACTGTGCATTATCGTGTTTGTTTTCGTGCAAATACTCGTTGAATGGATTATTGGTGATTTCTTTTTTCTGTAGCCTGATTGTGTATTAGTGAAATAATCCTCAATCCCGTCCTGTCAAAAAAAGGAAAAGCGATATGTGTCGAAAAGGCCAAAAGCCGAAAATATAAATCTAAATGAAAACGAATAATCATTTTGGACAACGCCTCTTAAATTTTTTCAATTATTTTAAATTGTCATTTTTATTTACAAAAAAAAAACTAAAACTTAAAATAATGCAATTTTGGCGTGGAGCTGGTGAAATAAAAACAATAAAAGGCCTGGAGTGGAGAGGGTTAAGATCAACACCCCTATTTGGTAGAATTTAAAATTTGGATCGAAGCAATTGTATTAACACACAAATATTATTAATATTGTAATAATTTCACAAAAATAGGGTTGGATAAATTGGATTGGTTCAATAAATTGAATTTAATCTTTGACTAAATCACAGAGCCATCATCTGGTAATCGTTACGTGAATACAGACCAAGTTCAATCAAGGTTTTCTCGTACTCCTACCCCCAAATATCAACCTGAAATTAGTCATTTTAGATCAGTATTTTTTAACCGTTTTAAAATAATCGCCCCTTTCACCACAGTAAAATTATCTAGCCCCCCCTGCAATGCAATAGGTTATGTATATTCACATGAGATAAATGATTATGCGGCGATCGGGATTTGATCAGCTTTCAGTTAATGGGAATGCTGTTCTAAGCTATTTAGGCGACCCGTCATGAATTATCAAACATAAAATTTGTAAATTTACTTATTAATATGTTTTAGGTTTTAATTATTATTGTAAATGTACACAATATATTGTATTCACATTAATTTAGAAAATCCCTTAAGATTAGTGAAAATTATTTGAAGCTTTACCAATGGGCTGAATATTATCATACACATTATGTACCCATCCCTACCCCTTCTTTTTTGCCATGGTGAATTGATTTCAATTTTCAAAAAATGAAATTATCTCTTTTAAAAGATTTTTAAAGTATGTATTTTTTATTTTTAACATTTAGATTTTTTACATCAGTATTATCAATATGTATATATTGGAATATATTATTTAATCATTTATGTTTATATAAAGTACAGTGGACCCTTGCATAAAGAGCATAATTCGTTCCATAGTCTTACTTGTAATGCGAAACATTCGCTGAATGAAACAATTTTTCTCTAAAATACGATAATGCATTTCACTGGGAAAAAAATTGATTTTTTTATGTCTAACCAAAAGTGACCCGTCTCGTCACAATTAAAAACGTGCTGCCGCAGGTAACCCTCAGAATCTACAAGATTCTTGAAGTCGCCGATAAAGATCTCTGCTGTGTTTGTGCCGGAGCTTGCTGCTTCACCGTGCCTCTCAATTCTGTGGATGCCTGCTCTTCTCTTAAACTTCTCGAACCATCCATGGCTTCCCTTAAATATTTTTTCTTTGATTGTTGATGATTCTGTTGTCTTCTTAAAAAAGGTCAGCGAATTATTTTCGTCTTACAAATAATGTTTTCGTTAATAGTTTTGCTCTGAATTACTTTTCTCTTATCCAACCGAGAGGCAACCTTTCAACATCATCGAGAATACGAAACCGTTGCGGCAATGTTCTTGTCACTCTCTTTGAAGCATCTGTCTCCTTAATCTTGTCCTTGTTCTTGCAAATTGTTGTTGTAGACCGATTGCATGTGGCTCATGTGTGTGATTACAAGCGACATTAAAATGCTAGTGAAGAGGGGACTTCCCCTTTCCATGTCACTCATTATGCGAAATGTCACTCGTTAAGGGAGCCATTTTTTAAGCAAATTATTTTGCTCGTAATGCGAATTACTCATTATGAGAGGTGCTCAAAGCAAGGTTTTCATGTATTATAGAAACATATTTAATTAATATCAAAAGGTACACACCCATTTTTCCTCATTTGAAATAATGTTTTAAATTTTTTTTATTAGATCAGTTTTTATTGCTATATTCCAACCTACTTGGATTTCTCTCTTGTTTTGGTGTTATTTGATGTTCTTATTTTTTTTATTACATTTTTATATAATTTTTTTTACATTATGAAAAATAAATACAGTGGTACCTCGAGATATGAGTGCCCTAACATACGAGATATTTGAGATACGAGCCGTCAGCAAGCGAAGTTTTGCTTTGGTAAACGAGCAACATTTGAGATACGAGGAATGGCCGGCTGACCCTCAGGGTAAAAAAACCTTTTGCTTGTTATGTCTGTACGTATTCATCTTGATTTGAAGAAACACGTTCTGACTCACAGTGGAGAAAAACCTTTTTCATGTTCCATCTGCAATCATTTACTCGAAAGGGATATTTGACTAACCACAGAGAAAAACCAGTTTTCATATTCCGAATGTAAAAAATCGTATCAAAAAAGTTCTCTAACGAACCACATGTTGACTTATAGCGTAAAAAAACCTTTTGCTTGTTATTACTGTACGTATTCATCTTCTCATAAGGGTGATTTGAATAAGGGAGATTTTGGGGGCTGGAATGGATTAATAGCATTATTATTTCAATGGGGAAAATTGCTTTGACGTATGAGCAAGGTTAATGGAATTAAAGGAATTAAACTTGTATCTCGAGGTATCACTATACTCATTTAGCTGTCATACAGTCCTTTGAAGTTTCTTATTTAACACTATAAACTTAATATGTGCTTGTGTTAATTAAACCCTTATAAAAATAATGTTATGCCGTCCTCGAGAGTCCTTGATTTTATTCTATGCCCTCTATACTTTTTATTTTATATCCTTATTGTTTAACTCTATATTATATGATGTGCCTATCATGCATGTACAATTATAAAACTCCAAATGAGGCATGCATATAAATAAATAAAAGCTTGTTGTGCTTATTGAAAAATAAATGTTACTTTAACCTGAACGCCGCTAATAAACATGTAATACAATTTTATTGTTATTCCCTAATGGCTCTCATGTTCTGCTTAAACTATTTTGCTAATTTTTTAAAAGTGAAAGTGACTTTCTTCTCACAATAATTCAGTTGCAATAACCAAAATAATGATTAAAAAATGAATTTCTGAATCATATTTTAAAATGTAATAACAGCACTTAATCATTGTAATTTTTTAAACTTATGTTCTGACAAATTTCCAATTTATTTAACTCCCTTATTTAAAATAACTGATAATATCATCAGTATTCTTCGAAAAACAGCTATCCAAATTTGAAGTTTTCAGAAGAATATGAAAAGCAGTAAAAAGGACAAGTTTTTTAACAATTCATCAAATTCAGAAGTTTTAATTTTTAAGTTCTGTGAAAGTTTTGTTCAAGTTCTGTTCTTATATCATAGGCCAGTTACTTCAGAATTGAAATAATTTCAGAACTTTTGAAAATTTAATAAAAAAACTATTTTTAAAAAAATACCGACGATGTTTAATAAATTGTATGTTTTTTTCAAATAATGTGTTTTACAACATATCATAGAATTGTCTAACCATAATTATATTCCACTAATTATGTATGAGATAATGGGAATTCGAGGCCTCTGGCACTCAGTAGGCCGATATTTCGGCTGTGTCAAAATGAACCACATTTTGGGTCTCAGTCTGAGTCCCATATATTATGTACATATCCTCACACATTATAATATAAAAGTATATTAGAAGCCTTGCATGGTGTATTTTTGATAAAATTCAGTTACCCTGTCCTAAACTGTAAAATGTTTAAAGGATGCGTAATGATGAACTTTTAATGTTTTACAGATCAATGTGCCTTAAAAATATTTGTCCAATTGTAACAAAATTCTAATGCATTTAACACCATTGTATCTACGAATTCGTATTGCATTTATTACTTTGTAGCAATTTTCATACATTATAACATGATTTATGACATGATTCATTACATGCAACTTTGTAATAATATTATGAATAGAAAACAAACACTTAATATTTCTATTAATTCGAAAGAAGCACTTAAATTTATATAAATTCAAAACAAGGTCTTGTTAATGTCTATAAATGCAAAACAAGAACTTATTTATGTCTATAAATGCAAAACAAGCACTTATTTATGTCTATAAATGCAAAACAAGAACTTATTTATGTCTATAAATGCAAAACAAGCACTTATACTTAATGAATATTTTTAATGAGTCTCATGCAACATTTAGACGATAATTTTGATTTGTATTTTGTCATTGGGCTATTAAAACCCCCCTACAGACGAAACTAGTTGGAGATATTTCTCTAGAAAATAATGCATGTAGAAATTGGAGATTTACAAGGCTATGCGGTACAATGTGAAATAATAATTATTTTTGCAAAATTGTCACAGATAGTTTTAACAGTTCAACGATCACACCCTCCATATATATAATTAGAACACCTTTTTATACAGGGTGTTAAGGGACGTACTTGACTTACTTTAACCAGTGATTCCTGACATTATTTGGAGTAAAAAATGTAAATGAAATTTTGGTCTCCGGTGACTTTTTTTGACAACTTTTTTTTTTTTCAAAATTTTTTTCTTCAAAATCAAACAAAAAAAAAATTCTTCCGCATGTCGTCACTGGTCACTCAGCCGGGTGTCCGACGAACCCCTTACCCCGCCTCCAACTGTTCAACAATTACCATTTTTTTATGTTTTTGTAGAAAAAAAAAAAAAAAAAACATCAAAAATGTCACCGGAGACCAAAATTTCATTCACATTTTTTACTCCAAATAATGTCAGGAATCACTAGTTAAAGTAAGTCAAGTACGTCCCTTAACACCCTGTATAAATGTGCTGTCAATTATCTTACTACTATGCTTTTTAATATTTATTTTTATGATATTTTCAATACATGCTAGAATGTGCTTTGTATATAGGGCTTTTGTCAGTTTGTGACAAGAAATGACTTAAAAAACCTTCATTCAAAACACCGAAGAAATATTATCAACATTAGATCAATCAATTCAATCCATGGGTAGAGTAACAACTTTATATATTTAGCAACTTTTTTATGTAGGCGAATTGTTTAGTTGTTGTTTAGTTTTTGTCTAGTTGGATGGGCAGGGTAAGGCAAATGGTGCATGACTTTTTGATTTCATATTTTCAAATAAATGCTATACAATTGTTATTTTATCCATGGTCTATATCTATACATTTTAGCTTTATATCTATTCATTTGTTTCCCCAAGCCTTGCACCATTGTGGTGACCCATGTTTTTTTTTTTTTTTTATGTAAACCAAATTAGATTATATTAATAAGAATTCTTGTATAATTAAGATCATATCAGGAAAAACCGCTTTGTAGAGCAATGAATTTCGGTGATTTAACATATTACTGTGGTGATGAAAATTTTGATCTTATGAAGACATACTTACAATAAAATATGTATATGTAGTAGTTAAAATAAACAATCAAATTATCTTATTATAGTAATATTAAATATGTAGTTTATTCTTCTTAGTGTCAATATGACAGCCTAAAATAAACTGATATTGATAACATGAAACTGATTTATAAATTCTTCCAGCAAAGGTGTTCATTAATTGAATTGTTTGACTTTGTTATTTGATCAGAATTGTGACTTGCTAATTATTGTATTTTTTCTAAATCTTATAACTCTGATTATTACCAACTTGTTTTTACATACCTTATAATCATCAAAGGCATTGGCTCTTTGGAAAATAATCTAAATAATATAACTTTGTATTCATCTTCTTAATTTTTTTAATTCTAAAATCCACATTAAAAACACTATTTATGTATTAAAAAATGTCATTAATTTATGGATAGTAATTATTAATTTGTGGAAATGAATGTTACAAATATTTTTTACCTTTCTATACAACTCTGTATCAGTGTTTTTTTCTGTGATTCTAATTCACATTTCTTTATATGTACATAAATAATGTAAATCGAAATAATGGTATCATTTTTGGAAACGGTCTTAACTTTGTGAAAATTAATGCTAAAAATTATTATATCTTTCAATAAAACTTGAACAATGAACGCAAAGTTTTTATATTGTGATGTAATAATTTATATATTGGTCCACCTTACTCAAACATATATTTCAAAACCTTGCCCTTACTCTATATAACCCCTGGAATGCCAAGAAACAAATACATGAAGAAGTTATGCTTTTTTGACAATGAACTAAGATAACCAGTAAATGGGTAACTTTTAAAAGGAATGAAATAATTTTTCGACACCCATTTGATTATTATCAATCTGCAAACAGTTTTTTTTTCATGATTTTGATATTTATTATCTTTCCGTCACTTCAGCAAATATTATAAAACGGAAATCTAACAGAACTAACTTCCTTTGATTTAAAATTGTATTCTAACAATAATATTCATCTACTACATATTATGTACATATATTATGTATTGATTCTCAATTTAATGACATTTCCCCTATTAGTTTGACTGATGGAACGAGAGAATAGAACTTCATTCGCAGACCGTCTTACCTCCTTCACTCTTGCCATATTTTTACACCAGCCCGTGACTTGTACATATAATTTTTTTTGGAGATGTGTAATAAATATTATTATTTTGTTGCATTAGGCGCTTTTAATATTCCCACTTTTCTTACACAATAAATAATGGTGAGACAAAAGATGAGACACCCAATGCATTTGTCTGTTTTCTCTAAAGAAAAAAATAGTACTTTGGAGGAAACAGACATGCGTACACTGTGTGTCTCATCTTTTGTCTCACCATTATTTAATGTGTTAGTAAGAGCTGCAGCATTATTGTGATAAGGAACATATGTTTATTGCTTTTCTTGAACCGTCGTGGTTCCTGGGGATATTAAAAGCGCCTATTGTTAATGGTACAATTTCAGATTGGCACACCTACCAACTAACATAGTAGATTGATGTAACACATGAATCAGTTTTTTAGGGTTGAATACCAAACCTCACTACATTGTCTTTCTCCTAATTACTAACTAATTGATAATTATTTGGTGTGCTACCCTTGTGTCAGTCTCCTGCATTATTGGAATAGGGGTGAGGTAGGTGCTGGGTTAGAGATGGTAGTTGATCTAAAATTTTAACTGTACAGTGTTCAACAACTTTTTCCACTAGACAAAGATAATGTACATAAATTATTTTCTGGCATATATTTCCACAAAAACTCGGCATCCGAAGGGTTAGGTAACAATGAAATAATTATTATTATTTGTTTTAACTAATTTTTTAAGTTAGTAAAATGAAACAGGTATTCGGAAGCTTAATGTTTTAGATATTTTATGTTTAAACTTACTTAGTTAAATAATCATGTATAAAATACATTGAATAAATATTTTTATTTTATTTTTATTGTTTTCAAATTTATTTTATATAACCCCACAATTTTATTTTAACTGCGGTGAAACACTGGCAGACGATCTATTAATGATCCTGTTCAGTTTGGATTTTGGCCCTTTTCAGTTATTAAATAAACAGTGATATGTACCTACTTCTTTCGGCAACCATAGTTTTAACCAGTGGTGACTTTCCCAAGCTGTGTGGTAACCTGAACCTTCTACAAATACAATGAAGCATTCTAATAGTCTGTAGTGTTGTGCCGCCGATAGTGCTGTCGCTGGTCAGTCATTATCACTTCAGCTTATTGGTCTACACACGGTGTGTTAAATCCACGGTGTAAAATATATATATTGACTTGGATTCCCTTCATCTCCACCGTGGACGGGCTGCTCCAATTGTATTCGTAATAGGCCAGCCCTGAGTACAAGGCAATTCAAATTGTTGGTTCAACCCAACACAACCAAAATACTGTTGTGATTTATTTGTGGGGTATTATTGTTGCGCTGCCTCCTCTTTTAGTTTCTCTCCTAATGTTTCGGACACTGTAAAGTTGTCCAAAACGTTGGCTAAAGAAGGATACCCTAAAAATAAATCACTATAAGAGAGAACACATTTTACAGGTGGCAACAGATTTGCTGTTGGATAAATATTTATTTATATAAACCGTGTTCCATGCTCATATCGCGAAACTGCGGGGATAATTTATTATTCAGGAAAAATTGATACATTTTTTTTTTATTAGTGCCCAAATAAAAAAGTAATGGTAGGTAAATTTCTTATTTTTGTGCAGTTTACAAAAAATTCATATAAAAGCACTTTTATAAATATTGTTATTTCTCCGCGCTCAGTCAGCTGTTCTATAAATTACGTACATACATACACCTTAGACTTTCGCCTTAAAGGATGAACCACAGAAGTCCTCTTTTGACTTTTGTTCAGGAAAGTGATTTTCGTATTAACTGAATGTTTGAAAATCTGTAACTTTTTACTTACTTGTAATAATTAAGATTTGTGAATGGTAAATTTCATACTTTAACCCATTGGCCACAACCCCGGCAGCCTGCCGGGTGTGCAACTCAGGTACTTAACCACAAACCAAAATTATTAATATTCGATTTATGAATATTATGTTTTTTTTGTAACTTTATGAATAAAAAAGTGAAAAAAAAAACTATGAAAAAAGAGAAGGTTATAATATTTGTAGTATCCCATGATGAACCCAAAGCAAAAAATATCCTGCAGATAAAACACGGTAATTCTTTTAAGCATTTTTCATAAAACAGCATATTATTATGAAATCACAAAATATTTAATTAAACAACATTAGAATAATTACTCTTGAGCATCAGGTGATAAGGAATAATGTGGAATCTGGTCATTAAATTCAAGAAAATCCAGAGGTATCCATTGTTTCTAAGTCAACAAGAAATAAAATATTTTGCAATCTTGATTTCTACAAGGTTAACGGTTTTGAAATTTGCATTGTTATAGTAGGTCTTATAAAGTAGAAAGCCCAACTTATCAGCTCGAAGTTGCAGCCATACAGCATTAGAAATGAGAAAAGCTGTGCCTTATCTATTCTTTTTTTGAGCCACAAAAGGAGCTGATGGTGATTCGTAGAAAGAGTGAATATGGTTTGTATTATTCATTTCCATGTTAATAACTTTAAAAGGCTTGGTAATTTTAACTATTCTTAACTGAACCCAATCTCATGGGGTCACTATTTGCATACCATCCAGCCTCTTCTTTTGACTTTCAATTAAAGCAGTTTCAGTAATAGCAATTTCAATTATACAGATGTTAAACGAAACTGCCTACAAATAATAATATGAAGGTGATAGTAGGAAATGTTGTGCAGAAGTCTGGTGTTTCTTGAACAATTTTGTCTACTAAACAGAGCCCTCTTGGCTTGAATGTCCTCATTTGTGCTTCTGACATTGGGTAGACATCTGAAAGTACTTTCTTTCTTGGCGACCTGTACCCAATCCTCATTATCAACTTTATTCTTTTTGGATTTCAAATATTTTTTAAAGTTGTTATCTACTTCACTCATATAATCTTTTGATTTTCGGTAAGTCTTTAAGGTTAAACGTAATGTTCGTTATCATCTATCATAGATTAAATTATCAGATTAAATTATTTTTGATACTTTTTGCATGTTATGCTTTAAAATATTAAGGTGAATTATTTGTTTGCGCCCATACATATTTAATTTGAATATAAATAAATAGTTTTGTCCATAAACAAACCAAAATCTTTCAAGAGAGGCTGAAAAATACAATATTGGATTGAGTCTCCGATACAAAATTGAATTTTTCAGTCTGAAAGATTTGGGTTTGTTTATGGACAAAACTATTTATTTATATTCATATTAAATATGTACGGGCGCAAACAATTAATTTACCTTAATATTTTAAAGCGTAATGTGCAAAAAGTATTAAAAACCTAAAATAATTTAATTGGCGCCATCTGTGAATGCGTAGATTATAACGTACGTGAGGTTTAACCTTAAGCAGTCATAATGGAGAAAATGGAAGATTAGAAGATGTAGATGGTGGAGAGTTTGGTTGAGAAGACGAAAGCGGTAATGAATGTGGTTGACAATTTGGCGACGTGGGTGTTGTTATGAGAGAAATTATTTCTTGGGGTCTTCTTCATTACCTTCATGGTTTATCTTTATCGGAAAATTTTCAGAAAATGTTGAAGTTTGTGGTTTTATAAATGGAATGGCAAATTACACCGCATCTGCCGAATAGTGCGCTTATGACTATGACATGACTTCTTTATCTTTGTCCCCATCAGCTTGCTGGTGGACAAACAAGGTGTGAAGATTATCTTTACATACCGATCCTGTAACCAAAATATATTTTTTTAAATAATTGTTATTGTTACAGGTACTTAACAATGGGTATTTACTACAGTTTGTCAAAAAATAAGAGTAGAAAACATAGGAGGGCACCACTGTTGTTCAAATGGCAATACTAAAAATATAACCGTGGTGATAATCTAAAGCTGTGTAACCAGTACTGGATTATCCCTAAGGCAGAGTAGGCAACTGCCTAGGGGCCCCGCGTCCCGAGAAAATTTTCCATAAAAAATCGAAAATAATATTCGCTGGTCTGCCATTTTTTATTTTATCTAGATATCGAAATTCCCCTATGCCATAGACAGTAGATTTTCGAACAGATTAAGACTTGGTGTATAGTTTTTAGTCAAATCGAATGTATAGTTTTTTTAATACATATGTTGTCAACCAGGTTGAAAAACGTGTTAAAAAGTTTAGAGAAAAACACAATCAAAGTATTACTGAAGGAAAATTCAACATACAAACTGTTTAAATGGTTTCACGTAAAATGCTGTATTTCCGTCAATTTTTCTAATTTCTTTTTTGGTGTGAAAATGAAATAAATTACAAAAGTATTTTTTACAGTGTGTACCAGGGGGAAGGTTTTAAAGGCGAAAGAAAGGCATTTTGTCAAGATTTTTTTGAGATATGAATAATGTTGGTTTTATTTATTTCATACACACTAGTATAAAATCTGAAGTATCTTTGAAAAAAAAAAATAATAAAAAAATACATAAGTCCGTGAGAGCGAATCTCTGGAGGCCCCTTGAAAACAAGTTGTTTTGCGGTGAACTCCATAACTCGTCACTGGATCATTTGAAACAAATAAAACAGAAATGCGTTTAAAGGGTGATATGTTTTCCTCGGTAGTCGGAGGGAGTTTTTTTTCGATTTTTCTTTATTTTTGGCAGCATTTTGAAGTGAAAAAGGCGATTTTTGCAAAAAAATTTCGGTGAATTTGTTATTATAAAATGGTAAAAAAAACTCCCTCTGACTACCTGTTGATTTATGTGTAGAAATAGTGTACAAAATTTCAAAAGCATCGGTCAAGTCAGGTTAAGATTTTGAGTTATGATGTTCACGAACTTCAGAAATGTTGTTTGCGAGAAAATCGATTTAAAATTTTTTATACTCGAAATATACTTGAATCGAGCATGAGGGCCGGTCGCTTGAAACGCTGTACCTTCGTTAGTTTTGCTCCGTTTTGCTTGAAATTTTGTCACAAAACTTGATATACTGACATTTAAAAAAATATATATATAAAAGTTTTAAAACCTTAACCCCTTCCCCCCCCCCCCTTATAGCCTTGTTATGAATTTGATCAAGGGAACGAGGAGGCCCCTTCAACCCCCCCCCCCCCCCCCACCCCCCGTAAGTCCGCCATTGGTAAAGGGGCCCCGAGACAAGCATTGCCTAGGGCCCCCGACATGGTTAATCCGGCCCTGTGTGTAACCGACATTTTTATTAAAAATTAAAAAGGAAGTGCCTACTGGCGTTGTCCAGGGTTTGGATCGTGTCTCTAATTTTAGATCTGAATATATTTAACTCATTCAGTTCTAAAAGTATTGTAACTAAACTCACCATTGATTCTTCCTTTCTATCTACTGTTAAATTCAAATTTATGTTAAATTAAATGAAAGCCAATCACCTTGTAAAACACAATTTAATCAAATTTATGTCATTACAGGTAACAACAACAGTGCTTCTTCATTTTTTTTTTTAAGAACAAAAAAAAATATTTTTAAATGCGTATACAGTGTTCTATATTTTCATTATCTTTGCATTGAATATTTGACAGGCAAGTTTGTTTCGCCAGCCTACAAATGTTACAGTTCCATTTTTTATATTTTCTACTCTTATTTGACAGACTTCTACATTTGTGGCTTTCGGGTTATACTTTGCTTGAATTCAGTTTTGAATATATGATGATAAACCCACAATTTGGACCATAATTTTTAATGTTATTATATTGCTTGAAATTATTCATAAATGTTTGTATGTTTTGAAAGCGGGCGGCATAAATAAATTACTCACTCGGGCTGTGTTGCCATTGCGCGGAACCAAAGTCACCAAATCCAAGAATATTATCAAATAAAGCGGCCTACACACAACACTGCATTTAGTGACTGCAGAGAGGGTGGAGTTAAGCGAACCACGCTCTCTGCAGTCACTGCCGCAGTCACTACATGCAGTGTCGTGTGGAGAGCCCATCATAGTGTTTTACTACTATGAACTCCCCAGTTTTTCAGTTTCTCCTAGAGTCAGCGTTGCCAAATCTACGTCTTTTTGCGTAGATCTACGTATTTTAGGTCTTTCCTGAACATCTACGAACTTAGGCACAGAATCTACGTATTTTCTATCAAATTATACAAATTTGCAAAATAACATAACTTTTTAGGTTGAAGCAGCATATTTCCCGTAACTTTACCAGACGCGGACTCCAACAAACGTTCCGTTTCATACTAGAGTCCGCGCCACACATGAAGTCGCGCAGATAATTCTTCCATTTCAAAAAAATACAATTCTTCCATTTCAACAGGATCAGCAAATCAATGGGTTTTGGCGTGGTGTTTCAAAAATACGAAAAGGCGATTTGTCTCAAATGTTTCTCTTATTGGCCCAGTTTGCACAAAACTTAAACATTGCCACATACTCGTAGCAGTGCAAATGTCGAGCGTCTGTTTTCCGCGATAAATTTGATGAAAACTAACATCCAAAAAAACTCTCTACTGACACTTACTTTTTACAGGCTTACTTTTTACGAAAAGTGGCTTGAAAACAAGCAGCGAGCCTTCGTAGGAACATATTAAATATTTTAATCAATATATATGTACAAATTTAATTTGCCTGAAGATTCTGAAAATTGAGTTTTTTTTTACATTTCTTTTTTTTACCACAAATGTGGCAATTTTTATTTACTAGATTCTTATGTGCCTTGAAAAGGTGAATCATTTAAATTAATTGAATTTAAAGTTAATGTTCTAATATATGTACAAATTTAATTTACCTGAAGATTCTGAAAATTGAGTAATTTAAAAAAATATGTATTTCTTTTTTTTTCACCACAAATGTGACACTTTTTTATTTACTAGATTCTTATGTGTCTTGAAGATGTGAATCATTTAAATTTACTGAATTTAAAATTAATTTCTTTTATAAATAGAATTTATAAATAGAATTATTTTTAATTCTTTTTTTACCACAAATGTTGCAATTTTTATTTACTAGATTCTTATGTGCCTTGAAGGGGTAAATCATTTAAATTTACTAAATGTAAAGCTTAATGTTCTTATATAAATAGAACGGCTTTATTTGCGCCTCGCAATTTTTACCTCATGTGGGTATTTTCTAAAAACTTTACGACAAATGTTACAAACAAGCATGGTAAACGGTAACCGCAGCCTATGAAAGTTTACAATACAAGGGGTATTCTTTTTAAATAAATTCTAATTTTATTCTGTTTCACCTACCCTAACTTCTTCATTTCACTCAAAAAAAAAGTACGTAGATCTGCGAACTTTTCATAATCCAAATTATACAGTTTCTACGTAATTTTCTAGTCTGACCTACGTCTTTTTCAAAATTTGGGTTGGCAACACTACCTAGAGTCTAGAAAAAAGTTTGATCTATGGTCGTCCTGTCAAAAATGACACTTCGATTGTTTTGAGTCGTTTCGCGCGTATTTTAATAATGTCACTTTAAAAAGTTTTCGTGATAAAGGTTGAAATATCAAAGAACATATTTCACAGTCAGACAATTTTTTGGCTAAAGTTTACTACACAATTGACTGGTCTGCCTGCAGATTTTAAACCTCAATTTTGGCGGATTTTATTCATATTTTAAAGTTGCACATTCGTCACATTGCACGTGCAGGATGTTTAAGGTACCTGCAAAGTAATGCTTCGTAGATCTGATATTCTAAAGTAAAATAAAATAATAATTTTAATATTTATTATTAAATAATCTTAGTTTATCTTAGAATATAATTTTAAAAATATTTTATGCCATATGGGTAAGTATGTATTGTTCGTAATATCGGTAATATCGGTTCGGACTGGCCACGCTTATTACGAATAATTTTTAGAAAAAAACTTTAGATTCGCCTTAATTACTATAAAAGGAAACTTTTTGGCTTTGGGGCGGCGGAAAATAATGCATTTTAATTTTCAATTGCATAAAACCAAAATTCACTTCGCGAACCGACGCAGCGAAAATCCGCGGCCGTAGCTGTCACTTGCTGGCACTGTTATGGACTGTAGCTGACTTCGTGGGATACCTACATGAAATACCGCGAATCACAAACCATGTTACACAAACCTAGCGTAGCCGCTAAGCCACTTGAAAACTGGGATGTTTTTCTTGCGTTGACGCGAGTAGGCGTTATAAAGGGGCACTTTCTTTTGTATCACAAACCATGTTACACAAACAAGCCCGCTAGACAAATTTCGTAATTACGCGCCTTATCCCATGAAGTCGGCTACAGTCGTATTAGCTCTTGTTAATTTATCAAGGATACCAACATCACAGTGACATGTACGGCCGCGGATTTTCGCTGTGTCAGTCGCGAAGCGAATTTTGGTTTTATGCAATTGAAAATTAAAATGCATTATTTTCCGCCGCCCCAAAGCCAAAAAGTTTCCTTTTATAGTAATTAAGGCGAATCTAAAGTTTTTTTCTAAAAATTATTCGTAATAAGCGTGGCCAGTCCGAACCGATATTTACCGTAATATCTACCTTACTGGGTAAAACAACAACTTCTGCTCATCTAGATTTTATTGTTTATTTATTTATTCAAATATATTTAGCAAACAATAACAGAAATAAAATCTGATAGCTTAGGTACTTTTATGGTAATTATCGGTTCGGACTGGCCACGCTTATTACGAATAATTTTTAGAAAAAAACTTTAGATTCGCTAATTACTATAAAAGGAAACTTTTTGGCTTTGGGGCGGCGGAAAATAATGCATTTTAATTTTCAATTGCATAAAACCAAAATTCACTTCGCGAACCGACGCAGCGAAAATCCGCGGCCGTAGCTGTCACTGTTATGGACTGTAGCCGACTTCATGGGATACCTACATGAAATACCGCGAATCACAAACCATGTTACACAAACTTAGCGTAGCCGCTGAACTAATTGAAAACTGGGATGTTTTTCTTGCCTTGACGCGAGTAGGCGTTATAAAGGGGCACATTCTTTTGTATCACAAACCATGTTACACAAACAAGCCCGCTAGACAAATTTCATAATTACGCGCCTTATCCCACGAAGTCGGCTACAGTCGTATGAGCTCTTGCTAATTTATCAAGGATACCAACATAACAGTGACATTTATAAATAGTAATCAATCAAATCACTTTTATAAATAGTATGCAAAGGGATTTGTTTTGGTAAACTTTCGAAATCACTGGACATGCTTGATATGAATATATTTTTGGAAAAAACCTTTTGATTCACCCTGATTCCTCTAAAAGACAACTTTTTGCATCTGGGCCGATGGAAAATACTGCAAAAGAAAAAAATCAGAAAAAGATTTATGTGTTTTTGTTGCTAATATTGTCTTCATTAATTAACATATTAAAATTTGAAGTTTTACTCATCAAGTTAATTAATAAATTTTTGTGACGCATTTCCGTTTCATCCGAATTTCAAATCGCTAACGGGGCTAAAGAAGTTTCACTTCAATAAATATTCATGTCACAAATTTAATAAAAATGGATAAATTTATCCAAGACATGGGTAGCATTTCGTTTGAGTTGAATCATGCAATCATACATAAAGATAGCAGCCAATAAAAGTATGGGTTAAGAAAATGAAGATAATGTTTGTAGTTCTTAGTCGAAGTATGATACAGTTAAACATGACCGAATCGGATAGGGTCACATTAGCTCAGTGGTAGAGCTCCGCCCCGGCAAGGTAAAGGACCTGGGTTCGATTCCTAAATGTGACTGTATCTTTTTCTGTTTCAGATTGAGTGTCGCTAATATTGTCTTCTTTAATTAAAATAATGTTTCTTTTAAAACAAATGAAGGAGTAACTTAAAAAACAAGTTTGAAAATAATCACATTAATTTATCGAAGTAACATTGATTTTGAAATGCTTACCAAAACTGGAAGACTTCTAGACCAACCCAAAATATAAATTTAGCTTATTCTTTTGTATGTATTACTTTAGTATTTTAATAACACACCCTGGTGTCATCCGGAATAAAACTCGGTGCAGTGTGGCGTACCACAAACGAATGCTTGCGAACTTCTAATAAATGACACATTTTCTGCACTTGGCAAGAGAAAGGCGTCTGTACACCATCTTTTGTTTGCGGTTGAGCTATATTACCCAAATAAATATTTTTGTATGTAGCGTTTGATTTATTTTGTCGGATTCCAGGGCCTAGTGGGTCTGGTGACGGGGGGCGCCTCAGGGCTCGGCCGGGCCACCGCGGAGAAGTTAATCAAGGAGGGGGCCAAGGTCGTCATCTGCGACCTGCCCACCTCCAAGGGACATGAACTCAGCAAGGAGATCGGCCATGATACACTCTTTGTTCCAGTCGATGTAAGAATGTTTATTTAGACATATATTTTAAATTAAAATACTAGTGATACTGTATATTAAATTATGCATGGTTAATTAATTATGTATGTCCGTACAATATTTAGTAATTTCGCCTGGAATGAGAACGGTTCAATCATAACTAATAATGTATTTAATACATAAGTCGGTTCCATGATGAACAGAATATTAAAGAAAAGAAAAAAATGGAACCAACAAACAACATCCGGTTATCAGATGACAATTTCTTACATAATATCAACAACCTAAAAAAATTCCCAAATATTTGTAGGAACTATTAACTCTTTGGGTGAGTGAGTTTTGGCTTCACTTGGTAAATTACCCAGTGTACATTTTTCTGTTAATGCATAAACTAACAAATTTTTCAGTTAACCCATAAACTAACACATTCAGTTTGAACCATAATAGAGAAGAATTTTTTTTCATTAGCTCCACACACGAGGCCCTGAGGAAAATAATTCCCTTCAGAACCTATGTCATCTCTGGATGCTGTGTGGAGGGTCTTTTTAGGAAAGGAAGGAGAGGGTTCTGGGAAGGAAATGGGTTTGAGAGGAATCTGGAGGGTCAGTATGTCCAGGAGTGACGGAGTATGAATCCCTTCCTCCCACTTTTTTTAATATTTTTTTTATATGAATACCGCACAAGAGTCCCAGCTGCTCCCGTCTGGAGCCAGTGGGACTATGGCATCCCCAATTTGGGTATGTTGTGAGGCTGAAGGCAGTGGGGAGGGGATGGAGATAGGGAAGAGGAAGGTGGGGAAGTACCTGGCTGTTCAGATCTGGTCACCAAACACGGCAGAAGCCATTTCAAGCAAAGTTTCAATTCTGAATGGTGGTCTTACACCAGGGCGATACTGAGAGTATCTTCCACTCTGGAACGTGCCGCAAATATACTATATGCAAATATACTATATATTATTTTAAATGAATAAATTGTGAAAAACACAAATTAATCAAATAAAATTTATTTGCCACGCCGGGATTCGATCCCGCGATCTTCCGAATGCAAGTCAAGCGCCTTACCGCTGCACTACGCCTGCCGTCAAGGTGTCACTGCTGTGCAAGGCGATATTCTGAAAGAATACGGCTGGAGAAGTCAAAGGGACTCCCTCAACCATTCTCTCTCGATCCGCCCCGCCACGCAGCTGGTGGCCAAACGCGTCAGCCGCCAAGACCTGGACGACCCTCACCCCATGAACCCAGGCACCCCTGCTAACCGAACGTGGCGAACCACTTGGGGCGACCTGTGGCAGAGGTGTTGGTTATCCAATTAACTTTCAACTCTCAACTCAACAAGACTTTAACCCTTCCGAATTTTCAAGAATATTCGCTTTTGGTGTCTCTAACGGAATGACATTTTACGAAAACTTTTTGTTATTACCGCTTCACAATTAAAGAAATAAATGAAACATTTCTGAACGTAGCCGAATAGTAAAAACTGTCTTAGAAAGGTTACAAAATAGGCTTTCAAATTATTATATTACAAATAAATATTAGCATTTGTAAATATTAAAATTTAGAACGCAAACATTAAAAATAGGTAAAAATGACTCACATGATGTTTTTTATGTGAAAACGGTACTAAAATCACAGATTATGTAAACAACAATACTTATTCTATTGTATATATATGTAATAAACACTTTTGTCACCTCACTTTTTTATCATTTCATATAAAAATTTTAAATGTGGAGCGTGGTGGAGCTGCCGGTAGCAAATTTGCGCGGGTAAATATTTTTGTCAACTACACGACTGACAGCTGATTCCTGTTATGTATTTCCATAGAAAACTTGATAGGGATATGCAGCTTGATCTACTATCGACCTTTTACTTTTTGGTTTAGGGATGTAACTAAAACAATAACGGAGTTAGAACGATTTCTATGGAAACACACGCGCTGACGTATAAACACGCTTATTGTACTTGACTGCTGTCCTATTTCTAACGCTTATATCTGCTTACATTGCGGAGGGGTTAATTCCATCTTATTGAAAAGTTCTTGACAATCCTAATCAATAAATATTACTTTATAATACTTTATAATACTTTTGATTAGTGGTAATATTTGAAAATATGTTTTTATTATTTATTTTTGGGGTGTTATGCCGTGTTGCGCTACTTCCTCCTTTAGCCAACGTTTCGGACAGCGTTACAGTGTCCATAATCAGCGTTACAGTGACACATCTGCCCTGATGATGGACACTGTAATGCTGTCCGAAACGTTGGCTAAAGGAGGAGGTAGCGCAACACGGCATAACACCCCAAAAATAAATAACAAAAATACTTTTGGCCTTGAAAATCTAAAATCATATCTTTGAAAATATAGTTTTTCAGACAACTAATATTGTTTCATTTAAAAGGAAATCTTAAAACCTTTCTAAACCTACAGACCCGCTATTACAGTTACAGTTGGTACAACATACATGCAATACGTATTGTTTTTTTAAGGTTTGCTCAGAAGTTGATGTCCAGACTGCTGTTGCCAAAACAAAAGAGAAATTTGGTAAATTAGACGTGACAGTGAACTGTGCTGGTATTTTCGGTGCTGCACGAGTGTACAACTTCAAGAAAAAGCATCCATATCCTCTGGATGATTTCACTAGGGTTATAAGGGTAAGTTTAAATGAAGCAGTTATTTTCGTCGTTGAAGTCTAATCACAATATGCTTTAACATTTTTAAAAATGATTATTCTTTGAGCAACACACCTTTTCTACATAAATCGCCTTTGCTAGGGAAATATCAACCATCTCTACCAATGATCTGTTTTAGGGGAAACATTATTGTTAAGTTAGTAATTCAAACCCCCCATTGTATTGATAAAATGTCCAACTCCAGTAATATATTGGCTGCAGTATTGGCCGCTAGAGGCGCTAGTGTTGCATATCGACATTGATATTGTTTCAATGGAGGCAAATTGAATTTATTTAGTTTTGTGCTTTCTAATTTTGATCAATATTGATAAAAAATGTCCCAAAAAGTAATTCTGTTTGTGCAATTGATGTAGATGTAGATTGCAGATCTACAAAACACAGAAAAATTGTCAGGTTAGTTGGTGAAATATAATATGAATTTGTTAAATCCCAGAAAATACGAGGGCTGTCTGTAAAATAAGGTCTCCAAGGTGTTGGGGTCGCGAGGAACGATTTCACGCACAATCCGGTAACAGTAGCGTACAGCCTGGTTCCCCCATGCCAAATCACCACCATGCTGCAATCTCTGCCACGCTTAGTCTTTGCTTTGCCACAGTTCGCGATGGAACTTCCACTCGCCAGATGTGAATTACGCTATGTAAATCGTTTTTTGCGTGCAAAGAATAAAACCCCAGTAGACATTCATTCTCAGCTACGTAAACATTGTAAGAATGTGACAAACGTGCGCAAATGCTGTAGAGAGTTTAAAAACGAATGTACCCAGGTCTCATCCCTAGTTGCAGTTGAATCCAAGAATTCCTCCCCATCGATGTCATACCACTCAAGGAATTCGCGGGCTGCTTCAACCCGTTGTTAAAGCCCCGTTTGTGATATTTCATATCATAGTGCTTTCACACAAACGATGTATTGCAATCTGTAAGTCCAAATTTTAACTTTAGGGTGCACAGTTTACACCCGCGCTATGCAAGTGGGTTCCCTACAGAGCATCAGACCATCCCGTGATATTCAATGTCATTCGGGTTGTGTCGTTTCCAGATTACATAACCAGAATTAAACTTCCAATTTTGTCCACATGTCATGATTTAGTTGTGTAAATTTCAAATATGAATCTGATTCGATCAAATGACCCCTATTTGTTCATTTCCAGATAATAAAATAAGACACCTGTTTTATAATTTCACATCCCCACCCTCTCTGCAGCAACCAGCACTTCAGGGTGCCAAATTCAAATAAGCTAGTTGCACTGCCCAACCCTGAATTATGTCTGATGGTAACTACCAGTAAACATATTCCACCTGGTGTTTTTTCCAGATAAATCTAATTGGAACGTACAACGTGATCCGTTTAACGGCAAGCCTGATGGGAGAGAATGCGCCAAATGCTGATGGCCAGAGGGGAGTGATCATCAACACGGCCAGTGTGGCAGCATACGATGGCCATGCCGGCCTGGCTGCCTACTCAGCCTCCAAAGCTGGGGTGGTCGGAATGACGCTACCCATTGCTAGGGACCTGGCCGGACAAGGAATCAGAGTGGTTACCATCGCACCAGGTTTGTTGGACTGCCACATAACTCTATCTTCATTTGTGCATCTTCTATGCTCTTCTGAAAGTGCCCTATTTCCCTTGGACACCTCCACTATACTGGTTACTAATACCATTGGTATGCTTCGATGTTGGTGTCGGACACTAAACTGCGGGGACACCAAGTGGCCACTTGCTGAGGAACCCTTCAAAGAGACCTAAACATTTTTTAGTTTCCCAACCGGATGTACCACTGTGGCGTACCGGTGAAATATGGCCCTTATTGCGAGATTTTGTTGAGTTTTTTCTTTACAGATTGTGTTTAGTTTTTCCTCTTATTCAGAGAATCAGCTTACAACTCCCCCTTCCCCTCACCCATGAAATCGTAACCTCTAATATATGGCTCTTGATGGCGGTCTCAGTTATTATTTAATGCCTGATTGGAAATCATTCATTGGCCTCTTTATTCATCATAAACTGATAGAAATGTGTTGTGGGCATTTCTCTGTGCTTGAAGTAAGATTCATTTTGTCTCATTCCGGGTGAAATTGATCAAACTTTATAAATTTTCAAAATTATTTCTTGAACTTATGACAATTTCATTGAACCTAGGAATCTAAAGGCCTGTGTAAATTGGCAAGTTTAAAATTATTATTAAATCTGTTTTTTTATTTATCAGTATTAACACTTCCATGGATTTTCTGTGCAATGGTAGTGGAGACCAATTTTAATACAAACTCTGAACCTTTGAAAAAAATAATTACATACAATTTTCAGGACTTTTTCTAACACCAATGGCGGGCAAGCTTACCGACAAAGCTCTAGCTGAACTAGCCAGCAGTATCCCATTCCCCCAGAGACTGGGAAACCCATCCGAGTTCGCTATGCTTGTGGCAAACATCATTGAGAATCCCATGTTGAATGCGGAAACCATTCGGATAGACGGGGCCGTCAGAATGAAGCATTAACTTGGAAATTAGCATACTTTTGTGAACAACTATACATAGCATACTTTTATGTACATAACATATTTTTCGATGTAGCATAGCTTTATTGGTTGTGACATATAACATAATTTTGTAATAGTTTTATGTATATAGAATAGTTTTGTGTATGCAGCATAGATTTGTGTACACAGCGTAACTTTGTATAGTGTACAGATCATAATTTTGTATAGTGTACAGCAGTGGCAGCTCGAGCACAATTTCGGTGGTGGGGATCGATATTTTTTATTTGTATAAATATACAACGTGTCCTGAAACTCGTAGTACAAGCGGGAAACCAGTGAATCTACATCACGTAGAGAACCCAAAAAAATGATTTTTTTCGATCTGAGCATTTCGATTTTTATATTATTTTTTAACTATTTTTCAATTTTTTCGGCAACTAAAGGGTTAAAAACACTTTCGAGCCTGGTTTACCATTCGATGCATTTTAAAAGACATTACACATCTGATATTAACCCCCTAGTGACCGATTTTTTCAAATTTGACCAAAAAAATTCCAACTTCGGATTCGATTTACTCGAAAACGAAAGCTAAAATCAAAAAAATAATAATCACTAATCGACTCCGAATGTGATGTAGATTGACCAGTTTTCTGCTTGTACTACGAGTTTCCGGACACCGTGTATACTTATATGATAAACCTTACCTTAAACTCATTATAATTGAGAACAATCAAAATACCTACTCTTTTATATACATGTACCTATACGAGTAGGTTTATTTTTATGTTCTCAATTCTAATGTAGGTATAAAGTCTAAGGAAAATAATTCATAATTTTTTTTGAATAAATATTTATTTTTGATTTATTATTGAAGGCTTTTACAGTAACACGTTATTCAGGATGAGTTATGCACCTTACCAGATATACCAAATAGGTACATGTATGAATATGAAGCTAAATAAAAAATAACAAATATAATCCAACCAACTTTGGTTTAGAGCGCCTTTGAAGTAAATTTTCCACGAGAATGGCGCTGTAGAAATAATCCGACCTATATTAACTAAAATTTGCAACACTAATTTACCTGTCAAATATTCCTTTTAGTGCAATGACACTGAAAATACAGAACACCGTATATACATTTAAAAAAACATTTTATTGTTCATAAAAAAAAAATTGGTAAATATGCAGTTAGTCCACCTCACGGATAATACGGAACATTTGTGTTGTCGAAGTTTGATGCATGGATAATACGGAATATTCCTTTTTTAACAAATAGATAATAGACAATCAAATTGTGACCTTTGCCGAAAATACCAACCTCTTAACAGATATTCTTGATGCAAGTAGTTATTTACCTAGCCAGGAATTAACGACGTACAGTACCTACCTACTTACTGGTTGAGCTAATTAATACAATATAATCAATAAAACTAAATACTTGTAACCTAACCTAGATTTTGATGATTTTCTAACGAAATAATAACTTTTGAGAGGCTCTTTAAATAATACATACATCCCAAATTTTCACTGGTTTGTGTAGCAAGCAGGGTTTGTCTAACGGGTTTGTGTAATTATTTGAATACCTAGAATGAAGTAAATAAAATAATGCGCACGCATTTTTCTTTTATGCAAGATATACATCCCAGGTTTTTAATGGTTTGTATGGCAAGCAGGGTTTAGTGTGCTTTTTACCCATTTTTTCAGTTCCTTCAAATTCCAGAAGGGTGGTAATGTAACAAGTTTTTATAAATAATAATAATATTTTTAAGTTTAAAAAATTTGTTTTTTTTTAAGATATCTTTCTTGTAGTGTCAGGAATTCAATTCCTATTCCTAAAATACTAAAATGCAAGGCATAATGTCAATGGCACATTAATTCCTCCCATACATGGATTGCAAGTTTAGAGCACAGGTGTCAGATGGGAATAATTTTAAACGATAATTGGAACATGTATCCAAATGATTAACCGCTCTTATTACGCACGAATACAGAAAGCCCTGAAGAAAATAATTTCCCTCAGGGCCTATGTCATCTTTGGAGATGCTGTGTGAAGGGTCCTTTTGAGGAGAGGAAGGAGTGAACATGGGTCTTAGAGGAATCTTATATGATCTCTTAGGTTTCTTATGGGAAGAGACCATGTTGTAGGAGGAAGAATACAGATGGAATGATCAGCAAATCATTCCACAGCCGAGCTGTTGAACTCAAGAAGGAGTCTTAGAAGCGACCCGTTCTCATGTGACAAATGTCCACCATTGATGCGCACGTTTGATGTGTTTCCTGACTATGCACCGGTGCCAAAGGGGTCAATGCTGTTAGTTCCTCGGAGTATCTTCGGTGGAACAAGGACAGTGCACCTTCCTGACGCCTGTGATCTTAAGATTGCAATCGCTTATTAAGATGGGGAATCATCAAACGGACCGCCCGTTTCAGGAGTTTTGGGGCTCCAGACCAGAGATGGCTGCCAAATTCAACAGTGGGGGGCACTTGTGATTTGTGCAGGGTCAGAAGATGTGTACTATTAAATTATCTGGTAATTAGAGCTGTTTTGTTTAAAAAACTTTACATGAATTTCATCATTAGATTATCATGAACTATCAATAATGCTCTCCTAAGTTTCGCAGTGTGAGCGTGGAACAGTGTATCAGCCACTGAAGTGAGGAGCGTCTGAAGGTGCCTTGTCAAGGTGATGGGTCCCGGAATAGTACAAGGGGAAGAAGATAACAGGGATGAGAATATCGTGAAAATGCAATGACAATTTTAATATTTTATTCAAACATAAGTAGGTATACATTTATGAAAATAATCACATTTATTTCACAAAAAAATGTACTAAGCATCAAATCAACAAAATTTTAAAACTCGACATCCTACTGCACTCAATTTAATAAAATACTGAATGAGTCACCAGGCAACTTGCAACTAACAACCTTCCCTCTAATACAGCTCCTGGCCGGGCGAGCAAACACATTAAACAGAAATAATATTATTATAGTGTATATATGTACCTATATATATACAAAATTAGAGATGTAATTAATTTGCTCTAGTATATTGGTCTCTTAACCCCTCATGCCTCTACCGTAATCTGTCAGCAGGCCAGAATATTTCTGCTTTGTAATAAAATCAAAATAAATGAAATAATTGTGAATATATCTGAAAATTTTAAATTGTTTTGAAAGTTGATGAATTATGCTTTAAAATTTTATTTTAATTTAATAGTAATTAATTGTAATTTCTTCAATATAAATTTTTTTAATGCAAACTTTAAATAGTTTTAAAAACGGCTCACTTAACATTTTTTTAACTGGTAATGAAGAAAAATAAAAACACATAATTTTTTGCCGTTTCTTGTAAAAATAATTAATAAAAAATTTACAAAGTTTCATAATTTTTTTTCAAATTGCAGTTGGAAACTTTGGTTTCATAAAAGTGTACATTTTAATTCTTTTGTGGTTACTTTTAGATTCGAATATATAGCTGGGTGCTTTCTCTTTCCAATACCATTTAGATCATATTTCTCACTATGATAGTAAGGGAGACCACAACGATTTCTATGAGGCTTTTATGAGAGTTTTTCTGTGGTGAACAAATTAGCCTGAGGGGTTAAGAAGATTTAGAAATAGTTTTCGTTTTTATCAATAACAATTATTTATACAAAAACAAACACCTGGTGGTTAACAAAAGTCTGTAAAGAGTTAAGATGCCGAGTTTTATTTATATTCAGTGGAATTGGTACATTTTACAATCGTTTACAAATCTCATCTCATTTATACACAGTCTTATCGAATAAGTAGTGTTGGTAAATTTTACAGGTAACCCAAACATTATTCTTAAGGAATACTTAAATTTCAACAACCATCGGTAGTCGATAGGCCGCTTGGCTGGCAATTGGGTAAAGTTCGAATCCCGCAGTTGGTACTGACTTGAAGCCTTGCACCAAAAGCTGAGCTTATTCAACAGGGTTTACAAGTAAATAATAACAATAAATTATGCTATCACGGATGGTGTGATTAAATATTATGGAAGTGCAATTGCAATGAAATGTTAAATTTAAAAAAATATATATTATTAAAAAAATTACATTTCTGTCCAACCAAAACATGTTTAATAACATATATAATGTATGTACTGTAGTGGCGTGCAGTCCATAAGGGCTGAAAAGCTTTATAAATATAATACTACAACGAGGATTTAGAGCCAGAATGATATAACATGAAAATTCAAATTTTACAGAAGATGCAAATTTCGAAAGAAATCTTGTAGATTTTGTTTTTCTAGGGACTTAATTAAGAACTATTATATTTATTCCAATCATACACTTGTTTTATGTTTTAAAATCATTTCACTGAGGTAACTATGTCAATATTTCTATTGAAATTTGCCATTCTTGTAAAATTAGAATTTTCACATTATGTTATTCTGGCCCTTAACATGAAAAATCTTTTTTCACACTTACATACAAATAAGCAAGGAATTTGTCATGTCATTTATTTAGTTGGCCACAACAATCAGCGGAAGATGATAATGTATTGATCATTTTCAAATATTCAACGCACAATTTTTACCCGTACTTGAAAAACTACACACAGCCTACCTTTGGTCATAGAGCAATGCTTGCCACTAACGTACAGTAGTTATATTTTTAGTATGTTATTCATAGATCAAAAAATGACCTGACCAGAAAGCTTTTTTGGAAAAAAAATGAGTTATATACTAGCGTCAAAGAGATTCTCACAAATTCCCATAAAATAAGCCACAATATTCGTTGGCATTCGTTCAGGTATCGCCATTAAGAGGGCATTACCAGAGAAAACCAGAAATATGTCATTTTCAAATCAGATTTTAGACGTATTGACTCTTTTCCACAAAAAATTATAAATGGATTTCGAAAGATTGTTCTTTTATCTACCATTCGCATGTAATAAATTTTGAGAATTTTTTTAAATTTTTAGTATAATAAGGTTATTCCATAGGTCGTTGACAGATTTGTTAAATTTTCAAAAAAGATTTTGTATTATACCACAGCCATTTCAAATAATATAATCATGCATTAAAATAAATCAATCCATTATCTAGCAAACGCATGTTTTAGAATTTTAATTTTAGTTTCAATAAAATCATTAAAAAATATATACGTACATGTGTTTCTTGACGAAACTTAGTCAGTTTGTGTATTTATTTGCGAACTTATAAACTAATATATTTCAGATTTTTTTACATACTTATTGTGCTAAGACATTATTGACAAATCATAAATAAGTTTGAGCGAAAAATAATTTTAGGAAGTATTTAATATTAATTAATTTACAGCTTCGCATTTCACGATTTTTATCATAGCGCCGTAACACAAATTTCACACTTCATTACGGCCCGAAAAGTGGCCCGACAAGGACGTGTCCACGTCGCTCTGAATCACAACAGTTTGAAATAATATTTTGGGAACGAAACTGTAAATACATACGAATTCCTTGTTTCACGTTCGTAAAATCAACAGGGTTGACCGAATTTCATTTTCATTGAATATTTTTATGCAAAAAGTTTTATATTTAAAAAGAAATGTTTTTATTTGTCCCTCATTATACGATACAAGAGACAAGAGTCCCGACTGCTCAAGAGTCCCAAATGCCCCATTTTTAAAAAGTAAAACTTGCTCGACACATGGGGTTAACTGGTGAATCGTTACGAAAAGTGGTGATTATTACGAAAAGTGGTGCTGGTTACAAAAAAATGACATGCGAACGGTAATCGATGCGAACAGTGATCAATTGCTAGGCGGGTCGGGCCTTTAGGCTCGCTTGTTATTCGTGTTATTATTATATTGTTAATGGACTATTTGTCCGTAAATAAATAAAAGAAATTATATACAGCGCGTACCCGGCATGCGTTGCAAGGCTGGGGATGGGGGATGGGGACGGGGATGGGATTTTTTTTTATTGTAAATAATTTTTATGTTTATATCGCACAAGAGTCCAACAGCTCCCAAGGGAGGGAGGTTGAAGAAGAGTTGGGATGAGGGGTAAAGGAGGCGGGGATTGGAAGGAGGGTATGAGGGGGGGGGTTGAGAGGGGGTGGGCGGGTAGACCTTTTTTATATCCATTTTTCGTATTACAAAAATAACAAACACGAGAATCGAGTATGGGTACCACCGCCCCGGGAACCATTTATTAGATAACCAACACGTCTGCCATAGGTCATCCCAAGTGGTTCGCAAGGTTTGGTGACTAGCAGGGGTGCCTGGGTTTATTGGGTGAGGTTTGTTCAGGTCTTGGCGGCGGATGCGTCTGCCCACCAGCTGCATGGCAGGTCGGATCTGGAGAAAGTGGTTACGGCGTTATGAAATTATATATACATATATTCTATTATACCATTCACCCGATTACCGTGAAACTTTGTTGATTGAATTGAATTTGAGGTTTTACTCATAAAGTTAAAAATTAAAAAATAAAAAAAGGTTGTCTTTTACAAAAATATTCCTATGCGTGTCCAGTGATTTCGAAAGTTAACCCACATCCATTCACATTTTATTTTTATAAGATTTTTATTTTCTTTTAGCAAGCATTCATTTGTCATTTTCTACTTTTCTAGATTGTTGACTTATTTTTTACCCTAAGATTAATTTAACACACTTGTTTCAGTTATAATTATATATTAGAAATGTGTACTTGCTTTATTTAAATTTTTGACAGATGATTTTCGAGCTTACTAACGGCGTTTATTCGAAATGTAAATTACTGACTCCTCTCTAATTTGTCAAAAAAAAAATAATATTTAAAAAAAAATTGATAATACAGGGTGGGGCAGAGAGGAGTTACTGATTTCAAAAAATCACTGAAGGCTCCCCAGACTGAGCAGAGGAGCGGGGCGGGTGCCGTTACGTCGGGGAAATGATGCCGTTTTTTTTCATGATATTTTTTAAATGATATCGTTTGACGTGGCGGCCTTGGCGAGCAATACACATATTGACCCTTTGAAAGAAGTTTTCGGCCACTCTTCCCAGCATATCTTGCGGAATTCCAGCGATGACGCCCTCAATCGCCTCGTTCAGAGCTTCAATGGTTCATGATCGAAGTTTGTTTACCTCAACTTTGACGTATCCTTACAGAAAAAAGTCACTCGGGGTCAAATCGGGGGAGCGAGGGGGCCATGGAATATCCTCTCTGCGAACTTATCATTTGATTTGACAGATGTTATGAAGAGAACCCTGTACATTTTACGCTGTCTGTACGCGTTTTAGAGGTACAATGGTAGTGGTGCTGATTTTAATAAAATCAAATTTTATAATTTTCTTATTATTATTATAATTTACAAGTACAAGTATATTAAATTGTATTTAGTAATATAGACGTTGAACATTATAATTGATTTATGATCAATAAGATGGATCAAGGAAAAAAATATTTATGAGATGTAATATTTTTGGTATGCCTCGTTATTCTCCTGTGCCCTTTCTTGTGGAAAACGTTATTTTTTTTTAAATGTTTTTCGACCATGTAATTATCATTTTTTCGCACCCATAAAATTATGTCCCGTCTTTCCGGTTTATAAAAAATGGTCTGATTTTTCGGATTGAAATTTTCAAAAAATCCCCAGGGTTTCAAAAATACGATTAAAAAAAATACAGAATGTCTTAGAATATTTGCCTAAACCGGAATTTAAAAAAAAAAAGTGATGTAATTGGCCTATTAAACAATTATAGTAGGTATATGGTGTAAGCACGTTGTAAAAAATTATCAAAAAATAGTTACACACAATAAATACTGTAAAATTTCTGTTTTGAACTATTAATAATAAAAAATGTCATTAACGGACTGCGAAAGAGAGGCCAGACACCATTCGCTTGAAATTCCCGTCAAAATGACAGTTTTAATTTGTGATTGTGTAATTCAAATTGTGTTTTTGTTAATAATTTCTGTTCTAATGACTAAGTCACTATTATATTAGTCTATTATCAATATATTTCATATTATTTTCCGTTTTAATCTATTAATAATGCCATTGTGCACACGAATAAATATTTCAAAATGAGACATTTTTTACAATCCAACTGAATATTACTCGGTTAATTTGATTAAAGTACAATTAAAAAACAACATATTTAAAAATTATAACAAATTTTTTATTCATGTCTATATTATATCATCTACTTTATACCTACTGTGTTTACGCATTTCATTTGTATATATTTGTGTTTATGTACTTCGATGTACAAATTACAAATAACTGCCTACTACTAATTAAAATTCTGGAAACGAGAATTCAACATCTTCACCTGACCCATACTGTAGCCAGCCCTAGCTCCGCGTGAGATAGTCCTAGTAGATACGCGAAACCAAGCTTGCTGCGGAACGAAATCTAGTTCCAAAAACGTCCGCTCACGACCGCTGATGTGTGAGCGCTATAGTCGGAACCGAAATTATGATTTGCTGGTATGACAGTCTTAAGTTAATGAATTCCTACCTTTGATGTCTTTTACTAAATTATCTTCTAATGTCATCAAATTATTATTATGTACATCATATTGTCCAAAGCATTGTTATTTGCATAGCATAATAAAATTCACATTTTAAAATTATTTCATTCTAATTTCAATAATGAAAATAATATATACATACGTGTTGCATTCTGTGAGAATTTAATTAATCAAATATTGGAATGAATAAGAAATGGAAAACCTTAACAGGATTATGAAACTATGAGCGGAAAATTACGGGAAAGGTAAGTAGGTACCCACTGATAAAAAATTGTAAAGTTCAATCAGTTCCCACTGATTGAACTTTACAAAGTAAAAATGTACAAATTAAAAATATATCAAAGTATTTTGAGAGGTAGTAATTATAACTAAATGTAAATTTATCTTTGGCATGATTTAATAATAAATTTTCATTTAAATAGGATGTTTTTAAACCATATTGGCAATTAATACTGGCGCTGCATGGTATGTATATACATAAATAGGTAGATTAAATCAGCTGTCGGATAAACAGAAATAACAATAGTGCTGTTTGATTTGCAATAAAATCATTAAAATACATATTTAAGTAAAAATGTTGGCCATGATTAAAATTTGTGATTATTGGTACATGTAAGAATAGATATTAATAGTTATGGTGTTGTTCAGTTAATAATTATAAAAAAAAGATTGACAAAGCTGTTCTTATCAAGTGATTGATTAATTCAATCAGGTTTTATGCAAAATTAAACAAAAGAGAAAAACAATATATTTATCACTCAACTATTTTAACTATAGCAAATTGAACCTTTGATAAATAATATGTACTTAAAATAAGTGGGTAAATTAAATAAATTATTTGTGTAATTAATAAAAATCTTATTTTACAGGTTTGAGTGTTTAGAATTGAATAAATATCATTTTACATCAAGATTGCCATCATTTTGAATTTTAGATGTACGGAAAAAAATTTAAAGGGCAAACATTTGAATGTGTCTGTACATAGTGATAGTGGTTCAAATAGATTTGAAATAGTTTGGAACACTCGCCCGCAGTCCCCTCTTATCCCGCAGTAGATCTATGATACAGTCCACCACTACAAGCAAAAGTATCTTTAAAATGATTTTATTGTAAGATTATTTAAAATTTATAATCCATTTCTATAAAAATTGCAAAATTCATTTGATTTGCTCAATATAATGAATTGATCGAAAAATAATCACAATTTGTAATATATTTCCCACAACCTTATTGAAAATCTGAGGCATACCATCAAACACAGCGTAGTAAAACTAAACTTATTATAAGAACAATGACAGATGTTGTATAACAATAAAAGCATTTTGTTTCTAAACATCAATCACTTTTATAATAATGTGAGTCTACATAAATAATTATATTATATTATGTATTTATCACTCATGAAAATAGTTAATTTAAGGATTATATTTAAATAATTCAAATCTTTTAATGCAAAAGTATAAAAACCGCTAGCTATGTAAAATATATATATATATATAATATAAAAGCCATTTTTATTATAATTTCAATATCTACTATTGTGCTTCAAAGTCAAACTAACCAGTGCAAAAAAAATATGATTTATTACCAAACAACTAGGAATCTCTATCTCTTGTGTTTATAACATTGCATTTTATATTATCTGGGAAAACAACACTTATAAATACTTTTTTTTTCGACAGCTAATTAACATTATTACACATATATATATAGAAGAAAAATAGTACATTTGAATGCTTCATTAGATAAACTCTAAATCGTCATTAGGCCTGTTTCATTGCCCAGGTAAGGATGACAGTTTGTTAGTTTCCTCCCCTGTCACTGTGATGGGATTGTTAGGCTGACTTCTAGTTTGAGATGAGGTGTTAAGAAGTACGTAGCGGAACAACCATAAAACTTATAATCGATGTTAAAGGAGTGTGTTCAACCCTTCAGGTGGGTCAGAGCGGTATGTATTCTGAAGTGCAGGCGGGACTCCAGAGAATAGCCAGAATAGTTTTTGCTGCAAAAGAAAGAAAAACAACATTAATAAATTATATATGTACAATTTTGTTGATAAATTGAACCCAATTGAGTGGCATAGGATAGAGACCCATTTCCCGACTCTCTCAGAATATATTATATCAAATAAGATAGGAGTGTTATTGTATACAAATACTCAAACGATGGATACCCAATGTTAGGTAGGTGATTTTTATAAATTAAAACGAATTTTACATTTAACATTTTTTATGTAACCCAAATACATGGATTTAAAAATTTAGAAACTTTAAAAATATTGTATTCATCCATTGTCAGAAGCCATTTAAAATTCAACTCAACCATTTGGAATCCATTTTACAATATTCATGATAAATCTATCGAGCGAATTCAACATAAATTATAGATTAGGAATTCCTATTGAAAACATTAGCTACACGTCACTGTTGAAAATTATGGACCTTGCCACATTAAAAGAAAGAAGAATATGTACTGATCTATTTTTTCTCTATAAAATTGTTAATAACATGTTTGACTCCCCTGAACTCCTTAGGCTGATTAACTTTCATGTGCCTAGTAGAATGGTTCGTCAGAAAGTACTTTACCATTGTAACAATTCAGGTACCAATGCAGAAATAAAGTCAGTAATGAACCGACTGCACAGTGCAGGGAATAAATATTACATGAACACCAACGGTACTGAATGTCTATCGGCCTATAAAAACATTGTTATGAAATTCCTGTATGTCAGTCAATCTTGATAGCTTTGAAATGTAAATAAATTTTCAATATGTATCGAAATTTATATGAATGTACATCCTATATTTTACTCTGTTTGTTGTTTTTAAGCTAAAATTTTTATACTTAGTACTTATTTTAATTGTTAAATCTCTTTAATTCTTTGATTATATCAAATGTATTTTTAATTTTATCATATGTAAAATACCTAATTCGGCATGTACAAATAAATAAATAAACGGTGAAATCTATTGGCTTTAAACTGCAATAAGTATTTCATAAATTTCCATATTAATATTTGATGTACGTATAATAATAATTAAATTGAATGGCCAAATTGAAAACCAAACACCCCTCCATCGCTGGAGTGGATAATTATGTACATATTATGTACCTACGAGTAGATGTGATAACCACTGGAGCGACAGCGCATTTTAAAACTTTTTCTCCGATTGCTAGAGATTCTTTGGTGATCATTTTGAATATTTTCCACCCACAATAAAAATTAATTATTTTCCACCCACATCCGAATTTTAATATGGAGACATACAACTGATTATAGTTCTATACAGCCAATGAATTCACCTATCTTTGTCGATTATCACATATTCGTCGGATTTATAAAAAAAAATTATAAAATCGTCAACTTTAAAACTGCGCGAATCCTGCGTATTAGTAAAAGTAAAAGTTAAGAGTAATAATACAGTACATAGTTGTAGACACTCTTAAGTTTGATCGCATTAACAGGAAGAGGTATTTAGGCATGACTTGTCAATAATGATAACCATAGATTATCATCATGTATGTGTACACAGGTTTTATATTTTATAATTTAAAAAAAAAAACTTTCTTCCTAAAATAGTGCACAGGTATATAATTTTACATACATGTTGTTTTTATTTTATTTTTTCATAAATACGCTCATGGTAGCATCAATTAAACATATATCAAAATATCAATTGTGTTAGTACTCCCTCCCTAAACACGAGAAATTCTCAATTAGAGAGGTATTATTACCACCATTAAAAAATATTTGCATTACATGTACATAATTAAAAAAATAATTGTACTTATACCTAACTTTGTAAAATTGTAAAAATGGAATAAATAAATAAAAAAAAATAAATAAATAAATAAAATAAATAAATGTAAGCTTATCCTAGCACGAAATAGTTCAGGAATAAGGCCAATCCCCACCAGACGGACGGATCAGACGAAGGAAGCCACGTGGCATGCAGCATGCAGGCCTAGCCAATTCCGAGGAAGATAACTTAAGGAAGAAATGTATAAAAATTAGGTATGTAATAAACCCTCTGAACTCTGCTTATGTTGCGGAGGGGTTAAGATACCTATATAACATTTTTCGTAAATAGCATTATTATACTTTTTCTTACTTTTTATAACTCTGCAACAGACCTATTTGCAATAAAAAAAAGGCTTTTTATTTTATTTATTATAATAATTGCCGTAATTACCGAGCATCCTCCAATGAACCTATGGCCTTGTTCTTCTGTCCCATGTTGTTGAACAGGAGACCAATCTCCACAATTGCATATGGAATTAGGAAGGTATCCTCTTTGATTTGCTTCTTCAAGCTGAAAACAGAATATAATGTTTCAATATAAATATGCAAATATGCGAAGAGTACGCAAACTCTCATAACCTGTTGTACAATTCTAAAAAGTCAGTCATCGTCGCTTTCAAACACAATAAGGAGCCATCACATATTCCTCCAATATATTTAGAAGGAATTGAACTGCTTGTGGCCTCACAGGTTAAGTATCTGGGACATATCCTAACCGAAGACATGAAGGATATAGAAGATATGGAACGACAAAGAAGAGCAATTAATATACGGGCCGGAATGCTCTCAAGGCGGTTCTACCACTGTAGCGAAGATGTCAGAAAATTACTATTCAAGACATACTGTACTGCCCTGTACACGTCAGAACTGTGGACACAATACCCAGCAGCGCAATGGGACAAACTGAGGGTGTGCTACAATAATGCATACAGGCAACTTATGCAACTACCGAGGTTCTGCAGTGCCTCCACGATGTTCACCGAGGGGAGGGTGCACTCATTCCCAGCCCTACTTCGCCACCGACTAGCCAGCTTCTGGAGCAGGATACGGACTTCAACCAATATCATTGTCGTGGCTGCATCCGAGTGGCTCAGTTCCCCATTAAATGAGCGGTGGATGCAGATTATGAGGCGACCTCCATGATGGACTATCCCAAAATATCTTTTTATTTTTAATTCTGTCTACTTATTATTTATTTTAATTTTATGCTTATTTTTTTATTATTTGTGTGATGAATTTTGTTATCATTTTATGCTTTAATTAGGTACCTACCTAATATTTAAACTATTTTTTTTTCTTTTCTTTTATAGTTGTTTATGTAATATGGCAGACTGGGATTGCACTACCCTCCCAGTCTTGCTGGAATAAAAACTTAAATAAATAAAATAAATAAATAAATAAATAAAAATACTGGAGTAGTCAATAATAATGTAATAATATTTAATTTATGTATGATGTGTATGTTACCCAATAACTGTGTCCAGACATTTGTGAGCTTGCAGGTGCGCTCCGAGGTGACGGAGAGCAGAACCTTTCAGCAGCAGAAGAAGAGCTTTCTCATCGACACCACTAACCCCAGCGGCCTCGGTATTTTCAAGCAACTGAAAAAATCAATAATCTTTTTTTAATTTCCCACTAGACTTTAAATTCTTTGCTACTTTGGCGCTCTGCCTGTAACATTTTATATGTTGTCTCAATCTTTAATAGTAATAAATCTACATCTCCATTGTTACTTTATATTGTATCTCCCTCTTTCTCTTAGTATAATATATATGCTCATTGTATGTATTTTTGATATTTTTAGTGTAAAACTGATGAAGCTTGTCTAAAGCGAATTATTAAGAGGGAATAACCAGACAAAAACCGGAAATATGTCATTTTTAAATCAAATTTTAGACGTATTGACTCTTTTCCACAAAAAATTATAAATTGATTATGAAAGGCTGTTTTTTTTATCTAGTAAAGCTGTTTTAAATTTTGAGAAAATATATTTTTGAATGTAGCTATTACTTTGTGGTTATCCATTATAATAAAATGAAACAATGCAACTTTGTATAAACCACTTATAAAATGTGCAAATCCGACCGGTTTCGGAACAAACGTTCCTTCGTCAGGGAATGCTTATACTAATAATTTATAAGTGGTTTATACAAAGTTGCATTGTTTCATTTTATTATTGAGAAAATATGTTTATTTTTAGAAAAATAAGGTTTTACCGTAGGTCACTAGCAGATTTGTTAAATTTTCAAACAAAATTTTGTATTATACAACACATATTTAAAATCATATAATCATGCAGTAAAATAAATCAATAAATTATCTGGGAAAGCCATGATTCAGAATTTTAATTTTAGTATAAAATCATTTAAAAAAAGATCCGCACATGTGTTTTGTGACTTCAGTTTGTCTATTTATTTACGGTCTTACAAACTAATATATTTAAGTTTTTTTTACATTCTTGTTTTGCTTAGACATTATTGAAAAATTATAAATTATGATCCAAAAATTATTACAAAAAGTACATAATTTTAATAGTTTTAGCATAACGTCTTTCTGCATTTTTGAATATAGGTTATAAATTAAAGTTATAAATTAACACCTTGTTTGCCGCTCGTGCACCGGTGTGTCATGAGATTTTACATGCGATTTTGACCCTTATGTATAAAGAAAGTGTATGAAGAACACGGTCAGAATCGCTTGCTCTATTATCGCCCTTTACCATAGCGAAACCTGCAATGCGCCTAGTCACTCCAAATAATTTATATTAATAATTTACCGGAGCGCAGGAATGTGCGCAGTTCTTGCGCATGCGCGGGAAAAATATGTTTATCTACGATTTTGACCCTTTGACCCTACGAATTTGTAAAGGACAGTGTCAGAATCGCTGGACACGAGTGTCATTTCTGCCGCCGGGTGCCGCGTCGTAATTGGTGGAGCTTTTTGCTGGTCTACCCCGGCAAACAAGAGGTTAAAGCAAATTTTGAATGAAATAAAATCGATTTCGAGTTATTATTTAAAAAAGCTGGTACGAAGAATAATTAACCCTTCTCATTGGAACCGCCCTGTACGATCGTAAGAACATCTTTCGACGAAATATGAATTCTCAGCCGCTGGCTGGTTAATGGCCCTGGCGGTAGGTTAGTAAAATTCATATCAGTGGTCAAAAATTCGCAATAACAATTAGATTTATTTGTCAAATCTTTTAAACTAATGCGGTCATTCCTTGTTAATATTAGACCAATTCATGATAAATGAAATAACAGATGTTTGAACAGATGAATGGAACTAATTAATTTCTCGAAGAAAACCTTATCTCAAAGCTTTTCATTTCGTGATGGCATTATTTATTTTATTAAAAGGACAAATAATAACTTTGGTCACATCACTTTATTTATACATATACAATCTACATGTTTTGTGTACAATGTAGATTGAGTATACATAAATAAAGTGATGTAAACTATGTTATGTCTTTTTAATAAAAGGAATGAATTACTTTTCACTCCCTTTCAGCATTGGTAGAAACAACAGAGAGCATCTTTGCAGAAGTTTTTTAACACTCTCCTCTGCATCTTCAACATTGTTGTCATCTCTGAAATGTCTTATCATTGATCCTCACAGAGGAAACATGGTCAGATCCTTTTCCAGATTTAAGTGGCATGATGTTAATGACAAGTGATCCGGTCGACACAAGTTATACATAAACAAAATACCACTTTATTTCTCAAATTGAATTCTTTTACAGTATTTACCTTGAGTACTTTATCCCCAACTGAGAAGTTACTGCTAAAAACACGGAACATATTCCAGAGATACATCATCTCAATTGCAGGCAGCAGGAGTCTTTCTCCCTTCTCAATGAACTTTAGGCAACGCTTAATAACAAACTTCTCCATCGGCAGAGATTTGCCAGCAATCCTCTGCTTGTAGGACGGAGCTTCTCTGGAAATAAATTAAACAAGATTAATAAATCTGAGATGATTTCCAGATGCGGGGCGGCTCAGAGCCAAAGGCGCCTGAGAACCAAAAGAGCCAAAGGAGTAAAAACCTCAAGGACACTGCATTAGGTGTTAGGTATTATCAGCGCAAGTTGGACTGCTCCAATTGCGTCAGCACAGAGCCTACCATGTCCAAAACTGTGTAAAGGTTTGTTAACAATTTGATGGTAGAAAAGAAATTGAGTTAGGATAATTTTTGGGGGTAAATACTGACAATTTTGAACTTTTATGATACTAGTCCAGTAAATGGGTTGTCAGAAAGGGGGATTACCTTGCAAAAAGTTATGTAGTAATGGGTGTTTGGTAAGTTGCATGTACCTAGTTCGTACCTAAAAATCCAAGTTTACTGACAAATTGTGCAAAACTAGATATGCGTCAGTATAACTAGATATGCATCACTATTTTAGGTTTTAAAAAAAATATTGTTTGCTTCATCGTAGAGTGCAAATTTTCAACAATATAGATTAACAACTTTTTTTTGTATACCTAATACTTTCTAAAATATAGAGCTTCAAAGAAAAGAAAAAAAATTACGTAGAACTTATTACATACGAAAAAAAGGTTACATACAACAAAAGGTACCTTACAATATACCAAAATTTTGTAAAAATTTAACCCCTCTGAATTTTCAAGAATATTGGCTTTTGGTGTCTCTAACAAAATGACATTTTACGAAAACTTTTTGTTATTACCGCTTCACAATTAAAGATCTATAAATGAAACATTTCTGAACGTAGCCGAATAGTAAAAACTGTTTTAGAAAGGTTACAAAATAGGCTTTCAAATTATTATATTACAAATAAATATTAGCATTTGTAAATATTAAAATTTAGAACGCAAACATTAAAAATAGGTAAAAATGACTCACGTGATATTTTTATGTGAAAACGGTACTAAAATCACAGATTATGTAAACAACAATACTTATTCTATTGTATATATGTGTAATAAACACTTTTGTCACCTCACTTTTATATCATTTCATATAAAAATATTTAATAAAAATTTAAATTGTGGAGGGCGGTGGAGCTGCCGGTAGCAAATTTGCGCGGGTAAATATTTTTGTCAACTACATGACTGACAGCTGATTCCTGTTATGTATTTCCATAGACAACTTGATAGGGATGTGCAGCTTGATCTACTATCGACCTTTAACTTTTTGTTTTAGGGATGTAACTAAAACAATAACGGAGTTAGAACAATTTCTATGGAAACACACGCGCTGACATATAAACACGCTTATTGTACTTGACTGCTGTCCTATTTTTAACGCTTATATCTGCTTACGTTGCGGAGGGGTTAAAATGTATTAAATTTAAAGAGTTAATAATGATAGTAAAATAAGTTTTTCGATATCTCCAAAAATTACGAAGTAATCAGCTTTCAAAATGAACATTAATAATAGTACACAACTGCTAACCTTGTACAAATCACAAGTACGCCCCACGGTTGAATTTGGCAGCCATCTCTGGTCTGGAGCTCCAAAATACCTGAAAAATACCCTCGACTCTGTGCAGAAACGGGCGGTCCGTTTGATAGATTCTCCCATCTTAAAGACGGATTGCAATCTTTAGAGCACAGGCGTCGGGTGGGAATGCTATCCTTGTTCTACCGGTATTACAATGGAAGATGCTCCGAGGAACTAGCATCATTGATCCCTTCGGCATCGGTGCATAGTCGGGAAACACGCCAAACGCGTGTTTCACGCGTGCCCAACATTTGTACACGGTTGACATTTGTAACATGAGAACGGGTCGTTTCTTCGACTCGTTCTTGTGTTCAACAGCTCGGCTGCGGAATGATTTGCCGGCCTCTGTGTTTCCTCCTTCCTACAACATGGGTCTCTTCAAGACCAATGTTCATTCCTTCCTCTCCTCAAAAAGACCCTCCACACAGCATCCCAGATGACGTAGGCCCTGAGGGAAATTATTTTCCTCAGGGCCTCCTGTATGGAGTTAATGTAAAAAAAAAAAAAAAAACATTGACAAAATGTACGTAATTGTATCTCATGACTTCACAAGCGGTACAATTCATAATTCAAATGGTACTACTGCCGAGCGTGTACTGTGATATTGCACGATTTTCATTGGTATTTTCCAAAAATTCTAAAAGTTCTGTCCTCAGCATTCCCTATTTAATTTGATATATTTTTAAATAACATGAAATTTCGCTGTAGGATTAAACCTCATAAGTAGGATTGTTGGTTTTACTTCATTAGATTGGAGCAGGTTTTCTTCTCAGTAGCGGACAGATCATCCCAGGCCATGATCATGATGGCAGCCTTCTGGTAGGAGTAGATGGTGCGTGACCATCGGCTTGCTTCCAACAAGTAGTCGCAGTACAGCATTGCTTCACGCCAATCAAGGGAGGTGCTGGAAAAGATTACATTCAATTTGTGATGAAGAGGGCTAAAATAATGAACCAATGTAAATATGTACATTACAAAAATGGTTAGAAAATAGGGATGAAGCTAGTTTATCCCAAGTTACTGCTAGTGCATAAGGCTTCTCGCACAATTTTTACCATTGCGAATATATATATATATATACGTATATGTTAAGGTTAAGGTTTTCACGGGTTGTAGTCCTGAAAAGGACTCAAGATATAAGGCCTCTGAAGATGGACAGTTAGATCTGTCCGAAACGTCAGGAGTTAAAAATTTCTTTTCAGGACTACATTACGTGGGTAAACCGAGAAAATTATTTTAATATAAAGGGTGTTAAGGGACATACTTGACTTACTTTAACCAGTGATTTCTGACATTATTTGGTATAAAAATAATATTTTTGATGTTTTTTTTAAGTGAAAACTTCTTTAGTACCGTTGTGATTTGAAACTCGATGAAAAGAAAAATAGTGACACTAAAAAGAGACAAACACATATATCTGTAGGATTTAGCTTGCGAGACAATTAGATAGTGTAATCGGTCTTCCCTTTGTGCGTTGCTTTGTAGTCTCCCCACTCATGTCTACTTTAGTTTTCTGAAGGTTTCACTTCTACCGTGTGTGAATTGCACACCCTGTTTTTTTTTTCTACAAAAACATAAAAAATGGTAGGTGTTGGACAGTTGGAGATGGGGATGGTCATTTACTCAGCTGGGTGACCAGTGACAACATGTGGAAGAATTTTTTTTGTTTGATTTTGAAGAAAAAAATTATGTATTACGTAAGTCCATAAACGTCGTTTGGTAATTTCGCCTGAGGTATGAACGGGTATTAGAACTTAATTAGTGAATGAATGAGTAATAATAATAAAAAGAAGAAAACGGGGGGAGGAGGGATTAGATAAAGAGACATTATGCTTAAACATACCAGTGCACCCATAAGAGCTCCCAGAAGCACAAGTGGTGGAACTGGGGCCAGATGTCCTGGCTCTTCCAGGATCTCTTGTACCACATTACGGCATCGTCCAAATTGCCTTTCATGTACTCCAACCGTCCCTTGAAGAATTGGAACCACACGCCTGATGGATAAGCCTGCAAACATTTATTTTTACATGTATATATGAAATTATAAGATATTCATAGTGAAACCAGTAATGAGAACAAAAGGTAGGGCATGAATGTCATTGGGTAAACTGTGTATATGTAACACATATTATGTGAGTGAAACGTTTGAAGGGAGCTGGAGATGCCAGAATGGAGTCCAATTAAAGCGAGTTGATCAATTTCAATATTCTTTTATCTATTCCTTTCCTTTTGACGAGGTCTCTATGGTCGCGGGATTAAATCAAATTAATTTTTATAATTAACATGTATTATAACATAATTAATTCATTAAAAATAATATTCAGAATATTTGCGGAATGTTTGAGTGGAAGATACTGTCAGTATTGCCCTGGGGTACGACCACCATTCAGAATTGAAACATCACTTGAAATGGGTTTAGCCGTGTTTGGTGACCAGATCTGAATAGCCAGTTACTTCCCCACCTTCCTCTTCCTCTTGTCCATCCCCAGGGGCGGCCCTAGGGCGGTGCGACCACACAGGGCGCCATCATAAGGGGGGCGCCGAAAACACCCGACCACTGATCTATCGATCGTGCGCTTAAATCGTGTGGTCGGTGCAGGGAGCAAGCAGTGTTGCCAACGTTTTGTTGACACTAATGCAGAAGAAGTCAAAGTACGAGAGTGTTTCGTTGCTTACAAGCCAGTAAGTGACTCATCAGGAGAAGGGCTCACTGGCCTTTTTCTTGATGAAATTGTGCATGAAATTGACTTGGATATGAGCGATTGTCGAGATCAAGGGTACGATAATGGTGCTACTCCTCAGTTCATGATGCCCTTTTGAATCTTCACGAAGAAACGAATGACTCAATTGCTGCATCAGAGGCTTTGTCACTGATTCAGAACATGGAGCAATTTGAATTCATAGTTACAATGGTAAAGTAGTATGGTAGCTTGGTACCAAAGATATTCAAATACAGAAGAGATATGCTATGGTGTCAGCGCAACTGTCGCCGGACTACGCGCTAATTAGCGTAGTTTTCATACAAAAAGAATTTGTTCATTTCGTTGATTTTTTGAAAATGTGCATTAATATTGGTTAACAATATATTTTGAATAAGGAAAGAATTCTTTCATTTAATTTAAGGTTCGTTTGGTTTATTCGTTAATTATTTGTTCTTTTAGTTTATTTGTTAATTGGTAAACAATATCGGCGACACATAGTAAAAACAGCAGATAGCACATCTACTTATATTTCAATATCTTTGCTTGGTACGATATACTTTTTCAAGTAAACATTGTATGTAAAGCTATGCAGTCTGAAACTATGGACTTAGCAAACGCATCGCAATTGTTGAAAAACTGCTCGAAATTTGTGAAGTAGTACCGGACTCAAATAACAGATAAGGAAATAGCTTCCCAGGCTGGGATAGATTCTACGTTTAAGCCAGTCCGATCCCGAAGAAAGAAGCGATTATTTGAATATGAAGGAGACACCAACAAATCCCAAAAAACTGTTTAAAATTAACGTCTTTTACCCTATGATACATACAATTGAAAATGCATTGGTCACTCGGTTTGGACAATTATCTAAATTCAATGACACATGGTCTTTTTTGTATAACATCAAAATAATTCCTGATAAGTTTTCATTAGAGAAAGCCTCTGCAGATTTTCAAATCATTTTAACCGATGGGGAAAAATGCGATGTCTCTAGTCGCGAATTGGTTGAAAAACTTTTGAGAAATCTTGACTCAGCAGAGCCACTACAAGTTCTTCAACTTATAAAAAAAAATGATTGGCAGGATATATTCCCGAATGTGTGGACAGCGCTTCGGATTTTGCTGACTATCCCTGTAACTGTCGCCAAAGGAGAACAAAGCTTTAGTACATTAAAACTAATTAAAACATACTTACGTTCGGCTACGTGTCTAGAAAGACTATCAGATCTTGCAATTTTATCAATTGAGAATGATATTGCCCAAGGGTTAAATTATTCTGATTTAATAAAAAAATTCGCAAACGCAAAAGCAAGAAAAGTTGTCTTCTAGTGTTTTTATTGATTTCGCAGTTTTAATTAAATAAATGTAATCAAACATATATTTTTTCTGTTATTATTTCTCATCCGTCTTACTAGGTATTTCAATTAAAGTTGCATAACTGCGTAAAAATACCTCTATTTTTTGTTAGGAGGGGAGGGGCGCCACCAAGAGATTTCGCACCACCTAATAATTTAGCTAGGGCCGCCCCTGTCCATCCCCACTAAAGATGGGTAAGTTCTGCATTTTGCCGGAGGCCTCCGAGACATGCTTTCTTTTAAAAGTACTTGAGTCCTTGGAGCAGGTCCCGGGAGCCACTCCCGACTCGCGAATCGCTCGGACCGAGACGCACTAGTTCAAACGGAGCCATACCTCGGTGCCAGAGCGCGCAAAAGAACTCGAACGCGCGATTACTGCTCTCTACTCGCGAGCGGCTCGGACCGATACGCACGAGTTCAAACGGAGCCGTACCTAGCCGGTTCCCACTACTCACTAGTACCAGGAGAACTCGCGACTCGCGAGTTGAGCGGAGCGCAGACACAGAGACACCGGCCGGTGGAGGCATTCGGGTTCCCAGTCCGACTCCCGAGTTTCGGGTTCGGGACCGAGCTCGAGTTCCGCGACCGGGTTCTCTTGGAGTAGTTGATATTAAAAAGGAGTGGGAGTAGGAACCGCTTCCTGCAAAGGACTCAAGTACAAGAGCCCATTCCAGCTGAACCGACACATCGCTAATCCCCACTGCCTTCAGCCACACAATATGCCACAATTGGCGATGCCATAGTCTCACTGGCTGAAATGCAATGCGAAAGCAGAAATGGAATAACAAGAAATTACCTCCAGCTGCTTTTTGATGATTTCATCACACAAGGCCAGATCTCCAGGCTGGTCGGTGATGATGTAGCAGATGATGAGATGATAACCAAGAATGGTCATCACACACAGCACCTGTCTGATACCACCTTCCCCGTTCAACCCCTTCAGCAGCTCACTGATTCCTTGATTCTGTTAAATATCAAATTAAATAACACACTGCCATAAGGTTACATAACACTTCACAAATATAAATATCGCCGCAAAAATGTTAATCGTGTAAGATATTAAAGATTCTCATACTAAAAATGTTAAATTTTAAGCAGAGAAAAATAATATCTTTTCACTTGTTACGCTCAAAATAAAGACGCATTTCATTGGAAACCATAAACTAGGAAACATTTTAAAATTAGCATATTGTATAACACTTGCGCAAGTAGAAGTTTCACTGTGACAACACTTCATAAGCAATACAGTCAATCCAAACAGTCATTATAAAGCAGTATAAAACAAGCTTTGAAAAAGTTTGCATTCACTCGGAAAAGCTTTTACCAGTTATAGGAAAGCTTTCAATAGGTAACCTACTTTCATTGTTGACATTGTCAATATTATACTGCTGGAATGCAAAAGGAAAATTGAATGGCTATTTTGAATTTTTCTTAAACCAGTGAAACCACTGAATTCATTGCATTACAAAATAATTATTTTATTATGGTTCGTTTAAAAGCAGTGAAGCAACAAGCACAATGAAATTTTAATAGATTTTTATTTATTGTTATTAACCTATCGAATGTTGGATGGTATTTCGAAAAGCCACATGCAAATTTCATAGAAAATTATTTAAAAACAATTCAGAGAAGCTACAATAATCAAATAGTACCTAGGTCCTACTAGATTGATAGTGGCGCAAGCGATTCTGACCTAGTCCTTCATACATTTTCTTTATACATTAGGGTTAAAATCGCATTTGAAAAAAAAGCAAAAATTTATAAGAAGATAGGCCTGCGACAGCTTAGATTTTTAGGTGATATCCAAAAGAATTCGTAAGCTACACTTTCATAGATGGCATGAATATAATTATTTTAAAGAAAAACGCTTTTTACAGGCAACGCTTTAAAATATTAAGTTGAATTAATTGTTTGCGCCCATACATATGCAATATGAATAAATAATTATGTCCATAAACAAACTCAAATCTTTCAACAGAGGCTAACAAATACAATTTTGGATTTTTTGTATAGCCTTTCTCGGAAGATTTGAGTTTGTTTATTGACAAAACTATAATTCACATTCATACCGCGTACAAATGGGCACATTCATCTTAATATTTTAAAGCATATCCTATAAAAAGTGTTTTTCCCTAAAATAATTATACTCGCTCCATCTATGAAAAAGTAGATTATGAAATCTTTTGAGTATTACCTTAAGTTTAGTTTGTATAACCACTGCAGCGACAACACATTTTAAAACGATTTTCTCCGATTGTTCGAGATTTTTTGGTGATCATTTTGAATATTTTCCGCCCACATAAAAAAAATCATACCTCCAAATTTTAATATGGACACATACAAACTGATTATAGTTCTATATAGTCAATGAATTCACCTATCTTTTGTCGATTATCAAATTTTGGTAGGATTTACAAAAAAATATTATAAAATCGTAAACTTTAAAACTGCGCAAATCCTACAATTTGAAATTGTCGTAAGTGATACTTTCTCCGTCAACATTGGATATTTTCGACTTCTACATATTTTTTATGGTCTACTTGATAACCATAGAAGCAATTTATATATTAAAAACCTCATTACTAACCTTTCAGAAAATATTGATATATCTTCGCCATTTTCATTCTCACAAAAATGCAATGTGACAGCTGGTTAAATTGTCATTTACTGGGTTAAAAGTTTAACCAACTAATTGAAATTTAAATGTATATCTTTAGATTAGATCGATAATTGTAAAAATAAATGGAATGAATTCCGAAAATGATCGGAAGAAATTTGAAATTCATATTCCACTCACGTAAAACATTTAAAAAGTCACAATTTTTTTTATTCAAACGACTTGAAAATATGGATAATTTAACACGTAATAAAAATCAATTAAAACAAACACTTTCATGACAATCTATGCAAACACAGCTGACAGTTCAAACGAGAATTTTTTATCAACGATGCGAATAAACATGTTTTATAAATCGTTCTAGTAAATCACAGACCCAAAAGAATTGAGACATCTATGAAAAATGCTTTAATGGATTTTATCAGCTGCATTATTACGTTGGTCTCAGATCGCAGGAATATTTGAAAATATTACAAACAAAAAATTTTTATGCATCTAAGGAAAATTTGACTAAAAAAGGAAACCAATCAATCTGAGGTATTTTAAATGGTGTTGTGGCAAAAAGCGCTCCGGTGGATTAACTCCATTTTAATTTTTATTTCCTTCATGTATTCAATATATTATTATTTAATTTATAAAAACACTTTATTTATAAATAATCAAGTTCTGCTGTGTAATTTATTACTAGGCGTGACAGCTGTTTCGCCTTCTGAAAGCATTTTCAACACAGTTTTTATAAATTAAATAATAATATTATTGAATATATAAAAGAAATAAAAAAATTCATAGTTTTATAGACAAATCAGAATAAAGAGATTCTTGTTTGTGTAGGGCCACTGCGGGGAAAGAGAGGACTGTTTAGTGGGTGTTCTAGACTAGTTCGAACCAGTTTAACGCGTGTTCGTGATACTATTGGTGTGCACAAATACATACATTCAAAAGTACACTCTTTGAAACGATTTGCCTGTACTTTATTTTAATTACAATCATAATCACTATGGAAGATTTTTCTAGTGATTCCACTGATTTAATAATATAACAGAATAATTATTATATGTTGAAATTAGTGAAGTCACTACAAAGAACGACGACAACAATAGAATTGAATTTTACAGCAACATTGAATTTAATTCAGCGCAATAAATGATTAAGTAACTACTTCAGCTATTGTTTACCTTGTCTCCACTGAACCCAACAAACTCTAGCAATCGAATGATCCGGCCTGGCAGAAGGGAGATCATCAGGTTGAAGGAGCCAATGCCCATTCGTACACCGCTCTCAAAGTGAATCTTGGAGGTCTCATTCTCCCAGTTTCTGACCTTCAGAATGGTTGCACATGCCCTGCAAAACATCAATCATCACTTTCCAAAGCATTAACCCCTCAGGAATCGGGCGTATTTTGTCGGAAGGTTAAAATCGAAATAAATGGAATATTTCTGAACATATCCGAAAACTTAAAACTGATTTTGAAAGGGGATGAAATACATTTATAAATGTTATTATTAGAACTAAAGATATAATTTTTGAAATATTAATATTTTTAATACAAACATAAAGTTTCAAAAATAGCTCATCTTACATTTTTTCTATCTAAAATTGCTGAAAATAACAAAAAAGGAAAACACTCACATATTTTATTAGGCAAATAAATGTATTTTACATGCTACTATCACCTCATGTTCTTGTTGTTTCATAAAAAATTCTCGAAATTTTTCTCAAATTGCTACCGGAAACTTTGGTTTCATAGATGTGCACAATAAAAATTTTCTTTCGTTAAATTTTAGATTTGAATATAAAGCGTGGAGTTTTCTCTTTTTAACACCCTTAAGATCATATTTCTCACCATTACAGTAGAGGAGATACAACGGCTTGCACGAGACCTATGTGAGCCGGGATAAATTTGGTTTCCTAAGATTAAACGGGTTAATAATTTATATATACCTACCCGATTTCAACCAACCTCAACACTGTTTTTTCTAATCAAACAATTGAAAATTACAGAAAGATCTCCTCTGTTCAGGCAAAAGTAAACCATTTGAATACAAAATGAATTATATAACGGAAATTTCTAAGTTTTATTTATCCGCATAAAAATGCAATGGAACTACATCCCATCTCAGCATGAGAAAGATTTCTCAAGTGAGTTGGATAGTATTGTTAAAGAAAACAAGTAGCTTGTAAATAGTCTTGAACCATTGTATCATTATATGACTTTTGGCTAAACGACGATGATATATGAAAAAAAAGATGGAAAGGAAACTTAGAGCTGAAAATAGGAATGTTGACACATGATCTGATCCGACGTATGGGGTTCTACAAGTCGGATTGTGTGTACGACCTTTTAAAAGTCTGTGTGCAATAGAACTTGTATTACTTGTAGCTGTTGTAGCACGACTTGATCTTTAGACTTCCCTTCACCAGAGACAAGAGCTCCTCATCCTCCATGAAGGTCAGGATGGCCTTCAGTAGCAGCACCTCGGCATAGCACAGTTCGGCGTGGGCCTCCACGTCAGTTATGGTGTCGTAGTTTACCTGCAAAATTATACAAATTCATTAAATATGAATCAGCATGTACCTAAAGGATTTAAACCAGCGATTCCTGAGCATTGGTAAAACTGATTTGGAGTAAAAAATGCAGATGTTGTTTTGCTGTCCCATGATAATTTTTTTCAATTAAAAACAAATAAAATATTTTCTATTACATAGTCATCATCACATGTCAAAAAAAAAATAAGCTACTAAAGCAATGTAAATTTAAAGTGTCTACTTAATAAATTGTAATAATTACATATTGTGTATGTGATTAAAAAAAAAACGAGTGTGCTTTAGACCACACGACTGAAGTAAAACTTCTTCTTCTTCTTGTGCCCTGTCCGTTAAACGGACGTTGGCTATCATGTTGGCTATGCGGACTTTGTTTACTGCAGCCCGGAACAGCTCCACGGTAGACTGGCCATACCACTGTCTCAGGTTTTTCAACCATGAGGTTCTCCTTCTTCCAGGGCCCCGTCTTCCGGCAATCTTCAAACGTAAAACTTCACTAACTTATATCTCGCTCTCAACTTCCGTTCGCGTCGCCTGACCATTCTCCTCACCCGATCACACTTTTCATAACGCTCTCGTCACGCATTCACCAGCTTACTCCCCAAGTCACGTGTGCGTAAAGGCCCGACCGTTCGCCTAGTCCAATCACATTTTTCGTAACACTCTCGTCACGCATTCACCAGCTCACTCACCAAGTCAAGCATGTGTAAGAAGTTTTACTTAATAAAAAAAACAGGGTGTAACAGCAGTACCCGCAGGATTTTAACCAGCGATTCATTAGCATATTTGGAGTAAAAAATGTATGTCATTTTGCTGACTGATGATATGTTTTTTTCAATTAAAAACAATAAAAAATATTTCTCCATCAGACGCCGCAACTGGGTAGTTGGGTCTAGCCCAGCAGCTGGTCACATGATAAGCACTCCGTCTCGTTCCAGCAGTACGGTAACACACGAAATAGCACATGTATCATGTGATCCTAGCGCGGCATGTAAGAGTGGCGAAGAAGTGAAAAGCATCTACATCTACCTCCAAATATGCTCAGGGATAGCTGGTTAAAATCCTTACATACATAAACACACCGTGTATACATATTTAGATAAATACATATTTTTTTAATTCCACCTTCTTTATAATTCCTCCCGTCAAGGTCTCTGTGATGGTTTTCTTCTTCCGCTGGGAGTAGCAGAGGTTGATGCAGTGCTTTATCTTGGTGTTTGCGTCGGCAATCAGCTCCCTATCAAAAGTTAGAGTGGCGGAGAGAAAGGCGAATACACACTCCCCAGTGGCGTGGTATGTGGAAGTCTTCGCCCTGAAAAACATCCATACGATATTGTTCCATGACAAAAGACAACACCGAAGAAAAATAATAAATAATAAATAATCAACCTTACCTAAAATAAACAAAATTAAATCTTATCTAATCTTTTACCGCCGCACCGGGAACCATTTATCGGACAACCAACACCTCTGCCGTAGGCTCCCCCAAGTGGTTCGCTACGTTTGTTGACTTAGCAAGGGTGTTTGGGTTCATTGTGTGAGGTTTGTTCAGATCTTAGCGGTGGTTGCATTTGCTCATCAGCTTCGTGGCTGCATTAAAGAGACTGGTTGAGAAAGACCTTTTTAAACTCTTCAGCAACTCTGTCGGAAAATCGCCTTGCACCGTGATGGGCGGGATGGATTCATATGTCCGTCACTCCCTAGATTCCTACCCACCCCTTATATCTCTCTCCTTCCCAGAACTTCATCTCCTTACTTTTGTTTAAAAGACCCTCCACACAACATCGCCAAAGATGACATAGGCCCTGAGAGGAATTATTTTCCTCAGGGCCTCCAAGAAAAACCTATTATTTTATCATGTTCTGGTTGGGCACTGGTTTTATCAGGTTATCTGAACATCATTTTGACATATAAAAATTAATGATTTTTCTTTGTTAAAGTGTTCCTAAACCATTCATCCGATTGCGATGAAACTTTGGGGATTTGATATGCGCATGCCCGCGATGGATCCTATATATAATAGTGAGCTCTGAGCAAGCACCATGAAATATAATGAAAAATTTGAAATATATTGTAATGGTATAAAAAATTTGCAATAGGTGGCGCGCGAGTTGTTTGAAAAATGAGTATATTTCATACAGTTTAGCGGCAGGGGGGAAGGAGGGTGAGGGAGGGGAATTCGGGAGGGGTGGAGGGGAACGAAGGAAAGGGGGTTCACGGGAGGGGGGAAGGCGAGGAGTGAACGGGGACGAATGGGAAAGTGCACGCAGGGTGAAACAATTTCTTTACTTGTGTGGCATTGCAACGCATGCCGGGAACTCGCTTGTTCTATAATATATAATGTAAATACATAAAACAATTTTTATAGAATACGATCCGAAAACTTTGCATAGTGGACTAGGAAAGGGTAGGTACTGGTAAAAAAAAAAACCCTTCTCAAAGGTGTAAATATGGAGAACGAAAATATAGTTTGCTTTTATCTAAGGGGAAGTGAAGGGGAAAGGAGGACCACGTAGCGTAAGGATATCCTGGTTCGAAAACCTGCGAGATGTAAAAAGGAATCCGATATATTCAAATATATTTCAAGAAGCTTCTTCTTCTTCAATGGCGCTACAGCCCATTTCAAGCCTTGGACTCCTTTAAAATAAGCCTCACCGCCCTCTGTCCTCGGCCGTCGTCTTCCAATCTGCAACATGTAGTCTTGCATCCTTCCTGACATCATCCTCCCATCTCAGTCTAGGTCTGCCCGCCTTTCGTTTACCTCCCGGGTGTCCTGTCAGAAACTTCTTCGGTACTCGTGTGCTTGGCGTTCGGTGCACATGTCCGGCCCATCTCAAGAAGCTAAACTTTACAAATCGCCTCGACGCAAATTTCTGATTGGGCAAGCAGTAGTTGAAACATTTTGGCAAAAATGAATAATGGCCTAGCTTGGCATTCACAAGGGAAGGGGGGGGGGGGTTCCGCGCTGGGGGAAGGGCAAGCTGAGATAGGTAACTAAAAATCTAAAAAAATAAAGAAGTTCGCAAGAAATACAATGAGATAATCGTCAATAAGAAGTATGATGGCCGGCGTAGTCCAGCGGTAAGGCTCTTGACTCGCAATCCGAAGGTCGCGAGATTTTTTCACAATTTATTCATTTAAAATAATATATAGTATATTTGCGGCATGTTCCAGAGTGGAATATACTCTCAGTATCGCCCTGATGTAAAACCAGCATTCAGAATTGAAACGTTGCTTGAAATGGCTTTAGCCGTGTTTGGTGACCAGATCTGAATAGCTAGGTACTTCCCCACCTTCCTCTTCCCTATCTCCTTCCTCTCCCCACTACCTTCAGCCACACAACATACCCCGATTGGGGATGCCATAGTCTCACTGGCTCCAGACGGGAGCAGTTGGGACTCTTGTGCGGTATTCATATAAAAAAAGACGGCCTCCTTGGTCGAGGTGTTCAAATTCCGGCGTGCGCAAATAAATCTTATTTGATTAATTTGTGTTATTTCACAATGTGAAAGAGTACCATTTGAAAAATGATGAAACGTTGCTAGGAATGGCTTTAGATGTGTTTGGTGACTAGATCGGAATTGTTTGGTATTTCCCCACATTCCCCTTCCACATCTCCTTACCTTCTCTAATATCCTCAGCCTCACAACATACCTCAATTAGGGATGCCATAGTCTCACTGGCTCCAGACGGGAGTAGTTGGGACTCTTAATCAGAATGCGTTAAATAAAATCCAGATGCTCCGAAACAAAAAACATATTTCCTAAAACAGTCAAACTTCATCAGCAAAACTTTAATGTGGACTATAATTCAAGTCATAAATTTTCAAGAAATTGCTTTAAAAAGCCGATGTCATCGACGTTCGACCTCTACCTTCTCAGGCGTCTTATTTGAAAACGAAAAAGATACTAGAACAATGACTTACGTAAGATCTCTCGCTGGGACTAATATATTGCTAGTGCATTTAAGTATGTACTAGCTGACCCGGCCACGCGTTGCTGTGGCTAATAAAACACAACGTCATCAACTGGATGGTTATCCAACCTTTATAACCGCCGCCGTCTTTGAGTTTATCGCAAAGAGACAGACAGATGCCGCGGAGGACTTTAATTTATAATACGTAGGGATGGTGTGAAAGATTATAATAATGTGCATGAAATGCTCGGGGTAACTAACGTATTTAAGTTAATAAGGATTAATACTGTATCCGTCTAAATAACTTTTCAATTACCGCAATGGACCATTTTTTTAGAAGATAGAATGGGTATAGTAAGCTATCCGTAAAAGATAGATATATGCCTTCGCGGACTTTTTTGTAGATCTGTAAAAGAGGAATATCCCACCATGAATTGTTTTGTATTTCCCAAAAGGATTAGGCAGCGTTTTCGATGAAAGCTACCAGGCGGCTTGACTTTTTCCGACACACCTAACAATTATTGTTATGTTTCAACCAATTTACACTAATCCTTGACAAATTACATACCTAAACCTTCCTCACAAAACACTCTATCTATTGGTGAAAACCGCATGAAAATCCGTTCAGTAGTTTTCGAGTTTATCGCGAACATAAGGACAGACAGACAGGCAGGCGACGCGGGGGACTTTAATTTATAATATGTAGAGATGGTGTACAAACTTCTTAGAGATTTGCACCGCGCGGTGTCCCGAGGCACTGAAATGCCGTATAATATCACCTCCTCGGGTTCTTAGCAGAGAGCTTTCAGCGAAGATTCACAAACACGAGCGGAAAATTCCTTTTAATTATGCCGATGCACACATTTCAGGGAGCAAATGGAACGAATTGCAAAGCAAACGTTTGCGCTCGCGGAAGGGGGCATTTTCGCCACCCCAACTTAAGTGCTATGGCATTATTATACACACGCGACTCAATGATCGTGTGAGTGCTTCTATCGTTCTGTCGCCGAAAGCTCGGACACGTGTAACATAAAGTTTCACCCCAAATGTTCTATATTTCCGTTCCAGAACTTAAAGCTCGGTAGTAAGCGTTCAAATAGAAGAACATGGTTTGAAAGGGGGTAAGAATATACCAACGTTAGAGGGAGCGCGCTAACATTTAAAAAAAAATGAGTGCAGTTCACAGGGGAAGAAAAGAAACTTTCAGAAAACAAAAGTAGACAAAACGGAGGAGGCGCACAAAGAGGAGACCGATTATTCTATCTCATTCTTTCGCAGGCTAAATCCCATAAACGTATGTGTTTGTATCTTTTTAGTGTCGCTTTTTCGTTTCATCGAGTTTCAAGTTACGACAGTGCTAAAGAAGTTTTCACTTCAAAAAATTTCCACTGTGCAGTTCACACGCAGTAGTAGTGAAACCTTCAAAACAATTGTGTAGACAAGAGTGGGGAGGCTTCGAAACACCGCACAAAGAGAAGACCGATAGATCTCGTTCTTTCGCAGGCTAAATCCTATAGATGTATGTGTTCATCTCTTTTTAGTGTCATTTTTTCGTTTCATCGAGTTTCAAATCACAACGGTGATAAAGAAGTTTTCACTTCAAAAACGATAGATAATAATTTAGCGAAAATTGTGAATTTTTTTTATAAAAACTCTCGTTAAGAAATAGAACAAAAATTTCTCGACAAATTCCAAAATTACAATAGGCCACTTGCATCACATTTTTTAAAAAAATTTTCCAGTTTAGGCAAATATTCTAAGACATTCTGTTTTATTTTTATTTTTATTTAATCGAATTTTCGAAACCCTGGGGATTTTTTGAAAATTTCAATCCGAAAAATCAGACCATTTTTTTGTAAACCGGAAAGACGGGACATAATTTTATAGGTGTGAAAAAACGACAATTACATAGCCGAAAATCATTTTAAAAAAGAGCGTTTTCCACACGAATGGAACAGGAGAATAACGAGGCATACCAAAAACATTACATCTCATAAATATTTTTTTCCTTGATCCATCTTATTGATCATAAATCATTATAATGTACAGCGTCTATATTACTAAATTCAATGTAATATACTTGTACTTGTAAATTATAATAATAACAAGAATATTATAAAAGTTTATTTTGTTAAAATCAGCACCATAATCATTATACCTCTAAAACGTACCGACATCATGTTCACATTCTGAAGAGAACCCCGTACATCATCATCAGAACATCTGTCAAAAAGTGAAACCAAATGATAAGTTCGCAGAGAACAAACAATAAATCTAGTGAACGAATTCAAAAATTCGCCTGAAATCAAAGTAATGCCATTTAAAAAAAATAAATCAGTGTGGAATTTTACAAAATTAATAGGAACATTTTCGGAGACGGGACATTTTCATGTAGTGACGTCACGAGCCCAAATAATGGATTTATTTATTTAAAAATAAAAAAAACCTGTACATTTCTAAACAATTTTACTAACATTTTCTTAATCTTAGTAAAAAGATCTATCCACATGATTTTTTCCAAAGTCGTTATAAAATCCGTGCAAGTGGCCTACACTGTGATTTTATTCATACCTATAACATGTTAAATAACATAACAAAATAAATTTTTAATAACTTTAGCGTTTTTTTTTATTTAGAGGGAATTTCACATAACTACCGTTTCGGCTCTACAAATGTATAGATATTATTTAAAAAAAGAACACATTTTGTTTAGGAACTTAAAGTTAAGAGAGAAAGATGTTATAAAAATCAGAAGAAATTCGGAATGCGAGGGCTAATAAAGTCAATAGGCAGATGTAACGGAATATCATGTAAGAGACCGTATTACGAATGTGGCGTTCAGAAAATAATAAAGTCATTTTTCAGACTTTTAGAGTGCAAAACACAACCCGCCATATCAAGTAAATATTGTGATTACGAGATAATACAAAAGAATCTCACATTACAGTGCAAAACTGACGTCAGCGAACTACTCTAAACTACATACAGCGTATATGAGTAAAGAAGGGACACTGAGAAGATTTCAAGGCGAAGAAAGGGTGGACGGAGAGAGGGATGTCAGGAGAATATTATATATATATATATATATAATACTAGCTGACGCGACAAACGTTGTTCTGGCATATAAATTATTTCTAGTGAATATTTTGGTTGTTAAATAAAAATTACGAATATATTGTAAGTGTGTGGGGATGGGATCTATGACAGAAAGAGGAATGGAGCGCTGTAGACGATGACCGCCGATAAAACAAAAAACACCAAATAAAGTAGGAAAATGAAATAAAGAAAATCAATATGAATTTCGAAGAGAAATTGAGTGTACGATATTTTTGTCTGTCCGAATTTAGCCAATACAAATAAGCTCGATGGATTACCCACGCGAGAACGTGATGCCGAATGAAATATCAAAATGACGCGTCGCTTCTCGTCAATGACTTGCGCATGTGTGAATAAAATTTCGATGAGGCGGACGTAGCGCCATCTGTCAATCACCAACATAAATAATTTCGTTCTGCTTGAAATACGAAAGACGGTTAAATTTGTTCATAAAAAGAACTAAAATCGTGATAAAAAAATGGGAGGGTGGGGGTAGGAGGGTTAAAATTTGAGGTTATAGGTATTTTTTATGCCAAATAAAAAAATTGTCAAAAATAGAAAAAAAAATCTGGATAGGGACACCCTAATCACCTAGTGGTATGAAATATACTTTGAAACCTATTCTCATACCTACCAAATATACATAAAAAATTCATAAAAATCGGTCAAGCCGTTTTGGAGGAGTGCGACCACAAACACCGTGACACGAGATTTTTATATATAAGATTATTTTGACGCGAAAGTGAATGGTGAACGGAAAACCTGCCAGAGTCGCTAATATGAACAAATTTCGCGTCTCAAAAGAACAACAAATTTACCGGTTGTGGGTCGTCCCAAAATTGTTTATCGTTTATGAGTTATGACTCAACTTTCTAGTGACTAGACCTTATTTTTTAAAATTGTACCATTATGATGGCCAGAAATACAGTGAAGTGGTAATTGTGTAGTGTTTTGCAAGGCATATAAAGTTACATTGTTTAAACTTTATTTAACTTGATTTACATTGATCAAAGTGGTTTCAAATGGATTTAGTCGTGTCATCCCTATTTTTTTCCCTTTCTCATTTTGTTCAGCCTCTTCAGTGGGAAACAGTTGCGACTCTTTTGCGGTATCAATCCACGTACCTACCTAGGAATCCATTATAATTTATTTTGAAAAAAAATCTATTTTATTCGTTTATTTATTGCATTAGGTATAGATAAATCATACGTTTACAGTACAAGCTTTATTATTTCAACATTCTTAACATTTGGACAGATAGGTAAAAATAAAAATAAAAGAGTAATAAAATATATCTACACGCTATGCTGTGCTAGATTATCTGTTCTGTCGTGTGGTATCTTGAACAGTCAAAAAGTCGTGGCGACGACTATGGTTGAAGTTTTTAAGCACGTATAAGCCATAACATTCCAATGGGAATTATGATTGGCTACCGACAGGGAATATAAACAGGCTATAAACACACGAATCATATTATTATTATTAGCAAACGCCGTTGGTGCTCCCCATCTTCCTCAAACTTTGCCTTCTACTAACTCCTAAAGGCGTGTCTATTCCAAATGCTAAGTTCGTGGTCAGGACCTTTCCGCCGTTTGTTACTCCGAAATATTGGAATTGCATTTCAATCATACGTCCTTTTCACATATTGAAAAAATATCCGGAAAATCTGGAACAAAAGAATCTTACCATGCTTCGGTTATCTCGCGAGCTTCGATGAATTTATTGTTGAAGAAGTAGTCGATGGCCAACTGAGACTGCTCCATGGCCTTGTCCAAGTCCATCGCGGACGCCCTGTTCAAAAAGTACAATTACTAAATAATAAAAGGATAATATTTTAATTATATGCACTCGGTAGTCACTGGCACATTTTTGTGGGATATTTAAAGGCCAGTTGTTTCATAGAACTTCGACTATTCAGGCGTATTCAAGTTAGTGTAACTTCCAACATCTCGTTGATTTTCGTCATTTTTCTGTGAAACAACTGGCACTAATTTGGACCATTCAAAAGATAATCAACTAATCAAATTTATTAATTTCGGTTGTAAAAATAAAATAAAAAACTTCCAAGGGATTCCAATATTTAAATTAAGGTTTATGAATAAAATGATTAATGGACATGTACAATAATCTTATGTAGGCACGTATTATAAGTACTTAGTCATGTAAGTCATTCTTTTATAAATAGATAGAATTCCTAGTTCGAAGAGATCCTTCTTGCTGTACATTGATTTTAAAACAGGTAATAACTTACTGTAACTTCATTTACGAATAGATTTACATGTTAATATGTTTTTGCTAAATTATAATTAAGTATGTTGGCACTTACATGACATCAATGTCGTAAGCATCCTCGAACTGTAAAAAAACAAAAGAAACATATAAATTCAATGATCAAAGCGCAGTTCAATTTTACTTATAAAAAAATACAGTCGCTTTAAAAACTTCGATGACTTGTTAAACGTGTTTAGCGAGAAGAAACCAAACAACGGTCGAAGAGAATTTTCACAAATATGTTAACCCATTAAGTATTTTTGCGACTTTCAGTACACGACACATCAACAGCAGTAGAGTATTTTTTTGTTTTCTTTACGGCACCAACTGAGACGGGCTTATAAAACTTGTACTATCTCATTTTGTATTACTGTCAGATATATGATTTAAGCAGTGTTAGAAAGTAGCAACAACACGACTCGTATTTGCATTTAAAAGTTTAGCATTGACGCTTCTAAATAATTGTAAAAGACATCGATGGCGATTGCTTGCATGTTTGCAAAAGATTTGTCAAATTTGTGATTATTTGGTTTTTTTAAAACTATCTTGGACCAGTGAAACGAAGTGACAATAAATATCCTTTCCTTTTTTGTGTACCTAATTAAATTTGTTTTTTTTTTTTTTTTTTTTTTAATTTTAATATAAAGCGGTATTTTTACAGCTCACGAATATAAGAAGAAAAAAACAATTTGGAAGCCACGGAGCAATAGTAATAAAATACTTCGATATTTTTAATTGCATCTAAATCTGAAAGAATCTTTCATCTGCTTTCAAAAATAGCAAATCTATTGTAAAATCAATGTCAACCCAGAAAAGATTTTAAAAAGGTTAACATAGTTGGTATATATGTAGGTATATATTTTATTTTGTTAACCCCTAGGGCAGGGGTCGGCAGTTGAGAAGGGCCAAATTGTCATAGAAACAGGATAACAAAGTACCAGAGAGCCGCATATATGTAACATTCATGTGCATAGGATATAGACAACATCTATGCAAAGAGCCCAAGCGGCTCGCGAGCCTCTTATTCCGACCCCTGCCCAAGGGTATTCTGAGATTTTGCAATCAAGTTACTTGAAACGATCTGTCAGATTAATTAATTTATTTATTTTTACGCCATAGAATGGCTTTTACGTTCAAGTGATAGGTACATGTTATTTTAAGTATACAGTGGTACACAGGAGAGTATCAGTATTACAATAATAACAAAATAATATTGTACATTTAACAAAGTATTTATGATAAAAGCAAGTATTTAGTATACTATTATGAATTACTAAACAACTGTTACTATACTAAAAAAATAATATCAATGTTATAATACCAGAGAACATATTATTTAGAATAAAAAATATGTAAACAAAGGGGACTTGTTAGAAAAGTTGTCAACAGTATTTATAGATACTAAACAGTACTCTGATTTATTACTAATTTGTATTGAGTTTATTGTTACCTTCAAAGTTATCTTCGTTTGGAATTGGAAGCAGGTATTGCTAATTAGCTAATTGTTTCAGTTGAAGATTTACTAATAGTTTTAATCATTAATTCTAATTGCGTTGAGACAGGCGTAGAGGTACGTAAATGGGTTAATAATAATTAATATTTTCGGTTGACATTAATTTTCCAATAGATTTGCTGTTTTTGAAAGTAGATGAAAGACTCTTTCTCAGATTTTAGTATTACAAATTGGCACATAAAATTAAAACATTCAAAATTTTTATCGCAAAAAAAGGTATAATTTTTATCGTGTAAACCAGGGGTGGAGAAACTTTTTAGCGTCGCGGGCCATTTGGATGTTCATACTTTAACCCGCGGGCCGCATACCGATTTCCGTCTCGGGGAGGGGGGGGGGGGGGAGAAACCAACATTCAACTGGTTTAAAACAAAGAACTGGTTTTGTTGAAAAAACAAAAAAAACTAGTTACATAGCTGCCTACACTCCTTAATTATAGCTACACTCAGAACATGCAAATGGTTTTCCTACAATTCTGACTGAACATAGTCTGAAACCAGAGTTTTATAACTGCACTTTGAACACGAGAATGGTTTCCTTCAAAATGCATCACCAGATGAACCCACAACTGGTATTCATCGTTCTGAACCACGAGCTGAAAACACAATTGAAATCACACCTGACGTGTTTTTGTTGCATTCTTAACACAGAACTGTTTTTAATTAAAGGGTAAACTGTACGCGGGGAATTCAAACTACACTCAGAACATGAAACTGCTTTCCTCCAATACTGGTAGCACAAATGCAACTACAAATTAATAACTGCACTTCGAATACGAGAATGGTTTCCTACCAAACCCCACCAGGAATTTTTTCGTTGCTTTCTAAACACAGAACTGGTTTTAATTTAAAAGTGAGTTTGTACGCGGGGAAATAACACTACACTCAGAACATGAAAATGACTTTCATTCAATTCTGGCAGCACAACTAGAATTTTATAAATGCACTTCTTACGCGAGAAATGCGTCAAAAAATGAAACTACACCTCAAATATTCATTCTAAACACAGAACTGGTTTTAGTTACAGGGTGAATCTGTGTGCGGGGAATTAAAACTACACTCGGTACATAAAAATGGCTTTTCTCTAATACTGGCAGATCAAAAGTAACTAGAATTTTATAAATGCACTTCAAAAACGAGAAGTCTTCTACACAATGCGTAAGCAGATGAAACCACACTTGGAATTTTACCATCACTTTATCGAGCCGCAAAGACTGCGCACATAAACTCTCTTGGTGTATAATACAGTGACAAATTATTGAATCACTTGCATCGATACGAGCCGATTCAGTTCTGTTTTCACCAACGAAACCAATCCTTTCTTCGAACCTACCATAGCAGGAGCTCCGTCTGTAGAAAGGCTACTTAAGATATCGAATTTTATGTCTAGTTTCTTCATTACAAGAATCAGTCTTTCGAATATGTCCTCGCATGTGGTAGTACCATGCATGGCTTCCAGCGAAAGCAGTTAATCTCGCGTGTCAAAGTCTGCCGTTATTTCACAAATGAAAATGGCCAGTTAAGCAGTATTCGTTACATCCGTTGTCTCGTCACAAGCCAAAGAAAAAAAAATTAAATCTCTTGCTGAATCCTTCGGGGTTTTTTCGATGTCTTTTGCTAAATGAGATATTCTATCGGAGACGGTTCTTCAAAACAAATCGATATTTTTAAAATATTGTAATTTGTTCGGAGTTAATAACTTCGCAACAGCCACCATGCATTCTTTCATAAATTCTTATTCTACGTGAGGCTTCAGTTTCTTCGCGATCAGCTCGCTCACTATGTAACTACTCTGAATAATTGTATCTTGATCACAGCGGGGCTTAGTGAAGACGGCTTGTTGGGATTCAAACGTGAGCTGAAGAGCATCGATTTTATCCAGCCGTTTCTGTCCTTCCAATTCACTGAGCTTGCGGTATTTCAAATCATGATGACGCTTCAAGTTGACTTTTTTCATAACTGCTAAAGAATCGCCACAAACTAGACATACAGATTTGCTTTTAACTTCAACAAAAAAATCATTTTACCATTTCTCCTGGTAAGAGCGACACTCAGCTTCAACTTTTCTTTTCTTCGTAGTTGCCATTTATAGGATGTTAATGATTTACTATCCGCTTTACTTCCGCAACGATGACTAGAAAATTATGTTTATGACAGACTGCCTAATATTTCCCTCCGAATAGAATTGCCATCAGTATATCGGGCCTGTCCCGTACAAGAAAGTTAAAAATACAGATGGAATTTCACTATCGTTTCATGATAATAAATTAAAATAAAAGTAAAAGGGGATGTTATATCACGTTTTTATTTGCATCTAAACTACTTTCTAGTAACGATTTTGTAATAACGTCTTAAAATGCATCTGAAACACCGTGAAAAAATCATCCCGTTCTGTGTAATTTTTTGTGGTTCTTTCAGTAGGCCGTGCCAAAAGTGCCCGCGGGCCGCACCAAAAGGTTCCCCACCCCTGGTGTAAACAGTAATTACCGCTTTACACCAAACTAAAAGAACATATTTAATTAGACAAAGGCATTATATAAGTTATTATCATTTCACTTTTTTCGATTTTATATAAACAATATTCACAAAAAATTTTTAAAACTTTGACAAATATTTTTCAAATGTAGTTTCGTGTCAGTGTCCGTAAATGTCTTGATGCGAACTGAAAGCGCCACTGTTTAAATCATATTTCTCACCGTAATACAAAATGAGATGGCATAACTTTTTTAAGACTTTGTCTGGCTGGGATATATTTAGCTCCCAAAAAGATTATGCTGGTGTTTGTTGTCTATGTATCTATATCTCCTAAAATTGCCCCAGGATCAATGTGTGAGTCATCATTTCAACTATGTTTGATTACAATTTTTTTATGTATTTCTACTCCAATGAAAAAAACTGGCTCTTGAGGTTGGCGTAGGAGTTAAATGTGTCAAGTATGAGAATGAGGTAAAATTAATAAATATAAACACACAAAATAAAAGTATAAAAAAATAAAAATGTTAAAAAATAAAGCGATAAACATAAATAATTTTGTCATTCTCAGATGTTTAATAGTTTTATATACGGTGTCCGGGGGTAAAGTGCACAAACTTCGAGAGGGGATTCTACATGATAGTAGAGGTAAAAACAGATTTTTTTACATGAATACCGCACAAGAGTCCCAACTGCTCCCGTCTGGACACATTGAGACTATGGCATCCCCAATTGTGAGGCTGAAGGTCGTGGGGAGAGGAACGAGATGGGGAAGAGGAAGGTGGGGAGGTATCTGGCTATTCAGATCTGGTCACCAAACACGGCTAGAGCCATTTCAAGCAACGTTGCAATTCTGAATGGTGTTCTTACACTAAGGTGATAATGAGAGTATTTTTTACTTGTACTATCATATAGAATCATATATAGAATATAGAGTTTGTATAATTTACCCTTGGACACTCCGTATATTCAATTATTGTGATTTTTATTATAATAAATATCTCGTATTATATTTACGTATCCATTGACTGTTGTTTGTATATTTACTTGTGATCAGTTATATTATATTACTAGCTGACCTGGCCACGCGTTGCTGAGGCTAATAAAACACAACGTCATCTACTGGATGGTTATCCAACCTTTATAACCACCGCCGTCTTTGAGTTTATCGCAAAGAGACAGACAGATGCCGCGGAGGGCTTTAATTTATAATACGTAGAGATGGTGTGAAAGATTATAATAATGTGCATGAAATGCTTGGGGTAACTACGTATTTAAGTTAATAAGGATTAATACTGTATCCGTCTAAATAAATTTTCAATTACCGCTATGCACGTGACCATTTTTTTAGAAGATAGAATGGGTATAGTAAGCTATCCGTAAAAGATAGATATATGCCTTCGTGGACTTTTTTGTAGATCTATAAAAGAGGAATATCCCACCATGCATTGTTTTGTTAAATCCCAAAAGGATTAGGCAGCGTTTTCAGTGAAAGCTACCAGGCGGCTTTCCTTTTTCCGACACTTCTAACAATTATCATTATGTTTCAACCAATTTACACAAATCCTTGACAAATTACATACCTAAACCTTCCTCACGAAACACTCTTTCTATTGGTGTAAACCGCATGAAAATCCGTTCAGTAGTTTTCGAGTTTATCGCGAACAGACAGACATACGACGCGGGGGACTTTAATTTATTTATATTGTCTCCCTCCCACTCTCTTTCAAATCTTTTGTCTCTATCTGGTAAATGTTCTTTCTCTCTGTGTCTCTCCGTATATTCGTATATAACCGATAACTCTGTCTTGGTATTTATTTACTTGTTATTACATTCTGCGCTACCCCTTTTTTTAGCCAGCGTTTCGGATAGCATTGCACTTGCCCATCATTAGATAGTGGTTGCGCAACACGCTTATCATGATAATATATTTACTTGTTCTAACTTATAATTCAACTTAAGGCGCCGCAACCGGACTTAAAAAGAAGAAGATGGAGAGATACGAATGTTAGAGGAGGGCGCTAGTATGTAAAACGACGAAGTCGATGCGAAAATTGTGAAAATGTTTAATAAAGCACGACTCGTTTAAAATAGAGCAAAAATCTCGTGGAAGGTATCTTAAGTATCATTTAAAGAAAAATTGTGAATTTTTTCACAACTATAACTTGTAAAATAACTGAAACAAACGTGTTTATAATAATTTTCGGAGCATACTTTGCGATTTTTTTCTATCGAGGGAATTTTATATAATTTTATTTCTACTGTTTATAAACGATACTGTTGATATATTTGATAAAGATGTAAACGTGTTGCTTTTTGCAGATGATTTGAAAAATTTTAAAATAATTAAAACCGACGAAGATTGTATATGTCCATAAAATAATTTAAACAAGTTAATTAATTGGTGTTCTCCTAACAAACTTTTTCTGAACTAAATAAGTGTCATTCAATAAGATTTTACAGAATAAGTCAACTAATAATTCATCCCTATGTACTTAACAACTACCTCTGTCGAAGAAATTAATGACCTGGGCATAATTTTCGACTCTAAATTAAACTTTATATCCCATATAAACACAATCACTAATAAAGGAATAAAAAATGCTTGGCTTCATTCTTCGAAATTCCAGAAGTTTTAGGAATATTTCAACTTTAAATTTTTTGTATACATCCTTAGTACGTAGTCAAGTAGAATATAACTCCTCGATCTGGTCCCCCCTTTTTAAAATACATTCAGATACAATCGAAAAAATTCAACACAAATTCCTAAGAAGTATAAATTTTAAACTCGGTGTTCCCATTGAAAACATAAATTATAATTACTTGATGAAAGAATTAAATTTATTAAAACTCTCAGATCGAAGAATTATATCCGACTTAATATTTATGTTCAAAATTGTAAATGGTAGAATAGACAGTCCTGATTTAACTAAGTTCATCGAATTTCAAATACCCACTAGAGCAACTCGCTCCAAAATCTTGTTTCAATGTAACAACAACAGGATCGAGTACACGAAACACTCGCTTTTACCTAGATTACATGAAGTTAGTAATAGATACGCAGATGTGGCGGATCTATTTAACTGCACGGAAGCTAGGTACAAGAAGGCTATTCTAACATATATTTTCAATAAATATTAATTTTATTTATACTATAGTATTGAATGTAATTGTAGCTTTTTGTGTAATTTCTTAATCAAATGCCACAATTGACTAATAACTCTTTTTTTATTATTTATATATACCTACAACTAATATTTTGTGACATGTAATATGTATTTATGGTATATTTATACCGTTAATAAATAAATAAATAATTTGCGTTTCGGCGTGGAACGCGTCTAGATATTATCTTCATGTTTAAGGGAGATGCGTAAGAAATCGGTAGAAATTCGGGTAGCGGCGCCTTAACTCACAACTTTAAGTACATAAGTAATAATATGGTGTTACATCACTATCCTCAAGGTTATTATCATTATAGATTCACAAGTTCGTGTCCATGACATTTCGCGTGTCTTTACAGCATTCAGTTGCTATTTATAGAATAGATGCACAAGGTTTTTGATTGCCCATCACACATCATCCGATATAACCAAGCTAACTTTTCAAATCTTTTTCGTAATACGGTAGTACCAACTTGATTTAACGCACACACGCCTCGAGGATCTCATTTTCACTGCATTCAGTCCACTTTCGTTATTTCTCTTTTTTTACATTAGCTCTACACAGGAGGCCCTGGATGTCATCCTTGGGGATGATGCGTGAAGGGATTTTTTTAGGGAAGGAGGAGAAGAAGTTCTAGGAAGGAACGAAAGTTAATGATCCGGCCTATTCACGCAGTTGGTGGGCAGACGCAACCGTCGCCAAGATCCGGAAAATACTCACCCCATAAACCTGGGAACCCCTTATAAGTAACAAAACGTAGCTAACCACTTTTGGAGTCCTATGAGATGTTGGTTATCCAAAAAATGGTTCCCGGGGCGGTGGTACGTATTTCCGCCTCCCAAATTAAACCTCACCCCGTAAAACCGGGCACCCCTGCCAAGTCACCAAACATAGCGAACCACCTGGGGATACCTATTACCTATGGCAGAGATGTTGCTTATCCAATAAATGGTTCCCAGGGCGACGGTACCAATTTCCCCCCCCCCCCAAATAGAATTGGAATGTCTCACTATCGTATGACATAAGTTTTGGTATATCAAAACTTAATTGTGGACTGACAATCTCGCAAACAGATGTTTTAGCCAATTCTGTATTCAGCCGTGTAAGAGGAACGTACGCGCGGCTCGTTTCGGCCCGTTTCATACAAATCTTAATTTTGGATTTGAGATTAAAATACCCAACAAAACTGAAAAGTTATTAAGGTTAAGTATTTTGATCTCAAATCCAAAATTAAGATTCATATGAAACGGGCCTAAACGAGCCGCGCGAACGTTCCACTTAAAATGTAAATTTAAAAAACTCGTTGCGAAAATAGAACACCTACGAATTTATCAATCGATAAACAATCATTTACCGTATATTAATGTTGTGTACAATTTAAAACACATTTATTAGTAAAGGCCTGTATCTACATGCTGTAATATAATAAAAATAACGTTTGTTTAATATTTGTAATAATATTTGTAGAGCTCAGTTTTGTGATATTTTTCACTTCCAGTGCGCTTAAATGTAAAATGATCATTTAGTGCTCCTTACGAGACCTTACAGAATATTGATCAAATAATAATTTATTTATTTATTCATTAACGCCCTTTTTCGGGGCTTTTACATATGAATAGTAAGAAATATACAGTATTTATTGTACATAACTGAACTGCCTTCGTAACAATATTTTATATTTGTTTAAAGATAAATTGAAGATGTCCACTGACTTGGTATAATTGTTTCCCTCCATTAGTATTCTGGGTAAAGAGGAATACATATGGTAGTTAGTTCCAGAATTACTGCACTGAAATAAATCCTGACTTCTAGTATTACGTAGTGGAATCCGGAAGCTTATCAATTCGAGCAATACCGGACTGTCAACTAAATCATTTAGAATTTTATACAGAAATACCAAGTCAGTGAAAGTTCTTCTGTCTGACAATTTGAGCATATTCATATCATTAAAAATATTATTGTAGTTCAACATAATTGCTGGAATACCCATTTTAAAATTAAGAAAACGCAAGAATTTGTTTTGTATTCTTTCAACAGCTTGTACATGTATATTGTAATATGGGTTCCAGACGGGAGAATTGTACTCAAGTTGACTTCTAACATATGCAAAATATAACAGTTTTATACACTTAATATTGTTAAAAATTTCTAGTTAGCCTAGTTATAAATCCCAACATTTTTAAGGCTTTATTCGAGATTTCTGTTATGTGGTTAACAAATGAAAGATTAGATTGAAAAGTGATGCCCAAGTCTTTAATTTGTGTTAATGTCTCCAGAGTATTGTTATCAATGTTTTAATTGAAGATCACTGGATTTTTTATTCGAGAAAATCTAACTATATGACATTTTGAGATATTTAAGTAAAGTCTATTTTCATTACACCAAATTAACAATTTGTTGATATTATCTTGAAGAATGTTGCAATGGTAAATATTTTGAATTATTCTAAAAATTTTGAGGTCATCAGCAAAAAGTAAGATAAATACATCATCAAATATTTTTGAAAGATCATTTATAAACAAGATAAATGATATTGGGCCAAGGTGTGAACCCTGTGGAACTCCACTTGTTGCATAAATTTTTTCCGACAAAGAGGATTTTATTCTAACAATTTGTTGTCTTCCAGTAAGATAACTTTCAAACCACCAGGCTAATATACTGCCACGTATACCAAGCTTTTCTAATTTCCAAATAATTTCATAATATGAAACAAATGATTTACGGTATACACAATACAAGCAGAGCCAAGAGAACAAGAAAAAAAATATCGCAAATAAGTTTCTGTTTGACGCAGAATGAAATATTATTATTGAAAGTATTTTAATGATGCACGATGATTGCACGTACAGTGTTGATAAATAATATTTATAAAGAGAGATTTGGCATCGAAGCATGCCGACTGTCGCCGAGATACTACCAAACGGCACGGACCATAAAACCCGATATCCACAATGTATATGTACTTTTGATAGACGCGATTTGCAATAACATTGGTGAACGATGTTGGCGACACGTGCTATTCTCACGGTTTTATTGCTCCGGTCGACGGTCATGACTCATCTCCATTGTTTCTATTGTCTATTGTAGGTATATTGTGCACATCGTAACATGTAAGAATAACAAATTCTACTGTGTAATTATTTCTAGGCGACCTTGGGAGTGGAAAAAGGAGTAAACTAAAGGAGTGGATACCTGAATTTTCAGACGTAGTCTCTAAAAAGTGATATTTACTTTTAGTATCGGCCGGCGTGGTATAGGGGTAAGGCTCTTGACTCGCAATCCAAAGGTCGCGGGTCGAATCCCGGCGTGGGCAAATAAATTTTATTTGCGTTTTTTCAAAATTAATTCATTAAAAAAAATATATAGTACTAGCAAACCCGGACATACATTGCTGTGGCTAACGAAACACAACGCCATTACCCAACCTTTATAAAATCCACACCACCCCTTGCCAGCTGCCCGCTGCCTGAATTGAATATTTGAATTTCTCGGCTTTTCTCTACTATAATAAGCATGTATTATTGATATAAACCTTCCTCTTGAATCACTCTATCTATTGGTGAAAACCGCATGAAAATCCGTTGCGTAGTTTAAAAGATCGATGCGCACATACATTTTGAGCGACTTCATTTTATACTATGTAATGATGATGATGATATTTGCGGCTTATTCCATAGTGGAAGATACTCTCAGTATCGCCCTGGTGTTAGACCACCATTCAGAATTAAAACGTTGTTTGAATTGCTTAACCAGATCTGAACAGCCAGGTACTTCCCCCACCTTCCTCCTCCTCATCCCTTCCCCACCCCACTACCATCTGCCTCACAACATACCCCAATTGGGCTCCAGGCGGAAGCAGCTGGGACTCTTAAAAGACCACCATTCAGAATCGAAAATTTGCTTGAAAAGGCTTCAGTCGTATTTAGTAATCGCATCGAAATAGTCGGTTAATTCTCAAACCTTTACTTTTCCAACTTCTTTCCCTCCCCACGTCCTCCAAACTCACAGCATACCCAAAATTTTGGGGCTGTTGGTACACTTGTGCGATAATCACATAAACAATAAATACAAGCAATTTATCAATTCCAAATGATGTTATTTCACCAAGGCGATACTGATAGTTACATGAAATAAAATAATTTTTATTTAATTAATTTTTTAAATCTCCTTCCGAGGGAAAGACAAAAGTTAAATTTTTGGCAACATTTCTCTGGAATAAATCATTCAAACTACATTAAAGCTACAAAAGATAATTTAAAAATAGAAATTATATCCCTTATCTTAAAATCTGAATGACTGTCTAAAAAAAACATAATGGCATCAAATGATAGCAAAACACAATTATATAGATACGAGCCAGGTTCAATAACTTGCCATGGGATTATAGCCTTACAATACAAAGGGGTAGAGACTAGTTTGGCGTGACTATAACGATACAATATTACCGTAGGTACTTAGCTCAAACAACAACATTGTTCTGTCAAAATTGCCCAAAATCTAGTCATGCTCAGTTAAGCGAGAAATCTTTCCTATCACATATTAAAAACCGATTAGGTATTATATCTGACGTCGTATTGTTTTTATTTTATTTATTTACACACATATAAAACAGGTACACCCCCAACAGCATACATAAAAATAAAATAAATCAGAGTGTGCACTTCACACGCGGTAGAAATGAAACCTTCAGAAAACTAAAGTAGACAAGAGTGGGAAGACTACGAAGCACTTTTTTTCATCAATGCGAAGAAAGATTTTTTTTCCATATTTTTGTCATCCAGTGCACCTTTTCCTATATATTTGGTCATCTTATTAGTATTTGTGTTTTGTTCTTCGGAGTCGATAGATGTCGCTTTCTTTTGTGTTTTCTTTTCCCTATTCATTTTAGAGCGGTTTGAAGATTAGATATTGATTTTACAAAAAAATTTTTTTTTTGGATTTCGTAAGATTCGATCCTTAGTCAACTAAATGTCCACCAAGGTTCGTCGGTCGCTTTATACCATTACACCAAAGGGGACTTGCTTGCATGGGACTGTGAATTTATGGATTTATCGTGTTATATTGGAACCGAGTACATTGTCAATTTAAGTTTTCTGAAGGTTTTACTTCTTGCACATTGCACGCTCTGATTTTTTTTAAAATAACTCTTCTGAAATTTATACAAGTATATTATTTTCTTTTAATGGGGTTATAAATGACTATACAAATACAATGAAATGGCTACGTTAAAATAGACACGTTTTGAAAACAGTAGGTTTAGTTGCAATATGTTACATGTCGACGGTTTCCCTGATAACATCAAATAATAACAAGTACGCACATACCTGCGTACACTATCAGGATACATTTGCGTGTGTATATCAATGAGTATTAAAAGAGGCACAAAGCAATGTTATATAAATCGTTCATAAATAGCCTTCCACCCACATAGCAATTTGAAATGTGTGCCTACTGATAAAGAAAACAATCATTAATATTGCATCCTTTTGTACACAGATAGCCAATAAACACTGAACCATGAGCCGCTCGCGTTGGTTTTATTGCCCTTTGAGAAAGGATTTCTAAATCATTTCGATTTTTAAAATTTTTAATCGTATTGTCAAAACGGCCGCAATTTGTAAAATATAAAAAAAATGCCTTCGAAATAAAAGCATTTTTCATATTTTTGAAACAGACAATTCATGGTGGAATTCCATTATAATGTACTAACTGGTCCCGGCATGCGTTACAATGCCATTCAAAGAAATAAATTGATTCTCCCTGTATATCCTTTCCTGTGCGTCCCCTTTCTTCCCTTCCACCTTCCCCTCCGTCTTTTCTTTCCTCTCCGTGAACCCCACCTCCCCCGTTCCCCCTGCCTCTCTTCGCTGCCGCTAAAATATACGAAATACACACATTTTCATTTATACAAATTTCATAACGCCAGAGCTTACCATTATATATAGCCTTATGTTATTCTGATGTATAAGTTATATTATTGTAAATTTTCATTAAAATCGTGACGTAAAAAATCATTTTATGTAATAATATTAAATCTGTGTTAATTCTTCTTTCTGAAAGTTTAATAGGGACATTTTAACCAGTAAGTAATTGTAATCAATATTTTGTATAGGAATACGCATTTTATAGTTTATAAACCTCAGGAACCATGTTGAATCTTTTCAATGCTGTCGGAATTAACACTGCAGAATGGAGACTAGTACTGGGCGTTGACGATAATTCTATCCAACGCCAACGTCGTTATCGTTGGCAATTTTCAACTGTTGAAAATAGCTGTTGAAAATAACGTCGACGTTGACGCAACTATAATAGGAGATCGACACGATACTAACAAAAATATATATCAAAATCTTATTAAGGAATCCCTACAAACCCGGGTGGTTCCCCGAATCATTGATGTATTTTAATTATTATTATCTCTATGCCCCACGCGATACACACGTAATAATAATCCTATAATAACGTTGAAAGTTGAAACTGTTGGAAGACGTTGGTTTCGGTGTTGAAAATATTATCCTGTTGAAGATATATTTTGCTTGTCACTGATAAATTCGCTTGTTGCTTGGCGCTACGTATCGGCCGTATTGGACGGGAAAATAAAAAAACGTGCAGTAGGTATGTACATTACCAAAAGACCTTGTGTAATTGGGTATAATATCGTTCACGAAGTGTGATCTCTTGACCCTTTTGACCTTAATCATTCCAACACCGTTGAAAACAATAGGTACAAAACATTGAAAATTATCAATAGGTTATTTTTTTGCTTGTCGTTGATAAATTTGATCGTTCCATGGCGCTACGTATCGGCCGTATTGGATGAGAAAATAAAATAAAACGTGCAGTAGGTATGTACATTACCAAAAGATCTTGTGTAATTGGGTATAATATCGTTCACGAAGTGTGATCTCTTGACCCCTTTGACCTTAATCATTCCAACACCGTTGAAAACAATAGGTACAAAACATTGAAAATTATCAATAGGTTATTTTTTTGCTTGTCGTTGATAAATTTGTTTGTTGGATGGCGCTGAGTATCGGCCGTATTGGATGGGAAAATAAAAAAAAAACGTGCAGTAGGTACGTACATAACCAAAAGACCATTTAAAATATCGAGTAATGTTGTTCACGAAGTACAAACTCTAAACCCTTTTTATTTATTAGGCAGTTGAATCGTTGACTGCGTTGAATAATATTCGCATGTAGGTATTATATTTCAACTGTTGGCGCTAATTATTTTCAACAGCGTTGGACGTTGAAATAATATAACTATTGTTTCCAACGGCTAGTTATATTTTAATACAGTACTAATGGAGACCATAACGTAGAGATATATTGTAGTTGGCATGTGATAAGTAGGGATGCAAGGTTTTTAAAAATATCGATATCGATATATATCGAATTAAGTCGATATTGATATATCGATATTTCATCTTTTTTTTAAAGCTTATAGAAATCCAATGCAGTTTTAGTTATATCAAACTTTTATCGATTATGTAATCGTATGTATATAATTTTATGTGAATAATCACAAAATTTTGTTAGGTATGTAAAATGTGTTTTTTTTTCATAAATTTATTAAAATTAAAATAATTCCAGTATATTGAACTCGTAACTATTTATTAATTAACTATGCATTAAATAGTAACTTTGACAGTCTGCTTCCTTGTAGCCGATTTCTGCTTTGAGTTATAGTGGCTTCTGCCTTTGAAAAAAGATTTTTTTTTCGATATTTCGATACGATATATTGAGTTTTTCGATATTTTTAGGGGTCGATATATCGATATTTATCGGTTTTCCGATATATCGTTGCATCCCTACTGACAAGGTTTTTTTATATAATATGATAAATGTGCCTAAAGTCTTTTGCAGTTCTCAAAACAAATCCAAGAGTTTTATGCGCCTTATTGATAATATTATTAATTTGGCAAACAAAGGTTAGTTTGCTATCAAACAATATACGAGTACCTAGGTCAATAATTTCACTAACGCCATTTTTTTTAATCATTTAATGCAATTATGTATGTAAACCGTAGGTTAAGAATAATTTGTACCAGTCTGAAGATGGCTTTAACGAGCTGAAACCGGTTACGGTCAATAAAACTAAAGTGGAAAAAAGTTTTATATTTATTTTATTATAATATAAATATAGGAAAAGTGTTATTATTGATGTTTGAATAGCCATATTTGTTTAAAACTTAACGTGACTTTTTCCTGTCAAATTAATCAGGTATCCGACTTGATCTGTTCAGAGAACATTATACTCGTGTCTAAATGAGGATAGGCTTTTATTGGAACTAGTGTACCCGGCGGTGCTCGAGGTTATGAATGGTTTAGAGTAAAGTTTTGAGATTGGGAATTCCGGCACTGCGCGTTACAAAATATTCCCGACAAAATATCCTATGGACAAAACATCCCTTTTCTACAAAAACTCAACCCAACTTAACCTAACAAAAAAATGGGCCAAAATAATATAGACACCCTGCAACTTATAATTAAGACAGTAAATTATTTTTCAAAAATAGTAAAAGACAAATATTATTCAGATAACAAAAACTGATTGTCTTTACGGGATGTTTCGTCCCATTTTTTTGGTAGGTTGGGTTAGGTTTTGATAGATATTTTGTTGGGGGATGTTTTGTCCGTAGGATATTTTGTCGGAGGATATTTTGTCGGGGATATTTTGACGCGGGATGAAAAGTAGCGGAACCGTGAATTCTAATGTAGTTAATATTTTAAGAAAAAAAACTAATTTAACTGGGTGCTTTTTAAGGAAATTATTAAATCTGACTTTTTAAATTTGCCTATAAAACAAGTTTAGTTAAACTGGGAAATTCTCTACATCAATTAAATAGTCATAGATACATTGGGCATTCATATGTCATACATTTAGGTTTATAAAAGTGTAATTTCTAGTACTTAGTAAATGTTTAAAAATTATAGTTACGTACTATAATTTTAATACAATTATTAATGTTCTCCAAAATGACCTTGAAAGAATCTCATCCTTGCGATTCTTTCAAAGACATAAAGAAACCATTCCTTCGTTCCGAATGCAATTATTAATGTTCACAAAAGGTGTCTTGATAGAACCTAATTCTTGTGATATTTGAACGAAACCAATCCCTTGTTAAGAATACTATTACTAAATTACTGAATGTGCAATTTGGCTGTCCTGAAAAGGGAAACCTTCCCAGTTCGACAGACAAAACATTATTTCGTAATGTATATAAATAAATCGTTTGATTCGTACCTTCCTCGGACGTCCACGACTTTTTCTACCATTCGCTTCGTGTTATTAGGTGAAATGTTACAGATAAAAAAAACTACATTATATCGATTATCACTCGACTCCGTATCTCATTTCAGTGCAGAAATAATTCGTTAAGATTTCCTCAGGCGTCCCCTACTGTATACTACAAACCAAATTGTTACCCTTAAAAAAATCCTTATTATTAATTCTAATCCGTATCTCATTCCATTGCATAGATAATGCGTTAAATCTCCCTCGGAAGTCCCCAACTTCTTCTACAGTCTTCCAGTAGTTTTTGAGTCTACCACCCGCACATACGGAATACGGACATTGCCTTTTATTTAATTAGGTAGAAACCAAATTCGAATCGACTTCAACATGAGTTCTATAAATTGATCATAGATTTTCATAGAATAGACAGGTGGGAACACCGCATTAGATATGTTACTGATATAAACCTAGTTATTACTTTGTATAAATATGGAATCAACCAACTATCAAAGGTCACAGGATTCAATATCGTAGAAATAAAATTACAGATAAGTTAACAATTTTGTAAAAATAACGTCAATGTAAAACGACCTGACGTGTAAAATCTAAAATAAATAAAGAGTACGACAACACATAAGATAATTTTCATAGAGTTACAAGCAATATGAAAATTAATCAATTAACGTTTTATACTCGTACATACAGACGGAAAATTAACGTTTTATACTCGTACATACAGACAGAACAAATAATAACTAATAACGATTTATTAGATAGTGTTGTTAATCGTAGTTCGTTATTTCAAAAGAAATACATAATTATTATTGTAATTATTAACTATTACCTACCTACGTCAGTTATATTAGATATTAAAATATTGCGGCACATGTTTAGCCTTGTTGAATAAGTCATTGTTCAGCAAATAATATATACTCTTACCATGATAAACTCGTATTACGACATATCATAAAGAGTCTCTCAGACATTTTTTTTTAAATTTTTCTTATCCATATTTTATAAACCAGGTAGGTATGAAGTTGCTTCCAGAGATGACCAATCTCCATTGGCAGTTCATCATAATCAGTACTTTTACTTCTTAGAGTTTGATTTGATGACAATTTTTCAGAGCAGATTTTTAGAGCTAGTTGATTGAGAATCCGTAGATAATATTAGACATTGACATTTCGATATTTCACTTGCCGTTCATTTGACAATTCATTAACTGACATTTTTTTAATTTGCTCCACACAGGAAGCCCTGAGGATTATAATTTACCTCAGGGCCTATGTCATCTTAGCAGATGCTGTGTGAAGGGTCTTTTTAAAGAAGGGAAGGATAGAAAGTTCTGGGAAAGAAAAAGGTATGAGGGGTGGGTAGGAATCGGGGGTCAGTGTGCCCAGGAATGACGGATGAATTCATCCCTCCCAACTGCGGTGCAAAGTGATGGGTCGAGAGAGTCCGGCTGGAAAGGTCAGTATACACCGCCAAGACCTGGACAAACCTTACTCCACGAACCCGGGCACAACTGCTAAGTCACCAAACGTAGCGAACCACTTGGGGTGACCTGTGGCAGAGGTGTTGGTTATAGCTGGCTCTATATTCACAATACGGGAGGCGGGTATGCGAACCGCTGCCCCGTGAACAATTTATTGGTTAACCAACACCACTGCCATAGGTCACCCCAAGTGGTTCGGCCACGTTTGTGACTTGGTAGGGGTTCCCGGGTTCATCGTGTTTTCTGATCTTGGCGGCAGACACCTCTGCCCACCTAGTGCCTGGCCGCAGTGCTAGCATGGGTGGCACACACCCCCTCCAATTTCGACTTCAAAAAAAATAAAAATATTATAACCTTGTCAAATGGATACAAAATTTGTCCGTCCTAGGGGGGACAGACATAGGCTATTTTCACCTACAGGAAGACCGTCAGACACTAAATTTTCCCGTTTCGGGACACCCCACGGGGAGCCATAGAGCTACGAAAATATAAATAACAGACCGTGTTCAATATTTTTCTGACCGCGTTTAGTAATTTTTTTCCACGGTCGGGTGTCACCCCCCCATCGGATGGCACCCCCCCCCCCTCCCCTCGCTACGCCACTGCCTGCCCGGCCGGTTCGGGAGAGGCCGATTTGCGGAGCCCCTTTGATCTCTACGGCTGATTTCTCTCGACCCAACTTGCACCACAATGGGAGGGATGGATTCCTACGTCCGTCACTCCTGGACATACTGACCCCTAGATTCCTATTCACCCCTCACTAGGGAATGCAAATCTCGCGAGATTGGGGCTCAAGCGAGATCCCGCGAGTTTATGAATAACAATACTGCGAGATCTCGCCAATTTCGAGATCTCGCGAGATTGGCAGTTTTGTGTGGTTTTTTGCAAATAATCACAATATTTGAATAAATTAGGAAAAAATAATAAAAACTATAAGTTTTATAAGATAAACATTTATTTTTACGAATTTTTCAATAGACTTTTATGCACCAAACATTGTTTGACGTATTTGTCTATAATTTTTTCAATAAACTTCTAAGTAGTACTTTGACATACGTATCTATCAAATAACAAATGAAAGAAACAACCAGTCTTCTCTTCTAATATCAAACAAAAATCTTTTAGTAATAAAACAGTTCTTTTATAACAAACAAAACAACGAGAACTCAAAAAAAAATTAAACTTATTATCTAGTAAGTTGAGTTGACTGTTAAACTGAGATATTATTATCAATTAAATAAAACTATGTTTACTCAGTAGATCCATTAGATATTACAGATTAATTAACTAAATATACCAACTAGTCAGACTATGAATGAATGAATGTGAGTGAGGCAAATAGTGTGTGCCAAGACCGAGTTGTTTGGCGGTCCATCCTCTCTGCCTACCCCTGCGGGGAAACGGCGTGATGGTTAGTTAGTTAGTTTAGTCAGACTATTAGAAATTACAGATTAATTAACAAAATATACCAATCAAATGAAAGATTTGTTTAGTTCAAATCACAAGCGATTATTACGAATTTTTTTAAAAATAGCTCCTTAAGAAGCACAAAATGTCCAAAGAATCGTCTACTACACGGCTTCTTATTTTGTTGGCCAGATAACCAGCCGCTGAGAAGGCCCTTTCGGATTTAACGCTAGTTGGAACCACAGATCTCAGGCTACCTCAGGCACCGTCCGCGCTTCAAATAATGGGAATGCTCGAGTGCAATCTCGTTAAACTCGCGAGATCTCGCCCTTTTTTCGTCCGAGATCAATCTCGCTAAAAAAGGCCGAGATCTCGCGAGAACGAGATTGCATTCCCTACCCCTCACATCCTTTTCTTTCCCAGAAATTCCTCTTCTTCCTTTCCTTAAAAAGACACTCAACACAGTAACCCCCAAAGACGACATAAACTCTGAGGGAAATCATTTTCTTCAAATTTATATACCTATACATTATTTAAATATTTACGGTTATTCAAAAGACAAAGAATACTAAACTTGTTTATAAAAAAAATCCTGCAATTTCAAAGATATCTATATATGTGTATGTGTGTATGTCTGTGTATATGTATGCATTTACATGTACCCGCCTCAGAACAGACCTTGTCGAGTGAGGCGGGTTACTAATTTGAATTTTCTCACGGCACCCCGGTCATATAATGTCTATCTGTGGTAGCCCCGGGACCGAATGTCACCCCCAAGAGCACATTCTCTAGCCACCATGGATTTTGGATCCACACACGCGGCCGCTGCAAACTACCGTACCCCACTCCTGTGCCTCCCACCCAATCTGTTCCCAGAGCGCGGACCGGCCAGGCGGGTGATTTTCCATTCCATAAAATGTTTGTATTCGTTCATGTCAATTTTGATTTTTAGTAGAGACATCAGGGGCGCCTCGCGGCACCCCTGATCTCTGTCCGCGGCACCCCAGGTTGCCGCGGCACCCACTTTGGGCACCTCTGGTATATGTTAATGTTATTTCAATAAACGCCCAAGTTGCCGGCAATTTAAAAAAAATATATATATATTTTCAAAAAATTGCTGCGGATACAAAATAATTATTAAAAGTTAAAAAAAACCTGAAACAAAAAAGCGTAAAAACATATTTCCAATGACGCTATTAATAATTTTTTTCTTCAATCTTTCTGGCTTTCACCTTTCAAGGGTGTGTTCTAGGTCATCATTTCAAATTATATTATTAACCTTACATGTTCATTGTCAATAAATAATTAATACTCTTGGATAAATAGGAAAGCGATGAGTAAATCCCATAACAGTGAAGAAACAGGTTAGTAAATATATAATTAGGCGACTCACCTCGTCAGCGCCATCCTCGGCGTCCGAGGAGGAAATAGAGTCGCGGTCGGCCGACATGCTCGCCACTGCGCTATCCGATCGCAGTTCCTTATCTCCCTTATCCTTGTCCATGGTGGACTCCTATTCATGGGAAAAAAACAACTTTAATTGGTAAGCACAGTCTGATAATAGGCCTCTTGCACGACATTTAAAAAAAAAATTCCGGTTCAGGCAAATATTCTAAGGCTGGGGTTAGACTCGTAATTAAAATTTACGGATTACATAAGATTTTGACAGGTCACTCACAGGAGCGTTCACAAATGCATCCGACTTTTGGTAATTAATGATCACGGAAGTTGTTCGGAAGTTCGACCTGTGTAAATGCTCATGCGACCGTTTACATCTGTAAATTTATTTGCGGTAAGATAGCTTCCTGTCAACAACGACCTGCTACTGTCAAATTTACGCGATTTCGTCAATAAAGACGAAAAGGCCCAAATAAAGTATTGAAATAGATTTTGGCTTTAATTAAACAATTCTCCACGCACTTTTGTGCCGTCAAAGGCGGAAATTAATTTCGTTTCATCCGAATGACAGCTACCTGACATCTGCTGACAGAAACCGACTTCGAATTCAAAATTTCAAACACGTAAATGTTAAAAACAGAAAAATGAAAAGAAACATTGGAAAGGATTGGACCGATAATCGAATAGAAGGATGCTCATTTTCCAGAAAACTTAAATAACTGGAAATAAATACTAGTTTTGTAGGGAAAAAATCCTACGAAAACCATTGTCTTTTAATTTTTGACATTCGCAACTATTTCTTGCGGCAAGTCTCTTAGTTTATCAAACTGATTTTATAAGCTGTAAGAAGGCTAGAAATTTGCGCGGGCGCGATTAGACCTGTCAAAAAACTTCCGAAAGAAAAAGATCTGTAACTTGCTATAAATTACGTTTTGGTGTCGTTTACATTGGTAATTTGGCAATAAATCGCTTACAAGAGCGATTTACAGGAAAAAATTTACGAGTTTAATCCCAGCCTACGACATTCCGTTTTTTTATCAATCGAATTTTTGAAAACCTGGCGATTTTTTGAAAATTTCAATCCGAAAAATCAGACCATTTTTTATAAACCGGAAAGACGGGACATAATTTTATGAGTGCGAAAAAACGATAATTACCTAGCCGAAAATCATTAAAAAAAGAACGTTTTCCACAAGAAAGGGCACAGGATAATAACGAGGCATACCAAAAATATTACATCTCATAAATATTTTTTTCCTTGATCCATATTATTGATCATAAATCATTATAATTTTTAACGTCTATATTACTAAATCCAATGTAATATACTTGTACAAGTAAATTATAATAATAATAAGAATATTATAAAATTTGATTTTGTTAAAATCAGCATCACTACCATTACAGACAGACAGCGTAAATTGTACGGGGTTCTATTCATAACATCTGTCAAAAAGTCAAACCAAATGATAAGTTCGCAGAGAACAAACAATAAATCTAGTGAACGTTATGTCAAATTCAAAAATTCGCCTAAAACCAAAGTGTATCCACACGATTTTTTCCAAGCCGTTATGAAATCCATGCAAGTGGCCTATTGAGTATTGAGAAGCGTTTTCACAAAGATAAATAAATATCTATTCGATTGTTTATTGTCTTTTTTTACATTGGTTCCACACAAGATGCCCTGAGAAAAATAATTAGCCCAAGGGAGGTCATCTTTGTGGATGCGGTATGGAGGTTTTTTTTAGGAGAGGAAGTTCTGGGAAGGAAAAGGGAACGGAGGGTGGTTAGGATTCTGGGTATCAGTGCATCCAGGAATCACGGACGTATGAATCGATCCACTGTGGAACAAGGCAATGTTCGATGAGAAGTCAAAGTAACTCCCTCAACCATTCTCTCCCCATCCGGACTGCCATGCAGCTGGTGGGCAGACGCATCCGCCGCCAATACCCGGACAAACCTCGCCCCATGAACCCAGGCACCCCGGCTAAACGTCACCAAACGAAGCGAACCACTTGGGGTGACTTATGGCAGAGGTGTTGGTTATCCAATAAATGGTTCCCGGGGCGGCGGTACCCATACCCGCCTTGGGCAGCGGAGGTAATCCACCTCTTACCCGCCTTGGTATAAGTAACTGATGGTTACTCCTTCAAGGCTCTCGCAAGATTCTAATTTTTTTTGTTAAACGAAGCTACATTTATTTATTTTGAACGAATCTAGACCTCCAGTGTCCATGCATACGTTGTTAGTAAGCAGTATGCAAGTGCTTAACAGGAAAAACAAAATGCAAAAAATAGGTTAGTAAGACAAAGATAAATTAAACAGGGCAAAAGAAAAATAATAATAATTAAATAATAAATATTAATAATTACCAATAACACTTCTTCCTGTATTGGGGAAAATATTGGAAAAAATTATTCAAAATCGTCTACGAGAAACATTAACACCATCATATGTACATCAATATGGATTCGTCCCAGGTAAGTCCACGGAGCACGCCATTATGACTGCGCTTGACTGATCTGCACAAAGAGGTACGTAATCGGTATCTTCTTAGATATAACTGGTGCCTTCGATAATGCATGGTGGGAGATGATTTTAACTAAATTAAAGAATCGTAATTGTCCAAGAAAACTTTGTCAAATATCTTGTGATTATTTTAAAGATAGAAAAAGTATAATTTCTTTTGGTGATTGTATCATTGAAAGAGATGTGGACATGGGTTGTCCCCAAGGTTCTCCCCTTGCACCGGAATTCTGGAATATTTTATTCGAATACTCCTCCAGGTTACCCTTACCTGAAGGCACTATTGCGATTGATTACGCAGACGACAAATTGTATTTGGTCTCTGGGGACAGTAGAAAAGAAGTTGAAAATAAAGCTGAAGAAGGTTTGAAAATGATTCTTAACTGGGAAAAGGAAAACAGACTGACTTTTGCTCCCCATAAGACCGTGGGTCTCCTTATGAAAGGCTCCCTCAGTAGAGGTAGAAACCCTTTCATAAAAATGGGAGATACTGCAATCCGTTTTGTAGAGAGTACTAAATATTTAGGCGTTACATTAGACAGATCGTCCTCGTTCTTGACTCAGATTAAAAGCGTTTCTAGTAAGGCCCAGGCTCTCTTCTTAAAACTGAGAAGAATCTCAACTGCTGAATGGGGTTTACGTTTCCCTGCGCTCCGTCTATTATACAGATGCGTATATGTGACACAAGTCTCATATGGTGCCTGTGTATGGGAACATCGACTCGGTAATTCACTTATTCATTCAGCACTTAAGAGGGGCCAGCGAATCCCCTTACTGGCGCTTTCAGGAGCCTACAGAACAGTTTCATCGGATGCTTTGCCAATTTTGGCCGGCATTTTGCCAATTGATTTAGAAATTAAGGAAGTTTTGACAAAGAAGTGTCTGAAAAGAGGAAGACCTGTAAACCACCTTGGTATTGAATTAATACCTGGTGGAGCAGTGCCTCTCCCTGAACTTCTAAAGATGATGAGAATAAAAACGCTGAGTGAATGGCAGATAAGATGGGATAGATCGAATATGGGAAGATGGACCTTCTCCTTCTTTTCATCAGTTAAAATCAGAATGGAAGGGGCCTATCTTTTAATGGACCACCATATCACCCAATTGCTTTCTGGGCATGGGGAGTTTAGAGGTAGACTTCACAGACTGGCTCTATCATCCCATCCCAATTGCGCTTGTGGTGATACCGACCAAACAGCCGAGCACATTTTGTGGCACTGTGAGATTTTGACGGATGCTCGAGACGAAATGATTGATGGTTTACAAGTTATTACGAGACCTGCTTGGAATACAGATCTCGTCTCGAATAAGGTGAACTTTGAGTGCCTGAGGAAATTCACGAAAGTTTGGGTTGAGAGATGGCCTGTTCTTAGAGTCGCTGAGTAGCTGTAAAACAACTTAGGTACCAGGTGTATTTTGCTTCTGAATTCACGGACACTCTTCATGATTCCTTTACATTTACCGCTTGGATTTAATTGTTATGATTTATGTGTTTTGCGTTTCTGTAATATGTTATTTCTTTTATTTTATTAACATTTATTTTATTAACATTTATTTTATTATATATTAGGATTTATATGTTATATTTTACATTTGCGTTATTATATTATTTTGTTCACTATGTTTTAAAAAATGTATATAATTGCCTTGCGATTTGTTTTGTTAATAATTACTATACTACCTGTTAATTTATGCCATGTTCCTTGTTTTGTTTTGTTTGTCTTTAACTGTTTCAATGTTTTACTGGATGAACTGAACTCCAATTTTTTTTTTCCCCTATCCCCATACGGGGGTGTGCTGGACCTCGTCCCTGCTTCATCTTTAGTTACATTACTAATTTTGCAGATCCTTCTCAAATCTATCTGCGCCTCCCCCAATGACATGTGCAGGCTTGAGGCTTGATCAGACGACCTTGACTATCCTTTGTCCTGCCTCTGACTACCCAACGCTGAATTTTCTTTTAGTCTTCGGGTATTTTACCCCAAATATTCAGTTAACATTCTTTGAGGCTTCACTGAGTGGTTGGCTAAGGGACACGGAAGCTAAGTGTAGTTTATGATCAGACCGAAAGCCATTCACATTTTTTGTTGGTACTTGCCAATTGATTTGAGATTTATTGTATTACTTATGTTCTCTATTTTATGCAGGTGCTTGCGGGTTTTTACAGATGCAATTCCGCCTCATGGAGCCTCATGAATGAGTTTTTCCTTTACCCGCCTTGGGCAGTATTCTCATTTAAAAAAAGAAAAAAAAAAGAATTGTTCTTACCCGTTGAATTTGTTGAATTAAAGTTCTAATTAGATTAACATTCGCCGCTTTTCACCGCGGATGCTTTGTGGAGCCCGCACTCTGAAACAAGCCAAAGAAAATAACATTATAAAACATTTTAGGATATTGTTTTAATGAAAATAAAATACAATTAATTAGTACGTTTATCCTGTCAAAAAAATCATTGGTTTCGAAACATGTCGATTTTTTAGTTGAATAATCGTGTACGCGAATTATTTTGTTTTCAATTTTTAATTAAATGGAGACAATATTAGCGAAACTCAATCGAAAATCTGGAGAGAGAAAAATCAGAAAAGATATTGGCACCTCTGGGACTCGAACCCTGGACCTCCTGCTTTCATGGCAACAGCTCTACCAACTGAGCTAAGGTGTCTATATCCAATTCGGTCATTTTAACTGTATCATACATCGTCTAAGAACTACCGCATTATCTTAATTTTCTTAACGCACATATTATTGGCTGCTATCTTTATATATGATTGCAAGATTCAAACCCGAACTAAATGCTATCTAGATAGTGTCTGGTTAAATTTTAACCATTTTATTTTTTATATGCGACATATAGTGACTTTTCTGCAAGTCTAGGATAAATATTTATTATAGTAAAACCTCAAATTACAATGTTTAATTAAATGTTTCGCTAACATAAAGTTAAAAATAAAAATGCAATTTGCAAAAAAATAAAGTTCATAGTTTACGTAATATGGCAGACTGGGATTGCACTACCCTCCCAGCCCTGCTGGAACAAAATCTTATAAAAAAATAAAAATTTAAAAAAATATTTTATTTTCATTAAATTAAAATGACGCCACAGAGTAAATTAGCAATTATTGAAGAAATGATATTATTTTCTGACGTCCTCCGTGATCGAGTTTTCGCGGCTACAAATCTGGAGGTAGCGGATGCAAATCCCGGCGTGTGGAAGTATTTTTTTTTAAATTAATTTATATATTTTTTTAATTAATTCATATTAAAAAATCTAAAAAACGAATTCATTCAAAATAGATAATAGATGTATGCATATAATATTTATTCCAGAGTGAAGACAATCTCATTACCGCCATGGTGAAAGAAAACTATTCAAAATTGAAACGTTGCTTGAAATGGCTTGAGTCGTGTTTGGTGACCAAATATGAATAGCCACCTCACAAACAATACCACCTCCCTCTTTCCCATCTCCTTTCCCACCTACTCACCTTCAGCCTCACTACATACCCCGATTAGGGATTCCATAGACTCACTGGCTCATTAGTAATAATTATTTGGGAGGCGGGAATGGGTACCGCCGCCCCGGGAACCTTTATTGGATAACCAACACCTCTGCCATAGGTCACCCCAAGTGGTTCGCTACGTTTGGTGATTTAGCAGGGGTGCCCGGGTTCATGGGGTGAGGTTTGTCTAGATCTTGCAGGCGGATGACCAGGACACACTGAACCCCAGATTCCTACCCACCCCTTAAACCCCTTTTCCTTCCCATAAATCTCCTCTCCTTCCTTTCCTTAAGAATAAACATTCATACAACATCCCCAAAGATGGCATAGGCCCTGTGGGAAATTATTTTCTTCAGGGCCTCCTGTGTGGATCTCATGTAAAAAAAATGATTACGGAAAAGAGCATTTGTCAATTTTTTTTGATTATTTATCCACACCAACGATTTTAATCTTCGGTTTTATGAATACACAGTGAAGTAGATATTTGCCTACTACATACTACATACGTACGGATTAATGTCATAAAATTACATAGTCTTAAGTAGTATTTTAAATATTATTGCAGAAAGCAATCACTTTGTGGTTTGACATATTTAATAAAATACTTTTTTGTTTAAAACCACGAAATTTATTAATTTATGAACCAATCGGTTTCGCTTAACGTAAGCTCAGGGTACAAATTAATTATTAAGAGGCTTAAGTTAAGCGAAACCGGTTGGTTCATAAATTAATAAATTTCGTGGTTTTAAACAAAAAAGTATTTTATTTTATGTATTTTAAATCTCAAAATCATAAAACGGTACGTTTTTTAATGTTTTTTTTACTGCTAATTTCTAGGTCAAGATAACTATGAAAATCAATTTTTCTGTGTAAATAATACAAGATCCCATATTGAAGTGAATATTTATTTAGCATCGTTGTGATTTGAAACTCGATGAAACGAAAAAGCGACACTAAAAAGAGACAAACACATACATCTGTAGGATTTTTGTGCGGTGCTTCGTAGCCTACCCAATCTTATCTACTTTTTTGATTTTTTGTTTTAAGGTTTCACTTCTGCCGCATGTGAACTGCACACTTTTATTTTGTGTTGGTTTTGTATTTTAATATTATTATAGGGGCTTATATATGAACTTACATTGTTTCGCTTTGCTCCCGCATTGCCGATATGCAACCTACTGTTTAGGAGAATTATTCTGCAGTAAAAAAAAACATATTCCTCAAAAAAAAGTTACAATAAAGTTAATCTGAAGTGAATAGGTAGGATGCAAAGAAAATGTAGGACCGATTGACCTAAATATTCAACGAGAGTCTCTTAAAATTGGAGAACAAGTTTCTCGGAAGAAGTTTGCAAACTTTGAAATTTAAAGTAAGGAGCGTTTGACAAATATAAATATATATCCAAAAAGGTTTATTTTATTTATCTGTATTTTACACATAATACAGTGCATGTAATAGAAAATGACGCATTTTTACAAATTGAAACATCTGCCTGGTAGAAATTTTAAGAGCGTTTAACCAGCCAGCGGACGAAAGTTGTTCTTCCGATCGTGCAGGACGGTTACAATGAGAAAGATTAATTATTCTCCGTACCAGCTTTTTAAAATTATAACTCAATATCGAATTTATTTCAATCCAAATTAGCTTTAATTTATACCTTCATCCAAAAATGCTGAAAGGCGTGATGATAAAACTATTAAAATAGTGTACTTTTTGTAGTTATTTTTTGATTATAAGTATTTATCATTTTTCAATAATGTCTAAATTTAATAAGAATGTTAAAAAAATCTGAAATATATTAGTTTGTAAGTGCGCAAATAAATACACAAATGGACCAATTTTCGTCAAGAAACACATGTACGTACATATTTTTTAATGATTTTATTGAAACTAAAATTAAAATTTTAATACATAACTTTGCTAGATTATATATTGATTTATTTTACTGCATGATTACATTATTTGAAATGGGTGTGGTATAATACAAAAACTTTTTTGAAAATTTAACAAATCTGCCAACGACCTATGGAATAACCTTATTATACTAAAAATTAAAAAAAATTCTAAAAATTTATTACATACGAATGCTCGATAAAAGAACAATCTTTCGAAATCCATTTATAATTTTTTGTGGAAAAGAGTCAATACGTCTAAAAACTTTTTTGAAAATGACGTATTTCAGGCTTTCTCTGGTAATGCCCTCTTAACAAAGCGAAATAATTAGATAGGTACTATCTATACTTTTTTAGATATATACTTTTTGTAAACTATATTATGCTTGGTGTCCTCACTTACTTTCTTGAGAAAAGCAAAGATTTCTGCATAACACTATTTTCCATTAACCCCTAGCATGCCGAGAAAGCCATAGTGATTTTGCTAGTACGTCACCGCACATGCCTCGGTTGTGTTATTTTTAACCCTAAAAAACTTAAAGCATACTAAAACATGTTAAAATCGCTTGAAATGGAACAATATTACTCTAGCTTGTTTCGCCACGCAAAATTTTATTAAAAAAAATTTTTTGTGTGTAATTCACACGCGATAGAAGTGAAACTAGAAAGTCACTAGATGTCTCTTTCTTTTCTTTTGCGTGTTTATTTTAAAGTGGTTTGAAGATTGCATATTGATTTACAAAAATAAAAATGTTTATTTTTGTGGATTTCGTACGATTCGAACCTCCGTCCGCTGGATTTCTCTGGCCGCTGAGATTTGCGACGCACTATACCGCTGCGCTATGGGACGCGCTCGGCGAGGCGCGAATTGACGCGTTATATTCCGACGACCCGTTAAAAAAATAAAGCGGCCAATGAGCGCAGACCTATCGTCGTTTCCGTTTTATATCTCTACCAATAGGAGCCTCGTGCGCAGTTTGATGCTTCACAAGTACCGTAGTGCGTCATTTCCGTTTCACACGAATTTCAAATCACTCTAACGGGGCTAAGGAAGTTTCACTTCAAAAGTCGTAATTCCAGTTTTCAAGGGTAGTATTTTTTTTCGATTTGAGTTTTGCAGCTTTGATCCTCAAGATATCCCAATAACACAAGATATGATAAGTTTGTACACAAGATATCTTTTCCACTCTCACAAAGACGAGAATTTTTTATTTACAAACATTCAATGGAAGGTGATATCCTGCTTTTATTATGTGATATTTTTCATTTTCTTCAAGGGTATGAAATCGCATTAAAACAGTTACTAGTTCAGTTTTATTTTCAATCGCTGAGCACAGCTTCCGGGCTTAGGACGAACTATTACCAACTTGCCGTGGATATTCAATAAATTACTACTTGCGACCTTTTATTTCGTACCTACCATTTATAATTGCATTTGCGTCTACTAACTCCTTGGAGAAGTTACGGGTGTACAAACAGCGCGCAACAAGAAGGAAGGGAAAATGTGCAAACTTTATTTATAAATCGGGGTCAAACAATTTATTTTACAAGTCTATACGGAGATTCAACGAAAAAATTGAGACTTATATAGTTTATGTAATTTTCTCTATTTTGAGTGCATTTGAACGAAATTGCAAATGGTGTTTTACATTCTTATTTTATAGATAAATAAACTAATGCAAAACTCACTAATAATATTTCTGCATTAGAAATATACACGATTCATCATAGTTACATAATAATTGTGGCGTGGTGATGGAAGTGTCAGAAATATAATAACGCTTTACTACAATTTCTATCAACAGGCGATGGTAATTTTCATATTACAATAAAAACATTAATTTAATAAGTATGATACAGTGCACATCCACGTACGTCTTAAGTTCTTTAATAACCTGCTTCCGGATATGCAAAAAGTGTACAGATAATTATGTTATCCATCAGATGTCAAGGCTGCACATTATTACCTTTTATATATATAAAGCCATTATGGTTTTAAGGCTTATAAAATAAAATATTTTATATTATATTGAGAAGGTTTGAGACGAACGCACTTATGCAATTATACATAAAGTTAACTTGTTTTAGATTTCCCATCGAAACAAAAAGTTGAAAGATGTAAAATGTAATATCTCATTTATGGCAACCCGAAGATCAAAAGTTAAAAATAAAAAGGTTCAAATAATAGTCAAATATAGATAGGTAATAAATGACATTAGTTGTTATTTACATGCTGTGCGGAAATTAGTGGTACAAGCGGAATTTTGGTGAATTAACATCAAAGAAAAATAAACAAAAAATTTCAGCAACTAAATGGTTTAAGAACTCTTGGAGATGGATTTACGCTGCAAAAAATACTACTGAAATGTAAAATAAATAAATTTAAATATGAAATATAAAAATACTCCAAAAATACAGCTGAAAGTAACCGCGCGGTTCCTGGCGAAAGAAATCCAATTTATTTGAAAACGAAAGCTCAATCAAAAAGTTATACAAAATCTTCAAATATGATGTAGATTCACCGTTTTTCGTTTATACCACTATTTTCCGGACGCCGTGTATTTATGTTTATGCTTTTATAAAAACACCCGATCGATAATATGAGCTAACTAAAGTATCTATACAGGGTGTCCGGGGGTAAAGTGCATTAACTTCGGGAGGTGATTCTACACGATGGTAGGAGTAAAAAAGATTAACAACTTTTTCCGAAATTCCAACATTTTTTTTCCCATACAAAAAGACGTACCTACTAAAAATCCTTAGTGTGAGGCACGATCTTACTTGCTGAGAGCCTGCCGGGCGCCCGACTCGATTGTGATTGTCCCGTATCGTAACAGCGGAAAATAATAAATCTGGCCGCACACGCCCGACGAATTTTATCGTTTTACCTCAAAACTACCCCTAAAAGTTGGAATTTCGAAAAAAGTTATTTATCTTTTTTACTTGTACTATCATGCAGAATCACCTCCCGAAGTTAATGCACTTTACCCCCGGACACCCTGAATAATGAAAATAAAGTATTTACCATAGGAAACTACTGATATTTATTACATGTACAGTTATATATTATATTTCTGCAATATGTAAAATTTAGATTTGCATTGTGTTTGCAAAAACCCTACAGGCGTTTAATAAATAAATAAATTTTTATTTTTTTCATAAATTTTTACAGATATTTGTTTTTTTGTCTACCACACTAGGCTAATGCCCGTGTTGTGGTAGTCGTATATTTAATATTTTAAATACGATTTAATTAAAACAGATGATTAAACATTCCAAAAAAAATTAGGAAATACTTAAAAGTAAAGAGAAAAAAAAAGATCATATTTTAAAGAAAAGTAGAAATAAAAATGAAAATTCAAATTTTGAAATACAAAAATTAATAATAAAGATAAAATGTTAAGAACTCAAGTGTTCTATACATGGTGTCCGAAAACTCGTAGTACAAGCGGAAAACTGGTGAACCTGCATCACAAAGAGAACCCAAATAAACATAAAGATATTCAATTTAAGCATTTTTACATTTAAAATTAAAAAAAATAAATAAAAATTTTCGGCTATATGAGGGTTAAAGTTTTTTTCCGATACACGGAAATCTCATGATTTTAGAGCGAAGATGCTCTCTAATAGCCCCTCCAGACTCACGGCGAGAAGCCCCGAGAACACCCGAGAAGCGTGAATGTGATGTCTTTCTCGCATTCTCTTTCTCGTTCTCGGCTGTTCTCGGATGGCTGTCGGTAAATTTGGCCGCTTCAAAGGATTTCTCGGGCGAGAAGCGAGAAGGGTCTACACTCACGTTTTGTCTCAGTGTTGTTTAGTGAGCGGTTGAGAGTAGACGTGCGATATATTTTTGTTTTTGTATCGAAAATTTTGTTTACTTTAAAATGTGGAACAATCAACAAGAGTTGGAATTTATAGAGTATTTCCAAAATGAACCGGTGTTATGGGACGCAAAACATCGGAATTATAAAGACAAAAGCTTGAACCACGATGCGTGGAACAGACTAGTAAACTTTTTAAATTCTCCGCTTGGCTCAGCAACTAGTTCATCCAACTGCTTTAGCATACTGAAACTAAAGAATACAGTTTATATATAAGAATACATGATTATAATAATAACGACAGAATATTAAATAAAAAAAATTACCAACCCTGTTCTGTTTCGATGAATTTGCGTTACCCACCATCGTCTGGCTTTTCTATTTTTTTTAACTTTATTTTTAGTTACAACAAAATAATAATATGCCATGGCGCACAGAGCCAAACTTGCTGCATTTTTAATATCGTCTGTAATGTCGTCCATACCGGATGGGAAACAGATCACGAGTGAGAAAAATGAGAGTGTGGATAAGTGCTTGTTCTCGCGAGAAGTCTCGGCGAGAATGAGAGTGTGGATAAGTGCTTGTTCTCGCGAGAATTTCTCACCGAGACTTCTCGCCGTGAGTCTGGAATCGCCTTAAACTCTCTCGCTAGGTACTTTACTTAGTACTGGATCAATTCGAACAACGAACAAGCCTTGTGAGAAAAATTACTAGCATAGGTGTGTTCTAAACTTAAATTATGTTGTAACGTTCCTTAATCCAAAAACACTAGGTAGGTAGTACATCACAAAAAACACAACATGTCATTGGTACATCACAAAAAACGCATTAACATGCGTTGGTATATTCCATTACAATCCACAATATTCTCAATATGAAAATACCCCAAAAGTTTGTTAAAAACCAGCGAAATTAATTACTGTTATTCGCAAATATTCACTTTTCAAGTTTGAAAACACAAAGGGGTGTTAACGATATCAAGACCCATACTAAACTGCGTAAAAATATTTACCCAGATAAGGGAGTTCCCGTGTCCCATTGTCGTTGCTATGGTCAGTCGAATCGTGTTCCCCGTGCAGTAGTGTTTTAATTTGCGCTGAACACTGGGAATATTATTTTTAATTTATTTAACATTCCAAATTTGCAGTTTTGAACTCACTTACGACATTTATGATTGAGTATTGTTTTATTTTCTTAATTCACTTATTTTTTTATTAGTTTATTTACTTATTTTTTCACTTTTAATCAAAACAATAACTTTCAACAATAATATGAAATTAGAAACCAACTTTCTAGTTTAAATACGGTACGACTTAATTTTGTCCTATAACTTATCAGTTAGAATTAATCGGCCTTTGTATTCCTAGGTAAAATTTACGGCTTATTTGCATTTTTGTTAAGTTACTCACGAGTGCATTTACATACAAAAATATTGCTCATGTTGTTCGGGAATTTAACTTAGGGGGCATTAATTACGTGACCTCAAAATGGGGGGGGGGGAGTCCAGCAAAATCTCACCACATCTTGAACAGTTTTTAAGCGTATTGTCGCGATCATATTTACCTCAACGGGGGGGGGGGGGGCGTCATGGGATAGCATGGGGCGGGATGGGATAGTCTGGAATCCCAGATACACCACTGATCTCACATGATTGTTGCAGAGTTAATTAGTTAATTATTGCGGACATCAAACAAAAAGAGGTATACCTACCAAGGGTATGAGGGGTTGGTAGGAATCTGAGAGTCCGTGTATCCAGGAGTGACGGACGCATGAATTCATTCCTCCCATGGAGGTGGAATATAATTAATAGTCCAGTCAGCCTATGTCGTAGAACACCAGTTGAATAACCATCGACTACTATTATTTAGACAAGTGTTTAGCCAGAAGTCCCCGCCTCTACCCCCCTTACTTCCCCGCCTACGCCCCCCTCCCCAAAACATGAAAAGTGTAAGGGTTTCGTAAATCGCGTCTATCTCGATTACTAAACAACATATCGGGTTGCAATTTTTTATTTTCTTTATTGTAACATTGTTTACAATTAATGTCCAGTTAACTTTCGTCGTAACTTTTACCGTTTGTTTGTAATTCGTATGAAAAGGTAAAAATTTGTATATTTTTTGGTATGTAATTTTACATTTTGTCACAGAACTTTTTAGGCCGACATTTTATGAAAAAATGTTTCCTACAAAGATTGTAGCCCTTTCTATGAGCTGTAAAATTATATATTTTAATGTGTACTTTATGGCTAGAAAACGCCAGATATCAACCGTGAATGCTTGGTTCACCATCTCTGCATCGCTCTGCGGCAGCCGATTCATTAACGAACTACTCATGTATGATGTTTAACTCATTAATTGTATTTTTTGTCAATTGTTTTAAATTTTGGATTTACTGAAGAAGTGAGATTATGCTTACTGGTATCAGTTCAAGTTGCCATAGTATTTCAGTTTAAAATCTATAACTTTATTTATTGAATGGAAATATAAACTAGCTCCATTATGAATAACCCCCACTAACACGAGTATTTCACGTTCACGATTTCCACATAGCTTTAGTGCACTAAAACCAACGAAATAATGACAAGACTAGAAGAAGTGTGTGAAGATTTTGTTAAAACTAGTAGAAATTCAAAACTGTGGCTACAAGAGTTTAAATTGGTGAATTTGGTTCTAGACTTTATTCTGGCGGAGAGAATCGGCGATTGGAATTTGCACATTAATACAGTCAAGCAAATGATACCTTTTTTGCATGCTGCTGGTCATTTGCTCTACGCCAAATCCGCACAAATACACTTAAAACAAATGTTGAGCGTACAAACAAAGATGTCAAATGTAGACTTCGAAAGGTTCGTCAATAATTTCCGATATTTAAAAAAGGAGACAAAAATGAGGTGAGCAATTACAGACCGATCTGCCTTTTATCAACTATTGTAGGAGCTAAAACTTTTGTAGGAAATATTTTTTCATAAAATGTCGGCGAAAAAAGTTCTGTGACAAAAAGTAAAATTACGTGCCAAAAAAATTTATCTTTTCATACGAATTACAAACAAACGGTAAAAGTTACGACGGAAGTTAACTGGACATTAATTGTAGACAATGTTACAGCAAAGAGAATATAAAAAATTGCAATCCAATATGTTGTTTAGTAATCGAGATGGACGTGATTTACGAAACCCTTACACTCTTCATGTTTGTGGGGGCACAGGGGGGGAAGCAAGGAGGGGTAGGGGCGGGGATTTTTGGCTAAGCACTTGTCTAAATGATAGTAGTCGATGGAGAAAAAATTAGCTTTATACTATTTTTTCAATCTAATTATTACATTATTAAAAAAAATGATAATAACCTTGTTCACATTCGTTTCGAACACTACTGTACCATGCGACCATTTTTGTTGGCGACCATGTTTGTTTGTGTACCCGAGGATGATACGAATGCAAGTCCAAAATTTGAAGAAATGAGTTTTTGATGCAGACTTGAAGTAAATTATCATGTTTATCAGTGGCAGAAAGAGTCCTATCATGAAGAAAAATAGGATTTTCAAAATTGCATATGGATGCAATTACCATGATGCAACAACTATCTTAGAAGCAGAAGGATGTACCATGGACTTTATTGCTTTTATAATACACCACATGTCATAACAAAATAGTCCACTTCAATTAGAGGCAGTAGGACTCAAGTCCATGTTTTTGTTTGACTCAAGTCAGCGTTTTTTTTTAAACAACTATTTTTAAAGGCTTTACTATAAAATATTTCGATTTATTTGCTCGTTTTTAAAACAAAACTAATTGATTTAATAATAACTTTTTTTGTTATCTATCAGCACGGATATCCGAAGAAGTTTTTTTTTTTTTTACATTAACTCCACAAAGGAGGCCCTGAGGAAAATAATTTCCCTCAGGGCCAAATGTCAACTGTGTACAAATGTTGGGCACGCGTTTGGCGTGTTTCCCGACTATGTACCGGGGCCGAAGGGATCAATGATGCTAGTTCCTCGGAGCATCCTCCATTGTAATACCGGTAGAACAAGGATAGCATTCCCACCCGACGCCTGTGCTCTAAAGATTGCAATCCGTCTGTTAAGATGGGAGAATCTATCAAACGGACCGCCCGTTTCTGCACAGAGTCGAGGGTATTTTTCAGGTATTTTGGAGCTCCAGACCAGAGGTGGCTGCCAAATTCAACCGTGGGGCGCACTTGCGATTTGTACAGGGTTAGCAGTTATGAGACCATAGTTACAGAAAAAATACTTTTTTGGCTCTCCTGAACATTTACCTTTTTGGACTTGCATCCGTATGCTTCTCGGGTAAAGAATTTGGTTCGTGAGCTCACAGTTCAAGGTCAAGTCATTTTTTGAAAAATGTAGCTTACCTCTTCTAATTGTGTTCATCGAACCGAGCGCAGAAAGGGACAGCAAATTTCGCATTGCACTCTGACGAGCGCGAAAATAATATTAGGCCAGCTGTTTTTAACCGTGAAATGACCGAAAAACACGGAATAAAATTATGGATAATTTCAAAATAATGCTTTAAATCCGGATTTCTTTGTTTGTTTTCTTTTAAATAGTTTTTTTTAGTTAGGTACTATGATCGTCAGTAATAATTTATAAGAATTTGACCAAAAAAAAAATCAACTTCTGACTCGATTTACTCGAAAACGAAAGCTCAAATCAAAAAAAATTATACTACAAAATCGACTCCAAATGTGATGAGGATTCACCAGTTTTCCGCTTGTACTACGAGTTTTCGGACACCTTGTATATAAAACATATAAGTATATAAATCAAAATTAAAACATAAATAAAATTTAGTGAAAAACTAAGAGAAAAAAAATATTCAACATTTTAAAGAAAAATAGAAAAAAAATGGAAATTAAAATTTTGAAATGCAAAAATTAATAATTAAAATGTAGTGTTAAGAACTTATGAATTCTTTAAAGTACGTTCGTCCCCTTTCAAAAATCCAATGTTGTACACGTGTTATAAAAAGAGAATTAGAATTACTTGACTTTATGTCAGTACTCAGAGCATTATATATTTTAGAAGCGATGAACCAGAATTGTCGAATGAGCGAATGAGGTGTTAGTTTTTGGGACCACGCAACCCAGGTTTGATGAAAAGCGGGTGTGTGCTTGATGTTGTAGAGCGATTAGTAGATTATTTTTTCGTATGTAACAAATGCTTGTTTTAGTAAATAGCTGTCGAATATCTAAGACCCTGATTTTTGCAAAGAGTTATTTATTTTGATATAAATACATATCATAATAAAGGTATTAATTAAGGATTTCTGTCTAAGTGTTCTAAGAAAAACTAACGTTAAAAGTTTATTAAACATTTTCAGAGACATCGAACATAGAAGTAACTTCAAACGACATTAGGCGCTACAAATACAACTGAATATCTTCTTTAAAATCTATTTAAAAAAAAACTCAAGGAAAAAATTTTCTTCCAACGTCCTAAATAAATATTTCTGCCATATTTCGGGTACAAAAAGAAGTAAAAATAGTTATCTTAATTACAGAAATTGTTTGTTAAAAAATCCTCAAGCGAAAAATTCTATATCTTACGGTTTATTGAAAGAATGTATATCTGCTATATTTCGGATTTAAAAAAAGATTATTTGTTATCCTTCAAATCGCAGAAATACACACAATTAAATATTTATTGCATGCTTTTGTGTTCGCGATGCAAAGAATAACAATACTGATAATAAATATGTTATCTTAAGTAGTGGTTATTCTTTCAATAAAGACTTTAATTATTGCAGAATTCGCGATAATAGCATCATAGCACGGCAGACATGATAACAACAGTAAATATCCGGTTAGTCCAGTGTAACATGCAAAACTCACTTGTTCCGACTACAAGTGCAACTCGGGTGAAGTAGACTGCGATGTCGTGAAGTCGGCGAATTCAAAGGAGTTGTAGAGAGAGCGGAGAGCTTTGAGGGAGGCTGCGATCTGCTCGAGGCGAGAAATGCAACTGCGAACCCTACAACAGGTGGTGCGCCGAGGGAAACTCCGCTACCGGACGGGCGCACGAGCGAATCATACACAGCTGCCCTTGCCCTTGCCCTCATCCCTTATCCCCGCCGCGCGCGTGTACCACTTTGAACTTGACATTTTATTCGCCCATTGTTGCATTACACGAGTGCACCGTAAAGATCATAATGGACAAATAGTAATTTTACAGGAAACTATTTATTTGAAGTGAAAACTTCTTCAGCACCGCTGGGATTTGAAACTCGATGAAACGAAAAATAGCAATACTAAAATAGACAAACAAATACATATATACGATTTAACCTGCGAGAAAATGAGATCCAATCGGTCTCCTCTTTATGTGGTGATTCGTAGCCTACCGGTCTTGTCTTTGTGCGGTGTTCGTAGCCTATCGGTCTCCTCTTTATGCGGTGCTTCGTAGACTACCAGTCTCCTCTTTGTGCGGTGTTCATAGGTTATCGGTCTCCTCTTCGTGCGGTGCTTCGTAACCTCCCCACTCTTGTCGACTTTAGTTTTCTGAAGGTTTCACTTCCACCGCGTGTAAATTGCACACTCTGTTTTTTTCTCGCTTTGAAATATATTAATGATTATCAATTTGGGACCAAAACTCCTATTATAGGTCATACCAGATTCACCACGTTTGGTTACTTAGCAGGAGTGCCCGAGTTCACGGGACGAGGTTTGTCTAAGCCTTGGCGGCGGATCGGGAGACTTTTTGAACTCTCCAGCCGGAATGTCATTGGCTCCCGAATTTCTACTCATCCCTCATACCTTTTTCCTTCCCAGAACTTCGTCTCCTTCCTTTCCCTAAAAAAACTCTCAAAGCAGTTCCAAAGATGACACAGACCCTGAAAGATTTATTTTCCTCAGTCCCTCTTGTGCGGAGCCAATAAAAAAAAAAAAAAACGAGTGTGCTTTAGACCACCCGACTGAAGTAAAACTTCACCAACTTATATCTCCCTCTCAACTTAAGTTCGTCTCGCCCGACCGTTCGCCTCCCCCGATCTCACTTTTCATAACGCTCTCGTCACGCATTCACCAGCTTACTCCCCAAGTCAGGCGTGTGTAAAGCCCCGACCGTTCGCCTCACCCGATCACACTTCTCGTAACGCTCTCGTCACGCTCCGATCACACTTTTAGTAACGCTCTCGTCTCGTACTCCCCAAGTCAAGGGTGCGTAAAGAAGTTTTACCTCAAAAATTGAACACCATCAACTTAACGTTACGAAAATCGTTAAATTTGGGCGTCTTTGGGGGTAGTGGCGATTACGTTGTTTTAACGGACTATTTAGCGAAAAATTCGTTAATCTTTATCGTATACGATGTTTTGCAAAAAAATATTATTCTTTTTAAAAGTACGTTTTATCTAAATCATATGTTTTGGTACCTATTCCTAGTGTAAAAAGATTCGTAACAAAGATTAATCGAAAATAGTGATTTTGCTGATAACTTCGCTTTGTCAATTTGTTGAATCTGTTTAATCACGCAGAGGCGTACTTATTTCAGTAGCGGAGCAGGGCAGTGACGGGTTATACATTTAAATTATTTATTTGTCTAACATAGTAAAGGCACATCTTTGAATTTTATATTTATTTACTTTTTCAAACTTAGCAAATACACTTTGTGTGGCGAAATTTATAATTAAATTAAAACAAATTACTTTGTTAGGTATGAGAATAGGTCGTAAAGAATATTTCATACCGCTAGGTGATTAGGGTGTCCCTATCCAGATTTTAATTTCTATTTTTTTGCCAATTTTTTTTTGGCATCAAAAAATACCTATAACCCCAAAAAATACCTATAACCCCAAAAACTACCTATAACCCCAAAAAATACCTATAACCCCAAATTTTCACTCTTCTACCCCCACCCTCCCATTTTTTAATCGCATTTTTTGTATTTTTGTATTAACTAATTAAACCGTCGTTCATGTTTCAAACAGAACGAAATTATTTACTCGTATGTTGTTTTCATTTTCCTACTTCAGGATAAAAATATATTATATTTTTGAATGTAGCTATTACTTTGTGGTTATCCATTATAATAAAATGAAACAATGCAACTTTGTATAAACCACTTATAAAATGTGCAAATCCGACCGCTTTCAGAACAAACGTTCCTTCTTCAGGGAAAGCTTATACTAATTTGACAGTTTAGAACAATGTTTTATTATGGTAGGGGTGGAGCCGTTGTTAGTTAATAATGTAGATTGGGTGGGTAGGTATTAGTGTAGAGTGGGTGGGTAGGGGAACAAATCCATGATTGGGCTATATGACAATATTTTTATTATCAACAAACAACAAAAAATATTGTCATATAGCCCAATCATGGATTTGTTCCCCTACCCACCCACTCTACACTAATACCTACCCACCCAATCTACATTATTAACTAACAACGGCTCCACCCCTACCATAATAAAACATTGTTCTAAACTGTCAAATTAGTATAAGCTTTCCCTGACGAAGGAACGTTTGTTCTGAAACCGGTCGGATTTGCACATTTTATAAGTGGTTTATACAAAGTTGTATTGTTTCATTTTATAAAAATATATTACTTTTTTCACGATCCATTTAACTTTTAAGATATCAAACAATGAATATTTCCGTTACTTTAATGAAATTTATTGAATTGAGAAAATTAATGGTTGGTGTTTTTTTGTTTTATCGGCGGTCATCTGTCATAGATCCCATCTCCACACACGTACAATACATTTGTTAATTTTTATTTAACAAACCAAAATATTCACTAGAAATAATTTACATGGCTGAACAACGTTTTCCCGGTCAGCTAGTATTAATTTATTGTTGTATGGTTTTTACAAATGTTCTAACTCACATGAGAACAATCCAGTCGTCAAAACTCAGTTAATACACAAATATAAAACAAACAATTACATAAAACAAGAGACAAAGAGACACGAGAGACACAATAAGAGACCCAAATATTTTAGCAATCTCAAAACTCTGAATCTGTACAGATTATCAACGAAAATATTCCTTCAGTACAATCTATCGTATGATATGATGTCATTATTTTATGTGGTAGAATAAAATTAATAATTACACTAAAGTTCATTGCTATGACACGACAGACAAGAACAAATAAAGCAAAATGCAGATAAGCCGCATCGTGTTATTAGATGCATCGCGGTCAAAGTATTCTTGCTCACAATGCTTACTGCACATCATAAAGACGTCAAGTCATCTTAATTATGACTTACCTCATTAGCTCGTAAGTACTACTCATTAGAACATCGTTTATAGATTATAGATACATATGTACCTTTACATTAACGAGTATCTATTACAATACGCGAATCATTGTTAGAATACGCGTTTGCGATAGAAATAGTTTTTTTTAAACTTATTTATATTTTAGCGTAGGGCAGCAGTAAGTTCCAATGGATCTTGATTTTAATGTAATATGTATTGTTTGTTGTATGTTTATTAAATAGATTTTAATAACCAAGCACTTCTCAAATATTTCTTTTCATCTTCTTCCAATCTAATAAGCCCGTACTTCCTCCAGCCTCACAATATTTCACAAATGGGATGCCATCATTGATATAAGTTGATCGATGGATGCGATAGTTCCAAGGAGCTGTTGTAACTCTTGGGCAAAATCACAATAATTTTTAAAAAAACGTCTTCTGGCGTCCACATTTGGTCATTTCGTATCCAATTTCGCGACATTTTTGATAAACACAACGCAAAATTGACAATTTTTATTTTTATCACTCTTATGTTTCACAAAATTCATTTTGTTTGTTACAGGTTTGATTTACATGGTTTTTATAGTTACATCAAGCATATCAACGGAAGGCCAGTTCGGAAGATTTCTTCCGTTGAAGGAGACTAGATTGGGTGTCTATTATGATACATTGCTTATATTATATATTAACTGTTTTGTAACTAAAACTTTTAGATCGATAACGCAGAATTGAGGTGGGGTTGTATGGCCGTCCAACTTTTCATTTAGCTACGGAAAAATGGCGAGATTGTTAGTTATTTAGAAACATTCGATTGTTACGAGTTTATTAACTGGCACCACAGTTGTCGAAATAAACAAACTCGAGAGTATTAAAACTTTCTGTATTCTCTTGGTGGCGCCCCTCTGACATCGGAATCTCCCCTAAGCCCACCCCCTGCCCTTCCCCAATCATCCACCATTAATCAACATTCAAAAGCGCAATTATTCTGTAAAGTTATAAAAATAATCTATTAGTTAGTAGGAACTTAGTGTGCCCGTGGCTACAAATTATTGCAAACTTCAGTAAACAAAGGTGGTTTTCAATTACTTTAGCTTACATTGCAAGGATTCTCAACTGGTCGATCCCAATAAAATACGATTGTTTGTTTATGTGAAACTTCTAGAGCCCCATTATGATTATGAATTCGGATGAAAGGCAAATGACGCATACAGCACCTGCGAAGCATTACACTCCTATCAAGGCTCCTATTGGTTGAGATATAAAACAGAAATGGCACTTTGATTATGGCCTCACTTTTCAAGGCTCTTTGGTTCTTCATTGGTTGAGACTGTTTTGGTGAAGTTCCTTCTACCGCGTGTTAACTGCACTCGATTTTTTTCAACATTTTCTACACACAGGAGGCCCTGATCAGAGAGCCTATATCATCTTGGGGATGCTGTGTGGAAGGTCTTTTTAGGAAAGTAAGAAGACGAAATTCTGGGTAGGAAAAGGGTATGAGGGAACAGTGTATCCAGGAGTGACCGGTGCGAGGCGATGTTCTGAGAGAGAACAGCTGGAGAAGTCAAAGGGATTCCCTCAAATACTCTTTCCCGATCCGGCCTGCCATGCAGCTGGTGGTCAGACGCATCCGCCGCCAAGACCCGGAAAAACCTCACCCCATGAACGCGGACACCCCTGTTAAGTCACCAAACATAGCGAAGCTATGGCAGAGGTGTTAGTTATCCAATAAATGGTTGGGTATCAATACCCGCCTCCCAAATTGAGAACTAAAACAAAACAACATAAAAAATTCTTAAACCGGTCCCAGCGAGAGCACGTACGGATGTCATCGACATTCGTCCTCTTCCTTCTCACGCGTCTTGTATGAAAACGAAAAAGAGATAAGAAAAAGAGAAGAGACTAGAACGTTGATGTTCGATTTTGTTTTGGGTAAATTTTAAAGGGTAAAAGGTAAATTTTGATAAAAAGTAGCACCTAGCCTACAAAAGTTTGAGAAGCCTTGGTTTACACAAAGGCAGCCGCCTGGAGGTATAAAGTGACGCGCGAGAGCTATTCAATTATTATAATATTTATATATATAACGTATTACACGTGTCCAAAAATTAGTAGTGCACACGTGAAGCTGGTGAATATACATCCCGTAGAGAACCCAAATCAGCATTTCTTCGATCTGAGCATTTTGATTTTTTAAAGTGAAAAACTTTTTTAGCACCGTTGTGATTTGAAACTCGATGAAACGAAAAAGCGACACTAAAAAGAGACAAACAAGTACAATTGTAGGATTTAGCCTGCGAGAGAATGAGATATAATAACCGGTCTCCTCTTTGTGCAGTGCTTCGTAGCCCCACTCTTGTCCATTTTAGTTTTCTGAAGGTTTCACTTCTATCGCGTGTGAATCGCACATTCTGATTTTTGGAAGTGAAAACTTCTTTAGCACCGTTGTGATTTAAAACTCGATGAAACGAAAAAGCGACACTAAAAATAGACAAACATATACATCTATAGAATTTAAGAGAAAATGAGACAGAATAAACGGTCCCCCCTTTGTGCGGTGCTTTGTAAATAATCGTTCTCCTCTTCTAATCTTCTCCCCACTCTTGCTTACATTAGTTTTCTGAAGGTTTCACTTTTACCGCGTGTGAATTGCACTATGATTTTTTGAAGTGAAAACTTCCTTAGCACCGTTGTGATTTGAAACTTGATGAAATGAAAAAGCGACGCTAAAAAGAGACAAACACACACATCCATAGGATTTAGCCTGCGCAAGAATGAGATAGAGTAAACGGTCAGCTCTTTGTGTAGTGCTTCGTAGCCTCCCCATTCCACGTGTGAACTACACACTATTTTTTTTTCAATCTTTTTCGGCAAAGAAAGGGTTGAAAAAAACTTTTGAATCTGGGTCTACGCTTTTTTTTTTTTTTTACAGTGAATACCGCACAAGAATCTCAACTGCTCCCGTCTGGAGCCAGTGAGACTATGGCATCCCCAATTGGGGTATTTTGTGAGGCTGAAGGTAGTGGGGAGGGGAAGGAGGTGGGGTAGAGGAAGGTTGGGAAGTACCTGGCTATTCAGATCTGGTCACCAAACACGGCTAAAGCCATTTTCAAGCAACGTTTCGACTACTTTTCGACGCTACGACGTATTTAAAAAATATTAAACAACTGATGTAGACCCCCTCGCGAACGATTTTTTTTTTATCAAATCATTCAAACTTCAGACTCGAATTGCTAGCAAACGAAACCTCAAATCAAAAAGTAGTATACCGCAAAATTGACTCCAAAATGTGATGTGGGTTCACCACTACCACGAGTTTCCGGAGACCGTGTAGACATTATACATTATAGTGTTATTACCAACGACCCTTTTGTCCACAATGTAATGCAAGTTCTCTCTCATTATAACACAAACCAAACCCGTGCAAGCATACTACCCCACCGTGGCACAGTGGAAAATTAATAATTAATATTACATTTGAATATATGACAAGAGAAAATGTCACTAGAAAAAAAACATGCGCGAAAATGGCATATGCAAGCGGGGGTTACGGGTTTTTCTCAACATTACAAAAGAACGAACTAAGCATTCGTACATACTTGTTTTAGAACTTCGGCGGTTGTTCCCTACCAAATTATGATGCGCCTAGCTTCAGGTCATATTGCATTCTGAAATGCTGAATCAACATATATCTCATCATCTATAAAAACAGATATCTGAAGGTAAACCAGCGAAATCTGTTAGCTATGACATCAAGATGATTTTTTTAAGTAAAACTTCTTTACGCACGCTCGATTTCGGGGGTAAGCTGGTTAATGCGTTACGAAAAGTGGTGATTGTTACGAAAAGATTTGATTGCTACGAATAGTGGTGATTGTTACGAAAAGTGGTGATTGTTACGAAAAAAGTCACGCGAACGGTAATCGATGCGAACGGTGATCGGGTGAGGCGAACGGTCGGGTCATTACGCACGCTTGACTTGGGGAGTGATGCGGAAGAGGGAGATATAAGTTAGTGAAGTTTTACTTCAGTCGAGTGGTCTAAAGCACACTCGTTTTTTTATATTAGTTTCAATTGCAAAGTTTATAGATGATGTAGGTATAAAGATAATATAAGTATAAATTCAATTTTTTTCACAGTCCTCCTCACTTGGGTTTCCTGTTCTGAGGCGGCCTGTAATTTTTTTTAAATCTTTGTATTTAGTTTCAGGATCGCTTTACATCTTCTTCATAATGTTTGGAAGTTGATAATAATTTTTTTCTCACAGTCGTGTTTTTGGTTTTGTTTTTAATATGTTCATTTTTATTTTTTTATTGATTTGGCAGAGCATTGTATAGTTTCATCGTTCTATGTCAAAAAGATATGTTAAAACCAGTATATTTTGGCTTATTGCCTTGTATGATATTTATGTTGGACAGTGGAATATTCAGAAAGTGTTTTTTTAGTTTAAAAAAATGTATTTTTGAAGTGAAAACTTCTTTAGCACCGTTGTGTTTTGAAACTCGGTGAAACGGAAACGAGCGATACTAAAAAGAGACAAACACGTACATCTACATTAAGAGTTTAGCCTGCGAGAGAATGAGACGGACTAACCGGTGTCCTCTTTGAGCGGTGTTCTGTAGCCTATCGGCCTCCTCCTTGTGCGACGCCTCGTAGAATAAAATGTAAAATAATTTTTAAACTTGGTGACAATATTATAATAAATAAACCCTACAATTATCCTACTCCTGATACTCTGCATTCCTCTCATTCTCTCGAAAATTAGTTTTCTGGAGGTTTCACTTCTACCGCGTGTGAACTGCACACATTATTTTTGAAGTGAAACTTCTTTAGCGCCGTAAGTGGCTTGAAATTTAGGTGAAACGGAAATGCGTCACAACTCAGTTCCACACAAATACTCGGTTCTATTATGGCGTGTGTAGTTGGCAAGGTGCCTGACAAGTCTCAGCGGCCAGAGAGACAGACATCAAGCGAACGGGGGTTCGAATCCTACGAAATCCAAAAAAACATTTTTATTTTGTGAAATCAATATCCAATCTTCAAACCACTTTAAAAAAAACAAGCAAAAGAAAGCGACATTCTAGTTTCACATTTACCGCGTGTGAATTAAACACTTGATTTTTTTAAATAAAGTTTCTGTACATTGTACGTAGACTTGAAATATTTTAAACATTTCTTTTGTTGGAGTTCTAATAGAACTTTCAGTATTGTCATAAAGAAAGTAGCACTGCTTTTTTTCTCTCTTGAATTTTTAGGTCCATCATTATCAGCTCGCTACGTCATTTTCATCAAGAGCCATAGAGCTTGGAAATATTCATTCCACTAACATATGATAATAATACAGTGCACAAAAATAGAATTGAAAGCGTTCAAAATAGATTTTTAAGGTACCTCAATTTCTGCTCTTTTCGATCTCATGTTAGTAATGAAGACTCTGCAAAGTTCTTCAAAATACAAACGTTAACTTGTCGAAGAAATATAGTAGATTCGGTAATGTTATTTAAAATTACACATAACTTAATCGATTGTCCTGATCTTCTTCAACGCCTATCATTCCATGTTCCAAATCGCAACAGCAGGCAGTCGCTTACCTTTAATCTCCCTCTTTGCAAGACTAACTCCAAACAGAACTCATTTATCTACAGATCCTCACACTCATTTAACTTAAATTATTACCACATTGGCATTTTTAACTCAACTCTACGTGACATAAAACGAAAACTCACCAAGCAACATGACTCAAACTAGAAAGTTCAATCCCTATATATATTCCCGTCCTTTGCCTCTTAATCCTATTCCTATGTTCCTCCTCCCCCCCCTTTTTTTAAAATTTTGTAACTAAAAAATAAAACTAAGAAAATACCCATACAATGTCACACTTTATTATTTATTATTAACTACCATCAGTGGAAAGTTCATAATTGGCATAATTAACATCTTATTATTGTATTATTTTGTAATCTCTGATTTGCTGTCAACTTTCTCTAAAATAAATAAAATTAAAATAATAAAGGGAAGAGAAAAACATACAAGAAAATAAAATAATAAGTAAAAAGTGAAATACCTATAAAAAATTACATGGAGAAAAATGTAACGAAAAACGAGGGCGAAGTTGGATACTGATTAATAATAATAAAATATTCATAAAGTGAACACGGATTTAATACAAAATGTTAGTGAGTTTTATAAAACGATACAAAATTGCGAATCAAACAACTCGTACAAATGCATAATTAATTTTTCGTTAACCATTTTACAAAGTTAATTGCTCTGATTTTGCAGCGCGTGTTGTTAATTTATTCATATTTGAGAACGGGAATGTCAAAGCCATATTTTTGAAAAAAAAATCATCTAATAATAATTATTATCAAATGCACTGCAGTTCAGTGATAAAGAACTTCCGACAATGAAGCGCTGTTCCGAGAAATAATTCGTTAATTTTAAAAGAAATACAATAACACAAAAGCATTGGCGTTTTTTTTTTCTAAGGTGCGTTTGTGCAGCGAACCCTCATAAAAAAGATAATTTAATTCACACTTGAAATAATACGCTTTTTAAATTCCGCGCTTAAAATCCACCCGTCCCTATTAATACTGCTCGCGAGTCCGAGATGAATTCCGAGTGAGTTATGAATTCAGCGACTAAGGGCCTTTCTGTTCTGAGAAATAATTATATTAAAACAAAATGCACTTCGTGGCGCTTCACAGCGTGCAAACCGTGGGAATCTGTTAGCTGCCCGGGTGCGCAGCGACTATCAGATTTGTACGGAAAAGTATTTTCCAAGAATCTATAGATTTTTTTAGACATTAATTCAGTTAGCAACATACACGTTTCAATTTGGGAGGCGGGTAAGGGTACCGCGGCCCAGGTAACCATTTATTATTACAAATATTCAATTTTGTATATCATAAGAACCAGTAGCGCACACAGAAAAAAAAATCGGGGGGGGGTTTTACAAAACATAAAATGCATGCTGTATCAGTAGCGGATTTAGAGGGGGGGGGGGGGCACGGGGGCGCGTGCCCCCCCCCCCCAGACGGTATTTTTGTGTACTGTGGAGATTCCATCACAGTACATAGTTAGAAGCTAAAACTGTCTTTATTAAACATTAATTTAATTTTTCGATTGTTTTGAGACTTTCATAAACCTTCCTATAGATACATACTTGAACTTGTAGAAATAAACTTGAAGTATGATACTTCAAGTTTATTTCTAACAGTAATTGTTGATTTTTTCGCCCGTCCGCCCCTTGTGCCCCCCCCCCCCCCCCCCCCAGAAAAAAATCCTGGATCCGCCCTTGTGTTGTATCCATATCTATTCAAAACTTTATATACTAATGTACAGTGTATATTAGAGGTTCCTAGCCTTATCTGGCTCACTGCGCACTATCCAAGTATAGTATTCTCTTCAACGCCCTTTCCCCCTTCATTAAGAAATGCGTGACAAAACGCATAGAAAAAGCGCCGCAGGCGAAATTTTTTTTAATGTGAAAGTTACATAACATTTGCAATGGGGAAAATAATTGCCCTCAGCGCCTACGTCATCTTTGGGGATTTTGTGTAGAAGGTATTTTTAGAAAATGAAGGAAATGAAGAACAACCTCGCCGGCCCTAGCTTGCCACTTGGGGTGACCTATAGCAGAGGTGTTGATCAATTAATGGTAACCGGGGCGGCGGTACCCATACACGCCTCCCAAATTGGTCATTACTTTGTTATAATATGTTTGTCGTCAGTCATCACTCTGCCCTTATATATTTACTTATTATGTTATTGTATATTAATTACATACCTTAATAAATACTACATAACAATAAATTGCACATACAAATGACACAATAAATTTTGACAACAGTATCGTGTAATATCTCGAATAGTTATATTTAAATTGGTTTAAATACCTTCATTTTTAATCAACAACTCTTCTTCCGGTGCGGAATTTAATTTTGTCTTTTTCGAGAAAAAGTCTGGCATTTTCTGCAGACGTTTCGATATTTTAAATTTATAAACGATAACTTTGGACCCGAGTGAAAACTTTAAACCAGGACTTCCCAACCGGGGGGGCACGCCCCCCTAGGGGGGCGTAGAGAAATGTCAGGGGGGGGGGGGCGTAATAGGTACGTTTGCATTTCCGAAAAAAAAATCTTTTCAAAGCAAGTTCTAGCAAAGACCATAATCGACCAGCTGGTATAGAGCATGCAAGCTCAAGTATCTCAATGGTACTTTAAAAGTTTTTATTTATTTGTCCTGAAATTACTCTGAAAGTTGTTGGACATTATCTAATATAAAAATATAAGTTAAATAAAAAAAAATAATAATAGAATAATATATATAATTAAAAGACCACTAAGAAACGTAAATGTAAAAGTAATTAATGCTTGAAAGTGTACCTAATCTTCTATTAAAGATTTATAATAAATAAATATATTGTATCTGTAATGTACCTATTTGAAAATCAAATAAATAATTTAGTTAATATAAAAAAATGTGTTTCTTAAATTTCGAATCATATTGTCACAAAAATATTGAATACGGTTTTATTTATATTTGGAACGTCACGAAACCGGGGAGAATTTTGTGCCTGACGGCCTTTTTATTGACGAAAAAGCCTATTTCTGAAATGAAATTCTCTAGTAGCCACCCCCCCCATGCCCATACTAGCTACGCCATTGAAGGGGGGGGGGGTTGAAAATATTTTTTTTGGGTTCGGGGAGGCTCGGCGAAATTAAGGTTGGGAAACCCTGCTTTAAACGATTACAATAATATTATGCACGTCGCACGTTCCACTCTGCACTACTGCTACGAAGCGCGTAAATAACTTGTCTGCTAACAATATCAACGTGTTTGTTGTGATGTGTGATGGACCGGAGCGTCTTAGTGCTGCCATATCCCAAGAATGAAATATCGTGTTTTCCTAAACTTTTAATTGAAAATTTAAATAAGGAAATAACAGTTTATTAAATAAAATAGTTTTACAATATTTCTTTGAATATTAGGTTTTTTTTAAGTAGGTACACACGATTTTTTTGTTATAAAGTTTAATTTACAGAACTTTAGTTTTAAATTAAATAATAATATTACACAAATAATAATAATAAAAAAATTTCAAATCCATGAGATGAGGGAGAAAAAAAATCCTCCATTATTCAAATAATTTTTTTTTATACATTTGTCGTAGTTAGTCTAAGGTCTAGGTAAACTTTTATTATTTCCTAATATAATAGATAATATTTGTTGACAAGCGTAATAATTAGATAAGTGGCCCTGTGAACCCATAACCGTACTGATGTTCAGAGTTTAAGGTCTATATTCCTGAATTCATCATTTCCTCCTACACGCAGGCGCGGCCGGTGCTTAAATTTTTGGTGGTTCACTGATTTCATCAAAAACGTAATGTATGTAATTTATATAAATGCACTATCTTACTTATTTATATAATTAAAGAGCGAAGACTTCAATCACCCAATTTTATTTGCAAATAGAGATAGGTGTACTCACCTGACAAATTCGTTATCCGATAAACACATTTATATTAAAGTTTATGCTTGGAAACGACTTTGCAAGCGGGCACACTGCATTAAAAGACTTCAGAAATCATAAATTATTTGCTATTTTACACTACGGATCACTTCTTTTGATATTATATCTATTAGTATTATAGGATTAGTGGCAAAGAAGAGAAGGTATTTATTTTGAAAAATCTTCGATATTAATTAATATCGCAATAATTAACACAAGCACAAGCAATTTTAATTTGCAGCGTAGGATGCAAACGGTGGCGGGTGTTTACTGACCCAATACCCAATTACGCACACAATTAAAAGGTTACTTTCTGCAAAAAAAAGCAAATAATAAAGTCAATGCCAAGTATGTAAATCCGCAGCACTATCACAAGATAATATCGCACGCATAGCTGTGACCTGTGACCCGTTGACCCAAGGTTGCATTTTACAAGAATTTTTTTTTTATGATTTTACTTAATACTTCTTCAAACCCTACATCGCTCGAGCCCTACTTTCGGAAAATAGGCTACTTGCATTGAATTCATAACGACTTGGAAAAAATCGTGTGGATAGATCTTTTTATTAAGATTGCGAAAATGTTAGTAAAATTTTTTAGAAATGTACAGTTTTTTTTTATTTTTAAATAAATAAATCCATTATTTGGGCTCGTGACGTCACTACATGAAAATGTCCCTTCTCCGAAAATGTTCCTATTAATTTTGTAAAATTCCACACTGATTTATTTTTTTTAATCACTTTGATTTCAGGCGAATTTTTGAATTCGTTCACTAGATTTATTGTTTGTTCTCTGCGAACTTTTCATTTGGTTCGACTTTTTGACAGATGTTCTGAAGAGAACCCCGTACAATTTAGAAGTCGGTACGTGTTTTAGAAGTATAATGGTTATGGTGCTGATTTTAACAAAATCAAATTTTAAAATATTATATTTATTCCCCATATTTAAATGTCCGGGTTTAATTTTTCCCGCAGGAAAAACTGAACCTTTCACACACTTCCCAAATGATCATCTGGTTAATCCACATTATGCAATTGCACTATATAAGTATTATAATTACAAAATAATACAAGAACAACATGTCAACCTACCAGAGACCAGATGCGAAAATAATTCACCGACTCCAGATATAATATTCTTATTATTATTATAATTTACAAGTACAAGTATATTACATTGGATTTAGTAATATATACGTTGTACATTATAATGATTTATAATCTTAAGATGGATGAAGGAAAAAAATATTTATGAGATGTAATATTTTTGGTAGTTATTCTCCAGTGCCATTCGTGTGGAAAACGTTCTTTTTTTTATATGATTTTCGGCTACTTAATTATAATTTTTTCGCACCTATAAAATTATGTCCCGTCTTTCCGGTTTATAAAAAATGGTTTGATTTTTCAGATTGAAATTTTCAAAAAATCCCCAGGGTTTCAAAAATACGATTAAAAAAAAATACGGAATGTCTTAGAATATTTGTCTAAACCGGATTTTTTTTTTAAATGTGATGCAAGTGGCATATTCTTGGATTCTTCGTTCGGATATCTCTGCTGTTAGTCAAACAAGGCGCTTAGGTCTAACGCGCAGATTGGTATGTACCTCGGTTTCTCGTTCCTAGCCAGTTCAATATTCTTCCATTTAGTATGTTATTAATTGCTATTTTTAAGATTTAAAAAAAATATTTTGTTTAATTTAATAATTAAAAACATTAAGTAGGATTACGATGAGTTGTAAATTGTTTTTCAACTTTGTTGGCGGTTGGTTGCACGAGTGCACTAAGGCGCCGGCCGCGCCTGCCTACACGACCCATGTTAAAAAAACGTATCCCGAAAACTGCCTTGGTGATCGGTAAAAAAAACAGGTTTTATCAGAAATATTTAATTTTATATACCATGGATGTATAAATTAACCAAAAAACAATGCATCTGGCAGCACTAGCTGTGCACGGTTTTGGAGAGAGGTGCCGCGGGCGGGAGGGCAGAGCGGGCGGGGACATCCGGTCATATTGTAAACTTTTGCATTCGCACAACGCACCGTGCGGCGATTGCGAGTGATACTGGTAGTCGGCCAGCTGTAGCACCGGAGATCTTCCCTTAGAAATTTTGCGTACAGATGTACAGATTTATCTAAACGTTTTTTATATTGCTTTTGATTGGTAAATAATATATGTCTGTCGTCGAAATTCGGGGGGGGGGGGGGGGGGGGGTTTAAACCCCAAAACCCCCCTCGTGTGTGCGCCAATGATAAGAACAATCAATCAAATTTGGTACCTAACATAGGTACATATTTAAAATATCGATAATTCTTGATACGATTCAAAGTATTAGGCGAGTACTTCAAATAAATTCATTAATTTAAAGAGTTTCGAAAATAGAATTTTGATTTAACAATCATTGTTTTGCAAATTGTCATTCTCAAATTTTCACATTTTTGCAAGACTTTTTGTAATGTACTTTTTGTAACATTTCCTATGCATCTTACTAGACATCTCGTATACTCATATACCTACTCATGTAAATACATATATCCAAAAGCCAGCATATTTTGATTTTTTTATATACGCAGGATGTAACAGCACGTACCCGAAGGATTTTAACCAGCGATTACTGAGCATATTTAATACATGTACATGTCATTTTGCTGTCCGATGGTATTTTTTCCATTAAAAACAAAAAGAAAATAATTGTCAATCACACGTCGCTACTGATCCCAACCCTTTCCGTCGCGACACCGTGCTGCTAGAACGAGACGGAGAACTTATCGTGTGACCCGCCGCTATGCTACACGCGACTACTTAGTTGCGTCGTGTGATGAAAAATATTATTATTTTTAATTAAAAAAAAAAAATCATCGGACAGCAAAACGACATGTTTAATTTTTTACTGCAAAATATGCTCAGGAATCGCTGTTTAAAATCCTTTGGGTACGTGCTGTCACACCCTGTATATTTAATTATTTTATAATATTTCTTATTTGTGAAAGAAAACTGTGGGAAGATTACTCTTTTCAGTTTGTTTTCCATAAACAAAAAATACCGATCATTACTTTTTTAAATTCCGAAAAATTGCGAAAATCGAAAAACCATTCACGCACGCCCCTGATTCCACTTTACCACGAAGAAAGCATTTCACGAGCTCTATCAATATCTCTAAAGTAATCGGGCTTCTTTCTGTAGCTCTTCATACAATGTAACCGTTATGTATTTGGTCGTACAAACAAATTGCTTCAAAAGATTGATTGAAAAATCATTGCAATCGATTGATACGGGAAGACAATATTTATTTATTTATTTGATATGATATCTAACATTTTTAAATTCAATTCAGCAATGTCGGCCTCACTGGGTAGCTCACCTATGCTGAGGCCTCCATTTTATAAAACAAAAATTTATACATAATACATTAAAAATAATGCTGCATAAAAAAAGTCAGCTAAAATTAAACTAAATTTATAATTAAGGTAAAAGTATAGGTAAAATGTATTTTTTAAGATGTGTTTTATATTAGTTTTGTGTGTTACGTGAATGTGTTTTATTCTTATTATGTTATGAGATTTTGGTAATATTGTATTTTTTGTTCCTTAATCCATTTTGTAATTTTGAGTAGGTATGAATTTATTTTTTCGCAAATGTCACATTACAGTGACATTTTCGAAACCTCGCCGAGAGTAGTGATGAAATCTCTTCTGTTCACTTATTGTTGGAAGGGGCAACTCCACACATTTGACGACCTCCGTAGTCCAGTGGGTAAGAGTCTTGACTCACAATCCGGAGGTCGCGGGTTCGAACCCGGCGTGCGCAAATAAATTTTATTTGATTAATTTGTGTTATTTCACAATTAATTAATTTAAAATAATATATAGTATATTTGCGGCATGTTGCAGAGTGGAAGATTCTATCAGTATCGCCCTGGTGTAAGACCACCATTCAGAATTGAAACGTTGCTTGAAAATGGCTTTAGCCGTGTTTGGTGACCAGATCTGAATAGCCAGGTACTTCCCAACCTTCCTCTTCCCCACCTCCTTCCCCTCCCCACTACCTTCAGCCTCACAACATACCCCATTTGGGGATGCCATAGTCTCACTGGCTCCAGACGGGAGCAGTTGAGATTCTTGTGCGGTATTCACTGTAAAAAAAAGACGATATGTGGAGGAATTTTTGAGGAAAGGAAGGAGTACACATGGGTCTTAAAGAGGTCCATGTCGTGGGGGAAGGAAACACAGGGAAAGGCAAATCATTCCCAGCCGAAATGTTGAACTCAAGAACAAGTGGTAGAAGCAATCCGACCTCGTGTGACAAATGTCAACCGTGTACATATGTTGCGTTTGGCGTGTTTCCCGACTACGCATAGGTGCTGAAGGGATCAATGACGCTGGTTCCTTGGAGCATCTTCCATTATAATACCGGTAGAACAAGGAGAGCGTACCTACTTGACACCTGTGCTCTAAAGATTGCAATCCGCTTATTGAGATAGGGGAATCTAATTTCTGCGGAGTCAAGAGTTTTTTCACGTATATTGTGACTCCAGACCAGAGCTGGCTTCCAAATTCAACAGTGGGGCGCATTCGCGATTTGAACTGGGTTAGCAGTTGTGTATCATTAAAGTATCTGCGGGCCCTGTAAGCACGCCCAGATTTTGAGAGGCTAACTTAACTCTGGCTTCGATGGAGCCCCCGTACCTCAGCTGGTCACACCAAAATATTAATGGAAGGCCTGTTCGAAAGATTGCTTCCCTTTTGACTCCTTTTAGATATAATCAGACATGATTGGGTCTTTTAAACATTGAATTCGACGAGGTTATTCTTACCCCAAGAGGTAACCGTCCGTTCTCCGCTTCAAAGACTACCGAGCCATTGGTCTTTGTGTACCCTTTGGAGGCTTGTCAACAAAAATTCACCACGAAATGTTATGTCATCCGCATAACAATGAATTGATACACATGACAAAAGGTCATTGATGTGCAACAATAACAATGTCGGAGACAAAACCGATACTGTGGGAGGTCAGCATTTATTGAATGTGAAGAAGAGGTGAAACCATCAGCAACCATCTGAATCGACCTCTGCTTCAAAAAGTCTGCAATCTACGTACACAAGGATGCGGGAGTAAGTCCGTAAGAAGTTTGTTGCTAAGACGGCTTTAGAAGACTAAATCAACCATTTTCTTTTTTATGTGAATAACAACCAAGAGTCCCAACTGCTCCCAACTTGAGCCAGTGATATTGTGGCATCCCCAATTGGGGTATGTGGGTTGTGAGGCTGAAGGTAGTAGAGCGGGAAGGTGAAGGGGAAGGGGAATATGGGGAAGCGCCCTTGAGGTGATTTTTCACAAAAACGGCGCTATATAAATCATCCAAATATTATTATTAAGTACCGTGAGAGTTTAAACTATTCAGGTCTGGTCACCTAACACAGCTATAGACATTTAAAGCAACGTTTCAATGCTCAATGGCTGACTTACACCAGGGCGATGAGAGAATCTTCCACTTTGGAAAACTACCTTCGAGCACCTCCGTATAGGCCGCCAAATTGAAATAAAAAGCCTATGTAACATTACCGACCCGTTCAAGACCTTGCGTGTTTAAATTTTTAATACTTACGTTGGGATGATTCGTATAAATTCAATTGTAAAAATGTCATCAAATAATCAATCAGCGCATTTTTTTACATTTAAAAGGTCCCCTTCCAACGCCAATTCTGGTCCGTTTCAACTTTCTATCAAACTGTGATCAGCTGATCAACATATGTAACAAACATGAAATTGTGTTTTTCTGCCGATCACAAGAAAGCTGGAATGAATGGAGTTTAGCGGAGAACTTTCAAATGTGAAAAAAAATTGCGCTTGATTGGGCGTTGATGACAACGGAGAGGATCAATATCAATTATTGACAATAGTTACGTAGATTTACGTCATTTCATTTATGCGACTGAAGATTGCTAATTGATCGTTTACTGAGTCAATTAATGCGATTGACAATCGAGACTTTCTATAGACGGGGGAATGACGTGAATTTGGATAGAGCGCATAGATGCCATAAACAAGCGGCATTGACGTAGCGGAATGATTTTTTCGCTATGCGATTGACAATCGTTCGATCAATTGCTCAATATACAGGGTGTAATATACCCGAACTAAATGCTATCTAGATAGTGTCTGGATAAAAATTGGATAAGAATCTTTGAAACTTGCAATCATTTATAAAGATAGCAGCCAATAATGCGTGCGTTAAGAGAATTTTTTTTTTTTACAGTGAATACCGCACAAGAATCTCAACTGCTCCCGTCTGGAGCCAGTGAGACTATGGCATCCCCAATTGGGGTATGTTGTGAGGCTGAAGGTAGTGGGGAGGGGAAGGAGGTGGGGAAGAGGAAGGTTGGGAAGTACCTGGCTATTCAGATCTGGTCATTAAACACGGCTAAAGTCATTTTCAAGCAACGTTTCAATTCTGAATGGTGGTCTTACACCAGGGCGATACTGATAGTATCTTCCACTCTGGAACATGCCGCAAATATACTATATATTATTTTTAATGAATTAATTGTGAAATAACACAAATTAATCAAATAAAATTTATTTGCGCATGCCGGGTTCGAACCCGCGACCTCCGGATTGTGAGTCAAGAGTCTTACCCACTGGACTTAGTTTTACAAATGTTGGTAGTTCTTAGTCGAAGTTAGTATGATACAGTTAAAAGTAACCGAATTAGATATAGACACCTTAGCTCAGTTGGTAGAGCATTTGCCATGTAAGCAGAAGTTCCTGCTTATCTATCTCTGATTTTTCTGTCTCCAGATTTTCAATTGAGTTTCGCTAATATTGTCCTCATTTAATTTAATTAAATCTCTAAGTCTATTTGTATATTTACATATGTACTTTTATATTTTGGACACTACTTACTTTTAATTAAGTTACCTATAAGAAATGTTATGTGCCTATTAACTACTTCCTTTGTACTTTCTGTTTATTTTGTAAAATAAATGTTTTCGAATTTTAATTTCAATTTTTAGTATAATGAATTTACTTGTAAATGAGCTCTTCAAAAGAAGAGAACTTGTAAAATTTTCCCCACTTCTGTTGAAATTGATCGAATGTTTTCAAATGCCATAAATCGGTCATCAGTCTAACTTCAGTCATCAGTCCATATCGGTACAGATAGAGATAACACTGTACCTCTGTCTCAACCCGCGGACCAATGAGAGGGACGCTACCAAAAACCGGTCAAAATATGAACAAGAAACCGGATAATGTAATAATATACTGTTAAGACTTAAATTTCTAGACTACAACAGAAGACACAATGGTACCAATTACCAATGGCACAAACACGCGAAACACTCACCTCGCGCCGCAAGCTCTTCTTCTCTGAGTTATGCTATGGCCGACTGCTTCCTGCCTGCTCTACCCTGGAACTTTTTACTCTGCTACGTTAGGACCATCCTCTCTTCTCCTGGACACCCGACCTAGCAGCGAACTTTCAAACCCAATAATCGTTCAGCCATGATAGCTTTCCTCCTCGCAAGGGATTAATATCACTAGTAACATCAGTAATAATCGGGAATCACAGCGACTGACTGACCTCGCGCTGTGTATGGCTGACCGCTCCGCACTCATAGCGCTCTATATTAAAAACGGTTAAGCGAATAAAAAAATATTTGAAACAAAATTTGTAGATAATTTTATACCACAACTTTTATAACGAATGCAAATACGATTTGAGGCAAAAAAGTGAGATATTTCCAAAAAAAACTGATTTTCGCGACCTTTGACCTTGAGTATCTAAGGAAGCTCACACGTGACTTTACTAGACTTTTGAGACAACATTTAGAATGCCAAAATGAAGGGTTATACAAATTTCCAGCTTATTCCGTTTCATTCCGAAGTGAAACCCTGTATTGACTGGACTATCAGAGATACATATTATATTCTAGTGCAGTGGTTCTTAGCCTTGTTGGAGGTACTGACTCCTACCAGTTTCATATGCGTATTCACCGAACCCTTCTTAATTGGAAATCGAACCGAATCGTATGAGTCGGGGGTGGGTCTTGATCTCAACCGAACCCGCGAGACTGAGTCACCGAACCCAGGTTAAGAACTACTGTTCTAGCGGCTTCAGGACCAGGCTCCTACAAGCACGGACGCAAAGATCAGACCTTCCACCCACCTACACTTCTATAAAGCAAAACAGTGTCTTTCAAGTTGTAAAACAGGTACCACATTGTATTAATTTCCCATGATCTTGGTGGTTGACCTTCATGAAATATTCATGTATGTTGTGTGTACTAGGTTTGGTCGGGTTGTCGGGTGACGTCACACTGGCATGTCAATTATTATCGTCTCAACTGAGCTACGTGGGGTCCCCCAAGCGTGAAAGAAATTTAAATAACTCCCATCACAGAATAATAGAAGTTGCAAATCGTACAGATTTGGCAAAACGTAATAGAACCTACTTATTTAAACGTAATAGAACCAACATTTTTGTATTCGGTTTAGAAAACAAAGGGTTAAAATAAATAACTTCGAATCCTTTAACATTGATGTAACTTCCGGCGTTCCCCAAGGAGCCCATTTGGTCCCACTTCTTTTTAACCTTTTTATTAATGATATCACAAAAGTTTTTTCTCACACACGTTTCTAGGTATTTGCTGATGATAATAAGATTCTTAAGATTATTAAATCCCACCTTGACTGTTTACTATTTCAACTTGATATTGATTCATTTAACGATTGGTGAAAAATTAACTGCATGGAACTTAATGTTGATAAATGCAAAATGTTGTTCTTTTATAGAACCAAAAAACCTATTCAGTTTGATTATAAACTAAATAGTGTATGTCTATCTACTGTCACATCTATCAAGGACCTTGGGGTCATTCTAGACTGCAAACTTGCTTTCCGTGATCATATTAATAATATCGTAAATACATCACTTAAACTACTTGGCTTCATTCATAGAATTACCTCTGACTTCAAACATATAAGTACACTTAAAACTCTTTACTATTCGCTGGTTCGCCCTCACCTTGAATATGCTAGTGTCATTTGGTATCCTTTCTATGCTGTCCACATTTGTCACATCGAAACCGTACAACATCGTTTCCTAAGAAGAATTGCTTGGAGGTTGGGTCTAAAAAAGAGGCGAGTACTCATATGATGAAATTGAACACATTTTAAACATTTCTTCTTTAGAAAAACGTAGAAAGGACTCTGATCTAATTTGCATATTTAAAATTATCACCAGTATTACTGACACACTTGCATTGTTACAATTCATCCAGTTCAACATACCTTCCCGTAGACTCCGAAATAATGAATTGCTGTTCCTCAATCAACATTCCACTAATTATGGATACCATTCTCCCTTATCCAGAATGTCGAGACTTGTCAACGCAAGTCAAAGCATTGATTTTTTTTGGTGTAAAACTAAATGACTTTCGGCAGTCGATACGCAATATTTAAATGCTTCTTCATGCTCTGACTTGTAGTGTCTCCTGTAGGTACTTTTTACATTTTATATTGTCAATGCTATTAATTTATATGTGCTCTCCCTTCACTGTCATCTCTGTTTTTTTTTTTAATTCGTATTATTATTTTGTTTTAATGGACTATTGTCCGTAAATTAATAAATAAATAACAGACATCCTATAACGGTATCCGGAAAATCATAGCACAAGAGGGAAACTTGTGATCAGAAATCATTCACAGAATTGAATTTTTTTTTTATCCGAGCCATTACTATTTTTTTTCTGCAACTAAAGGGTTAAAATCTTAAGTAGACGGGTTTGTACTTCGACGCATTTTAAAAGAATTTAAAAAGCTGACTTTACTAAAGACCGATTATTTTCAAATTCGACCTAAAACTTCTAATTTCGAACTCGATTTAGGTACTCGGAAAAAAAGCCCAAATAAAAAAGATAAAACCACAAAATCGAATACAAATGTGATGTAGATTCAGATACTATTAGTATATTTATACATATTAATACTCATATATGGTGTTGTTTAAGGTGGGAATGATGGGCCAGTACTGTGCAGTGGCGTGCGAAGATACTTTTTAATTTTTAATCTAATTTAATAATTTTCTAATACTTTTTTCTATGAAATTGGTAAGGTTCATTTATTAAGATGGTACAACAATTTTAATCCGAGGAAGATTTTTATTTTTTATAATTGTGTATTACAGACTTTGTGTCCATTTACAATACACATGTGACACAAACAACACCTTTATGGATAAATAAGAAAAACTTTAAATAGTAACATGAGATACATGCATAATATTATAGCGGGTAATGAGTAGCACTTAAATGCCTCTTGAATTCTTCAAGGCTTACTGTTAAAGATGTCAACATTTTTGGAAGCGTTATTTAACATCATCATATACGAGTATGTTATAAAAATGGATATTTTCAAACATTCAAAGCAATACTACGCATACCCGAACTACATACAGACTACTTTTGGTCACACAGCAATTTACGCCACGACTTCTACTGCCCAACTTTCCCTCTCATATTTTGTTCTTTCGCTCCAGGCAGAACAACTCAGTATTTTTAAGTGAAAATTTCTTTAGCTCCGTTGTGATTTGAAACTCGATGAAACGGAAGCGAGCGACACTAACAAGAGACAAGCATATACTTCTATAGGATTTACTTAGTCTGCGAGTGAATGAGATAGTAATAAAACATTTAAAATGTTTTTTATTTAAAAATAATTAATCTATTATCAATAAACAAAAAATATTATCTTATAGCCCAATCATGGATTTGTTCCCCTACCCACCCACTCTACATTAATACCTACCCACCCAATCTATATTAATAACTAGCAACGGCTCCACCCCTACCATAATAAAACATTGTTCGAAACTGTCAAATTAGTATAAGCTTTCCCTGAAGAAGGAACGTTTGTTCCGAAACCGGTATGATTTACGCATTATATAAGTGGTTTATACAAAGTTGTATTGTTTCATTTTTCTACATTCAAAAAAATAAAAAAATAATAATAAAATATTTATTTATTACACGGGTACTCGGTTCTAATATAATACGATAAATCCACGGTCCCACGCAAGTCTCCTTTGGTCAAGCGGTACAAAGCGCATGACGAACCTTAGCGACTAGACATTCAGCAGACCAAGGGTCAGAAAAATTATAAAACTATAACCCAGACACTCCCACAAAAAAACTATACCAGGAAATGAACCTTTTGAAAATAAGAACATTGTACGAATATAACATATGTCTTTTAATCTACAAAATACAAAATGGACTTATACACACAAACACAACATTTATAAAAACATCACAAGTACACGAACATTGTACTAGACAACACAATAAATTGTACACAAATACTGTCAAGACTGAAAGTGGCAAGAGAAGTATTGGTCACGAGGGAGTTCATATACAGGGTGTTAAGGGACGTACTTGACTTACTTTAACCAGTGATTCCTGACATTATTTGGAGTATAAAATGTAAATGAAATTTTGGTCTCCGGTGACTTTTTTTGACAACTTTTTTTTTTTTTTTTTCAAAAAAATTTTCTTCAAAATCAAACAAAAAAAAATTCTTCCGCATGTCGTCACTGGTCACTCAGCCAGGTGTCCGACGAACCCCTTACCCCGCCCCCAAACTGTTCAACAACTACCATTTTTTTATGTTATTGTAGAAAAAATAAATAAATAAAACATCAAAAATGTCACCGGAGACCGAAATTTCATTTACATTTTTTACTCCAAATAATGTCAGGAATCACTGGTTAGAGTAAGTCAAGTACGTCCCTTAACACCCTGTATATAATCTCCTTCCAGATAGCCTAAAAACGGAAAATAACATAAAAACCTTTAAAAAAAACTATTTAAACTCAAAATGTTGGAACAAAATTAAAAATATTACTTCTTACTACTGTACTATATATGCTCTGTATTTAAGTTAAGAAAGCGAAATATTATGTTTCTTTTAACAAAATAAAAATAAATAATAAGGGTAGAATCCTAGGAAATCCAAAAAATATAAATATTTTTATTTTCGTAAAATCAATATCCAATCTTCAAACCACTCTAAAATCAACAGGCGAAGACAAAAAAGAAAGCGACAACTAGCGACTCCGAAAAAGAAAACACAAATACTAATAAGATGATCAAATGTACAGGAAAGGGTGCCCTGGAATTCGAAACAAAAAAAAATTAAAAAATCATCATTCACATTGATAACAAAAAAGTGCTTCGTAGTCTCCCCACTTTGGTTTTTTTTCTACCGTTTCTTAACTCTGAAAACGTACTAGTATTTTTAAAGTCGATTTTTTCCTTCTGGGAAATGCAATTGGGCAAGGGGAGCGCCGTGCCCTGTGCAGTAATGTTCCCCGTGATACAAAAATTTCTTTGGCCAGTTGTGACACTGGGATGGGGAACGGAGTGCTTTGTTCTCATTCAAAGGGTCCTCCACAAAGAGATTGGGCATGAATGTGGTATGTAATATTCAATTCCCTCCTTTTGTCTCCGAATAAAAGACTGATGGGTTTGAATGTAGAGTTTTCACGTAGCATCTGATATAGTCGGATTGCATTGATTTTGTATGTAGTTATTCAATTTTATTTTTCTCTGTCGCAGTAATAAGACCTACAGTATTATGTATTAGCGATATTTTTTTGAAGTAAAACTTCTTTACGCACGCTTTTCTTTCTCTCTTCCTATCATATAGATGGAGCAGAAGTTTTACTTCAGTTATGTGGTCTAAAGCACACTCGTTTTTTTTTTTTGTAAAACTTCTTTACGCACGCTTGACTTAAGGAATAAGTTGGTGAATGCGTGACGAGAGCGTTACGAAAAGTTTGATCGGGCGAGGCGAACGGTCAGGCCTTTACGCATGCTTAACTTGGGGAGTAAGCTGGTGAATGCGTGACGAGAGCGTTACGAAAAGTGTGATCGGGCGAGGCGAACGGTCGGGCGAGGGGAACGGAAGTTGAGAGGGAGATATAAGTTAGTGAAGTTTTACTTCAGTCGTGTGGTCTAAAGCACACTCGTTTTTTTTACAGAACACATCGCAAAGTCTTTTCTATTCCGAGTTATGAACCTCTGAAGTGTCCAAAAAGGTGTCGACAAAATAGAACATTGAAGAAAAAAAGCCACAAACCTGTCCTACCCTACTATTTAATCATCCAATTTGAGAGGCAGATAACGCCACTCCCGGAAACATTTATAATCCCTGTCATAAGTCACCACAATGGTTCGCTACTTTTGGTGACTTGGCAGGAGTGCCCGGGTTCACGGGGTGAAGTTTTTATAGGTCTTGGCGGATGATGATGTAGCCCACCTACTGCGTGGATCGGGAGAGACTGATTGATCGTGGACTGACCTCTCCAGCCGGACTCTCATACCCATCGTATTGCACCGCAATGGTAGGGATAGATTCATACGTTCGTCACTCAAGAACACATTGACACCCAGATTCCTGCCTACCCCTCGTATCATTTTTCTTCCAAGAATTTCCTCTCATTCATTTCCCTAAAAGAGACCCTCCATACATACCTCCAGACATAAGCCCGGAGGGATATTTTCCAACATAACATAAATAACAACGTATTTGTCTCTTTTTAGTGTCGCCTTTTTGTTTCATCGAGTTTCAAATCACAACGGTGCTCAATCAGTCTTCACAAAAGTTCTATTATTTTGTGACCGTTCCGGCTAAGTAGAGAGAGAGGTACCTTAAATATGCAAGTGATAAAATAATACTTATTTAAGGTTACTAATAATAAAGTTTTTAGTAATCAAATAAATGGATTTTCAGTGGTGATCTTACACCGAGGCGACTGTGAGTATCTTTCACTTGGTTTGACTCGGATTATGAGGTTAATGGCCGGCTTTGATACCCGTTAAAATATTTAGATACAAAATAAACTGCAAATAAGGAACAAATAACGTTTAATGTTGTTATTGCGATTTTAACATATTATATTTGTTTACACACTAAGAAATTAATTCGATTCTTACTATTTCACATTCACCAGACTCACGCTCAATTGCCGAATTGAACAAGTTTATACCGTTTCTAGTTGTTGTTGAATTGTTTTCTCTTTTCCAAAAACCATAAAAACGCGAAAGCGGAACTGGTATCTGGTATAAAGATATGTTTTTTTAACATTGTTCTGTGTGATGTGAAACGATTATATGTAATCTGGGTTTCCAAGACAACTCAGCAAAGTGGCAGTTCAACAACCATTTGTAAAGTCATTAAAAATTGTGCAATTTACACGCGATATAAGTAAAACCTTCTAAAAACTAAAGTAGGCAAGAGTGGGGAGACTACGAAGCACCGCACAAAGACGAGACCGATATGCTACGAAGCACCACACAAAGAGGAGACTGATTATACTATCTCATTCTCTCGCAGGCTAAATCCTGTGTATGTGTGTTTGTCCCTTTTTAGTTTCGCTATTTTTCGATTCATCGAGTTTCAAATCAGGGGCCATCCATAAATTACGTCACACCTTAAGGGGGTAGAGATTAGAAGTAGTATTGGTTGACAAGGAGTATGGGGGGGTCATCAGCTCATGACGTCACTTGTAAAAATATAATTTGTTAAAAAATATATTGTTAAATTGCAAAATATGTGACGCACGTTAGGGGGAGGGGGTTTCACAAATGTGACGATGTGTGACAGGGACGGGGGGGGGGTTAAAAAATCATGAAATTCGAGTGACGTAATTTATGGATGGCCCCTCACAACGGTGCTACAGAAATTTTCACTTCAAAAATAACCCAGAACCTAACCCAACGTAACCTAGTTTTTTTTAATGACTTTTCTAGTAATTAAATGCAATTTTGTTTAGTTGTCCGGTCACCGTAATCTGGTGACCATGAATTGGCAGAGGTCCCTTTTCACAAAACGATTACTTCCGTGGCAAAGCACTAATAGCCGTTTTACACCATCTCTTTTTACAACCCGACTCCCGTATATAGACCAAAGATCGCTATTTTCATATCTACGATTTCAAACATGGTGGCTACTGTCTCAGAGGTCATGGGAATGAGAAAATAACATATTCCTTAATTTTGGTACAAACGTAAGTTATACACATAAGTTAATCTTTTGTGCTTCGTTTCGAAAAGTTGATGAAATGACTTTGGCTGAGTTTGGTAACCATATCTGATGCGCTACTATTCCTACTTCCATCAGGCTCATAACATTTTGTACATATATGCAAATATATAATAAAGTGTTTTATAATAATTTTTTTGTTATTTTCAAATTGAAAACATTTTTTTGTTTTTGTATCATGTGAAATGAGGTACTTGAGAGGAGTGGCAGGGGTTACGAAATGGGATCATGTAAGAAACTCGACGATCCAAGATGATCTAAACATTGAACCACTGCTACTCTTCATAGAAAAATTGCAACTGAGGTGGCTTGGGCATGTACTAAGAATGTCTGATGACCGAGTTCCGAAGAAGATACTGAGTGCGATCCCAGAGGGTAGACGTCCAGTGGGCCGCCCCAGACATAGTTGGGCGAGGCAACTTCAGAAACTGTGTGAGGAGAGGATGGGACTGCCATGGACGGAGGCCGAACAAACAGGGACAAGAGACAGGGACGTACGGAGGAGCCTTGTTGATGCAATGGGTCCGCGACCCGAATAGGACAAGGGGAAGAAGAAGAAGAAGAAGAAGAAGAAGAAGAAGATGATGATGATGATGTATCATGCACTAAATCGTATAAAAAGTAAAAATTATTTAAAATCCCATCAGAGTTTCTTCTTCCTTTCATTGTCCAGACTCATTGTCGAGGTAAAATGTTGGGGTCGGCTCTTCTCGTTCTCAGGTTATAACTTCTTCGGTTATGGGTATCGCTTTCATCCAGTCCGTATCTCTGTAGTATTTTAAAGCATTGAGTCATTCAGGAGTTGTTTGGTCTTCTTCAGGATGACTGTCGATGAAGCTCCATAGACTGCTTCACTGTGTGGTCTGATGTTCTCCATCTTATGTGCCCATACCATCTCAACTGTCGTTCCTACAACTTACTGTCAATGTCCGTGACAGCCAGGCTACAACGAATGCGTGAACTTTTAATCTCATCTTTTAGTGATACTCCTGCGAACCATCTACTAAGATCTTAGCATTCGCATTTCTGATATTTCGTTGCGTGGAGCAGGAGTTGCACATAGTCCAGCATTCGGAGCCATACATTATCGAGGGTCTAATACAGTAGTCTAATAGTTTGGTATATCTTTCCTCTAAGTATTATAGGCATTTTTTTACAGGATTCCTGTTACTGATTTAAATTTAATCCATCCCACACCTATTTTTTGGTTGACACTAGCGATGTGTCGGTTTAGCAGGAATGGGCTCTTGTGCTCGGGTCCTTTGCGGGAAGCGGTTCCTACTCCTACTCCTTTTTAAAATCGACTACTCCAAAAGAACCCGGTCGCGGAACTCGGGCTCGGTCCCAAACCCGAAAATCGGAGTCGGACCGGGAACCCGAATGCCTCCACCGGCCGGCGTCCCCGTGTTTGCGCTCCGCTCTCCTGGTACTAGCGAGTAGTAGGAACCCGAATGCCTCCACCGGCCGGAGTCCCCGTGTTCGCGCTCCGCTCCACTCGCGAGTCGCGAGTTCTCCTGGTAATAGTGAGTAGTAGAAACCCGAATCCCTCCACCGAGGTATGGCTCCGTTTGAACTCGTGCACATCGGTCCGAGCCGCTCGCAAGTCGAGAGCAGTAATCACGCGTTCGAGTTCTTTTGCGCGCTCTGGCACCGAGGTACGGCTCCGTTTGAACTCGAGCGTCTCGGTCCGAGCGATTCGCCAGTCGGGAGTGGCTCCCGGGACCTGCTCCAAGAACTCAAGTACTTTTAAAAGGAAGCATGTCTCGGAGGCTTCCGGCAAAATGCAGAACTTACCCATCTCTAGTTGACACCCGATGCACATCCTCCGTTTCTGTGAGTGAGTGAGCCCAGATACTTAAGTTAACTAATGTTACTCCATCCAGTGGCATCGAAGGAGTTACAGCATTGTGTCTTCAAATGGTAAGTACAAATATTTAGTGTTTTTCCATCTTATCAGAGCGTTCATAATAATTAAATAATTTATTATAATACTGCCATTCCACCGACTTGGACCACTTGGACTTGACTTAGACTTCCTGTGTATCACATAAAAATTCTAGGCAAATAACCCGTTATGCATTTTACCAACAAATGTCCAGTCCACCTTGAGATCAGGCGCGGCTGGTGCATAAAATGTTTGGTGGTTCACCGCAATAAATCAAACACGTATAATATAATTTAATTGTTGGAAGGTCACGTAGGTAGCTACCGTTGCTACCAAATTTATAGAGAATAAATAAATAAACTTATTCGGTCCTTTCGCCGAGCGAAGACATAATTCAGCCAATGTTTTCTTCCCGGTACCCGGTGTAGTGCATTTAAAACGCACACACATAAAAAGTCCTTTTTAACTGAAAAACTAATGTCGTTGTCAAATAGGTTCCCTAAATCCCAAGCATAACAAGACCCATTGACTTATGGTTGAATTTTGCAAGCTAAATATTACTATCCCGTTCAAACCTATTTTGCTGGAGCCCTTCGAAACACTTCGAATGTTTCCGACGCACTCCGTAGCGCGCGCCGGCGCCGGGCGCCGCGCCGTGCCGCTAGAAGCGGATTTTTGGTACATTCGTTATATGCTGAAGTCACATGGTTCACGTTTACTCGATGAAATGTTCCATTCTCTTTTCACCGCGTGTTCAGACGGTTCCTTCGAAGGAAGAGTTCACTCGACATTCTCGCTACGAAGTCGTCGAGCGTGGTCGCGGCGCGCATTGGAATTCGTCCGGCGCTGACGGCTAAGTTCGGGAATATTTACGATTTCAATTGACATTTCCGATAACGTCGAACTAAATTACAAGAAATTGGCGATTCTTGTAAACAGTAAATAAATTTCAGCACCATAAAATGAACATATGGTTAAATAATAACCTGAAAACTGATATCTACCAGTATTTTTGCACCATGAAAATTTTTTTATTCCAAAATAGGCCTCGGCTTGCAATAAAATCCATATAAATGGAATATTTATTAACGTATCCAAAAACTAAAAACTGTTTTGGAAATGATGAAATATGCTTCCAAAATTTATTATTAGAAATAACCACGTAATTTTTTAAATATAATAATTTTTAATGTAAACTTTTAAAAGTTAAAAAAATGGCTCTCCTTGCTTTTATTCTAACTAAAATTACTGGTAACAAAAAAATGTAAAAACACACACTTATTTTGTTAGACAAATAAATTATAAACGTTTCTGTCACCTCACTTTTTTGTCGTTTCATATAAAAATAATTCATAAAAATAATAATGTTTCATAATTTTTTTTTCAAATTCGATCAGAAACTTTGGTTCCATAAAAGTGTACATTCGTATTATTTTGTGTTTAATTGTTATATTGAATATATAGAGCTTTCTCTTTCGAATACAGTTTAGATCATATTTTTCACTATGATAATAAGGGAGAAACAACTATTTCTATAAGACGTGTAGGAGTTATTTCGAAAAGCGAACTAAACGGAGCATTTTGACGTTTAAGCCGCTCCGGATACTCGTCCTCACGCCAGAACATTCTCGGCCGACTAATTCGCGAGTAAAAGACTGTTCACTTGAGTGTTCACACACATCATTCGCGTCACGTGATGTTAAATTCCGGTTGCGAGTGAAGCATTCCAACAATGTTGGAATGCTTCATCCCCAACATTGTTGGAATGCTTCCTTCGGCACTGTCTCTTCACTTTCGTGTTCACACGGTTCATTTCGAGGGAAAGAGGCGGAATGAAATCACGAAATGAAAGATAAATGAACCATGTGAATGGGCTATTATTCTAACGGTCTGGACATGTTTGTAGGAGCACCATACAAAATGACAATTCCCAAACGGGACGTTTGACCGAAACGCGCCGAATGATATGTACCTAGGTCCCTAGTTTTTAGCTCGCGGGAAAGAACGCCAATCGGCTGCAATAATTATTATCTCTGGCAAAATTCATGCATTTAAATACGTAATTAGTTTTTATTTTCATCATTGTGCGTAATTTAAATTAAAAAATATTAAGTAGGAACACGTTGAGCTGTAAAATGTTCAATTTTGTTAGCGGTTCGGCGCACTATTGAACGTTTGGGCCAGCCGCGCCTCCTTGAGATAGATAAAAGAATGTTTTATTTATTTTATTTTAATTGTTGGCACTGAATGGTAAGTACAAATATTCATTATTTTTCCATCCCATCAGAGGCATGATAATAAATAAATAATTCATTATAATACTGCTGGTGTCGCGAAACTGCGACTCCACTATAAATTGGCGTTAAGTGCTGCAGAGCAAAACCTATGCAACCCTCGAAGGACCAGTCATGAAACTACTTGATCGCTAAGTTATACTGGACGATTAAATAGCATACACTCGCAAAACCTGATGGATAGTCAGTCGATAGTTCAGATCTGTTCTTATGGAAAATTAGATAAGCCCAGATTGGAAAATGGAAAATAGGACTCACCGTTGCAGAAGGCGTGTACACTTCACAATGCTTAAATTTAAAAATCGTAATATTTTTATAGCAAGAGGTTACGATACATGCGCCCTGTCTGAGATGTTAATTTGCACTGAGCAGCAAAGCACACTGTTACATCTCCAAAGTTGAGTGCTTTTTCTTGCAACAATTTTTCTTGTTGACATTTAGGATGGGATAACTTCAGGATTTTTACATATGCTACCCACCAAGTCTGCGAATGCAATACCCAATCAATCCCATACAATAATGCGCGAACAACTGCGATTCCATCGGCTTGGACAACTTGGACTTCCTGTATATCACATAAAAAAATTCTAGCCAAATAACCCGTCATGCATTTTGTCTGCAAATTTCCAGTCTACCTTGAGATAGAGAAAGAGAATTGAATTTTTTATTCATATTCTAATAATTGTTGGCACCGAATGGAATTCACAAAAATTTTACGAGGTTTCTCTTTTTGTGGCTCTGCACGAACGCGGTAAGAAGACTTACGTGCCCGTTGCTTTCGAACCCAGCTCCCAACACCCAATATGACACGGCGCGTATCAAATTTCAACGATAAAATAAAATGGATTGTAATCCAGATGTGACCTACATAAGGTAATGGTTAAGCTGACATAAAATTAAAACACACCCTTTTATTCCCCCTTATTACGGCTGGAACATCACTGCATATTCACGGGTTCATTAGCATTCGTAAAACATCATTGCGATTCATTTACATGAAAAGCGCAACGCCTAGCGCCGTCACTCCATTAAGACCCATCAAGTGTATTTTACGGACGGTTTCTTTCCGCGCTTCGTTCACGGTACATTTCCACTTTTTCACTCGTCAAATCTTCGGGGAGAACTTCTCTTACCACCGATTCACTAAAAGTTTCCGTTGCTACCCCAATTAAAAAAGTCTCCTTAGTGATTAAATAATATTAAAACAATTGTTGCATTATTCTGGAAAGAGCTTCCCTTTCAACCGCTTAACTAAAGAGACGAATAAGTTTGTGAAATAAATAAAAAAAAACAGCTTTACAGTCTATATTTATTTTCACAACCGATATTATTTTTTACTAAAATAAAATCGTCACCTATTCAAAAAAATGGTAACTGAATAAATGTGCGGATTTGTTAGAAGATTAATAATACTAGATGTGCCGCCATCAATTTAGGAGCCGGGTATGGGTACCGCCGCTCCGGGAAGGTCCAAATGGTTCGCAACGTGGGGTGAGGTTTGTTTGTCTAAGACTTGGCAGCGACTGCGTGGCGGGCCGGATTGGGGGAGACTGTTTGCGGGAGACCTAAGCTAGACCTCTCCAGCCAGACTCTCTCGATCCATGGCCTTACACCGCAGTGGGAAGAATGGATTCATACGTCCGTCACTCCTGGACACGTTAACCCCCAGATACTACCTACCTACCCCTCACACCTTTTTCCTTCTCAGAACATCCTCTCCTTCCTTTCTCTGAAAAGACCCACTACACAGCATCCCCAAAGATGACATTGGCCTTGAGGGATTTTTTGCCTCAGGTGTGGAAATGTAAACAAAAAAAAAACGGTTTTATTTTGTTCTTATTACAAAACAGAAGAAAAGTGAAGAAATGGAACAAAGAACCAACAAACCTAACCCACTATTTTGAAGTGTTCTGTTTTATCCGATTACCACATAAAGATTTCAGAAAACAAACCTAACCCAGTGAGCGATTAAACAAAAATAACCATTAGGTCATTGCCAATTAAAGGCGAAATTGCACTTTGAGAAGGTACTCGAAATGTATGCCGCCGAATTTTGATCCCGTTGGCAATGGTTGAAGAGGTCATCAAAGTGACAAATACATATTGGTTTATTGTTTTCCGCAGAAAAGCAATCCATTGATGTGCGTCATAGCCACTTAGACTGGTTCTTCATTACTTTAGCAAGATGTCATGATAATAATAATAATAAAATTGGACAACTTATATAGCGCTGTTTTTGCGAAAAATCGCCTCAAGAGCGCTGTACAAATTAGCAAGGATTTTACATTAGAATTTACTTAACTTAAGAGGCTCGATAACAACTCGTCTTGCAGCTATCAAGCGCATGGATTATTGGAATTCTAGCCCCCCGATAAATTAAATAGAATATCTTTTTATACACGTATTTCAATTTACTTAACTGTGTAGGAGGCTAGATAACAACTCGTCTTGCAGCTATCAAGCGCATGGATTATTGGAATTCTTGCCCCGCAATAATACATTTGTGATACAATGATGTGTGGACTTTGCCACCTGGTCAACACGTGAATGTATCTACTTATGCCAATGTCCAGATTTTTTACAATGAAAATACAATGCAATCAATAACATCAAAATAATTTCTGTTTTAAAAGTAATAAAAAACAATTATTTATCTATGAAACAGTATTGACAACTTCTTACGATTTATCTCTAATATTTTCTATCCAGCTTCGTCTCTCACACTCTTTTTCACATTCAAAATGAAAAAACATAGAGTAAAAAATATTTTAAATAATGTTAATATTGAAAACTGGGAAAATTTTCGACACCTGAACTCTTGACCGAACATTTATGTTTTTCGCTGAGACAAAGAAATAGATTTTCTACTAATCTGTTATGGTTTATGATAAATACGAATTATTTTGACCAAACGACAAATTGTGTATAAACAAAAATATTTATGCAAATTAACGAGATAATCCTAACAATTAATTAAAAATTATAAACACAATAATTTATGCAAAAATAAAAACATAATCTTCAGCTCACTAAATGAGGATAAACCAGGCTTTTATTTTATTTATATTGCTTGAAAAAAAAATTTAAAAATTTGTGCACCGTATTATGTATTTTAAACATTCGCATCAATCTGTGTCGTTATGGCAAAAGTTAGTACCTACGTCTGATTTAAGCCTCGATTACATTGAGCGAGTTTACAAGCCTAGCCGGCAAATTCACTATCTGCTGGTGATCTCGCTCTGTGTAATCATTAATCATATTACTAGCCAACTAGCAGATTTTACACTGAAGGAGTTTACTAGCAGATAGTGAATTCGCCGGCTAGTAGCTTGTAAACTCGCTCAATGTAATCGAGGCTTTACCAAACTTTACAGGAGAGGAAATATTAAACTTTAGGCAAAGCACTAAGTAATGCAAAAGCATGTTTTTATGGTTTGAAAATTTGATCGCTAAAGCGTCGATGACACTGAGCGAGTTTATAAGCTACTATCTGGGAAATACACTATCTGTTAGTTAACTCGTTCAGTGTCATCGTGTTACTTGCTAACTAGCAGATTGTTGACAAACTACGAAAAAAGTTGATAGGTCGTCCGCTCGCTACACGCTTGCTCGTGATTGGTTTATTTGTGTTTTTCAAGATGGCTGCCAATTAACAGCTGATTTCGACTGTAAAACATCACAGAATTAGTTAACGCAGGCGTCGTTATTCTTGTTACTGGCGCTAACAGCGACCTCAGTTTCCTACGCTACTGAGCGGGTGGGCAGTTTTGTGTGTCATCATGACAATCTTACTCACCGATTTATCCGCTTTTAAACTTAGCTTGTAAACTCACCCCGTGTCATCGAGGCTTAAGAAATAGTTTAGATACCTGCTTTTGAAATAAGTTTTTTTTACTAATAAAGTATAAAAATAAAGTATCAGGCCTATATTAATCGCTTTAAACTTCAAAATCTCCCCTTTCGGTTATGGGTTATATTGAATAATGTGACAAATTAGAAAATGATCGTAAACACTTAGGGCGGCTTGCACCAACTATCGCTAATTTTATCTTAAATTGTATTTAACTAAATGCAGCAAAGTCACTAAATACATTTAACTTAAATGTGTTTAGTTTCGTCCTGCACCAAGCAGGTGGAGCGGTTGTTTAGTTAAATAACATTTAGCGTCGGTAAAACAGTTACCGCTGTTAAAGCGTCGGTAAAACAGTTGCATTGTTCCTTAGCACCACCCACACGCACACTTTTTGCACAGCGACTTGAAGTGGCGAGGGCACTATCGCTCCGAATTGGCCGTGTGGGGGGTGCTTAAATTTGCGAGTGTCAAAATATGTTGAGGTTATGTTGTGGTTGCGTAGTGAATTATTTTATTTTGATCCAGTAAATGAGTTCGAAAATAAAACAAACATAACTATGAAATGGGGCAAAAAGAGGTTTTGTTGTTAGATTTAAAAATAACACAAATATCTGAGTAGTAATTTTGTTTTTCATTTCATTGATGTAGGTTGTTTTAAACTATTATAAGAATGCTGTAGGTATATTTTAAGTTTACAACCTTCAAAGTATTCCTCCATAAATAAATCAATACCTATTCCTCAATAAGAAATCTTTAAAACTTTCTGACACTGAGTATCAGATAAATTTTTTCTTGTGTTTACTTCTCTCACTATAAACTGTCTACTTATAAAATCTATAATTTCTTCGTCACCATCAGAATAAAAAACAAAATTCCATCGTGAATACAAATTAATAAATGAGACAGATTTCAGAAATATTAGACAATCGGAAATCAAAGGAATAACCTAAAATTGTTTTGACAGAACTTGCTCGCTAAACATGTTTAACTTAGTTAAACAGCCCTTTCTGGGTATTTAACTTTGACAGTTCTTTAAATGCGTTTAACGACTTAAATTTTGTGGTGCAAGACGCCAAGTCGACTTAAATCAAATAATGTGTTTAACTTGACATTTAAATCAAATTTAACTTTTGGTGCAAGCCGCCCTTAAATATGTTAAATATGAATTGGTTTACATCTTATAATTTAAAGCAAAAATAAATATCATATCCCTACTAGATATTTGATATACTTTTTGATTATAAAAATAATTTTTCAGTTTGGTTGGGTATTTTGATCTCAAATCCAAAATCAAAATATGTATGAAACAGGCCGAAACAGGCGGCGCAAACGTACCTCTTAACTGAATGAGTAAAACCTTAAATTGTAATATTTGACTAATGAAGACAATTAGGCGACTCAATCGAAAATTTGAAACAGAAAAATCAGAAAAAGATAGTACTTGCCCTAGCGGTGCTCCACTATTGAGCTAATGGGATCCTATCGCCCTCGGTCACTTTTAACCGTATCACACTTCAATTAAGGGGAATAAGGGGAACGTATGCGCGGCCCATTTCTGCTCGTTTCATACAAATCTTAGATTTGGATTTGAGATCAAAATACCCAACCAAACTGAAAAATTATTTTTGTAATCAAAAGGTATATCAAATATCAAGTTAGGATGTGAGCTACTTTATTTATTTTTGCTATAAATTAAAAGATATAGGCCATTAAAGATTTCAATGTTTCAGGATTTTAGAGGCGATTTGGGCACTTATTTGTGAGTTAATGAAAAACAATAAAAACAATTATTTTACTATATTTATCTTGTAAATATGATGAAATATAAAATAAAAAATAAAAATTTATAAAAAAAAAATTTTGATTGGTGTAAATTAAAAATACAAATTACCTACTTACGGCGGAATAAAAAATAGTCGTTTATATATTAAAATTACTACGCAAAAAATACATTTAAAGATTTTTTTATTTTATTTTTCATTGTATTTTTAAAAGAAATTTAGTAAAATTATTTTTTTTAATGTTTTTCTTTTACTCACAAATAATTGCCTAAGTTGCGTCCAAAATAATGAAACGCTAAAATCTTTAATGGCTATATCTTATAATTTAAAGCAAAAATAAATAAAGTAGCTCACATCCTAACTAGATATTTGATATACCTTTTGATCACAAAAATAATTTTTCTGTTTGGTTGGGTATTTTAATCTCAAATCCAAATCTAAGATTTGTATGAAACGAGCAGAAATGAGCCGCGCATGCTTTCCTCTTAAGAACTGCCAACATTGTCTTCAAGTAAAAATAACTATTCATTCTTGATTAGCGGAAAAGTCAATATATGCCGCACATTATATAAAAATGGATAAATTTATTCAAGACATTTAATTCGAGAAAAATGTTGCAATCATACACAAAGATAGCAAATGGACTTTTTGCATTGATGGAGGACTTAGCCAGCAGAGGATGAAACCCGTAGGAATCTGAAGCTTTCCACTAACGAACTTTCCACTAAAGAAAATCCACTAACGGTATAATTATTGAAGTGAAAAGTTCTTTAGCACCGTCGTGATTTGAAACTCGATGAAACGGAAGCGACACTAAAAAGAGACAAACACATACATCTTTAGGATTTAGCCTGCGAGAGAATATTTATTTATTTCACGGGTACTCGGTTCCAATTTAATGCGATAAATCCACGGTCCCACGCAAGTCCCCTTTAGTTAAGTGGTACAAAGCGCCTGACGAACCTTTGCAGAGAAGGGGACGAATCCTACGCAATCCAAAAAAAAAGTATTTTTATTTTTGCAAAATCAGTATCCAACCTTCAAACCACTCCAAAATGAAAAGGCAAAAGAAAACATAAAATAAAGCGACGTTTAACGACTCCGAAGAATCACAAATACCAATAAGATGACCAAATGTAGACGAAAAGGTGCACTGGAATTTGACGTCAAAAATATGGAAAAAAATCATACTTCGTAGTCTCCCCACTATTGTCTACTTTAGTTTTCTGAAGGTTTCACTTCTACCGCATGTGAATTCCAAACTTGATTTTTTTTACATGCTTACTTAAAATAGTACAGAAACCACCAAAATACGTAGTAGTTGTTACTTTCGTTTCATCCCATTTACATATTCCACACAGTAAAGCGATTAGCACGGCCATGACCGAGGCACCTAAGCGTAAAAGTGGATGGTTTGTTTTAATAATTCTATGGTATGATGGCGCCTGCAGTGATTTCGCGCTCGCTCCGCTCCGCAGTCGGCCATGTCCACTAAATCAGTGGTCCCCACCCCCGGGCCGCGGACCGGTACCGGTCCGTGGATCAAACGGTGCCTACCGGTCTGCTCAAGGCCCTGCTTAAAAATCAAAAGACCCCCCGGTAAGGAATGGATCCGCGATCCATTTGTCAACAAACCATGCGAATCTAGTAAGTCTGTGCAAAAATATCAACTGCAAATCACGGCGGCCTTAAAACTATGTTCGAGACAACAATTCTACCGGTGTTCTGTCGTGACGGAAAACCCTGAGATTGCCACCACAGCACTCCCTTTTGCCATTTCCGACATCCTATCTGTGTGAAGCAGGCTTTTCTGCAGTGACAGCAACTAAAACAAAACAACGGAATAAACAGGACATAAGCAAGACATTTCGGGTATTGTCTCCAATTACACCCAGATGGAATCGTTTCGATGCAAAGAAACAAGCTCAGGGTTCTCAATGATTTAGCTTTCTAGTGAACTCTAGTGACTCGAACTCAGAACCTATCGTCTAACCGTGATGTGCGCTTTTACCAATTCAGCCATTGCCACCTTCCATCAAACCGTCATAATTGTCAATCTCATATATTCAATTTTTGTAATTAACAATATTTTATATTTTATAGATTTTTTTGTCCAAACGTTAAAATAATAAATCTTGTACTGTGAATAGATCTGTAAGGCAATAAATCTTTACATATTATAAATTAAAGCCCTCCGCAGCGTCTGTCTGTCTGTCTGTTCGCGATCAACTCAAAAACTACGGATTTTCATGCGATTTTCACCAATAGATAAGAGTGACCGGGACGTGCGCGTTTACGTTTTAATTTCCGCAATTGTCACCTACTGTCAAACCGTCATATTAGTTAATCTCACCTTATATTCATTTTTTGGTGTGATTGTATTTTATTTTGAAGGGATGTATAAATACAAGTAAATTAAAATAATTAAATCAAAAAAAAAATATAAACCATCAACATGACCGCGGCGATAAAAAGGTTTGGGACCACTGCACTAAATGTAATGTGGCGGCCGAGAACGTTTCGGGAGAAAGCCCCACATTGAAATCTGCCCGATGGGCGCAGATCGCTGTGACGTCACTACTCACTACTTCACTTTCTCCCACTTCATCAGATCTAAAGGAATCAATTCTTCTTCGCTTAGAATCACGCTAGAAAGTGACCGCGATTCCGAATAATTTGTGTTTTCTAACAAACAACGTGTGATTCAGTTACCTTATTATATTATTATGCTGCTAATGAATATTAGAAGCGTCTGACGATTAATTAGCAGCAGTTGGGTTTCTAATTAGAAAATTGTAATTTCGACTTTTTCAATGGGACTTAGGACACACAAACCGTGTAGTGCCAACACCGCCTAGGTTCAACCAGTTGTAATGCACCGTACAACATTTAAAGCAATGTGTAGCATGTGATACACGGTGCAACATTGACGTGAGTCTTTACATAAAAATCTTTCTTTTTGACAGTCAAGAACATCTTTCATATTGTTTTAAATAAATAAACATGTAGTACAACGGGCCACATGTAATTCAACGCGCAAAGCGAAATAAAAAGCAACATGCGAATATAATGCAAACTGCAACAATAAACTTATTGAAATCTTTGAACCTATTCTAAGGGTTGACAATGTTGAAATGAATAATGGCGATGGCTACCAAGTAAATATTTTAAGCCTTACTAACTCTTCCCAACCGTTAAGCGGTGTTTTAGTTGCACATTGAATAAAGACTACAATTTCTGTTTCAATTTTTATTAATAAAAATATCTTTAAATAGCTGCGAAAGACCTGGCAACGTTGCATTTTGGCGGAGGTTATTATTTACACGAGGTTCTCATCCTGAAAAAGTTTGGTTGTTTCGGACAATTTTTTTATTTTATTTTTTCCTTTATTTATTCCCAATATATCTTGATACATTTCAAAAGTATATTTTAAATTTTCTAAATATATATAACATAACACAAGATAAAAATAATGTAAAAACCCACTAAGGCACTGCCTGTGCGTGGGTAATATTAACTAAAGTGCTAAATTACAATAAGATGGCGGTACAAGTAAAATACAATAAAAATATTTTTAATTCTCTGTTACCCCGTGAATTTCGTAAGAATTCGATGAAAGTGGTATGTTATTAATAACAACATGCCTTAAGCATGCGTAGCAAGAAATCAACGTTTAAATTGCGATAGATCAAGATTATAGAGCTATATCACAATAAAAATAAAATTTAAAAAAACTAACATATTCGGTTGTCTCTTTCATGCACTTGGACATATGATTCATAAAGAAAAAAACCAAAACCTAAAAATAAATAAATAAAACCTAATAAGAAAAATAAAAAATAAAATAAATGAAAATAAATAAAATAACAATAGCTGTTTTCATTTTCGGATGAAAAATACGTAAATTTTTAGTGGATTTTCTCTTTATCCCAAACTAGCTGACCAGGCCACGCGTGACTAATGAACACAACGCCATCTACTGGATGTTTACCCAACCTTTTAACTCACACCGCCATCTGTTAATTTGCATAAAAATAAAATCCACACCGCCCGCTTGCCAGCCCGCTCGTCCACCACATACAGACATTCTCCTTTAATTATATATATCAACCAATTTACACAAAACCTTGACAAATTGTATACCTAAACCTTCCTCATGAATCACTCTATCTATTGGTGAAACCGCATGAAAATCCGCTAAGTACTTTCTTTGAGTTTATCGCGAACAGACGGACAAACGCGGCGGAGAACTTTAATTTATAATATGAAGAGATACAAATTTTGGGTTAGACAATAAGACAACTATTCCCGTAATTATGTCAGTTATCGGCCTAAAATGGCTCGAATATAAGCAATTTATTTTGTCATTTAACGTATTTGTACATAGTAGACGTGGGCAAAATTGAAAGACCGAATTAAATGAATAAATTCAATCTTGTGACACACTCAATCTAATTCTCAATTTCAAAAGGAATTGATTCTTCATTCCTTATCTTTGGCCTTGCATCCTACGATTTTTAATGACACCATACATTTTTAATTTCCGTTTATTTTACTGTTAAATTATTTCAATGAATAATGTGTTCTGTAAACGATTTAAATATTATATTGTTTCATAGGTATTTAAATATTATTAAACGGGCCGCGCGCCGCGAAGTGGTCGACGGACGGTATTGTGAACGACTCGTCTATTACGATTGTATTCCGCTACCACCGTGCCGCCATTCTAAAAACACCCGAACATCATCAAAGTCCATGTCCCAAAATGGCCAAAACGCGGCCGCGATTCATCCGGGTTGCCCGAGCATCTCTTTCACGCAATGAATTAATCATTCATCCTAATCAATAGTCCTGAGATTGTCATAAGGTCCCCGCCGTCCCAGGTCCGTGTTCAATGTCCGCGTCCCAGGTATCTAGTCTGTCGAAATCGAGATTGTCCGATTCCGACAGACAGAGGAATTAAAACAAAAGTCTTTTTCACTTGTGACGTCATGGTCTTTTGTAAATCTCAGACCTCAGAATCTCAGACCACGTCAATGTCACGATATGTCCCAAACGCATCCCAGTCCTAGGTCCGCAGCTCGCGAGTAAATCAAGTCACTGCTAGGTAAGACACAAAACATTAGTCAAAAGTTACTAATTCATTCCGCAATGCCAGCCCTTAATCCGTCCGCGCGGTTCATTTATTCCCCCGCGCGCCAAGCCGTCAATTTCATTACATAGTTAGTCGAAAACTTTCGACTTTGAATCTGAACATCAGCAGTGAGAAGCTAAAATGATGCTTATCTGTTTTTTGGTACGTACGGAAGATATTGTACCTACCTACTTTTAGACGTAGATCTTGGGTCGATATAATATGTAAATTTGCAGATATTATAAGGCCAATTAGCTGTGGTTAGCTGTCATAAAATACTCATCTTAATGTTAAATGTATGTTTATATTAGATCACGTGAAATGGAACAAAATTATAAGTTTAATAAATAAAATAAAATCAATAAAATTTTAAGGGTGAAACGAAAACTTGTATAATTTTAAGATATAATTGCTAACAATAAATACATTTTACATACGAAAAATTACGACACTAAAAAAAGACAAACAATATAGGATTTAAATGTTCGGTCTCCTCTTTGTGTGGTGTTTCGTAGCCTATTGGTCTCCTCTTTGTGCGGTGCTTCGTAGCCTCCCCACTCATTGTGATTTGAAAACCGATGAAACGAAAAAGTGACACTAAAAAGAGTCAAACACATTAATCTATAGGTTTTAGCGAGATTAATCGGTCTCCTCTTTGTGCGATGCTTAGGTAGCCTATCAGTCTCCTCTTTCGCGGTACTCCGGGTACTCCGTGGCCTCCCGGTCTCGTGTGCGGTGTTAGCCTCCCCATTCATTTAATTTTCAATTATTATTATTATTTTTTTTTTTCTTTTTTTTTTTTTTTGGTATTTAATTGAATTAAAGGAATGAATTAAAGGAATCAATTCAAAAGGCCATGGGAATCAGACTGAATCGATTCACTCCTGGGAATCATTCTGCCCACGTCTAGTACATAGTATTTATGTTACATGACCACGAAGGAATGTAATTTATTGAATAATGTCGTTCCTACCTACTCGTGCCACGATTTTGAAAGCATTCATGGATACAATTCAAATCGATACACTACCCACGCTCGCCGAAATTATACTTACCTACTTTCTTCTTTCTTGTACGTTCGTGAGAACACATTCATTGTCTTCTGGGATTTCTTCGTAAAATTGAATGATTTATATTTGTTAATGTAGCTATTACTTTGTGGTTATCCATTATAGAAAAACAAAACAATTCAACTTTGTATAAACCACTTATATAATGCGCAAATCCGACCGGTTTCGGAACAAACGTTCCTTCTTCAGGGAAAGCTTATACTAATTTGACAGTTTCGAACAATGTTTTATTATGGTAGGGGTGGATCCGTTGCTAGTTATTAATGTAAATTGGGTGGGTAGGTATTAATGAAGAGTGGGTGGGTAGGGGAACATATCCATGATTGGGCTATAAGACAATATTTTTTGTTTGTTGATAATAGATTCATTATTGTTAAGGGATTTTTTAATTGCCAAGGCTTCTAAGTTATCTAAACGTTTTCCTTTGTGATTAATATGAAGAATATTAAGTATTTTTTTTCAAAACTATGGTTATTTTCAATGATATGGTTATTATTATTGTTCTTTATTTATTTATTTAAACATTAAACCATTATAATATAATTATTTCACTGCAATGTGGAATATTATCAAAATCGTCACTAAATTACAAAGATTTATCAAAGCGAATTATTTTAAAATTCACCTTTTTGAGGTAGAATATACGCAAAATTATGTGCTTTTCATGTAAACAAAGTTTGACATTAAATTGTGAAAGAGGAAAAAAACATAATTTTTTTAATAAAATTAGGAATTAGTTTATTATTGAAGTAAAACTTATTTACGCACGCTTGACTTGGGGAGTAAGCTAGTGAATGCGTGACGAGAGCGTTACGAAAAGTGTGATCGGGCGAGGCGAACGGTCGGGCCTTTACGCACGCTTGACTTTGGGAGTAAGCTGGTGAATGCGTGACGAGAGCCTTATGAAAAATGTGATCAGGCGAGGCGAACGGTCGGACGAGGCGAACGGAAGGTGAGAGGGAGATACAAGTTAGTTAAGTTTTACTTCAGTCTATATTATCAGTAATCTCCCCGGTGAAACGCAACTAATCAGAAATGTTATTAGCCGTGTTTAGTGACTAGATACGATTAGCCAAGGTAGGTATTTTACAAACTTCATCTTTCCTGTACCCTTCCCATCACCTCTTCCTCTAGCCTTCTCCCATAGTCCCACTGGCGTTGGGGAGTTTCGGTAATCAAATAAAAAAACAAATAAAATAGGTCTACGGTGTTATAGTGTTTATCCTTGTTCTCTCAAACGACACGTGTAACACAAATAAAAGTTACAACGGATCTCTCGGTGGTGGGGAGATGCGTACTGTCGTTTCTGCACAGAGCTAATTCAGCACCTGATGAATGTTATAGTACACGCCATATTTTAAAACCGGCCTGACGGTCATCAGAAATTGTCGCAATATGCGAATTTAAGGACAGAAAAGTGGCATGCCCCCCACGCACATCTTTCTCTTTTGCTTATGTTCATTTTAAATGCAGTAACTGCGCGAGAATGCATCGTACCATGTTCAGGTCTAAAAGTTTGGCGTGTACTATACATTTTGGAGTGACGAAATATAAATTTTAAAAAAATCGGTATTACGGTGGTCAAAATAGAAATCTTTATTTAGAGGCATCTCATAATAAAATCTGACAACCTTTTTTTGCGGATACATGTACATGTGTTAGTGTTGACGTCACTCCATAATCTAGGAAATATAAGCATACCTACCACCATAATAATATTATATTATACAGGCTGACCTTTCCTCAGAAGGCGAGAATACTATTATAGGCATATCTCAAAGCTGATGTCACAGAGGTCGGCAAAGGAACACATTTATCGAAATGGAAACACACTCGCTATGTGTAGGTTACTATTGAAATATCCGATCACGAAACAATTTTGTATACAGGCAGTATAGGCACCCGTTGAAATTAATTAATTTATTTGTTTGTTTACGCCTTGATGGCTTTTACATAAAAAATAAATTGTACAGGAGCATTATAACAAGTATGCAGTATCATAAGAAATAGTACATAAAATGATAAACAGAGCTAGAAAGATATAAGTAGGCCTAACATAAGTAGGTATCAGTATTCGAGTAATTGTTTACAAAGGAATTCAACCAGCGGATGGTAATTTAATTTATAATTTATTATAATTTGGGCTCACGCTACATTAGATTCAATAATTATTGTCACAATATCACACAAAATGTGATTCCAAATATACTCGAAGCATACCGGTATTACAGTGGTGTAAAACATTTTTAACGATTAATATAAAAGTAAGTAATTTTCTTGTAATTAATAATTTTTATTTTTTTTAATTATTATTTTTTTTGCTATCATAAATGTACGTAAGTTTGTTATTATTATGAAAAAATAAATAAAAGGTACACAGTAATTACATATATAAATAAGTAAGTAGGTACTATGAATGTAGTTATCATGAATGTAGTTACAGAGCAGTGGGTATTAAGTTTGTTACTGTTAACAATGTGAAACATTTAAGGATTTTTACGTTTGTTTGTTATTCTGTGGAAAAATAAATATTTGTTAAAAGGTATACCCGAGGAAGGCGTTGCACGAGCAAAATAATCGAATACTTGAATAGGGTCATGTTAAAAGTCAGAAAAAGAGAAGAGTCGATGTATATATACCATATATAAAAGGGATACCCGAGGAAGGCGTTGCACGAGCAAAATAATCAAATACTTGAATAGGGTCATGTTAAAAGTCAGAAAAAGAGAAGAGTCGATGTATATATACCATATATAAAAGGGATACCCGAGGAAGGCGTTGCACGAGCAAAATAATCAAATACTTGAATAGGGTCATGTTAAAAGTCAGAAAAAGAGAAGAGTCGATGTATATATACCATATATAAAAGGGATACCCGAGGAAGGCGTTGCACGAGCAAAATAATCAAATACTTGAATAGGGTCATGTTAAAAGTCAGAAAAAGAGAAGAGTCGATGTATATATACTATATATAAAAGGGATACCCGAGGAAGGCGTTGCACGAGCAAAATAATCGAATACTTGAATAGGGTCATGTTAAAAGTCAGAAAAAGAGAAGAGTCGATGTATATATACCATATATAAAAGGGATACCCGAGGAAGGCGTTGCACGAGCAAAATAATCAAATACTTGAATAGGGTCATGTTAAAAGTCAGAAAAAGAGAAGAGTCGATGTATATATACCATATATAAAAGGGATACCCGAGGAAGGCGTTGCACGAGCAAAATAATCAAATACTTGAATAGGGTCATGTTAAAAGTCAGAAAAAGAGAAGAGTCGATGTATATATACCATATATAAAAGGGATACCCGAGGAAGGCGTTGCACGAGCAAAATAATCAAATACTTGAATAGGGTCATGTTAAAAGTCAGAAAAAGAGAAGAGTCGATGTATATATACTATATATAAAAGGGATACCCGAGGAAGGCGTTGCACGAGCAAAATAATCGAATACTTGAATAGGGTCATGTTAAAAGTCAGAAAAAGAGAAGAGTCGATGTATATATACCATATATAAAAGGGATACCCGAGGAAGGCGTTGCACGAGCAAAATAATCAAATACTTGAATAGGGTCATGTTAAAAGTCAGAAAAAGAGAAGAGTCGATGTATATATACCATATATAAAAGGGATACCCGAGGAAGGCGTTGCACGAGCAAAATAATCAAATACTTGAATAGGGTCATGTTAAAAGTCAGAAAAAGAGAAGAGTCGATGTATATATACCATATATAAAAGGGATACCCGAGGAAGGCGTTGCACGAGCAAAATAATCAAATACTTGAATAGGGTCATGTTAAAAGTCAGAAAAAGAGAAGAGTCGATATATATGTATATCGACTCGGTTATCACATGTGTTACCAAACAAATTTAAAAATAATTAGAGTGTGAAATTCACATGCGGTAGAAATGAAACCTTCAGAAAATTACAGCAGACAAGAGTGGAGAGGTTACGAAGCATTGCACAAATATGTGACCGATTATTCTATCTCTAAATTCTAGAGATGTGTTTTTCTCTTGTTAGTGACGCTTTTTCGTTTCATCGAGTTTCAAATCGCAACGGTGGTAAAGAAGTTTTCACTTCAAAGGTTTTTATTATAGTCTCGTACATTCACATTTAAATAAATTACTTCATTGAAAATTGTGGAAGCGCATTTATACGTAAATGCATCACAGGTACAACAAAACAAGGTAATAACAATTGAAAAAATAATAAAAACATTTTTTTTTTCATTTATCGTTTATTATATTGTCAAAAATAACACTGCTCAGCTGCACATTCAGTATATCGCATATGGCTTTCAACAGTGTCTTTAATATAATGCATAAAACAAATATATAATTAAAATGATTAAATTAAATTACATTATAAACAAAAAAATTATAGTGTAGCTTACACGTGGTAGGAGTGAAACTTTACCAAACAATCTCAACCAGTACTTGAAAAATGAGGTCATAATCAAAGCGATCAATGAACGCAGACCTAGCGTAATTTCCGTTTCATATCTCAACCAATAGGAGCCTTTAAAAGTTACATCATAATCAAAGCTGTTAATGAGCGCAGTTGACGCGTCGTAGGTGCAGTAATCGTCAGTTCCGTTTCATCCGAAATCCAAATCACAGCGGGGCTATAGAAGTTTCAGTTCAAAAACTAATAATTAAATCAAATCTTTAATTCAATAAACAAATAAAAATCAGAAAAACTATTTCGCTACAAATTCATATACAGCAACGCACACCTACAGTGTGGGGGGTTATATGCATTATCACCGGACGACCATGAACACTGTGATAATTTGTTGCCACCTTTGTTGTCCATTTTGTCTTGCTAAATATCTGTACGCAATCTTGTGAATGAAGAGTAGTAAGTAGTAAGAGAACAAGTATGAGAGCTAAAATGCCCGGGTTGTCGGCAATGATGTGAAATGAAAAAGCCCTAAAACGTACCGGATCAAGCTAATAGTACAAAGTCCCAGTGATGCTAAGAGTACAAGAGCCAGTTGGTAGAGTCCAACCACAAATTGCATCTCATCACCGCATTAACCCCGATGGCGTGACTCGATTAGGTTACCATTCAATTAATCGGACATTTATTAGGGATCAGCCATCGTTTTCTAAATATATTCGTTGATGGGATCAGCCGATTAAAGCACACGCGGGAACATAACAATATTATAGTAATTAACAAAAGTGGATATTATGTAGTTATTTATTACGTTGACGACCTCGGTGGTTTCAGCTCCAAAGTTCGCCTATTCGAAACCCGTCGTGCGAAAATAAAATGCATGTTTAATTTGATTAATTCCGTAAATTATAAGAATAAAATAATAAGCAGTTTGTTTCCCTAAAAGCCTTTGTTAAAGTGAAACTTCTCTATCGCCGTCGGTGAATTGAAATTCGGGTGAAACGGAAATGCGTCACAAGTCACAACTCAGTTCTACACAAATACTCGGTTCTAATATAATGCGGTATAGTCGTGCCTTCCATAGCGTAATGGGCAAGGTGCCTGACAAGTATCAGCGGCCAGAGAGAGACATACATCAAGCGAACGGGGGTTCGAATCCTACGAAATCCAAAAAAAAAAAAAATTTTGTTTTGTGAAATCAATATCCAATCTTCGAACCACTTTAGAAAAACAAGCAAACGAAAATAAAGCGACATCTAGCGAATTTCTAGTTTCATTTCTACTGCGTGTGAATTACACACTCTGATTTTTACTTAAAAGCATCGCCCGATGAAAGACCACCAGTCGAGATCGAAACTTTGCTTGAAATGGGTTTAGTGTTTACTAACCAAATCTGAATAGCCAGGTTTACTACAGTGCTTACTCTTCCCTCCCCCTTCCACTCCGGGTGACGTAGTACCAATGGCTATGGACGCGTTCATATATTGCATGGTAATGTAATTACTTAGCAGACTAAATAATATGCCTCCAGTCGAGTCAGAAACGGAAGGTTGCTAAATTACAAGCACAGGTTAAACTTCAAAGAAATTGTAAAGTTCACCCAACAAACACAAAGAATGTTTTTTGTTCGTCTTGGATTTTTAAGGTTAAGGTTAAGAGAGCATTCTATGAACACTGATAAGGTTAAATGACACCTATGTGCGGGCGAATCCATTAAAACATATAAAAGATATTAGTAGGGTAACAAACGAATAGATTGGTAGGGTATATTTAAGATTTGTTTAAGATCAATTATTGATATTTAATAGGATTCATTGGAATTAATTGGACTAATAATTTTAACTCGTCTGTAGCTTATTTACTACATTACATTTTATTTTAACATTTCATCAATGCTGCCAATCATAGAAAAAATATTTTTGGGTAAAACAAAGTGAATGCATCATTGACAAGTTTGTACCAGTATTTATAACAGTAGAACATGGAAAGAAATGTATTAAAATAATTACACAAACCCGCTAGACAAACTCTGCTTAGGCAAACAAACCATTCAAAACCTGGGATGTTTTTTAAAAGCATGATGAAAAGCGAGTTTATTTTAGAGAATTTATTTTATAAGATTGGTACTTCCGACAAATGTCATATTTGATTGTCTATTAGTTAAAAAAGGAACATTCCGTTTTATCCGTGCATCAAACTTCGACAACACGAACGTTCCGTGTTATCCGTGAGGTGGACTAACTGCATATTTACCCAAACATTTATATAGCAAAATTAACATAGTAATAATATTGCAAAATAAGTAAAAATGTTAAAAATGTGAAGCAAGTGCCATTATGTCTTGTAGGTCTACATTCGTTCCTAGCTAGGCAGATTGCCCGTTCTAAGGAACCAAAAGCTGATGAAAATGGAAAAAAAATATTCTGTAAAAAATGTCGTTTTCTTTTTTAACTAAATATGTAAGTTTTTACTAAATATGCCAGGTAAAATTTTAAGTGGCATTAATAGTTTTTCAGACTCTAACCCTAAGTAAAATCATGTTATTCTTAAAAGGTAAAAAATCTTCTCACGTCTTTCTCAATCTATAATCATGTAATATGATGGACTGTCTTGGGGAAATCCAACTAATATTTGTATAGACCCACTAGTAAAAGCACATAAACATATTTTACATTTTCAGGCTTTTAAAGACGTGAAAATTAGACATCTGTTCGCTAAATCCGCAATCCAATCCAATCTTTCATCCAATCTTCAAAAATAACCAAATCTTCAACAAACCATACCTTTTAATAGCGCAATAAAATATACCTACCACGGGCAAAGATATTTTAATTAATAGGTACGTAATATTCAAATACTACGTACTATAATCACGTCCTACATCATTGCCCACAGAAACATGAGGTACAAATGTTGCTAATACGACGTTGCAAATGTCAAGTTCTTGATCACAACATTGTCGAATAAACCACAAGCGGATTCCGTCATATCGAGGCGGCTCTAATAGTGATTCTGTAGCTTTTCTGCCGGTGTATTATTTCTAGTCGTAATTATTTGTCTATCATTTCGCCCACAGACTTGAGTAGGCGGCTACATACGAATCATTGACCAGATATTTCGCATTTACATACTTTGGTATGGTTGGATTTGAGAATGGGATTGTCTCAACGACGTGTACGAGCACAATATTTACGAACATTCCACGTGCCTCATATTGCATGAGTGGCGAAACACCGAAGGATTTAATAATAAATAAATGTAGGTAATTTAAATTTAATCTTGTGGAATGATTTCGAATCGGAGAAATGTGCATTTCGTGCAAGCGAGCTCTTCGGCTTACTTCCTGAAGTAGAAAACGGCCTTGGACAGAATCTACAGGACTTTGATTTTGGACTTTCCTCCTCTTTCCTCCTCTTTTCTTTCTTTTTGGTTTGAAATATGACCATCAAACAGTATTAATACGCTTGCATCTGCGTGGTTGAATTCCAGAACCTGACTTCCATTGCATGTCCGACAACACGCCTTATGCGCCGCGCCACAAATAACATCTGTTTTCGTGAAATTTCGAGCACAGCTACCGTTGTAATTCGGTTTTTAATTCCAGAATCTCCCAAAAGATATCGCTACTTCCGTCAGCAGCTCGCATATGGACCTTTATTCCCTAGGTATAAGTACTAGGATTTATAGGCGGCTATATGCAATATATATTACATATGGCGTAATTGCGTATCTCGGTTGCTTTGTCACGGTCACTTTGTCTCGGTGACTGAGGAACTGACTATTTTTGGAACCAGTTCCTATCGGATTTATAAAATGGTCACCAACACGTCCAACACTCAAACTGGACGAAGCCGAACCAAAAGCCGCCCGCAGGGCCTAGCAGCAACATCCTGCGGAACGGGTTTTTAACTGCTAGTATTATTGTAATACTGGACGCATATGGCACTCGTTTATTGTCTTTTAAGTTGTATGTATGAACACAAATATAAAAATATCTTCTAATATTTAAAGGAGTGTCTTTTTGTAGCAGGCGGGCGAGCGGCGTGGATTTTTACAGTTTTATTCCGAGGTTGATGAAATTTTGCACACTTGACCTATAAAACAAAATTAAGGTCACTGTCCACACAAGATTTCGAAAAACCACTCCATCCCCTTTTCCCACTCTCTTAAAGCAGTATTTTGATACTTTTTGATGAAATTTTACACATGAAAATCGTTGTACAAACGTCAATAAAACTGTATAATTTTAAAGGTTAATATTAAAATGTGATATTTTAAAAAGTATCAACTATTAAAAAAGTATAAAAAAATACAATAATGCCTTCTTGGGCCCCAGACCTACTAATTCCTGAACCGAAAAACATTCAAGGGGATCACTCACTACTCACAGTAGTAATTAAAAGGGTGAAAGTAGTATGAAATCACCCTTCACTCATTCCACTGACTGTACACATGCATGATTACAGGGGAACAAGGAGGTGTGCCGGACGGGTTGACCAGTGACTAACACCAGATGTGTAGAGTGTGTAGTCTCATGCCTCCTAATATTACCATATGATTTAAGCCGTGGAGGGCTAACGTTACGTTACTTCCGCAACTACTTGAATTACATTATTTTTATTTTCATAAGATAAGATAAGCTTCAAATAAATTCCCGGGTTATGAATAACCTGACAACATTTGAAAATCTCCTACTACCACCACAGTAAGGGGAAAATGTTACTTATGTCGGGATGGAGGACTGAGCCAGCCGAGAAATTAAAAACATGATGCCATACGGGACCCAAAAGCGATGTTAACTCGGCGACTGACCGGATATTTAGATACAAATAACGATGACACGCCGGACGTAAATATTTGCACACTAGTTGAACTCGTAAGTAAATAAAAACGTAAACTCTCTGAAAGTCAAGAATGACATCACTTTATGTGGGAGTCGGTTTATACGTCGATGAGATGCATAACCCCAGGGTGCATTTTAGTTTCCATTTATTGGATAACCAACACCACTGCCACCCGAAGTGGTTCGCTTCATTTGGTGAGCCGGGGTGACCGGGTTCATGGGTTGAGATTTGTCCAGGTGTTGGCAGCGAAAGCGTTTGCCCAGCTACTGAGTGGAGGGCCGGCTCGAGAGATACTGGTTCAGGGAGACCTAACCTAGACCTCTCCAGCCGGCCTCTCTCGACCCACGCCATGCCTTGCACCGCAGTGGGAGGGATGGAATCATACGTTTATTACTCCTGCACACATTGACCCCAAAATTACTAACGATCTTTTTAACGAACTTTCCTTCCCAGAACTAGTTCTCCTTTCTGTAAAAAAGACCCTCCACACAGCCTCCCCAAAGATGACTTTGCGGGATTTTTTTCCTCAGGGAATGTGTGTTTCGTTTATGTGTGGAGCTAATGTACAAACATAATAATATTAAATTTTTAAAAAACTCTATTTTTATAACTTTTGAAGGTTATTCCCATCAATGTAATATATCATTGAAGAATAAGATAATCATAATAATCTAAACGAAAATATGAAAGAGAACAAGACATAGAAATTAGTTGAAGATAATATTGTTAATTCTAAAATTTGAAAAATGAGATTGGCTATTATGACGGTTTGACAGTAGGGCGCAATGGCGGAATTGGTAAACGCACGTCCCGGATAGATGAGAGGTTCTGGGTTCGAGTCCCAGTTGCGACCATTATATTTTTCTGTGTCTTGTTCTCTTTCATATTTTCGTTTAGATTATTATTATTATCTTCTTCTTCAATGATATAATAATATTATTTATTACTATCAACGGATCATGTCAGGTTTCAGAATAACTGAAGAGAACGTATGAGACGATGTATGATATACAAGTATGTAAATGAAGCAAAGAGTGTGTGCCTGGACAGAGTTGTGTGGCGGCCCATCCTCTCTGCCTAACCCCGGCATTATGGTTAGTTAGTTACGAATAAAAACGCCTTCTTCCTCCTCTCGTGCCCTGTCCGTTCAACGGACGTTGGCTATCATGTTGCCTATGCAGACTTTGTTTACTGCGGTCCGGAACAGCTCTATAGTAGACTGGCCAAACCACTGTCTCAAGTTTTTCAACCAAGGTTCTCCTTCTTTTATTCATAGGTCAGATATAAAAAAATATTAATTCCGATTCAGTTGTCTAGAGATTAGTTTATCAGCATTGCTTTGACAAAATCATTTTGAAAATTTAATCCGCCGACAGTTGGCTCCCCGGCATACCAATATGCAATATGCAATCGGTTTAGGGAAAATACGGTTTACCTACTTACACAAAGTATAACTAAGTGACCCCGACGGGGTGTGCGGAGATTTTACCGCCAAATAACAAAATATAAAACATATTTTCATTCAATCGCATCAACGATAAAACTAATTGTATGTATACTGTATACAGCAGGGTATAAGTACAAAAAATCAACTCTGTATAAATTCGTTTGATATTCATACTAACTTATTATTAAAGCTTTTTTTAAAGTCGATTTTACGTTTAAAATTGGAAAATAATGCGAAATTTTTTTTGTATATTTTTATTAGTAAATATCATTTCGGAGGGGCAATTGTCGGCGGATCGTTCTATTTACGGTCACCGTTCTATCACCCCAACTCCCGCATCGACCCCTAGCACGGTCGATCGATAAGGATTGTATCGAAAACTTTCGGTAACTTCTCATCGTTCTCTAGCATGCTTGCAGATTTCCAACGAATAAATAACAATTCACAATGACTAACTGTTCTATATTCAACGTCAACTATTGGTTGTACGTTAGCGATCTGCAGTTGTCCTAGGGAACGATGAGAAGTTACAGAAAGTTATCGACAATCCTCATCGATCGACCGTGCTAGTGGTTCAAAGCCAAATTGCCTATGGACCGTCGAAATAAATTCCATAAACTACAATTCATTATGCTGCAAGAAGCGCCCTTCGTTGAACCTATTAATTCATTATTATGTCATGAAGCGTGAAGCCATGAACCAATGAAATCTGAACCATGAAGCCATGAAGCCATGATGCTATGAAACATTGAAGTCATAAACACATATTACTATCCGAGTTTAAGCTTTTAGACTTTTTGAAATATTGGCTTACAGAGCTCCGGGCCAAAAAGGCCCCTTTCTCTTTCATCGTGAATTTATAATAATGGTTGTTGAAAATTTTGTTTGTTTGGTTGTTTGTGAAAAATTATTTGCATGGGGACATGGCTTCTGAGATATCCCAGCTGACGTTATAAAAAGTCGGATGCAGAGAATTAAGATCTCAATAGTATGATTAAAAATAATGGATGTATCACGGAATAGTACAAAGTACGATTAGCATTTTATTACTATTTAATTAAATGAAGACAATATAAGCGAAACTCAATCGAAAATCTGAAAACAGAAAAATCAGAAAAAGATATTGACACATCTGGGACTCGAACCCAGGACCTCTCGCTTACCGGGCGAACGCGCTAACCACTGCGCCACCGTGTCGATATCCAATTCGGTCACTTTTAACTGTATCATACTTCGACTAAGAACAACCCACACTATCTTCATTTTTCTTAACGCATATACTATTGGCTGCTATCTTTATGTATGATTGCAAGATTCAAACCTGAACTAAATGCTCTCTAGATAGTGTCTGGATAAATCTTTATCCATTTTATTTAATATGCGACATCTATTGACTTTTCTGCAAGTCTAGGATGAATATTTTTATTTTTATTTTAACTTTATGAGTAAAACCTCAAATTGTATTATTTAATTAAATGAAGACAATATAAGCGAAACTCAATCGAAAATCTGAAAACAGAAAAATCAGAAAAAGATATTGACACATCTGGGACTCGAACCCAGGACCTCTCGCTTACCGGGCGAACGCGCTAACCACTGCGCCACCGTGTCGATATCCAATTCGGTCACTTTTAACTGTATCATACTTCGACTAAGAACAACCCACACTATCTTCATTTTTCTTAACGCATATACTATTGGCTGCTATCTTTATGTATGATTGCAAGATTCAAACCTGAACTAAATGCTCTCTAGATAGTGTCTGGATAAATCTTTATCCATTTTATTTAATATGCGACATCTATTGACTTTTCTGCAAGTCTAGGATGAATATTTTTATTTTTATTTTAACTTTATGAGTAAAACCTCAAATTGTATTATTTAATTAAATGAAGACAATATAAGCGAAACTCAATCGAAAATCTGAAAACAGAAAAATCAGAAAAAGATATTGACACATCTGGGACTCGAACCCAGGACCTCTCGCTTACCGGGCGAACGCGCTAACCACTGCGCCACCGTGTCGATATCCAATTCGGTCACTTTTAACTGTATCATACTTCGACTAAGAACAACCCACACTATCTTCATTTTTCTTAACGCATATACTATTGGCTGCTATCTTTATGTATGATTGCAAGATTCAAACCTGAACTAAATGCTCTCTAGATAGTGTCTGGATAAATCTTTATCCATTTTATTTAATATGCGACATCTATTGACTTTTCTGCAAGTCTAGGATGAATATTTTTATTTTTATTTTAACTTTATGAGTAAAACCTCAAATTGTATTATTTAATTAAATGAAGACAATATAAGCGAAACTCAATCGAAAATCTGAAAACAGAAAAATCAGAAAAAGATAATATTTATCTTTTTCTGATTTTTCTGTTTTCAGATTTTCGATTGAGTTTCGCTTATATTGTCTTCATTTAATTAAATAATACAATTTGAGGTTTTACTCATAAAGTTAAAATAAAAATAAAAATATTCATCCTAGACTTGCAGAAAAGTCAATAGATGTCGCATATTAAATAAAATGGATAAAGATTTATCCAGACACTATCTAGAGAGCATTTAGTTCAGGTTTGAATCTTGCAATCATACATAAAGATAGCAGCCAATAGTATATGCGTTAAGAAAAATGAAGATAGTGTGGGTTGTTCTTAGTCGAAGTATGATACAGTTAAAAGTGACCGAATTGGATATCGACACGGTGGCGCAGTGGTTAGCGCGTTCGCCCGGTAAGCGAGAGGTCCTGGGTTCGAGTCCCAGATGTGTCAATATCTTTTTCTGATTTTTCTGTTTTCAGATTTTCGATTGAGTTTCGCTTATATTGTCTTCATTTAATTAAATAATACAATTTGAGGTTTTACTCATAAAGTTAAAATAAAAATAAAAATATTCATCCTAGACTTGCAGAAAAGTCAATAGATGTCGCATATTAAATAAAATGGATAAAGATTTATCCAGACACTATCTAGAGAGCATTTAGTTCAGGTTTGAATCTTGCAATCATACATAAAGATAGCAGCCAATAGTATATGCGTTAAGAAAAATGAAGATAGTGTGGGTTGTTCTTAGTCGAAGTATGATACAGTTAAAAGTGACCGAATTGGATATCGACACGGTGGCGCAGTGGTTAGCGCGTTCGCCCGGTAAGCGAGAGGTCCTGGGTTCGAGTCCCAGATGTGTCAATATCTTTTTCTGATTTTTCTGTTTTCAGATTTTCGATTGAGTTTCGCTTATATTGTCTTCATTTAATTAAATAATACAATTTGAGGTTTTACTCATAAAGTTAAAATAAAAATAAAAATATTCATCCTAGACTTGCAGAAAAGTCAATAGATGTCGCATATTAAATAAAATGGATAAAGATTTATCCAGACACTATCTAGAGAGCATTTAGTTCAGGTTTGAATCTTGCAATCATACATAAAGATAGCAGCCAATAGTATATGCGTTAAGAAAAATGAAGATAGTGTGGGTTGTTCTTAGTCGAAGTATGATACAGTTAAAAGTGACCGAATTGGATATCGACACGGTGGCGCAGTGGTTAGCGCGTTCGCCCGGTAAGCGAGAGGTCCTGGGTTCGAGTCCCAGATGTGTCAATATCTTTTTCTGATTTTTCTGTTTTCAGATTTTCGATTGAGTTTCGCTTATATTGTCTTCATTTAATTAAATAATACAATTTGAGGTTTTACTCATAAAGTTAAAATAAAAACAAAAATATTCATCCTAGACTTGCAGAAAAGTCAATAGATGTCGCATATTAAATAAAATGGATAAAGATTTATCCAGACACTATCTAGAGAGCATTTAGTTCAGGTTTGAATCTTGCAATCATACATAAAGATAGCAGCCAATAGTATATGCGTTAAGAAAAATGAAGATAGTGTGGGTTGTTCTTAGTCGAAGTATGATACAGTTAAAAGTGACCGAATTGGATATCGACACGGTGGCGCAGTGGTTAGCGCGTTCGCCCGGTAAGCGAGAGGTCCTGGGTTCGAGTCCCAGATGTGTCAATATCTTTTTCTGATTTTTCTGTTTTCAGATTTTCGATTGAGTTTCGCTTATATTGTCTTCATTTAATTAAATAATACAATTTGAGGTTTTACTCATAAAGTTAAAATAAAAATAAAAATTATTACTATTTGTTGGTGCTTAGATTGTGGTTAGATTTCGAAATGTGAACATGATACTTACATAATATATTACATACACCTAACTAACTAGCTAACCATCACGTCGTTTCATTACAGGGGTAGGCAGAGATGATGGGCCGCCACACAATTCTTTCGCACCTACTCTTCTATTATTCAGACTTTTGACAGAACTCAAATGACCCGTTTTACTCATAAAGTTAAAATAAAAATAAAAATTATTACTATTTGTTGGTGCTTAGATTGTGGTTAGATTTCGAAATGTGAACATGATACTTACATAATATATTACATACACCTAACTAACTAGCTAACCATCACGTCGTTTCATTACAGGGGTAGGCAGAGATGATGGGCCGCCACACAATTCTTTCGCACCTACTCTTCTATTATTCAGACTTTTGACAGAACTCAAATGACCCGTCACAAGTATTTGATTAATTTGATCGTGCAATATTATATTAATATAGATGGATTCTTATAATCTAAGTTTTCTTACGATAACAATATTACTTAGGTAGCTACAGCTACGTATTTTATGCTACACAATTTTTATTTTATTTACATTAGCTACACACAGAAAGCTCTGAGGAAAATCATTTCCATTAGGGTCTATGTCATCTTAGGGGATTCTGTGTTGAGGGACTTTTTAAGGAAAGGAAGTTCTGGGAAATAAAAAGGTACGAGAGGAGGTAAGGAATCTAGGAGTCAGTATGTCCATTAGAATGAATCCTCAGTATGTCTCAGTAGTCAGTATGTCCATTAGAATGAATCTCCCTCAACCAGTCTCTCTCGATCCGGCCCGCCACTCAGCTCGTGAAACGTATCCACCGCCAAGATCCGGACAAACCTCACCCGATGAACCCGGGCAACCCTGCTAAGTCACCAAAGATAGCGACAACTTGGGTAAATTTATACAAAGCCGGGACCAGCTCATTTTGGACAAAAAAATATATATACCCCAGTAGATAGGTAATAATTAGATGTAATTAATTCCGTGAGCGGAAATTGAAAATAATGTATATTATCGTCAATTTCTTAAATTTAAAAATACGAAAATGTCAATTTTCAATGACCTCCATGTTGTTATCTTTATTTAAAAAAAACAGCCTACGTTTTTAAATGGTTTGTCTGACAAAGCAGGGTTTGTCTAGCGGGCTTATGAATATTATCTTTATTTTAAAAAACAGACTACGTTTTTAAATGGTTTGTCTGACAAAGCAGGGTTTGTCTAGCGGGCTTATGAATATTATATTTATTTTAAAAAACAGCCTACGTTTTTAAATGGTTTGTCTGGCTACGCAGGGTTTGTCATGGGTTTGTCTAGCGGGCTTGTGTGACAGATCGGCCGCGTCATGTCAGTTTGCGAAGACGCGAAGTGAATTTTGATTTTACGCAATTGAATGCATCATTTTCCGCCTCCCCCAATGCAAAAAGTTTCCGAAATACGTAATTCTAACAATTATTCAACTTCTGCAAAGTGTTTTTTCGTGAAAAAGTGCATATTTCCGCTGTAATTTTCACTTTGAAAAATGACATTTTCGTAATTTTAAATTTAAGAAATTAACGATAATATACATTTTTTTCAATTTCCGCTCACGGAACTAATTACATCTAATTATTACCTATCTACTGGGGTAAATTTTTTTTTTTTTAGTGTAAAATGAGCTGGTCCCGGTTTTGTATAAAATTAATACAACTTGGGGGAACCTATGGCAGAGCTGCTAGTTATCGAATAAATGGTTCCGGGGCGACGGTACCCACACCCGCCCCCCAAATTGGAAATTGTTAGAAAACGAACTGTAAAGAAATGTATTGACAGCTGATCCACGTGGTATTGGTAAATAAACATTTAAAACTGTCAAAAAAAGAAACATAATGTATAACTTCCTTCAAAAGGGACTTAGTTATGAGATCCAAGAAAAATTTAAATCAAAGAACTCTATACAGATCGCAATAGGTTATCATTGTTATCAATATCGAAAAATACAAAAGAAGTAGGGAGCAAATCAAAATCACGACCGTCAACATAACAAACTTGAAGTGGGTGAAATGTTATCGTGCTCGTAATCAATTCATGGGTTATTTTTGTAGTAACACATTTGCACAACTTAACCTGCATTCGCAAAATTATCTAGCATTAGTTCAGTATAAAAATCAGTTGTGCTTTCATTTAAATAAATAGTCAAACATGTAGACAGTGTGATTCAAAAATTCACTAAAATGTACTCACTAAATAAAAGAAGTCTTGAAGAAGTTGTGTCGGTAAAGCGAGTAGAACTTTGGAACAAAGCACTGATTCACAAATATTATTGTCAGTAAATCGGTCGGTCAATAAACGAGAGACACGAATTATAAGAACAAAACTGTAAATTATCACAATCACTAAGAATGATCTGCGGTTGATAGGGAATGAAATCTTCGCAGATTACTACCACGGATTTACCGGAATACAACTGTCAGAAATTATAAAGAGTACGGTATTGCCATGATACATTGCTAACATTTTCCCGAGAAAATTATAATATTACGGGAATACTGAAACATTTATGTGGAATATAATATAATATATTCCGTGATAATTAGATAGCTAGCTGTGGAAATTGGTCGATCCAGGGGTGAGCTTTTAAAAAGTATTGTTTTAAGTTCTGTTTCAATTAAAAATCTGTATAAATAAATGTAAATTTTGTTATTCATTATGAATACTGTTTATCATTTTTAATTCTTTTATATTTTCTATAAAGTATGTTTTCCCAAGGCCCTGAGAGAGATTTTTGCTTTCCCATCTGCTAGATGATAATATTAATAATTTATAATTAATTAATCTGTAATATTAATAATTTTATTTCATTTAACAGATTAAATAATAATATTATATTATATTATCTTATGATTCTCTGTACAATTTCGGGGTAAGCAATCTACAATATAATATATTATATTCTCATTTGTCTATTAAAATCTATAAAATATGTAATAAAAATCTTTATAACAATTTGGAATATTTTTCTAATGCCCATTAATATTATCGTAATAAAAATTATCAAAGCAAAACTAGCTATTGCAAATAACAGCTAGATCCGTTACGCCTTTTCTATTTACCACCCCTTTATACCGGAGCAACATCGAAGAATTCAGCTATATTCAGCTATATTCAGTTATATACGTATATATATACGTATACAACTAGCTGACGTGTACCCGGCGTGGCTCGGGCTATGAATAGTTTGGAGTACCTAAAGTTTTGAGGTTGTAAGTTGTAAGTTCTAGTGTACCTGAAAACTGAGTACATTTTTAAGTTCGAAACAATATTTTTGTAAAGAATTGAAAAATAATTTGTTTCACTTGATCGTGCCATATCTTCCTCGGACGTGTGTGATGAATGTATAAAGGGGTTGAGAATGGATGAGGTGGAAGTAAATGGTATACGAAGTCGGGAACACCCAAGGAAGATATGGCACAATCAAATGAAACGAATACATGCATGGTAAAATTAGAATATGTGATGAACGAAGAAAAGGGTAAAGGGAGAAAGTGGTACGTAGAAGTGAAAGGTTAAAAAAGTCGGGGACGTCCGAGGAATGCATGGTGGTTAAATGAATCAAATATTTTTGTGTGGTAAGGCGTGGCGGATGAAATACGTAAAACGAACGAAGAAACAGGTATAAGGAGAATGTATGACGCGGAAGTTAATGGTAAAAGAAGCCAGGATATGGTAAAGTGAGGCGTTCGTATAAGGCCTGATGTAAATGAAATGGATTAGATTTAGAAAGGGAGGCTTAGATTGTTCGGACAAAGAGAGCGGATGAAAGAAGGAAGGAGTGTTTTTATATGACGTGTAATGAATAATAAAAGAACTCGGGGACGCTCGAGGAAGACATGGTATGATGAAGTGAATCAATGATCGATTGACCAGTCAGTGACCGAGATGGCGTCGCGTTTGGGTCCCACCCAGGCGTCGTGTGTTCAATTCCTCGGCTAGGTCCTCCATCAAACAAACAACATTGTCGTGGTGGTGGTAGTAGGAGATTTTCAAGATTTTTAGGTTATTCGTAACCCGAGAATGTTTGACTTTCTTTAAAAAAAATACCTTAAAAAGTTTTTCAATTATTACAATATTGTTCTTTCAATAAAACGACCTTAAAACGACTCCTAGTTTACAAAAATTCGCAACCCCAAAACTTTACTCAAAACCATTTACAGCCCCGAGCAACGACGGGTTCTCTTCAGCTAGTTTTTAAATAAAAATATCAAATTAACGAGGCAAAAAACTTTTGTACTTAAATGCGACTAATCTTTGTTTTCAAATCACTGAATGAGAAAGAAAACCCATAATCATCACGGTTTCCCTACCAATGGGTAATTTTTAATTGTTCGGGCAACATATTTTACGAGCGGCTAGAAAATGTACTAAGACTTTAGTACATGTGAAGAAATTAATAACAAAGTGTTCAATATGTGAAAACTAACAAGAAATTTAATTAAATTAATTAAATATTATAATTTGAAATTTTACTCATAAAAAGTTTAAAAAATTAAAAATAAATATTCTTCCTAGACTTGCAGAAAAGTCAATAGATGTCGCGTATTAAAAATAAAATGGGTAAAAATTTATGCAGACACTATCTAGATTGCATTTAGTTCGAGTTGAATCTTGCAATCATATATAAAGATAGCAGCCAATAATATGTGCGTTAAGAAAATGAAGATAATGTTGGTAGTTCTTAGTCGAAGTATGATACAGTTAAAAGTGACCGAATTAATATGGGTTCCGTAGCTCAATCGGTAGAGCTGTTGCCATGTAAGCAAAGGGTCCTGGGTTCGATTCCCAGTGGAGCCAATATCTTTTCTGATTTTTCTGTCTCCAGATTTCGATTGAGTTTCGCTAATATTGTCTTCATTTAATTAGATAATTTGTAATGCTATGATATATGATATATGATATGTTTTTGTATTTAGTTTTCAGAATTTCCCAACTTCTATCAGATTACATCAATGTCTTCAAAAATGCCTTCCGACTCCAAGAAACCTGAGCAGCAAACAATGAAGGCTATGAACAGGCTCACCAATCACAACAAATGAGGTAGAACATGCAATTTGTCTCTCTAAAACTGGGAAAGCAGCGGGCCCAGATGGAATACAGGATGAAATCCTTAAACTTATAGGAAATAAAGGCATCCTAGTATTGACGAGTCTCTTTAACTCAATATATAATACAGGAATTATCCCACTAGATTGGCTTCAATCCACTTTTGTTACTCTCCCTAAGAAAGCAAAAGCAAGAAAATGTAGTGACCACCGCACAATTAGTTTAATGAGCCACTTATTAAAGATATGTTTGCGAATTATACATGGACGCATATATCGCAAAGTGGAAGAAAAGATAGGTGTCACACAATTGGGCTTTTGAAATGGGATGGGTACTCGGGAAGCGTTATTTAGTATTCAAGTACTAATCCAAAGATGTAGAGATGTGAATACAAATGTACATGCATGCTTCATTGACTTCCTTAAAGCATTTGATAGAGTTAGACATGACAAAAAGATTCAAATTCTGAAAACCTCCGGGATAGACAATAAAGATATAAGGATAATAGGTAATCTTTATTGGAACCAGAAAGAGCAGTAAGAGTAGAACAATGTCTAACAGACGAAGTAGAAATAAAGAGAGGCGTTTGACAGGGTTGTATTCTTTCACCTATGCTGCTCAACTTACATATATTATTATGAAGCTACTCAAGGACTTGTTATAAATGGGAATATTCTGAACAACCTGCGTTATGCAGATGATACAGTACTTCTAACTTCTAACAAGTAACATTGAGGATTTACAACTTTTGCTGAATCAAGTAGTGAAGACTTGTGAGAATTTTGGTCTAGAACTGAATATAAATAAGACAAAATACATGCTCATAAGCAAAAATAACGCATTGGATAAAAATCTTAATACTGCTGGAACAAAACTAGAGAAAGTACAGGGTGTATACTTGGGCTGCAATGTAAATGATAGATGGGATCCTTCAGTTGAAATCAAATGCCGCATTGAGCAAGCTCGTGCAACAATTAATCCGCATGAAAAAAATGTTCTGCAATCATGATCCCAACCTCGATTGGTCAGATGCTACGTGTTTTCGATATTATTTTATGGAATGGAAGCATGAACGCTTACTGAAGAACTAATTAGGCGACTTGAGGCATTCGAGATGTGGATCTATAGAAGAATTCTTAAAATAAGCTGGATGGACAGGGTTACAAATGAAGATGTTATGGTTCGGATGAATAAAGAAAAGGAAGTAATTAAAACTATAAAAATCCGAAAACTTCAATATCTTGGACATGTGATGAGACATCCAGAGAAGTATGAGATCCTGCATCTCATAATGCAGGGAAAGATTGCCGGAAGACGGGGCCATGGAGGAAGAAGAACCTCATGGCTGAAAAACCTGAGACAGTGGTTTGGCCAGTCTACCGTGGAGCTGTTCCGGGCCGCAGTAAACAAAGTCCGCATAGCCAACATGATAGCCAAAGTCCGTTGAACGGACAGGGCACAAGAAGAAGAAGAAGAAAATATGTAAATTTAAATTTTTGAATCAAATTTATTTATTAACCATGTGGAATCCAAATTCCCTGAGGAATATCGATTCGAATAGAACTTTTTCTTCAATGGCCACTCCATAAAAAATATGCCTTTTTTTACTCTTATTCTTTGAATCTTCCCACCTGACTACTAGCCAAACTTCCTATCCTCCGGGCTAATCACCACCTCTTTATTTTGTTTCTTAATTTTACCCAATTTTTTTAGCTGGTCTTCCTAACTTCTTCGGGCACTGAAAATAGGCCTCCTTCAAATTTTTTTTAGGTTTCCAATTCTGGCCGGCTCTCATTCTTCTTAAGCCTACAATCCTCTCAGTTAGCTAGCCCATCTCATATGTGGACAACCTCTGCTCCTTTTTCCCAAACAAGGTTGCCGTCCAATGACATTAGTACCTCCCACACGCACACTTCGGAGCGATCAAGTCCCGCGCCACTTCAGGCCGCCGTGCAGAAAAGTCTCACAGTGAACTGCGCTGTAAACCTATCGGTCTGAAGTGGCGCGGGACTCGGTCGCTCTGAAGTGTGCGTGTGGGAGGTACTATTATGGTTCCAATGGTCGTCTGATCTTTGTAGTACATGCCTAGCAAAATTCCACTTGAGATTGTGATTGAAATTTTGGACGCTTGTTTCAAAAAAATTGAACAATTCATTAAATATTCTAAGATAATTTTAACATTGTGTGTAAGTTCTATTCAAGTTCTGTTATTATTTCTATTATATGTAGCAAATTTTTTGAAGCTCCCCGTCCTTAGACTTGCTCATTGTCCATTCATCTATCTTTCTGTCTTGCTTGGGATACCTAGGATGGCTTTTTGTGCTGTGGCTATTTTCGTTAAAACATTTGGGTTGAGTCCGTAGTTGGACTCTGATTTTGAAGAAGAGAGGGTCAATATGTACCTGAAAACGGTTTATTTATTTTTATTTCATAAAACTTTATTAGTTACAGATTTTTGCTTTTTTTTGGCTACCACACTAGGCTAATGCCCGTGTTGTGGTAGTCGTACATTTAATATTTTAAATAGAAATTAAACAAATTTGTTTGGTTGTCACTGCGGTTCCAATTACCATAAAGGGGCGGGAGGGTTGAAAAATTCAGAGAAAAAAGAAACGATCTCCAAAAATTTCAATACATTTCTCCACTTTTCCGTTAAGCTGTACATGACTAATGATGATCTCAATCATAATACTTTGTAAAATATATATTCTTTAATAAAATGAAACAATGCAACTTTGTATAAACCACTTATAAAATGTGCAAATCCGACCGGTTTCGGAACAAACGTTCCTTCGTCAGGGAAAGCTTATACTAATTTGACAGTTTAGAACAATGTTTTATTATGGTAGGGGTGGAGCCGTTGTTAGTTAATAATGTAGATTGGGTGGGTAGGTATTAGTGTAGAGTGGGTGGGTAGGGGAACAAATCCATGATTGGGCTATTGACAATATTGTCATATATTGACAATTGACAATATTGTCATATATTGACAATATTGTCATATAGCCCAATCATGGATTTGTTCCCCTACCCACCCACTCTACACTAATACCTACCCACCCAATCTACATTATTAACTAACAACGGCTCCACCCCTACCATAATAAAACATTGTTCTAAACTGTCAAATTAGTATAAGCTTTCCCTGACGAAGGAACGTTTGTTCCGAAACCGGTCGGATTTGCACATTTTTTAAGTGGTTTATACAAAGTTGCATTGTTTCATTTTATTATAATGGATACCCACAAAGTAATAGCTACATTCAAAAATATATATATATATATATTCTTTATATTACAAAAAAATACAGAGGAAAATATATTTTTTTGGCGATTTAACAATTGTATTTAATAGCGCTATTGTGGCTGGCGGTTCCGTCAGACATGGCTAAGTTTGTCAGTCATGGCAGCATGTTCTGTCAGTCATGGCAGCCCGTCCAAAACTTCTTCTCTTCAATCTTATCTAGTTTTCTTTACCCAGTTTCAGAACCCAAGACCGTAACCCTAATAATGCTAATACTAGCTCCACACTGCTCGCGAAGTTCCTCGACGAAATATTCGGGAAGGTTGACCGAAGTTCGAAGTACGTCACTACACACTCGTTCAACTTCGCGAGAAACTCATTCGCGCGGTGGTGCCGTCACGACTCGCACGTCATGGACGTTCAAGTCTGCTGCCGTTGCAATGTGCCCGCTCGCGTATTATAATTTACCTACACTTCATACCACGTCAGCTCGAAGACATTTCATATACCTAGCTCCTAAAATATATGCTAAAAATATAAATATGCTATTATTATAATTAATTATATTTGTTATAAAATTTTGCAATTCAATTTAATTTGTACAACTTATAATTTAATTTATCAACCATTACAAATGTATAATTTCCAATCTGTAAACTTCACCCGCATAACACAGGAACATCCCTAGCATGGCGGATGAAATAACACAAAAAACTAATCAATGTACAATATTCTTATAACAAATTAATAAATAAATAAATAACTATGTGCATATTTATAAAAAAAGGAGGAAAAGAAGATGGTGGATGATTGCAGTAGCAATGCACCGGAATAGAATTAGGTTAGTTTAGTCAATTAAACTATGAAAAGAGAACTACGGGGAATAAATAAATAAATTGGTACAAAAGGATTGTGTTTTTTTAATTTATTGTATTTTTTACAGCTAAAAAATAATTACTAGCACGGACGTGCGCTCGCGACGACGTATTGAAGCGAACTGAAGTCCGAGTAGTGTAGAGAGGCACTTCATGTAGGCACTTCGTGTAGGCACTTCGTGTAGGCACTTCGTGTAGGCACTTCGTGCAACTTCGAGTCCTTTGACTCGGGCGCAAAAACCGACAAAAAATGGAGGTCGCCCGAGGCGAGCCAAGGTTGGACGAAGTAAGACAAAGTGCCCCTCCGCACTATCGTATTCGGCTAACCTCGTTCAACTTCGCGAGTAGTGTGGAGCTAGAGTAAGAACGGAGGCTCTCTAACTTCATGCAAGCCAGGCTGCGCAGCCAACATGTATTCAAGCTAACGCACTGGGCAGCCAAATATCGCAGGCCAGCCGAACTCATGATATTGGCTGCTACTCTCAAGCATTGGCTCTTAGGCTGCCTAGTGCGTTCCTAGCCCAAGTGTATTGATCTACATTTTATAAAGATGTTACTAATAATAATTCGAGCGCCGTTTTTGTGAAAAATCACCTCAAGGGCGCTTGAATTACTAAATTAATGTGTATTATTTTCAGAGGAATTATACTTGAAGTTAGCCAATTCCTGTGCCGGCAGACTTGCACTCCACCCATGATAGAGGCTGTGAGCTGCTGCAAGACACATTGCGGAGCTCAATTGCAGGTGGTGCCAAGACCTTCTGGGCCTCAATGAAAATGGTAAATATGTATTACATGTCTGACAAACATATGTTCAAGCATTCAGCACACATCCACTGTACATTTAAAACAAAAGACCATTCCCTGGTATGGTTCGGAATGAAGGGCGGTGTGGACGGCAGCGGTATGGTAAGTCACCAACGAGCGCCAGCTTGCTGCTGATAAACCACCGTTTATTTGTGTTATATGTGAATGTGTAGTCTCGTAGCAGTGTATAGGTTAATTGCGATTGGTGAAATTAAGCTTGTCCCATTTGGTGTTCAATGTATTATTCCCTGCTTTTTTCAAATACAAGAGAATTTTGTTCCTGGTGCTTTTAGCTTTCCCAAAATTTCCTGAACAGATTGTGTACCAACTTTGGCAAAATCGAATGAATGAATTAAATAATTAATTCAGTCTCGTGACATGCTCGGTCTGTTCTCATTTTGTTTTTTTGATTTCTAATTTGAAAAAATTTGAATCAAGGATTCTGTTAAGAATAGTTAGTGACATCTATTAGATAAATATTGTAATTAATTCCATTTGGTTAATTATTCTTAGTTTATTAGAAAAGTGTGCATATTAGAGACCTCTGTGGGAATTTTATAGAAGCTAGTGTTATCAGCCAACAAATTTAGGGCACGTGACCTCAGTGGATATTTGCTACTTGTATTGTTATTATTGTATTTTAAAACAGTCTGAAAGACGGTATTTTTATAGTTTTTAGTAGTATAAAAAGGGCTATGCTCAAGAAATTTGTTCTCTTCCATTAACTCTTACCTAGAGTATAGACGCCGTACCGCTTGAGGCGGGGTCCGGGCTGAATTTAGTTCTAAAAGTGTTGATTTCATTATTGCTCAAAAAGTGTTTGTAAATAAAATGACTCTTCAATAAAAAAGTGTTTTACAAATAAAAAGTCCACCACCCTTGATGAGATTGAAGTGATCCTAACATGTGTTGGCTGATAACACTAGCTTCTATAAAATTCCCACAGAGGTCTCTAATATGCACACTTTTCTAATAAACTAAGAATAATTAACCAAATGGAATTAATTACAATATTTATCTCATAGATGTCACTAACTATTCTTAACAGATTCTTTTTTCCTTACCTTAGGTCTTTGCATAAATTACGGCGCACATATTATGGGAGGTATTGTGCATCATGCAGAGTATCCTGTATCGTAATTCCTAAAAACCTGCAGATAATTGTCAGTCCCCAGCGGCAAACTGCCTTAAGTCAACCAGTAGTTTTGAGCAGCACATACATATTCACTTTCCCTAATTAAAGAAATTAATAAATGTACCCTATATTCAGTTGTGATGTTTTCTGTGCAGGGTCATTGGCGCATATGTCAATTGCCTACTAATACCAAACCGGTGGGGAGATGGCTGTACACTGAAAGCCGAGATTTGGTGCTGATCTAGTTTTTTAATTAATTAATTTAATTTACCCATTTTTTCATTCACAATTAATTAATAGCAGCCGTGTCTGTAAATTTTGTAGAATGTATCATTGGAAAAAATAAGAAATACACAAAAAGTAAAATTTTAACAAGAATTATTTTATATTTATTAGTGCCCACAAACCCCGTTGTTAATTTCATTGTGAAACAGAAGTAATTATATATCTTAGCCTCCACCATTGCATTTCTCCAAACCATCCCAACTCATTTATGCGTACATTATGTAATGATTACGCATCTGCCATAGGTGAGTCCAATTCGCCAGCTCTCCGATGGCTTATGCTGCCGAGTTGTGTTCATCCAGCTGGAGTGGAAGGTGTCCCGTCTGCTATTGCAGGACAAACCCACCAACCCCTTCGACATGAGACTTGGATGCCATCTACAACTTTAATGGTGGCATGATTCTAGTTATTGATCAATCAGGAAAATACAAGAGAAGTAAAATCTCTTTCAGATCCATTTCTTCTTCTAGATTAACATACGTAGGTACACATTTTGAAATATGAAAGGGTACAAATGAAAACATAAGATAGAATATGGGATGTTCAAGGTGCTTCCATGAGTGCAAGTCAGTGTATGAATTAGATTTTATCATTATGCACGGTCACAGAGAAGTTTCTGGTAAAAAAAAAAAACAGAAACTTTTCTGGGCTTTTGTGGATCTCCAAAAAGAACAATATGACCAGCGAGAAAAACACATTAACATTAAAGTCCTGCCACAGTGGCAAGGGATCGAAAGAGAGTATCATTGTGTTGTTTCGTGTCAACAGAGATGGAACTGACATCACCGCTATGTTTGAGCCCCACACTCATTGGCAATTCACTGAAGCCTATGTAGGTGATTAAACTCCCCCGCAGCCAACTGGGATCGAAGGTAGTCCCCAAAATTACTATCCTTCTTAAATATACTTAAATACTAGAAATACATTTTTAGTATTTTAGGTATTCCTGTGCAAAGGATTAATACATAATGTGCCATTTAAAAAAAAATTAGAACAAATCGTTGATCGCAGGAATTTTTTTTTGTTAAATATAGGTAATATTTCCTGCCCAAACGAAAATTACTTGCGTGGCAGAAACCCAAACCATATGTATAATATAAAGTAAGTAGGTATACGCAGCGCATCGTACCAGTCACTGACCGATACGGCACGGCATGACGGCGGACTCAACACAATCAGTATTATACCATCGCTGGAGCTGGGCGCACCTTAATTTAATGAACCAGTAGGTATTTCTAAAATGCTTCAAAATAATGATTATAAATTGTTTGAAACTAGTCTGTAAGTATAATATTAATAAATAATTAGGATTTTTATGGTTTAAATTCCCACAAGACAGAAAAATGCATAGGGTCATCGGTCAACCCACATGGTTACGGACGTTATGTTTGGCACCATGGCTTGTGGAGAGTTAAGAATAAGAAAACTTTACTCGTAAAATATTAAGCAAACATAAAGGCATGGATGACTACAAACACATTAAATAATTTTTTTTTAAGGGACCTTCTCGCAGCAATGGGTGTAAAACAATGAAATATTTTATTGTTAGTAGACAACTGAAACAGAATTACTCACGTAATAGTAAAATAATGGGCTAGATTAGTAAGAGATGTACGGAATATCTACAGTCTCGCGTGTCTAAGATGAACAAAGTATGTAAGCAGAAAGAGTTAATGATGAATGTAAATAAGTTCAAAGTCTTAGTGTTTGAAAGAGCAAGAATAAAAAAATGTCCAAAGAAGCGAAATTACCAGTCCGCAATGGAGTGCTAATACCACCCCTGATGTATGGCAGTGAGGCATGAAAATGGCAGAGGAAGTAGACTGAATGCAGCAGAAATGAGATCTCTGAGACGTATGTTTTTAAAACTTTGAGTGTTAAAATTGTGGAGATTTGGAATGAATGCGAGATTGATGTAAGTGTAATGGTAAAGATTAAAAAAGGGATGCTTAGATGGTTTGGCCATGTAGAGTGGATGAACAAAGGCAGGAGTATGAGAAAAATATATGACACGGAAGTGATGTAGAAGAAGTCGAGGATACCTGAGAAAGACATGACATCATTAAGTAAATCAAATACTTGAGTCGGGTCACATCAAGAGCAAAATAACAGAAGACTATGAATGAAGATTTATGTGGCGGTCTATGTTCTCTGCATACCCTGTTAGAAATATGTGCAATATACCAAACAAATGAGGACCTGCATTTCTGTATTTTATGTTTTTTTTTGGTAACGATAATGCATGTTATAAGATAGAGATATATATTTAAACACTATCCGTCTTACTCATAATCGCAGAATAAGCACCTACGGGTTAGGTGAAATTGGAGTACAAATTTCACCTAACCCGTTTGTATTATCGTGGTATTATCTTATTCTGCGATTATGACTAAAGCGGTATATTTTTAAAGAACTCAGAAAAATACTAACTAAGGAAAAAATAAAACTGTATTTTGCAATAATCCAGTCTCTACTTTATTATAATATAGTGAGTGGGGATCCAGCCTAAAGGGTAATAAAGAACCAGTTAATATTACAGAAAAAACTGATTCATTTACTTAATAAGGATTGCACTTTATTGTCTATAAAACAGCTAATATATCAGACCAACGCAGATGATACTGCAGAAAGAACATAACAAATTCACAAAGAACACAGCAGATAATATTGCAGAAGGAACCCAGCAAATTCGTACCACTAGAATTTACTCTGGTCTGAACTTTGTGGAAATTCAAAATAAATTTTAATTTCATCTAAGAAATTATTTATAACAGGCTCCATTATATAGCCTTCCGGAACACACAAGTCATCTAACTCCCTGTGTACTTTTAAAAAGATTGTTAAAATGTTTGTTTTAGCCGAGTACTTTTAAATTGTTAGAATAATATAATGTACAATTTTTTGAAGTGAAAACTTCTTTAGCACCATTGTGATTTGAAACTCGATGAAACGAAGAGACGACAATGACACTAAAAAGAGACAAATACAAACATTTATAGGATTTAACTTGCGAGAATAAGAGATAGTAAAAACAGTCTCCTCTTTGTGCGGTGCTTCGTGGCCTCCCCACTCTTGTCTACTTTAGTTTTCTGAATGTTTCACTTCTACCTTGTGTGAATTGCACACTCAGGTTTTTTTTTTGATCTTTGTGTTTTTTAAATTATATGACACTGTTATATATTTTTTTATTCTTTTAATTTTGGTCCTTTTTAATTTAATAGCATTATATTATTTCAAATCAAATATCAACATGCGGTCACCCTACATATTTTCTACATAATAATGAGTTAGCTTCCTTTAGCTTAGTAGGAATCCATTATTTGTAAGAAACATTAATGTAACATGTACAATATTGTTATTTCAATATATATGTATTTTGTGGTACTTTTTATTATTTTATAAAATTAATAGCTGGTTGTTCGGAATTATTTATTAGGAGTACCAAAAGTTTTCTACTAATGCTTCACTTGATCGTGCCATGTCTTCATCGGACATCGTTGACTTCTTCAACCACTTACTTCGACTTCCCTGACTTAATCTACCGTTAACTTGCATTCTCCTTACACCCCTTTCTGCTTTCTACGTTACCATTTTACCACACATAAGTACACTCATTCAGTTCATCACGTTTGCCTCATTTTAACAAACATAAGTATTTGTTTCACTTGAATATGCCATGTCTTTCTCGGTTGTCCCTGTGTTCTTCTACTATTCTCTTCCTCGTCGTACATTCTCCGTAGACCCGTTTCTTCGTTCATCACCTATACCCATATATATATTTATTTTTTTTGCAGATTTGTACTTAGTCATTATTTATTTTATTTATTTGGTAGTACAATGAATTCATGACAGATGCTTTTTAAACAGATGAAGAAATAATAAAAATAAAATTATATAAAAAAGCACACAAGTCATAAAAATACAAAAATACAGCGATTTCACAGGTTTACAAAAATACAGATATGTTTAGGAATAGTTTTGGAATAAGTTTTGTACAAGATCAACAAAATTCGCCAAGTTTGTGTTAAATATGTCAACATCACCTAAGTACTGATTTCCCATAGTGTGAAATCGTTGTATTGGAGAATGGGCAATGTAGTTCCGCTTATGAATACTACGTAGAACAGTGTATTTTGTCGTGTAGTTACTGTTGATATTCGTAAGTTTATGAGTTGCAGGAGTTTGCAGCAGTCAAATTTAGAGTTAAGTATTTTGAATAAAAATGTTAAGTCGTTTATTTTGAGCCTACAAGGGTTCCTGATGTCCAGACTCACCGTTCCAATCTGTTAGACCTATTTTTAACTACTGTGCCACACGGTTACAGTATTGAAGTCACAGCGCCTTTAGGATCGTCCGACCACTGCCTGGTGACGACTTCAATCCCTGTAAACTTCAGACCACCAAACGAGAGGCTGAAGAGAAAAGTGTGGCACTATAGGTCAGCAGATTGGTTCGGTCTGCGGGCACATTTTAATGCTTTCCCGTGGTCAGCTGTCTGTTTTCGGACTTCGGATCCCTCAAGATGTGCCCAGGAAATTGGTGAGGTCATCACATCCGCGATGGATGGCTTCATCCAATCTACTGTTAAGGAAACTGGTGTAGGCTCAAAGCCGTGGTTCAGTCGACAATGCGCTGAAGCAGTGCGATGAAAAAACGCGGCTTACCGAGCCTACAACACATCTAGAACATCCGAAGACAGAACAGCTTACAACAAAATGGCAAAGGAAACCAAGAGAATCATAAATAGGTCAAAATTCGAGCACGACCAGCAGATCAGCAGAAAGCTGACTGCATGCCCGCATGGCAGCAGGCAATTCTGGTCGCTTGCGGGCTCAATAGGTCGCAATTTCTGCAAATCCAGTCTGCCACCTCTTACCAGACCTGACGGCTCACTAGCAAACACCGCCACTGAAAAGGCTAACTTACTAGGTAAAATGTTTGCGGATAACTCAACCCTCGATGACCAAGGTGCTGTCCCGACGTCGGTTCCTCACTGCGGTTTTCGTATGAAAAAGCTGAGGATCCGGCATCGGAAAGTACTCCATGTTTTACGAGGGCTTGATGTTAATAAAGCTAGTGGGCCTGACGGAATACCTGCCCTGGTACTACAAAGGTGCGCTGCAGAAATAGCTCCAATTTTGACGAAGCTTTTTAAACTGTCCCTGAAGACTGGCTCTGTGCCCTCTGGTTGGAAAAAAGCGGTTATCCATCCTATTCCAAAGAAGGGTGACCGCTCCAACCCGGCCAACTACCGCCCCATAGCGATCACATCAGTTCTGTCTAAGGTGATGGAACGTGTGATCAACGACAAACTGCTCACATACCTCGAGAAGAACAAAATTATTAACGACCGTCAATACGGATTCCGGCGGAACCGCTCGTGCGGTGATCTTCTCGCGTATGTGACGCATGTTTGGGGGCGATGCCTGGAACGTTTCGGTGAGACCCAAACGGTTGCACTGGACATGTCCAAGGCCTTTGACCGGGTTTGGCACCGAGGACTTGTCAACAAACTGCATTCTTACGGACTTGTGTACATGGATTGCCGACTTCTTGAGGGAGAGGTCGATTCAGACGGTAGTCGATGGTTTCACCTCTTCCTCTCACTCGATAAATGCTGGCGTCCCGCAGGGATCGGTTCTGTCTCCAACTCTGTTTTTGTTGCACATTAACGACCTTTTGTCATGTGCACCAATTCACTGTTACGCGGATGACAGTACAGTTCATGATAGCTTTTTGTTTGACAAGCCCCCAAAGGGCTCACAAACTCCAACAGCTCGTAAGGCTTTGAAGAAAAGAATGGACAGTTACCTCGAGAGTGTTTTCTCTTGGGGTAAAAATAATCTCGTTGAATTTAACGTTTCAAAGACCCAATCTTGTCTGATTACGTCTAAAAAGGATCGCAATGAAAATATAGTCTCTTTCAACGGAAGCAATCTTCCGAACAGGCCCTCCATTGATATGCTTGGTGTAACCCTAAGTGACCAGCTCAGGTATGGGGGCTCCATCGAAGCCAGAGTAAAGTTAGCCTCCCAAAAACTGGGCGTACTGTACAGGGCCCGCAGATACTTTAATAGTACACAACTGCTAACCCTGTACAAATCGCAAGTGCGCCCCACGGTTGAATTTGGCAGCCACCTCTGGTCTGAAGCTCCAAAATACCTGAAAAATACCCTCGACTCTGTGCTGAAACGGGCGGTCCGTTTGATAGATTCTCCCATCTTAACAGACGGATTGCAATCTTTAGAGCACAGGCGTCGGGTGGGAATGCTATCCTTGTTCTACCGGTATTACAATGGAAGATGCTCCGAGGAACTAGCATCATTGATCCCTTCGGCACCGGTGCATAGTCGGGAAACACGCCAAACGCGTGCCCAACATTTGTACACAGTTGACATTTGTCACATGAGAACGGGTCGTTTCTTCGACTCGTTCTTGTGTTCAACAGCTCGGCTGTGGAATGATTTGCCGGCCTCTGTGTTTCCTCCTTCCTACAACATGGGTCTCTTCAAGACCAATGTTCATTCCTTCCTCTCCTCAAAAAGACCCTCCACACAGCATCCCAGATGACATAGGCCCCGAGGGAAATTATTTTCCTCAGGGCCTCCTGTGTGGAGTTAATGTAAAAAAAAAATAAAATTTTAAGTCTGTCTTCTAGTGTGTGTATTTTTAGAATATTTAATAATAAATTATATTTTAAGTCTTCTAATGGGATATTTAATTTAAAATTTATAAAACGCAGAATTTTTTTTTGTATTCGCTCAATGTTATTATGTGAATTTTGTAAGATGGAGACCAAACTACTGAGTTATATTCCATTAGGCTTCTAACTAGAGATACATATAATAATTTAATGGCTTTTATGGAATTAAAGTTTTTGGTTGTTCTTAATACGAAGCCTAGTGTTTTCATACCTTTGTTTACAATTTGGTGGATATGATTGGCGAAACTTAGTTTTTCATCCAAAATAATTCCAAAGATCTCTCATTTCCGTGACTCTTTCTAAAGCTATGTTATTGATGGAATATTCAAATAAAACAGGATTTTTATTTCTGAAGAAAGTCAAGGTTTTGCACTTTTCTACATATAAGAATAAATTATTTTTAACGCACCAATCTTTAAACTTACTAATATTTGACTGAAGTATATGGCAATGATTTATATCAGTTATTTTCTTGTGTAGCTTGATGTCATCAGCAAAGAGCAATACCTCGACATCGTTGAAGCAATTGGTTATATCATTGATGAAAATGAGGAACAAAACCGGGCCAAGGTGACTACTACCTTACGGTCGGCCTCTAGTAGCCCAGAAAGCTTTCGACATCCAAGATTTTATTTTGACGAACAGTTTACGATTTAATAAATAGCTAGTAAACCATTTTAGCTTGTTATCCCTTATTCCTAGAGCAAATAGTTTTTATAGTTATGTTAGTTTTTATTATTATTATTAGTTTTTATAGTTATTTTTTATTTTTTATTACATATGTGTAATAAAACAGTTTTGTTTTATTACACATATGCTTATGCTTCTACATTGTGGAACCCTCATTGTTCTACGTACAATCATTTCATACAAATCTAGAAAGAGTTCAGAAAAAGTTTATGAAACATGTCTCTTAGGGGCCATCCATAAATTACGTCACACGAATTTCATAATTTTTGACCCCCCCCCCCCCCCCGTCCCTGTCACACATCGTCACAATTGTGAGACCCCTGTTGACGTCACATATTTTGTAAAGTAGTTTAAAGATATGAATAACTTATATACGTCCGTGCTGATATGATCTAATCTATTCGATTGCGGGTGTCCTAAATATTTTTAAAACTCATCCCGTTTCATACTTTTAATTTTGAAATTTCTAAATATACCCTCGTCTCTAGTAGCAGAACTTGTTATAATAATTGGTTTTTATAGATTAAATAATAACATTATTTTTCAAAAAAGAAATAAAAAACTGTTATTAATAATACGAGTATGTTCCCATCGAATTTCGGAAAATTTCCAAGGTATTTTAAATGTCCTGTATATTTTTGAGGATGTAGAAAAAAAGTATCATTTTAGAAACTAGATAAAATTATTTAAAAATTTTAATTAAAAAGTTGTAATATTTTTTTCTTTAAAACACAAAAAGTTAATAAAAAAATTACCACAAACTTTTTAATTATATTTCCCCCCTAATACGTTGATTTTTAAAAATTAAAACGTCTAAAAAAATCTGAAATTCAAAGAAAAAATTAAAGAGCACAGTTTATTTATGAGGAATTTGAACTAAATGTTCTTTTCTTCCATCATACATTTAAAAATTATAAACAATAGGCCACTTGCATCACATTTAAAAAAAAATCTGGTTTAGGCAAATATTCTAAGACATACTGTTTTTTTTATCGTATTTTTGTAACCCTGGCGATATTTTGAAATTTTCAATCCGAAAAATCAGACCATTTTTTATAAACCGGAAAGACGGAGAAGGTGCGAAAAAACGATAATTACATAGCCAAAAATCATTTTAAAAAAAGAACGTTTTCCACACGAATGGCACAGGAGAATAACGAGGCATACCAAAAATATTAAATCTCATAAATATTTTTTTCTTTGACCCATCTTATTGATCATAAATCATTATAATGTTCAACGTCTATATTACTAAATCCAATGTAATATACTTTTACTTGTAAATTACAATAATAATAAGAATATTATAAAATTCGATTTTGTTAAAATCATCACCATAACCATTATACCTCTAAAACACGTACCGACTTCTAAAATGTACGGGGTTCTCTTCATAACATCTGTCAAAAAGTCAAACCGAATGATAAGTTCGCAGAGAACAAACAATAAATCCAGTGAACGTTAAATGTCAAATTCAAAAATTCGCCTGAAATCAAAGTGTTGCCATACAAAAAAAAATAAATCAGTGTATTATTTTTCAAAATTAATAGGAAAATTTTCGGAGACGGGACATTTTCGTGTAGTGACGTCACGAGCCCAAATAATGGATTTATTTATTTAAAAATATAAAATAAACTGTACATTTCTAAAAAAAAATATTTTCATTTTTGTAATCTTAGTAAAAAGATCTATCCACACGATTTTTTCCAAGTCGTTACGAAATCAATGCAAGTGGCCAGTGGCGTAGTTAGCATGGGTGGCACCCGGGGCGGAAGTCACCCCCTGGGGCCTGGTGCCACCCCCCCCCCTGTTCAAGTTGACTTGAGAAAAAATTCAAAACGCTAATTTCGACTTCAAAAAAATGGTTTATCCTGGGGGGCCCGGTGGCTAGAGAATTTCAGATTTCTTTACAAATATAGGCCATTTTCGCCTATAAAAAGACCTAGACACAAAAATTCGGTGCACTCCATGGGGAACATTTGAAAGAAAATACAAACCGTGTTCATGTATACAATACTTTGGTGACAACATCCTTCGTAAATTTTTTTCCACGGTCGAGTGTCACCCCCTGTCGGGTGACACCCTTACGTTAAATATTATATTGATACCCCCCCACCCCCTCAGTACGCCACTGCAAGTGTTGACATTTTGTGTTCATTTTTGCGCAATTTAAACATTGATTTCTCAAATTTGTGTTTATTTACACCGCGTAACGCATTTATGTAATTAAAAAATCTTCACCCTAATGGAAATGGAGTTTTTTTAATATTTTTTATATGAATACCTCACCAGAGTCCCAGCTGCTCCCGTCTGGAGCCAGTGAGACTATGGAATCCACAATTGGGGTATATTGTGAGGCTGAAAGTAGTGGGGCGGGGAAGGAGATGGGAAAGAGGAAGATAAGTAGCTGACTATTCAGATATGGTCACCAAACACGGCTAACGCCATTTCAAGCAATGTTTCAATTCTGAATGGTGGTCATACACCAGGGCGATACTGAGAGTATCTTCCACTCTTTAACGCGCCGCAAATATACCATACATTATTTTGTAATGAATTAGTTGTTAAATAACACAAGCTATAAAGGAGAGGCTACAAAGCACCGCACAAAGAGGAGACCGATAAACTACGAAGCACCGCACAAAGAGATGACCGATTATTCAATCTCTTTCTCTCACAGGCTAAATTCTGTACCTATGTGTTTGTCTCTTTTTAGTGTCCGTGTTTCGTTTTTGTCAGTATCTTTTTGTGATTTTCTTTCTTTTCCACTTACTTACGGGAATTGCGTTTCATTTTCTTTATACGTGTGAAGGAGATTTATTATATTATAATAAGGAACTCCAGTGAAAAATATTATGGCTTTAAAAAAATATGTTCATATAGACCAAGAAACGCTGATTCTGAATATATAAGTTTTATTTCATAATATTAAATACAGAGTTTTTAAAAAATTATTAAAAAGTGCATTTTTAAACCTCTCCTCAAAATACAGCGTTAGGTTGGCATTACTGAAATGGTTAACGATGACGTCACTGTTAACCTGTCACCTGGTAATAGCGTCCGTGTTGAATGTTGTATTGACATTTGAAAATTGACACGTATGCAATTCAACATTTCGTGTTTTTGGTTTATTATCATACTGTTTATAGAGATTTAGATAAATAATAGTTATTGTGTTTATTGAAACATAATTTAGGCCCTCAACGAAAAGGGCTATATTTGCGGACAATCTGCAATAAATTTTGCCTATTTGAGGTTAAAGTGGTGTCATATTTGACATTGTATTTACAAATTGTTTTTAGTATAGGGCTTTTTATACAAGTTACTACACAATCGTCATGATCAGTGTATTATAAATACCAGTGTTTCTGTATGTGTTATACTTAAAACAATGTACAAAATCACGCCTGAACACAAAATTGAAGAATGATGTCACTTGTATTTGCAATGAAAAAGATGATTTATTATTTTTATATTGCACTTTGTTAAAATACAATAACAGTAGCGGTGAAATGTGGACATTTTACCAATGTTTTTCTATATTAAAAGCAGTTAATCTTAAATAAAAACGCCTCAATTTCTCACACAAAAGTCATTGAGTCATCCTATAAATTTTATTCCGCCATTTTCTTAAATTCAAAATCAGGGATGCTCTGCCCAAGAAAATTATTTCCCTAGATTTCGAAGTGAAATTTCCCTAGAATTTCACATTTACGCAATTACCTAAGTAGCCACCTGATTGTGTAACACTAATCCTGTTATATGTTAATTAATATGATTAATTAATTGGAAAGATATCGGAACTTGGTAAATATACTTATAATACTGTGCTTTTCCAAATAAAACACTTTTTGCTACGTGAAGTAATAATTTAAAAGTACGAATACACTCACCACTGAATTAGAAACTGAATTCCAAATAAAAAAAAAAAACACTTTGCAAAATAAAAATCAACCGCAATCACCGAAAAAATAGAACTTAAAACATAAATTAATTTTTTTTTCAGAGGTCCCATTTATCTTTTTAGATACATGTAATATCATTTTGAGTTGTCAGTGTTAAAAATAACATTGCATGGTAAGTACAACAATAATTAAGATTATTACTGGTATTATTTATATATATATATATATAAATAATACCAGTAATATTGTCATATGTAATAAATAATTTGCCAGAGTTCGAAATTTCCCTAGATTTTGTCCTGATTTCCCTTATCCCTAAAAAATATTTTTCTCCCCTTAGATCTAGGGAAATTTCCCTCGACATAACATCACTGATTCAAAATGACAACTTAAAAAGTAAAAAAAACTATCGATGGGTGAAGACCACCATAGATACGGTGCGTTTCTGGGAGTCTTTAAAAATTAAAACTTTGACAATTATTTTAACTATTAAAACTAACTATAAAAATAAAAATAAAAATGCAGTTATTTAAGTTTGAAGGTCTTTATTCATTAAAAAAAAAAAAAAATGGACTGGAGTTCTCTATTATCGTATTTTTCCTTTAGAGGGGGGTAGACATAAGTTCACCGTTTGTCTCATTTTGGACTGTAAAGTTGACATTTGGTGTGTAAGAAAGAGGGGCAGCATTAAAATGTTTAAGAAAAAAAGCAAAACAAACAGTGAATTGAAATTTTTTTTAAATTTTTATTTTTTTATTTTTTATTTTTTCATAATTTTTTTATTAGTTAAAGATATTTGTTTTGTTTTGGCTACCACACTGGACTCATGCCCGTGTTATGGTAGTCGTATATTTAATATTTATTTAAATTAATACAAATACTATATACAATTATGCATAATTTTATTTATATACACAATATCACAATATTCGGGACGGAGAAAAATCCAACAAATCAAAGATCATAAAAATCGGTCCACAGAGGAGGCACCGAGAAAAACAGTTTTCCTAGGGGCCTATGTCATCTTTGAGGATGCTGTGTGGAGGGTTTTTTAAGGGGAAGGAAGGAGAAGAAGATATGGTAAGGAAAAAGGTATAAGTGGTGGGTAGGAATCTGGGGGTCAGTGTGGCCAGTATCTTCCGATCCAGTCCGCTACGCAGTGGTTGGGCAAACGTATCCGCCACCAAGACCTAGACAAACCTCATCCCATGAACTCGGGCACTAACTAACTAAATGATGTAACTAACTTTGTTTTATATTTATTATTATTATATATTTAGTATTTTTAACGTCCTATCCCCGAAAATAAATTCAAGAATAAAAGTATACATAACTTTTTACCTCGTATATATACGAGGTAAAAAATGTTAATTAGTATCTGGCAGAAAGAGTCATATTTTAGTTTCAATTGTTTGTTGATTATTTAGAAAATGTATAATGTTAAAAGGAGGACAGTTAAACTACCTCAAAGTACTTAGTACTAATACTTAGTTATGTAACATAACATTACTAAAAATGTTAAAAAGCTGTTTTAGAGGTGGAGATAGTTTTTTCTCACAGTATTACATATTAATGATTTTTAGTTGTTACGTCAATTAAGACTCAAAGTATGTGCCATTATTAGATTCTAAGAGATTTCTTCTAAATATTAATAAATTACAAACATATATCATAAAATTGTGTTTTTTGTCAGTACTGTGTCACCCTCGTCAGTCCTCTGGCAGTCAAATTCAGAAAAATCGAAATATCTCAGAATCTACTTGAAAAAGTGACTGGCCCAAACACGAACAATATATTCATTATATGCCCAAATTTTTGAGAATATTATTTAAAAAATATCGTAAACAAAATATCCCTAAAAGTTACTCAACTTTTGTATATTCACCCATATACTTTTACTGACAAGATTTTAAAGTCATAATATATGGGCTGTTTGATGATTAATGTACCTAATTTAAAAATATTTAACGTAAATTACGGCTTCAGATTTATGTCCGGGTTAAATCTTTCCCACAGGAAAAACTTAACCCTTTCACACACTTTTCCACAAATGATCATCTGGTCAATCCACGCTATGCAATTGCACTATATAAGTATAATAAATACAAAATAATACAAGAACAACATGTCAAAATACAGGAGACCAAATGGAAAAATAATTCACCGACTCCAGATATTTTCATATCAGAGGGTTCGGCTCTCTGGAACTCCTAATGAGACCTATAAAAATATTATTATTATTAATAATCTGCTGTAGTTAATATTAGGTCCTTACATATGAAATTGGCGTTTTGCCGTACTGGCAACTTTGATCTCAAATATCTTCTCTTTGGTTATTAATTTTCCTTAATTGTTTTTTTTTTTCTGTGCGTCACTTAGTTTACAAAATAGAAAACTTGAAATATCGCTTGCTCCAGAAACAGCTCGAAGGATTAATGATGTGTATGGCGATGGTGCCGCAAAATAAAACACGGACGTCAGACGATTACGGCAGATGTCCATTGTCAGCAACTGCAAATCATGATGGAAAAGTTAGCTGCTAAACAACCGAGGCTGGTTAATCGCTCTAGGCCACTGCTGCTTCATGGCAACGCTATAGACCACACACTGCACAACAGACGGCTACCAAATTAGAGGAGCTTCAATTGGACATCCACCGTACTCTCCGGACTTTGCCCCAACAGATAACCATTTTTTTCGAAATTTGGTTAACTTCTTGCAAGGGAAAAAAATCAACTCCTGTGGGGCAGTCCAAACCGCCTTCAAAGATTTTATTGATTCCCGTTCGAATGTTTTTTTTAGTAAAGGGATCGATGAGATGGCAAAAGTGCATAGATAGCAAATGGTACATACTTTGATTAAATAAATATATATTATATTTAAAAAAAATAGACGTTATGTTCCTCCCATACAAAACGCCAATTTCATATGTAAGGACCAATATTATCTGGGTATCAATGTTCCATGTTATGTAGGTGGAGCACTGCAGTTCAGCAATAATTCGAATATTCATTCCATGTAGCTAATAGATCCTATATAAACGCATAGAATTACGTGGAATATTAACAATTTACTTGTTACTCGGTGTCGACACACTAGGCTTTAATTTATAAGTACGAAAGTCACGTTTTAGTCAGTCAGTCAAGTCACGGGAAAGTATGGCGAGGGAATTGTTGGGCGGGTGGAGGGGAGGGGGTTCTTCCCTTTGTGACCCATATCGAAGGATTTGTGAATGGAGGATTGCCCGCTCATCCTTCCCGCGGTCGACTCCTCCCCTACCTATTGAGAAGGGGATGAGTCAACCAATCAAGGGACTAGAATCACCGCTGAAAGAGATTCCCCGAAACCTCACGATTCTTCAATGTTATCAAGGTAAAGTTATAGATCCAAGGAAAATTCAATCTAGTAAAAGTAGGCTCGTGTGAAACTAGTATTAATACTAGTTAATAAATACTACCAATAATATTGAAATTGCTCAAATAGAAGTGTTTTTTACGTAAGGAAAAAAACACCTATTTAATTTATTAATTTATTTTATAATGTTTGGGAGACCAACAGTTTACATTAATAACAGAGCTATCTGAGTCACAATAATTGTACCATTTACAGGCTTCCACATGGGTATTATATTATATAAGTGAATCGAGAGTAGATAATGATTTTTTTTTTTTTCATAATTTTTTTATTTAGTTACAGATATTTGTTTGTTTTTTTGGCTACCACACTAGGCTAATGACAGTGTTGTGGTAGTCGTACATTTAATATTTTAAATACGATTTAATAAATACTATTTTATTAAAACAGATGATTTAACATACTAAATAAAAATTAGGTGAAAAATAAAGAGAAAAAAAAACCATATTTTAAAGAAAAGTAGAAATAAAAATAAAAATTTTGAAATACATAAATTACATTACAAGAAACGAGTTATTAAGACATGTGCCACACATAGCTATAAAACACACATAGGGGAACGTACCCATACTACGTGACCTGTTCAGGGGGGGGGGGGGGGTCTTCAAAATACCACGCTTGATACAAATGAGCGGCGGGTTGCTTAGGTTTTTGCTCACCGGGGGGGTTTAAAAATTGCAAAAAGTTGGTCACGTAGTATGGGTACTTTCCCTAACTATAAAACCACACATAGCTATAAAAGATGGGGCTTGGCGTATTTCGGCATTTCGCTCGCCGTACATTACCAATGACAATATATGGCGAGCGATATGCTGAAATAGGCTAAGCCACATATTTTGTAGCTGTTTGTGTCAACTATATTAGGTGGGAATATGTAGGATGGGGGGGGGGGGGTGATCGGTTTAATTGAGGTAGGTATAAAAATAAAAATAAATTATAGTACACACAATTTTTGTCCACCCTTTGCTAGTAGTTAACAGTTGACTTGATAGGTAAGTATTAACCTACGAAAACGTTTAAATTTAAAAAAAAATCACATGTAGCCTATTGTTTGTGATGTGATGAAACGAAAAATAGCTGCGACACTAAAAATAGACAAACACAAACATCTATGGGATTTAGCCTGCGAGATAATATATAGTATAATCGGTCTCCTCTTTGTGCGGTGCTTCGTAGCATTCCCACTCTTGTCTACTTTAGTTTTCTGGAGGTTTCACTTTTACCACATGTGAATTGCACACTCTGATATTTTATTTTTCTGTATATAATCTTCTTCTTCAATTAGATTTTTTGTATGAAGATTTTCCTGAAATCCCGAATCCTGAAAAAATCTCAACACAAACATGAAATCTTAAAAAAAACCAGTGTGCTTTAGACCACACAACTGAAGTAAAACTTCTGCTCCATCTATATGATAGGAAGAGAGAAAGAAAATGTGCGCGCGCACTACTCTCTCTTGCGAGCTACAGTGTGATACAGACAATAGACCTGCACCGTGTCTTAGATATACGAAACGTAACTGGCCATGAGAGAAAGAGAGAAAGAAAATGTGTGCTCGCACCTCTCTCTCTTGCCCCTACAGTAATATACGAAGCATTCTCCTCGCTTTTCGTAACGCTCTCGTCACGCATTCGCCAGCTTACTCCCCAAGTCAAGCGGGCGTAAAGAAGTTTTACTTCAAAGAAATTCAGTTAAAACCTAAATAAAGTCGTGTTTTTCAATCTCGACTAACTCAAGAGCCGCCTATGCACTCTTGAGCTTGCTACTCTCATGTTGGTGTTTTAACACATTTATCTCAATTTAAAAATAGTTTTTCAAGTAAAACTTCTATACGCACGCTTGACTTGGGGAGTAAGCTGGTGAATGCGTGACGAGAACGTTACGAAAAGTGAGGCGAACGATAGTTGAACTAACTTATATCAATTTCAGAGAACTTCGTTTTTTTTTTTTTTAAACCTCATTAGCACGGTTGTGAATTTAAAACCCGGTGGAACGACACTAATAATAGACCAACACTTACATCTACAGGATTTAGCCTGCGGGAGAATGAGATAGCAATATAATATTTATTTATTTTAGGGTGTACTCGGTTCCCATAAAATAAAATAAAAATATTATTATTTTTGTAAAATCAATATCCAATTTTCAAACCGCTCCAAAATGAACAGGTAAAGAAAACACAAAAGAAAATGGCGTCTAACGAAGAAGAAAACACAAATACTAATAAGATGACCGAATGTAGTGGAATTCGACGACAAAAATATAGAAAAAAACCATTCTTCGCATTGATAAAAAAAGTGCTTCGTAGTCTCTCCACTCTTGTCTACTTTAGTTTTCTGAAGGTTTCACTTCTACCGCGCGTGAATTGCACTTTTGCAATTTGTATTTTTTTATGTAACCAATAAATTTTAACTTCTGACCCAAATTCAAAAAAAGTTATATAATCGACTTCAAATCTGATGTAGATTTACGTAGGTACCAGTTCACCATTTGTACTATGAGTTTCCGGACACCATGTGTACACAGGATATCCGAGGGAAAAATGCACTAACTTCGGGAGATACATGACAGAACGGAAGTAATAGAAGATAAAAATCTTTTAAGGAAATTCCACCGTTCTAGGGTAGTTTTCGGTTAAAAAAGTTGTTCGTGTGAAGAAAAAATCAAAAAAATATATTTTTTTTGCTGTAATACATTTTTGAATTTTCTAACTAGATTCATTTCTTGGGCTCATTAGTAGCCAATATCAAAGTTGTTTTTTTTTGTTTGACTAGGGGTTGAACCTTTCTTCCTAGGAACTGACGTGAGTGAACACCGCTAACACCAAAGCCAAATCCTAATTGCGTGGTACCGACATTTAATTTATATATTAACTGCTCTAAATTTTTTAATTTAATGTCATTCAATTTCAGAAAAAAATCGTGTATGTGAATATGTCAGTGCCACCAAAAGTTGATAGAATCATGTTCAATCGGTTCAAAAATCATTAGTTAAATTATTAGCGCATAAAAGTTTATACGAACAAAGACATAATGTTCCGTATTTTTACCAGAATCTCAAAATTCTCTCAGTAAGAGCAATTCTGTGGTATAAAATTATATCTCAGCACATGAATAGCCCTATATTCCTATATACATACATAAACTAGACCACACTTACAATACCCGTTTTACGCTAAATGAAGGACTAATTGTACCTAAGCACTTTAACAAATATGGACAAAGAACGCTGGACTACATGATACCAAATTTATTAAATATGTTACCTGCTGAAATTAAAAAATGTACAAATGGTAAAACAAATATTATGTTGAAGACACTAACACAAAAATTGTAACTGCAAAATAAAGTAAAATAAGTTTAGAAAAATGAAACAATATAACTTTGTATAAACCACTTATATGATGTGCAAATCCGACCGGTTTCGGAACAAACGTTCCTTCGTCAGGGAAAGCTTATACTTCCCTGACGAAGGAACGTTTGTTCCGAAACCGGTCGGATTTGCACATCATATAAGTGGTTTATACAAAGTTATATTGTTTCATTTTTCTATAATGGATAACCACAAAGTAATAGCTACATTCAAAAATATAAAATAAGTTTATTTATATCTTCAAAGTAAAAGCACCCATTGACAAACTACTAAAATGTAGTTTATTGGGACTTTTCTTTTTTCTGTAAAATATTTATAATTTTTCTTGTCATATTGTATTACTTTGTCTTTATAATAAATAATTTTAAAAAATGCATTGTCATCGACAACGAGTTATTTGCCGAGTTTCAGCTGGATCGGATGCCGGGATTATTTCTACTTACAAGATTTGCACTCATTCACGAAAACAAATTCAAATTTCAAATATATTTAAATAAGTGTTTTATTTTTTGACTTCTACGGTTATGTAGAATCCCCTTCCAAAATTAGTGCACTTTACCGCCGGAATTTGTGTTTAAAGAGTGGCTAATTGAATGGTGTCTTTTTTCCAATGATTGGGGAGGTTCTTCCAGCGGACTGCCGACCCACTGTGAGGGGAGGGGGTTGACCGTGTGGGGATGCACCCGTTACGGCCACGTTACCTCATTTCCCGCTGACATAACACGCTAGTAACAGAACACACCCAGCAGGGTTACTGAAAACTCCAACGACTGTTAAAAAAAGTTTATGTTGCCGCCGAAAAAGTTTAATAAATCGATTTTTTTTTAATTTAAAAATATTTTATTTAAGTTTTATTGTGCAAATACTTTTTTCAAGTGCTGTAATGAGTGAAAGTTATTTTTCTTCTGTTTTATAGCAGTGTAATTTTGTGGTAAGTTATTTACTATTATTATTTATGGTTTGACAGAATGATAAACGAAATTAAAAATAACTTTGTTTTCAACCACTTATTTGAATTCTTGCAGCGACACATTGATTTAGTTTAAAGCTAAAATTAGTATTTATCGTGATTTATTTTTGGAGTATTACCAGTATGTAATGTTGTACTACCTCCTTCTATAGGTAACGTTTCGGACAGCGTTATTGTCAGATCTGATGATACTTTTACGTCAGCAAAATTGGTGGTAAAAAATTAGTAATGTTTCATTTTATATTATTTCTCTTGTTATTATTGAATACCAACTGTCAATGTGAAACATCACCCATTTTTTTAAAATCGGTAGCAATGGTAGTACAACCAGCAAAGGTTTCATGATTTTGTTTTTCACAAGATGTAATGTATTTTTAATATTGAATTTAGACTAAAATAATAATATTTTTGAAGTTGCATGTATGTTTGAAATATTATGACTTTAAAACATCGGCGAAATTGATTCATAAACACCACTTTACTTTTACAACCCTGTGCGATTTACATCCTATTCCCCATGATTCCATTGATGACATGTACACATTATACAAGTAATACCTACAGATTTGCGCTAATTAAGTTCTTAAGTGATAAAAATAATGTTGGGATAAAAATTGTATGAAGCACTACATCATTGCCACTTGTATCTACTTCTAAAATGAAAATGTGAATCTGTTCCTGTTATGATAAATTTGATTTATTGTAATTTGTTTTGTAACCAAATATATATAACGAAAAGTTATACGAAAAAAAAAATTGATGAGTAGAGAGAGACACCCTTTTAGTTTTAGGTTTATGGTGTTAATAGGTATATAAATTATTTGATTATCGACACAGTAAATAATTTTCTGTCAGTCATTGTTAATTTCCTTTTTAATATTATCTTATCCAAACAACTGTGCAAAAATATTGAAATATAAAATAATAAAAAGCGTGTTTTTCAATTCGGTCCTATGTAATTTAAATATAAGCCTATCAAAATGCTTTCTTAATAATTTGTAAGTTTTATTATAAAAAATGTTGAACCGGCCACACGTTGCTGTGGCTAACGAAACACAACGCCATTACCCAATCTTTATAAAATCCACACCACCCGCTTGCCAGCTGCCCGCTGCCCGCTGCCTGAATTGAATATTTGAATTTATCGGCTTTTCTCTACTATAATAAGAATGTATTATACATATTATAAACTAATTAACTCGCCACTGATTATACAATGCTTGCAATGCAACACTGGATATTTGAAAAGGGAAAATCAAATACCTACTTACTCTAGGGCATCTATTTTCCAATTTCTTCCGTAGAACGAATTTCAAAAGTGACTATAGTACGGCCCACCAGCCATTTTAAATCGCACAAAAATATGTTTTCTTTGAATTTCTCGGCTTTTCTCTAATATAATTTACATGTATTATACATATAAACATTCCTCTTCAATCACTCTATCTAATGGTGAAAACCGTATGAAAATCCGTTGCGTAGTTTAAAAGACTAACGCGCACATATATTTGGGCGACTTCATTTTTACTACGTAATGATATAGAAATTTATTATCGTTAACTCACAAATGTTTTCCAAAGTTAACTTTAAAACCGTGAAAAATCGTTTTTTTTAATGGTGTATTTAATTCGTTATCATTTAAATTATTAGCATTTTTGTCATTTAAAACATTAATTATTACAATAGCACAAAGCCGTCATAGATACTTGTTACATCTTTTGAATTAAACAAAACATAATTATTCACTTTGGTTTGATATTTTACTCTCATATCCAAACTCAAGTTTTGTACGAAAAACGCCCTGCAGTAGTTCCTCTTAAAAGGAGAAAATATGTGACATCCCATCAATTAATCGTCTAATTCAGGTACCTAATTGGACTAGTGTGTACTAATTCGACATTAAGCACGAAACTATATACTATATAGATTTCTAGATAGCAAAGATCTTCCATAGCTATAAAATACATTTCTGTGTTATATATAGGTACAGTAAGCGCCAAACTTTAATGCCAACCTGATACGTTGATTGACAGAAATCCCGCCCTTTCTCTGTCGCACGTATGTTTTACGCGTATTTCTCTTTCGCTTACCGTCATTGTAAAGTCAGTAAAGTGACTGTGAATGGATCGTATCAAGTTCAAGGTCGGCATTTGAGTTTGGAGCGTTCTGTATTTACCTACATATTATTATTACTTAAATTGCACAAGTATGTACTTACTTCAGCCAGAGTAGATGGTAAATCTGTAGGATTTGCACCTACACCTATACTTTACATTTTCAAATTAAAATAACCCGAACTATATAAGTAGGTTTCTTTACAAAAGAGATAATCTCAAGACAGCGTTTTACTTCCAAAACGTTTTGATATGTAATGTGGGCTTATAAATGCATATTATATTCTTAAACAATTTGGTGTTATTTTTAATTCTTCATTTTAAACACCCACTGAACTGCCAAAGCAGTTTGTCAGCAGGTCAATTTAACGATATTTATAAAACTAAAGCACACATAGATATACATACAGATACAGGTGAATAACATTTCAAGTATCTACAATACAAAGTCATAATATACACAGACAGATCAATATAACATACGCATTTTTATATATAAGATTACATAAAAAATCTTAATCTATTAACCTTTTTTTAAATCAGTGGTGAAATTTGAATCGCTTTTTATTTGCATTGGCATCTTATTAAAAATAGTAGGCACAAAATAATCGAATGTCCGTTGCCCGCATTTGTTTGTAATTTTCGAAATGGACATTCCTTCATTTTAAAAAGTCTTGTGTTATTTGCGTCATTTACCTCTTCTTGGTATATGGAATCTGACGATAGGTTTTGGCATTATTGTAGAAAGCATTCACTTTGTGTAAAACCACGAGTTTTAATTAATTTAATTACCGACCGGTTTCGCTTTCGGTTATTTAATGTACCCTTAGGATGCTTGAGCAAAGCAAAATCGGTCGGTAAATAAATAAATTAAAACTGGTGGTTTTACACAAAATAAGAGTTTTATTTTTATTAAATAGGTTATGGAACGCAAACCATAATATTCCTCGAACGGGTAATGAATTTGCTAACTGAATAATAAAATCAGGAATAGCAAAATAAATTTATTGAACTGTCTTTTCAATTAGCTTATTGGGTTAGTATCAGTTGAGTGGGTATAGAAGAAACAAAATTAAATAAAATTTAAAAAAAAGATGAACATCAAATATACGTCTACTAGTAGAGGTATAAGAATTGTATTATGATAATAATGGTACGGGGTAAACACCTAATCCATTCCCAATATTTCTTTTCTAAAAATGTAGTAGGAGGTAGTAGTAAACCAAAATAAAATCACCCATCTCTATCCCCAAAAGCTAACTCGGTATCTGATTCAGTAGCTCACAAACAATGGTTTAACATTTGAAAGGATATTTTAAGATATTGAACAAATGCATTCTTAAAATTTGCGTTTTTTCTTACATTTTTCCCTTTAATATTCCCGCGCCGGCACAAAAAACTAGGAGCTACGACATGCTTGACCGATATTTTCGCTTGTTCTTAAGCCAGATTAAATCCTGAGATTAGGTCCATTGCTTGTTTAGCTTGCCGACTTGTTTTCTGAACTGTGAAGTATTCAAAGATGTAGACAGGCGCAAAAGATTAAAAATTTTATGAAAAAAATGAAAGTAGCTATGTACAGAAATTGGAAATTGCAAACAATTTGAAAGTGGGACATCTTTTAAACCAAAAGTAGGTAATTGCTAATCTATATCTACCTACGTAGGTATCGGCGATCGCTCTAGTAATTAGTAACTGCGAACACAAAGTTATAAAAAAATGTTTTCAAATGATTATTTGCTTTTAAAAAAAGCGCGAATGTAAAGCATTTCTTCCTTGCAAAAACATGTTGGGTACATTTCCTAAATTTTTAAATAATGAATTCCGCGCACACATAGCTAACAAAGGGGTGTTCTAAATGAGAATTATCGAATTGCATTCAACAACCACTGAGGGTCTCCATTTAACAAAATGAATTTAAACAAAGCGATCTGTTAATTTAGAGTACCCTTTGCCACTCGAAGCAATTCTAAATTTTCCACAATACATGTTACACTTTCGATGACTCTTGAAATTGCGTATAAAATGTTTCATTTTCAATGAAATTTTACCTATAACAAATGCGTAAGAGACGTTATTCCATTGGGGGTAAACAGGCGATTGTTTTCGTATTGTCCTTCCCATGTTACTGGTTGCAGACTTAACATTTGCAATAATATGTCTTTGTTTTATTAACAGGTAAAATTGCGAGTAGCTGCTTCGTGTGAACGAAATTCTTTTGTGCACAGATTTGTTATGTGTTTTGAAGAGAGGAGTTGAATCAGGACCAAGAAGAAAGTAAAAACGTTGAATATCAACAATAAAACCGAACGTCACTTACCTTATTGCGAGTTCAGCTATGGAATGCTATTGGAAATTAGAATTTATAGATTATTGAAGTACAATTGATTTGCACAAATTGTTGACGTCGTTGACAGTTCACATTCGCCAGCAGCATGATGAAGAGCGCGAGCAGTTCCTGGACCGTGGAGTCGGATATGCGGCCGGCGACATCTTCAAGTAAGAACTTTTATATATTCATTTAGTAGACATATAAAATCATTGTTATTGGCGATTGAATTGCAGAATGTATATTTTTACCGACCAAACCTTAACCCCGCCTACAGCTATCCAACACCTACCATTTTTTTATGTTTTTGTAGAAAAAATAAATAAAACAAAACACACAAAATGTCACCGGAAACCAAAATTTTATATACATTTTTTAATCCAAGTGATGCCAGGAATCATTGGTTAAAGTAAGTCAAGTACGTCCCTTAACACCCTGTATATAATATCTATTGATTTATGGTAATTTTTATCAATGTACATGTTCGTAAATCAATAATATTAAACGCTTTTAGCATAGGTTTAATAATAAAACATTTATTTGTCAATTACTTATTGTCTTATTACATATTATATTATTTGACTTTATAATATTTCTATCATAATATTAAAAGAATACATCATAAATAATAATAAATAATATGTATTTATAAACATGATAAACAATGCAAAAATAAAATACCTAAATAATAATTTTGTTATGTTTAAATCTTGTAATTATGAACACTTAAGAATACAGGTAGGTATATTCGTAATATTTGTGTTTTTATTTTTGGCAAATTTAGCACATTGCGTAGGCATTATTATAGGTAGTTGCTTAATTATTGCGACAATAACTGATTTGAATAAATTGTATAATGTATGTAAATTGCCTATACCTGTATCTAATTTGGGGTCGTCCATTAATCATGTGATGTTTTTTAGCAACTTTTTAACCCCCCCCCCCCCCCTGGGGGGGGGGGGGTTAAAAATAATGTGGCGAGGTTTTAGACTAACCCCCCCCCCAATTTTCAGAATATTATATTATCAATTCCCCCCCCCCCTTTCGAGCCTCACGTGATTAATGGACGACCCCTTTGATGTTTTTATATAAAATGTTATGTCTGCCGTTAAAATAATGCGATAGATATTTTGAATGTTTATATTATCGTTCCCAAAAGTTCATTAAACAATTAATAAATAAAAACTCATTAAGTGCGTTCTAGCGACGACAATTTTGCTCCTATTGGCTTATTATTTGCTATTATTGCGATTATTAACCCATTAACCCACTTTTAAAAAACGGACTGTTTTATATTCATCGTATCTGAAAGATATAAAATACATCTTAAACAAATATTTATAGTACATTAATTCCTAAATTACCAAATCACCACTTCAATAGTCTTTAATTTTACATTTTATTGTTTGTTGAATTTTCTACTAACAATGTTGGAATGTGGAGGAATTAAAATATTGTCCGGTTATTCGTAACCCAGGTTTTGTTGTACCCCTTTAAAAAATCAGAAAAAGAGATTTTCGTTACCGTTCAAAATGCATCGAAATGAAAGTAGGTGAAATAAAACTGTTAAAGAAATCATTACACATCATAAACTTCAAGTTTTACATTCAATCAAATTCTCAAAGATACCTAAGAAAACGAGTAAGTATTCTAAAGTTTGATTATCTGAAGAGTTTTCGGTATTTATAAATAAAATACGGATTTACGCCGTCTGGTAGGTATATTAGGTACATCTAGTGGGAGATATATATTTTAAAATAGCAGGCGAGTGGGAAGTGCTACGCGTGACATTAGGCTCTACGCCAAGTCGCGCTCTACGGCAGGCCGTTACTATAGGCGCTTTTAGTATTCCCACAACATACTCAGCACGGCACGAAAGAGATTATAAACGTTCCTAGTCACAAACAATCTTCTTTCACACTAAATAATGTTGAGACAAATTTAATGATGCGTATTTCTGCTTCCTTCAAAGGAAAAAGTAGACATTTTCTTATCCCACACTCTTTTTAATGAAGTGAGACGCAGCATGCCTTTGGCGTTGCCGTTGCCGTGCCGTTACGGTGGAAAATTTAAAAGCAGCCAATGTATCGACCTTTTTGTTTTTTTTTAAATATTTTTTTTTTATTACGCCTACTTTTAAATAATATTGTTGATAATACGAGTATGAATACGGTAAGAAAAAAATTGCAAGTGTGCAGTTGACACGTGGTAGAAGTGAAACCTTCTAAAAGTGAAAACTAAAGTAGACAAGAGTGAGGATGCCACGAAGCACCGCACAAACAGGAGACCGATTATTCTATCACGTTCTCCCGCAGGCTAAATCCTGTAGATGAATGTGTTTGTCTCTTTTTAGTGTCGCTTTTTTCGTTTCATCGAGTTGCAAATCACAACGGTGCTAAAGAAGTTTTCACTTCAAAAGAAAAAATGAAAGTTTGCGTTTCACCAAGCACAATACATTGTTATATTTAATTCCAATTGGAATTTAGATGATAATTTTTCATAGAATCCAAGAACATAAAACAATGTATAGAACATTGAAGAAGAGTGAAGCAAAAAAAACAAACAAAAACTTAACAAACCCAAACTATAAGTTTATCGTACCTGCTTTAATCGGTTACGTAATATTGTATAGATATGTTTCCCTCGGGTCATCTGTGTGATGTATTAAATAAAATAATTATGAATTTTGTTTTAGGGAACAAAATTCATATTTATTTGGTCTATACATAACATTTTATTTTCTTAAAATAAAATTAACAGATTGAAAAAATAATCGATGCCATATTATTTGTTTCAGTTTTATAGAGTAGGTTGGTACCTACATACCTATTGTAGAAAAATAATGTACCTAATACATTTTCGTTATTTGTTTTTGGGGTGTTATGCCGTGTTGCGCTACCTCCTTCTTTAGATGTGATCACATCTACCGGATCTGCCGGATCTGCCCTGATGATGGACACTGCAACGATGTCCGAAACGTTGGCTAAAGAAGGAGGTAGCGCAACACGGCATAACACCCCAAAAACAAATAACGAAAATGCTTTTGGCCGTGAAAATCTTAAAACTTATCTACCTAATACATTTTGATTTATACTTTTATTTGCCATAATTTATTTGAAACATGTAAAAACATTACAATTCAAGTTTTCAAACTTCCACCGGCCCTTCATGGATTGGCACCCAAGCATGTTGGTAAACGCGAAGCGGACATCGCGTATTAGGGGTGGCAGTAACAATATTACGGCGGGTCCCCATTAGGGGAAACAATGGGGGGCGATCTGTGCGTGATTTGTGAATTCACCAACAAAAGGACCGGAGCGTTTCGTCACTCTGAATTTCATGTAATCGTTCAGCAATCACACTGTTTACTAATGGCTTTCTCGGTTAAGAGTTTAATTGAATATTTGAATTTCTTTAATACATTTAGATAGAAAGGTGCAATTTATGCCGGTGATTCAGGGTGGTGATTGAAAATTGTACTACATGAATTTTTCATAATTTTACAAGCATTGTTTTTTGTCGCTCAATTATTTAATAAATAATTAACAAAATTAGACAGTACCCACCTAAACACAATATCATCCCTTCTGAGGTAAAACCTATTATTTATATATTAGCTGCCGCTACCCGAATTTCTACCGTATCTTACATATATCTATCTCCCTTAAACATGAATTTTTTAAGTTCTTAAAAAATATGTGTTATTTTTGAAGATAATATCTAGACGCGTTCCATGCCGAAACGCAAATTATATGAAATTCCCTCGATAGAAAAAAATCGCAAAGTATACTCCGAAAATTATTGTAATCACGTTTGTTTCAGATATTTTACAAGTTATACCAACCTGTGAAAAAATCACAATGTTTCTTCAAATGATACTTAAGAGCCCTCCGCGAGATTTTTGCTCTGCTTTAAGCAAGACGTGATTTATTAAACATTTTAACAATTGTCGCATCGATTTTATGAATTTAAATATTAACATTCGTTACTATATATATTTCCATCTTCTTCATTTTGAGATAGATGAATCTTCGCGGATGCGGCGCCTTAAGTGCTACACCTATTTCCCGTACGACAAATACGTGATTTTCAGAGCCCTTGTGGTAATTTTTCATAAAAACGGCGCTTCTTTACATGAAATCATATTTATCTCAAAACTATTAACCCCTCAGATCTCAGTAGGTTAGAAAATTTTCGCTTTGCATTACATTCTAAATAAATGGAATATTTATTTAGAATTTAACAGAAAACTAAACTGTTTTTGAAAGGTGAAGAAACACGCTTTCGAAATTTATTATTAGAAATAACCATGTAATTTTTTAAATACAAAAATTTTTAATGCACATTTAAATTTTTTTTTAAATGGCTCATTTTACGCTTTTTCTAACTAAAATAACTAGTAAAAAAAAAACCCGCCACATTTTATTCGAAAAATGTTATTTTCACCCCACTTTTTTGTTTATTTTGTCGTTAAAAACTTTTGTCGTTAGCTTTCAGATTTGAATATACATCGAGGTATTTTTTCTTTCCAATTCCGTTCAGATCATATTTCTCACTATGATAGTAACGGAGACAACCATTTCTTTGAGACCACGGAGGCCGTCATTATGAGTTGTTCCGATAAGCGCACAAATTAACCCGAGGGGTTAATGGTTATATCATATACATTTATATATCACTAGGATTTCACATACAATAGCTAATAGGTACATGACATTATGATAGAGGTACGACATATCTCCTGTAGCATTTATTCAAATATAGATAAGTTGAACCGCGTATCCCAATGCGATTAGATTCAATTCATCGGTTTTTGGCCAAATTGTTAGATGTTTTATGACACCATTTGGTCATCGAATTGGCCATCTCGTATCGCGGCGGAAAACAAGGGGAATATGCTTCCCACGATCATTGTTCGATGATATGTTAACGAGTGGCGAATCATCATTGGGGGAGCTAATTGGCCATCTTGTCGGATGAACACCGATACACCTACTCCGGGAAACACCAGCCACCACCTGGGTCGCTTTTTCTCTATTCCAATTTAGATGCAATTCAGGGGTCGCGTGATCATCAAAATTACAATTTTATATTAGGTACATGATATTATGGCATCTGTGGAAATTTCTCAAATATTTTACAAAGAATTTAGAAAAATCGTTAAAAAGCGGCCTACACACGACACTGCATGTAGTGACTGCGGCAGTGACTGCAGAGAGTATGGGTTTGAGCGAACTAGCGCTGTCTCGTTTAAGCAGCATTTTAACAAACGAGACAGCGCTAGTTTGCTCAACTCCACGCTCTCTGCAGTCACTGCCGCAGTCACTACATGCAGTGTCGTGAGGAGAGCCCATATTCTAACACTAGTTTTCGAAAACTTTCGCGCACACAGGTTGATTCGGCATGTAAGTGGAACAAAATTTCTTTGTGTATAAAACATATTTATACATCTTTACCGATTTTTTGTAGTAAACTTACACTATGTAGTAAAATTACATTTAGTAATAAAATAATTTATTTGTTTTTAGTAAAATTACTTTTTGTAGAAAATTACAATTTATAGATATCAAAATTATATTTCGTATTAGTAAAATTTCATATTGTAGGTAATAAAGTTCCAATCTCTAGAAAAATAACATTTTGTGATAAAATTTTAATTTTTGAAGTGAAGCTTCTTTATGCACGCTTCACTTGGGGAATAAGCTGGTGTATGCGTGACGAGAGCGTTAAGAAAAGTGTGATCGGGCGAGGCGAACGGAAGTTGAGAGGGAGATATAAGTTAGAGAAGTTTTACTTCAGTCGTGTGATCTAAAGCACACTCGTTTTTTTTTTAAATTAAAATTACGGTTGGTAGTTAAACAGTTTTTTTAAATACCTATTTTGTTTGTTTTTTTTTTTAAATTTATGTATGTAAATTCACGAAGGCTTTCACATTTTGTAAAATTATAGGTAGGTTTCTTGTAGGTAATTAACATTTTCAAAATTATTTAGATACCTACTTTAGTTTTGTTGGTAGGTGGATGGATTGTAGTTATCTAAATAACATTTTGTATATGTGTATATCTTCGAATAACATTTTGCAAGTAAATCAAAATTTTGTCAGATTATTACATTGCGTAGGAAAATTATATACCTACACATCAATTAACATAATACGCCCAACTTGTTAGTGGTACCTACCTACCTTCACAGGCGAGTCTCATTCTCGTGAGTCCTATTTGAAAATCAAACAAAATATTATTCACTACCTAATCTTTTGAAAATAAATAACAAAAAACTCTTAAAAAATCATTTAAAATTCCCCTAATGCGTTAAGCTTGATTGAGCAACCCTACCTATCTAATCGTGTAGTAACTACCCACGCAATTGAAAATACCAACAGTTTTCAGTTACCTATAACATATCTCCCATTAATGTAAACAGTAAATTGGCATAACGAGACCAAAACTTTCCCAGGATGACGAGGGCATATTGCCTATGTACCCCCTGCTATGGGAATTCCGCGTGCGCCTCTCGCGTGATGATACATCCAGATGTAACAGAATGTCTGTGGCCCATAACGCGTAATGTGTTATGTGGTTTGGCAGGTGCCCCATTAAAAATACTCAGTAAACTAGTATCTAACGACGTAGGTATCAGAGTACCTATCTATCTTCCCACGATGTGCAGCTTCCCCTGTCATCTGATGTCACGCGATGTGATATCACCCACCCCAATTATCCAAGGACCCCCATCTATTAGATAGAATTTGCTTGTTTGATCGTCCATTACATTTTTTCATATTGATGTAGGACTCAAGCTTACAAGCTCTTTTTAGGAATCTGCTCTTACGTGTTTTGGATGAGTAATGACTCATTTATTTCTAAAGCTATCATATTTTTCAGGATGGAAGTTTCAGCTCGTTGCAATAAGTTATTATAGGTACTCGTTTGTATATTTTTGAAGTAAAACTTTTTTACGCACGTTTGACTTGGGGAGTAAGCGTGTGAAAGCGTGACGAGAGCGTTACGAAAAGCGAGGCGAAAGGTAGTTGAGAGGGAGATATAAGTTAGTGAAGGTAGAAAGAGAGAGAGAGTTACGTTTCGTTTCATTTTTTCTTTCTCTCTTTCTCTCACATCCAGTTACGTTTCGTATATCTCAGACACAGTGCAGGCCTATTGTCTGTATCACACTGTAGGAGCAAGAGAGAGCAGTGCGCGCGCACATTTTATTTCTCTCTTCCTATCATACAGATGGAGCTAAAGAATTTTTACTTCAGTCGTGTGGTCTAAAGCACACTCGTTAATTTATTTTTTTTTGTATGGGAAAAAGAAAAAAAATGCTGCCTGAAGCTTCTTTAGGCTCGTTGTGATTTGGAATTCAGATGAAACGCAAATGACGCATCACAGCACCTGCTAGCATCAAACTGCGCTCATTGACCGCATTGATTATATTAGTTGAGATATGAACGGATATGACACTGTCTGCGCTCATTGGCCGCTTGATTATGACCACACTTTTAAAAGCTCCCATTGGTTGAGATTGTTGTTGGTAAAGTTTCGCTTCTATCGCGTGTGAACCGCACACGATTTTCTTTTATCTTCGTAGATTTTCATCTCTTTTCGGTTACTTACCTACCTAAAAACTCCAACTTTAAATTACATGCGTAAGAAAAAAAAAACATTTTTTACAAAATTAGCTATTAGCTATTACCCTTTTCATGAATTTCAATAAATTTGCTTCGAAACATTGTTTCATTTTAAAAATGTCACTTTGGGATAAATTTATTTCAATTACGTAATTTTTTTGTTTTTGTTTTTTAATAATGTTTTATTTTTAATATTATGTTTTACATAGTATTTGTATGGTAATTATACATCTCAGGTTTTTTTTACTACCCTTCCATTGAAAGCATGTGCACAAGCATGTGTATGGAAGGGGAGTGTACATTAATGTTATTAGTTAGTACTAACTAAAATAATTCATTGTACATAAATATATTTGAGCTGCAGTATTTATTTTGATTACAGTGTGTATTTTTGTAAGATTAATTAAGTGACAGTGGTTTTTTTCTTAAGAATATTTTAAAAATGTCTCTTGACAGAGAGCAGTATTTTGGTTTTATCATTAATGCTTCTGATTTCTTCTGGTAGTCTATTGAAAAAAGTTCTTCCCTGGTAAGTGTAATGATGCTGTGCAAAAGACGTATTTAGTTTTGGGCATAGAAAAACATGTTTAAGTCGAGTTCTGTTTTTATTTAAAAATGGATATTTATCTTTTTCTTTTATAATTTGAATTAATGAATTTTTAATATATAAATATTTAAATAAACAAATCACTTAAACTACTCGGCTTCATTCATAGAATTACCTCTGACTTTAAACATATAAATACACTTAAAACTCTTTACTGTTCGCTGGTCCGCCCTCACCTTGAATATGCTAGTGTCATTTGGTCTCCTTTTTATGCTGTCCATATTTGTTACATTGAATCTGAACAACATCGCTTCCTACGAGGAATTGCTTGGAGGTTAGGACTTGAAAGAGGAGAATACTCGTATGATGAAATTGAACAAACTTTAAACATTTCCTCTTTAGAAAAACGTAGAAAGGACTCTGATCTAATATGCATTTTCAAAATTATCAACAGTATTACTGACACACCTGCTTTGTTACAACTCATCCAGTTCAACATTCCTTCCCGTAGACTCAGAAATAATGAATTGCTGTTCCTCAATCAACATTCTACTAATTATGGATATCATTCTCCTTTATCCAGAATGTCGAGACTTGTCAACACAAATCAAAGCATTGAATTTTTTGGTGTAAGCCTAAGTGACTTTCGGCAGTCGTTACGCAATGTGGTTTTTTAAAGTCTTTTTAAATCCATCTTCAAGCTACTTGTAGTTATCTTCTCTATGTACTTTTATATTATATGTATTTTGTCAATGCTCTTCATTTTGATCTCTCTTTTTTCTTTTCTGTTCGTGTTATTGTTATATTGTTAATTGGACTATTTGTCCGTAAATAAATAAATAAATAAATGTGGGTACTTGAAATTCTTCAAACAGGCGTTCTGTTGGGTAGTCTAAGGATTTTTTAAATATAATTTTAATAATTGTTCTTTGTACAATTTCTATTGGAAGAAGGTTACATTTATACGCGGATCCCATAAATATTTAAATATTATCGTTTATTATGCATCACGCTAACAAAAATCTTATTTATGACGAACCAAAATCAATATGTTTGTAATATTTGACATGCCTGTTGGTATTTCTGACATATCAAAATTAATATATTTTTTTATATTTCACACTGTTGGTATTATTATGGATGTTGGTATTTCTGATATAAACAAATCAAAGTGAATCTGGTAATTTCTAATATTTGACATGATGTCAGTTGGTATTTCTAACATATCAAAATCAATATATTTCTAATATTTGACATGGTTGTTGGTATTTCTGACATAACAATATCAACGTTTTCTTATACCTATTTCACACGGCAGTTGGTATTTCTGACATACCAATATCTGTGTGAATCTGGTACTTGACATGGATATTGGCATTTCTGACAAACCTACAAATAAAATGCATTTCTACGTGAAACAATATTTAATTAAATTAATAATTTTAACGTGAAAATGAAATGGTACCTACCTACCAGAAAAGAACCCAATAAGTACCAAAAAATCTAATAATTTATTATTCATTGGAGAAGAAGATAACATTAATAATAAAAAAAGAAAATATGAAAAGAACAAGACACAGAAAAATAAAAAGCAACAGTCAATTTATAAACTTTTTTTGCTTGTAGGTAGGTGTAATGTTGTAGATCACCTAACGCTAAAAAGTTGGTAATAAAATTTGGATCAGGTTCGTAGGTACTGCGCTTCACGCCATCAAAACACTCTTTTCAATCTGGTTTATTTGCTTAGAATTTAGGTTTCATTTTCAAAATTGGTAATGATTGTTTGAAGAATTCAGACAACCGATTAATTAGGTACTACATATAATAATGTAATGTTTTTATCAGAAAATTATTTTAATTGCTATTTTCAAAATTGTAACTGATTTGACGAGAATTCAGACTAACCCATAATTTTTCACGGGTTAGTCTGAATTACCACTGCACTAATAGGATAACATTATGTACCGCGTACCTATAAATATGTCTATTTATTATTTTTGTGTGTTCAGAAATATTGGTTTAGCTTTTGTGCGTTTCTAAGGGTATTGTTTGCAGTGGGTAATTGCGATCGCCTGAATGGAGAAGAATGAACGATTAGGATTGATGCTTTGGGATTTGCTCACCGGTTTGTATTGTTTTCAAGTATGTAATCCAGCTTTATTGTTATTTTTGAAGCAGTGTTATCTACCTGTGTGTTTCTTCGTTTTCACTTTAGTAGGAAATTTTTCCCGCCATCTTTTAGATTGACTTGATGATATTATCATTAATTTGACTACTGACGCACCCATTCGATGTCGAACACAACCATCAGGTGGGCATTCTTGAATGCAGCGTATTTATTTACAAGGCCGTCAAAAGGAAAAGATCGTTATGTGAATGAAGAGTAGTTTGGCTCTGAAGGCAATGGCGATGCGATGGCAGGCCCATTGTGATGGCTCACGGCGGCAACCGAACACATCTTCAGCAGTCCCTTTGCGTCCCACTTGTCTTCAGTCGAAAAGGCACAAAGGCAGATTCTTTTCATTAAAATCATTTTAAATACTCTCGCATGAATGGAGTAGGTACACTTACGCGGGCAGGAAATGCGGTGTCTTGTTCAGTTTTTAGAAATACACGTTTTTATATGCTGATCTAACAAAGCAGGGCTCCCTCATTCCCTTTCACGGTGTCTTTCAGCGTCGCGTCGTCTCCGCTGGATTATCGGGGAATTGTATACGGGCTCGGCAGTTTATAATATTGTTGTTACTTCCATTAGACGCGAGTTAAGTAAGCTAAACACTTGCACCGCACCGTCTTTACTGGGAAACTTCATACACTAGTGTTTATTGAATAGCTCCAGGAAACGACAGACGATGGAATCAAAAGGAACGCTTCCATCTCTTTGTGTATTCTATCAAAGAGTCAGTCGTGTTTATCAATAGAACATCTAAAATCATTATTAAACATTTCACAAGATATCTATTTACACTTTGTCTATCAAGCTTGGGTAAAAGAACAAGGAAAATTTCAAAATAATCAGTTATTAAAAAAAACGGCTTTATATTATTTGTGCCACATCGATGGTATCTATCTACACCATTTTTGTCAGTTGTCCTATGAGTATTGGAAAAAATATTTAAGCCCAGCATTCCGAATTTCTACCGCTTTATAACATATTTCTCTTGAACACTTTCAGTTTTTGAGTTTCTAAAATAATATACCTACTGTTATTTTTGAAGATAATATCTATGCATTTGTCACGCCGAAATACTGATTATATGAAATTCCCTCGATGGAAAAAAAAAATCGTAAAGAATGCTCCGAAAATTATTATAAACACGTGTTTTTTCTATTATTTTTGAAGTTTGAAAATGTATGTTTCTGCTATTGGAGACATTGCCCACGAGATTTTTGCTCTGTTTTAAATGAGTCGTGTTTTATTAAATATTTTCACAATCATAGCGCTCTCCCTTTAATTTCACATTCATATTTACATAACTCGTTCTCTTCTTCTTTTTGATTGTTAAGGGCCTACTAATAGCTTTATGCTCTAACTAAAACATCGTAGAATACTTTAACTAATTCCACTATTAGGCATCTAACTAGTTTTAAATTTTTTTTTTAAAGAAAGTCAAATATTCCCTGGTTACGAATAACCTGAAAATATTTAAAAAAATCTCCTATCATTTCAGTAGGCGGAAAATTTGCTTGTGTCGTGATGGAGGACTTAATCTGCACTTATTGAACACACTTATTGACGCCTGGGTGAGACCCAAACACGATGCCAACTCAGCCACTAACTGGTCATTAGATAGTTATTGGTTGATAAAACCTTTTATTACTGTATAATATGTAGTTACAAATAATATGTGGGTACCTACCTACAACGTTTACGTTCGTTGCAACATGTTGCTAGGTTTTTTAATAATTCACTAAACATAATTTAAAATTTCTCGATCGTATCAATTAGATACTTAGTTACACATATTATACTCAATTCTACTCTTGAAGAGCTAAATAAGCTCGCAGAGTAGAAATTACACATACTCCTCCCCCCTTCGAACTGTTCAACAACTGTGCCGCAGGGTAATTGCAACCCGCGTCATCCGCCCCTCGCAACAACATTAATTCAAGGGGGTTCCATCCAAAACGGACATCTCGTCGAAAGGAGCAATCATTAATTCAAACCCGCGGCGATTTAGCATTGTATCCAATCGCTTTTCAACAAAATGGCGCTGATTGCAGCAAATCAGAATTGATGTCAACAACATCATCATTCAAAGGGGTTTCTTCTAAAACACGAGTCTCGTCGAAAAGAGCAATCATTAACACAACCCCGTAGCGATTTAGCATTGTATCCTTTCGTTTTTAAACCAAATGGCGCTGATTGCTGCAAATCAGAATTGACGTCAAGAGCATCAGCATTCAAAGGGGTTTCTTCTGAATCAAGCGTCTCGTCGAAAGGAGCCACCCCGCAGCAGTGACTCCTGTAGCTTTTTAACCAAATTGCAGCAAATCAGAATTGATGTCAATAACATCATCATTCAAGGGGTTTCTTCTAAAACAGGCGTCTCGTCGAAAGGAGCAATCCCGCAGCGATTTAGCAGTGACTCTTGTCGCTTTTGAACCAAATTCTGCTGATCGCAGCAAATCAGAATTGACGTCAAAACAAATCCGACCGCTGAAATAATACGGACACGTGGAGAGGAGAGTTGCTTGTTTTCTGCCGTCCATTCTACGTATTATATATGCACAAAGCAATTCTACGAGTAATAACATTAGGTATATGTGCAAATATCTACCTACCCGGTGTTGATCGGGGTTATAGATCGTTTTTAGTAAACGTTTGAGCTTGTGAGTTCTGGTAAACTGGGCGTGGACATAAAACTTCCTTAGGAAAACAAGTTTATAAATAGGTTATGTTCGAATCGAAATAAAATAATATAGATATTTAATCTATGGGTACTAATATATCGGGAACATTCCAGAGTGAAGACGGTGGATATTTATTTATTTATTTATTTAATACAAACGGCATAAGTATGCCATAAACATTAATTACATGTCACAAATTCATATTCAAAATATTAGTAATGGTAAAACAGTGTATGTATAACAGTTAATTGTGACGATACATTGGGAAGTGACACCGGAGATACATTTACATGCAAAAATCTATAATAGAAATAAAATTAATAGTGACTAAAAAAATATGATAGCATAGCCGTCTTGTACCTCTGTTCCGTGCAGTTAAATAGATCTATCACATCTGCATATCTATTAGTAACTTCATGCAACCTAGGTAAAAGTGAGTGTTTCGTATACTCAGTCCGATTATTGTTACATTTAAAAAGGATTTTAGAACGAGTGGTTCTCGTGGGAATATGAAATTCAATGAGCTTAGTTAGATCAGGACTGTCTATTCTACCATTTACAATTTTGAACATAAATATTAAGTCTGATATAATTCTTCGATCTGACAGTCTTAGTAAATTTAATTCTTTCATCAAGTAATTATAATTTATGTTTTCAATGGGAATACCGAGGTTAAAATTAATATGTCTTAAGAATTTGTGTTGAATTTTTTCGATTGAATCTGAATGTATTTTAAAATGGGGGGACCAGATCGAGGAGTTATATTCGACTTGACTACGTACTAAGGATGTATACAAAATTTTTAAAGTTGAAATATTCTTGAAACCTCTGGAATTTCTAAGAACGAAGCCAAGCATTTTGATACCTTTATTATAGATTGAGTTTATATGGGATATGAAGTTTAATTTAGAGTCGAAAGTTATGCCCAAGTCACTAATTTCTTTGACAGAGGTAAGGGTAGAGTTGTTAAGTTCATAAGGATGAATAATTGGTTGACTTATTCTGTAAAAACTTATTAAATAACACTTATTTATGTTCAGGTAAAGTTTGTTAATAGAGCACCAACTAATTAATTTGTTTAAATTATTTTGTAGACAGGCACAATCTTCAGCGGTTTTGATGATTTTAAATATTTTTAAATCATCTGCAAAAAGCAATACATCTACATCTTTATCAAATATGTCAACAATATCATTTATGAACAATAAAAACAAAATTGGGCCTAAATGGGACCCTTGAGGTACACCACTGGTAGCTATAAATTGATTGGAATAAAACAAATTAATTTTTACAAGTAGAACTCTATCAGATAGATAGCTTGCAAACCAGTCTAAAAGTTTTCCGTCAATACCGAGCTTACGTAGTTTAACCAGTAGAATTTTATGGCACACTTTGTCAAAGGCCTTGATAAAATCTGTGTATATGGAATCGACTTGAGTTTTGTTAGCTAATGCATTTGATATAAAGTTTTCATATAATGAGAGATTTGTCAGAGTTGACCTGCCAGATAAAAATCCATGTTGATTTGGAACAATGAGATGGTTAATATATGGGGAAATTTTATCAAGAACTAATTTTTCAAAAAGTTTCGGAATTATAGATAGCTTACATATAGGTCTATAGTTAGTGACATCACTTTTATTACCCTTTTTTAGTATAGGTGTTAGATAACAACGTTTCCAAATGTCCGGGAAGCAACCTGTATCAAGCGATTGATTAAACAATAGACAAATCGGCTCAGCCAGTGAAGCAATGCAATTTATGAGAATATTGGGGTGCACGTTATCAGGTCCGGCCTTTTTGTTTTTGTCTAGAGATTTAATTTTAGATTTAACGTCGTTTATGTTGATGTGTACAGCAGGAATATGCATGCTCTCAATAAGGGAAGGTGGTGGTATGTAATTTTCTGGGATATCTTCGTCATATACACTTTTGAAGTAATCAGCAAAATAGTTAACCTTAACTTTCATATCAGTGCTACTCTTATCTTTGAAGTGCATTGAAATGGGTAAACCTTGTTTGTTTTTTCTAAGAGAGTTTACATGTGTGAACAAGTTTTGTATATTAGAGGGTATAGATTTTTCGATTCCATTTATATAATTATAATATGATTTTTTTGACAGTTTTTTACATTGAGTTCTGTAATTGTGAAATAACTTATAGTCGTTAAGGGATTTAGATTCTTTAAAGTTTTTGTGTGCAGTTTTTTTGCAAATAATCAGGTTGATTAACTCGCTGTTGAACCATTTCGGGAACTTCGCTTCTTTGAAATGTGAAAGTGGTACATAGTTTTCAATGGCCCTGTTGATAATAGTGTAAAAAATTTCAAGATTGTAGTTAATATTATTGTTGGGGTGAAGAATTTCATTTTTAAGATATTGGTTCATATTAGGATAGTCAGCTTTGGAAAAATTATAAGTAAAGTTAGGAAGAATAGTTGTGTCGTCTGGTGAGTTATTCATCAAGATAGTTATGCTTAAAGCGGGGTGGTGGCAGTCTAGGGGGAGGAGCTCGTCAACTGATTTAACAATGTGAATTGAGAGATCACTACAGAACACTAAATCCAGCAGCCGGTTATTGGTATTGTAGACTTGATTGACTTGATGTAGAGCGAGTAAGTTCGTCATATCTATTATTTCACGAGCATTTTCTGGTAGGCTTAAGTTGTTATAAGAGTGTTTATTCATCCAATCAATGCTAGGGGTATTATAGTCACCAAATAAAATTGTTCTGGCATCAGGGTATTTATTTTTAAAGGTTTCGAGGTCATCAATGTGGTTTCGGTAGACTGTGATGTTGGATCCAGGGGGAATGTAGACACATCCCAGTAAAATTTTACTTGATTTAGTTTTTAGTAATACAAATACCTGTTCTACGTCTAGATGTTTGCAAATTAATCGAGTGGATGGCAGTGATTTTTTGACGGATATGAGAACTCCTCCTCCTCTGGTTTTATTGCTGGTGGCTGGATTCCTGTCAAGGCGGTAGGTGTTATAAGATGAGAATCCAAGTTCCTCGGTGTGAATATCAGGATCAAGCCAGGTTTCAGTAAGGAGAAATACATCGACGTTTTGAAGTAAAGGAATAGAAGTTTGCAACTCTAAGAGTTTGGTTCGGCAGCCGCGGATGTTTTGGCCGTATCCATTGATGTGTTTGAGTTTTTTGGATTTTTCTTAACTATTGTCGGCTTGCTGTTGATATATTTGATTGTTAGTCCAACTTCACCTCCCTGTATCCTACTTTCCATTGATTGACGTAGGTCTGATAAATATTTTCTTTGGTTCGGAGTTTGGTCGGAAAAAATTTTGACAGGGGAGTTGTTAAGATAAAAGTTTTTTTTTCTGAGAATATTCATTACTTCAGTTGAGTTTCTTAAGATCACTTTAATGGGCCTCGATTTATCAGGCCTCACTGCTCCAAGACGGAATGTGTTGATGGAATTTGGTTCTAAATTGTTGTCTATTTTCTTCAGAATGGTTGTAATTTGTAAATTATCATCCTTAATTTTTTCAATTTGGTTCAGTTGTGTGCTTTCGGGAACGTTTATAATTATGAGATTATTTGCTCTGTTTTTCCTCTCTTCAAGCTCATCGGCCGCTTCACATGTAGATTCTAATGGGTTAGGTTTGTTGGTTAATGCTTTGAAAGCTATTAGCTCGCCCTCGAGTGCTGCCATTTTTGTAGCCATTTGCGCTATGGTTCCAAGAATAGCATTAGTTTTTGGAATCATTTTCGCAATTTGATCTTTGTTCAGTTTGCTACTGGGGTCTATTATTAGATCGGTTAGAGCCTCAACCGCGTTTCTCGCCTGACTGATAAATTCCTGGGAGTCCATTTTGTTAAAATTATTATTTTTTGATACTATATTTTTTGATATTTGATACTCTCAGAATCGCCCTGGTGATAGACCACCAATCAGAATCTTAGCTTGAAATGGCTTTAGCCCTGTTTGGTAACCAGATCTGAATAGCCAGGTTATTTTCCACCACCCTCTTACCTTTTGTATTTTCGTTTAGATTATTAGAGTTAACATCTTCTTCAAGGATATACCTATACTTATTACATTGATGGGAATAAACCTTCAAAATTTATAAAAAGAGTGTTGTTCTAATGAAAAATTGAATATTCATTTAGACTTTTGTAAAGAGGTCAATACATGTTCTATATAACCCTAAAATCGGATATATTTATCCGAGACGTTATCTAAGTTACAAACCGATTGTTTCTCTTTTTGTTTCGATTATTTCTCAGAAAGATTGTTTATAATGAAAAAAGAGTTGCCTATAATATGGAAAAAATAGTCGAAAAATTGACAATTACGGTTTGATGGAAGGTGGCAATGGCCGAATTGGTAAAGGCACCCGTCCGTTTAGACGAGAGTTTCTGGGTTCGAGTTATCGGAGAGTTGCGACCGTCATCTTTTTCTATTTTTTGTGTCTTGTTCTCTTTCATATTTTTACCGGGTTATTTGATCGTTGTCCGTTTGAGTGAGATTATTAGTTATTCCGTGGGTCTCGGTCGATGACTATTATTTGCTTACATTTGTGGATTTGAAGTGATGTATTTTTTAATAGATTTTTTAAGGTTGAATATATTTTTATAAATTGACAATCATTGGAGGGGACCCACCACTTTCCCAACGGCGTTATAAGGAAACATATGGTTTCCTCCTTCACCGCACACGTCAAGACTCTACTTTTTTTTGAACGAAGCTACATTTATTTGAACGACTCTAGACCCTCGAATGTCCATGCATACGGGGTTAGTAAGCAGTATGCAAGTACTTACATTAACATTATACAAAAGATAAATAGAAGTAGCAGCCCGTGGAATAATTCTTCTGAAATAGGTAACATCAAAAAGAGATAATAGTGTTAGTAAAAGAAAAAGAAAAATAAAAATAACGGCTATGACCAGTCGAAGAAACCTTCTGTGAATAAAATAAGTAATGAGGAAAAAAACAGTTATATGATTATGTTATAATGTAAGTAATTACTATAGTAGCGGAAATAAAATAAAATATATTTAAAAAAAGCCAGAGAAAGTATTCCATAGACCACCGGGCAGTCCCAATGAGAATGCGTATAGCTATCGGCCCAACCGCAGACGATGCTCGAAGTCCGCGTCCTTTAGCCGGTTCCCCGATTTTGCCTCGAAGAAATGTACTTGGGAGAGAAGGGGAAGTTTTTGAAGACCTTAAGGAAAGATGAGCGAAAAATTGACAATCAGATGATTTTCATTTTTTTGATGAGTCTTTTTTGGAATATTTCGAGTGGGGCTGTGTAATTATTTTTAATTAATTCGTGTCGTGCGGCCATCCCATTGGGGTAGGTTTATTAGGTCAATGGTCCACCCTCAACTTTTATTCAAAAAAATAATTTTTTAACACTTTATTCATACGTAAACTTCTTGTTCATTGGACTAAATGCACTTAACTATTACTTCGTAGTCATAAGCAACCAATAACCTTTTAAGGCGATCAAATAGTCCAGGAAAAAATCGAAATCGGAATTCACGCCCTTTTATGGGAGGAGTTTAAAAATACTTGAGAAAAAGCTTTTGGAAAGGTTGGAAAAGGTATTTGAGAATTTTTTTGTACAAGTTGATTTCGTAAAGGCCTGTAAAAAACATTAACTCATTGTTTATTGTAATAAAACAGTATTTTAAAATTGATTTCACGGAACAAAGCGACGTGGAGCCTAGCGTCCGTTTCCCGCTCCGTTCGGGGGCGAACTGATAAAAAACGGGCGTGTCTAGTCGTGCAGCCCTTCGGTGGACGGCATAGAGTTCACTTTGAAAATACAAATTCGTCTACTGCCGGCCGTATTGTAAAATAACAACGCGAAAATGAATATTTTATTTTATTTATTTAGTTTACGAATTTGCTACATTAAACAATTAAACCATATCCGTAAAGGGATTTATAAATAGGAGAGTTTGGACTTAAAAGTGTTTTTTACAGACTTTATATTTTATTTTTTTATAGGCTTATTAAAAGACTTTAAAAAACTGACTGATGTTTTTAAGGGCCAAGGTATGTTCTACACGCAGTATTTAATTGAAGCATCTATAATACTTCTAAGCGATCAAATTTTCAAAACAAAAACATATGATTTTGTGTGATTTTGCATTATTTTCGATTGAAAAAATGTACCGAATATTAATTTCTCACCAAAACTCTCAATATTCCCATACAAAATCAATGGCATAGAACTTAAAAACGTTGTAGTGAAGGGCTATTTGACTTATTATAATAATGGACTCTGGAATGTCATTTTGCTCATAAGTTCCATCTGTGACAGTAATTATTCAGATCACCACATGTAATTAAAATATTAGATTATGTAGGTATCATTTGTGCTTTCAATATTAGATTTTGGATCAGTAGAAAATCAAATTAGAAATCCACAATTACGAACTATTAGTAGAAGGTAGAAGAAATACATAAGACTAGAATAGAATGTGAGTAGAAAAAAAAACAAAAGATCTATGCCAGCCAATAGTAGATGTCATCCTACTTGTCGTGTCTCTCTACCCCGCGAGGATCTCATGAATCACAACGGAAAGACCCGGTCCAACCTTCGCCGTGATTTATGACTCTACGGGACCAATAGCGCGCGAAAGGGGGGTTATGTCATCCAACCTCCCTCTCTATACAAATCTGTTGAAACGTGGTAGGAGTCATTGTAGGGCTAAAAATTGGGATACTATGTAGGTACCTATTACACAGTATCTATACAACGTTTCTGCTTACACAATTAAAATAAGTACATTTTTTTATTAAGAGCGGTGCTTACTTTTCCAAGTAGAAAAAAATTGCATTGTAAAATTTTTATTAGGTTCCCACAAAGGTATATTTTTTTTATAAATCAAATCACATTTTCATTTATATTATAACTAACTTTACTACACGAATATCTTACCTGTGAATTTATATAATTGCTGTTTTTCAAAAAATGTTTTTTTTTTCAAATTATTGTAGATAATTATTGTTACAAAGTTTCATAAAACAAAACACGTTTATTATTACAATATGTTATTTTTTCGAAACATAATCCTTTACAATACACTACTTTTAACTATACCCGAACACCCCCACCAAAAAAGTACCCCAAGAAACAAACATTCTGAAAATCAGAAAACTGTATCTACGAATATAACAAATGCCTATTAATCTACAAAATCCAAAACGAATAATTATACCTACACAATACACAACATTCGTAAAAATCATCACTCGTACTTGAACACTACACAAGACAACATTTTAAATTATGCACTAAGTAAATATTGAAAGAGACAAAAAAAGCATATGGCCCATAAGGACACACAGTTACACAATCTCTGGGACACATAGGTCAGTGGCAGACCCCAGATATTCGTCGAATGCGGCTAGTGACTTCTTAGATTTTAGAAGAAGAAACACAAATACTAGTAGGTAAGATGACCAAATATATAAGGAAAGGTGCACTGGAATTCGACCAAAATATGGAAAAAATCAGCCTTCACATTGATAAAAAAGTGCTTCGTAGTCTCTTGTCTACTAGTTTTCTGAAGGTTCCACGTCTTCCGCGTGTGAATTGCACACTCTGATTTTTGATAAGTTACATAATTCGGTAAAATTGCCGTTTGATCGCCATAAATAGACAAACTAGTTATAATGAATTTATTAAAACGTACAGACGTAGAGTGTTTTCTTCTAACACAGTAAAAAAAATCTTTAAAATTGTAAAAAAATGGGGAATACAAAACCTCTATTTTGATGATTTTCTTAAGGTATTTTCAGACTGAGGGGCAGTTGTCCAGTATTTGTGGGAGAAAGAGCGACAGTTAGGTAACATACCTATTGTTCTAATTTTTCGGCGACCAGGTTTCTTCTTAAAGTGACGGGATGAAATTCGGGATCAGGGCGCTAACAATACCACCCCTTAAGTAGATGGCAATAAGGTTTAAATTTCCGTTTAACAACAGCCGCCTTTTTGATTTATTCGGCATCGCCAAAATTTATTTTATTTTATTTTGTGAAGCTCAGGCATGAATATTAAACAATAAAAACATATCCAAAAATAGCTCGCAGTAGGAGATTTTGTACTTTAAAGCAGTTATTATGGGCCCGATACTTTATTTTTTTCTAGGATTATAACACGACTAATCAAAAAAGTACTCCATCATTTCAAAGCACACATGTATTCATTCTACTCACAGTATTAAAGCAACCAAAATATTTCTAAGCGATTTAATTTTTTTATAATTATTTTATTTTATTTATTACATTACATTAGTGATGCAACGAATACGAATACGAATATTCGTATTCGCCGAATAGTAGGCATTTACCGAATATTCGTTGGCTTATAAAAAAAACTGACCGATGTTTTTAAGGGCCAAGGTATGTTCTACACGCAGTATTTAATTGAAGCATCTATAATACTTCTAAGCGATCAAATTTTCAAAACAAAAACATATGATTTTGTGTGATTTTGCATTATTTTCGATGGCTTCATCTTCATTCAAACTCTCAATATTCTCATACAAAATCAATGGCGCGAATAAATATTTAAGAATACGAATAGAATTTATGGAAAGTGATGAAACTTATCGTTTAGCGACGATCCTTGATCCTCGATTTAAAACAAGGATTTTTAGCACACCTGTGGTCGCTGAAGCCGCTCGATCGGCTCTTGATGCTGCTGTTAATGACAGGGTGTTCGTAAGACAGACAAGACCTCTAGAAGAACCCCAATCATCGACAAGTAGAGAAATTTGGCAAGAGGCGGAAATGGAAGAGCCAATTTCGATATTTTCAGGTCAGTATTTAATAAAGTTATTAATTTTTATGTATTCAATTTCTTCAAATATGTCTATAATAAAATTATTATTTATAATTTATTACACTTATTTTTACAGGAACTTCGATCATTAAAAACGAGATTGATTCTTATCTAAAGCTCTCAACGGCTGGCGACATCCAAACTGAAAAAAGAAAGCGCCTGTCACCAGGGAATCTAGAGATATTGTTTTTCTCAATAAAAAATTGACAGTTGTAAATTTCAATTATTAGAATAATAAAACAAACAGAAAAAGGTTAAATAAATTAGTGTCTTATTACTCTGCTAAGTTATTCGTATTCGTATTCGTCGGATAGTAGGTTTGATATTCGTATTCGTATTCGTCGGATAAGAGGTTTGATATTCGTATTCGTATTCGTAAAAGTAGTATTCGTTGCATCACTAATTTTTATTACAAATGAACGAAGAAAACAGTAAACTTAACGTAGCTTAAGTAAGACAAATTAGCGTAGGTAAGAAAACGATAGCTTAGCTAAACCTGAATAATGCAATGACAAATTGCACAAAAACTTATATCCGTAATATTATGGTTTCTGAACGTTGTTTTGTCATTATTGGAACGTTTTTTTTTTGTGGATAATGTTTAACTTGAAGCCCTCGAATTATTGTAATGTTATTTGTAGATAACTTTGGCTTTAATCCCTCGAATTAAACCATAATAATTGGTTACAGGTCGCATACTCTACGACGTCCCATGTGCCGTATGCCGCGACCATTCCTCGGGCAAGCACTACGGCATCTTCGCTTGTGACGGCTGCGCGGGCTTCTTCAAGCGCTCGGTGCGGCGCGCGCGGCAATATGCATGCAAAGCGCGCCGCGGGGGCTGTCTCGTCGACAAGGCGCACCGCAACCAATGTCGCTCCTGCCGCCTGGCCAAGTGTCTGGACGTCGGCATGAATAAGGATGGTGAGTAGTCCGAGGCTTCCATCAATTAACTCGGAGTTTATTATTTATTATTATCATCATCAGCTGTACCACTCGTGCGTGACAGGCTTTCGAGTCATGGGTGTCTGAGAACCCCATTATTACCTAAAATATATACACCCTAGATTACCTAAAAAATAGATAAGCAGGAGTTCCTCAGGGATCTGTTTTGGGACCGCTTCTATTTATAAAATACAATAATAAAATGGTGAAGGCCTAAAGTATTGTTCCATCAAACTTTTGCAGACGACACACTTTTATACATTAGAGATTAGAGCAAATAATATTGAAGATGCAAAAATACAAAGTTAAATTCATAAATATCTAAATGGTTAAATATAAACAAACGGTTATTAAATGTAACTAACAGTAAATTCATGGTATCAGGTAAAAAAACAAAACGAACTTATTACTCTAAATAGAGACAATATAAACATTGGAGAATTAGAAGGATACTTGGGAATTATAATCGATAACAAATTAAAACTTAACACTAACTTTGAAATGTTAACTAAAAAAAATTGCAAAAAAGCTTCTTAAGTTGGACAATAGGATAATCAAACCTTATTATCTACAGCACCACAGCAACCCACCGTAATTACTGCACAAGTGAAATTTTTATAATCACTAATTATTAAGAAATATCGTTGAAAACCTATTATTCGTTTCAATTATTATACATATTTTACCATTCCAAAATATTGTAAACTATCTACGCACACCCATAGTAAAATGATTTTGAATCTGATGACTTGAATTATGCCTGTTCCTACCCAGAAAAACATCAGTACCTAAATGTATTTTTTTAAATACCAAATAATTTTTATGTAGCTGTACAACATGAACGTGGCCCCCGCAATTCAACTCTCCGCCGGCAGATGGCGCTCTTCCTGAAGGAGCCCATGGAGCCCCCAAGCCAGCCCGCCCTGCCCAGCCCCGGTGAAGCGGCGTGCGAGGCTGCCGCCCGCCTGCTATTCCTCAATGTGCGATGGGCGCGCCAGGTGGGCGCCTTCTCTTCGCTGCCGCTGCCCGACCGCACGCTCCTGCTCGAAGAGTCGTGGCGCGAGCTGTTTGCGCTGGGCGCCGCGCATCTCCTGGTACCGCTCGCCGGCTGCGCGGAGGCGAGGGCCTTTTGTGCAGTTGTGGAAGGTGTTGCGAGACTGCAGCTCGACGTGCATGAACTGGCATGCTTGAGGGCCATCGTGCTGTTCCAACCTGCTGTACGCGCTCCCGCAGCTTACGAAGACGCGCGCGCGGTAGCGGCGCTGCACGATCACGCACACCTCGTTCTCAGCAAAGTTAGTTAAAAAACATGGTTTTCGTTTGTCTTCTTTTTCTCTTTCGCATCATAATAACGTATCATACATAATGTGAAATAATGTTACATTAATAATGTACCTACCTATTCGTAGTATAACAATTTTTATATTGTGAAACTTTTGTGCTGATCTCACACGAGCGCCATACCATAATGCTCTATTTGGGCGTGGCCTATATAGATTATTAGTCTCGTACGGAAGCTATAATCTTCCTCTTCTCCTTTCTGATGAGAGGGGTGTGGGGGGAGTGATGGTGGGAACACAGAATAACATTTACTTTTACGGGATCTGTCACCATTGACAGCTGACAGCCGCGTGACCACGGCATCTCCTTATTTTATTTGGCTACCAGTGGTTCCGACGTTTTAATTTTTTTTGATGATCAACTCTCTGTTCGTATTGAATCATATCTCTCTTACATTTGAAACATATTGATAAGTGAGATCCTTCGTTCAACGAAGTTGACCAAGTTTTTTCAAACAATTTTTGTCAATGAAAGTTGATCAACTAAACGCGACATTAGGCAGGAGAGCGGTTATCTAACTTTTCATTTCAACTGCCGAGTGCATTTCATTGCAATAATAGAATCTCTATGTATATATGTAAAGGAAATATATTCCCTTTAAATTTGAATCCTATAATGTCAATTAGAATGCAATCATCGATTGTCATTTGTTTTGTTATTCTATTATTTGATTGTTAGAAAAAAACCATTCAAAGTGATATTAATAAACATAAATGTCGTTTCTTAGTTAAAAAAAACTTTGCAACACAAGTGTTTTATTTATAAATTGATAGAAAGGAATTAAACCTCTCAACATATTATAAAACGACATTTCGTTTTAAACCTAAAATGGAGAAAATTCAATTCGAATTTACGCTATTACCTGGAGGCGATGGCAGGTCAAATATTATTAGCATTACAAAAATAGTCACAAGTGATGAAAAAGTGTTTACAATACCAGAAATGCTACGATCCGCCAGCTATCACGAGGAGATAATGAAAACTAGTGCTTTTGGAAAAATAAAAAATAGTTTGAAAAAAAGATACCATTTTAGAAGAGTCTGGTTAACCATGACAGAAGAACTAAAAAAAACATATGTAGACGAAGATGGAAACCTACAGTTTGGAGACCAATACCTCGAAGAATTGGACGAAAAAAGTTTACAAGTACATCAAAAAGAAGATGCATTAGGAAAATTAATTGAAAAGTTAATGGAAGATAAGCAACAGAGCTTAAAAAACATTGCTGAGAAGTTTGTTATAGAAAAATTCTGCACTAAAAATACAAATGCAAGCCAGTGGATGGAAGTGTTTGAAAAAGAATGTTTGCGGTTTGATGTGACCATGGATGAAAAAAAAATAGAAATACTCAGATTGTTCATGGATAAATCTTGTATAGACTGGTACAGTTCCATGATTATAAAACTAACAATGAACTCAGAGTGGTCAACATGGAAAAACAAATTCTGTGAATCATTTGCAAACAAAGGATGGAACCCTGTCACATACGCACTATCATTTAGATACAAAGATGGTTCTCTGTTGGATTATGCTATGAGAAAAGAAAAACTTCTATTGGATGTGAGAAGATCAATTGACACCGGTACTTTGATAGATCTTGTTGCTTCCGGACTACCAGAATTCATACTTAACAAGATCGATAGAGAAGGATTACAAGATACTGTAGATTTGTTTAATGAAGTAAACAAGTATGAACATATGGTCAACAAAAAAAGATTTATGAATCAGAAAACATTTGGAAATGCAGAACATAATAAAAATGGGGGTAAAAATCCATGTAAAATTTGTGAAAAATTGAATAAGGGCATTCGTTACCACCCTGAAGCTACATGCTGGTTCAAAACAAAAGAGGATGAAAAATTTAAGAGAAATGCCATTAAACATGTAAACAATTCAGTGATAGAAACTGAATTAAATGAAAATGATCAAAAAAACTAATAGTAACACCATTAATAAAAGTCAAACTATTACTAAATGATAAATTAAAAATATACGGAATTTATGATTCGGGTTCAAATGTTTCTCTAATTAATTCTAAATTATTGAAACTAAAAGGAAAAGGAAACAATTTGAATGAAGCAAATTTAGTAACGATTAATGGTGTTAAAAAGACGAGTGGTTTGACAACGTTAAACATAAAAATTTTTGAATTGGAGAAAAAAGTTGATGTGTACATTATTGATGAACACAATTTCAAGTATGATTTTTTGATTGGATTAGACATGATAAAAGACTTCAAACTTATCCAAAGTGAAGACTTACAAATATCACAGAAACTCTGCCTAAATAATACAAATAAAAAAGAAAAATATTCTACAGATATGAAAACGAATACTGAATTTAATCATATAGAAAAACACAGAATTAATTTTAACGAACATGTTAAAGAAGAAGATTTTAAAATAACAATGAATCATTTAAATAATGATCAAAAAACAGAAATAAATGAACTAATAGACAAATACACATCAGTGTTCGCGAAGAGTAAATATGATGTTGGCACTGTCAATGGATATGAAGCGAAGATAGACTTATTAGTGGATAAATATTGTAGTAAGAGGCCTTACAGATGCAGTGTAGAAGATAAAAAGGAAATAGAAGAGCAAATAGCAAAATTATTAGACAATAAACTGATAGAAGAGTCGTACAGTCCATTTGCTGCACCGGTTACTCTAGCATTTAAAAAAGAAGAAAACAAAAGATCCAGATTATGCATAGACTTCAGAGACTTAAATAAAATAGTAATACCTCAAGCTCAACCATTTCCATTAATTGAAGACCTAATGACAAAGACCAGAAATTGCAAATTTTTTTCAACGCTGGATATAAACTCAGCCTTTTGGTCTATTCCATTGCGGATTGAAGACAAAAAAAAAACAGGATTTGTAACACAGGAGGGACATTATCAATGGACCTGCCTGCCTTTTGGATTGAAGACTTCTCCGGCAATTTTTCAGAGGATATTAAGCAATATATTGAGAAAATATAAACTAAACGAATTTGCTGTCAATTACATAGATGACATTCTTATTTTTTCAAAAACTTTTGCTGAACACATTGATCATCTGACAAAGCTGCTGAATGCAATCAAAACAGAAGGTTTTAGATTAAAATTTACAAAATGCACATTTGCATCAGATATGGTAAAATATCTGGGTCATATAATTCAGAATAATTCAGTCAAGCCAGTAAAGGATAATTTGATTTCAATAAAGAATTTTCCTATTCCAAAAACACAAAAGAATGTGCGACAATTTCTAGGAAAAATCAACTTTTATCATGAGTACATTCCGAAGAGTGCAATAATACTAGATCCTTTGCATAATTTATTAAGGAAAAATCAAAAGTTTATTTGGACTGATAAATGCCAAAATGCTTTTGAAACGATGAAAAACCTAATATGCTCACAACCGATCTTGGAAATTTTTGATCAAGATTTACCAATTAATATATATACAGATGCTTCTCTAGAGGGTGTTGGAGCTATTTTAAAACAGACACAATCTGATGGAAAAGAAAAACCTGTTGCTTACTTTTCGAAAAAATTAAACAGCGCACAGAAAAAGAAAAAAGCAATTTACTTAGAATGCTTAGCTATAAAAGAGGCAGTGAGATACTGGCAATACTGGCTGATAGGTAAACCATTTACAGTTTATTCAGATCACAAACCGCTGGAAAATATGAATATCAAATCTAGAACCGATGAAGAGCTGGGTGACTTAACATATTACTTATCCCAATATGATTTTCAAATTAAATATTCTCCAGGAAAGTACAATATTGAAGCTGATTGTCTAAGCAGAAACCCAGTCTTAGAACCAGATGAGAACCAAGATGAGCAATTAAAAGTTGTCAACTTAATAAAATTAGAAGATATCTTAAAAGATCAGGTCAAAAATGAGAAGATACAGTGCAGAAAAGATAAATTGATATCGAAGAATAATGTTTATTACAAGAAAGTAAAAAAAAAAGAAAAAATAATTCTATCAGAAAAATTCAGCATAGATTTTATCAAAAATGTTCACACAGACCTAGGTCACATAGGAATTAATCAAATGCAAAAAATGATAAGCTCATGGTACACATCAGAAAACATGACAAACAATATAAAGAGAACTTGCGAAAGTTGTGCAGTATGTTCAAAGAACAAATCAAGAGGTCAAAATAAATATGGATTGATGTCCTACTTGGGTCCCGCAACAAAACCTTTTGAAATATGTTCTATTGATACGATAGGTGGTTTTGGGGGTTCACGGTCAACAAAGAGATACTTGCACCTGCTATCAGATCATTTCACGAGGTTTGCATATATTTTGACATCAAAAACTCAAAATACCAACGATTTCATTAAACTCTTAAACTCCACAGAAACTAATGACATTGGCATGATACTATCAGACCAATATCCGGGTCTTAATTCTAGAGAATTCAAAAAATTTTTGGATGAAAAAAATATTCCAATCATTTTTACTGCAGTAAACTCGCCTTTCTCAAATGGATTAAATGAAAGATTAAATCAAACGCTAGTCAATAAAATTAGATGCAAAATCAATGAAAATGACCTAAAAGTGGCTTGGACAACTATAGCCCGTAATTGTGTAAAAAACTATAATGAAACGGAGCACACTGTCACTGGTTATGCGCCTCAGTACCTACTTAACGGCACAGATGTTACGATTTTGCCAAATGAGTTAAAACTTAAGAAGACTGACATCGATTTGATTCAAGACAGAAAAAAAGCTCTGGAAAATACTATAAAGTCACATAATTACAACAAGATGATTTACGATAAAACCAGGAGACATATTAACTTCAAAGTTGGTGATACTGTTTTTGTGGAGAATGGAAACAAACTTAACAGGAAGAAGCTCGACGAATTGAGAATCGGACCCTACAAAATCATAGAAAAATTATCAAACTCAATTTACAAGATAAATACTGGTCGAAAAAAATTAGAATCAAATTTTTTCCACATCTCGAAATTAATTCCAGCACCTGCATTGATGAACCATGAAGAGGATATCGAAGATGAATGAAAATTTTTGCAATAATTTTCTTTCCCGCGGGGGGGGAGATGTAAAGGAAATATATTCCCTTTAAATTTGAATCCTATAATGTCAATTAGAATGCAATCATCGATTGTCATTTGTTTTGTTATTCTATTATTTGATTGTTAGAAAAAAACCATTCAAAGTGATATTAATAAACATAAATGTCGTTTCTTAGTTAAAAAAAACTTTGCAACACAAGTGTTTTATTTATAAATTGATAGAAAGGAATTAAACCTCTCAACATATTATATATATATTTCTTTTTTCATAAAAATTTTGGCCGTGCCGAAATACCGCATCAAAACATAACGCTCGTGTGATACCAGCATTAGAGTGGGAGCGTGTTCACACACAGCGTGGGATGGCGTATTTCAGCATATCACTCGCCGTACATTCCCAATTGGAATATATGACGAGCGATATGCTGAAACACTCCACCCCACGCATATTACAGCTGTGTGTGAACACGCTCTGAACAAAAAGTTAATTGTGGGTTGTATGAATTTACCCTTGGAAAAATTAGCGAAGGCTTACCTCTCAAATCCATTTCATAAATAGCTTTATTTATGTAGGCAAATTTTATTACACTATCACTTTTAAATTATTTGATGATATAAAAATCGCGCTCAGTAGACAATCCATCTTTTTGATAATAAATGTTTAATTTTTTATGATTTCAGTATATCACCATGGCATACCCTTCAAAACCACTCCGCTTCAGCAGCCTATTGATGCTGATTCCCACCCTGCAGCTGGTGTCCGCCGCCACCATAGAGTCCCTCTTCTTCAGGAAAACCATAGGAAACATCCCCATTGAGCGAATCATCAGCGATATGTACAGAAGCAGCGACTGCGAACCGTGATCAGCGGTGAACATCATTCTAGAAAATGAAGATGCCATGATCGGATCAACAGAAGTTAACAGATGTTAGAGGACTGGCCTACGCGATTCGTTTCTTAGTGTATCCACTGAACAGGTAATCTCTAGTTCTATACAAGTGTATCTAAACCGATCTGAAAGAAAAGTGATGTACCTCTAAACTTACAAAAAGAGAAAGCATCGGAGTCCTCTGTGGCGGGACAATAATGCTTTTCGTAGGTTCAGAGTCATCAGTTTTTTTTTGTGAAACTATATATGAATAGGTTTACAGGTAGGTACCTACTTCAGTATTCAAATGTCAGAAGCCACTTTTTAATTGTTAAAGAAAAACGAAGTTGTTATTTCTCAGTCTGTACTGGTTCTCACTGATTGTATAAAGGGTAGTTATCAGTGTGCGGTAAGTTGCTCCAAGAGTACACGATTTGTAAGAGTACTCAGCGGTCGTATTAGCGACACTCATGTTACACAAGTTAGCTGAAAGATTTACCTGATATCAAATATCATTTTGATATCTCTAGAAACGTTACATATTGCTACAAAAAGTTTTTGAAATATTAACAAGATTCTAGTTTTGAAATAATATTTAACATGTTTGCATCATTTTCCATGCTACTAACCACGCAAGTGAATTCAAAAGCATTTTATGACGTCATGCATATTATACACTATATTATGACGTCACTTAAAAATACCTGGGTGTACCGCAAGAGCACGCGACGTATGAATTTCCAAAAGTATACTTGTACTAACTTAAGATTTTTCATTTATTGTGACTTCGTGGTTCGAAAAAAAAGTTTTTTAGAAAAAAAAAATTCTTCAAAGCTTAATTTTTCATTTAATACAGAAAATATCCTGACTCCCAGGAACTATGCAAAAAGAGAAAAAGTGAATTCAATCTATTAGATTAGATGGCTTGAATGGAGGCAAGATAAATTAATGAAATACCAATTACCATCTACATCTTGTGTGTACTATTGTAACATGGATTTTCGCAAAACTATTGATCTCATATTTTGTTTATTTATTTTTTAATAGTTTATTTAACAAGATTAAGTACTGGTATCCGTAAATAAATTTGAATAACGGTTCTGTATTAATAATAAAAATTTATTAATCTATACATCGCATCTGTAGATACAGTTAGAAATTCAAAACCTGGTTACTCTTAGAGCAGCTAACCCTGCAAGCATGCATCGGTAATTCACAGTTAAAAAACATTTGATGTTGCAAGAAAAAATATGGCAAGTATCCAGGCATTTCATATAAAAACTATATTCGTAATGAACCTACATACTTCATTGTTGTAAAAAATTACAACTCACATTTGACTTCTCAGGTATATGCCTACCTACAGAACACTGACATAAAGCTGTTTTACAAATATACCTATAGATACATATATTTAATATAAGGAAGTGAAATACGTTTTTAGCAAATTACCCAACCTTCGAGGTTAATAATTAGAATAGCGAGCATTACTAGTTTTATGTCTTAGATTTTTAGTTATCTAAAGATCCGCACATTTGCCTTATTGTACCTACATGATATTTTTATATTTATTATTAATAACTAAATTAGGATATAATGTACCAGTGATTTACAGCTATTGCAAAGTGATTTTATAAAATAATAATATCTAATAGTAGGTAGGAATGGAAACAAATTAGTTAGGTATATACATATAATAAAGAAATGAGAAATTGTTACGATGACAATAAATCAATCATAAGATGTTCCGTGTTAAATGATTTTCATGCCTCTGCAGAACTATTTTTGATATATATTTAAATTAATATGCATTTATTGTTAAATATGTGTAAACGAGCCTTCATTATTCCAGTGTGAAAAAAATATAAATAAATTAACTATTTAAAAATGCACACTTTTGTTTCGATTTACATTCCAAAATAGGTACCTAATTAATTTATTGTTCTTACCATAAAAACGACATCAAATTAATATATACCGATGAAATTAAATTTAGTTAGGCATGTTTGAATGTTCCTAAATAAATAAATATAATATAAAATACCTGCTTAAAGTAAGGTAATAAATACAAAAGACACGTAACAAATAAATAAATGTGCAAATAAATCCAAATGCAAAATTTATATTGTAAATATCGCAATTTTGTAATATTTCTATTTTTGATACTTACAATTCACGGTGGAATTTCATTATAACAATAGATACATTAAATCAAATATAAATCTTTATTTATTTAATATATAATTTATTTGTGATGGTTTCAGCCTGTTAAAGCCTTCTTCAGACTGTTACAATTGTTTTTTAATCTACGTCATATACACACAATATATGTGGGAGGTGGAGAGGAGTGGTCCACATGGATTTTAATGAATTAAATGGGTTTTCCCACATTTTTTGCTACGTTAAAGACTAACTAGTAGTTAAAGACAATATACCGTGAAATATGGTAAATATAAAATTAAACAAAATAATTGTAGACCACCCCTCTCCCCCTCCCACGTATGTGTAAAAACTATAGACTAAGAAACAATTTTACCAGTCTAAAGATGGCCTTAACAGGCTGAAACCGGTTACGGTCATAAATAAATTAAGTGGAAATAAGTTTTATACATATTTTAAAATGTTATTATAATTTTATACTTAGTAACATACTATTTTAGCCTACAACAATAAGGTGTCCGTTCAATATTTTAGTGTCAAAATTAAATCATAATACTAAATAAAAAAATTTTAAACTGGCACATCCGCACCTAGGTAGGTAGGCACATAATATTATATAACTTTAAATTAATGCCTTTTTCTGGACATTCACTGTAATTAAATCAATTTATGATTTAAATGTAAATAAGTAACTTTGTATAAACCATTATTTAAATAAATTTATTTTGTGTATTTTTATACATATTTGTTAATTTTCATTACACCTACGTTTATCCTGACTAAGCAATCATTGGTTTTGAAACACGTTTTTGATTAAATAGTGGCCCATGCAACATTATTTATTTTTAATTATTTAAAATGACGTCACAGAGTAAATTTGCGATTGTTGATGAAAATATTTTGAAGTTAGTTGAATTAAAGCCTTTATTAGGTATTAGCGATCATGTAGGTGGTTATCGAACTACCAAACACCAAACCAGTGAATATAATTTTTTGTTAAATCAATAACACAAATTTGCGATTTTTCGTTCCAAAATAATACGTACCTACACACTGCTGGAAATCGATTTTAAATCAGTAAAATATTATTGCAAAAGCAAACAATTAATTTAATAAAATTTATAAATCCTAATATATAAGTATATTATGAGTAGGTACCTCCCTTTCTATTAGCCTATCGTCATAAAAATAATACAATAGTTGCAACTTTTATTTAGCCATGAATATGTATAAACATCAAACGTAAAGCAATAAATCATAGTTTTATTTTTACTAACTCTTAAAATTATTTCGAGTGAAAGTTACCTACTTAATTCGGAAGGGATACCTGTGTAACATAACATTTCCATAGGCTTGTGACATTTCATACGAAGTTTAATTTAATGTGTACATAGATAGTAACCCAGGTGTACGAAAATATGGTATTTCAATATTGAATATTCGAAATATATATTGGTGTATTTTTTTTTTTAATTTAGAGAAAATCTTGATTATTAATTTATGAGATAGGTATGAATCGAAATAAATACACCGTTAAAGTAATATTTTCTTTCAAATCTGTTTTTTATGTAAATAACTGATTTTTAATGATTACACTGGACAACAAATTAAAATAAAAATTTTGGTGCCGAAATACTATAATTTATTTTTTTCTTACGTGTAGTTTTTGATCTACCCTCTGTTTTGAGTATTGGCTGCAAATAGCACTTTCGTGTGTGCGTTTTGCTACTGTATCAGTACATTTATTTCAATAAATTTATTTTCTTCATCGCGAAGAAGATGTCTCAATGATCCAAATGTGTTTTGTTATATTTGCGGTGAATATACAGTCAAAAAATTCAGGAAATCCATGACAGAATAAATGGTACGGATTTCTTAAGTTCAATGAACAATGTGGAACGACCTGCGTGGATTTCGTTTGTGAAGTTACAAAAAATTTTCTCGGAAATCACAAGTCAAGTAACTACACTGAAATTGTAAACGACATGTTAGATAACTTTAAAAACTTAGGATGTAATAAGTCCATTAAAGTGCACTACCTGCGCAGTCATCTTGATCAATTTCCAGAGAACCTTGGATTCTATAGCGAAAAACGAGGGGAGCGATTTTACCAGGACCTAAAAATTATGGAAGAAAGGTACCAAGGCCGATGGGATCAGCATATATGATGGCTGATTACTGTTGGGGGGTGCAACGCGATTGTCTCACTACACCTAGAAAGTTTTAAAGTCCATAATAATTCTGTTTTTTTACGTAATTTTATTTATATATGTACAAGTCAAAATCTAATAAACTACACATAGGAATCTAAAATTTATGCTATTGTTGTACTCAGTGCCTATAAGGTCTTAAGACTCCTAAGTTTAAAAAAAATACAGCTACTCGGCGCCAAAACCACTGTCGACCAGTATTATGTAACACAATATTTGGCCTGATTATAGTGGTAAAATAGAACAAGATAATACAATTGATTTGGTTAAGTTATCAATTATCTATTTGGGGGGAGGGTGTGGGTACCGCCGTCCCAGGAAGTGTTTATTGGATAACCAACACATCTGCCATAGGTCACCCCAAATGTTTCGCTACGTTTGGTGATTATCAGGGGTGCCCGGGTTCGTGGGGCGAGATTTGTCCGGGTCTTGGCGGTGTACATCTTACCCCGCCATCTCATGCGTAGCAGGCTGAGTCGGGAGAGTTTGGTTCAGGGATACCTTTTGATCTTGGGCATGACTCGCTCGGAACATCGCCTTGTATCGCAGTGGGAGGGATGGATTCATTCGTCCGTCACTCCTGGAGACACTGACCCACAGATTTATACCCACCCCAAATATCCATTTCATTCTCAGAACGTACTGTACTTCCTTTGCTCTAAAGACCCTCCACACAGATTCTCCAAAGATGAGAAAGGCCCTAAGGAGAATTATTTTCCTCAGGGCCAATGTAAAAAAAGGAAGATTAGATTAGTTTTTCATCACTCTACAAGACTTTACATCACTTTTCAAACGTGTTGTGTTTTGACTTAATACCATAATGAATGAACCAATATTACACAACGCCGAAGATAAATGCATATTGAAAACGATGTCATTATTGAAGGTTTAAATTCTAACCATGAAAAATATTATGGTCAATATCGTTTAGGTGCCTATTTGCTATTTATACATGAGATGCGACGGTGATGCAAAAAAAACAAACATTGTTCGTTCCGACATCAATTTGTCGACAAAATCAGAAAGTCCACAATGGAATGGTTTTATACTTTGTACAATCGACAAAGCGAAAAGGAAACCGAAGGGTATTACCAAAAGTTAACAATAAATGCTTAAAAGTTGAGGATTATAGGAGATTCAATAATAATAATTATTGGCAAGACCTTCAGATTGCTCAAATGTGGAGGACGCAGAATGATCAACATAAATTGGTAAACTTTCTATAGAAGTATTGAGATAAACTACGAGTTTGTTATAAAATGTATAGTCTTGTCCGGAGCCAGTCGGACTACGCATCTTCAGTTTGGGGTAAGTTGTGAGACTGGAGAAATTTGGAAGGGGAAGGAGATGGGACAGAGAAATATCATCTTCAGGCTGTCTGATCTAATCATCATTTTTTCGGTACGAGTTTCATATATTTTTTATGTGTATTTCATAAAATTTTTATTAATTAATTTTATTTTTGAAGTGAAAACTTCTTTAGCACCGTTGAGATTTGAAACTCGGTGAAACGAAAAATAGCGACACTAAAAAGAGACAAACACGTGCACCTAAAGGATATAGCCTGCGAATGAATGAGATAGTATAATCAGTCTCTTCTTTGTGCGGTGCTTCGCAGCATATTAATTTGGGAGGCGGGAATGGGTACCGCCGCTCCGGGAACATTTATTGGATAACCAACACCTCTGCCGTAGGTCACCCCAAGTGGTTCTCTACGTTTGGTGTTTTAGCAGGGGTGCCCGGGGTAAGGTTTGTCTAGATCTCGGAGGTCGATGACCAGGACATACTGAACCCCAGATTCCTACCCACCACTTAAACCCTTTTCCTTCCCAGAACTCTCCTCTCCTTCCTTTCCTTAAAAAAACCCTCCACATAGCAGAAATTATTTTCCTCAGTGCCTCTTGTGTGGAGCTCACGTAAAATATATATATATATATCGGTCTCCTCTTTGTGCGGTGCTTCGTAGTCTCCCCACTCTTGTCTACTTTATGAAGATTTCACTTCTACCGCGTGTGAAAGGCACACTCTGATTTTCTAAATTAAAATTTATCTTGTGCTTTAATCACTTTGTATAAAGTATGGCTTAGGAATTTTTTGTCACTTTGGAATTTAAAAGTAGAGTTGATATGTTTTACAATTATTATAAAAATAATCATTTCGGTGGTATATCCTTGTGTATTTGTGTCTATGTGTAACTCGGGTTCAATGAACTCTAGAACATGGATTTGCTTTTATTTTCCAAATTGGAATTGATTGGGAGAACGATTCAGACAAGCAAGAAAGTAGGATTTTTTTATTAATTTTATTTAATTAATTAATTTTGAATCAATATTTCTTTTCTTTAAATTTTTGGTAGGTGTCGTAATTTTTCAAGTTTACCGAAGGTGTTCATTCGAAATTGAAATTTCTTGAAATGAAAATATCCTGAGGCATTTTTTAAGAATAAATACTTTCAGCTTCACAAAACCAACAATTATAATATCCTACGATTTTATGCTCTCATAAATTTACCTAGAAATTTAGGAGGTAGAGGTATAGTCAAAATAACATCTTTGAAACACAATCAGGTAGAAATGCTTAGAAATTTTTTCCATAGGAAAGCTAATAGCTCAGAAATGCACAAAATAATTTGTAAGGCAGATAGAAACATTACACCTTTAAATTTATATGACGAGAATGCCAACATTCTTATAAATACTAACCAGGAATTATTAGATTCCTGGTCAAATAAAATTATTCATGCAAAACACATCAATTATCTCAACCAAACGTATGTTGACAAACTTTCGTCAAACAAATGGTTGAGTATTGGAGAGTTGAGCGCAGAAATAGAAGGATTTATGCTTGCCATTCAAGATAGAGTCATTAATACTAAAAATTATAGGAAGCATATAAGATATAAATCAAATTGATGATTTATGTAGAAAATGTTTGGCTTTTCCGGAAACTATAGAACATATTATATCGGGATGTTCTATATTAGCGCCGTCCGAGTATACATTTAGGCACAATCAGGTTTTAAAAATAATCCACCAAAGTTTGGTAATTAGACATAACTTGATTGACTGCCGTAATATAGTACCATATTATGAATATGAACCAAATTCATTTTAAGAAAATGAATTTTATAAAATATATTATGATAAAACTATACTAACAGACAGAACAATTAGTCATAATAGACCTGATATAGTTTTACATGACAAAATTAAAAAAATAACTTATATCATTGATGTAGCTATTCCAAATTCCTGTAATATTCAAAAAACTGTTTCTGAAAAAATTAGAAAATACACAGATTTAGGAAATGAGATTAAAAGAATTTGGCATTCTCGGAATATAAAAATATTACCATTTGTTATTTCGGCTACTGGCATTATACCTAGGTCTCTCATTCAAAATTTAGGCGTATTAGATTTGTCAAAGAATTTATACATAAAAATGCAAAAATCGGTAATTTTAAATACATGTAGGATTACAAAAGATTTTTTAAATATTTATATTGAGGGATCAGTAGGATTTATAGGTTCAATTAGGAATTCCACAGAGCCGAACCCTCTGATATGAAAATATCTGGAGTCGGTGAATTATTTTCCCATCTGGTCTCTGGTAGGTTGACATGTTGTTCTTGTATTGTTTTGTAATTATAATACATATAGTGCAATTGCATAACGTGGATTGACCAGATTATCATTTGGGAAGTGTGTGAAAGGGTTTAGTTTTTCCTGTGGGGAAAATTAAACCTGGACATTTAAATCTGGTGCGTAAAAAAAAACATTCCCTAATTTAACTAATCTCAAACTTGTGGTATGAACTAATTAGTCCAATCAAATAGAAACATTATGTCACCTAAACTATTAAAAGGTGTATATTTTTCCCTTTGTCAAAGCATTTTAATTTATGGTATATCGGGTGGAGCCGCAGACACATACATTAAGCTACTTAATGCAGCTCATAAATCACTTATTAGAACTATGTTAAAAAAACCATATCTTCATCCCACTGAAAATCTTTTAATTAAAAATAAAATACTTGATATCAGGAAGCTATTCATAAAAAAAAATTATCCATACAAATTGTACAAAATCGTCACCTTCCCACATATCTCACTCCCAGAAAACTAGAGCTAAATCCAACAATCATTTACAAGTGCCAAAAATTAAATCCACTCTTGCTAAAAAATATGAATCTTACCTTGGACCTGCCATATTCAACATTTTCTTAAAAGAAGCACAAGATATAACTCAAACCAACATAAAACGTACATATAAAAACATTAATATGTGGTTAATGAACAAAAAAAGGAATTGCGTTAACAAGTTACTTGCAAACCGACCGTGTTAATTTTTTATACGTTGCATAAGCGGCCTACACACGACACTGCATGTAGTGACTGCGGCAGTGACTGCAAAGAGGGTGGAGTTGAGCGAACTAGCGCTGTCTCGTTCTCCAAAAACTCTTCTTGAACTCCACGCTCTCTGCAGTCACTGCCGCAGTCACTACATGCAGTGTCGTGTGGAGAGCCCAATATTGTTATTTAAACACGTATATAAATTTAAAAAAAAAAACTTTCACACCAAAAAATATTCAATTATTTTATAATATGTATGTTTTTAATATTTTATATTTAGATTATTTTATGTAGATAATCTTTTGTATTTTTATTTAAGTTTTTCTTTTATAGTTTGTATTTTTATTTAAGTTTTTCTTTTGTACTTTGTATTTTTATTTATTATCGTTTGTATTTTTATTTACTATAATCTTTATTGATAGATACTGCTACCCGGCTCAGAACAGATATTGTCTAGTGAGTCGGGTAGCGCACATATCTGTAAATAAATATTGATGTTAATAAACGCCCGGGTTACCGGCAACTTTAAAAAAAAAATAATTTCTAATATGTACCTAATTTCAACTTTTTTTTTACCTCACTTAAAATATTAATTTTTTGACTTCAGTCCTTCAGAGTCAATGTGACATATCTTCCTATTTGAATCATCTAACAGATATGTATGTATTTGCAAGGGCAGGGACGAGATTGGGATTACCGCCGCCAGGTGGTGCCTGGTACATACCACTCTCATCCCAACTAACTGCTCTGACAAAGGACATGACTAAATTTGGGCTCCCTCTATGATTTTGTTACGGGCACTGACGGCGCGTGAGGGTATTTTATGAAAAAATAAAACATCAATATATTTATCTACTTTCTATAAGTTGGCTTTAATAATAACAATTGGATGATTTATAGAGCGCCGTTTTCTTAATAAACAAGCACAATACCATTCTAACTTAACCTTAGTCAATAGTTGTGGAGCTTTTATCCGAATATTTTGAGACTATTTGTTGTTGAAAATGTTTAATTGTAAGTGAAAACTTATCAACTATTACATGTATGGATGCGTTGATAACAAGGGATAACTAATATAATACACGAACAGATTTATACTGAACCCAAGAAAATAACTCTATGTGAATGGGTCTTAAGTTTAAATAAATAAATACTTATTAACATAATTAAAAAAATATAAATATAACCGGTTTGATCTCATATTTGAAAAGGCGAGCGGATGATCTTTGTGAGAGTGGAAAGGGTCTGAGAGTATCCATATTTTAAAATGTAGGAAACCCAAACTAGGCAGGCTTTCTGTGCGCTTCTGAGAACCTTCCATTGAAATAACTGTTAAACAGTCACAGCAAGTTGCCTTCGGAGTCCTGGGTTGTTTGTACATATTTAAACGGGTGTATGTATTAAAATAGTGAATAATTAATAATTTCCTAATAATAGACTAAAATAGATCTCTTTCATATAAAGTTAAACTTTTCTGGGGTCCTAGCATGGTCGGTCGATATAGGTTTTATCGAAAATGTCGGTAACTTGACATCGCTCCCAAGCACGACTGCAGGCCGCTAACGAACAAACAACAGTTCACATCGACTAAGGGTTCCTAATTTATTTGACGTAAACTGTTATTTCTTCGTTAGCGTCCTGCAGTCGTGCTTGGGAGCGATTTCAAGTTACCGACATTTTCGATAAAACCTATGTCGATCGACCATGCTAGGGGGGCTGGTAAAATGTTGTCCCAAGCGTAAGTATACTTATTTGACATTAAGATCGCCCATAGATTTTAGTAGTTTCTTCCGTCTGCATCAAGGAGCTAGGAATAAATTCCCAACTCCATGAATGACCATTGGCAAAACGGTGACTGGATAACTCAGAATGAAATCAACTCAACAATTCCATTGAAAAGTCATTAAAAGTGGTGATTTTTTTTTTAAATTTGTTACGTAGGTTAGGTTATAGGCTATTATTAATTTTGAAGTGAAAACTTTTTTTAGCATCGTTGTGATTTTAAACTCGATGAAACGAAAAATTGCGACACTAAAAAGAAACAAACAAATACATCTATAGGATTTAGTTTGCGAGAGAATGAGATAGTGTAATCGGTTTCCTCTTTGTGCGGCGTTTCATGACCTATCGGTCTCCTCTTTGTGTAGTGCTTTGTAGCCTCCCTACTCTTGTCTACTTTAATCTTCTGAAGGTTTCACTTCTGCCGCGAATGAATTGCACACACTGATTTTATTTTTCATATCTTTTAATGACTTTTCCAAGAGGTATTGAGTTGACTTGATTCTGAGTTGGCATGGAAATGGCAAAACAGACCTTGATAAAATAACGGGTTAGGCCATTTTTCGTTGGGTTAGGTATATGTCTATAAATTTGTATGTGTGTTGTTCCATTTCCGTTTTCGAAAATCTACTACATCACTGCGCTATCAAAGGCCCGCGCCGACGCACGAATTTTATTTACCGCATTATATTGGAACCGAAGACCGCCTAAAATAAATTTCAGTGACGCATTTCCGTTTCATCCGAATTTCAAATCACTAACGGTGCTAAATAAGTTTCACTTCAAAAGTTATTTAAATAAAAAAAGTATGGGTTATAATTAAGCCTTCCGTGCTTATAAATGTTATGATTTCAGAAGAAATTTTGCTTTTGATTTATTAAATAAGATAAAATTAGAAACACAATTTCTTAAAGCTTGATTTACCGTTCACAAAACTACTAGTTTATATTTGGTTAAATGTGTTTGTTTTCATTACTTATCATACATTTTCTTCAATATTCTATTTTGTCATTCAACCAAACAAACAAAAACGGTGTGCAATTTACAGGCAGTAGAAATGAAACCTTCCAAAGCACCGCACAAAGAGTAGACCGATAGGTTACGCACACGGTAGAAGTGAAACCTTCAGAAAACTAAAGTAGACGTGAGTGTAGGCTACGAAGCACTGCACACAGAGGAGACCGATTATATTATCTCATTTTTTCGCAGGCTAAATCCTATAGACGTATGTGTTTGTCTCGTTGCAAATTACAGCGGTACTAAAGAAGTTTTCACTTCAAAAAGCATTTTTTGTATTTTTTGGGCGTTAAATATGTAAAAATTTCTAGTCATTATGTTTTGAAGAATTTAGTTTTCCTTGTACATTTGTTACATAAATATTTATTTATCTGCTAACGGTTTCGACACATCCGTGTCATTCACTAGTATTTTTTTTTCCTTTCCTAGTAAATGACACGGATGCGTCGAAACCGGTAGCTGATGAACAAAAATTTCAGTAACAAATGTACATGAAAAATTAAATTCTTCAAAACAAAACGAAAAAAAACCGATCGTGCTTTAGACCACACTACCCAAGTAAAACTTCTTCAGCTCCATCTATATGATAGGAAGACTGGTCTCTCTTGCTTCTACAGTGTGATACAGACAATAGGCCTGGACTGTATCTTAGATAATATACGAAACGTAACTGGCTATGAGAGAAAGAAAGAAAATGCCCCTACAGTCCTACAGTAATATACGAAACGTAACTCTCTCTCTCTTTCTATCTTCACTAACTTATATCTCCCTCTCAACTATCATTCGCCTCGCTTTTCGTAACGCTCTCGTCACGCATTCGCCAGCTTACTCCCCAAGTCAAGCGTGCGTAAAGAAGTTTTACTTCAAAAAGTATTCCTACTAGGAATGTTGTAGTGTACGCCACTGCATTAATCTCTCTTCAGTTATGTATTAACGTCAACATTATTATCTGTTCGGGGTATTCAGCATCGGGCGTAAGCCGCCCGGCCCCTCGCATTATCTCCATTTTATTATCATTCCAGCCCTTTGTGCACTCTTTTAATGGAGTGCATTCGCAGTATATAGAGTCAACAATGGGTCTGGAGGCAAAAGTTGGAATTTACTTACTTGTGCGTGATGGTTCCGACTCCGACGGGGTCGCCCGTGTGCACAGCCTATACCCGCCTTTATTGTGCCGAACCGCGGGATGGGCGCATTAGCATATTTATATTATTATTGTGATGAAAGTCAATAAGTTTATTTCGCTCCTAAAATGTTCAAATCACCTAATATCGATGTTAAGAAATCGTAAACTGGTGATCTTTATTATAACGTAAGAGTTCTAATTGGTTATAATTTTTTTAATGGAAAAGGACAGTTTTTAAAAAATGACTTACATCGTTAAAATTAATTGGACACTCTTATTATATTTTTTCATTTCATTTAAAAAAAAATTGTATCTTTATTTTTTCAACGAATAGTTTTATATTTTTTTCAAATATTAAATCTTAATTAATCAAATTCTTGACGGCCTCAGTTGTACAGGGGTAGGGTTGCCATCCGTCCGGGTTTCCCCGGATTTGTCCTAGTTTAGAGGGCGTCCGGGGAGCGTCCGGGCGGGGTTTCATTTGATGTCCGGGTTTTAAAAAAAAATTAAAGTCAAACGTATACGTTTGCCCTGAGGAAGGAACGGTCGTTCTGAAACCAGTCGGTTTTAAACAAATATAAAAGTGGTTCGAACAAAGTAACATTGTTTCATCTATCTTAAATTTAAATTAAATTCAATTTCCAAGAATACAGCTGCAACGATTTTTACAAAATTCCTTTTAAAAAGGGAAGATATTCTAAAAGCTATTGGAAACTGTGATAAATAAAAAAAAGGAAAAAAGCCGAGAGGCTGAGGAAAAAGCTTTAATAGCTAGATAATCAAATAATGTACTTATGAGTGCAATAATTTCTTTTCATTTTTGTAGTTAAATTTATGATTGTTTTTATTACGTAAAATAAATTTACAATATCTATGGCTGTTGTTTAAAACTTTAAGGTGATATAAATGATATAGTTTTTGATTATTTTATGCTTAAAAAATTAATAATGTAACTTATATTACAGTAAGTCTAAACTTTAAAAAGGTTCAGTTTTGTTGCTTAAGATTTAAGAAGAGTGAATTTAGTTCATATTATGTTAAGAGATATTTTGTTTTTTAAATGGCTGCTGATAAAAATTTAAAGATATAATTATTATTGAGTTAAAGAGTTACCTCAAAAATTGAAATACTGAATACTAAAATGGTCTCAGTACTTTTAAGATTTTTGTTTTAAAATTTAATTGTATTTTGTTAGGCTTAATATTTTAATAAGGTTTTGTATTCATTACAGAGTATATTAATAATTTGTTTTTTTTTTTATTTATTTTAAGAATAAAAAAATTCTAACTGATTATTAAAACAATTTGTAACAAACTGTAATAAGATTCTGTTTTGTTAGCCGCATTTATAATGATGATAAAAGATGACTAAATTTAATTTGAAAATAAATAAAAGTAATTAATGACATTTTCAACGGTTTTTTATTATACTCACTATGTTTAAAAAAACTTGTTGACATGTCCGGGTTCTGGGCCCTAAAATCCGGGGTTTTCACGCGTCTTATCCTGGTTGCCAAATTTAAGAGTTGGCAACCCTATACAGGGGTGGCTCTAGACTAGCATTCGGGTTTAATCATGGCACGCACAAGTAAATTTTATGCAATGAATGAAAATTTTTAAATAAACTGGATTAACTTGTGTTACTTCATCATCATCATCGTCATCATCATCATCATCATCACTCTTGGCTCTACAACCCCTGATGGGTCTTGACCTCCTGAAGCATTGCTGAAGAGTCTTCCTTCACTCATCTCGGTTTTGTGCCAGCTCTCTCCAGCTTAGAAGCTCCAACGTAGAAATGAACTTCCATTGATCACAAATGTAAAATTGTAAATATGTAGATTGTAATAATGATTGTAAATTGTATATGTAAATTATAAAAATGTAAAATAATATGTAATAGGTATATTGTACATATATTTGCGACACATTCCACAGTGGAAGATAAGTGACCACCATTTAGAATTGAAACATGGCTTGAAATGGCTTTAGCCGTATTTGATGACCAGAACTAAATATCCAGGTATTTCCGCACCTTCACCTTCCCCTTCCTCATCTCCTTTCCCTCCCCACTACATTCACCCTCACAACATATCCAATTGGGGATGACGTAGTTTCTCTGGCTCCAGACGGGAACAGATGAGAGTCATGTGTGGTATTCACAAAAAATCACTAGAAATGCCTTTACCCACCTTTACCGAATTAAAAGTAAATTAACGTCACCAATTTACATGAGACCTTTCTACAAAAGTCCCCCACATACGCCAACGATATTGTTTTTTTCTGTTCAATTTTTTTCAATTCAAGAAATTTTAAATTTAAAAAATTTATCGTGTTCACCAGAATGAGAAAAATGGCAACATGCAATGCCCGCACCTAATCTATTATTATTTGTGATTTCATGACAACTCGGAACCAACTCAACTGAACACCTCTTGAAAAGTCTATGAAAAAAAATGAAAATTAGCCCATAACCTAACCTAACACAACACACAACCTATTTAACCATTTTGTTCATCACTTTAGTCCGATTTGTTCAGTTTTTGGAATTCTTGTAGATATTAGTAGACGCCCCCCCCCCTTAATGACTTTTCAAAGGAGGGGTTGAGTTGCCCGGTCACCATTATTAATTTGTTTATTTCTTTAGTGCACACATTAAGAAATCTTTAACTATGTCTTTATCCTGATATTCGGCAGACCTAAAAATATTTTTAAAAAAAGTTTTAATAATAATTACCAACCTGCATATAGATTCTTGCTTGTAAAGGTAATGTATAGCGATATAATTTGGTTTTTTGAGAACACTTTATATTTTGAGAATTGTGGTCAACTTAGTGACATCTATATATTCAAACCAAAAGTTTCAAGCGGGTGGTTTATAGGCTCCGTATTTTATAATTATTGGTGCATGCGCATCTCAACAAAATTACGAACTACCCTCTAGCGGCGTAGGGGTAAATTAAAGTCTGAAAATAAGTTATCATGTTTGACAATAGGTTTCCACCCTCTGTCTTTTTGAGGGAGCGTTGCTTGCAATTAATTAAATTAAATTCAATGATTATGAATGGATTTTTTAAACATACAACTTAAGAGGGCATTACCAGAGAAAGCCTGAAATACGTCATTTTCAAAAAAGTTTTTAGACGTATTGACTCTTTTCCACAAAAAATTATAAATGGATTTCGAAAGATTGTTCTTTTATCTAGCATTCGTATGTAATAAATTTTTAGAATTTTTTTTAATTTTTAGTATAATAAGGTTATTCCATAGGTCGTTGGCAGATTTGTTAAATTTTCAAAAAAGTTTTTGTATTATACCACACCCATTTCAAATAATGTAATCATTCAGTAAAATAAATCAATACATTATCTAGCAAAGTTATGTATTAGAATTTTAATTTTAGTTTCAATAAAATCATTAAAAAATATGTACCTACATGTGTTTCTTGACGAAAATTGGTCCATTTGTGTATTTATTTGCGCACTTACAAACTAATATATTTCAGATTTTTTTAACATTCTTATTAAATTTAGACATTATTGAAAAATGATAAATACTTATAAACAAAAAATAACTACAAAAAGTACACTATTTTAATAGTTTTATCATCACGCCTTTCAGCATTTTTGGATGAAGGTATAAATTAAAGCTAATTTGGATTGAAATAAATTCGATATTGAGTTATAATTTAAAAAAGCTGGTACGGAGAATAATTAATCTTTCTCATTGTAACCGTCCTGCACGATCGGAAGAACAACTTTCGACGAAATGTGGATTTTCGTCCGCTGGCTGGTTAAACGCTCTTAATAATTTGAATTATCGTTACAATAGCAGAAAATGTGCATGGCAAAGTAATGATATTAGTTTTGAAATATAATGCATTAATATCTAAGACGATGTCGATCATTTTTGACAATGTCCGTTACAATTTCATAACATATCGGGAATACATTTTACGCCGGTTCCATGGGGGAGAGGAAGGTGGGGAGGTACCTGACCGTACAGAATTGGTTACCAACCACGGCTTAAGTCATTTCAAGCAACGTTTCGATCCTCACCTACCTCGTCTCCATCTGTTTCCTCTGCCCACTACCTTCAGCCTTACAACACTCCCCAATTGGGATTGGTTAGGCATTACAATATGTTTTTATTTGGTTTGTTCGAAAATTTAAATAAATATATTTATATCACAACAATGGTAGTTAAGCACTCTTTGGATTTAACAGACACCTAAATGGATTGTTTTTTTTTAAATAGTACATAAACAAGTGAAACTAACTGTCATCTGTGGTTCTTGGAAAATTTTGCTGTTTATTTTTTCATTGTGAAAACTAATTCAAGTCACAAAAGAATTACTGATCTGGAATTTAAGTGGACAAATTTACGGAGGCCTCCCCAGCTACAAAAACTGCATACAATCTGTTATTTTCCCTGGAGTTTTCGATTGCCATTCTTTGTGATAAATATTTGTCCGCGCAAGTAGATTTTCGTAATCAAATCTGTGAGTATTACGCTCAGAGGGTCTGGGGTTATTTACACACCTCAGGCTCGCATATTATAATACATAATTATGGTCCTTCGATCACGGATACGTTCTAGCAAGGTAATATAATAATTTGGAAATTCAGTTTAAGTAATTTTGGTAAATTTCGGAATACCTATATTGTATTGCTGGTTCTAATAATATTTCTTGGGTATTATTGGGAATGTGTGTATTAATTGACAAATCTCATTAAACTCTATAACATTTAATTGTTGTCCTACCCGAGCCTGATAATTCTTACAGCATAAATTTTATAAGAAAGGTTTCAGATTTACGTAATTTTTGGTAATATTCTTGAAATACCTACCTCTTATAGAATTATAGAATTATTAGTAATTATTGGTAAATTTGAAGCAGAAATTTCAACATTACTGTTAATAGCTTATTTTCCTAATTACATAAACAAAGGATTGTCGGATTACGTAATTTTTGGTAAATATCGAAATAAAATAATATTTTATTGTTAAAGTTAAACTCTTTGTGTGATAAAATTGTTGTATTTCTTTAAAAATGCTAAGGATTACGGATTGATCAATATGATCGGATGCTTATTTCATTAACAGCAAAAAGGGAAAAACTTTTTTCACGTATCAATAATGTTTCTTGACATGCACGGGGGTTAGAATGACCTTGCGGCCACTCCTTGCTATTTAAAACGCTTATGGACTTCGATACGAATTATGCCCGACCACCAAACAAGATATGGTATACACAATTAAGTAATACTCACTCTTGTGTCTCGTGGCTTGACCTCCATTCGGTGACGGTCACAGGTGTATCCAAAAGCGTACGATAAGATTGTTCTGGTCGGTTACTAAAACCACGATAAATTTGAGTCATGAGCGGTTCACATAAAGCATTCGATGAACGACGGTGATATAATGCTTCATATTACACACTTCCGATTGATAAATAACATTTCAGCGTAGAGCGAAATGTCACGTTACGATGTGTTACGATGGTTGTTGACAGACTGGCGATATTGCGGTATTTGACTAATGTCCACCGTGTAGGTAGATACACTTAATGTGCAGAAGTCCAAAATCTGGATTCCTCCGATCTTCTAGGCTGATTGGAACGCAAATACGAATGAAATCCATCAGCGTTATGAAACAAATGATCTATTTAACTTAACAAAAAATGTCTCTGATTTCGATTTTAGGAATAATGAAACATTCACGGTTTAGACCAAATTAATCGATCAAACGTACATTCAGTTTAAAAGCATTATTGACGATATTAATTATCGTCAGTTGACTTTAAATCCAGGGTTTCAACCGGATTTTGAATCTTTGAACGCCTTTGAGGATCTGTTTTTAACGGTCAAACGAACTCGTAACCAGATACTAGCCTTGGCACGTACATTATCGACTCAGAACAAGCCCCTGAACCCTGAAGTATTGTATATTTTGTAAAAAAAATGATCATGCAATTACTGCTTGCTCTAGGTTCAAAACGGTGAGTTCTCCACGTGCCCGTTTTGACTTTATAAAATCAAAACATTTATGTGTAAATTATTTTAGCTCATCACATACTGTAAATAAGGAAGTTGGGTCGATTTTTAAATTTTTTTTATCAATGTTCACATTCAAACTTAATTAAAGGTATTTTTTTATGTCAGTTTTCATAATAAAATTAATTCTCAAAGTTAAAATTTTATTAAGCCCGCCAAAACGAGCGGAATCCGAGCGGTAGAGGCGGGATGTGTGTGACTTCATTCGTACTTTGGCATTTAGTAATGAGATTTTTTGAATTATGTAAATAATTTTCATTTTAGGTCATTTATAACGGGAAACTATTTTTTTTAACGTTTGGAACATTTACCACGGTAAACGGCCCTTTTAACCCATAAGGATAGTTTTTTTTTAATGTTTGTGGAAAATAAAGTATTTATGGTAAACAAATTTCCTTTTATGTCATGTTGTAACGGAAAACTGTAATTTCTTACTTTAAGAACATAAACCATGGGAATTTGCCCATTTTACGTCTGCCCATTTTAAGTAAGGTCTTTTATTAATGTTTTTTTTTTGTTTAACCTCATTTTTCACAAATAATAAAAAAAAACTACCCTGATGGTAAAAAGGGCCGTATACCATGGTGAATGTTCTGAACGTTAAAAAATACAGTTTCCAGTTATAATGAAATTGATTTACAATGAAAATACTTTTTTCACAAACATTTTTAAAATATTGAAATGACTCCCTCCTTTCATAAATGTCTTAACTGTTAACCGTAAGAAATGACAGTTCCCCGTTACAAAATGACCTAAAAGGAAATTCATTTACCATCAAAACTACCCTTAACACCCAATGTAATAGGTATAAATATCCGTATAAAACTGCATCAGAGCACTCTAGCGGTCAGAACGGTCTATATCAGTCATTTTGAGATTATTTTGTCTTCAAAAAGTTTCTTTAAAATCCGAAAGATGCCACTAGAAAAATAAATATTTATATTTATTTCAACATGTATTGTCACACATACTATCACCGAGTGGTCACTGATTACGTCACAGCAGGATTCGGGCGGCTAGGGTTGCTACCAGATGCTACAGCGCACGTGTCCTACTACCTGAACTCCATGAAGTTATATTTTTTCGTTAATTTTATCACCATAGCAAAACTTGGACGTGGTGGTCCTTTACAACGACATGTATTTATTTTAGCGGCAGGGAGGAAAGGCCGGACGGGGCACAGAAAAATACAAAAAGATAACGGTCACAAATGGTACTTTTTCGGTGTCTTTTTCTCTTTCATATTTTCGTTGTAAGGGTGTTGTTTGTCCGGGTCTTGGCGACGGATGCGTCTGCATACCCGCCTCCCAAATTATACCTTGACCGTTTTTCAGATTAAAAAAAACATTTGTGTGAATATCGCACAAGAGTGCCAACTGCTCCCGTCTGGAGTCAGTGAGACTATGGCATCCCCAATGTTGTGAGGTTGAAGGTAGCGGGAAGGGTAAGGAGATGGGAAGAGGAAGGTGGGGAAGTACCTGACTATTCAGATTTGGTCACCAAACACGTCTAAGGCCATTTCAAGTAACACTTCAATTCTGTTCGGTGGTCTTACACCAGGGCGATACTGGTAACTTCCACTCTGGAACGTGCCGTAAATATGGTATTAGTACTCAGCACATTTGACATAGATCAATACATCAAATACATCAAAATTCCTTTTTTTTACAACACAAACAAATATCACTGAGAATTCTCTTTTTGATAAACGCAGTCTTAGACTCAAGCATTTGAAAGCTCACGACCACGTGGCAATGGCATCATTTGTGCACGGTATGGTACCTAAATGACCCTGTTGAAAAACCATGTTTCCGAATTCAGATTGTTATATAACTAACTAACTAACTAACCATCACGCCGTTTCTCCGCAGGGATAGGCAGAGAGGATGGACCGCCAAACAACTCGGTCTTGGCACACACTCTTTGCCTCACTCACATTCATACATCGTTTCATACATTCTCTTCTATTATTCTGACTTTTGACATGGCCCGACTCAAGTATCTGATTCACTTGATCGTGCCATGTCTTCCTTGGGCGTCCACAACTTCTTCTACCATTCACATTCGCGTCGTATAATCTTCTTACACTACTTTCTTCGTTCATTCGCTCTACATGCCCAAACCATCTGAGGGTCCCTTTCTTAATCTTACTCATTATGCTTACATCAGCCTTACATTATTTGCGGATATCCACATTTCTCATAGACCTCATAAATATAAATATATATAGAGTTATATATATAGACCTCATAAATACCTAGCAATAGGTCTACGTAACGAAAATAAATAAAGTAACTTTTTTATTGTGAATACCTCATTAGGGGCCATCTATTAATTACGTCACATGAATTTTAAGATTTTTGACCCCCCCCCCCCCGTCTCTGTCACGCATTGTCACATTTGGCATTTGACATTTGACGGTCGGCGTTGTCTAACGGTCAGGCTCTTGACTCGCAATCTGAAAGTCGCGGGTTCGAATCCCGGCATGGAAAATTCATTTTATTCGTTTAATTTGTGTTATTTCAAAACTAATTCGTTGAAAATAATACATAGTATATTTGCCGCACGTTCCAGAGTAGATGATACTCTCTGTATCGACCTAGTGTAAGACCACCATTCAGAATTGAAACGTTTCTGTCGAATTCGTCGGAATTAATTGTTAGCACGGAGTTATGTGTTAAGACATAGATCCTATACCTAGTGATTTATTGTCGTTTATGATGGTCAAACACCATTGACCATGCACAACTATTCTCAAATGGTAAAACACCATGCACAAATCATACCATAAAACGAATAGGTACCTACATGTATAGGCAGATGGTTGAAATTGTCTCTCCAAAAATGAAATATATTAGGTTCTCACCGTGATTGATTACTGCCATCTTTTGAAATAATTTGAAAAAAGCTTTTAGTTTCAAATCGAACCGTAAACAGAAAGATAAATGGGCGCCACACGACAGAGGGCTTTTGCTAGTAATTAAAGTTCCCGGTTTTCATTGTTAAAATTGAAGTTTAAAATTATAAAATTGTCTTTAAAAAATGGAAAAATATAATACCTACAATTTATCGTAACGTTTTTTTTAAATAAACGAATCCAAAGATTTGTTATCAGTGTTTAAAAATACACGAAAATTGGTGTTTTTGAAAAAATTTAACTAAAAACATATTAATTTATTTTCTTTTAATTTCTTTACGTGGTTCTAAAGAAAACCCCTGAACGTATACTTTGAGGAAATTCAGCAATTAAAAATATTTTTTAAAACATACGAAAAACGGTCAGAATAAGGTCGTATTTCTGATTTGGTTTTGATAAATGCTAAGCCTATGTTAAGTTAAAAAATGTAAAAAAAATATTTTTCTTATTAAAAACATTATGTTTATCGATTTGCGTGATAATATAATCATTATATCAAATTAAAAAATGATTACACTTGGCCTTAAGGGGCGTTTACCATCGTGAATGTTCTAAACGTTAAAAAAATACAGTTTCCCGTTACAAAGGACCTAAAATAAAACCTGAAACCATTTCACATAGACCGCATCCACAGTGACCATTTTCTAAAGAAAAACTGGAATCATTTCAAGTTGACGAATCCACGGTGACCATTTTCTAAAAAAAGAATGGAACCATTTCACGTGGACCGTATCGATGGTGACCGTTAACGAAAGAAAGACGGGAACCATTTCGCGTGGACCATATCCACGGTGACAAATTTCTAAAGAAGGACTGGAAGCAATTCACGTGGACCTTATCCACGGTGACCGTTTTCTAAAGAAAGACTGGAACCATTTCAAGTGGACCGTATCGACGGTGACAGTTAACGAAAGAAAGACGGGAACCATTTCACGTGAACCGTATCCACGGTGACCATTTTCTAAAGAAAGACTGGAACCATTTCTCGTGGAACGTATATATGGTGACCATTTTCTAAAGAAAGACTGGAACCATTTCAGGTGGACCGTATCCACGGTGACCATTTTCTAAAGAAAGACTGGAACTATTTCACGTAGACCGTAGCCACAGTGACCATTTTATAAAGAAATACAAAAGCAATTTCACGCGGAACGTATCCACAGTAAAAATTTTCTAAAGAAAGACCTGAACCATTTCACGTGAACCGAATCCACAGTAACCATTTTCTAAAGAAAGAATGGATCCATTTCACGTAAACCGTATCCACAGTGACCATTTAATAAAGAAAGACTGGAACCCAGTGGCGTAGCGTGGGGGGCGGCACTTTTAAGAGGGGCGGCAAATTTTCACATTAAATAATAACATTATCAGGGAAACATTTAAACCACTTCAAATCATTATTTGAAAATGTTCTACGAGACTTTCGTTTACGAATCCAACTTTTTTATTATTCATTAAAAATATCAATAATTATATTTTTTTTAAGCTGCAAATTCCGCAATTCGTAGGAAAACCGTACGCATTTTATGAGAGTAATACTAATTACAGCTGATAACTCGCAAATAGATTCACTCTTAATTAAAACCAGAATTATGTTCAGAATGTATTAACGAATGAATTTCATTTGTGTATTCATCTGCTGATACATTTCGAAAGAGACCATTATTTTATTCGAAGTGCAGTTATAAAATTCTAGTTGCAGACTGTGTATGTGCTGCCGAATCAAAGAGAATCCATTTTCATATTCTGAGTGTAGTTTTAATTCGGCAAATACAGATTTAATTTAACCCGTCTAATCACAGGAGACGCAAATTATCCCACACATTTAATTTTAAAATAAAATTGTGAAATTATGTCCAGCACATTTAATTTTAAAATTATATACAGCGGGTACCCGGCATACGTTAGTGAAGTTTTACTTCAGTCGTGTGGTCTAAAGCACACTTTTTATGTTAATTTTCACGTTCTGTGTTAGTTCTTCTTCGATTGCGATGAAACTTTGGGGATTTGATGTGCGCATCCCCTCTACTATTTCTGTTTAAAATGGTGAGCTCTGGCTTCATGAAATTATGCATTGCTAAACCGTTAATCCGATTGCGATGAAAGTTTTGGGATTTGATGTGAGCATCCCCTCGATTCTTTCTGTATAAAATAGTGACTTCGAGCATCGTCTGCGGTTGGGCCGATAGCTATACGCATTCTCATTGGGACTGCCCGGTGGTCTATGGAATACCTTCTCTGGCTTTTTTTAATATATTTTATTTTATTTCCGCTACTATAGTAATTACTTACATTAAAACATAATCATATAACTGTTTTTTCCTCATTACTTATTTTATTTACAGAAGGTTTCTTCGACTGGCCATAGCCGTTATTTTTATTTTTCTTTTCTTTTACTAACACTATTATCTCTTTTTGATGTTACCTATTTCAGAAGAATTATTCCACGGGCTGCTACTTCTATTTATCTTTTGTATAATGTTAATGTAAGTACTTGCATACTGCTTACTAACCCCGTATGCATGGACATTGGAGGGTCTAGAGTCGTTCAAATAAATGTAGCTTCGTTTAAAAAAAGTAGAGTCTTGACGTGTGCGGTGAAGGAGGAAACCATATGTTTCCTTATAACGCCGTTGGGAAAGTGGTGGGTCCCCTCCAATGTATAAAATAGTGGGGTCTGGCATCATGAAATTTTGCATTGCTAAACGGTTTATCCGATTGCGATGAAATCTTGGGGATTTGATGTGCGCATCCAGTCGATTCTTTCTGTATAAAATAGTGAGCTCGGGCATCATGAAATTATGCATTGCTCAACCGTTCATCCGATTGGGATGAAACTTATGGGTTTAAAAGTGCGCATCCCCTCGATTTAATGTGTGCATGGTTTTTGTGCGATGGTTTTTGGTCATGGTGCGATGGTTTTTGTATACAATAGTGAGCACTGGCATCATACTGGAAACCTTCGGTAATGACATGTCCACCTGCGGCCAATGATGACCTGGTCATGAATGTTACTCCTGAAATGATTGAAAGCGCAATTAAGCAAACCGCCCACGGTAAAAGTCCAGGATACGACGCCATTGGTATTGAGCACATAAAATACGCAGGAGATCAACTTCATACTATTCTAGCCGCCCTGTACTCAAGCCTCCTAAGACACACACATATGCCGAGGGATATGAGCAAAACTATTATTGTACCAATCCTGAAATCCAATCAGCTGGATGCATCGGTATTAGGAAATTACCGACCGATTTCCTTGGCGACAATGCTTGAAAAAATCTTATTCGCGCTAGTCAAAGAGAAACTATTTACCCTTGACAACCAATTCGGCTTTAAGAGCGCCTCATCAACCGATATGGCCATATATGTAGTAAAACAAACAATAGCCTACTACAAAAAAAAGAAAAACCACCGTCTATGGGTGTTTTCTTGATCTAAGGAAGGCGTTTGATCATGTTTCCCTTGAATTATTATGGGAAAAACTCATAAAGCGAGATGTTCCAGCAGCAGTGGTCAATATGCTGGCTATTTAGTACGGACAACAAGAAAATCACATTCAATGGGCTGGAGCTTCTTCAAGACCTCTATTCCGCGGAGTCAGGCAAGGGGGAAATATGTCTCCTACTCTATTTAATGTGTACATTAACGACCTATTACAAGAGTTGAACGATACACGAATCGCTTGTCATACCTGCGGACAAGGAAGTAACAACATTAATTACGCCGATGACATGGTGCTGCTTGCACCTTCGATTAAAGCGAAGTATGCGAAGAGTACGCAAACTCTCATAACTTGTTGTACAATTCTAAAATGTCAGTCATCGTCGCTTTCAAACACGATAAGGAGCCATCAAATATTCCTCCAATATATCTAGAAGGAAATGAACTGCTTGTGGCCTCACAGGTTAAGTATCTGGGACATATCCTAACCGAAGACATGAAGGATATAGAAGATATGGAACGACAAAGAAGAGCAATCAACATACGGGCCGGAATGCTCTCAAGGCGGTTCTACCACTGTAGCGACGATGTCAGAAAATTACTCTTCAAGACATACTGCACTGCCCTGTATACATCTGAACTGTGGACACAATACCCAGCATCGCAATGGGACAAACTGAGGGTGTGCTACAACAATGCATACAGGCAACTAATACAACTACCGAGGTTCTGCAGTGCCTCCACGATGTTCACCGAGGGGAGGGTGCACTCATTCCCAGCCTTACTTCGCCACCGACTAGCCAGCTTCTGGAGCAGGACACGGACTTCAACAAATATCATTGTCGTGGCTGCATCCGAGTGGCTCAGTTCCCCAATAAATGAGCGATGGATGCAGATGATGAGGCGACCTCCCTTATGGATAATCCTAAAATGTCTTTTTTGTTTTTAATTCTGTTCAATTATTATTTATTTTAATTTCATGCTTATTTTTTGTCATTTGTGTGATGAATTTTGTTTTCATTTTATGTTTTAATTAGGTATCTACCTACCTAATATGAAAACATATTTTTTTCTTTTATAGTTAATAGTTGTCTATGTAATATGACAGACTGGAATTGCACTACCCTCCCAGTCCTGCTGGAATAAAAACTTAAATAAATAAATAAAAATAAGATTATGCATTGCTAAACCGTTCATCCGATTGCGATGAAACTTTGGAGATTTGATGTGCGCATGCCGGCGATAGTTTCTGTGTACAAAAGTGAGCTCTGGCATCATGAAATTATGCATTGCTAAACATTTAACCGGTTGCGATGAAAATTTGATATTTAACCGATTGATATTTGATTTAACACACACTCCTCCTCGCTTCATCCACGTTCACACGTCAAATCGCATAGTGTTTTAACCTTTTATTTGCCTGCAACGGGCAAAAGCTAGTCTTATGTATTGTTTGATGAAATCTCTTCCCTTTTCAAATATCCAATGTTTTATACGAGCAATAATTGCCCGTATAAAACACCGTATAAATAATTATTATTTTACTTTATATCGGCACTCAAAGCATTATATATTTTAGGAACGATGAACCAGAATTGTCGTTGAGTGAATTAGGTTTTAGTTGTAGGGACCACGCAACCCAGGTTTGATGAACAGCGGGTGTGTGTTTAAGGTGATAAGCGGCTTAAGGTTAAACGTCACGTACGTTATAAATAACGCATTCACAGATGGTGCCAATAAAATTATTTTACGTTTTTAATACTTTTTGCCCGTTACGCTTTAAAATATTAAGGTAAATTAATTGTTGTGCCCGTACATATTTAATATAAATAAATAGTTTTGTCCATAAACAAACCCAAATCTTTCAAGAGAGGCTGAACAATTCATTTTTGTATCTGTGACTCAATCCAATATTGTATTTTTCAGCCTTTCTTGAAAGGTTTGGGTTTGTTTAGGTACAAAATTGTTTATTTTTATTCATATTAAATATGTACGGGCGCAAACAATTAATTCACCTCAATATTTTAATGCAAAACGTGCAAAAAGTATTAAAAACCTAAAATAATTTAATTGGCGCCATCTGTGAATGCGTAGATTATAACGTACGTGACGTTTAACCGGCGATTCTCAAAAGAATTCATAATCTCCTCTTTCATAGATGGCGCAAGTATATTTATTTTAGGGAAGAACGCTTTTTACAAGTTATGGTTTTAAATACAGATGAATTAATCTTTTGCGCCCGTACATATGCAATATCAATAAATAGTTTTGCCCATAAATAAACTCCAATATTTGAAGAAAGGCTAACAAATACAATATTGGATTGAATCACTGATAAAATATTGTATTTGTTAGACTTTCTCTTAAGATTTGAGTTTGTTTATGGACAAAATTATTTATTTATGGTATGGGCGCAAACGATTTATTCACCTTAATATTTTAAAGCATAACTTATGAAAAGCATTGTTCCCTAAAATAACTATACTTGCGCCATCTACGAATAAAGAGGAGATTATGAAATCTTTTGAGAATCACCTCTACAACCGGGCTCGAAAAGAAGAAGATGGAGAGATACGAAATTACGAATGTTAGAGGAGAGCGCTAACATTCGATGAAAATTCCGAAAATGTTTAATAAAACACGACTCGTTTAAAATAGAGCAAAAATCTCGCAGGCATTATCTTAAACAGCTTTTAAAGAAACACTGTGAATTTTTTCATACATATAACTTGTAAAATAACTGAAAAAAACATGTTTATAATAATTTAAGGAGCATACTTTGCGATTTTTCCTGACGAGGGAATTTTATATAATTTGGGTTTCGGGGCGGGCAAAGTCTAGATTTTTTTTTTTTACGGACAAATAGTCCAATTAACAATATAACAATAACAAGAATAGAAAAAAAAAAGTGATCACAATGAAAGGAGATTACATATAGATGAAGAGCATTGACAAAATACATATAATATAAAAGTACATAGAGAAGATAACTACACTGTGAAAGAAGCTTGAAGATGGATTTAAAAAGACTTTAAAAAACCACATTGCGTAACGATTGCCGAAAGTCATTTAGGCTTACACCAAAAAATTCAATGCTTTGATTTGCGTTGATAAGTCTCGACATTCTGGATAAAGGAGAATGATATCCATAATTAGTAGAATGTTGATTGAGGAACAGCAATTTATTATTTCGGAGTCTACGGGAAGGAATGTTAAACTGGATGAGTTGTAACAAAGCAGGTGTATCAGTAATACCTACTGCTGGTAATTTTGAAAATGCATATTAGATCAGAGTCCTTTCTACGTTTTTCTAAAGAGGAAATGTTTAAAGTTTGTTCAATTTCATCATACCAGTATTCTCCTCTTTCAAGTCCTGACCTCCAAGCAATATTCTCGTAGGAAGCGATGTTGTACAGATTCGATGTAACAAATGTGGACAGCATAAAAAGGAGACCAAATGACACTAGCATATTCAAGGTGAGGGCGAACCAGCGAACAGTAAGAGTTTTAAGTGTATTTATATGTTTAAAGTCAGATGTAATTCTATGAATGAAGCCGAGTAGTTTAAGTGATTTGTTTACGATGTTATTAATGTGATCCCGGAAAGAAAGTTTAAAATCCAGAGTGACCCCAAGGTCCTCGATAGATGTGACAGTAGATAGAGAAACATTATTTAGTTTATAATCAAACTGAATAAGTTTTTTGGTTCTATAAAAGGACAAAATTTTGCATTTATCAACATTAATTTCCATGCAGTTAATTTTGCACCAATCATTAAATGAATCAATATCAAGTTGAAAAAGTAAACAATCAAGATGAGATTTAATTATCTTAAGAATCTTATTGTCATCGGCAAAAAGCCAAAAACGTGTGTGAGAAAAAACTTTAATGATATCGTTAATAAAAAGGTTTAAAAGAAGCGGGGCCAAATGGGCTCCTTGCGGAACGCCGGAAGTTACATCAATGTTAGAGGATTCCAAGTTATTTATTTAAACCATTTGTTTTCTATTACTCAAGTAAGAGTGAAAGAACGATAACAGTGGGTCTCTAATGCCTATAGCATAAAGTTTGGCCATGAGAATACGGTGATTAACTTTGTCGAAGGCTGTGGAGAAGTCAGTGTAGAGGACATCAACCTGAGTGTTGTCTTCTAAGGCTTTAAGAATGGTATTAATAAAGGACAGTAAATTAGTTGTTATAGATTTCGCCGATCTAAATCCAAGCTGTTCCTCGATCAGAACATTTTTGAAAATAGGAGTGATTTTCTTTGTAATTATCAACTCAAATATTTTTGGAATATTAGATATAATTGATACTGGTCTGTAATTTCCAATATTTGACTTGTTTCCAGACTTAAAAATGGGTCGAATAAATGAAATTTTCCGTGAGTCAGCAAATGTTCCGGTTGAGAGTGATAAATTGTACAACATACAAATTGGGTTAGATAATGAACATTTACATTCTTTTAGCAAGATTTCTGGAATGCAATCAGGTCCGATACTTTTTTGTTAGAAAGATTATTTAAGGATTGGTAAACCTCTGCAAGTGAAATTTGGCAATCATTATAGTCATAGTTAAGTGGAGGGATGGTGCATGAAGCATCAGAATATACAGAGGAAAAGTGTTAAGCAAAAAGTTTGGCGATGTCGTGACCATTCGATTTTAGACAGTTCCCTTAATTGAGAAAATTTTTGATAAAATTTTAAGTTGCCAGTTTCTTTAAATATCTTATGATTTTTCTTTTTTTTCAATTATTAACTGCTTAAGTTTCGAGCTAAACCAATTTGGAAACTTGTGTTGAGAGTAACATCCCTTGGGAACAAACAAATCTATAGCACGAGTTACACATTCATTAAATTTAAATACGGCGTCATTTATATCAGAATTTAAAAAAAGTTTTGTCCAATTAATCATGGAAAGATATTTGTTCATGTTAGAATAGTCACCATTAAGATATTTGTGGTGATACGAGACACTTGGTTTCAAAGATTCAAATTTAAAAAAAATTGTGATGTTAATAGAGAGAGGTGGATGATATTTATCAATAGGTAACAACGAGACATCAGCTTCACTTACTATGACATTAGGTATGCTAGTGAAAATTAAGTCCAGGCAAGAACCTAGATAGTTAGTGACTGGATTTACTTGAAACATATTCATAAAGGCAAAAAAAATTACAATTTCAATAGCTTGTTGGGAAAGATTACTAGTAGGAGTTTTGACCCCTTGATTGTCATTCAGCCACAATATTTTAGGTAAATTATAATCGCCACAAATAAGTAAGGAATCAGCATTTCTAGAGACACGCTCAATTGAAGCAGTATGCGACTTGTAGACTTCTACCGAAGAAGAAGGAGGAATGTAAACACAACCAAGTACAAATGTAACACATAGGAACAATTGATCAGAAACATTGTCAGATGTTTCTAGAATATGGCAAGGGTATTTTTTATTTACACATATCATCACTCCACCACCTTTACACTTCACAGAAGAAGTAGAACGGTCACAACGAAAAATGTTGTATTCAAACAGTCCAAGTTCAGCAGATGAGACATTATCAGACAGCCATGTTTCGGTAAGAAATAAAAAGTCGTACACTGACGTTACAGCGAGTAGTGTTTATTTTTATTATTTTTATTTTTTATTTCATATATATCCCGTTAAACTACAGTTAAGTAGTTTGTCAACAGGATTTTTATTACAAATTTTTACAGATTACAACTTAGACCTTAATTTATACAATAACAATAAACTTACACATTAATAGTAAAACTAAATCGTCTAATACAAATTATTTCTACCTAGTAGCCATGTTTTCAGCAAATATCTGACTCTATATGGAAATTCGCATTTCTTAATATTACCAGGTAGCATATTATATATTTTAGGCACATTATACTCAAGGGTTCGCTGTCCGTATTTATTATTATGTTTAGGTACAAGCATGCCTTCATTCTTTGTGAACCTAGTATTGCGCCCATGTTCAACTTTCCTCTTATACTCAGAGTCAGATATGTGCTGAATCAATATTTTATACCATAATATGTTCAGTTTTGTATTTAGACCACGAACGTTTTGGTAGTACGTTGAGAAGGAATTATTCATAGAACGATTCTTCAGGTTCAACCTAAAAAAATTATCCTAGAAAGTTCACGTCTCTCAGCAGCTTGGCGGGCAGGGCATTCTTGAGCTCCAGTTTTGTGGGAATCCGTTTTTCTGAAGAAAGTGCAGGTGGCACATAATGGAGATTTCTCCTTTTTGGGGCAGGCATCACGGTTGTGACCAACTTTGGCACAGTGGGCACAGGTGGGTAAGTCTGCTTGGCTGTGGCCATATAATTGACAGTGGCCACATTTCAGGCTATCTACCCAGTCTCTTACACGGTGTAGCTGCCAGTCAATGGCAAGTTTTGTACGGAATATTAGAGAGTGACAAACAGATGAAGGGACTCTAAAAATGTGGATGCAGTTACCAGTGCGAACGCCCGATTTATGAGAGAAAGATATATTTTCTTTTTAAATTTTCTAATGAGAGACCAGTGTGGTTGGAATATTGATGATGAATCCTAATATCCTCAGACGAAATATCTTGAGGGAGGTCATGTATAGCAATACGAAGGAGGCGAGTTGGGGCGATCATTGCTTTTAGACCGGCTTCGGATAGAGCTGGAGCATTTGCCAATTTTGTCGCTTCTGCAGAAGTGCTAGGGTGGATTATCACCCACCACTTTTCAGTTCACGCATACCCGTTACTCTTATGCCAAGTGTGGCAGGATTGACCGCAGTTTTCAGAGTTTTCATGGTGGCCTTGGAAGTGGAATGGGTGTTGTTGGCCGGAAACACGAGAACTGAATGTCTAGCAGGGCCAGGAAGAGCATTATTTCTTGTAATTAGCGGCAAGCAGGGATATTGAGTTCTACTGGTATCAGAAGTGGAAGCAGCGACAGTATTCCAGGAACGGGTGGGCGCAGACGGTGTTTTATTAGGCATGCACTTGGATGTAAACACAGAAAGGGCACCTTCTAGTTTACCCATTTCCAGAGCCATCATATTGGAGATGGAGAGAACACTGATGAGCTCCTTTTGAATCCTGATCTGCTAATCTTTAGTTGCTCGGCATGAATGATCCGTTATAATTGCCATTGCGGTCTGGACCCTCTCAGCCAGCTGCTTAACATAACCTGCCGTGTCACATTCAGGTATTAGGGGTGTTTCGATAGCGGACACTTGGGCAGGGTCACTCCTGGGAGGCACCTCATCCTCTTCGTCATCAGAGTCAGGAGCTTGATAAGGCGAGCCAGGTGGTGTTCGCTTCATTTTGGAATATGGTTGACGAAAGATTGTTTATTTTGAATATATTGAATAATGCCCGGCACAAATTTTTATTTTGCACTTGTGATAGTGTATTATTGTTTTTTTATGGTTCGTAAATAATGCTAAATCACTGTATAGTTATAATTTTCACTTTAACTATCACTTTGTAGTCTTTTGCAACTTGTACACTTTATTTTATTATCAATTTATATGGGAGCAAAATAAAAACAAACATCTGTCACTCAAAGTTATTGTTACCTCTGATAGATATTATCTTCAAGAATAACATTTTTTTTTTAAGAGCTTTAAAACTTACCGTGTTTAAGGGAAATAGGTAATAAATCGGTAGAAATCCGGGTAACGTCACGTACGTTATAATCTACGCATTCACAGATGGCGCCAATTAAATTATTTTAGGTTTTTAATACTTTTTGCGCGTTTTGCATTAAAATGTTGAGGTGAATTAATTGTTTGCGCCCGTACATATTTAATATGAAAAAAAAAACAATATTGTACATAAACAAACCCAAATCTTTCAAGAAAGGTTGAAAAATACAATATTGGATTGAGTCACAGATACAAAAATTAATTTTTCAGCCTCTCTTGAAAGATTTGGGTTTGTTTATGGACAAAACTATTTATTTATATTCATATTGAATATGTACGGGCGCAAACAAAGCGTAACGTGCAAAAAGTATTAAAAACCTAAAATAATTTAATTAGTGACATCAGTGAATGCGTAGATTATAACGTACGTGACGTTTAACCTTAACTTGCTCTTACCATATTTTCGATTAACAAGCTTAGGTTTTTTCTTCGTTGACCCTGCTTCTTCTTGGGAATCATTAGTTTCACTTGACAAACTTGCGGCACGTTTAACGAATGTATCCATGATATAAACGTTTATGGGCTATTTATTTGTAATTAAAAAAGTCAATTACGTTTGCGACGATCAACTCTGGTATAGATAAAATAGATTTTTATTTTTTTGAGAATAATTGTGGTCATTTTAGTGACATCTATTTATTCAAATCAAGAGTTTCATTGGTGCGTGCGCATCTAGTCTTAACAAAATTATGAACTACCCTCTAGCGGCGTACGAGTAAATTAAAGTCTGGAAGTAAGTTACCAGGTTTAACGATAGGTTTCCACCTCCTGCTTTTTTCAGGGAGCGTTGCTTGTTCTTTGAGTCTCTCAAAGCCAGCGGTTTTCAACCTATGGTACGCGTATCCAGGGCCGTAGCTAGGGGGGGGGGCATAAGGGGGCAATGCCCTACCTTTAAATACCTATGCCGTACCTTAAGAAATACCATCGACTATGATAATATACTAGTAAACTGTTCATTGTTTGACATGACTGATTGAAAAAAATACTACTATTCGTGTAGCGTAGCGACATCTAACTAAACAGCTTCGAAGTAACCAAAGACTTATATAATATCAATTCTTTATTCTGCCATAGATGGAATATGATGGTAAGTGGTGAGAGGCTGTGCGCGTATTGCAATCACTGCATAGGGGGAATTCCCAAACAGTTTGGGGATGTTAACCAATCCCTAGATCGATATCTTCGGGCCTTCTCCATACTAAACGGTTTGTTATCAGATCAAGCACTTGCACACTGCTCGCTAACAACGTATGCAGGGACAATAGGGGTCTAGTTTTAGTTAATTATAATTGTAGGGTCGTTCTATAAAAAAATAAGAGTCGTTGTTAAATAGTAACCTTCCGTTACTTACAACGGGCGGGTATGTGGTGGATTACCTCCAATTCACTTCGAATAAGAGAACGTTTTCTTTCAAAATGTGTCAGCAGATGAATCCACAACTGGAAATTTACATTCTGATCACAAAACTCGTTTTAAATTAAGATATTATTATTATTTATTGTGAAATTTTAAAAGTGCCGCCCGGAGTGGCATTATAACTTTTTAACGAGCAAGGCGTTAAAAGTTAATAGATAAATTTTATTAATAAAGACAATATTAGCGAAACTCTATCGAAAATCTGAAACAGAAAGATGAAAAAAAACGGTCATATCTAGGTTCTGGGTCCCAGATGTGACCTATCTTTTGATTTTTCTGGGTCCCATATATAACCGTTTTTTTGTGATTTTTCTGTTTCAGATTTTCGATTGAGTTTCGCTAATATTGTCTTCATTAATTAAATATTAAGTTTTACTCATTAACTTGGCAAAGGCTCTAAAAGGATATTTTCTCAGCAACTTTATTAACCAGTGACGAATTTAGCTGTCTTCCTTTGTAACTCTTGTATATTCTTCAATTACCTGTATTAAGTGTGTGTAGTCTATTTAAAAATCTATGTATTGTTCATTGATTTCCATGTTCTTATGTAAAAATAATTTTCCTTTAGATGTATAATGTTGTCCTTCCCGAAATGAGTTTCATTAAACTCATTGGGAGTAATGTATTATAAATTTTATGTAATAATTTTGTGATATATTTTCTCTAATAAATAAATAAGTTAAAAAATAAATAAGTAGATAAAAGTTGACCACGATTAGTTTACTTTCCTTTAAACTCTCCTTGAAATTATACTTTTTCTAGCCTTCACGATCACTCTTGAAAATTTCCCTCTGTCTGCGCTGCCCGGAATAGCTCCTCCACACTTCTAATGCCGGTCCACTCACGTATATTTCGCAGCCAAGACATTTGTCTCCTACCAGGCCCTCGGCGACCCTCTATCTTTCAATACTACTGTTAAATATTGCAATTTGGGAGGCGGGTATGGGTACCGCCGCCCCGGGAACCATTTATTGGACAACCAACACCCCTGCCACAGGTCACCCCAAGTGGTTCGCTACGTTTGGTGACTTAGCAGGGGTGCCCGGGTTCATGGGATGAAGTTTGTCTAGGTCTTGGTGGCGGATACGTTTGCCCAACCAATGCGTGGCGGGCTGGATCGAAGGAGACTGATTGAGGGAGGCCTTTTGACCTCTCCAGCCGGATTCTCCCGACCCTTCGCCTTGCACCGCAGTGTGAGGAATAGATTCATACGTCCGTCACTCCTGGCCACACTGACCCCAGATTCCTACCCACCCCTCATACCTTTTTCCTTCCCATATGTTCTTCTCCTTTTCCTTACAAAACCCTCCACACAGCATCCTCAAAGATGACATTGGCCCTAGGGAAATTGTTTTCCTCGGTTCTCCTGTGTGGAGCTAATGTAAAAAAAAAATGTCCAGGGTCAGACACAATCATGCCGCGGAACCCACAAATCTCTCGCCTTGTCTCTGACTCAGGTAATACAGAGGATTAACTCCATTCCTTTCCATGGGCTGCACAATGGTCAAGTCATATATTTCTATCCTAAAAACCATAAAATTAAATCGTATTCGGATTTTCTGCCAGGGAAGAAAGGCACAGGTCAATTTACCTCAAACCCCCGTTAGGCCAGCTGTAAAGTTAACAACAGGCATTATATTTGAGTGTTCCTGGTAAGTGCCTCTCACAAGAAAGGGGCTGTGCGACAGTGCACACACTAATCTGATGGAAAAAAATGGCAAGGTCATTTTTGTAAGCATTTAGAAGACAAATTTATTTAACAATATTAAGTTAAAAGGTGTACCCGGTATACCACGCCGTTTTTCCGAAATGATAGGCAGAGTGTCTGGGCCACGTCTGGGAAGTAATCGAGTGCGTAAAACATCCATACATATTACACCTAAATAATTTATACCCATTAGGCTAATTTGTTCGTTTTTCTCGTATACCAGGTCTAATAGAAATCGTTGTGATTCCCTTGCTATCTTGGTTACATGCCTGGTTAGAAGCAATCTAATTGGCATTAGAATGAGAAAACGACAAACTTTTATTAAAATCCGAAAGTTAACCACAAAATGATTAAAATGAACCCTTTATGAACCAATAAAGACATTTCCAAAATCTCATTACATAATAAGAATAAAACACAAACACGTAACGCACTAAAATAAATATAAAACACATAATTAAAAAAAAATCATTTTATCAAAATTGTAAATTTTTTGTTTAATTTTAGCCTTTTTTATGTAATGGTGAGCACAGCACAGGTGAGCTAACCAGTGAGGCCGACATTGCTGAAGTGTATTTAAAAATGTTAGATATTATGTCAAATAAATAAATGAAGTTTCCCACCGCAATTTGAAAAAAAAAGAATTTCGGGAATTTTTTATTGATCATTTTTACATGAAATGTTAAAAAGATAAATAATCTTTATTGTTGTCAAATTCATTAGTCATTACACCAAGGGTTATACAAGCTAGGGTATCTTGAAAAATCAGTGTTCGCAATATATTTTGTTGAATATATAATATATATTTAAATAAATGAAGACAATATAAGCGAAACTCAATTGGAAATCTGGAAACAGAAAAATCAGAAAAACATATTGACACCTCTGGGACTCGAACCCAGGACCTCTTGCTAGAGCCCAGATGTCAATATGTTTTTCTGATTTTTCTGTTTCCAGCTTTTCGATTGAGTTTCGCTTATATTGTCTTCATTTATTTAAATATTACAATTTGAGGTTTTACTCATAAAGTTAAAATAAAAATAAAATATAATATATAATTATTTTGTTTGTATATTATTTTGTTTGAATATATATTATTTTGTTTAAATCTTATAGTTCTGATTTAGACGCTAGCATTACTATGTGTATTCATTTTGTTGATATTTAATAGTTCTAGATTTAGATGCTAGCATTACTATGTGTATCTGATGAATTTTTGGTTTTATGGAAATTTGTTAATTCCTTGATAACTGTATTTCAACTCCCAATAATTCTTATTTGATTATATGTATTAATGTTTTAATATGTATCTATGTGTTCGATTATGTACACGTATGCGAAAACCTGTGTGAATGTATGTGCGCATATGCGTGTATGTGTGTATGAACATAAATGTGTTTATGTATGTACATATATGTAAATGTATATGTGTGTAAGTTTATGTATATATATATTTATATGTACCCGCCTCGGAACAGACTTAGTCTAGTGAGGCGGGCTACTAACTTGTTTGTATATGATATTATTATTACAATAAACGCCCGGGTTTCCGGCATTAAATAAATAAAAAAATTCACACGCGGTAGAAGTGAAACCTTCAGAAAACTGAAGTAGACGAGAGTGCGTAGGCTACGAATCACCGCACAAAGAGGAGACCGATTATACTATCTCATTCTCTCGCAGGCTAAATCCTATAAATGTATGTGTTTGCCTCTCTTCAGTAGCACTATTACAGCAAAACACAACGGGGCTAAAGAAGTTTTCACTTCAAAAATTGACTGCCTGCTTATCTGTTTCTAACCATACCAAAATACCGCACAACCGATTTTATAAAATAATACCGGCTGACTAGGGAACTGAGTCAATTTTTCTATGATGTACCTACACAACAATCCGACTACATATTCGCTAAATAAAGTGCGATGGAGCCTATAAATAGGTGCATATTTCAAACCTATGCGAAATAAGTGAGCAGAATTTAAGAAAGATGTGAATTTTCATTGAATTCGGGCAATACAAATTACTCGTAGTTTCAGATCTGACAAACAATAAACTTTTCTTTTTCGAGGTGCGCCAGACGTGAAACGCTGTTTTGTCCACTGTGATTGTGCACTCAAATTTGCAAGTTTATTTTTGGATACGGCTGAAAAATTTGCGAGCAATCTCTATCATTGGTAAACTAACTAACTAACAACCATCACATCGTTTCTCCGCAGAGGTAGACAGAGGTACATATCTCCAGATAGATGTTGATGAAAACATGCAATTTTAGTAGGGTTTTTAGATAATAATTTTTCCCTACCGGTAAAATACAAGACCTCTTATTTTAAAATAACGAAATGAAGTAAAAATTGCGAGGATCAAATGACGCCGGTCTATTTATATAAAGAACATTAACTTTAAAATTCAGTAAATTTAAATGATTCACCTCTTCAAGGAAAATAAGAATCTAGCAAATCAAAAAAAAATCACAATCTCCACATTGGCGCACATTCCTTGGTTCATTCACATTCATGTATCTTTAATTCTCACTTAGTCCGTTAAACGCATTAGTACTAAGTGTATTGAAGTCAAAATAAATAATCTGAGCCGTATGAATCATATTACATTGTGAACATTATAAAAAATCATCAAAATAAACAGAGTGTGCAATTCGCACGCTGAAGTGAAACCCAAAGAAAACAAGCACCACACAAAGAGGAGACCGATTATACTATAAATCTCATTCTCTCGCGGGCTAAAACCAATAAATGTGTGTGTTTGTCTCTTTTTAGTGTCGCTATTTTTCGTTTCATCGATTTTCAAATCGCAACAGTAAAGAAAGAAGTTTTCGCGCAGTTGAAGTAAAAACTCGAATAAAAATAAAAGCTCACAAAATAATTATTAAATTTTTTTCAAAGTTGCACATATTTTTTATTTTTGCGTCGGAAACTTTGGTTTCATAAAGGTGTGCATTTTAAATATTTTGTGGTTAATTTTTAGATTTTAATGTAAAGCGTGTTGTTTCTTCTTTCTGACACCATTCAGAACATATTTCTAACCCTGATTGAAAAGGAGGCACAACGATTTCTGTGAGACCTGTATGATTTGTTCCGAAAACCAAACAAATTAGCCTGAGAGGTTGAGAGCAAAGGAAACAATTTCAAAGCAAAAATATGTTTGTTTCTCTGTTACGTGGCATAACTTGGAAACATTTTCTCATTGATCCATTCAAAGGTCAAATATCTAATAATAGTCACTCGGTTCCCTTTCCCTTAGCTTAATTACACCCATTTTACACATTACCATTGGGATGTCATTTGCAGACGATCCATTTATGTATATTATTTCTATAGGTATGTGTTTTTACAATGAAAATCTTTCGACAAATTGCTTTGATTTTCCTAATAAAATGTCGGTAATTATTAATGGTTATTAAAATTGTAACCCGGTAAAATTACGACAAAAAAAACGGTAAAATTATTTTCACACAAAATTGAATTTTAAGTCAAAATACCCGACCAAACTGATTTTATTTTAACCAAAAGCTATAGTTAACATCTGGTACGGATGAGAGCTATTAAATAATGTAATTAATAAAAATGATTAGTAAAAGCATTTTGAAGGGTTTATATTTAAATTACAAACGACCGATTTACTTGGAATCCACATTTACCGTATTGACATTAAAATTTCGTCCCAAAAAGTATTTTTTTACCGATATGTTATTTTTAAAAATTATATTTCATTATACTAAATACATTTTTTACTAAAAGAAAAAAAAAAGAAAAAAAAAAATGCAACAATATGACTTTGTAAAAACCAATTTTAAAACAATTTTCCTCGGGGACTACGTCATTTTAGGGGATGCTGTGTGGAGTCTTTTTTAAAGAAGGGTGGGATAGAAAGTTCTTGGAAGGAAAAGGTATAAGGGATGGATAGGAATCTGTGGGTTAGTGTATCCAGGAACGACGGACATCCATCCATCCATCCAACTGCGGTGCAAGGCGAGGGGTCGAGAGTCCGGCTGGAAAAATCAAAAGACCTCCCTCAACCAGTCTCTCTTGATCTGGCCCGCCATGCAGCACGAGGGCAGACGCATCCGCTGCTAAGACCTGGACAAACCTCACCCCATGAACCCGGGCACCCCTGCTAAGTCACCAAACGTAGCGAACCACTTGGTGTGACCTATGGCTCAGGTATTATTTGACAGAGGATATCCAAAAAATAGTTCCCGGGGCGGGGTACCCATATCCGCCTCCCAAATTGAATAAATTGATAGAGAATACACAGCGTAATAAAAAATAGGCACCAACTTATCAAAAAATGCCATTTCGGCATTCATCGTAATATTACGATCTAAAGTGGAAAAAAAATACGAAACTCCGCTTGCGGTTGCTACGTAATTCAAGGTTCGGCTCGAGCTTTTTCTCCTGTTTATACGCAGCATAAGCATTGATAATATACATATCTCTATGAGCCTAAATTAATTTGCCAAAAATACATTGGAATGGGCACGGGCTCATTGGCAGTCTGTGCATCCTTGATTTTAAAAGTACATATTTTGAAAATTCCAGGAATTCCAAAATCAACAGTAAGTCGGACACACAAAACAGCACAAAAAACTGAAAATTCCCAAGTTTTAGTAGGGAGTTCATTTTCTACATAAATTAATACAATATTTTTATTTAATTAAATGAACACAATATTAGCGAAACTCAATCGAATTCTGGAGACAGAAAAATCAGAAAAGATATTGATTCCGCTGGAACTCGATTGAGTTTCGCTAATATTGTGTTCATTAAATTAAATATTATAATTTGAGATTTTACTCATAAAGTTTAAAAAATTAAAAACAATATTTTTACTTCTTTTTACAAATAAGAAATATATAGGCTGCGTAACTTGTCTGTCTTTTTTTTATATGTGAAACTGCACAAGAGTCCCAACTGTGCTCCCAACCGTCTGAAGCCGGTGAGACTATGGTATCTGGTATCCCCTCAGAGTAACAACTCTGAGGGGATACCATGAGTATACTCTGAGGGTATCCCCAATTGAAGTAAGATGTGAGGCCCAAGGTAGTGGCAGGGGAAGGAGATGGGAAAGAGAAATGATGGTCTCACAGCAGGGCATTTCTGAGAGTATCTTCAACTCTGAGACGTGCGGCAAATATATTTTATATTATCTTCTCTTATCTTATATATAAAAATGAATCGATAAATGTGTTGCTGAGCGCAAATCTCGAGAGCAGCTGAACCGATTTCGCTAATTCTTTTTTTAGAATTTTCCTTGAAGTACGAGGATGGTTCTTACGGAGAGAAAAATTAAGAAAATTGAATAATTTCAGAAAACCTAACGACTATCGCACGTTTGACATTTCGCGTGTTTGAGAATGACATTTTGCAAAACAATGATTATTAAATCGGGATTCTATTTTTTTAAATCTTTAAGTTGATAAATTTATTTAAAGTAGGTACTCCCCTAATAGTTTGATCGAATCAAGAATTCTATATATTTTAAATAGGTACTTATGTTAGGTACCAAATTTAATATACATGAAAAATGGAAATTTGAATAAAAATTGTAAAAGGTAGCACACGGGCTGTTAAAAAACTGAATGTACTGGGATTGAATATATGGAACGCGGGAGGAGGGTTGGCGGGACGAGGGAGCGGGAAAGGGAAAAGGGAAGGCAGGGAAGGTGGAAGGGGAACGCGGAAGGGGAACGCGGAAGGGGAAGAGGACGTGTGAGGGGGGAGGGGAACTCGGGAAGGGGGTTCGCGGGTCGGGGGAAGGGGGGGGGGAGTGGAGTGGGGAGAGGTGAGGTGAAGGTGACGGAGTGGGAACGCGAGAGGGGAAGAGGACGCATGGGAAAGGACACTCAGGGAGAAACAATTTCTTTATTAAATGGCAAAGCAACGCATGCCGGGACCAGCTAGTTATAAATAAACTTAAATTGTGAAGTAACAAATTAATCAAATGAAATTTACTTGCTCACACCGGGATTTGAACCCGCGACCATCGGTTTGCTAGACCCTTCGACCATCAAAGTATATTATTCAAAGTTAGATTATTATTATTATGACATTCCTGGTAATTCAGGGATAAACTTTACTTAGATTTCAAATATTTAGAAAGTAGCGTACATTTCAGATTGCATTATTTCAGTATATTTATATAACAAATTGTTCGTTGTTAGCCAAATTACAGTATTTTCCAATTCTTAGAAATTCCCCTATTGTTCGATAGTGAATAATGCATAGACAAGTAGTTACTGTCAATAATTATTGACAACAGCTGATTGGAAATGCCAAATAAGCCAAATGACATCTTCTATTGCGACTTTCTAGGAAATACCGAATTATGGAAATGGTTAGCCCTTCGTTAATTGCTCGGTTCGTTGGAACGGATTACGAATTCTCCATTACCAGACAATAGCAACGGGTAAAACCTTCGTACTTTTATTTGAAAAGTGTAGAGGACGACGATAAAAGATGAAAAAATATTTATTTAAAAAAAACTCACCTTTGAAAAAAAAAATCTTAGAACGTTGCTGTAAAAATAAACTGGACCGCGAAGTAGAAATTTATCTGACTATTTATTGAGTTATTTATTTTCAAGGGAAATTGAAAAGAAGTAAAGCAAACGAAGTAATACGATAAATATGATAAACTTATAGATTTTCGAAGATTACAAGCGGTCCAGTAGACATATTGGAACTTATAGGTCACGGTTTCAAATCCCTTTAACAATATATATATTTAATTATCATGTGTGCTATATCACATCAATTTAATTAATACAAAATAATACACATTCATTCATTATTATTTTTAATTGTTAAACTAACGTTTAAGACAAGATTTGTATGCATATTTTTATACACATTCATTCAGTATTTATGTGGCACGTGGTGGGTACTTTCAGTATCAGCCTGATTAAAGGTCGCCATTTTGATTCGAAATGTTGCTTGAATTGTTGGTGACCAGAACTGGATAGCCAGTTATTTCCCAACCTCTCCCTTCCCCATCTCCTTCCTTACACAGATAGGTAGTAAAACTACTATTAGATAGGTAGTTCTTCTCCAGTCAAATCTCACAACATATCTACCCCACTTGGGATGACATAGTCAAACTGGCTCTGGACATTCAGGTGCAGTGGGGATTCTTAAGCAGTATTCGCGTAAAAATGAGTTTATCAAAAAACAACATCCGTATTTATATACGAGTATAATATAATAATTCTACTAATTTCTAGGCATTTTTTTGAAGAATTTTATTTCATTTGTACCTACCTACATTTGTAACTTAAATAAAAGTTAAGTAACAAATGTACATGTGAAATAAAACCAAGAAAAAAACCAGTGTAGTAGTTGCCGGTGAGAGATACCAAAAGGATTTTTGTATAATATTCTATGTTGACTCGAATATGTACCCCTCACGGCAGTTTCAAAGTAAAAAAAATGGAGGCATCTACTAATATCTAAAGGAATTCCAAAAACTGAACAAATCGGACTAATGTCTATGAGAACCAAAGTGAGGACGAATATCTGCAACTCAAACTGCTGACTAATATCTATGAGAACCAAAGTGTGGACGAATATCTACAGCACTGCAGAGGTTGGATTTACAATTATGTATAGCATATTGGAATAACGTAATATTGCGTATGCAGTTTAAAAAACTTAATTTATGTATGTATGTATGTAAAAATCCCTAATATCGGACTATTGGACACATTTAGCTGATTATTAAGGATTTGGGTTTTTGTTTTAACAGCTTTCTTTATTTCGAGTGTTTCTAAATTATTTAGTCTGTTACCATGACCATTTCTGTGTCAGTTAGGTTAGGTTAGGTTAGGTTATGGTGCCGTGTATTTCGAAATAAATAAATAAATAAAAATCTTGTATTATGACCTCCATGTTTGTTCAATAAATTATTGTCCTCGTAGACAGCAAAATACGTAATATTATGCAAAAACTTCATGTACGTACTTTAAACGTTTAAGCCTTTACGTAATTAGTAATTACGTAATTGAAGTAATTTATGCTTTTCCGTACAACCTCTTGCTCTGCGGCCCTCTGTAGATATTAGTCCAACCTACGCTCCATCGATATTAGTCACCACTGGGACCATCATACATATTCGTCCGACCTTAGCTCTGTAGATTTTGGTCCTCAATCTGAAGTTCATAGATATTAGTCCAACATATGAGCTGTAGATATTCGTCCGACATACAGGCTGTAGATATTAGTATCTGGAGTCAAAAAAAAATTGCAGGATTCCCTCGGTTATAAACTTTTTTTATAAATCCTAAAAATATGAGATAAACAGTAAAATACAGGGTAATTCATTGGCTATAATATCCTTCGATTTTTTTAATGTTGGCGAAAACTTTAAAAATGATCTTCTGGGAAATCTCGAGCAATCGAGGCAAATTTATTTATTTCGCGTGGTCGCTCCAGTGGTTTTAACCCCTTGTTTAAAATAGCTTAAAAAATCGTAATATTCTTTGATAAAAAGAATAATGACTGACATTATACATGTCCCAAATATGCAGTAAATCTTACGTCACTGTTATCGCATTCCTTATTTTATTATCGCCTAATCATTTGCCGATTTAGCTTTGTTTACCCAAGTCAAGAGAAAACCAGTTACTTTCTGACGGGGAATAATAAGTCTTTCTAAATCTGGCCCTGGGCTAAGAATTGCGAAACAATCCGCGGCAGAATTATCACACACTAAATTTACACAGAGTTTTCCACAATAATAAATGCTTTCTTGTAGCAGATTCTTGGACTGCTTTCAAGTCGGTCTAGGAATATTTTGATGGGTCTCAGAACCGTTGTTTACGAATAAGTGCTCGTTATCTTACCTTGTCGTATAGGTACATACATAATTAAAATAGATAAGACATTATCAATGTCTGTGGTCATGACCCGCCTAAGAGTTGACATCGCCTAGAGAGCCGTCACAAGCAAAAAGGCAGTTATACTATTATAATAGTTATATTATTATGTACTTACGACAAAATCAGAAAACGAACTAAATTTATGGAAAAGTTATAGTTACTTAAAATAAAACAAATCTCTAAATAACGGATATCGTAACTTCCAAATTAGTTTATCTCAAAAATGCATGATGGGGTTTGGTGACTTACGAGTATGTATGTGTAAACAATAGGTACCTACTTAGGCCAGTTGCCAAAATTTGAACAATTCCAATCTCATTTTCAAGTTATGTTATTATTTCAGTTACCTACGTGAAACAACTAGCCAATAACGATATAAAAATACTTGATTAGAATTATTACAGAACTTGGAAACTAACTTTGAAATTTGATGAATTGTTCAAAATCTGTGAAAAACTGGATTCTAAGATTTTAGGTTTTTACCTTTATTTTACACCTATTACTATGTATTTATTTGTATATTAATGGTAAATACATACATATTATATATGTAAATATTCTTTACTAAGCAAAGAAATCAGGTCCCACCTGCTAGATTATACGTAGATATAATTAAAGAAACTGAACGAGGACAAGTAGCTTATTTATGTTTTAATTTGTAGAAATCTATTAAAAAATTAAAAATAATTCAATTTATAATATAATGATGATATTTTATGGAAGATTTTTTACTATCGTGACAGCTTATAATCAAAAAATTTAAACATAATTAAATTAAATTTCTTAAGTTGTCGATGTAGTTACCCGAATAGACCAACAAAAGTGGCGATGGACAGGACACGTGATACGCGATCCACAAGAGAAATGATGCAAAAATGTCACTGACTGGTATCCCAGAGATGGCAAGAGAAGTAGAGGACGTCAACACATGAGATGGGAAGATGACCTAAAACTCACTGCTGGACATCAATGGAGAAGAGTAGCGCGTGACAGGTCCCAATGGAAAATGTTAGAGGAGGCCTATGCCAAGAGGCAAACTGAGCTTCGGGATATACTATAACAAATAAGATCATGTCTAATACATACCTCACAGAAGTCCAGAATAAAAAGGCTTATTATTATTTATTTATTTATTTAAATTAGATTTAATTAAAAAAAAAAACAAACAGAAAAGCTTCTATTAGGTTTGTTAAAATGGTGATAATATTTTAATCCCAATTTTATCAAGTCCCTTTGTGAAACTCTTAAGGCCCGACATTCCGAATTTCTCGGATTTATAACATCTTTTCCACGAACACTTTCGTATTTAGTTCTTAAAAAATTAAATGTTGTTTTTTTAAGAAAATATCTATATATTTGCCGAGCCGAAACGGTAATTATTTGAAATTCGCTCGTTAGAAAAAATCGCGAAGTAAGCTATGAAAATTAATAAAAACGTATTTTGTTCTGTTATTTAACACGTTGCAGGTAGGAAAAAAATTACATAGTATCATTAAATGCTACTTTTGACATTTTCCGAGAGGTTTTTGCTCTATTTTAAACGAGTCGCATTTAATCAAATATTTTCACAATTTTCGCTTCATTTTATAATGTTTTTATATTAGCACGCTCCCTTTAACATTCGTATTTACAAATCTCCATTTCAAACCACCTTTTTATTATTTTTGAACGCTTACTACGGAGCCAAAGATGAGCACAGCATGAAAATTTTTATAAATATAAAATCTAATACACGGAGTTTTCAAATTCAGACTATTTTCAGCTAACCTACGACTCCAATTACTAATATCTACAGCCTGTATGTCGGACGAATATCTACAGCTCATATGTTGAACTAATATCTACGAACTTCAGAGTGTTGACTAATATCTACAGAGCTAAGGTCGGGCGAATATCTATGACGGTCCCAGTGTTGACTACAGAGCGTAGGTTGAACTAATATCTACAGAGCGTAGGTTGGACTAATCAGCTAAATGTGTCCAATAGTCCGATATTAGGGATTTTTACATACCCTACATACTTACATAAATTAAATTTTTTAAACTGCATACGCAATATTACGTTATTCCAATATGCTATACATAATTGCAAATCCAACCTCTGCCAGTGCTGTAGATATTCGTCAACACTTTGGTTATCATAGATATTAGTCAGCAGTTTGAGCTGTAGATATTCGTCAACACTTTGGTTCTCATAGAAATAAGATGGATTTTTTCAGTTTTTGGAATTCCTGTAGCTATTGGTAGACGCCTCCTAACCTACTCATTTCGATAATGTACTACGGAGCTAAATAATAATGTTACAAATTATAATATGTGTATTATTGATTGTTGTAATCTTAAATTTACATATTTTATGTGCATACCTACTACCTACGTATGATTTTCTTTCTAAAATTAAAAACTGGTTGCGATTAAACAAACTTAGCCTAAACATAAGAAAAACACATTACATATTGTTTGCAAATAAAAAAAATGTAAGTCTTAATATAAGTCTTGATAATAACCGCCTTGAAAGGGCTGATGTTACAAAATATCTTGGCCTTTTCATTGATTCACAACTCACATGGAATCACCAATTTAAACATGTTCTATCCAAAATTACTCCTATAACTGGTGTTTTATATAGATTTCGCGGGTTACTTCCTCCTTCTCTATTAAGATCGATTTACCATGCTATGATTCACTCACATCTAATATATCTTGCCGGAATCTGGGGATTTGCTACAAAAAAAATGATTTCAGAAGTCCAAGTCGTCCAAAATAGAGCCCTGCGAAATATATTCAGTCTACCTTGGGATACACACGTCAAAGACATTTACAGAAACACCCAAATACTTCCTTTTAACACCATTCCCACTTTTGAAATAACAAAAACTATATTACAAGTAATTCAACACTCGGCACATTCCAACACTAAACTCAATTACAATTGCGACGTACACCAACACAACACAAGAAATCACAACAAACTTCATATACCAAAAATCAAATCAACAAAATATGGACTAAGATCCCTAGAATACATAGCTTACACAAAATATAATCAACTACCCAACGAGATCAAATGTGCAAGTCAATGTAAAAAGACCCAAACTAACATGCTCAAACTTCATTTTATGAATGACTATCTGAAATAATAATGTTGTGTATGTCCTATGATATGTCCACTTAATACATACAGCTATATGTTTCATGTAATGCGTATCATTCCCGCAATGAGTTTATTAACTCTTGGGAGTACAATGCTTTATATAATATACTATATTCTGTATTGTATTTTAATAAATAAATAAAAAAAAAAAATAAAAAAAAAATAAAATACAGAAATTTGATTGAAAATTTAAACTCAGGAAAAGCGGGGTAGTAACTGAAGTGTTTGTGTATAAGTGTGAGCTTGTGAACATGTGATTGTCATTGTTTAAGATTTGCTCTCAGCTGTAATATTATAAACAAAGCATTGGCGTAGGTACCTACGAACAATGTTTTTTTTTAAATAATGGAGAAAGTATGAACAATGTGTCGAGCTACCTGCCTGAAATCGTGTCCTTAGAACAAAAGATTCGATCAGGCTAGGCAATGTTAAGCGATATTGAACTCTAAAGTAGTTCTCTCTAGAGCCTAATATCGCATAAAATTACTGTCAGACAAAACCTTGTTGTTCCGAGGGCACGAAATATTTGGACCCGAAAAAGGTTCATTTCTTTCTCAGACTGCCCAGTGAAATTGGTTACTTGTTGAAGAAATAATTTAAAATCTGGATAATTGAAAAAGTTTCATTTGTGGTAAGGAAGAATTATTGAGCTTACTTCGGGCACACGGATACGCTCACGACACACTTACAACGATTTATCTCCTCAGTGGTTGAGTGGCTAAAGAGATTGTATTTGGGAAGGAAATGTTTATTCAGATGTGGTCAATAAATATGGCTAAAGTTATTTCAAAATATATGTTCAAAATGGTAGTTTTCATGACTCAAATTAACTTTCATCAATCCGTGGGCTAGGTTGACGACGAAATAAGTTTTTTTTTGTATTTGTAATCAATTGATGAAAAAAAAGTGTTTTACAAAACTTGTAGTTATTCGAGTTAAGAATCTACTACTCAGCATTGCCGGAGTGTAAACATATTATTTTCTAAATATTGAAACATTTGAAATAAACTTAATTTAACATTGATTGTGCTTTACCGACCACAGGCTGTCATATGTAGTACCTATATCTCTATACAGGCAGTGCCCACGTGGGTTCCCAATGCTTTATATCTATAATTTGAACTTTTATTTATTTTATGCAAGAAAGTATTAGTATGTAAGAAAAACTTGTTTATTTTATTACGTATATATATTACATTGTATAACTAACTAACAATCACGCCGTTTCCCCGCAGGAGACATAGATATTATATGGTATGGCAGAAGATAGGCAGGGAGGACGTACCGCCAAATAACTTGATCTTGACACGCACTCCTTCCCTCATTCACATCCATGAATCATCTCATACCTACATACTCTTTTATTATTCTGACTCTTGACATGGCCTGACTCAAGTGTCTGGTTATGGTGCCCGGGTTCATGGGGTGAGGTTTGTCCAGATCTTGGAGGCGGATGACCACGACACACTGAACCCCAGATTCCTACCCACCCCTTAAACCCCTTTCCTTCCCAGAACTCTCCACTCCTTCCTTTCCTTAAAAAAACCCTCCACACAGCATCCTCAAAGATGACATAGGCCCTGAGAGAAATTATTTTCCTCAGGGCCTCCTATGTGGAGCTCATGTAAAAATATATATCCTCAGAGTATATATTGTTACTCTGAGGCCATATCTTCCTCAGGCGTCCTCGACTTCTTCTACCATTCATATTCGCGACATAATATTCTCCGAACACTATATTTTTCGTTCCTTCGCACCTAGGTACAATCCCAAACCACCTCAGTATCCCTTTCTTAATCTTGCATTCTTTGCGGATCAAATTCAGGATGTTTCTAGGTAGTTTGGTATTCGTTAAACCCAACAATATAAAAAGAGTTATATAAACATTGTATATACTCGATATCATAAGTATAAATATTAGTCATAGTCATAAAATACGGTTACCTACATAATTACGTATAGTTTTATTACATACCTAGGTATATGGTTAACTGTACATTGATTAGTCAAATAGACTCCAGATACTGATATCTACAGCCTGTATGTCGGACGAATATCTACAGCTCATATGTTGAACTAATATCTATGAACTTCAGAGTGAGGACCAATATCTACAGAGCTAAGGTCGGACGAATATCTATGACGGTCCCAGTGGTGACTAATATCGATGGAGCGTAGGTTGGACTAATCAGCTAAATGTGTCCAATAGTCCGATATTATGGATTTTTACATACATACTTACATAAATTAAGTTTTTTAAACTGCATACGCAATATTACGTTATGCCAATATGCTATAGGTACATAATTGCAAATCCAACCTCTGCCAGTGCTGTAGATATTCGTCCACACTTTGGTTCTCATAGATATTAGTCAGCAGTTTGAGCTGTAGATATTCGTCAACACTTTGGTTCTCATAGATATTAGTCACCTGTTTGAGCTGTAGATGTTCGTCAACACTTTGGTTCTCATAGATATTAGTTCGATTTTTTCAGTTTTTGGAATTCCTGTAGATATTAGTAGACGCCTCCGTCAAATATGCTATGTACACCTAAGTTACTAATATAATTGGCCTATGATCTATAATAATAATGTGCTAATCTATGCATTGATAAGGTTGGACTCATTGAACATTGTAATCGAGAACCCTTACCTATATCTAAATTCTAAAGCTGATGGGGTTGATAGATTCATTGAATCCATTACGAAATTCGAAGGTACAAAGTGCGAAACTATTATAGTTATGTACTTTGTACCGTCGAATTTCGTATTTACGAATAATCGTAAGATAAAGACTAATTATACATGTTGCCCGAAAACTAGTAGAACAGTACGCGCCAAATTTAAATGCCAACCAGAAGAGTTATTCTCTATCTTTTGTGGGATCGTTATCGAGATAACGGACGTGACCTCCTGTCACATTTGTGTGATTTATTTGCCTTTTCTTTGATTTATTTGTATTGACTCTACATTAACCACATGCAAAATAGAAAGATGCGTGAAACATGCGTGCGCTGGAGAAAGGTGTGGGCAGGTAAGCCGCTTTTCGGTCCATAAACTCTCCCATTTTGACATAATTGGATTTCTATATAAAGTTTGGTGTTTACTATACACGCGGGAAACTGGTGACGACTGACGACACCACATTTGGATTGTGGTGAATTTTCTTTGACATGAGCTTTAAATCGAATCCGAAGTTGGAATTTGTAGGTAAAATATGAAAAAACTTAAATGAATTCAAAACTTACATAAAAGCGTTGAAGCCTAACCCTGGCTCTAATAGTTTTTTAACTTTAAAGTTTCTGAAAACAAAAAATTGATTAAAAAATATTTATTTTTATTTATTAGGTATATAAAAAAAAACAGAGTGTGCAATGCAGACGCGGTAGAAGTGAAACCATCAGAAAATTAAAGTAAACAAGAGTGGGGAGGCTAGACCGATAGGCTACGAAGCACCGCACAAAGAGGAGACCGTTTATACTATCTCATTCTCTCGCGGGCTTAATCCTATAGATGTATGTGAATGTCTCGTTTTATTGTCGCTATTTTTCGTTTCATCTAGTTTCAAATCACAACGGTGCTAAAGAAGTTTTCACTTCAAAAACCATTGTTAAATATTGTTGATGCAAAGGATTTTATTTTCGTAGATTCCCCTGAGTTCATGTACAACTAGATTCTGAACACCGTATACAGGAATGACGGTTGTAAGATAATATAATTATTGGTATTATAATTACTCAATTAGCGAGTCACGAATTCCTCAACAATCGATCCCTTAAATAAATATACCATTCATACTAATTACATGGGGTATTTGGTATGTGCCGAACACATCACTTCGGTAGGTACATATATATTATTCTTGTAGATAAGAGATTTCCAAGAAAAGTTCACAATGATTTACGAGGGTTCGGGCTTAAAGCAGCAAATGGAAGACTTGGAGAAATAATAATACAAATAATAGGAAATAGGAACCTCCAGTGTTTCAGAAAAACATTATTTACGATCAATGTAAAAATGAAACATTGTATTTTGGTAGGAGAAGTATGGAGATGAATTTCTACATAATATTTTATTGTTTTATTGCGAATTTTGGCGAAGAATAATAGTTCTTAACCTTTTTAAAAAATTACCTTCCACGATGCTTGTATTTGGTCTAACAATGAAGTTGAAATATAATTTCCACTGGGAACATTTATCAGTTTTATCACTATGTCTGCATTTAAAAATAAAAGTATGAGTCAGCGGGACTACGGCATTAGGGTTTGTTGTGAGGCTGAAAGGAGTGGGGAGGGGAACGAGATAGGGAAGTGGAAGGAAATAGCGGAGAAAAATTTTCAATCTCGAAAGAGAGCGTTTTCATATTATCGGAAAATTTTACTTGTGCTGTGATGGAGAATAAAACGCGCAACGCCTGGGTGGGAATCCGACGCATTTCCACACAATGGAAGAAGAAGTCAGGACGCACGAGGAAGACATGGCAGGATCAAGTGAATCAGATACAAGTCAGATGTCATGAGTCAGAATAATAGAAGAGCATGTTTGAGACGATGTATGAATGTGAACGAGGCAAGGAATGTGTGCTAAGACCGAGTTATTTGGGGGTCCATCCTTCCTGCCTACCCCTGCGAGGAAACGGCGAGATGTTTAGTTAGTTAGTCCACTTTCTCCATCCACTCCACATTGGTAACTACCCCAAAATGGGAAACCATGGAAAAAATTTCGCCTTCGGCGCTTTTCCGTGTCTTTATCAGAGTTTTAGCTATTTTTCCACTCCCTTTCTTCTTATCACTTTCTCCAGTTAGGGATGTCATAGTTCCAAGGTATTTATGTAGGTTATTAGCTTCACATTTAAAAAGAAAAAAATAATTGTAACATGACTTTTCCAAACACCAAGGAATATTTATGAAGGTTAGGTATTTATGTAAGTTATGAGCTTCACATTTAAAAAGAAAAAAATAATTGTAACATGACTTTTCCAAACACAAAGGAATATTTTCAATAATAAATAATATACCATTCCCCCCCCCCCCTCTTCCCTGACTACCTCACGTAGGGCACCGACTGAATAAGTTCCAAAGGCCCCAGGAACTCTTAAATCCGGGCCTGGTCAGAAAGTTCACGAAGAAGAATAGGTTTGAACCGGGTACCTGGCAAGGAGGGATTGAGGGAGGGATCTACTTAAAATACAATGCTAATGAGATAAGTCAGGTATTATACATGATACCTGCACATGTTATGAGAAATGTTATCTGCGTTTATTGTATGTCTACCATTGTTAAACCGTTGAAATTCCTAAGAATCTACCTACTAACAAATTACATATAGGCACTTACATATAAATGAGAATAAACAGATTTTTCCTTATGTAGTGGTGTACTGAATCGCAGGACTACTGCGGGGAAATAGTGTTCCAGGGGTCCTAGCATGGTCGATCGATATAGGTTTTATCGAAAATGTCGGTAACTTGTCATCGCTCCCGAGCCCGACTGCTGGCCGCTAACGAACAAACAACAGTTCACAACAACCAAGGGTTCCTAATTTATTTTACTTAACTGTTATATCTTCATTAGCGGCCTGTAGTCGTGATCGGGAGCAATGACAAGTTACCGACATTTTCGATAAAACCTATATCGATCGACCATGCTAGGGGGCCTGGCGGGTGTTCCAAACTAGTGCGAACCAGTTTGAACCACTGTTGGTGTGCACAAACACATTCAAAAGTGCGCTCTTAAAAATGATTTGCCTTGATTGGAATGGATCTATCAGAGAAATCGACAAATATCATTATAGCTTATTGTTCGAGAATCTCTACATTTAGTATGCATAATTTTATTAGCTAATACAATATTAATCCGATTTCTGCCGCCAACAACCCAGTTATGATCATGACTCTTCATAATATATATAATTAGATATGTCACATATAATATAATGTTATCACTCTTACTTACAAATTAAGCGTTAAGCCTCGAATAGATGTTATATATGTATATATAATTAATATTAGTAAATATGATTACAGTGAACGGAGTTTACTTGCAGATGGTGAATTCGCTGGCTAGTAGCTTTTAAACTCGCTCAATGTAATCTAGACTTTAACCAATAATATAGAGATACAACGGAGTTCTCAGCGGTAGGCCTCCTGTGTGGAGTTAATGTAAAAAAAAAGAAAAATACAAAGTAATCAATTATCCTTCTATATTCTAAGGTAATCAAGAATCTCAGAATTAAAATCAATTTACATAAAAAAAATATAGCTGATAACATTGATGATTAAATTTAACAATTTAATGCAAAAAAGTGTTACTCATCAAAACCATTTAACAGAACGCCACTGAAAACTGAATGTTCCTACCTGCTGTTCACACATGTGCCAAAATCAGAAGGTAGGCACCTACGCGTGTTTGCAGTCGTGACGTAACATATCTAGACTTACCTACGCTTATATATTACAATATAGTATGTGCACATCTGTTTCGGTCAAGGTTGACGTATTCACAAGTCAGCTGAAGTGCGCGCGAGATTGAGCAGGCAGGTAATCTGCTCTTATCAGTACCTCAACTAAATTGTTCGGTTTAAGCCGGCTACAATACATTAAAAATCATTTCCCCTTTTTAATGGGAATTTATTTTTTGATCAGTCTAGTAACAAGTTTTAACTACCGATTACATTATGCTCATATTATCATAGAGTACTTGTTTCCGACCAAATTACACGACCATCGACCACACATTGGGTTGTAAATGTACATATCAAAAATGCCATAAAAAATTCAAGTACAGTTTACACGCGGTAGAAGCGAAACTTTACCAAAACAATCTCAACCAATACTTGAAAAGTGAGGTCATAATCAAAGCGACCAATGAGCGCAGACCTAGCGTAATTTCCGTTTCCTCAACCAATAGGAGCCTTTAACAGTGACATCAAAATCAAGGCGGTCAATGAGCGCAGTTGATGCGTTCCAGGTGCAGTAATCGTCATTTCCGTTTCATCCGAAATCCAAATCACAGCGGGGCTATAGAAGATTCACTTAAAAAAAAAACTGACAATCGCATATTATGTAATAGGGCCTACATAACATATAACGATATAACAGCACTCAATACCGCACAAGAGTCCCAACTGCTCCCGTCTGGAGCCAGTGGAACTAAGACATCCCCAACTGGGGTATGTTGTGAGTTGTGAGGCTGAAGGTAGTGGGGAGGGGAAGGAGATAGGAAAGAGGAAGATGGGGAAGTACCTACCTGGCTATTCAGATCTGGTCACCAAACACGGCTAAAGTCATTTCAAGCAACGTTTTAATTCTGAATGGTGGTCTTACACCAGGGCGATACTGAGAGTATCTTCCACTCTGGAACGTGCCGCAAATATACTTTATATTATTTTAAATGAATAAATTGTTAATAACACAAATCAACCAAATAAAATTTATTTGCCACGCCGGGATTCGATCCCGTGACCTTCGGAGTGGGAGTCAAGAGCCTCACCGCTGCACTACGCCGGCCGTCAAAGTGTTTGATTCGATCGTGCGTTGTTTCTTTTGGACATCCCCGAATTATTCTTCCATTCACTTATCCATCATAATATAATATCCCGGCAATCCTTTCTTCATACAACTTGAAAAAATATCGACAAGTGTAGGTATATTTTTATCTTCAATATCTATAATAATATTTTTAATTTCTCTTATTTGCACGTCGCGACGCTGCAATTGAATCTACGACTTTCATTTTTTTTTTAAAATTTGAATATAAAATTTCTTTCCCTACAATCATGATTTAGAATTATTTTTTTACATAATACCCATACAGGAGGCCCTGAGGAAAATAATTTCTCTCAGGTCCTATGTAATCTTAGGGGATGCCGTGTGGAGGGTTTTTTTAGAAGAGAAGGAGAGGAAGTTCTGGGAAAGAAATAGGTATAAGAGGTGAGTGGGAATTTGGAGGTCAGTATATCCAGGCGTAACGGATACCCCTGCTAAGTCACCAAACGTAGTGAACCGCTTGGGCTGACCTATTGCAGAGGTGTTGGTTATCCAAAAATGGTTCCCGGCGGCATATTTCCAAAACCTATACCGATTCAGTCGCGGCAGCTACAATTTACATTTTAAATATACCTCTATATTGGTTATTTTTTAAAACATTGCAAAAAAAATTGTTCTTAAATCTAGATAAAATAATCTTTCTGATGTAAATATTAGAAATTAATAATTTTATTTCTAAATATTTCAATTTTGACATTGAAAATGTAAAGTGACTGAACCGGTATAGGTTTTGGAAATACGCTTCCCGGCGGTACCCAGACCCGCCTCCCAAATTGTAATTATTCTTGCAAGTAATGTAGAAGGTTTTCCAAAGAAAGTTGTGTTGCATTGCAATAATACCTTGAGAATACCACAAGGGTCTGTTATCGGACCTATTTTATTTTTATAATGTGCCTTTGATATGGTAAGACTATTGTGGAGCAATTCAGATATTTGGCGAATTACCAAAGGAATTAAAATTCGAAAAAAATAAACAAATTTAAACGTAAATTACGAAAATTTGCGATTTATTCATTCTAGAAGATGTTTTTTTTTATTAAAGGAATATATTATCATATAAGGGTTGTCAGGACATAGATAACTATGAACATATTTAAAAAAACACAAATACATAAATAATATCATTTCATTACTCATGACACCAATACTAAACCCGTGAGAAAGAAAAATATGTTTTGTTCCCATAACAGTATCTTATTATAAGTAATAGATAAGGGGTCGAGTATCATGTGTCTAAAATAAATTCATTCCTTTTGTTTATTAAAACGTGACTCCCATATATTAATAAATATGAAATACAAGAGCACAAAACTGATTTTTTTAAAATGTGATTATCGATTCCGACCATTATTTACCCGACCAGTTTTCCTATGGCTGAAGCTGAAGGAAGTGAAAAGAGGAAGGAGATAGTAAAGAGGAAGGTTGGCTATTCAGATACCGATCACGCAAATTTAAAACGCTGTAAAGGACAAAATGCTAATTGTTCTAAAAAAATCATGTGTCCTGTTTTTGAAGACCTATGGTATATTTATGAATTATTTATGATAGATCTTTCGGAATTCCTAACATTTTTTGTAAATTATTTAAACAGTATCCATTTATATTTTGGTAGAAAGCACTCACTTTGTGGTTTGACATATTAATTGAAATAAAACAATAACTTTGTAACCACGAATTAATTATTTATTTTTTTTCGACCGAACGGTTTTGCTTAATATAAGCATCTTCAGGGTACCTATAAAATTAAACTGAAGTAGTCAGTACCTATTGAATTTATTTTTAATTTATCTATAAAAGACGAACTAATTTTCATTTACATTTTGATGACGCAGATCGAAAGTGAAAAAAACGAAGAAAATTTGTATTTTTACCTAATTTTTGGATTTACTGTCCTTTGCAGCATTTCAAATTTCCGCTCTCGGTAGGGTCTGTTATTATTTGGTTCTATTACTTTATAGTGATTTTGTAACGGTATCACTACTCAATTAAAATGTAAACCTGGACAATCTTGGACAGAAGCCTTCACATACTGGGGGATGTCAGATCAATTAAGTAATTTAAAAAAATACAAAATTTCTCAAAAATTTAAACAAAAGAAATACGTTTTTTAAATCTGAATAATAAAAATAAATTAATTTTCGATTGTAGGTAGACTTCAAAACCAGAGTTACGGACAACCGAATAGTGACTATATATTTTAATTACTTCTTCATTATATATATACCGACTAGGTATATGTAACGAGTGACATATTAGTGAGGAGGGTGAAAGCAATAATCAGAACGCCATTTATACTAATTAAATCATTATTACTTATTCTTATTATCTACGTACTTAAATAAATAAAGTGAAGAGAAACCGCAAGCTTAGGTTTAGTTATATTATTACGGACGATGCTAGCACGAAGTAACGTAAAATTTTCCTTACTTCGGGTTAAATTCGGGTGATATTTCATTCATGAATGTCAATTAAATTGGCCGGTCTGGTGATCAGGGGTATAAAGATTTTTCATAATTAATAATTATGTAAATTGGCACTATTTGTTTTTTCTTCAAATAATCGGTATCGACCATACTTATAGGGTTTTTCTGTTTAGTTTATGCAGAACTCGGTAGGTTCAAAATCTCCTACTTACAACTTACAACTTACAACCCCCTTTCGGTTATAGTTTTATTGTAGCTATAATCTGTAAAATAAAATTCTTTAGAAAATTATCGTAAAACGTTTAAATATTTGTTCCTGTATTTCACAAAAGTTTTTTTCTTGAATAAATCAAAACAGGCGGCTGGTGTTAAACAGGAATTTAAAATTTATCGCCCTCTACATAAGGAGTGTTTTCGTTAGCGGCCAGTTTTCGAATTTCTCTTTTCTCTGATCTTTTTTATTTATTTAGGTATAACATAATTCAAATCTATGATCAACCACGATCTATGAACATAACAATCGCTGTCGTCGCAAATAACCTAATTCTGATAGGTATACATGTACAAACATGAACGCAAGTCGAGCCACGAATTATGAGAACGAAGCAACTGTAAGCGGCGTTTCGCGCTGTGGATAGAACTATGTAACTTTACGTTTTTTTTTTATCAGGAAGGGGCAAATATATATATTTTTAAATATGTGAAAATATATATTTTTTTTTAAATGTGAAAATATATTTTTTTCAATTTTTACCCAAAAGTGGACAGCTTTTAATAAATTAATAATGGAATACACGTGATACCATTAAAAAAAAACAACCATGCTCATTGACGCTAAAAGCTTCCCCCTAACCTCTCTTTCAGTTCCATTCGTTTATAGGAAATAATGGATAGTTAATAGCTAGAAGCGGAAACAGAATGGTATTATTTTGTATAAAATAACATAATGAAGGAGAAAAAGTAATTTGTTGTAAATACAGTTACAATACTGCATTATGCCCCCATTGCCAGATTTTCGAAAATAATCTATTTTCCCGCCATTTTAATAATCATTATTTATAAATCTATATTGTTGCTACCGGTGCGCATTTTTGGATTTTGTATGAAATACCTAGGTATTCCAGGATAAGATAACATATTTTTTTAATGATTAAAAAGTGCATATTGCTTTTTAAAGCATGTCATTTAAGGAAGCAAAATACATTCTTAGCTTTTTGTTATAATTTTATGATGGTAAACTTTAACGAAATGAAAAAAAAAACTTTTTAGTCCTTGATTTTTCTTCAAAAATATGTTTGTTGGGTTGTTGCCATGTTACCTGCTTTATTCCGATCTACAAGATTCAAAAAGTCGGTCCAGCTAGCGCAAGTAGGCAGTTTAGTCGCTTGAGAATCGGCTGGTAGAAAAGGCACGCTCGGTACAACGGTAAAAGCGGTGTCTGATTCCGGGAAAGAGCGAGCGCACTATATCGCCCCCTTCGTCTCGCGGCGCCCCCGAGGTGTTGTGTAAGGCACCTGAAGTCAGCTAGAGTAGTATCCACAAGTTTGCAAGCGTGCGCAGTCGCAAGTTAGTGCTCCGCTGTTCTGCTCATTCCGTGCTGTGATTTGGAATTTGGTCGATCTTTGGCCCGAGGCTAGGCTAAAACTCGAGTGATAGCAACTTCAAGTGAAATATGTCGCCTGATCCGTGTCAGTGACTTAAAAAGGTGACAACTGGACACATATCGATTCAACTAACTCTTAATAGCATTAGTGTAAACAAGTGACTTAAGTTGGGTGAGTGATCGTATTCCACGCTTTCATTGTATAATGATATTGTATTTTTATTTTATTTTTCTCAGTTGATTCATCTAGTATTGTATTTCTTTTAGACAGTTTCTTGGCGAACGTCGACTCTTTGCTACTAACTGTCATTGACTACCATTTAAATCCTTGCACGTTAGTTTTAGCTGACCGACACCCACGTGGGCCAATTTCTCACATCTATTTTTAGCCGTTAAATTTTTTGCGATCCCTGCATATAGTGCATATTTCGTGCCGAAAATTAACAGCTGTATCTTGCTACGCCCTCATTTACTTCTATTTTATTCAACATCTGTTAAATACACACAATTGGCGTAGGTAATGTACACAGTACAAGTGTTGTCCATGTACCCCCGAGCTGCGCGCATATGGGACGCTAGGACGAATAAATGTCGCGCCAGGAGAAAGTACATTCCTCCTATCTGCGCTCATATCGGTTCATAATTAATCCAATCTTCTTTTTCGGCAACGTTGATGGAGAATAGTTCACATTATTCCCGGTTTATACCGTCAATTAATGAACGCTATTCGGGAACTTTAGTCATGTACTATTTGTAGGTTAGAAATTTTAAATCCACCTCATAATAAAGCAATGTTATCCTATTATAATTTTATGTTTTATATTCAGTCTTCAAACTTTTAACATATCATATTACCCAATCGCGCACATGCCAAACTCATTCGTAATACATTTTTCCTTTCATCGAATAATAATTCTTTAGATTATGAATGATAAAGATTATGAATAATGATAAGGTTATAGAATTCCTTTTTTTTAAACTTGCATAGAACGTCATTTTAAAAATCTGTTGAACATGCCAAAATGAGTGTCCATGACCTAGAAAAACTAACTCCTCAATTTTCACGGTGAATGTACCCAATATTTTACCATTTTGATAAAGAACTTCCACTAGGTGATGTACGCAAGATATCTTAACCTATGTAGTTAGGTTCTGGTATTGTCTGCAAGAAAATTAACATTTTGGTGAAAATTAACAAATTAATATTTACCCAGTGTAGTTATTTGCTTCATCACGCTCATCAGACATAAATTCTTGAAATACGTTATAACAGGTAATCTTAAATTTTAAATCATGAAATATGTTAACATGTAATCTCATTATTTATCCCAACCAAAAAAGAAGGCTGTGAAAAGCGTTTGGTGAGATTCCAAATTTACATAATTTTTTCTAATGATTCCATTTCTAATTGTTCCATTTTCAGAAAAAAAAAACAAACATATTTATTATTTTTAACGAGCTGCCAAAAAGAGATTGCTCAAAGAACAAGACTGGCTGTGGTTTTCTATAAAGTTAGTGAACTCAAGAATGAAAGACTAATAACTAAAACAATCCTATAAGTAACAAGACTGAAGAAACAAGAAGCACAAAACAAATAAAGAAGCAAACTATACAAATAATATAAATATTACTACATAAAGAGAGAAAAATTTCAATCATGGATCTTCTACCTCAAACAAAAGGTAAAATCGGCATGTTTTAATTACATAATAATTTTAATTTATTTATTTGTACTAACGCCTTTTACACATTATAATTTATATTGTAATAAGACGAACTATAATATGACAAATCAGAATTGGGTAAGAAGTAATAAAGAACCCTTATGATCATGTAAAACAATGAAGGATAGTAATTTGAAGTTAAGAACATGACTGTAAATAAAGCAAATATTTATTAAAAAAATGCTTGTCTCTTTCAATAATCCACAAAATTAACACTCGCAGATCATGTTATGCTAACTTCTTTTATAATAACGTTATCAGTATCTTAATAAATATATTTAACTGTTTTCATGATTGGGCTATAACATTTTATCAAGAACATTAATTGTAAAATGAATATTTCTAAAACTTAATGAATCAATATAGTTATAATGTTATAATGCAATATATTTTTTAAAGTTATTTACACTTGAGAAATGGATAGCCTTTGCTAGTAAAGATATTACCCTTCATAATCTGAACTTCCCAGTAATGCTTTTTTGATGGTTTGCAGATTGCGAAAAGATCGAAGAGATTGCTAGCAGCGTTGGTCAAATTGACCTCAATTCAAACGAGAAGACGGAGATCATCTCAAACGGCAATGGAGAAAAGCAAGAATCGGCCGATGCGCCCACTGAGAATGATAAACCTAAGGAAGAAGAAGACAAGCCGGTTCGAAAATACTCTTACTCCAATGGTAAGTTGATCTTTTTCTTTGCCAGGTATAATTTTTCACAGGTTGTACGAAGTACTTAAACAAATGTTACTGGATCATTCCTATTTGTAATAATACTATTCCTGGGTCGATCACAATTGATTCAATCACTTTGATATGATCACCAACATCCTAAGATGTCATCCATGTATAAAAAAATATACAGTCGATCGATCTCTCAGCTCAGGCTTGGTGATCGGCGTGGGGAGCGATGACCAGAGATCTGTAATGTCAGTCAAGCCGAAACTCGCAATCTTCTTGCTGCCTGCGTTTAGATTTTTATGTGTAGGCAAACTGGTCGTCTCGATCCTTGAGATTGACAAATAATTAGAGATGGTTGATATCTGAAATAGGCAGTTACCGAAGTTTCAATTCCAGTTACCGAAGACCGATATGGAACCGCTTCTTTTTCTAGTTACTTTTGGGACCGATCCCAATGGCGGGAAGGTGATCGATCTGGGTCGTGTAAGATGAATGATTGACAAAGAACTAATCATATTAAATTTAGTTAAATGCGATATGATTGGAATTAATACCATCTATTACCCAAATTACCGTATTCAGCCCCATGTTTTGAGTGTTACAAGTTTAGTATCTTCATTTCGCAGAAGATTAAGTAAGATTCTTAATATAAACATTTTTATGATTCCAGATCAATGGTCGCCTCAAAATATTGATGGAAAGAAATGTTACGACATATCTTTCCTAATGCAATTTAGGGACGATCCCAATGCCTTAAAAAAGCCAGAAAACATAAAAATGCCGGAGTTGTTTGCTGACATCCCCCACAAGGTAAGTCATAATGTTTATAAATATGAAAATAAGTTGGTTGTCATCTGTTGAATTTGTAATAATATCTGATTGGATTTTATTGTGTCTTCAGGTGCAGCAAGGATCTGATGGGTCCCGATCGCTTCCAGGAATGATGAAGCAAAACGATTTACTCCCTGGATTTGCCCGCGGCTCTCGTGGTCCCCCACCAAACAGACGTTCACAGCAAGGTAAAACTGTTGACCAAAACATACGCCGTTGTAGCGTTGTCACTGTACCTTATGTTTACTATCTATATTGTAGCTTAGACTTAAATTCTACATTGACCGATTCAACTGATCCTGACCTCACCCCGATAATAACCATCTTTGGATGTCACATTTTCCCTCAAATTCTCTATTCATAATGAGATTTTGAATCTGTACATGAAGCATTAATTAGTTTATGGTGTTTTGCCAGGCGTCGGAAGAAATAACATTAATTCTTCCATAGGGAACAACAGAGGCGTGATTCACGTCAGCCTCTCCCTGAAGTCTGATGTCAAGCTCAACGAGACGCAGAATGCTTGGAAGCCGCATCGCTCTGTGAAGACGGCTAATAGTGAAGAGCAACAGGAAATAGACTCCCAGGTACATTGCAATATTTTATTCTATTATTATTTAGCGTTTGTCGAGATATCACCCAAAATATCAACGCATAGTTACATATGCAACCAGGTAAATCTGAAATCAGCTGTACCCACAAAACCATAACTTTATTCCCTTACAAAACAAACAAACATTAGGGCATACATTGGTGAGGAAATAAAGTTATGCTTTTGTGTGCCACTCGAAAATACCGAGTTCGGACTTACCTCGTTGTAATAAGTACCCCCGCGATATACATCTGAAACTTGTACTTTTGCTCTCTGAAAGCATTGTTTAACATTTTACAATGATTATTATTGTAAAATAGGCATTGTATAGGTTTTATGCAAAGTTTAACGAAATCTGATGTGGACAGTGACCTTCCCCTTGCTTTGAACATCAAGTGTGGAAAATTTCATCTACATCCCGCCTGCTAGACACTCGTCTTTATATACATAGATATTCTGTTTTAATATGTTCGTTTTTTATTTGTTCCAGGATCTGTACAAGAAATTCAGGGGAGTTTTGAATAAAATGACCCCACAAAACTTTGATAAACTCATATCTCAAGTCAGATTAATGAACATCAACAGTTCCGAAAGGTTATCCGGTGTGATTGACTTGGTGTTTGAGAAAGCTCTGGATGAACCCAATTTCTCTACCACATATGCACTTATGTGTAAGGAGTTGGAACAGATTAAGGTAATTATTATTTTATTTTATGCTCTCATCACAAGGGTTAACAAAGTAACTCCAATTTGCTTTTAAATTTTTTCTGATTATTGCTAAAATTTAACTCATAATTTGGGGAAAATTTAAATTTATCTTGTCCTCTGTTAGCCCTCGTAGCCCCAAAGTGCCCAGCTAATGGTGTACCTGTGTGAAGGCTGGTTTACTTAGGACTTATCATACGTTTTATCGGTCATGTAAAACTGAAGACAATATTTGAAGTATTAACGTGATAATGTCTTTTCCTCTGTTTTCAGTAACTTCTGTGATATGGTGTTGTATTCATTCGACTATTTTATTTTACAATATTTAGTGTCCAACATTATTGTTAGTTTTACAATATTATTGTTTCCCTCTTAACCCTTAGCGGAATTGTGGTATCCCAGTGATAACACATACAAATAATTATAACCTAGTGTAGCAGTGAGCTTTTTAAAATAACAAATATACCAAATATTTGCTGTTGTCATAATCATCATAAAAAAATTGAATTATATTTACCGACTGTGTCATTTAGTTCAAAATTTTGAAGTAAAAAAAAAATCAAAAGTTCCGCTTAGGATTAAGCATGTGCAACAACTTCAGGAACGGGGAAAGGTAAATGTAATGATGGTCAAGGCAGTGGCCATGAAAAGAGGTCAATATTCCCTCTGTGATACCGAGAAAATTGAGAGGGCTGTTATTAGTGGTTGCAATCGATCCGATAAATAGTCCGGTAGTCCTAGGGTATAAACCATCCTTTAATGCCTGAAAAGGGCCATTCTAACGCTGATTTTATAAGACACAAATACTTGAAATATTGTGATTCAAGGAAAGTTCATAAGAGTCTTTGTTATCCGAATGAAACAATATTATAACAGAATTTTTACAACTTAAACAATGGCTTACTCCAAAAGAGCTAGTAAGAGTAATTGAATGCTACGTTTATTATTAACTTTGTCCTCATCTTGAAAATATTATCACTTGTAGGTGAAAGCACCACCCACCGGAGATTCTACTGAGGAGACTTTTGTCGTGTTCCGGAAACTAATTGTGACAAAGTGTCAAAAAGAGTTTGAAAAGGCGGATACCATTGATGCGGAAAAGCAAAAGGAATTCAATGAGTGCACTGATCCTGTAAGTAACTAATATATTACAATTTTAATATGTATTATCCTCTTAGGGCCAGTTGCTTCACAGTTTGAACAATTCTAAAAATTTAAAAGATTATTTTTAAGATCTGTCTAGCTCAGTTGTTGCCCATAATGATAAACTTGACAACACTCGTGAAACAGCTGGCCCTTAATCTGCGTTTGAATTGATATGTAATTTTTATGTGCATTTGTCCATTGAACAATAGTTCTTATCACATCAACAAAGTTATGCAAATACATTCAGTCATATCAGTTGCTTTTAATGGTAGAAAAAATTCCCCTGTCTTTGGTTTTCTCTATTTGCGAAAACGTTTACAATCCGTACAATTAATTTAACTCAATTTTATTTTGGATATCAATATAATTATTTTTTATTTCATATTTGATTTGTAATTATTTAGTCCAAAACATTTCACTACAGCACCCGAAGTCTAGTTATTATTGAAATATTTAAATGCTTCATTTTTGAAAAAGATAATCCATTTTGACTAATTGTATTACCAAATCACTCTTTATCGATATTATTATTTTATCCATTCTCTGAAACCATATTTTATGTCCATTCCTTGATGAGGGCAGCGGCCCAAATTATTATTGCTGTGATTTTGTTAATTGATCCTATTAAAGTACGACAATATTGCATTGTTTGAATAAATTGCAAAACGTCAGCTTGTCTGACACATCCTTAAATTGTTTTACCGTCACATGACATAGACGGTCCTCATAACTCCTACAATTCTTATTTATGGAGTAGGGACCTGAAAATTTAGTGATACTTACATTATTTTTGGTGAAATTCGCGATATTTTTGTCAGATTTATTATTTGTGGAATTTTGTAATGTGAAGTTTTTTTCAAAAATGTGTGATTTCCTTTTCTTATTTTTAAATACCAGAAAATTGAATGCCTTTCCATTCCAATGTCGAGTGTCACTCAACATTGATTTTGTTCCACCAGCTCCAATGTTAAGTGACACTCGACGTGGTGTAATACTTTTGCGAACAATTAAAAAATATTTGGATTTTTTTTTGGTTGGAAGATTATATCCTAGAATATTCCTCTTCAATATTTTCAATTATGTTTCGGATTAACTTATATTAATTTTATTTACAAAAAAAGGAAAACTTAAAAAAAAACAATTTTGGCATAGAGCTAGTGGTGAAATAATAACAAAAAAAACTTGGAGAGTGGAAAGGGTTAACCCTTTGCCCGAATTTTTACAGTAAAATATCTAAATGTTTCACAAAAATTTACTCTATTGAGTTTTAATATATTCATACTTCTTCTACTATGATACAACTGGAGATTAATGATCTTATGCATATAAATCTTTGGATCATAAGTAGCACAGATTAAAAAGCTGCTAATAAATGCTCTTGGTATGTAGATTGTTGTTGCCCTTTTTACTATTATCCTTCCTCAAGAGAACAACGATAACAGAACAAAAACAACCAGCGTAAAGTGTTTTAACATTGCGGGTTTTTTATTTGCATTGTGTTTTAAAGAATAATATGGCGCAGGTTTTAACTAACACATACATTTATATACTAGCCTCCATTTTGATGCTCATTTGTTAACTGTAATCGATATTTTTTAAATAATTTAATTAATTCTGCAAATCATTTAATGTTGTTAAACAAAATATAGAAATCATAACTCGTACTCCTCGTAGGAAGTAGCAAAATGTTTTTACGACTACATTGAAAAGTTATCTACTTTCTTGTCAATAAATAATATTGTTTTAATGTGTAATGTCGCTTTATAGTTTTCTGAAGGTTTAGTTCAGATGATGGATGGATGGATGATAGGAATAATCAAATCTGGTCCCAGCATTACCTCATTTCTCACAATATACATTTTATCAGATTATACAAGATTGTGGTTAGGGATTTAATTGTAATTTTTTTTAGCTATGTTCTAAATAGTGTTTAACCCCTCCGCAACGTAAGCAGATATAAGCGTTAGAAATAGGACAGCAGTCAAGTACAATAAGCGTGTTTACACGTCAGCGCGTGTGATTCCATAGAAATCGTTCTAACTCCGTTATTGTTTTAGTTACATCCCTAAACCAAAAAGTAAAAGGTCGATAGTAGATCAAGTTGTCTATAGATATACATAACAGGATCAGCTGTCAGTCGCGTAGTTGACAAAAATATTTTCCCGCGCAAATTTACTACCGGCAGCTCGTCCGCACTCGACATTTTTAATTTTTATTAAATATTTTTTTATGAAACGATAAAAAATGAGGTTAAAAATAGTGTTTATTACACATATATACAATAGAATAAGTATTGTTGTTTACATAATCTGTGATTTTAGTACCGTTTTCACATAAAAAACACCACGTGAGTCATTTTTACCTATTTTTAATGTTTGCATGCTAAATTTTAATATTTACAAATCTTAATATTTATTTGTAATATAATATTTCGAAAGCTTATTTTGTAACCTTTCTAAAACAGTTTTTACTATTCGGCTACGTACAGAAATGTTTCATTTATAGAGCTTTAATTGTGAAGCGGTAATAACACTAAAGTTTTCGTAAAATGTCATTTTGTTTGAGACATCTCAAGTGCATATTGGCGAAAATTCGGAGGGGTTAACTATGTATAAATAATATAATATGTATTAACAACTTATGTATTGAAAGGTTCTGTTACAATGTTTAAGAATATGGCCCTTACTTATAAGTTATCTAATTTTAGACAACTGATAAACGACATTAATATAGGGTAAATGGTTATTTATCAGTTGTGTAAAATTATAACTAAGTTTATTAGTAAGGGTGTACATGTTTTTCAATAAATCTGGAATGGTATTATGTGTACAGAAATATTATTATTATTTCTTAGCCTCTTTGGTTTATAGAAAAATGATTGCGTTTTTTTTTTCATGAGCTTGCTGTGTATATTGTTTTATTGTCATAAATAGTTTATTTATTTATCTTATTATATTAATAACTCTTTTGAGGAACCAGAAAACTTCTCACACAAGAAAACCTATATAAGATAAATAAGCCATATTTCCTTAACCTTAAGTTCGTTTTCACTATATTTATGAAGTTTTGAAGTGACCTTATTGGTGGGTGTTCCGTAGTAATAAATACCTCTTACAATTCGCAAAACATCTATTAATTATAGTGGTTTCCTATAAAATCTTATTTTTTTTTCTAGGATAAGAAAAAGGAACTGCTAATGAATCTCGCTGAGGAAGAACGTAAAGTTAGGATGCGTTCTGTGGGCAATGTGCGTTTCATAGGCAAGTACATGTTGCATTTTTCTAGCTTAAGAAATTCTATTAACATATTATAATTCACACAACTCGTGTTTATTATTGCGTACTTAAACTGTAATGCGTAATAAAACATTTTCTTGCAGCTTGATTCCAATGTGTGTTACTTTTTGATATAAAAAATGATGTGATTGTCTAAGTGAGAGATGGATATCTCTTGAAATGCGAATTTTGCTGTACATTTACTTAAATTTTTGTGGCTTTGAGTCAAAATTGATTGTCATAATTTTTTTGCAGGAGAGCTGTTCAAGCAGAATCTGATAACAGCGAAGATTATGGTGTACTGCATCACTCACTTGCTATCGAAGGTAGAAGAAGAGACCCTCGAATGCCTCTGCAAACTCCTCACCACTATTGGAAAAAATCTTGAGAAAGTCTGCAACATAAATCTAGATCCATATTTCGCAACAATGCAAAAGATTGTTGACGTTAAGGATGGAAAGAAAGTAAGCAGTCGAGTCAGGTATGTTAAGGCTTTTACATTTTACACTTGAGGAATATAATATTGACGGTATATAAGCATAGAATACAAGCGCCATACAACTATAAATCCATTGTTCATGCCAACTTATATGTGCACATCTACATATTATATTTGCCATTATTACCTTTTTTCAATAGTTTATATTTTTTGTACATACATTTTTTCTCAATTTATAAAATTAGCATATTGTGCTCTCTCGTGCATTTGAAAGTAGCCTAACATCTTTATTATTCATTTGAAAGTAGCCCAATTCCTGCAATAACATACATCTGGGTTCTCAAGTGTGTGTTTGGTGATGTCTCGTGTCTTCTACAACACGGCTTTAGGTATCTGAACCTTCTACCCATGAAGGCAAAATCTTTAATAGCAAAGTCAACATAACTATCTCCATAGTCGGTAGCTGAGTTGGCATCGTGTTTGGGTCCTACCTACATCCTTGCATCACAACACAAGCAATATTTTCCGCTTTCTGTGATGGTAGTAGGAGATTTTCAAATATTGTTATTATATAGGTTATTCATAATCTTTTTTTTTCTTTTTCAAGAAAAAGCCATCAAAATAATGTAAAATTTCAATACTATCTAAGACTTAAATATTAACAGCCTTACTAATAATAACAAAACGCCTTAACGAGCGGTCAACTGCATATTTGTTGCTTGCGCGGTGCACTGTGTTTTTACGTCTTTACTAATAACACAATCACGTATTTTATGATTTTTATGTTGGTCCCCTTGAATCTCACATAGATCTGCGCAGGCGCCGCGGCCATCTTGTTTTATAAACTTCGCGGTAAAACAATGTTTGACAATGTTCAGTTGTATTTGCAGTTAATTTTTATGTTTTTGAAGATAATTTTCGTTTAAATGATCAATTCACTGTGATATTAGTGTAATTCAACATTATCACCAATGCTGGCGTTACTTTTTTTCAGTTTTAGTCCTTTAAATATTGTTTTATTGGTGATTTAGTTTCGTTAACGATAGGTTTTAGGTTATTTCTGAAATTTTATTTTTTTAATGACTTTTCTGCGTGAATTTAATAAAACTTCCATAAAAGTAATATTATTTAATAATGTAAAAGCCTCATGCATGTGTAAATATAAACAAATTCGAGAAATCGACGTATTAATTGCGTAAAAATTAATCCAAGATGTCAGATTTTTTCAGTTATTTTTCCAGAATTATTATTATATTTTTTTATCCTTTTTAATTGTATGAACGAGATAAAAAGTGAAGTGACAATTTTCTTCCAAATTCATAAAGTAAGAGGTAGTATTTTTTAAATTTTGAATTTTCCAAAATTTTTCGACCATTTAATAGAATATGTTTACAGTCAGCTGTTTTTTTCAAATTTTTTCATGTTGAAACTTAAAATACTGCAATTTTCAAAAACGATCGTATATTTCAGATACAAAAATCTAAAAGGCAATTCTATCTAGTTCCTATAAAGGTATTTGCTTTTACGACATCTTCAAAAATAAGAAATATACAAGACATTTAACCTCTGACAGGCCGGAGACGCGCGTCACATGCGCATGCGCGAGAAAATAATTCAAATATTTGAATAATACTTCCGACAAAAAACTTTTGGTCTGCGATTTTGGCCCTTCTATGTACACAATTTGTATGAAGAACAGTGTCAGAATCGCTTGCGCCATCATTACTCTCGGAGACGCTACAAGTTTCATTCACCTTGTCACCCTGGAATATTTTTAAAACGATTTCTTCTATGACAATCGGCTGTCAGAATTTGCCGTGAATTTAACGGTCGCAATAAATGCGTGTATCGTGAATAAAACATCATAAAACCTATTAATTTACGTAATAAATGCAAGTAATGTGGTTTTGGTAGATAGTTTATTGTGTTGTGAACGTGTTTCAGTTAATAAAATATACAATAGTTCAAAATTTATCAACAAAACATTCAATTCAAAATTCAAAGTGGTGGTTTTTTAGTGTTTTTTTGCGAAGTTCCGCGAAATGGCCTGGCCTTTGACCGGTTAACCTGTCAAAGGCCCGCAAATTCCAGGAAAAATACGGAAATTTCGTAACAAAACACGATTTTGAATTTTGAATTAAATGTTTTGTTGATTAATTTTGAGCTATCGTATATTTCATTGACTGAAATACGTTCCTAGAACAATAAACTATGCACCAAAACAACATTACTTGCGTTAATTACGTAAATTAATAGGTTTTATGATGTTTTAGTCGAGGAACACGCGTCAAAACTGACAGCTTCAATTTGCGCCAAAAATGACATTTCGATTCCACAGATAAAAATCATTTAAAAATAATCTGGTGTTGTCAGATGAATGAAACTAGTGGCTATATCATCAATGATGTTGGCGCAAGCGATTCTGACCTTGTTTTCATACAAATTCTGTACATAGAAGGGTCAAAATCGCGGTCAAACTTTTTTATTTCGAAATATTTTTTTCGCGCATGCGCAAAAGCTGCGCGCAAGTCCGCGGCTCCGGCTGTTTAGAGGTTAAAATACGTTGAAAAAATTCCAAATTTCTTTCGGACATCAATTGTTAAAACAGAGATAAACTACCCTCTCAGGACGTGTAAACAATGTGTATTTCTTTCAATGAACAATTTTTTAATTAGTAATGTTTTCACATCCGCGGCCGTTTGTCAATTGAATAAAATTTTCACGGGGTTTTTTTAGTAAGGCTGTAAGTAGATTAATATTATTATTGTAGATAAAATTGTGTATAAGTATCCGCACCATCCGAGATTTGGAATGTTCTTCTGCTGTGACCAAACTTTTTGTGCACTTGGATCGTTTAGTTTGACCCGAAGAAGATCTAACGTTCATTCAATGACTATTGGTTCAAAATAGCTGACATTCTTTATATTTATGTTTTTAGATTCATGCTGCAGGATGTTATTGAACTCAGAATGAAGAACTGGGTGCCCCGAGCCATCGTGGTGCAGTCAAATCCCAAGACAATGGATCAAATTCAAAATGAGATGGAGTTGGAGCAGGTAATCATTTTTTTAACAATATCCGCAATGCTGTTTTTGATTATCATAGGAGAATCATAATCAAGTGATTCCGCATTGAAGAGAAGATTGTGAACGGCATATTTTTACATTTAAAGTAAAATTCAGTTTTTTCCATCTTCAATTTGATAGCCTTCACACATGTTTAACTCGTTGCATGATGTTGTCAGTTTTATTTGAAAAAAATAATCCAAGAGGAGAATAAAGAGCCCGTAAATGATAAACAAAATGGTAGTTATTTATAATGTAGTTATGTAAGCCTTCATTTTAAAGTGAAAGTAACTAAATGCCCCTCTAATGATATGGATATTAAAAAAACGATCTTTGGCTTGACTGCATCTAAAATGATACATTTCAATACTTGCAACAGGACCTGCATAATGTAATTGCATAATAATATAATGTGTAACTCTTATGACCTAGTTATTTTTGATATTTATTTATGCTATAATTGTAATATTCTACTTTTATTACTGCTATTTAAAAAAAAGCAGCAATTTTATTTTGAATGTGTACATTCTTTATAACTTATTGAAAAATGTACACATATTATACATATGATTGATAATATCAATCATGATAGAGTAGTAATTTTTTAATTTCTTCACAAATTGTTGCCTTTTTTTAAAAATAATTTTTTTTTATGTGAATACTGTACAAGAGTCCCAACTGCTCCCTTCTGGAGTCGGTGAGTTTATAGCATTCCCAATTGGGATATGTTGTAAGGCTAAAAGGTAGTGAGCAGGGGAAGCACGGTGGTATGATGCTGCTCGCGTCTCCTGCGGCCCTAGTTGCATTTTCGATTGCAATTTGAATGCGATTTATATTTGGATAGAATCTTAGAATTCTTCATACTTTAAATAAATACAGTCCAATATTTTACAATAAGACTATTATACCAAAAAGAAAACAAATTTTTATTGCATTCATTTATTATTTACTTGAAGTTGTTGTAAGCGTTATCTCAAAACTTTATAAGTTTTTCATACTAGTGAAGTTTCACACAGTTTTCTTTACTTCTGTAGTTGTCAAAATGGACTTCGGCATTTACTAAAAGACTTGTGATATCGAAGCCACAAACCACAGTGCGGTGTCTTGCCCTACCACTTCTTTTTCTAACTAGAAAAAGTTTTTAATTTTTTTAATACATTAATATAATGGATTTCCACCACAAATTCATCTTGTATTTTTCGTTGCTCATAATATGACCAAGACACTGATTTCTCCCTTTTAAATATATCTATTTGAATTTAACTTTTGTTTGATTGAATGAATGAAGTGGAATCTTGGAAGGGGAAATTAAACCAAGTCCTGACATCCGATCGAGCTGAAACTCGGCAGATAGACTCGTTGTCAATGACAATGCATTCTCTCATTCATAAATATGTGAAACTCATTCCAAGGCCTCTATCTCCCATCTTATTTGGTATAGTGTTTGTGTTTTCTTGTCCCACATAAGTGTAGAATTTTACTAACTGATGTTTATTTGTTTCCAGTTGTCAAACTATGGTTCTCAGTCAAATGCTCCTCGCAGGGATGACCGGCGGGATGACAGACGCGATGATAGGCGCGATGACCGCCCCAACAACATGAACAAGAGGGGAGGATCCAAGAGCGCCATTGAAGAAGGCTGGTCGCATACCCCCTCCAGAAACGCAAGAGTCAAGCCAGTGCCCTACTCGGTGGATTCTGGCAAGCTCAGCAAGTTGAACACTTCCGTAAGTTTTACTGTTCTTATTAAATGGCAACACATTCAATCCAACTGTTGAAAATGATAATAACAAATTTATAAAATCTAACTGGAGATGAAAATAAAGAGAGGATAAAAAACCCACAACCAGTCTCTAGATCTTGCACACCACACGACAGGTGGGCAGATGCATCGGCCGCCAATTGGACAAACCACCATGCACCCGGGCACCCCTGCTAAGTCACCAAACGTAGCTAACCACTGTCTCCCTACCTTAAATTTTTTTGAAACTTACCTACTATCCGTATTTTAATTAAATCATCATCAAGTTTTATCATTTTAATAAATAGGCTTAATCCGTTTTCAAGGAAGATTACTTTGCCACGGATAATTTGCAAAGATAAAATGGTTATTGCTACGTATTATATAATACAATGAATGGGATGTTTATTTATCACTGAATATATTTCCTATACTTGCAAAATGTTTAAAAAAACACCTGTAGATAGAAACTGGCAGATTTTTGATAAGATCAAGATTTTTGATAAGGTGGCTTTATGTTTCATATTTTGTTGTGTTTTAATAAGTCAGGTATGCCTCATACTTCATACGTATGTCTGGTAATGTTATAATATTGTGGAAACGAGCTTAACCTCCTTAATGGCCGGAGACGAGCGGTTTGTGCGCATGCGCGCTGAAAAAATTTCAAAAAAAAATGTTTGTCTGCGATTTTGAACCTTCTATGTACAGAATTTGTAGAAGACAAGGTCAGAATCGCTTGCGCCAACATTCTGACCTTGTCCTTCATACAAATTCTGTACATAGGATACATTTCATCTCTTCCAAGTCTGAACTCGACTCCAATCTTCCATTCAATTCTGAAATTTGCTCATTAAAATAAAATTAATTTATAATTTCACCCTTCTTTTCTCTGTAATTTTAAATGATGGCCTAAAACACCCTTGCAGGGTGAAAGCCAGAAATAATTGAAAAAAAAGGGTCAAAATCGCAGACAAACATATTTTTTTCGAAATTTTTTCCGCACGCATGCTCATAAACTGCGCGTGGATTCGCCTCTCCGGCCGATTAGAGGTTAAGGGTCCGAGGATGCCAATCAAAATCCTGATATCAAAATACTATTTGATTTAATTTTTTCAGCTTCTCACGAAATCTCATTTAATATTTACAAGTTTTTTTGTTTTTTTCTCAAGTGAGAGATTGCTGCCTTTGCTTTTACACACCTCAAATATATATTAGATGGCACTTAAAAAAATTGTATAGATACATTTTTTTTGTTTTTCATTGTTTTAATAATAATTCAATAATTTGATGATTGCAGACCCCGATCACTCAGACTTCCCTGCAGCCCTCCACCTACATGTCCTCCTGGGGCAGGGGAGCGGCCACAGCCAAGGGCCCGTCCAGCACCAACTCCAATAATTCTCCGGCTCGCAAGAACACCGCTGAGTCCTTCAACATGTACAACGCCCTCAGGGACGCCACTGGCGATGAGGCGCCTTCACAAAACGGACCTGGTAAGAAAATATCTGATAATTTTGAATTATTGAACCCAAAGATATTGAAACATAAGACATGTGCTATGTTTGTACTGTGTTTCCACACCTTTAAAATATCAATTAAATGAACGAATCTTTCTGTATTCAAACTATTCCCATTAGACGGTAGTTCGCCGACGGTCGGGCGGCAATCATAGCATATCTCTTGTATTTCAATATCTTTGTTTGAACCAAACATAGAACTGCTTTGAAAAAAAAAATTACACTTGGAACGGACATTGTTAAATGCTGCTTGCGTAAATGCTCAATTTTGTTCAGCTGACATGCATAATGTTACTTGTTTTCTTGACACTTGACCACAATTTGATCAGAAGCTGACACTGACTAAGAATCAGCAATTAACAGGGGTCATTCAAATGTAAAAAAATTGCATGTGAATGATCGTTTGAAACAGTCCAACCTTAATTTTATTGTACATAAGTAATAATTTTGAAAAATAATTTTAAACAAATTAAATGATTGTAATCTTTCCGCTATTGTGTTTTGGCACACTTAATTATACCTCCGATGTCATCTGTCTATTAAAAAGTATGCAATTTGCCTTTCTTGTTGAATCTTGTTAATTTGGTTTTATTTTCTGATAATTGAAATAGAGTTTTCTTTTATTAGGCACATTATGTAAGGAGTTGTATGAATTTATCTTGAATAATTAAAATAATTGTTTTCTTTCAGGTACTTATCGATCAAAGGGAGCATCAATTGAAAGGTCCACTTTCAAGAACAACTTCGAACGTAAGTACTTGAGCATTGCTATATTTTGTTTATTGAACTCAATTTGACTCATTCTGGTTTTATGAATATGGTATTTTTTTACAATGTTTGAAATAATGCTATCCCAATCCAACCCACGCGATTCTGTCTTTTGTGGATACAAAATCGTTTCCATATATAATTGCCTGTCAGATACATATGTGTGATTGTCTATGGCTTGCAATTATGTCTGTCAGCAATCAACGCTGTCGCCGACTTCAACTAGTTTAAAATTCGAAATGCGTAAGTATTTATTCATTTAGCTTACATTTAAAGTTATATACCATGGCGGCGGTTGCCAATTTGCGGGGAATTCCCAAAATTGCTGGAATTTGTTATTTCGTTTTCGACAATTTGGGGAATTTGAAAATTTTTTGCAGGTGTTTTAGAACATAAGCATTGGCAACCCTTCAGCTTACACATTACACATCAACCCATAGAATAAGTCAATCACACAATTGTCAGGCGATTACGTATGGAATCGATTCTGTATCCACAAAAGATACCGAATTGCTCTTCTGAGATCTTAATCGTTCTTTGAAAAATTTAACTGACTTTACCTTTAAATTAATTGTATTATTACAATAATTTCACAGAAGACAACAATAAGAATGCTACTCTGGCCAGTACACTGGAGGCATTCGGAGATGATATCCCAAGGAAGGTCCAGGCTATGATGGACCAGTCTCAGAACGACAAGGCTTATGGAATCCTAGATAAGATTCAACGCAACTTCTTGAAAGACAATGTGTCCATTGTCACTGTTGTGAAAGAAGTTACCCTGTGGGGACTGCAATTGTGAGTATTTCATTCTGTTTACTAAAATTGTTTTCCTTAAAAAATAAATTAACTATTTAGAGTTACAGTCAAGTTGCAAAATTAATGTTATTTTTATCGTTGCTACAGCAACAAAGTCAAGAACATGCAGACCATTGGAGAGGTAACTGGCAGACTCGTGGATGACTCAGCACTGACAACTGAACAGTTCTTGGATGCCTTCAAGCAAGTCATGGACACGTCCATTGATCTATTTTTGGATGGGGATGAAACCACATGGGAAATGCTGGCCAATTTCGTATGGGCCCATATGATGAAGAATGTAAGTGTTCCACAATATTACATACGATAACATCCTCGTATTTTCAAAAACTTAATATTTATGTATTATTATTACTGCAAGATGAGCTTTATGTGAATAAATGTTTGTTGAGGAATATTCAATATTGTACTACACAGGTATATTTTATAGTGTTTATTGGCAATGACGTAATAATTTAAAAATTAATAGCTTAATATATTAAGTTTGTCTAAAAGAAGAGTACGAAAAGAGTATGGGGCTCAGCAGCATCTAATCACTTAAAACAACTTAAGATAACTCAGAATTGCATTATAAAGACCATTCTAAAGGTCCCCATAAGGACGTCAACAACAGAAATTTTTAAACAGTTTGATGTTCCAAGCATACAGAAAATCTATGCCAAAAACATTCTAGTACATCACCACAAAAATGATTCAGAGGCAGACACCTCATATGCTCATAAAACCACAGCCAAACAAACAGACATACTTAATATACCAAAGTGTAACTCTTCATTTGGTCAAAAAAGTTCTGCATTTTTAGCAGTAAAGTTATATAACAAACTCCCACTTAGTATCAAACAAATTAAAAAAAATAAATAGCTACATTAAGGACATTAAATGTTATCTGAAGAATCTATCGGAAAATGAACTTACTAGTATACTTAAAACATCATAGAAGTTTCTGGAAAACCTTATCAAATCAATGAAGTTAAACCATAGAAGTCGCTGAAAAACTTATCCAAAGCATAGTCCCCCTCAGCACAGGATCTCCTAGTGAGGAGGACTACGAATATATTTTATATTTTATATATACATCTAACTAACATGTTTCATATAAAAATGTTAAAAATATTATATAGTTACTAAATAAAAAAAAAAGTATGCAATGTATTGAGTATGAAAACAGTATGAATTATGAATACTTGAATATACGAGCAGGTGAATGAGTTTGTGTATTTGAGAAATATGTTTGAGATGGAAAGGCTTAAAGAAATATTAAAAGAAGGATAAATGCAGTTAACTTGAGGGAATAACCAGATAAAACCGGAAATATGTCATTTTTATATCAAATTTTAGACTCTTTTTTTCCACAAAAAAATTATAAATTTGTTTAGAAAGACTGTTCTTTTATCTAGGAAAGCTATGTTTTAACTACTCAAGCGATGGGTGTTCGATTTTCGATTCAGCAAAATTTTAATGATTATCACACCTCCAAATATTGAGCACGTAGATTTCACAATTTTTCCCATATTTTTAGGTTTTATAATTTTTTTTTTTAAAATCTTAATTTACAATTTAATTAAATTTTTTTAAATTACTTTAAATTTGGGTAGCAATCGCTCGAATGGTTAATGTAACAATATTGTTATTTTAATAAGTATTATACAAAATATTATCTTTATTAATTTACAAAATTATTAACTTCAGGCTAGTTCCTATTGAGGTTAAAAATTGAAATGTGAACAATCATACCCTTTGAAGAAACAATAACTAATTAAGCATATTGGTTTAGTTTTCTTTTAACTTAACCATTATTATTTTTCCAGGCGCTAACCTTGAATGAAATACACACCGCTGTAGCCAAAGTGATTGAAGTAGGAAAGGGATACGACTTCTTGCTGGCTTTCTTCCAACTGAAGGCAAAGGAGCAAGAAAACAAAGTGAACACTTTGTGGGTAAACGGTAAAATGAAGCTCACTGACTGGTTCCCTGAAAGTAGGGTAAGTGATTTATTATTTCTTCTTGCACAACCTTTTTACCCCAATATTATCTCAGGAGAATCGGCCACGTCCTTACTTGACAATTTTTATGTATAAAGAAACTGTATGAAGGACAAGGTCAGAATCGCTTGCGTTAATATTATTCTTGATGTTCCCAAAAGTTAAAAACCTAGCATCCGTGATAGTTGACAAAAACATCGAAAAACCTGTCAATTTATCGAATAAACGCAAGTAATGTTTATTGTTCAAGGAATGTGTTTCGGTAAATAAAATACACTAAAAATAAATCCAAAAAAGCTCAAAATAAATCCACAAAAATAAAAATATAGCTCAAAATAAATTCACAAAATATTACTTCAAAGTGGTGCATTCCGTAATTTCCAGTACGCAATAAAAGAAAAAGAAGAAGTTTTAGACATGGCTCTCGACCGGTTAAATGGTATTAATATTCTGTTCTTTTCAGGTGGAAGAATTCATGACTGTCCTGCCTCTGGATTGCTTTGGACATCAACTGATCACAAATCCTGAAGCTGTTGTGACTCAACTGTTAGCTCAAATGAAGAACAAAACGCCATTGGCGACTGTAGAAACATGGATTAAGGTAAATTAATCATTTGTCTTAAAATGGCTTATCTGTAGTTCTGAATCAGGTTTCATTTCAAATATTGACACTGGTATGATCACTGAAACTTATTATTACTGTGATGAAACCAAGAGATCCATCTTTTGTCAATTCTGTCTTCCAAATGAGGGGTGTATAAGCAAAATTGTCACTTTCCACCAATGCAAAATGTTCAGCATAAAAAAATCAAGAGTGTGCAATCCACAAGTGGTAGAAGTGAAACCTTCAGAAAACTAAAGTATACAAGAGTGGGGAGACTACGAAGCACCGCACAAAGAGAAGACCGATTTTACTTTTTCATTTTCTCGCAGGATAAATCCTATATGGATCTAAGTGTTTGTTTCCTTTTAATGTCGCTATTTTTCATTTCATCGAGTTTTAAATCACAACGGTGCTATAGAAGTTTTCACTTAAAAAAAACGATTTATAATTCACCCAAACTTTTTTGAGGTGAAACTTCTTTAGCACTGTTGTGATTTGAAACTCAATGAAACGGAAACGTCACTAAAAGGAAACAAACACATGCATCTATAGGATGATAACATAGAATGAAACCTTACCGCATTTTCGTTAGTTGAAATCATGTGGTGAAGGTTTCACTTCTACCGCGTGTGAACTGCACTTGATTTAAAAAAAAATTTCAAGCTTAACATGTTTTTGTAGATTTCAATTTTCAAATCAATCATTTTTATATTTCGTCGCTTTAGTTCGTATTTGTCCAACAGACCATTAGAAAAATTTTCAGGACGAGAAGGTTTTCTTTAATTATTTCAATAAAACATTATGATAGGTGTTTAAGATAAAGCTATTTCCGTAAAGGTAAAGGTCCAATTAGATTAAATAATTCTTAGTTATTTGATTAATTATCATTTTTCTTACTTTGTTTTTAATTTTAAAGTGGATATTGAACAAAAACTAAAATGGTCTGTTGGACAAGTAAGAACTGAGGCGACGATTTGTTTCTGCTCTAAAAAACAATCTATTTGAATAATGGATGTTTTGCAGTTCAACTCAGCTTAGTGGTGTTTTTGGACCTGATATTTTGTTATGGTGGAGGTTTTACACTTCTCATGTGGTGGCTTTATCTAGGCCTAACCTATCGGTGGCTTAACTTTTTTAGAACCGAAACTGAAATAACTGAAAGAAGAAAAGGTTTTATTTTGGTGTTTGATTTATTTTTTAATACATAAATCTTAAAATAAATTAATGAAAATAATAGTGATATAAATTATAATGTGAGAAAGAAAGTAAAAATGGTTATAACCAATTATGTTACAATGTATAGACGAGCTGTAGAAATCTCAAAGTGGCTAGCAAAAAGTAGTGATTTTGATTTCCTTGTATTTAGACTCAAAAGAAAATGTAAAGATTTAAAAAAATGATGCCCAGCCAAATTTCTCCTCTTTTTGACATTTTAAAATAATATTTTATTAATGACGACTATTACAATGTGTATTTTTTTTCAACAGAATAAGATTGGAGAAGCAGTGAAGAGTGGATGGTTCGTTAGGGCTCTGACAGAAGCCGTCTACACATACACTCTGTGTCCTTTGGAGGATGTTAAGCCTAGATTTGATAACGAAGCTCAGCTGCGCCTCAATGCTTACTACCCACTATTAATTAGCACCATTGGAAACAAAGATGTGGCTTTGGAAGTGGAATGTCTCTTTGCCATTCAGCGCCTCATGATTAAGTTTGAGCACCCATTAGGTAAGATAATAATCTTTTAGAAATTTAATTTATGGTTTTGGGCTGTTGGTTGCGTGGCGACAGCCATTTTCAAAGTCAACTTTCTTTCTGTTTCTGGCAATCGTCAACGTAGCCAGTTTAAAATTATTCTGTATATCTGGAGCACCCGTCTTCGCTCAGTGAGTTGATATGAGATTGAACTGACGTAGGAACACATGACGGGTTTTGTTTTATGTATGTTGTTTTAGGTAGCCCCACCTATACAAAAAAAGCCTTGAATGGTCCATAGTGTTTCAGAACTTTCCACAACATTTTAGAGTGATCTGGAATGTTCCACAATGATCTGAGATGTTCCGGGATTTTTCCGAATGTTTCAGACTATTCCCGAACATTTTACAACATTACAGAATGTTCCGGGATGTTCTGGAATGTTGTGGAATACTCTCAAATGTTCTGGACTGTTCTAAAAATTTCTAGAGGGCAAAACTTCCGAAAACCTTATAACTTCAAAAGTATGGTAAAAACGGGAACCTACTTCATGAATGGGGGGATAGATGGCTACCACACCATATAACTCCCTCGATGATCATACGGGGCCTCTTTTCTGAGTTTTAGCGGCACACACATTGTAGTACACTTTATTTTATAAATAACTAGCTGACCCGGCCACGCTTTGCTGTGGCTATTAAACACAACGTCATCTACTGGATGGTTATCCAACCTTTATAACCAGCGCCGTCTTTGAGTTTATCGCGAAGAGACAGAGAGATGCCGCTGAGCACTTTAATTTATAGAGATGGTGTGAAAGATTATAATAATGTGCATGAAATGCTTGGAGTAACTAACGTATTTAAGTTAATAAGGATTAATACCGTACCCGTCTAAATAACTTTTCAATTACCGCGATGTAAGTGACCATTTTTTTAGAAGATAGAATGGGTATAGTAAGCTACCCGTAAAGATAGATATATGCCTTCGCGGACCTTTTTACAGATCTATAAAAGAGGAATATCGCACCATGCATTGTTTTGTTATATCCCAAAAGGATTAACCGGTTGTTTTCCGTTTGTCACCCGGTGGCCGCGGCACTTTGAAATGCAATTTTGACCCTTATGTATAAAGAAAGTGTATGAAGAACAAAGTCAGAAACGCTTGCTCTATTATCGTCCTTTACCATAGCGAAACCCGCAATGCGTCTAGTCACTCGGAATAATTTATATTTAATTTTTCCGTAGTGCGGGATGTGAACAGTTTCTGCGCATGCGCGGAAAAAAAAAAACGTTTTTCTACTATTTTGACCCTTCTATGTACAAAATTTGTAAAGAAAGTGTCAGAATCGCTTGCGCCAACATTCCCTATGGGATTGGTAAAGATTTCATTCACCTTGTAACCACAGATTATTTTAAAATAATTTTTATCTGTGGGCATCTCGAAATGTCATTTTGGCTGCGTCACATTTATGAGTTCCTCGACTAAAACATCACAAAACCTATCAATTTACTTAATTAACGCAAGTAATGTTATTTTGGTAGATAGTTTATTGTTCTAGGAATGTGTTTCGGTCAATAAAATATACGATAGGTAAAAATTAATCCACAAAACATTCGATTCAAATTGAAGGTCGTGAAATTTCCGTGTTGTTCCTCCGCGCTCCAAGAGGTTAAGGAGCGTTTTCGATGAAAGCTCCCAGGCAGCTCGACTTTTTCCGACACTTCTAACAATTATCGTTATGTTTCAACCAATTTACACAAATCATTGACAAATTACATACCTTAACCTTCCTCACGAAACACTCTATCTATTGGTGAAAACCGCATGAAAATCAGTTTAGTAGTTTTCGAGTTTATCGCGAACAGACAGACGACGCAGAGGACTTTAATTTATAATATGTACAGATATATATTGATGATTATTTATGTCACATTTTTACCGTCACAATAAAATTTATATCTTTTCAATGAATTATTTTGTAATTTTTATTAATTTTCAGGATTGACAGTTCAATTGTTTGAACATCTTTGGGACTCTGCAGAAGTAATTTCAATTGAGGGATTCTTTAAATGGGAAACAAACAACGATGTTGCTGAACAAGAAGGAAAAGGTTTGTTTGTTTTTCTTTCCATCTTTCCTTTTAGTACTAACCCCTCAGGCCTCGGACCTTTTTTCCAAATAAATAGAATATTTCTGAATGCATCCAAAAACTCGAAACTGTTTTTGAAAGATGATAAAATAAGATTTAAAATTTTATATGTAATTTGAAATAAACATAATTTTTTAAATATAAAGCTTTTAATGTAAACATAAGAAAATTTAAAAAATGGCCTATCTTATGTTTTTTCTAACTAAAATTACTAAAAACAAAAAGAAAAAAAAACGTATTATGATTAAAACCTATGTCACACAGCTATAAAAGATCATTTGACTTGGCATATTTCGGCATATCGCTTGCTGGAAATTCCCAATCGGAATATATGGCGAGCGTTATGCTGAAATAGGCCAATCCTAATTTTCTTTGATTAATGTGTGTGACACAAGCATAACTCTTTTTTTTGTTGTTTCATGTAAAAATAATTCATAAAAAATTCCCTAGCTTTCATAACTTTTTTCAAATTGCGGTCGGAAAATTTGGTTTCATAAAGGTGTACATTTGAATTATTTTGCAGTTAACTTTTAGATTTGAATATAAAGTGTGGCGATTTCTCTTTCTAACACCTTTAGATTATATTTCTAACCAGGGTAGTAAGGGAGACAACAATTTTTTATGAAATCTATATGAGTTGTACCGAAAATCGAACATATTACAGTGAAAACTTTTCTGACTTTGATAACTGGTATGAATTATTACATGGTATGATGACCATTTTTGAAAGCCGTGATGATAAAACTATTAAATTTATGTACTTTTTGTAATTAATTTTTGATCATAAATATTTATAATTTTTCAATAATGTGTAAGCTAAATAAGAATGTAAAGAAATCTTAAATATATAGATAAACTGAAGTATTTTCATCACAACACTTGTGTGCGGTTCTTTTTTTAATGATTTTATTTAAACTAAAATTAAAATTCTGGAACATAGCTTTCCCAGATAATTTATTGATTTATTTTATTGCATGATTTGAAATGTGAAAAAACGACCAGCCTAGCGATTCCGTATTTTTTGTGAGATTGTTATCGGATAACGGACGTAATCTCCTGTCAGATTTATGTGTTTTTTATGGCTGTTATTTGCCTTTTCCATGTACAACGTACATTGAATGAGTAAATAATCATGCGTACTTGCAGGAATTCATGTTTAAATCGATCTAAACTAAAATATGTGACCTAAAAATCACACAAATCAAAGATAAGGTCCGTTATCCAATAACGATCACACAAAAAATACGGAATCGCTAGGCTGGCTTGATATAACCTTATTATACTAAAAATAAACATTTTTTCTCAAAATTTAAAACATATCTTTACTAGATATAAGAATATCTGTCGAAAACAATTTATAATTTTTTGTGGAAAAGAGTCAATACGTCAACAATTTGATTTAAAAATGACATATTTCCGTTTCTGTCTGGTTATTCCCCCTTGGTGATCTTCACAGAGACAGGAACTAAGAGCTAACAATATTTTTTTCTTTTTTCTAGGTGTTATGCTGATGAGTTTAACTTCTTTCTACACTGCTCTGAAATCATATGAAACTTCCGACGATGAAGCTTCCATAGCGGATGACTCCACATAAATTTTATGAAAAAAAACAGACTATAAGGTACATATTCGTGAAACACCTTGGTGCATTATTTGATGAAGTGTGAATGTAAAAGTGTTTGGTATATAATTATACAACATATAATTATTTTATTATTTTCCCAATGTATTGACAGAATCTATCCTTTACAACAGTTTTATTTTCCATAAATAGGTAAATTGACGGTGCATAATATTTCAAATGTTTTTGCACCAGTGCAATATTTTTGTATTTGATGGCAATAAAATGTGAAAATTTAATGTTTTATGTTAATTCTTATGAGCTTCAGTGTTGCCTTAATATTAAATTAGTTGTCCTCTTTCCATGGGCATGTGTTGCCTTTTTTAATAGTGGCATTACTGAGTTTTCTTATTTTTTACCCAGGAACTAATTTCTTTAAAATCATCGCTCTGTTGACTTAAAAAAACGTAATATTATGTTATGTTAAGAATATTATATTACATTGTACAATGAATAAATAAGTCGACCCCTGGATTCACTTTGAAGTCTTCAATAGATTTTTCACTTTAAGTTTAACATAGATAATAGAAACTAAGCGAGATATGGCGTGCAAGTGTGCCGAATGTCACTGAGCTACGATCAAACAGCATGGACTATCAAAGCAGCGGAGCTAATGAAGTTATGTGTTTGGTGTGTAGGTAGAAACAAAGGCGGGACACCGCCATGTGTAGATGCGATTTGCAATAGTATGGGTGAATGATGTTTCAGTATGTTTCATACATTATTGCTTCATGGCCCATCTCTCTTGTTTCTATCATCTATGATTATTTATATTTATATGATTAGTTATAATGATAATTATATTATTACATAATGATACATAATTTTTAAATATAATACTTTAATATGATAGTTTTAAGATGTATGATATGATTTATTTTTTAATTTTGAGGTGTTATTTCTTAACAACATTATAAACCTTCATAAATATAACTTTACATCAGTAATAGTACAGTTTAGTCTATGTAATCTGAACATTTAAAAATTTAACGAATTTTCGGATTACTGGAATCATTAAGCCGCCTCTACCCGAATTTCTACCGATTTCTTAAATATCTCCCATTTGAAGTTTTAAGCTCTTAAAAAAATATATGTTATTTTTGAAGATAATAACTAGACTCCTTTCACGCCGAACGCAAATTATATGAAATTCCCTCGATAGAAAAAAATCGCAAAGTATACTCTGAAAATTATTATAAACACGTTTGTTTCAGTTTTTTTCCAAAAAATTCACAATGTTTCTTTAAATGGTTCTTAAGACGCCCTCCACGTGATTTTTGCTCTACTTTAAACGAGTCGTGTTTTATTAAACATTTTCACAATTTTTGCATCGATTTTATCCCTTTAATTATTAGCGCGCTCCTCTAACATTCGTAATTACATATCTCTTCATCTTCTTCTTTTTGAGCGCGGATGCGGCGCCTTAAGAGACAGCAGAATTTTGAGAATATGACGTTTTCCGGGACCTTTTAACATAGACGCTGCATTTTGGAAAAAATTATTATTTTTAACCCTTTAAATTGGATAATGTGGATTTACAAATGTTATATTGCCTCACTAACATCGTAGGACTCTCTCCACACAAGTATCTTTAAAATAACACTTTTTTTTCTTCAATGGTTAACATCTTGTGTTTTCCTTCAAGTCACCCTTCCCCCATCACCCAAAGCTTAGAATTGAGTTTGAATGGAGGTTTTGTTTATAGTGGGTTCGGATTACAGAGACTATACTGTACACGCATGTATATTATTTTCTTACGTATATATTATATTTGTTAATGTTTATATAACAATATTGTCATGTAGTTCTAAGTGCCTGTTGTATTATTATATTGTCTTCTGGAGTGATTTATTTTTATATCATTCAACTTTCTGAATGTAAGTAATGAGTAGGACCCAGATTTACCATTGCAGAATCGGGACTGAGCTGTAAAGTAAAATTAATTATTTATAAATCTAAAAAGGATACATGAAACATTATTTTATAGTACACTGGCGAGTAATAATCATGCATTATTGCCACTCAAAGAAAGAAAATGTTTGTCACTGCGAGTCCTCTCCCATGCGCCCCCGTTCCCCTCTAGTGTCCCCCTCCTGCGTTCCCCTTCTACCATCCCCCTTCCCGCGTTCCCCAATTCTGCGAACCCCCTTCCACATTCCCCTCACCCCTTCCACCCTCCCCCCTCTACAAATTTCATAATGCCAAAACTCACTTGGTTCTATGACAGCTCAACAATTTTTACACCCCTTTGAAAAGACATTAAAAGTGATGAAAGAAAAAAAATAGCCCATATCTAACCTAACGTTACCTATTTAAGCTAGTTTTTTAATCACTTTTAATGACTTCATAAGAGTGATGAAGTGCCACTTTTTGAAGTAAAATTTCTTGTACGCTTGACTTGGGGAGTAAGCTAGTGAATGCGTGACGTGAAAAGTGTGATCGGGCGAGGCGAACGGTCAGGCCTTTACGCACGCTTGACTTGGGGAGTAAGCTGGTTAATGCGTGACGAGAGCGTTATGAAAAGTGTGATCGGGCGAGGCGAACGGAAGTTGAGAGGGAGATGTAAGTTAGTGAAGTTTTACTTCAGTCGTGTGGTCTAAAGCACACTCATTATTTTTTAATTTGTCCAGTCACCAACACAATATGTACATTCAAAAATTGTATATTAATTTCATGTATCCTTTTTTATATTTAAAAATTGATCATCTTTCTACCATTATTCTCATTGAATTCAAGCAATAATTCAAGAATAAAATCTACAAAACTTATTATGAATAAAATCAATGGTATGTATAATGAGACGTTAATGTAATCCTGTCCTTAGTAATTGTAATAGTAATAGATAATGTTAAGTCCTTAATATATTATAAAATTGTTGATACTACATAATATTTAATTGAATAATTAACCTAAAATGAGTGAAATCGTTTAACTGCAGATGTATACAAAGTTGAATATTGTAATATAATGTATTTGGGTTACTTAATTTTTTAAATATCACGAGGAATTAGATAATTATTTCTCTAAAATTTTTATTGAATCCTGAATAATATTTTCACACAATACATAATTTAACTATGTTAAATATATTGATATACTTTATGGCAGGGTTAAGAACTGATACATATGTTGAAACCCATTAATAAGATTCTACCATTAATGTTTTCATACTTTAGAAGTTATGCTTTCTCAGTCCCTTGAAGACAGAAATTAAAAAATGGCCTAACTTATTCCACAATGAATGTCTTTTTTTATCCTAACCTTGGAAGAGTTTCACTGTAAATATTACAAGGAATTTATGAATATTAAATATTATTTCTCTTAAAAGATTATAGAATACTGGTTAATTTCCTCGTAAATTTAAGATTTTCTTACTTATACCCTAAGATAATAAAATACAAACATGATATGACAGTGGTTTACAATCTAGCGTGTTGAAATATTATGCTTCTATCGATGGTTTTTATTTTGAAATGCAACATGGAGATTGACCACCTGAAGAAAGAAAAAAAGATATGCTTTGGTCAGGTTACCAGTCATGTTTTTTTTTAACGTTATAGTATGTATATTTTTTTCAAATTCTATTGTATTAATAATTCTCTTTATTAAGAGGTAGATATTCTTTTAAAAATATTACAATATAGTTCAGTATAGTCTCTGTAATCAGAACAATTAAAAATCAGGCCTAATCGGTTTAATGAATTTTCAGATTAATGTGTTTTTCTTTTCTTTGCAAAACCAAAATACTGTCACCGCAGTTTACAGTGAAACCCTCTGAAGAAGTTCTCTCTTCTTTGCTTAAGAAGTTTAGTTTTTTCAGTCCCTCGGCCAAAAATTGGCCCAATTGTTCCCGTTTATAAGGTTTTCTTGCGAATCTTGTTATTTCCGGTTCCTTGGAAAATTTCTCAAGAGGGTTACGCCGTATTAGGAGGGCTTAATTTACGAGTTAATTTTTGATAAAATTCCCGCATGGTGCACCATGCGAGGATACTGACTGTAAAAAGGCTGGAGTCGGTGCATTATTTGTGAAATTATGACGGAATGATGGTTCGGATTCTCATTCGGAATATAGAGACTATGCTGTGGTTGAAAATTTAAATAATATATTGCGGTATCCCATTATTACAAAATTCTTTGAATCTTTGATTTATCTAGTTTTATGTCCTGTATACAATTACTTTAATATTATCTAAATTGAATAATTAATTAGTTTTACTTGGCTTCATTGGTAAAGATAATAAATAAGTAGCATTCATTTTACAATTCTATATTTCCTTCTATCTAGTTTTCACCATTTAGTGTCTCTTAGTTGGCGTAAATCTTCTTAATTTTATTTATTACTTGTAGATTGAGCAAATAATATCTATGTTAATAAAAAAAACATTTTACTCGGTATGTTTTTACTTATGTATTACGATATAAATTTATTTGCTAGTCATTTTTAATTTTGTCAATTTACATGCCCCCTTAATTTTTCCTGAATCTAATTATATTCACACTGACAAAATGATATTTACAATGTTAACTAAATGCATAATAGGTCACGCTTTTGACCCAGAAGTAAATTGGTAAATGCTCATTAATATTTAAAGAACTTTATTATTTTAGTAATAGAAGGAAAAATATTTTATTACTTAATATGTAGCAGCTGATGCGAAATTCTGCACTGTATGTGGGTTATCTTTGTGAACATTGTATAGCCAATTATGATGTTACGTATGCATATTGGAAGAATTCAGTGAATCCTGCATTCTCCCGAGTGGAGTGCTTTCCAATGGCTGAAAGCAAAAGTTATGTTAACTTAGGCTTTTGTTCTGCCATACTTATAATAATATCTCCAGTTTTCTTACTTGGTATACTTAGTTTCTCATTAAAAGTCTGAAACAGTCGGATTATACAAAAACACATTGAGTCACAAGTTAACGATTTAATGTTATAATATGTATTGTGTATAAAAATTAAAAGCAATGTTCCTACGAAATATTTGTATCATTGTTTTGATTTGAAAATAAATTATAATTGTACTTATATGTACCTACACGTATTTAGATATTTTAAGTTTTTAAGGGGATTTTTTTTTAAATTTGTGGCCCAATTTTACAAAAGATGTAGTTCTGGTTTTTTTTCTATTCTTTTTTTTAGATGTTACACATCATTTTTATAAGCTCTTTTTGGAAATACTCACAAATTGATATTTGATTTTTAAATGAATGATTTGATTGGTAGGTTTGGATCAATTTAGAATCTGTAGTTAAACCTGCCAACTAGCATATTTGCTAATTCACATGTATAAATACTTTCAGATTCCATTTACAAGAACTATTGAAGATTTGAAAATAAGTTACCATGTGCGAAAATGATAGCTAGTGCTTTTGTTGAGAACTAATTTCTTAAACATTGTTCATTTAATTTATAATTTTATACTCATAATTATTATCTAAAATATACAATAAAAAAACGAATTTGGTTTATTTTTAAATCTAACCCAATTAATTGTGCATGACCTTCTTCTTATCTTCGTAACGGTGAGTACTACAGGTCAGTGATAAAGGATAGAGGTGAGTATAGCCCTCGTAAAACATGGAGTACTTCCCGATGCCGGATCCTCAGCTTTTTCATACGAAAACCGCAGTGAGGAACCGACGTCGGGACAGCACCTTGGTCATCGAGGGTTGAGTTATCCGCAAACATTTTACCTAATAAGGTTGCCTTTTCGGTGGCGGTGTTTGCTAGTGAGCTGTCAGGTCTGGTGAGAGGTGGCAGACTGGATTTGCAGAAATTGCGGCCTATTGAGCCCGCAAGCGAACAGAATTGCCTGCTGCCATGCGGGCATGCAGCCAGCTTTCTGCTGATCAGCAGGTCGTGCTCCAATTTTGACCAATTTATGATTCTCTTGGTTTCCTTTGCCATTTTGTTGTAAGCTGTTCTGTCTTCGGATGTTCTAGATGTGTTGTAGGCTCGGTAAGCTGCGTTTTTTCGTCGCACTGCTTCAGCGCATTGTCGACTGAACCACGGCTTTGAGCCTACACCAGTTTCCTTAACAGTAGATGGGATGAAGCCATCCATCGCGGATGTGATGACTTCACCAATTTCCTGGGCACATCTTGAAGGATCCGAAGTCCAAAAATAAACCGCTGACCACGGGAAAGCATTAAAATGTGCCCGCAGACCGAACCAATCTGCTGACTTATAGTGCCACACTTTTCTCTTCAGCCTCTCATTTGGCGGTCTGAAGTTTACAGGGATTGATGTCGTCACCAGGCAGTGGTCGGACGATCCTAAAGGCGCTGTGACTTCAATCCTGTAACCGTGTGGCACAGTGGTTAAAAATAGGTTTAACAGATTGGAACGGTGAGTCTGGACATCAGGAACCCTTGTAGGCTCCTGAACCATTTGCTCCAATCCGTAGCAAAGGGCAAAGGATTCCGCTTGTCGTCCAGCCGAGTCTGTTGATCCTGAGAACTTCAACCAAGGTTCGTTATGAACATTAAAGTCCCCCAGGACCACAAACTCTGCCGTAGGGTAGCGGGGCAAGAGGTCATCGATAGTGTCACTTAAATGTTTGAAGAGATATTTTACTACTTAAAATGTACAAACTTGGTTTCGATCAACAAACACTTATATTCTTCGCGTCCTATTTAAAAGCTAGAAGTCAATATGTAATAATAAATGGACATGAATCTAAACAATTCCCGGCGTTATCAGGTATTCCCCAAGGTTCAAACCTTTCCTTTGCTTTTCCTTTGCTGGTCCTTTGCTGTTCCTTATACTTATAGATGACATCCAGGTTTGTGTAAAATATTGCAAATGTCTTCTATTTGCAGATGACCTCAAACTTTTGATGGAAATAATCTGTTACTATGACTGCTTAAAAATGCAATCTGACCTTGATGCTGTTGCAGAATGGTCAGTAAAAAACAAATTAGAATTCAATATAAAAAAATGTGTAACCATGACATATACGCGCTCCCAGAAGCCCATAGTTTTTGAATACAACATTAAAGGGAAAACATTATGCCGAGTCAATAGCTTTAAAGATCTCGGTATCGTCTTTGATCCCAAACTGACATTCTCGAATCATATATCACGGCTCACTCCAGCATGCTACAAACTCCTGGGTTTCATCATCAGAATATGTAAGCAATTTGATGACCCAGATGCAATGATAGCCATGTTTGATGGAGTCATAAGAAGTAAGCTGGAGTATGCCAGTGGTGTGTGGACTCCGCACCAAGCGAAATATATTAATATGCTAGAACAAGTTCAGAAAAAATTCCTTAGGTGTGTCTATATGCGGATGAATGGAACGTACCCGAGATTCATGCACCATATGGAATTACTTGAGGCAACAAATAGATTTAGCTTGGAAACTAGACGTTATGCAAATGTTGCAATTCTTAGTTTTAACATAATCCATAATCGTATTGACAGCCCATTCCTCTTGGAATGTTATGGCTTATACGTGCCTGAAAATTTCAGCCGTAGTCGTCGACACGACTTGTTCAAAATACCATACGGCAGAACAGATGTTCTAGCACAGCATAGCATGACAAGAGGAATGGTGCTGTTGAACGAAATATCGGAAACACTAGATATATATAACTCTTCTTTAGATAGCCTTAAGATTTTTTTGTATATTAATCATCTTCCTAGGTGTTAAGACTGTTAAAATGAGAAAATTGTACAGTAATTGGATAAAAATCTGTTGTACAAAAAAAAAAGAGTTCGGACGTGTCTGATTCGCTAAGGTTCGGTGAGCGGTATAAACACGCGTAGAATCTTACCGTACTGATAAGATTGACGCGTACCCACATTACGTCGAATCTGGAGTTTTCCAGATTCAACAGTCGCACACAGTTGACGTCAGCTCGACTATAGAGACGGACACCTCCTTTAGGTCTGAACTTGCTTGCGAGGGTGAAGCCCGGGCAGTCCAGATAGGAGGCGTCTACAGGCTCGGCTATCTGCGTTTCAGACAGGAATGGTAGGTTGGGGTGTTGAGAAAAAAGGTGGTGGTGGTGGACAGAGTTTAAATTGGTATGCAGGCCGCGAATGTTGGTGTAATTCACCCACATCTTTGGCCTGCGCTGGGGTCTCCTACTACTCGCCGCTGTAATGAATTTAATTTGTGTTGTCATGATTTTATTGTTTTTTATTTTTATGATAGGATGTGGGAGAAGGAAGGTCTGGGAAGGAAAAGGTATGAGGGGTGCGTAGGAAGCTGGGGATCAGAGTGTCCAAGAGTGATGAACGAATGAATCCAATCCACCTACTGCGGTGCAAGGCGATGGGCAGGGAGAGTCCGGCTGGAGAGGTTGCCCAATGTGCCCCAAACGCTGCTGCTGGGTCCCCTCCGGTGGGGGGTGGAGTCGGTGGTGAGGGAAGGGGGGGGTGAGGGGGGAAGAGGGGAGGTGGTGGAACCCCCCTTACACCTGTAACATTGCTGCTAGCGTATTCGCAATTTTGCATGGTCTGGTTGGCTGCATTGGACACCGAATGGGACTACGCATGATGCAGGCGTGATTCTAGAATCTTCGGCTCTTCTGTTGACGGAATTACCGCGGGTCGAGTGGTGGTGTTGTGGCACGGGCTGTCATTTGCTGGAACCCAATTCATCATTATCGGACTACGAGATGTAAGATTTAAATTTATTATTTAACAGATCGAGATATTGTTTTAGATATATTTAGAGATTACTGAGATTAAAATATGTTTCGTTTATACGTTACAGGCGCCCATCAGTTTAATCTTTTAAATAATTACATGCTAGATTCGTATTGACACTGTTAGAGAATTTATGATCAATTTACAGCTGGATAGATCTTTCGTATCCAGCCACCCCTGATGAGTAATTTTATTTGTAATATTAGAGTCTCATTGCTTAGATTAATATGTTCCCAAGGGCAGGGTTTGTAATTTCAATAAATTATTCAATGTTCTGACTTGGCATTCTTTTATTACATACCTACCTTCATTGCCTTGTTTGCTATATCTGTGATTAAATACTCTATACATTGATGGATGACCAGCCTTGGTGGGAATACATTATAGGTAAATATTTTATGTCACATTGGCGCGCTTCGGCTGAACCTGTTTTTTTGATTGTTCATTCTCGCACGTGTTCGCAGGTGTTTTATTTCACAATTATCAAATGTTTTTACATCTCGATCTGTTATATTTATTTGATTCTCACTCTCGTTTGGTTTATGACAGCCCGTCCCACGACCAACTTACCGATCCGATATTTTTTTACACATAGATTCACACAGTTTGTTGCTTTGGTTTCCGTCAGCTCATCAGCGTTATTACGCTCTTAAATTATTTTGCTGTTCAGTTCGCTGGCAGCATACCTTATTTATTATTTTTCTTAGAATTGGCGATTGCATGTGCATTATCATTTTTCATGTCGTGTTGTTGCATGTGTACTAATAATTTTCTTTCTACCCTACAATCAAGCTAGGTTATGGATGAAGGAGTAGAAACGAGGAGTAAATCTGCCGCAAAAATTATTATGGCGAAACAGGATGATACATCGGCGGGTTCCAGTTCGGCGTTGTCAATTCCGTCTCCTCCGTCGTTTCCGGTACACAAGTGGAACCTCACTTACGATGGCTCTGCGGATGTCCGCAATTTCATAGAACGGGTAGAAGAACTTGCTGTCGCTAGAAACGTAAGTTATGCTTCACTTTTTTCATCTGCAGTCGAATTGTTTTCAGGACAGGCGCTACAATGGTTCAGAGTAAATTGCTCATCCTTCTCATCTTGGGCGGACATTGTGGTCGCGTTACAAAACGAATTTGAACTATTAGATCATGAAAGGAGATTATTGTCACAAATCAGAGCGACGTTTCAATTTCAGAAAGAGAATTTAAGTTCTTTTATCACACGTGTTCAATCGCTTAATAATCAATTGTCCACAAAGTTGCCGGAAGATGAGATTCTGGAGATTTTACTGAGTAATATGTTGCCGAGATATATTCAGAAACTTTCACTTTCTGAGATCCCTGATTTGTTAACTTTAAAAAAATTAGGTAGGATGATTGAATTGGCTGACAACCGTTCAAACGACAGATCACATACTGGTAATTCTCATCCTAATAATTTGAATTCTGCTAGGAATGACTATTCTGGTAATAGAGGCAATGAGAGGAATCTCAGTAATCTGAATTTTTCTAGAAATAACCATTCTGGTAATAGAGGCAATGAGAGGAATCCGAATGATTTGAATTTTTCTAGGTATAACCAAGCTGGCAATAGGAATAATCACAGAAAATTGAACAATTTGAATTCTTCTAGAAACAATTACTGACGATAGAGATGGTTATGTTAATACAGCCAATCCTAATTTCAATTTCAGGAAGAACCGTCGTGATTTGACCAATGTTTTGCTTAACCCGTCAAATGTGAATTCTAGGGAGGTGCACTGCTTTCGCTGCAGGCGACCGGGTGTCAAGGCTCCTCTCTGCGGCTGCCGTCGTCAAAAAAACTGATGGCCCGTGAGGTCCTGTCGGTGGGCGCTATGACGTCAGCGTTTGCCGAGATTACTTCACGGGAATGGGTTTTGTGGCTGGATACCGTAAGAGATTTTTATAACAATTTAAGGACTTCGAAGGAGGTGCGAGCGGCCAACAGGGACGGCCGTCCTTACATCTCTTTCCAAGTTTTGAGCACAGGCTACTCCGGTCTTCTAGACTCTGGGTCGCGCGTATCTATTTTAGGGAATAACTTTCATCGTAAATTTTTAGATTTAGGTTTCAATTTGTCAAAATTGGACTCCGATTTCTCTCTAGTATCGGCGACTGGTCATTCGGTTACCTGTTCTTACAAGTTAGCTCTTCCGGTGCGTTTTGAAAATGTGGTTAGAACTTTCAATTTTGTTATTATGCCAGACATTAAATCTGACATTATTCTGGGTTGTGACTTTTGGAAAATTTTCAACATCTGTCCTAAGATTTCGAAATTAATGTCTTGTAATGATTCAGACAGTAGAGTTCGAGCATCTAATCTTATTGGTCTTGATAGTGAGAAAAATTTATCTCAATCCCAACGTTCCGTCTTGAACAAAGTAGTTCAGGAGTTTGTTGATTACTCAGGAGATCGGTTAGGCAGAACAGAGTTAGAACATCATGTCATAGACACGGGTGATATGCCTCCTATTAAACAAAGGGTTTATCCCATTTCTCCGCACTTACTTCCGGAAGTACATAGGGAGCTTGACAGACTCCTAGATTTAGGTGTTGTAGAACCGAGCAACAGCGCATGGAATAATCCCATTGTCTTAGTACCCAAGAAAAATGGCACTTTCAGGCTATGCCTCGACAGCAGACGTTTAAACGCCGTCTCGAAACGCGACGCCTACAATTTACCGTTAATCTCAGACATTTTCAAAAGCTTAGGTGGTGCTCGTTATTTGTCAACTTTGGACTTAAATGATGCCTTTTTCCAAATTCCACTAGAGGAAAGTTCGAAGGAGAAAACCGCGTTTACGATACCCAAGCGTGGGTTGTTTCATTTCGTCACAATGCCTTTCGGTTTACATGGTGCAAGTTCCCGGATGATGCGATTGATGGATAAAGTATTAGGGCCTGAATTTGATGGCAAAGTCTTTTGTTACTTAGATGACATTATCATTATTAGTTCATCTTTCGAAGAGCATATTTATCTGTTGAGACAAGTTAAACAGAGACTACAAGCCGCCGGTCTTACGATTAATGTTCAGAAGTCCGTTTTCTGCAGGGACTCCCTTAAATACCTTGGTTTTGTCATTGATGATAAAGGCCTCCGCACTGATCCGGATAAAGTCAAGGCTATTGTTGATTTTCCCACCCCTACGTCACAAAAGAGCCTACGTAGATTCATTGGGGTACTCTCGTGGTATAAGAGATTCATTTTCAATTTTTCTAGCATTGCGTCACCTTTGTATAATTTAACAAAGAAAGAATTCGCGGGTAAGAAATTTGTGTGGAATGATCAAGCGCAATTAGCGTTCTCAAAACTTAAAAACTTTCTTGTAACCGTTCCGGTTCTCGCATGTCCTGATTTCAAGAAACCGTTCACGATTAGCGTAGACGCTTCGAATGTAGGGCTCGGAGCATGTCTTTCACAACTGGATGATAAAGGGTTAGAACACCCTATTTCTTTCATTTCAAGAACACTTTCTGCTCAAGAGAGGAACCACTCAACCACGGAAAAAGAGTTAAATGCCATGATTTTCGCGTTGGAAAAATTCAGGGGTTATATTGAGGGCTCGCCTATTCCGGTAAAGGTTATAACAGACCACTACAGCCTGAAGTGGTTGATCAGTTTGAAGTCGCCCTCAGGACAGTCAGGTTGCAGCAGTTCAATTTTGAAATCATACATAGGAACGGTAAAGACAATGTAATTCCTGACGCATTATCACGGGATCGTTTACAGGTAGATACGATTAGTCAAAATTTTTCTACCTCGGACAAATGGTACGTCAATATAAAGGAGAAAATTTTGGCCAACCCTGAGAAGTATCTGGCGTGGAGAATTTCCAATGATAGGCTCTATAAACATATCCAGAGTATGGAGGCTTTACATAGGTCCTACGACTGGAAAGAGGTAGTTCCGAAGGAACTCAGGAATAGTTTAATTGTGCAGCACCATGTTCCTCCTACTTGCGCCCACTTCGGGATTTTGAAAACCCTGAACAGAATTAGACACAAATATTATTGGCCTAAAATGTCTGCTGATGTAAAAGCTTTCATCGGTAAGTGTCAGATTTGCTTAGGTTACAAGAGTACTAATTTGTTACCGCCAGGTCTCATGGGAAATCCCAAATTGGTTCAGCGCCCTTGGCAAATGATTGCGACTGATTTACTTGGGCCTTATCCGAGTTCATACAAGAAAGGTTATACTTATCTGTTGGTAGTGTCTGATTTCTTCTCTAAGTATACTAGGCTTTTCCCGCTGAGGAAGGCTACTGGTTTGAACATTGCTTCTATTTTAGAGAATGAGATTTTCCTGAAGTTTGGAGTTCCGGACACCATTGTTTTAGACAATGGTCCTCAATACATTTCACGTGATATGAAAGCTTTGGCCAATAAGTTTCATGTACGTCACCTTTTTTATAATTGCAGATATCATCCTCAGAACAATCCTGTAGAACGTGTTAACAAGGTTTTGGTAGCAGCGCTTGGTTCGTATGTTGGATCTGACCACAGAACTTGGGCGAATCATCTTCCAGAAATTGAGTTAGCCATTAACACTGCAGTTCATGAAGTTAGGGAACGTACCCATACTACGTGACCAATTTTTTGCAATTTTTAACCCCCCCCCCCCCCCGGTGACCAAAAACCTAAGCAACCCGCCGCTCATTTGTATGGAGCGTGACATTTTGAAGACCCCCCCCCCCCTAAACGTGTCACGTAGTATGGGTACGTTCCCTTACAGGTTATACTCCGTTCTTTCTCAACTTTGGTAGAGAGATCATCATTTCAGGAAAAGATTATTTAGGCACTGATTTCAATGCTGAAGAAATTACCTTTGCTAAGCGTGACTCTTGGGCATCAGGTTTGGAAGAATTAAATGACATCTTTTCTCAGCGACAAACGTCTTTAAGACAATCCTACGAGCGCAACAAGGTGCACTACAACTTGCGTCGTAGAGATATTCAATTTAGTTTCGGGGACACAGTTTGGAGACGATCATTCGTTTTATCAGATGCAAGTAAAAACTTTTCAGCATCTGTGATTAAATACTCTATACATTGATGGATGACCAGCCTTGGTGGGAATACATTATAGGTAAATATTTTATGTCACACACCATGCGAGCGAAGCCGCGGGAAAAAGCTAGTAGTTACTATAAATGAAGTGAGTAGTTTGGAATCTGTATGATATAGATACCGTGCAGACGAACACTATTATACCAAACCTTGATTATTGTGTTTGAGATATGATATAGCCTTCTTATAACTATATTCCGTGTAGTTGAACACATCTACTACTTCTGAGAAAGCATTGCCAACTGTATGAAATCTAGGAATAAGCGAGTATCTAAATGACTCAGTTCTGATATTTTTCTTGCTTTTAGATCGAGTGGTTCTTGTAGGTATATGGAAGGGAATTAGGCTTAATAAATCAGGGCTGTCTATAATACCATTAACAATTTTAAAAATAAAAGTCAAGTCGGAAACAAGTCTTCTATCAGAGAGTTTTATAAAGTTTAATTCTTTCATTAAGTGGGTGATCGACGTACGAGCCTATACCGCGGTTTTAAAAACCTTCGGTTTTACTCACGGCTCGTTGGTGCTGATCGACTGGCGAGTAAAACCGCGGTCTTATGGCTCGTAGGTAAAGCTCGCCGGTGTATCATTGCAAAACCGCAGTTTTGTGAGCTACTGTTTGACTGCTACAATGAGATAGCCGAAGACGGACACAGGAGCTTATAGGCCTATAACATTATTGCCAATTCTAGGTAAAATATTGGAAAACATCATCAAGCACCGTCTATACCTCACCCTAACGCCGCCCAGCGATCTTCAATTCGGCTTTGTCCCCGACAAATCCACGGGGCACGCCATTAAATATGCGCTTGAATGGGTGAGGGTATGCCAAAAGAGGTACGTCATAGGCATCTTCTTGGATATCTCGGGTGCCTTTGATCACGCGTGGTGGCCGATGATACTTACCAAGCTGAAAAGCAGGAATTGCCCGCGTAAACTGTTTGAGATTATTAGTGACTACCTAAGTGGTAGGACAGTTATCATAGGGCACGGGGACGTTTTACTCACTCGAACAGTCGACATGGGATGTCCGCAGGGGTCGGTCCTCGGACCCGACCTGTGGAAAATCTTGTTCGACGACTCCTCCAGGTTGCCCTTGCCTGAAGGTTGTATATCGGTCGACTACGTAGATGACAAATTGTTTTTGGTCTCTGGGAACGGTAGAAGGGAAGTGGAATCTAAGGCTGAAGAAGGTTTACAAGTGATCCTTGAATAGGGACAGAAAAATGGACTGAACTTCGTTCCCCACAAGACCGTGGGCCTCCTTATGAAGGGCATGCTCAGCCGAGGCAGGAACCCCTTCATCAGAATGGGAGGCTCACCCATCCGATTTGCAGAAAACACCAGGTATTTAGGCGTAATTTTGGACAGATCTTCCTCGTTCCTAGCCCACGTCAAGAACGCCTCCGACAGGGCCCAGGCCCTGTTTCAGAAACTGAGAAGACTCTCAACTGCCGAGTGGGGATTGCGCTCTCCGGCGATTCGCCTGCTGTACAGAGGGGTATATGTGTCGCAAGTCTCATATGCTGCCTGTGTGGGAGCATCGCTTGGATAACGTCTTGATAAACTCGGCTCTTAAACGGGGTCAGCGGACTCCCCTGTTGGCGCTCTTGGGCGCTTATAGGACTGTGGCCTCAGATGCATTACCGGTTCTGGCCGGCGTTCTGCCGATTGACCTTGAAATTAGGGAAATATTTACCAAAAAGGAACTTATTAGAGGCAGGGCTGCTGTCCACCTGGGAGTCGAGCTGACACCGGGAGGAGTAGTGGCCCTCCCTGGCTTGCTCAAAGCGATGCGTGATAGGACGCTGAGTGTATGGCAAGAGTGATGGGATAGGTCGACGAAGGGCAGATGGACTTTCTCCTTCTTTCCTTCAGTTAAATTCAGAATGGAAGGGGCATACATTAAACTAGATCACTACATGACGCAGATGCTTTCTGGGCATGGGGAATTCTGGGGTCGGCTTCAAAGCTTGACCCTCTCTCCTCACCCAAACTGCGCATGCGGTGATACTAACCAAGACGCCAAGCACATTCTGTGGCACTGCGAGTTGATGAAGGAAGCACGAGAGCCTGTACTTAGAGTCGCCGACCTAGACTAAATTCATCTTTGTTTCAGGTGCTATACGTATTGCTCCCGTCTTCTTCAGTCCTCTATTACTCTTTATTTAGTGAATATGCTTTGAACTATCTATAATATAACTTATGTGACCTATAAATTACTGATTACGTTTGACTGTTTATTTTTCTTCTCTGGTCTCTGCTAACAATGATTTATGTTTTTACCTCGACAGGTCATCTTGGTTAAATTCCAACTAAGGCTTGATACATTATCACTCTGTACTGATTCTGTAATTATGTTTTACATGTATAAATGCTCTTATTATTTTCTATTTTTCTTTATTAGTTTTGGTTTCCATTCTTTGATGGCGCAACTGAACTGTGCATGTTATGTATCGTCGTTCTCCCATAGAAAGGGGGTGGGATAGACCCTGTCCATGCACATTGCCAGGCGAACACACACCGGAGCGGTCTTCCCGCGATCCGCCCGCGCCTCCCCCATCGACATGCGTTGGCCTGAGGCGTAACCGTGCGGTCTCGATGTTCTTCCGTCCCCCCTCCGGTAACCCGACGCTCATCTTTCCTCAAGGTTTTCAAAAACTTCCCCTTCTCTCCCAAGTACATTTCTTCGAGGCAAAATCGGGGAACCGGCTAAAGGACGCGGACTTCGAGCATCGTCTGCGGTTGGGCCGATAGCTATACGCATTCTCATTGGGACTGCCCGGTGGTCTATGGAATACTTTCTCTGGCTTTTTTTATATATTTTATTTTATTTCCGCTACTATAGTAATTACTTACATTATAACATAATCATATAACTGTTTTTTCCTCATTACTTATTTTATTTACAGAAGGTTTCTTTGACTGGTCATAGCCGTTATTTTTATTTTTCTTTTTCTTTTACTAACACTATTATCTCTTTTTGATGTTACCTATTTCAGAAGAATTATTCCACGGGCTGCTACTTCTATTTATCTTTTGTATAATGTTAATGTAAGTACTTGCATACTGCTTACTAACCCCGTATGCATGGACATTGGAGGGTCTAGAGTCGTTCAAATAAATGTAGCTTCGTTAAAAAAAAAGTAGAGTCTTGACGTGTGCGGTGAAGGAGGAAACCATGGGCAAATGACTACCACAACACGGGCAATAGCCTAGTGTGGTAGTCAAAAAATACCAACAATGTATCATGTAAACATTTATTAAATTTAAAAAAAAAAAAAAAAAAAAATATGTTTCCTTATAACGCCTTGGGAAAGTGGTGGGTCCCCTCCAATGCTACAATGAGATACCTGGTAGAAGGTAAAACCCAAACCAGTCTGCAGTATTCTACTTTAATATCTAGGCAAACTTTGGGAAGAATTATTCCAGAGACATGCAGAGCTATTTACGGTGCATTAAGCAAAGACTGAATTTTATTATAATTGGCTAATTTATATAGCGCCGTTTTCGTGGAAAATCACCTCAAGGGCGCTGAAAAGTAAGAAAATAAAGTAATATAATATAGGTAAAATATTGTGGTGTGATATAAATCTAAGGTGATATAATTCCAGGTCTAAGGTCATCTGAATTTTTCATAATCTGTAAACATAAAACTCAATAAAAAACATTTCACTTTTGTTTTCATACCTGTATTTCGTTTGTGTTACACACAATATACTTACAACATCTATGTCTGCATTGAATGTTCTGACACAGAAGGTGAGGACACATTTGAGTTTGGAATTATCTGAAAACATATATTTTTTATTAGTTGGTGGTAAGTAAGTAGTTTGTTAGTCATTAGTCATTACGTAAAAATATATATTTATAATAAGTAAAATTTGTTTTATTTATTTATTTTGTTGGTTTCTCTGTAAAAGTGCAACCCAATAATTATTTATTTCAATTTTGTTTTCATGGTTATATTTCTATTTTTTACACACGATATACTTACAACATCTATTTTCGAATTTAATCTCTTCGCCTCTTCTGACACAGTTGGGGAGGACACATTTTTTGGTATAATCTGAAAATATTATTTTGTATTAGTCAATAGTAAGTAGTTTTAGTAATTACTTTTTTTTATAGTTTTTCATGGTGGTGTCAAAAAGAAAAATATGCATTACCTTCTGTACCAAGGGTACTTTTGAATTACAAGGCACCGCGAAATCCTTCAGATGAACCCTTGTTTGTGTGGTATTGAAGTGCTCACTTATAAAATGGGCTGAACATATTGCGCTATGGTATTTTGGAGACCAATTTTCTCTATTTGTTGCTTTAATCCATGCGTTAAGCCTGTTTTTATCCTTTGGAAATCTGTGAATAGTTAAATATTTAATAATAAACCAATTTTAGCACAGCCCTGAATTTTTTACAACGAAAAAGAAACGCAAAGACAAAGATTATTCTGTCTCTATACATTCGCCAACAATTTAACGTTGATATTGTAAGATAGAAAGAGACAGAGATACATTCAGTCTGCCGACTGAAATCGGTATGTTGCATTCTTATAATTCAGGCAAGATTTCTAATAACTAAAACAGATTAAAAGTGCATTAAAATGCAAACAAATCGAAAGTTTATTATATTGATACAAATATTTCGCTTAATTAACGTAATTATAACAATATTTTTGCACTTTCGACCCTTCGCACGTCTGACAGATCATAACATTAAGTTCGCGCGCTTTCAAAAGTGGCTACAAATTTTATGTTTTTAACAGCAAACGTTTGTCTCTGTTTCTCATATGTTCATGGAAACGAGCGGAAAGGGAGAGCTATATTTTCCGAATTTTTCAACGATTTGGACATATATTAGTACTACCTCTCTATATTGTTACTCTGAGTGATCGACACGCAGTTTTGAACGACGAGCCGAGTAAAAAATCAAGCAAACATGACGAGCCACGAGCCAGGCTCGTCAACTCACAAAACTGCGGTTTTGCAATGATACACCGGCGAGCTTTACCGATGAGCCATAAGACCGCGGTTTTACTCGCCCGTCGATCAGGGCCTTTCGGTGATTGTAATTTATTAATTCTATAGGTAGGTCGAGTTTATAGTTAATTTCCAGGCAACTTTGGCAATTTGTGAGTTATTGGAAACATTTCTACCAATTTTCTAATTTTTTAAAATAATTTTACTTAAATATGTTTACCTACGCTTACTAGACTTCATTTCAAAATAACTGTCCTCCATTGGTCACCATGGTACAGGCAGCTGCCTAGTATGGTGACCTAATGTATCTTCTCAAGTAAATGTATAAATCATTCAACATGTACTTATAAATAAATGAATATTAGGAATTTATGCTGAATTTTTTAAAATGGAATCGGAGTGGATTTTGAAGTGAGGGGACCAAATAGAAGAATTATATTCGATTTGACTTCGAACTAAATAACAACTTAACGAAACCAAAATTTCCGACCGCAATTTGAAAATAAATTATGAAATATGATTTTTTTAAGAACTATTTTTACATGAAATGACTAAAAAGTTAGGTGACAATGTTTATAATTTATTTGACTAATAAAATATGTGTGTTTTTATTTTGTTCGTAATTTTTTATGAGTAATTTTAGTTAGAAAAATGGTAAGGGCTCACGGGCATACATTAATTACGTGAGCAGTTTGTCTTCCAATCTAAACCCCTCCACCCACTTTGGTGAGATAAATTTGGGCCACTTCGTATATTCTTTTCAATTATTTATTTATTAATATTTCAACGCCCTGATGGGCTTTTACATATAAGTTTATAATACTGAGACAACGTTTTAAATAAAAAAGATGAACTTGAAAAAGTAAACATCACATGGATGAAAGGTATAAAGATACATTTTTAGTAAAAATAATGCATTACAATACAAGAGAAAGTTTTTAAAGTTGCAGGTGGCATAAAATAGCATACATTGTGTATATTTGTGTATGCATATATTTGTGTATTACATAAAAACAATTCTTGACAACTCAAATCAAATGTCATAGTACGTAAAAAACAAAACGGCAACAGGTTTTTATATTGTAGATAAATATAAAAATACACAAATATATTCAATGTGCTATGTGATTCTCCCTAAATATCAAGATATCTATAATATAAAAATGAATCGCTGAATGTGTTGCTAAGCGCATGACTTTCAAACGACTGCATCAAATTGGAAAATTAATTTTTTCTGTGTTCGTTATTGTCAGGACAAGGTTTTTATAAAACTTCAGGTGAGCTCTGGCATTATGAAATTTGTATAAAAAAATTGCTATTGGTGGCACGCGAGGAAGCGGCTATTGCTATGGAAAGCGGGAGGGAGGGAGTGATGGGGAGGGGAACCAGGGAGGGGGAGGGGAACCTGGGTGGGGTGAGGGGGACCTGGGAGGGGGGAGGGGAACTCGGGAGGGGGGTTCGCGGGACGGGGGAAGGGGTGGGGGAGTGGAGTGGGGAGAGGGAAGGTGGAGGTGACGGAGTGGGAACGCAAGAGGGGAAAAGGACGCAGGAGAAGAAGGGGAGGCGGAAGGGGTACGGGACAAATGGGAAAGGGCACTCAGGGAGAAAGAATTTCTTTATTAAGTGGCATAGCAACGCATACCGGGATCTCGCTATAATAATATAAATGGAGCGACCGATGGGTTTGATTTGTATGCAAATTAATAGATGGCGGTGTGAGTTATAAGGTTGAGTAACCATCCAGTAGATGGCGTTGTGTTTCATTAGCCAGAGCAACGCGTGGCCGGGTCAGCTAGTATTACATAAAAATATCATTCAAGTGTTTCTTAACTTTGTATTAAATACATCGATACTTGAGGTGAATTTGTTTGCAAGTGTATGAAATCGTGGAATAGGTGCATGTATGAGGTAGTTGGTTCCAGAATTATTGTTGCCGAATACTATGTTTTGCCTTGTCGCTCGAGTTGGTACCAAAGTCAATGAGATGCAGGAGTTCACAACAGTCTAATTCGGAAGAATTATTTTTAACAAAAAAGTTAGGTCAAAATTTAAAAAGTTTTAAAAGTGGTTTTTGCATTAAAAAAAAGCTTTTTAAAAATTACATGGTTATTTCTAATTATAAAATTTGTAAGCGTACTTCATCAACTTTCAAAACAGTTTTTTTGTTTTCGGATGCATTCGCAAATATTCAATTTATTTGGATTTTATTGCAAAGCGGAAATATTTTTTACCTTCTGACAAAATACGCCCAATGTTTGAAGGGTTGGCTTGCCGTTCTTGAAAGCGGTCTAGGCATGTTGCAGTTAAATTCTGCAGAGATACGGTCCCTGACCTCAAGATTTTGTTTGTTGGTGTCAAAATCTGTTTTATTATTGAAAAACACAGCAGAGTAGGTACTTTACAACAAGCTCGTTCAATTTCCAAATTTCTTTCGACGAGTAACTGTCAGAATTGTTCTGATAGTAATATAATGTATTGATATTGATATTATCATGTAGTGTAAATAAGTCAATGTCAATTAACAAGTGGACAACATATTTGTGCTTACTTCTTGACATATTCAGTAATATTGAGAACATGTTAAACTTAATCCGTCTCACGGTTAACACGAATATTTCTTATTTTAACAGTTAAATTTAGTTTTATTTTAATGAAAAGCGAGACGGGAAGACGAAAAAATATGAATATTACATTTACATTTTATTTTTGAAATTTGGGCCAAATTAACAGACTGTAGGTAAATAAAATTAATTCAATCATGATGTATGAAGTATTCTACGCCATTATTTATATTACATTTCACAGACAATCAATGATGCCAATAAAAAAATACTATTTCCATTTAAAACAATAATTTATCGATATTATTATAGAACGCATTATTTATTAAAAAGAAACATTTTCTGAAACATGTGTGCAGTTCACACGCGGCGTGAGCTGCACGCTGCACACATGTTTCAGAAAACTAAACTTCAGGAGAATGAGACAGTAGGATAATTGTTCATTTATTTTAATATTGTTACCAAGTTAGTTTAATATTGTTACCAAGAATAAGAGGCCGAAAGGCTACGAAGCATCACACAATTAGGACACCGATTAATCTATTCTCCCGCAGACTAAATCCTGTGGACGCATATTTTGTCTCTTTTTAGCGCCGCATGTTCCCGTTCCATCGAGTTTCAAATCACGACGATGCTAAAGAATTTTCACTTCAAAAACAATATGTAAACATTTGAAAGTTTTACCCGAATTTCGTTCCCGCGTTCCCACTCCATCACCTCCACCTTCCCTCTCCCCACTCCACTCCCCCACCCCTTCCCCCGTCCCGCGAACCCCCCTCCCGAGTTCCCCTCCCCCCTCCCAGGTACCCCTCACCCCACCCAGGTTCCCCTCCCCCTCCCTGGTTCCCCTCCCCATCTCTCCCTCCCTCCCGCTTTCCATAGCAATAGCCGCTTCCTCGCGTGCCACCAATAGCAATTTTTTTATACAAATTTCATAATGCCAGAGCTCACCTGAAGTTTTATAAAAACCTTGTCCTGACAATAACGAACACAGAAAAAAATAATTTTCCAATTTGATGCAGTCGTTTGAAAGTTATGCGCTTAGCAACACATTCAGCAATTCATTTTTATATTATAGATATCTTGATATTTAGGGAGAATCACATAGCACATTGAATATATTTGTGTATTTTTATATTTATCTACAATATAAAAACCTGTTGCCGTTTTCTTTTTTACGTACTATGACATTTGATTTGAGTTGTCAAGAATTGTTTTTATGTAATACACAAATATATGCATACACAAATATACACAATGTATGCTATTTTATGCCATCTGCAACTTTAAAAACTTTCTCTTGTATTGTAATGCATTATTTTTACTTCCAACTTCAAACTTTCGGACGATTGCGTAGAAGGGTAGTTCTTGGGTTGGAAGTTCCAGTTGGAAGTTCGGCTTCAGTGTGAAGGTAGCATAACTTTTTAATATATGAATAACTTTTGAATTAAGAAATTACTGAAAACCGCTGAAAACAAAAAGAGTGTTGCTTACTTGCCACATTATTTTAAGAGCATGTGAGACTAGGTGAGACTATGTTACTATATTACCCGTTGGAAATATTAATTAACAAATCTTTCGAATCAGGAACCTTCCCAGAACAATTAAAACAATCTATTATTGTACCTTTGTATAAGAAGGGTCCTAAACAGGAAATCTCAAACTACAGACCGATATCCTTATTACCAAACTTTTCAAAAATATTTGAAAGAGCCATGTACAATCGCATTTATAACTTTCTCGAAAACTTTGAGATAATATGTCCACAACAATTTGGATTCCGTAAAGGCCGTTCAACAACACAGGCAGTATTCAATTTTTTGAACAAAATTCTAGAAAATATTAATGTTAGTAAAAAAACCGTAGGTATCTTTCTCGACCTCTCAAAAGCATTCGACAATGTTGATCATGAGCTTCTTCTAATTAAACTTGAACATGTAGGTATTAGAGGATTAGCATTAAAATGGTTTGAATCGTACTTAAAAAATCGTCAGCAGAAAGTTCAAATTTCAAATATCGATGAAAAAATGGTCCAGTACATGGTAGAATCCAAATGGAGAAAAATAAACAAGGGTGTGCCATAAGGAAGCATTCTTGGGCCTCTCCTCTTCCTTATCTATATAAACGAACTCCCAATAATTGCTGGCACAGAATGTTCAATGTTCGCTGATGACACCGATTTGTTGTTTGAATGTAATGGAGACGTTGACGAATTTAACAAACAAGTTAACGAGACCTGCCAATTAATAGCAAACTGGCTGTTATCGCAACATCTATCACTCAACACAAACAAAACCCAAATTTTAAAATTTTGTCCAGTGCAAGCTACACCTATAAATATAAATGTAAACATTAATAATAATATTATCGAACCTTCCCAAACCTGTTCACTACTGGGAATAGAATTAGACATAAACATAAACTGGAAAGAACATGTCTCAAAAATTGTAGCAAAAATCAGTAGTTTTTCTTATGTTCTGGGTACCTTGAGAAAAATATTGAACACCGAATCAGTAATAGCCGCATACTATGGTTATGTATATTCAATAATAAAATACGGTATTATTTTTTGGGGAAACTCGGTAAACGCCAAAGATGTCTTCATCATACAAAAGAGATGCATAAGAAAAATTACAAACTCCGGTCGTTTAGATTCATGTAGACCTATGTTTAAAAATCTGAAAATTCTAACAGTCACAGACATATATAATGGAGTTATGCATGTCAGTGCGATCATCTACAGACAAGTTCCCACTAAAAAACTCAACACATAAATACGCTACAGGGCTCACAGAAAACCTATTAATACCAAAAGCAAACAAAACAACATTCCAAAAAGGACCATACTACATGGCCATTAAAGTATATAACAACCTTCCACATAACATTAAACAAATACAAGATACACACAAATTCAAATCGTCACTAAACACTTTCCTTGTTAATAAATGTCACTACACGTTGAGTGAATACCTCACGTAAATGAAACGCCTATTTTTATTGGTATATATATTTGTATTTTTTTTTTTTTTCATTTGAATATTGTTATTTTATCTGTATAAACATTGTAATTATAATAAAACAAATAATATTATATAAACATTGTAATTAAATAAATGTGGTTAGCTGGAAGAAATGGGGTCTACCCATAAGCTACACCTTTTGTAATTTTTATTTTACAATAAATATTTTTTGATTTGATTTGATATGGCGAGTCTATTTATATAACGTCATTGATAAAACTACATTTTTAGTGAAGAGAAACAATGACGTTAAAAATGGAAAAGTTAAGATTCACATTTACAGTGTCAGCAGCATCGGATCGAAAATCCAATGTGGTCTGCGTAACCTCAATCGAGACACTCGATGGACATAATACATATGACATGATGGACATATTTGATACTAGCTTTTTCCCGCGGCTTCGCTCGCAAGGTATTAGGGGATTTCCACTCAGCCTCCTCCACCTTCCCTCTCCCCACTCCACTCCCCCCATCAATCCCCCTCCCCCTCCACCCACCCCTCCCCCCACTCCACTCCCCCCATCAACCCCCCTCCTCCCCTTCCCCTCCACCCACCCCTTCTCCCACTCCTCCCCCCTCCACCTTCCCTCTCCCCACACCACTCATCCATCAACCCTCCTCTCCCTCCCCCTCCTTCACCCACCCCTCCCCCACCCCACACCTTCCCCACTCCACATTCCCCCACCTTCCTCCACCCCTCCCCCTTCCCCTCCACCCCTCCCCCCTCTTCCACCCCACTCCGCCTCCTCCACCTTCCCTCTCTCCAATCCACTCCCCCCATCTACTCCCTCCCCCTCTCCTTCCACCCACCACTTGTTACATAAAAAATAATGTAACAAGTGAATTATCTGTGTATGGGTACTTTTGGTGTGAAGTTTGTTAACATTCAACATCTTTATATTGGTAGCATTGAAATGTTTACCTTTGCTCAGTTGGTGATACTGAGGATCTGCACAGAGGGGTTCACTAGGCAGGACTGGCCTTGAGCTCTTCATTCTTTGAGCAGCCACAGGTGACCACGGCCACCGTCCCTGTGGCGGGTCGACGTAATCAAATAGTCGTAGTTCGCCATTATTTTAACAACATGTGAAGATTGATAAATCCGCGCCCACCAGCGGCATCCATTATTGAAGACCATCAGGACAATCATTTAAATCCTGGATCAGCAGCGGAGTACCATGGGAGCACATTTTTCTTCTGGATTTACTCACATCCAGCATCTGCAGACGCAGTCATGACAAGACCTTCCGACTATCCCTGGAGCCAGAGATGCTCGCAGGGATGCGGCCGAAGATCGCCCACCTTGGCCGTCATCAACATAGTCGGCTGGCTGGCAACCGCCCCTGGACGGGACGTCTCTGGGAAACCGCGGGACTGGAGGCCTGTTCGTCGCTCCAGCCTGCCGTTCAGCACATGTCAGCAGCGGAGGGAGCTGACCGCCCATCTCCGAAGGCAGCAAGCAGCAGCATGGATCGCCTACATATGGCATTCACCCATTCATCAACTCCTCAAGATTAAACGGTACTAACGCTCCATAATATGCCCATTCAGAATTTAGTCTAGCCCTGATTATTATTTGTACTTAATTAATAAATTAATTTAACTGTGTCAAAGCACTATACTATTTCATTTAAATAACCTATCCTGATACAAAGTATTACACAGCCGCCTGCTTAAGGTCCACACTGAGATATAAATTCTAGTAAAAATCACACTTGTCTCATGCTCTCCATATATTATATTCCTAACATTTTAGCTTCCAATGTGAAAGCTAAATATTTTCATAACACACTCCCCTCACCCCCTACCCCTCCACATTCCTTTTCCCCACACCACTCCCCCCATCAACCTCCTTCCCCCACCCCCTTCCCTCCTCACACCCTCCATTCAGTTTTCAAACTTCTCGCATGCCACCTATTATAATTTCGTATACAAATTTCATAATGCCAGAACTCAACGGTAGTTTTATACAAAAAAACGAAAAAAAAAGAATTATCCAATTTGGTTCAGACGTTCGGGTTTATGCGCATACATACATTTCGGTGATTCATTTTTAGGGATAGTTATTAAGTACGAATTATTATTCTTCTTTTTATATTCTACCAAAAAATCCAGTACGGCAGTTTTATACTTAAAAAATGCGATACCTGTCTATCCAATTAAAACAATAATTGTTGTGTGATGGAAAATGTCAAAATTTGTGAATGACATTTTGCAAAACCAAGAGATATGCTATAGCGTCCGCCCAACTGTTAGCGGACTACGACCTAATTAGAGTAGTTTGTATTAGTGTGCATTGGTATTGGTTAACAATATAGTTTAAATACGGAAAGAATTCGTTCATTTAGTTTAACGATTGTTTGCTTTATTCGTGAATTATTAGTTCATTTAGGTTATTTGTTAATTGGTAAACAATATCGGCGACACCCGGAAGCGCAGTCCCACCTAGTAAAAACTGCAGAGAGCACATCTACTTATATTTCAATATCTTTGTGCAAAACAAAGATTCTTAAATAAAAATTCTATTTTAGAAAATATTTAAATTAGCGAATCTATATAAGTACCTACTTCCTTAATAATTTGAATCGATTAAAAAAATGTAGATATCTTACTAATCGTGCCACCTATTGCAATTTTTTTATACAAATTTCGTAATGCCAGAGCTCTGAGCTATAGCCTATGTTTAGTTTATATTATTGTAAAGATTCATTAAAATCCATTCAGTACAGTAGAAATTAGTATTTTATACATATTTGAATTTTAACATCAAAGGGATGTCCATAGTAACCTAATTAAAAAAAAAACATCGTTTCCAAGGCGACAATTGGTGTTTGCAATAAATCGATTTTGTTAGCGACAGAAAACGTATGATAAATAATTTCATAACGCCAGAGATTATTCATAACGCCAGAGCTTACCAATATATATAGCCTATAGATCTCGCAAATAATGTAGCTTTCTATTAGTGAAAGTATTTTTAAAATCTATTCAGTAGTTTTTGCGTGAAAGAGTAACAAACATACATCCATACAAACTTTCACCTTTATTATATATTTGTTTTATTATTATTTAAATGTCCGGGTTTAATTTTCCCCACAGGAAAAACTAAACCCTTTCACACACTTCCCAAATGATCATCTGGTCAATCCACGTTATGCAATTGCACTATATAAGTATTATAATTACAAAACAATACAAGAACAACATGTCAACCTACCAGAGACCAGATGGGAAAATAATTCACCGACTCCAGATATTTTCATATCAGAGGGTTCGGCTCTGTGGAATTCCTAATTGAACCTATAAATCCTACTGATCCCTCAATATAAATATTTAAAAAATCTTTTGTAATCCTACATGTATTTAAAATTACCGATTTTTGCATTTTTATATATAAATTCTTTGACAAATCTAATACGCCTAAATTTTGAATCAGAGACCTAGGTATAATGCCAGTAGCCGAAATAACAAATGGTAATATTTTTATATTCCGAGAATGCCAAATTCTTTTAATCTCATTTCCTAAATCTGTGTATTTTCTAATTTTTTCAGAAACAGTTTTTTGAATATTACAGGAATTTGGAATAGCTACATCAATGATATAAGTAATTTTTTTAATTTTGTCATGTAAAACTATATCAGGTCTATTATGACTAATTGTTCTGTCTGTTAGTATAGTTTTATCATAATATATTTTATAAAATTCATTTTCTAAAAATGAATTTGGTTCATATTCATAATATGGTACTATATTACGGCAGTCAATCAAGTTATGTTTAATTACCAAACTTTGGTGGATTATTTTTAAAACCTGATTGTGCCTAAATGTATACTCGGATAATAATAATATAATATATATAATAATATAATATAATAATATATAATATATAATTAATATATTAATATTAATTATATATTATATATTATTATGAATATGAACCAAATTCATTTTTAGAAAATGAATTTTATAAAATATATCATGATAAAACTATACTAACAGACAGAACATTTAGTCATAATAGACCTGGGGTCCTAGCATGGTCGGTCGATATAGGTTTTATCGAAAATGTCGGTAACTTGACATCGCTCCCGAGCACGACTGCAGGCCGCTAACGAGCAAACAACAATTCACATCGACTAAGGGTTCTTAATTTATTTGACATAAACTGTTATTTCTTCGTTAGCGTCGTGCAGTCGTGCTCGGGAGCGATTTCAATTTACCGACATTTTCGATAAAACCTATGTCGATCGACCATGCTAGGGGGCCTGGGGTCCTAGCATGGTGGATCGATATAGATTTTATCGAAAATTTCGGTAACTTGTCATCGCTATCGAAAAACAACAGTTCACGTCAAATAAATTAGCTACCCTTAGTCGTTGTGAACTGTTTTTTGTTCGTTAGAGGCCTGCAGTCGTGCTCGGGAGCGATGACAAGTTACCGACATTTTCGATAAAACCTTTATCAATCGACCATGCTAGGGGGCCTGATATAGTTTTACATGACAAAATTTAAAAAAAAAAACTTATATCATTGATGTAGCTATTCCAAATTCCTGTAATATTCAAAAAACTGTTTCTGAAAAAAATAGAAAATACACAGATTTAGGAAATGAGATTAAAAGAATTTGGCATTCTCGGACTATAAAAATATTACCATTTGTTATTTCGGGTAATGGCATTATACCTAGGTCTCTGATTCAAAATTTAGGCGTATTAGATTTGTCAAAGAATTTATATATAAAAATGCAAAAATCGGTAATTTTAAATACATGTAGGATTACAAAAGATTTTTTAAATATTTATATTGAGGGATCAGTAGGATTTATAGGTTCAATTAGGAATTCCACAGAGCCGAACCCTCTGATATGAAAATATCTGGAGTCGGTGAATTATTTTCCCATCTGGTCTCTGGTAGGTTGACATGTTGTTCTTGTATTGTTTTGTAATTAAAATACTTATATAGTGCAATTGCATAACGTGGATTGACCAGATGATCATTTGGGAAGTGTGTGAAAGGGTTTAGTTTTTCCTGTGGGGAAAATTAAACCCGGACATTTAAATCTGGTGCGTAAAAAGGGCATTACTTATATGTTACCTAAAAGCGAAAATATTAAAAATCCCTCTCAATATAGACCCATTACATGTCTACCGACAATATACAAAATTTGAACCTCTTGCTTGACAGATTTAATATATACTCATTTGGATGAAAAAAATATTTTATCTGAACAACAAAAAGGTTGTCATTAATTATCAATTATTAATTGTTTTTGTGTTTAATTCGTAGAACTCCATTTTAATTTTTAGAAATTTAATTAAAATTAAATTTGATAATGTTATTATCGAGTTCTGCAAGTTTTTTGGTTAGTGTTTTAGTTACAGCTGTTTTGACTTGTAAGGTCATTTTCAAACTGTGGTGAAGCCACGTACGGACGACTTATTTATAAGATTTTAAATGTCAATTTTTGAAGGTGCCTAAGTTGATTTATTACCGGTTAAACCAATTTGTAGAGACACTAATTGAGAGAGTGCTAATGTGGGATTCGGAGTATTTCCCTTTGGTTTGCCTTGCACTAAGTGTAAGGGTTAAAAAAAAAAAAAAAAAGGTTGTCGTAGAAAACATATGGGATGTAAAGAACAATTAGTTATTGATTCTGTAATTTTAAAACAAATTCAAAATCAAAAGCGTAATTTAAAAACTTGTTATATAGATTATCAAAAAGCTTTTGATAGTGTCCCGCACTCGTGGCTAATCAAAATATTAAAAATATATAAGGTTAACCCAATTATAATTAGCTTTTTGAAAAATATTATGTCCTTTTGGAATACAGATTTACTAGTAAATTTAAAAGGTAATAAAATAGTAGTACCGGGCATTTCAATAAAAAGAGGGATTTTTCAAGGAGACTCATTGAGTCCTCTTTGGTTTTGGTTAGCATTGAATCCTCTGTCTAAAATGTTAATTTAAAGCAAGTTTGGAATAAAAATTAAGGGTAATACTAGAGAGAGTAGTATAGTTTCACATCTATTGTATATGGATGATATAAAATTATTTTCAAATTCTGAATCAAATTTAGAGAAAATGATTAAGGTAGTTAAATTTTTTTCAGATGATATTAAAATGAATTTTGGTTTAGATAAATGTAAAACGATCCATATAGAGAAAGGCAAAATTGTAGATGGAGACGAGGGTATATTTAGAAATTTCAAAATTAAAAGTATGAAAGAGCATGAGGTTTATAAATATTTAGGATACCCGCAATCGAATAGATTAGATCGCACTAGTATTAAAAATGATATTAGGATTAAATTTCAAACTAGGATCATTTTAAATGCAATCTATCTGCTAAAAATTTAGTAAAAGCAATAAATACTTGGGCAATACCACTATTAACGTACTCATTTGGCATAATTAAATGGTCCAATACAGATTTAGATAGTTTAGAACGATTAATTAGAACTACGTACGTAGAACGAATTAATTTACCTAGAAATTTAGGAGGTAGAGGTGTAGTCAAAATAACATCTTTGAAACACAATCAGGTAGAAATGCTTAGAAATTTTTTCCATAGGAAAGCTAATAGCTCAGAAATGCACAAAATAATTTGCAAGGCAGATATAAACATTACACCTTTAAATTTATATGACGAGAATGCCAACATTCTTATAAATACTAACCAGGAATTATTAGATTCCTAGTCAAATAAAATAATTCATGCAAAACACTTCAATTATCTCAACCAAACGTATGTTGACAAACTTTCGTCAAACAAATGGTTGAGTATTGGAGAGTTGAGCGCAGAAATAGAAGGATTTATGCTTGCCATTCAAGATAGAGTCATTAATACTAAAAATTATAGGAAGCATATAATCAAAGATATAAATCAAATTGATGATTTATGTAGAAAATGTTTGGCTTTTCCGGAAACTATAGAACATATTAAATCGGGATGTTCTATATTAGCGCCGTCGAGTATACATTTAGGCACAATCAGGTTTTAAAAATAATCCACCAAAGTTTGGTAATTAAACATAACTTGATTGACTGCCGTAATATAGTACTATATTATGAATATGAACCAAATTCATTTTTAGAAAATGAATTTTATAAAATATATTATGATAAAACTATACTAACAGACAGAACAATTAGTCATAATAGACCTGATATAGTTTTACATGACAAAATTAAAAAAAAATAACTTATATCATTGATGTAGCTATTCCAAATTCCTGTAATATTCAAAAAACTGTTTCTGAAAAAATTAGAAAATACCTACTCAGATTTAGGAAATGAGATTAAATGAATTTGGTTGACATGTTGTTCTTTATTGTTTTGTAATTATAATACTTATATAGAGCAATTGCATAACGTGGATTGACCAGATGATCATTTGGGAAGTGTGTGAAAGGGTTTAGTTTTTCCTGTGGGGAAAATTAAACCCGGACATTTAAATCTGGTGCGTAAAAATTATATTATAATGTATTATATTATTATTATATTATATTATATATTATATTATATAGTAGGATTAGTAGGATTCTCTTAATAAAAGAAATCAAACACGGAAAATATGGTTTTACTTAACCCAAGATTTGAGGAAAATTTACTTGTATGAAGGTGAGAATTTACAATTTGGTGACCAATACCTGGATGAAATTACATAATATATGAAACGAAACTTTCTGACAATAATATTAGTGAGGGCACTGAAAATAAAAATCTAGGAAAAATAGCAGAAAGATTTTTACTCAACAAGTTTTCAGGAAAAACATCAAATTTTAACCAATGGATCAATGATTTTGAGAATGAATGTACACGTTTCGAAATATTAAAAGAAGCAGAAAAAATTGAGACTTTAAAGTATTTACTTGAAAAACAGTGCCTAGATTGGTACACTAGTACGTTAATAAAATGTACAGTAAGCGCAGGATGGGCAATATGGAAAACAATTTTTTGTGAAACATACGGAAACAAAGGTTGGTCACAAGTTAAATATGGATTTGCATTTAAATTTCAAGGAGGTTCATTACGGGAATATTCCACAAAAAAGAAAGATTATTATTAGAGATAAATAAAAATATTGACACACAGACATTAATTCATCTCATTGTTATGGGTCTACCAGATTATATAATGTACAAAATGGATAAGGAATCAATAACATCGACTGCAAATCTATTCAATGAAATTGGTAAACATGAACAAAGAGTCAATAAAAATAATTATAATAAATTCAAGAGAAATACATTTGATAATAAAGGAAAACTTGTGAAAAATTAAATAAAGGTAGCCGTTTCCACTCTGAAGAAAAATGCAGGTTTAAACAAACTGATGACTACGAGAAGAAGAGAAACTATAATACAAATGTAAACAATACTGTGTTAGATGTTAAATTGAGTAACAATGAGTCAAAAAACGAATAATTACACCATTAAAGTAAAACTAACATTAGAAGGAAAATTAGATATATTTGATATATATGATTCCGGCTCTAATGTTTCCTTAATGAATTCTAAATTATCTCTACATATTATAAATTAAAGTTCTCCGCGCCGTGTCTGTCTGACTGTCTGTCTGTCTGATCGCGATAAACTCTAAAACTACTGAACGGATTTTCATGTGGTCTTCACCAATAGATATAGTGATTCATGAGGAATGTTTATGTATATAATTTGTCAAGGTTTTGTGTAAATTGGTTGATATATAAAGGAGAATGTCTGTACGTGGTGACGAGAGTGCTGTCAAGCGGGCGGGGTGGATTTGATTTTAATGCAAATTAACAGATGTTGGTAGTTAAAAAGGTTAAGTAACCATCCAGTAGATGGCGTTGTGTTTCGTTAGCCACAACAACGCGTGGCTGGGTCAGCTAGTTAAGAATAAAGGAAGAAGGAAAAAATATACACAACATACAAGCTTACTAACAATTAATGGTGTAAAAAAGACAAAAGGCTTAACAACAATAAAAATTAAGATATTTAATATAGAAAAGAAAATTGATGTTTATATTGTAGATGGAAAAGACTTAAGAGTTTAATTTGATTCAGAATGAAAATTTGGAAATTGATCAGAAATCGGAAGAAAGCTTTAAAAAAGATAAAATACATTTTAAAAACAATTCTTATGAAAATGAAGATAAAAGAACTTGAACTTTATGAACTTTAAGGAACATTCAAAAGAAAAAGAATTTACAATGGATCTAAGTCATTTAAATAGTAATATATTACAATACTTTACAAAATGATACTTTGTCTGTCCAACTGGGAAGGATACCCGTTTCAGGACAGCCAAATTGTATATTTAGTTCGTAATATTCTTAACAAAGGAATGGTTTCGTTCAAGATATCACAGGAATGAGCTTCTGTCAAGACAACTTTTGAGAACATTAAAAATTGTATAGCTATTTACCCGAAAATATTTAACTCGCCTTCAATAATGATTTTATTTATTGACTCATGATAATGAATCACGAACCCTATGAAAATTGAAATTAAAAAAATGTTTAAAACCGAAGGGTATTTTTTCATTCTCGGAACATGAGAATTTAGTTGATACAGCCATACATACCACTTGGGCTTTATAAAAATAATATTCCTACATGACTATTCCAACCACAATAAAAAAAAAATATATTAAAAAAAGTACTGCGGTTATAAATAAATTAAGTTTAAAAAACGGCGCATTACACCACATGCGTCGTCTAGAGGTGCTAAGGTACACACGGAGGAGATTTATAAAAAGATATATTTTTTATAATTTTTTTACTTACCTTAAATTCTAATTCAGGGTTCAACTGTCCCCCCCCCAAAATTCAAGATATGATATTAATATTTTGAATTCGTAAATCGATGCGATTGTAGATGTATTTGAAAATGTAATGGACACACTACATGATAAAAAATTGAAGATTGTCCTCCACAACACAGATGAGGGACAACACGATACCTTTATAATGTTAATATTTATTTAATTTTATTTTGCAGAAACAAACAGTACATTATTACATAATGGAAAATAGTTACAAAGTTATAGAATTAATACAATAATTGGTACCAATGACATGTCGCTGTTATCTACTTATATTTTTGTGAGATAAATAATACAATATACCTAAATTAAGTTAGTAACTTATTGAAGGAGAGGGGTGTGTGAGAGTGTTTGTATGTGTGTAAATGCGCGTGTGAGGGTGAGTGAGTGAGTGTGGATGTGTGTGTTATGTGTGCGAATTCAGTGTGCTAAAAATGTTTTTCTTAAATAGAGGGAGGGAATCAAAAAATATATCGGTATTTGTGGTTTTTTGAATTGAGTTGAAACTTTGAAGGATGCGGAAAATAGGGGAGTTGGCTGCAGCGTTCGCATTATTACTGGTTGTAAAAAAAAATATTTATGTAAAGAATATATAAAAAAATAATATTTAATACATAGAACACAATAACACATATGTATAAACAACTAAATAAATTAATGTTCTCCAAAACCAGCTTGAAAAAAATCATTCGTCATATATTTGGTTTATAATTGTGTAATTTCTACTACTTAAGACATTCTAAAAATTATAGTACTTCATTAAAACTAAATAGTCATAAATATATTGAGAATTCATGTCAAATATTGGTTTATAAATGTGTAAATTCTAATTATGCAATTGTAAATGTTCTCTAAAATGGCCTGGAAAGAATCTCCTACTTGTGATCTCACTAAAGAAACCACTCTGAATGTAATTATTAATGTTCTCCAAAATGACCTTGAAAAAAAATCACATCTTTGCGATTCTTTCAAAGATATAAAGAAACCATCCCTTCGTTCAGAATACAATTTTTAATGTTCTCAAAAGTTGTCTTGACAAAAGCAAATTCCTGTGATATCTTGAACGAAACCATTCCTTTGTTAAGGATATTATGAACTAAATATACAATTTGGCTGTCCTGAAACGGGTATCCTTCCCAGTTGGACAGACAAAGTATAATTTTGTAATGTATTGTAATATACAAGCATATATAAATAAAATAAAAATAGTAAAAAAAAAATTCAATTCTACAACACATACGCAATTCACAACACCATTACAAAACATGCGTCATTATATTCAACCATAGGTACCTCAAGACATTTGCCTATTTAATTATTGTATATATGTATAAATATTTTTTATTGTCACCTTTATAATTGTATTTTATTTTATTTCATCTCAGTGTTAATTTAATTTATTTCGGTATATTATCTCATTTTATTTATTTATTATATTTTATTAATTTGTAAAATGGAAGCCAGTGAGGTCGACATTATCTAATAATGTTATAAATGTGTAAATTTTATTAATGTATCAAATAAAATAAAATAAAATACATGTTTGATTAATTCGTTGGAATGATGGTTATTTATCTAACTCTAAACTGACGTGGTAAAAACTGGCGTCTAAGCCCCATTGGATTAGGGGCGGATCTAAGACTCAACACAATCAACAAACATAACCAAGGGGTACTGCGAGGGGGAGTGGGGTAGACTATTATGTAAAAAATCAAATAGAGGTACCGTGGTCTTTTTCATACAAAACTTAATTTAATATTTGAGGCCGAAATGCCTATGGGCACATTTTGAAAGTCGTAAAGTCTACAGCAAAATGTTTTTTTTTTTAATTTAATTTTATTGAAAGGGTTCGTGCAAGACAGAGCTTTGACACCTAATCGTGATTTAGAGATATATGAGCCATGAAAAGTTAATTATTTATATATGTACCTACTTATATATACGTATTTTTAATGTAGCACTATAAAGAGATAATAATAATAATAAATTATTTGTCAATAGATTTTTATAAATAACATTGATTGTATTGACAAATGGGTCAGTGCTCAACTACACATTCAGGATTTCTCCGGGAACTGCAACTGGTTTTCAGCAGTGCCTCTAATATATTATACATAATATAAATAATAAAAAAGAAATTAAAATAAAATTAAAATTAATTAAAATTAAAGCAAATAATATTAAAATTCAAAATAAATAATATAGTCAAAACAAGTAGGAATTCCTTTCCCTGTAAATTCTATCATAGGCCAATTGCACGGATTCCATAACGACTTGGAAAAAATCGTGTGGACAGATTTTTTTACTAAGATTACGAAACTGTTAGTAAAATTTTTTAGAGATGAACATTTTTTTTATTTTTAAATAAATAAATCCATTATTTGGGCTCGTGACGTCACTACATGAAAATGTCACGTCTCCGAAAATGTTTCTATTAATTTTATAAAATTCCACACTGATTTATTTTTTTTATATGGCATCACTTTGATTTAAGGCGAATTTTTGAATTTGACATTTAACGTTCACTAGATTTATTATTTGTTCTCTGCGAACGTATAATTTGGTTTGACTTTTTGACAGATGTTATGAAGAGAACCCCGTACATTTTACGTTGTCGGTACGTGTTTTAGAGGTATAATGATAACGGTGCGGATTTTAACCAAATCAAATTTTATAATATTCTTATTATTATTATAATTTACAAGTACAAGTATATTAATTACATTTGATTTAGTAATATAGACGTTGAACATTATAATGATTTATGATCAATAAGATGGATCAAAGAGAAAAATATTTATGAGATTTAATATTTTTGGTATGCCTCGTGATTCTCCTATGCCATTCGTGTGGAAAACGTTATTTTTTTAAATGATTTTCGGCTATGTAATTATCGTTTTTTCGCACCTATAAAATTATGTCCCGTCTTTCCGGTTTATAAAAAATGGTCTGGTTTTTCGGATTCAAATTTTCAAAAAATCGCCAGGGTTTCAAAAATACGATAAAAAAATACAGAATGTCTTAGAATATTTGCCTAAACCGAAAAAAAAAATGTGATGAAAGTGGCCTATCATGTTGTTGCACGGTTGACTGTGCAGTCAGCAACCTTTCCTACGTATTTAGAATATTTAGAATCAAGTATTTAATGTAATTAGAATCCGATGCCAGTAAGAGGTAAGACGAGGTATGCTCGGGTCTCGGGACATTGAGCCAATATCGGACACGTGCATTTCAGACGTTGCACTTATGTTTGGTTTATTTTTAATAAAGAGGGACCATACTCTGTGTCTCTATAAAAATCCTTTACACACGATCTCTGACAGAGACGATGCGTTACGTCTGTATCTGGCACTAAACTTGTCAAATTTATTTCACACATAACCGTAAAGTACAATTGTGCATGACAATAATTTTATTGTGATGGCATGTTATGTTTCGAGTAACGTTTTAATTTATTGTATCTATGTACCTTACATACCTCGATTACACTCAATAACGATTTGATAATTTGCATAGCGCCGTTTTCTTGACAAAATCATATCAAGGGAGCTTAAATATTTATTTAATATCAATGGTGTAAATAAGCTACAAACAATATCGTGTCATGTTATCAAATCAATGTCACAAAATCAAAGTCAAAATCAAATGTCACAAAATCATAAGAAAAAGTTAGAAATAATAAAAAAAGAATCACAATTAATTGTGACATTTGATTGTGGTATGATACCAAGTTCGTACAAAATTCTATAATATAAATTAATATTGATTGAATAAAAATAAATTTAAAGTATAAAACAATAAACCCGCCTCCCGAGCCCCCTCAGACCGTCTTTAGAGGGGGTTTACATGGCGCAAGTCTCGTATGCGGCCTCTGTGTGGGAGCACCGCCTGGAGAATGCAGTCCCCTTGATGGTCTCTCCTCCAATGCATAGTCTTCGTCTTTATATGGTGGAAGAGAGTTGGTGGAGTTCAAAGTGGTTTGCTGAGGTTATCCATTCAATCGACAGCACGCGGGGTCACTTGGTCACTAGCACAGAAATTCCAAAAGAAAGAAACAATGGAAGAGGAATATTCCGTTCTCGCACCTCTCATTTTCAACCTTTTCCTGAAAGAAACCACCTTTTTCATTACTCAAAAAACCTAAAATGGTTGAATTGTGAAAATTTTAAGTGGGAAAAACCAATCAAAATATGCAACCCTTTCATCTGGAGTACCCCAGGGGTATGTTCTGGGCCCACTTCTCTTCATCCTCTTCACAAATGATGTCGCTAAAATAATCAAATCATTTGGCCTTCTATCTCACTGCTACGCTGATGACCAACAAGTTTACTTTCACTGATTACCAGAGGACGTAGACAGCCTAAAAACTCGCATAATTGAGTGTCTAGAAGCAATCACCGGCTGGATCACCTCAAATAGATTGAAACTGAATCCGTCGAAGAATGAGTTTCTCTCGATCAGACGTCAGTATAACATTGATAACTCCCCAATAAACATTTCAGGAAGCGACATCACTCCAAATACATGAATAAAAATATTGGTTGTCAATCTGGACGCAGATTTTTCCCCTTAAAACTCAAGTGAACAGAACCGTAAGCACGGGGTTCTTTCAATTAAAACAAATTAAAGCAGTAATGAGAAACCTGCCAACGGAGGCGACTAAATTACTAGTCAATTCGTATGTTGTTTCACATCTAGATTAGTGCAACGGAATATATGCAAGTCTTCCAAAATATCAAATCAACAAATTATAAACCGTTTTCAACGCTGCGGCAAGACTTATCACCGGCGTATCCAAATATTCATATATTTTAGAATCTCAAAAATCTTCTCTGGCTCAAATGTCTTGAAAGAATCCAGTTCAAGCTCTGCTGGATGGTATTTAAGTCCCCACGCTATGGCTCCGGCTTACTTATCGGAATTGCGTGTTCCAGAAAATTCCAATTCCCGGCATGTCCCGAATTGTCAACCCTGAGGTCAGCAGCGTCAGCAGCTATCGGAAGGTTAAAGGAACCAAAGCGCACACCAGATACTAAGTTCGGTGAGCGCGCTTTCGGAGTGTTAGAACCTAAAGCCTGGAATGGACTGCCACACGACTTATGAATGAATGAATGATCATTGACTCGGCGGAATTTAGAGCTAAACTTAAAACTCACCTTTTCAGACAGTCCTATTCATAAACTCAAAAACTTTCACCTTCACCTTCAATGCCCGCGACGTTGTAAATAATTAAAAAAAGTTTAAAAAAAAAATTTAAAAACTTATTTGTAAGCGTTTGTAAAGATCATTTCAAGAACATTCTCCTGCCCTAACGAGTCTTAAATTCTCCAATCTCTCAAAATAAATATCAACTCTACTTTTGCCACTAATCTTTTAATATATTTCATACTAAGTAATGGAGGTAGCAAATTACTTAAAATCATGCAATGTCCAGTGTTTTAAATATAATGTCATTCGCATGCAAAGCCGTATCTTCTCCAAGCATAAACTTTCTAATTAAAGTGTGTTTATCGGAAGTGACCTGCTAGGTAAGTACGAGTATGTTTCTGTATCTATTTATAAATAGTAAAATTAGATGGAACCTAAGAAATTGTACAGCGCCCTTGAGATAATTTTTCACAAAAATGGCGCTCTTTATTTATTATATCCATGTCCGCAACTTTTCCACAATTGATCGTCTAGTCATTCCACGCTATGCACTATATAAGTATAATAAATACAAAATAATACAAGAACAACATGTCAACCTACCAGAGACCAAATGGGAAAATAATTCACCGATATTTTCATATCAGAGGGTTCGGCTCGGTGGAACTCCAAATTGGACCTATAAATCCTACTGATCCCTCAATATAAATATTTAAAAAATCTTTTGTAATCCTACATGTTTTTAAAGTGACTGATTTTTGAATTTTTATATATAAATTTTTTCACAAATCTAATATGCCTAAATTTTGAATGAGAGCGCTTGGTATAATGGCAGTAGCAGAAATAACAAATGGTAATATTTTTATAGACTGAGAATGGCAAATTCCTTTAATCTCATTTTCTAAATCTGTTTATTTTTTCAGAAACAGATTTTTGAATACAGGAATTTGGAATAGCGACATCAATATGAGTTATTTTTTTAAAATTTGTCATGTAAAACTATATCAGATCTATCATGACTAATTGTTCTGTGTTAGTATAGTTTTATCATAATATATTTTATAAATTCATTTTCTAAAAATGAATTAGGTTCATAATATGGTACTATATTACGGCAGTCAATCAAGTTATGTGTAATTACCAAATATTGGTGAATTATTTTTAAAACCTAAATGTATACTCGGAAGGCGCTAATACAGAACATCCCGATATAATATGTTTTATAATTTCCGGAAAAGCCAAACATTTTCTACATAAATCATCAATGGAAAAAAATTCTTAGCATTTCTACCTGATTGTGTTTCAAAGATGTTATTTTGACTACACCTCTACCTCCTAAATTTCCAGGTACATTGATTTGTTCTATAGCTGAATTTGGAAGATGGCAATTTAACTTTGTTAACGTAGTTCTAATTAACCGTTCTAAGCTATTTAAATCTGTATTGAACCATTTAATTATGCCAAATGAATACGTTAGTAGAGGTATTGCCCGAGTATTTATTGCTTTTACTAATTTTTTAGCAAATAGATTGCTTTTTAAAAATTTTCTGATCCTAGTTTGAAATTAAATCCTAATATCATTTTTAATACTAGTGTGATCTAATCTATTCGATTGCGGGTATCCTAAATATTTATAAACCTCATCCCCTTTCATACTTTTAATTTTGAAATTTCTAAATATACCCTCGTCTCCATTTACAATGTTGCCGTTCTCATTATTATCATTATTTGGTATTTTTAAAGTACACTTCAAAAGTTTGTTTTTATGAAATTGTGTAATCACCACAATATTTCCAATCTTTTTTAACCTTTTAACACTTTTTTCTAAAAATTATTTTAAAATTACGTCTCGTACATATCTTTTTTTACATTAACTCTACACAGGAGGCCCTGAGGAAAAAAGTTTCCTTCAGGACCTATATCATCTTTGAGGATGCTGTGTGGAGGGTGTTTTAAGGGAAGGAATGATAGGAAGTTCTGGGAAGGAAAAGGGTATAAGGGGTGGGTAGGAATCGGAGGGTTAGTGTGTCCAGGAGTGACGTGTGTATGAATCCATCCCACTTACTGCGGTGCAAGCCGATATTCCGAGAGAGTACGGCTGGAGAAGTCAAAGGGACTCCCTCAACCACTCTATCTTGATCCGGCCTGCCATGCAGCTGGTGGGCAGACGCATCCGCCGCTAAGACCCTCACCCCATGAACACGGGATCCCTGCTAAGTCACCAAACGTAGCGAACCACTTGGGGTGACCTGTGCCCGAGGTGTTGGTCATCCAATAAATGGTTCCCGTGGTGGCGGTACCCATACCCGCCTCCCAAATTGAAATCTATCTTTAAGGAGATATTTTATACAGGTAGTTTGTCTATTTTTTTTACACTTCATTCACATAATTTGTATTTTTATGTTTATTTTGTATAAATTATATGTGCTCCTTTTTCTTTTTTAGAAATATTTTTAATTTTTTGTTTTAATACCCGTCTCAACAGACGTCGCGCGTCGTCTAGTCAGGCGGGTGACTTATTAGCATAATTAGAATATTTTATCCAATAAATGCCAGGATTGCTGGAAATTTAATATGAAAAATATTAAAAATAATATGTTCTATGAATTTGTCCAAATTTCAAAAGATAATTCGGAATCCTGCTCCACTTGTGCGTTATATGAGCAAGTGACTGTGACTGCAGCGGATGTGGTTGCACTTGTGAAGGACCACAATTACGAATCGAAACGTTGCTCGAAATGGCTGTTGTCGTGGTAAGTGACCAGATTTTAATCCCTTCCCCTTCCTCTCCCATCAGCCTGACATCATACTCCAATTGTACCGTAGTTCCACTGGCTCCGGGCAGTTTGGACTCTTGTATCAAAATTGTAAGATACCCACACCAACAATTGGTTGATACCTATAGAACATGAGATCTATAATAAATAATAATACATAATAATAATAAAAAAGTTTATTCGTCAATAGATTTTTTTTACAATATACATTTTTTTCTTTTATCATTGATTCTATGAAAAGGTCACTGCTTAGCTACAATTCAAAATTTCTCCTGGAAAGCAGCTGGTTTTCAGCAGTTTCTCCAATATAAAAAAGAAAATAAATAATAAAATAAAATGAATAAAATAAAATAAATACAATTAAATTCAATAACCAAAAAAATAATTAAATGAAATCTCTAATTCAACGCACACAATATAAAACAATATAAATAATGGAAATAAATTTAAAAAAAATTAAATATTTAATTAAAAAATAAATCGGAAATTAAATTAAAGCCAATAATCTTGAAAATAAAATAATAATCTTAATACAGATTTACTAGTAAATTTAAAAGGTAAGAACATAGTAGTACCGGACATTTCAATAAAAAGAGGGATTTTTCAAGGAGACTCATTGAGTCCTCTTTGGTTTTGCTTAACATTGAATCCTCTGTCTAAAATGTTAATTAAAAGCAAGTTTGGAATAAAAATTAAGGGTAATACAAGAGAGAGTAGTATAGTTTCACATCTATTATATATGGATGATATAAAATTATTTTCAAATTCTGAATCAAATTTCGAGAAAATAATTAAGGTAGTTAAAATTTTTTTCAGATGATATTAAAATGACTTTTGGTTTAGATAAATGTAAAACGATCCATATAGAGAAACGCAAAATTGTAGATGGAGACGAGGGTATATTTAGAAATTTCAAAATTAAAAGTATGAAAGAGCATGAGTTTTATAAATATTTAGGATACCCGCAATCGAATAGATTAGATCACACTAGTATTGAAAATGATATTAGGATTAAATTTCAAACTAGGATCAGAAAAAATTTAAAATGCAATCTATCTGCTAAAAATTTAGTAAAAGCAATAAATACTTGGGCAATACCTCTATTAACGTACTCATTTGGCATAATTAAATGGTCCAATACAGATATAGATAGTTTAGAACGATTAATTAGAACTACGTTAACAAAGTTTAATTGCCATCATCCAAATTCAGCTATAGAACGAATTAATTTACCTAGAAATTTAGGAGGTAGAGGTGTAGTCAAAATAACATCTTTGAAACACAATCAGGTAGAAATGCTTAGATTTTTTTTCCATAGGAAAGCTAATAGCTCAGAAATGCACAAAATAATTTGCAAGGCAGATATAAACGTTACACCTTTAAATTTATATGACGAGAATGCCAACATTCTTATAAATACTAACCAGGAATTATTAGATTCCTGGTCAAATAAAATTATTCACGCAAAACACTTCAATTATCTCAACCAAACGTATGTTGACAAACTTTCGTCAAACAAATGGTTGAGTATTGGAGAGTTGAGCGCAGAAATAGAAGGATTTATGCTTGCCATTCAAGATAGAGTCATTAATATTAAAAATTATAGGAAGCATATAATCAACGATATAAATCAAATTGATGATTTATGTAGAAAATGTTTGGCTTTTCCGGAAACTATAGAACATATTATATCGGGATGTTCTATATTAGCGCCGTCCGAGAATACATTTAGGCACAATCAGGTTTTAAAAATAATCCACCAAAGTTTGGTAATTAAACATAACTTGATTGACTGTCGTAATATAGTACCATATTATGAATATGAACCAAATTCATTTTTAGAAAATGAATTTTATAAAATATATTATGATAAAACTATACTAACAGACAGAACAATTAGTCATAATAGACCTGATATAGTTTTACATGACAAAATTTTAAAAAATAACTTGTATCATTGATGTAGCTATTCCAAATTCCTGTAATATTCAAAAAACTGTTTCTGAAAAAATTAGAAAATACACAGATTTAGTAAATGAGATTAAAAGAATTTGGCATTCTCGGACTATAAAAATATTACCAATTGTTATTTCGGCTACTGGCATTATACCTAGGTCTCTGATTCAAAATTTAGGCGTATTAGATTTGTCAAAGAATTTATATATAAAAATGCAAAAATCGCTAATTTTAAATACATGTAGGATTACAAAAGGTTTTTTAATTATTTATATTGAGGGATCAGTAGGATTTATAGGTCAAATTAGGAATTCCACAGAGCCGAACCCTCTGATATGAAAATATCTGGAGTTGGTGAATTTTTTTTCCCATTTGGTCTCTGGTAGGTTGACATGTTGTTCTTGTATTGTTTTGTAATTATAATACTTATATAGTGCAATTGCATAACGTGGATTGACCAGATGATCATTTGGGAAGTGTGTGAAAGGGTTTAGTTTTTCCTGTGGGGAAAATTAAACCCGGACATTTAAATCTGGTGAGTAAATAATAATAAGTTGCTTAGCAACGCTAGCCTCGACGTTTGCTTGTATTTTTGCTCTCTGATTTTTTTATTGTATCAGATAGAAAAGAATTAGCTTTGATCCCAAAACATATAAATATTTGAAAATAAGTATATTACATAACGTAATAAATAAACTGCCAGTGAACCGTAGTATATTTAGGTAAATAAATAAGATATAATTTTTTTCCTTTTGTGAGGACTTCAGTAACCAAGGTAAACAACAATATTTTGAGATTACGTTGAAATATATTTTGTAGGTAAATTTAATTATATATTTTATTTTGATAACATTATTCTAAAATATAATATATATTATAGATTGTAGTATTGAAGGGTAGTTTACATTAAAATATTTAATTTGGACATATTGAAAATTATTTGTTGACAAATGACAGCACTGGTAACGACAGTTGCTTGGTTACTGGAATGTAGGAATTAATAATAACAATCATTTCCAAGTTATTTTGGAAGGTGACCAAATGTCATTTTCAACCAACGGAAATGAAAGTGGGTTAATTATGTCATCTGTACAGATGAACATTGATAATCTGAGACCACAAAAAACAAAAGCAGGTATTCCTAGGCAGCGTATGAAATGAACGAACGATGTCAATATGTTCATCGTTCGTTCATATTTTTATGTAACTAAACTAGAAACAGATATGTTATTGTATAGGAAAAAATTACATTTACTTTTCTCACAAAATTATCCGGTTGCCCAAGTAAACGAACAAAGATTAGCTAACCAAAAAAGGGCAATTTTCAAAAATAATTTAATTCCTGTAGTAACATTAAATCAGATAAAAAAGGAAGTAGCAGATAGATTGCAATTGGAGAATAATTTAGAACAAATTAATACGAGTAGTAATGTTATATTAGATTCATCGAATGAAGATAGTTTAGATAATATTCTAGTAGAAGAATCCAATGATATTACAGTAGATTCAAATAACTTAGACGTTATTCATAATATTAGGGAAATCAACATTGCAAATTTAAACTTACTAGATGATAATGTAATAGAATTCGCTAACTTGCTTCATAATAATATAAATAGATATATAGATATAGAACCCACAGTTAGACCAAAATTACCAAAATTGCATACGTCAAAGAAATTATCTAAATTAATTTCTGAATTAAATAATTTAATTTTACCAAAAATAATATTTGACGATATTAGTTTTTTAGATCTTCATACAATAGTGTACGCTAGTGCTATCACTATATGTAATAAGTTAGGAGTTAAATTAACGTCTTCTGATGATAGATCATATAGTTATAGTAAACCAGAATGGCAGATTAGATTAGAAAATGATGTAGTATTTTTAAGAAGTAATATAGCTAGAGTAATTGAATATAAAAATGGAAATAGTAGTAGGAATATTTTGAGACGTGTAGATGAAATTGGGAGAAAGTTTGGTTATAGCATTGGTAGTAATAATAATGAAAATATAATCAATGATTTATTAGATTTATTAAAACAAAAATTAGGTGTAAAAGCTAGTAGATTAAAAAGATATAAGTATACGTATAATAAAAGAAATAATAATAGATTATTTCAGAAAAATGAGAAAATATTTTATTCCAAACTTGATGACAAACAAAATATTATTTCGAATAATAATATTCCGTTGCCATCTGAATCAGATATGCGCGATTTTTGGACAAACATTTGGAGTAAAGATATAAAACATAATGAGACAGGTCCCTGGATAGAAAATGAAGAACTCAATTGTTCAGACATTGAACAAATGAGTTTTTCTGATATATCGGTTGAATTGTTAGCCAAAATTATAAAAAATACTCATAATTGGAAAGCCACGGGTTGCGATTGAATACATAATTTTTGGTACAAACGTCTAACTACTTTACATCCTCTTTTTGCAAAAAATCTTTCAAAACTTGTCAGACAACCTCAAAATTTTCCTAATTTTCTAACTAAGGGCATTACTTATATGTTGCCTAAAAGCGAAAATATTAATAATCCCTCTCAATATAGACCCATTACATGTCTACCGACAATATACTAAATTTTAACCTCTTGCTTGACAGATTTAATATATACTAATTTGGATGAAAAAAATATTTTATCTGAACAACAAAAAGGTTGTCGCAGAAAACATATGGGATGTAAAGAACAATTAGTTATTGATTCTGTAATTTTAAAACAAATTCAAAATCAAAAGCGAAATTTACATTCATGCTATATAGATTATCAAAAAGCTTTTGATAGTGTCCCGCACTCGTGACTAACCAAAATATTAAAAATATATAAAGTTAACCCAATTATAATTAGCTTTTTGAAAAATATTATGTCCTTTTGGAATACAGATTTACTAGTTAATTTAAAAGGTAAAAAAATAGTAGTACCGGGCATTTCAATAAAAAGAGGGATTTTTCAAGGAGACTCATTGAGTCCTCTTTGGTTTTGCTTATCATTAAATCCCCTATCTAAAATGTTAATTAAACGCAAGTTTGGAAAAAAAATTAAGGGTAATATAGGAAAGAGTAGTATCGTTTCACATCTATTATATATGGATGATATTAAAATGACTTTTGGTTTAGATAAATGTAAAACAATCCATATAAAGAAAGGCAAAATTGTAGATGGAGACGAGGGTATATTTAGAAATTTCAAAATTAAAAGTATGAAAGAGCATGAGGTTTATAAATATTTAGGATACCCGCAATCGAATAGATTAGATCACACTAGTATTAAAAATGATATTAGGATTAAATTTCAAACTAGGATCAGAAAAAATTTAAAATGCAATCTATCTGCTAAAAATTTAGTAAAAGCAAAAAATACTTGGGCAATACCTCTATTAACGTACTCATTTGGCATAATTAAATGGTCCAATACAGATATAGATAGTTTAGAACGATTAATTAGAACCACGTTAACAAAGTTTTATTGCCATCATCCAAATTCATCTAAAGAACGAATTAATTTACCTAGAAATTTAGGAGGTAGAGGTGTAGTCAAAATAACATCTTTGAAACACAATCAGGTAGAAATGCTTAGAAATTTTTTCCATAGGAACGCTAATAGCTCAGAAATGCACAAAATAATTTGCAAGGCAGATAGAAACATTACACCTTTAAATTTATATGACGAGAATGCCAACATTCTTATAAATACTAACCAGGAATTATTAGATTCATGGCCAAATAAAATTATTCACGCAAAACACTTCAATTATCTCAACCAAACGTATGTTGACAAACTTTCGTCAAACACATGGTTGAGTATTGGAGAGTTGAGCGCAGAAATAGAAGGATTTATGCTTGCCATTCAAGATAGAGTCATTAATACTAAAAATTATAGGAAGCATATAATCAAAGATATAAATCAAATTAATGGTTTATGTAGAAAATGATTGGCTTTTCTGGAAACTATAGAACATATTATATCGGGATGTTCTATATTAGCGCCGTCAGAGTATACATTTAGGCACAATCAGGTTTTAAAAATAATCCACCAAAGTTTGGTAATTAAACATAACTTGATTGACTGCAGGAATATAGTACCATATTATGAATATGAACCAAATTCATTTTTAGAAAATGAATTTTATAAAATATATTATGATAAAACTATACTAACAGACAGTAAAATTGTTAGGTTTCATTCTTCGAAATGGCACAGACTTTCAAAATACTTCAACAATGAAATAATGTATTCCTCTCTTGTTCGAAGTCAAGTCGAATATAATTCTTCTATTTGGTCCCCTTACTACAAAATCCACTCCGATTCCATTGAAAAAATTCAGCATAAATTCTTAAAATTCATTAACTATATAAACTTGGTCTCCCAATAGAATCAATAAATTACAATCACTTGATGAAAGAATTAAACTTACTCATACTTTCAGATAGAAGACTTATTTTCGACTTGAATTTTATTTTTAAAATTGTTAATGGTATTATAGACAGTCCTGATTTATTAAACCTAATTACCTTCCACATACCTACCAGAACTACTCGATCCAAAATTCTTTTTAATTGCAACAAAAATATCAGGACTGAGTCATTTAGATACTCGCTTATACCTAGATTGCATGCAGTTGGCAATGCTTTCTCAGAAGTAGTAGATGTGTTCAACTGCACCGAATATAGTTATAAGAAGTCTATAATATCATACCTCAATCATAATAATTAATGTTATGTATAATAGTGTTCATCATACTCTAATCATATTCCAAACTACTTACTTCATTTATATTAACCATCAGACAGACTAGTTAAGTGATAGCTAATAAATGTATAATTTTTTTTTCAAAATTATAATTTTTATTATTGATTCTCTAACTGACAGTCCTGAAAGGCAGAACTAATTAGCAGTACCTGTAGTCATTTCAAACTGCAGTAATTTCAACTGAAGGTAACAATAATATTATCATTACAAAGTTACTCAATTTTAGCCAATTCCTAGAATCCAACAATATGTACAAATAAAAGTAAAGTAAGTATACTATACTTGATGTTGAGAATTTTTCTAAGAAGTCACCTGTATTTACTTATTTTTACTCTGCATAAAAATGTGTATTTTGTACGAGCTCATATTCGTTTTTTTGTATGTCATTGTAATTACCTTCCTGTGTACCACTGTGAATCATGCATAATTATCACCGTATTGTAATAGCCATTTTGTGGCGTTGAAATAAATAAATAAATTAGTCATAATAGACCTGATATAGTTTTACATGACAAAATTAAAAAAAATAACTTATATCATTGATGTAGCTATTCCAAATTCCTGTAATATTCAAAAATCTGTTTCTGAAAAAATAAGAAAATATGCAGATTTAGGAAATGAGATTAAAAGAATTTAGCATTCTCAGACTATAATAATATTACCATTTGTCATTTCGGCTACTGGCATTATACCTAGGTCTCTTATTCAAAATTTAGGCATATTAGATTTGTCAAAGAATTTGTATATAAAAATGATATGAAAATATCTTGAGTTGGTGAATTTTTTTTCCCATTTGGTCTCTGGTAGGTTGACATGTTGTTATTGTATTGTTTTGTATTTATAATACTTATATAGTGCAATTGCATATACGGTTTGACTAGATGATCATTTGGGGAAATGTGTGAAAGGGTTTAGATTTTCCTGTGGGGAAAATTTAACCCGGACATTTAAATCTGGCGCGTAAAAATTAAATCTGGTGGGTAATAATTAAAACTCCAATACAAAAAAAAAATCGATTCAAATAAAATATAATCAATTCAAATCAAATCAAATTCAAAATAAAATCAAATCAAGTATAAAATATAATCAAAAATCTTATCATAATAAATAATGTAATCAAATCATAAATATATGCAAATAAAAATGTAAAAGATGATAAAATATAATAAAAAATCTTTTATTTTTTATTTTAACTTTATGAGTAAAACCTCAAACTGTAATATTTAAATAAATGAAGACAATATAAGCGAAACTCAATCGAAAATCTGGAAACAGAAAAATCAGAAAAACATATTGACTATGTTTTTCTGATTTTTCTGTTTCCAGATTTTTGATTGAGTTTCGCTTATATTGTCTTCATTTATTTAAATAAAAAATCTAATAAAATCAAAAACCAAAACTAAAAGATCTATCTTATTGTCATTTGAATTATTATTTTATGGTGATACTTCTATTAACATTCTTATTTTATTTATTTCAGAAAGTAATATTCCACTATACATATATCGTTGTTCACATTGTAATACGGTGTATCTAATTTTACTTGGGTTTTCAGGAGAAACAAAAAACCGTTTGGTTTATTAAATAAAAGTAGCACATCTTTGAAAAATAAGGATATACCATAGACATCAGAATTCAATAGACCAGAAGATACAGATGAGGGGTAAAACCAAACTATGGGGGGCGAAGAGAGGAAAAATGACTGTGATTCGTTAAAAAATCAATCTGACAGTATATAGGCATCTCGAATTATAATATCACCATTTAGTTCTTAAAAGCAAAATCTGCTTTGAATGAATAGACCTTTTTACATGGGAGCGCGAATTGCTTGCCACGTTAATAACATATTTGCTAAGGCCAAATGCTTGCCCCGAAAAGATTCGCCCCAATTCACATAGCAATATTTTGTTGCCGTGTTTAGTTAAGACACTTTTAAAAATGTTTCATAATTTACTTACCCCTGAACCAGCGACGAGCACACTGGAGAACCGCCCACATTCGCTATGTCCATATAATATGTGGCTATAATGTATAGCACAAGCTACCGTTTTTGGCTTGTTATTTCGTAAAATGTATGGATGTTACTTCCGCGCTGTTCAGGACAAGAATGATGACGTCACATATTTTAGATTCTTCCCAATGGAGCGAGCTGGCTCCAAGGAGGAGCTCCAGATGACTCCACGGGGAGGGGGAAATAATACGTTTTTATCACTTAGGGCAGGTTCAGATATATTAATATATCAGTGGGATATACTAATATTTAGGGATAATTCACAAGGCGAAGTATTTTTTTATTAAAAACGTATGGTTAGGTATTTTAAATGACATTCGCGGTATAACACACAAAAGGCTGAGAATTAATGAGATATGCGTTGTGCTTACGCGAAAAATATATAATATTTCATTTAACTTTCTTCAAATAATAAAATAATACAGCATAAAAAATTGTAACAATTTTATTTTTATTATACATAAATAAAACTTTTGTATAAATATCTACTGCTAACTATAGATAAGTAACAATTATTTTGTAACAAAACTTTATAAAAAAACGAGCGGTGATTGGTCAAACGTTTGTTTGTCGATTCAAACCACGGCGCGTGCGTAGTTTTAACAGAAATTCGAAAAAAAATCGTATTATTTGAGATACGCGCTCTTAATCGGGTAAGGTAGGTTTTCAGGTTTCACTTAAGCCGCGGCATAACCCATTTCTCATATTACATATGTACCTTAAACGCTTTAAAATTTAAAGCTCTTAAAAAATATATGTTATTCTTGAAGATAATATCTACACACTCCCCGCGCCGAAACGCAAATTATGTGAAATTCCTCGACAGAAAAAAATCGCCAAGTATGCCCCAAAAAATGATTATAAACACGTTTGTTTGTTATTTTATAAATAGGTATGCATGAAAAAATTCACACTGCTTCTCGCTGTTCTAGACAACCCCCGCGAGATTTTTGCTCTTTTTTTACATTAGCTCCACACAGGAGGCCCTGAGCAAAATAATTTAGGCCTATGTCATCTTAGGGTAGCTGTGTGGAGGGTCTTTTCAAGGAAAGGAAGGATAGGATGTTCTGGGAAGAAAAATATATGGGGGGTGGGTAGGAATCTGGGGGTCAGTATGTCCAGGAGTGACGGACGTATCCCTCCAACTGCGGTGCAAGGCGATGGGTCGACAGAGTCCGGCTGGCAAAGGTAACAGGTCCGATAACACAGTGGTGATCGCAGCCTTCCAGCACCAAGCGCCACTCCTGAGCGAGCGCTGGGCGCTAGCTCACTCCAGACCACGTCCTACATTATAATTGATTATTTATTTTATTTCTATTATCGCTTATGTCTTTTATATTTGTTTGTTCTATTTACTTTATCTGTTGTGTAAATATGTACAACTTTATGGCACGTGTGGGATTGCACTATACTCCCCACATCCTGGAATAAACATTATTATTATTATAAAGGCCTCCCTCAACCAGTTTCTCGGCCCGCCAGCAAGTGGGCAGACGTATCCGCCGCTAAGACCTGGATAAACCTCTCCCTATGAACCCGGGTACCCCTGCTAAGTCACCAAACGTAGCGAAACACTTGGGGTGACCTATAGCAGAGGTGTTGGTTATCCAATAAGTGGTACCCAGGGCGGCGGTACCCATAAATTGCTCCATTTTAAACGAGTCGTGTTTTATTAAACATTTTCACAATTTTCCCTTAAATATTATCTATTTTAACAGTAGAGCGCTCTCTCTAACATTCGTACTTACATATCTCTCCATCTTCTTCTTTTTGAGCGGGTATACCGCGCCTTAAACATCTATGGTTGTTCGTCATACCGGAACCCATTTCTTTTTTGAAAAAAAGGAACCGATCGCTCATTGGTTGTTCGTGATCGGGTTATAATGGTTGGGTAGTTCACGATCGACCCAGAACTAACATAAATACATTTCAATATTATACACTTTAAATTATTCGTTAATTTAATTTGAGAAAGATTTAAAAAAAATAATGTATACCTGCCTAGACTTTTTTTTTATTTTTTGTCTGAAATTGCTGCCCTCGTAGTTAATGGATTGCTTGCCGTATCGTGTATGTGAGTTGTAAATGTATATTATCATGTAGTCGTTTATTGCGTGTGTGTACATAGTTGTGACACATTGATGAATTCTGTGTTTTTAGGTGTATATGACTTTATTATTATTATTTTATTAGGAGACATATTTCGAGACTTCCTTAGCCCCGTTAGAGGGATTTGAAATTCGGATGAAAAGGAAATGACGCACTACGGCACCTGCGAAGCATCTGAACTGCGAACTCAAAGCAAACTGCGCTCAATGATCATATTGGTTGAAATATAAAACCGAAACGACGATAGGAGCGCGTCCCACAGCGCAGCGGTATAGTTCGTAGCAAATCTCAGAGGCCAGAGAAATCCAGCGGACGGAGTTTCGAATCCTACGAAATCCAAAAAATAAATATTTTGGTTTTTGTAAATCAATATCGAATCTTCAAACCACTTTAAAATAAACAGGCAAAAGAAAAGAAAGCAACATCTAGCGACTTTCTGGTTTCACTTATATCGCGTTTGAATTACATACAAGAGAATGTTTTGGACAAAGGCCATCTTGTATTGACCATATTTGGTGCAATACTAATGAAACAGATAAAATAAAATCTGTTATTTGGAAAAATAATATTACTGACCATCATACATGCATTGTAGCTATTAAAACTGATAAAATAAATAAGAATAATTATTGTCGCTATAACTTACCAAAAACTCTAATTAATTATGAAAAATTACAACAAAATCTTGAAAATGAAAATTGGGAAACTGTACTATCGTCTAACAATACTGATTTATGTTCACGGAATTTTGAATTGACATTGAATAAGCATATCCAATCCTCCTCTTCCATTGTAACAAACTTTCCAAAGACTAAATTTAAAAAATTAAAACCGTGGATTACACAAGAAATTATCATATCAATTAGGCATAAAGAAAAAAATTATAAAGAGCTAAAAAAGTTTCCTGAAAACAATAAACTACGCGAATATTTTAAAAATTTTAGAAATAAATTATGTTACATAATCCGGAAAACAAAAGAAGATTTCTATAAAGATAAAATCAATATTGCTGGTAACAACAATAAAAAGGTGTGGCAAACTATTAATGAAATGTCCAATAAAAAACCTAAAAATTCAAATATAAATAAAATCTCAGATATTGATAACACAATTTACAATGTCAACACAGATCCATTGAAATGTGCAAATATCTTAAACAATTATTTTGGGTCAGTTGGTGAAAAATTAGCAATTAAAATAAAAAAACAGAGATAATGATAATTATAATCTACCAACACCTTTCATTCCTTGTAGCACACTAACACAATTTCAACGAACTAACTCTGATGAAATCAAAGTTACTATTAATGAATTAAAAGGAAATTCTTCCCCTGGTTATGACAATATTTCTGTAGAAATACTTAAAAGTAATTCTGACTCACTTTGCAAACCTTTGGCACACATCATAAATACAAGTTTTGTTAATGGCAACTTTCCCTTAAATTACAAAAAAAACTATTATTACCCCAATTTTTAAATCTGGGGACCCCTGTCTAAGCAGTAACTATAGGCCAATTTCTCTTACTTCAAACATTGCAAAAATATTTGAAAAAGTTGTAAAAAAACAAATATTTAAATTTGTGAAAGAAAATAATATATTAAATGCACATCAATATGGTTTTAGAGAAAATTTGAGCACTCAAGATGCTATCGTTGATTTAACATCTAAAATTTATAAATCTTTAGATAGTAAAAAAAAATGTATTGGAATATTTGTTGACTTAAGAAAAGCATTTGACAGTATATCGCACTCTAACCTTATCTCTAAACTAACGAAAATTGGTATAACTGACAATGCTTTAACTTGGATCGAAAATTATCTATTTAATAGAGAGCAATTTGTTAAATTAAAGGGCCTTATGAGCGATTCTCAGACCACGAATTTTGGCATCCCGCAGGGAACTGTACTGGGGCCAATTCTTTTTATCATTTATGTCAACGATATGTTTAAACTTAACATCAAATCTAAACTCATTTCATATGCAGACGACACAGCAATTCTAACTGAGGGTTTAACTTGGAATGAAACCCAGAAAACAGCAGAATTAGACTTAAACATCCTAAAAAAATGGTTCGACTCAAACTTGCTGTCACTTAATACGGAAAAAACCTTTGTAATACCGTTCACCATTAATAAACATGCATTCCCTGAAAATTTAAAGATAAGTATACATTCATACAATTGCAATAGAAACATTAATTTATGTAAACCTGACTGCTCTGTACTCACTGTTAAAACTAATATAAAATACCTCGGTGTAATTATAGATAGCAATTTAAAGTGGAAAATACAAATCAATGCAACAGTAGAAAGATTAAGAAAATTAATGTACATTTTTCTTAGAATACGAAACATTTTAAATTTTAAACTATTAAGAACTATCTATTTCTCACTGATCCAATCTGTATTACAATATGGAATTCTTGGTTGGGGTGGTGCATTCAAAACTTCTCTCATGCCTTTAGAAATCATCCAAAAATTATTAATAAAAATAATTCTAAAAAAACCATATGACTTCCCCACCATAAGATTATTTCAAGAATTTAAAGTCCTTTCACTACACAATATTTATAAAAAAATTACTCTTTTACAAATCCACAAAGATTGTTTTAACAATGATAACTCATTATCTATTTTAAACAGCAAAAGACCAAGTATTCTTGGCTCTATCACTATACCGCGTTGTAATACCACTACAGCCCAACATTTTTATAAATATATTGGAGTCAAGTGGTTTAACCAGTTACCCCTTAACTTAAGATTGGAAATTAATTATAAAAAATTCAAAAGTTCTATAAAAACACTAAATCATTAGCATATTACAATAATTCAATTTAATAATACAATAGAATGTCTCTCGACAATTGATTTTGGAAATCCATTTACTTTTATATTCTTTTCTCTTTTCTCTCTTCCTCTTTCTCTTCTTCTTCTTTTTTATACTGTTTTTCTTTTTTTCTATTCTATTTCATATATCTTGGTTTGAATATGTATATGTATTATATATATGTATATATATGTACATATATGTATATATATATATATATATATATATATATATATATATATATATATATATATATATATATATATACATCCCGCTACAGATTTGGCGTCCTTTCACTTCGCATCCTTTTGGCTACCACTGCTTACGGTAGGTTTTTAAATAAAATTGCTGTGAATGTTCACATGTTTTTAGGTTGACAAAAGAGTGATAGTAAAAGAATTATCCAGAAATTGTGTTTTGAGGGTATTCAAATTTTTGATAGGTACGTATACTTTAGAGTCTTTTGGGCGTCCTTTCATATTGCCGCCGTTTTGGCAACCGCGTATATCGTACGTATATCACACTTCATTCCATATTTAGGACGTCCGTTCATTACGAACATTTGACGAACTATATATATATATATATATATATATATATATATATATATATATATATATATAAAAATATATAAAAATATATATTATAATTCTAAAAAAATATGTTAAATAGTTTTTCACACACGCTGCTCCACCTTTTTTACACGAGCATGCTCTAAAAAAAGGTGAATCACGTTATATAAAAAATGTATCTGAAAAATGTAATGTCATTATTGTATGTACAAAAAAAAAAAAATTAAAAAAAAAAAAAAAAAAAAAAAATACTCAATTTTTTTTTACCCTAATATAGTTTGACATTCTAGTATAGATTTTGTGGGTACAAAAAATCAACGGATTAAAAAAAACATTCGTTCGTCCGTTAGTTCCTTTTTTGTCCCCGCGCAAAGATAACTTTGAAAAGCTATAAATTAATTAAACTACGCCCAATTGAATGGTGAATGCGAATGATAATAAAGCTTAATTTGGTATATTAATGTTTTCTATTTTCAAATCACAAAAGCATACAACATAGCCCCAATGAAATTAATCAATTCTGTGTACCTATTACTATCTCGCGCGCTCGAACTCCGGACTCCGGAAAATCAATTATTTTACGCTTTTAATAGGTCCTCCATATGTATCGAAACTTTATAGCGTTCAAGGAATTCTGGTTTTAAGTTTCAGCTTTCATCCGTGGACATACTGAGTACGTATACACATGTTCACTTCAATAAGTTTTTTTTTTTTTTACAGTGAATAACAAGAATCTCAACTGCTCCCGTCTGGAGCCAGTGAGACTATGGCATCCCCAAATGGGATATGTTGTGAGGCTGAAGGTAGTGGGGAGGGGAAGGAGGTGGGGAAGAGGAAGGTTGGGAAGTACCTGGCTATTCAGATCTGGTCACCAAACACGGCTAAAGCCATTTTCAAGCAACGTTTCAATTCTGAATGGTGGTCTTACACCAGGGCGATACTGATAGTATCTTCCACTCTGGAACATGCCGCAAATATACTATATATAATTTTAAATGAATTAATTGTGAAATAACACAAATTAATCAAATAAAATTTATTTGCGCATGCCGGGTTCGAACCCGCGACCTCTGGATTGTGAGTCAAGAGTCTTACCCACTGGACTACGGAGGTCGTCAAAAATAAGTTCTGATATATACATATAGATGTACATTATATATTGTTCCTAAGCTCCGTAAGCACGTAATCTTATGTACAAGCATCCAATCTTACGTAATAGGGCCATTCAATAAATAATGCCTCCTATTTTTTTTCTCCTTTTTAGGGCCAGTTGTTTCGGAAAACCTGAACAATCGTTCAGATTCTTCTTGATTTTTCAAATGTAACGCAATCATTCCGTTGATTTTTTCCGAATCAACTGGCCCTAATTATCAAGTAATAAAAATGCAATTACAGGGATAGAAAAGCACACTATTGACGATTAATTTGTTACTTTTCAATATAATCTCCGTCCATTCCAACAGCTTTGCTCCATCTTTTAACAAGGGCGTGTATCACAGTGTTGTAAAAAGGAAGGTCATATCCAGAATACCATCGCCATAACTATCCCCGCCGATCATACAGTTTTGATTTTTTTTTGTCCTTGGTGAGATTGTATGATGCCATTCCATTGACTGCCCCTTTAATACAGTTTAAAAAAAAGGAACCCACTTTTCATCTCCGGTCACAATTTTTTCTAGAAACTAAGAGCTGCAAGTGTTGTGAGGCCATTGTTTTACTTGTTTCTTTATTCTGGCCGGTTAAGTTTCTTGGTAACCACCTTGCAAAACTTTTGTTGAATAATCAGTTGTAGAATAATCGCATCACACTGCCTTTACTGAGGGAGAGAATGCGACATCTGTAGTTATCTGGGGTCACCACGAATGAGTGCAGTCGCTGCAATCAACGGTCTGCGCCGCTCCGCTTTTCCTCAGCCAGCGGTGCTTGTCCTTCAGCTTCATTACAGTAACGAACCCATCGTCTAGCAGTGCTGACGTCCACTGTTGCATCGTGGCACACATTTTTCAGTCTCTCATGAATGTGAATTTTTTCGTTTCACCTTCTACAGTCAAGAATCAACCGCAGAACGCTATCTATAACGAACATCGATGTCGGCCATTTTGCAAGCGACTGCAGTGCTGCCACCTGTTGACGCAAAAAGTTACTACTGCAGCAGATTGTAGAAGACGGTTTGACGAAAAGCACCAAATTCAAAATGTTCACTTAACTAACTTTATTAAAGTAGAAAAAATAGGAGGCAATACTTATTGACTGACCCTCGTATAAATATACCTATGAGTGTGTAATTTACACGCGGTAGAAGTTAAACTAGAAAGTCGCTAGATGTCGTTTTCTTTTCTTTTGTCTGTTTTTTAAAATGGTTTGAAGATTGGATATTGGTTTCACAAAATGTAAATGTTTTTTTTTTGGATTTCCTAGGATTCTAATCTCCGTTCGCTTGAAGTCTGTCTCTCTGGCTGCTGATACTTGTCAGGCACCTTGCCCGCTGCGCTTTTGAAGGCAAAACGGGAATTTACCGCATTATATTAGAACCGACTATTTGTGTAGAACTGAGTTGTGACACATTTCCGTTTCATTCGAATTTCAAATCACTAACGGCGCTAAAGAAGTTTCTCTTAAAAAAATGTATGCATTATTTTTTGTTGGCGCTGAAAAACATTCCAAAGAAGCGAAGTGAGTGCTGATATACACTATTCTATTTAATATTGAGATCCGAAAAGAATACAAGGCTGATTAAAGTTTAGTGAACAAGTTCAAGAAAGGGACGTTTCCAAAGGAGGAGTGCCAGAAGAATATATAACATCAAAGATAATGGTAGAAAAGTCGGGGACGCCCGAGGAAGGCACGAACCAAATAGTCAGGTCTTGTCAAGAATCTGAATAACTTAAGAGTATGAAATGCATGAATGTCAATGAAGCAAAGAGTATGTGTTAAGGCAGCCTACCTACCTCTTGCGTGATGGTTAGGAGTTGTTAATTTTATTTCGAATTAGAAAAATAAATTTTACACACCCTTAAAACTAGACATATGCAACAAGATAGATAGTATGATTTAAGATATTCACGGCCAAAAGTATTTTTGTTATTTGTTTTTGGGGTGTTATACCGTGTTGCGCTACCTCCTCCTTTAGCCAGGAGGTAGCGCAACACGGCATAACACCCCAAAAACAAATAACAAAAAAAAGATAGTTAGTACTTCAAAAATAGAAATTTAAGTTTGAAATACGATTAAAGGTGTGTGTATACTAGTCCCAGCTGGAGATCGTACTTGACGTCATTATTTTAATATCTACGGTCTTTGTCGTTTTCAAGCAAGAAGCGTAAGAAAGAAGAGGATGAACGTCGATGACGTCCTTATGAGTAATGACCTCTTGTCTTGTGCACCGATTCATTGTTACGCGGATGACAGTACAGTCCATGATAGCTTTTTGTTTGACAAGCCCCCAAAGGGCACACAAACTCCAATAGCTCGGAGGGCTTTGAAGCAAAGAATGGACGCTTACCTCGAGAGTGTTTTCTCTTGGGGTAAGAATAACCTCGTCGAATTTAATGTTTCAAAGACCCAATCATGTTTGATAACGTCTAAAAGGGATCGAAATGAAAATCTAGTCTCCTTCAACGGAAGCAATCTTCCGAACAGAACGTCCATCGATATGCTTGGTGTAACTCTAAGTGACCAGCTCAGGTACGGGGGCTCCATCGAAACCAGAGTTAAGTTAGACTCTCAGAAACTGGGCGTACTGTACAGGGCCCGCAGATACTTTAATAGTACACAACTGCTAACCCTGTACAAATCGCAAGTGCGCCCCACGGTTGAATTTGGCAGCCACCTCTAGTCTGGAGCTCCATAATACCTAAAAAAAAACCTTGACTCTGTGCAGAAACGGGCGGTCCGTTTGATAGATTCTCCCATCTTAACAGACGGATTGCAATCTTTAGAGCAGAGGCGTCAGGTGGGAATGCTATCCTTGTTCTACCGGTATTACAATGGAAGATGCTCCGAGGAACTAGCGTCAGTGATCCCCTTGGCACCGGTGCATAGTCGGGAAACACGCCAAACACGCGCCCAACATTTGTACACGGTTGACATTAGTCACGTCAGAACGGGTCGTTTCTATGACTCGTTCTTGAGTTCAACGGCACTGTGTTTTTGAGGTCTCTTCAAGACCCGTGTTCACGTGTTAAAAAACGGAAAAAAAACTTTTCGGTTAAAAATACATACTTTAACCCCTTTCATCGAAACATGTTATTTATTTTTAAGTGTTCTTAAAAGTCTGGAGCCAGTAAGACTAAGTAAAGGTAACCGAAATTTATTGGGAATATAATGGGAGGAAGAATGTAGGGAGGAAAAAGGAGGGGAAGTCCTCGTACATGACTAGTAAGATCTGGTAACGGCTAAATCCATTTCAATCAACGTTTCGATTCTGATTTGTGGACTTTCAGCTGGGCGATACTGAGAGTATTTTCTTCTTTGTTAACAAACTTAATGTTCCAAATGTTAACAAATTAAGACTGTCCTTGGTAGGCACAACAACTTTCACAGGTGGGAAAATCGATATTAAAATGGAGCGGTGAAGAAATACCAACTAAAATATAAAAGAATGGGAAAAAACATTAAAATTTAAAAAGTAATTAATTAACTAACTAACCATCACGCCGTTCTCCGCAGGGGTAGGCAGAGGACGAACCGCCAAACAACCCGGTCTTGGCACACACTCCTTGCCTCGTTCACATTCATACATCGTCTCATACATGCTCTCCTATTGTTCTGACTCTTGACACGGCCCGACTCAAGTATCTGATTCACTTGGTCGTACATTGTCTTTCTCGGGCGTCCCCGACTTCTACCATTCACATTTGCGTCATATATTCTCATTACACTCCTAAACCTCGTTCATTCGCTCTACATGCCCAAACCATCGAAGCGTTCCTTTCTTAATCTTACTTAAATCTAATTAATCTAATTTAAAAAAGTAAGCAATGAAATACTTTAAGTGTAATTTTTTTTGGGATACTTAATGAGTAAAATGTAAAATTAAAGATTTAATCATTGAAGACAACATTAAACGAAAAAATGTGTAAGAGAAAAATTATAAAAAAGATTCGGTCGCAACTAGGAGTCGAACCCAGAACCTCAGCTTTCCCGGGGCTCTGCTCTACATAAAGATAGCATTCAATAAAAATAAGCGATGATGAAGATAACGTTGGTATCTCTGAGGTACAGTTAAATATGACCAAAGGACTTAAGATCGAATTAGCTCAATGATAGAACGAGGTCCTGGGTTCAATTTATTTCTAGATGCGACCGAATCTCTTTTCTGATTATTCTATTTCACGTTTTTCCTTTGATATCGTCATTTTTAATTCATGAAATATTTTTAAAACGCTCGCCCCTCTCAAATATCCAATGTTGTACACGGACAGTAAAAAGGGATATAGAATTATTTCACTTTATATTGGTATTCAATGCGTTGTATATTTTAGGACCGATAAACCAGAATTATTGTCATTAAGCGAACGTGGTTCTACTTTTAGGGTCACTAAATTAAAAATAAAAATAAAACATTCATCTTAGACTTGCAGAAAATTCAAAAGATGTCGCACATTAGATAAAAATGGATAAATTTATCCAAGATTTATCCAAGTATCCTAGAGATTTATAAATTTATTCAAGTTATTAGACACTTGACACAACAGATCGTAAGACAATGGATACTCAAGATAGCATTTAATTCGGGTTTGAATTTTGAAATCGTACATAAAGATAGCAGGCAATAAAAATATGCGTTAAGAAAATGAAGATAATGTTGGTAGTTCTCAGTCGAAGTGTGATACCTACAGTTAATTATGTCCGAATCGGTTAGGGACACATTAGCTCAGATGGTATAGCACCGCCCCGACAAGGCGTAGGTCTTGGGTTCGAGTCCCAGAGGTGACCGTATCTTTTTCTGATTTATCTGTTTCATATTTTCGATTGAGTTCCACTAACATAACGGACGGACACACACTTTGCCTCTCTCACATTCATACATCGTCTCATTCATACATTTCTATTATTCTGACTTTTGACATGGCCCAACTCAAGTATCTGGTTCGCTTGATCGTGCCATGTCCTCCTCGGGTGTCCCCGATTTCTTCTACCATTCACATTTGCGTCACATATTCTTCTTACACTACTTTATTCGTTATACGCTAACTTTGTCTTCATTAATTAAAATATAACAATTTTAGGTTAAAAAATAAACATAATTGCTAACGGAGTAATTTACAAACATTTCATATTCCCAATTTCGTAGTCAATTTTTTTAAAAGATGTAATCCGATAAAAAGCTATGCCTGTGTGTACGGGACGAAGGTGTTATTTATTTAGTTACGAGTATTAAGAATATGTTTCTAATTTAACAATTTTCAATAATTTTATCTAGATTTTATGTACTTATGTTTTTGTGATTATGTGCATGCACGCGTTTACATATATGTGAACCTATGTGTGTGTGTATGTGTTTGTATATGATAATGTTATTTCAATAAACGCCCGGGTTGCCGGCAAAAAAATAAATTACTGTTGTTGTTTTTATTAAGTTTTTAATTTTAAGTAAATTTTTAAATTAAAGTGAAACTTCTTTAGTACCGTAGTGATTTGAAACTCGATGAAAAGGAAGCAAGCACACACTAAAAAGAAATAAACACATACATCTATAGGATTTAACCTGCGAGAGAATGCGATAGCAATAAAATACTTATTTATTTCACGGGAACTCGGTTCCAGTATAATACGATAAATCCATAGTCCCAAGCAAGTCTCTCTTTTTGCCCACCGTTCAGTTTGAGAATATTTTTATTTTTAGCTCCCCTAAACTCGTGAATCGTGAATCCGAAACGGAGGGGGCGTAATGGGATATCACGATGGTGTTTTTTAAGGTGTGACGTAATTTGTGGATGGCCCCTAATGGGATGGTATGGGGCAAGATAGGATGGGTGGGATGGGTTTCTCTGGGTCTCCTACCGCCCCCCTGAAATTCTGAAACGCCCCCCATTTTTCTCTTGGTCTTCTACCGCCCCCGAAGGCCTGAAACGCCTCCAAGGGGGCGTTATCGCCAACTTGAGAACTTTAGCGTCCAAAAATAAATGAATATTTTTATTTTTGTAAAACCAATATACAATCTTCATATATCGCCTCTAATAGGCAAAGAATACACAAAAGAAAGCGACATCTAGCAGAAAACTCAAATACTAATAAGATGACCAAATAGGAAAAGGTGCACTGGAATTCAACGACACAAAATATGGAAAAAATAATTCTTCACATTGATAAAAAAGTGCTTCGTAGCTTCGTAGTTCGCAGTCTCCCCACTCTTTTCTACTTTAGTTTTCTGAATGTTTCACTTTTACCGCGTGTGAATTGCACTCTGTTTTTTCTTTTAGTTTTCAGTTTTTTTTGTGTTTATTTTTCATATATTTTTAAATGTGATTTGAATTTTGTGAAGCAATTTTCTATTTTTAATTGATAATGGATTCAGCACAACCACCCCATCCCACAATACCATATTATATTGTTACAGATTGGAATAGGGCAAACAGACGCTTCATAGAATCTGTAAGTCTAAGATGGACTATTGTTGGAAAACTAGTTTCGTAAAGCTTATTTATAAATCTGCTCGAATACGAGCCTCTATAAAAATATCCTAGAAATTTAGTTAACACATTATAGAAGTGGTGGTGCGGGAATAAGCAGTTAGAAATAATGTAGATTTGACGATCATCATTGAGCGAATTCGCTCTTGGCCTGAACCTTTAGCACGATCGATCAATAAGGATTGTATCGATAACTTTCGGTAACTTCTCATCGTTCCGTAGCAACGCCAACGAATAAATAACATTTCAAAATTACTAAGTGTTCTTAATATATTCGACGTCAACTGTTGTTTGTACGTTAGCGATCTGCTATTGTCCTAGAGAACGATGAGTAGTTACCGAAAGTTATCCTATCAATCCTTATCGATCGACTGTTATAGGGGTCCTAGAGATCGCGGGTTACAATCTCAGTAAGGAATTTCAAAAAAATATATACATAGGTATCAAACATTATTTATGGTTTTTGTTTAATTCGCAGAATTTAATTCAATTTATTAAAAAAAAATAATCCAATTTATTGATCAAATATAATAATATTTTTATTCAATTCTGCAAGTATGTTAGTTTATTATTATTGTGACAACTTTTTAGATTATTATTTCAAACTGTGTCTAGGCTACTTTGAGACGACTTATTTATATAATTCTATTTACCCCTGTGGAGCAGATGGATGAGTTTTTTTTTATCTGGGTAGTATGTTTACGAGAGATGGAAAGGCTGATAGAGATATTGAAAGAAGGGTAAATGCAGGTAACTCCATTAATGAAGGACTGAATGCAGTTGGCGCTAATAAAAAACGGCCAAAAGAAGCGAAACTCGCAGTCCACAATGGAGTCCTGGTACGTACCCTAATGTATGGCAGTGAGGCATGGAACTGGCAGAGTAAGGATGAAAGCAGACTGAATGCTGTTGAAGTGAGATCCCCGAGGCCAAACCATGTGTGATCGTGTGAGAAATGTGGAGATCGCAAAGAATGAAAGGCTGATGTAAGCGTAATGAGTAAGATTAAGAAAGGGACCCTCAGGTGGTTTGGGCATGTAGAGCGAATGAATGAAGAAAGTAGTGTAAGAAGAATATATGATGCAAATGTGAATGGTAGAAGAAGTCGGGGACGCCCGAGGAAGACACGGCACGATCAAGTGAATCAGATACTTGAGACGGGCCATGTCAGGAGTCAGAATAATAGAAGAGTGTATATGAATGTGAATGAGGCGAAGAGTGTTTGCCAAGACGTTGTTTGGCGGTCCGTCCTCTCTGCCTACCCCTGCGGGGAAACGGCGTGATGGTTAGTTAGTTAGTCTATTTACAACGGCCAAATTTCGACTATTTCGCAACAGTTTGAAACGACCTTGAAACAGTTTGAAAAAAATAGGCCGAAACAGTTGTCACAATAATAAAAAACTAAGCACTTACAGAACTTTATGAAAACATTATTAAATTTTATTTACACGGCCTCTCTGTACAGGCATGTCTGCAAACCATAATCCTCACAATTTACTTCCCCTTCCAACTTCCTGCCGAAGTCTCACAACATTCCCCAAATCCAGGAATACCACAATCCCACCAGTTCCGGTCAATCGAAAACATACTCTAATACGTTACGCTCAAATACTTATTTTATGTTTAAGTTTATTTTCTTTTGGCGGAGAAGAGTTGGTGGAGGTCATGGTGAGAAGTTTAAAACCAAAAATAAATTAACAAATTGTGTTTTTTTTAAAACAAATATGTCATTTTTTCAAATTTTCGTCAGGCGCTCCTATTATACTGATTTGAAAGCTCGTTCCACGGTTCCACGCTCACACGAACTCTACCGGGATGGAAAAGCAGTATAAACAGAATATACAAACAAACTTACATTCTCTACATTAATTTTTAAATCGCAGTATTTGTTACTTTTTTTATATCAGTGCAATGAAGAAAGTCAATATTTAATAATGAAAAAAGAATTTTGGATTTTACTTCATATTGAAATTTTTGGCGCGCTTGGAAACATTATCATTCGAAGAATCGATATATAAACTGCAAAATCACACCGTGCAACACTGGCGCGAAACAGCTGTTACCGATAGTTTGAGGTTATATTTTACTGCTAAACGTGTAGTGACAATATTAATTTATATTTATGTGTCGAAAGATGTAAGTAATTTTTGTTATTTTTTAAGCATCATTGACTACAAGAAGTCACTGTTAGCTTGTTGCACCCGAGATGCAAAAAGATATAAAGTTTGTGTTGTTCACAGAAATAAAGTACTAACGTTTTGAAACTTTGTAAAAGAAAGAAGAAATCAAAGGCGGTAATTGTTCGGAACAAACTTCAACGGTTAATACGCACTTTTTTTGATAAAACTTTTAGATTCTTCTTGATTACCATAAAAGATAACTATTTGCATTCGGGGAGGTTGAAATGTTACATTTTTAATTTTATTTACGTAAATTGAAAATTTGCTTTCACACTGTCAAATCACTCTGTTTGCAGTTCGGAACAAACGTCAACGGTTAATACGCACTTTTTTTGATAAAACTTTTAGATTCTTCTTAATTACCATAAAAGATAACTATTTGCATTCGGGGAGGTTGAAATGTTACATTTTTAATTTTATTTACGTAAATTGAAAATTTGCTTTCACACTGTCAAATCACTCTGTTTGCAGTTCGGAACAAACGTCAACGGTTAATACGCACTTTTTTTGATAAAACTTTTAGATTCTTCTTAATTACCATAAAAGATAACTATTTGCATTCGGGGAGGTTGAAATATTACATTTTTTATTTTATTTACGTAAATTGAAAATTTGCTTTCACACTGTCAAATCACTCTGTTTGCAGTTCGGAACAAACGTCAACGGTTAATACGCACTTTTTTTGATAAAACTTTTAGATTCTTCTTAATTACCATAAAAGATAACTATTTGCATTCGGGGAGGTTGAAATGTTACATTTTTAATTTTATTTACGTAAATTGAAAATTTGCTTTCACACTGTCAAATCACTCTGTTTGCAGTTCGGAACAAACGTCAACGGTTAATACGCACTTTTTTTTATAAAACTTTTAAAATTAAGATAATATACACAAGCCCGCTACACAAACTCTGCTTTGCCAGACAAACCATTCAAAAACGTAGGCTGTTTTTTAAAGTAAAGATAACATACACAATCCTGTTACATAACCGTTTGTTCCGAAACGTTTGTTCCGAAAATTTACCTCAAAGGCAAACTTAAAGCAATCGTTTTTAAGAGTATAATGTTAGCTGAATTGAAATAAACGTTGACTCAAATTGGTTGCACCCGTGATGTGATGTCAGATCGATTATTGTGTCATTTATCGTATATTTTATTGTCTTGAATAATAACATGTATGCTGTGTATGATTGGTAATTTATATTTAATAAGGATGTTTATATTATATTCCCCTTTTTTACAGAAACGTGGGTTAAAATGATAAAATAACGAAGGAAAGAGACCGCTTCATGGAAATATAAAGAAAATAGGTGAAAATTTAAAGAAAAACCTTGTTCATATTAGTAAGAAAAGAAGAAGTTAAAGGGTCATGTGGGATTACAAACGGGAAAGCCTGAGAAATATACCAAGCATTCATTCAAAATATTATCTGAAATCGGCGATGGCATTTTCGTGGGATAACCTCACTATCTCATCTCAAATGCATATTGGTTTTGAAATCTCCAAAAACCACCACTGAAACAGAAAGTGATTGGGACGATAAATATTTGGAACATCTTATAAATTACAAAATATGAAAGGAAATTCTGTGTCCTGATGTAAATAATTAAATCCTTCTTGTCACCTAAAACAAAATTGCGCATTTCTGATGTTTACAGAGATTCAGGCGACGAAGCCTTAAGTTACGATGTTCCAATGTTTCTTTATCTCTCAAAATTACCACAGACCCTCCACACAGCATCCCAAAAGATGACATATGGGAATTATTTTTTTCAGGGCCTCCTCTAATGTAAAAAAACTACAAATTAATTATTTAAGATAATTAATATAATTTAGATACCAAAACATATTATTATTAATTAAATAATAATGAAAATCGTAAATTATGTATCAGAAGTGCATTTTCAAGACTTTTTTGAAGTTGGAAATGCCAGAGAAAAAGATTGATGGAAATAATTTGTTCATGGAATTTTCGGCGAATATTGACGTTTTCGAAAAGAAATAATTAACATAAGTGACAAAGAAGTGTACCGATTAGTCAAAAGTATTGTTTGATCTTTTATTTCATTCCTCTTCAAGTTTTTATTGATGTTTAAAACCACTTAAATTAGACGGGTTACACCCGCGATATTTTGGTGTTGCATCCGCAATTGCTTCAAAAGCAAATAATTCATTGCTTATTTGTTTTTCCCCATATTTTTTAAAATTTTGTAGTTGATTAGTTTAACAACTAACAAAATATAAAGGTATATCATAATAAATATTTCACAATTAACAGACTTTTGGGTTTTTGTCTTACGATCTGGACAGGTGTGTCCAAATTAGTTCCACCCGCGATAGCACTTTGAACCTCCCTCCTGACTATTGAAATACTTCAATAAAATTCTTATAAACGAATACAAAGTGAACATGTTAAAATGTAGCTCTTCCAAGTATAATTTAATTTAAAATGTTTTTTATTTTATCATTAGGAAGCTTTAAATGCCTCTAAATGTTGCACCCGCGATTGTGGAATCGCCCTAATACAGAACTTCGATGCCCTCAGTCAATTATACTAGCAAGAACTTTAAAAATAAAATCTATTTAGAGTGATAACACTACACCTTCATTTCAATTTCAGAAATTTTGATATTTATTTATTTTTTATTTACATAATACATGTTACATAATTGTGGCATTTACATAAATTAGATACATTGAATCACCATACTAGGCGGCTGCCTGTTTCATGGTGACCAATGGAGTAGTTACTATGTATGAAATTTAAAGTCAAGTGTAAACATATGGATTTAATATAAATGATGTTAAAATTGTAAAAATTAAAATAAAAAGTAGAAAGTAGAAAAAGTGGAAAGTAGAAAAAACACAATAGAAGGGAAAAGTGAAGTAAATTAGCATAAGATTATAAAAATGTACATAACCTTATTATTTTATTAGTATATGTGCACATATAGTTAAAAATTTTCTTGTTAGGCAAAAAACATTTCAAAACTTTTCAATTTTCGAAAGCTATTTAATATGAAAACAGTTTTGGGTCTATTCCATATTATCCCAAGATTCTATCTAGGATATTGTTATTTACGTTGTAGGTACCTCTAAATTGCTTCACAGTCTTAACTGCGAGAAAGAAGACTTAAAAATAATAAAAAAATATCTAGTGTAGTTCACACGTGGCAGAAGCGAAACTTTACCAAAACAATCTCAACCAATATGAGCCTTGAAAAGTGTGGTCATAATCAAAGCGGCCAATGAGCGCAGACCTAGCGTCATTTCTGTTTCATATCTCAACCAATAAGAGCCTTGAAAAGTGATAATAATAATCAAAGCAGACAATGAGCGCACTTTGATGCTTCGCATGTGCTGTAATTGTTTCATCCGAATTTAAAATCACAACGGGGCTAAAGAAGTTTCACTTTGAAAAAACTTCCCACTCGGCCAGAGAGGTGGCAAATTGTGTACAATCCACATGTTATTCGTAATGTTTGGTGGATTGTTTATCTTGTTTCCTGCAATCGAACTTATCGTAATCTTAAAAATTAAATCGAATCGTTATATTACTTATCGTAATCTTAAAAATTAAATCGAATCGTTATATTACTTATCGTAATCTTAAAAATTAAATCGAAACGTTATATTGCTTATCGTAATCTTAAAAATTAAATCGAATCGTTCTATTACTTATCGTAATCTTAAAAATTAAATCGAATCGTTCTATTACTTATCGTAATCTTAAAAATTTGCCATCGAGTAAATTGTTCATCCCCAAATTAATGTCATCGTGTTTGGAATTAAAATTATTTGTGTTGTGAGATGTGCACCGTAAAGCCTAAGAATTTAAACAATAATACATGCAGCGCATAAAGGTAAGACTGTATATCTCTCATCTTTTCTCATTTTTAACCCGATCGAAGTAGCTTTTATTTAATTTACACTCCATTTAATTAAATCTTTGTTTAACCGCCATTCGGTTAATTTGTATTTTCATTTAGGTACATTTTCTGAAAGAAATTTTATACCGTCAGGCGAAACTTTTTTCAGCAGAGGTACAAATATTTGCAATCGTAGTTTCTTTCTAACGAATTAGTTTTATTAATTAAAAAACCCAGGTTTATAACGGGAGATGAAACAGCTTTTAAATGAAACTAAATATAATATTTATGAAACACCTCAGAAGTCATGGCACGATCAAGTGAATCGCATTCTTGGTCATGCAAAGTGTCAGAATAACGTTCTGCGGAAAACGGCGTGGTGGTCAATTTGTTAGTTACATTTTCGGTGGAAAATTCATAAAAGTTTTTTCGAACAAACCCTTTTATTCGAAAGTTCCTGTTTTACCGACTCGCCCCGCGGTCCTCGGAGGCTGCGCGGCAGGATGCGGTAGGGAGGGGGGAGGGGGCACCCGCGCTGCGTTCGAAAAGTTCCGAAAAGTTCCGCCGAAGCCGGCCGCCGATTGCCGGCTGCTGCTGAGTGCTAGGTGCCGTGCTAGTGCGTTGCGCGATCTCGTCCGGGCTACTCGCGCCAGCGGAAACGCAACCGAATACGCATACCTTCTCGCAGCAATCATGATGGGGGCAAGGCTCCTTTTACTGTTGCTTTTAGCGGCTGCCGCCACAACCGTGAGTAATTTTCACAAATATTATTGCAAAAAAAAAAAAAAAATTCATTAAAAATGTCAAATTTTTTGACACATTTCTGCCTTTCTTACAGTGGTGCTTTTTTAAAATGATTAAAATATGTTTCAGCGCACTCGAAAATTATCAGTACGGTTTAAAAAAAGCTCCGAAATAAGTTTTCAGAAATAGTATGTTTTTAACAAAATATTGCTAAAAACGGTTTTAATAAAAATATATATTTTTCAAAAATATACCTACCTATAAATTGCAAAGCGAAATAATCCTCTTCAATATATAAAAAAGATAATAAATACAAATGAACATATTTTGCAAAATATTTTATTTCTTTCAAATTGTTTTAAAACATGTAAGAATTGTTCTTAGAATCGTTTTCGGTGTTAGTATTATTTACAATCTCTAATAACACTTAGGAAAATGAGTAGGAATGACAGAACCCTAGAAGGTGTTATTAAAATTTATAAATATATTCATACTTACATCATAAATGTCACTAAGCATTATTTTGATCGTTTGGAAAAGTTACACAGAAAAAAAGCAGATTTTTTAACAACCTACCTATTTTAAAATGCGACTTTATGTTTTCTTAATATTTAGTAGGTATCATTATACCTATTAAATTTATGATTTTTCCATTATTTATTTACACATGTTTTGTTGTACTGGACAATAGTGAAAATTGTGTTGTCTCAGAAATTTAATGGCGTGTTTCAGTATTTTACTGAAGCCGATGCGATATATTATAAGTTAATACTTTCATCACTTGAATATTATGTCCCAGAATGAAAAATATAAATAAATACCTTGCTGGTGTTAAAATAATCATTATTGAAATTATCACAAACGTTTTCACCTTGCTCATTGTAATACTTCACCAATAAAACCATCCAAGTTCTTAAAACGTAGTTAATAAATTTAACCTTACTAAAAATAATGAAAAAGAAATTCAAACTTTTTGCAATTTTTCAGCTAATTTATAAACACTTAACAATTGTACATACATGATATTTTCAGAAGTTCGGTGTCATAATTCTAAAAAAAACCAATTTAATTTGATACAGCTAATGTTTTAATTTATTGAAATTAAAATATTATGTAAAATCAATTCGTGGAGAGTTAAGATTTTACTACACTTGAAACCGCAAGACTTATTCATTGAAGAACAACATTAAATCACCAATGGTCAGCCGTGGTGCGAATTATGCTAAAATAGTAATAAAATATATTTTGAAACTCACGTCAAAAAAGGTAAATATACTTTAAGGCTCACCAAAACAAAGTTATATGTACTTTGGGGATCACCAAAACAAAGTTTTATGTTATATTATAATAAAACAAATATAAAACTAATTTTCACTTTAAGTTATTTGACCTTAAAGTTTGACGTACTTTAAGGTTCACAAAAATAAAGTAATATATGCTTTAAGGCTCACTTTTCTATTGCAAGGTTACATATTTTCAATGCGCTCTATAATGACGCGAAGCTAGTTCTGAAAAGCCCACGAGAAATTTGATATTTTGTTAATTAAATTAATTGCTGTTGCCCGCAGACGAAAAGAGAATCCCAAATGTAGAAATTACAGAGGCACATATTAGTTTCATCACAAGTCTCAAACACAAAAAGAAATAATTGTTTAAAATTCCGTTTGCTCTGGAAAGTGTGTAAATTAATTTTAAATCGAAAACTTAACACGATTTTTACAAATTAAAAAAAAAAAAATGGTTTCTTGATTGAAGCTCTCAGAAATTGTTGTGCTCCACTTATCTACAAGCAAGCCACAATAATATATGTATTAACTTATGGTTTACGAAATATGTGATATAATTTGGACATAATATAATATATGAAATATGTATATTTTTCGTGCAATCTTCTCGCCGGCCATGACTGTTATCTGCTTGAATTGTGACATTTGCTGACTTTTGATACAACATTAAAGTTTATCGTCCATATTTTTATTGCAGATAATGTATTTTTAAAATTTTAATTACATCTGAAATTATAGGTTTTAGGAACAGAAAAAATATATTCTGATAACATTTATTCTTTACGTAAGAAGCATAGAAACATATTCAATTATTATCGTTTAATTTCATTACGCCGTCACTCTGCAAATGAATGTAATAATAATAGTTATTTGTGAAAAACTTCCTAAGAACCCATACGTTATATTATAATATCACAAAATTTATTTTATTTCGCAGGATGCAAAGTTCATAATGCAAAGGGTAGATAGGAAGAATTTGGACAGATTTATAAGTTGCTGGTGCAACTCGGATTATCACCGTCACCGTATTTGTTATATTGTTCCTTTCGAAGGTTTGATAGTATCCAATAAGTTACTATTTTAATTGGGGAACCTGTGTACAAAAGGACGTTTATATTTTCCGAGCGCATTTATTCCAAACAATGAAAGCTTTACCGTAATTTTGTATCGAAGAGGCTCCGCGATAGTGGGTTAATTATTATGCCTTGCCAGAAGGTATTATTATTATTATTATATTGGTTACCTTCGATAGCTCCGCTTTTAATAACTGCTTTTAAACTTTCGCTCCGTTCAGACAAATAATCATTAGGTTTCCACCACTTATTATAAATACAATGAATTTATAAAAAACACAATAAAATAATAATATATAATCAAACGTTTAACGTTCCTTCGGCCGCATCTGATGGCGAGTTCCTTAATAAATGCATATTATACTAAAAGAAAACCGCGGACTTAAATGGAGACGCGTGCTTCGCTTAAACTTGTGTATTTATCGTTTAATGACTATATTTGTTGGTTTTGCCGAAAAGAAAAATGATATGCAAATGCCCATTAATGATTTCATGAAGGCTGTGAGTCAAATTAAAAATAGCTGAAGTGTGTTATATATATTTGGCATAATCTCGTTATTTTGGGAGCGATTCGCAGGGTTCGGGAGGAGGTCAACATTGTAGTATGATGTTATGTAAAGTCCAACATGTTCTTATACAATGGCCAGATGAAATTAATACAACGCTTTCCTTAGCTGTTTGTACGATAAAAATAAATACAACATGATAAAATACACTCCTTTATGGGTGTTGTTTTAAACGTGTTGTGAAAATGTATGAAAGTAACAAGTTTTATAATGAAAGTAAGGAATATGTGTTGATTGTTTGTAGGTATATAACGATACCCACATGATATAACCCCTTTATAGGCGTTGTTGAAACCGTGTTGTGTGAAAAAATGTTGTCTCCAAATATCTGGGAGAGATGCGCATGCGCGAGCACGCCCACACCTGTTGCGACACTTACAGTAATTTCTCACACGTCTAGACAACAATTATTTACTTCTCTTAAAAGTGTTCTAGGAATTTTGGCTGCAAATTGTGGCACTAATTTGCATAACTTTTCATACTTCAACATAAATAACTTCAAACGATGCAACGGACGGAATTCATTTGCTTGCACATAATATATATTTCGTGCGTGGTTAAAAATTATTAGATAATATTATTAAGAATTACCATGTATTAATATTATTATCTATACGAATTACCATGTATAATTATAATATTATCTATACGAATCACCCTAAATTAATTATTAATATCATTATATACTCGAATCACCATGTATTAATATTATTATCTACACGAATCACCATGTATTAATATTATTATATATACGAATCGTGAGAAATTTTACTATTTGACGGATAAATTGTATGGCGTAAAATTGGTAGGGGTAATATTTCAATTTTGCGTAGGTCTATGAATGAATTCTTTACAATTATTACATGAGCTATAAATAAAGTTGCACCCCATTACATTAAATTAGTTGAAAATGTTATTTAAAATCACACTATTCAATAATTATAAAATATTTTTCTTTTGTTGCTTTATTAAACCTACCGTCATCAAATCCACAAATTTGCGGTTTTAACCGTGTTAAGTTTTTTTAAACTTATAAATTTAAATATAATATTTTCGCAATTTTCGGAAAAATGTTATTTGCGTTATGTCTTTTTTGATACTGATAATTCGTTAGTTACATAATAGTAGGTATTTTAAAACAGTTTTTAACATTTTCAGTCTGAAGATAGCCTTAACAGGCTCAAACCGGTCAAAGAAAAAAAGAGTTTAAAACTTTTTAATATACAGGGTGTTAGGGATTTTACTTGACGTACTTTAACCAGTGATTCCTGTTATTATTTGGTATAAAATATGTAAGTGATACTTTGGTCTCCGGTGACAATTTTGATGTTTTTTTTTTAATAATTTTTTTTTCTTCAAAACCAAATAAAAAAATTCTTCCGCATGCCATTACTGGTCACTCAGCCGAGTAACCACCCAACCCCCTCACCCCCACCCTAATTGTCCAATACTTACCGTTTTTTTTTATCTCTGGCTTGCCATTTATGTAAAATCATGTATGGTTTCATAGTGCTTTAACACAAATAAAGGAATTAATTCCGTAAGCCTAAACTTAAACTTTAGGTCGCACAGTTACACCCGCGCTTTACAACCGGGTTTCCCACAGAGCACAGCGACCATCCCATTACCATTACCATCCCATATAACGTTTAAAAAACATAAAAAAATGTCACCAAATTTCATCTACATTTTTTACTCCCAAATAAAGTCAGAAATCACTGGTTAAAAAGTATATATTTTTGTTATTTTTGAAACCTCGCATACTGCAACGCTTTCGTTAATACAACAATTCTAAATTTCATGATCTGGCTCCCTTCATTCACGTGCAATTACCAAAGCGTATCCTGTTCAATAATTATTGCATTCCAATACGAAAGCATTTACGTACAACATAGAGTAAAGAATATAACAAGAAGTGTCTTTAATGCATGTACTTATACGAACCGAACCCAGTAACAATGAAATACAATGTTTTGCTTCGATGGGTACGAACTCCGGTCGCCATTGAGGACTAAATTCAAGTTTCAGAACAATAACTACAATAAAAAATTATCTCAAATTTGACCTCAGATTTTTAATCTTTGCAATTTAAAGAATCATTCTTACATCAAGTAGTCGAATGGCAACATTCTTAAATCTTAACTAACCGTAACGCATTTTCGCCGCAGTTGGTAGAGAGAATAGACCGCCACACAACATTATCTCAGACTCCTCACGAGCATGCATCGTCTTATTCATACTCATTCTCGCCCGACTTAAGTATTTGATTCTTGATTGCCCAGGGCGCTCTTGATTGGATTTTTCCACAAATTATCCACTAACTGTTATTATTTATCAGGTTTATTAGGCATTTATATTTTGCTCAGTAACATTCTGTTAGCACGTTTATGCAAGGGGAGTGTTGAAAATATTGTTTGGTTTATTTTGTAAAACTGTTTATTTACTATTCGAGATTTAAATAAATTTTTCTCATCCTACATGGATTACACAAACGGTATTATGAATTATTTTTAAAAGTTTTAAACAAACATGGAGTTCAAAATTCCATGGCTCATGATACAAAAAACGGTGCGTTGGAAAGAAACTACAACCAGAAAAAAATGCATATTTCATGATGCTATAACTCAAATTCCACGAATATTTAAAAATTTTAAGTCTAATAAAAGAATAACGCTTTGCAGAACAAGTAACAATAATAATACATATGTAGGTACTTACCCATAAATAAACGAATACTTTTTTTTACATTACTTCCAAACCGGAGGCCCTGAGGGAAATTATTTTTATGTGCAAATTATTTTAGGGGATGAACCTATGGCAGACGTGTTGATTATCCAATAAATGGTTTCCGGGGCGTTGTTACCCATATCCGCCTTCCTAATTGAAATTTAATACAAATATATATGGTGACCAGGTCTGAATAGACATGTACTTCCCCATATTCCTTTTCTCCATCTCTTTCCCCTACCCACTACCTTCAGCCTCACAACATACGAGCATACCCCAATTAAGAGTGTCATAATCTTACAGACACCAAATGGTTGGTGGTAGTTGGGACATTTTATTAACCGTTCAGTGGCTGAGTGGTATCGCGTCTGGGTCTCCATCACGACAAAAGCAACATTTTCTGCTTACCATGGTGGTAGTACGAGATTTTCAAATTATTCAAACCCAAACAAGTTTGTCTTTCTTTTTTTCCGTTAATAATAATAAACTACAATAATAAATGTATTTTATCCACTTTTGAATACAAACACTTATAGCATCACAAGACTACCTCTCTTTTGCTGAGTGGCTGAATGTAACTAAGGACGAGTTGTTTTAAAGAATTTGAACAATTGACCAAATTTCAAAGATAGTATTTAAGTTCTGTTATTATAAAAGTATTGTGATACTCTATTGTGGCTCACGATGAAATAAAAACAGAACTTGAACAGAAAACTCACAGAAATGAGTTGAATTTTTCAAATTCTGTTTCACAGAATTACAGAATCCATCCTTAAACTTTTTCGTTCTTCATACGTAGAAGTAAATTAATAGGTATAAAATTTATTGTTTTTTGCGACGTCATGATTTTCCTTACTATCTATAAATATGTGATGTACCATGTCCCACATCAACCTACCTACTCACAAAATAAAACAAACGTTAAGATAATGACATGTCACTTGAATTAAATAAATTATAGTGCGTGCGTTAATTTAAGTGGATCAAATTTAATTGCCAATCATATGTGATAAAAATAATGTTACATGAATCATTGATTGAATAATGAGGGTACACGGATATACATGGTCACCCTACTTGTTTACAACGTAATGTATTAGCCTCCTTCAGCTTAGCAGCTATTATCTAAAAGAAATATTAATGTAACAATATCGTTCGTTAATTTTTTCCATACTAATTTTTAAGTGACAACTTCTTTAGCACCGGTGTGATTTGAAACTCGATGAAATGAAAATCAGCGAAACTAAAAAGAGACAAACACATAGAACTATAGGATTTAACCTGCGAGGGAGTGAGAAAGAATAATCGGTTTCCTATTTGGGCGGTGGTTCGTAACCTCCCCATTCTTGTCTACTTTAGTTTTCTGAAGGTTTCACTTCACGTGTGAACCAACTTGAGATTTTTGAAGAGAAAACTTTTTTAGTACCGTCGTGACTTGAAACTCCATGAAACAAAAAATAGCGACACTAAAAAGAGACAGACACACACATCTGTAGGATAGTATAATCGGGCTGCCCTTTATGTGATGCTTCGCAGCCTATCGGTCTTCTTTTTGTACGGTGCTTCGTAGCCTTCCCACTCTCGTCTACTTTAGTTTTTTTATAGTTTCACTTCTACCGCGTGTGCCTTGCACGTACTGTATTTTTTTGTTATTTTTATTTCTTTATAAACGTATTACCTTCAACGCAGGCTTGTTCTATTAAGGTTAAAATTGAATTAAAAATAATAATTCATGCTATCTAAAGAAACAATAAATAAATACTGCAATAATTTGAAAATTAAAATAATTTTACTTAGTTTTGGAAACACCATTCCTTCAGAAAACAACTTGCAAATTTGGTATAAAGAACGCTTGTGATGCTTAAACAATAATAACTTTTCTGAATTAGCTAATCACATACACAATTTCAAAGAACCACAGTTTTGATAAAGCTTCAGATATCAATATTCTTCATATTAACAGTAAAGGAATTGATTAGATAACTTATATTCCCTAAAAATTGTGAAATCTGTAAACAGCAATGAAAACGTAATTTAGTAAAATCATTAATTTAGTCCTATTTTTAATATGTTCCTCCACACTATCTATCTCTCTTTCTCACCTCCACACTTTACTTACTCGACCCCCAGTCACACCGAATCACAGTAAAAAATGTGATATTGCGCTAAGTGAAATCATTTTATTTTATTCATACATTACAAGCTGAACACAATAGTGACTACCTGTGGAATAATTTGTATCGGAAGTAAAAACGAGAATATAACAAAATACATTCCTGTAGATAATAAGAAAAATTGCAAAAAATATCAGAAGCGCTTTGTTAATAGTGTAAATTCGTGTTTTAAATCTTCTCACACGAAACACAAAAAACCCAAAAGGAATTGCCCAATAAATTCGGTATAAAATGTGCTTGTTTGGTAGATGCATCAAAAACTCGCAACCGGCCAACATCGTCCTTCAATTAATTTCCAAAGCTTTTCTTTACGAAATATCAAAAGCTTAAAAATGTTGTAACGGTTACATCGTGAGCTACGGCGCTTTGAAATTTATATTTATCATTCAAAATAACGCAAGACGCCTAATTGTTCGATTATTGAATACTAGCTGGTTCCCGGCATGCATTGCATTGCTATATTCAAAGAAATACATTGTTTCTCCTTGAATCACATTTCCCGTGCGTCCCCGTTCCCCTCCCGCGTCCCCTTCCTAGCTAGTTTTTTTTTAAATTATAGACTATATGTTATTCTGATGTATGAGCTTTATTATTGTAAAGTTTCATTAAAATCCATTCAGTGGTTTTTGCGTGAAAGAGTAACAAACACACATACATCCATACAAACTTTCGCGTTTGTACTCGTAACATTAGTAAGATGAAAATCGAGGTGGTTTGTACAACAAGTAAAAAAATAGTAACTACAAGCAAAAAAAAATTGTTTGAGGTAAAATGCACAAGGGAAATTTATAATCATCGATGAGTGAATTTATTGGATTACCGACACCTCTACGTCAAGTGGTTCGCTAAGTTTGGTGACTTACGGGTTCGTATGGGTTCACAGGTTTGTCCGAATTTTGGCGGTGGATGTTTCTGCCCACCAACTGCGTGGTTGAGGACCTTTTGACCTCTCCAGCAGGACTCTATCGGAACGTCGCCTTGTACCACCGTGGGAGGGATAGATAGGACACGCTGACCCCCAGAGTCCTACCCACCCCTGTTTCTCTTCCAGAACTTTGTCTCCTTCCTTTCCTAAAAAGATATTCCACACAGCATTCCCAAAGATGATTCCTGAAAGGATTTATTTTGTAGGGGAGTTAATATAAAAAAAGTAGTTTCACAGTGGAATTAAATTCCGAATTTAACGATTAACAAATTTTAAAACGCATTTTTAAACAGTTTAGCAATAAAAAAAATAATGTTGAGCCAAAAAAAAATTACAAAAGCTTTCGATGACGCGACGTCTCAACTTCAAAGTTTGCAATGCATGTTCACAATGCCAGCCAACAGTATTCCGCAGCCAACAATTCGACCTATAATCCCGTCTAAGCGTTCTTCCGACCGGAGACGGTCTAAGTATCAGTATAATTATTATATACCTAGGTATTATTTACATGTACTGCCCGTTCCTGTATGACCAATAAATATATAGAGTATCGTGTTCGTCGCCGGAAATATCGTGATAAGTGCGATAATTTTCACTCGCTGAAAAGATGCCAATTTAAAAAAGTCAGTTAAAAAAATATTACTCATAATATTCCCGCATTCTTTTTTCTTTTTTTAAATGTTAATTCGTGTCTTGGAAACGACAATTCGCAGTCCACAATAGAGTATTGGTACTTATCCTGATGTAAATGATGACTAAGCATGGAAAGAGGAAAGGTGAATGCAAACATTTCTGCAATCGTATGAGAAATGTGGAGATTAAGAAAAGTGCAAGACTGTTGTTATCGTTATCAGTAAGATAAAGGATGGGTTGTTTTACAGAAATTCAAATGTTACATTGTCATTAAATGGTCGTTCCAGCGCAATTTTGTTATTTTTGACTGTTGAAACTTCCGCGTTAATTACCGATTCTATGTCAAAGGTTTCAGTTTTGAACAAATTGTGATCAGTAAAAGAGGACAATTTAATCATTTTGTTAAGTTTGTCAGCTTATTACAATTTGATGAAAAACTGAAACTCTCCTAGAACTTTTATATGCATACTGAATAGCCATTTGATGACTTTGTCACAAGTGAATTTCTGGTGCTGAGAAAGTGAATGAACGAACAAAGGGGTTTAGGAGAATAATATATGTATAACACAAATTTGAATGATAGAATAATTTAGGAACGTCCGAGGAAGATATGGCACAATTAAGTAAACCAAATACTTGATACGGGCCTGGTCAAGAGTCAGAATAACCCAAGGGTACGTATGAGACGATGTGTGAGTGTGAATGAAGCAATGTTTATTTATTGTTGTTATACGCCCGTAGGGGCTTTTACATAGATTAGAAAATAATATTTAAGATATCGAGGATTACAAATACATAGAATTTATACCAAACTTATAAAAGTGAAAAAACTTAAAAAAAATATACAAGTAGTTTTTAAAGAAAAAAAACCACTTGTATAATCTTGTGGAAAACCGTGAAATATTTTAAACAATGTAATATTTAACAATAACATAGAACAAAATATAATATAAACATTACAATAACAAATCAAATCGTTAAATATATTATACCCATGTTACAATAATTTGTAGGATTCCAAGAAGTGTTGGTTTAAATTGCATTTTAGAATGTAAAGGGAATCAGCGAATACATCTGTAAGATGGGGCTTTACTCAGCGGTTCGTCCTCTCTGTCTACCCCTGCAAGAACCAGCGTGACGGTTATATAGTGAGTTAATTGCATGTAGAAAGGATTCTCTTTTTGATACCTTCAACAGTTTTAAAACAGATATTATGTTCCATTGCAACTTACAGACGCTCCTACTAAAAACTTAAGTTAGTCCGCAACATGATCGGAACGAAGATATTAACAAATGAGGTGTAAAGTGCTGAAGATGCGCTTTAGTGTCCTATTTCCATAATATGTATGAGGGCGTACTGAACATGAGAGCGTTATTTTGTTACATACATATTTACTTCACGAATTTTCCCTTTACGTGGAAAGCTATAAATTTAACTCGCTAATAACCAATTTTAATTACCATCATATATTCCTTTTAGACCGTAGGATCATCCCTGTTGAAATATTTATTTTTTTAAATGTATATTGGGTGCACATGATTCCGAGGATGCATCATGTCAACCCTACTTGAGTCTCAAAAATTTATTAAAAAAAAATCATAGTTTGTCGCGCATTTTTATTAGTACCTATTAATTATAGTCTGAAAAATATCAATTTTTATTTGAACAACTCTCTTTTTATAACTTTTGAAGGGTATTCCCATCAATGTAATATATCTTTGTTGATGTTGATGAAAAATGACATTTATATAAGAGGTTTCAGTAGCCGAATAGATTGAGACGTTTTCCCGAATAATATGATTGTGAATAATTTCAATTTTTATTAAAACAACTCTCCTTTGAAAACTTTTGAATGTTATTCCCATCAATGTAACATATCATTGAAGAAGATTACACAAATAATCTAAATGAAAATATGAAAATGAACAAGGCACAATTTTTTTCATGAAAAGGGTAGCTACCAATAATAAAGAGAAAAAAAAATTATTGAAGATATTGTTAATTCTAAAAAAAATTACTTTTAAATAAGAAGTAATAGCCTAATTGGTAGAGGCGTTTGTTCCGGTAAGACGATAAATTCTGGGTTCGAGTCCGAGTTGCGACCGTTATCTTTTCATTTTTCTGTGTCTTGCTCTTTTTCACATTTTCGTTTAGAGTATTAGTGTGAGAAAAACAGAGTTCCAATCAACAAATAGTAGAATATTTTATGACATGCAATATTTTGATTTCAAGCTCATGTATTTGACATAATTCACGAAAAAGTATACAAATTATAAGTAGTACTTTTTTGAATAATTTTCTTGAACGACGGAAAATTTATTAAAATTATTTTTAATTTTGTAGAACAGTATTAAAAATATATTATCTTTATGAAAGCGAGATGGATCGTGATTGTTTGAGGTTCGAAAAAGTAGGTCGCACAGCTACTAAATTTGGAAAACACGGTGGAAACAATCTGTGATTGTCCACGAGACGATAAGTTAGTACTCGTACATTGTATATTGTATATTAATAGGTATTATATATATTAATATTAAGAAAACCTAAACCACAACATTGTACATTTAAATTAGCCCATGTTTACGTGATTTTTGTAGTGCCAAAAAGATTGGCTTCTGATGCAGAAGGTCAGTAGGATAAGAATGCTAAATTTCAGTTTTTTCAGTGTGATCTCATTCATTATCTGCGGTTTCGGTTAATTTACACGATAACCCCAGGCGGAAGGAGTGGGCAACTGTCATGTCCAAATATTTCTGTTACTCTTATCTATCCTCACAACACGACCATATTTTCGTCTTGGCAATAAAACTTGCTCGTGTTATTTAGTACGACTTAATCTTTAGTACTTAACCTGAAAAAATACAACAGTTTAAATCTATTTTTTGCTAAACCAAGTTTTAATTACTGCAGACAAATAATTATTATGCCTGAGACTTATTTACAATGACCATTCCGCTGTTAGAGCAACTATGTTACAATAGGCTTACTAAGGCAATACTAATATGCTTCTTTCTTCCGACAGCACTGCTCGAGGTCTTCGGGTAAGTCAGAGGCCCCCCTAGCACAGTCGATTTTATTCATAAAGATTGTTTCGATAACTTTCGGTAACAGTTGACGTCGAATATAATAAGGATACTTAGTCATTTTGAGATGTTATCTATTCGTTGGCAATCTGCAGTCGTGCTAGGCGAAGATGATAAGTTACTGAAAGTTATCCATACAATCCTTATCGATCGACCGTGCTAGAGGTCCCAGCGACCTAGAAGCACTGTCTTGATCTCTCTAATGGCCTAGGTATCTAGCACGCCGGTCGATAAAGCTTTTATCGATAATAAAAAATACAATATACCTCGCACTTGCACAATCCATAATGGAATACGGCATTATTGCCTGGGACTGTGCCAGTAAAAAATACATTGATACACTGTTTAAAGCTCAGAAAACCCTAATAAAATTAATACTTAAGTTACCAATACTAACACCCACTTCAATTCGAAAAATTCCCAGTGCTGAAAATTCAAAAATTATATTCAAAACAAATACTTACTTTCCTTTACAAGAACTTATCCACATTTAACACTTCACAAAATTCTCGCAATACTAGAACAAGACATGCTCACCAACTACAAATACCAAAAACAAACACATCCAACAAATGTACCTAATTTATTTGACGTGTATTATTGTTTTTACTTTAGCGATCTATGCCATGGCATCAGATGCTTGGCTTCGTACGCTGTACAGATATTGTCTGTTTCCTGTAACAAAGAAAATTGGGTTAAAATAATTTTCGTGGATTACTCATATATTTACACAAATAGTTCAGACAGCTCATTACATATCATATTGTGACGTAGTAATTCGTAAACATATATGAAGAAACATGTCATATTCTGAAATAATGACCTACATATTTAATTAGAGTTGCTTTAGAAATAGACCTACGATAACATAAACTATGAAGAGCAAATGTAAAAAAATATTTTAACTTGGAAATGATTCAAGAAAGATTAAAACAAAACATATTGCTTGATTAATTAATTAATGGACAGAAAATCAACAAATTAGTTGGACGGAGAATCCAATGTGAACAATATTGAAGATTTTATAAAACCCCGAAGTCTGCGAGTGTGTGACTCGTCTCAACTCTCGTTCTCTAAAGGTTCAAATACAGGCCTGAATTTATTTATTTATTTGGTCATACATACCACTTAGTACATTATACAGTGTCTTAATATTGTCGGTTAAGATGGCTTATCTATTTATAATATATTATTATTATTATTAGGTGTAAGTAAAAATAATAAGAAAGAGTGGATAGAAGATGTAAAAAAGTGTTTGAATTGAAGTGAAGAAGAATATGCCCACGAATTGTAAATGGCCATCAGTAAATCCCACTAATATTATAAAGGCGAAAGTTTGTATGGATGCATGTATGTTTGTTACTCTTTCACGCAAAAACTACTGAATGAATTTTAATGAAACTTTACAATAATATAGCTCATACATCAGAATAACATGTAGGCTATAGATCAGAGCTCTGGCTTTATGAAATTTGTATAAAAATATTGCAATAGGTGGCTCGCGAGCTGTTTGAAAAATGAATGTAAAGGGTACGGAGGGGGGGAGGGGGGGGGGGGGGAGTATAGTGGTGATAGGGAAGGTGGAGGAGGTGGAGTGGAAACCCCCCTAATACTATGCGAGCGAAGCCGGGGGCAAAAGCTAGTGTTTAATAAAACAAGCCTAAAGTTTAGGTAGATACCTAGGTACCTAAAAAAAACTTTTATTATTTTGTTTCATTTGCTCTTGCAAAATGCTAGTGTCCAGTTTCGCAGATATTCGCATGTGAAAAAGTCATCAAACAGCCATTCAGCGTCATTTAATTGTTTTTTTGATTCTGTGCGTTTCGTCTTCCTATCAAATTGTAATAAGCTGACAAGCTCAACAACATTGGAGCCTCTCTACACTTACGAGTACTCTACGGTAAATTGATGACAATGTTACATTTGAATTCGTGTAAAACAACCCGTCCTAAGTAAAATAATCATTTTATAAAGTAATTATTTTCCGCTACGTTAAAAGCCTCAGTAGAAACATTATTATTTTATATTAGTTTATTTTATTTATTTTAAAAACGATCAGTATATGTTTAACCATTACGCTCCGAGTGAGCAATGGTACTTTTTTTAACGGGCGGCGGTGACGTAATAAAGGTTGCAGGTTCGATCACCACCGCAGCGCGACGAACTGAGTGACACTTTATTAATTAGTTAACGAACAGGTAATTATATTTCTGTGACGTAATACAAAGTTTTATTCAAGGATGCCGACACTGTAATTTTTTTGAAGTCAAAACTTCTTAAACTCCGTTGTGATTTGTAACTCGATGAAACGAAAAATAGCGACACGAAAAAGAGACTAACACATACATCTAAGGGATTTAGCCTACGAGAGAATGAGATAGTATTATCGGTCTCCTCTTTATGCGGTGGTTGATAACCTCCCCACTATTGTTTACTTTAGTTTTCTGAAGGTTTCACTTCTATCGGCAAACTCTGTTTTTTTTTTTTTAATTTTTTTTTTTTATGTACGATACGAACCAATTTCCATCAAGCGGTATCACACACACACTTTGATATTTTTTCATAATTTTTCGATTTTTCTAAGCAATATGCTTCAATAATTTATATTTAGATTAATTTTGTCGTTTGAACATTTACAAAAATCGCTCACCAGCTTTCATAAAAAGCATTCCTAATCTAAATATTCTACTTCACAGATGCCACGTAGATTTTTCCTGTTCAAATATTTCTACGATTTCACAGCTGTTGCAGTAAACAATAAATTGTTGTGATTTAAACGTAACTTTATAAATCTGTTTTTTTTTTCTGGAAATGTTTCGTGAGGTAAGTCGCTAATCGCAAGTTCATGAAGCTTTCATTTCTGATATTTTAACCGCCAAAGAACTTTAAGACCACCGCTCTCCTCACGGTGTTAGTTTTCAGCAGTTAGTTGTTGAATTCGCCATTTAAATAATATGGTAATACGAAGTCTGGCAATTAGAATTAGAAACCGTGCAATGCACAAGTCATTAAAAAGTACCTACTCGGTGTGAGATGCAAATATTAAAATGCACCTGCCATAAAATAAAAGATAAATATTTAAGTCTAGAAAATTTTGTTATGAATGTTTACAATTATTGCCGCTTTAACATAAAAGGCATCTGAAATCGCAGACATGGGCGCGCACTCAGATTATTTCTAAACAGCGAACATTGAAATTTTTAAATTTGAAAATTTGAATGTGTTTATGCCGCGTTTTTCAATTAGTAATCTCCGTATAACCGCTTGTTATTATGAACCATTCGCCCTGCTTTCGAAGCTTGCACACGGATTGTTTTATGCCCATTCCATCAATATTGACCTTTTCCCAAAAAATCTGAACCAATTTTCACGGTATTGTAATTTGCTTCGTCTGTAGATAAACACGTAAATACACTATTCGTTTACTGCACAGTGTATTGCCTGTACAGTTGTTTTCAACAATACAGCACCTACAATTAGGCTCATTTTGCTGTTTTTATTTCTATCCAATGTGTCATCGATGGCAATAAAAATATGTATGTAATATCATTAGACACATCGTCTTGTTTAGGTTTACGTTAATGTATTTGATACGAGAATTATACTCCTAAATCTTAATTACTAACTCAAATGACACTTATTTAAAATGGTAGATTATTTTTTAAGTAAAATGAAACAATTCAACTTTGTATACACCACTTATATAATGCGTAAATCCGACCGGTTTCGGAACAAACGTTCCTTCTTCAGGGAAAGCTTATACTAATTTGACAGTTTCGAACAATGTTTTATTATGGTAGGGGTGGAGCCGTTGCTAGTTATTAATGTAGATTGGGTGGGTAGATATTAATGTTCTACATTAATACCTAGTAGAACATTAATATCTACCCACCCAATCTACATTAATAACTAGCAACGGCTCCACCCTTACCATACTAAAACATTGTTCGAAACTGTCAAATTAGTATAGCTTTCCCTGAAGAAGGAACGTTTGTTCCGAAACCGGTCGGATTTACGCATTATATAAGTGGTGTATACAAAGTTGAATTGTTTCATTTTTCTATAATAGATAACCACAAAGTTATAGCTACATTCAAAATATATTTTTTAAGTAGTCCTCAAATCATCTTACAAAGTTTTTGAGCATAAAACTAAACCGACAAGTAAGTGCAGACGCTCAAATGAACTTCCTCGTGCCACACTCTGCAAGTCCTAGCGCTATGCACTTCTGTGCTATGGTAGATACTACTAAGTGTAAGTAAGTACAAACTACCTATTTAAGTTCATTCACCCGCAGTGTTTGGCGTAGAACAATCTTCTTGCTCTGAGCCATATAAGTCAAATGGTAGTAAAATTAAAATCATGTTTGCCAACAGAGACGATAAGTACCTACGTAATATGGCACGGAATACGTAATGTCAAATAAGTGAATGACCAATTGAATAAACGATAATAATTTTGGGGCAAAGCGCCACTTTTAACAACTAATAAAATGATGTTATGAAGATTTTACAAAATTTATTATGTTTAGACTTTTATTGCATTTTTAAAATAATATTCTGGCTTTGCTTTTTGGCGGCGCATCCATTTGAAGCACTTAAATGATACGTTTGCCTAACATTTAAAATTCCATATTACATAATCTTAAATGTGAGATTTCAATGCCAGATATTCGGATAGTGTCATTATGTTTTATGGCGTGACAAGGGAACAACAGGTGTCAAATATGAATATGTATTCTTACAGAATTAATACTCAGATCTTACACCGATATGCGATCCAAAAAAAAATCACAACATTCTTAATATTCTTTCACATTATATTCTTTCATGTGGTCAAAGTATATATGTTAAAATAGTGGCGCACAGTTTACATCAATGCTGTGGAACAAGGTCGGAATGACTTTCATCCTGCGGTAAACAGTAATGCAGATAAAACGAGAGGTTCCTTGAGGAATGCAGGTTATTAAAATGTAAACGATGAATCGTTGTGTAAGCAAGATAAAGATTTTGAAGTTTCCGCATTACTTCATATTACTGGCAAGTGATATGATTTTTAAACAAACGTCTTTTTAGCGACAACAGCGACAGTCATTTTACTAATACCTACCTACATTGTTCGTAACATTTGATATAATGTTTTGAGGAAACAGATAATGTTAAAAACAGTCCTCTTTTGTACGCTTTAATGAAAAATCGTATTACATGACAGTTGATCCCTCGACAGTTGCCCCCCCGAAATTATAATTATATTAAAAGCATAATTTTTTGTGCATTATTTATCAATTTAAACACCTAAAATCGACTAATATAACTGAAATAATGAGTTACATAGTATTGATATCAAACGAATTTATTTACAGTGTGGATGTTTTGTACTTATACGCTGTTATATAAGTTCATATAAGAGTAGTTTTATCCTTGATGCATTTGATTGAAAATATGTTTTATACTTTTGTTTATTCGGCGGTACATCCTCTCTCCTCGAAGGGTTCTATGAGTCTATGTATTTTGTGTAATTATGTATACCGTATTTTCTCTAAACCGACTGCATATTGTATGTATAAGTATGCCGGAGGGCAACTGTCGGGGCATCAACTCTAAAGTAATCAAACACTATTGACCTTGGTATTTAAGTAAAATACTATTTTTTTGCCACATGTCAAGGGTGTAAAATGAATTATTTTAAGAAAATGTTTAAATATATATATTTTTTAATGCTTTTGCTGCGAAAGGGTAATGGTGTGCAACTAGTAATGTGGCTAGTAAACCCGTTTTTAAAATCTCAGAAATAAACTGACAATGTTATTATATCGTAATCAATAATTTAATTTCATCATCTTCGAAGCACAATGCTTTTCTTTATGATCTTCCTACGTAACTTTTTGATGGGGGAGAATTGAGGAGACTGAGATAAAAATCAAGATGGCCCGAATTAACCCCAGTAAGTTAGTATTATGCAATTCAGTCTCGTTTATCAAAACGATAATGCGGATTTAGGAGGGTTATCTTCAGTCAGTATTATTGAATAGCACGGAAACGCGGACATACCTAAAGTAGTTGCTAAAAATCCAACGGATGGAGAGAGTCACACAAGATTGAAAGTCATCAATGGAAATGGTACTAGGCTAGTACCAGCTTAAGATGAAAAATATGATATGTTATGCTGTATCCGTGTTATTGTATTTATTAAACAAAGACGTCTGAAGAAAGGATATAAAATATCATGCTAAAATATGATCGCGTGGCAAGAGTCACATTTCGTTCATAAGAACGTGAAGAAATGACTATAGAAGATTGAAAGTAAGCAGAAAAACGCAAATATATTCAGCCAATAAAACAGTCTCTCTTTAACTTAATTTCTTAAGGCAGCTTTTTCATGTGAATATCGCACAAGTGTATCAGCTGCTCTCATATACGAACCTGGAATCAGAAGGACTACATCATTCCAAATATGTTATGAGGCAGAAGTGAGTCGAGAGGAGAGGAGATGAAGGAAGAGTGATGTAGAGTACCTGACACAAAATATTATCGTTTTAAGTCACGTTTTGAATTGTTTATGGTGACCTTTCACCACAAAATTAAGAAAAAGCCATATTGGTGTCCTGCCCTGGGTAAATTAGGCACCAGGAGAAAGAAACAAACTGTATCACGAAAAAAAGTAAAGAAATTTTCGTTCGTGGAGCCACTGTAAGCTATTTATTGCTTAGAAAATTATGATCACCGTCATTCATAAGCAAAGCATGCTGGCACACATTCAGTTTCTTATCTCGCATTATCAAATAAAACACACACCTACGTTTGTTCGCCGAGAAACAAATTCACTGTAGGAGCATGAAAACGATAAGTAGCTGCCTTTGTCTCGGATATATATCCGGAAAAATAAGTCTAAGCTCTAGAAGTCGGGTATGAGCGCCTTTGATATTATTATTTATTTATTATCGTTAAACGCCTTTGAAGGCAAAAATATCTATTTCAAAGAAAATAACTAATTCTGATCATTTGAATACTTATTTTTTTTATTAGTCACCAAAATATACATAAATTACATAATAGATGTAATTGATGTACCTACCACCATAAACAGGCAGGGCTTGTGTGTATAGGGAGGAAGGGGTGTTATTATATTGGTTTTATTTGACATAATTCAGTTAAAGTTTAAAATATATTTTTTTAAGGTGAGTTTTAAATTCTTTTATATTAGTATTTAGATCACCAATTTTTTTCGGGGAATGAATTAAAAAAATTAACTCCGATATATTTATGATTAACTGTCCTACTGTTTTTTTTTTTTTTAACATTTTGGAGTATTAAGTATTGACGACGTTTGTCTAAGATTTCTGTTATTTTTAAAGGGTGCAACTTTATTTTGAATATTATCTTTATAAATTTGTAATGTTGCATGGTAGAAGTACAATGTACTTAATTTTCTGTCCTGAAATTGTTTGAGTAAAAGTTCTGACGAAAATGAAGAGAGTTTTTTAAAAATTGTTTTTATTATTAGTTTTTGTGATATGTAAATTGTTTGTGTTTGATTTGTATATGTACCGCTCTATCCTACAATGCCGTAGTGTATAATTGATTGACAGAAAGCGTAGTATGTGTTTATGAGTAATTTTTTGTTTCAAATATCTCTTAAATATCTAAATATATATGTTAGTTTCTTTACTTTGTCGTTCAGCATATTTATATGTGGAGACCATTTTAAACGCTGGTCTGTTGTTACGCCTTAATATCGATCTTGCTTTCTACGTTTGTATATAATATATTGCATTTGCCATTATGTTTATTTCTTTGGTTGTTTCTTGTTTTTTAATGAAAAATGGTAAATAATAAGTTTTTTTTTAGAATTTAAAGTCAACAGGTTTTTATCATACCATAATTTTTATCTCCTTGATATCTGTGTTTGCCATGTTATTTAATTCACACCAGGTGTTTGCTTTTAGTAATAGGACTGTATCGTCAGCATAGGAGACAATGTCTTCATATTTTTGGAAATTTGGAATATACATTGACATATATAACTAATAACAATGGTCCCTAAAAAGTACCTTGGGGTATTGAAAAGTCGCGATTCAAAATAAAGACTTGATTGAGTAGTTTTACTTGTTGAGGTCATCGTTATGGACATCTATTGATAATGTATATATCTGATGAATTATCCCAACTGAATTAGGCTAGTTAGGCTGTTAGGCTGGCCCTGCTGTAAGGGAGCGATATATTTTTGAAGTGAAAACCTCTTTAGCGCCGTTGTGATTTGAAACTCGATGAAACGAAAAAACACTAAAAACAGATTCATCTGTAGGATTTAACTTGCGAGAGAATGATATAGAATAATCGGTCTCATCTTAGTACGATGCCTCTCCGATCTTGTCTACTTTAGTTTTCTGGAGGTTTCACTTTTACCGCGTGTGAACTGCACACAGTATATTTTTTGATTAATTTAGTGTTTTTTGGGAGGATGGCGAATTATATTAATAAATAGAAAACAACGCCTTTAACGCCATTAACGCCTTCACCGCCTTTAACGCCTTTAACGCATTTAACGCCTCATGACTATGTCCATATGCTTGGATCTGGCTTAATGATGGATTTCAATTTAGTTAATGACGGATTTCAATTATTGACTGGGCGTATCGAAGTCCTGTTTTAACTTGACCATTTAAAATTTCATCTGTCCGTAAATTTGTTACGTTCCGTTTAATAATTTAGGTTGCGCTCCGCACCGCCCGTCAATAATTAAACATGCCAAATATCTTACCAAAGACATTTCTTAGTACTTACTTTACCCTGTCCTGTTTATAAATAATTGATCTCATAATTTATTGTCATGACTCTTAACAAATGGCAACATTTGCAACAAGTAGTTCGCACAATCATTGCACTTTATAAATATTCAACGCGTGATTTCGTTACAGATCGAGTCGTTATTCCTCTTAGAAAACTACCGCAAATTTATTCTATTCGTCCGTTGGCCGAAGAAATTATATGTATGCAAATTTGTCAGTTTGTGAGGAGAATTCATCCTCGCGTCCTTTTATTCCGCATGTTAGTGAAAACCTGTTTCAGCGAACCTTTCATCGCCGGTAAGGTCAACAGTGTCCCTTCCCGCCAGTCTTTGGATGGTGTCAAAGAATGCTACGAAAATAATATTATCACTTCATTATTACTTTATTCTAAAATTTCGCAAGAAGACTATTCATTTATGTTACTATAAACTTACATATACATGTTTTACATGTAATATATTGTAATAAATTATTCACTGTAATGATATTTAATTTTTATCTTTAAGTTCAATAAGTTAACAAAAGTTTAAGCCTAAGTGTTTTAAAAAGTAAAAAACAAAATTGATAGTTTTATCCTTCTCAGCAGATCCTCGATTTAATGGTCAATTAGTGTGATTGTGTTTGAAACACCACAAATTAAAATTTTATAATGTAAACATTTTACATTTTACCTAGGGATGTAATAGACTTCAATTGTTTTATTATTTTATCGATGGTTTTAATCAGAACGGGAAAATTAAAATCGCTGAAATTAAATTTTCTTCTTGCTTTAAATTCAACCCAAATCCGTCTTCTAGGGTTCATTGAACCCGAGTTACAGACGGATGGAGCCACAACACGAAATTAGTATATTTATGATGAGTTACAATAAAAACAAAAATACGTATTTAATTTTTTTTACCGTCCGAATAGTCGCGTTGATTCCTGTTGAACCGTTACTGAGGGGATATATCAGAGGTTCTCAGTTCTCATTACCATTTTCTATGTCTTGTACTCTTTCATACTCGTATTTTCTTTTAAATTATTATTGTTATTTTCTTCTTGAAATGAAATACACGCAATACTCGCAACAGGTAAAAAACTCCACTAACTTATCCTATATTTGGCCACTATTCATAGGTTCAAGTACCGAATAGTAAACTCAGAATTTTAAAATAAATAAACCGAGTATCGTCTGGATAATCAATGAGGAGGATAGTGAAATTATTATTATAATAAAATATGCATGGTGCACATACACCACCTACATTCATTTTCGGATTTCTTTACGAATCCAGTTGAATAGAGGAATCTATCGGGAATGCCAACAGAGATCTCTTTGAACCAACAATAAAACATTGCACATTGTTCCTTTAATGTTTAGACTAGTATGCCAGAAAATTTACTATTCGGATACATAATACATGCGCATTGCACTAAAATTTAAACAATAGACTATTTTTATAAACTAGGGTGTTTCCTTGGGATAGCATCACGGCTTTTCGATTATAAATAGTAAACAAATTAGTTTATTTAATAACTTGCTGGGGTACCCGGCTCCGCTCTGGGAGTTGATAAGAGATTGCCATATCTTGCTTTATATACCCTACCAAAGGGTAGCCCCACCCACACGAAAAAGGTTTCGAATGGTCCACAAAGTTGCAGAACATTCCACAACATTCGAGAGTGCTCTGGAATGTTCCACAATGATGTTCCCGATTCCCTATTTCGGGATGTTCTAGAATGTTTTGGAGTGCTCTCGAAAATTTTCGAATGTTCTGGACTGTTCTAGAAATTATCTAGAGGGCGAAAATTCCAGCCCCTATATCTTTACAACCACGCCCTTCAGGTAAAAACAGAAACATTCTTCATGGATGGGGGATAAAAGGCTACCACATCACATAACTCCCTTGATCGTACCGGGACTCGTTTCTGAGTTTTTGCAGGACATACATTTTTTTACACTTTCTTTTATAATATAATATGTTGATTAAGCACTGGACTGTGTCGTTTCCTTAGCCTACAAATTAACTGTTCTACCTATTAGAGTACGCGTTGCAAGAACACTAAAGCAATATCAAGTTTACTTTGAAAAGCACGTGTTTTACGATGTACCTACTGGCGTGCCGGAAAGTTTGCATTTTCAATGCAATAACATTTAAACATTAGTTTATTTTAGAAAGGATCAAGTGTTAATTTAGAATTGCCAGCCAGAAATTTAGCATCTTAGCTATTAATAATTGTGTTTAATAAACAGTTAATCGACTAGGTTCTTATATAATACTCGTGCACCAAGGTTTTATCGACTAATTTTGAAGTGAAAACTTCTTTAGCGCGGTTATGATTTGAAACTCGATGAAACGGAAACGAGCGACAGTAAAAAGAGATAAACACTCGGTTCCAATATATTACGTTAAATCCACGGTCCCGCGCAAACCTCCCTTGTTCTAGTGGTATGAAGCGCTTGACGAACCTCAGCGAACCAAGGATCGAATCCTACGAAAAGCAAAAATTTTTTTGTAATATCAATCTTCAATATTTCGCCTGTCTCGTGTATATCCTAGAGAGACCGGCATCGAGTAATCCCATGTAAACATACTTCGTATGTATATAAATAAATAGAAAAAAAACTTCAAATCACTCCAAAATGAACAGGCAAAGAAAACACAAAAGAAATCTACGATGAAGAAAACACAAATATTAATAAGATGACCAAATGTACAGGAAAATGTGCACTGGAATTCGACGACAAAAATATGGAAAAAATCATACCTTCATATTGATTAAAAAAAACTCTTGTCTACTTTAGTTTTCTGAAGGTTTCACTTCTACCGAGCGTGAATAGCACAATACTATAGAGCAGGGTTTCCCAACCTTTATTTCGCCGAGCCTGCCCGAACCAAAAAAAAAAAAATTCATGCCCTCCTTAATTAACTTTCGACAAAAATAAGAAACACATTTTTTATATTAACTAAATTATTTATTTAAATTTCAAATAGGTTCAATACAGACACAATATATTTATTTATTATGGATAGAAGAGTAGGTACACTTTTAATCATTAATTTCTTTTACATTTATATTTCTTAGTTTTCTTTTAATTATACACATTATTCTATTATTATTAATTAACACTTTGTTCCTTTTGTGAAGCAATTGCATAACTGAATATTTTTATTTGTTTGCCGGAAAATCATTCGTGCTTCAACTTCTATTATTTGCGTGTGTATGATTCCGAAGTACACCGATTGCGTGGACTGTAGTTACCAATAATTCTAAGTACGTGTTTCCATAATTATTATTATACCTCTGCAGAGCGTTTACGAGGAGGCAACTTCAGTGCTCGATATTACATCGGGAATTTATTACTTCGCGATGGTTATTAATACCCCATGTCTGCTCAGGAGACCGAAATGCAAAATGACTTTTTATTGGTGCTAATGTGCGGGCAAGCGTTGTTGTTTATCACGGTTGTTTTTAAATTTCAACATACGTTGAGATTGTGAAATTATCTGGACTAATTAAACTAAAATGGTTTCCCCTCTATTTGCTAATACTATGTGTTAATTGGGGCTTTGTTTTTTTTAGTAACCCAAATCATTTTATACCGATGCGAAACAATAAGAAACAAAATTTTGAAAAGAGGAGCTCTCTCTGATGTTCTTTCATTACAAAGATTGGATATACCTACGTATGTATATATTTTAGGACCTACGGTATTAAGTTAAAAATTAATTTGTCATTTGTTAATTTATCTCATAATTTGATCAATTAATATGATGTGCTTTAAAAGATTCATTGTTCTCTTTACCGAATTCAATTTATAGAGAAAGTTTAAATTTATTTATAATAAGATTACATGTTATAAAATCATTCAAATCGGTCAGAAGATCAAATCGGTCAGAAGATCAAATCGGTCAGAAGATCAAATCGGTCAGAAGATCAAATAGGTCAGAAGATAAAAAAGTTTCTCGTTCTGATGCAAATTTTTCTCAAAATCTGGACCGCGAAATTAACTAACTAACTAACTAACTAACCGTCATGCCGTTTCCCCGCAGGGGTAGGCAGAGAGGACGGACCGCCAAACAACTCGGTCTTGGCACACACTCTTTGCCTCACTCACATTCATACATCGTCTCATACATTCTCTTCTATTATTCTGACTTTTGACATGGCCCGACTCAAGTATCCGATTCACTTGATCGTGCCATGTCTTCCTCGGGCGTCCCCGACTTCTTCTACCATTCACATTCGCGTCGTATATTCTTCTTACACTACTTTCTTCGTTCATTAAAAGGTACTAAATTTTAATATCTGGATATATCAAGGTTATTTTCTTCTACACGGACATATTATTGAAATATGTTTCAAAACTGAAGTGCATCAATATAGTAATAACAAAAATGCTACGTGGTTTGCAAATTATGCACGAAAATCACCTTAAGGGAGCCAGATATCGCTTTCTATTTTTGGATATATTGTAAAATATTGTTTTTTTATTGACCTATGGCGAATTCCCGCCAGCGCAATCCCACAAAATCGACTGGAAATTATAGAACTAATTGTTTTTATAGTTATTGCAGATATCACGCTCAGATTAACAAAAATAATTGCACAGTGAAAACAAAACTGTGGAAACATATATTACCTACGAATCAAGGTTTGGGTCGTGTTAGGAAATCAAAGTGCCCCCTAATATACCGCCCACATCCTCAAATGCACTTTCCCCGCCAACAACGCTCGATTTCAGTTTCAGCAGAGAGAACTTAATAATATTCCATCAAAGTTGGGTTCGCAAAGTTTGATGCACGCGCCCGGACAAAGGACAAAGAGTTCGGGTGAGACGGTACATAAATAAGAGATGTACGGAGTTACGGAGTGGGATGCCACATGTCGGCCGGCAGCGGCACATGTTTGACATATTTTCCGGTTTGACCGATCAGCAGGCCGACCTATATGTATGTGCAGGGCTAACCCAAACCGCAGGAAATTAGCTGCACCGTAAATTGCAAATAACATTTCTTGTTATTTTTTTCGCAAGCAGAAAACCCTGCGATGCGCTGAAAGTTGAAGGCTGCTCGATCGTAAACAATCCAATTGGCCACCTGAAATAATTGGAGCGAAGGCTTACGATTAAAGGTCGAAGAGTTTGCTGGGAATTAAACCGTTATGTTGCAGATTGGAATACTGCCATCGTTGCAAAACAGTAGTTTAAGAATGTCATTATTAATTTATTTTATTGAAAATCCCATAGGCGTTTTGCATACAATGCAGAACATTTTTTGAAAATTTTCAATGAAAATTTTTTAGAATTACAAAAGAGTTAACGAATTATAGGAAACAGAACATATTCTATTTGAGAGGCAGGAATGGGTACCGCTGCCCCGGGAACCTTTATTGGATAACCAATACTTCTGCCATAGGTCACCCCAAGTGGTTCGCTATGTTTGGAGATTTAGCAGGGGTGCCCGGGTTCATGGGCTGAGATTTGACTAGGTCTTGGAGGCGGATGACCAGGACACACTGCACCCCGGTTTCCTACCCACCCCTTAAACCCTTTTCCTTCCCAGAACTCTCCTCTCCTTCCTTACCTTAAAAAATCCTCCACACAGCATCCTCAAAGATGACATAGGCCCCGAGAGAAATTATTTTCCTCAAGGCTTCCTGCGTGGAGGTCATGTAAAAATATATATAAATATAAATATAATAGACAATCGATCAAAATTCCCAATAAATTAATGTTAAAAAGTTATTAACATTAATTTATAAAGTAGGTAGAAGTTTTCTAAAGATTGTCAAATAATCTTCATCACTTCAATCCTTTTTTTTTTAATAAACAGATTAATTGCTGAATGTTTCCTAAATTGAACTCTGCTACGGTGGTCACTGTAGTCGAATTAGGTCGAAAGTTTACGGGTTCGATTCCCACCGCAGCGCAAAGATATACATGATTATTTTCTCTCCTAATATGGGCGATGCCAGTTCGGGTGTTGTGATGCCGATTGAAGTCTGGACCTTACAAAAATGGCGTTGTAGCGGACAAAGGAACAACGAATAAAAAAAGACTGGTGGTTCTCACCTGAAATAAACATCTTTGCACTTCAAGCATCATGCACCAAGATTTCAACTTTATACGTTCATGATTAATAGTTTTGATACATTTGCCAAATACTTATAATTTTGTACAGAATGTAATATGTAATTCGAGCTTGTCCAATGAATGAATAAGCGAAAAATTACGGTAAAAAGAATTTTCCAATGTGAATGAAACGTTTTTTCCAGGACGAAAAGTAGCCTGTATCACTTCCCAGTCCTCCAACTATCCCTATGCAAAAAAATCACGTTGATCAGTTGCTCCGTTGCAACGTGACAGAAGGAGCAACTAGCAAACCACTTTCGCGTTTATAATATTAGTTAGGATTATTGACGCTCATTCATCTCCATCTCAGATTAGAATTTTACAAATTAAACCATATTGGAATACACACAAAATTGAACAGTTTTAGAATCTTGTTTAAAAATCTTAGGACAGTAGCAGATTTCTTACTGGTACTCATATTTTGCAAATTACCTTCGAAGAAGGAAGAATAAAAAATCAATAAAATACTTGGTTCTAACAACTTTTACTGTTTAAAAAGCCAACAAGTAGTAATTAATAGCAATTAATTATTATCTGCAATTATGAACATTGCAATGCATCAAGGTTTACTTAAGTTTAGTTTTAAGTAAACCCCGATGAAGTGAGCATTGCTTCCGAAACATGATGGTTTTTTCAACAATAAAAGTATTTAAAACTAAGAATGGGTAGTTTAAAAAATTTTAACAACTCATCAAATATTTGGAGTTAATTTTAATGTTCTGTAAATTCTATTCAAGTTCTGATTATTTCAGGTTTATGAACCAACTGGCCCAAATGAGATAATATTATAACATGATTAGAATTTACACAGAACGTGAAAATTAACTTAAAATATATGATGAATTGTTAAAACTTTTTTAAAAAAGTATTTTAATAATTTCTAGCTCACCCGACAAACTTTGTTCTGCCATATAAATTATTTCTAGTGAATATTTTGGTTGTTAAATAAAAAATAACGAATGTATTGTAAGTGTGTGGGGATGGGATCTATGACAGAAAGAGGAATGGAGTGTAGACGATGGCCGCCGATAAAAACAAACAAAAAAACACCAACTAAAGTAGGAAAATGAAATAAATAAAATCAATATGAATTTCGAAGAGCAATTGAGAGTACGATATTTTTTGTCAGTCCGTCTTTAGCCGACACAAATAAGCTCGATGGTTTGCCCACGCGAGAACATATTGCCAAATGCAATATCAAAATGACGCGACGCTTCTCGTGAATGTCTTGCGCATGTGTGGATGAAAGTTCAATGAGGCGGACGTAGCGCCATCTGTCATTCAACAACATAAATAATTTTGTTCTGTTTTATACATACGAAAGACGGTTAAATTTGTTCATACAAAAATACTAAAATCGAGATAAAAAAATGCAAGGGTGGGGGTAGGAGGGTCAAAATTTGGGGTTACAGGTATTTTTTGATGCCAAATAATAAAAAAATACAAAAAAAATTGTCAAAAAAATAGAATATTTTTTTCTGGATAGGGACATCCTAATCACCCAGCGGTACGAAATATACTCTAAAACCTATTCTCATACCTACCAAATATACATAAAAAAAAATTCATAAAAATCGGTCAAGCCGTTTCGGAGGAGTGCGACCACAAACACCGTGAGATTTTTATATAGGTACTTATAAGATTATTAATTATTTTGAATTATATATTATATTACTAACATTACTCATACCGCACAGGAACAGATATGATCCAATATGATAGGTAGCAGATGTAGAACAATGGAAATAACCTATGATCAGATAATCCGATAGAAGCGTATTGTGGGCATGTCCGGTGTGCCCGAATTAAGAGAAATTTCCATTACACCGAGTGAAAAAGTTTCTGGTATCTAGGAGATCATCGATTCTGGGATCGAAAGGTCTCATGGGAATTGACGACATCAGTTTTCTTTAAAATCGTCGTTGAACACACTTCTAAGAATTTTCTGTTCAGTTCAAGGATGATCTAACACAATAGCAAAGATGTCCGTACGATAGGTGATGCCGTGTTTAGACTAGCAAGTCATAATTGCACAGCCAAACAGACCAAACCGATCGTGACAATACTACTTTTAAATATTGATAAATGTTATTTCATGCCATTATTTATAAACACGTCTTATGTCAATCAACACATCGATGAGGTTCCAACAGGCCTTACGTCATCTTTGGGGATGCTGGAAGAAAAATTGATAGCAATTTGGGGACAATGTGTTCAGGAATGACGAATGTATGGATCCATCCCTCCCACCGCGGGACAAGGCGATTCATCGAAAACCAACTACATTTGTCATTATTTTCCCTGTCGAAATACTTCAAAGGCTTGCATTTAAAGCAACGATACGAGAGTATCTTCTAAGGATGATGTCGACAAAATAATACCAAACACAAAAGGCTAAAAAATGGAAAGTTTTATTCATGAAATAAATAGTACATTTATATGATATATCTACGTAACTGCCCTCTACATATGTAGGTAGGTTAGCAATCATTTTTGGGTTCGACTCCCAGTTGCCACCATTATCTTTTTCTGTTTTTCTCTTTCATATTTTCGTTTAGATTATTATTTATTATTATTTTTTTAATTTATAAACTAACGTTTAGACAAGATTTTTATGCATAGCACAAAGGGTAACAATTATTATAAGCAATAATTATCAGCCTGAAACACTCATCTACATTGAAAAATCTTCCGAGAAAAGATACTTGCCGCCAACGGGACTTGAACCCGTGCCATTCTGATAGCCGCGCAGCTGTTCTTGACCACTGAGCTATGGCGGCTGCGATAGTAGTCGGTCTCCTCTTTGTGCGGCGATTCGTAGCCTCTTCACTCTCGTCTACTTTGAAGGTTTCACTTCTACCGCGTATGAATTCCACACTCTGATTATTAATGTTTTGAGATTATTCGTAATAATTTAATGAAGAATTATTCCATGTTCATAACCATTTGAAATGTGTAAGAATTTTTTATTCTTTATTAACCTAATAAAGAAAATTTGAAAACAATGTCTGAACTTTAAACTAAGAGAATACCCACGATTGCAAAATCAGGCGGGAAGAGTGTTTTCGTCAAAATATCAATAATTTCTAAGATGAAATTTTCATTAATTTAATAAAGTTGTTAACCAATTAATTATTTTCAGTGAAGCCGGATCCGTTCAACTCTTCGGTAAAATTGATGTATAGTAATTATGGAGGTATAAGGTTCGCTAAACTGCCTGCTGTTTTTGAAACTGCGGAATTTAATGTGGTACAAGTCCCGTACCATTTTTTTGGAGTTTTAAAATATTAGTAAAGCTTATTTTTAATATTCTATTATCGATACATAATAATATTGTATAAGGTTTGGGGTATTTCGCAGAAATTTGACGTAGTCGTGTAATGTCCTATAGCTATTTTAGCTATTATTAGGTATTTTGTTCAGTAGTACCTACCCGCTCAAAAAGAAGAAGAAGGAGAGAAATGTAAATACGAATGTTAGAGGGAGCGCGCAAATATTAAATACGATAATATTTAAGCGAAAATTGCGAAAATGTTTAATAAAACACGAATTGTTTAAAATAGAGTAAAAATCTCATTGGGAATGTCGAAAATAGCATTTCAAGAAACACTGCAATTTTTTTCATAAATATGACTTATAAAATAACAGAAAAGGACGTGTTTATAATAATTTTCGAAGCATACTTTGTGATGTTTTTTATCGACGGAATTTCACATAATTGCCGTTTAGGCTCAGCAAATGTACATATATTATCTTTAAGAATAACACATATTTTTTTAGAGCTTTAAAACTTAAAGTGTTGGAAAATATTTAAAACACCGGCAGAAATGCGGGAAACCGGGCCTTAAACGATGATTCCGTCCGTCAACTGTGTCATATTTGAATTTCTGCTAAACACCCCTAGCTTTGCAAGTATCTAATAATAAGAATAGTTTTAGAATTGGTTTTAATATTTCCATTCTTACGTTATATAACATTTAACAATTGGAACAAAAAAATCTAAATAAAAACTATGAAGTGACTTGACGTGATTTTTTTCATTAGATTTTGACCTTTTTAATTTTTTACTATTTTTTGCTTATAAAAAAAAAACAAAAAATCGTAATGATTTTCTCTTTTATTTTCAAATTCTTGAATGGATAAAAGTTGAAAAGCTATCTTCGAAAAAACAAACACTTTTCAATTTTGTTATATTATTATATCTTTGGTTTAGTGTTTTATTTCTAGTGTAGCTGAAGGATGCGGGGGAGAAGGGAGAACAATAGCTCTATTCGGGTCTCACCACTAAAAACAAGCCAAGTTAAAATTTTCTGGTAGGTGCGTACGAGGCCGCGCCCAATAATAAAAGTATTCTTACTTCGCGAATGCGTTACTAACGCCCGACGATTTTAATGGTCCAACAGTAAACTTCAACAATCCGCAAAACCAAACATAATTCACCAATAAAAAACTATTTTCAAAATTCATATTTCTAACAAGCATGAACTGCACGAAACATTAAATTTTCAATAATGTACCTACATACACAGATCAAAGTTATTTGATTATTTCGGTTTCCTAGCGTCGCGCGTCGAGGAGTTTCATATGAGCGATTTAGATTTCGCCTGTTATGTGTATTTTGACATTTCGCAGTCTGAAGAATGAATAAAACATGTACGAACGGACAGAGGGTCCGTATTGAGAGGAAAGTTCGCATATCATTTCATCACGTAGGCCATTTCTATTGTGTTGTTAATACTTCACACGAATATCTTCGCAACAATGAAAAATTAAAAGACTGGATTGAAAGTAAAAAATAACTTAGCAGATATTTGGTATGATATTAGATTTTCACGGCCAAAAGTATTTTTGTTGTTTGTTTTTGGGGTGTTATGCCGTGTTACGCTACCTCCTCCTTTAGCCAACGTTTCGAGACCAAGAGCAAGACCAAAGACCAAGTTTCCTCTGGAAACAGATGGAGTATATAAACTCAGCTGTTCCGGGTGTGATAAGGTCTATGTGGGCCAAACAGAGCGGACGATCTCTAAAAGGATATAGGAATACTTTCGAGCGTGTAAACTTGACCACCCTGACAAATCGGCAATTGCCGAGCATTTAATTGAAACCGGCCATTACTTTGGATTTGTTCCTGAAGTCCTGGGAAGACCCAAAACTTATAGAGCACGCCTAATTACAGAGGCAATTGAAATTCATAAAAATCCTATTAACATTAATAGAGACGACGGAGCTAAGCTCAATAGTTCTTGGTATCCGGTAATTGACGGCTACACCAAAGCTAAATGCAGAAAACCGTCTTCAAGTATACTGTAATTCCAGCTCGCAGTGGAGTGGAGCTGGCAACACGGTATTGCTTCGAAGTACTTAAGCACACATTTTACCACTAACATTTACACATCTGCCCTGATGATGGACACAGTAACGCTGTCCGAAACATTGGCTAAAGGAGGAGGTAGAGTAACACGGCATAACACCCCAAAAACAAACAACAAAAAAGCAGATATTTATTTATTTGAGTTACAAACAGGACGTTCATAGAATCTACAAACGGAGGTCCTGAGGAAAAAAATCATTCATCATTCATTCAACATCTTTGGGGAAGTTGTGTGGAAGGAATTTTTAATGGCAAAGAAGGAGATGAGGTTTAGGAAAGGGTTGGTAGGAATCTGGGGATCAATGTGTCCAGGAGTCACGAATATTTGAATCCATCCGCCCCACTGCGGTGCAAGGTGATGGGGTCGAGAGAGTCTGGCTAGAGACATCAAAAGATCTTCCTCAACCAGGCTTGGACGATGGGCAAATGCATCCGCCGCCAAGACCTAGACAAACCTTACCCCATGAACCCGGCACCACTGCTAAGTCACCAAACGTAGCGAACAACTTGTGATGACCTATGGCAGGGGTGTTGGTTATCCAATAAATGGTTCCCGGGGCGGCGGTACCTATATCCTATTACCAAATATACACTCATAAAAAAACCGTAAATATGTAATATCATTTCTTATAAGCAAAATCGTCCTGTAGAGTAAGTATTATAAATGTTTATGAAAATGAAAACAATATCAGTAGGTAGGTACTTTGTAATCAAAGAAAGCAAAAATTTTAAGAAAAGTACATTAAAAAAAATAAACATATCAGAATAAGATCAAAGTAACAGTGATCTTAATCTAAATTAAAATTATAATTGTTTATAAATTACAAAAATCATGGAAATGTCTCTTAAAAAAAACTAACTCGCCCAGTACTGGACTGTCCGCCGCGACACTGCTTACATAATATGTAGGTAATATATGAAAATGAAAAAGAGTTTTTTTCATTGAAGACTGCAAAATTTAAAAAAAATATGTACATACTTGTCAAATATTAATTATTATTTTTAATTGTTAAACTAACGTCTAAGACAAGATTTTTATGCATAGCACAAAGGGTAACAATTATTATAAGCAATAATTATCAGCCTGAAACACTCATCCACATTGAAAAATCTTCCGAGAAAAGATACATGACGCCAACGGGACTTGAACCCGTACCCTTCTGATTGCCGGTCAGCTGCTCTCCCAATTGAGCTATGGCGGCTTATCTTATACCCGCCAAATGATTCAATATATACTAGTGTTTAATTCAACAATTACAAAAATATAATAAGCAGTAATTACATACTTATGTACATACTTATTAAAATCTGATAAAAATAACAGCGTTTTTAATGTAAATTAGATTTATTACTGTTTTTCGGGTACAGAATGCTTGGAACAAACTACGCAAGATCTTTGTAAGATCGAGACACTGAAAAAAAAACGTATCGCAAATGCAGCTCGGAAGAATACAAAATTGACTTATTACAATATATATTTATAGTGTTTTCGTATTAAACTTAGATGTTCACATCTTTATATTGCTTCTCAATAGTACAATAGACGTTGCTGGATTCAAATTGGAACCGAATAACCGCAGCAACGGCAATGCAATGAATAATATGTTTTGCCATTATTTCGAGACATAATGCTGAATTGACAGCAAGGTACACAACAAGATATTGTCTAAAACCCAATTTATTCGGCCCAACCTTTGACTGATCATTTCAAACATGAACATTCAGAATTGAAACGTTTTGTGTTTGTTGACCAGATCTGAATAGCCAGGTTCTTCCCCACTTTCTTTTTTCCCATCTCCTCCCCCTTCCCAAGTTAGAGAGGAAGAAGGATGCAATCTTAATTTAGGAAGTCCCTGATATCGAATATCTGGTTACTGAAGCTTAGATTTTAAAAGTTGTCTCTCGCCAGGACAGATTTTTTCAGAAAGGATTGCAATTTAATTTATATTGGCAAAAGTGTATAGCACACCTGTCAATTATGTTTTGTAGCAGAATTTGAATTGCTTAGTTAGTGTTTCCCAAACTCACCATCACTGTCTAAACAATGTAGAAAATAGCCTTGTAAGCCGAAATCATTGCACATTGCAAAAGCACAAATACACATGAACAAATTTAATGGATTTTACCAGAGTATGCTCTATGAGGAGTTAAAGATTGGGAATGTGAAAAAGCTATCCGAACCCTTGATAAACACGATCTTAAGAATAATTCAAATTGCGAAACAAGAATCCGATTTTACAAAGCAATAAAAACTATCGCTCTTTGATATGCGTCGGTAACAAAACTTTTTCAGTTCGTACATAATCATCTAATCATTATGAGTAATGAGCTATGTTAATTTTGAAAGACATTTGTAGTGAAACCGGTTAGTAAATTCTAATATACGTCATATAGATTAAGGAACGCTGGCTAAAAGGCTAGGTTATGGATTCAGGGCGCGATGTAACCCGTTTTATGGATATGAATATTGATAATGTTGAAATTATCAATAATAATTTTCAGTTTTCGAAATGGAATTTAAGTTATTTACAGGTCATTATTACACATTTGATTATAGTGACGGTCTGATTCGGAATTTGATAGCTGGCAATGCAGGAATCCAGATTTGGGAATAATAGGCAATTGTGCTTTAGAATAATCACTGAACAACCAACAATGCATACGATTATAATATTAGACCAGGTTAAAGTACTCGGCTGGAGGATAGGTATGAATGGAAAGCTTTTAAAAGAGTGGATAATGATTTTAATTAATACTGTTTCTCCCATATTATTTATCATACATTATACGTAGTCATCAGTGCAAATATTACGATTGTGTTCGTTTTCCCAAGAAATAAAATAAATAAAATCATTGTGTAAGTAGGTTGAATGTAATATTACAAAAAAAACGTTAATTAGGAAATTAACGAAGTAAAAATTTCTTTAGCACTGTTGTGTTTTGAAACTCGATGAAACGAAAAAGCCACACTAAAAAGAGACAAACACATACGTCTACAGGATTTAGCCTGCGAGAGAATGAGATAGAATAATCGGTTTCCTCTTTGTGCGGCGCTTAGTTGTCTCTTCACTCTTGTCTACTTTAGTTTTCTACACGTTTCAATTCTACCGCGTGTGGATTGCAGATTTTTTTGTCATACATCAACCTCATGAGCAGTGTTATTGGTTGTTACTGATGAAAAAGTATAGTTCCTTGAAAGAGCTTAATTCGTATTTGGTTACCAGTTCTTCTTTCTCTTCCCTATTTATTTCCTTTCCCGCTCAATCCAGGCTCACAGCATACCTTAATTGGGTTGCCTTAATGTCGCAACTCTTGGGCGGTATACGAATCAAAAACTCCAAAGTCTCCATTGACGGGGAAGATGCAAATAGCTTTAAAAAATCTTCTTATAATGCTGTGTATTTGGTATGGACCATTTATGGAGTGTTGTAATGTACAGTACATATCGTATAACAGATGTTATATGCATACGTAAACCTTGTAGAAGTAACGGAGCTCAGTTATTACAACAATAAAGGGTTTTGTTAGTTTTCCAATAGATTGAATTAATACGTGAAAGCTTCCCAAGGGGAGGCTGATTCCGTATTAAATAACATCGAGATATTCAGATGTCATATCAGCAAAACAAATCAAGCAAAAAGCAATCGCATACTAATGTTGATTAGTCTTTAGAAAGAAGTTATTAAATAGTTGAGTGCACAAATGCGTTGGCTTCCTACCCAGTAGATAAGTATTTAATCTGATAATTTTCGTCTTTTATTTATATAATATTAGAAGAAAAAAAGAGTTTCATGTTAATTTATGCCCTACAATGTCCTTCATTCCTTTCTCTCTCATTTTTTGATACTTATGAGTAAACCTATCTTACATCATGTAGTTATGAATGAGGTATCTTGGTATAAACTATGAACAATACATTTTTCGGCAGGGAGCCACCTGGAAATAATTATAACTCCGGCAGGTAACATCAAAAACGATTAAGGCCGCAGTGCTTTTGTGGAAATCAGCCGGTGCATATCGCATAACCGGGTGTTGTCCCCGAACGCTCGTTATCGTGTCACGGACGTGTTTTGGATCGTTCCATGACAAAAAAGTACAGTGCCAAAGTAGAACAGTGACAAAACACAACATAGATAAAACATAACTGGAAGAAAACAGAACATTGATCATTGATAAAATGGAATAGTTACAAAACAGATACATGGCAAAACAGAGCAGTGACAGAACACAAAAGTGAAAAAAAAAACAGAATAGTAACAAACACAAAAGTGAAAAAAACTGATCATTGACAAAACAGAATAGTGACAAAACAGAACATTGATAAAACGTAACTGTAAAAAAAAGAACGGGGCAAAACAGGACTGAAACAGAAAAGAGCAGTGAAAAAAATAGAATAATGACAAAGCAGAACAACGACAAAACGAAACAGTGACAAAATACAGAAGTGGAAAAACTGAACATTGACAAAACAGAATAGTGACAAAACGAAACAGTAACAAAACAGAACAATGATAAAAGATAACTGTAACAAAACTGTACAGTGGTAAAACAGGACTGCGACAAAACAGAAGAGCGACAAAAATATAATAATGGCAAAACGGAAGAGTGACAAAACATAAAGTGGAAAAACAGAACAATGACAAAACTGAACAGAACGGTGAAAAACCAGAAGAGTGACAAAGCAGAACGTTGAAGAAAAGTTAGGAAAAGTGAAGAAAAAAACACTCACCTAACTTAACCTATACAAATATTTTATCAAGTTCTGTTTTGTCGGGTTACGGTTTTGAAGTATCTATCGCCGCGACATGAGTTCGGGATGACTCACTTGGGACCGTATTACAAAACCGTTTAGGACCGGCGCGACCTTTGCAATGTGTAAGTGTAAGCTCAACCATGTCAGAAGTGAAAGCCGAAAAGGGTTCCGCGGATTATGGCAATGCATTCCGTCATCAGAAGTTATTTCGTGTGATTTTTTTACCACAACAATTTTATGCCGAAAATGGTCTTGGATGTAGACAGTCAAAATAAGTAATGCTCCAAGATATAAACTGAACGAATTGTGTTCTGGCCGTGTCCGTGTGCCCGAAGTAAGAATTTTATTTGTTACTTTTTAATCATAAAAATTCATTCTTATGTAGGTATAGGTTTAAACTAAGTAAGGACAATTTCATAAATTAGTTGAATAAAATAAATAAAGACGCCCTTTTGATGAAAGAATGACTGAAAATGAGCTTCTATGACTACTTAACAAAGTGACATATCAACAACCCCTTTAAAAAGACAACACCCACTTTTAATGAAAACCTATCCTAACATTTAACCATTTTTTCCACACTTTTAACTACTTTTCAAAAGCGTGACGAAATTGCACATTGTTGAGTTGTCTGGTCACCGAAAAAGAATTGATGTTGTAATGAACAACTTTTGGTTCACATACCAACCGAAATTTTTTTCCCCTCACAAATTTAACATTCTACAAGGATGCAAGGATTTTATCAAAATATGTACTTGAGGTTACATTCGACTTTAAAATTTAAAAATTCAAGTAAATTTATTCGTCCTTAAATGCAAATTTAAATTAATAATAAGATTTCTATAATCCTTCAAAGTTTGCATTTTGTTCAGACGTTTGACGCTTGATTTTGACATGACGTCTGTCTATGTAATGGACTGACAGATTTTCTAAATTATAGCGTTTAATAATGATAATAATTGCATTGTGCAAATGGGTAGTGTAATTTAATAGCTATATCATGATATATTAAAAACATGGCGGCTATCTTAACTTTAATTTATTGTAACTCGTAAGTCAAGTAATTTTCCATCTCAAATCTCTTACCTGACGGAATCATACACTCCCGATTCGTGTGCAAATAAATTTTAACAGCAGTGGCGTGTTTTTTCAATTCTCCAGAACAAATTATTATTATGTGTATTATGTATCGCGGTCGATTTTTAATACATATTTTTTTTTTTAATAAACCGATTTTTTTTTAACATTTGTGATGTAAATGACCACCCATGTACTAATATATTTTGTAACTACCACAACACCGCAATATTTATTTTGCCCCGAGGAATTTATGTAAATATAACCGGTGCGTGATAAATATACAAATGACTTTGTTATCTTAATTATAAAGTACAAAATCTGTTTAATTTGTCTGAAGTAGCCACTTTTCTCGATCGGAGAGTCCAGTCAAATTTGCACCGCGAATCTCACAGGAATTGTCAAATATATTTTCTGATACCATTTTATTTGTCATTTAGACAATGAACTAGGTAAATCAATTTAACCTTAAAAAAACAGAGTGTGCAATGCACTTGCGGTAGAAGTGAAACCTTCGGAAAACTAAAGTAGACAAGGTTGGGGAGACTCCAAGGCACCGCACAAAAAGGAGACCAATTATACTACCTCATTCTCCCGCAGGCTAAATCCTTTAAATGTATGTGTTTGACTATTTTTAGTGTCGCAATTTTTCGTTTCTTCGAGTTTCAAATCACAACGGTGCTAAAGAAGTTTTCACTCCAAAAATGTGACAAGATGTACTTTTGATAAATTCGTTGGGAGTTTGGTACAAAGCCGGGTAATAAAAACTGCTGCATTTATGTAATATTGTATCATTCGGATATTTCCATACATTAATATTGAAGGTTTTTTTTGGAATGAACAAATTGCACAGTGTTCCAAAAGATGACTACTCCCTGAAGCTCTTCTGTACGGTGTAAATATTTTAAGAATATAAGTTTTTATGTGTTGGGAAACCTCGAAGAACTATAAAATGTTTACTTGCACGCCATTGCTATCATTACTTCGTGACATGTAGATTACAGATGAGCTAAATGATCAGTGTTACAGGTTACCGGTTGCCGGTTACCGGTTACAGTTCCTCCCCCTCCCTCTTGGCGGTCTATCCGACCTGTGGATTGCACGTCAACTTGCTTTCGCAACTGCGGCTCAAACAAACGACTGAGTCTTGGCTAATTTTATTTGCATTTCTATAAATAACCCCACTATATTCCGTACATCCACATGAATACGTAATATAATATGATCAATTTGTCTAATAATGGTTTAACGACTCGAACCAACACTGTAATTTAGGAGAGAAAAGTTATGTACCACAGCGGCTGATGTATTAAAAACAAGTTAAATGTTTTACTACGAGAAATTACCAAATTGTATTTAAAAATATATATTTACCTATTTTTTTTTACGTAAGCGTACCTATCGTGAAAATGGTAGGTGACAAATCTTAACTAAATAAATCTTAACTAAAAATCGTGATTAGTGAGACCCGACATCACTAAAAGTGATTAACGAGCAAAGGCGTTTGCATCATGAGCTAAGGTGCTGTGAAACGTAGATTAGATGTTTTCCGGCATTTTATTTCAACGTAAGCGATACATTTTTTTTGTCACTGTATTAGTGTAATATAATAGAATAAGGAATATTGCTTAGCCCTCAGTAAAGAAATGACAGAAAGAGTAAAAAGGATTAAATATAAAATAAAGTTTATGAAAGTGTATTAAATCTCAAATATTTTTAATATCTACAATGATTTGTTCATGAACGCAGAATTAGTAGTCATATGAAGAGAAAAAATAATTATAAAACGCCTAGTAGGTAAAACTTTTTAATTAAAAATCGGATGCATCTTCTGTTTTAATGATCTGAAATAAGCTTATTTATATTTACTCTTGCAGACGATATTAAAAATGCAAAGTGCATTGCAGATTTGATATAATTGCATCGCCAGCTGCTATAATTTATTGATGAGGATTTGACGCTTCTTTAATTAAATATTAAAATTCTGTTATGAATTCTAGGGGGTTCGTTGAATAAATAGATGAGTTGATTATCGGAAACGTTAGACATAAACAGAACCATAAAAATTATTCGTCTACTTCAATTTATTGTAATGTTTTTTTTAAAGTAAAAACTTCTTTAGCACCGTTGTGATAGTGAAGCGAGCGACACTAAAAAGAGACAAAAAATACACCAATAGGATTTTTAGGAATGAGATAGCAATAAAATATTTATTTTATTCACGGGTACTCGGTTCCAGTATAATACGGTAAATCCACGGTTTCACACAAGTCCCCTATTGGTATAAAGCGCCTGACGAATCTTTGAAGACATTCAGCCGACCAGGGGTTATAACCTACGAAATCCAAAATAAAATGTAATTTTGTAAAATCAATATCCAATTTCTAAACCACTCCAAAATGAACAGGCAAAAGAAAACGACATCTAGCGACTCCGAAGAAGAAACCACAAGTACTAATAAGATGACCAAATGTATCGGAAAAGGTGCACTGGAATTCGACGACAAAAATATGGAAAAAAATCATCCTTCACATTGATAAAAAAAAGTGCTTCGTAGCCTCCCCATTCTTGTCTACTTTTCGTTTCTTAATGTTTCACTTCCACCGCATGTGAATTGCACACTATGATTTGAGTGAATCAAATAAATCAACTGGATTAATGTTCTACCTATTGTAATTTTTTTTTTCATTCGCCAGTGACATTATTCTCTCAACGCTGGCAACATTCGCGGCCAGCCTCACCAAGCAATGCGAGGATGCTAGCGGACATATCTGCTCGTGGTATTTCTCCATCGACCAGGCTCTGATTACATGGCACTCTTCCGCTCTCTTAAAATCTTATATTTCTGTAATTATATAAAATATTAACGGCATAATGATTTAGTGGACAAACTTGTAGTGTTCCTTTTTAGTTTATATTTTATCTAATTTGTAAGGAAATGGGTACTCGCTACAATCCTTTCAATATAATGCAATACAATCCACTTCAGTTTTCATCTGGTATGTCGATTCTGATTGCGCCTTGGGCAGAAATTTAGTTTCCAATAATATTATCCAATTTGGACAAGCGAAGCCACAGCGACGATGTTGGCTAAAATAGACACAGCAAATTATTCACTACTGTTCTACGCAACAAGGACAAGTGGTCAAACTCTCTCACTCTCTCTCTCTCTGTCTGTATACTCTGAGAGATCTCGTGATCTAAACAATAATACAATCCACTCCAATCCATATGCGCTATTCGATTTGCATAGTTAAACTCTAAAATTCCCTTTCGACCTCAAGATGAAATCGTAGAGATATTTAGACATTTCCACGAGGAAAAGTTATTAATTTTTTTAATTTAACGAATGTCGCATCTGCATAAGAATCAAAATAAATATTTTTTCCCTTTCGCCAATGCTTCAACGCGCTTCTCATGGTTCCGTCTGGAGCCTCCAGGCGTCCCTATCTTGCCCTACTTCGGTGGCCTCGGTCGATATGCTTGTCTGTCAGTAGCATCTGCTTCTGCTTCCTCCAGCTATGTCTGGGGCTGCCAACTGGATGACCTTCCTCTCGATATGTGCGAACTGTGCATCGGTCGTGTTTTTTTTTGTTGTTTTCTATCAGTTATTCCGTTTACTGTAAACTTTTGACACTTTCTTAGAACGTTTAATCTTTCATTAGGTCCAAAACATAATTAATTACCACTCTTTTTGGCTTTTTTCATTTACCAATAGATTTAATAACATGAGGCATTCTGTTTATAAGTCAATTTGAGTAGTTTTCCAACACCTTTGGCATTTGCCCTTAACATCTGAATTCAGCTGTCGCTTTAGTGCAGTCAAATTATCTTGTCTGTCTTTACACTTCATTTCAACAATTCTTTCAACCTTATCTAATTCCTCCGATCTATCAGCCTCTTTAGCCATTAATTGTTCTGGTTTCAAAGTTTATGGCAAGAGTCCACCTTTACACTGCCATCACTTTATTTTCAATAGCATTTGAACTCTCACGTACCTATATCAAAAATCAATTTTTTGCCAGTTCACCCAATCAATGTGCTTCTTTCGGCGCAGGGACAAAGTAAATTTTAAAATGCAATCAGATCTGCACTGTTCTGGGCTTATGGATGTCTTATAAATATTCAAAGTGGAAAAACTCAAAGAAAATTTTTTTGAAGTGAAAAATTCTTTATCACCGTTGTAATTTGAAACTCGATGGAACGAAAAATAACGACACTAAAAATAGACAAAACATTAAGAGACAGACGGATTTAAGTATCCTCTTTGAGCGGTGATACGCAGCCTATCTGTCTACTCTTCGTGCGGTGATTTTCCGATCGGTTTCCTCTTTGTGCGGTGCTTCGTAGCCTCTCCACTCTTGTCTACTTTAGTTTTCTGAAAGTTCCACATCTCTACCGCGTGTGAATTTCACACTCTGTTTTTTCTTAGCTTGAAGCTGTATAGAAAATAACGAGTTCTCCATCTCAATCCGTAGCACCGCTGACTCACTATTCCTCCAGACTGAAAAACGTACCAACACTGAATGCGTCTGACAAAATTACTCATGTTCTCCTTACATCCTATTCAATATAATATTATATACCTAGGAGGATATGTATTTTCTCGTATAAATGCGACATTCTTCACAACGGGAGGTCAACCGCGTTTCTATAGCACAGTGATATATGATGACTTAGGCTTACAGGAGATTACAGGTCGGGCATATTGTTATATTTTACACTCACAACTTACAACATGAGTTATTTTCGAGCCATACCTTTCCCAATGTTATTTCAATGTTTTGAAAATATTCAACAATATTCTTAGCGATCTGAACCGAAATAAAAATATTTAGAGGAATGTACAGGGGTCATTGTTTCAAATTCAGATTCAAATGGATGTGTCTGACAGTTTTTCCAATTCTGTAAGTAGGCGTAGGGACAAAAGAACGTTATTTGACCTGCGCTGTGAAAACCCAGATATTGTATCGCATAATATAAAGAGCTCCTGTTCTACACGCATCATATTACATCAATAAAACAAAGCCTGTAGCATATAACGTGTATTCAAATTGTCCCTACAGGTTTTAATGATCGTTCAAAACGATAGTAAAATAATTTCGTAAAATGAGTTTTGATGAAATTTCATCACAAATGTGCCTACATGTATGTTGAGTTTTTTTTTGTGAATACCGCACAAGGGTCCCTATTGCTCCCGTCCGTAGTCAGTGAGACCATAGCATTCCCAACTAAGGTATGTTGTGAGGCTGAAGGGAGAGGGAGGGGGGAAGTGCCCGGCTATTCAGATCTAATCACTAAAGACAACTAAAGCCATTTCAAGCAACGTTTCAATTCTGGATGGTGGTCTTACATCAGAGCGATAATGAGAGTATTTTCCACTACGGATGTGCCGCAAATATTATTTTAAATGAAAAAATTGTAGAATAGCATAAACCAATCAAATAAAATTTACTTGCTCACCCCGAGATTCGAATCTTTCGACGACGGAGACGACCTTCGGTTTGCTGGTCGAGAACCTTACCCCTCGCCCACGGAGACAGTTAATCATCTGTTCGGAAAGAATAACTCTTTATTAATTCTGCCCTAAGATGTTAGTTTCTTTAAATATTTTTATTTTACGAACCTGTTGATTACTCTTTTCAATTAACTATACCTAATTATTTCATAATTATGATTTTTTTGGAGTGTGTGTTCAATCACAATACCTACACCAAAACTCTACAGAACAATTTATATATTTTTTGACTTTTTTGGAAATTATTATGATTTCGAAAAAAGTCAACACGATTTCACACAAAAGCGGCGCTTCAAATTATGCAACAATTTATAATTAGCAAATTGTGCATTTAACACCCATCTACTTACAATGAACCCACGATGATTTATTTTCCGTCAGTTCATAATGTATACTTAATTCAACACTGGCAAAACGCCGGTTTTCGAGAAACAGCCTACGAAGTCTATTTTCCTGCTTGCGTTTGGCACACTAATTTCTCAATTTGCATCATTCACGTATGAAATTCTGCATCGCCGAACAACGTACAACCTTGTCGCGTTCATCAACTTTACATATAAGGGACTATTTTATTTATTACTCCTACATATGTTCAGTCATACACCGCCATAACTCAGAGCATGTTATGATTACGTCAGACACGTCTTCTATTGCAGTTATGCCCGTATCTGATCATGGCCGAGTTTAATGGAATTAGCATATTATATAAAAGAAAGGGGGTTAAGTTATGTTTTCCGAAAATTAAGACTCCGAGTCAAATCGAATTCTGGACAGGGAATTTCACTTCACCTACCTTTAGAGATGAAAATAAAAATATATGTGTCATATTTGCTCGTTGCTCCGATGTGAAAGATGCCTTCAGAGTAGTGCTGGTGAGAATCTGACCTTGTCAGAATCCTTTTGATGTTTGAATCATTGGATCTGCGTAGCCAGGACTTGGCAACCTTCTCCTCTTACATGACAATACCTTGGTGATCTTTTAGATTCACTGGCTCCGAGATGCCTTATGCGGTATATCTTTAAAAAAATATGTGTACTTGAACAGTATTGAAAATATAATAAAGACTTTGATTTTACTTTAAATGATAAAATAAAGCTTTTGTAGCGAACGTGAATGCAGTAGGCACAATTGGTAGTTTTATTCTTGGGTAAGACGTATTGACTTCAGAATCTATGTAATAGTACTGCGCTTTCAAAACCTTACTGAATAGAGGCCTGATGAGAGAAGCTCTCGGGGCTTGAGTGCAGCGGACACCCACGCACTTCAAACTATATTTGGCTAATTCACGGAAAAAGCTTGCTCCGTCGTAAAAAAACCCTTACGAAGCAGTCGGCAGTCCCTTAAAAAGCTTTGCCCTTTTTACTCAAATGTAAGTTTTACCTGATTGATTATTGTTGGAATATAAATCAGGCTTTGCAGCACAATGCACACACGAAAACATTATCGTCTCATACAAAATATAAACATACGTTGGTAAAGAGAACCTACACAAGAAGCTTTCCAAGAAGGAATACTTATAAAATAACCCGTAGTTTGCAAGTTTGTAACTAAGTGACTAAATTACATATTATTACTTTGCGTGTATTATATGTAATATTACACTAATCTTTCAGTTTATTTTATATTTTAAAACATGTTCTTACAAATTAATATAAACACATGTAAGTTCACGTAGGTAAAAGAAGCAATACTAAATAATACCCAGTTGTAAATTGGTTCATATTACTTATTACCTGGTGCTGTTTATTTTCATAACATATTTTACAGCAAAAGTATATATATAACATGTTGGCGTGGTGCAATTTTTGACAACCAAAACAAAAACGTACAGTTTAACACTGAAATGTATTTTAAAAGAGAGCTAATATATTATTTTAAATAGATTTCTTTCACTTGCTGCTAGATCACCAAGGTCAAGTAAAATTGTGAAAAAAACATTTGATGCATTTAGCTTGAACAAACATTGGCACAATCATTAAAGTATGAAATGTGGTAAGTGGAAAAGTAACAACGTTTTGCAAATTCCACGGCTCTCAGCGATCATGTGATTTATTGAGTAAAAAATACTGAAAAATAATTTAAAGAAATATTTTTAAATCAATCAACTAAAACAACTTTTTTTACATTAACTCCACACAGAAGGGTCTCGGGATAATAATAATTTCATTCATGGCCCATGTCATCTTTGGGGATGCTGTGTGGAGGGTGTTTTTTTAGAGTAACTAGTGAACATGGGACTTCAAGAGACCCATGTTATAGGATAGTGGAAACACAGAAGCCGGCAAATCGTTCCGATCGTATATCGAATTCAAGAACGATTCGAAGAAACGAGCCGTTCTCATGTGATAAATGTTCAATAGGTTCAATTGTTGGCGCGCGTTTTGCATATTTCCTGACTAGGCACCGGTGTCGGAGGAATCAATGGCGCCAGTTCTTCGGAGTTTCTTCCATTGAAACTCTAAGGATTGAAACCCATTTGTTAAGATATGAGAATCCATCATCGGACCGCTGGTTTCTGCATAGAGTCGAGGGTTTTTTTAGGGCATTTTGGGGCTCCAGAACAGAGGTGGCTGCCAAATTCAACCGTGGGGCGCACTTGCGATTTTCACAGGGTTAGCAGTTGTGTACTATTAAAATATCTGAAGGCCCTGTACAGTAAACCCATATTTTGTTAGATAGAAAGCTGGTAAAAGTCCAAGTTTTCTATTCATAGAAAAAACTTTTTTTTTTGTTGTTGTGAGTATTGATAAATATAAAGATCCTACATCTTATAATGCAGGGAAAGGTTGCCGGAAGACGGAGCCCTGGAAGAAGGAGAACCTCATGGCTGAAAATCTGAGACAGTGGTTGGGCCAGTCTACCGTAGAACTGTTCCGGGACAAAGTAAACAAAGTCCGCATAGCCAACATGATAGCCAACGTCCGTTGAACGGACAGGGCATAAGAAGTAGAAGAAGAAGAATATTGATGGAGCCTCAATTCAAAGTTTTAATATCTGACTTATTAATTTATCTTCCCATCCCCGGCGAAAGAAAGGTGTTAGCATAAAAAAAATCATTTTAATGTTTATTTCGTGGAAACCATTTTAATTACAATTCTTCATATCATTTAGGGCAGTTTTTCGTCTTCCAAAAATTTATTCACGTGTATTTTGAATAAGCTCAGAAAATAGATGTTAGAATTATTAAATTATTTAGTATAAAATCATGCCATAAAAGTGTATCTTACAAAAGCGCATATCGGAATCAAATCATGAAAGCTAGGAGCTTTCGCAAAGTGCAAAGGTGAACACACAGACATGACAACATCAATATATGATATACATTTACATCGTTTCCTCTTGAATACAAAGATGAATAATGCATAACATCATTTTGGTTTTATGGTGTTATATAAATAAAGTAGTTTATTCAATGATCAGCTACATACTGGTAATTGTTTGGTTTCGATTGCCTTCTTACTATAGTTTTATGTGCACTCTGAATTTGTATTATTTCTAAATGTTAACTGCCTCCTGTTTTATATAATTTAGTTTAAATGATTCTTGTTGAATGGCACCGTGATGGTTTATCATTATATATTGTCCTGCGCCAAAACAGCACTCACTATTGTTGTTAATATTGTTCTCTAGGAATTGCTTTGTATATTTTTGTATATTCGTTATTTCACATTATTTAATTAATTTTGTAAGGACTCGTAAGGAACACTGTAGGTTAATTTTAAGTTTATTATAATTAAGCGCACTTGAAGTGAAACATCACAAAACTGCGCTATATAAATACTACGTTATTATTATTATTATTATACTGCGCATCTCATTTTTATTTTTTATTATATTATGTTTATCAATCTTTAGATGTTTAGTTTGCCGTGAGTATTGAACTCAATTCGTTTTAATGCTAGCCAAACGGTTTACCCACCATGCTACCTACCTCCTGCCCCATCAACTTTTCGTATTTTTATTCCTTTTCTCAACAATTAAATATTTAAATTTGTTTCGGTTGATTGATTTGATATTAACGATAAATACCAGATTGGAATCATAGAAGACTATTCATTGTAAGATTTATTTATTTATTTATTTACACATATACGGCACAACACGTGCCATTAACATAATTGACATACTTATAATAGTACAACAACATGAAGAATAACAGTATAAATGTTAGTAAAATTTAATTTTAGAAAAAAGGTGAAAAGTAAGGTAATAAGTAGTGTATAAAAACTATAATGTATAAAAGTAAATTATAAAGTGAATAGTATAAAATATAAAGTATTAAGTACAAACTATAAATTATTAGGTAAAAGTAAAAATAAAAATTTAAAGAGAGAAATAAAACAATAAAATGTAAAATATACAAATAAAAGATAGATTTAAGAATGTGAATTAAATAAAAGTATTGTGTGCTTCGGCCAATCAGTCTGTTTACTATTTTTCAAGCCATATTTTCTTGAGAATTTAGAAACCTCTGGCCGAAATTCTAACTGGAAAAATAAATAGCCATTAAAAATATTTTTAATTTATTGACTCGGCTAGTTCCACGACTCGAGGTCACGGTATCGCGAAAGCGCTTATTGCTTCTTGTCAAATGATTTTAGCCTTATAGCTAATATACCACCAATAACACTGTTTTTCTAACGTCTCTTTCACACAAAAAGCCAAAACAATTAATTTTCAACGAAATGAACATCGGAAACAATTGGACCATTCGTCAGTATTATTATGGTTTGTTCAATGTACAGGCATAGAAATGGGGATAAATCATTTGGTTCCATAACAAAACAGAACAGTAAAGAACAAACAAACTTAACGTAACCTAACTAAACATATTATTTTATCGCGTTAGGATTTGTTTATCGGGCTACCAATATTTCATATTCAGCCTCGTCCAAGATTTAACACACTTTTTGTTTATTGAACATTAAAAATTTTCTTACGAAATTATTATTTTTGCCCTAGGCGGTACAGTAAAATAGTCAACCAACAACTTTTAAACATCTAAAAAGTTAAATGCCTTCACTATTACGCTACTAAGGCCGTCTTGTTTCGTAAAAGCATGGTGTCCGATGACAAACTAATAAATTCCGAGCGTCCTGAAAGAGAATTCATGTATTTGAATGTTCCTAAACGGATTTCGTTCCGTCAGAGCAGTGTTGAAGTTTTGACCATCTTTCGGAAAGATTGAGTCAGAATTTATTTACAAAATATTATGGACTTAGTTGTCGGAAATGATAAGATAATTCATTAAAAATCATGTAGGTTGTTAGTCTGTGATTTCTTCCGAACGTCCGTGGAGACATAATAAATAACCACTTATATGGAAAAACAACCGACAAATAAGCACGTAATCGCCATTAAGATATAATGTTAATAAAATAATCAATAAAAAATCATATTCGGTATAAATTATGAATAGACTTGAATATTTTCTAATAAAAACATAACTCGCTACCAGTTAATGTGCTGCTGTTCAAAAGAGTTACTCACACGAGTCAAGTGCTATTATTTTTATTATGATAAAATTAGTCTGCGGTTAGTCGGAGACAGAAGGGCGAGCATGCAAAAAATAATAACAGCAATAAAAGCAGTAACACTATTCGCGTCTTGAAATAATTTATCGCTTTCGGTCTTCGGAGTCAGCGATGAAAAAAACCGAGAGTTAAATGTCTGTTGAATGTAAATCAATGGTAAATACCTATAACGCATATGGTAAGTTATGAACTGAATTCGTCCAGAATATTACTTTGCAGTAAAATAATTAGATTTATTTCATATTCATAACGCGACAATATATTTTTTATATTCGGATATTTTTATATATAATTAGCTGGTTCCCGGCATGCGTTGCCATGCCATTTAATTCTCCCTGCGTGTCCTTTCCTATTCGTCCCGTTCCCCACTCCACTCCCCCTTTCCCCCTTCCTTCGAACCCCCCTCCCGAGTTCCCCTTCTCCCTCCCGGGTTCCCCTGCTCCCCCCCTCCCGCATTCCGTACATTCAGTCCGGTAAATTCAGTTTTCACACAGCTCGCGTGCCACATATTGACATTTTTTTATACAATTTTCATAATGCCAGAACTCACCAATAGTTTTATACAAACCTTGTCCTGACTATAACGAACACAAAACAAAGAATTATCCTATTTGGTGCAGTCGTTCGGCAGTTACGCGCGTACATACATTTCGGCGATTCATTTTTATGTATACAGATAGATTAGTCTTCCTCTTTCCGTTTTTTCTTGTCCATTGTCTTCTTCTCCCGCCACACAGTTTCGTCAATGTTTCATGTAGGTACTTTCCTGATTGGATAATGTTGTGAGATTTGAGGACTTGAGTAGGGATTGAGATTTTGACCATATTTTTGCATTCCTGGTTTACAAGGTTGCGATTTTTAGGCACAATTACACACCCTTCAAAGGCAGACCGCTGAGAGCATTATATATTTTTAAGTAATGTGTTCAGTTGGGTGGGAGATTGGAAGATATTGTGAATGAGAAATCATACACAATATCTTGGATTTATAAACCATTCTCTGGTTTCTACGTACCAGAATCTTCAAAAGAATACTAACAGTTACCTGAGTCTCCTGGTAAAGCTTAAAATAATACTGTCGCCGATAAATACTTCAAACGCCTCCCACTGGTGTGATTTTTTTGTTGAAAGTAATCGGATTAGAATGGATCTTTTTACGAAATAAGATAACATAATTTTTTTTGTACGGTAAAACAAATGTATCTCCTTGTGAACGTGAACCGTCAAACGTCTGAAACATTTCAAAAATAAATGCCGCGAACAAAACTTGTGACCTCTGGGGCCCATAGTCATTTTCGGTTTCCGTTACGGAGATCGTGGAGTAAAATATTCGTCATAAAAATCGTAAATTATAAATCATTTAGTATCAATTTGCATGCATTTACCAAATCGGTAGACAAAGAAATACATATTTAATAATTAATTAATGGTCAGGTAAAATTTCATCGTACTTATAATAATAATAATAATAATATTTGGATGACTTATATAGCGCCGTTTTTGTAAAAAATCACCTCAAGGGCGCTGTACAAACTTATAACTCATTTCTAAAATCTAAAAAACTACAAGCTAGGCAAACAATTATAAACAACTTATGGCTAAAAATTGCATACACCGGTTCATCGATCACCGACACGAAAATATATGTACAATATTTTGACCAATGAACGCGATGCTGCCTAAAATTTAATGAAAACAGGACCATACTTACCTGGGAGGTCGCTTGAAATTAACACTGTATATTGTCCATTTAAAGAAATTTAGATAGAGTTCGCACGCAGAGGATGAACACATGTTTTTTAATCCTGAAAAATATTTTAATATAAATATGTAATGTATTCTTTGATGAGTGTGTTTTGGAAAGTAAAAGCAACATGTAAAGGTGGGTGGTGCAGTAGTACCTATAAGGATTTGATCTTTCTAAATGTGAGTCGTCAAGAGACAGATTGATGTGTAAAGGAATCAGTGTAAATTTCCTCAAATATAACGGTAATCAAATTTCTTTCTCTTTTACTAATTTTAAAACTAGACATTTATATAATTCACTGAGCGTAGCGAAGTTCTGTTTCAATTCGATGACTTTGTATTTCGTCTGTCTGTAAACTTGTTTGTGTATGATCCTAATCAAATCCTAGTGAAATTTTAATGAAAAATAGTTAGCGGAAGTTTACTGTTCACGAATAGTTCTGTTTTACCAGAATCGATAAAATTTTATTTAGTCTAGATTCTGAAGCAGTGTCACTTTTCCTGGCTCAACTAGTATTATAGAAATCTAAATAAACGTAAGTACTTAGATTTAGGTTCGCAATTGTAAAAAAAGATTTATCTTAACATGTGTATCTTCCAACGTTTCATTTGTGTTTTTATTACTTTTGTTTTTCTGAAATACAAAAAAAAAGATAAATCTTCTGAATATTAGTTATTCAGATAAAAGCAAAAGGGTGCTCAGTTTTAAGATGTGACATGCATAAATGCTGCACTTTGATGTTACATTTGTTTTAATCAATAATCTTTTAAAGTAAAATAAATTGTCAGTTCATTGCGTTTTAATTTAGGTAGGTAGCATCAAATTATCAGTAAAATATTTTATTCTTCAGGAGATATTTTATTGTATAATTAGTGTTCCAAATCATGAACCCAAAACGCCATTTCAAACAAAGAACAGTCCGAAATATAAATGAATTGAATTTATCATCGCGAAAAGTATTTTTTAAATCAATTTAGATTCATAGTAGATACTTGGTGGAAAAAAAACTTATGTACCTGAAATAAACTGAAAACTGTTATAAGATACAGCAGTCGTAAAGTTGTTACTCGGTTTCCGTTAACTTTTAAAGTTCAAAGGCGATGAATACAGTATAACCTAGTTTCCAAAGACGTGCAGAGATTTTTCCCTATTTGTCAAAACAACCAGGTATAATTGTACCTTGTACCTATCAATTTTGGAAACCGGTATTAGTACCGCCACCCTGCGAACCATTTATTACATAACCAACACCCTACCGTAGGTCCCCCAAGTGGTTCGCTACTTTTAGTGACCTAGCAGTAGTCCCGGGTTCATGGGGTGAGGTTCGGATGCGTTTGCCCACTTACTGTGTGGCGGGCCGGATCGGGAGAGACTGGTGGAGAGAGACCTTTTGACCCAGGTCAGCGGGAGAGATGAATTCTCTCCACACTCCGCCTTGCACTGCAGTGGGAGGGATGGATTCATACGTCCGTCACTCCACGACGCATTGCCCTCAGATTCCTACCCACCCCTCTTACCCTTTTCTTACCAGAACTTTCTATCCTTCCTTTCCTTAAAAAAGGCCCTCCGCACAGCATCCCTATAGATGACGAAGGCCCAGACGGAATCTTCATCAAAGCTTCGTGTGTGGGAGCTATCGACGCTATGCAGTAGGTATCTTTTTCTATACTGCAACTTATTATTTTCATCAATAAAGTGGCAACCTTAAGTTTTTTTCTTTTCTGTACAAAAGCTATTGTCATTTTAATAATTGAGACAAAATTAATAAAATTATTCAATCGAAAGCAAAATACAGATTTAAGTTGTCACCTGGACTTAAACTCGAAACTACCGCTTGCAGGGCGGTCGTGTTCACCATTAAACCGCGTCACCTCTTTTCCAATAAGAAAATATTTACCTATCGCCTTCGTTCTGAATCCCCTGGAGGCATTGAACCGGTGTTTACAGACACATCTCAGTTTTAAGTTTTATTGTTTTGGAATTACAAAGTAGGTAGGTACACGGTTTATATAGATTTGTTTTATTTATGTCATACCTCTGCCGTAGGAATGAATCTTCAATTCGTTCTGAACATATATATATATATATATACATCCCGCTATCATTTCTGCGTCCTTTCATCAGATCGACATTACTGCGTCTACCTGAAGGACTTGATTTTACATAGTTCTAACTAAAGTATATACTATCTTTTCAGTGTTTGATTGTAGTTAGGTATTTAAATTTTTGAAAAACATTAATTTAAAAATATACAAAACGATAAAAACGCCCTTTAGCGTTCCACCAATCTGAACTCCTTTCATATTCAATGCAGAGAGGCATCCTGCGTATATTTACTTTAATTTGGTCCACAATGAAGCGTCCAATTATATATTCATTTTCATGTTGACCACAAACCGACGTCTTGCGACGTTGCCGCTTATTTGTTCAAGTTTTTGGTTGAACGACTGTATAGGTATTTATAGAATATGAAGGCGACAATATGTCTGGCCCATACGTCGCGGACTCTAATCAACCCGGCGCGGCGGCAATGCCCACGTAAAATTTATTAAATTGGTATGAGATTTTTTGAGACTTATCATTCAGAATTAAAACGTTGCTTGAAGTGTGATTTGTTATTTTTAGTGACTAGATCTATATTGCTGGGATCTTCCTTTGCTTCCTCTTTTCTCCATTTTGATTTCGCATCAGACAGTGATTACCATATTTTGGCTATATCAGTGGACTCCTGTATGGTTTTCTCATCAAAAACAGTTTTTTCATGTTAATTTTAAAGAATGAACTCTAGATATAAGTGCTTAATTATTACTACAACACGATTATCAGTAGAAATATTATGTGACCTATTAATTATAAAGAAGCCGCAGACTTCGCAAAGAGTCAAATTGGGAGGCGGTATGGGTACCGCTGCCCCGGGAACCATTTATTGGATAACCAACACCTCTGCCATAGGTCACCCCAAGTGGTTCGCTACGTTTGGTGAATTAGCGAGGGTGCCCTATAATGTGTAATGCTCATGTGGTGAGGTTTGTCTGGGTCTTGGCAACGGATTCGTCTGCCCACCAGCTACATAGAAGGCCGGTTCGGGAGAGAATGGTTGAGGGAGTCCCTTTGATTTTCCAGCCGTATTCTCTCGAAACATCGCTTTGCACCGCAGTGGGAGGGATGGATTCATACCCGTCACTCCTATTATGTCCGTCACTCCTGGACATACTGATCCCCAGATTCCTACCCACCGCTAGTATCCTTTTCCTTCCCAGAACTTCCTCTCCTTCTTCACCTAAAAAGTCCCTCCCAACAGCATCCCCAAAAATGATATAGGCCCTGAGAGGAATTATGTTAATAATTAATGAAAAATTAAATTAGAATTATAATTAGTTAAATATATATAGCGTCCCACCGAAACAGACCTTTCCACCGAAACCGAATCTTCGGTGTCTGTCTCAGTTTCGGCCGAAACCGAAACTTTTTTAGAATTGTTAAAAATCGATTGAATACTGTTATTTGGCTTATTTTTTTATAAATTTGGTTTGTTTTATAGAAGTAATTCTTTTTTCACATACTTAAATTATTGTTTTTATTTATTTATTTAATTTAACACGTGTTAACTGTCGGAATAAGTGTACAAAATAAGCCAAATAACAGTAAACAACCGATTTTTAACATGTCTAAAAAAGTTTCGGTTTCTAAAACCTAAACTGATGCCAAAACTAGATTTTTTTGCCAAAACTTGCCGAAACCGAAACCGAACCTTCGGTCGGTCACTAATTATTTATATTTTTTTTATTATTTTGAATAATATTATAGACCGGTCAGTGGTTGAGTGGGCATCGCGTTTGGGTCCCACCCAGGCGTTTCGTGTTTGATTCCTCGGTTGACTAAGTCCTCCGTCGTGACTCAAGCAACATTTTCGGCTTACTGTGGTGGTAGTGGGAGATTTTCAAATATTGTCGGGTTATTCGTTAACCCGGAAATGTTTATCTTTCTTTACAAAAAAAATTAATGCTTATCATGATTGACGATGCATTTTCGTTCACGGGAGAAACAATTTTAGGGGTTTTAGTGGCTTAGGTTTTTAACAACTAAATTATATGATAAATCCTTTAAAGGAAAGGGGAAAATAGAAAAGCGAAAGCATAAAACTGTCTAAACAAATAATATAATATGACTTCGGATAATAAGTCAATATTATGTAATAATAAATGACACTGTCCTTTGCAGAGAGGACCGCCAAAGAACTCGATCTTGGCACACACTCCTTGCCTCAATCACGTTAACTTTTAAAGCTCTCTAAAAAATATATATTATTCTTGAATATAATATCTAGACATTCCCCGTGCTGAAAAAAAAAAAATAAAATTCCCTCCATGGAAAAAAATCAGAAAATATGCTCCAAAAATTATTATAAACACATTGTTTTCAGTTATTTTACAAATTATATGTATGAAAAAATTCACAGTGTTTTTTTTAAATGCTGTAAAGACAACCCCCATGACATTTTTGCTCTATTTTAAACGAGTCGTGTTTTATTAAACATTTTCACAATTTTTGCATCGACTTCGTCGCTTTAAATAAAAGCGCGCTCCTCTAGCACTCGTAATTTCATATCTCTCCATCTTCTTCTTTTTGAGCCCGGTTGCGGCTCCTTACGTGCTAACTTTTGAGTGTCTGATTGTAGCCAGTCTATTTATGCCAGTTCTGAAGAATGAATTCTAAACATAAGAGGATTGAAAAAAAAATTGTCCAATGATATCAGATAATAATTAAAAGGGTTAATATTACTTCAACATTTTATCGGATGTACCATCAAGAGTTGTACGGTGTACACTTAGTGTACTGGTTCATGAACTTGACCTAATAATGAAAATTTTGTTTGTATTATATATATTATAAACAAATACATCACATCCAAACACTTGAAATGTGGTTCCTAGAACTCTATAATGGATTAGGAGGCCCGTTACGTAACAAGGGATTCATTCATTAATTTTGTCTTCTGGAATATTGCCGATTACTCTAATGAACGGTTCATGCCATTAAAAAGATAACGTTTTTAATCTACATTTTTGACAGCAGTGCAATATCTCTCAACGACAGCGGATACCTACTTATCGAGGACATCAATCGCACCTACTGTGAAATTCATCGTGTTCTACATTGCCGGTATCCGTGGTCGAGGTGTAAGGCTCTCGAATTGCAATCAGGAGGACACGGGTTCAAATCTCAAAGTCTTTCAAATCTACCTTCAATCCCGCAGCATGAATAGGTACCCCAATTGGGGATGCCATAGACTCACTGGCTCCATTGGATGAATGGTGGTCTTACACCAGAACGAACTGAAATTATCATCTTCTCTAGAAGAAGTCACAAATATAGCTACTAATACAATAACATATTTTAATTAATAAATTTTTGTAATAATATACGTATTAAATCAAATAAAATTTTATGAGCTCACGCCGGGATTTGAACCCGAAACCTCCGGATTGCTAATAGAGAGCTTTGCCCTCGACCGCGGAGGTCGTTATTTCCTGTCTTTAGGTTTTCTTGCACGTCTAAATTAAATGGAACCGGGTCTTTTCCCTATCATTACACACTTCACGTTAAAAAAATGTACCAATATTTTTAGTTGATTAAAATCGCCAATAGCCAATTCTAGTAGTTTTTCTCGATTAGTCTCTGAAGTTCACCTGAACGTTTTCGGTTAAGTAGGAGAACTTTGAAAAATACAATTTCTATCATTAGAAATATGCCAGAATACAGCATCACGTGCCTTGATTTTTAAATGTTAATCTAGCAATGAATTTCAACACGTTTTTCGAGTAAGAAGAAAAGTAACGTGTCACATAGCACTCTCCTTAGGGTGAATTGCCATAAACAAAAAAAAAGAAAAGTAACAGTTTTCAAATTACTTGCAGCTTTGGCAGATTGGGTAATTATTACTACAACACCATTATCGGTAGAAATATTACATCTTTTGCGAATCTTATAACAAAATTATAATTAATTCAATTTGGGAGGCGGGTGTGGGAACAGCCGCCGCAGGAACCTTTTATAGGATAACAAACACCTCTGCCACAGGTCATCCCAAGTGGTTAACTACGTTTGGTGACTTAGCAGGGGTGCCCGGGTTAATGGGGTGAGGTTTGTCCGGATCTTGTTAGCGGATGCGTCTGCCCACCAGCTGCATGGCAGGCCAAGTCGGGAGAGATCGGTTGAGAGAGCGTCTTTGACTGTCACTCCTAGACACATTGACCCCTAGATTCCTACCCAACCCCAATACCATTTTCCTTCCCAGAACTTCCTCTCCTTCTTTTTCTAAGAAGGCCTCTGTGTTTCCTCCTTCCTACAACATGGGTCTCTTCAAGACCAATGTTCATTCCTTCCTCTCCTCAAAAAGACCCTCCACACAGCATTCCAGATGACATAGACCCTGAGGGAAATTATTTTCCTCAGGGCCTCCTGTATGGAGTTAATGTAAAAAAAGACCCTCCACACAGCATCCCCAAAGATGACATAGGTCCTGAGGGGAATTATTTTCCTCCCAGGGCCTCCTGTGTTGTGCTAATGTAAAATTATATGTTAAATCTCTCAAAAGGAAAATCGAAAGAATAAAACTGTGTAAACAAATAAAATAACATGCCTTTAATAATAAATAAATATTATCTCACAAAAACTAACCAACCCGCTGTTTCCTCGCAGGGGTTCGCAGAGACGACCGCCAAACAACTCGGTCTGTGCATATGTCATAGTCAAAGGTCTGTATGCAGTCTCTTCGCGGAATGACTGGTATATCGGGCTAACCCCGAAATAAATTCCAATGTCGGCCTTTGATTAAAGTATTTTTAGCCAAACCTAGAAGTTCCTAACTTTTTCACTTTTTCGTCAAACATCGAAATTTCATTAAATTGAGTTTTGACGTTTGCCTGACCAAATTAGTTTCTCCTAGGTTTGACGAAAATTCCTTAGTCAGTGGCCGAAAAACTTCATTTGTTTGGGCTTTGACTAAGACTTCAAGTCAGACCTGAGGATTGACTAGTCAAATCTAGGAGCGCCGGAGTTTCGAGAATTGACTATATCATACACACTCCTTGCCTCATTCACATCCATACATCGCTCTTTCATTCTGTCTTTCGACATTACCCGAGAATTCGGTTTACTCAATCATGCCATGTCTTTCTCGGGCATCCCCGAATTTTTCTACCATTCAAGTTCACGTCATATGTACATATAATCTCCTTACAACCTATCTTTAGATCATTGGCTCTACATGCCCAAACCATCTAAGATTCCTATTATTATCTCATTACACTCATCAGTCTTGCATTCTCTGTGAATCTCCAAATATTTCACATATATTTTTTACTGTCAAATCAGTCATAAATTGAAGAAAAAATTGTTTTATTTATTCTAGTTATTTGTAGTAAGTTTTCAAATTACTAATATATTAAGAACATTGATTTTATCTTGTTTAATAATAATAGAGTGGCTTGGCACACGATTAAGCATTGTAGGAATTTATAATAATGGATAAGAAAATATCTAATATTTGTTTAAAAATAGTAATATAAAAAAATTAAGTTGCTGATATATTTGCCGTACAATAATAATATAATCAAAAGCTAAATTTGAATGAAATCATTTCTTTTGTTATCCTGATTGCAATGTGCGATGTTTTTACTGTGAATGATCTGTATCAGAAGAAACGCTATTAAAAAGCGATGTTGCCAAATGTAGGAGTTGCGATACGCGAGTCAATAAAAGCCAATAAAAACGTATATTATGCTAAAAATATACGCTGGTCTACTACAGCGCCGCGGCTCGCCGCTCGGTGACAAAGCACTGAACTAAAATAGCATATTTCAGTTGATTTAGGTACCAATACCGCGTCTGGCTTATTTTCGTTTTTGAACTGCATGAGGGTACAGGAGTGGGGAAAACTTGAAATTACATGTGTTCAATCCTGCGTCCGTATACCGGACGCAGAATGACGGTCGGACGCAGGATTAAATGAAAGTGGACCATTAGAAGACGCAGCAATGATAGCGGGATGTATATATATATATATATATATATATATATATATACATCCCGCTATCATTGCTGCGTCTTCTAATGGTCCACTTTCATTCAATCCTGCGTCCGACCGTCATTCTGCGTCCGGTATACGGACGCAGGATTGAACACATGTAATTTCAAGTTTTCCCCACTCCTGTACCCTCATACAGTCCAAAAACGAAAATAAGCCAGACGCGGTATTGGTACCTAAATCAACTGAAATATGCTATTTTAGTTCAGTGTTTTGTCACCGAGGTTGCGAGCCGCGGCGCTGCGGAGACGAGCGTATATTTTTAGCAAAATATACATTTGATTGACTCGCGTATCGCAACTCCTACATTTGGCAACATCGCTTTTTAATAGCGTTTCTTCTGACACAGATCAATCATAATAAAAACATCGCACATTGCAATTAAGATAAGAAAAAACAAGATTTCATTCAAATTCAGCCTGTCATTATGTTATTATTGTACAGCAAATATTTCAGCAACTTTATTTTTTTATATGACTATTTTTAAACAAATATAAGTTATTTTCTTATCCACGATTATAAATTCCTACAATGCGGAATCGTGTGCCATACCACTCTATTACTATTAAAGAAGATAAAATAAATCTGCTTAATATAATAGTAATTTGACAGTAAAAAATATACGAGTATGTGAGATATTTGGAGATTCGTAAAGAAGGCTGATGTAAGTATAATGAAGAAGATACGAATAAGAGGCTGTAGAAAAAGCCGGGGACGCCCGAGGAAGGCATGGAATGATTAAGAAAACTTAATTCTCGTGTCATACCTAAGGACAGAATAAGTGTGATGATAAGTTATTGTTAATTAACGTATATTTATTATTAAAACAGGCTATTTTATTTGTTTACACATTTTTGTGCTTTCGCTTTACTTTTTTCCCCCTTTTCGTTTTAATAAGTCAGGAACGCTTCATACGTCATACATATGTCTGATAATTGGTAATGTTATAATATCGTGAAAACAAGCTTTTGGGTCCGTGCGGCTACGAGGATTTAGCATATAATTTTATTATAAGGTTCGCAAAAGACCCTTAAAAATTGTTTCTCCCGTAAACGAAAATGCATTAGTTAATTCGAAAAGTTATCTAGCTTCCATCATGACATATTTGATGAGCATTTATGTTATTCTTATTTAATTTTTATATCTTAAAAAAAAATACAATATAGCGGACTAAAAATATTTTTTTACTAAATGCATATTAAAAAATCTTTGTATGCAGTAGAAGTGAAACCTTCAGAAAACGAAACTTCGAGAGAATGAGACGAATGCGGAGTATCTGGAGTAGGATAATTTTAGGGTTTAATTATAACAATATTGTTACCAATTATGAAAAATATTTTACATTTTATTCTACGAAGCACCAATACACAAAGAAGACACCGATTAGTCAATCTCATTCTCTCGCAGGCTAAATCCTATGGATATAGGTATGCGTTCGTCTCTTTTTAGTGTCGCTCACAGAGTTTCGTTTTATAGAGTTTCAAATCACAATGGTGCTAAATAGCGATGAGGACCAATGGAGAAGTACATGACAATTCTATTTTCTTTTACCTTTTTTTTAAAGAAAGGCTACGAATAACCAATTAATGTTTGAAAACAACCTACTACCACCACACTAAGCATAAATTGTTGCTTGTGTCGCGATGGAGGACTTAGCCAGCCGAGGAATCGAACATGCGTCGCCCGGGTGGGAACGCGACGCCCACTCAGCCACTGAGCGATTAATTCTGAATGGTGATCTTACGTCAGGGCGATACTGAGAGCATCGTACACACTAAAACGTGCGGCCCTTATTTTATTTTAAGTGATTAAATTGTGAAATAATGCAGACTAATCAAATAAAATAAACTACGTGGAGCTAATGTAAAAAAAAATATTAGCTCATATGGCGATATGAACCCATGACTTCCTGATTGCAATTTGAGAGCCTTACACCTCGACCACGGATACCACGAGGTAGAACCCGATGATTTTCACAGCAGGTGTGGTTGATGTCCTCGATATGTAGGTATCCGCTGTCGTTGAGAGATACTGTACTGTTGTCAAAAATTACGATTAAAATTGTTATCTTTTTAACGGCATCAACCGATCATTAAAGTAATGCAATATTCCAGAAGAAAAAATTAATGAATGAATCTCTTGTTACGTAACGGGTCACCTAATCCATTATCGAAGTCTATGAACCACATTTCAAGTGTTTTCATGTGATGTGTTTGTTTATAATACTAATAATACAAACAAATTTTTCGTTTAGTGGGTCAAGTTCGTGAACCAGTACACTAAAGTCTTGATGGTACATTCGATACAATGTTTAATTAACCCTTTAAATCTTTAAATTATCATCTGATATCAATGGACTAAATGTTTTGCAATCCTCTCGTGTTTAGAGTTCATTCTTCAAAACTGGCATAAATAGACTAAACGTTTTTCAAAAATTTAAGTACCTGGCTATAATCAGACACTCAAAAGTTAGTACGTACTTTAGTGAAAACTACGTAAAAAGATGGACGCAGTAAAATCGATATGATGAAAGACGCAGATATGATAGTGGGATCGTTTACGTGCTATAATCTTTTTTTTTCTGCAAAGCGTAATAAACATAAAATGAGTTCAATGTTTGTTTAGTTTATACGATAATTATTCATTCATTTTGTTTATTCGTTAATTGGTTAACAATTAACAGGCATAGGAGCTCCATCGAAGCCAGAGTAAAGTTAGCCTGCCAAAAACTGGGCGTACTGTACAGGGCCCGCAGATACTTTAATAGTACACAACTGCTAACCCTGTACAAATCGCAAGTGCACCCCACGGTTGATTTTGGCAGCCACCTCTGGTCTGGAGCTCCAAAATACCTGAAAAATACCCTCGACTCTGTGTGTTTGATAGATTCTCCCATCTTAACAGACGGATTGCAATCGTTAGAGCACAGGCGTCGGGTGGGAATGCTATCCTTGTTCTACCGGTATTACAATGGAAGATGCTCCGAGGAACTAGCATCATTGATCCCTTCGGCACCGGTGCATAGTCGGGAAACACGCCAAACGCGTGCCCAACATTTGTACACAGTTGACATTTGTCACATGAGAACGGGTCGTTTCTTCGACTCGTTCTTGTGTTCAACAGCTCGGCTGTGGAATGATTTGCCGGCCTCTGTGTTTCCTCCTTCCTACAACATGGGTCTCTTCAAGACCAATGTTCATTCCTTCCTCTCCTCAAAAAGACCCACCACACAGCATCCCAGATGACATAGGCCCTGAGGGAAATTATTTTCCTCAGGGCCTCCTGTGTGGAGTTAATTTTAAAAAAATATATATCGTCGACACCAGTAAGCACAGTCCCACCTAGTAAAAACTGCGCAGATAGGATAGTACATCGCTTATATTTCAAAAATTATTTTATATTATTTTATAGTCCTAACTATGGAGATAGTAAGATAGTCCTAACTATGGACATAGTAGGATAATAATAATAACAACACTAATAAGAAACTTACTATATTACGACTCATATTTCCTACATATTTTTGGTACCCTCATTATTATAATATTACATAAACAATCTCATTTTTACTTTCCATGATAGTTTAACTACGTGACATCTTACTAATATTATAAACGCGAAAGTTTGGATTTTTGTGTGTTTGTAACTCTTTCACGCAAAAACTACAGAATGGATTTTAATGAAACTTTATAATAATATAGCTCATACATCAGAGTAATATATGCTATCTATAATTGTAAGCTCTGGGGTTATGAAATTTGTATAAATGAATATGTGTGCATTTCATATATTTTACCGGAAGGGAGGATAGGCAGGGGGAAGGGGAACGACGGAGGAGTAAGAGATGGGGGAGGGAGGGTGGAAGGCAACGGGGACGCACGGGAAAGGACATGCAGGGAGAATTAATTTATTTCTTTCAATGGCATTGTATCGAATGCCGGGTACCACCTAGTTATTTTTATAAATCTGTAATGTTGCATTGTAACAGAATTTAATTTTCTGATTTTAAATTCTTTAATCAGAATTTCTGATGATAATATAATTGTTTAAAGTATAATTGTATTTATTATTAATTTTAGTGCTATGTAAAGCGGCCGTGTGCGTAAGTGTTTTTTAGGTTAACTTCATTATATATTTAGCACTTGTAAATTATGTATTAAGAACTTGCGTGAAATTATTTTTTTAATGTTAAATTTTATGCTATCTGCAGTTCAAAAACTTTTTTTTTTCTTTCACTTGTATTGTACATTGTTAAAAAATTTAAAATACTATTACACCCACTCATAAAACTCATGAGAGGAAGATACTCTCAGTATCGCCCTGGGGTAAGACCACCATTCAGAATTGAAATGTCGCTTGAAATGGCTTTACCCGTGTTTGGTGACCAGATCTGAATAGCCAGGTACTTCCCCACCTTCCTCTCCCCTTTTCCTTCCCATCCCCACTACCTTCAGCCTCACAACATACGCCAATCGGGGATGCCATAGTCTCACTGGCTCCAGACGGGAGCAGTTGGGACTCTTGTGCGGTATTCATATATAAAAAAAACACCTTTTTATCATGTACCATTTTAAATATTTTTTGTTATCTAAACTTTTAAAACTGTTTTTGATCCTGTATGCAGTAAATCATAGAAATTGGAAAAAGATATAAGAGCCCACGGCGTTGATGATTAATAAAATTTTAAAATATGAAAATATGGCTCATCCATTTGGGGAATATTGTAAGGCGGAAAGAAAATAAGGATGGGAGTTCTCAGCAATACAGATCTATTCGCTAAACGTAGCTAACCCCATTTTAAGCAACGCCAAGGTTTGAATTCTGAATACGTCCCCAAAACATTCCTTACTAATTTAAAAAAACTTTTTGTGCGCATTGCCGCGCGCTCGTTTCATTTGAGCCCGCGACGTATGGACCAGTCACCTTTCCCTTCGTATTCGATACATACCTATTAAATCTTCCAAACAAAACGTGAATAAATAAGCGGCAACGTTGTAAGACGTCGGTTTGTCGGCAAAATAAAACGAAATATATATTTGGACGCAAAATTGTAGATAAAATGAAAGGGAAAATAAGCCGGACGCCTTACTACATTACATATGAAAGGAGTCTGGTTTGATGAGTCGTTAAAAGACGCTTTTTCGGTTTTGTATATTTTTAAATTAACGTTTTCCAAAAAGTTTAATACCTAGCTATAATCAGACAATTAGAAGGTTGTATATACTTTATTTAAAGTTATCTAAAAGCAAGTCCTTCCGATAGACGCAGCAATGTCGATCTGATGAAAGGACGCAGAAATGATAGAGGGATGTATATATATATATATATATATATATATGTATATATACAATTCAACTTAGTTATACATACAGCTGCCAGCAACAAAAAACTCCAACTGAGATAAAAGCACCTTTGTCTAAAGATTGAAAAAGCAAATACAAAATAATATTTTGTATTATATTTGGAAACCATTCTTATACTTTAAATAGTATAGATTTTTAGAGACGTTGGTGGTTTTTCAGGCTTGCCTGTTTTATAAGCAAAGTGTACTCTTCAATCATCTGCCTGACCTTACTTACTATGTGAAAAATGTATTCTGGAAAAAACCGCCAGTACTAAAAATAGAAAAAATAATGAGAAAACCGCCCGTACAAAAACTCGAAATATGTTTATGTAACTGTGCTGTATTTTTTAACATTCTGTAGGTAGCTGTACAATACAACATACATACAATACAACTTACATATAATTGACCTTACTCCGTCATATGACAACAATATTTTATTTTGCCAACATTGTAGACTGACTGCGTTCTGCAAAAATACATTCAATTTTTCCCTACAGCTTTTCCTACGAGGGTCGTGATTCCCCGCTGTGCCCGCTTGGGGCGCCTCCGGTGTAACAGTGTAAGCAGAACCAGAACTAAACTACCTTGTCTAAATTGGAAGCGTGCTCAATACATCCAGAGAAATGGACATATTTATGAATAATATCTAGATTTACGTACATAATATCTACTTTGTAAAACAATACCCAACAGATTGCCGACAGATGTGTTTGGAGCCCACTCTCTCCAGCTTTCCAAGGCTGTATTGTTGCCTTTGGTCTATGTGACGTAACAATTAGCGCCCCATTGATATGGTGATCACAGATATGCATTGCGCGCAAAGACGTTGCCTCGTCTCGTGACGTTGAAGTATTATTATTGTCTGAATATCATTTAGTGAGATATTCTAATAATATCGATTTCCGTGCCCGAACTGCGGGCTGTCCGCTCAGCAATATCGCGACACTGCGCTCGGTCAACCGGAACGGTAAGGGGAGCAGAACTATAAACATTTTTATTGAGAAAAAAAAATAACCCAACTATACGCCTAAAAAATTACAAGCGTGCAGAAACCTTCAGAAAACTAAAGACAAGATTTGAGAGGCTTATAAGCATCGCCCAAAGAGGAGACTGAACGTTAAGAGACTGATTATTATCTGATTCTCTCGCAGGCTAATTTCCATGGATGTGTTTCATAGAGTTTCAAATCCATCCAAATCCCACTTCAAGTTTTCACTTCAAAAACCTATTCATTGATTTATTATAAATTTTTTGATCCTTCCTCATTCGTCTAATGTTAACCGTATACAAATTTTGTAAGACTTTCATTGAAATTCTGGTAAAAGACACACACGGCATGGAAACACGTGATTGAAAACACATTATAAATAATAGACTATCCACTCCTTTGCCATTCAAAAATAAGTGTACAACAGCTGTTGTTACAAAAGAAAAAAATACTTCCAAATATGGCTGCATGGAATATCGCAATTCGTGAACATATGGAAAAGCAATTATTGACGTTATGAGCGAATCGTTTATTGTAAGAGATTAGAGAGATAGTTGCAATCATTCATTCTTCCTCTCAAACTATGCACGTAACAAAAAGAGACATTACAACGGGGTTCTCGGTGGCAGGACCGTAGTAGAAATATAGCCTGACTTGTGGTATCGGATGTGGGATGACGAAATCCGACCATCGACCAAGATGATTTATGTAAATAGCCGTCCAGCACGACTGCGTGACCGCGACTTGGTCGGCGCCTTTGAGGGTACCTTTCCTCCTAAATAAATAACCTTATTATTTACGCGGAGTCGAAAATTAATCCGGGACGGATCGGCTGCGAGCCAAAACGTGTGCAACAAGTCCTGAACTTGAGCGCAACTATGTTGATTTATGATTACATACACGAAACACGTACCATTAAAACATACACAATATTATGAAAAAAAGATGTAAAAAATACGGTGGGAATGTAAATGTACGTAAATATAAATAGGAAAAAAATTAACAAAATAATTTATTTTTTTTGTTTAAATAATTTTTGAAGGGAAACTTCTTTAGCACCGTTGTGATTTAAAACACGATTAAACGGAAAAGATACTAAAACGATAAAAAAAACAAACATCCTTAGGATCCATATCTATAGGATTTAGCCTGCGAGAGAATGAGATGGAATGTAACCTTACCGCATTGACCTCTTTGATTATGAGCCCACTTTTCAAGGCTCCTATTGGTTGAGATTGAGTGCTGATTCGATTTTTTTTATAAATGTGAGCACAAGAGTTTCAACAGCTCCAGCCAGTGAGACTATGCTGTCCTCAAATGTAACGTAAGAGGTGAGTTATGAGGTGGGGAAGAGGAAACTTTGCGAATTACCTGGCTATTCGGATCTGATCTAACAGCTAAAGCCATTTCAATATGCTCAGCATGGTCGGCATGTGTCACCTGATAATGGGTCGTTTCTACAACTCGTTTTTGAGTTCAACACCCTTCTCCTCCCACCATCATCCCCAAAGATGACATAGCCCACGAGGGAAATAATTTTCTTAAGAACCATATGGAGTTAAAGTAAATAAATAATCTGAAAGCGATCTTTCACCAGGGTGATACTGAGAGAATCTCCCACTCCAAAGTACCAAATATTCTGCAAGAACTAGCAAGATTTTAATTTAACATTGACTTTCTATAATAAACAAAGTTTAGTAATTCGTATATTTGACGCAGAGGGCAGTAGAAGCGGATCGTTGGATTTTAATATTTAATACTTTATCTTATATTGCTTTAAATATATAATACTTTAATATTTAATACTATATCTTATATTGCTTTATAAGTTAAACATATTTTGTATTGTAAATAATGATAGAAATTAGAGAACATATTTATAACTTTCACAAATTATGATTAAAAATAATATATGGTATCTCATTTACTACTAAAAATAACTAACGTTTCTGCACTTTCAATCAAAGTGAGTTTATTATTTAAACATGCATACTTGCAATTTGATCCAGCCCGTGTACAAGCTGTGAACATGAATTTTAAACACATCGTTGTTTAAGTGTGCTAAATTATAAATAATAATTATTTTTAGATATAATTAACTTCTTTGAAAAATATATTTGACGGCCTCAGTGGTCGAGGGGTAAGGTCTTGATTCACAATCCGAAGGTCGCGGGATCGATTCCCATTTGTGTGTGTTATTTCACAATTAATTCGTTTAAAATAATATATGGTATATTTACGCCACGTTCTAGAGCGGAAGACACTGCCGTCCATGATGCCCTAGTGTAAGGCCACAATTCAGAATTTAAACGTTGCTCTAAATAGCTTTAGCTGTTATCAGATCAGATCTGAAGAGCCCGGTACTTTGCCACCTTCCACTAGCCAACTCCATCCTCTCACCACTACCTTCATCCTCACAACATACCCCAATTGGGGATGCCGTAATCTCACTGACTTCATACGGGAGCAGATGAGACTCCTATGAGGTATTCACATTAAAAAATAAATAAATAGCGTTATGTTAACTACACAGCTTTTCTACACATTTGAAAAGAAATTATTCATAAAACTTAGGTATTTCAAAACTCCATGTACTGATGTTAATGTTTTAAATGATTTTTTTGTGCACATTTCAGAATGCCAGAGCTCACTGTTTAGATATTTTCTTCTTTATTTCATATTTTATCGTTTCTTATCAAACATTGTCGCAACTTTAATAAATAAGTACACATTTTATTGTGTTTGCAAGTTCATAATTTCGCACCAAACTGTTTTGTTTGCACAAGCTTCTATAAAAAAACATCCTAGGACGACCATCTGTCTAACTTTTCGCAGTGCTAACGACATGTATCATTTACTCGTAGCTCGTAGCTACACGTTAAATATTATACAATTGTAGAAAAACAAACGTGAAATTGTTTTGTTGGGTATTGACTGATTCTGTAATCCGTTATTGCGTCGCTCATACAGTGATATTATCTGCTTCGGTCAAACTGTTTCCCGGAGCCCGTCAATAAACTGATGACTAAATATTTGAATATCCCAGGCTGTCTTAGGTCGACAAGGCTCGTAATTATTTATAAATAAATCGAAGGTTAGAACGGCCGTTAAAAGGGTATTTAAATAGAAGCTGAGTAAAAAAAATGCCGTCACATTTACTTCATCATCAGTGAACATAATAACGATGTTCTAACTCAACACTGATTGGCATGATTTATGAATAAAACTATCAAGAAAGTAATTTAAATCTGTAAATGGTAAATAGTCGCTAATAACGTAAATCTAATTTAGTAATTTACTAAAAAATTTCGCACTTTATTTTTATTACTTTGTAGATGCAAAATTATGAATTAGAAATTTAAAATAATGAATTTTTGGGGCTAAACATTTTATTTAAACTTGTGATGCAATTGCGATGTGTGTATGTATGTTACCAACATTGTAAACAATCTAGTCAAGTCTAAATAGATTTGAATAGGTTTTATTGATGTGAAATCGAAAACTTTCCAAATTGTCGCTAATTAAATTGTCAACAATTTCATTTTGTTCAATTTTGGAAAAGACTCTTTCTAAGCTGAATCTAGTATTTATGTTTATCTCAATTTGGGAGACGGGTGTGGGTAGCGCCGCCCGGGGAACCGTTTATTGGATAACCAACATCTCTCGTAGTTCGCTAGGTTTGGTGACTTAGCAGGGGTGCCCAGATTCATGGGGCGAGGTTTGCCCGAGTCTTGGCGGCCGATGCGCCTGCCCACCAGCTGCATGGCAGGTCGGATCGGGAGAGCATGGTTAACTTGTCCAACTGTGCTCTCTCGGAATACCGCCTTGCAGCACAGTGGAAGAGTTGGATTCATGCGTCCGTGGCTCCTGGACACATTGACCCCTAGATTACTACCCACCCCTCATACCCTTTTCCTTCCCAGAAATTCCTTTCCTTCCTTTCTTAAAAAGACTCTCCACACAGCATCACCAAAGATGACACAGGCCCCGAGGGGAATTATTTTCCTAAGGGCCCCCTGTGTGGGGTTAATTTAAAAAAAATCGAGTGCAGTTTTCGCAATCGAGTCAGAAGCGAAATTTTACCAAAACAATCTCAACCAATAGGAGCCTTAAAAGTGAGGTCATAATCAAAGCGGCCAATGAGCGCAGACACAGCGTCATTTACGATTCATATCATATTCATATCCCAACCAAAAAGCCTTGGAAAGTGAGATCATAGTTTAATGCTTCGCAGGTGCTGTAATGCGTCATTTCCGTTTCATCCGAATTTCATAACGGGACTAAAGAAGTTTCACTTAAAACAAAAAAAAAAATATATATATATATATATTAATATATATTAATTAATATATATATTTTTAAGAATTAGAAATTTTCTGTCGATAAAAAATCTATATTTAATCTACTATGCCTTAGTTCAATCCACTTTACAATACGCTATTATTAGTTGGGGATCCGCGTATAAATGTAACCTTCTTCCAATAGAAATTGTACAAAGAACAATTATTAAAATTATATTAAAAAAATCCTTAGACTACCCAACAGAACGCCTGTTTGAAGAATTTCAAGTACCCACATTTAAAGATTTATATATTAAAAATTCAGTAATTCAAATAATAAAAGAAAAAGATAAATATCCATTTTTAAATGAAAACAGAACTCGACTTAAACATGTTTTTCTATGCCCAAAACTAAATACGTCTTTTGCACAGCATCATTATACTTATCAGGGAAGAACTTTTTTCAATCGTTTACCAGAGGAAATCAGAAGCATCAATGATAAGGCCCGAATGCTGCTCTCTGTCAAGAGACATTTTAAAGATGTTCTTAAGAAAAGAACTACTGTCAATTAATCTTACAAATATCTTAGTTCTCCATAACATTCTTTCTTTAAAAAAAAAATTAAAAAAACTCACCATTATCAAATAAATACTGCAGCTCACATATATTTATGTACAGTTAATTATTTAAGTACTAACTTATACCTAACTAATAACTAATAGCATTTATGTACACTCCCCTTCCATACACAAGCAAATGCTTTTAATGGAAGGGTAGTAAAAAAAAACCTGTAAAAAAAAATATTTAGTTGTAAAATTGTAATTATAATAAATGTTTCAATAAATAATAAAAAAAAAAAAAAAAAATATATATATTTAATGATGCAATGTTGGTGAGAGAAGATGTGAGAATAGTGTTCTTGGACCGTTTGTTCAACATCCCCATAAAAGTCTTATCTTCTGCATAAATGGCCCGATTTTATGTAAACCTTTCGCCTTTATTCCGGGATCGGCCGGCAAGGGAGCCAATTCTAAGAATTGTGTTTTTACAGAGAATAAGTTATGAATTCCTTTCGGGGGGCGATCACCAGCGGCCCGGGGCGGCACTATATCCAAACCGTGTCACCGCACGAGAGATGTCCCGACCTAATGGTGAATAATGTGCCCCCTTTTTGTTTTGCATAAGAATAGCCATCGACTTTAACAACACTCTACGTGTCCGATTCTATATTCCGGGGAACAAGATTTGACGAAAATATATTACTTAATTACATATTCGAGTATATAAATATATAATTATTATCTGAAAAACTATTAAATAATGTCACTTAAAATTTTACATGGCCTATTAACGGCACATTTAGTAAAAATTTAGTACGTATATTATTATAAAAAAATAAAACATTTTTCTTTTTTTTTCTTTTTTTGTTACAGAATAAATTTTGTGGCATTTTTATTAATGTTTATTTAATTTAAAAAAATAAAATGAACATTTTGTTAATTTTTTTTTTTTGCATTCTCACCAGCATTTGGTTCCTTGGAACGGGCAATCTGCCTAGCTAGGAACTAATATCGACCCACAAGACATAATAACACTTGTACACATTTTATAGTTATTTTTCAATGTTATTTTTGCCATACAAATGTATCAAATGTAATGTTATAAATAAGAATAAAATAAATAAATTCAATTTTATTGGAATAACTTGTTATAATATCTTTTCATCTTTTGACCGTTAATGCATCATTAAAGAAGAAGAAAATATTAATAAATCTAAACGAAATACGAAACAGACAAGACACAGAAAAACAAATAGGTAACGGCTGCAAATGGGAATCGAACTCAGGATCTCTTCTCCTACCGGGATAAATGCATTAACCAATTAGGACTTATTTGTTTTAAGTAATTTTTGTCGATTTCGTACTTCAAATTCAGAATGAACAATATTATCATTGATGTGTATTACTTTCAAAGATGTGTAGCTTCCGTGGTCTAGGGGTAAGACTTACATTCCAAAGGTCGCAGGTTCAAACCCGGCATGCACAAATGAATTTAATTTGAAAATTTGTGGTATTTCACAATTAATTGATTAAAAATAATGTGTAGTATATTTGCGGCACGTTCCAGAGTGGAAGATACTCTTATGGCCGTTATACGCGACATCTTTTTTCAGCCCGATTCCAATTAGACACAAAAGTCAACATTTTTCGCTCTACGCGATCTCTATTTTCATCTCTATTTTCATATCTACGATTTCAGTTGGCATCACAGCAAACAGCATGGTTCATGTGTTGTTTGAAGTGATTGAAAAATGTTGAATTTTCTGTCTAATTGGAATCGGACTGAAAAAAGATGTGTGTATAACGGCCATTAGTATCGCCTACAAAAAGTCCCGATTATATAATTTTTGGTCAAGCTGCGCTGTACCTTATACATAAATTTTATTTGAATAATTTGTGTTATTTCACAATTGATTGATTTAAAATAATATATAGTATATCCAGAGTGGATGAAACTCTTAGTATCGCCCTGGTGTAAGACTACCATTCGGAATTGAAAGTTTGTTAAATTGGCTTTAGCTGTGTTTCGTTACCAGATCTGAGTAGCCAGGTACTTCTCCACCTTCCTCTTCCCCATCTCATTCCCCTCCCCACCACCTTCAGCCTCACAACATACCCCCATTGAGGATTCTATATTCTCACTGGCCCTAGACGGGATCGGTTGGGACTCTTGTGTGGTATTCATACAAAAAAATAACCTTTAAAAATAGTTCCAATAAAATAGAAAATTCATTAATACTTTTAGAAAAGGTCAATAGGTGTCCCATATAAATAAAGTCGGATACGTTGATCCGAGATATTATCTACTAATTCGTTAGAGATGTTATTGTTAATTCTGAATTTGAAATATGAGACGACAAAATTGACTTAAAATAAATAGGTTCAATTTGATTAGCCAAGTTGGTTAAGCTTTTGTAGATCCTTAGTTCGATTTTCAGTTGTGAATGTTATCTTTTTATTTTTCTGGGTCTTATTTTTTTTCACATTTCGTTTAGATTTATTAGTATTATCATCTTTATGAAGATTTTATATCTTGTTTATATGTATTATATTTCACGGGGAGCATGTAGGATGCAGTTTGCAGGTAGTGGGTGTAAAGTGCCGGCGCTATAAATAGATCGGCGCGTCAGCCAGGCAATGCTTCTGTCCGTGAGCTTTTGTTTGCCGGAATGTTCTGCTCAATCTATATCGCCACGCTTGTTAAAGATACTGTTTTATAATCATTCGATCGCGGTGGCCAATATTAGTTAACGATGTTGATATTGTTATCACCAAAAACCTATTTTATTATTTATCACCACAAAAGTACACGGAATTAACAAATGATTAAGTTATTATATTTAATACTTTCAATTGTAGTTCCCGATAAAGCCGTTAAGCCAACAGATCAGTTTCATAGTTAATTCACGATAATAATTCGCAATTTGGGAGGCGGGGGTGGGTACCGTCAGCCTGGGAATATATAACCATTTATTGGATAACCAATATCTTTGGCTCTTGGTGACATAGTAGGGGTGCCGGAGTTCATGTGGTGAGGTTTGTCTTGGTCTGGCGGATAAGTCTGTCCACTCATCGGGATCGAGAGAAACTGATTGAGAGCTCTCTCGACCCATCGCTTTACACCGCAGTTGGAGGGATACACTTATACGTTGGATAGATTATAGTAGAATTATAGCTGGATTATAGTCGGATTATAGTTGGAGTACAGTTGGATTATAATGGATTCGTCCGTCACTCGTCTACATGACTCGTCTGTACGACATCCTGCATACCTTTATCCTTCCCTGAACTTCTTCTATTTTTTTCCTTAAAAAAAATCCTCCACACAGCGTCCCCTAAGATGGTTCTGAAAGGAATTATTTTCCTTCCTAAAAAAACAGAGTGTGCAATTCACACGCGGTAGAAGTAAAACCATCAGAAAATTAAAGTATATAAGAGTGGGGAAGCTACAAAGCACCGCACAAAGAGGTGACCGATTATACTATCTCTTTTTCTCGCAGATTAAATCCTACATTATGTGTTTGTCACTTTTTGGTTTCGCTTTTTTTTACGATTCACCGAGTTTTAAATCACAACGGTGCTGAAGAGTTATCACTTCAAAAAAACATATCCAGAAAAAATGAATTCATCTATAATATAAAAATGAATCGCTAAATGTGTTGGTAAGCGCAAATCTCGAGATCAGCTGAACCGATTTCGCTAATTCTTTTTTTAGAATATTCCTTGAAGTGCGACGATGGTTCTTACGGAGAGAAAAATTAAGAAAATTGCACAGAAAATTAGATAATAACAGAAAACATCGCACGTTTGACAGTTGGCGTGTTAGAGAATGACATTTTGCAAAACAATGAATGATTGTGCAATCAGGATTCTATTTTTGAAAAGTTGAAAATTTTTTTTAAAGTAGGTACTCCCCTAATATTTTGAATCGAATCAAGAATTTTAAATATTTTAAATAGGTACCTATGTTAGGTACCAAATTTAATATACATGAAAAATGGAAATTTGAATAAAAATTGTAAAAGGTGGCACGCGGGCTGTTTAAGAACTGAATGTACTGGGATTGAATATATGGAACGCGGGAGGAGGGTTGGCGGGACGAGGGAGCGGTAAAGGGAAGAGGGAAGGCGGGGAAGGTGGAAGGGGAACGCGGGAAGGAGGACCTGGTAGGGGGAGGGGAACTCGGGAGGGGGGTTCGTGGGACGGTGAAGGGGGGGGGGGGAGTAGAGTAGGGAGAGGGAAGGTGGAGGTGACGGAGTGGGAACGCGAGCGGGGAAGAGGACGCAGGAGAAGAAGGGGAGGCGGAAGGGGAACGGGACGATGGGAAAGGACACTCAGGGAGAAACAGTTTCTTTATTAAGTGGCATAGCGACGCATGCCGGGACCAGCTAGTTATATATAAAGTCTTCGTGAATACAACTTTTAAATTACGTGGTAAATTTTAATTAATTTTTTATTTAGTTGGTTCGGTTAGGTGCCCAGTCTTTGCACATCACTATTTCTAAGTGTTCTAATGTGAGAAGAACCCATCCCTAAACTATCCCAAGATCTTATAGTTCTATTCCAATCAAGAAGAATCCATTTGTTTCCTATAAATACGGAGCGTATCCCCGCACCATGAAATAATGGCTCGACAGTAGTAGATTAGACTTATTTTATTTTCACTTCAGGTATTTCGTCGGGCATTAAAATACCATTTAGATTCTTCAAACAAAAATGGGCAACCGAGATAAGTATAGGCGTAGCGTCTATAAATTACCCGTGTGTAGTTTTTAATTCCCGTCTTCCTCGTATGAGTGTAAGTCACGGAGGAAAGAAAGTAGGTGTAAGTCGATAATTGAACCAGTGTTCATCTACGGGCCAGTTGTTTGAACAACCGTTACATTTGACATTGTCACAAATCGACAACCAGCGCTAATTTGAATAATATGCTGACATTGTTGACATTTTAACCCGTTTAATCACAGGAGACCATGTTTGTCCCACATAGGTCTCATGGAAATCGGTGTGTTTCCCTTACTATCATAGTGAGAAGGGTGATCAAAACGGGATTGGAAAGAAAAAATAACACTCTTTATATTCAAATCTAAAAGTCAACCACAAAATAATTAAAATGTACATCTTTATGAAACCGAGGTTTCCAAGCGTAGTTAAAAAAAAAATTAATTTGTGATATTTTTTATTAAATTGAAGTGATAGTAACGTTTACAATTCATTATTTGTCAAATCAAATATTTGTTTTTTTTTTTTTAAATTAGTTATCATCAGTAATTTTAATTAGAAAAAACGTAATGTGAGCCATTTTTAATACTTTTTTGAGGTTGCCTTCAATTTTTTTATATGTAATAAATTAGAAGGTTTTTATTATATAATAATAAAATTGAATCATCTTTTGAAAACATTTTTTAGTTGTTCACAAATATTCCATTTATTTGGATTTTTTTGCAAAGCGGAAATATTTTTACCTATTGTCAAAATACGCCCGAATTTTGAAGGGTCAAGAGTTCCCGTTTACTGCTGATTTTCCGCCTGTTATATTAGACTACTGTTATTTTAATGGTTAAAAATTTGCATACCGCTGTCGGGCAGACAATCGAATATGGACCGTGTTGGTGTCAAAATGTTCAAAATTGTGCTTTTCCGATTTGTGACGATGTCAAATGTGACGGTCGCTGAAACAACCGGCCCTAAGTCTGTTGTACGTTGACTGGGTGGTGTCAGCGACGCGGTATTGTCCGGTTTTTACAGTTAACTGGTACTTTACATCAAACTTCGGGAATTCGAGATCGTATCGCATACCTTCGACGCGCCAGTCCGGGATCTGAGACCCGCTCGCGCCATCTATTCAACGAACCCTCAGCGCAGTTGTAGTAATTCTCGCTGCAAATCTGGCAATATTTTAACATGCTTTCAAAATTGCGGATGCAAATAAGTATTTTATGAAAAAAGGTAAAACATTCATTGAGTAGGTGTAGGTAGTTACACGTAGGAACTTTTAAAACGAGTATCGTACTTTGGGAACCCCTTTTCTTCTCCCCCTTGACTTCTAATTAAACTATTATTTGAAGAGCTGTTATTTGGAATATATTTATAAAAAAAGAAGTAACAAGTGGAGGTACGCTGTAAAATGTATAAAGAAAAGTGTCTTTGTTTTTATACAAATCTTTAGGTTTTTTCCGAGACGATGATATTTTCGACACCTGATTTTCAAAATAACAGAAGGTATAATACATATGAGATTTCGAAGAACTAACTAAACCAAGGCCCTTTTACAATCCTTTTAAGCAAAATGTTGATACTTCGTGATGAAATTTTGTACACGTGACTTTAAAAAGAAAAAGAAAATTACTATCTACATCTGATTTCGAAAAACGCCCAGGATTTTATTTAGATAGTTATAAAACAAAACTCTCCACGTACGTATTTAGTGTACACGACTTGAACGTACAATTTTTCCTGTAGTTTTTTTGCCAACAGTTTCGAATAATAATAATAAATTTTGCTTTGATGAAAATTCATTATTTTATTTCCTATTTGCAAGTTTTATTATCCATAATAATCAGTTATAAAATCATGTGAATTCCACTCTGAAAATCATAATCATGCTGCGTTTTGGATTACCGCAGAAAGGCAGCTATAAAATTTAGGAGTTGTCAATCAAAGGGATCAGGTACAGCCTATAATATCCCAACTAATAAATGAATTGGCAATGCATATTTTATCTTATTAAATAAAGTATGTTTTTGTGTTGGTGTTTTTATCCCCTTTCTGATTACTTTCGACTCATTTTTAATTTATAATGTTGACGAGAACTTTTTTGATTGATACCTTCTCAATAGTATGCAATTTAAAATATATGCACATTGACGAGGTTAGAATATTCGTGTTGTCGAGTAGCTTATAAAAATAGCATCGACGGCCGGCGTAGTGCAGCGGTAAGGCGCTTGACTAGCATTTCGAAGGTCGCGGGATCGAATCCCGGCGTGGCAAATAAATTTTATTTGATTAATTTGTGTATTTCACAATTTATTCATTAAAATTAATATATAGTATATTTGCGGCACGTTCCAAAGTGGAAGATACTCTCAGTATCGCGCTGGTGTAAGACCACCATTCAGAATTGAAACGTTGCTTGAAATGGCTTCTGCCATGTTTAGTGACCAGATCTGAATAGCCAGGTACTTCCCCACCTTCCCTATCCCTATCTCCTTCCCCTCCCCACTACCTTCAGCCTCACAACATACCCCAATTGGGGATGCCATAGTCCCACTGGCTCCAGACAGGAGCAGTTGGGACTCTTGTGCGGTTTTCATATAAAAAAAAAGTCGTAAGGTCATGGGTCAAATTCTCTTTGCAGCGTCATTTTAATTACCTTTTTTCGACATTAGCTTCACACAGGAGGCCCTGTGGAAAAAATGCCTCAGGACCTATGTCATTTTTGGAGATGCTGTGTGGGGTTCTTTAAGGGAAAGGAAGGAGATGATGTTCTGGAAAGTAAAAAGATTTGAGGGTGGGTAGGAATCTGGGGATCAATCGTACGAAGGTTTAAAAGGTCTCCCTCAACCAGTCGGTGGGCAGACGCATCCGCTACCAAGACCCGGGCACCTCTACTAAGTCACCGAACGTAGCGAACAACTTGGGGTGACCTACGCCAGAGGTGTTGGTTGTCCAATAAATGGTTCCCAGTGCGGCGCGGCGGTACATTCATACCCGCCTCCCAAATTACAAAAAACAAACATTTCGAACAGCGTTGCAGAATCCTTTATCGGGGCAGCTCGGTAACACAGATAGATTTGAAGCTCACATCTTGCCTGATGATGGACACTGTAACGCTGTCTGAAATGTTGACTAAAGAAGGAGGTAGCGCAAGGTGCCATTATACCATAAAATAAAACACGACAATAGTTTTGGGAAAATCTAAAAAAACGGTCCTAACAAACCATGCAAAAGTCAGTGTTTTTGTCATATTATTAAAATGTCGTAACGCAAAAAGCTCCATAACTGCAATACGATTATAGAAGTACATTTTAAAGCACCGCCCGCTTCAACACGGGCTTGTACCTAGTTTTGTGCAAAATTCAAAACGCCTGTGATAAACTCTATAATATACTAATAAAGAAAATAATGAGTCTAGAGGCAGACGGTCTGTAGATGTAGTCAGGTCGGTACGGTGCCCGCTGTAGCTACCAAATGTAGACCGTGTCAGATAGTTTCGTAATGAAGCTATCGATTGCAACGGCCGATGATCTACTACCGAAGCGCGAGGAAAACAACAGAAGTTAGAGCATACCTTTGTACCCATACTTCGCATCAATCTGGCTTTCGATATAAAATCTACCTTTAAATACGAGTATATAACTGCCACCCCTTTTGGTCTTAACAAGTAGCTCTGAAAATATAACGTTGTTTAAGAATAAAAAATCGAGTGCAGTTTACACGTGTTAGAAGCAAAACTTTACCAAAACAATCTCAACCAATGGGAGCCTTTAAAAGTGACATCATAATTAAAGCGGCCAATGAGCGCAGTTCATCAATTGTCATTTCCGTTTCATCCAAAATCCAAATCACAGCGGGGCTATAGAAGTTTAACTTCAAAAATAAGAAAAAAACATTCGCATTACGTACATTTATCCTAAACAAGATTCGGTCTGCTCAATTCCCCGTCACAGCTTTTAGAAAAGATTTATTTAATAAATATGATTTATTTTGACTGCTTTTCAATCCTGTCCTGTTTTTTTCTCAACCGTTTGGCATTTAATTTGTCTGAAAATTTGTTTGTGGCCATAGACATCCAAATGACTAGACAAGCAGTTACGGGTGAGGGGTCAAACCAAACCATGGAGGGGGAAGAGGGGAAAGATGACTGTGATTCGTTATACAATCAATCTGACAGTAAATAGGCATCTCGCATTACAATATCACCATTTAGTTCTTAAAAGCAAAATCTGCTTTGAATGAATAGACCTTTTTACATGGGAGCGCGAATTGCTTGCCACGATAATAACATATTTGCTAAGGTCAAATGTTCGCCTCAAAAAGACTCGCCCCAATACACATAGCAATATTTTGTTACCGTGTTTAGTTAAAACACTATTACAAATGTTTCATAATTTACTTACCCCTGTAACCACCGATGAGCACACTGGAGAACCGCCCACATTCGCTATGTGCACATTGATATGTAGATATATTGTACAGAATACGCTACTGTTTTGGCGTTGTATTTCGTTAAATGTATGGATGTTACCTTCTAGCTGTTCACGGCAAGAATGATGACGTCACACATTTTAGATTCAAGCGAGGCTCTATCCCCTCCCCATGGAGCGAGCCGGTTCCAAGGAGGTGCTTCAGCCGGCGCCATGTGGAGGGGGAAATAATACGTTTTTATCACTTAGGGCAGGTCCATGTATATTCATATGTCCGTGTTTGTGGCGTTCCGGTTCCGGTTCAAGATGGTAGTTTTTTTGAATTCTACCTTTTTATCCCGTTAGAATTCACATGATCACATACTACTAGCTGTCAAATCGTAACAATCAATATAATGGTACCTACTAAATTGATGTTCTATTAAAAATCTTATACGAAATGCGACGCTTGTCTGAATTCTTCGCATGATGTATGTAGACACATACATCTCATGATATGGTCAACTCTGGGTAGGTATGTTGTGATGCTAAAGGAAGTAGAATGAGATGGGGAAGAGGAAGTTTGGGAAGTAACTGGATATTCAGATCTAGTCACCAAACACGGTGAGAACCGTTTCAAGTAAAGTTTCTATTCGGAATGGTAGTCTGTCATGAGGGCGGTACTGAGGATATCAATTTATAAAAAGTCAATTCAAGATACCTACATAACGTCGCATTAATTTGTAGACTGCGTAACTCCAAATTTGTCGAAAATACGTTTTTAATGCCATCTGGTGTTAAAATTAGTCCCGCATCGACTAGTAGAACTCGAAAATTAAAAAAAAAATCTTTTTAGATAAACACAAATTAGGAAACTGCGGCAGGATGGTGCCATTTTTACTCGCGAATACTTCGAAACTCCTTAACTCCACATACTTTATTTTATTTACCATTTCGGGTCTCATTATTTAACTTCACAATTATTCGTAGTATTAGCATTGTGCTGTTATGCTTTGTGTACTATAATATTTATCCTGTTGTTCTTACATATTGAGACTACATATAAAAGTCAATTAGGATATTTCTGAGTAATTCACACAATAAATATTTTATTTTTTTAATAAAACACAAATTCCTATCTCCCAATCCTTCAGCTAGTTGTTCATAAAACTGTTCGCAGAAAAGTACGTAGGTATCTTTGTAAAATACGTATCTCCATTCTCGGTTTTTATGTAAACTTCCTAATTCCGATTTGAAATAGAAAGCCTTAACTTACAAAAGTTAAATGATCGAAAATAAATTTCGAAATATATTACATGTTCGGAACTAATAAATAAAAACAATGACCCGTCTTTCATTTTTTTTCACTACGAAGTTTTTTGTGCCTCCTGTAAAATTTGACATTTGGTGGGTTACGCATTCTACGAATTAATGCGATGATAAGTAAGTCTAGACATGTGAGAAAATGTGAAATTGCCCCGCATGGGCGATGTTATTCATTCTTCGACTGTACGGAAATATGTTTTCATTGTCATTACATTGGGAATTGTTTAAATTACTGCAATGTTCAACCAGATGTCCAAAAATGAACACAATGTAATTTTAAATTCTAAAATTCAAGAACACATTTGCAATAATCGTTGGCAGCGCCAGATCCAGTAATTTTAATTATAATTGAAACATGATCTATTGAAAATGATAGTGAAATTTTGTGCTTCCATCTCATTAAAAATAGGAGGCAACATTTTGAATTAAATCTGAACAATGATATGGGCATTGGAGGGTGTTGATGACAGCTTACTCACAAACACGAAAATTTATACATTGTATTTTAATACGCTATTATTAGCCAACAAAAAAATTATTACTGTTTTGATCGCTTTGCACCCATCACGTATGACATATATGGCTCGGTTTTTAAGTTGAAATTTAGGTAATTGTCATAAAAATAATTCATTTATTTTTTTCATCATCACGATAATGGCATATGTCAGTGTAGTGATGTTAAGTTCGCGCTTGATCTAAATTCATGTCACTGAAAAGAAATGTAAAAAAAAAAAAAATTCCCGAGGAGTTTGGCATTTATTCTGTGCTGGAAATCCATACGGTGTCTATAAATATCTTTCTTTCTTTTTTTGCCACTAAAGCCCTGAGGAAAATAATTCCCCTCAGGGCCTGTCATCTTTGGGGATGCTGTGTGGAGGATCTTATTAGTAAAGGAAGGAAAGGAAAAGGGTTGGTATTAGGGGTGGGTAGGAATCTGGGGTTCAGTATGACCAGGAGCAACGGACGTATGAAACCATCCCTCACACTGCGGTGCAAGGCGATGTTCCGAGAAGTCAAAGAGACTCCTTAGACCATTCTCTCCCGATCCGGCCTGGCATGCAGCTGGTGAGCAGACGCATCAGTCGCCAATACCCGGACAAACCTCACCTCATGAACCCGGGCACCCCTGTTAAGTCACCAAACCCCTGCCAAGTAGTGAACCACTTGGAGTGATCTATGGCAGAGGTTATCCAATAAATAGTTCTCGAGGCGGCGGTACCCATACCGGCCTCCCAAATTGAGAAACTTAGTGCAAGATCCAAAATCATGTTAGATATATTTTACATAAACATGCATGTCCTCAAGTTGAGGCTAGGTGTATTTACGCCAAAACAGCATGGCAAAAGGGTCTCTGAACATCTGAACTGAAATTCGTGCTTTTTAAAATTTGAGTATTATGCACTGGGACGGTGTGAAATCCACAACACGAGGAGGCGATGGAAATTTTTAGCACCCGATTAACATCAACAGACAGGCTTACATTCCACGGTGATAAAATGCCTTGAAGGGCATTATTTCCAAGAAGCGTTCAGAGGAATTCACTTTAACGAGGCTCAGCGATACACGAACAAACTTACATAGTATCGATACAAAACACATCTGCCCTGATGATGGACACTAGAAATTTGTATGAAACGTTGACTCTAGAATCTAGAACAACACGCAGACCGCCATCCGAACCCGCATTGTGAAGGGTTTTGTAACTGGAACGCCAAAATATTATCTTAACATTATAAGATTTTCGAATTCGTTTCACAGCCTGCGATTTAAGTTTGTTTTGATAATCAGATTAGAAAACCTATAGTATTTATGTTTTGTGCTGCTGAAATAAACAGAGTACGGGTCAAGCAACGCATTGCAAACCAAATTGCTTAATCGGCGTTCTTCCCCGATTGATGAATCTGAATCACCGATCGGAAGGTGTGATGCCATTGGATATTTTAAACTGGATTTTTGGAAGTGTAAAGATTCTTGAATCGATATTCCCGAGTGCACGGATCGACTGCTTGTCCTCTTGGCGAGGCGCCCAATATATACCTATTCTTATTCTGGGATAACAAAACTTTTATCTTATCTTGAGTTTTATTGTTAAATGTAAAAACACACACTTTGTGACACGGCTTTTATTGAATTTATAAATAATAGCCAACCAGGTTTCGCTTATCTCAAACTTTAACTATTTAACTAATCATAAATACATCTAGACATGTATAGAATATAATACAGTGAGAGAAAGAGAAAAAATTCAAAAGAAGGAGGCAAATTATTATAGCAGGGGTAGGTAAGAATAGGAGGAAAAAGTTTTGGCGGAGGTTAATTGAACATATTAAATATGGGACTGTCAGATAAATTTATTTGATCATTAATCAAATTTGAATTATTATTGACAGCTTTCTTAATTTCGAGGACATCTAAAGTCGCTCTTCTTTAGTTTTATTGCCCAATGCGTCCAGCAAATAACTTAGCAGCGTCATTATTCAAAATTTCGTATTAATTTATGGTGACCGGCCAACTCAGAATAAAACCAACTCAGAAGCACCTCAGAAAGGTCATTAAGAGTGATGATAAAAAAAAAATAAAAAAATGGTTAAAGAGGTAAAGTTAGGTTAGGGTTAACGGCTATTTTAAATTTATTTTTTCATAACTTTTAATGACCTTTCTGAGGCGTTTCTGAGTTGGTTTTATTCTGAGCTGGCATGGAACCTTAATTTATGTATCCCTCACCAGAAGTGACCACAATAACTTTTTTTAAATTTTGGCAAAGGAATTTTATTCATAACCTAGAAGTGACTCATAGAGATTTCTTGGATTTCCACGATAAAACGTTGATATTTTATGAATACAATAACTTCTAACACAACACCTAACTAGAAGTTTCCCTAAGCAAATTTTTCGATTTTGACAAAAGCGATTTTTCTGGTTTAAAAACATCATATTATAAGCTTTCTGTCATGGAAATTAATCCAAAAACTCTCATTACCCTTTCAAACGAAAGACAAAAACCATGAACGTTACATGGTTACGGAACTATAATCCCCGATGCAGTACAGTCCGAATGCGTCCGTGCTTTCACGAACACACGCCTAATTCCAACCAATGGCCGAAAAACTGGCGTTTCAGCAAAAAGCTTTTTTGCATAAAATACTTCAATATTTTGGCATGTTATTAGAACTTAAGACTTGAATATATTTTGAATATTTACAAAATGTAGTTTCTTTGCAACGAATACATTAAAAAATGTCTTGTAAGCAGAGCGCTATTATCTAACTATAGTAATCCCGGAAAGAGGTCGTACGTCACGTTATCGTTCTAGTTGCTTTTAGCGTTTTCATACAATACCTGCGAGAAGGAATAGGACGGTCGTCGATGACGTACGACCTATGTAGAGGTTTTTTTATGCATTAATAAGATTTTGAAAAATTTAATTACAAATAAACACGTTTGTGATGAAATGCATTTTGGATAATGCTAACATTTATTCATACAAAATAAAATTCAAGTGCTTAAGAATACGTATGTCATAATACGTTTAGTCTCACCTTTGAGAAAGACCACCGTAGAGCACAGCACCTTTTTTGGTTAATTTTTTTATGTATAGTTTCCTGTTTAGTATAAGATTACGCAGATAATTTTATTAAATTTTCAGTTTTTTCTTTCTCGTTACTTCTGCGAAGACTTTGTGTTCATCAAAACCAAAAAGTTTTAAGAGTACATGACAATGTAAAAGTCGGTTGCTTTCATGCAAAGTCAACCAATGAACTCACCTACATACCAACGCCTGATTACATGTTATTTATCATTATCACTGTCAGCCAATGTAAATAAAACATTGTTGTACATAGTTATTATCTAGGCAGACATACCAGGCACGTATACTTAACAAATTTAAGAAGAGTTGGAAGAAGTTTATCGCTCGAACAATATAAGAATTTCTTTACCAGGAACGTATTATTGAAATGTTTCAAAAATTTAAATAATAATAATAATTAGTATTTTATTCTTAGATATGGGGAGGTTGGTGCAATCTCAAAGATCCTATATAGTTATACAAAATATAAACGTGTGGTATCTACTCAAAATATATTTAAATTAAATAAAAAAAATACACAGGTGGCGCGTGGTGCTGGTTGGCTGTGATCACTACCGTATTATCGAAGGTCATTAACCGCATCCTGGCTCCTGTGACTCGTTGTCTCATCAGGCCAGCAAATCCATTCATTCGTTGTCCTGTGAACTTTGCCAATGCGCTGCTATATTTCCTATACCCAAATATAATTCTGCAGACGTTACCATATCGGATTCGGAGTCGTTCCATCATGCTGTTTTAAAAAAATTAAATAAACCATATTCAAGATACCACTTTTTTAATAAGATTATCAAAATCTTCGGTTTTGAGACATTTTGTATTGAAAATAGTTATGTACTCAAAGTGGTTTTTGAAGTGAAAACTTCTTTAGCACCGTCGTGATTTGAAACTCGATTAAAAGAAAAATAGCTACACTAAAAAGAGACAAACACATACATCTATAGGATTTAGCTTGCGAGAAAATGAGACTGTATAATCGTTCCCTTCTTTGTGCGGTGCTTCGTAGCCCATCAGCCTCCTTTTAGTGCGGTGCTTCGAAGCCTATCGTTTTCCTCTTTGTGCGGTGCTTCGTAGCCTCCCCACTCTTCTCTAATTTAGTTTTCTGAAGGTTTCACTTCGACCGCGTGTGAATTGCACATTCTGTTTATTTTTTATTTATTTTATTTAATAAAAATTAGTTATAGATTTTCCTCATAATGTGCTGTAGCTAAAATCGACAAATTTAAAATGTTAATAGTAAAAATATTATTAATTTTGTCATACGTAATAAATAAGTGAAAATCTATTCCATGATTTTTTCTAAGCCAGTTAAAATCTAAGCAAATCATTATGATCGTCTAAGATGATGCTTTGAAAGATTGTAAAATTACACATTTGTGGGAAAACATATATATGAATTCGCCGAGAACAGACCGTTACCCTGTGGTGGTGACACTGTAAATAATCAAGAGTATAGCGCGCGTCCAGCTTGCCGCTGGGCTAAGTAGGCTATAATTATGTGAACCGCGAGTGCAACACCGGGGAATGACAGAAGTAACTATTATTAGGGAGATTTTTATAAAACATTTCAGTTGAAAGAAAACGGTGAATATACGGAATACGGTGACAACTCAAAATTGAAATCAACTCAACACCTCCTCTGAAAAGTCATTAAAAGTGATGAAAAAAAGTATTAAAAATTGGTTAAATAGGTTACTTTAGATTAGGTTATGATGGAGGGTAGTTTAAGGGAAAGGAAGGAGTGAAATAGGTATGTGGGGTGGGTAGGAATCTGGGGTTCAATGTGTCCAGGAGCGACCTACGTGTGAATTCATCCCTCCCATTGCGGTGCAAGGCGATGGGTCGAGAGCGTCCGGCTAGAGAGGTCTAGGTTAGGTCTCAACCAATCTCTACCGATCCGGCCCGTCAAGAAGTACGTATAGGTAATCTCACCCAATGAACCCGGGCACCCCTGCTAAGTCACCAATACTTATGACCCACACTTGCCTTCCAAATTGAAAAGTTTTTACCACAATTTGTAAATCTCCGAAAGAAATCGATATCTTTATGTACTTGTAAGTAAATAAAATTACTGTGTCTTTGTATTTAATTATTTAATCTGATATTTAAATTTAAAAATATGGTGGTATAAAAATCCGTCAGTAATTTTTATTATTAAATAATGTTAGTTCAAGTTTTCCATGATTCAGCGCGTTCAGATTTTTCGTGCATCCATTTTAAATTATTTGTGAATTTTCTTTTGACGACATTGTTAATGTTTACAACGTTTCAAATAGATAATATGTAACAAACTTCTGCATTTAATACGGCCTCGCTTTAAGAACAATACGAAGAACATAATACGTTATTCCTCTATCTATGCCACAATCTCTATGGCGGTATGTAAGGGTTAATATCGGTGTCGGGTGTAACGTGTTTGTATAACATTCGCTCATTAATCGGGAAAACTGGTAAACATAATTCAGAGATCATTACCTCAATTAGACGGCGATACATTGTCTAATTGTGCCCCACAATCAAATGCCGAACCACCCTCGGGAGGCGGGGTGTCTGGCATTTGATACCGGGTAGGTACCATTACACGCTATTGACGAAACTGTTGCACGGTTCACTCGTGTAATACTCGTTTCACCATCTCTAAGTAAACTGTCGCTTAGCGTAGTGAGTGGCATATATTTTCTGTTTCACCACCGCTATCCGTGAAATAATAGTAAATGTCTATTTATTCAGCCGAGTTAATCATATTATGATTAAAGTTATTCGACAAATAGTTACTCAACGGTTTACTCAGAGGGCGGCCTCCATGGTCGAAATGCAAGGCCCTGGACTAGATCACGATTCAAACCCCGTTTGTGCATATAAATTTTTATTTAATTAAATTGTGTTATTTCACAATTAATTAATTAAAAATATGTAATATTTGCAGCACGTCCCAGAGTGGATCAGTGCTCACAGTATCGCCCTGGTGTAAGACCACGTTGCTTGATATGGCTATAGCCGTGTTTGGTGACCAGATATGAATAGCCAGATACTTCCCCACCTTCCGCTTCCCCGGGTCCTTCCCCTCGCCACTATCTCCAGCCTCACAACGTAATCCAATTGGGGATGCCATAGTCTCACTGACTCTTGTAAGGTATTCACATAAAAAGAGGAGTTTAAATATTCCCTTATTTTGCTGACAGTTATTTATTTTACATAATTAAAATGTAATAAAACTGGGAAAAGAATTGGTGAAGCACACACCGGGCAAATGGGAGATTTAAGGAAAAATAAAGAAAAGTACCTACTGACAGTTAAGTCAGAATTATTGGGGCAAATGATTAATAAATTTTCTAAAATATGTCTATCTACATATCCATAGACTATGCAGTAGGTATTCAGTTGTTTGAATTAAAATAATAAATCATTGAAAGATAAGATATTATCAATATAAAAATAAAAAGGTAACGGTCACAACTGGTGGGACGCGAACCCAGGATCTTTTGCTTTACCTGAACAAACGCCAACTCGACCATTTTACTTTTAAGTCATTTTTGTGGGTATCATGTCATATTTCCAAATCAGATTCAAGGGCTCACAAACCCCAACGGCTCGGAGGGCTTTGAAGCAAAGAACGGACGGTTACCTCGAGAGTGTTTTCTCTTGGGGTAAAAATAATCTCGTTGAATTTAATGTTTCAAAGACCCAATCTTGTCTGATTACGTCTAAAAGGGATCGAAATGATTATCTAGTATCCTTCAACGGAAGCAATCTTCCGAACAGGCCCTCCATTGATATGCTTGGTGTAACCCTAAGTGACCAGCTCATGTATGGGGGCTCCATCGAAGCCAGAGTAAAGTTAGCCTCCCAAAAACTGGGCGTATTGTACAGGGCCCGCAGATACTTTAATAGTACACAACTGCTAACCCTGTACAAATCACAAGTGCGCCCCACGGTTGAATTTGGCAGCCACCTCTGGTCTGGAGCTCCAAAATACCTGAAAAATACCCTCGACTCTGTGCAGTTTAATAGTCCGTTTAATAGATTCTCCCATCTTAACAGACGGATTGCAATCTTTGGAGCACAAGAGTCGGGTGGGAATGCTATCCTTGTTCTACCGGTATTACAATGGAAGATGCTCCGAGGAACTAGCATCATTGATCCCTTCGGCACCGGTGCATAGTCGGGAAACACGCCAAACGCGTGCCCAACATTTGTACACGGTTGACATTTGTCACATGAGAACGGGTCGTTTCTTCGACTAGTTCTTGTGTTCAACACAAGCTCGGCTGTGGAATGATTTGCCGGCCTCTGTGTTTCATCCTTCCTATAACATGGGTCTCTTCAAGACCAATGTTCATTCCTTCCTCTCCTCAAAAAGACCCTCCACACAGCATCCCAGATGACATAGGCCCTGAGAGAAATTTTTTTCCTCAGGCCTCCTGTGTGGAGTTAATGTAAAAAAAAAGAATTAACAACAATATTATCTTCGACTAATTTTTACCGTATTTTTTACTATTACTTTTTAAATGATCACAAAGAGTTAAAGATTTGGTTCGTAACCTAGATAACCTAGGGTCTCGGATAAACATTTCTGATTTTGCTCACATTGACAACCTTCAAAAGTTATTATAATTAAATTAAAAAATAATAATAATTTAGCTCGAAATCGTGCAAAAAAAATCGCTGATAAACTCTAGGAAATAAGGTCTATTGAAACAAGTTTTAGTCTGCAAACGAGAGGCGTCAATATTCATCACGCGAAATCCTCTGAATCCTCTAAATATTTTTACTCTATCGAAAAGAGAAGCAGTGTTATTACGTGCGTTGTTCACTGCAATACAGGAAACAAAACTCCCTATCGATGTACAATCACTAGATAGGACGTAAAAAAAATATATGTAACTGGTTGAGATATCGCTAGTGCTTGCGGGACCGCAATGTCACACTGGTAACCTCTTATTATTGAAGCGCATTGCTACAGTGGTAGGAGTAGTGGATAAATTGTGAAATATTGCAAAAGCGATTCTTAATAATCTCGTATTGATGCAAAGCTCAGGGATTAAAGTCGTAAGCTTGTGGTTCTTGAGAATGTGTCATATCGTGCAATATAAATAATGCAGAAATAGAAGACTCATCAAATGCTTCCTTTTTGCAAAATGTAATCAATTTTAATGAAATTCTAGTCCTCTTCACTTCCATTGATATGCTTGGTGTAACTCTAAGTGACCAGCTAAGGTGTAGCAGCTCCATCGAAGCCAGAGTTAAGTTAGACTCTCAACTGGGCGTACTGAACAGGGCCCGCAGATACTTTAATAGTACCAATGCTGTATAAATCGCAAGTGCGGTTGAATTTGGTAACCACTTCTTTTATGGAGCCTCAAAATACTTGCACCTGAAAGAAAACCTTCGATTCTGTGCAGAAACGGGTGGTCCGTTTGATAGACACAGGGGTATCTTAATAATCGGATCGCAGTCTTTTGAGGACAGGAGTTGGTGGGAATGCTGTCCTTGTTCTACCGGTATTTTAACGGAAGATGGTGAGCCGCCGAGGAACTAGCCTCAATGAACCCTTCGGTACCGGTGCATAGTCGGGAAACAACTCGGCTGTGAAAAGATTTGCCTCTTCCCATCCCAAAGATAACATAGGCCCGAAAGAAAATTGTTTTCTTTAATGCCTCCTATAGTAATAGAGCAAATGTAAAAAAAAGCTCTTTAGTCCACACCAAGTGACACTTTTTGCTTTACATTCTGGTACAATAGAATTCTTTTGTATTTCTTTCATTAAACAATTTCTACACATTTAGTTTTAGTTTAAGATTGCTAATGAATGACAAACGATGTGTCGAAACCGGTAGAACATGAATAAAAAATAAGTAACAAATGTACATGTGAAATAAAACTCTTAAAAACAAAACAAGAGAATTATTTTTTTCAAATATTATAATTAAATACTAAATTAAGAAAATAAACAAACTTGCAATAGGTGAAAAATTGTATTATTCGTTTTATTATCAATTTCTTAACCCCAGGCGACTAGACTGCCCAGGCTGCCCAATTCGTCGCTACGTCCCTCATTTTAAAGCTCGCCATCAATTAACAATAATTGCTATTGAGTGAATACGAAATAATTAATTCGATGGCCCGTAGATACTAAATGAAGCGTAAAAATGTCGTTGATCAATTGATTTAATTGGCATACCGTATTTTTCTTTTGATCCGAAAAACAAGACAATAAATTATTTGGACAGTAAGTTTCACTAAGTATTTTTTTAATATTTAACCGAAAAATCAATTTCTAGGGTTGGCCGCGTCCAATTTTAGGAAGGTCGCGGAGGTTTTTAAGTCATAAATTATTGCATTTGTTTGGCTGTTTTTAGAAAATGTAGGAATTATATTCAGGTATAACACACAATAATAGAAAAAATATAAAATATGATTTAGAGCAAAATTTAAGGGTCCAGAGGGAGATAAGTCTCAAAAGGGATCTTCTAACAAATATGGAATCATTTTCATTTGCTTACAACGTAATATTATATTTCACAATTTGGGAGACGGGAATGGGTACCGCGCCCCGGGAACCATATATTGCATATCCAACATTTCTGCCATTGGTCTCCCCAAGTGGTTCGCTATGTTTGGTGACATAGCAAGGTTGTCCGGGTTTATCGGTTGAGGTGTTTTCGGGTCTTGGCGGCGGATGCGCCTGCCCACCAACTGCGTGTCTGGATTAGGAGAGGAAGGTATAGGGAACTCTCCAGCTGGTCTCTCTGGACCATCCCTAGATTCCTACTTACCCTCTATGTCTTTTTTCTTCTCCACACAATATCCCCAAAGTTGAAATAGGCCCTGAGGGAAATAATTTTCCTCAGGGTCTCCCGTGTAAGATTAATAATAATAATAACAATAAAAAACATTTGTCTAGATTAGAACAAAAACATTAGATTGTTACATATTTATAAATCTTGTTTTTTATTACATTGATTCTATTGATTTCTCGTGAAAAAAATCACTTGAAAATATATTATCAAGAATAACAAGTAATAATTAAAGTTCTGTGTGCAATATAGGATACAGCAGTAAACGTAATTGTATCATTAATTAAAACATTCATAAACTAGTTCATCGTTCGTCCTCTCCCTTCTAAAGTTCTAAAGTTACAGTTCTATCAGTCTGTCTATAACTGATGATGTTGATGATCTAAGGGTTAACTGCCTCTGACCAGTGTTTTCCGGAACACGTAGTTCAGAGTTGTAAGGCGGGGCCATTTCATCGATGGATTTGAACACCATCCAAAATTTTGTGTCGGATTCTTCAAGGCACTTGAACCAATGAAGGTTACGAAGGTGTTCTGAAATGTGCGAAAATTTATAGACGCCGCTTATGAGTCGTGCCGCTGCATTAAACACGGATTAAAGTTTGTCCTTTTGAAGTTTTGGAAGGCTAGCATAAATGCCTTTACAGTAATCGAGACATCGTACTACGTAACGGTTGATTAATACTAACACGCTAATTTACACTCCAGGCAGTTCACCATTCAAATTCATTGATTAGTAAATGGGACCTCACTTAAATAAAACATTACTTCTCCATCTTATTTGCATCAAATAATGCGATTATTAGTAGGTTATCGCTGTCTGTAGAAGCGCCTCAAATGTGCGCACATGTCCCTAGAAAAAGTTTGCATATGTATGGTTCAACGCTTAAAAAGCTGTTAATTTGGAGACCGCGAAACGATAACTTTCTCTCTACAGGTAAAGAGTTAAATTAAAAGAGAAAAACAATTAATTATTAAAAATTTCACGGCACTCCCTTGCGCAGGCATATCGCAGATGTCCTATATCACATGTTAATATTTTATCGCATTTTGTAACGTTATGTTTGTGCGTTACAACGTCTTAAAATGGTTGATTAGCATTAGTCAAAGTAGAGATCGGAAGAAAATGATAATTTTTAAAATTTATTTATAAAAAAATACAATTCCTATCAGTATCTTTTGTCCTTTATGCGGAAAAGAAAGGGAATATTTATGGTCCACCAAAACATACGAACAATTTAATGTATGTCTATTTTTAGTAGTCTTTATATTACGTAAAAACAGCTTTTACGAAATAGTTTTGCCTCCCAAAAGGACGCCGTTTAGAAGAACTTTTGGTTGTAACTTGTAGAACGTTTTCACGAGTTATGGTCTCACATTTCTTGTGAACAAGCAGCAATACCAATTATTATTAATTATTACCGAATATGTAAAACTCGTTTTCACTCGGTTTTCTTCAGGTAACCAGTTTTAAAGGTTCCCTGTGTACTTATCATGTTTAGATTGATTTATTTCCCATTAGTGGGTCAGTAACAGAGTTATTTGACGAAATTATAAAAAAAAAATAAAAAATATATTAATATTACTTTTTTGATACATCTTTGGTTAACCTATGTGGATTAATGGACATATTGAGGAATTTAGAAGTAAAACTCATCTTTTTCTTAAGTGATTTTCACGCCGAGTGTCTTAGAGAAACTATGGACATAAATATTATCTAGTGTCTTGAACATGAAATTTCCATAAAATGAAAAAATAATGTGGATTTGACTTAATTACTGAATTAACTTGTTGTGTAGGAATATAATTTAAAATAATGCATATTTTCACGTATTGGTTAACCGAAGTATAAGTAAGACATGAGATGAAAAAAAACATTTTTTCTACCCCATGAGAACCAATATCATGTTCAATTTGCCGATCCACGGCTTCTTTGTGCAGAAGTTGTACAAAATTTGTAAAATATGGAACAATTAGAAAGCAATCAAGTAATTAATTTAAGCTATTTTATTTAACAGGATTCAAAGATCATCTGGAGAAAAACTGTTGAATGAAATAGTTCAAGCTCAGTTTTTTAGCGATTAGTTGTAATAGCTTTAATCTTTACATTTTTGACTTCCGTTATAAAAATTCTGCAACGTATCTTCGGCGAAAGTTACGACATATATTTTTCAGAAATTATTTACCTATTTTTATTATCCTAACGATTTAATTTTAATTTTTGTATCGGCGTACTTTCTCTTTTCTTCAAAAGAGAGAGTTTTGTTTATGATAAATGATAATTAATTTTTCTGACCATCACAAACTCTGCAAACGATAAAATTATTATACTTTGGAATGTAGCCATAACTTTGTGGTTATCCATAAATGAAACAATGTTACTTTGTTTGAACCACTTCATATACAAGTGATAAAATTATTACTTACTCATATTATTTTAATAGAATTTCTTCTTGAAGGTTCATTTAGCAGAACGAATAAAGTACATATTTTATCAACCGCCTTACAGTTCAGTATAGTTTGTTAATTTTATTAGTGCTGGCCCTGAAGTTTGCTAGTTTAACAACAGCCCAGTCCGGTACAATTGTTGCAATATTAATGAAAATACCAATGTTTCAATATAACTTCATTTTCATTGTGAAAATGGTTTGTACGTTGTGTTCGTATACATCAGGAACAGATTTTAAAAGATGCATGTGATTCGAAATGAACAGATTAATGAACTGGGATTTTATTGCCCAGCAATAAGAACCTACAAGAGTTAATTTTGTTCACATCGCTTCTTGTCAGTTGTCAATGAGTCTTAACACTTAATATGTAATTGTTTTTATCGCCTTTATTAAAACACGACGCGTTGTCGTGTTTTAATAAAGGTGTACTCACGAGTTACTGCAGACGATAGTTAAAAACATACTTACATACTTCTAATGTGTTGTATATTTATTTGATTCATTCAAGTCTGTTCTAATTTCATTCATTAAAACGGAAATTGTAAGTTGATGTGATATAAATTAAATTAAATTACATAATAAAACTCTCAACCAATTACTAATGGCATGTACTTACAGTACAGTGTGTGTATATTCATTTTATATGTGTGTCTCTTCAACAATCGCAAATTCACTTTATGGAGTCATTTTAATTTAATAAAAATAAATCATTTGGCAAATATACACCACTATTTAATAAAAATAATCTATATGCTTCGAAACAAATGGTTTCTTCGTCAGGATAAACGTATAATACGCTTTTGATTTCGAAATGTGTCGATAATTTTGATTAAATAGTGATGTATAACAAAGTGACTTATTTTCCTAAGATTATGGTTTCATTTCTTTTTCACGGTTAAGTTAAGTATTTTAGACTGAAAGTATAGACACAATAAATGTACATATTATTAATTTGAAGATCGTGAGAAAATCTTCACACCCATTGCGGTGCACTTACATCAGAAGTCTTGATGGTAACTTAATCAGAACAATCTGGCAACACATGCTGGCAAGTCGCAACGTCCCATTAAACCAGAATAATAATGATCTTACACGCATCACGCGATTTGATACGCACATAAAAATTAAATTATTAACAATAACGGTTGTGCGTGGAGCGTGGTGCGCCGAGCTGAGGCGTCGGCCGGCTTGGGTGGTTGGGCCGTAGCGATTTATCAAGTGGTGTATTGGTGGCGGCAACCGGCAACAAGTGGCACACTAGACACTATCCCTCAGTCCCAGTCCCGGTCCCCGGCTCCGCGACAGCAGTGCTGGCTGTGTAGCGGCGTAGGGCCGGGGCCGGGTCGGGCCGGGCGATAGGGCAAGACCGGTGCTAACCCTAGACACACCACCCACTAAATGCCGTTCACGTGACTGCAAAATTCCGCGGGGTTGAGCGGAGATTGTGGAATTTACAATAATTTGAGTAAGTCAACAATTGAAATGCGACGCCTCTAATATCACTTTTTTGTTAAACGAACAACATGATTAAATAAAGGAAATGGCGTGAATGATAAATACCTATTGTTTTTTATTAGCTTTCATTGCACTTAAAATATCATGATCGCAATACGGTATAGGCACTTCATTGGTTGATAAGCTCTAAATTGGTTTTTACAGAAGTTTTTTTTGTGCTGGAATTAGGATATCTTATTTATTTTAATGAAAAGACTTTCCTCTTATTTCCTGATATTTTGCTAATTTTTCTAGTTTTACTTCTTTGTTTTCAAAAAGAAGTACAAAAGCCGAGTTCAAAAGGATAACATAACAAGGGTTGTGGACAACATACCATTAATGCCGAATTCCTACGGCCGGTTTTCGAACCTTTTGTTTATAGCCGCGAAGAAATTCACACATAGATGCTACAGAGCTCAGAAACTGAATGCCTTTTAGCTGAATTTGCGAGGACGGACGACCCGCACGCTGCTTTTGATCTCCTCCAGTCTCTGGACGACATTGGAGGACCCACCACTTACCCGCCCTGGTATAGGTAACAGATGGTTACCCCTTCAAGGCTCTTGCAAGGACTCTAATTTTTTTGGTAAAAACGACTCTACATTTGAAAACGAAACTAAACCTCCAATGTTCCTGCATACGTTGTTAATAAGCAGCATGCAAGTGCTTAGCAGGAAATACAGATACAATATGTGTTAGTATGACAAAATATAGACAAGACAGTGGGACAGGTTGGTGAAAGTCCACGAGGTGGCAAGCGCTGGGTGATTGTATCCAGCGTATCCTACAAGCACCTGTTTGGGAGGAAGACACAGTAGATAAGTAATAAGGGCATGGCAAACGGTTGGGAGTCCTCTCCAATCGATTGGCAGTCCCAGCAAGAATGCGCATGACGTTCGGTCTAGTCGTGAACCACACTCAGCTTCCGCGCCCCTTAGCCGGTTCCTCGGTGATGCCTCAAAGAAAAGTAAATGGGAGATTGGGGGGAAATACCCGACGACCCTAAGGAATTCTGGACGACAGGCGCAAGAAACGGTGGGATGAATGGAAGAAATGAGTTTTGAAAACTCGAGCAGAAAAGCAAGTCAAACCCTTCGACGACTCGGAGCCAACTAAAACAACGCACAGAGTGTCACCAAATGCTGTGGCTTAACAACTACTCCGCAGTTAAAAAAATGGACGGTGAACCCTAACGCCGTTACAGTTACGTTGTGGACATCGCCCCCACTCCAACGAAAGCTGAGAAAGCACCTGGATGTGACGGAGTTCTCCCGGACTTTCTGAAACATGCTAAGCCACGGTCAAAACCATGGATTGTAAAATTATTTACTAAAATATTTTATAAAAATATTTGGGACAGCTTACCATCTTAGTAATCTAGCATAGTACCTACATACAAGATACTGTTAGGAAGGTGCCTACAGATCATCATTTTTATAGGTCTGACAATGTTAGTAAAAATCAAAAATTAAATAAACGATCTTTTTCATAGCATTTTTCCGTAGAGGTTTTGGCAACACATTATTTTAAAATAGAGAAAAGTAAAATACACATGTTTGGTAAGTGTCTATAATGATTATTATTCGTCCATCATCCTACGCTACCTCTTTGTTACTTCTTGTAGAGAAAACAAGATAAAAAAAACAATGTCGTCTGCGAACTTGTTTACAACTTTTAATCAGTTGCAGTCGACTGAGAATTTAATCGTAACATGAACAGCTTCCATTCAAAGATTAAAATCCAGTCGGCATTTCAGCAAGTGATATAATTCGATCAGGAGTGTCGTAATTCCATTGAATTTATCTTAATAAAATGGTTAATTAGTGTGTCAACAACTTTATTAAGTGCTCCTGATTCCTGTCACATTCTCATCGGGGAATTGAATGATTGCGCGATTATTTTCATTGCTTTATATTAAAACGGCTGTGACTGTCCCATTGTTTTGTTGTAGTGAAAAATATGGTTGATTGTGGGTTTATTTATGGCTTGTCGCTTATAATTTATAATAAATACACAATCAGAACAGTTGGAACTTGAATGAGGAAGTCAAATATTCAGAGCAGACAAGCAATGTTTTAAGATGGGTTGTTTTACAGAATTTGAAGAATTCATCAAATTTCAAAGTAAAAAAAACAAGTTCTGTTAATGTTCTAGTCAATTCTGTTCTTTTTTGATGTCGTCAAAAATGTATAAAATTTTTAGGTAATTTTTTTTTTTTTAAGATTCCCCTGTTAACTGCTTTTTCTCGGCCTGTCAATGTTTCGTCAAATTTTAGGTTGGATTGTTTCATGTCGATTTCATAAAAAAAGTAGTGTGGGCCGATACGACTAAGTATTAATATAGATTTTGTTTATTTATAAACAAGATTTGATTAGCCAGGAACTTCCGGCTCTTTATCTTTTCTATGAGAGTGCATTTTGAGTACAAATGATACGCACGCATCGCATGCGAGAGTACATATGGTGTATACAGATTGTATACAGGTACAGTACGTTCCTATGTAAACAGGGTATTAAGGGACGTACTTACTTTAACCAGTGATTTCTGACATTATTTGGATTTAAAAAATTTCATGAAATTTTGGTTTGCAGTAACTTTTTGATGTCTTTTTATTTATATTTTCTTCGTAATCAAACAAAAAAAATCTCCCTGGTTACTCGATCGAGGAACCACCCAAATCCTCAATACGCCCCTAACTGTTCAATACCTACTGATTTTTTTAAATGTTTTTAGTTAAAAACATTAAAAATGTCTTTTCGTTATTTGTTTTTGGGGTGTTACGCCGTGTTGCGCTACTTTCTTCTTTAGCCAATGTTTCGGACAGCGTTGAAGTGTCCATCATCAGGGCAGATCCGTGATGTGTGATCTACCGGATCTGCCGGATCTGCCGGATCTGCCCTGATGATGGACACTGCAACGCTGTCCGAAATGTTGGCTAAAGAAGGAGGTAGCGCAACACAAAGCGCATAACACCCCAAAAACAAATAACGAAAATACTTTTGGCCGTGAAAATCTTAAAACGTATCATTAAAAATGTCTGACCAAAAATGATTAAAAATGACCAAAACCATTTTTTAATCCAAAAATGGTTAAATTTAACTTTATAAAACCATGTAGGTATAAATTGTTAGATTATTCAAGTGAAAAAAAATCACCCAAGTCTGAACATGCCACTTAATGGTCGGCCATGTCAAGCTGATCATATCCAAAAGTAAAACAATAACCTCAAATTACAGCTCCAAGGCCATCGTCTCTCCAAAGCACACCGACAATATTACTAATATTAGCATACCATCATCATCACATATCACACGACCGGTTTCGCATGAAATTATCATAAACAGGACAAAACATAAGCATTACACTAGTAGACTTATTCAAAATTACTCCTAAGTATAGTTCTTGCGTCTAATTGCCAGATGGAAAAAAAATTACACACAAAATAATTTTTTAATAATCTGGTCACATTGCATTATTTATTGTTTGTGCGAAGCGTTAACTGAAAAAGAGCTCCAATGGATATTTTAATTTCATTTGTCTTGTCGTAGTTGATGTCCCATTTCAATACTTGGCTCTAAAGGTATGACGTAATACAGGTGATAAGGGACTTACATGACTTACTTTAATTTAATTAATTCAATTGCCGGCATTATAGGTTAAAATAATATAAGTATACGAATGGATGTACATAATCATAAAAAACACAAGTATATAAAATCTAGATAAAATTATTGGAAATTGTTAAAAGGTTATCATAAAATCAAAACTCTGAAAAGAATACAGGTAATTGCTAAAAGTTTATCATGGGATGTACATAGTGTCATAAAACCAAAAATATAAAAGGAATTATTGAAAATTGTTACCAGGTTATCATGGAATGTACATACTACCATAAAACCAAAAATCTTAATAGAATTATTAAAAATTGTTATAAGTTTATCATGGAATTTCGTTAAAACTTAAAAACACGAGATTAGGGACGGAGTGATAGGGTTCTGAGGTTACTAGTGATGGCATGTGAAATAATTTTATTTGTTTGGTTTGAAAGAAGAAAAGAAAATCAAATAGTCACCGGACACCAAAATTTTAATGTACATTTTTACTCCAAATAATGTCAGGAAGTAAGTTAAGTACGTACCTTAACGTCTTCTAATATATTTTGGTTTTTAAATTTTATTGTGCTCGATACTATTCAGGGTAGAAATGGCTCGCATGTAGATTTTTATGAAAACCGATGTAGCCACTGACGTGGTTCTAGCTTATTTAGCACGCGATATGTCTCTCTTAGACTGCCTGATATCGAATATCGCCATTAGATACACTTGATCGAACGAAAAATTCATAATTATGAAACATAGTTCTGTATTTAAAAATTTACCAATCGGTCTGACTTTTGGATCGCATTTCTTGCGGTCTTATTCTACGCGATCGATGCATAAAGTATGCTGAAAATGATTTTGCTTAAAGTTTTCGCTAATCTACATATACTATTTTGCTAATTTGGTTGTCTGAAAAGTATAACATTACCCATTCGTATAACAACACAATTTTTTTAAATATTTTACCATGAAAATAATTTAATGTGAATTTATTTGTAGTGTGTTAGAGAAAAGGAATAAATTTGTTATTTAAGTATGTATTGTAGTGAGGACTATAGGATATTGGATCTCAAAGTGTGTTTATTTCCAATATTGACACGGTCGGGCCGTGCAATGTGCTATAATGAATGTTTGAACTTACGTTCCAAGCGAATGCTACAACTTACTGTGCTAATTAAGGTTTCAATCAAGCTTACCTGATGACCTTTTCATTATAAAGATCAGAGGATCGTCATGTTAAATGATTTATTAAAAATGTAAGTGAAAAATCTAACTATGAAGCATAAATTCTGTTTGTTGGTGTTTCTGTTATCTCAGCGATCTCACACGATCACATTCGCCAAGTTTTTTTAAGTGAAACTTCTTTAGCCCTGATTTGAAATTCGTAACGTACGGAAATGCGTCACAATTTTTATTTTATTTGGCGGGTCTTCGATTCTAATATAATGCGGTAAATTCGCATCTCGGCGCGAGCCTTCCATAGCGCAGCGGGTAAAGCGCTTGACAAGTCTCAGCGGCCAGAGAGACAGACATCCAAAAAATAAAAATAAATGTTTTTGCGAATTCAATATCCAATCTTCAAACCACTTTAAAATAAACAGGCAAAATAAAATAAAGCGACATCTAGCGACTTTCTAGTTTCACTTCTACCGCGTGTGAGTTACGCGCACTATTTTTTTCTATATTACACACACATACGGAAATATTTTGATACCACTTGAAGAAAATTATCAAACATATTTTGTTCTACATTATGAGGTTCTTAGACAATATCTAAGTAGGTACCTACATAACACCGTGTTATAATTCTGATTTATTTGAGCCGTGATGTTTTTGAAGAAAATCGAAAGGCCGAAATGTTTTAAAAATAATAATAATTTTAAATTATGTTTCTCGGACTTCTGATTAATAATAGGTATAACGAATACAACTTAATTTAGAAGACATTGCTTAATTTTACCAGAATGTAGTTTATTGTAGTTTTACGTACTTGATAAAAATTACTATATTAAATCTGTTAAGTAATTGAATGACTTTATAATTATCATTAGTAAATACTACTCGAACGTGAACCAGAGTATAATGCCAGCATATAGAGCAGGACTTCTTCATTTGGCAATCAATAAAAATTCTACTTTTCTGTCTTTTGTACATCTTGTTCTTAATGCTTATAATGTGATTAAAAAACAGTGCGAACTTGCATAAACGTGTATTTATAACATCTTAGTATTATAAAATACAATCCTGATTGGTTCTCCGTGTAAGTGATCTTAAATTACAAACTGACGTGTAGCATAATAAGATTTCGCAAGTCTTAGTGTGGAACACGCACTCTCCGTCCCAGGTCCCAGCTTATGACAAAGCGCAGTTTATTTTCTCTGTCAGTCCAGCGGCAGATTTATTTATAAGCGGTTATTCTCCGGTACTTGTTATTCGTGCCATCATCGGTTGTTCTTCGAACCGAAAACCACACCGATGCGATGCCAGTGCAAGTGGATCAATGCAAAGCAATATTTACATCGCAAACTGTGGATTCCGCGGAACACGCTGCATTATCACAGATGTCTAATTTGCTTTCGGGCGGTAACTGGCAACATACTCGGTTAGTCAAATAATTTCCTAATGATTCCGAGAATGTAAACAACTAATATAGTGTCCCATACTATGAATTATAATATAATGTAGTGCATAATATTATTTACCAGTAGACCAAACGTACGCACATTTTTAATAACGTTACCTTTGCCCTGCAAAGGGTACTTACATAATACGCAGAATTTGAAAATACTGAGTATATTTGCTCTTACTTCCAGAATGCCTTACGGTTTCAGCATTATCGTCCTTTTATTATCGTCACGGTAAAGACCACTATTCAGAATCGCAGAGTTTCTGAAGAGCTTTAAGGCTCTGCAACCGGGATCGAAAAGAAGAAGATGGAGAGATACGAAATTACGAATGTTAGAGGAGAGCGCTAACATTTACAGCGACAAAATCGATGCAAAAATTGCGAAAATCTTAAATAAAACACGATTCGTTTAAAATAGAGCAAAAATCTCGCGGGCATTATCTTAAACAGAATTTAAAGAAACACTGCGAATTTTTTCATACATATAACTTGTAAAATAACTGAAACAAACGTGTTTATAATAATTTTTGGAGCATAAAGTCTAGATATTATCTTCAAGAATAGCATATATTTTTTTAATAGCTTTAAAACTTACCGTGTTTAAGTGAAATATGTAATAAATCGGTAGAAATCCTGGTTGCGGGCCCTTAAGCGTGTTTGATGACCAGAACTGAATAGCCAGGTACCTCACCACCGCCTTTTTCCCCGTCTCCTTCCTCTCCCCACTGTCTTCAGCATTCACAACACATTTTGTATTTGGTATTGGTAACTTTCAATGGCTTTAGAATAGTTTTGAAAGCAAATCTGGTTCCTCTCAACATCTTCCATTTCTCAGTTTTTCTCCCTGTTAAGGGCACTCTTATGGTAGGTATTTGATCTTTTTTACCTTTGGCTTCTCCTCCCTTACTCTACCACAGACTCATAAGTAATTCTCCAGGAAAAAAATAACACTAATCTAATACATAAAGTTGATTGTCTATTTGTTGCAGACAGGCGGGTTACGTGGCGGCGTGCTTTCTTGTGTACAAATTTACAGTTTATTATACATATTATATAAGCGAAGTAAATAAGATATATGAATATGATATAGGGATGCTTAGGTTGTTTGGAATTAAAGAGCGGATGAACGAAGAATACCTAAAAAATAAATTTTTCGATTATCGAAAATAAAACTAGGTACACCGAGTTTTCTAGAATTCACAACCTCACAACTTCACTCCAAACCATGAGTAACTCCATGGCAGCGCCGGGGACCAAGTATCGACCAAGTAATTTCAAATTAAGAGGTGGGTATGGTACCGCCGCCCCGGGAACCATTTATTGGATAACCAACACCTCTGACATAGGTCACCCCAAGCGGTTCGCTAAGTTTGGTGACTTAGCAGGGGTGCCCGGGTTCATAGAGTCATGTTTGTCCGGATTTTGGCGGCGGATGTGTCTGCCATCAATAGCGTAACAGGCTGGATCTTGAGAGACTGGTTGAAGGAGATCTTTTGACCTCTCCAGCAGGACTCTCTCGAAACATTGCCTTGCATCGCAATGGAAAGGATGGATTTATTCGTCCGTCATTCCTGGACACACTGACCCCCAAATTCCAACCCACCCCTCATATCCTTTTCTTTCCCAGAATTTCCTCTACTTTTTTATTATTTTTATTTTATTTTTTTTATTTATTTATTACAATAATAAAGGTACTTAAATTAACATGATAATATATATTTCAATTTATAAACTAGACATATTTACCTCAACGAGAGTTAAAACTCGTGTGTAAAGGAGAAAAAATAAAAATTAATAAACAACTAAAAATTATAACTTAACATTCACTGTGAAGAAAAAAAAACAAAAAAATTTGGTACATAGAAAAGAGAAAAGAACTTTTTGTATATAATAATATAAAGTTAAATATTCAAAATAAATTATTTAAAATAAAAAAAAAAACCTCCCCTTAAAAAGACCCTCCATTCAGCATCCCCAAAGATGAAATAGGCCCCGAGTGGAATTATTTTCCTTGGTGCCTCCTGTGTAAATGTAAAAAAAAAGTAATATCGATGAGGCGAACGAATCGATCAATCTGACTTATTGGTAAGCTGATTTATTGGTCCAAGGCAGGAACCTACATACTCCATTAAAACGTGCATTGTCCTCCATGTTCCAATTCATCGAATAAGCTATGCGTCGCTCTCAATTGGCATCCAATAACATCATTGTGCCAAAAGTTTCCAATATCCAATAACAACTGACAGAGTCACTTACGACCAACGAGCATATTGAATGCATAAACACGATAAATCATTATCAAATTCGGTCAAACATGACTTTTTGAAATGCATGACGATAAACTAACAAGGAACTTCCTTCGCATAGTATTTATTATTTTGGATTATTTGGCAGTATGAACGAAGAAAAATATAGCATTTTATGTTATCGTTAAGTATTTTAATAGTTTACTTACACCTTTGAGAGTCTCAACCGAAAATAAAAGTGTAAATGCCCTGTCATCATATTATGGCAAAGTTTTTTTCTTTTGATGGCGGGAAACATTGTTTGAACTATAATTATTAGCAGATTTAGGAAGCAGACTGTAAATAAGAATTTTCATAATTTTCTAAAACCGGTTTTAAAAATAAAGGGTGGTATACAAAATTAACACTTGCCTAGAATGAAGCACCACAAAGTTAGTGATTTAAAAAAAAAAAAAACGAGCGGTCTTTAGACCACTTGACTGAAGTAAAACTTCTTTAGCTCCATCTATATGATAGGAAGAGAGAAAGAAAATGTGCGCGAGCGCTCCTACAGTGTGATACAGACAATAGGCCTGCACTGTGTCTTATATATACGAAACGTAACTGGCTATGAGAGAAAGAGAGAAAGAAAATGTGTGCTCGCACCTCTCTGTCTTGCCCCTACAGTAATATACGAAACGTAACTCTCTCTCTTTCTATCTTCACTAACTTATACCTCTCTCTCAACTCTCAACTACCGTTCGCCTCGCTTTTCGTAACGCTCTCGTCACGCATTCACCAGCTTACTCCCCAAGTCAAGCGTGCGTAAAGAAGTTTTACTTTAAAAATCAAATGAAGTGATACATTTTCCATTTTCAGTATAATTAAAAATACTAATATTTTGGTAGAAAACAGCTTATAAACAAATCAATGGTTTTATTTCATAAAAATGCTACTTTCAGGGATGACTTTGTCTATGACCGACTTAATAAACTCTAGAACTTTTGCTTTGAATTTGAGTGTAAATAATAAACGTTAACAGGATGTATGTCGTAGGTTAATTAGTGTTAATTTCCGTATTTGCGTTAATGTTACAATAATACGTTATATACTTAACAAAAATAAATATCAAAACGTAAAAGGATGTTGTCGTAGGCGAAATTTTTTTTTTTTTTTAAATCGGTTTTTGTATGAAGATTTTTCAGGAAATCCGTGCGGCGCACGGTCAAACCGAAACTTCCTGAAATTTTTCATAAAAAAAACTAATTTTCAAAAAAAAAATTTTTTTTTCGGCTAAAACAACATCAATAATGCAATTTTTTGTAATATAAGCACTCTAGCACACCCAAAAGTCACGAGCCGCCACTGCTGCCGACAAGAACAAAATACTAGGAGCAAAGAAAGATGATTGCCTATTTCCATGTGGTTTTTATAATAATTATAAACATTTATTGCTCGGTGAAATTTAATAATAAATTTTGTGATGCCGAGTATGCGGTAGTATCTTACTCAAGTTCCAAAGCCGTTTGATAGTACCTAGGTAACAACTATTGCAATCTAGAAAATAAATGTCATAACGTAGTAGTAAGACAGTACGATAAATTTCTCGAATGACGATAGGCATGGTGCATGTTTTGGAATCACAGCGAATGTGCTGGAACCTGGAACTCACCCATGCTAATATCGTTAACGAACATGGAAGTGTTTTCAAAGCAAAACGCGAAATTGAGGTCGATTTGTAGAATGTATAATATAATTTTTAGATGGCCCTTCATTTTAATGGGATTGCATTATGCCATTTGAACTATCGGCCAGAGTAAATGTTAAATAATGGAGAACGCACATAACTTTGCTGTGCATAAAATGAGTGCGGAATACTGACAGTCGTACACTAATTTTGTCGAGTTTGTGGCGTCAGCGACGATCAATGGGTCATCATTCCAAATAGGCCTTTCTCAGGCTAGGCATTACTCTTTAAATAGGCTGCGATTAATATTATTTTATGCATCTAAAACATTCCTAAATAACGTCACTCATGAATTAAATTAATAGGCGCCGTTTTCCGAATGCGGAAGGGAGTGATGTCACTATTCTGTATTGGATCACTCGTTCGAATTTTATTTCTTCATTTGCATTGTGTGACAAAGCTGCATAAAGCCAATTTTGAATAACGTTCTTTAAAAAGCACCAATTATTTTTAATTTAAATAATTTTTTGTCACTAAAATTAGTATTTATCGGAATTTTTATAGTGAAACAACTTATTGAGCAAAACTTTAATCTGTGGTATTTAATCATTGACGACAATGGTATCATTCTTATCTTTTACAAATTGATTTGTTTTCATTGAATTAAACAATAGTAACCACTTTTGAATGAAAAATGTGAAACAGAAAAGACACAAAAGGTTTGGTAACTTCTGCGAAATGAAATTAGCTCAGTAGTCAGAGCAATGCACTGACAATGCAGAGTTCCTGGGTAAAATTCATGAATGTGACCGAAACTTTCCAGTTTTGTCTGTTTTAAGTTTTTCGTTTCACAATATGGGTAGTTAATGTAGTCTTCAATGAGTAAATAGTATTTTTCATATTAATAAATTTATTCGCGGTCGACTTATTTCTGGGGTACAGTAGAGACACTTCCTCATTCAACGCTGGTGTCATATGAACTAAAACACAATAAACCGCTGTTCGGAAATCGTGGACTTATCAACCACAAGGCCACAGAGCTATCAACCATTCTGTCAAAGCCTTGCGGTCAGATTTGCTTAAGCCGTAATGCGGCCAACAAAATAAAACGCTGATTTATTTCACGAATATTGCAGTCTGAAATCATCCGGCTAGTGTAACCAATGTTGTGGCTCATCGCTGCATCGGTATCGAATGCTTGTGATCGAATTCACACGTGACAAAACATTTACTTTTGGACTGGATGTAAATTAGCCGAGAAAAGCAAAAGTGACGTCATTTGGGCTGGGTTTGCAGGATTCTGTGAACGATGACACAATTCATAAAATAGGCTCTGACTGCTCAAGTCAAAGTGGTATATTGCATGCAATTGACTTTAATGAAAGTTATTAACAATATTTATTACAGATCAATAAATCATTTCTGACGATGATCACATAATACCGCACCAATCTAGAATAAGAATGAGACTGTCGCTGCTCGCTACCTTTAAAATAATTAAATGCATTAATAAAATATTTGCATTACTCAATTTTTCAACCCAGTGTTTATCAGTTTTTAATGGAGAGTCTGTGATTTTAGAAATGAATGCGTTCTCATTTCCTCTCATCAATGAGTAATGGCACTTGTATGTATGTACATGGGAGAAGTTAACATGATTTTAAGCCAATTCGGTTGCGGGGTCCTTGTGCTTTCATTTACATACGAGTATTCAGTATTGTCATGAAATGCTTTGAGATAAATGATTATGTTTAATGTGAACAACATCCGCTGTCGGTGAACTGCACTTTGTAGATTCCAATATTATTTTTGAATGTAGCATTCATGATAATATAAATTCATTTAAATTATGCCAAATAATTACATGTTGTATACCTATAAGTACTAGGTTCATAGTATTTGTTTTCGGTAAATTCCCCACAACATAGTTTTTTGCTGGTATCTTTAACCTCAATTAATAGATTAACCACACGAAAGCATTCATTTGTCAATGTCCGTCGAATTAAAAAGTTTTGAGCTCGTATTCTACGATTAATTTACGGATAAAATACAAAAAAGTCACATAGCTGAAAGGAATAACGGGATTATAGTATATCTTTGACGATGTGCTAATGTAAAATAAAATAAACCAGAAGTTTGAGGCAGATCAGAGAGGTGAAGAATAATATAATATGTATATATTGCACATCCTGTAGAAAAGTATTGTAAGTCAAAATTTTCTATTTACGTTTTATCGTATTTATGTTTTTCGTCTCCAGTAAAATTAACTTTTTTGTGCGAATTATGTATCTAACTGTAAGTGTAACTTAATTTTGAAATTAATCATCTCCCAAACGGATGACTTCCATAACTCGTTCTTGTGTTCTCCATATTGGATGTGCTTCTCCAATCTACAAAATAAGTCTTCTCAAGACCCAGTTCTAATCCCTTCTTTCCCCTAAAAAGAGCTTTCGCACAGCACATCCAAATGTGACATCAGTGTGGTGCACTTCATTGTTTCGTAGTAACTACAAATATTTCTAACCAAAAGCGCTCAATTATTAGATAATATCTCGTAATTAGTAGGTGCATCTTATTTGCTATGTAATGATGAGAAATGTCAGCGGGTTTGTTTATATTTCAGTTGCAGATGCACAAGGTCAGTTTTACTACAGTCGTAGAATATTCAAGGAACTGTTTTATCAAAACACGATGCCACGACCCCCTATCTCATTCACTTTTGACCTCAATCAATAGCAACAGTGTTTGTAGTAAAATCAAAGCGTTCCCGCTGCAGAAGACGCTCTTGGCTCCATTTAAACTTACACAATTCCAGATTGTGCAATATGTGGATTTCTTGTTTTTTATCGTTAATATTTTGTAATGTCTTCTGGACCTTGAATAATTACGTATTTTCATGTTTGAATTACTCAATAAATTAAGTAGAGAAAAAAGATGTATCGGCCGCCCGGGCAGAAGAACGCATGGGCAATGATAAGGGGCCATACATAAATTAAGTCACACGAATTTCATGATTTTTTTACTCCCCCCCCCCTGTCCCTGTCGCATTTGTGAGATCCCCTGCGTGACGTCACACGTCACATATTTTTCAATTTTACGTCTAAAAATAATCAAAACAGTAGTTAAAATTTATTTTACATGTGACGTGACACAGCTGATGACCCCCCCCCATACCCCTTGTCACACAATGTCACACTACTCTCCTCTCCCCTTAAGGTGTGACGTAATTTATGGAAGACCCCTAAGGAATCTAAAATAGTAATTTAATTTTTTATAAGAAAACCTCTCAAAAAATAATTAGTTGAAGAAATGTTGATAATTCTGAAATTTTAAATATGAGATTGACACTTATGGCGATTTGACAGAAGGTGGCATTAGTGAAATTGGTTAACGCGCACGTCCCGGTTAGACGAGAGGTCTGGGATTGGGTCGCAGTTGCGACCATTGTCTTTTTTCTGTTTTTCTGTATCTTGTTCTCTTTCATATTTTCATTTAGATTATTGTTGTTATCATCTTCTTCAATGATATAGTAATTTAATTTCCAACTTTTAACGGTTTGTTTCTGTTTTTATATTTGCTGGAAAAGTGTTTTTCAGTATTATCGAACGTTACGTTTTTATCGCAACAACACCTCTAAATCTGTAAAATCGATAAAAAGCTTCTAGACAACAGTAAAATATAAATTTGTTTACTGTATAAGGTTTTTATTTTTATTTATGATTCAGTACAGCGTGATAAAATAGAAATAACCAATGATTTGTTGTGGCACTCAAGGTGTTCCCGCATTCAAGTTACGATTAACCGCGCAGTGTTATATCTGAAAAGCTAATTTTGAATATCCTGCAAGATTATTTTATTGCGCTATTATGGATATTGAACGCGGGAGTAATGTCCCCCTGTCGATAGCAACACACGGAGTACCAACATACCACCGGGTACAGTTAATAGGTGATTTTGGTACAGTAAGCACATCGGAGTATTCGGCCAGTGCACGCGTTCCCGCACTTCCTGTTCGAGTTTAGCTCAGGATTCAGTCGCCTACTTCGGATTCTTTGACTCTGGCCTGGATTGAACGAATATCTGATGCCACTCAGCCGATTAATCTCTTATACATTTATCATCCATATTGTATTTCTGTAATCCATATGAAATTTCAGGAATTGAAAGAAATTAAAGTTCTTCTATAAATTATCCCAATCTTCGGCAAAGAGAAGACTGGACCATTATACTATTTAATTATATTATCTACATTTTAAATAATACCCAAGTGTACAAGTTTTCAGATGCTGACAAAAGTAATCAAAATTTATGAAAAAATGTTTATAAAAAAAATGATGACAATTTATAAAATTAAGAAATTCTTTAAAATCAATTCTAACTTTTAGAGATTTTTCAAGAAAGTTTGTAATTTTTAAATATATATCGCTAATTAAAGATTAAACCTTAATCAATGAACGACATAAGTTTAAATACATTATTGTTGTCCGTGTAGTTAATATCGGGACAAATGAAAGCGACCGAATCCATTAAGAGGACGCAAAACATTGTCGCTCTAAAAATATTTCGTCAGCTTTATTACCTTCTTCTTTGAATTATTATTATTTATAAAGATTGTCAAAAAAAAATTTTGAAGCATTGTGATGTAGCGGTACCTACCTACGGAAAAATTAATTCTTTAATAAAATATTCATAAAGCGATTAACAGGAACGTTTACGAGTACAAACGTATTAATATAAATATGTAACACATATTATATTTTTACGTCGAGTTGGGGTAGCTAGATTTTAAGAACAGAGCTTTCGAAATTTTGATAATGCTTTATTTTGTAAATGGAGTTAGTAAATATATCAAAACATCCCAGGCATCTTATTGTTTAGTTAGTGTGTTTGATAGTATAGTATTGTATACAGAGCTGGGCAAAATACATGCTTTGCTGTAATTAAAATACAAATTACAAAATACTTTGTCGCATGTATTTAAAATACGAAATACAAATACTTTCAAGTCGTGTATTTGAAATACAAAATGCAAATTACAAAATACATTTGGTTTTGGTAGAACCTTTGGTTGCAATAAATTGTCGTAAGTGCCCTGATCTAAGGATGCGTTTCCATAGAAGCAAAGCTGAACAGAGTGAAACAGAGACGTGCAAAAAATGACCAATCTTATTGCTCAGAAGACACATCTCATCTCCGCTCCACTGGCAAAGCTTTGTGGTATAGGACCCAGGTGTTAGATAATTATAATTATTATTATAATAACATGACATTTGCATAGCGCAGTTTTGTGTTATTTCACTTCAAGTGCGCTCTACTGTAATTAACTTAAAAATAATCTAGTATTCAGTCAAATTATTCTTATAGTGCTTGATCTAATACTATGACACAAAATTGTACAATTCAAAGCAATGACGGAATTTGATTACTTATCAATTATCAAGATACTTGCTGTGACGTACCTACAGTGTTGCCAACTCTAAATATTAACATAATATATTGCTCTGGATTTTAGCGGTTTTAGTCTATGCATTATCAATGTCAGTATATTTTTCATTATCATTATTAAGATCGCTAAATGTATTTGGAAATGTATTTTGAAGCCATGAGTAATTGAAATACTAATTACAAAATACATTTTTAGGAAGTAATTGAAATACAAATACAAAATACGTATTTGTATTTCAAATACAAGTAATTCAAATACTGCCCAGCCCTGATTGTACATACGTGCAGCAGAAATTTTTTACATTTTATCTTAGGTTCCTCGTTTTTAAAAGTGGCGACGCGACTGGACATTGGCAGGACTGTTAATTAAGTTATTATGACTCCATGCAAAATAATTCTGAAGGACTGAAATAATTCTGATTCGAAAACTTCAACCTCTTGGACAGTGATGAGACATCCAGAGAAGTATGAGATCCTGCATCTCATAATGCAGGGAAAGATTGCCGGAAGACGGGGCCCTGGAAGAAGGAGAACCTCATGGCTGAAAAACCTGAGACAGTGGTTTGGCCAGTCTACCGTGGAGCTGTTCCTGGCCACAGTAAACAAATTCCGCATAGCCAACATGATAGCCAACGTCCGTTGAACGGACAGGGCACAAGAAGAAGAAGAATAAATAATTCTCCTGTCAGACAGTAGTTAGATGCAAATGATTCATCAAACTAACATTACAATTAAGGTTTTTAAATGTAATTTTGATTAAAAAACTGTGTATTTGAAAATGACCAAAGGGAAGTGGGGATAGATACGAATAAGCATAATATTTGGCACAAATTTGCTATCACACATTTCTATTTACCGCATTTACGTTTAAAAATCGCGCAAATTCTAAAAGGTGCGATACATAGAGTCGCAAATAAACTAGACGCTCAAAGAAAACTTATTAAAATAAGGGTTAAACTTGAAAAGCCCACAATGCCGCAAAGTGGGTGTTAGTTTACCCCATGGCTATATCAACACACGGTTAGCCCCGCATTTAACTGACACTGGGGTTAGACTACAGCGCCGGGGGCGGACTGGAATAACTACTATTTCAGCTTTGCTTAATTTTAATCTATTTCTATTACTAATACTTTTTACAATATACTACTTAGAATTCAACAGTAATCTTTTTGTAAAGTTGTTGATTGGCATTTACTTTAGTACCATTTACAAACCATGTTAATTTATACATAAGTCTAATTATTTAATTAAAACACAAAACATACATTTTTTAACACTTTGCTTAAAAAACATTCGCGCCTGTTTGAAATTTGTTTATTGAGCCACTCTTTTTCAATATCAAAGTTACAAAATTTAAAAAGTTTTTTGAAGTGAAAACTTCCTTAGTACCGTTGTGATTTTAAACACGATGAAACGATAAGTAGTAACACTAAAAAGAGATAAACACATACATCTATAAGATTTAGCCTGCAAGAAAATGAAATAGACTAATCAGTCTCCTCTTTATGCAGTGCTTCGTAGCCTCCCCACTCTTGTCTACTTTAGTTTTCTGAAGGTTTCACTTCTACCGCGTGTGAACTGTACACTTCGATATTTTTAATAAAATATTGATTATTTCAAAGGGTGGAGTTAATCCAAAAATTTCAGAGTGAAAAATATGTACAAAATTTAGGAAGCCAATTCTCATCGTTAAAGATTTTTTCATATTATCGAAACATTTTTTTTAACTCTTAAGATAATTTTTCATTAAAAAATATAGATTTAATGGAAGTGAGTCGTTAAAACATAATTATAAATTTGTATTATATTATTTGTATTATAAATTTGATACTATAATTAATGGGTATTAGATAATAATTTATTACCAGTGCCGAAAGTGTAGTGGGGGTTCTATTTGCATGGGGGGCACCAATTGGTTAGAAAATGTATGTATAATTCACTTTAATTTTAAAATAATTTAATTTGATTATTACAAATAATGTCACACAAATATTGTTTGACCCAAGTCTTAAAATAGCTGTAAAACTGTCCCAATCACCTTTGTATTCTTTTGCTTTGTTGAATTCTTCTTAGTATTTATTATTGCTTCTAGCTACTATTTTATTTAACGGTTTCTAACAATTTAATAACTATTATTGCACAATTTTCGCAGAAAACATATTGTGGTTATTATTTCGTATTAAATGTTTACGGCGATTATGTGTGCGGACGCTCATACTTTTAACTACTATTCTTGGTAAAATCGGTCGATAACTTTGCTGTGTTTGTGTCCTGACAATTTGTCAGAGGTACTTGCTAACCATCCTGCAACCATGCTGCAGAATTATACACCACAAGGGACATAAATATAACAATTAATTTAGAAAAATGATTCAGCGAGCTAAGTGAACACTTTGAATATTTACGCGATTGTGATGATTTTTTGCATGTGGTTGTGGGTGGTGAAGTAGTTCCCTAAGCCTCACAATAACACAGCAATGCGTTCGCTTATGTGGTTTCACATAAAATAAAACAAACAATTTAATTATTATATAAATGATAAAGCAATACACAAAAGTTCATTGATACCATCTTTCCCACAAGTAATTCATCGTGAAGTGATGCAACGGTCAATCGACCGGTTGGTATTGGTGAATGTTAAATGTGTATATCCAAAAATGGAGATTTATTTTCAGGGTATTATTCCGTGATGCGCTACCTCGTCTGCCTTGACGATGGACACTGTAACGCTGCCCGAAACGTTGGCTAAAGAAGAAGGTAGCGCAATACCGCACAACAAACCAATAATAAATCACAAAAGTACTATTGACCATGAAACTCTCAAATCGTATCATGTATTTCTATTATTCACTTGAATCGCCCAATCTTAACCCTAAAAGCAGTATCTGTTTTAATGAAGTCGCAAAATCTCAAGGTAAGATGAAATTGCAAAGATTTTACGTTTAATCCGAATAGATTCGAATGTTCCGTCCTATTTTTAGTTTGGAACTTTATTTTCATAATGAGAGCTACGGAACTTTGACAGTTAGGGTGGGTTTCTTCGTTTACCGAGAATGCTAAATGCAATGCTAATTGTAAAAGTAAACGATCGAAATTTAAAATTTAAACGAAATTTCTATGCATTTGACTGTTTACTTTTACAATTAGCATTGCATTTAGCATTCTCGGTAAATGAAGAAACCCACCCTTAATAACTATATTCTGTACTGTAGTCATAAACGCCAATTTTTCTTTCATATTTTTCAAGTTCAATAAGAAACAATATTTCGAAAAATACAGTAACTACTCTAGTTTATTGTAAAGTTTCAAACTTATTAATGTGAGAGAATGGTGAAAAAGTACTAGAAATGAACCAGAACAAGTTTTTAGACACAGGAAAAAATAATTTATTGCATCTAACGTGAAAATGGAATAAAATACATAGTTTAATGACATAACACATGGGAAATGGAAAACAAAATGGTTTGAAGAATTAAACACATAAAAACACGGATAAAACCTTGCCATTTTGATTTGACACGACTATCGATGAACAACAATGGTGACTTACGAGTGTCATTGAGCATTGGTGCTAGGTCCTCCGTCTCCTGACCCAAACAGGGACCCGGACCGTGTGATCCGGAGCGACTTGACTTGAGTTATGGTAGATTTATGACCGGCATATGGCGTTTGACCTATGCCTGAGTCATGCGCGCGAATAGTCGGCGCTATGTTTATTGTTCCGACGGCGATAGTCGTGCTTTAATTGGAGTACGTTATTCTAGACGCACTGTAAAACGGCGTTTTGGTGCAAACACTCATTCAGATGGTTACTTTCATAGGACCAGTTCTGTTGTTTCACAGAATTTGAATAATTCATCAAATTTCGAAGTTCAATTTTAAGCTCTATTCCAGTTTAGTTTTTATTCCGTTTAGGATATAATAATAAGGGGGTATTCTAGTCTAGAAGCATGAATTGTAGGTATTTTTTCAGGTGCAATAAAAAACAATAATACTTTAAGTTGCCATTATTTTACCAAATATTTATGAAACATTAAAGAGTACAAAAAAAATCAAAAGAAAAATTTTTTAATTCAAAAACTTACAGGGTGTTGAAGTGGGCGGTCTCAAAAAATGGCGCGCCCTGATTGACCTTCCTAGGAATCAAAAAAAAAAACAAAATTAATTTTTAATTCAAACAAATTTCAAACAAAAAAATATGGCCCGTACCTCAGAAAGTCATTTTTTTTTACAAAATGGCAGCTGTCTGATATAAAAAGACATATTTTTACCAGTTTTTAAAGCCTTTTCCGAATTTTTTTAAAATAGTAAAAATTGAAATTGTTTTATAGTTCTGGTAGGGCGACAGAATGATGTACAGAAAAGGCTCACGGCAAATTTCAAGTAAATTGGTTCAGTAAATTTGAGATATCATGTCAACCGTCCCGAAAGTAGTAGTTTTGAGAAAAATGCGTTTAAAGTTTGTTCGATTTAGATTCTAGTTAACCGCGACACTGAAATGGCTTTAACTTTTAAAATAATTTGAATTTCAAAAAATCCTTTTAAGGAGACATTTTTGAAAATCTTAACTATACAAATGTGGTTTTTTTTCTTCTTTTTATATACTAGAATACCCCCTTTAGACATATTGAATACAACCTTTACGGAACATGAAAATTAACTTTGAAATTTGAAGAATTATTCCAATTCTATGAAACAACCTGTTCTTACAGAGGGTAGGTTTAATTGGTTAGAAACATAATTTTTATTTATTTATTTTACATATTGAACTGTAAAAATTAAACAGAATTTAATATATACCTGTAAATTAACTGCCTTATTAACAACATTTTGTATTTGTTTAGTGATAAATTGAAGATGTCCAACGCAATTATTTCCCTTCATATTATAATAAATCAAATGCTCTTACTTTCATGGCTTCAATTTAGATATGACTGTTGATCGGACTACTCAACGAAGTAAAACTTCATCACTAATAATAGATTTTAGTTGTAAATCTCTAATTTTAATTCACGGTTGTAAATATACATGTATGTCACTAAGTTTAAGTCAGTAGTAATAAGTGTTAGTCGTAAGTCACTAGCTACATATAAGTCTTAGATGTAAGTCCCTAGTTATAATTTTGAATCTTAGTTGTAAACCTATCGCATTAATTTTATTTTATTATATGCTTATATGCCCAGCACCCTGAGGTGATTTTTCACGAAAACGGCGCTTTATAAATCAGCGAAATATGATTATTATTATTTATGACTGTAGTGTCTCGTGTTCATTCAGGGTCACTGTAGTCCTAGCTGCTGAGAACTACGTTGTCTACATGTTTTATGTTACATGCATGGAGAGGTTACAACGGAGCTATATCATATTATGGACCCTATTTTAGCTGCATTGGAAAATGGATAGGGATAGGCCACATTATGCGTAATCTCAAATGTATGTAACTTGTTACAACATTGTGTAAACAAAACGGTCTAATGACATTGAAGCAACAGCCGGATTCAGTAGGCAAACTTATGCTAAATATCTGGGGCACAATTAGGGAGGCTTAGTGTTTCAGATTAACAATGGACAGATAAGAGCTAAAGAAAAGTAATACAATACCTACATATCTTACACATGCATTACTATCGTTGCGTGTCTTAGGTTAGATGTCATTTATGATGTCTGTTATATTTGTAATACGTGTCGTGTGCGAACATGATGCTTAACTGGAACATAAAAAAATTGTTTTGAAGCGTTTTATTTCTCATATATATGAATTAATTTGTTCTTCATTCACCACACTCCTTGTCTCATTCACATTCATACATCGTCTCACTATTATGCTCTTCTATTATTCTGACTCTTGACATGGCCCGACTCAAGTATCTGATTCATTTGGTAGTGCCATGTCTTCCTCAGGCGTCACCGACTTCTTCGGCCATTCACATTTGCGTCATATATTCTTCTTACACTTCACTCAAAATTACCACTCCCACTACCACCACCTAATAAAATCTAATAATTTCTGTGCTTGTATAATTTTTAAGTTAGTTTTAAGATTGCTAGTGAATGAAACTGGTGTGTCTAAGCCGGTAGTGGATATATAAAAATGAAGTAACAAATTGTACATGAGAAATAAAGTCTTCAAAACAAAATTGCTACAAAGTTAATGCTCAAATGTTGGACAAATACGAATAACACAACACATCGAAGAAAAATATCCCCTTCACCAGTTTCTCAGAGACACAAATGTTAAGAACTGCATCGACGGTTATAACCTCAACATGCCAATTTTATCTCGACCAAATTTCCTCCACCATACGAAGGAGAATAATAATGAATAGTTTCGCATATATCGTTACACGCCGCGCCGCGCCGCCCGGTTCGGTTCTGGATAATGTGTGGAGAGCCATCAGTCACGGCACTACCCTCTCAGGTTTCCAGTGACAACCACCACTTCTGCTTGGCTTTGCAACAGTGTTTTTTCATAACACCACTCGAAAATATACCATTCGTTCATCTGCAATGATTCGGAAAGTAAAATTTTCCGGTAAAAAAAACAACATTTTTTTTGTTGGTCGGCTTTTGACCGTTAGAAAAAAATCAACGAAGCTTCAATCATTGGAAACCCATTTTCACAAAAACATCAAAATTATAAAAAATTCGGAATTCAAAAATTTCCCAAAAAAGTCTCGGATTGCTTTGCAACCCATCTATTCTCAATTTGCTTCAAGGTATCAGGAAAATGTACACGTTTTTTAAAATGGTTATAATGGGGAATTAACGCAACAAAAAATAACTTTCCCGGTAAATTGTGAGAATTTTCAAAATAAAAAGTTAACAAAAACCTATACAATTCAATATTCCATTGTTACGCCTGCAACTATCAGATTATTGGATAATAAATATTGAGTATTGTCCATTCAACGCATATTTATTGAATCGACAAAAATCAACCCGTTAAAAAATCGACATCTATTTTAAAAGTTTATGACTAAGAAATTTACCTTTCTACCCAGGAATTGGAGTGAACAACGCTAAAAATTGAGCCAAATCCTTATTGCATTGGATGGACATTTATTTCTTATACTGCTATAATGGCACCCAATGTCAGTGCATGCGTGATTGCCATCAAAAATTTATATTAACATCGAAAATATTGCCTATCTACCGAGTTTCAGCTCGATCGGATCTAGTTAAGTGGGTTAATTTTCACTTCTAATATTCTATTTCATTAATTTATTTATTCAGGGCCGGTTTTATAAACGTCCGTTCGTTACGCTTGATACCATTTTTGGTTTACCGCCACAAATATTTGGTTTACTGCCCGATTTTGCCGTTTTAAAAAGTTCGTTAGGTTATCGGTAGGTTAAGTTTCGGTTAATGCTTAACTGACTGATTTAGACCAGTTAAACGGGTAACGATCCATTTTGTTGCTTGTTGGCGCTCAAATATTTTTGACAGCTGTCAGTAGTAGTTGGTTGTTGCCCGACGATCGCTTATTTTAAAGAGACAGAATTATATTATTTGCATTTGTGACATGGATTATTCATCGAGCAGTGAAATGAGGATGAGTCGATGTCAAGGATGGCATTTTCTCAATTAAAGAGATAAGACTGTTTAACTCCTCTGAAGTGAAATTTTTGCTTTTGGTTCTCTTGTTCATTTTGATATCTGAAAAATTACAATAATTACATTAAAACTTAATTAGTGATAGTGTAAAAATTATTTAGGTTATGTGAAGACAACGCGTATGATAATAATACTAATCGTGACCAAATCACTGATATTTTATATGATTAATAAACATAAATTTTGACAGTTAAAGTGATACCCATGGATAAAAACAATATCAGAGACAATAATTTGCCAAAAACATTGCCAGTAAAAAAACTTTAGCACCAAACGTAACCTATGACCGCTAGTAATGCAATTTTTTTTATAGTACGGAAAATAAAATAACGAATGGATAGCGGTCCGTTAATAAAAAACGGTTCGTTACGTAACAGAAATTTGGTACTTCGTTTATAAAACCGGCCCTCAGTCTATCAAGAAAGCAATAACGAAATTCAAAAAGCAAAAGCTTTTTTTATTATTATTATTGAATAAGTACATCAAAACAACAAACATTACTAACTTCACAAAATCTAATTATCTCTGAAGAAATTCTGTGTTTATAATATTTTTTCAGTTTGTATGATTTTTAAATTCTGTTTAGTGATTTATTTCTTTCTGGGAAATTTATTCCACAAACTTAAAGCATTAAAAATTAAAATTACCAACTAAATGGAATGCGTTTTAACGGCAGAGTGCATTTTGTATTGTAAAATAACTCGTCGTAAATTTACTAAATTCTGAAAAATAATTATCAAGTCTTTTTTAATTATATACGCAGAAATTGTTTCTGTTATTACACGTGAAATGAATCTGGAAATTTATGTAGAAAATAGTAAAATTACTTGATACTAGTAATGGCCAGCACTAGGTAGTTCAAATTGAATGCATACGAGTTATGTACGCAGGTAATACAAAATTTTCGCAGGATGAGAAATTTGATGTTTTTAAAATTTTTTTAACGATGCCGTGCGTATTCGAGCGATTTATGCGTAGTTATATATATGTTCAATTATTTAAATATTATTTAAAGAACATTTCATCCACGAAAATACGATCTTACATTTTGTAATTATTTAGAAGAATGAATATTTATAGCTTATTAGATTTTTAGTTCGTGGTTGCTACATATGTATTAAACTAACTAGCTGACCCGAGCTACTAGTATTAGTTGGAAACTCCGTGGTGATAATTCGCATGATTGAAAATATTCGGGTGTCGCTTTGTCTATCGTAGGTCAATTGACTCTAAATGATGGATCTGCGTTCGAATGTCTAAAAGTCATATATATGTCATTTAAAATCATGATCGTTTTAACAAACGAATACAAAAAGCTATGTCATGTTTAAATCAGCGCCCATCCCTGCTTCCTACGCCAACCTGGTTTAATTATCGCAATAAAACAGTAGCTGGAACAGTTTATTTAAAACCGCTGTTTGTATGATTAAAGAAGCAATGAAGCGTTTGTTTTTCTTTGCGGTTATACATCTGCGCCGATGGGCGATGACTCACCCCATAAATATAGTCCACCAAAAGAGTTGTGACATCAGCCTGGATGTACATCGTGCGGCTTTCCTTTTATTATGACTTTCTTATTTACGTTTAATTTTAAACCGCGAACCAATGTTTTTCTTCAATTTACTGCATTTTCGGCGCCTGTCCGCATCACGTCACAAAAACGCAAGAAAATAGTTTATTGCTTGGAGCCAGATTAAAATTTGATGTTAACACCGTAAACATGCCATCACTCAAGCGAGTTCTAAAGGCTGATAGATGTAATACGATGTCGGTTTCATAGCTTTTATATCTTCAAAAATTAATGCCTTATCGCTTTGCGATAAAGTAAATACACACTGACATTGAGAAAGCAGCAAAACAATGATTATTCGTGTTCCTACGTGCGTGCATAATAAGTATTGTTATTGTATTGAATGAGGTACTAGCCGCTGCGGTAGGGCTTGTGCAGTGTTGAAAAGCAGATAAGGAAACCAGATATTAAGATCTTGTCAAGCAGACCGTCGCGATGACGTTTTGATATTGATCGATGAATAATAATTGGATCGGGGTTAAGTAATCTCACTCTCTCGCCACCAATAATATCCGAGAGTAATCATTAATCAGATAAATACACATTTATTCCTACGTATATTTATATAACACACAAACCTGTTGTTCTCATAACGGACATCGTTACACAAGCATTGGATTATTTTCGGAACGACCGTCTTTAATATAAAGAGGAGCAGAGTTTTGGTGAGGCAACTACAACCTTCCTCCCAACCTCCGCCATTCCCGACCGGGGGAAATATTTGATATAATCTCGTCCCTGAGTGGACTTTTTAATCCCCCTCGCCATGTGCGGCCGCCCAATTTTTCGCCACATCGAGTAAACATCTATTAGATGCGTCCATTTCGCAGGCGGAACACATGTCTGGACTATTTTCTGATGAAAGGATCATTCGGGCCACGCGCCTAGGTCAAGTCTAACGCGATGTGTTTAGATTGCAGACGCTAGGATAAACTGTGAAATCAGGAAAAGCGACTTTTCAAAAGCTATAACATAGGAAGCGATATGTTGATAACTGAAACTGTTGGTTATCGAAAACATCTGTTTGATTTATCTCTTTCGGCTATTGTAAACAAACGAGTTCAGTCTTACAACATTTTGAGCGATGTTTATGTTGTATTTTCGCATTTACAATTTTTTTAAACAGATTTTCGAATTAATTTGATGTGAAGATGGATAATGTCGGTTTATGAATTTTTATTTGCTCTTCTAAAAAGCAATAACATAAACCGGTTTGTTTATTGTTTGGCGAAAGTATGAACTTATTATTAAATATTTTAATGGACCGATTTATCCCGCGATTTGATTGCCATCGCGGACCAGAGATCGACACTGATTTGCGGAAACATGCAAAACGCATTTCAGATATTTCGTTGGAGTTTAGAAAACGCCTACACATAAGTTTGACGAACTTTGATGCAGTTAAACTTGTGTTGAATATTTCGCGGTTGTCAGTTTGGAAACAACAACACGCTCGTTCATCTATTTCAATTCGCAACGTTTGAGGCTTAGTCACCTTGGTAGGGAGAAAAAATCTTTCATGAAGCCTTTATTTGGTCAATTTCATTTTACATATAAAGCACCGTAAAAGTTTGGCAGTTTAACCACACGGCTCGACTTGTGGAGGTGACTCAGTGAAGGGCGGGCGGGAGGAGGGAGGGCGCGAGGAGTCCGCCGACCTTATGGACCAACATTCTCCGATAACGAGCTGGGAGAAGAGAAACCTTCTCAATATCATTTTTTTTAACGTAATTCTACTCAGCGATGGGCATAATGTTGATATAACTGAATTAATCGCTCGGATGCGATACACTCAGGATGTTTTTGTGATGTCTTAAAAAAGACGATTCTTCGAACTAAATGTATCTTTTTACAGGACTTGCTTGACGGTATCGTATTTTAAATTACCATCTCGACGTTATCCGTATCAGGGCAACATTCTTGAAACTATAAACTACATGGCTTGACAATACCATCAGAAGGAGAAACAGCTGTCATCCACAATATAACTATATTGTTGAACTTCTCTTTATTAACACGTAAATGTGATCGATTATGAAAAATAACGCAGTATTTATCAACATCAATCATTGTTACAATTGCATTAAGTGGTAATTCATTTTGAAAAAATAAATTCGAAACATGGTGCATTATTTTTTTTGCACCTTAAAATCTGAGCGAATAATTATAACAACACACGTCAGATTGGAATTTTTGAATCGTTGATTGCGAACAACCAGTTGGAACTGACCATCGGAATGGCAAAATGGTTCCAATCATTCACGTGCGTTGCACTGTGTGGTCATCAATACTCTAAAATGGCAATTGAACATAATAAAACACACTGCACGTCCAAAACCCATATTTCTAATAAACAATATTTTTTTACGAATTATCCTCTGAACACTTTATAAAGCATTAAAATATATTCCAAATGTAGATTAATATTCCTTCTCGTAAATAAACGAAAAAAAATTCAAGCATATAACGTTTAAGATGAAGCCATAGTAAATAATGCAAAATCATATGTTTTTGTTTTGAAAATTTGATCGCTTAGAAGTATTGTAAATGCTTCAATTAAATACTGCGGGTAGAACATACCTTGGCCCTTAAAAATATCGGTCATTTTTTTTATAAGTCTTTTAATAAGCCTATAAAAAAATAAAGTATTAGGTCTAAAAAACACACTTTCAAGTCCAAACTCTCCTATTTATAAACCCGTTTTCGGTTATGGTTTTATTGTATAATGTGGCAAATTCAGTTTATTTTATAATGATCGCAAAAAAAGTTGATATTTACACCCAATCTTTCCAAAATAAAATAAAATATGCATTTTCGCGTTGTTATTTTACAATACGGCCGCTAGTCGACGAATTCGGTTTTTCAAAGTGAACCACTATGGCGTCCACCGAAGAACTACTGTTCACGCCACAGTCGCCAAACCTCAGTCACGCCCCGAACTGAGCGGGAGATGGACGCGTCACTCCGCGTCGCTTGATTTCGTGAAATCAATTTTAAATTTCTGTTTTATTACAATAAACAAAGCGTAAAACAGCAATTCATATTTTTACAGGCCTTTACGAAATCAACCTGTAAAACAAAACTCTCAAATACCTTTTCCAACCTTTTCAAAAGCTTTTTCTCAAGTATTTTTAAACTCCTCCCATAAAGGGCGTGAATTCCGATTTCGATTTTTTCCTGAACTAGTGGATCGCCTTAAATGTGCGTATGTAGAGGAAGCGAGTGAAGAAAAACTACATTATAAATAATTTCTAGTCTCTTGCACTATTTATTTCCTTTATAATTAACCTGCCCACCAATTAAAAAATCAATAAAATTTAATTTTTTCTTTGGGGTGTGATCTTTAGACATAAACTTATTTTAACATTTATTAGTAAATAAAACAATAAAAATACTAACGATAATGTGAAAAAATATGGGATATATGTAAATTACATCAAAATATATATATATATATATATATTTTTTTTTAAGCCGTTTATTTAGTTCTGATGTAAGGCAAAAGTAAGTACATATTATATTTAGTTTTCAATTTGGGAGGCGGGTATGGGTTCGTCCGTCACTCCTGGACATACTGACCTCCAGATTCCTACTCACCCCTCAAACCTTTTTCCTTTCCACTACTTCCTCTCCTTTCTTTCCCTAAAAATACCCTCCACACAGCATCCCCATAGATGACATAGGCCCTGAGGGGAATTATTTTCCTCAGGGCCTCCTGTATGGAGCTGGTGTAAAAAAAAGTTCTGATAAAACGCAACAGTAAGTAAGACAGTGTACTTATTATATTTAGTTCTGACACAACTTAAAATTATCTAATATAATACGTACTTACTTTTAAAAATTGTTTAATATTTTTTAATTATTATATAATTTTTCAAAAAACGCTTACAGTAAAAAGTTAACATTTTATACAAAACACATTTTAACTTACAACCTAAGTAAGAATCGCGGTTCCTTTTTTTTACATTAACTCCACACATGAGGCCCTGAGGAAAATAATTTCCCTTAGGGCCTATGTCATCTGGGATGCTGCGTGGAGGGTTTTTTTGAGGAGAGGAAGGAATGAACATTGGTCTTGAAGAGACCCATGTTGTAGGAAGGAGGAAACACAGAGGCCTGCAAATCATTCCACAGCCGAGCTGTTGAACACAAGAACGAGTCGAAGAAACGACCCGTTCTCAAGTGATAAATGTCAACTGTGTACAAATGTTGGGCTCATTATCAGGCACAAGAGCTCCTCTTTTTTGATACATGGCCAAAAACGACCTTTAATACAATATTTTGTAAAATATATATGTATATTTGTAACTCATATTTTTTTTATAATACAATAAAATTTTTTTGTTCAAACACAACATAAAAGTACGTTCGTAATATATTTAGTTCAGAAAAACGTTAAAGTAAGTACTTATTATATTTAGTTCTGACACATCGTAAAAAAGTACGTACATCGTACATATTATGATGTTTTAACGCAAAGTAAGTACTTATTGTATTTAGTTCCCACACAACGTTAAAGTAAGCTTATATTATATTTAGTTCTGACACAACGTGAGCTTAAAAAAATAGAAAATACATAAAAGTTCTGCCGGGATAGATATCAAACAGTATTGCATTATTTAATTATTAAAATATTAATATATAGATCTAGGTAATAATAAAAAAGAGGTCTTTTAACTAGATAAAATCAAGCATCTTTACCATATGTGCAGTGGTACAAGAAATGAGCGGCTGAAAAATTGTGCATTAAAGAATTTATTTAATTATTTGCGAGTTTAATATTTTACAATCGAATCGTATTGATGTGGTATATATAAACAGTTCATTAAAACATCGTTGTTCATCGCTTGTTATTAAATCTGTTGTTTTAAAGCGGTCGCCCCGACCCGACAGCGGGGAGAGAGAACATAGGTTAATAGGGTTAGTTCACTAACGGGTGGTGGTGGTGGTCTGGAGGGGAGGAGGAGGGGGAAGGGGGGCTCAAGTGAAGACATTTAGAGCCCCGGGGCAGAAAGGGTGGGTGTTAAAAAGGACGTTTTTAAAAATATGAGATTCACGTCTTCTACATTAGCGGGCATAGAAACTTTGAGGCGGGAGGGATGATTAAAGAAACGAAGCACTCAGTTCCCGTACCTGACCGTGGGGCGGGGAAGTGGGAGGGGAAGTGGGTGGAGACGGGGGGAGGGGGGCGCTTATATTGACAAGATCGGGTTTTGATCACATCAACGGCACCCTCCGGCTCGCCACATACAATCGGAGGATATCGCATTTTATAAATAGTATTTGGGTTCGTAAAAAATCAACCTTATCACACATAAAAAATAATTGAACATTGGCAGAAAATCTGTTACGTAACAGAAAAAATCTGAGCAAACAGTGAGTTCTGGAGTCATGAAATTTACACATATTTCAAGATAGACGCAACACTTTTCAGCTCGCTTATACTTCATTTCCGTCGTGAGCTGTGAATCATTAAAATGTCCACTTAAATGCTGTAACCTACTGCTGATTATTTTCTCATAAACCCATGTTCAGTTGGGTCAAAAAAAGTGCCTTTAAAACTTTAAAATACATGTTCAAAGCAAAAATTTAATGCTGAGAAATTCTAGTCAGTGCTTTATCCTGTGCATAAAGATAAATAAACATTCAGCCAAGGATTATAATGTGGTAAAATAATGCATTTCTGTATTGTGACAAATCTAAGCTCATATAAAACGAGTGTGACAGAACAAGAGTAGGTAGGTTTTAGAGTCAACGTCCTTTGATTGATACATTATCTGGGTTGATATGGAGCTAAGCTGTTTGCTGGACGCAGATAAGAGAAGCTAACTAGCCCTGTACAGAAGGTTCTTAAACACATAGAGAACAGCGATAATAAGCGAAGGACACTTGTTTTTTAAACTCTGTGTGTATGCACTTTTTAGGAGCACTTACTGCAATATTTTGAAGTGAAAACTTACTTAGCACCGTTGTGATTTGAAACTCGATGAAATGAAAAAGCGATAGTAAAAAGAGACAAACACTTACATCTACAGGATTTAGCCTGTGAGAGAATGAGGTGAAATCGGTCTCCTCTTTGTGCGGTGCTTCGTAACCTCCCCACTCTTGTCTACTGCAGTTTTTTGAAGGCTTCACTTCAGACTGCACACTTGCACTTTTTTTTCTTTTTGGACTTATAGGGAAACCCCATACATGGCAGTTGGCAGTTTTGAAATACTCGTAAGAGCAAAAAATTCTAAAATTATGAATGAAACATCAAAATTATAAGATTAGAAGATGCTAACAAAAATAGGTATTACCAAAGTATTTGAATAAGCCAAAACAAACAATAAGCGTACCATTTTGGATAACTGCAAAATATTCGAAAAACGACTTTAATATTTTTGATTTTAACAATCATGAAATATTAATTCGACTTACTTGAAATACTTGCCCTCAGAATCTTAAGATCATAAAGATCACAAGAACATAAAGATCACAATTCAAAAATATTGATATTATGTTACTTGAAATAGCTACAACTTTGTTACGTACAAATCTTAATTTTAATTTGGGAGGCGGGTATGGATACCGCCGCCCCGGAAACAATTTATTGAACAACCAACACCCCTGCCACAGGTCGCCCCAAGTGGTTCGCTACGTTTGGTGACTTAACAGGGGTGTCTAGGTCTTAGTGGCGGTTACGTTTGCCCAATCACTGCGTGGCGGGCTGGATCTGAGGAGACTGATTGATGGAGGCCTTTTGACCTCTCCAGCCGGATTCTCCCGACCCTTCGCCTTGCACTGCAGTGTGAGGAATAGATTCATACGTCCGTCACTTCTGGCCACACTGACCCCCAGATTCCTACCCACCCCTCATACCTTTTTCGTTTCCATATCTTCTTCTCTCTCCTTTCCCTTAAAAAACCCTCAACACAGCATCCTCAAAGATGACATAGGCCCCTAGGAAAATTGTTTTCCTTGGTGCCTCCTGTGTGGAGCTAATGTAAGTATTCTTTTCAGTCATCTCCTTCCCCCCCCCCCAAGTTTAATTTCATCAATTATTGAAATAGCTGCAATCGTCATTTATCAATCCTATTTCAGTTTCTTCTTTCCCTCCCAAACTTCCTTCCGTGATACAAATTTGATCAATTGAAGGTGCCGTAGTAAACCAGATGATGGAACTCACAGAAAATGTGTTAAAAATGAGAACAAAAAGAAAAGAAATAAATGTAAAAAAAGTTGTGATAAGTGCCCAGTTTAATTCAGACAACGTAAAATTTGTGTAAAATTACTCTCGGCAAGAAATATGTGCGGCTTATTAGCGCGCCCGAGAAGTGGCAGAAGAAACGGAAGATGAAGTGAAAGAAGATAAATGTTGGCGGCGGCGCCCCCCGCTTGTAGCGAGGAGCTTCGCCTCGGTGGCTTTGTCCCGCGAGCCGCGCGTATCACATCCCGGCAATAACTTGTAATATTTGGCCTATAAGAGGGCCATCTAGCGAGTACGAGCCGTACATACAAACTTGCAGGGGCCGCACTGGAACAAGGAAAGTCGTAAATATAACATGACATTAAAGTAAACAAACTTTATATTAATTGTATCCACGAAATTATCACATTAAACATTTGGATTTTGAAGGAAGCGTGGAAAGGAAGGGAGATTGAAACTATGCGCTGGTGTGGTTCTACATTGGAGTCCATCTGGCACAAGTTTCCCATACAAGTGGGAAGTTGAGAGAGGAATATAAACGCTGGAAATATTTCGAATCTCATGCTTGCAAAATTTTAAAATCGGGCGTCTTTTTGCACGAGGCTAGTAAGCGAAAAAGTGGTTTTTATTTATTTTGAGCATAATTTTGAAAGAACGAAAAAAAGTTAGAACATGGAAAACCTAAAAATAGTCTTATCCATAAAGGGGTGTTTTTTAAAAATTATTTCTTATATTACTTCATAGTTAAGTTATGAAAAAACCTTTTTTTTGGCGCTTTTAACGCTTATATTTTTAGTTACGTAAATAATAATTTTATTGTAATTCCAATACATAGAAAAGCTAGTAAAAGCATCGATTTATCCGTAGCTTATTTGTAAGCCGATTCGTCGTAAAGATTAATCAAAATAGTATCTAAATAGGATTTCACGTGTATATTCATCTTTAGAAAAGGAAGTTTGTAAAGCTGTTGTTATTCTATATAAGAGTTAATCTGTTCAGAGATTATGTGACTGTGTTACCTTGTTTTTAGGGCTTGTTGTGAGGTTGACGAAAATAAAAGTGAAGAAAAGAAAAGCCTGAAAGTACCACGCTGTTCAGATGTGGTTACTTAACATATATTATAATTGTTTTCGTTATTTATTTTTGGGGTGTTATGCATTGTTGCGCTACCTCTTCCTTTAGCTAACGTTTCGGACAGTATTACAGTGACCATCATCGAGGCAGATGTATGATGATGGACACTGTAACGCTGTCTGAAACATTGGATAAAGAAGGAGGTAGCGCAACACGGCGTAACACCCCAAAAATAAATAACGAAAATACTCGTACTTTCGGCCGTGAAATTCTAAAATCATTGTTAATATTATGATCGTAATTAGTAACCATGGAACCTCTCTTTTTTAGTATTGTGAGGCTGGTGTTTTGAAAGAGGGAGTTTTGAAAGTACCCGGCTATTCAGAATTAGTTAATAAACATAGTCAACAGGGTTATAATGGGATACCGTTCTACCACGGAGATCGTCGTTATTATTTTTTGACTTTGGGTTGATGTTTTTTTTTGTCATTTTCCTTTTACATGTCGTCAATTTTCACGAATTGTCAGCGCGTATGTCACTATTTATTAGTGCGGCGCCGAATGACCTTATTCGACGCATAATAAAACGTAATAACGAAGGGTCCTATTTTTTAAACTTTTATTGTCATTTGTCACGATCAGTCATTAAAATTAGATCGCCTCTCAAGGATGTGATATTAAAACATTGGGCAGTCAATTTAAATTATGCGCCATTTGGAGTATAAGTATATGTCCGTCTATACTGCAGCTATAATAATGATTAATGAGCAGTGGCCAGTTCGTATGCCTAATTGATTTTGCCCATAAAATAAATTGTCATCACATATTATGATGAAATCGTTTCCCACTCGGCCGCTTTTAAAAGTGACGTTTATAATAATCATTTTTTAATGTTGACAATCAGCCATCGCGTTGTAAGTCTCAATTATTGCTTTCGTGGTTAAATTCGGTAGGTCACTGTTTATATTCCAGACCACGTCTTTATGGTTTTAAATCTATATTTGGTTGCTTCGTTGTACGGCAGCCGATGACTCTTTATATCAACGACTCAACCGTTATAAGTTTCAATCACTGTTTGCATGGTGAATTTCGGAAAGTCAGTGTTCCCAACATATTCTGATTGTTAATCTGGCAATATTCGGTTCCTTCATTGTACAGCATCTGATAATGCGGAAAATTCTTGAAATTATTAATTGGTACCGACAAGCGACATTTATAGCCTTCTTTTCCGTCTTCGTGTACAGATAAATTTGTAAGGTTACTATTCTGTACCCTAAAAGGATAAACCTCGTAAGTCCATAGCTAAGTCTATAGCTGTGTGTGATTTATCCTTTAAGGTACAGAATTGTGATCGTGAGATCCTCTTAATTTATTTCGGCAATTCTGATAGTAAATCTGTAGTTTGTTACCTCGTGTTAAAAAAAAAAAACTCGATTTATTTTACAAGCATTGCGTTCGTGATTCAGGAGATCACTGTCCATGTTCATAATCCTCTTTCTGTCATTCTGGTTGTAATTTTTTTATTTATTTCTATTCTTAAACATACATTTTTCAAATGATTAAAGTGGTTTACATAGATTTTACAAATGATTAAAGTGGTAATAAGTTCCAGTAGCGGATTTGGTTGTCACTATGAATGAATCAGATGCTCAACAAATTGTCATTGTAAACAAATATAATCGATTCCAACGAGGATAAGACGAAACGGATATCTATATTCAAGATACAAAGTTCATCGTAAAAAAAGGAATAAAATTATAGGAAAGATCGTATTGTGACAGGAAATTATTAAGTGTTAAATAAATTGGCATGGAAAGTTGATACAAAGTGTTTAGTAATAATTACACGACATTGTGACCGATATTGTGTAACTGTTTTTAAACGACAAAAGGGCAAATAATTTTCAAATACAATTAAGTACTAACATTTGTGAAGGTACAATCTTTCACTTGCAAAGAGTTAAATATGAAAAAGCAAACGATAAGATAAACCGCGGTTTCAATACAGCAAGGAATTGCTTCTATAGATACTCTAAAAATGCAAATATTACACAGTGCGCATAATTCTTAGTTGCAAAACACTGTTCAGGTTTATAAATAACAAAATGTCACAAACTCAATTACAGATGTACGTAATAAATGCATTGGAAAGCTAAAAGCATGTGATTCAAAAACATGCAACTTTGTGATGTTCCTGTAGAAGTACATAAGAAAAGAAAGATCGTGTAATGGTGTAAACATTCAATAAGAATTAATAACTCCAGACAATAAATAAACAATGTGCAAGCAAGGTATACAAGACATACATGATTGATGACATATGCGTAGGTTATATATTATAACTACATAGGTAAATAGGTGCTTAATATAGCAAGGCGGTATTTCACCATCCTCTTGATATCTTAAACTTCTTCATAGCTCTATCTTGATAGCTACATCCTCTTAAAACTCAGCTAACTTATACTGTACATAGCTACTATTCACAGGTTCAAGTAACGAATAGCAAACTCGGACTTTATAATTAAATCTGAAATCGTTAATGAAAACGTGAAATCCTATTTAGATACTATGTAGATTAATCTTTACGACAAATCGGCTTACAGTATGAACATCAAAAAATATGCTACGGATAATTTGAAGCTTTTACTAGCTTTTCTATGTATTGAAATTACGATAAAATTATTATTTACATAACAAAAAATATAAGCGTAAACCACTAAAAAAATGTTTTTTCATGACTTAACTATGAAGTAATACAGAAAACAACTTTAAAAAATACCCCTTTATGGCAAAGACTATTTTTAAGGTTTTCTATGTTCTAACTTTTTTCGTTCTTAAATTAAAACCACTTTTTCTGCAAAGATGCTCGATTTTAAATTTGCAGGCACGAGAATCGAAATATTTCATGGATAAGCTAGAAAGATAACGGTGAAAACCCTTATATATTCAGTTTGTCCAGGGTTAAAAGGCAGTAACTCTGGGAGGTGATTCTGCATGACAGTAAAACCAAAACATAAAATACTTTTTCGAAATTCTGAGGTTTAAAGTAAGTTTTCGGGTAAAAAAGTTGAATTATTGTTCGTTTGGAAAAATAACTTTTTTTAAATATATATTTTTTTTAATATTTAGAAAATAAGAGAATTTAAAAGAAAAATACCATCTCCCAAATTTAATGCATTTTCTCTCAGCTAGCCCTGTAGGTATATAGTGAAGGAATGGCGGGGTGTTTAACTGCACATAGTTAAGTTGAAGTTGTACTGTTTATTGTTTATTGTCCATTGTCTATTGTCTTTTGTCATAGACTTTCCAGAAGAGCATGATACGGAAATGTTCTTTTGCGGTTAAACCTGTACTAAAGGCACCGTATTGCGAGGGTTAATGAGTGAGAAAACACGGTTATCTAATTATTATTATACAGGTACAGTTATACAATAATATTATTTGTTTGCGATAATACTTTTACGAGTATTAGTTAAAAGCACATTATGTCGGTTAATACTGTTATTTTTATAAAATACTGTTATTTTTATAAAATACCGTTATTTTTATGACACTTATACAGCGCGACGTACATCTTTTTGGAGGATATTTTTCCTGTTTCCTCCTGCAGAAAAGTTATTTATTTAAAAAAACGCTGTTTTTTGACATTGTTGTAAAATGATCGTGGCATTGGTACCTACCTACTGAAGTGCAAATTCTTATAGTATGCATTATTTATACAAGAATACTTAACTACCGGCTTGGCCCGATATGTGGACTGAAAGATAACTGGACAACTCAGAATGAAATCAACGAACGTCCTTCAAAAAGATATTTAAAGTGAAGAAAAACTTCGTTAAATAGGTTACATTAAGTTAGGGTTTTGGGAAATCAACGAACCTCCTTGAAAAAGTCAATTAAAGTGAAGAAAAAATTATTTAAAAAAAATGGTTAAATAGGTTAGGTTAGGGGTATGGGCTATTTAAAAAAAATCATCGCAGAGGTGTTTAGTTGACTTGATTCTGAGTTGGCATGGAACCGGATTGAACCAAATACAAAAAATATAGCTCATGATGGAACGACATGGTAACCTGAAAAACGAAGCATTAGAAATTTCAGAAAAACTTGAAAAGCTCTGTAATTTTGTATCGCCAGATCCCACAATTAAAGTTGTTATTGGTTTAGACAAAAACGTCATCTGATTAACATGTAGCTACTTTTTTACACGTACTTAGGGGGCATACATTAATTACGTGAGCTCAAAATGGGGGGGGGGGGGGGTTGAAAAACATATATTCTATTTAAAAAAAGTAAAAAAAAAAACAACGTTCTGAGTTTTTAAAAGAAAAGAAAATGGTAGAGACAACGTAGACAATTAACAACTGCGGTATAAATCTCGTGAGGCGTGAGGGGGGGTCCCACTTAATCTCACCAAGGTGGGGGAGGAGTCTCAATTGAAAAAAAAAGCTCACATAATTAATGTATGACCCCTTAAAAGTATACATATACATATAAATCATTAATTTAGTTTTAAGTTACACATATTTGATAACTTAAAAGTAAAGTAATGGTAAAATTGCGAATATTCCCGTTGGAATCGTCAATGGGCCAGTGGCGGCCCTGCTTGGGTGTTTTTTGGTTCGCTAATACCCGTGGAGGCGTTTAGTATTCCGCCGGGAGCGCCGCGGTATCCTTCGGGAACTATCGCCCGCCCCAGAGGGCCGCCCCTCGGTCGCCCGCGCCCGGTGCCCGGACCCGGACAGACGGCTTGCTCCACTCACTGTTCGGTGGTATGGACTGATGGACTGATGGCATAATGGGGTGCTACCTTTGAATTACTGCGATTTGGTCCAGTTACAATCGATACAGATCTCAATGCTCAAGGAAGGGGTTCTATTGCACCAGTAACCAATATTGGGGATGGATTGTTGATAAATATGTTGCTATGGAATTAACGGTGCGCATCATTTAAATATAGGCTAGCTTTATGCACCTGCATATGTCTCAATGAAAAACGCAGAGGTTTTATTTCCACAGGAAACAATTTTCCTGTTATAAAAGATGTCCAAAACAATAACATGCAAAAACGACGCAAGTTATTCACGTGTGTACAATGGAATGGAGACAAGGCAGTCAGACGCCGGCTATTTAGAAGCAGCTGTTGAAGTAATTGGCGGGAAGCCCTTTTAATGCACTCGCACAAGTCCCGCGAACTAAATCCCACCTTAACAGCATCTAAACTCCCGCCCCCCGAGCCCGGAGCGCCCGCACCCCTCCTCCGCCCACGCCCCCCGCACCCAGCCCCGTGAAAAACAAGCCCGCAATCATGTAATGGGGATTTGTTGTCCATACTTGCAGAGACGTGCCGACTTAACGCGAAGTGTGATATCTCCGCCGTCTTGTAGAGGGGTTGTTTAAAATTTTTATTGGATCAATGCATTTCATATCACATCATCCCTTTCTCTTTATAGTCGGGACTTGCCTCTTTCACTGAATCATGTCTTGTATTCGGAATGAGCTACTGTTCAAACTGAAAGTGTCTTGGCAAATACAAATAATATTCATCAGTTTATCTCCACGAAGCGATTCGTCAAGTGTGTAGAATAATTCATTTTGCCTAATTAAGACATTTTCACGAGAGTTTCCATTTTTCAATTCAATTTAATATTATAACATAATAGGTAATTTAATGTTTCTGAAACTGTAAAATAGGTGGATTCTTACGCTAATTAATTTATAATATGTCTTGTAAAAAAATAAAACCTTTTTTAATTGATTTTTAGTATGTTATATTTTTAAACTAATTTATATGCGAACAAAATTTTAAATAGTTTTTTTTATGTAAACATTAAATAGTAAATACAAACTAATTAATTTCCAAGGCACCTAAAAGGCAAAATTCCACATTCAAATTTTATAATGTTGTACAAATAACGTTGAATTTTGAAGTAAGTGAAAGCGTCTACATGGAAAACAAAATTCGAGTGCAGTTTACACGCGGTAGAAGCGAAACTTTACCAAAACAACCTCAAGCAATACTTGAAAAGTTAGGTCGTAATAAAAACGAACAATGAGCGCAGATCTTGCGTAAATTCCATTTCATGTCTCAACCAATAGGAGCCTTTAAAAGTGACATCATTATCAAAGTGGCCAATGAGCGCAGTTGAAGCGTCGCAGGTGAAGTAATCGTCATTTCCGTTTCACCCGAAATCCGAATCACAGCGAGGCTATAGAAGAAAAAATTCAACTACCTGCATAATATTATGCATCGAATAGCGGATTAACAAAATGTAGTCAAATTGAAATAAGAATCGTTATTGTTAATTAACTAACTCCAATTTTATGTTTAAACTGATATTATTTGATCAAGAACATTTAACATATATCATTTTTAGAAATTTGGTTGTAGAAAAGAAACCCAAGTTTCGCAAGTATAAAAGAAAATCGGAACACGTGTAAATTCACTGTAACATCCTCCACGGCTCTACGGAGACACATCGTGTGTTTAAAATTTCTACGATAAAATATTACATGGGTTAGAGATTCGAATTTCGAAACCGGCAAAATATGTTTACGTTCATAAATAAGAATGATCCAATAAGGTATTATTAACACACTAATAACCTTATAACACTAATCATTAATTATTGGTACATGTCGTATATTTGGGAGGCGTTCAAATGGAGAGTAAAAAACAAAAATCTTTGTTGCGCGATTCTGTCTAAGCTACGGTTACATATTTACAAAAAAATCGTTTTTACCAACCAAATTTCTCTATATCTTATAAATTAAAGTCCTCCCTGTCGTCTGTCTGTCTGTCTGTTCGCGATAAACTCGAAAACTACTGAACGGATTTTCATGCGGTTTTCACCAATAGAGTGTTTCGTGAGTAAGGTTTAAGTATGTAATTTGTCAAGGATTTGTGTAAATTGGTTGAAACATAACGATAATTGTTAGAATATAACAAAATAATGCATGGTGGGATATTCCTCTTTTATAAATCTAAAAAAAAGTCCGCGAAGGCATATACCTATCTTTTACAGATAGCTTACTATACCCATTCTATCTTCTAAAAAAATGGTCACGTACATTGCGGTAATTGAAAAGTTATTTAGACGGATACAGTATTAATCCTTATTAATTTAAATACGTTAGTTACCCCAAGCATTTCATGCACATTATTATAATCTTTCACACCATCTCCACGTATTATAAATAAAAGTCCTCCGCGGCATCTGTCTGTCTCTTCGCGATAAACTCAAAGACGGCGGTGGTTATAAAGGTTGGATAACCATCCAGTAGATGACGTTATGTTTTATTAGCCACAGCAACGCGTGGCTGGGTCAGCTAGTTATCTATAAAAAAGTGTCGTCAGGTATACCCAGGTATTTTATTCACGATCAAAATTATGGCTCTAGCACAGGTCATCAATTATAAAGCCATCACTTCACTTAAAATTTAAGTTGACAATAATCACGCTCAAATATTAGGATTGAAACAAGCCAATAATAATAATAATAAAGTTTCCGTTATTTTCTTCACCGGTTACTCCTTCTGCAACGAATCTTGTTCCAGTGTCTAAACTCTGGTAGTGACAATTTAGCTATTTATTTATTTATTTATTGTTTCTTTACACTGTAGGTAAAAATGTTTACAATACAATTTGTTACCTCACTAGGACAAGCCTGTGTTGTGTTGATTATTCTCCATGTTTCAACGATTTGTTTAAAAATCATAATTTTTGAAAATATCTAGTCTGAAAAAATAATGTTCATCATGAAATGGTTACTTACTATAAAATCAAGTCAATTGCTCTACATTCTTTACAGATATATTTATTTGAAGCCGGTGTAACTAATAAATTAGGTGCAGATATATTCGTAACACCAGTGTTAAGTTATAAGCTTTTATGTGATGAACAAACCTCATGCACCCAGAACTTTCATTATCACCTTTTTTCATATAATTTCTACTAGAGAACTAACGATTTGTTTTTTTTGTTCACAGGGCGAAGACTCAGACCTTGTTTTCGAAAATGAGGATCCTAGAAGATTATTAGATAACGAATTAGAATATATCTCTGAAGAAGAACCGGGATTGGGAGGAAGGCTGCAGAGGTTCAAAAGCCAAATCTTCGGAAGCCTGTTAGACTGTAAGTATTCAAATTAAAAGAAAAAAAAAAGCAAGCAAAAGCATTTTAAAAACTTATTAATATATTATATTAAAACAAATAGTAAAACTTTTTTTCCACTTAATTATTTGTGACCGTGTCCGGTTTCAGTCTCTTAAGGCCATCTTCAGACTGGTATAATGAGCAGGCTGAAACCGGTTACGGTTTTAGCCTAAAAGTTCTGTAAGTGTAAAAAAAATTATATATGTGTAAAGGAAATATATTTCCTTTAAATTTGAATCCTGTAGTGTCAGTTAGAATGCAATCATCGATTGTCATTTATTTTGTTATTCTATTATTTGATTGTAAAATATGAGATTTTGTTAGAAGAAATCATTCAAAGGAAAGTGATATAAATAATTTTTCGAAGAAAACTTCTTCTAAAAGGTTGTTACTTTGTGATGTCATTATTTATTTATTAAAAGAAAATAACTTAGTTTACATCACTTTATTTTTTATATTTTATAATATCAACATGTTTCGTGAACCAAGTTCACTTCTTCAGGAATAAAAGTATACTGAAGAAGTGAACTTGGAGAAGTGAACTTGGTTCACGAAACATGTTGATATTATAAAATATAAAAAATAAAGTGATGTAAACTAAGTTATTTTCTTTTAATAAATGATATAAATAAACATAAATGTCCTTTCTTTGTTAAAAAACTTTCCAACACAAGTGTTTTATTTACAAATTAATAGAAAGGAAATAAATCTCTCAACTTATTATATATGTTTTAATATATTATTATAATGGAATTCCACCACCATTTGTCAGTATTAAAAATAGAAAAGTTAAGTTTTAGCTTATTTGAAAGTATGATAATACCAGAACTAACAACTTCCTTGAACGGATCATTTCACAATTGAGTTTGCAAATGTTTAATTGACAAAATATAATTAAAAAATTATTCGAAAATTTTGATGTTCTTGAAATTTGATTGATTCGAATATTTGACATTTTCAATGTCCTGTGCAGATCGCCTGTTGAAAAGGAAAACTTAGAATATATTACGAATGTTTTATTTATTAATTTTCGTGAAATCGACAGATTACATTTTATCAGATTGTACATGTATAATAGTGTAACCAAAATAAAATGAATTGAGGATTTCCTACTGTATAGTGAATTTAACATTTTTCTGGTGTAATTAAAGTTATATTAAAATCATTTTATATTTTGACGTTTTCTATTTGAAATATGTTTGTATTATTGTGATTTCTCAACATGAATGCACAAACATGATACTATACATATCTTAAACCTAAAATCAAGTAGGTTGGCATATTTATATTCCACTAAATGCGAATCTTAAAACACATAATCAAAATATAATTATTGGAAGGCTGATTAAAAATACTATTTCGCACTGATGAGTGGCGGAACTAAGACTCAAAAGGCAGTCAGCAAACTTAACCTTGGGTGGGAGGGGGACGAGTCTATTTTGAACGTTATTTTTTGCAAAAAAATCACATTAGAGGAACGGTAGCGCGGCCTTTTTCATACAAAACTCAATTTTGGATTTTTGGCAAAATACCCACGAGCACAATATTTTGAATGTAAAATATTTACCTAGAAGAAAACAGTAAACCTCAAAAAATGTTTCTCAATCATTCAAGACTCCTTAATCGTGATTTGGAGTAAAAGTAAAAAAAGACTTTCAAAATTAAAAAAATAATTTTAAAAAAAGCACAGTACCGCTATCATTATCTTGAATTATGACAAAAAATATATTTAACATTTAAAATTAAATATACATTTTTTTTTGTTTTTACAATAGCTCCGCCCAGAAGGCATTGATCCTTCAGGGCCTATGTCATTTTTAGGGATGTTGTTTGGAGGGAAAGGAAGGAGAGGAATTTCTTTAGAGCCCCAGGAGAGGAAATGCTAATCGTTAGGTTCGCCCCAGGCAGTGATCTTCTTATATACAAAAATCAATATTTGTTTGTTGGTTTGTTTCGAATTTTATGCACTGCCATAACGTTTATCCGATTGCGATGAAACTTTGGTGATATGTTGTCTGCACCCCGCGAAGGTTATAACTGTTTATAACGGTAAGCTCTGGCGTTATGAAATTCGTATAAACGAAAATGTGTGTATTTAATATATTTTAGCGACAGGAAGGAAATGCAGGAGGGTGAGGGGAACGGGGGAGGTGGGAAGGGTAGCACGGGAAGGGAAGGGGATTCGGGAAGTGAACGAGGACGCACGGGAAAGGACATGCAGCGAGAATCAATTTATTTCTTTGAATGGCATTGCAACGCATGCCGGGTACCAGCTAGTGTGATCGAAGTAATCGAATGTATTTTGTATAGAGTCTACAAACTGGAACAACAACTGTGGGAAGCAGAAGTTCCTTAATCATGGAAACATTATTAATAATTAAATGAAACAATATAACTTTGTTAGAACCACTTAATTAGAATTGTAGACTTGTGTACATCCTAATATTTGAGCATGTCTCAAATTAGATAAGTTTTAAGATTTTCACGGCCAAAAGCATTTTCGTTATTTGTTTTTGGGGTATTATGCCGTGTTGCGCTACCTCCTTCTTTAGCCAACGTTTCGGACATCGTTGCAGTGTCCATCATCAGGGCAGATCCGGCAGATCCGATAGATGTGTAATATGTCTCAAATTACTTATTGTCAACTTTAAGTGAATCATAGCTTTATGATTGATGACCTGTGCTAGAGTCACAATTTTGATAAGAATAAAACACCTAGATACATCTAACATTTTTTTTGATAAATATTTTAAGGTTTTTACAAACGTTTTTTTATAAATAAGCAAATTCATGCTCCGCAATTTTTTTGTTCTCCATCTGAACCTGACCCTTATGATATGTGATAAGACAGTTTATAACTTCAGTCATCACGTTCCATCTTTTCTGTTTATCTGTTCTACGTGTCTAAAGATTTAAATGTTACTGGAGACCAAAACGCCAACGTACTGCCAATGAGCTCAGAAATAGCTGATTAACGGAAATCGAGTACGTTCTGATTGAACCCTCTATAATATGTGAACCAAAGAACTAATTTAATGGAATATAATTTTGATTTTATTTTATTTATATTTTCAGTCAACGTCTTCTCTTCTTCATCTCCACCATCAGTAACAACAGAATCATCAGCGTCCGTAAGAAGAAAAGCCGAAGATCTCTTCTATGGAAATCGCGAGGTTTGTTAATGTTATTCAAGTAACACATGGAAATTTTCGATAATATTTTATCTTTACATCCTAACCCTTCAAAAATTGTGAGTATTTTATCAGAAGGAAAAATATTACTGTTTTGCAACAAAATCCAAAATGTATCGAATATTTGTGAACGTATCCAAAAATTAAAAAAAACTATTTAAAAAAATGATGAAATATGCTTTCAAATTGTATTATTATAAATAACCATGATATTTAAAAAAAAAATTTAATGCAACCTTTAAGAAGTTTTAAAAAATGAGTTTTTTATAACAAAAAATACTGATAATACAACAAAAAAAACACACACACACAGATATTTTATTAGAAAACTGAATTACAAATGTTACAGTCACCTCACTTTTTTGTCGTTTCACGTAAAAATAATTCTTTAAAAAATCACAACCTTTCATTTTTTTTTCAAATTGCGGTTGGCAACTTTAGTTGTAGAAAGATGTACATTTTAATTATTGTGTGGTTAACTTTTAGATTTGAATACACAGCTTGTTATTTTCCCTTTCCAATACCGTTTAGATCACATTTCTGACTGTATATTAAGGAAGATAGAACGATTTCTATGAGACCTATGTGTGCACAAATATGGTATCTTGTGATTAGACGGGTTATACGACATATTTATGAAGTAGACCTGCGATCTCATTTGCTATGGACCCTTGGCTCGCGGGTTCGAAACCCGGATATGCACAATTACTAAATTAATAAAATCAATAACATTTTCTATTCACATATCATATAATATTGTAATACGCAGGTTTACACCTCGATCCAGAGTCTTAGGTATTCTCAGTATCGCAAAAAAAAAAATAGTTCACTAAAACCTTTTTGTGTTTTGTTTTGAAGTTGTACACCTGGGAAACCTGGGTATTAATTAATAGCTGGTTCTGATTATGTAAACTCTAAAATATTTATAACACGATAAAAATTGTATTTAATGATATTTCTTTTTTGTTTGCTTAGCTTGTCCCGTTTATTATCAGATCTCTGCCAAACAAACATTTAACCCCCATACATACACATCTTTCGGTTAAACTTTCCTACTTTGAATTTATTGTGGTCGGTAAATCTGTCAGTAACGTATAGTCTGTCAAAAAAGAGTAGAAAATATAAAAACTGGAACTACTAAATTTGTAGACTGGCAACACCAATTTAACTGTCAAATATTTTTTTGAAGTGCAATGACACTGAATGTATAGAACACAGCAAACCACATTAAAAAAAAACATTTTTTCTTCATGACATAAATTTGATTAAAAGGTGATTTATAAAGCGATTTGCTAAATTTGCTTTACTTTAATTTAACATAAATTTGAATTTAACAATAGATAGAAAGGAAGAATCACTAATGGTGAGTTTAGTTATACTACTTTTAGATCTGAATGAGTTAAATATATTCAGATCTAAATTTAGAGACATGATCTAAAGCCCAGGCAACGCTAGGTACTTTATCTAGCATTAAATAAATATGAGCAATTTCTAAACTGTGCTTTATATTTTATTACATTATAGTTATTTTTCATTATGTTAACACAAAATTTCAAAGGTATAATAATAATATACCTATATGCAATTCTAATTTTGCAATGAAAAAATATTTTTTCCACTATTATGCCTTTTTAATTTTTTATAAAAATGTAGGTTACACAGCTTTACTTTAACACCATGAGTTATGTGTTTAGTATTGCCATTTGATCAACAGTGGCGCCCTCATATATTTTCTACTCTTATTTGACAAACTGTAAATTGATAGTAATTTGACTGTCCTAAACCAAGAAAACCTTCGTTGTGGAAAGTCAAAAATATATTGTAATAGTTGCCATACCTGTATTGTTTTTGTACTAAATAAACTATGAATAGAAAAAAATATTTGTATAAATTTACACAAATCTTCATTTTTGTGGTAAATGCAAGGTAAATAACGTTTAAAAAAAATTCGGTCCTTTATTTTTTCCTATTATATCGCAATACATTTCAAACATTTTTTAATGCAATACATTTCTTACATAGTTTCTAAATATATGTATAACATAACAGAAGATAAAAATAATGTAAGTGTTAGAAAAAAGAGAAAAAAAAGAGAGAAAAAATGGCGGAAAATTATTTATTTTAATAATAAAATTTCTAATTCAATAAAAAAGATTGTAACTAAAGAAATTATTCCTGTATTTTATGCAAACAATAGACTTAAAAATTACAAAGTAAATAATAAAGATAGAGATTAAAAAATGAAAAAATCTGGAATTTATAAATTAAAATGTAATGATTGTGATTTCTTTTACATAGGTAAAACTTCGAGAAACTTTTAAATAAGGATTAAAGAGCATATGAAAGCTTTAAATAATAAAAGTTTCTTGGAGTTTACCAACCATTTAATAGAAACTAGTCATACCTTTAATTTTAACAGTGGAATAGAATTAATACATTGTAATGTCAATGGCTTTCAGTTGGATAAATTAGAAATTTTAGAGATTAGAAAGAGTGTTAATGCAAATTTAAATATTATTAATAATCAAAAATTGTTTTTAAATGACCCATTATTAAATCTATTCCCCTTTTAATTTTTTAATTGTTCTATATTGCCCCTCGTCCCTTACACTTTATTTTCTTTCAAATTTTATTATAGTTTATGTCTATTATTTTTCTGTATTACCTATGTATGTCTATTTTTAAAATTAGTTCTGTCAAAACCCTGAAGAAGTCAGCTTTGCTGACGAAACACGTCGGTTTTTGTAAATAATTAAGTGGTTAATACAAAGTTATCTATTAATTTGAAAAAATATATAATAAGACAGCAGATAATGGGAACTCACTAAGGCAGCGTTTCCTAACCTTTTTCAGCCACGGTAGCAAATCAAGCAAAATTTTCAAGGACCCCCTTAATAAAAAGAAAACAGCAATAAATTTCGGCTCATTTATTTTAGTACTATAGATACAAAAAAATACTTTTTTTATAAAAAGCACGATAATAAAATTAATGTAGGTACAACAGCCACTCCAACATTCACATTAAAAAACGTTAAAGGTTGGTGTTGCTTAAATTAGTGATATTCCGGTTGATGTTACTACTAAGTTGTAATCTCAAATCGGATTCCACTTGTAATCTGTTTGTTTTCAATCTTACAGTGCTTCTTCTGATATTTCCTTATAACCTTTTGTTACATTCACCCAACAACTTGATAAAGAGGATCATTTGAAATTACGTTTCAAAGCTGAATCACGATATATTTATAAGTTTTTCCTGTGCCGTTGTCAAGCAAGTAATATGAGTAACATCTGCGTTGAAAGGGTATAATATCCAATTTTTATGTTTTCATGGGTACTAGAAAATAATCCCGAAATAAGACGCGTAGCGAGTACGCGACATTTAGCGGGTGGCATTTATTTATTATTGTTAAATGGTCGAGAGATGAGACCGCGGACTCCCATACATATATTCGGGGACCCCCAGGGGTCCGCGGACCACAGGTTAAGAAACACTGCACTAAGGGACTAAGGCACTGCCTGTAACTTTTAAAGTGAAAGTTTAAAAATATAGGTATCTTTGAGAACATTGTAATAAAAAAGTGACACGTAAGAGTTAGTTGATTTTTTGTTATATGTAGTTATGTGCGCAAATCATAGGTAACACCACTCCCTCCGGTTTGACTACACCGTATTACCTACAAACTTATCATATAAATCTTCAATAGATTTATAATAGTTAATAGTTTATGAAAAACTGATTTTTTAAACATTCAATACAACGGCAGCTTTCATAATTCCCGCGGTTACGGCACGACGACGGCACAAAAAGGTTCCTTGTCACAATAATGCTGAAGCTCTTTCTTACACAATAGATATTGAAGAGACAAACGATGAGGAAAGGAAAAAAAAACATGTGTGCAGTTCACACGCGGTAGAAGTGAAACGTCCAGAAAACTAAAGTAGATAAGAGTGGGGAGGATACGAAGCACCGCACAAAGAGGAGACCGATTATACTTTCTCAATCTCTCACAGGCTTAATCCTACAGATGTATGTTTGACTCTTTTTAGTGTCGCTTTTTCGTTTCATCGAGTTTCAAATCACAACTACTGTGCTAAAGAAGTTTTCAAAAAATTGTGTGCAGTTCACACGCGGTAGAAGTGAAATCTTCAGAAAACTAAAGCAGACAAAAGTTGGGAGGCTACGAAGCACCGCACAAAGGGGTGACCGATTATTCTTTCTCATTCTCTGGCAGGCTAAATCCTGTAGATCAGGGGTGCTCAAACGGTCGATCGCGAGTGCTTTTTGAGTCGATCTCGAGAAAAATTTGCCTATGTAAATAGATCTATTCACAGTTTTTATCGGAAAAGGAAGGAAAACACTATCTTATTCGAAGTGCAGTTATAAAATTTTTGTTGCAGACTATGCATGTGCTGCCAGAATAAAAAAAAACGTTTTCATGTTCTGACTGTAGTTATAATTCGCCGCATTCAGATTTAATTTAAACCAGTTCATAATGAAAAATTTATATTTTAATATTTCGAAGGCAAACATTCAAGTTGCAGACCATGTATGTGCTGCTATAATCAAAGAAAAACCACTTTTATGATCTGAGTGTAACTTTAATTCACCGCATACAGATTTAATTTAAACCAGTTTTGTGTTCAGAATGTAAAATTCTAATGATGGATTCATCTGCTGACACATTTCGAAAGAAAAACATTATCTTATTCGAAGTGCGGTTATAAAATTCTAGTTATAGACTATTTATGTACAGCCAGAATCAAAGAAAAACCATTTTTATGTTGTGTAGTTTTAATTTATTGGAAGAATACTCGTCACATGCGATATAAACCCCCCCCCCCCCCCCCCGTCGCTACAGCCTGTCGGATCGGTGTCTAATAATATTGAGGTAGATCGCCAGCAGTTCAAGTTTGAGCACCCCTGCTGTAGATGTTATGTGTTAGTCTCTTTTTAGTGCCGCTTTTTCGTTTCATCGAGTTTCAAATCACAACGGTGCTAAAGAATTTTTTACTTCAAAAAGCAATTGGCATCTCATTACATTCAAACTCACAACTTTGAAAGAAATGAGTTGTCGCGATGAGTTGCCGTCGCGCGAATAATAAAAGCAGCCATTGAAAGAGATTTTTTCCTTCCTTGGGCATGAAATTCTGCAAGTATTAATAATGTCAATGTTGTATCACGAACTAATTATTCTTGTGAACAATTTCGGTCATAATTGGTCTCCCCAATCTCTTATCGGAGGTGAATGTCTTCTGGGAGTTGGCTAATCCTGATAAGATAATACTATGACTTCAGTAAATAAATAATATTGTCGCGCATGCCCCAAAAACCAGACTGCAGCTTTGTTATACATAAAACACAAGGCCACTTTCTTTATAAGCAAGTATCTTTCTGTGGATTCGGAAAACATACTTACACAGCGATAATATTTTAAAAATAGCATTTTTCTTTAATTTATTTAAAAAAATCTTCTTTTAAATTTATCAAGAGAAAGGAAACGATTGAGGTGATAAGTAATAACGTAGTTATTGATTAATTTCATAGATACAAGCATTACACAATAGAACAACTTATTAAATGATTTTGTAAGTAAGGGGCCATTCATTTATTACGTAAGACGAATTTTGCTAGTTTTCGACCCCCTCCCCCCTATTATAAGAAAAACAAAGAATAGGCTGACCGCGTCCCCCCTGTTTAATATTTATTACGTAAGAATCTAAAGGAAAAAATTAATACACGTTTGGTTTGTTTTGTTTATTTTTCAAAGTAACAATTTTTAGAAATGTTTATTTGTACTTACAAAGGTACTAATAATTTTAACTTTGCGCATTTTTGTGATCTTGCGTAAGAACTATCGAGACTCCCTCCCACCCCCTTGTAAGAAAAAATAAGACATGGTCGACCCCCCTTCCCCCCTAAATCGTCTGGTTTCACGTAATAAATGATTGGCCCCTAAAAGGAAACAGAAGGTTATAGTTTTTAATTTTTGACCATTTTTTAGGTTCTAAATCTGTAACTTTGTTGATAAACATGATTAATTAATAAGGCAACGTTATTATAAGTTATTTACCTATAAGCTAACTGTAATTTTTAGGGTATCTATATAATTTAATATGAATATATCTCTTGAAGAATGCCTTCATCGTACTGATAAAAGTTTGATTATTATTAGTTAATTTTTTAAAAATTGAAAACTTCTTTAGCACCGTTGTGATTTGAAACTCGATGAAACTAAAAATAGCGACACCAAAAAGAGACAAACACATACATTTATAGGGTTTAGTCTCCGAGAGAATGGTGTGGTGTAATCATTTTCCTCTTTGTGCGGTGCTTTGCAAACTCTCCACTCTTGTCTACTTTAGTTTTCTGAAGGTATCACTTCTACCGCGTGTGAATTGCACACTCAGATTTTTTTGCATTTTTTGCTTTACAATAAACCAAAGCTCTCAGAGGCTCTTGAAACTGCTGACAGATCCGTTGTAACTTGTCCATCTTTCCCAGAAACAGCGTACGTAACATATAAAATACAAGATTATAACGAAGAACTGAATGGCAAGCCCAAAAACTCAAGAATCAACAACTTGAGTAAAATTTTAAAAACCTCTTAGAATCGAAGCAATCCGAGTTTTAGAAAACTGGCGTTACATTTCGTTTAAATATAATCAATAATATAAATAACCTACCATAACTTCCTTTAGGCGGAGAGGATAGACCGCATCCTGAATCTTGACATAACCGGACTAGTACCTACTGATTCACTTGATCGTGACATGACTTTCTCATATTATGTTAAATAAATAAATGATTATGCATATACTTACGCATTATCTGACTACAGGTGTTAAGAGTGTACGTTCTTAATGTGGAGTTCGTTATCAGGAGCTCGGTTGGCCTGCGTGAGTCACTAAGTTAACTTTCGAGTTCTTGGTGACAGGAACCGTAAGGTCACGAGGAAATACAGGCCCGTGGTTTAACACTTAACAGCGGATAAATTATGGCTTTCATTTCGCTTTACACAACGTTAGGTTATTTACATAAAATTATTTTCTTTATCATTGAAGAAGAAGATAACAACAATAATCTAAACGAAAATATGAAAGAGAACAAGACACAAAAAAAGACAATGGTCGCAACTGGGACACGAACCCAGACCTCTCGTCTAACCGGGACATGCGGGTTAATCAATTTCGCTATTGCTCCCTTCTGTCAAGCCGTCATAATAGTCAATCTCGTATTTCAAATTTTAGAATTAACAATATTATCTTCAACTAATTATTTGTACATATTATTTTCTTTAACTTTGATTTTTTTTTTATTCAAATGTAAAATAATTTGCTTATTAATTTCTTTATTACTAAATAGATACACTTAGGGTTGCCAGCTCCAGTTTTATGTATTAGAGGATTTGATACGATTAAATAAAGGACATACGATGAAAATAAAAGACATCAATATTTTTTTAATAAAATGCTGTTATGGTATCAGTAGCGACATTTTTTATTAACAAAAAACAATGTTAATACGCAATGTAACGTAGTTGGTCGTTCATCGAAGCTAAGTAAGTAGTCCGACCGTAATTAGTCTTTTTGCATTTAAAGTATACTTGGTAGTACTTTGACTGCTCTAAGAGCTTCTTCGTTTTCTATTTTTTTCAAATTAAAGGACAAAGTATTGTACTCTATTGAAGATTTCAAATTAGGGGACAAGTTCAATTTTTGGGTCTGAAATACAGGACGTCCTTTAAAATAAAGAGATACACTGGTGATAGTTGTCGGGGTCACCATGTGCCTGAAGTAGCTCAATTGTATTGTTCCTTATTTCCACAGGAAAATGACAACTTTTTAAACTAAAAATAATATGTTCAGAATCTGTGGTTATAATCTTTCGGGTGCGAGCTGATACACTCAGTATAATCTTTTTGATGTATCTAACCGTAGTTACCTATCTATTTTGTTAAAATTCATAAGAAAAAAAAACTTACTTTAAACATAACACAAACAGGCAGACAACCCGGATACTCGAATTTGTCACTGAAAAACAGTATTTTCTTCAGCTTAGTCCATCGAATTAGAAAAATTAGATTATCATTGAAGTTGATCAACAACATAACATTTAATATGCTGAGTGCAAGCAATGTATCTTACCGAGTACTGTGTTCGACCAATTCTTGTTGCAATTAGAGAAATCGCTACAATTATGCCCACTATTAACCCTAGAAAGATAATCATACGTAAAATTTAAGCAGCTGCAATATTTTATTTTTTTAATTGTTTTGAATAAACCAATAGGTATTATATTTTAACAAAGAAATGACATAAGAAATACAACAATTTGTGAATAAGCATTTATTTTTTATATGAAAAAAAATGAAACGTGAAACTTCTCAATTATCTTTCAAAACTTAGAAATATTTTTATTTTTTCAAATCACTTATTTCTTACTGAAAATCAGCCATTTTGAGTAATGTAAGATATATTATACGTAATAATAACACATATTTAAATAAAAATCAATCAAAACAGCTTCGGAACTTATCAATATTATGCTTTTTGACTCATGCGATTGTTATATCTCAAAATTGGTGACACATACCTCAGCGACGCGCGCGCCCCACGGAAGGTCCAAGCAGGAGAGCAATAATTCTAACACGCATGCGTAGCAGATTACCTTTCCAGGGTTAAAACGAGTCGAATTTTCCAGTTTTTTTATCTATATAAGTATAAAACATAATAATATTGAATTGAAACTAAGCTTTTAGTTATTTTCCTAAATTCGCTTCTGCTCAAAGGAATGCAAAAGGTAACATACATTTGTTCAATCTTATCATTCGCAATTCAACACACATAATGCATAACGCACCTACCTACGCAAAAATATAATTATATAATATTATCTCTCTCGTACTCTTACAAATTACAAGTCGAGCTGATGTGACACATGGATTTGCTCGGCGGATCTGTCCGCCGAGCCAAACTTTTTAGGGAAAGGGAAAGAAGTACAAAAATCTAGGGAAATTCTAAAATATAAAATATAAACATAATAATGCAATTCTGATGAAATTTTGAAATATTCTAATATTCTGGGAAAATTTGTGATCGAAATTCTCCTCCTCCACTCTCCTCCCCAGAACACTTTTATTTATTTTTATGTGAATACCACACGAGAATCCCTACTACTCCCGTCTGGAGACTCTGAAACTAAGGTATCACCAGTTGAGGTATGTTGTTAGGCTGAAGGTAGTGGGAGTGAAGAAGAGAAAGGTGTGGGAGAGGAAGGTGGGGAAATACCTGGCTAGTTCAGATCCGGTCACCAAACACGGCTAAAGTCATTTCAAGCAACGTATCAATTCTGAATGGTGGTCTTATACAAGGACGATACTGAGAGTATCTTTTACTCTGGAACGGGCCGAAATTATAATATAATATATTAAATACGATTATTTTAGGTACAATTAATAAAACTTGTAGGTACCTCACAAAAACTCCGTTGTAAAAATCTAGGGCAATGTTGGGAAATTTTGATCTGATATGTTACCACTGTATGAGATGCTCGCCGCTGAAATGTTCGAATCGTGATGGCATGGTCAAATTTTTTAATTAAATCTGATTATTAAAAATGTTGGCCATAACATCAATTCAAGCATTACAGCGGCGAGCATCGGTTACATTAGTTTATCCAAGAAAATTTCCATACATCTAGGGTCAATTTTTTTTAGGAAATAGGCTAAAAGCACAAAATCTAGGATAATTTTTAAATTTTGGTTTTGTAAACAAAATTCACGAACCGATCAGGGGAATTTTCCAATTGGGGATATTTCTGGAAACATTGAAATTCTCGAGAACCTAAAACTAAGTTGCTATTCCCTCTCGTGACGGACGGACGGACAAATCTGTCCGTCGCAGGAATATGATTTCGTTCACGAAATTCATGAATTTTCTAGCCCTTTCAGCGAAAATCCTTTGGCAGCGTTTTTTCGCTTCGATTTTATTTTCAGTAGGAAAAACGACTTGGGCGACATCTATCGGTTATTAAGTCAACCGACCGAAAGCAGCGCGGGGAATCCTAGTATTTTATTAATAGTTTTGAAGCTAATCGTTTATATTCGCTTTCTATAGGTCTCATTAATGTATTAAATATTGTTTTTTTTTTAAATATATTATTTTAAAGCTTTACTGGAAAGAGTTATTTTAAAATTTGGCATTTGTTAGCGAGCGCCCAAACCTTTTTCGTGAAGATTTTTCACCATTATTCCTCGAATATGAATTCGATTTATACAAAAGCGAAAGGACGGTTTCTAAAATAATTTTTTCGTAAGAAGTTGCTTGAAGTTTTAAATTTCACATTAATTGCTTATAAAGAAAATATTTATTTTTTAGATTGATTTGGAGCCGAGAAATGATCATCGCAGATTAAGAAGGTACACCTTACATTTTTATAATTTAACCTAAAATGTGATATTTCTTAGATAGCTGTCAATTATTTATAAATTGAAAATATAAAAGACGTATTTTTTTCTCCCTCTTATATGAAAATCATGTTACAGAGCCCTTCCGGGAGACGATGAGGATGAGGGTTCATCATTTGGATCTGGAGCAGAAGATAATAATAGCAATCCAATCTACCCCCCAGGAAAAGAATGTAAGTACATGTTATGAATATGTTTCTTTTAAGTACCTACCATAAGGCAGTGCTTGAAACTACTAATCAACCATTTTTTTTAATTAATACATTTCTTAATTTATTTTGATACTAGCGATAATTTTGATACCCGGTCACACGTTGTTATGGCTAACGAAACCTTTATAACCAACGCCATCTGTTAAATCAAATCCACACCACGCTGCCCGATACATTATATATTTTAACCAATTTACACAAAACCTTGACAACTTAAGTACCTAAAACCTTCCTCATGAATTACTCTATCTATTGGTGAAAACCGCATGAAACTCCGTTGTGTAGTTTATAAGATTTAAACGCACATACAGCGTGAGCGACTTCATTTTATACTTCGTAAAGATACAGATAACATCCCATAGCCCGGGTAATGAATCGGCATAAACCTTGTGTTGTAAAACTCATCTTAGAAAAACAAAGTTCGTTGTCATTGAGGAATTTCAAAAGTAAAACTTATTTAGCACGGTTGTGATTTTAAACTCGATGAAACGGAAACGACACTAAAAAGAGTCAAACACATACATCTATAGCAGGACTTCCCAACCAGGGGGGCGTAGAGAAATGCCAGGGGGGGCGTAATAGGTTTTAACCATAGCTCTAGCAAAGACTGAACCCAGAATCGACCAACTGGTACAGAGCACGCAAGCTCAAGTATCTCATCAGTACTTTAAAAGTTTTTATTTATTTGTTCTAAAATTACTTTGACAGTTGTTAGTCATTATCTAATTACAAAAATATAATTTAAATAAATAAAAAATTATAATATAATAATATGTAAAATTAAAAGAAAACTAAGAAATGTAAATGTGAAAGTAATTAAGGATTAAAAGTGTACCTACTCTTCTATTAAAGATCGATAATAAATAAATATATTGTATCTGTATAGCACCTATTTAAAATTCAAATAAATAATTTAGTTAATATAAAAAAATGTGTTTCTTAATTTTGTTGAAACTTAATTAAAGGGGGGCATGAAAATATTTTTTTTTGGTTCGGGAGGCTCGGCAAAATAAATGTTGGGAAACCCTGATCTATAGGATTTAGCCTGCGAGAGATTGAGATAGAGTGAAACCTTACCGCATTGGCCGCTTTGATTATGAGCTCACTTTTGAAGGCTTCTATTGGTTGAGATTGTGTAAAGGTTTCACTTGTACCGCGTGTGAATTGCACTCGATTTTTCTGCTAAGGGTCTTCAGTTAATGTCGATTCCTCACCGTTTCCCTAGTAACTATTTCCTTAGTAAATATTTAAACATGTGCAATATTGTTGTTGGTACTGTACTTATTTAAATAAAGATATGCAAATAAAATCATATTACATTATTAACAAAAGCTTTTGTAAATGTTTCAGTAACGATTCGGGTATCATTCGTGGTCCGCGAGCCGTACCAGGTGCAGTTCGACAACCGGGACTCCGTGCCCTTCCAGAACCTCTCCAGGAACCTGGCTGATGGCGTCAACGAACTCTTCGATACTTTCCCCGGAGAGCAGAGGGCGCGACTTGTCAGGATTCAGTGAGTTGATTCCAAATAAATGTTTCATGATATGAATGTCTCGATGAAAAGAAAGCTGAGGAGTATTTAAGTGTGGGTTCATGTTGTAAACACTTGACAAAACACACAAATGGACTTTGTCGGACTTCAAGATACATTCTAGAGAACTGTGGGAGCCAAGCCAAATTTTCTCCTATTAAATATATATATATTTAATATATATATGTATAACATACCATGTATCCAGGGGTAAAATAAAGTAACTTCGGTGGTAAGTAAAAAGAAGATTACTTTTTAAAAATTTTGTGGTTTTGTTTTCAGTCGAGCTATTCTCTATTTTTTGTGGGAACGAGATGGATATCATGCGAGATCTCCTGTCAGATTTGTGTGATTTTCAATGGATGTTATTTGCTTTTTCTACGGGTCGATGTCAGAATTTCAGCTGTGAGCTGTCACGTATGTTAGTTTAGGTCATTTAAAACACACATTTCTGCAAGTATGTATGCTTATTTATTCATTTAACAGCGATAGAAAATCACACAAATCTGACAAGAGATCTCGCCCGATATCTATCTCGATCGACATAGATCTCGAGCGAGATCTCTTGTCTTGCAGGAATGTAAGTTTAAAACGACCTAACATACGTGACAGCTCGTAGCTGAAATTCTGACATCGGCCCGTAGAAAAAGCAAATAACAGCCATTGAAAATCACACAAATCTGACAAGAGATCAAAAAATAGAGAAAAGCTCCGCAGGTAAAAATGTTTGATTGTTTGAATAAAAAAAAACAACATAATTTTGAAAAAAGTTTTTTTTTTTTACTTGTGCTTTCATGTAGAATCACCTTCCAAAGTTACTATACTTTATCACCTGATCCCCTGCATAATTCATAATGTATATGTAAAAATCTTGATTATGAATTATGCATAATTAATAAATTAAAACATTATCTAATCTGCTGTTTTCTTCATACAACAGATCGAGACCTGAAGATAACTTCACTTGCAAAGTGACTCTTGAACTCCAGACAGTCAACGAATATGACACAAAGAAGATCATGGACTTCCTGAAGAGGCACATCTCCGAGACCGGGCGACTGGGGAAGGTTACTGTTTCAGCTGACGAGTTCAGCTACAAACAGTTTGGCGGTAAGCCGCATGCACAATCATAATACACAACACAATGCACTTATTTAGATGTTAATTATTTTATTTGATTTTCAAAGAACAGTTTGTCAAATAAGAGTAGAAAATATATGAGGGCGCCACTATTGATCAAATGGCAATACTAAACACATAACTCATGGTGTTAAAGTAAAGCTGTGTAACCTACATTTTTATAAAAAATTAAAAAGGCATAATAGTGGAAAAAATATTTTTTCATTGCAGTATAGATACTCGCCGATCTCAAAATTAGAACTGCATATAGGTATATTATTATTATACCTTTGAAATTTTGTGTTAACATAATGAAGAAGAACTATAATGCAATAAAATATAAAGCACAGTTTAAGAATTGCTCATATTTATTTAATACTAGATAAAGTACCTAGCGTTGCCTGGGCTTTAGATCATGTCTCTAATTTTAGATCTGAATATATTTAACTCATTCAGATCTAAAAGTAGCATAACTAAACTCACCATTAGTGATTCTTCCTTTCTATCTATTGTTAAATTCAAATTTATGTTAAATTAAATTAAAGCAAATCGCTTTATAAATCACATTTTATTCAAATTTATGTCATGAAGAAAAAATGTTTTTTTTTTTTTTTTAAATGTGGTTTACTGTGTTCTATACATTCAGTGTCATTGCACTTCAAAAAATATTTGACAGTTAAATTGGTGTTGCCAGTCTACAAATTTAGCAGTTCCAGTTTTTATATTTTCTACTCTTTTTTGACAGACTATATATAGCTCATGCTTAATTGAAATTAGTCTTTTTGTTTTATTAGAAAATCATTTTTTCAAATTAAAATTCTAGATTTTATGTCAGTATTTTTTAAACATCTTGTTTATTTAAGATTTTTTTTTGTTTTATAATTTCATCCACGAAACACTCCCGTTGGTCCTGTAATCTTCGATCCATTCTGACAAAAATCTCTTACTTACGCAATGAACACAACCTCTGCATTGCATCAACTTGGTTTAATTTGCCGATTGCTGGAATTGTCGGCACTCTATTGAAAATGGATTCTCTGGACTGGCTGGATATGACCTTGATTGTGTTATGCAGATGTGGTAACGCCCACGAATGACTGTGCTTTGGGAGAGCAGCAGTGCCGTAATGGAGAGTGCGTGGATGCCAGCAAGCGCTGCAATGGATTCCCCGACTGCTCTGACGCCTCTGATGAAATTGGCTGTGATATTGGTACTTATAAATACATCAACATAATATATTATTAAACGTTGTTATAAAATTGTATTGAACTGACTTTAGATACACGGTGTCAAGAAACTCGCAGCACAAACGAGAAACTGGTGACTAAATCTCTTAAAACCCAAAAAACTTTTGGAGCTGAAACACTTTGACACTCTTTAACAGACATTACAGCTGGTATTATCCGCTAGCGACTAATTTTTTTTCTTCAAATTTAATCTAAAAATTCCACCTTGGGCTGACTTTTTTTGATTTTCGAAAACTCAAATCAAAAAAAGTTATACCACAAAATCGACTCCAAATAGATTCACAAGTTCCTCCCTATACCAAGAGTTTCCGGACACCGTTTTTACCTTCAAATAAGGTATTAAAATAAAATTTTGGAAAGTAATGGGTTTAAAAAGCTATATCTGCGTTAAAAACAATTAAAAACGAGATAAAAAATATTATTAACGGGATATAATCATCATATGCGTGTGTTCACATTCTTATAAAATTAGTATATAATATTTAGTTTTTTTTATTTTTAATCTTTGACCTCTACCTAATCAACAAAGTAAGGGGATAAATAATATAATGTTTGTAAATGTATAAATAGTATAAATGGTTATATATTAATACTGAAATATTAGTCGAGTCATAGATAGGAAACAATGAATTTCATAATAAATTGTGCATATTTCCAATGAAAGATCGACTTGATATCAACGAGATTGACACTGCAGAGCTGGGAACCGATCCACCAACCACAGAAGTCACGGACTCAACGCCTCAATCCCCCAACCGCGGCGACCAGGAGATCACAACTACTGAATATGATTATGAAGACTATACCACAGTAAAATATACAACCGAAACAACCGAATCAGCCGAAACTACCGACACTCCCGAATCTCCTGAAAATTATCCGACAGACGAGACACCGAAAGAACCCATCACTGAAGTTTCAAGGGGAGAAACATCCGCTCCTGAAAGACCAACTTCATACCCTGATACTGAAGCGCCTCGGTGCAGTCCTGAAGACCAGATAACCTGCTATGATAGCTCCGAGTACATCTGCAGGAGCCAATGGTGTGATGGAATCCCAGACTGTCCCGATGCAGATGACGAGAGTGATTGTGGAGAAACAGAACCAGGTGGAGAAACAGTCTTGATGACTTTGGGGCTTCTAACCACTGGATGTTCTTTCCATTTGCACTAAACTTGACTAATCATTAACGCCGAATCTCAAACATTCTCTCTTTCTTCTTCATGCACCGTTCAATCAAATTGATTATCACATTTTTTATTTTGTATCACTCAGCACGAAATCATTATTGGTGAAGTTACAATACATACATATTATGTTACTTCTTTCATCACAACGCTACCTGCATAAATATGTATGTAAGGTCATTATTTACTTTGGCTTTGCACTTTTTTTTCAGCATGGTATATCAATTTCATTTATGTTTCATCCATAAGTTTGTCTCTTATTATTATCTTAGTGCTTGGTGTGATAACATTTGTGAAATGAATACTCTTTGTGTTTTTTTAGTTGTTCTCATATACTTACTAATTTTAAAAAAAAACTTACGTTTCTGGGTCCAACAATGTACTGCATTGTGTCTTTGCTACTTTTTGCTTTCACATCTACATTGTGTGCTAAAAGATAATAATTGCCATACAAAAATATATATCAATCCTTCATATGTATTAAAACCTATCTGCACTGGGAATGCATATAACATGGTTGCTTGTCATGTTTTGAATCTATTACTTATTACTTTTTACAAAAAAATACACTCAGAAATTCGATATGAACCGATTTGCTATCGTTTTCAATCGTGAATTCAGAAAGAATTAACCTACAACTTATAACATTGAGAGAAGATTGCTTGCACTGAAATCACGAACAAATATAGAGATGAAAATGTTCAGAAATCATGTTAATCATGTTCAGTAATAAAAAAAATGCTGAAAAGTTTTTGGTTTTATCGCCGGCAAGCTTTAAAATGTTCTTTCAAAGTTCACGAGATTGGTTTGCGCCTCGGCTATAACATGCTTTGTTGAAATGCCAACAGATTGCCAAAGCGACGAGATAGTTTGCGACGTGACTCGCTGCGTTCCCAGCAACAAGCGCTGTGACGGAATCCCCGACTGCATAGATGGCACCGACGAGCGAGATTGCGGTGGTGAGTGTTCTTTTTAAATTTCAGATATATTTATTTACCCAACTTTATTCTCGAGAATTTGAAGATTTTAACCCCAAATGTACAATGGAGTGTTGTACACAAAATACCACACGGAGACATACTAGATTCAATTATCTAGACGAGAATGTGTCTAATTTGGCGTGTGCGATATAAAGAAATAATTTTAAAATTTTCTTAATCGCTTCCAATATGAGGACGGAGCAAATCTTCAGAAAAAAGATTCGTGGTAACAATCTTTGAGAAACCGACAAACAAGATATGATCTGCAGTGAGATAGCCGTCCCGTCCAATGCCGGGATTTTCTCCCCGGTTAACTGCAAATATGAAAACGTGTTCGGAAAAACGAGAAAATTGTATGAAATATTCAATAACTAACGCTCCTGAATATGGAAATCTGGTAACCGCATCCGAAATGCGCGAAACGCGAGCATTTGTGCAGCATTATTCGGGTGATATATTTTGGTGGCGAAATAATAACACAAATAATACGGATTTGATTATCGGAATCGTTGTAAAATCACGTTTTTACGTGGATTGTGGGAAAGCGATCAGTCTCATCTCACCGCTGAACCCCACGTTCCATAGATTTACAAACACAATATTTCATTAAATTTATGTAATACTTTACTGCTGCAAGACGCAAGATGCAATGAATTATTTCATTTTACTGGCGAAGCGTGCTATTCTTCCGAAAACATAATAGGTATTATAATACGTTGTAGGTAATATTTATCATTGTTTTACATTGACATTTATATGACGACCTTCATTTAAACTTAAGTGTTCGGATAAAGAATTAAGGGAGTATTTCACCATACTCTTTATAGATTTTCCACACGATAACGTACATTTTCGTTTAATTAATCACGATTTATTTATTAAAAAATCTGATTTTACTATTTGGTTCATGAACCTATGAATAGTGGCTAAATGTAGGATAAAATAACCGAGTTTTTTTTACCTATTACGAGTACAAGCTATCCGGAGGATGGTGAAATACTCCCTAAAATAAATTAGAAAAAACGTACTTTTATCGTTCTGTAGTGAAAAATAACCATTCTTACGACGGGTTGTTTCACGGAATTTGAACAAATCATCAAAGTTAATATTCAAGTTTTTAGTTTGTGAAAGTCCTATTCAAGTTCCATTATCAAATTAAGCACTGCGAAACAACCGGCCCACGACGAAATAATTACAAAATTTAAATAGAACTTTCACAGATCTTGAATTTTAACTTTGAAATTTGATGAATCTTTGAAATCTGTGGAACAACCCGTCTTAGTAGCAATGTTTGGCAGTGAGCATTGTAGGTTTGAAATATCTATTGTATATTGTATCCAATGCTAGACAATTCGACTGGTTTGTTCCATATTTTTCTTCCCAAATATCAGTCGAAGCCGAGTGGTTTTAATTATTGCTTGCCTTTCTTTATACAATGTGTTGTAAAATCTACTGTAGATGAGTGTAGATAGAAAATCAGGAATAAGGTACCTCCATCGACCCACATGGTACCTACATTAAGTATAATGCAGTTATTTTTAACCGAATATCGTCGGGAACATACCGATTTATCTAACGCCGATTCAGTTGACCGCAATACGAGCATTCTTCATCGTTAAAATTACACTACTCTTGTAGTGAGTGATATACCCACCAATGCATTTATAAGTACCCAAATAGGTACACGTAAATGGATTCACATTATCCCGTACATATATATTGAAAAAAAAGAGTACAAATCTTTTGTGGGTATTTTACCAAGCTTCTCGTTAATTTTCAATGATCTTTTTTTCTAAATTTATTTTCTTGTTTAATTATTAAAACAAACAACATGACATCTTGTTTGTTCATTTTACAATAAAATCTTTATTGTTCCGTTGCTAATAATAGAATAATTTTATATTTTTGTTCATTTTCAACACATAAAAATAAGAAAAGCATATTTATTTATTCATTTTCGGGAAATCGACTGTTTACATTTACATTATACATGAGTAATACAGTCTAAATAAAATAATTATGGATTTCATCCTTAGTTTACGTCCTCTAATAAGACAGCATAATAAATAATAAGGAATAAGATATATAATTAAATTTATAAGAAAGGAATATGAAACCAAAAATATATATAAAACAAAAAATTATCAATACATTGGTAACCATAAAAAGACAGTTTGTACATACAAATCCAATCATAACAGAATTATAAATGTAAACAATAGAAACATTACATTATTCACGAAACGACAGAGAAATCAGATGTAAACAATAAAAACGACAGGTAAGTTCGCAATTGAAAATGTCCACAATACGTTACTGTACCTAATATAATTATTGCATTGTCTGTTCAAGCAAGAATTTTCGATTAGTCGATCTACTTTGAACAGGAGAGAAGAACGCATTGAACGCGCCGGTATATTACATTGAATCTTATTTACGGTCTAGGCATTGAATATTATTGTTAATTATTTTTTATTAATTTATAATAAGCAATTGTCGGATAATCGAGCGGCAGATTAGAGAGAGTACGTATACCTAGTGTAGGTGTATTTACTAGAGATGCCACGAATAGTGATTTTGCCGAATACCGAATATTCTGACATTTTTCGCGGGTGACAGTTTCCGACCTGCATCATTGAAGTGCGTGCGGTAGTACGCCGGCGCCGTGGGCGTATTTGTTTCATTTGCGAGCAGGTCGTGTCACAACATGCATTATTTGTCGATTGTTACGTCAAATTATGTTTCTTATAGTGTGTATGTCTTTAAATATATAATTATTTCTTTGAAAAAATTCACCATTTAATAAAAAAATCTCCTGTCTGGGAATATTATGAAATTTGAAGTGCGTTTTTTTTCATGATTTGGTATTCGGTATTCGGCCGAATGGTTCGCAATATTCGGTCGAATAGGCGGAATATCGAATAGTGTCCGAATATTCGTGGCATCTCTAGTTTTGACCTAGCAATTCCTATCCCAAAACGCTGTGCGAACAATTTCACATTGAGACTGCGTAGTGTAGGTACCTGTTGATATTTTTTTTTACTATAACCTGCATCATTTAAACATCGATAAATCAAATGTAAATATAATCCGCGCCTTCACAATGATTGATGGATCACCGGGTAATGCGTTAATTGGCCTTTTATTGAATAAAAAATATTATTATAGTACTATCGTTGGTTTCCTCAACAAGGTCAGGTCAGTTCTTGATTATCTACTTTTTTATGCCAATCGGATGTGTGTTTATATTTTATTTTATTATTTACCTATCTATTAGCTGTTTTCTTCCAAATGAAATAGATATAGTCAGAAAAGTAAGGTATACATACTAATAATAGTATAAACACATTTTTTAAAAAGAAAAGCAGACCTTCCCGGTTACGAATAACCTGACGATATTTGAAAATCTCCTACGTGAAGGAGGACTTAATAGACCAAGGAATTGAACTCACTAGGTGAGATCCAGACGCGATGTCAACTGAGCCACAGACCGGTCATTTATATTCTTCTTCTTAGGTCGGTTCCTCATTACCGAGGATCGTGAACCATACGCCATTTTGCATAATGGACAAGTCTTCTCCACTCACGCGCACAATGGGCAAAACGGTGAGTAGTAACTCACTAAACACTAACTTTGGTGTACCACAAGGAAGCACATTGGGACCTCTTCTATTTATAATTTACATCAATGAGTTATGCGAGCTAACGGTAGGCGGAAAATTATTACCTTCGCAGACGATTCGATAGCTGTTTTTGAAGGAGATTATTGGATTCAAACCCATAAACATGCCTGGAAGTGGAATCAATGCGATAAACAGTGGCTTCACAAAAATCTACTCAATCTATTACACTATAACAATTCGAATTTTTTGTAGAGGATATTAAGGCTCCGTAGTAAGCGTTAAAAAAGAAGAAGAAGATCCGGTCCTAAAATAGTCAACACTTTCAAATCACTTAATTATAGTGGAAAATAATCGACAGAAATTTTGTGTTTTCCATCTCCTTCGTGCCCGTATGTAACATACCTGCAGGAGCAGTTATTTCGTGGCATCATTCGATTTAGGTATAAAGTATTTCGATTATTCCAATTGCTAAATTCGTTAGAATGATTCTCGTTAATTTCTTTACCATATCATTCGATTAAATTTAAATCAATGCACGCTATGACGATATCAATTATATTGTACGGTATGACGATATCAATTATATTGTATGGTATGACGATACTCTAACCCCGTATCAATACATCGTGAAATCCAGCAGAAGCATTGCTTTAAACAAACACCAATGCTATTATTAAATGAGGGCGGATTATTTAGAAATGCGTACTTATTAGAATTATGCACATGGAATGATGACGGTAGAAATGTTTTGGATACATCCACTTACTACACATTCCTCGTACGGTTACTGCAAATATCAGTAGATTGAATTAATTAATTAATAACTTACTTGGGCAGTCGTAAGATTTTTACGCCTGTTTCAACACAGGTATACCCTAGTGAGACAGGCATCGAATAATATAATGTAAACATACCTTATATAGATAAATAAATAAATAAAAATAAAAATTTGAGAAGCTGAAAGCTCAAGATTCAAAAACAAGAATGTGTTGTAAATTTTCATTATCAGAAATTTACCTTTTCGATTGTAATAGTAATAGTAAAATTATTCAGTTAGATTGGTCATATTTCAAAAATTTTATAAAAAGAAATACACAAGTTCTAATTTTGAACGTTTCAAATCATCCATGGAACCACTACCGATTTTTTTTTTACATTAGCTCCATACAGGAGGCCCTGAGAAAAATAATTTACCTCATGGCCTATGTCATCTTTGGGGATGCTGTGTGGAGGGTATTTTTAAGGAAAGGAAGGAGAGGAAGTTCTGAGAGGGAAAAGGGTAAGAGAGGTGAGTAGGGATCTAGGATTCAGTATGTTCAGGTTATCCGCCGCCAGTTCCAGTCAAACTTCACCCCATGAACCCGGGCACGCCTGCTAAGTCACCAAACGGCAAAGATGTTGGTTATTCAATAAATGGTACCCATTCCCGCCTCCCAAATTGTAAAAATAGTAAATTTTATTCGTACAATAGGTAGATACTCCTTTAAAGTGAACATTGAGCACGGTCGCTCGATTTCGTGAATTTTGTAAATTGACTTTACGAAAGCCAACCACTGATGTGAGAGGACACAAGGCGATGAATAAGATTGTAGAATGATAATAAAATTCCTCGATAAAGTCACAAAAAAAATGTTGAAAGCAATGTTTGACTTCGCATTTCGAATGCCCTTTCTTGTTCCCGGGCGGTAGGTGCCGCTGCAGGACGCTGTCTTGCTCCCTGGTCGGGCAGATCATTGTTGGTCGGGACTGTTATATAGTCTAGTGGCGGCTCGAGTGGGTGTAAATACGCCACTGATTCCATCTTCAGCCATTTACATCCCCTGCTCTCCGAACGCGAGTACAGATCAGGGTTTCAGGGGGTGCGGTTGGCCGCCCCCTCCCTCCCACACCACCTCCTTACCACCCCGCCTGATACACTCCGCGACAACAAGGATGGATAATCAGTTTTGCGGTTGTGCATTTATGTGGAGCGAACGAGAAACATTTTTACGTAATAGCTTCTTAACGATAGCTTTTAATAGAGAAATATAATATGCTTTAATAATGTAGTTTGTACTCGTATGTAGGTGATATTATGAAACATATAATATTATGTATTTTGGCTTGTTCGGGAGATTTTGTGGTTTTAATTTTTTGACGTATGACAGAAAGGAAATAATGCAGAAAAGATTATTAGTAATTCATATTCAAATGGATTCGGTGGATGCTTAAAAAGATTTGTTACAATTAAAAAAATTATGTTTTAAATCTCTTAGAAAATAACACATGTAATTCTGTGAACAGTAGACAAAATTTCCTCTGAAATCAAAAGATTTGTATGTAGCTACTTAAATACCTACGTATCATGTTTTTAAAATTTCAAATAATAAATTATACATATTTTTAAATGTAGCTATAACTTTGTGGTTATCCATTATAGATAAATGAAACAATTTAACTTTGTTTGAACCACTTGAGTAAATCCGACCGGTTTCAGAACGAACGTTCCTTCTTCAGGCAAATGTATACTGATTTGACAGTTTTGAAATATGGATGGGAACAATGTATTATTATGGTAGGGGTGGAGCTGTTGCTAGGTATTAATGAAGAGTGGGTGGGTAGGGGAACATATCCATGATTGGGCTGTAAGACAATATTTTTTGTTTGTTGATAATAGATTCATTATTTTTAAGGGATTTTTTATTTATTTCCAAGGCTTCTAAGTTATCTAAACGTTTTCCTTTATGATTAATATGAAGAATATTTATCCCCGTATTTTTTTCAAAACTATGGTTATTTTCAATGATATGGTTTATTATTAAGACATCTTAAATGTTCTTTCATTCTAATAAATTATACAATTGTCCAAAGAACTGTCATCTTCTCAATGACAATGCATTTTTAAATTTTCTTCAGGACAGTTCATTTGATAACTCGTTGTAAGAATCACGAATGGCCACCATCTTGAATCGGAACGTAAAGAAGTTCAGACAGTTGAATTGCCAAATGAGTTCGCTACGCTCAGTTAACTATGTACATATACATATATTATGTATATACATGTACGCAATGACGAAATTTTACAGAAAGACAGATAATCAACAAAATAGTCTAAAACAATATAAGTATGACGAAACGATATTACTTCATCACTGTTAATAAAATCCGGTTCTTATTCGCAGCAAACAAACAATCATCCGTTTAGTTTTCTTTGCGCTCTTTGGTTCTACACGGCTTCCACTTCCATTAAAACAAAAAGGAAACGGACGAGAATCGCAGCCTCCCCGCCCCCGCCCCCGCACCCGCCCTGCCCCGAGGGAGTCACCTTTGAGCCCTAATCGAGTGACAAAGCGCTTGCCACCCCTGACGGCAAACACTTCATATCTTTAAGGGCGATGAAGCCACCATTCCAAGCGCCTCGCGACTCTCGCTGCGGCCACTGTGTCATTTCACTTTTTCATATTATTCGGTAACATTTTAGATACTCGCGTTTTATCGCCGCGCATTTAAGGGTTACTTTGCGTAATTTTTAACATGCTTTGAAAATGCTTCTGACGCAGTAATGCGAAATCTTGTTGCCTCTGGAATAGAGGGCAAAAAGCTAACAGAAACCCACGATAATACTTATTAATTATTTTGAAAAATGTATGTTGTATTGAAGTCACCGTTGTGATTTGTAACTCGATAAATGGAAACGAGCGACACTAAAAAGAGACAAACAGATACTCGTAAATCTATGGGATTTAGCCTGCGAGATAATGAGATAGTATAATCGATCTCCACTTTGTGCGGTGCCTAGCCTTCCCACTCTTGCCTACTTTAGTTTTCTGAAGGTTACACTTCTACCGCGTGTGAATTGCACTCTGATTTTAGTAATACACGTAATACATAATAAATCTTGGTAACTGTAACTTGAATTTATGTTATTTAAAGGTTATTTACGTTATTTAAAGTTATTTTAATACAAGATTTTTTCATACATATATGCTTGTATATAAGATGCAGGAAAGCAATAATCGTTTGTAGTTTAGCGTCAATATTTTTTATAAAACAATAACTATAGCAAACATAGATTGCTCAAGATACCCCCTAATATGATATATTATCTATTTATTCGTGAATGTGATTATTTTTCGCTTTTTCGGAAGAAGTTGTCCTCAAGTTTCCCATTTTCTTTCTTAGACTTTTTTTATATTTTGCACTTGAACTGTACTTTTATTTTGTTTTAAGTTTATATTACCATATCTCACCTTAGCTTTTTATCCTTATTTCTCTGTTTTCTAACATCTACCTCTACCTACGTAGACGTATGATTATTATTAAGCAAGACTATGCGATGTTAATACTTTATTTTTATACTCTGTTGCATGTGCTTGTCTCTTTTTAGTGTCGCTATTTTTCGTTTCTTCAAGTTTCAAATCACAACGGTGCCAAAGATTTTTAATTTAAAAAAATTAGCTATATTTATAGAAAGTGTGTGCTGAAGCAGCCCAATTTTTAACCGGAATGCCCTGGCATTCAACGGTTTTTAAATATCCATTTACGTACTTTTTGCAAATTGCGTAAAACTATCGTAATAGTTTCAAGCATGACCAATATGAATGCATTTTCATGATGAAATTTTATTGTTCGTTAACACGAAAAGTTACTCGGACAGTATGTAAAGTTACGAAACCTCTGATGAACCAACAACTTTCTCCCGATATTTAGTATACAATTTTAAATGTTATTTTTTTAGTAAGTGTATTATTTTTTATTAAGTACTTACACTACAAATTACGCTACGCGAATAGCTAATTATATGTTATTAGGCTATTGTAAGCACATCATAATAGTTCTTTAATAGTTAGGTATATTAAAAAGTAAACAATATTAATTAATTATTAATTAAAAAAAAATAAATCGGTTGGGAATTTCAGAATTTTCCGCTAATAGGAAAACTGTCCCAGCTACTCTTACTGCGGTTCCCTTCGGACTTTCAGATCCGCCGAGTTCTTCCAATACAAATATAGGTTTTGAAAATGTAAACAATTTTAGTATTTTCGCACGCAGTGTTTGTTAGACACATCAACCTTTATTTATGGAAGGCCAACGTTATTTAAACACTGTATTACAGCCAGCTGGAACTTAATTCCCGCAATCGAATGTCGACTTCTCTGATAGCGTTACTTGTCATTTAAATCAATTTTGGTTAATCTCTTTAGCAATATAAGAAATATACTCGTACCTACTATTGCAACAAAGAATCATAACATATGAAGAATGAGATAATATTCTAAAACAGGATGCTAGGTAAAGAATTGGGGTGTATATAAATAAACATTACTCAATTGGCGAGTACTCCTGGTATTTGGTTCAGGGGCGCCGCGGCCGGCCTGGAGCTCGTGCCGCATTCCAATCGACCAATAAATCTTAGCAAATCAACAATAAGGTCTTGCCATTAACACGGCGTCAACTCGCGCCCCTAAAGGCGGCCGCGCTCTTTGGTCAAGTGGCCACCGGCTGAAAGAAACAAAACCACATAGTTATTTTAAACACATTAACTGGATGCAAAATGTTGCATCTGGGCGCAGACAAAACCCAGTGTCCGGATCTTGTTTGGTTTAGAAATATTTGTTGTTAGTTAGATGTTTTGTAATAATGCTTGGTATTCGTGCGGCGTGCCGTGATTATCTACTTACTTGAAGATTTAGTATAAATATTTAAATTTACATCGGTTAAGTCAGGACAGTAAGGTGCGACTATGAGGCGGTCCACCTCAAGCTGCTGCATGAGAGACTGCAGTATAAAGAGCAGTGTTATAATAATGATTGAAAATCCTTTATGATAGTAAAAACGCATGATTTCTGATAAAGAACGCCCAAATCACGTGGTGGTCAATAATAATATTATAAAATTATATAATTGAAGAAGATAATAATAACAAAATCTAAACGAAATATGAAAAAGAACCAGACACAGGAAAATAAACGGTCGCCATTGGAACTGAACCCAGGATGTCTCGTATTACCGGATCGAACGCCTTAACCAATTCGGCCAATGAGGCCTATTTTTTTAAAGTTATTTTTGTCAGACTTATATTTCAAATTCAGAATTAAAAGTATTATCTTCGGCTAATTTAAATTACTATTTATTTACGTGGATTTTTTTTCTTTATTTATTTTGAGAAATTTTGCAGCCGTGGTATGCAAAATAACGTAACCGATTATGAAACGAGAGTTTTATATTTCTGTTTTAAGTCATGAATGAAGAAATTTGTCATGAATCAGGTGAAAAGAAGCAACCACTCAAAAGGCTTATCCGCGAAATCGAGCGGCAGTTTGTCGTCAGTCGAGTAGAAAAAGCTGAAATTCAATAATGAAAGCCGCGACCAAATTCCACAAGTGTCATTATTTGACACACTCAGAAGAATTTATAAATAGACTTTCGGCGTTACAATTAGACACTTTAAATTAATTGGAGAAGAAATCAAAATCAATTGTGCTCTTAATGGAAATGTAACAATTCGTGAGCTTTGACCGAGCACTTGTTGGAAGAGCACTTACACTTACATGTCAGGCGCCTAGCGTTGCGAGTGCTCATCGTCTAAGTTATGTGTTGTGATTCGCACTTGACTGCTCTACTCAGGACTCGCTGTCGGTTTGCCAGAGCAAATCATTAGATATCTCCATAATTAGCGCTAAAAATAACCATAGCATCACTGTGATACTTCTCCACCGCAAAACTGTTTACTCGTTGAATAACATACTTCGAAACATTCAATAGAACACATCTTATTCATTTATAAGACAGCTTCAAGCACTAATAACATGGGTATGCCGTCTTGAGAGGCAGTCAAGCCGTGCGTGCATTCTCCAACAAAAGTGTAAACATATTTAATTTTTTGTAATGCACATCGAACGTGTTTTATACAACTCTACAGCCTTTATATAGAATATGCCCACGATACTAGTGCGTGGAGCATAGGGACTAAGTGCGTTTCGAACTATGTAATGTCCAGTGAAGACTTTCCCAATAAAAGTAACATTTCTGGGAAAATTGTATTTTAAAAAATGCGTGATATTTACCTAGGTTTGATACATTATATTACCATACTATGAAGTTGCCTGTTATATGGTGACCAATAGAACATTATTAGGTTGCCTTTACACATGTAAGTTTTTACCGTAAGTCGCTTACGTGAGCGACTTATGGCCAAATTACCAATGTAAATGTCACCAAAAGTCACTTACTGCAATTTATAGCATGTTACAGAAGTTGTTCTTATAAGGTTTTTTGACAGGTTTAATCGCGTCCGCGCGTACTTTCAGCCTTCTCACAACTTATGAAACCAGTTTGACAAGGTGAGAAGCTTACCGTAAAAAATAGTACCAAAATGTTTTGTAGGATTTTTTCCCTATAAAAACTAGTATTTTGTTATTATTTTTAACTACAATATGGTTAGGTTAAGTGGATAATTATCTACCTTATAATTTCCCTAAAACATTATGAAAATAACACTAGATAAAACTTCCTACGAAAACAAGCGTACCTAAACGGAAAGAAACTTTTCTGATTAAAAAAAATCGAATTTATTGTTCAGGTGGAAAAAAGGTCGGCCGGCCGGCGTAGTCCAGTGGTAAGGTTCTTGACTGGCACTCCGAAGGTCGCGGGATCGAACCCTGGCGTGGCAAATAAATTTTATTTGATTAATTTGTGTTATTTCACAATTATTCATTTAAAAAATAATATAGTATATTTGCTGCACGTTCCAGAGTGGAAGATACTCTCAGTATCGCCCTGGTGTGAGACCACCATTCAGAATTGAAACGTTGCTTGAAATGGCTTTAGCCGTGTTTGGTGACCAGATCTGAATAGCCAGGTACTTCCTCACCTTCCTCTTCCCTATCTCCTTCCCCTCCTCACTACCATCAGCCTCACAACATACCCCAATTGGGGATGCCATAGTCCCACTGGCTCCAGACGGGAGCAGTTGGGACTCTTGTGCGGTATTCATGTAAAAAAAAAAGGTTTCTGCAAATGTTAATATTAACTTCTAATTAAATATCGGCTCAATCCTTTCTGGTCTCAATGTTTACGTTTATAAAATTACGAACATGAATTCGAAGAAGGTTGCTGTCATCTACCTGTCATTCGGATAGAATTAAAGAACTCCTTTAATTTCCGCCGATAACGGAACAAAAGCGCGTGGAGAAACGTTTCTCTCAAGCCAACTACTATTCCATTCAACACTGACATAATCGCTTCAATTTGACAGCAGCAAATTGTTGTTTATAGGAAGTCACCTTTCCGATAATAAAATTGCGTGTAGAGTTCGCTGTGAGAACTTGCATAAGTTAAACTTCCGAACAACTTCCGTAAGCATTAATTACGAAAAGTTGGACGCGTATGTAAACGCTCTTGTGAGTAACTTATCAAAATCTCACTCAACTCAACAACCAGAAAATATGAGGATTACGTACATAGATTTTTTTCTTTTGCACCTGAACACATTTCTATTTGAGTAAAAGTAATAGTTTACTTAAAATATCACACTCATTTATTTTTGAAAACGTTATAAAGCATTTTTTTAATCTGTGGTATTTGACTATTGAAAATTTAGGCGCAAGAAAGTTACACTGTGACAGAGTCATTGAGGTTTTTCTATCCTTCTTTTCGCCATATGAAATGCATGCTCCTGACTAATACTTATTTATAGGATTCTTTACACGAGGGTAAAATTATCACACATGCATTTTCGGTCTTTAATGCTGAGTCATAATGGGGAAAATGGCAATAAAATTATTGGTCAATTATTATTCAGTCTAAAGAAAGCATTCTGCTGCGATAAGTGATAGGTCTTTTAACCATTTTTAGATGTTCAATTTATCTATGAAAAGTTCTACGGTCCCATTACAATAAATAAATTAAACATAAAACATTGAACATTGAGCTGTTCTGGTAGCAAGAAGGTACATGTATGGATCAATGATGCATCATTTCAATTACATACATATTTATCAAATATGCTTGAAATATTTGTTTACGTTGTGGGAAATAGTCCGATGTACGTACGCACCCATGCTGAGCGTAATTTGCCCAACGAGTCAAGGACCTGTTCAGAACTGTGGAATGTTGATCTTGACATGTGGGAGTAGTATTGATGGTTTATTTATAAGTATGCCGTACACATACAAATTATATATCGGACTTCACTTTAATTGCCTTTTAGAACATTAATCGCCCAATGTTGTCGATGAACAACTTATTAGAATATGATCATCATCACTTGCAAGTTTGATGATTATAGCGTGCTTAAAACGGAGATGATCGAACATAAGCCGGTTGGTATTAATTGTTGTCTAGGACCTAATTTTTAATAACATTTTTAGAAATTAATAATTTAAAAAATTTTCACACGTATTTATTTTACCTTAAATAAATTATTGTAGAAATAAAATTGCATTGACAAATAATCTCGTCCAGATATGAGAAAATAACTGTGCGTAGAAAGCACTCCTTATCCTCGATGGTAAACAGTCTTTCGAAGTTGTGGGTACCTACCTGAAAAAAACCAAATAATATATTGTTAATCTTTATGAATTTTGTGATCGTTGGTAGTACATTCGGCCATAGTAAAGGCATTTTTTTGACAAAACGGGATCTCTTTTTAATTTTTTTTCTTTTTTTTACACAAAATTCTACCGAATTCTGGTAAACAGTTTATTGAACATACATACATAGTTACAAAAGCAGAGCTTAATCGGCAAACATTGGTTGCCAAAACATTGTTTTTAGAAGACTGCTTTTAAAGGTTTTTATTGATTTGATGAGGTTTGGATTAAATTATTGATACATAGCGATTTACCAACTAAGGCCATAAATAGCCTCTCTCTCGTTTAAAATTAATTATGGTCGCAAATTACTTCTCTCCTGTAGTCCTTTATATTTATTGCTTTAAGTATTTACTTCTCACTACTACCCGGCTTTATTTAGGAAATACACAGCTGTTTATAAAATCATTGTACATTAAATAGTGAATCTTACTAATATTATAAACGCGAAAGTTTGTATGGATGTACGTGTGTTTGTTACTCTTTCACGCAAAAACTACTAAATGGATTTTAATGAAACTTTACAATAATATAGCTCATACATCCGAATAACATATAGGCTATAATTTAGGTTGCTAGCTAGGAAGGGGACGCGGGAGGGAAATGGGGAAGCACTGGAAAGGTGATTCAAAGAGAAACAATGTATTTCTTTGAATATGGCATTGCAACGCATGCCGGGAACCAGCTAGTATAATATAAAACAGTCAAGTTCCATTTATAATATCCTGTTATGGCTACAGATTAGGAATCAGGTAGTTATAATAGTATGTGGCTTGAAAAAAAAAAAAAAAATAATAAACAGCACAGAAATAGTAGTTTTGATTTAAGTACATTGAAAGGTTAGTTTGATTTTACACGATTTAACAGGGACGATTTTAACGATTGGTACAGTGGAAAATGTCAATATCTCTTAGGGCATTATAAGATTTGGAGATACGCCCGAGCAAGGAGTTTTGTGCGTATTTCTATTTGAAATGTTGTATATAATAGATAGATATAATAGATAAATAATATAATAAATTAAAAAATACACTTTGTAAAGCACCACTTTTTATCAGAATTGATATTAAACAGCCAACCAGGTTTCGCTCATCTCGAGCTTCATCAGGGCTTATTATGACAACTAAAGATAATTATCTACAGACATACATATATAAAAGAAATTAAGAAAATGAGTGAAAGAGATAGAAACAGAATAGGCAACACCCTATTGGTGCCAGAGAGCGATACAAATAGAAAAGAGGGAGACAAAATAATTACAGGATGGGTGAGTAAGGGGGGGATGGAGAGGGAGGGAATTGTTTAAGAAGATGTTAACGGAATAAATTAAAAATGGGACTATCAGATAAATTGATTTGGTTATTAATAATGTTTGATTTATTATTGACGGCTTTTTTTATTTCGAGAGCTTCTAGATTGTTTAACCGAATTCCAATTCCATTTTTATGTAATATTTTAGTCCCGGAGGTTTTATCGAATGAGTGGTTAGTTTCTATTAGATGGTTTGCGAATTCTGAAAAAGCGTTACTATTTAAACATCTTAGATGTTCTTTAATTCTTATGTTTATGTTCCGGGCCGTTTTTCCGATATAGAATGCAGAACAATCATTACAATTTAGTTTATATACGCCAGAGTGGCTAAATTTATCGTCAAAATCTTTAGTGTTAATTAAGTGTTTACCTAAGTTATTATTAGTGTAAAAGGCGGGTTTTATTTCCGGAGGGAATTTTTTTACGCTCAAAGAAGAAAAATTATTTGTATACAGTACTCTACGCCATTATACGCCATTATACGCCATTATACGCCATATTACGCCATTATACGCCATATTACGCCATTATACGCCATATACGCCATAATACGCCATTATACGCCATATTACAAAGTGTATTTTTTAATTTATTATATAATGTCACACCACAAAGTATTTGCTTCCTTCGATAATAGATAAATAATAGATAAAACTTAGCAATCACATCAAAAACATGGGAAATGCGCGAACAGTCTGTAGATTTATGAAAATGACGGAATGTAACGAGGTGCCAATAGCTCAACGTTGGAGGATCTGTGTTCGTATTCCAGTTGCGACCATTACGTCTTTTATTTTCTGTCTCTCTGATTACATATTTTCATTGGGAGTTGTTGATTTTATCGTTATCAATGTAGGTATTGGATTCTGTAGTGTGAGTCATCAAAGCAAGTTCCCACGCCAATGTACAAATGCAGGTTATTATATTTTATATAAGCAGTGCAGAAAAATTTCAGTTGTTTAGATTTCCACGAAGTGAACCACGTTTCCAGACGACGAAAGGAAAATAATAGCGACTTGGCGGGTGTTCTACATGCATTTAGGTTTCATTTTTCTCTCTGGCAACTTGATGCAACTTCTATTGATAAAGCAGTTCCAAGAAATCAAATTACACAAATGTCAACGATCCGCTTTGCCTGCTGTCGAGTACCGAGAACATGAAGCTAAAAAGATAAAGATTTTATGACTCTAAAGAGACGCAAAGTATCCTTTAAAATGCACTCATCAGTAGAAGATATAATTCTACTGTTAATTGTATCGCTCGTGGAGGTTGCGAATGAATCGCCCTTTTAATAATGTAGTTTCTTAGATTGATTTTTTGTAGTTATTTCAACTCTTCTCAAATAATATTATGCGTTTTAGAGTTTCAAAGAAAACACAATACATTGTGCTAGTTGGTTGGGTGCATTCAAATGGTTAAGTGACGTACTCCGATTATCTTTTATGTCAAAATATAAATAGAAAGCTGGTCTGAAAAAAAAAACCGAAATATCGCGGAATGCCATTAGTGGGGTTTCTAATTCTATAAAGTTGTGATTGTAAGCGTTTTGAATGTAGGTCTATTAACGCAATCGTCAAAATATATTTTAATTTATTAATAAATTTTATTTATTTATACAATTTTATTAAATTGTAAAATTAGAGATTTTATCACGGGGAAAACAACCCGTGTGGCCCACGTTGTCAAATAATGTCATAAATGTTTCCATGACAACTCAGAATCATGCAATTTCATCACCCCTTTGAAAAGTCATTAGAAGTTATAAAAAAAAGTTTTTGTCATTTGTCTTGTGTAGTGTAACCTATTATAAAAAGCTCTAAATTCAAACCATTGATATCTTCGATTAAAAAAATATACATCCGACGCTCAATGGCGTCAATTCAGTGAATGGGTGGCGATATTATTTGTTTATGAAGTCATACTGGCGTGCTATCGAAGGATCAATGTAAAAGACATAAAAAGTCACAAAATATTGACGATTTTTGATTAATCACAAATTGTTAAAAAAAACGGTCCGATAATTGTCGAATGTTGTAAGGTAGAAGGAAATCGCAGTACTTATCTGGTTATATAGATCTAATCACTAACATTCTCAAAGCTAAAGTTAGAATTCTGAATGGTGGTCTGCCCACAGATGAATAGAGTAGATACATGTATTCCACTCCACTGAGAAATAAAGCATAAAATAAATGTTGGAGTGTATGTAAGACTAGCAGTATTACAAAAATCCTAACAATAATGTTAAAGCTTTCTGCAAAAAAATAATGAAAAAGAATCGTTGAAGAGTGAGTGCGAACTTGTTGAGATTAATATTCTAATGTGAGGAATCCTCCCCTTGCACCCCCCCCCCACCCCCTCCACCGGCCCCCCGCGGAGTGTAATCGTCCACTCCCACAACCCTGATGTACCGCCATTGACAAACTAGGAGATTCACTGCACATTTTGCTGATAAATTTTTTACATGTTAAATTTATTTAACCTACCAAAATGATGTATGGTATATTTAAAATTGTATAAATAAAACAAATTATCTGTTCTTATGTAGATGGGTGAAATAACTAATGAGAGAGAGCCGAATTTATAAAAAAAAGATAGGTACTATACGATGTTGAGAGTATCTTCTATTCTGGAACGCGCCGCTAACATACTCTGCGTTATTTTAAATTAATAACACATAATAAATAATCAAATAAAATTTCCTTCGCACACAGGGATTTGAACCGGCGGCCTTCGGATTGAGGCCGTCAACGTTTACAAAATAAAAAAAATATCGTTTGAAAATGAAGATATATGTATATTGTGTTACTAGCTGGCCCGACAAACGTTGTTCTGTCATATAAATTATTTCTAGTGAATATTTTGGTTGTTAAATAAAAAATAACGAATGTATTGTAAGTGTGTGGGGATGGGATCTATGACAGAAAGAGGAATAGAGCGCTGTAGACGATGACCACCGATAAAAACAAAAAAAAACACCAACTAAAGTAGGAAAATGAAATAAAGAAAATCAATATGAATTTCGAAGAGCAATTGAGTGTACGATATTTTTTGCCAGTCCGTCTTTAGCCAACAAAAATAAGCTTGATGGTTTGCCCACACGAGAACATAATGCCGAATGAAATATCAAAATTTCGCGACGCTTCTTGTGAATGTCTGGCGCATGTGTGGATGAAAGTTCGATGAGGCGGACGTAGAACCACCTATCATTCAACAACATAAATAATTTCGATCTGTTTGAAATACGAAAGACTGTTAACTTTAAAACCTATTTTGTACCTACCAAATATACATAAAAAACTTCATAAAAATCGGTCAAGACGTTTCGGAGGAATGCGACCACAAACACCGTGACACGAGATTTTTATGTATAAGAAAAAAGAAGAAAGATAATATATTGTGTTATAAAATTACATCAAATATTATAGACCATTTAAAGCAAAGTATCAGCGCAACTCCAGTGTAACCCCCCCGCCTGGCAAAAAGTGCGGACCCAATCTGGCACTCGCTTTCCGAATATAACCTATATTAATGTGTCATCCTTTCCGTGGCCGCCTCATACCAACAACCAACAAAGCAACAAACACAAGCCACAAGGCGAAGCGATGTGAGAAATTGAATACAAATATAAAATATAAAAGAGTTCCTAAAAAACAAACGAGGCTTAATGAAGATTTATACAAATTTGCCTCGTATTGTTTTCATTTGCGAGCTTTTGCCCTTTGCGCCCCACAAATAATGGTCCGATTGTGTATTGTGATGACTGCCTTGCTGTTTTATTAATATTACCTACGGAGATATCAACTTTCCCAACAAGACGTTAATATTTTTAAATTCAGTATTTTGTAAATCTTTAGCACTGTTGTGATTTGAAACTCGATGAAACAAACAAACAAAGAGAGACAAAACGTACATCTATAGGATTTAGCCCGCAAGTATAATCGGTCTCCTTTTTGTGCGGTGCTTCGTAGCCTCTTGTCTATTTTGGTTTTCTGAAGGTTTCGATTCCACCGTGTGAATTGAACATTCTGATTATTTTTGTATGGCGAAACAAAACAATGTGCTCTGTAATAATTACAATTGTAAATTTCAATGCCATTATTTGTTGGCATTATGTTCTAAAATGTAACTCTAGCCTCTTTCAATGATATCAATCTTCCCAACATGCCTTCTATTGATATGCTTGGTGTAACTGTAAGTGACCAGCTCAGGCACGGGGGCCCCATCGAAGCTAGAGTTAAGTTTGCCTCTCAGATGCTGGGCGTTCCGTACAGAACCCGCAGATACTTTAATATTACTGATGATCCTGAACGAATCACAAGTGCGCTGCATTGTTGAATTTGGCAGTCACCTCTGGCCCAGAGTCCCAAAATACCCGAACAAGTTGTTAAGATAGATTCCTCTATCTTACTTTCTATCGACAGGTAGGTATGTACCATTGTTCTACCAGTACTACAATGGAAGATGCTCCGGGGAATTGGCGTCATTTGTCCCTACGGCACCAGTCGGGAAACACGTCGAACGCCCAACATGTATACACTGTTGACATTTGTCACATGAGGACGGGTCGCTTGTACGTCTCATTCCTGAGTTCAAAAGCTCAGTTTGGAATGATTTGAAGCGTTGTATTATTCATTGTTTGTTACCAGCTAATATTAGAGTGGCCTTATTAATTAAAAATTCATGCAATGATGAGTGCATACTTGATGCAGACCACTTCCTGGTTGAAAACTCTGTCATCTGTTTTTAAATTGCAATTACACTGAAGTCTTTTTCCAGCATCTGATCTCATTTGATCAAACAAACAATGGGCAAAACGCCTAATAACAATTACGTCAAACCTATAAATGAATAACTCAACCATAATATTAGTGATGAAAATTATTAGCAAACCACAGTCTGTTGTGATGAAAATGATAGTTGAATGATGGCTGTAAATTATTAAAAATATTACTTTCGGTTGTGTGTCTCTTTGTAACTCCGGTTTAATGAACTCAAGAACCTTTGTTTTGCAATTTGTCATCGTTTTCAACATAGGAAGTGTAGCAATAAAGTATTTACCTATAATATAATATTTTTAACAGAAAATTATTTTAATTGCCATTCTCAAAATTGTAACCGATTTGTCGGGAATTCAGATATTCCCCATTGATGTTTTTTTATTATCTTTAGATGGACGAAGCGAAAAAATTGGTTACACTTTTTTTTCTTCCAATTTATCCATTTGACCTTCGAAAATACTGAATCCGGTCCCCGCATAATGTTACTATGGAACTGGTTTTGTCTGATTTTGACTATCCCGTGATTTTTCACGGGTCTGCGCTTGTGCAAACAGAAATACTATTGGGGATATGATTTAAGATTTTCACGGCCAAAAGTATTTTTGTTATTTATTTTTGGGGTGTTACGCCATGTTGTTCCTCCTTTAGTCCTGATGAGGGACACTGTAACGCTATCCGAAACGTTGGCTAAAGGAGAAGGTAGCGCAACACGGCATAACGCCCCAAAAATAAATAACAAAAATAAATACTATTTTCCGTAGAGATATGTTAAAACAAATTAACCGGTCACAAATTAACCGGTCTTATAAACGTAATTTATTATATTTCATTCAATAACCTTCTTACTTATTGCATTCTCATGCGCCGGTTCAGCGATGGTGTAGGATTCCGATGCTGCTGACCGTCTTTCTTATTAGATTCTCATGCGCGGTTCATCAATGGTATAGGATTCCGACGTCACTGACCGCCTTTCTTATTAGATTTTCATGCGCCGGTTCAGCAATGGTACATGATTCCGACGTCGCTGACCGTCTTTCTTATTAGATTCTCATTCGTCAGTTCAGCAATGATATAGGATTCCAACAGCGCTGAATCGTCTTACTTATTAGATTCTCATGCACGGGTTCAGGATTCCGACACCGCTGAACCATCTTACTTAATTAGATTCTCATGCACGGGTTCAGCGGTGGTACAGGATTCCGACACTGCTGAACCGTCTTACTTATTAGATTCTCATGCGCCAGTTTCAGCGATGGTATAGGTTTCCGACGCCGCTGGCCATGCGAAAGTTAAGTTTTACACTATTCCGATTTTACGCGCCGCGTATTTGCACCGCGCTTAAAAGTAAGAGGGGCAGAGAACATCTGTGACTACCTACGTGGATTCTGTGACAGTGGATACACGGAAGGGAGCTTAACGGGCAACACATGGAGCACATAATATTACGCCGGTTATTGAGTGTAAAGTACAATAAACTTCAATCTCTTCGCGTTTCCAGGACGCGATCAAACGCACTGTTCCGTCAGACATTTGGTTGCGATTTGAAATGTTATTTATCTCGCGGAAAATACATTACGACTGCAACGCCGTTTTCACAAAGCGAACAAAATTACGCGCGCTAGCTCCGCATCCAATGGGCTGAACGAAATAACATCCTGACACACTAAACTTGTTGCAAACCCAACGGCATCACTTTCATAAATGTAACACATATTGTAAGGCATCGGATCAGAGATTTCATACGTATTTTTATCGATCTTTTGGGGAAGAGTGCCAGTGTAACGGACACTGTTTCTCAGCGCCATAAATTTCAACATGCTAGCTATCATCACAATTGAAATGAATACTACATTAAACAGGATGTTGAGGGTTGTGAAAATCCATGCTAATTTGTACAGCGCTCTGGAGTCGATTTTTCGCAAAAACAGCGCTATATAAGTTGTCCAAATTTATTATTATTATTATTATTATTGTGCCTGACAAACTTTAACCAGCTATTTCTGACCACATTCGGAGTAAAAAATGTGAAAAAAATTTTGTGCTCCGGTAACATTTTTTGTTTTTGCTTTTTTGAAGTGAAAATCGTTGTAATTTGAAAACTTGATGAAACGAAAAAAAGCTACTTTAAAAAGAGACAAATACATACATCTATAGGATTTAGCCTGCGAGAGAATGAGATAGTATAATCGCTCTCCTATTTGTGCGGTGCTTCGTAGCCCCCCCACTCTTGTCTACTTTAGTTTTCTGAAGGTTTCATACATTTTTTTTCCTCTTTTACAAAATACAACGAAAATCTTTCACTATTTCGTTAGTGATCACTCAGCCGGGTAACCACAATAAATAAGTCACCGGAGACAAAAATGTTCATTTTTTATTCCAAATATGCTTAAGAACAGCTGGTTTAAATAAGTAGCATATATACCTTTTATAATGGCAACACCGCGCTGAAATGTCAAAGTTATCTGTTTTAACGCTGCGATTTATACTTATATAAATACCTCAGTTACCGCAAAAAACTATTTTGGCGGGTAAATCAGCCCTGATTTACTTCGTGAAAGTGTTCTCTATCGATTTGAATGCCATTTTGTGCGTGATTTTTGATGAAAAAGTTTTTCAGTATCGTGTTGTTTCTCAGTATCTGTAATATTTCAATCGTAAATAAACAAAAGTGAGCTCACTTTCCAGTGATCCCATTGGATAGTTACCTGGTGACCTCACTATTCAAGTGCTCCCATTGGCTAGTTTTATTTCGACTAACCAATCATTAGACAGTTCGAGCATAACAATAATAAATACGTCCTAAAATGTCCTCTAATGCGACAAAACCTTCTCGAGATGAATGCGGTCATCGTAAGAAAAAAAGAGTGCTGGACGTTACGCTTTCCCCTAATGCCAAAGAAACAGGTCCAGAAATTATCTCAGTGGACCCTCAATACGAAGATGATGACTCGGATGACGTGATATCCCAATGCTCAGAAGTGCCTGACGTGTCTCCCAGTGCCTCTGGAGTGGAAGTCCTCAATGACGCCCAAGCTCATCTTATGGCACTCCAAGACATCTTGGCAGAAAAAAGTTCCAAGGTACCAAAGGACCAGCAACTTCGAGTCTCAAGAAGCGTAGCCGAAGTTTTCAGAGCCGTATCCCAGTTGCTTCTGGAGCGCGAGGCCATGCGCGCTGATCTGATAACGGTCACTGCGCAGCTTCAAATCGCAAGAGGAGAAACCCGATGCGAGCGAGAGGAAAACAAACACCTCAAGGAAAAAATCCTCCAGCTGGAGTCTGATCTTGGACCTGTCATGCGTAGAGTCGCTGTGGCAACGGAAGCTAGTCTCTCATATGCAGACATTGCCCGGAATAACTTTGCGGACGCTGTTCGAAATCGTCCTGATAAATCAGGACCTCCACCAATTACCCGCACGGGAATTCATGTAGGAAGCCCTAAACCTTCCATTTGCATATTTCCGAAATTAAACCAGGCTAAAGATAGCGAACACACAAAGCAACTAATGAAGGACAGTTTTCGACCCTCAGAACTAGGCATACGCGTGACGGGCGTCCGAAACATTAAAAATAATGGTGTTCTACTACAGACGGCGACAAAAGATGACCTCAAAAAAATTTTAAATGCCCCAGCTCTCGTCAATTCATCGACCCTGAGTGCCCGACTGCCGGCCAAAAGACTACCGAGAGTCATATTTTTTAACGTTCCCCGTGAACTCACTCACGATGACTTTCTGCAGAGCGCTCTTACCGGCATCTCTGGGATACCTGACGTTGGGAGTACTAAAGCGAGCTGCAAGTTCAGTCACTTAGCTGGCGCTCGCACAGGACCAACATGCCACCGGGTTTACGAAGTTCCTGCTAATCTGCGACACGTCCTAGTGGAACAGGGAAAAGTATTTGTGGACTGGACAGTGTGCCGCGTCCGAGATTTTATTGGCCTTACAGTGTGTTCCAAGTGCCAAATGCTTGGACACTCTTTTAAATTCTGTAAAGACCAAACAAGATGTGGTCACTGTGGCCAGGATGGTCACGCTCGAGATAGTTGCCCAAATACTGCTGCGAAGCCAGTTTGTGCCACCTGCACCAGATTTGGAAAACTCGCCGATCACCCTACCGGAGACAGGGAAAACTGCCCGGCATACCTAGCTGCGCTTTCGAGGGATTTCTCCACTATCAGCTATGGCGTCTAAATACATAGATGAAGACAGTGATGTTGACTTTAAGAGAACTAATAGGTTAGATCAGTGGACCGAAGAAATGGTAGAAAAAAATAGTGAAGTGGGAAGTTTTATATGTGTACAAGTTAATATTCGTTCAATTTCTAAATACTGGGATGTATTACATATGTACCTTCACGATTGTTGGAAAAAAATAGATGTACTTATGCTTTGTGAAACCTCTATTAAAAGTGAACATGCCAGTTTATATGAGATTCCAGGTTACAATAGTGTAAGCTATATTCGCGAACACAGGTCTGGTGGGGGTATTACTGTATACATCAGAGATACATTTGTTTTCACACAAAAGAAATTGGAAACTCAGGTATTTGAAAATATTTTCGGTATAATCACACTTCCAAATAATAATGAACTTACCTTACTAGCAATATATCGCCCACCAAATTTAAGTAAATTAGCTTTCATTAATGAACTTTCAACAATACTCAATAATCTTTCCCCAAATCACTGTGAAAATGTACTAATCTTTGGGGATGTAAATATTGATTTGTTAAACTGTCTTGACCCGCTAACCATTCAATATGAAAACTTATTATCGATGAACTATTTTACTAAATGTATCGATGACGTCACGCGAGAAGCGGTTAGTGCAGGAAAAATAACACGTTCGTGCATTGATCATATTTTTGTAAGATTCAAGAGTGGAAACAAAATCACTGATACGCTTTCATCGTGTGTGTGCGAGATTAATTTAGCCGATCATTTTGTTACGGCGATAAATATTCCATTTTTTAAAAGTAATAAGAAATTAACAACAACTAAAGTTTCAATTTTATCTCAAAAAAGGATCGATACAAGCATAAGGAATTTCAATTGGAATGAATTACTCTGTGAAAAAGATTGCATTAAGCTTTATAAACAAATAAAATGTAAATTTAACGATATTTATGAAAAAAGTAAGATATACATACATTTTCAGCCAAGAAAAAGACCATGGCCTATAAAACAGTGGATGACAAATGAAGTATTGGATAGTGTTAAAAAGAGAGATAATTTATATAAAATTTGGAAAAATTCACCAAAAAATAAGATTTATGAAAAACAATATAAATCTTTTCGGAATATTGTAACTAAATTAATATTTAAATGTAAATCTACCTTTTTTAATGAAAAATTCAAAAATTATTATGGAAACACAAAGAATACATGGGATGAGATAAATAAAATATTAGGACGTAGATCTAAGAGTAATTGCGATGAAGTAATCTCAAGGTACTTACTAAAAGATAAATCTGCAGAAACAGTGTCGGACGACTTTGTCAACTACTTTTCGGACAGTATAAACTCACTAGTACATAAATGTGATCTTAGAGCATCAAATGTTGAACCAACACAGCTACCACATAGTCTTTATATACCACGTGCCACACTTTTAGATATTCAGAATATTGTAAAAATTCTAAAAAATTCAAAATCACCCGGAATAGATAACATCAGAATGTTTGATATTAAAAAACACATAGATATTTTAGGACCGATTTTGACACATTTAATTAACATAATATTAATGCAAGCCGTAATACCAGATGAGCTTAAATGTAGCATTATAAGACCTATATACAAAAGTGGCAGACATATCGACATAGGAAATTACAGACCGATCAGTATCTTGCCTGCAATAGAAAAGATACTTGAAAAATACATCTCCATAAAATTGAATAAATACCTCGAGTCTTTCTCAATAATAGATCCACACCAATATGGCTTTCAAAAAAAGAAGAGCTCTGAACTGTTACTTCAAGATTTTTCAAATTACATAAATAATGAACTAAACGATAAAAAACAATTATTAGTTTTGTTTATAGACAATTCGAAAGCTTTTGATACTATAGATCCAACAAAATTACTTAAAGTTCTGGAGGCGATAGGGGTGCGAGGACGTTTTCTTAAACTTTTGAAGAACTACCTTAGTGATCGTAAAATTCAGGTCAAAATAAATGGAAAATTGAGTAAAGTGGGATCATTGTCTACTGGTGTACCGCAGGGTTCTATCCTAGGTCCAACATTATACATAGTATTTGTCTCTCTTATGAATAAAGTATTTTCTTTTATCAAGCACTATGTATATGCGGATGACACAGCACTTGTCATCTCACATAGGGATCTGCTCACGGCCATGAATATGCTACAGCAGGACTTCATAGCATTACTAAAATGGTCTCACGACTCTGGCTTAGTTATAAATGCACAAAAAACAAAACTAATGCACATAAGATCGCCTCATGCCAGATATGCAATAGCACCATCATTAGTATCCCATAACTTTGACTGCATACACAATAACTGTATACAGCCCTGCGCCTGTGGAAGTATTGACCTAGTCAAAGAATATGTCTACTTAGGGGTGACGGTGGATTGTAATATGAAATGGGATATCCATATTGTTAAGCTATGTAAGCGCCTTCGAGCGATTGTAGGCAAACTTTATAAACTTAAATATTATGTACCCATCAAAACCATGAAACTAATCTATTTGTCCCTGGCTGAATCTAATGTGAGATATGGTATAACGTCTTGGGGGCACTCATGTAAAACAAACATCCAACATGTACAGTCAATTCAAAACGCTATGGTCAAATTACTCGTCAGCAAAGCAGTTTATGACCAGCGGCAAAATATCACAATTATGTATAAATCCATAAATGTGTTACCTATTAGAGCTCTTTTTTGGTATAAAATCTGTATGCAACATATCTTAGATAGCCCATACAAAACAATGGTGGATCACATGTACAATACTAGGCTTACACAAAATGAAGGGATGATAGTACCTAGATTTTCTAATAAACATGGCCAGCGAACTCTTGAACACATTGTACCACTTATTTTTAATATGCTGCCATATGATTTGAAAAAATGTTGCTCGACACCTAAATTTGCACTATTGTTTAGAACATGGCTATTGGAATCAGATTTTATGTATTGACTTGACTCCTCGTGCATTTTTAATTTTTAATTTTTAATTATTAATATTTTATTTATTTATTTTTTTTTTTCTTTATACTTATTTATATTTTTATTATGTTTTTTATTAAATTGCAATATTTTTTTCTTCTATTGTAAAACATTGTATATTGTATCATGTTGTTGTCCACACTATTTTCCTGCCGACAAGCTACTTGCAGTAGCTTTGCAGGTGCAATGTAAACAAGAAAAAAAACTATTTTCTAATAAAAAAAAAAAAAAAAAAAAAAAAAAAAAAAAAAAAAAAAAAATAACTAAATGTGTTTCGTTATCGTCTGGTGTGCGCACTTACATTATTTAGGGTTAGGTCAAGGACGGGAAGGGATGAAAATCAAAAGCCGGCAAATCATATTGCAGCCGAAGTGTTAATCAAACGAATGGGAAGTAAAAAAAAAACGTTATTATGCGGGAAGTAAAAACCGTCCACAAATACAAGGAGTATATCCCATCTGTTTGTGGAAAATCGATTGAAATGCCAATAAAAAACACAGCATTTGTATCCCATTTCGCGTCATTTCAATCCGTCCTTTAAGATAGGGCATTATTATATCAAACAAGTAAGTTAGAATCGCGATGTGTGTAACGTTGTCCTAACTGCCTACCCCATCTCCGACCCCACTTGCCCGTACGTATGAATGAGCGACAAAAAGAAAAGCTCGTCCACTTGTGTCTTTATCTATTTAGAGAGCAACTTAGTGTAAGACATAATGTATTCATATTGCGGCATATTGTGAAAAAGGTTCCGCGGCATTTAACATTTGCTCGGAAGCCGGAGGGGTGGGGGGGAGGGGGGTGGCTAGCACCCGTCGTCCACCACCCGCCGCCGGATGAATATTCAATTCCGAGAAGGTATCTTTGGACAGCCTTGGTGCATACCAGCCTCGCTTCATAAGAATCTGCTGCTTTTATCACCCGCTTTACTTAGACCAGATTTATATCTGCTTCACCGTTTAGTGCTCTTTTTAAGACCACTTTTTCTTCCATTCTTAATGGTCTTCAAAAAATAATTACTGTTTTTCGTGTGGTGCTTATTTTATGCTTTATATTTCTTTGGAAAGATCTGTGACAACTTATATGGTACATAACCTCACTACAATAAAAAGCAAAAGTGCTATCTGATATGGGTATCCCTATTTTGCTTAGTTTATTTATGTTCATCCATCTTGGTTTCTGAAATGCTACGAATAACCTACCACAGAAATTAACGGTCTAAAATAATCTTCTACACTTTGCAACAAAACAATTTGACGCAAATAGAATACCATTATACGGTACGAGCGTAATGTTATATTTCTCCATTCATGATTCCAACATTTGCTTTGAGATGAGATCGTTTTCATTTTAATTTATTATTCGTTAAAAATCAGAGCTAACTTTACATTTATATACCTTATTTGTATTCCAGGGAAATTGTCAGTGAACTCTGTGCAATATTTTCATTTTTCTTACTAAAAGACATTCTTTCATAAAAAAAAACAGACAAACAAACTGCATTAATAAAAAAAATGTAACAATATAACTTTGTAAAAACCACTTATATAGTGTGCAAATCCGACCGGTTTCGGAACAAACGTTCCTTCGTCAGGGAAAGCTTATACTAATTTGACAGTTTCGAACAATTTTTTTACAAAGTTATATTGTTACATTTTTCTATAATGGATAACCACAAAGTAATAGCTACATTCAAAAATACATAATAAAAATTCATTATAGTCAATCAAACTTTGCTTTGTATTTAATTTGAAAATGAAATACCGTGAATACTTCCGATTGTTGCAGAATCTCAAGAGTTCTCCTCAAAGTGCAAGATAGCATTTTCAAATGCCATCATTTTAGTCAAAGAAGACAATTGTTATTTATCATCAATTCCGAGCATTGCTTAATAGTTATAAAGCACAATAAAGTTAGGATGAAAGGGCAAAAAGAATCCTTTTGGTCCAAATGGATGGAACATTTTTTAGATAAAATGTGACCCGCTCTTGGGTTCGCTGAAAAGATAGATCCAGAATAGGGACAAACAAGCATCCTTGTACAGCTCCTAAATTTACGACCAAATCAGTTTTCTGTTGCTCTTTCAATCAAAATTCCTCTGCAAAGGTCACGCTTGGCGCAACAATGTCCCCTCAATTAATAATCATTTGATGCTTTAAACATATGCCTCATCAGTGATGTGTTTCAGATGTTTATTGATGGTACATTAAGGTTATGTAATGCATATAACGTGTAAGCGTCTTGTAACTTAATGTACCAATGAATCTATTCTTAATACTATTCTCACACCATAGCTACGATCTCATAATATATTATATGTGGGCTTGACCCACAAGGTGAATTGCCAAGCCCACATATATTATGAGAGTATAGCGCTCGAGTGAGACCAGCTTAACCTGTTGATTGATCAATGATCAATGCAATCGCTGCTGATCAATTGATATTATGCAGATCAGCATAATGATGGGCGGAAAGTAAACAATTCAAATTTAGGGAATCTAAATATCATATAATATGTGCAATCGAATGAAAAATAAAGATAATCGCGCGAATAGAGATGACGCCGACATGTGTTTAAAAATATATTGACGGGAATTTTATCTTTAGCCTATTCTTTATATTTTTAAAAAGTGAAATTTGTCGCATCTGAATAGATACTTTAATTTCGATACTTAAATTTTTTTCGCTACCCGAATTTCTACCGATTTCTTACATACTCCCCCTTAAACATTTGAAGTTTTTAAGCTCTTAAAAAATATATGTTATTTTTTAAGATAATATCTATACATTCTCCACGCCGAAACGCAAATTCCCTCGATAGAAAAAAATCGCAAAGTATGCTCCGAAAATTATTATTTTCACGTCTGTTTCAGTTATTTTACAAATTATATGTACGAAAAAATTCGCAGTGTTTCTTTAAATGATTTTTTAGACAGCCCCAAAGAGATTTTTGCTCCATTTTAAACGAGTCGTGTTTTATTAAACATTTTCACAATTTTCGCTTCAATTTTACCGTTTTAAATATTAGCGCACTCTCTCCAACATTCGTAATTACATATCTCTAAATCTCCTTTTGAGCGGGAATACGGCGCGGGCGCCTTAAACACAATATTGTATCGGTCGTAATATAATTAAGTGATTATTGGAAAAGTTTAGATGCGTTCGAAATTATGTGGATATTTTAAACCTCCACTCTCTTCTCATAGAATTTTAAACCTCCAATCTCATCTCATTGTGGAAAACAGTTAGGCTGTGGTGCGACATAAACAGAACCTAACTTTTAATAAAATAATTTTAGTCTTTTAAAACGAATATATTTGATTGATTTATTTTTTTAAGAATACTTTCTACTTTTTTGATAACTTTACAGTCAAGAGAAAAAATCGGAAGATTGTATTCCGGTTATGTCCATCTCTAGATTAGTAAACAGTAGGTATATTATATAAGTAATAAACTGATTTTCTGAAAGATGGTCGGGAAGTAACGAATTACTTCATCGATACTTCAATAGTTTACCTTGACACTCAGTGAATTAGACGTGGGCAAAATTGAATGACCGAATTAAATGAACAAATTCAATCTTGTGACAAACTCGATCTAATTCTCAATTTCAAAAGGAATTGATTCTTCATTCCTTACCTTTGGCCTTGCATCCTACGATTTTTAATACCATACATTTTTAATTTCCATTTATTTTACTGTTAAATTATTTCAATGAATAATGTGTTCCGTAAACGATTTAAATATTATATTGTTTCATAGGTATTTAAATATTATTAAACGAGCGGCGCGCCGCGAAGTGGTCGACGGACGGTATTGTGAACGACTCGCCTATTACGATTGTATCCCGCTACCGCCACGCCGCCATTCTAAAAATACCCGAACATCATCAAAATCCATGTCCCAAAACGCGGCCGCGATTCAGACGAGTTGCCCGAGCATCTCTTTCACGTAAGGAATTAATCATTTGTCCTAATCAATAGTCCTGAGATTGTCCTAAGGTCCCCGCCGTCCCAGGTCCGTGTTCAATATCCGCGTCCCAGGTATCTAGTTTGTCGGAATCGAGATTGTCCTTGAAGCGCAATTCAGGAATTAAAACAAAAGTCTTTTTCACTTGTGACGTCATCGTCTTTTGTAAATCTCAGACCCAGAAATGACGTCAGACGTCATCGTCCGTCAATCACAGATCTGTCCCAAACGCATCCCAGTCCTAGGTCCGCAGCTTGCGAGTTAATCAAGTCACTGCGACGCAAGACACAAAACGCTAGTCAAAAGTTACTAATTCATTCCTTAATGCCAGCCCTTCATCCGTCCGTGCGGTTCATGCATTCCCCCGCGCGCCAAGCCGTCAATTTCATTACATAGTTAGTCGAAAACTTTCGACTTTGAATCCGAACTAGAAAAGTGAGAAGCTACAATGATGCTTATCGGTTTTTTGGTACGTATGAAAGATATCGGAATACAAGTACCTACCTACTTTTAAACGTAGATCTTGGGTAGATATAATATGTAAATTTGCAGATATTATAAGGCCAATTAGCTGTCATAAAATACTCATCTTAATGTTAAAATGTATGTTAATTTAATAAAATTTTAAGGGTGAAACGAAAACCTGTATAATTTTAAGATATAATTGCTAGCAATAAATACATTTTACATACGAAAAATTACGACAATAAAAAAAGACAAACACATAAATCGATAGGATTTAGCCTGCGAGATAATGAGATAGAATAATCGGTCTTCTCTTTGTGTGGTGTTTCGTAGCCTATTGGTCTCCTCTTTGTGCGGTGCTTCGTAGCCTCCCCGATTTGAAATTCGATGGAACGAAAAAGCGATACTAAAAAGAGACAAACACCTTAATCTATATGTTATGAGATAATGAGATAAAATAATCGGGCTCCTCTTTGTGCGGTGCTTAGTAGCCTATCAGTTTCCTCTTTTGCGGTACCCTGTGGCCTCCCGGTCTCCTGTGCGGTGTAAGCCTCCCCATTTTTTTTTCTTTTTTTTTTTTTTGGGATTTAATTGAAATAAAAGAATGAATAAAAGGAATCAATTCAAAAGGCCATGGGAATCAGACTGAATCGATTCACTCCTGGGAATCATTCTGCCCACGTCTACAGTGAATGATTCACAAGTATATAAAACTGACACAATATGTATTTAAATTCCACCATAATTTTATTATTTGTTATTTCAATGGAATAGTTATTTTTATAACAAACCGAGTTAGCGCGCAAGCGTCATCGAACTCGCAACTCGAATGTGCCATTCGGAAGTAGAAAAGGCAATAAGCCACCTACAACATGATGTCAGTCAAATATTTCTAAGGTAGTTGTTTTCCAATGTTTAACAAACTTATTAGGCAATATAAATAAAATTTTATTTTGCCTTGGACCTTAACTACCGCAATGTAAAACCAATTTTTATTAATCATTGTTTTGGTTGGTACCGATCATTATTTTATTTCATTGTCGGTGATACCTACGACCGATTCACTCAATTATGCAAATTGATCTCAATTGCTCATAAAACGATGAAGTATTCATTTTTACTAACTTTTATCGGCGACGACGTATCGGCGAATCCCGAATCGGTAACGCATAATAGCACTAGTTTTGTTATTAACTTGATAAGTATTAACAACCATCTGTAAACTGATTTTTGTTCATAAGAAGCAGATAATTTTAGACGTGACTTTATAAGTTAAAATAAAATAATAACTTAGTACACCACTTTTATTCGGGTATTCGCTATAACCGTATCTTCTCCAGGGCAGTGTATGGGGCAGTATTATATTGGCATTAATTATATAAAAAATATTAAAGTGGTGTTTACTAAGTTATTGTTTATATTTAAAATTACAAATGGTTTATTATTTAAATGTTTTCAATATAAGGCAGTACACCTAACATCCTTCCGTGAAAATTATCCTTCCATATGTCAAGATGTAAAACGCAAACTTGTGCTACCGGGCAGGTTCACTGAATTACCTCATGCATTTTAAGATTATTCTGTTTTCAATTGTTTAATATACACGAATATAATCTAGATTAAAAAATAAAGCATTGAAGAAGAAAATAACAATAATAATCTAAACGATAATATGAAAGAGAACCAGACACAGAAAAAACAGAAAAAAGACAACGGTCGCAACTGGGAAATTCATTAAAGGAAAACAATCACTTTGTTTGTAACCACGATTTATTGATTTAATTTTTATTTACCGACCGGTTTCGCTTAATACAAGCATCTTCAGGGTATAAATTAAAACTGATGAAAAAATACATTGTGTGAGCTTATATATACATACAGACAGAGACAAAACATAATATAAAGTAAGAGTGAGAGAGTATAATTAACATCCTACATAGTGATAAACTGGCCACTTTATTCCTTAATCACCTGTTCAAATGACGTTTTGTCCCGGTAGATATAATGTAATTATTCATTAGATATACCCGTCTCTTTCTCTCTATCACTATGTAGGATGTTAATTATACTCTCTCACTCTTACTTTATATTATGTTTTGTCTCTGTCTGTATGTATATATAAGCTCACACAATGTATTTTTTCATCAGTTTTAATTTATACCCTGAAGATGCTTGTATTAAGCGAAACCGGTCGGTAAATAAAAATTAAATCAATAAATCGTGGTTACAAACAAAGTGATTGTTTTCCTTTAATTAATATGTCAAACCACAAAGTGACTGCTTTCTACCAAAAAAAAAAAAAAAAAGGGAAATTCATTGATGGGAATAGCCTTCAAAAGTTATAAAAGAGAGTTTTATTATAAAAAATTAAATAAAGCTCTTTCAGCTAATTATAAAAAATATACAGGCAGAGACATACTTCCCTTACTTTAAGTAAGTGATTCCTGACATTATTTGGAGTAAAAAATGTGAATAAAATTTTGGTCTCAGGAGACATTTTTGATGTCATGTCAGGAATCACTTGTTAAACTAAGTAAAATACTTCCCTGAACACCAGTAAATTTTTAACAAAACAGTTTTATATGTGATATGTTTATAGATTTTGTAGGAATACAAACATCCCAAAACAATTAATTCATTATTTAAACTAGGAAGGAAGTAATTTCAGGGATTTTAATTACACCAATTTCAACGGGAAGAAAGAAATCTATTTATTTAAAACTTGAATCAATGAGCCATTAAACTGACTTACCAAGTGCACTAACTAGCGAAGAACTTGGGGAAAATATAATATATTAACAAAAGTTAACGTTGCATGTTGTTTCTTACATCAACATGATTTATCATCGTTAGTCGTAAAAGCAGTTTATGCTCTATTAAATATTCTAATTGGTAGTGATTTTTCAGAAACTGAAATTGTCATGCCAGACTTGGAATGCATTTCTAAAGAAAGCCGCGACAGTTCATTTGATTACAGTTAAACTAACGATTTGATTAAAGTCATAAAGTTAAATTTCCCTTTGCCACGTGATGACTTACCAATCCGGATTAAATATCACGGGTTTTATCTAAAATCTCCGCTGAATTATAATAACACGCTTTTCCTCCGTTCTTGCATTATTTCATAGAACAACATATTTTTAACGTGATAGTTCAATAACAAACAGAATATTCATTATACCTCACGAATCAGGTCAGCAAAACTATGAAGCAGATTGTTTTTTATGTTTGCACGAATTCGATCTTAGTTTATAACTAGCGCAGACCCGTGAAAAATCACGTGTTATTTTAATTCAAGGTTTTGTGAAGCCGAAAGTATTAAAAAAAAATACGTTTCTCGGGATCATTACCTTTTAAAATAATAAATTTACCCTTTGAAAGTTAGTAATCTTGAAACCTTACTACGTCTATTCAACTTCATTATAAAAATACAAAACACTTTGTATTTATACTAATGAAACAAAAATCAGAGTGCAGTTTACAAGCAGTAGAAGCGAAACTTTACCAAAAATACTTGAAAAGTGAGGTCATAATCAAAGCGACCAATGAGCGCAAACCTCGCGTAATTTCCGTGTCATATCTCAACCAATAGGAGCCTTTAAAAATTACATCATTATCAAGGCGGCCAATGAGCGCAGTTGATGCGTCGCTGATGCACTAATCGTCATTTCCGTTTCATCCGAAATCCAAATCACGGCCGTGCTATAGAAGTTCCACTTCAAAAATATATATTATGTTAATTCAAAATTTTGTGGTATAAATTTCGAAATATATCGATCGAACAAACATAATATAATTATACTAGCTGACCCGGGAAAAAGGTTGTTCTGCCATATAAATTATTTCTAGTGAATATTTTGGTTGTTAAATAAAAAATAACGAAAGTGTTGTAAATGTGTGGTGATGGGATCTATGACAGAAAGAGGAATGGATCGCTGTAGACGATGACCGCCGATAAAAACATAAAAACACCAACTAAAGTAGGAAAATTAAATAAAGAAAATCAAAATGAATTTCAGAGAGCAATTGAGTGTACGTTATTTAACACAAATAAGCTCGATGGTTTGCCCCCGCGAGAACATGATGCCGAATGACGCGACGCTTCTCGTGAATGTCTTGCGCACATGCAGATGTAAGTTCGATGAGGCAAAGGTGTAGCGCCATCTGTCATTCAACAACATAAATAATTTCGTTCTGTTAAAATACGAAAGACGGTTAAATTTGTTCGTACAAAAATACTAAAATCACGATTGAAAATGGGAGGGTGGGGGAAGGGGATTAAGATTTGGGGTTGTAGGTATTTTTTGACGCTAAATTAAAAAAAAATACAAGAAACAAATTGTCAAAAAAATAAGTTTTTCTTTTGGGTAATGGCACCTTAATCACCTAGCGATATGAAATATACTTTGAAACCTATTCTCATATCTACCAAATAAACATAAAAAATTTCTTAAAAATCGGTCAAGTCGTTTCGCAGGAGTGCTATCACAAACACCGTGACACGAGATTTTATATATATATAAGATAGATACACAGGACGGAAATGCAACTGTAACGTCAATGGTAACATGTACGAGGCCGGGTTGGTTGCCAGGACTAGGACTGGCCAGATAATGAGACTGTTGGTGGAAAACATCTATTTCCGTCTCCACCATCTTACGCAATACCAATACGTCTCCAATATAAACCGTCAATTACGCAATTTCTTAAAAACAATCTATTTTGGTCTTCATCCATATCTACGAGTACACTGTCTCTAAATAAAAATGATTCATGTATATTTTTAAGACATCGAATACTGCCCAACAAACAGGAATTCCTCTATGCTTACGAAAAGTTTTTCTTTTTTATGATATGTTTGTAATAATAATAAGTTACGATAATAATACTTAGATATATTTTTTTAAATTATCCATACAGGACTCAGGAGGCCTTGAGAATTAATTAATCTAAATTGTTGAAGAAATGGTAACAAAATAAAACATGAAACAATACAACTTTGTATAAACCACTTATATAATGTGCAAATCCGACCGGTTTCGGAACAAACGTTCCTTCGTCAGGGAAAGCTTATACTAATTTGACAGTTTAGAACAATGTTTTATTATGGTAGGGGTGGAGAATAAAATTAAATAAAATTCCATAATAAAACATTGTTCTAAACTGTCAAATTAGTATAAGCTTTCCCTGACGAAGGAACGTTTGTTCCGAAACCGGTCGGATTTGCACATTATATAAGTGGTTTATACAAAGTTGTATTGTTTCATTTTTCTATAATGGATAACCACAAAGTAATAGCTACATTCAAAAATATAAAATAAAACACGTTTTTTTATAAAAAATCTTGTCTAAACGTTAGTTTATAAATTAAAAATAATAATTAATATTTGACAAGTTTAAGTATTTCCCCAATAAATGTAGTCATAATTTGTCTCGACGCCACCTAGCGAGGGATTTAACACTTACAATGTCTCTCTCGCAAAAATAAAGTTGGTTGTTTTCAGGTGGAAAAAATATAATAAGCAGTAATTGTTGAATGAAACACTATTATATATTGAATTATTTGGCGGGTATTTGATAAGCCCCCCATAGCTCAGTGGTCAAGAGCAGCTGACCGGCAATCAGAAGGACACGGGTTCAAGTCCCGGTGGCGGCAAGTATTTTTTCTCGGAAGATTTTTCAATGTTGATGAGTGTTTCAGGCTGATAATTATTGCTTATAATAAAAAAAAATTCTCTCTCTTTTTTTTCACTCTCTTTAGGGTGAATTGGATATTTGAAAAAAAAATCTGTAAAATCGCGAGATACTACATAAAATGTTACTTCGCTTTTGTTATAAACGTCATGTACGGGACAGTCGTATGGACCGAGTTCGAATCCCACATAGTGTCGACTTGTTCTATTTCAATAAGGCTTACTGAAAGTGAAAATGTTTGCACTCTAAATCCGAGGGTTAACTGCTTGGCATGAATAGGCACTTATTTATTTACTTAAATTTGTTCAACATCTGTGGTTGGAATTAAATCACAGACCTAAATGTTTGATGACGCGATATATCTTAGTTATGTAATAGCCAACATAACCGCCTACTCTTACTAATTATGTCAATAATTGTAGTCAGATAAGCGTGGGGCAATTGCAAGTGGCATTTAAATGCTTTTAGCATTATTATTTTAAAAAGCTTTGTATTCAACATACTTTCCCAAACACGCTATTGTAATACGTTTAGTTTATTTTGAAGTGTAAAGTAATTCCAATATTAATATGTTAAATGCCCACAACAATAAATTAAATAATATAATGGCAGTACGTGACGAATTACTACTTTTTAATCAGGAAACAACGATATTCGTGTAGTTGTTGGTTCCATGATAACTCAGCTCAGTGACAAATCAACACACGTTGGAAAAGTTATACAGGGTGTTAAGATGAATATATACCTGAAATCCTATTTAGATACTATTTTGATTAATCTTTACGACGAATCGGCTTACAGTATGAACATCAAAAAATGTGCTAGGAATAAATCGAAGCTTTTACTAGCTTTTCTATGTATTGGAATTACAATAAAATTATCATTTACGTAACAAAAAATTTAAACGTAAACCACCAAAAAAAATGTTTTTTCATGACTTAACTATGAAGTAATACAAGAAACAATTTTAAAAAAATACCCCTTTATGGCTAAGACTATTTTTGAGGTTTTCCATGTTCTAACTTTTTTTCGTTCTTGTAAAAATATGCATAAAATAAATAAAAACCACTTTTTTGCTTATTAGCCTCGTGCAAAAGGACGCTCGATTTTAAAACTTTGAAATATTTCTAGCGTTTACATTCCTCTTAATGATGTATGGGTGATGTATTTGACTTACTTTAACCTGTTATTCCTGACATTATTTGGAGTAAAAATTGTTACATTTTTGATTTTTTTTTTCTACAAAAACATTAAAAAAATAGTAGCTGTTGGACAGTTGGGGCGGGGTAAGAGGTTGGGCGGTTACTCGGCTAAATGACGATTGATTTTGAAGAAATAAAAAAAAAGTATCGAAAAAGTTACCATAGACTGAAATTTCAAGAACATTTTTACTCAAAATAGGAATTACAAGTAAATAAAGTATGTCCCTTAACACCCTCTATACGGTCACTAAAAGTGATGAAACCTGACGTAACCTATTCAAAAAAGTTTTTTCGTCACCTTTCATGTTTTTTTTTACATTTCAAAAGTGTGTTTAATTGTCACTGTCCTGGGTTGTTCGGATATGTTATTGAATCCTTTAATTTTAATCTTTACATAGTATAAAGCAAAGTCGCTCCCGCTGTCTGTACGCTTAGATCTTTAAACTACGCAAAGGATTTTCATGCGGTTTTTCACCAATAGATAGAGTGATTCACGAGGAAGGTTTAGATAAATAATTTGTCAAGGTTTTGTGTAAATTAGTTGAAATATATAATATGGCAAGCGGCGGTGTGGATTTGATATGTATTCAAATTAGCAGATGCCGTTGGTTATAAAGGTTGAGTAATGGCGTTGTCAGTAGATGGCGTTATGTTTTGCTAGCCACAGACACGTGTGGCCGGGTCTGCTAGTTAATTAATAAAAAAAAATATATATTTGAAATGTGAATTTCGTTTGTATAAACTTTTGACAGATTTCGTAGTATTTCAAGTTTATTAACGGTGTTCATTCGAAATGTCAATTCTAATTGTCCCTAAAAGTGTTAATGTTTGTCTTTTGAATGGCAAAGGTGTTTATTTACCGCTCTACGCTGGGGTTACATAATAGTAATTGTGAAGTAGCATCATTATACTTATTTATATTACTTCGTTCACAGACTAATTAAGTACACCTCCGCAAAATATAATAACAATTATTATTATATAGGTATTGTTTTGTATAAATATACTGTTATTGTGGTTTAAGAAGTATAAAATATTTTTATTACTCATTCTTGTTCACTGAGATTGTGTAAACGAATTAAAAGTCACCACACATTGAACATTATGAATTTATTAATCTATTTTTTTTCTAACAATAAGAAGTTAAGGCAAAATGTTTATGGACGTCAATCGCCATGGGTGGATTTTATTACTAAATTCATATAATTTGCTCGGTGAATTGAACGGAATGAAACCTATAAAAAGCCCTTTAGTTGGTGCGGAAAGTTGGAAACGATAATGTTTTCAAGGACTTGCAGCGGGAGTTCCTTTCATCATTCCGACTGGATTGTGGGCGCAAAAAGAAAAAACATTTTGTTTATAGTTATTGTTTCCGTACTTTCATCAAGTTGCAATTGTCGCAATGATGACGTATTTTAGGGGGAGAAAATCTATAGAAGTACGCTTTATTCGAAGTGAATTATAGTGACTCAATTACGTAGCAATAGTTTCACTAAAGCAAAAATTAAATGGGAAACATTGATCCATTCACGTAGCCTTGGTACCTATATATTATCATTTATAATTTATAATGCATTTTTATTTCGGCCATCTTGAGATTTTTTTGCTGTTGACGTGAAAACTTCTTTAGCAACGTTGTGATTTGAAACTCGATGAAACGAAAAAAAGCGACACTAAAAAGAGACAAACACATCTACAGAATTAGGCCTGCGAGGAATGACATAGTGTAATCGGTCTCCTCTTTGTGCGGTGCTTCGTAGCCTATCGGTCTCCTTTTTGTGCTGTGCTTTGTCCTCTATACTATATCTTCTCTATACTATATCTATCCCTATACTACATCTTCTGAAGGTTTCACTTCTACCGAGTGTGAATTCATACCCTGTTTTTTTTTTAAATTATTATTTTAGTAACAAACCATATATGTATACCTAGATAAAAATGAATGGTACATTTTTATAGGGTTTTAGAAATAATTACAGTGTCGGTACCAATGCCATTGTTCTGAAATATCTGGTGAGTGATTACCACTGATTACCGATGAGTGCCGCCGCTCCGGGAACCATTTATTGGATAACCAAAAGCCGTAGGTCACTCCAAGTATTTCGCTATTTGGCGACTTAGCAGGGGTGCCGGGGTTCATGCGGTGAGGATTGTCTAGGTCTTGGCGGCGAATGCGTTTGCCTACCTACTACGTGGCGGGCCGGATTGAAAGGGACTAGTTGAGAGAGACCTAACCTAGACTCTCCAGTCGGACCCTCTCGGCCTATCGGCTTGCACCGCAGTGGAAGGGATGGATTCATATGTCCGCCACTCCTAGACATTAACCCCAGATTCCTACCTTCCCCTCATATCTTTTCCTCCCCAGAACTTCCTCTCCTTCGTTTCCCCACACAGAATCCCCAAAGATGGTATTGTAGTGTTTATTGGTAAAAATGTTTTATTTTTAATCTTAACTAATTATCACTGTATTACAAACGTATACCTACGAAGTAATATTTAACAGTTTATTTTTAAACAAATTCTGTAGTGTAATTATTATTATGCGTGACAACTATTTTGTCTTCGGAAGGCATTATAAAATTTGATAATGCCTTAAAAAGGCGAAACAACTGTCACGCGTAATAAAAGTATACAGTTTTTTTTTTTTTTAAATAAACAGCATTTTAAGAATTTAATAATAATATTGTTTTACATTAGCTCCTACACAGGGCCTATTTTTGCTTTTGGGATGCTGTGTAGTGGGACCTTTTTAGCACAGAAGGAGAGGAAGTTCTGGCAAGGAAAAATATAAGAGGGATGGGTAGGGTTTAGTGTGTACAAGTGAACCGTCGCCAAGACGTAGACAAACCTCACCCCATGAACACGGGTACACCTGCAAAGTTACCAAAAGTAGCAAATCACTTCTGGTGATGGCTGAGGGTAGCGGTACCCTTTTCCGCCTCCCAAATTGAATTGTAATTAAAAATTTAAAACTTAAAATTGGTTTAGTTAAACTTAATATAGAACAATCAATTACTACGTAACGTAAGGTTAAAGGAGCGGCATGATGGGGAAATAAAAGACTTGTCCCTGGAAAAGTCCGTAAATAAATAAATTGCGTTATAGATAATATTTTGTGGTGATTGTAGTATTTTGCTAGACGTCAGTCGAAACGACTGAGACCGTTAACAATCGGACTTATATTTGGTTCGTCCGATCCGATATTCTGATCAGACAATCGGAAAGCAAAACCGGACATGTATTTCCGGTCTAAGTGCAAGGCACCTACTCTTGGAATGGGACGCGGCCTATTTAGGTCTCTGCTGTCATCGATTCAGTCAGATCTGTGCCCTTTGGCTGTGCTGGCTGATATCTGCCTGTCGTGATGTCTGTCCCTGTGTCCCTATTGGCTTATCGGCTGCGGCTCCCTGACTGTGCTGAATGCCGCTATCGGCCGCGGCTCGCGCTGGGAGCAACCGCCCTCCGCACGCGATCCGTGTCCGCGGGTCGCCAAAACGATGACACTAAACAAATGAGTCGGGGAAATTGCGCAAACGTGTATAACCAAGTTATGCCAGACATTAAATTCTTAGCAAACAAAGATGCACGATCGCTACTGGCACGGGCACGATACCATCCAAGGTAGTGCGTAATTTATTGCCAAAACTTTTAATTTTTGACAACATTCGTTTAAACTGCTTACGATTTTTCATAAAATGTGTTTTAATCCGATCTAACATGTTTTGTTCACAGTTCTGCAAAGCGCTTTCGTTGTCATTTATTTCAAACTTAAAGTTGTATTTTAACTGGTATTGTTGGATAATCTGACAATGAATTTCAAAGTTACTTTGTATGTGCATACTTACACAAAACACAAATTAATGATATAATTTAAAAATAAATAAAGTGTGCAATTCGCACGTGGTAAAAGTGAAACCTTCAGAAAACTGAAGAAGGCAAGAATGGGGAGGCTACAAAGAGAACACCGATTAGTCTATCTCACTCTTTTGCAGGCTAAATCCTATGTTCTGTGTTCGTCTCTTTTTAGTGACGCTCGTTTCCGTTTCATCGTGTTTCAAATTACAACGGTGCAAAAGAAATTTTCAATTCAAAAACTCTTTCCACTCCTTCGTGGAAATCAGATGTCCGATTATCGATCTATTAAATTTAGTGAATCTTCTGGCGCCCTGTTTTAGAGATCGGTCTTCCACAGATTAGTCGAATTTTGCAGATTATCGGCGACTCTCCCCCATCCAAAGCCGGCAGTCATCGATCCATTTCGTCTCTAGGCGACCTCTGTTTCTTGTTACAAACCGCATAGGCCATCCAATATTACTTTAATTTCAACAGTCATTTGTAAATCGAGCTACTTGCCCAGCATAGTCCACTTATTTGTGGGGTATTAAATTGATAACATTCACAAGCGTTTCTTTATCTTATTTCAATTTCTACCTCATGAAGAAATATCTTGCTTTGTCCATTTTTATCACCGCTGGTTAAAAAAAACAGTAGGTGAATCAAATGTACTGAACTACACTTCACCGGTGTTTCCGTTCCAGATTCATTTACTTTGAAAAACTATTTCATAATGAAGTAACGAGAGAATAACCCAACAAAATATTATATTTTTCGTGCTTGACTTATCGTTATGAAACAAAGTTAATTTAATTACAAAAATATCTGTATTTCTGAAGACGCAAGGATGCGCGTGCAACAGTGAGAACCTGTTACAAAGGAATTTCAAGAAACGAAGGTACAAGTAAAGAAGTAGGCAAGATGATGAGCGGTGGGGGAGGATGGAGAAGGGAGCCGCTTTTCTATTGGCACCCCACGCCGAGGAAAGTCAATAGTAAAAACAGCGCTGCATTTCTGGAAAGAGCGCCCAGCACCAGCGTCCAGTTTAATTTCAGTTGGGCATTTTCTGCCAGGACCTACAATGGTGAACTTAATTACCACAGCCTCTAGCTCCGGAGCCGACAAAGAACATGCAAAGAAAAGTTTTCTAAGGCTGCGTCGCCAATTATTAATAACTTTGTAGGGAACTGAATCGGTCCTTTCCTAAGCGCATTCGCGTTAAAAACTTTTTTGTGCTAACACCTCGTGACGTAAATTTGTAGGTGTATAAAGCTTTTGCACTTCGGGAAAAGTCTGAACTAGAAGTTTGGCTTTCAAGGTGTTTATATATTTTTATGAAATAAAATAAAATATATCTTTGCGCAAAACGATTTCTTACAGTCAATTATTCATTCACAAACATCCACACACTCTTATTGCGTATTACAACTAATTAAGAAGACAAGCTAAAAATCATTTTGTGTTATTAGTTGCATCGGCCAAACAGTATTAAAGCATGTATTTTAGATATTTGACATACTTCTAAAGATCGGTCTTTAATATTATCTGTACAATAAAATAAAAATTACATACATATTTAGCGCCGTTTTGGTGAAATTTTCAGGATGCATTATTACAAGTAATAAAACATGGGCTGATCATGTTATATTCTTTCACGCCAACGCCACTTTATCGATACGTTATTAAAATATGGATGCATTTATCACTTGCCGTTGTAAATTATTGATTAATTTAATGATGTGTGCGTTTCTTTTGAATTTGTGAAAGGGATATCATGATTTAGTATCGAGCAGAGTATCGGTGTTCCGTGACGTTGCAGTAGACCGTCGTTGGTAATGCAATGAATATGTAAGTGAAGAAATTTCATGTCGACAATATGTCCTTAAAACTATTGTATACACTTATATACATATATTAAATGCTGTAGAATTTCGGAACGCTTAAACCCGTTCCTCACAATAATTTTCAAATGTCCAATGGACCCACGAGAGCTGCTACAGTTTTGTTTTGTGATGGTTCTGATTTTTGGAACGCGCCGTAGTCGTTTGTAACTTTTATTGTTATTGTGTTTCTTCATTCGTTTTCTTTTTTTAATAATTATGTAATCTTTTATTCCGTCGTCGGATGATCGATTTTTTAGTTCTGTTTAAAGTTTCATTTCTGTATATTTACTGTTTTTGTGGTCGTTTTTCGTTTCATTTCATTAAAAATTCCGAAAATTCAGACCAAAAAATCGTCACAAGGAAACTAAAGTACGTCAAAAAAATGATTTTCAATTTTTAGCAGATCCGATTATTTTTCGGTACGAACTTTTTTTTGTCGACTATATAATTACCTACATTTATGACAAACAGAGTATGTAGTACATACGTACTTCAGAAAAATACTTATTATTTTCTATCGAATGGTGTACTTCTTAGCACAGTTGTGATTTGAAATTTGATAAAACAACAAAAAGAGCCAAAATTATAAACGAAAAGTCTACTATGGTGTTCTGAAGATTTCGCTTACAATTTTTATGTACATTTAATACCAGAAGAATCGAGATATCAAAATATCTGCGTTCAGAATATGTCGACATTTCCTTTTCCTCGATAGTTTTTGCGCTGTATAGATTAATGCCCTAGCGTGATCGTCCACCACGTGACCTTATCTCTAATATCAAATTATTATTTACCGTATTCTACAATAATACCGCATTTGTCACAAGAGCGGCCGTCGATAACGCCACTTGTAAAGAATAACGAAGCAAGTGCTCACTTTTATGTTAATATAATATACATCTTAAAAAAACATCCTACAATTTTATTACAAATTAAAAAAAAAAAGTATTATTAGTTCAGTTTTCAAATTTCCATAAAAAGCATTGAAAATAATCAATCGTAGGAGCATTTAGTAATAGTAATATCGCGAAAGAATCCCAACAGCTCCCAACCGTCAGGAACGAGTGAGACTATGACATCCCCAATTGGGGTGTTTTGTGAGGCTGAAGGTAATGGGGAGGGAAAGGAGATGGTGTAGAAAAAGCTGGGAAAGTACCTGGCTGTTCAAAGTTGGTCACAAAACACGGCAAAAATCATTTCAACCAACGATTCAAATCTAAACGGTGGTCTTACACCAGGGCGATACTGAGAGTATCTTCTTCTCTGGAAGGAACCGCAAATTTTCTATATATTATTTCAAATTAATAAGTTGTGAAATAACACAAATTAATCAGATAAAATTTACCACCGACCACGGGGGCCGTATTGTATTATTATTATTATTAGTGTAATAAAACTAAGTATAATGAAATAATTCATGAACTAAAAAAAACATAGATTGCAATTCGCACGCGGTAGAAGTGAAACCTTCAGAAAATTAAAATAGACAACGGCGGGGAGACTGCGAAGCAAAGAACAAAAAGGATACCGATAGGCTACGAAGCACTGCACAAAGAGGAAACCGATTTTACTATCTCACTCTCTCGCAGGCTAAATCCTACATAATATGTATGTGTTTGTCTCTTTTTTAGTGTCGCTGTTTTTCGTTTAATCGAGTTTCAAATCAAAACGGTGCTAAAGATGTTTTCACTTCAAAAAGTCATAATCGGTAAATTTTTATCGTAATTTTTTTAACTGTTCAAACTTCAATCGATCACATAAATAATTATTTAATTATTTATTAATTTTCGGGAAATCGACAGTTTGCATTTTTGTGACTTTACCTCTACTAAGACAGCATACTAGGGACATCAAGCAGGTGTATAGCAGGGTATATGTATATGTAACTCAAAACATTTAGTTTCTTGGCACAAAGTATTTCTAGTAAAACTTAACTTGCACAATGCACAATATTGAAACATTGAATAAAATTCCACAAATATTATTTTTTGTTTGTATGTGTAGTTTGTAACAGCAGTAGCACAATGCGCAATGGTTGAAGTTCTAATCTTCGTAAGTTTAGTTGGTGGCGGAAACACTATGCCTCTTTCCTTGCATACCGAAGTGAAAGCCGCTTGTAAATTGCCCATTTATTCTCAGGTCAATTTAACAAATGCATATTAAGAAAAATTAGATCCTAAAATTAGCAATTATGAAATCCCTACCATTGCTATGTACCTAACATTATATTATTTTTTTATTTATTTTTCTAATTTTCATTCTCATTGTGTTTCTTTTTGAATTGTTCAAGTGAAAACACCGTTGTGATTTGCAACTAGATGAAACGAAAAATAGCGACACTAAAAGTACACAATCATATACATCTATAAGATTTAGCCTGCGAGAGAATGAGATAATCTCGTCTCCTCTTTGTGCGGTGCTTCATAGCCTACTCACTCTTGTTTACTTTAGTTTTCTGAAGGTTTCACATCTACCGCGTGAGAACTGCACACTTGTATTAAAACTTCCTTATCATCGTTGTGATTAAAACTCGACGAAACGGAAACGACAATAAAAAGAGACAAACACATACATCTACAGGATTTAGCCTGCGAGAGAATGGGGCAGAATGAAGTCTTACCGCATTGGCTGCTGTGATTTTGAGCTCCCTTTTCAGGCTCCTATTGGTTGAGATTGTTTGTGCGAAGGTTTCACTTCTACCTCGTGTGAACTGCACTTGATTTTTTTTCTAATTTTTATTCTCATGGTGCTATTTTTAAATTTTGTTAAAATTTATCACTTTCTTTAAATTACTTAATGACGTATTATTTTAGGCGTAGTATTTCTTAAACTTAGAAAGACACTTTAAATAAAAAAAATTATAATTGATTTTTAAAAACTATTTTCTATTTATATGTTTTTTTTCGTTTTAACTTTTTCTTTTTCCATATTTTTGTACAAAACTTCACTGGTAGATGCAACTAAGTAAATGTTGAGTACGTCAAAAATTAAATGCAACTGCATGTTTTACCAAAAATAAAAAATAAAAGTAAAGAAAGCAGTTTTTTCTAACAAGTTCAGTGTTTACAACAGTTTAGTTAACATAATTCTGTTGATAAGACTAGATGTCGTAAACACCGTGCGGAAATCAGGGCTTATCAACCCTGTCACTCTTAAAAATTAAATATAATTGCAGAGTACTCGTAGCTTAAAGAGTTTTGCATCAATTTGGAACATAGAAAATAAAATGGTTCCCCTATATTGATACGAGTAGCTTAGAAAAATTAACAATTTTGCTTTTGATTCTGACCTCCGCATAAAAAAATCAGAGTGTACAATAATTCACACGCGGTAAAAATGAAACCTTCAGAAAACTAAAGTGGACTACGAAGCACTTTTTTATCAATGTGAAGGATGATTTTTTTCTTTGTCGTCGAATTCCAGTGGTCCTTTTCCTATACATTTGGTCATCTTATCAGTATTTTTATTTTCTTCTTCGGTGTCGCTAGATATCGCTTTATTTTATGTTTACTTTGCCTGTTTATTTTAGAGTGGTTTGAAGATTGGATATTGATTTTATAAAAATTACTATTTTTTTGGATTTCTTAGGATTTGTTCTTTGGTCGGCTAAATGTCTGGCCACTGATGTTCGTCAGGCGCTTTATATCGCTACACCAAAGGAGCACCCTTAAATTAAATAAATATTTTAATGCTATCTCATTCTGTCGCAGGCTAAATCTTATAGATACTCGAATATATACGTGTGTTTATCTCTTCCATTTGTCGCTCGTTTTCGTTTCATCGAATTTCAAATCAAAACGGTGAAAAGAAATTTTCTCTTCGAAAAACAATCTGAAATCCATAAAAATTAAATTTTTGCCTGAGAGACTTTCTTGGTAGATACTTTACCCTACTCCACAGTTAATTTAATATAAGAGCCTTTAAAAGTGCAGTTATAATAATTTAATATCGTAACCTAATTAGTCACGCATCTATCTAATCGTTTCATCACTCAAAATGATGTCATGGTACAAAAATAGGACAGAAGACATTTACGGTCGTAGTATGTTTTGACCACATTTTGCTCTGCGGTATGGCGATCGGTTATAGAAATAAGATCTGCGTTTCCACAGGCGGCGCCCTACAATCGTAATTAGCGGCGATTTCATCAACGCGATAGTTTACTGAAGTTAATTTACGATCAGATGAAGATATTAAAGCATTTATTTAGAAATATTTATAAACAAAAGTTACATTAGCCCATATGGATGGGATGGTGGGAGGGAGGGGAAAGGGGTGGATCTATAATTGGTAGTAAGTATATATTAATTAATGCTATTGATTGATTTTAGGTATAAAAATGTTAGGTACTGTTTTAATAAGTCGAATTCAACGTATGAAATGAAAATTTTTAAGTATAGAAAACTTATTCGAAAAAACCGATATTTCGAAATAAAAACTTTTTAATTTTAATTTTATTTAATACTAGCTTTTTCCCGCGGCTTCGCTCGCATGGTGTAAGGGGGGTTCCCACTACGCCTCCTCCGCCTCCCCCCCTTTCCCTCCCTCTCACCGCCCTCCCTCCTCCCTCCCCCCTCCCCCATTCCCCCCCTCCCTCCCCCCTCCACCTTCCACCCCCCACCCTCCACCCCCCACCCCCCACATCTCTCCCTCCCTCCCGCTTACCATATATTCAATCCCAGTACATTCAGTTTTTAAACAGCCCGCGTGCCACCTTTTACAATTTTTATTCAAATATCCATTTTTCATGTATATTAAATTTGGTACCTAACATAGGTACCTATTTAAAATATCTAAAATTCTTGATTCGATTCAAACTATTAGGGGAGTACCTACTTTAAATTTTGAAAATTTGAAAATCTCCTTCTATCACCTCGGTAAACTGAAAATGTCGTGATGAAGGTCATAGCCAGCCGAGGAATCGAATATGCGACGCTTGGGTGGAACCCAAACGCGATTCCAACTCAGCCACTGACCGGTTATTAAAATAATCAACCAAACTAATACTAAACGCAATCCTCTGTTCTCGGAAAAACCAGGAGAGATAATTTGTTCTTTGAAACACCGATGGTCTTTGACCGCTGCCGTGGCGTGTACTTAAGTTTGAATGCTCATGGTTGCAATCTCAACGTATTAGCATTATCCAGTGCTGATAAACCTTTCTTAAAGAATCTCTAATATTTTATCGTCGCGCCCATCAGTTCCATTTTTTTAAAAGTGGTTTCATTACGAATTTTGGTAGACAATTTTCGTAACCCATCATGAATGAGAAGTATCGTTAAAATTGCCTAGTAGTTTTATAAATCCTGGGACGAAGATAGTTGTCGTGGTCCTATAATTTTATACAAAGATCTCTACATTTTCTACCATAGATACAGTTAAAGGCTGATTTTTAAACGACCCTATCTTCACAAAATGCTCTCAAATTTCTTAAAAATTATAAAAATGTTCCAACACAATGCAGTTTTAAAAAAAATTCAAATGTCTTTTTATTTTTCACCTTAATTACACGCGCGCGAACTTCGGCGTGATAAAATTTTAAAGAATTTCTGTCTGCAATTTTTGATCAGCACGCTAATCCCAGCTTACGACATTGATTTGCATCACGAGCTATGAAATATCTGTAAAAAAGTAAAATTATAAGATTTCTAACAAACATGTTAAAACTCGCGTAAAAGCCGTATGAAACCATGCATCTCATTTTTCATATAAATATGTATGCTTTTTTATACGACTCCACAAAAGTATCCGTAAGTTGGTTACACGGAAGATTACCGAAGATAATCGCACGTGAATACACAACGCCCGGAAGGTAAAAGGGGGAAAGCCGTAAGTAGGCGCACGTATTCAGGAGCCCTTTGAGGGCGGCCACTATTAGACGGGGGAAGACACCGGGAAGCGGCGCGGAGGGGGAGGCTAACGGGGCGAAGGCAAAACGGGACAACCCGCGAACAGCAATCAAATCATAATACTTTCTAGGCAAATTATTGAGCACATGTAGAGCTTGCAATTTTTAGAAGTAAAGGGGAGTTTGACTTTTTTTTTTAACAATTCCTGGTTATTCATTTGTAAATAAATCACGAAGGACGATTTTAAAAACCGTTTAATGCCTTACACTCAGTGGCGGTCCTTCCCTCAGGACAATTGGTCAAAAACCTCCCAAAATTATAAGATGACAGAAAATTTTTTTTTATGAAATATTAAGCAAATCAAAACAACTGGTATTATTCTAATGTATTTGAAATGTACCGCGAGAGAAAGCCGGCAGCGGCAAGCAGTGACATCTAACATCTTAAATGGAAGCTTCCTGTCCCGCGCACTGCGATTGGCTGGGTCAAATTATGAAATGCCCTGGTATCATATCTTCTGTCTCTTTACGCACTACACAATAAATGAGATGGCACTATGTCCCTTTTTAAAAAGTTTTCGGATTCTGAAGACGGTTTGGGTCAGAGCCGTGAGGGAGAGAGGGCTGTCTGAATATCATTCGTCTGAAAGAGATGGTTTGATAAACGTAGGTTGATTTCGCATATTTTACGCTTGTCGCATGAAATAATTTACTATATTAAACGTAATTTGACGTAAGTGCGTGAATTCGACTCTCAAACTCGTGAGGTTCCTACAAATGAATATTGTTATATTTAATATGACATTGTAGATATCATAGGTAATATCTTTTTTTTAAATGACTTCCACTTCTGGACCCCTAGAGCCGCCTCTGCTTACACTGAACAGATTTTTAATATCTAGAAGTCAGCATTTGAAGACAGCTTGTGTCACCATTTTTCGTAAGACCTTTCGTCTCCTATGCCCCAAACCGGCTAATGTAAAAATGTTTGATAGATTTCTTCAGAAGTAAGGAAAAAGATATCTTACTTCAGCCACACGGACACGCCCACAGAATACAAAGGTTTATCTCCTTAGAGTGCTAAGTGTTTTAATTATGTTAATTTTAACTATGAAGCAGAAAACTTTATCCGTATTCAGCAAAAGCTCTGTAATGGAGTTCTGGACTCTCGGCCAAGTACCTAGTGGCGAGCATTGCTGTATTACTGTAGGCTGTGTGTAGTTTTCAAGTTAGAATATGAATAAATTATTATATTTTATCGGTCTCCTCTTTGTGCGGTGCTTTTAAGCCTCTCCACTGTTGTCTACTTTAGTTTTATGAAGGTTTCACTTCTACTGCATGTGAATTGCACACTCTGATTTTTTTAAATATATAACCTAACGCTGATTGTTGTGGTCATCTGAATACATTAGCGTAAATAATATCCTTATTGAATTACTGAAAAAAAAATCATTTAGGTCAAAAATGTTGTTACTATTAGTTTTTCTTAGCGTCGCGTCGGGAGAGCTTTTCAGCCTTTATGGCCTGCACGCCACTGTGATACTGTTTAACAAGATAACAAGTTTTCACCGCTTGCAAAAAAGATATCTTGGGTCTACGAAACATATTATTTGGTAATTAATGCATTTCTGAACTGAACAACTGTGTATAACTTAATTTTGGTACCGTTTTCCGTGAATTTCGACCAGTTGGCTCCTGGGTACTTGAAATGTGCCGTCCGCCGGAAAGCAGTAGACGTCGAAGTGACACTCGCAGGTATTAGAAAGGCGTGCTGTTTAAACTTGTGACAAAATTATAATGCAAGTTTGTCTTATTTTTTTATGGGAGTTTACTGCATAAACGCACTTTAGAGAAAACCGCCACTGCTTCTGTCTCAAAATGCCCTCGACAGTGCCTGCACAAGAGTCCCAACTGCTCCCAACCATCTGGAGCCAGTAAGACTATGGCATCTCCAATTGGGGTACGTTGTGAGTGTACAGGTAGTGGGGAGGAGAAGGCGATGGGGAATAGAAAGGTGGGAGACCTGTCACTAAACACCAAAGCCATTTTAATCAACGCTTCAAATCTGAATGGTGTTCTTACACCAGGGCGATACTGAGAGTATCTTCCACACTGATACGTGCCGGAAGAAAACCTGTATTATTTTTAAATGATTAAATTAAATTTCTTTCTTGAGGTTAGTGGAGAGTCAGCTCCTCCACATAGCATCGCCAAAGATGACATAGGCCGTGAGGAAAATTATTTTCCTCTTGTAAAAAAAACCCATGGATTCCTGGGTAGCGAAGAAGAAGGTATTCGGGTTTCTGGACCACGTTGAAGGACTGCGAAGAACCGCATCGCATAGCCCGCGCCGTACCGCCTAGTCCCGGTCCCCGACTATCGACCTCCGCCAAATTAATTACCCATCTCTAATCTCCACGCTGTTTACTTTAGAATAACTGCAATTGTTTTTGTAGCAATTGAAAACTAGGTCGCTGGTAATCTGATGATGTACTCGTAAACGCACACATCGATCATGCAGTGCAGAAATCGATTCAAATTTCCGGAGTAAAATATACTCTCAATATCGCACTGGAGAGAGATCTCCACTACGAATTGAAGCGAAACTTGAAATAGCTTAATATGCAATGTTTATAAACGCCATAATCTCCCTTTTCACATAGGTATTTAACCTATTATTTTCAGCGTCCCAACAATCCTATTTAATTTGGAATGTCATAGATGGTTCCATGGCTGTTGATCCCCGACAGTTGCCCCTGGCATTCTTTTATACAATACTAGCTGGTCCCGGCATGCGTTGCTACGCCATTTAATAAAGAAATTGTTTCTCTCCGAGTGTCCTTTCCCATTCATCCCGTTCCCCTTCCTCCTCCCCTTCTCCTGCGTCCTCTTCCCTTCTCGCGTTCCCACTCCATCACCTCCACCTTACCCCCCTCCCGCGTACCCCCCTCCCGAGTTCCCCTCCCCCTCACACGTCCCCTTCCCCTCCCGCGTTCCCCTTCCACCTTCCCCGCCTTCCCTCTTCCCTTTCCCGCTCCCTCGTCCCGCCAACCCTCCTCCCGCGTTCCATATATTCAATCCCAGTACATTCAGTTTTTAAACAGCCCTCGTGCCACCTTTTACAATTTTTGTTCAAATTTCCATTTTTCATGTAAATTAAATTTGGTACCTAACATAGGTACCTATTTAAAATATCTAAAATTCTTGATTCGATTCAAACTATTAGGGGAGTACCTACTTTAAATAAATTTATCAACTTAAAGATTTTCAAAAATAGAATCCTGATTTAACAATCATTGTTTTGCAAAATGTCATTCTCAAACACGCGAACTGTCAAACGTGCGATAGTCGTTAGGTTTTCTGAAATTATCCAATTTTCTGCTCAATTTTCTTAATTTTTCTCTCCGTAAGAACCATCCTTGTACTTCAAGGAATATTCTAAAAAAATAATTAGCGAAATCGGTTCAGCTGCTCTCGAGATTTGCGCTTAGCAACAGATTCCGCGATTCATTTTTATATATAAGAAGAAGATACTGTCGGTTTAGGGAAAATACGGTATGCCTACTTACTTAAAATATAACTAAGTGTCTCCGAAGCCGTATCGTAAAACAAATTCATTCGAATGCATCAATGAAAAAACTACTCGTCTGGGTACAAGGACAAAAAATATACACTGTATATAAATTTGTTTTATATTCACAGCAAGTCATTTTTTAGGTCGATTTTAGGTTTGAAAAATAAATATAGTTAGCAATAAATAGTTTTTGCTAAATAATGCACAACAAAAATTGTAAATTGATAATAATATCATTTCGGGAGGGCAACTGTCGGAGGTTCGACTCTCGGGTCACCGCTTTGATCAAAAAGCTCGGTGAACAAAAAAGCAGTGTACAAAAATATATACTTTATCTATTTTTTCTATAGAATTTATGTTAATTCAAAATTATTATCAATCGGTTATTAATTCTCAATCACAAAAAAATGCATTGATACGCTTCCTTATTAAAAACAATTCCCATTTTTAAAAAGCTCACATCGGTAGGGTCATACGTATTTAAAACTAGAATATATTAATACAATCATATGTGAACATGTGGTTCTATTGCACTACACGATGGACATAATGTGCTTGCATAAAATGTGTTATTAAAAAGCACATCATTCCAGAGACAAATTATCAATGTTTATAAATAGGATAACGTTCCAGTTAATTCTGTAATGACGTTAGTTTGCCTCTTATCTATACAGAAGCGATGCAAGTTCCAGTACACTTTGGTATATTTATGTGGCCTCTGAATTCCGCAGAATTCATTTCTATAATAAGAAAAGCAAAACTTTATTTTATTGCGATTACGTACCTACATTGTTTTTTGTGGTTCAAAGTTACAACTCAATGTTTTAAACTGCAAATTTTCTGTATCTAATGAAAACATTTGTGCTAAGTTCAACCAGATTATTATTTGATTGCACTCAAAAGCTTTACGGTTGTAGGTACTAATTATTACAGTTATTGCACTCATCCCCTACATGCTAAATTCTACATTGCACAAGCAATGATTTCAACTTATTTTGATGGACAAAAGATTAATAAAAAATAAAAATAAAATCTCTCCAACAGAACACACTACATAAAAAAAACAGTTTTTAAGGATGTGTGGGTCACAATTAATATATATTTTTTTATTTATTATTTTTAACTTTATGAGTAAAACATCATATTGTAATATTTAATTAAATGAAGACAATATTAACGAAACTCAATCTGGACAATGTCAACAAAACCTGGAGACCGAAAAATCAGAAAAAGATATTGGCACCTATTTTTTTTAACATTACATTTACATTAACCCCACACTTTGGGGATGACGTGTGGAGGGTATTTTTAAGGAAGGGAAGGAAAGAAAGTTCTGGGAAGAAAAGGGTATGAGGAGTGAGTAAGAATCTGAGGGTCAATGTGTCCAGGAGTGACGTATGTATGAATCCATCCCTCCCACTGCGGTCAAGAGAGTCCGGCTGTAGAAGTCTAGGTTAAGTACCCCCCAACCAGATCCGTCCTGCCACGAATAAAGTAGGCAAACGCATTCGCGGCCAAGACCTAGATAAGCCTCAACCCATGAACCCGGGAACCTGTACTAAGTCAACAAATGTAGGGGCGACCTATGGCAGGGGCGGCGGTACCCATACCCACTAATTTAATGATATTTAACGCCATAAATTATAAGAAATTATAAAAAAACAAATATAAATTTATCACTTCTTCTAACACAGCAAACTTATTTTGTGGCACCATTTTGATTCAAATTAATAAAATACTTAGTTTTTACCACTTTTATTGCTTACAAAACCAACATGTTTCGTGAGCAACGCTCGCTTCTTCAGGGTTTTTTATTGATACTAGTAGCAACGCACACATCTTCGGGGTTTTTTATTGATACTATACTAGTATCAATTTGATTTATTAGTTTTTTATTGATACTATACTAGTATCAATTTGATCTATTAGTTTTTTATTGATACTATACTAGTATCAATTTGATTTATTAGTTTTTTATTGATACTATACTAGTATCAATAAATAAAACCCTGAAGAAGTGAGCGTTGCTCACGAAACATTTTGGTTTTGTAAACAATAAAAATGGTAAAAACTAAGTATTTTATTAATTAAAATTTATCAAATTAATTTTATCGTGTCTCAAGAAAACTGAATTAGTGAATGAGTATGATTACAAAGGCCGCAGTATCCATCAAACATTTATCTTGTTCGTGTGACCAATAAATTTGCGCTCATTTGTGTTATCCGTCAAGTCAGACATTTATCGCAAAGTTTTTTTCTTATTATTTTATGAACGATTTATATATACGCACACACACACACATTTACTAATTTTCGAGAAACTCTAAAATCATTATTTAAAAATAGTTTTCTTTGTAGACGTACACTCTATCATTGCGAAAATATTTGGTAATTTCAAAGGAGGCGTCTACTAATATCTACAGGAATTCCAAAAACTAATATCTATGAGAACAAAAGTGTTGACGAATATCTACAGCTCAAACTGCTGACTAATATCTATGAGAACCAAAGTGTTGACGAATATCTACAGCTCAAACTGCTGACTAATATCTATGAGAACCAAAGTGTTGACGAATATCTACAGCTCAAACTGCTGACTAATATCTACGAGAACCAAAGTGCACTGGCAGAGGTTGGATTTGCAATTATGTATAGCATATTGGAATAACTTAATTTATGTAAGTATGTATGTAAAAATCCCTAATATCGGACTATTGGACACATTTAGCTGATTAGTCCAACCTACGCTCTGTAGATATTAGTTCAACCTACGCTCTGTAGATATTAGTCAACACTGGGACCGTCATAGATATTCGTCCGACCTAAACTTTGTGGATATTAGTCAACACTCTGAAGTTCGTAAATGTTAGTTCAACATATGAGCTGTAGATATTCGTCCGACATACACGCTGTAGATATTAGTATCTGGAGTCAACTGAAGTAAAACTTCTTTAGCTCCATCTACATGATAGGAAGAGAGAAAGAAAATGTGCGTGCGCACTGCTCTCTCTTGCTCCTACAGTGTGTTGCAGACAATAAGCCTGCACTGTGTCTTAGATATACGAAAAGTAACTAGCTATGAGAGAAAGAGGGAAAGAAAATGTGTGCTCGCACCCCTCTCTCTTGCCCTTACAGTAATATACGAAACGTAACTCTCTCTCTTTCTATCTTCACTAATTTATATCTCCCTCTCAACTACCGTTCGCCTCGCTTTTCGTAACGCTCTCGTCACGCATTCACCAGCTTTCTCCCCAAGTCAAGCGTGCGTAAAGAAGTTTTACTTCAAAAAATGTTTATGTTAATTTATCTCATCGTGAAATTTAATAACAGTTTTAAAATGTATTTGTATATTTTACATAATAAAACAGAGTATCTAAATCTCACTGGGTCAGTGCCCATCTCTAAGGTGAATGATATTACGTGTAATCTTAACTTTATTATGCAATGACACCGCATCGCAGTGTGATATTTTCATTTTAAAATGTTACTTTTTTTCCAAACCCATTTGCCAAAAACTTATGAATGTGTTCTAAGTTTTTTGTGATGTAGCATTTATCTATATTATCCCACATCCTTCCCGTTTTGTTTATGAAGAATGGAGAATCTGAATAAGTAACTTGTCAATTTAAGTGACTGAAAAACTTTAGGTAGCAATTCTCAACATTAAAATTAAATATAAGTTTTTTATCAGATCGCGTATGAAGGTGTGTTGCCCTGTAAAAGCAGCTTGAATAAACATTCTGATAAAATTTCTAACTTCTGGTTTAGGTCGGTGTAACTCTTACCAGCAAGAAACTTGTTAAAATAGAATTCCTGGCGAGATAGATCTTCTGATATGAAACTTTATCGTATTTGTGTAAATGGGTCTCTAAACTGCTTGTTAATGAGCTCAATTTGTTCACTTTTAGTTCTTCTCAACCAACAATGGCTTAACCTTCCATGACTACATTACTCGTTATGAATTATATTATTATTGGTTGAGTAGCTACGAAATATAAATATTTTACGATTACACTGTATTAGTTAATCATGAATTGAAAACAAAAGATATTGGAAAGTTTAACGGAAGTCTTAAAACTAAATATTTTATTTTTATTTCAGTATAAGTGGGTATGTTAATTATGTTAACATACGCACTTATATGTTAGTTACTTTAAATTGTTGTTAATTAAAGTCCAAAATTTACAAACGGATATGCTGCTGATCCAAACGGCGAGCTGATCCGCAGATCAAATCCGTGTGCAGAACTTAACATTATGATATTTGGTAATAAATGAAACTAAGAGATTGGCGAGATCGGCTATAATTTTCAGCAACTTTGATAAGATTTGATTTTTTAAACAACTTTAAGAGGTAAACGTAGGAATCTAGCAGAATCAAACTTATAGCTTTAAGTTTTTTTCAGAAACTTACAATAACAACATTTGAGATTTATTTATTTATTAACGCCCTTTTTCGGGGCTTTTACAAACATTACATATGAATAATAAGAAATACTCAGCATTCATTGTACATAACTGAACTGTCTCAGTAACAATATTTTATATTTGTTTAAACATAAATTGAAGATACTAGGCAAAGAGGAATACATATGGTAGTTAGTCCCAGAATTTCTGCACTGAAATAAATCCTGACTTCTAGTGTTACGTAGTGGAATCCGGAAGCTTATCAATTCTAGCAATACCGGACTATCAATTAAATCTATATTTTTTTTATTATTTTAACTTTACGAGTAAAACCTCAAATTGTAATATTTAAATAAATGAAGACAATACAGACGAAACACAATCGAAAATCTGGAAACAGAAAAATCAGAAAAAACATAATGACACCTCTGGGACTCGAGTTAGCGCGTTTGCCCGGAAAGCAAGAGGTCCTGGGTTCGAGTCCCAGAGGTGTCAATATGTTTTTCTGAGTTTTCTGTTTCCAGATTTTCGATTGAGTTTCGTCTGTATTGTCTTCATTTATTTAAATATTATCAATTAATTCATTTAGAATTTTATGTAGAAACACCAAGTCAGTGAAAATTCTTCTGTCGGACAATTTGAGCATATTCATATCATTTAAAATAGTGTTGTAGTTCAACATAATTGCTGGAATACCCATTTTAAAATTTAGAAAACGTATAAGATATTATGATATGGGAACAGTCGTGTCTAACCCAAGTGTAGTCAATCCATGGTAATTATCCTAAGTTACAAAACGGTTATATCGGTAGGTATTGACCAACATTAGTGAATAGATGTATAAAATGTATATTAGGAGGGAATATCACGGTGGCAAGGTGTGGAAATCACGGTAGATAACTATGCTAAGTTTCAAAAGAGCAATCAAAATTATTGAGGTCTGCTACTCGCCCATCAAAAGTCGATAAAAGCTGTTTAGTGTGCTTTAAGATTCTCGGGATTCGTATAAAAGCTGTCGCCTGTTTGAGCAGGATGAGTGACGGTAACATTAGATTATCGTGTTGGAGCCGGAGTCGCTTTGATACTGAGCAGCAGGAAGCGATGACCAGCGCAGCGGCAGCGGTGGGTTCCGTTACGGCGGGCGTGACCAATCGCCCAACCGGACGGTCCCAGTAACACCCGACCTTTAGTCTCGGGAAAACTCTGCAGTCGACCACGGTACGGTTGCATCCTCACTGGATTGAGTCAAAAAGCCTTTTAAGCACGTTACACTGCCACCCAACGTTTTTAATCACACATAGGAAGAATTGTCACGATCGAGTTAATCAGCAGATAAATTTCAAAGTTCTCAGAACAGTGACGAATAAACGCATCTTGAAAAGTGGTTAAAATCATTAAAACAGATTTTAAAAAATCTACAACCTGTTGTAACTTATTTACTCTTTCAAAAGATTTTTCAAGTGAAAACTTCCTTAGCACCGTTGTGATTTGAAACTCGATGAAACGGAAACGAGCGATACTAAAAATAGACATAGATACATAGAATGTAGCCTACGAGAGAATAAAATGTAAAATAAATTTTAAACTTGGTAAAAGTATTATAATAAATAAACCCTACAATTATTCTACTCCTGATACTCAGCATACGTCTCTTTCTCTCAAAGTTTAATTTTCTGAAGGTTTCACTTCTTACGCACGTGAACAGCACACATTTTTTTAAGTGTAACTTCTATAGCCCCGTTGTGATTTGGAATTCGGATGAAACGGAAATTAAACATACAGCACCCCTGAAGCATCAAACTCCTATCAAGGCCCCTATTGTTTGAGATATAGTTCGGCGCTCATTGACCACTTCGATTGTGACCTCACTTTTCAAGGCTTCTTCATTGGTTGAGATTGTTTTAGTAAAGTTTCGCTTCTACCGCGTGTTAAGTGCACTCGATTTTTTTGTCACTTTTCATTACTCAACGGTGACTTTTCATTTTTCAAGAGTGTGTTGAATTTTCACCGGTTACCCCGGTACCTACAAATCGCCTACTGCCGATATTTGACCATTATTATATGCTTTATTCAACCCCGGTTCGCCGACTTCTGCTTTATTATTACGATGATAACTTTACTCACACACAAACGTCAGTCTTTCTTATTGATGAGTTTGGTATCTTCTGGAAAACTCCACCAACGATGGATCGATGGTCCTAGCACGATTTCAATAATTCAGTGTCGGAAAGAGGATCTGGTGAAGATGTCGCCGTTGAAATATTCTTGAAAAGATCCTTTGAGATCTATCGATTGGCTGCTACATTGTTTATTGTCATAATTATTTTTCGCTTCTTCGAGCACGGTCACGAGGAAGTCGCTTCGTTCCAATTAGTTCCATTAATTTCAGTAATAAAGGACTGCAGTGAAAAATAGCGGGACGTGAAAATATATTTTCTTATAAAACAACAAGCGTCTATTCAATATGCAGAGTATCCGGAGGTAAAATGCATTAACTTCGGGGTTGATTCTACACGATGGAACTTTTAGTAAAAAAAGATTCATAACTTTTTTACAAATTTCTTACAAATTTTTTAAAACAGAATATTTTTTATGTAGGCATAATTCAACCTTTTTATAACTTAAATTGGTCTTGAAAGGTTAGAATTTCGAAAATTTCGTGAGGACGAGAAGTGAGGACGGGAACAAAATTTTTGAGGACGGGAAGCGTGATAATACTCGGTAGTAATAGTAATTTTAGAGATTTCTCATAGATGGCGTTGTAATCTATCACCAATGAAAGTCGATGGTTCTGTTGATCCCGGAGTATTTGAAGTGAAAACTTCTTTAGCGCCGTTGTGATTTGAAACTCGATGAAACGGAAACCAAAAAGAGACACATACATCTATAGGTTTTAGCCTGCCAGAGAATGAATTAGGTACTACAAACGGTCTCCTATTTGTGCGGTGCTTCGTAGCCTCCCCACTCTTTTCTACTTTAGTTTTCTTAAGGTTTCACTTCTACCGCGTGTGAAGTGCACGCTCTGTTTTTGAGGTGAAACTTCTTTAGCCCCGTTAGTGATTTGACATTAGGATGAAACGGAAATGCGTCACAACTCAGTTCTACACAAATACTCAGTTCTACTCGTAACATAACGCGGTAAATTCGTGCTTTGGCCTTCGATAGCGCAGTGGGCAAGGCGCCTGACAAGTCTCAGCGGCCAGAGAGACAGACATCCAACGAACGAATGTTCGAATCCTACGAAATAAAAAAAATAAAAAACATTTAAATTTTTGTGAAATCAATATGCAATCTTCAAACCACTTTAAAATAAACAGGCAAAAGAAAAGAAAGCGATATCTAGCGACTTTCTAGTTTCACTTCTACAGCGTGCGAATTACACACTCTGATTTTTAAAAAATTATTTGATTTTAAGAGTTTGTGAGACAAACTCGAAGTTACAACAGGAAGGAGGTTGGATCATTTATAATCAACCGGCAACCTAGCTAATTTAAAAAAATTGTTAAAACGTGTATTCCTTAGTATGAATTACTATACATTGATGTGATTTATTTATTATCGTAAAATAACTTTCGTGTATCTGGTTTCGGGATCCATGTGCAACTGTTTACATTTGCATACGGCAGGAGTGCAGGGGTGCAGGGAGGCAGGCTGCCAGCGCGGTTCAAGCCTACGATGACACAGTCACGACTCGCGGTCTCGGGTCGCGGGGTCACGGGCCGGTCGTGACAAGAACCAAACGGTTCGGTCCGCGCCCGCCACCCACCCAACACCCACCACCCACCTGCAGAGTACGGACCTACCCACTAGCCGCAAGTTCAAGTCGTTTATAGATTCAACTAACCGAGATAGTGTCGGAATTTTAACTAGTTTCTTTGACGGATGATATTACGCAGACATACTTATGAATATACAACTTTTTTGTACGTTTGTTTTTAAAGTATGTGCATAAATTGTATTTAGGTCCCAACTACCAAGAGCCACATTTTTAAAGCTAGAAATAGAGGAGAAGATTCCAGAAGATAGAAGAAGCATGAAAAGGCAAGAACAGGCAAGAAGATACAAGAAAAGCCACGAAGAGGCAAGAAAAGCCAATAAGAATCGAGATGAGACGAGAATATCCAAGAAGAAGCAATTGAGCGAAGAAGGCTCAAGAAGAGCCGAGAAGAGTCAAGAAGAAGGAACACTTAAAGAAAGAAAAAAAGCTCAATCCATTCCTTCATTCCTGCCTATGCTAGATTCCAATATTTTGGTTTATTAGGTTCGCCACTTATTCCAAGTCTTAACAAATCGTGCACCCTGGTCTCACCGGGACAGGAGTGCTCCTGGCTGGGATGTTACAATCGTATCGTATCGTATCTTTTTAGGATGATATTTTTCGTTTTATCGAGTTTCAAATCACAACGGTGCTAAAGAAGTTTTCTCTTTAAAAAAAAGAGTGTGCAATTCACACGCAGTAGAGGTGAAACCTTCAGATAACTAAAGTAGACAACAGTGGGGAGGCTACAAAGCACTGCATAAAAAGGAGACCGATAGGCTACAAAGCACCGCACAAAGATAGACCTATCTCTCGCAGGCTGAATACTATAGATGTACGTGGTGTTTGTCTCTTTTTAGTGTGGTTTTTTTGTTGCATCGAGTTTCAAATCGCAACGGTGCTAATGAAGTTTTCGCTTTAAAAACTTAGTTTGTTTACGGGTTGATTTTATTCAGTGCATTTGTTTCGTTGATTGAAACTTTGACTGGGTTGACATTAATGTCATGCAGCCATCAATCTTTTATACAACTTCAATCTGTTGACAGATAATAGCAAAAATATCACATCGACAACGTATTTACTTTGAAATTGATCCAAACTCCACCATTGTTCCTTTGTTCGATATGTTATCAGTTATCATCAAGTAACCCATACTTGAAAAGATGTTTACTTGTCATAGAAGACGACGAAACCCTCTTGTGCATCCTATTAAACACAATGTTCCTATATGCATATCTGCTCATATAGGTATATATGTACGGAAGTTATTTGTTTATCTGGCCAACTATATTCTACCTGCCTGTTTGAATTTTTATCCATTTAACCAGTTTAAAAATTGAATATCCTCGGTATACGGTTGAAAGGCATCCGGATTTCAGTTATCCATAAAATATTTTCTCACATTTAAACCGATATTTGGTTAACAGGTATATTTTAAAAGTATATTATTAATAAAAGCATAAAATTAAGACCTTGAGCTTTAATTACTGTATTTTAATTGACGAAGAAGGTAGTATTAATAAATCGAAAAAGTGTGTGCAATTCGATAGAAATGAAACAAGAAAGTCGCTAGATGTCGCTTCCTTTTTTTACCTGTTTATTTTAGAGTGATTTGAAGATTAGATATTGATTTCACAAAAATAAAAATGTTTATTTTTTGGATTTCGTAGGATTCGAACATCCGTTCGTTGGATGTCTGTCTCTCTGGCCGCTGAGACTTGTCAAGCGCCTTACCGCTGCGCTATCGGATTCTTGCGCGAATTTTCCGCATTATATTAGAACCGAGGACCCGCCAAATATTTTTTTTAGTGACTCATTTCCGTTTCATCCTAATTTCAAATCACTAATAGGTCTAAAGAAGTTTCATTTTAAAAAAGGTGACGGTCACAACTGGGAATCGAACCCAGGATATCTGTCTTAGCGGGACAACGCATTAAAATAGTCGGCCATTGAGACTTGATTATATTGTCTTTCTTATATCTCAATTTCAAAATTATCAATGTTATCCTTAACTTTTTTTCCCATATTTTATATTATTTGATATCTTTTTGTATGATTACAAAGTTCTAATCATATTCTCGCATAACCTTGATGGTGTCTCAGATATACCTATCCGATTTATATTTATATGTAAGTAATATTATGAAGAAGAAAAAAAACAATAAATACTTACCTAAATTAAACCAGAAGTGCAGAACAAAATAACTAAATCCCCGTAAAATCGCATTTCACAAAAATAAAGAAGTCTCACTGAAAATGTCTAAGAGCCCTACGAATTGCGTTATTTTCACGTAAACTACACCAGAATATCACCGATCTAGTGTGGTAGTTCGACGGTACACCAAATATTGGGGGATGTTGTGTAACAGAAGGATTAAGGAAGGACAAGGACCTGTGGCAGGGAGGCTAACCACTGCTACCTCCCCTCCTCAACCCTCCAAGCCTGTTGCCGAGCTCCATCATCAACTTATATTATTAAATGTGCAAAATGGCACTGCTGCCAAATAATAATGTGTAGATTTCCATAGCTGAATATGATACAGGGTAAAACTGGGTTAGTCACTGTGTTACAAAAGTACTTAATGAAAAAATGTTGATATGAAATAGATAACTAGCGACTAAGGATAAATAATAAAATGCTCAAGTACATCTACAACATAAAACATTTATTGTCAATGTTGAATACGCTTGTGATATCATCAGGTTTGCTTTGTGATAGTTTAAGCAATCCCGTAATATTTTTTAACGTCAGTAAAAAAACAATAATACTTCGTTTACCCCGAGCAACGCCGGGTACACTTCAATTTGTCTCTAATATACCTGAAATTGTAATTAGCACAACATAAACTTTATGCAAGATATTTCATAATGATATTTCGATAGAAGATGGGATGTTTATTAAGGGAGGTAGACATAAAGTGCAACTCAGCTTTCTTGCACTACTGGCAAGAAAACAATTTTAAAGGAAATGGCAACCCAGATTTTCCGACCAACTCACCGAGCAAGCTTCAACCGACCCATCAACATAATATTTCCGATGAATATCGGTAAGTGTTTGATTTTCTCATAATGAACCGTGCTTCTTAGTGTCGCGAGCAGTCCTGTCCCCAATTCACCTGGCACGTATGAAGTAATCAACCCGAAGTGATGTCGCGTTTCATCTAAATAAAACACTGACGCCCACAACGGCCATTGTAACACGTTGGAGCATCTCAAATCTCTGACATACATTTCTTAGCGTTTACCCATAAGAACGCGGCTCCAATTTCAGTTGCAGTCGCCGGCTCTGAACCACTTTTCTTAAAATTCCATGAATTTTTGCTAATTACTTGCTCGGAATGATTTGCATCTTTTAAGGCGGGTTCTGATTTTATGAGGTTTTTCTTCATTTTTGATTCGCGCTTGTACTTTTATTCCTTGTAAAAATCTTTTGCACGATTGGCGACATCTTGTTGCTAGTCTGCATTAGTATTTTTTAATGATTGAAAAGCCATCGATACTAACCACTGTTGTGCTAAAGGGTACCTAACCAATTTGTGTGTAATCATTGATTTACTGTTGTTTTGGTAAAATATTTTTGGGAAATTCGCTGAATGATGCCGGTTCAAAAGCTTTTGTTACAGAGCGGAAGCGATGTTCAGTGAAAAGCAAATACATTGCGCGGGGTGGTGGTGGGGGTGGGAGTTGCATGAATCCGAGTAGTTAATAAAGTTGAATTGTTATGGAATACGTATTATTTGAAAAATTGTGATTTTTAAAATGTAAGCTTACCTGGAAACTCATATAGGTACATTGCAGGAATGTTTCGCAGGAATCTCTCAAAGGCCACACTAAGCAGACAGTTCAAATTTTCTAATATGGAATAGGTACTTGTAATCCAAACCCATTGAATTTGATACCCTGTCAACGAGTGTGAAAACTTTAATTAATCTTGCTTTAAGAGTTTTGTTATTTTAGACGTTTTCTTAATTAATAATGGTGGATTACAAAACTTGAAGCAATAAAGAAGACGTGACTCACAAAAAATAAGTTATTTTTTTCGTATTCACACAACTCTGAACTCTTCACAATCATCCGAAAAGATTTCTTTAAATTTCACATTCGACCCTTTTTGATTTTGGATTTCGTAACTTTTTAAGATTTATCTCATCTAGTGGTATCTCATCAGATATCAATAGAATGTTCCACTCTGGATTTATTAAGGTGAAATAAATAAATCGGAAACCAGTAATTATTCATCTTTATATCTGTAACAAGAACCTTAAAGTACAGTGCGGGCTACTATCACTACGTGAGCTTCTGTGGGCGGCCCGGTAAACAAACGTATCCCGTTGCATCGTCATAAGATTGCGTCTTTCTGCTCGCTTTCGATAACACAAATAAACAGGATTTTTTTGGTTACATGCGTGGGAAGTATTTCATATTAAAAACATTCATTAAAGCTTTTGAAACTTTTTTGACCCGTACTCAAAAACAGCTTATAATCACGTATACTCCTTTTGCACTCACGTCTTTATAATATTGATTGTAATGGCAAATACATTTCCACGACGCATACGGAAGTCGAGTCAGTTCATTCTTGATCGAACCATTGCTGCGATGGACACATGCGTACTGTGTATCGTCTGTCTTTGTTGCTCTGTGATGTGAAGTTTGCATTATTTATAGTATAAATAATTTATAATGTTGAAGGCGTTGCGTTGTATACATGTGGACCAGCGATGGGTATTGTCGAAACGTGATAATAATCGGTTCTTAAGAATATTCGAAACATCACGAAAAGCAAAACAAAACAAAATTAAAAAATGATTCTTATTTGTAATTTGAAAAAAATATCAGAAATTCTTAAGGTTCTTATTTTGCCGCCGCCCCGGAAACCATTTATTGAATAGCCAACACCTCTCCCATAGGTGGTTCACTATGTTCGGTGACTTAGCAGGGGTTTCAGGGTTTATTAGGTGAGGTATGTTCAGGTCTTGGCTGCGGATGCGACCGCCCACCAGCTGCTTGTGCCAGATCCGGAGTGTTCAGTTAGGTTAGGTAGGTAACCAACACGTCTGCCACAATTCACTTAAGTGGTTTGCTACCTTTTGTTACTTACCAGATGTGCTCGGTTTCAAGGGGTTCGACCAGGTCTTGGCAGCGGAGGCGCCTGCCCACCAATAGCGCGGTCGAGGTTGAACGAGACCTTTTGACATCTGCAACTGGTCTCTCTCGACCCATCGTCTCGCAGCGGGAGGGATGGATTCTTATGTCCGTCACTCCTGGACACACTGATCTCTAAATTCCCCCGAGAAAAAATATTTTCCCCAGGGCCTCCTGTTTGCGGTTAATGGAAAAAAAACAATCAAAATTGGCCCTCAATCTTTGTAGTCTGCTAACCCAGTCAAAACTACAAAAGATTTATCTGTAAATTCTGTAGAGGTAGATAGAAAAATGTCTAGTTTCTAATTACAAAAATTCTCAAACTTTTAAATTATATGAAATAATACCAATGTGCTTATAATAGATGTAGTTTGAAAACCAGCGAAGGGATTTTCTAAATTTTTACGTAAAATACCAGTGTGTACCTACTATTTCACATAGAACTTAAAAGCTTATGGCCTAAGAACTTTTTTCAATAGAAACCCTATACATTTTCCTAACGACCTGTATTGAATTTACAGATAAATCATTCGCGGTATTTCTTGCGTAGCAGACTACAAAGAAATATGTATTTTTGAGTGTATGTTGATTTCGAATTGTCGTTTTTAAATCGATAATTCAGTAATGAATTTGTGTCGACTACTTCCTTACGCTTGTGGAAGCGAGAATTATGTTTACTGATAAATAATTGTTCATCATTTAATTTTAAACGTGATGTGCAGCTAAATTGTAGGGCGCACTTAAAAACAAACTGTTCATTTCTGGTCTGAACCACCCCCGTAAATAGCCACACTTTCGTATATTCGGCATAATACTGTAGGAGAATTATTTGCTGTCCTGTGTTCTGTTTAATCATCGTTTTGCAGGGAAAAATTTAAACAAGACGGATTATAAATAACACGGAAATAGGATTAAAGTGAACAATAGAGACGGTTCTTTCAGAGTCGTGATCAGCTTTGTTTGCATTCATAACATGCGTTCCTATGAAAATAATACCATTGCTTTGTGTTAGGTACTTTTAAGCAACATTGCCATCATTCCGACAATTTTTACACCTGATAATGGAACTTGAAACAATATTTTAGTCATCCTATGCAACGAAATGGGAATCGTTATCAATTGATCAGAATCTAATATTACGGTTAATGTATTTTCCGAAGGAATTTACCACGATAAATATTTTGCTCTCATCTTATCCTACGAAACAAGTGGTCACACAAACTTTTTAAGTGAAAACTTCCCTAGCACCGTTGTGACTTGAAACACGATGAAACGAAAAATAGCGACATTAAAAAAAAAAACACATTCATCTACAGGATTTAGCCTGCGAGAAAATGAGATAGAATAATCGGTCTCCTCTTTGTGCGGTGCTTCGTTGCTTCCCCCCCTCTTGTCTACTTTAGTTTTCTGAAGGTTTCACTATAGCGTGTGAATTGCACGCTCTAATTTTTATTATTTCAAAAGTGAATACCGTACAAGCGTCCCAACTGCCTGGAGCCAATGAGATTATGGCAACCCCAAATGGCGTATGTTGTGAGGCTGAAGTGCAGAGGGCAATGAAATGGGGAAGAGGATGGTGGGGAAGCTTCTAGGTTTTTCATATCTGGTCACCAAACACGGCTAAAGCCGTTTCAAGCAACTGTTCAATTCTGACTGGTGGTCTTACACCAGGGCGATACTGAGAATATCTTCTATTCTGGAACGTGCCGCAAATGTATCTTATATCATTTAAATTGATTTAATTGTGAAATAACACAAAAATAAAGTTTCCTTGCGCACTCCGGAATTTGAACCCGCAACCTTCGGATTGCTAGTCGAAAGTCTTACCCCTCCACCACGGAGGCGTCAAACTTATAACGCAATATTTTCATCGAAGACAATCACTTTGCGGTTTGACATAATACATGTAATTAAACAATAGCACAGTTCTTCGCCACAAAATTATGGTTAGTTAATGTTAAATTTCATATAAATATATTAAAATAATGTTTATTACCTAGTACTATTTATGTATGTTAGTACTTAAATGATAACACCGAGAAATTGCGTGAGTTGGGCCATAATATGTTTTAAATTAAAGTGCGGTGACTTAATAATATCGAAGCCCCGTGAGGCGTAAAAGTGCGTTCTTCGTTGCACAGGGCGAACAAAGCAGTTGCGCCGGTTGCAGTCGAAGGAACTTGTTAAAAAAGTGCATTTTAAAGCGCCCTCTAATGAGGTTGTAGCAAGGATGCAAGATCACTTTCGTTTTTATGGTTGACCGTTACCTGGTGCATGGACATGCACTTTTTATCTAGGATCCCGAACCAGAGCAGTTGCGAACAAGCAAGGTGGACGTTAAAAGGGTTACAGCATTGGTTAGGTGTATGTCGGACTTTGGCGGGGTGCGCGGGCTTGTTAGTTCGGGGGCGCGGTTTGTCCGCTGGCTGCAGGCTTGCATGTCGCGGCGCTGCGCCGCTACCACCGCTTGCTGCCATCAGTGACTGATCAGTGCTACGCCGGGCGTCGCGGTGGTAGAACGTATCAAAAAGGAAGACACCCGCCTCCGCTCGTCTCAGCATTATTCTCTACTGGTACGGAAAAGTTAACGTTGAATTTCATTGTTTGAAATATAAATCTTTCAAGTTTCGTTGTGTTTTACGTGAAGTTTTTGGGAGTTCTTGGTATGTTTTTACTTTTATATTTTGAGACCACTTTTTCAAAAATCATCCTTTATGATTTTCGATTTCCTTTTTTTACGAAAGTCTTATTATTTGACTTTCAGGAATGACTTATCAATCAACAATATTATAAATGTTTCATAGGTTATTAAAAAAAATATCTTCATATTTTAAAGACTAGTTTTATTTCAAAGTTTTAACAACACTAGAAATTAATGCTGATTCAAATTTAGAAGGAAAGTTAAAATTTATTTATTAAAGAAATTAAAATGATTGCACAAAAATGTGACACAAGACACAACTAACAATTATATAATATAACTTTCACTGAACTTGAAAATTAACTTTGAAATGTTAATTATGAATTTTTCAAATTCTCTAAAACACGACCTAAGAAAAAATTCTTATGTTTTCATTAATAATAATAATATTTGGATGACTTGCATAGCGCCGTTTTTGTGAAAAATCACTTCTTAAGTTTAAAATAAGTCAGTATTAACTTAAAATCTTATTGCCAAAAAACACCTCATGATGGTGAAAGCCAAAACACTATTAAAAACATATTGAATACCTACTATTAAAATATTCACCGACGATTTAAAAAATCATAATATTGTTTCAATTTACTTCAGTGCAGTTTTCGAAGAAAACTAATAACTGTGTAAGTGTAAATTTCTTTAAATTTTACCAATTTACGCAATTCTGAGATTTTAAATAAAAAGGTTTTTTGTTAGATTTTCCTTTACTTCCGTCGGTAGTGATACATAAAAACGTTTTATAAACTAGAAATAACGAACACTGTAGCGTTAAACGAGCTTTACGCTGTTATTCGCATTGTATTAAATTTCATGTATTTTTATACCTCACCTTTTCCCATTGCTTGTTAAAAACGTTAGTTTTGTTATCATTTTTCTGAAATAGAGTTCAACGCGTGTAAAATCATTGTTTGGTTTAGATTAATGACTTTATCTAACTTCAATCACTTATTTTTTTTATCTAGTAGGAAGATCTCCAAAATTGTTACAACACATTTGTTTGTCAAAGATACTAACTACACTGTTGTAAAAAGCAACCGTTTCGATGATATAACGTAGCTTAGTCGGTATAGTCGGTAGGTGGGTCACACCAAGGTATTGTTTCATTTTTAAGAAATGAGCGACCCAGGAAAATCCCCGTTGTAAATTTTTGAAAAAAAAGCTTTTGATTTAGAATACAACCAATGTTAAATTTATACTTTTAATAATATTTGTTGATATGCCTACCTAGTTAGATTTTCCCTCTTGTTAACTATCTAGCTATTTTGTAATGCTGTTTTTTTCCTGGGCAAGAATAGCGGCTTTCCAGTTGGCGGAATCTTAGATGCAGATTTGTGATTGGGGTCGAAAATTCAGTTTGCCGCCGCCGGATAAAATTTCGCCCGCAAATCCCCAATAAAATGGGATGATCATGGCTACCATCTTGCCACCTATGAACAGTTCCGCTTAACTTGGTTTTCCATTTTATAATATTATTCTGTACCGAAGATTACCACTCAGATTCATAATATTAAAATTAATTTCGTTTTCTTATTGCAATTTTGCACAACCTACAATCAAAACCATATTTCGTTTCAAAAGTACGTTCCTTCGCAAAAATCTATTCGTCAATTGAAATTTTCTCACACTTGCATAGGTATTTCTAGGAATCATTGAAATAAAACCCGCTAGTCCAATAAATACTAGCAGAAGTCGGTTTACGATTCAAATTTGTATGTTAATGTTGGTCAGATTATTTGACGTCAAAATTTCATCAACTGAAATAGTTTTAAACTGTTTTGTCACGCTAGATTCCTATTTTCGATGCTCCGGATTTCGACTTTCAATTTACCTTTCTAAATTGTTAAAGTTCTAGAATCAGAGACAAATGTAAAGTTATACCTACCTATTCTTTATCTGGAATCCGTGACAAATAAAAGTAACAGTATCTGTTTTTGTATGTCTTTATCTGTAATGCCAGCTCCTAGAAATGATATCACAGCCACCCAGTACGAAGTCACTCAGGAAGAGTTGATAAGTGTATGACTAACAATAGAAGTATTATCTGAGACTGCGGCTGCAGCCTTGAAACCTTTCCGCGGTGTAACTTTCATCTGCGATACCCACTTGCTCTTGCCTCTGGAACTTGTCACCGAGTTGATACAGCGCGAGGGGATCCTACAAAGGTAGCACCAACTTGTGCGTGTTAATTAAACAAATGATCCACCGCGGAAACCCTCAACGAACTTTTTTCTTATCAAATATTTGTTCAATTAAAACGTCTAATTAACGACGTGAAATTCGTCTCCGTGAAAACATTGCTTCTAATTTAAAGGTTTTTACCTCACCGATGCCTGATGTTTAATGAAATAGGGTAAAAAAAATTCATACAGATGAATTATATGCGGATAATAAGATAAAATATATCTTGTCAAAATTGACGTTGTTGAAACCTATGAAACATTTGTGTAACATGATTGATAAGCTGTAAATTGAACTAATTGTAATTTTTCATTTACTTTTTCATACCAAAAGGTCTCATTAACTGAATGTAACACGGTACAGTGAAAATCGAAAAGCCGTTTAAATTATTAAGTGATCGATTGTTATTTTTAGCTGGTCGTCGAGAAATTATTAAGGAATTGCAGCCAAGACAATACACCCATGATCGTTGTTTGAGTGTTAAGATTAGGTACCTGTATCAAAAAACATGGGGCCTTCGAAAGCAGTTCTCGCCGTGTTGTTGGTGACATTCATCAATACAACCTCTGGACGCTGGGAGGGTGGTAATGTATTCTTTCATTTATGTTGTAATAATGGCAATTCTGACGATTACACTGTCTACGATCTGTTGAGGGATTCCTTAGGGATTCATTAGGGATTAGCAGTTATAAGGTGTTTAAGAGAAGAGAAATTTATTACATTAAATATAAAATGGCCACAATTTATTTTTGACAAATAAACTTCTGTCTGTAATCAACTTCTGTCTAATTTAATTGAAAACTAGAGTAGGTACTACGTTATTAATTACTATGTAGTAAGCGGAATCACTCGATCGATGGTTTGATAGTATTCAATCATGGTTTAAACATAAAAGCTGTATAAACATTGTCACACTAGTAAATTGTGGAATGATGTAAAATAGCAATTTTTCCATTAAAAAAAATAATTTCAAGATAAATAAAAAATTCTGTATCTTGTTCTCTTTCATATTTTCGTGTAGATTATTATTTTTATCTTTTTCTTCAAAGATATATTACATTGATGGAAATAACCTTCACAAGTTATAAAAAAAGTGTTATTGTATCTGAAATGCAATTTCATGGGTCAAATTTATTTTAGGGACTCGATGTTCGTCTAATAAGTTAATATCCGGGGTTTAATGCTAGAAGTGTCAAATTTCTGAATCGCCCAGGAGTGGAGATTACTCATCGAGTTCTACGATATATCGACCACAATTTTAACAATCAGCACTTGACTTTAAGTATTTATAGCATTCAAATAAGGGAGGTTTTTGAATACTTTTTGGTACCTAAATCAAATTACCAAAACTGACATAGGCACTTCTACCATCAACCCCCAGATATATATTTACCTACCTACCGAATATTATTGTGAAAAACGCATTTGATTGAATTCAGGGCAAGCCTTTAATTCCCGTTAAAATGGGTTTTAAAAACTCGCGTAATTTTATTTAACGATCTCTCGACGATTATATCGTTCTACTTGCACAAATTGCATTTATAGTTTCTTTACTTTCCTAAATCAATATTTTTAATTTTATTTCCTCCTCCCTAACCACGGCCGCCATTCAATTTATTTTAAATAAAATCGTAATTTAACGGAAAGGTACTACATATCAGAAATAAAATCGTAATTTAACGGAAAGGTACTACATATCAGAAATAAAATCGTAATTTAACGGAAAGGTACTACATATCAGAAATAAAATCTTAATTTAACGGAAAGGTACTACATATCAGAAATAAAATCGTAATTTAACGGAAAGGTACTACATATCAGAAATAAAATCGTAATTTAACGGAAAGGTACTACATATCAGAAATAAAATCGTAATTTAACGGAAAGGTACTACATATCAGAAATAAAATCGTAATTTAACGGAAAGGTACTACATATCAGAAATAAAATCGTAATTTAACGGAAAGGTACTACATATCAGAAATAAAATCGTAATTTAACGGAAAGGTACTACATATCAGAAATAAAATCTTAATTTAACGGAAAGGTACTACATATCAGAAATAAAATCGTAATTTAACGGAAAGGTACTACATATCAGAAATAAAATCGTAATTTAACGGAAAGGTACTACATATCAGAAATAAAATCGTAATTTAACGGAAAGGTACTACATATCAGAAATAAAATCTTAATTTAACGGAAAGGTACTACATATCAGAAATAAAATCGTAATTTAACGGAAAGGTACTACATATCAGAAATAAAATCGTAATTTAACGGAAAGGTACTACATATCAGAAATAAAATCGTAATTTAACGGAAAGGTACTACATATCAGAAATAAAATCGTAATTTAACGGAAAGGTACTACATATCAGAAATAAAATCGTAATTTAATGGAAAGGTACTACATATCAGAAATAAAATCGTAATTTAACGGAAAGGTACTACATATCAGAAATAAAATCGTAATTTAACGGAAAGGTACTACATATCAGAAATAAAATCGTAATTTAACGGAAAGGTACTACATATCAGAAATAAAATCGTAATTTAACGGAAAGGTACTACATATCAGAAATAAAATCGTATTTTAACGGAAAGGTACTACATATCAGAAATAAAATCGTAATTTAACGGAAAGGTACTACATATCAGAAATAAAATCGTAATTTAACGGAAAGGTACTACATATCAGAAATAAAATCGTAATTTAACGGAAAGGTACTACAAATCAGAAATAAAATTGTCTCTTATTGCAGTCTTTTACAGCAAATATCATCATATATTTCTAAAAATAATGAATCATTTAGTTTTTAAATTTTATAATACGCTTTGGACTTTATGTTATGTAAATGTATTATATGCAGCGTTGCACGCACTAGGGATGTCGAAAGTGAAAAAAAAATCGATATATCGATGTATCGATATTTATTAAAATATCAATATCGACGTCGAATATATCGGTCAAATTTTCAAGAGATTTTGCGTTTTTAAAATAATAGTGTATTCAGCTCAATATTATCAATAGTAATTTTTGTACACAATTTTCTTTTTTTAATGTACAAAAATCTCAATAAAAATTAAGGTATTTTTATCACTATTCATTTTTATTTCGTAATAATTACAAAAATATCAAAAACTAAAAAGCTGTCTTCTAACTTATATGTAAACTGAGATGCGTACAAAGTTTGTATGCGTCTCAGTAACATTCTATTGGCGTATTAATCTGTCAAAAAGGACTTAGTGTTTGGAATAAGGTATAGTCAATAATCATAGACAATTGGGAACCAACACATAGGAGTGACTTAGAAAAAAATGGCGAAAAATAGCATACATTTCTATGTATGTACCTACACACATGATATAGTATTGGTGATCACAAATACTAATGCAAAAACAATAGATTTGTAAGCTATTAATAGTTAAAATTTCAACCGCCAGATGTCATGACCCAATACAGTAACTTTTTTCCGTTCGTTCCTATACGGTTTTGGATTCTAGTGATTTTAAATACATAAATTTAAAAAAATACCGTTTTTGATACAATTTTCGATATTGGATATTTTGTATCGATATATCGATATATCGGATCAAAATATATCGGCTAAAAATATCGATATTTTGAATTAAAAATATCGATATTTTTTCAACAAGCCTAGCACGCACACATCAAACACTAAAGAAATTTAATGCAAATCAAAGATTTGGTGTCCTGGAAAAATGCGAAAACCTCACCGAAAGCCAATCCCTGAATAATTTAAAATTTTCCCGAGATTTTATAAAAAGTTAGGTATATATAAGTTTAAGTAAATAAGTACCTATGTATGTGTGTTCTTTTAATCGTGTGGTTTGGTAGTCAATACATTTTGTATGGTCGCTTTAAAAGAAATCCATTGATTGATTGCACTGGTCTGTTCACTAAGCATAACTTGTTCAGAAATTTTCTCGATAAATAGCCGATCATCCTGCCTAACTAGCTAGCCGATAAAATTACCTACTGCGAAAGAAAGTTCAGATTTTTTACACAAAGTAAAGTTATCTTCATTTGACGATTTAAATGTAATCTTTTATAAAAATACTTTTGATTTGAATTGTTCGCATTATAAGAACGCTTGCCTACCACCATACTGCCTGCCAATAGCGAATAGGAGTAGGTACCCGACACCTCGAACCTATATTACACGTTGAGGCGGACCAGGCTTGACTTCACGCTGCGATTTTGTTGTTCCCTCGCCTCCCCGCATTGCTCGGCTGCTGAAAAACACGAAAATCATACTTGATATATTATATTTATGAATACGAGGTTCTCTGGCGGTGCCGGCGGTGAGCAGCCCCATATTGTGGCTTCCCCGTGGTCTTATCCTGGGCTGCTACGCCTTAATTAGAAAACTAAACTTAACCGGAAGATAACCTCGAATAATATAACCTATCCTAGCCAACTCGTATCCCTAGCCTGGCCTATCCCGGTCACTGTTTGGTGAGCGTGGCTGAAAAGTATCTTAATTGGGTGCAGCAAGCTACCGTCTTATAATTGGCGGCGTCGTTATGGCCATTTCACAAAGTCCGATGGACGCTAAGCCGCAGGATGTGTGTTCTGCGCTGTTTTGGGCTTTTTACTCCAAGCTTTGAAACTCGGCGCACAACTTTTATGTTTAACATCACAATTCAAACACTTAGGCTAAATAACACAGGGTAGCATTAAGCAATCTTTTCACAAAATCAACAGATATTTCTGGTCCAAATTTAGAACCAAAAATAAAGCACCAGTCTGAAGACGGCCGTAACGTGCTGACATCGGTACAGCATTAAAAAAAGTAGAGTTAATTTAATATGTTTTAAATATATTTTTTATTATATTCTTTTTTATTTTATGTTTTAATTAAATCATTTACAGTTGGATGAATTTTCACCCAGCATTCTAAAATGACTACCGTACAAACGTAATAAATATGTATAGTTTTGCATTAGTCCTATTAAAGAATTGATTTGGACACATAAATTACGAAAATATAAGTCTCATACAAAAATATCTAAAGTATCAGGGCGCTTGACATGATAAAAAAAATGTATAGGTACATGTTTTTGTTAGTTGTGGCAGGAATCGAATCTGAAAACTCCCGATTAGAAAGCATCACGTTAAAGAGTTAAGTTAGCTAGTAGCTACCTCGAAGGGGTTAACATTTTTGACGCTAAAAAGAAATTCAGTGTAGAGCCAGGGGAGCTACGCCATACTCCAACGAGGGAATCCTTTGAGGCCGAAGGAAGGCTCAGTAGAAAGAGGAGGATTGTTTTTAAGTTTCCGATAATTCAAATCTTGTCGGAATTTCGTCGTAGCATGAATAATTTTAAAATTATTTTGACCAAAAGCTACTCAGCTTGAGCATACCGTCACAATCTTTGATACGATTACATCACCTTCGCACTGTTTGATAACACCCCTAAATATTCAATCTAATTAATTAACTAACCAATATCGTTAATTGATTATAAAACTTAATTTTGCAAATAGTACGAGAATTGTGCCAGTGGGACACGATGATAAAGTACGTAATAATTTCCTTGAAAGTTTGTATTTATTCAAAGTAATGCGATTAGAGATTTCTATCGGGTTTAAGAAATCTTGTCAATACCTTGTTTGTAGTATAAGCAAAGAAAATTGTGAATTGTAATAACAGTTTGCAGTAAAGTTACATATTTATTAAAAAAATCCCAGCTATAAGATATCATTTTCGGTCTTTAAAAAAATACCCTGGAAGAATATTTACCAACTCACGTTATTGCCATTATTCGCATAATCGGCTTATTGTAAAATTTGATGACATTGACAAAAGTAGTATAATATAATATTGTAGCTTTAATAAAAAAAGTTGAATTGCAATTATAAAGATTATTCGTACGTTATTTTGACTCATTATCATTACCAACTGTCCACATTAAATTAATGTATCCTTTTAAGTCTGGAATAAATGATAAATTAATTGCTGTCTGATAAGGAATCAATAAATATGTACATTATTGTTCTGGTCATTTTTATTTTTGTGGCCAAGTTCAGTGCACAGAATGAATTGTGTTCAGAATATTGACCTTTGTTATCTAATATGCCACGAAGAATGGTGATAGGTAATTCTTTTTGAAAAACTACAGTGTTTTGAGTAAGATGCGTTTGCTTAGGTTCAGTGGCGTGGTGACGGAATAACTCCCCCGGGACAAGCCCCATCTTTCTCTCGTACCTTTACTACAATCCCTTTTTTATGTGAATAGCGCTCAAAGTCCCAATTGCTTCCAACTCTCCGGAACTAGTGTGACTATTGCAGACTATAGCATAACTCACAGGGGTGTGTTATAATATATTACTAGCTGACCCGGAGAACTTCGTACCGCCTCAGAATCAATAACTGTTGTGTTAACTTATTAGCTGAATTAAATTCAGTTTTTTTATTAAGTTAAAAACTACGCAATGAAGCAATTATCAATGCGCAACTATCCGTGTTTTGTTTTTGTCAGTATATGGCGTTGTGAATGGATTTATAATTTTTGTGATTTTCTTACTTTTCCATTTACGTATGGGAATTGCGTTTCATTTTCTGTATACGTATGTGGGATATTTATTAGAATTATTGTATTTTTCATGTGGAGGGGTGCAGACTTACGTTCACCGTTTGTCCCATTTTCGACTGTTGACATTTAGTGTCTAAGAAAGAAGGGCAGCATTATATGTTTAAGAACAAAAACAAAACAACCGGCGCAATGACATTTGACGTTTTTTGAATTTTTGGAATTCACTCACTACTGAATTTTATACTTACCACAATATTCCTGCAGCTCTTTCAAAATATGAAAATTCGTTCCATACAAAATGTATGAGGAAAATAGTTTTCTTCATAATTTTTTTTTCGTGAATTTTCCGATGTTTTAATAGCTATTCGAATCCAATAAATAAAAGATCATAAAAATCGGTCCGGCCGTTCTTGAGTTATAAATGGTGTAACTAACCGACATTGTTTTATACAGGGTTTTAAGGGACGTACTTGACTTACTTTAACCAGTGATTCCTGACATTATTTGGAGTAAAAAATGTAAAAGAAATTTTGGTCTCCGGTGACATTTTTGATGTTTTTTTTTTTTCTACAAAAGCATAAAAAAATTGTAGTTGTTGAACAGTTGGAGGCGGGGTAAGGGGTTCGTCGGACACTTGGCTGAGTGACCAGTAATGAAATGCGGAAGAATTTTTTTTTTGTTTGGTTTTGAAGAAAAAAATTTTGAAAAAAAAAAAAGTCGTCAAAAAAAGTCATCGGAGACCAAAATTTCATTAACATTTTTTACTCCAAATAATGTCAGGAATCACTGGTTAAAGTAAGTCAAGTACGTCCCTTAACACCCGGTATATTAAGATAATAAAGGTTGGGAGTGGCAAAGGAAAGTATTTGGGAAAGATGAAGATTGGAAAATGCCTGGATTTTCAGATCTGGTCTCCACACATGGTTAAAGAAACTACATTTCAAGCAATTTTCGATCCTGATTGGCGATCTTCGAGAATAGGTATTTACCACTCTGAAATTATTCTTCATTAAAAATTTGTATTCGTCGGAATTGTTGGATAAAATTCAAAATACAATTAAAAATACCTTGTTACAATAGAAACGTGTGTAAAATTATTTTTCAAAAATAGATGTTTGCCGTCAACAAAGATTGTTAGTGTTAAGGTTAAAAATAATGTATTGTTTAAATATGCTATTTACTAGTATCAAACTAGTTGAGGACTGCACGTGCTCAATCCACTTGGATGCTCTTTAGGTATGCCACCGATTTGGCTAGTTTGCTCTCGAAATTGAGGTTATACTAGGTTCTCGAGAGAAGTGGTTTATTTAGGGTACCTGTTCGTAAGTTAGATTACACAGTAATAACATAAGTTAATTTTTTTAAGTGATAAATTCTTTAGCACCTTTGTGATTTGAAAATCGATGAAACGAAAAAGCGACACTAAAAAGAGACAAACACATACATCTAACATCTATAGGATTTAGCCTGCAAGAGAATAATATGGAATAATAAGGTATCCATATACCCTCCTCACTCTTGTCTGCTTTAGTTTTCTGAAGGTTTCACTTCTACCGCGTGTCAACTACAAACTTGTAATTTTTTTTAAATTTCTGTTTTTATTTGCGTTAGCTCTACACAGGAGGCAAATTATTTCCCTCAGTTCATACGTGATCTTTGAGGATACTGTCCGTGTGGTCTTTTTAATTAAAGGAAATAGAGGCAGTTCTGAAAAGGAAAAATATATGAGGGATGGGTAGGAATCTGGGGTTCAGTGTCCAGATCATCCGCCGCTAAGACCTAAACAAACCTCACCCCCCATGGACCCAGGCATCCTTGCCGAGCTACCCGCTTAGGATGACCGATGGCAGAAGTGTTAATTATCCAATAAACGGTTCAGTGGCTGCGGCGGTACCTATTAAGCCTCCGAAATTTGATTAAATAATTTTTATTTTTTAACTATTTGCGTAGATAAATTGATCGCTTTTGTTGACTTATGAAGTAATGAATCGACATTTCGGTCATCTTTGAGCAAAAGGTTCATTTTTATGCACAAACTATTTTGGATTATTTCTGTATTTTGGTGTTGATTTTTTAACATTATAGCGATTTAAGTTACCCAATAGGTATAATAAGATGGTCAGTGGAGGTTATCCACCACTTACCCGCCCTGGTATAAGTAACAGATGGTTACTCCTTCAAGGCTCTCGCAAGATTCTAATTTTTTTGTTAAACGAAGCTACGTTTTTTATATAAATGATATATTTATTTATATAATGGTATAAGATGGTCAATAGAAGCACAAATTAGTCACTTCACTCAAGTATTAACTTGTTCGAAATTTAATTACGTAGTTTTTTTATTATAAAATAATACTAGCTAACATGGCCACGCGTTGCTGCGGCTAACGAAACACAGCGCCATCTACCGAACGGTTACTCAACCTTTTAACACACACCGCCATTTAATTTGCATACAAATCAAATCAGACATTCATTCACCACATAGACATTCTCCTTTAATTATATATATCAACCAATTTACACAAAACAAATTATATACCTAAACCTTCCTCGAGAATCTATTGGTGAAAATCGCATGAAAATTCGTTCAGTAGTTTTTGAGTTTATCGTGAACAGACAGGCAGACGCGGCGGAGAACTTATAATATGCAGAGATTTGCATTCTGATGCTAAAACTGGCAATAATGTTGGAGCGCACTAGTTACAAGTTTGACATCGAATTTTCTCTTTTATTTAAATGAACTACAACCGAAATTACATTATGAAAGAATCCACGAGTCATAAAATAAAATCTGACCAAAACACTTTGAAACCATTTGTTTTTCTTTTTTATGGTAATGGACAAACATTAAATTCAAATTATGATCAAAGCTAACACACGCGTCTAGTATGTGTGTAGTATGTCTTCTACGGTTTGTCATTTAACTAATCAATGAAAATGTTGTTTACTGAAATTGCCATCAAGTATAGATATGTTTTATTGTCGATGTGGAATTAATGAATTAAAGCTAAAATCAGATTCGATCGACGGGCCGCTTAGCGTAGGCGTGATTTACATTTTAGATTTCAATCGACGTATTAGATAGTTTGTTTTTTAACACAGCGTTGTTCAAATGCATTCCTTCATACCAAGGACTGTAGAAAATGTAAATTACATTTTCCACGAATCTTGTCTTCATACTACATTCATACATAATATGTTGCCCAATAAAAACCTCAACACTTTTGAGAGGTTATAAGGAAAATGTTCAAAACGTTGCAAAAAAATTTTTTTTTTAATAAGATCTAAGTAGGTACTTGTTCTTCAAAATTATTTCAGACAAGTAGGTATGTATACATAAAAAAATCTTTATTTAGGTTTGACGTGCATTTTATTTATGTTTATGTAACAATTTTCTGCACTTGATTTTCAAAATCTTTAATGTTTTTTGAGGTGAAAACTTCTTTAGCACCTTTAACACTTTCACACTTTTTAGTGATTTGAAATTCGATGACACGAAAAATAGTAACACTAAAAAGAGACAAACACATACATCTATAGGATTTAATAGACAAACACATACATCTATAGGATTTAATAGACAAACACATACATCTATAGGATTTAATAGACAAACACATACATCTAGAGGAATGATATAGTATAATCGGTGTAGCGAGGGGGGGGGGGGGGGGGGGGCGCCCGATGGAGGGTACCACACGACCCCCCATGTCACCCCCCAAGAGCATAATTCTCTAGCCCTCCCCCAGGACGGAGCAATTTTTTGTGAAGTCTAAATTTGTGTTTGTCAACTTTAATGGGGGGGGGGGGGGGAGTAACACCACGTCATACGTCATATCCGCACCGGGTGCCACCCTGCTCTTGTCTACTTTAGTTTTCTGAAGGTTTCACTTCTCCCGCGTGTGAATTGCAGACTTCTTTTTTTTATTAAAACAAATTTATCATTAACCCATGGAAGATTACTAAAATTATCAACAATATAACTCGAAATCGTTTTTTAAAGAACTTGCGTCGATTCAGAGTTTAAAATATAAATAAATTATTATTCAATGATTAAAATGACTAATTGCACATTTGTGGAAAATAATATGTATTACAGTGGGGAATGCATTATCCCAATATCCCACGAAGCTCTTAGTTAGTATGTTTATCTGTTTTATATTTAGATACAATATTTTTTATATCTGTGTTATATTTAGTTCGAATGTATTTTATGCCTGTGTTGCATTTCGTTAGAATGTATTTTACGTCTGTGTTGTATTTGGCGATGCTCCGTTGATACTTATTGAAATATATGACATAAAGCATGGAAGCTACGTAATATCAGCAGATTAATAGCGTTTTATACACGCAGCGGGGCCCGGACCTTGTAACTTACCCCCGGTCCCGCCCCCGGACCTGATTGCTCCGCGGGGGGAGGGTGTCTTTCTCTCAGGATAATTCAATTATTATCATATAGCTGGATATCCGCGAATAACAAAGGACGCCGCAATGACGGGCCGATTCAGACAACAAACTAACCAAAAAAGAATAGAAAAAAGTCGAGTTGCTTCGGCCAAACCATTGCGCATGGTTGCTCGACCGCTGAGAGCTCCGTTCTAACATACTTTTCTGTTGAATGCTTCGTTTGTGAGAGAGAGCGAGAGGTTCCAAGGGAACTCTCAGCGGTACGGTTATTCCTGAAGTCCTGAACTCAATAGCCTATCGAGGAATGCCGCAGGACTCAATGACAAACACAATACATAGTTGTATATGTAATAAAATCCTTCTCTAGTGTTGTTGGTTTTTAGGGCTACAGCGGGGATAAAATTAAATTCATATAATATTTAACGTCCTGTTTTTATTGCAGTGATTTACATATTTTTTTGTTTGATTTTCATAGGTTGAAGTACCTAAAACTTCTTTACGCACGCTTGACTTGGGGAGTAAGCTGGCGAATGCGTAACGATAGCGTTACGAAAAGCGAGGCGAACGGTAGTTGAGAGGGAGATATAAGTTAGTGAAGATTGAAAAAGAGAGAGTTACGTTTCGTATATTACTGTAGGGGCAAGAGAGAGAGGTGCAAGCACACATTTTCTTTCTCTCTTTCTTTCGTAGCCAGTTATGTTTCGTACATCTAAGACACAGTGCAGGCCCATGTCTGTATCGCACTGTAGGAGCAAGAGAGAGAGAGAGCAATGCGCACGCATATTTTCTTTCTCTCTTCCTATCATATATATGGAGCTAAAGAAGTTTTACTTCAGTCGTGTGGTCTAAAGCACACTCGTTTTTTTGTAAGATGCGCGTTCACCATATATTCTGGGCCCGGAATTTCAGAAATTACAATAATTATAATGAGGTAGTAGTAACTTCCTAATGCACCTATACAAAAATGAACAAATAAAAAATTGGTAAGTAGATATTAACTATTAATAAAGCTTTGTCGATGTCGGAGTTAAACTATGCAATTGAAATAAATTCATATACATACCTGTGTATACGGCTATGCGAAGAGACGGAACCGGCATCAAAGGGCTAGAGTCAATTTAAAAAAAACTTGTTATTAGTTTACTTGGGTACATACAAAGTGCACATTTTTCTTGTTATTCACGGAAACTGGAAAAAGGTTTATGAATGTAATCTTTTTTTCGTTTTCGAGTTTAATTAAAAACGTTACTCGTCCCTGCATTTTTATTTGAGCGGTGCGTATATATATATCTACAGCTTTTACAATGTTCTTGAAATATGCAACACGAGTTGCATTTTAGTTGAAACTATTTTTAAAATATTCGATGTTACATTAATTTGCTAAAACTTACAATGGAAGCGAAGTTTAACAAGTAAATTTTCCTTTTTCTGAAAGGGTACATTGTATCAACGCAATAATCAAACATTTTTGTCAATTTCTCCATTCACTCCAACAATGGAATCACATTTATTATATCGATTTTCTAATCAAAGTTTATTAAATGTAGACAGTAGACAGTCAATATTGTCATTTCGAAATCTTTCATCGATGATAGTGTTTTCGATTCCAGTTCAAGTCGTAAATCTTTACCGTTGTTTTTAATCACTAAACCATCATTGTTTTTCACCTGTTGTTGAATCAAAACACGTGCGAAGCCTGCTTTAGATTTAGAATATGCTCACCTTTTTTTCCCACCGATTTTGTATGTAGTATTATTTTTAGTTTTATTATTTATTTGAACTGATCACTGCTAACCGGTTGAAGTTCTGTATTTTCTTTCCTAGACGGTAGTTCGGTCGCAAGATGTTTAGTAGGTATAGTAGGTACTTAATTTGCGAAGAGCCTGGTACCCACGTCGGTTTTTAGTTCAAATGTCATGCTAGGACTAGATTAATGATTTAACATTTAAATGTTACGATGACACGATATCTCGTCGCTACATCATGCACACAGTTACTAAGCAGGAGAATTAAAATGGTCGCGTTCCGAATAAATCCACCCCGTATCGACTAATAACTTGTGCAGGTTTATTTTCGAAGGCGGTATCGGCATTCGTACAAATTGTTATTCGGAAACTCCCCAATTAACGCCGAAATACTGAATTCAATTTGTACATGAATATTTAAATCTACGTAGTTTTATTTTTGCTAAATAGGGCTTTTACTTTTGATCAGAAGTTTATACCTACTGGGTACATGGATGCTGCTTGCGAAAACCTAGTTTTATGTTCGCTGCAATACAAGCTTAATAGGGACTTTCAATAATGTTGGCAGAGCGAGAAAATAAGAGGATTATAAGTTGAGCAGTTTGAAGAATTGCCTGTTGCGCTCAGCATACAATATGGTTTCCTGTTACTTTATGAAAGATGCTTATATAGAGATGTTTTTTTTATTATTATTGTTAATAACACATGTAGTTATGTCAGGAGGGTTGCAAGACCTCGAGCAATGGAGTGTTGAGCGAGGTCGACAAGTGCGCATTGCCGCTGCGCAGGTCTGGTCAGATCTGCTCAGATGCTCAGCTCGAGGAGTCGAGGAATGCAGAAGATTATTGTAGAATATCAATGCGTCCATTTGCATTGGAATTCAATACCGGTGTTGCTATGTTGTGCAAGACGCCAGAGTTCTTCCAGAGATACTTTCCTACACCGCCACATAATATATGTAGGCATGCATTAACGTATTCATAGATTCTTATAGATGCATGGCGATCGTGTATTGTCTTGAGGGTAAATCAATGTAATTTTATCTAATTTGGATCTATCTCTGAACTGTAGATTATAGTTTCAGTTTAATTATTAACCCCACAAATAGATAAGTTTAGTATAAAAATGAAGCCCTGCCTATTGAACTGGACCCCCTGGGATTCGCTCGCTTAAGATGGCGCAGAGCACTCGATCTCTGTAATCCTTCTTTCTATTAGTATTACAGTACTCATCTCCAGCATTATTTTTACTGGGTTAACAGAGACCCATGGGGTTGCGTGAGGTATATAAGGCTATGTACATACGTGTGACGTATACACGCAAGCTATTGATGATTAGTGATTAACAATATTGTCATAACGTGCACGTCAGCCATCATGGAATCTGTCCCGCAATTCCCAGACCGCTAATAGCTGCTGAATTAAATTTATCTTTTATTATTGCCGGCGAATTTGTGTATCTGATGGGGCTCATTTACCTAAACTTATTCCTAACAGGGCTGGCCTAAGAGGAAAATTGAATTAGTTTGGAATACGATTATTTTATGAGAACCTAAATTGATTTTTGATTTAAAACCTGCACGGATTAACAGACGCAAAAAAGTACTTAAATCTTATACCTAAAGATCAGTTTTCTTTTTGTATTTTTTTCCATCCAATGGTTGATCCCTGGCCTTGTTAGCAGCCGTTTTAATAATATTTATTATAAGTTGTCCGGAACCCGGTATGCCCGTATTCACTCGCTGATGTAAATATGCAGTCAGGATTACGTACTTTTTACGTATTTCTTCTACTGTCAACATTACTCATCATAACTTGTATCTCTATTTTGCACATTTGAGCCCGATAAACTTTTTATATCTCCAGGCTCTTGGTAGATAAACGGTTAATAAAAGATTATTGATTTAAAAGCATCATACAAAAAAAAAATCGAGTGCAGTTTACACGCGATAGAAGCGATACTTTTCCAAAAAAATCTCAACTAAGGTTGAGAGCCTTAAAAAGTGATGTCATAATCAAATTGGCAAATGAGCGCAGACCTAGCGTCATTTCCGTTTCATATTGTGGTTAGTTTTATTCATTAGTGGTTGTGCTGAATCCATTATTAGACCAATTATTTTAGTTCAAAAACTAATTCTGAGAATTATATTTAAATGTCAACCTACCCATCTCTCAAATGAACTCAGGGTCTTAGATATTCGACAGCTATTTACTAAAACAAGCATTTGTTATATACGAAAAAATAATCTACTAATCGCTCCATAACATCAAGCACACACCCGCTTTTCATCAAACCTGGGTTGCGTGGTCCCAAAAACTATTCTCCTCATTCGCTCAACGACAATTCTGGTTCATCGCTCCTAAAATATATAATGCTCTGAGTACTGACATAAAGTCAAGTAATTCTAATTCTCTTTTTATAACACGTGTACAACATTGGATTTGTGAAAGGAGACGAACGTACTTTAAAGAATTCATGAGTTCTTAACACTACATTTTATTTATAAATTTTTGCATTTCAAAATTTTAATTTCCATTTTTATTTCTATTTTTCTTTAAAATGTTGTTATTTTTTTCTCTTAGTTTTTCACTTAATTCTATTTAAGTTTTAATTTTGATTTATATACTTATATGATTTAATTTATATAGAACACTCGAGTTCTTAACATTTAATCTTTATTATTAATTTTTGTATTTAAAAATTTGAATTTTCATTTTTATTTCTACTTTTCTTTAAAATATGTTTTTTTTTCTCTTTAATTTTAAGAATTTTTTAATTATTATTTTTTTTTTACCGTAATCATCTGTTTTAATTAAATCGTATTTAAAATATTAAATGTGCGACTACAACAACACGGACATTAGCCTAGTGTGGTAGCTAAAAAAACAAATATCTGTAACTATAAAAAAATTTATGAAACAAAAAAAAAATATCTCAACCAACAGGAGCATTGAAAAGTGAAATCATAATCAAAGCGGCCAATGAACAGTTTGATGGTGTAATGCGTCATTTCTGTTTCATCCGAATTCCAAATCACAACGAGGTTAAAGAAGTTTTTTTTTTTTTTTTTTTTTTTTTTTTTTTTTTTTTTTTTTTTTTTTTTTTTTTTTTTTTTTTTTTTTTTTTTTTTTTTTTTTGTGTATTACAGACTGTGTCCATTTACAATACACATGTAACATTAACTACATATATATGATACAAATAATACAAGTTATAGATTAATAGCATTAACATGCCTCTTGAATTCTTCAAGACTACTAATAAAAATATCGATAGTCTTGGAGGCGTTGTTTAACAGCGCCATACCTCGTGTCATGCTATGCCGAGCCAGTACGTCCGTTCTGCCACGTGGGATACAAAGCAGATCATGGTGACGTCCCTGGCTGTAGTTATTCGGTACGAACAACTTATAGCATTCCAGAAGGTATGGGCTATCTATTAAATTATTAATAATTTTGTACGCCGTTACTGCAAGAGCCCCACTCCTCCTCGAGTGGAGACTTTGGTAGCGCGTTTCGGCAAGCAAATCTTCGTGATGCATGAATCGCGGATACTCTCCGTGCATTCTCAAATACATGTATCTCAAAAACTTTTTTTGAATCTGTTCTAGTTTTTCAATATATTTTTGTTGGTATGGGGCCCATACAGCAGAGGCGTATTCGATTTTAGACCTTATAATTCAGCTGTACAAAGTCATCATTGCCTCGGGATTGGAAAATTGTTTGCAGAGTCTTATGACAAATCCGAGAAGCTTGTAGCATGATGTCGTCAACTGCAATATATGGTCCGAAAACGTAAGTTTGGGATCAAAGACTACCCCAAGGTCCTTGATGGATTTTACTTTTGACAATATATCATTTTTGATGCAATAATCGAATTTGATAGGGTTTCTCGAACGTGTATACGACATAGCGACACATTTTTTTGTATTAAAAAATAATTTATTTTCATCAGCCCATGAAGTTACACTTCAAAATTAAAAAAATAATCAGTTAGGACGGGTTATTTCACAGAAAGCGAACAATTCTTCAAATTTCAAAGATCCCTTTCTTTCAGACCTTGAATATTAACTTCGAAATTGGATGAACTGTTCAAATTCTTTGAAACAACCTGTCCTAAGTTGTATGTATGTCTATACTTCAATGTCTATAATATAATATTTAAATGGGGTACTATAGTATTTTAACAACAAACAAATTGAAGAATAAAAAAAAACCTAAGTGTAACAACAAATTAGTCAATTAACATAACGATTTTCTATTCACACGAATACAAAACTTTTGTAAATCATTTTTGTTTTGTATTTTGTTCATATGTCAATAAAGCAAAATATTTTTTTGATAATTTTAATTAACTCGCAAAAAATGCCATAGTTACTTCCAAAATCATGCAAATTGAATTCTTTAATGGCCAATACATCCTAATTTAAAACAAAAATAAATAAAATAGCATATATCTGTCTGCACATTTTTATTAAAAAAATGATTATTCGGTTTGATTGGTGATTTTTGGGTTAAATCCAACGTTAAGTTTTGTATAAAAACTTAAAGTTTATCGTGAATTAATAACCTTCCGATATCATTTTACGTTCTAACATTCGAAAAATTTCAAATGAAAGAAAAAAAAGATGCAGGGAGATTTTCACTTAGAATGTGAGCAGATTTTTTTTTTGGTAGCCGTTTAATTCTTTTTCGTTTTTGTCAGTCCTGACTGAAAGACTAACAGTTGTAAGTTGGTTATAGTATCCGAATCTGCATGTAGAACGTCTCGGCAGGGCTGCGTGACTGCTTGTCAAAATGACTAACGACGAACTTCGGCGGCCGCTGTCTTTTTTTCTAAGTTGAGTGATTCCGCTGCTCATTAAGGGCATATTATACGTCGCTTAAAGATAACAACATTGCCGAATCCGAATTTAATATAAACGGGAGCAATCTAAAGTTTCGTTTGTAAAAAATAATAATATTATGGTCACCAGAACACAAACTAATGTTAAAATATATTGGTCGTAAATAAATCTCGTTCGAGCTTTGTTCTTTTATTTTAGTTCTGAGTATCGGTTTTACTAAAGGGATACCCAATATCCTACGTTGTGCGAAGTAGGCTGAAAGAAGTTCATGCCTTGACTGGCTGGCTACTTGGACAGTAGGCAATCTTCGCTTTTTCGTTTCATTGTTTTTATAAGTCCTGGGTCCTTTAATAAAGGAATACCCAATGTCCTACGCTGTGCGAAGTAGGCAACACCCTGAAAGAGGTTCATGCCTTGACTGGCTGACTACCAGGACAGTATTGTAAATATAAACCAACTTCTTCATAATTGAACGTTCATGTGATATTTTGAATAACCTGCCCCTAATTCTTTGTTTCCTTTCCCTTGTTTCCTTCTGCAACTGGTTCTAAGCAATCATACTTACGTACATAAAGTTTAGATATCGAAATAATCTAAAATGATCGGGAAGTATTACAAAAAAACTTCACGTTCATTTGATGTTATGACAATACCGTTATCAACCAGTGTCAAAACTGATTCTACTGCTCTTCAATAAATCTTCCTAATTACGGCACACTTAAACTCCTATTCTTTCCTTACGTGACCAGAGATCCAAGAGCCTACTTGCTGCTAGGCTCAACGAGAAATGCCACTAACATCTTATTTTCATAACTCCACATTACTATTACAGAAGGAGCTGTTACTATTACGTAAAAAGCCGTAGGTAATATGTGGACACTTACGTTAATGTGCATACTTTTCGTAAATTGACTTGTCTATTTACATTAAACTGGGATTGTGTGGCACTAATTTTCATTTATTGTGGAATGTTTAGTACAATTCATTATTAAGGTTTCCACATTTCCAAGACGTTCTTCTGTGCCATTTAACTTGCCAAAGTTAAAGCTAGAAAACTTTGAAACATATTATCGTATATTGAATCATTTAAGTTGCTTTGTCACGCTTTTGTCTCGTTATTTTTTTATAATTTGACCCAGAAAGTGCTAAGTTTGAAGAAGTTTGGTCATTTCTTTTTTCTCATATAGAAATATTTTTTCCTGGAGTTACACGGAATAGTTAAAATTTTAAATTTGTAGAAAATTTATGAATCTTTGGTACAAAACTATAAATTTGAATTATTTTCTAGTTTTAAACGTCACTGGAAATCGTGGCGACATTAATAAGCGAAGATGCAAAGATGACGACCTCAGTAAGTTCCTTTTAAGTGCCTCGTCCGGAACTACTTAGATGTTCCATCAATACTTTGTAAGTATAGGTATAATAAAGCATCTTGCTTCACCGATAGGTACACATCTTGTATGTTCATAGCAAACATTAATGGAGTAACCTACATCAAACACTTACCACCCATAAAAAAGACAAAAGTCAAATAATTACTAAAATTCATTAAGTTTTGAGAAGGTTTTAATATGTACTTTTACCACACATCCTGATGATCTCAGTTGTTGCTATTAACCTTGGAAGAAGATAGTTTACAACTAACTCACCTCAATCAACAAGGTGATGGGCATAATCGACAAGTCCATTCAAAAGATAATTAGTTTAAATTCATTCGTTGGCATCAGTACTTTTTGAACTAATTAGATGTCTGGCAAGTCAGGCAGTGGCGGCTGGGGACATTTTGAGAAGATTGCCAAAAATTTAAAAAATCAACAAGAAAATAATAAGGGCTATTATACGGCGCGGCTAACTCCAAATACATGAAAACCCGTGTATATTACTTACACAATAGCTAATAATTCTAAAAGCAGAACCTGTTGTTGACTTTTCTGCCTTACTTTATAGAGATTAACCATCTTATAAGTGAGAATTTTCATAAAAATATTTAAAATAAACGATAATTATTGTAAAATTTGGTCAATGTCAAATAGGTACTTACCAAACTCTTTCCAGATTCATTTGCTACTTTTTGATTACCTACTTCATTCTTTAGTCAAATCGTCAGGTCTCAATATCGTCAACCCATTTCACAAAAATATCAAAATGTGCTCAGTTCAAGCGTCCGTTTTAATTTAAGTCATATTATGTACAATGTATGAGTATAGTACACATTATCCTTTCGCTGTCATTACCTATCGCTGGACAATTGTGTGAATAATTTTGTGATATTTTCCATGACACATGTCACAAGTGCTGTGTACGTCCACATGATGTTCAATAGAATGCCGACTTGATTGCTCTATCACAATGACAATTATTGTATTCTCCTACTTTGGAAGGTCAAACAGTCACGTTTTATATAACTTCACAATGAACACTTGGAAGAATTAGTTCAAAATATTTGAAAATATTTATTTAGACTGTTCCTGTGTGAATCTAATGAAATGAAATTTAATGAAATGTATCTTTGATAGATTTCATTAAAACATCACATTCATGGGAATAGTTACAGATACTTTATTATTTACCAAAATCAAAACGTTGTCATCACTTTGTATGTTATTTTTTTTTTCAAAAGTTAAAAGCACTAAAACAGTATTTTGGTCTTGTGTACTTCATTAGGTAATGAGCACTTTTAGAATTTCAAATTTACTTACACAACAAATAATATTGAAACAACGAAGTACGTATGTCCGCTTCCTCCGGAGGAAAAAAGTAAGAATTTTCTTGCATCTCCCTCATTCGTATCGAAGAAATTAGATTCCGCGAGCCGTGAGCGTTGCCGTGGGAATTAAAAAAGCAGCCGTTAACCGCAGTGGTAAAATTTGTTACCCTTGTTATTGGCATATAATCATGAAAGCAATAAACCAATAAAACTGTGTTTTAATGGAATTGTCTATAATTTATACAATGCGACAATTTATAAAACTCATTGGAGTATGTACCTAATAGCTGGTTATAACGTGTCGGGTATTGAAATTGCATAGCTCCAGGGCCGGATTGGACCGAGCCCTTTTGCAGTTGACTAAAATATATATCTTAGCTATTGAATATACATAAGTTGAAAATTGTAATACTTAAGAACCCGAATGCGTTTAAAAATATTATTATTATTATTCATGAAAACAAGTAAATTTGCTACAATGTTCAACAGCTCGACTATGAAATATTTAGCTAACTTTATGTTTCGTTTTTTCGTACAGCAAGAATCGGTTTAAGACTATGGTTAATCGTTTCTCTCCATAGTGGAAGATACTCCTAGTATCACTGTGGTGTAAGACGACCATTCGAAATTGAAACGTTGTTTAAAATGGCTTTAGCCGTGTTGCGTGATATCTGAATAGCCAGGAACTTACTCCTCTTCCTTTTTCCTTTTTCCTATATCCTTTCCCCCTTCAGCCTCACAACATAACCCAATAGGGAATGCCATACTCTCACTGGCTCCAGACGGATGGGCGCAGCTGGTACTCTTGTGAGGTTCCCACATAAAAATTAGATGGCTGCAAAACATCATCCAACATAAAATGTTCGTGACTAAAAAAAGCCCAGGAATAAATGTGCATCAGGACTTTACCGATTTTACCCGCGATTCCTGAAAAAAAATTCACCGGACAACAAACTGAAATCTGTTAGCACCGTTGTGATTTGAAACTCTCTAAAAAGAGATAAACACATACGAGTACATCTACAGGATTTAGTCTACGAGAGAATGAGAGAGCAACAAAACATGTAAGTCTCCTTTAGCCTAGTGGAAAGCGCCTGACGAACCTAGCGGCCAGACATTCAACAGACCAACGATCGAATCTTATTAAATCAAAAAAAAATTGTATAATCAATATCCAATCTTCAAACCATTCCAAAATGAACAGGCAAAGAAAAGACAAAAGAAATAGATATCTAGCGACTCGGAAGAAGAAACCACAAATACTAACAAGATGAACAAATGTATAGGAAAAGATGCAGTGGAATTTGACGATAAAAATATTAAAAAAATCATCCTTCCCATTGATATAAAAGGTGCTTCATAGTCTCTTCTATCGCGTATGAATTGCACATTCTGATTGTTTTTAAACTCCAAATAAACTCAGGAATCGCTGATTAAAGTCTATAGGGTATGTGATTGTAAAGCCTGTATTAGGTCTAATTTGTCAGTTCGCTCCAGGACTGAACAAAACTGGTCATTCGTCCTATCATTAGTATAATAAAGCAATGCTTCTAATGGATGGAACAAATAATATTTCGATACATCCACTGGGTAGTTAATCACATCACAATATAATATTCGCGTAACGCGGATAATGTCCATATTACGTTTCGTTATTTGCATTTTGTAATTAAATAACAAATGTGCACATTAAATAATACATGATTCCAAAGGAAATCAGCATAACCTAATCTATTAATTTAACAACAGTTCACTACCTAGTTTCATATATTGGAAAATGTGTCACTGGATTTCGGGATGAATGTTTCGGTAAACCATTATCTAAATGTTACACTAACCATATCTAGGTATAAGCTTAACAATAATAATTATTGTTTGTGACTAAAATTTATTAATTATGAAAAAGAAACATGTCGAACGGCTTTGAAACAACCGTACGTTCGACAGGGAATAATAGCATGGTATAGCATGGTTTTAAGATTCGATGCCAAGAGTTTATCAAATAGTGTTCCTTTTTTCCCGGTTCCATAGTGTGATTCCAATAATAATTTAATTTTGAATAATGTGCTCTCACATTATCTAGAAAATCAATATAATGACATAAATTTAAATACTGCTAAATACAATGTTATTTTCTTAAAGATAATTAAAATGAGTTTTCATAAAGTATGATATTATATTTTCAAGAATCCCCTTGGATTTGCTAAACTAATCCACATTATTAAATGTAATATTATATGTACCTACTTACGTACTTTATTTTAATTTTATTTCTCTCGGTGCTTGATGTGCACAGGTCTAGAAATTTCCTATGTACTCCTATAAATGTAATTTAATTTATGCACTAGTGCGCGAATGCGTCGAGCTTCTCAAAAAATATGAAACTTTAACAGTAGGTACCTGAATGTGTAAAAAAAGTTAAATTTTAAGGTTTTTAATGTCATTGTCTACAAAAATTAGAGAGAGCCACGAAAAAAAAGGTAGACTCGAAAGTCATATTTGTACAGCGCCCCTGGGGTGATTTTTCACAAAACTTTTAGTAAAATTTCTTGACGCCTTAGCTTCAAACGTTTCCTCTACTTCAGATCAACAGAAAAGTGAATTACATTTTGGTTGAAATAACTTTTGACCCATCGATGATACTCGTACTCGTATGTCGTTTAAAAATAAGTTAATACTTATAAATCAAAACGAATCATGAAACAGAACCAATCAGAAAAAAAAAACTATTTATATCAGATCGACAAAAATGACAGAAAATATACAGGTCCCAATGACCGAGTTGGTTAAGGCGATATAATCCTGTTAAGAAAAGAAATCCTAGGTTTGAGTCCTAGTTGCTACGGTTATCTTTTTTATATTTCTTTGTCTTGTTCCGTTTCATGTTTCGTTCAGATTTATTAATTTCGTCTTCTTTAGTGATAAAAAAGTAAATCATTAACAAAACGACAAACCACGTAGGCCTACGGTGTCGAAACAAGGCCTTAATTATTTTTAAATATAATTTACTGTCAGCCAAACAAATCATCGTTAGGAATGTTATTAATTATATATAAACAATTAAATACATTCATGTTATTGTTATGAATAGTTAGTTGTTCTGTTAGAACATTCCCCAGCGCTCTTGTCTCAATTGACAGGTCCAATAATTGATGAATGTTAATAAGTGATGAGATGTGAGAATTCATTCTTCAAGTGCCGCCCACTGTCTTAAGTTCATTGGCACTCCTGTTTGTGCAACAACTCAATAGGCTACTGAGCCTTATCTCATTGGAGTATTTAACGATAGTTTAATTAAAACAATTGAATCAAATGCGCTCACTTTGTTTACTATTCGGGGTGGCCTCTTGCAGAATAATCTCGTGATGTAAATATTACTTGCCACTTATAAAACGTTGCATTGTTGCGATGTATGTGGGATAAATTCTTGTCTTGTCGTATCTTGTCTCATTTTTGTTTATAACAAAAACTAATTAATTGGTATCACTTTAATGCCTGCTGGTATCATTCCATGCCTTTCATTGCTCCATTGTAAGTTGTTTTTCAAGCACGAAGCGTATTGTGTATGTTTTAACAACTGATATAATATAACTCAGTGGTTTTATCGGAGTTCGGAGCGGTAGGCCCATGATACACATATATGTCAACCTTGCCTGCATTCGGTCCCAAGTTGGTTTTTTATTCCCCAGTCAAATAACGCGAGGTCTGAGGGCGAGAGCAGCCAATACAACCAATGAGAGGAAACCTGGTCACCGAGAAATTTGAACATTAACAGCCTTACTAAAAAACCCAGTGCAAATTTTATTCAATTGACAAACGGCCGCGGATGTGAAAACATTACTAATTAAAAATTTGTTCTTTGAAAGAAATACACATGGTTTCCACGGCCTGAGAGGGTAGTTTATCTCTGTTTTAACCATTGATGTCCGAACGATATTTGTAATTTTTCCATAGTATTTTGAATGTTCTATATATTTCTTATTTTTGAAGGTGTCGTAAAAACAAATACCATTTATGAAAACTAGATAAAATTACCTTTTAGATTTGAGTATTTGAAATACACTTTAGTTTTCAAAAACTGCCATATTTTAAGATTCAAACTCGGAAAAAAATGGAAAAAAATTTCCTCCCACAACATTTTTGACCAAAATGTAGAGAAATTTAAATAAAATCAAAATTTAAAAAACACCGTCCTTTAATGTAATAATTTTGGAAGGAAACTATCGCCTTACTTTTTCATCGTGTATACAATAAAAAAATAATAAAAAATTTCAAATTTTTTTTTATTGCCGAAAAAATAACTTAGAAATAATACCGAAATTTAAAACAGATTTCTTGCATCTCTAAAGACGTTAATTTTTTTGATACGTTTACGAACACATGTATTAGATTTTAATATTATAAAAAATTATCACTTTTAAGAAATTCTCTTAAAATAAAGATCTTAAAATGAAAATTTTATCTTAAGTAACCTATAAAAACAATATTCTGACAGTTCAACTTTGAAAGTACGGCGTTTGTACAATAACTTGATTAAACTGATGTAAACCACACAAATAACATGGTAAATATATCAATTATGTGAAGTGACGAATTTACTCAAGTAAAATCACAAAATTTTCGATATCCCGCCATAAAACACACCGAGCTGTTTTGTCATCGCGGACTGTCGCGGGCCGGAGAACTAATGCATAGGCGCGCCAATAATGCCCCTTGCGGAGAAAAATTAAAACAACATTGTTTCCTAGTAAATTAAAACCATATACAACGTTGTCACATCTTCAATGCGTTTTAACAGCGTGACCACGTAAGAAACGTTATTGGTAATAAAACGTGTTTTAGTGTATACGAGCTTTATTTATGTTATTGCAATAACACAGTTAATCGGTCGCGCTGTGTTTTTTTTTTAGTAAGGCTGTAGGTATTTTACCAAACTGTCGCTCTTACTCCCCGAATACTGAGCGAAAGGGACAACTGCACCTCCGGCTGATAATATCTAAATAAAATCATCAAAATCGGGGTTTGTATTCCCTATTTTTCTCCTCCAAAATTGGACCGATTTTTAAGATTTTTGAAAACTTCTTGTGATTTGCAACTCCGTGAAACAAAAAAGCGACACTCAAAAGAGTCATACATCTGTAGGATCTATGCTGCGAGAGAATGCTTTAGAATAATCGATCTCCTCTTTGTGCGGTGCTTCATAGCCTCCCCACTCTTGTGAACTTAAGTTTTCTGAAGATTTCACTTCTACTGCTTGTGAACTTCACACTTGTATTTTTTTTACTAAATATCTTAGAAGAAAATACTCTAAGTCTGTTCGTATTTATTTTTTAAAAAGTACATCGTCTAGTTTGTATACTGAACATCTGTTGATGGCGTTCAAAACAGGCAATTTTAACGATTTTTGGAGGGTTCTAACTCTTTTCAGAAGTAACTTATCAAAAAAAGCATGGGCTCTCCACACGACACTGCATGTAGTGACTGCGGCAGTGACTGCAGAGAGCGTGGAGTTGAGCAAACAGCGCTAGTTCGCTCAACTCCACCCTCTCTGCAGTCACTGCCGCAGTCACTAAATGCAGTGTGTGTAAAACTTACCGACACGCTAGTGGTCGGTATCTATTTTATATTAAAAAATATTTGCACCGATGTGGAAATTCAGAGAGGAAATAAGGGAATACCTTTGTATGGACAAAACGCCGCCTTAATCAATCAAAAATTAAGCGATTCATAATTCGATTCGATATCGTGAAGAGAGCACAACTCCCTTTATGCTTCCTTGTTAGCATGCAATTATTGTTATCACAATTTGATCAACAGCTTAAACTGGCCAAGAACTTGCATTTAAGAGGGCATTACCAGAGAAAACCAGACATGTCATTTTCAAATCAGATTTTAGACGTATTGACTCTTTTCCACAAAAAATTATAAATGGATTTCGAAAGATTCTTTTTTTATCTAGCATTCGCATGTAATAAATTTTGAGAATTTTTTTAAATTTTTAGTATAATAAGGTTTTTCCATAGTTCGTTGGCAGATTTTTTAAATTTTCAAAAAAGATTTTGTAATATACCACACCCATTTCAAATAATATAATCATGTCGTAAAATAAATCAATACATTATCTAGCAAACGCATGTTTTAGAATTTTAATTTTAGTTTCAATAAAATCATTAAATTATATGTACGTACACGTGTTTCTTGACGAAAATTGGTCCATTTGTGTATTTATTTGCGCACTTACAAACTAATATATTTCAGATTTTTTTAACATTCTTATTAAATTTAGACATTATTGAAAAATGATAAATACTTATAATCAAAAAATAACTACAAAAAGTACATTATTTTAATAGTTTTATCGTCACGCCTTTCAGCATTTTTGGATGAAGGTATAAATTAAATCTAATTTGGATTGAAATAAATTCGATATTGAGTTATAATTTTAAAAAGCTGGTAGGTACATTATTGAAAAATGATAAATACTTATAATCAAAAAATAACTACAAAAAGTACATTATTTTAATAGTTTTATCGTCACGCCTTTCAGCATTTTTGGATGAAGGTATAAATTAAATCTAATTTGGATTGAAATAAATTCGATATTGAGTTATAATTTAAAAAAGCTGGTACGGAGAATAACTAATCTTTCTCATTGTAACCGCCCTGCACGATTGTAAGAACAACTTTCGACGAAATGTGGATTTTCGTCCGCTGGCTGGTTAAACGCTCTTAACCGGGGAGCCGTTCAAATAAAATAAATTCAGAGTGGCGCTGATTTCAATCACATGTGACGATGGTTGAAATTTTCCAAGCTCAGTGTTTAATAGAAAAGCTTTCATACATCAACTTTCTTTCACTGAGATCTTTTTAACGACTTTACCATCAGTTGGGCGTGCACAAGGAATAACTTACAGAAAGCTTCATTATAGGCAAAAATAATAAGATTGATAAATAAAGTGTACAAGTCGATATTCCATATGTGGACGCAAATTACATGGCACAGTTGTATAGAAGTGCATGTTATCGATTGATTCGGAATAATGTTAAAGTTTGCACCAATAAAACTTTTTGTACTACTGGCTTCCGACCTAATAATTATAATATATCAATATTGATAGTGATAAATAACTTTACGCGTAAACAAACAGTATCTATGCCACATTTTGAGTTTATTTTTGTATTCATGTGATACGTGTAAAGAATTTCGTCTGTCTGGAGTCTGTTGTGTTATCCCTTTTTTGAAGAATTGTTTCGAGACAAAGAAAGAAACGAGAAAGAGAGATGAGAAGTGCAAAAGAGAGGATGGCAAGTGATTTTTCTGTTCTTATTGGATTAACATCTGACACATTTTTTTCAACTTAAATCATTAAAAAATCAGTATGTATTGGACAGTTAGGGAGGGGTGACGGGTTGGGCGGTTACTCGGCTAAGTGACCTATGAAAACATTTTTAAAGAATTTTTATGAATTGAAAACTTCTTTAGCACCGTTGTGTTTTAAAACTCGATGAAACGAAAAAGCGAGACAAACAAATACGTATACAGGATTTAGCCTGCGAGGGAATAAAAAGGCAATAAAATGTTTATTTATTTCACGGGTACTCGGTTCCAATATAATACGATAAATCCACGGTCCCACGCAAATCTCCTTTGGCCTAGCGGTATAAAGCGCCTGGGAATTTTAGCGGCCAGACATTCAGCGGACCAAGGGTCAAATTCTATAAAATCAAAAAAAAAGTTTATATTTTTATTTTTGTAAAATCAATATCTAATCTTTAAACCACTCCAAAATGAACAGGTAAAGAAAACTGAAAAGAAAGCGGCTCTGAAGAAAAAAACACAAATACTAATAAGATGACCAAAAGTATAGGAAAAGGTGCACTGGAAATCGACCACAAAAAGATGGAAAAAACATCTTTCATACTGATAAAAAAGTGCTTCGTAGTCTCCCCACGTCTGTTTACTTTAGTTTTCTGAAGGTTTCACTTCTACCGGGTTCGAGTTGCATACTCTGATTTTTTAGATTTGGTTTTTAAAAAAATCCAAAACTTCAAAAATAGTCACCGGAGACTTTAATTTTTCTTAAAATTATTCAGGTCATTGTCAAGTACGTCCGTTAACACCCTGTACATGTACACAGGTCCCTCTCGCGTTCAATCCTTGTTACTATTCTATTAGTAGGAGCCAAAATAAGTCGTCTAATCTAACAGTAGTTGTTCTCAAATCGATGATATCATGGAATAATCATTGCCCGTGTTCCAAGCCCAGAATGTCAAATGGCATGGCTTAAATCACGGCCACCACAAAACAGGTTTTCCTATTTTGGTAAATAAACCACGAAATTTGTCAAGTTGAGATCGATCAATGAATAATGATTAAAAGTTAAAAGTTGCTAGACTTTTATGCTGTTTTATTTGTGAACCACATTGCGAATAAATTTATTACATTCATAATTTTTTAAAAACATTATTTTTTAAATGTTAATATTTCACAAGAGTTACAACTTCCGGAGGCAAGCGGAATTATGGATTTTTTTTTGTATGTTCTGTGAGGCTCAAGAAAGTGGGAGAAGAAGGAGATGGGGAGGAGGAAGATCTACAAAAACTTTATTTTTTCGAGGGGCATTTTTAAATCAACAATCACTCGGGGTGTAATTTTTTTAATAATTTACAAATGCACTTTCAATTAACTATTGTGATAAATAACTAATTCATTTTCGAAAAGCCATCTTTATTTTTAAAAGACAAAAATGTGAATTTTGAGAAAAGAAAAATAATGCGTACTTAAAAAAAAAATTTTTTTTTTCGACCACACAACTGAAGTAAAACTTCAGCTCCATCTACATATATGATAGGAAGAGAGAAAGAAAATGTGCGCGCGCACTGCTCTCTCTTGCTTCTACACTGTGATACAGACAATAGGTCTGCACTGTGTAAAACTGGCTATGAGAGAAAGAGAGAAAGAAAATGTGTGCCCGCACCTCTCTCTCTTTCCCCTACAGTAATATACGAAGCGTACTCCCACTACTACCGTTCGCCTCGCTTTTCGTAACGCTCTCGTCACGCATTCGCCAGCTTACTCCCCAAGTTGCGTAAAGAAGTTTTACTTAAATGTTTTTACAAAGAGAAATATCTTTTACCTAAAACAAAATTAATGTTTTAATAAAAATGTAAATAAATGTGTGCTTTGTCTTTATAAGCATCTATCTTCGTCTAAAAAATAATCATAAAAAATCGCAAAGAAAATTTTGAATCATACCATCGCATAAGAAAACACATAAAAAATAAATATAACATATTTGCGGACCCTGGGTTTTGAATGCAGATCTGTAGACAAGGTTCTTAACCGCCCGCCCACGTTAAAATAAGTTTAATTATAGGTAATATAGTTAAGCACATGACAATCATTGTGAGTTGAAAACTTTGGACAACTTAATGATACATGGTTGGCCTACACTTGGCCTACACCATGTTGATACAATTTATGCAGGAGGTAGAACCATCAATTAGGACCTGTGGCATTTTTCAAATAGACTTATCTTTTGTTATCCATTTACATAGGAGGTGCGAGATCCATTAGATGAAAAAATGTGGTTAGTGAGTTCGGTCCTTAACTACCTCTTTCAAAGTCCACCCAGTGGGAGGTGGGAGGCATGGTGCTTTATATTTTATAGGTTGTGGTATATTAAACGAAAAATGCTTTAATATACCGTTTATTATTTATTATTATCGAATATTGAAGCGCGTTGATTTTGATTACATTACCACTGAAAGGATAGAATGAATCAAAAGTAACTATTTCGGTGGTGTGAACTGGGATTTGCTTAGATATTCAAAACTGGAATTGTTTGTCTGAACTGTTAAGACGATAAAGAGGATAACTAACGTTTTCAAATTTCTTTTGTTTAAATTTTTGAGAGACATTAGATGTAATTTTTCATGTTTACTAACGATGTTCATTTGAAATTTATGATCGTATTTTGAAAGGCAATAACCCTGAGGTAAATACTTTTTACAATTAATATTTTCAGCTACGTAAATTATGCAATTATAACATCCCGTGATTTTTACCGGGTTTGCACTACTTATTTATAAAATTATTTAAATTTGAAAGTTAAAAAATATTTAGAGAAACGAAAAATCGTTAAAGAATCCAAATGTTGCGTTGTTTTGAGATAAAGTTGTGTTTAGTTACAATTTATTTGATTCAAAAAATTTCGAAAGATTTTATTCTATGTAATTTTTTTCTTCTCTCCTATTTCGTCCATCATTGGCGGTCCAGAATTAGTAATCAAGCAAAAAGGGACCGCATTTGGTTGATTTTCCTAAATACGAGTACGTAATGAAAAAAAGAGGTCCCAAAAATGATATTTTATAAATTATTCTGCAAAATTAGATGCCACCCAAAAAGCACTCCAGCATGCTGACAATGTTGCACACACAAGACGAAAACAATTTTGATGTTCAGTCCTGTCAAACGCTCTGTTTTGCGGACAATTAACATCAAAGAATTTTTCTGAATAAAATTTATATGTTGTTCGTATTTCGTTCTGTGTAGCTTTCACGCCGAAAGGGATTCAGCGCTAATTGTAAAATTCCACGGACATAGTTTTTGAAGTTCGCCAAACATTTCCAAGTGACGTATTGTTATTAAAGCTCAGATGAACAAGAATTAGAGATATATGGTAGTCATAGAATATATACTAAACGCAGATTTGTTATAACCACTTTTTTCTTTCGAAAAAAATCTTATTAATATTATAAAGGCGAAAGTTTGTATGGATGTATGTTTATTACTCTTTATTACTCATGCATCAGAATAACGTATACGAGCTCTGGCTTTACGAAATTTGTATAAAAAAATTGCAATAGGTGGCGCGCGAGCTGTTTGAAAACTGAATGTACCGGGAATGAATATATGGAATGCGGGAGGGGGAGGGGAATTCGGAGGGGATTCGCGGGAGGGGGGTGGTGAATACGGGAGGGGTAGGGGAACTTGGTAGGAGGGAGGGGAACTCGGGAGTGAGGTTCGTAACGTAAGGAGTGGGGAGAGGAAAGGTGGAGGAATCGGAGTGGACGTGGAGTGGGGAAGGGGACGCGGGAGAGGAAGGCGACAAATGGGAAAGGACACGCAGGGAGAAACAATTTCTTTATTAAATGGCATAGCAACGAATGCCGGCAACCGACTGGTAGTTCCATAATGTAGTAATTATTTGGTACTCGCCATCAATTACTCTCCCTGTACAGAGTTAATGAACTTAGTTCATATTAGTTTGATGAGGCATAGCTTTTAACCGTGGTTGAAGCTTTCTTACTCAAATAACAAAAATCTTACCATGGTCAGGCTGTTGAATTTAGGTAAAAGATTATTAGATTATTTAATTTGGGATTGTATCTAGTTTTTCAATTAGTAATGTTCAATAATTACGTTTCACACGAACGGAACGCCATTTTAAGACAAGTTTATTAGTAGCTACCTACTTCACTTGGCAGTAAATTTTTTGGACAGATAACACATAGAATCAAACAGGTCTGTCCAATATAGAAATAAAGCCTGACTCCCCAACCCATCCCGTATCGTGTTTCTACCCCGGGCTGTTTAAGAAACGTACAAATATTTAACATCTTAAAAAATAAAACGGTTTTGTAGAAATCTCTTCATTTTTTGGTCGTGTGAGGGAATGGGAACGCTCCGCGCCACTAAGAATGTAAATCTAGGACTTTAAAAAAGAAAATGTTAATATTTATGGCAGACGTAACCATTAGGCGGTTTCCCATTCCGATTAGCTGAGAGGGCCCGGGATAATGACGCGAGACTGATGCACCCATTCCAGCGGCAGGGTGGGGGGGTAGTCCTGTCGCTGAAGGGGCCAAGGGGGCTAAATGGGACTAAATGGGGCTAAAAGGGGCTTGTTTAGTAAACATTATCATGGTAATGTAATACAACTAACAAACCCTTAGCTGAACTCGAACGGACTTAAATCGGTAGCTAGTTATTTAACATGAAAACGTGTCGCTATTACGGAAACTTTTATCGACTTACAGAACTTTGACATAATTTCAAGAATCAACTTATTTTGAGTTATTATTGTTGATTGTATGTGATTGTAAAGTACGCACTCTCTTTTAATTGTAACTAGCTGGTACCCGGCATGCGTTGCCCCATTAAATACATTGTATCTCCCTGCGTGCCCTTTCCCATTCTTCCAATATCATAAAAATCGGTCCAGCCGTTCTTGAGTTTTAAATGGTGTAACTAACCCGACTGTGTTTTATATATAAAGATGTGTTTGATGTTAAACATGTTAAATTTAATGGTTGGGAGAAATAATGTTGTGCCTGGGTACGAGTAAAATCTTAGCATAGGTGTAAAATAAAAGTTTTTTTTATAGTGAAAACCGCACAAGAATCTCAACTGCTCCCGTCTGGAGCCAGTGAGACTATGGCATCCCCAATTGGGGTATGTTGTGAGGCTGAAGGTAGTGGGGAGGGGAAGGAGGTGGGGAGGGGAAGGAGGTGGGGAGGGGAAGGAGGTGGGGAAGAGGAAGGTTGGGAAGTACCTGGCTATTCAGATCTGGTCACCAAACACGGCTAAAGCCATTTTCAAGCAACGTTTCAATTCTGAATGGTGGTCTTACACCAGGGCGATACTAATAGTATCTTCCACTCTGGAACATGCCGCAAATATACCATATATTATTTTAAATGAATTAATTGTGATATAACACAAATTAATCAAATAAAATTTATTTGCGCATGCCGGGTTCGAACCCGCGACCTCCGGATTGTGAGTCAAGAGTCTTACCCACTGGACTAAGGAGGTAGTTTTGCTGTTTGCCAAAGTAACAAAAATCTTAAAAAGATGAGTTGAGCCTTCATGAATTTGCATAGTTTTTCCTGCGAGTTTTTATTTATCAACGCCACTATTTTGAACTCGGATCGTCCGAACCATTTATTTTGAAAATATCTGTTAATCTATCAAAAAGCAAAAAAAAGAGTGCAGTTTACAAGCGAAACTTTACCATAACAATCTCAACCAATAATTGAGAAGTGAGGTCATAGACAAAGCGACCAATGAGCGCAGACCTATCATAATTTGCGTTTCATATCTCAACCAATAGGAACCTTTAAATGTGACATCGTAATCAAAGCGGCTAATGAGCGCAATTGAAGCGTCGCAGGTGCAGTAATCGCCTTTTCCGTTTCATCCGAAATTCAAATCACAGGGGGCTATAGAAGTTTCAAAAAGTTACTTGTCCAGTAAGAAGGAAATAAAGTTGAAAGTCTCAAGAAAAAGCATATTATAAAAATGATTCAAAGCGGTCGTTTATTCGTTTCACTAACAACCGCACTCCTGAATTATTCTCGACTAACCGTTCCTGGGGGGTACCACCAAAGTGCGGATTCTGGCTTCGGTTGTTTCTCCCTTTGTTGTGTTAAGCGTCATGAGTCGAGACTGTTGGTTGTGACCTACGGTCGGAGACGGAGGTAGCGATGTCGAAAGTGAAAAAAAATATCGATATATCGATGTATCGATATTTATTAAAATATCAATATCGACGTCGACATTTCGAGGAAAAAATATCGATATATCGGTCAAATTTTCAAAAGATTTTGCGTTTTTAAAATAAAAGTGTATGCAGTCCAATATTATCAATAGTACATGTAGTACAATTAAACACAATGTACATTATTTTAATGTCCAAAAATCTCAATCAAAATGAAGGTATTTTCATCAGTATCCATTTTTATTAGGCAATGTACCTATATATATATATGAAATATTAGTGAACACAAATACTAATGCAAAGACAATAGATTTGTAAGCTATTAATAAATAAAATCTCAACCGCCAGATGTCATGACCCAATACAGTTACTTTTTTTCTGTTCGTTCCTTTACGGTTTTGGATTCTAGTGACTTTAGTTACATAAATAAATAAAAAAATATCCATTTTTGATACAATTTTCGATATTGGATATGTTGTATCGATATATCGGATCAAAATATATCGGTTAAAATATCGATGTTTTGAATTAATACTTTTTCAACAAGCCTAGTCGGAGGTCGGCACAACAAGTCCGAGAACGGTTTCCCGCGCATTCTGCCCCCGCCCGCGCTGCTGGTTCGGCGGAACCGGATATCGGAAATACTGCCATTTTTCCACCGCACAGACTGACTGGCTGAAATGATTTATATGTCGATTTACAATTTATTAGCTCCTCGACTCACACCAGCCCTTCCTGCGGGTTATGTGCCAAGGTGTTTTGTACGCCTCACAAACAATACATTCGCCGGTTCGCTTTCGTTTCAAAGCATTCCCTTTGCTTTTATTTCTGTTTCGCGGGATTCCTGCAAAGTCATGTTTCGAAACTGCTTTATACGCCTGCTTATTGGTGTATTACAGGGAATCATATAATAAAAAAGTAATGAACGTATTTTTAACGCTTCTCAGTTATACGAATACGTGCAAGTATAACTCTTTTATATTTGAAGTTCGGGGATGAATCTCTGGTAATCCTACTAATCACGTGGGAAAATAGGTAGAACTGTTATCGAAAATAAAAAGAAAAAAATATATTCCTCCCACAAATGACTCCTATGTAATCCCGGGGATATGTATATAAAGAAGATAACACTAATTTAGTAATTAATAATAATTGTAGACGATCTGTTGGACATGAGCATGAGTTATTGACCATTATCCAAGCTAACCTTGTACATATCTCTAATTTACTAGTGATTTCCCGGCGTGCGTTGTAATGACACTCAAAGAAAGAAATTGATTCTCCCTGCCGTGTCCTGTCTCCGTTACCGCCTCAGTTCCCTACAGCATATCCTTCCCCTCCCGCGTTCCCCTCACTCTACTTCTCTGTATGCCGCTAAACTATATGAATTATACATTTTCAAACAACTCGCGCGCCACGTTTGGAAATTTTTTAAGTAAAACTTCTTTACTCACGCTTAGCTTGGGGAGTAAGCTGGTGAATGCGTGACGAGAGTTGAGAGAGATATAAGTTAGTGAAGATAGAAATAGAGAGAGTTACGTTTCGTATATTACTGTAGGGGCAAGAGAGAGAGGTGCGAGCACTCATTTTCTTTCTCTAATAGCCAGTTACGTTTCGTACATCTAAGACACAGTGCAGGCCTATTGTCTGTATCACACTGTAGGAACAAGAGAGAGCAGTGCGCGCGCACATTTTCTTTCTCTCTTCCTATCATATAGATGGAGTTAAAGAAGTTTTACTTCAGTCGTGTGGTCTAAAGCACACTCGTTTTTTGTACAAATGTATAATCACCATTTTACTTATACACGAACCATAATGGGCTTTGGCAGAACAACTCACCAAAGTTTCATCGCAATCGGATAAATGGCATAGGAACGCATACGGGAAAGACATTTTTAAAATTTAACTAAAAAAAACTTAAGTTTTATGCGTTTATTTCCATAAAATTGAACACCACTTCTCTAAATAAATTGTTTTTTTCTAAAAGTTCGCCTGAAACATCCTTGCATTGAAGACTAGTGTTGTATAAAATATTAAGTAAATTCATTAAACTCTTGTTTTTTCCAAGCGTAGTAGACATAAACAGTTATTTTGTAAATTAATTATTTGTTTACGGAATTGAATAATTCAAAAGCGAGTATTGATTGTACAAACGAAAGTTTTATTCGTGATTGCGCTAAGTGATTGAGCCACACAAATATTATTATTTGTGAAAAGTAAACCCTGTGATATGGGGATGACCTTTTCAACAAATGAGCGGCTGATTTTTCTGTGTTTCGGTGAGTGATCATTTCGGACATATATAAAACAATAGAAATTTGAAACGAGTTTAAAATGTGTGGGCATGTTGGTTACAAAACAAACGTAGGTGTTGTTTATTGTTATCAAGTTCAATTTGTAGACCCCCATTTTAATTTTAATTTCTTTTATGTATTAAATTATTATTTAATTTATAAACACAGTTTATTTATGAACAAGGTTTGCTATATAATTATTCTTATTCGTGTAAGCTTTTTCGCTTTCTGAATGCATTATCAAACTGTGGTTAAACCACTTAAAGGCGGTATATTTTTCTAGTTGGATCCTTGTGATGAAAATATATGTTAAAATGAAGCTTTTTAATATTTACATAAAACTACCAATTTGGATTGGCGAATATTGGTACCACCATTTTTTAGATAACTAACACCTCTGTGTGTTATCCCAAGTGATTCGCTACGTTTGGTGACTTAGCAGGGGTGACCGGGTTTGTGAGGCCAGGTTTGTCTAGATCTTGGCGGCGGGTGCATCTGCCCACCTTCTACATGGCGAGATCTCTCTTTTAGATCTCTCCAGCCCGTCTCTCTCCACCCTTCGTCAGGGATGGATTCATGCATCCGTCACTCTTGGACACACCGATCTCCAGATTCCTACCCACCTCTCATACCTTTTCCTTCCCAGAACTTCATTTCCTTAAAAATACCCCCCACACAGCATCACCTAAGATGACGCAGGCCCTGAATGAAATTATTTTCCTCAGAGCCTTCTGTGTGAGGCTAAGTAAAAATAATAAAAAAAAAAATCTGTATTTAAATAGATAGGTACAATGTTGTTAAACAATTATTTATAAAATTATCAAATTACCATACTGATATTCTTCGACAAATTATTAAAATATGTCAGTTATCCCCGGGCTTAACGTTCAGGTGTCATTATTTATTTTATGAATAATTAAACAATCATCGTAGGGGTTAATATCACAATAATCGGCCAATTGTTTCGATTTGGTCAGTCGAGGCGTTTATTTGACAATCTATTGAAAAGCCAACTTTTAATTTACGTCAGCTAAATAAATACATTATTAAATTTGATATTAATCGGTCGCGTTTGAATATTTTAGATTTTTCCATACGAAATTATTCAAATCACAAGTCAACAGAGTAATAATTAAAGGCTCCCGATATGTACAGTATATTGGATGGGAATTGGAAGTAATGGATAATAGCTGTACAAAGCTTAACGCTTTCACTCTTCATAAAATTTTGTCACAGAGAGTGTCCATTTGTTCACTGGAGACAGACGTCCCGGCCGAAAGCTATTATTTTCCCCTAACTTGGGTCAACTGTTACTGAGTGTCTGGCCATAAATAGTAAAACAGCGTTTAGGTAAAATGCTGAAAATACACACTCATCCGATTTATCAGCATTAGTAGTTACCTTCCTACATCCTGCCTTCCTAAGTATGGAATATAAGCATGGACGTACTGTTTTTTTCTGTCTTCTGTAGTAAGGTGGGCAGGATCCCTCGAACTAGGTCCTGAACAAAAGTACCAAATATCGCGTTTGAGTGATCGTGAGATTATTCAATATTCGGCCCCTCTTGTCTCCACAAATTATTGTATAAACTTGATCATTCCATCATAAATTACACGAGAAAATCTTTTGTGCGCTTCCTACCTTTTGTTGACTTTAATCTTTTTAACTTTACTAAACACTCGTGTGAGAGTAGTTTAATATTATGTTAACGATAGCTTTATATGCATACGTGAATGATTGTTTTATTTAATTTTTTTTTGTCAACTAATCTTACAAATATCTTTGTTCTCCATAACATTCTTTCTTTAAAAAAAAAACACACCATTATCGAATAAATACTGCAGCTCACATATATTTATGTACAATTAATTATTTAAGTACTAACTTATACCTAACTAATAACTAATAGCATTTATGTACACTCCCCTTCCATACACAAGCAAATACTTTTAATGGAAGGGTAGTAAAAAAAACCTGTAAAAAAAAATATATTTTGTTGCAAAATTGTAATTATAATAAATGTTTCAATAAATAATTTAAAAAAAAAATTTTTTTTTCACAAACATGTTAACGATTGAAGTTTAATATTCAAATGTGAACGATAGTAGTTTTATATTCATACCACGTGAACGATTGTAGTTTTATATTCATAACATGTGAACGATTGTAGTTTTATATTCATAATATGCGAACGATTGTAGTTTTATATTCATAATATGTGAACGATTGTAGTTTTATATTCATAATACGTGAACGATTGAAGTTTAATATATTTTTAATTTTTTTTATTGTTGATACATTATTTTACAAAATTTCATAGTACAATCCAGTAATGTTGGCCTCACTGGGTTGTTTACATTCATACGTGAACGATAGTAGTTTAGTAGCCACAACACAGGCATGTGCCTAGTATGGTGGTCGAAAAATCCCCAATTCATGTAATGAACAATTCAAAGAATAAAGAAACTTAAAAAAAAAAAAAAAATCATGTGTGAACGACAGTAGTTTTGTGATCGTTTGTGAATGGCAGTAGTTTTATATGCTCATTCTAACGATTGTAATTTTATATTTATACAATGTGAACGATTGTAGTATTATTTTCATACTATGTGAACGACTGTAGTTTTATGTTCGTAAAATGTTTCTAGTTTGGTATTCATAAAATTTGAATGATTTTTGTTTCATATTCGTATGTGAACGATTGTTGTTTATATTGATAATAATATATGCAAGATTGTTGTTTTTTATTCACGTGAACGAATGTAGTCTGATGTGTTAAGTGGCGTTTCCTCAAAACTCTGAGACCTTCCTCTGCCCCTCTCCTTCCCCTTGCGGGATATGGCGTGCCTTCGTGTTGTTCTGCGAGGCAGCAGGTGTTAATATGCGCGAGCGTGTTGAGCGCACCTGACCCGCAAGAGCAGATTGTACGTGATAGGGTTAGCGGAGCCGGCGAGCAAGGCTCAACTGCAGGGATTACCAAGGACGTGTTGGCGGTCGCGAAGATCCTTACACTTACACTAGTCCTCGCCGCTGTTATCCTGTTGGGTATATAATGTATTCAAAGTTTGTTTTTATTCTTATACAAAATTTTCTCATGATATTGATGGTAGGGGATAATGTAAACTCTCGTATGCCTACTGGTATTATGACCAAATTTTTAAAATAAAGTTTACTCAACCCCTAATCATCAATGATTTACACCCAAAACTAGTTAACGTAGTTATATGCGCATATATACCTTATAATATTAGTTAAAAAAATGATTGTACTGTTAACTGTTTGGTTCAAAGTATGTGCTACACACTAAGTTTGATTTGATCACAATTCGAAAACCGTAATTCTTACATAATCACATAATAAATCAATGATTGAGCTTTTTTATAATTTTTCGGCAATTAGCCTGAGGCATCCGGGACAGAGTCAATGCTCTCAAAGCAATCCATCTTCATCTACTTGCAAACAAACATTAGACACTTTTTATACTCAATTTTTTTTTTTAGCAAAAAATGTACCAAATTGTTCATATTGTGACGGGTTTTCAAGTACTGCTGTGTAACATTGGATAATCTCAAACAATGCTCTGCAACAGGAAAGTACTCATTTAATAAGTTACAAACTGGTATTACGATATTTACGAGTAAGTACATACGAATACGCGAAGTTTTGACAAGACACAAAGCCAGTCTCGCAGATCTTCCAAGTTACAAAACACAATGCACACAGAACGATGGCCCCACAGATTACGGGTGTGAACTCCAGCTAATTTAAGACACTTCTCCATACTGCTTCTTATCGCTTTTCAATCAACACAATAGATATTCTTTTCGACGAAATACTATTTAATATACTTTCAGACAGGAGGTCAACGAGGTTAACCAATCGAAATTTATGAATGCATCGAAATTAGAATTCTTTAATAATATTCCGATGAACGAATGTCATTGAGTTAATATAATGTGTCATTTTTACAAAATTATGTAATGAAACTAATATTTTATTACGTTGATGACTCTAATTTAGCACAGCAGTGCTCTGTTCGTACTACGAGTTAAATTGCTCCAAACTTATTTTACAGTCAATGCCAACTACTGTGGCAACAATGGTAACCATTGGCGATGTTATTTTAAATATTCTTTTTGCTTAGAAAAAAAGGAGTCTTTTAACTACCAATACTATTTGTTTTATCCATTAAAAAAGAGTGACTTGTTTGATTGCGGTGACTGCAATCTGGGCTTGTTTTTTTTCTCTTGTACAAACGTTATCACGTTACCCGCCTCACTAGAAAATGCGTTTTCAGAGATACCTGTTTACTTTTATGTATCTCTTTATTACGATGTTTTTTTTTTGAAATTTTACTTAGCTCCCGAAAAAAGAAAGAGTTTGCTAGTCCTGAGACGACACGTCCCCGGGCGGGTCCGAGATTACCGCGACAACGGGGAACTATTCGAAACATCTGCATTTACATAAAAAAACATATCTTAACACCGCGCTGGGATTTACAACCGAAATAATGACAGGTGAACAGGCCGTTAGAATTCCCAGGAAAAGTTTTTCCTTCAATCGCAACACGTCGTCCTCGGCACATTTGCGTAGGATAAATCTCTGGTACAAGTGGTATTTTAAAATTTACGAGAGGCTTGGGGAGTAATGGACGAGTCTTAGCCGTGTCTGAATAGCACGCCCCCACGTGGTTACACGAACTACATAATATATATTATCCTAGCAGTATTACACCACAATTGTCGAGAAGTGGATTTTTTAAAGTATTGCCACGTCTCTTGTCGAAAGCTGATCTCCTAACTTTATTTTCTCATAATCAGTGTGTCATGCTTTCAGAGGAGAGCATTAAAAATATTTTTCCAAACTACTCGAAGCCAATGAAACTACGGCCTCTCCTTTCAAAGATTGCTATGAATGGAGAAATGAAAAACGGATGGGAAGAGAGAGAGAGTTTAGGAAGCTCTGTAAAATAAATGCAGTTTCATAGCACAGTTACAATGATTTCAAGCAACCAAGGCGATACTCCCTCACAGGAAAACGTATTTGTTATGGACACATAAGTTAAAACATGAAAATAACATTCGAGTTAAAAGATGAAAATTATGTGCGAGTTATTTTTTTTTAAATACAGGTGAATGGGGGATTGAACATCTATACATATTATGTATAGTCTTATTGACTGCTATTTGAGTTTTTTAAAAGCATTTTCTTAGTTCTTAGAGAACGTTTGTGTAAATCATCAAAGAAAATCCTTTTAAGTTATTCTTTGTAGATGAAGACGATATACAACATTCCAAGGCCTAACGCAATTTGATTACGAACGTAGGCCGATCACAGGAATTGTCCATGTTTACAGAAAAAGCCTTCGCCAAAGGAGATTTCGCGATTAATAAATAATCCGAAATAGCTCCGGAGCCGCGCAAAAAGTCCCTAGAAAGTATTGTTTCCGCCCGCGGATAGCGCGGCTGAAAAATGAATTAGCTCGAGGTTTGTACAAAGCTAATTACACATAACTAGAACTGTGTCAAACTGCCAACCAGCCTGTAGGTGCATACTGCATGCACTGTACTGAACACTTTACACTTGCACTAAATGCCGAGCGATTGTTCCTCGTTACGTGGCCGAGCGCGAGGTACTTATTTAAAGCGTTTAAAACGCGGCCGTCTCAGTGGTTCGGTCATCCGGTGGCTACTACTGGCTAACACACTACTCGGTGTCAACTAAACACTTTCAAAGTCAATTCAACTCATGAAATGCATCAAATGACTTCAGGAATTTTAGCGATGTTTTCGAGCAATTCACTTCAATTTAACAAGAAGGGTGACAAATGGCACTGAAATTGCAATAATCTGTATAAATAGGTGCGCGTGGGATTAGACGCATACGGATATACAGAATAGACTCATACAGCATCAAAAACTCTGAATCTCAAGGTTTTTCAGTTCGCAATTATAATATATTTTTTTACAAAAGAGGAAACAATTTCCCTCAGGGCCTATGTCACCTTTGGGGATGCTGTGTGAAAGATCTTTTTAGAAAAAAAGGATTTGGAGGAAGTTCTAGGAAGGAAAAAGTACATGGTACGAATAGGGGTATGGTGTGGGTAGGGTCAATGTGACCAGGAGTGATGGACGTATGAATCCATCCCTTCCACTGCGGTACAAGGCGATTGGTCGATAGAATCCGGCTGGAGATATAAAATATCTCCATCTATACAAACCTCACCTATAACCTATGGCAGTGTTGTTGGTTATACCTGTTATATTGGTGGCGGTACCCATACCCATCTCCCAAATTGAAATTGTCATTTTAATCGCAAAATTGCATTATTTTTTTATTTATTTTAAATGAGCGCAGAGCCGTGAAAAGTCACCGAATAAAAAATAAAATTTAAAAAAATACAGTTAAAAACTAAAAAATATTAAAAATTTACCAACACAAAACACCTACTATTGTAAATAATGGTGGCTTATTCATTTCACTGTTTAATCTGTCTACCTATCTTCTATCTATCTATACAAATAAAAATGTTACGCCGAAATGTATGTATGCGCATACCTTCCGAACGACTGCACCAAATTGGATAATTCTTTTTTTTGTGTTCGTTATTGTCAGGACAAGGTTTGCATAAAACTACTGGTAAGCTCTGATATTAATAAATTTTTTATAAAAAAATTGTAATAGGTGGCACGTGAGCTGTTTGAAAACTGAATGTATGGGTATAGGAAGAGGAAGGGGGAGGGGAACTCAGGAGGGAGAGTTCGCGGGACGGGGGAAGGGAGGGAATGGAGTGGGGAGAGGGAAGGTGGAGGAGGCGAAGGGGGAATGCGAGAGGAGAAGGGGACGCGGGAGAGGAAGGGGAGGCCGAAGGGGAACGGGACGAATAGGAAAAGACATGGAGGGAGAAACAATTTCTTTATTAAATGGCATGGCAACGCATGCCGGGTACCAGCTAGTAATTAAATAAAATGCTTGTACAATATTGGGTATTATTTGCTCCGTTTGCTCAAAATGTCCAATCCAAATTTCATAGATTGTAAAGCCAATAGGTACCTACCTACCGATATGATAAATGATAATATTACATGGTTTTTTGTCGTTTATAATATTCAGAAGGAATCTGCCTTCCGGGATATACAATAAATTGACTCAACAGCTTTTAAGTCATTTAAATATTGTGGTAAATTCTATAAACAATATGTGGGCGAAATACAGTTTATTATATATTATATATTCCGGTGGGTAAAATTGTTATAATATTATCGCGATCGGCACGTACAGGACCGACCGACACTAGCACACTATCATGGTTAACGTTGCATGTTGAAATGATGCTGTGAAAATAATTATAATTTAAATTGTAACAATAAGTCACGGTATTTATTTTAAATAACACTGGTAGTACATGAGTGACTTCATTGGTTCGTAACAAAACGACGCGACGGCAATTGGCGCAGCCTAGTAACTTTAATAATTTCAGTATCTCATTTCCAATACAGATCTTACTTTAAATGTAGAAATTGAAGGACAGCGATCAGGAACATTTTTGAAGTGAAAACTTCTTTAGCACCGTTTTGATGTGAAATTCGAAGAAACGGAAACGAGCGACACTAAAAAATACAAAAAAACACACATCTATAGGATTTAGTCTGCGAGAAAATGAGATAACAATAAAATATTTATTTATTTCATGGGTAGGTACCTACTCGGTTCAAATATAATACGATAAATTTCCCTTGCAATTCTCCTTCTAGACCAGGGTTTCCCAACCTTTATTTCGCCGAGCCTCCCCGAACCAAAAAAAAATATTTTCATGCCCACGCTTAATTAAGTTTCAACAAAAATAAGAAATACGTTTTTTTATATTAAATATGGATTATTTATTATGGATCTTTTGGAAGAGTAGGTACACTTTTAATCGTTAATTACTTTTACATTTACATTTCTTAGTTTTATTTTAATTATACTTATTATTCTACTATTATTTTTTATTTATTTAAATTATATTTTTATAATGAAATAATGTCTAACAACTTTCAAAGTAATTTTAGAACAAATAAAAAAAAAAAAAATTAAAGTACTAATGAGATACTAGAGCTTGCATGCTCTGTACCAGTTGGTCGATTCTGGGTTCATTCTTTGCTAGAGCTATGGATAAATCGCCATGGACGGCTAGGCGATTTCGCTGTTACGCCCCCCCCCCCCCCCCGACATTTCTCTACGCCCCCTACTACATTTAAAAAAAAGTTCTTCGTAGTCTCCCCACTCCTGTCTACTTTATTTTTCTGAAGGTTTCACTTCTACCGGATGTGAATTGCACGCTCTGATTTTTTTATATTGATTGCAAATAGCTGATTTTATTTTCCATCGCTCGACAGCGGTGGTCAAATGAAATCGGCTGTAACCATTATGAGTTTTTTGCTTTTCTCGAGTCTCGAATGAATGTTTATTTTTTTCTAAATTTTGGAAGAAGTGCCTACATCTCTATCACTGACACTATTAAAACTACTGTTAAAACCTTAAATATCGATGACTACGAGATTAGAGCACGGACAATAGACATTAAGCGGTACTAATAAATGTGTTTTAAATTTAAACGCAATTGCACTATAAAAGTATTATAAATACAAAATAATACAAGAACAACATGTCAACCTACCAGAGACCAAATGGGAAAATAATTCACCGACTTCAGATATTTTCATGTCAGAGGGTTCGGCTCTGTGGAATTCCTAATTTGACCTATAAATCCTAGCGATCCCTCAATATAAATATTTAAAAAATCTTTTGTAATCCTACATGTATTTAAAATTACTGATTTTTGCATTTTTATATATAAATTCTTTGACAAATCTAATATGCCTAAATTTTGAATGAGAGACCTAGGTATGATGCCAGTAGCCTTAATGACAAATGGTCATATTTTTATAGTCTGAGCATGCCAAATTCTTTTAATCTCATTTCCTAAATCTGTATATTTTTTTTATTTTTTCAGAAATAGATTTTTGAATATTATTTTGAATTTGGAATAATACGGATTACACTTTTACATTAAGTATTATTATTTATTTATAAATATATGTATTCAAAAATTGAACGTAATCTTCTCAAAATAATGTTTAATAGAGAAATAAAGACTACGTGCCTATTATCTATTCATTCTGGAGTGATTAAACTTTATTCATATTAACTCGGTGATATTTAGCAAATTTGTAAAAAATTATGGATTTCTTAAATGCGTTTAGAATATTTATTGTATTTTAATGTCGATCGATTCACTTAGAATGCAAACAAGTCCGCGTGGGTTGTGGATATTTGCCGCACTTTGAGGACATGGGCGATACGAGAGCGTTGCTGTTAAGATTAAAAACTTTGAATGTATAAATATTCTCATCATAAAATGGAACAGCTCCCAAAGTTAACACCTTTGACAAATGGTAGGGACGTGGCCGACTTATTGTGAAGAGTGTACAAGTTTCGAGCATATAGATCACGTCCCGTGTCTACTTGTGGTCCCCGTACCCATGCTTGCCCCATCTTCTTTGTTCACCGTTTTGTGACGTAAAGAATTGTTTTGGGATCATTTTTAATTTTTGACAATCGGAGCAATGACTTTAAAAAGCCGTATCACCTATTATTTTTCTCATAGACGTAATAATATTACTAGAATGAATATTACTAGACCAGAGCAGAAAGGTGAGGGTAGAAACCAACTACAGCGGGACGCAGAGCGGGAAGATGACTTTGGTGATATGTGATTCGTCAATAACTCAATCTGACAGTATGTAGGCATCTCGCATTATATTATCACCATTTAGTTCTTAAAAGTGAACTCTGCTTTTGAATGAATAGACCTTTTTACATAGGAGTGCGAATTGCTCGCCGCGTAATGAACAAATTTCCAAAAAAGCAATGCAATTTCCAAAAGTCCAAACTTCGGCAAAGTAAAGTTCGCCTATTTTCATAGTTCAATATTTTATTGCCGTATTTAGTTCGGACACTTTTACAAATGTGTCATAATTTACTTACCCCAGTAAACATCGACGAGCACACGCCATGTATCTCGAGTGATACAAAAACGATCATATTATGTGATCTGAATTAGCTTAAATTAAAGTAAAATAATGCTTGCCTATGGAATGTAATACGACAATTGGGTTTATTCTCTTGTTCACTTCTATTTTTACACGTTTTCGAAACGCAGCCACTATTTTTACCGTGTTATTTCGTAAAATGCACCGATGAGTGCTCGACGCTGGTTCGCAGAAGAATGATGACGTCACATTTTTTAGATTCATGCGAAGCCATACTCGATCCCAGCCGGTTCCAATGGAACCGGTATGGGGAGGGGGAAATAATACGCTTTTATCACTTAGGGCAGGTCTAGTAATATTCATGTGTCTATGATTTTTCTGAATTATATAAAACTAAAATCCAAAATTAAAATCTTTTTTGAAGTGAAACTTCTTTAGCCCGGCTGTGACTTGGATTTAGGATGAAACGGAAATGACGATCACTGCACCTGCGACGCATCAACTGCGCTCATTGACCGCTTTGATTATAATGTCACTTTTAAAGGCTCCTATTGGTTGAGATATGAAACGGAAATGACGCGAGGTATGCGCTTATTGGTCGCTTTGATTATGACCTCACTTTTCAAGTATTGGTTGAGATTGTTTTGGTAAAGTTTCGCTTCTGCCGCGTGTAAACTGCACTCGATTTTTTTCTCTCTAGTTTTATGTTTTTAGCATCTCAATATAGATATAAAAAAATCATGTATGCAGTTCACATGCGGTATGAGACGAATTAGGAGTAGGGTAATTGTACGGTTTATTTATTATAGTGTTTTTGCCAAGTTTAGACATTATTACACATTTTATTCTACGCAGCACCGTACAAAGAGGAGGCCGATAGGCTACGAAGCACCGCACAAAGAAGACACCGATTAGTCTATCTCATTCCCTCGCAGACTAAATCCTATTTTAGTCTGCGAGGACTTTATAGCACGTGTTTGTCTGTTTTTAATGTAGCTCATTTCCGTTTCATCGAATTTCAAAACACATTGGTTCTAAAAAAGTTTTCACTTCAAAAATACAAGTGTAGACAGTCATGCGGTATTAGTGAATTCTTCAGCAAACTAAAGTAGGTAAGATTGGGGAGGCTACGAAGCACCGCACAAAGAGGAGACCGAATATTCTATCTCATTCTCTTGCAGGCTAATTCATGTGTTTGTCGCTTTTTAGTGCCGCTTTTTCGTTTCATCGAGTTTTAAATCACAACGGTACTAAAAAAGTTTTCACCTCAAAATGCTTTTGTATGAACGAAACTTGGTTACAATAATCACATTGTATGAGACACTTGATTGCATCTCCACATTTTTCCCTCTTTATTATAATATATTTTTACACTAATCGCCCTTAAATTTCCAGATATCTTCCTTACCAATATATTACTTAAAATCCTGTTGTACTTGGCATTAATTTCCTTTTTTTGCATTGAAAAATGAAACCTCCCGACTCGGAGTCCAATTCGTGATCCATTTTGCTACGGAGGTTTTCCGAAATATTGTTATTATTTTATTTTTCGAAATATAAAACCGTGTTGTTAAAGTCAAGTAACCCCTTAACCGTCGAACTTTAAAGGGAATCCCATCATCCGGAGTATATTAATTGAGCACGTAATACGTGTGCCTTCCCTCTCATAATGGAGTAGTCAACTAAAGCCCGATAATTCAGCGTAAACATAACCTTTACCACCGGCTAAAGCCGTACTAGTTCTATAGTTAAACTAAAGTTCACATCAAAACCTGCATCGGCTTGCTGCACTTATGATGACGAATAAATTATTAAAAAAATCATTTAACACCAGGGCTCTAATTGTATTTACCTGAATAACCATTAATTATTGTCAATGTGTACGATTGGACTAGTTTGCGATTGGGGTCGAGCCGAGAACATTCGTTAAAATTCAAGTGCCTAACGAATACGCCACTGAAGTTGTTGTCAATGCTCATGCATTTTGTGCAAGTAGCATTGTTCAATTACCAATAAGGACCTGCGCCTACATTGATAACGATCCTGGGGATCGGGTACACTGCCCCGTGCGCGGTATTAGCGGAAAATAGCAACAACAAATTTTTTTTTTAAAATATTAAATTAAATTTATTGTCATTGTTCTTAACCACTGGAGCGACAGCGCAATTTAAAACTTTTTTCTCAGAGTGCTCGAGATTTTTTGGTTGATTATTTTCCGCCCACATTATAAAAATCATACATCCGAATTTCATTATGGAAATATACAAACTGACTATAGTTCTACATAGCCAATGAATTCATCTATCTTTTCATTCATCTAGCTCTGTTGATTATCACATATTTGTAAGGTTTATAAAAAAAATTACAAAATCATAAACTTCTACTTAATTACTTACAAATAAGGGAAAATTTTGCCAAAATTGGCAGCAAAGCAATCCGAGGTATTTTAAATAGTGCCACATTGTGGCAAAAGCGCTGCAGTGGGTATTAAAATATTGACACTTATCACAATTTTTGTTTTAGTCGTTCTAGCATCTTCGTCTTTCCTTACAATTGCATCATAATCGGAAAATTAAGGTAACTGTTTGGGGAGTGTTTTCTGATGTGCAAACAACTCCTCCCTCCGGCGCTCTCTCTCTCTCTCTCTCTCTCTGTTGGGTGGTGATTATTTTTTTTTTTTATTTCAATGTAAAAACCGTATTTGATTCGTTGTTCTTGATGGTTTATAAAAATGTCAAAAACTTCAATTCTCGTAATATAATACTCGATACAATATGTTTAAAACATCAACCGAAATAAAACAAATGATTGCACACACTTGTTACAAATAATCTGAGTTTAGAGTTCGCCATCAATAAAACTTTCAATTTTAATTGATGTGTTTGAATTTTTATACCGAGTTCTGTGTGTATTATTTTTCCTCGTCTTTCTTGCAATTTAAAGCCAACCGAGTAGCAGACCGCACTAAGAATAGATTATTATACGAATGTTATGTGTTAAAGTGATGCTCTCGTGGAATACAATTTTATTCTTAATAATAATGTTAATCGTGGCAAATTTGTCGAAGGCCTTCACTATTCATCGTACAAGGATATCATGTTTCCAAAGGCGTTCCGTAAAGGTTATGTTGCCGGCATTTTGCCGATCGGATATCTAAGGAACGGGGAGGATCGGTGGAGAGACGTTTCGGTGAAGGTGAAGTTTCCGATTCGAGGGCCTCTTCACCTTTCTGTGCTCCGGATTACTGCTCCAACCAATATGTTCTCCGATCTTCGTAATCCATCCGCCCACGCTAGGCGTTGGTGTTGAGTACTTTGAAGAGAACAGAGATTTATCAATTTACATCACTCGTTTCAGGGCGGGGAAACAGAAACGTTTCTGATTTTTTTTTGTTTTTTATTGGCACAATATTTTTGATGATTTAATAAATGTCAAATAAACAATTCATTTACGCTTGTAAATTAACGCTTGCTACTATTGATTATATAATTAGTTTTCTAATGGTGGTAAAGCTGATTATAATATGTGCATGCATGCGTATACATATGTGTATGTGTGTATGTATGTTTGCATATACTATACATTGGCTTGTGTCGCTCTCCATAGACAGAAAAAAATGGCCTTATTTTTAAACGCCCGGGGTCTCAAAAGTTTCGTATGATCTGTAGCTATTCGAAAACTAAAAACAAATGAAATTATTGTTTTGAATAAATGAAGTCAATATAAGCGAAACTCAATCGAAAATCTGGAAACAGAAAAATCAGAAAAACATATCGACACCTCTGGGACTCGAACCCAGGACCTCTTGCTGAGCAAGAGGTCCTGGGTTCGCTAAAATCGCTAAAATAAATAAGTTTTGAAAAAAAAATTGATTTCGTGATTTGGAAAAATATAAAACAATGGGTTCATATTTTATATTTTTTACGAAACTTTATTTTCATTCCATAACTGCAGTACAAAGAACCAAATTTATTTTTATTTTTTAAACATATGTGATGCGTTGGTTAAAAATATAAAAGGGGAAAATAACACCTTTTCTGGATAAAATCAGAATTCTTGTTGACTTACTTGTATTCATAAACTTGATTTTTTTTCTTCATTTTTGTCAATTATATGCATTTTTTAACAAACAAACGTTAAAAAGTTAAATTATTGAAATTTTTGTTAATTAAAAATTAAAAAAAAAATGGTTTTAGGTTTGTATTCTGATTTTCAATGCATTTTAGCGAGCTAATAACCATTTAAAAAAATAAATGCAGTTCTCATTCTCTTTGTAAGACGCAACTTTTGAGACCCCGGGCGTTTCTGAATTCAAAAGTTGAAATAATTGACACACCCTAATATACATGTACCCGTCTCAGAACAGACATCGTCTATTGAAGCGGGTTACTTACTTGTTTGTATATGACAATGTTATTTCAATAAAAGCCCGGGTTGCCGGCAATTTTTTTTTTATATATACGTCATATATATATGTATAAATTACGCTGTATCATCAACCAATCAGAACAAATAAATAAAATTAAACAATTTAAATAAAAAACTTACAGTAAAAAGTAAATATTTTATACAAAACAGATCATAACTTACAACTTAAGTAAGAATCGTGGGTCCCTTATCAGGCACAAGAGCCCCTCTTTTCTGATAAGGTATACATGACCGAAAACGACATTTAATTTATTTTTTTGTAAAATATATTTGTATATAATATGTAACTCATATTTTTAATAATGCAATAAAAAATCTAATAATATCATGGAAAATGGAAAATATTATTTTTTTATTTTATTATAACAATTATTACATACAAGATAATAACAATATAAAAGGAAGCTTTGACTGTCCAACTAGGAAGGTTTCCCGTTTTTTATATGGAAAACAATTTAATTAATTTTTGTTTTTTCTTCTTCCCCAGCACGCTGCGAGCGCGATGACTTCATTTGCCAAGATGGAAAATGCTTGGAGGGATTCAGGCAGTGCAATAAGGTTATGGATTGCGTGGGTGGTGAGGATGAGAAGGGTTGCCGTAAGTAAAACAAACACTACTTTTTAAATCCTTTTTTTTCAATTGTTTTAAAAGCTCTCGAGGCATTCAAAACATCAACAGCATTCGATTAAAATATGCAAAAATATAAGTCATCAGTCATCAGATTTTTTATCAAAATTATACCCCTTCAATATAAACAGTAAACACACACCAACAGCTGCTGTCACTGGCTGTAAATTAAAATGAATGTCATTTTGAAATTAAATTATAATTTGTCTTCTGTAATAGTTTATAATTACTGCAATCAAACCACGTTTTTCGGAAAATAGATTCCCATAAATACTGTAAATAGAGTAGGTTGTATAGTCTTTAGTTGACGGTAGTCTATAAAAGATGCATTTCCCCCAACAAGAGGTAACGTTGTTATAAAGTATCTTTCCAAGGATTTGATGAAATATTATTATAAGCTGAAAACAACCTCGGTATAATAGTTTTATTAACTCTTTAAATTAGGTAAGCCGTATGATTATTTATTCCTCTTTACACGTGTACCTCGTGCTCAAGTGCTCACTCGTCATCGCAAATAATGATGTAGGCCTCCAAATTATCCAGCCAGTGTTTTTGTCTCCCAATAATCGTTAATTAAACGATCATAAATTCTAGGGGTAGATGCATTTGGGAGGTAACCACTATGAATGATTAAAATTAACCATTAAGATGATTTAAATTAATCAGTGTCATGGGATTTCTTTTATTTGCACTACACCACTGTTTCTATCCTTGCTTTGTGCTTGCGCCCACGAGAACCATCTCAAATGTTGACAGCTTGTTCTTCAAATAGTGAAAAATTTGTCAAAGCTGATTTTAAATTTTAAAATGGTTCAAAGTTTTGCCGGTATGTTACTCTTAAAACAACAATGACTGGAAACGTGGAATTATCTCTTTAGACCGGTATCTAGCATTCATTAAAAAAAATCTGCTGATGACAAATTTAATCTGGTAATGATGTTTAATTTAATGATCCAAAGTAATGTGATTATGGTAAAATCAATTATCCAGTAGTAGGTGACGTTAAATTGAATCATTCAATATTGTGGTGATGATTTTCTCATCATCTTTCCTGTGTCTATCACCTCTATTCCTGTCTTCAGTAATCCCTAGAAGGCCGAGTCTGCCCTCGGACGGTCGCTGGAGTTGCTTCTCTCGGTTATCTTATTACAAATATGAAACATTTTTTTATCTGTCCGACTAGGAAGTTTTTCCCGTTTTAAGACACTCAAGTGATCACAAATTCATTGTTGATTTGTGGTGTTTCTTGTAGCTTGCCTGGCCGACGAATTCCGATGTGGAGATAACGCCTGTATCGAGCGCAGAAAGGTTTGTGACGGAGTACGGAACTGCAGAGATAACTCCGATGAGGCCAACTGTCCAACTGAAGGTATGTTCTGCAAGTTCCGTTTAGACCCCTGCCAGTGCTTTACTAATACCTTATATAGATCTACCTTCACAACACTTGGACTAAGACTGCTTTATTATTAGATAGAATATTCTTACAGTCCTATATTGTTGTCTATCATCGGACCCAACGATATACCTACATACACGAAATCTGTGGATATATTGATCTTGCAGTACAAAACAACCCAAAGTTGTAATTTTTTTCCACAATACCTATAGCAGGCACTACTTGTTTCACAACGTTACTATTTAAATATCAATTGTGTACACACTTGGGATTCGTCGCTTCGATATGGTATTTTGTCCATGACTACTGAACATTGTATGGGTTTGGTCAGTGTGTAATCAATAAAAATGTGTACTAAGAACATTTTTGTTCGCACCTTGCTAAGGTCCGGTATATCAGTCTTGATTGGGATATTGAGTTTAGCGTGGCTTGGAACACAATCCGTATAAAGGTCATAAGCCTGGATATCACCCACATTACACGTACGAGTATTGTCCATGATTTTAATAGAGGAATGATGTGTTTATTTTTTTCTTTATAAAACCAAAACGTCAACGTAAGTGATATATGGTGAGAGGTATGTGGTGAGTGGGATATCTAAGCTTTCAACTGTCATTGCGAGATCGCAAGAATTTCAAAATGTCGACGACAGCAGTTTATTTGACGTAAAAATGATTTTTGATAAAGTTCCCCACTTCAGACACACGCGAAGATTCTAATTTTAAACATTATTTGTTTTGCTGGAGTCAGTGCACCCTTCTCGAAATTTTGACTAACTAACCACTGAAAACATACTGTCCTGATGTTAAAATTTTAAATACCCCTTACCAGACTATTTTAGATTGATTCTCAATTAATAACATTGATATTCCTCATTGCTGAATGAACATAATAGTTCGGACTGATAAAATTAGGCAATTTACGAAAATTTCGGTGAGATGTAAGTATGCAATTATTAACGTAAACGTCATATTTGACATGTGACTGCTAACGCCTCATAAAGCAGCCGATTTAGCCCGCTTTAAATTTAAGCGGGGAGTGTCGTACATAGTAAGACTACGGACTACGGACCGACTGATATACCGGGCCTGAGATTTAACATTGTCGCATATTATTTCTGACAATAATTTAGATAGCATTATTGGAAGAGACCGGCCACATCGTGCGACCTGGCATGCGGAAGAATTTGTTTTTTTCTAGGTCTGATGAAGCACATGCTAAGCCGTTTTTTTCCAAATATTATATAGAACCAACCTATGTTAACTGTTTAATTTAAATTATTTTATGTGTAAATTGAATTCTTGTTTTGTTAATTTTTGTAATTCGAATTGATCAGCAAAAGTTGCATATTATTTAAAAAGTAATTTTAAGCACAGTTTTAACATATTCTATTAATAGCTCCGGAAAGTGTGTTTTTTTTCTAAAACGAAAGCCTAAAGTCAAAAAGTTTTATGCTACTTTTATTGATGCACAATTTATTTACTGAGCCACAACAATGTTGGCTTTATTATTTTGTATAGCTTTTAATTTTAAGATTTCGTAATCATACCCATAATATTTTGTAGAAATGTTGAGCGACAATCATTTATTTAACTATTAGAATAAGTGTACTAGGTTCTTATTCTACATATTTTGTATGTATTGTATAACAATGTATTGACATGGGTGTATGTTCTCTTTACTGCTGCATTTAACGGACTGCTGGTTGAGGTCGGTTAGGAAGGAACGGCAGCTGGTCCGGCGTGCACGTCTGCGTCAAGCAGGGGCAGTTCATGTGCGGGGACGGCACGTGTCTGTCTGTCCTGCATCGCTGCGACGGCGTTACGAACTGCCCCAAAGATGCTTCGGATGAGACGGATTGTCGTACGTTATGAGATTCAATATTACTTCAATATCAATGAAATAATTTAACATCCTTTGCCAGAATTCTAAATGACCTCAAATTAATATAGATCAGAGATTCCCAAAATTAATTGACACCCCATTTCTTAAATATTATCTTTCTCCAATTCCCTCTTCAGGAAGACGATCGTTTTTTTTAAATATAAACATTATAAATGAATTTTGTTGCTGCCCGCTAAACTAAGCTCTCGCTTATGCTACGATAATTTTTAAAACCTGGCGTTTTTAACACCGTTTTTTTTATGGTGGTCAGAATGAAGTTCATGTTTGAAATATCTGCGTTGTAGGTTGTAGGTGTAGTATAGTATCTAGGCATAAAACAATTCAAATGCCAATGCTCCAGGAATATCGGTTCCCGAATGTGGCGGCCGTTCCAAGCAAAGTGGTCAACAATCCAAAAACGAGTTTGCTTTAGACCACAAAACTGAAGTAAAACTTCTGCTCCATTTATATGATAGGAAGAGAAAAGAAAATGTGCACGCGCACTGCTCTCTCTTGCTCCTACAGTGTGATACAGACAATAGGCCTGCACTGTGTAACGTAACAGGCTAAGAGAGAAAGAAAGTGTGTGCTCACACCTCGCTCTCTTGCCCCTACAGTAATATACGGAGCGTAACTCTCTCTCTTTCTATCTTTACTAACTTATATCTCCCTCTCAACTACCGTTCGCCTCGCTTTTAGTAATGCTCTCGTCACGCATTCTCGAGTTTACTCCCCAAGTCAAGCGTGCGTAAAGAAGTTTTACTTCAAAAAAATGTTCATCAATATTTTTAAGGACTATATTATTGTCCTCTCCGCTCCTTTAATCCAACACTTCCCTTTTATATCCTTGGGATATTATTGATAACTTTGGGAATCACTGATTTATGTACCTAGATGAACTGGGGTCGCAACACGTTAACACGTTACTTTTTTAAACTCGTTGACTTAGTGAAACTGCTAACCCTTGTGGGCAGTGTTAGTGATCGCCGATTGTCAGATAACATTGATGGTAAGGAAAGTTCGGTACTAATCCGTAGCGTGCACACCAGACCAGTGGCAATGTGACTTCGGTTCTTGCATCGCTAAAGCTAAGCGATGCGACGGCCACGTGGACTGTCCGTCCGATCGCTCCGACGAACGAAACTGCATCGGTGAGTCTCGACTATTTTACTTATACACTTATGCTGACTGTTATTCATTCTTGTTTTTGCATGGTACACGTAGTTCGATGCACGTATGATCAATTCCAATGTGGCGATGGCAACTGTATTCCCAAGGGGTGGATCTGCGACGTACGTAACGATTGCTCGGATCTATCCGACGAGAAAAACTGCCGTAAGTTTTTTGTGATAAATTTTCAGCGTCTATTGGGCTCTCTTCGCTTTCCTGCTGTCCTATGTCGGGTTACCCACACTTTCTGTAATGTTTGTGCAATTTGGACATACCTACATGTGCCGTTCGACAATGTGTTCACGTTTGTTGGTAAGTATTTGATAAAAAACAAAATGTCACCGCTAAATTTGGTTAGGTCTAAAGCTATACGCTCACAACAGTAGGCAGAGTAAAATTATATGGTAGTATATTATATTCATTTTCTTATTATGTAACTTTATAACTCAGTTATTTCTAAAAAATTCAATAACATAAATATTTTCGTAAAACAGTTTATAAGTATAACTCTGCATTTTGAGTGATCATAAACCCCTTTCAGGTGTGAAATTTTAAACCTTCTTGCAGGTGTGAAACATTGAAATTAAAGGAAAAATAATTTTTGATGTTAAAGCAATTATTTTATCATTATTAAAATTTACCTCCCTCGCCTCCCTCAGTTTTATCGAATTAAGGTGATGCACCACTAAGCAAGGCAAAATCGTGTGATTCTGGTTTGAAAATTAATCGCTTAAAAATATTTTAGATGCTTTAATTAAATACTGCGAGTAAAACACATTTACACATTCGCAATAATCGAATATTTTTGATTGGTCTTTTTATAAGCCAAGAAAAAATTATATTTCAGACCTGTAAAAACTGCTTTGAAGTTCAAAATCTCCTACTTACGAAGCCCTTTTCGGTTACAGTTTCATTGTACAATGTGGACAATTAAATTCTTTAAAAAATTATCGTAAAATGTTTTAAGATTTGTGCCAGATTTTCGCAAAATAAAACCTTATCGCCATCTACATAAGGAGTGTTATTGTTAGCGGTCTGATCCCTAATTTTATAAGGTTAATTAGTAAATGAAAACAAATATTAGGTTTATTGAACGAAGATAGTTAGAAGTATAATATCTTTATCTATAATTTTATAATATGTTTGAAAAGGTTCGACCCAAAAATAATAAAATAAACTAATACGGCGTGATACGAAATACGTCTTCGCAATAGCAATATTTTTTTTATTACTTGTTTAATAGAAATACACATTACTTTTATATTTAATCTTTTGTAATAATTAGAAAAGATTAAAATTCAATTATCGAAAAGAATATGCACGTAATGCACCAACTTGCATTTGTATGCAATTATATATTTCTTTACTTTGTAGGCCAAGGTTTATTTAGTTGACTAGGCAGTACATTGAGTCGGCAGTTCGTATTATAAAGCAGATAGAAAATTTTATGGAGGTACCATACTTCCGATCACTCTCTCAATATTTCTTAATTTTCTGTGTTACTAATATGTCTTGTTCCTTACTTCTCAATTTCTATTCTAACAATTTTCCTTTGATTATTTTCAATTAATTTTCCTCCTCCGAAATGCAAGGAGTCTTTTTTATGTTTGTTTCACGTAGTTACTGGTGTGAGAGTTGCACTGACTGAGATTAGGTTATTACTGTTTCTTCTATTTTATGTGTTTGTTTTGTGCATTAGAGTTCTCTTTGCTTCTATCTTTGTTTGCAACTGGGGATTGGTGTCTACGTCTAATTTCAATGTCTAAGTTCTTCTGCTTTTAATACTGAATGCGGTTTGGAAGGTTTTCAATCTAGTTTGTTCTGATTTTCTATATCGGTATGTTGGGCTTCTTCCGTGTTTTCAATATATATATATATTTCTATAATCTATCTATTTGATAGGGTTTCCTACTTTGTTATCATTCCTCAATGTTGGATTGAAACTAATCTGCTTCACCTCGTTTATCTCTCTCTGTGGCTTTCTTCAATCTGTTCTGTCTAGTCGTGTTACAATATAACTCCTTTCTTAGGCTTTTACTAAGAATCTTTTCAAAACGCGATGGTTTCGGATCTTCTGATTGTACTTTATCATACTGTAGTGGGTTAGACTCTGTCTGCTTTTATGCGTTTTTTTTAATTGAGTTTCTTATTGTTTGAAATTGAACACGTTCAAAGAATGCACATTTTATTAGCCTGCCCAGATTCGTCCGACTTCATGTGCCGTACCGGTGTTTGTATTAAAGGAAGTCTTCGATGTGACGGATTAAGTCATTGCACGGACTCCTCTGACGAGATAGGCTGCACAGGTTTGATTGATTTCACATATTTTATGTCTTCAGTCATCGGTGATAATTGCATACGATGTGTGTATATTGACTTCATAATTTATTAAGTTTAGTGCTTGAATTTAACGTAATTTTCTTGGTTTGGATTATTATTATTTGAATTAAAAATATATCGTATTATTATTACCTATTTATATTATGGCAGACAGCACACTTATTATTTTTAATTTTTTCTAATTTTTTTGAGAGGTTGTTAAATATTGCTCGTGTATGAGCACTTTTATAGAAACAATGGTGTCAGTGTCGGGAAATGTCGGCAACTCCGAAAAAAGATTTAATTGAAACACATTTATGATTGTTTAATATATCCAATATTAATTTTAAGCAACCAGTTGTTAAAAAATCACCGGTTTTAATAAGCATTACTTTGATTTGAATTTTAAGACACTTCCGGATTTGTTTTGAATACACCACGACGCTGCTATGATTGCATTCTAATTATTGCCATTTTTAATTATAATCTTTGATTCTGATTCCGTAAAAAAAATGGTGTATCATTAACCGTTTTGTTAAAAAAAAGGGTAATTAGTTCTCTTTGGCACCATTTTAGGTTGATGTATTTAAAAATAATAATAAAGTGGTAAGTGTGCAGGCTGCAGTGGCGAGCTTAACTTAAAATAAGCACTATAAAAGGTTTGGTTTGATAAATAATGTATTTATGGTTTGGTTGTGGTCGCTTTAGCAAAATCCGACTCGAAACTTAGCGTCGTAGAGATACGTTTCCACCCCTTGAGGTGCCGCAAGGTCGGCCCCCGCAGGTGCATGCCGGTCTCACTCTGCGAGGAACGGAATGACAGAAACAGTGAGTCTGGTCCATGGAAATGCCAATGTGGTGATCACGAGTTTAAGTGCTACGATGGTAGTTGTATCAACAGAAGAAGTTTGTGCAACGGAATCCCCGAATGTCCCAAAGGCGAGGACGAATACAACTGCGGTACGTACAATGCTTTAACTTGTGTTTTATAATAATAATGTGGCGGTGGTTTGTGTCAGTACTACACAGTAGTCAGTAGTCAAATCTCACGCACAAAATAAGAAAAAAAACGTATTTAAAAATTTTTCAAGTACTTACTTAAAATGTAGGTATCGAAAAAAAAGTTTTTTTTTGGCTTTCTCAGCTCAAATTGTCATTAAAACATATACATATTTCCAATTCAATTCACACAAAAACCAGTTATTCATAATATTATATTATCTAACTCACGAATCAATTTAACAAAATAATATTCTCGTCTCTTATTCATCATATTTGTGGTTATGGTTGCTTTAATGTTGTATTTGTTGGAAACTTAATGATTTTAGTCTCTTGCGGCAACAATATCCTAGAAGTATTGAAACTAAGTAAGTATAATAATTAATAATCAGTCTTAAAAGGGATCCAATAATTTTATACTCTTTAAGCTTTTGAATGTTTCTTCTTCTGCAAAACTTATTTTTGTAAAATTATGTATATTATGTTTAACTGCTAATTGCTAATATCTTCATTACAATTTTACTAAAAAAAACAAACTACACTTACCAACGATATGTTTCATTATGAAAATATATTAGGGAAAGTACCCATACTACGTGACCAATTTTTTGCAATTTTTAACCCCCCCCCCCCGGTGACCAAAAACCTAAGCAACCCGCCGCTCATTTGTATGGAGCGTGACATTTTGAAGACCCCCCCCCCTAAACGTGTCACGTAGTATGGGTACGTTCCCTAACCTACTTGAAATTTGGAGAAATTTTATGTTTATTATATTTATTCCATAGAATAAAGAATAACACAAGAAGTGCCTTGAGGGTGTGTTTCGTGATTCAATTATAAGCACCATTTAGTCTTGTAATCCGCAAAACTGCTTTCGAAATTCAAATGAGATGGAGATCTGCGATTTCAGGCGAGTGTAAGGGAGTTTGGGCTAAATATAACATTTTTCCTTTATAATTTATGTCTATTTCTGAAGGCACTTCTAATGTTATATTCTTTATTGAATGAATTTATTGTTTTTCTAATAATTTCTGACTAAAATTATATAATAGGAAGGTACCGGACACACAACAACTGATTTAAGTGTAAAATAGATTTTAGTAGAAAGCTTTATTATGTGGTTGATAAAATTCAATTCCATTCAATTTATTTATTCTTATGGAGAAAAAGCCTTATGGAGACTAATGACCGCAGATAAACCGATGTTCTTCAAAATGTTTGTAGAAATAATACTGAAAAATGTAGATTTGTCACTAAAAATTAACAAAGTTTGTTTTAAAAACATATTTGTAAACTGAATATTAATTTTTTGCACCTATCATTGGTTAGAAATCAATAAATATTCTGTTAACACAAATATTTTATTTGAATTGCCTATTTTAAAATAGTAATAATTTTTTGTAAAAAACCTTCAAAAAGGTTCAGTTTCAATGTCATATTTGCACACCACTTATAAAACTACAATAAATAAAATAAAAGCCTTTTTAATTGTAGTGTTTCGCTGTACCGTGGTACCTACCTATTAGATTATTGGGAAATGTATGTACCTAACCATGTAATAGGTATTATAATCTTTAACTATATGTTCAAATGTAACTAATGAAATAAAGTAACTCTTATGTATCTACCTATATTATAGTTTTAGTGCTTAGTGACATAATATACTGTGATGTGCAGATAGGAATTATACACCTACCTTTATTTTATTAAACGAATATACTACTTAGTTTTAAACATTTTTATTGGGATTATTTATTAAGTATAGTTTTAAGTGTGAATATTTTATATTATGTAATGTATCAATGTTTGTTACCAATTTTGAGGCGTGGTAAAAAGGCTCACAAAGCAAAAAACATAATTTATTAAACTATCATAATTTACTGTCTGTTCTCTGGCTTTTAACATTATTAAACTTACCAGGGTTACATTTGGAGAATCCACGGGTGAAAATAATAAATTTTTATTTTCATAAGGGCAAATTTAATGTTTTAAGATCTATTACAACTTCTGGCGATGCTCATGAGTATACATATGTAACTTTCTTAATTATTATTTACATTCATTAATTTATAGTGATCGACCAAAGTTTCGGTTAAGGCCAATAAAAGAGTTTCAGCCGCGGTTTCGGTTACGACTAAAAAATTTGCTGAAACTTCAGATCACGTGAGCTTGTTCTCCAAGAATAACAAAAGAATATAATAAGAAATTAACGTTTTTTTGGAAAGTTCTTAAAATTCTTCTACTTTGAACTTTAAAACTAGAAAAATAATCTATATCTTTGCGATGTAAGCAACACAATTGTTGTTTCTTTTTTTATTTTGCAACGTAGCGCGCTGACTATATCAGTTAGCTCAGTTGCTGAACAGAGCTTGCGCGGGCGGCTCTGTCACCACGGTAAATACAATAATGACCGAGAAATACATACACCATACTTTCGAAAGACATATTATGATTATATATTGCGTAACTTTCTGAATTCTTATAAATGTGATTAAGCGAACTAAAAATTTTAAAAAAATTATTATTTTTCAAAGTAACGACTGATTAACATTTAAATTTTCATAGCTACAATAAAATTGTATATGATTTAGACAAAAAATAAAATATTATTATTCAAAAGACTTAGTAGTTTATAGTTGATTTGTAATAGGTTTAGAGAATTTTTTTATTTTTTAAAATTATTTTGGTTTTATTTGAAGTACAAAACCCTAAATTACCTTTAAATGGTTTTTGTACGATAATAGTTAAATATACACTTTTAAACTTCAGTATGTCTTTAAGACGTATCCTTATCTTTAACGTAGGTCAACATAAGATTATCTTTCTAGGATTAAGAGAACTATTCACAAAACAGCTTATTTTTTAATTTTTTATTTGTTATTCTTGAGTATAATTTTCAAATATTAATTAATTTTGATAAAGATTGCCATTTATTATAATTAGTTATTGTATTGCTTTGTAAGACTAGACCGATTAGTTTACTATAGTAAATAATTCTTTGATCTTTTGAATTTTTGTAATTTCTTTAAAATTACAGTACCTGAAGCATACTTTCGGTCGAAATTCGATTTCGGTATCCTCTGAAAAACTGGTTTTGGTCGGTTATTATTAATTTATTAGAATATTTTCCAAAAGAGTTCTATACATATATTATTTGCTGACGTGGATTCACCACATGCTTCTTCTTTCTTATAAAGTAATATTACTTTAATTATAATACTTAAATTCTTGGTAGGTAATTTAATTTTTTTGTGTTCAATGGGAAATTACTTACCTATGTGAATAAAGAAAAATCTATTTGGTTTATATCATATATCATATTCAATGAAGAGCCTACTATGATATTATTTTAGATTTTCACGGCCAAAAGTATTATTGTTATTTATTTTTGGGATGTTACGCCGTGTTGCGCTAACTCCTTCTTTAGCCAATATTTCGCACACCTTTACAGTTGTTACGTCCAACATCACGGCAGATGTCATGATAATGGACTCTGTAATACTAAAGAAGGAGGTAGCGCAACACAGCATAACACCCCAAACATAAATAACAATAGGGGCCTACTATGTTTGTAATATATTTATTTGTCTTATTTTTTTATTATTTTATACATATTTGTGATTGTCCTTTGTGCAACTTTATTTCAGATGTCTACGTCTACATATTACATATTACTAATGCTTTTTTTCACTCCAATTGGATTTTAGGAATATATGTATATAATGATGCTCAGTTCATTAATGATGAAATGCAAAATATTTTTTTCTGACTTTTTCAAATACAAGCACATAATATTTATAGTATCTACAGGGTAAACCAACCCACCAACCCACCAACCCACCAACCCACCAACCCACCAACCCACCAACCCACCAACCCACCAACCCACCAACCCACCAACCCACCAACCCACCAACCCACCAACCCACCAACCCACCAACCCACCAACCCACCAACCCACCAACCCACCAACCCACCAACCCACCAACCCACCAACCCACCAACCCACCAACCCACCAACCCACCAACCCACCAACCCACCAACCCACCAACCCACCAACCCACCAACCCACCAACCCACCAACCCACCAACCCACCAACCCACCAACCCACCAACCCACCAACCCACCAACCCACCAACCCACCAACCCACCAACCCACCAACCCACCAACCCACCAACCCACCAACCCACCAACCCACCAACCCACCAACCCACCAACCCACCAACCCACCAACCCACCAACCCACCAACCCACCAACCCACCAACCCACCAACCCACCAACCCACCAACCCACCAACCCACCAACCCACCAACCCACCAACCCACCAACCCACCAACCCACCAACCCACCAACCCACCAACCCACCAACCCACCAACCCACCAACCCACCAACCCACCGACCCACCGACCCACCGACCCACCGACCCACCGACCCACCGACCCACCGACCCACCGACCCACCGACCCACCGACCCACCGACCCACCGACCCACCGACCCACCGACCCACCGACCCACCGACCCACCGACCCACCGACCCACCGACCCACCGACCCACCGACCCACCGACCCACCGACCCACCGACCCACCGACCCACCGACCCACCGACCCACCGACCCACCGACCCACCGACCCACCGACCCACCGACCCACCGACCCACCGACCCACCGACCCACCGACCCACCGACCCACCGACCCACCGACCCACGACCCACCGACCCACCGACCCACCGACCCACCGACCCACCGACCCACCGACCCACCGACCCACTAACCCACTAACATCAGCATTTTGGTGATCACTTTGCAAACTTTCAAAAAGTAAAAAAAAAACCTGCATGCCCCGTTTTGTTTACATTTTTTAATTTTGGGTCACCAAATAAAAATATAATTTTTTCTCCAAAAACAGGATGTCTTTTAATAATTTAAATATGTGCAATTCATACATATTTTATTTTATTTGTAGTCAATGTATTCAGAACATACTTAATTGAAAGACATTACTGATGATAGCCAAATGCATAACTTCATAAGATTGTTTGTTTAATTGCTTTTTATATTTTGTGTAGAACCAACATGCGCTGCGGGTACATTCCGATGCCGAACAGCTCCATACTGTGTTTCGAACCAATATAAGTGCGATGGCATCAAGCAATGTCCCTTCGGAGACGATGAGGAAAACTGCCGTAAGTTCTTGCCAAAATTACTGTCAAATTAGTACCCATTTTTTTTTCAAGTTGTGCATTTTTGTACAAATGGGATGGGAATTTTTAGGAAATAAAAAATAGAAAATCGGACAAATTTAATGCCACTGCACTGCACTGACGATTTTCACCATACATATTCTCAACCTTCCTCTATTTCTTTATTTCCCTCCTCTCAATTTTCATTTCTCTTTATTCCTGTGCGTGAGAGATGAAATTTGAACCTTGCAATAACTCCTCCACTTAGATAATATAATAGAGGTAATATCCAACCTTCCTCTTTATCCATCTCATACCATGTGTGGTGTATTGCAAACTCCGGTTTTGGCCATTAGATTTCTAAAAAGATTGTATATAATTGTCATTTTATTATATCAATAAAATAACCATTTAACATTTATAATTACATTTTATATAATTATTGTCCTTTTATAATAACTTCCAAACCTAGCAATGTCATAATATCATATCTCATACTATACTATTAAATCACAAAACTTGAATGTACGTACGTTGATGTTGCAGCATCCCCGCCTCCTTGTGACATCCTGTGCGGAGATGGCACGTGCGTGGACAACTCCAAGCGCTGTGATCTGGTGGCGGACTGTAACGACCAGGCGGACGAGAGGGACTGTGGGCCATGCACAGACAATGAATTCAGGTACAGACCCGGGAAGGTTAACAGGTTACAAGAAGGTTACCGCTTTGGGACAACTTCACTAATTGTTAACTAAAAGGTTGTGCCATCTGTGCTATGATTATGTATTATATAATTCACTCAAAGAGTGAAAACAATGTTGGTACATATCTACATATTAATATCAAACCAAAAAATATTACTTTTATTACATTCTTGTGCTTCTAAATTTCTTGCAGTCTGCTTCTGGCCTTCTAATGTAAAAAAAAGAAATCTAAGTATAATTATTTCCCCATTATTATTTATTCTCTAAATGTATTTAAAAAATTATTAGTATTTTTTAGAATTTTGAGCTACTGCATTTGGACTGTAATTTATTATAATATAATATTATTTTCACCACTTTTTTTAACATTAATCAATTTGACAAAGTACACATCTGACATTAATTTTAAACCTTTACCTTTAATTCATATTCCTTTTGAATGTTGTTGATAAATATTGTTGAGATTTTGGGAAAGTGCGAATTACATGATATTGTTTTTTCTGATCCATGTATTACTAGTGCGATGCGTTGGTGGGGAGAGAAGGACCCTAATGAATTGCTAGATTTTATAGTAGAAACAGATTATTGAATTTTCACTTGGCTGTAACATTATGTTTTTATTAATTGCGATATTGCGACATTTTGCGATACAACTGTTTATTGCGACAACATTTGGAAAATATTTTTGCGCTGTGTTTATACCGACCAATAGGCGATATGCGTGTAGTTTTGGTTTTTCAGATGAATTGCGATTAAGATGTCTCGTAAGATTCCCTTGAGTGTAGGTAATGGTAAATGCGATGAATAATTTGTGATTTTCTCATATTGATTTAGATGTGACAGTGGGCTGTGCGTTCCTGAAAACAGGAGGTGCGATGGTGTCTCCGACTGCGATGACGAGACTGATGAATTTGACTGCACAGCAACCGCTCCTCCATCCAGTAAGAACCTTTAATAATAATATACATATATCGAAATTAATAAAATTGTACATTCAATGACAAAAAATTTCCCAGGTACATTTTTTCAGCAATGAAACTAAAATAGACAAGAAGTTTGCATAGCATTATAAATTATTTAAAACAATAAATTTATCAGAACCAAACTGAAAAAACTGTGAAAAACGAATGAGTAATAAGTTTTTTTTCAATTTTATTACTAACGAACATTTAAAATTGAAAAGCGATAGCTTTATGCATTGGTTAGTATTCTCTCTTACATTTGTGGTTTATTAATCTCTTGCCGACAACTCTGCCATGGCCGCTATTTTAAGTTATGTCTTTGAATTGTTATTGCTTTATATTTCGCGATTTCACTGCTAATTTTTACAAAAAAATGCGATTATTTTCCCTGTTAAAATTTAATAATTAAAACCTAAACTTAATACCTGTTGATAACTAGAAACTGAACTGAAGCGTGATAAAAATAGTGACCTTGAGTTTAAGAATATGCTCAGTTGGTCAGGCAGGTTTTTCGGTACAAACCAAATTGAAATAAACTAAAGACAATTTGTCCACGCCAGACTATTATGATCACTTTCAAATAAATGTCTGTAAGCTGTTAATTCCACATTCCACTGATTTAATTAACCGAGCCCAGATCTATTAAGTCTACAGCATATCACAGTTAAATTTGCAGGCAGAACAAAGAGGGAACTAACGATTGGACACATTATTTTTTCATTGAAGAAGATAACAATAATAATCTAAACGAAAATATGAAAGAACAAGAAACAGAAAAATATAACAAGATAATGGTCGCAACTGGGACTCGAGCCCAGACCTCTCATCTTACTGGGACGTGCGTGTTAACCAATTTCACCATTGCCACCCTCTGTCAAACCGTCATATTTGACAATCTCATATTTAAAATTTTAGAATTAACAATATTATCTTTATCTAATTCTTTTTTCCATATTATGGGCAACTACCCTTTTATTGGAAACAATCATTCCTTTCCTTCAATTCCTTTTTATTGGTTGACGCGCACGTCCCGGTAAGACAAGAGGTCTGGGTTCGAGTCCCAGTTGCGACCATTATCTTTATCTATTTTTCTGTGTCCTTGTTCTCTTTCATATTTTTGTTTATATTATTATTGTTATCTTCTTCTTCAATGATATGTTATATTGATATGAATAACCTTCAAAAGTTATAAAAAGAGAGTTTTTCGTATAAAAAATTGAAAATAATTTTTTAATTCATATATTTTTTATTGTATCCAAAAATCTACACCTAAGCAAAGTTTTCTGTGACAAGCTGTAGTCAAATTTAAAAGTACTTTTGATGTCCTGTAGGCGAATCTTATATTTTCTACATCATAGCCTTACATAATCATTATTTGCAAGTATTGAATAATATGAACCTTCAAAGTATGGAAAACCACATTTTGACAAGCGAAACTTCTTTTTAGCGTGTTCTGACAGCGTATGGTGTGATGGTGGCTGCCTCGATCCCGCTCTGGTCTGCGACGGAAGAGAAGATTGCTCAACCGGAGATGATGAAATTGAGTGTCCAAAGGTAAACTCTTACATTTTTACAAAATTTTCATAAACAAAACATTGTTGGGTTGTTTCAATCCACGTAACATCTAAAGGACTATTAAATCGATGAATCGTTTTTTTTACAGGTTTTAAACGATTATGTTAAAAGCCGATTATCGGCTCGTTTTAGCGCTTGCTCAAATTAATAATTACCACATGACTTACTTTGAGTGTCCATCAAATGAGAAGGTGCTCAAAAATCCCAACTTAATGACTTCTTTAATACGGTACTCTCAGTAATCCACCTCTCGATTATCTCACAACTATTCTAATCTGCCATTATTCTTGCTAGTTGAAAGCACAAAATCAAGCTCTATAATTCGTCAGCATTCCTGTACACAATTCAGTAGTCCGCCGCGTGCTTAAACTCGAATGCCAAGCTTTGTACACCAACAGGGTGAGCTATCTTACTTACTCTAACACATTCAGTTACAGTATTCCCGTCTATCTTGCTCTCGCTGACCATTTTACAATGATGGTACACTGAATAATATTCTGTGCATATGCACTATAATCCGCTGATTTGCACTATAATCCGCTTTCACTAATATATTGGACATTTGTCCAGTTTTATTTAATGTGTACTGTATTACTTTAATATTATATATTATTTAAGCAAGCGCCTTTGAGTCATCCTTTGAATCTTTCGAATAATCATTAAAATTCATCCTTTGAATCGTAATAATAATCATTACACATTACTAATGTTTGTAAACGTCTGCGGTCTATTGTGGGTAGGATTTATAAAATAAAATATTTTGTGCCTATAAGTACTTTAAATTAATATACGTATCTCTGGCTGAATCCACTATCCGTTATGGACTTACTTCTTGGGGACATTCTTGTAAAACTAATATAAATTATATCCAAACATTGCAAAACTCCTTGACAAAATTATTAATCCCTAAGTACACTAATGAACACAAAATTAATATACAAGTCTCTAAATGTTTTACCTGTCAGAGGATTATTGTTTTATAATATTATAATTCAACATGTTATATTGTCCGATTCCTTGCACAGGGAAAGAGTTTATCATAAACATAATACAAGATTCACTCAAAATGAAGGATTGGTGGTTCCGAAATGTACCAATAAATACGGTGAAAGGATCCTAAACTATATTGTACCCAAAATATTTAATAAACTACCAATGACAATAAAAAATAATAACGTTTTTAATGGTAAAGTAAAATATAATCTAAGGAAATGGCTATTAGATAGGGATGATTTATATTGATGTCCTTGTATTCTTTATTGAAACTCACATTCGAAGGAATTGGTAAATTCATTAAAATTTTTGTAATACCTCATGTATATGAAACTTTTAATTTACTTGTGATTATATTTCATTTGTTCATACTAAATCCATTTGTACTTTTTTTATTATATAAGGCTTATAGTGCTACTTACATGTATATACTATTTCCGTAATTTAAATAATCTATTTAATTGATATTTGGCATCAAAATTATAAAATTATATGTATACAATGTTTGAAAATGTACCAATGTTGTCATTATGTACCTGCTGACAAACTACGTAAGTAGTTTAGCGGATTTAAATGTAAAAAAAAAAAAAAATCAAATAATTTTCATAAAATATCCCAACATGTAAAGAGTGTAATACAAAACACTTCTTATTTCAATTAATAGATTACTTAGTTTTAATCACGTTTATTGCTCAAAAACTTTTGAGAATATTTAGATATATTTTTTTAGCATAATAAAATAATATAATAAGCAACAAAAAGAAACCGCATTTTCACATTCCTTTTGTCATGTCATATTGACTGCCAAATTATGATATCCCAATTGAAAAATAATATATTACATTGCATATCCATCGGTTCACACTTTACAGTGGTGAACTTTGAAAAATATAAATATTTAAATAAAAAAATATATTTATGTCATGGGCAGAGTCAGGTTTAGATTGAGGGAGAGGCAAAAATTAAAAATTTAAAGTAGGTACCGAAAAAAAAAAGTAGGCTTCTACAACATATTCATGCTTTAGATTATATGAATACAAAGAATATGAATGGAAGAAGGAAAAACCATCCTTTGAGTGTTGTAAATTTGAAAACGCGACTCGATCGACAATCCATGCGTCGGTCAGCCAAGAAAGGACAAATGCCCCACCTTGCCCCACCGTGCCTATGCCCGTGATTTATATCATAGCTGTTATTTACCTGAATGTCATTGTTTGTAGTATAATTTGGATGTGTTATTTTTCAGGCTACTGGCTGCCTGAGCTCTGAGTACGAGTGTGAAGACCGCACCTGTATTGACTTTAGCAGGGTGTGCGATGGAAAACCTGACTGCAGTGATGGAAACGACGAGGTGGATTGCGGCGATGGTGGTAATAATTATGCAACACAAAAGAGTTTACCTTGCACTGCTAAAGACTTATTTTATTTATATCAAGCATAAATTATGTACGGGAAATCGCCTCTTTTGATTGAGACCAAATTTTCAATTCACAAGTTGCAGGCAAAAGAATAGAAGCAATATAAACTTTCCTTTTTGGGAACCTCAAGTTTCTGCATGGGTGTTATTGAAATGTTCATTGTCAAGTTTCATGAATTCATGATAATCATTAATTTAGGAATTATGAATTAACCCAATAAACTATGATAAACTTACAGAGTTTTTCGTCACTTATTTTTGGATGTTATGCCGTATTGCGCCACCTCCTTCTTTAGCCAACGTTTAAGACATTGGTACAGTATCCATCATCAGGGCAGATGTGATGATGGGCACTGTAAAGCTGTCCAAAACGTTGCCTGAAGAAGGAGGTAGCGCAATACAGCATAACACTCCAAAAATAAAATTTAGAAAATACTTTTGACTGTGAAAATCCAAAATCATAGCTTGCAGAAGAATTAAAATATTTTTTGCAGTTAAAAAAATGATGAGGTGTAAAGACCTGGGTTGATTTGAAGAAATTGCCAACTGGCCTTTGTGAAATGCACATAAAGTTTTAATTAATACACAAATAAAATGATAATATATATTTGTTAGGGGTTAGATGTGAGTGTATTAATATATTATTGCAATGCAGTAAGGTGAGTTTGTTATGTCTGTCGCTAGGATTGGGAGGCAGCTGCAGCGAGTCGCAGTTTGCTTGCGACATCGGCGGGTGCGTGCCGCACATTCAGCGATGTGACAATGTTTACGATTGCCGTGATTTTTCCGACGAACAAAATTGTTTCAATTCTGGTACAGGTCACAAATTGCATGACCAAGTCATCATGTCTTGTTTGATTTTTCAGATAATATGATCGCAGAAGCATGAACCCACCCCTTTATCCCTATACTTAGTAAAGGTGTCTTGATGATGCATCTCCGTTACAAATAATCAACAGAAACATGCATTCATGTAATTTTTATTTTTTCCCTTAGAATAGCTGTAGATACATAATTCGTTATAATTCATTAGTAAAGTAAACATCCTTAATTTTTGATACATAAATAAAAATATACCATTTTTTTATTTTACCATTCCGGTTAATATTTTCATGTTGATACAATTTTTTTTATATGTATTGAATAGTTGTCATGCAAAATATACATTACTTTGTAAAAACTTAAAGGTCAATCACGTTTGACTTGTTGGAAGAAGATTTTGACTGTGATTTCAAGTATTTTCTGATTGTGTTCAACATCCGAAATGCTGTGCAGACTATAGTTATTTTTGCATGAAGTTCATTACAACATGTTTTTGATGCTTACCATACTGACGTGTCTATACTGTGAGGCGCTCGGCCAATGCATTAAAAGTCAAATGATATTATTCGAACATAAATAATACTAGTATTCTCATGTAATAATTATTATATTTTAATATTTATGACTTTTTCGCATCATCTTGAATGAGTCCTGTTCAGGAAAAAATATAATATAATTAGTAGATTTTAGAAATTTTATTGTTTTGTTTTTGGGCCTGTTTAGTGAATGATTATAAAAAATTATATAAAAAAAAAATACTACAACATTTTATATTTAGAATTCCAACTAATTTGTATTGGATTTGGTTTAAATTGTAATTATAAACCTCAAATCTCTTTGAACAACAAATAATCTATTACCCAAGCGGTGTTTTTAATACAAAAACTATTTAAATATCTACATTAATTAAACAATTTATTAATTTACCTTTAATAAAAATATTCCAATCAAAATTTAAATTAATAAATTAGAAAACATTTAAAAAATATTGTTGTTTTATCATCTGTTGTGTAAAGATTGTGATAATGTTATAGGTTGCCAATCTTCAGAATGGCAGTGCACTTCGGGAGATTGTGTGGACAAGACAGTTCTGTGCAATGGTTTCTCAGACTGCCCTGATGGCTCTGACGAGAGGCTGCCTTCGTGCTATGTGACCACTCCCCCCCCGGCCGCCACCAACCCGCCCTACACCCGTCGTCCCCCATACACCCGCCCCCCGCCCCCTCCGGCACCCGAGGTCACCACCAGCCACCCCTGGGGGCCAATAGGTAACACACACTCAACTGTCACTCATTCATGTGTTGCATATTGTAAAAATCAACTTATTTCTTTTTGAGGTACATTTCTACAACTTAAATGTGTCTCCCTTTTCATACTTTATTTCTATTATCTAAAAGTAAACTGGTCTATAGTAATGCAGTTTCAATGTAAGGTGAGCTCCTGAAACTTCGCTCAATCTCTCTCTATACATTGATCGCACAAAGTCATATTTTGTCAGTTACCCATCAAATAAACTTATTTAATCCAACGCAATGTAAGTTAACACATGGAAATACAAATAATGTGGTTGCCGCAAAAAGCATACACTTAACAGTTTCTTGATACAAACTTCGATAAACTCGAAATGTCTTTTATGTATATTTTCTACAAGACGAGAGATGTCGGCACGATGAGTGGAGGTGTGAAAATGGCCCCTGCATACTCACTAGTCTACGGTGCGATGGAAAGGCGGACTGCCCTTATGATAATAGCGATGAACTCGACTGCCCCAGTAAGAACGGATACCATTTACAGTTTAATGCCTTACAAGCCGAAGCGTAACAATATTAATTTATTAATAACCATCCAAGTGCACTTCATTTAACAAACTAGAAGGAATCATTGCTATGAAAAATAAGTGTTAAACGAATTTATTATAGTATTATATATAATTTATGTAATTTTACCACTTAAAGTTATTATTTCAGCTACTAAATATTATATTTATTCCGCTATCAAATTATTATCTAAAATTTAATTACAATGCAATACATCAAAACCAAATTCATGCTACTTATAATAATTATTGCACCTATTGTGTTTTGTGTTTATTTTATATACAAATATATAATAATATTATAGTTTCTTGTGCAAATGTTATCTTGTCAGAGAAATCTTTACAAGTTAACGCTTTCTGTCAGAGCAGGGATGACAATTTGGCTACACGCTACAAAATGTGGTGCATGAAATAGTGGATGAATAATTTTTTCTTAATTCCTAATTATAATGAGTGCAAATTAATCCTTTTTTCTAAACTAAAATTATTAAAAAGGATGAGATCTTAAAGGTCAAACTAAGAAATTTAACATAGTTTTAACTTTAATTTATATTTGGGATTCCAACACATAATTGAGATAAAATGATAAAACCTATTATTGGTATTCACTCTCAGACTTACTAGTAAACGTGGTGAAATTTTTTCAATTGATAAACGACCTTGTATGTGAAAACCTTACTAATAGAAATGCAAAATAAAAACGGACATTTAACAGCCATAAAATGGTTAATGGAAAGATATATATTGTTTATACAGTCAAATAGGGCTGTTTATTTGTTGTGTAAAGCTGTTCATAATTATAATTTCTCAATTTCTGAATATTTCAAAGGTATTTTAAATGTGCTAATTTCTTCTTTTTAAATTTCCATAAAAACAAATAGCATCTTACAAACTATATAAAATTACTTTTTTTATATATTTTTGTATTTGAAATACATTTATAAATAATAAAAATATTTTAATTTTAATTTCAAAAGTAAAAAAGTTGAAAAAACTCGCATATATTTTTACTCAAGCCTTGAAAAATTATAGAGATTATGACATTCAGAAAACACTTCCCTTTTATTTAGGGAATTTTCAAGGAAACAGTCACTTCATTTTTTATCCCATTCAAAGAATTAAAAATTATAAAAATAATTCCCCAAGAATAACCAAAAAAAAACAAATAATAATATGTAAGAAATAATCTTGCGTTTTCCGATAACATGAAACTAAATTCACAACATGACATTATTAATGGATTAAAATTGATGAAAAATAATACATGTAACAGTAAATATATTGAATTATACTAATATAATAGTGAGTTGGTCATTAGAATACCAATTATGAACAAAAACATGATTTGAATCGCACAACACATGGCGCATTTTTCCGCAGCACAGTTAAAGACATTTTTATTGGTAATATTTATGAACAACATTTCACCTATTATGAAACAAGGTCTTTATAATTCTAATTTTATTTCCTTTGCAAGGAATTAATTATTTTTATCAGTTCATTCTTCTTCGTAAGATTGTTATTCAAAAATGATTACTTCCTTTGCAGATGTATCTCCAGATCGAGGATTAAATCTGAAGACATATCCCAATGACCAAATCATCAGGCAAAGTAAGTACCGTACAAATATAACAATATTATTTATTTAACAGCTGTTTTCCAATATTGCTCTGTGTTTTTCTTTTGTTCAAATTTAAACAAAATAATGCCTCCTAGTGTAACTGTTGAAATCTACCATTTAACTATTTTGCAAAAAATATCCAAGTGAAAAGTAAATATGCTACATAATATATAATATATAATTAATTAATTATTAATTAACTATTAATTAATTTAAACCCTAAAGATAATAAAATCAAAACAAAAAATCAGATTTTGGATTTTGCGTAAAAAACATACTTATTAGGTCAGTAAGTAAAGCTTCTCAGCTGATCGCAATTTATCAAAAGTTAAAACGGATCAAAATAGGCTTTTAACAGGGGCCATTCAAATGTCAAAAATGCAAAATGCACCTTTACGTTGATTTGATGGTCACGAAATGTGATGGAGTTTGAAAACCTCCATCACAAACCTCCATCCTAAGAATATTATTACATGTTATTTTGATAAATATTATTGACTCAAACTGTTCATTTACTAAATAATCGATTAATCTTTTTCTTTATTCACCTCTAACTGCTGGCGTGATTTTTTTGACTTGGGGCCTGGGCGGCCCGTTACTTTAAATGTTTATATATTAGAGATCCATGACAATTTTGAGATCCAAATTATTATTTATTGGGAAATTTAAATATATTTAAATAAAATAAAATACTTTTTTTATTGTTAAGTAACTTATATTCTGGATATTATGTAATAATTTTTTGCAAAAATCACTTGAGATCAGAAATCAGTCTGTATTATCCATTTAACTAAATAAAAACAATGAACTCACTTTTATTATAATATGTCAATAGAATCTCGAATAAACTAAATATATATATATAAAACTTTTGTGAAGTTGTTTATGTTTATTTTTATATAGTAAAAATCAACTTAAAAAAGTCACGTAAGTACTGATGATGGGTCAGAAAGGCCCGCAAAAAAGTTTAAATAAATTTAATGGCAGAAATTTAACTTTAAAAATTTAAAACTTACGGCTCTGGCGTCACTAAATTCGAAGCTGCTGGAAGCGGCGTATGCGTCGCATGCGGGGGAGGGGAGTGTTTCGATATTATTATTATTGCTGGGCCTGAGTGGCCTCACGTCAGCAGTTAAAGGTTAATGTAATTTTTTAAATAATGTTAAAAATTTTTGTATGTAAATACATACACGTATGCTAACAAGTGGGTCGGTAAGCCTTAAAAAATGTTAATTATTTTCAGCTACTTATTCTGATGTAGTTGTTGGCAATTAGGCACTTTGTAACACCAACCTTTCTAAGTACACGTTGAAAGCAGTAATTACCTAAAGCTCTGAATTAACAAAATATTTTCTTTAACATATTTTTAATCTACAAACTTTTATCCCCTTCCAACCGTATTAATGATTAACTCTATTAATTCTATTCTGTATAATTATCCTTTTTCATGGTGCCGTTCTCAGATCCCTATCGAATTGGTGAGTTGTTGTAAATAAATATGGGACCTCTGCTTCATTTCACGCTATTACTAACTTGTAGACATTTCTACTGTTTTTCATTTTACTTACCAACATATTTTCAGCATTCCACTCCAACTGGTGTATCACAATTATGAAAATAAACATGTTTTTTTAAAAACTCATTTGAATGTACATACTGAAAGATATTATCAATATACATAACAGTCATTTATGTAGATCCTTTACTGCGCATGAAAGAAAAACTGAAAAATCTTCAGTTTCAGTTGATCGTATCTGGACTCACTATTAACAATAACATTTGTGAAACAAAATAATTGTACATCGCTCAAAATGAATGACTCATTTTCAAACACAAATATTCAACATTATTATCATTTGTGATTCCAAACATTTTCATCAATACGGTTCTGCAATTGAGAGCTCTGTTGTAACGTACCTTCTTATATATGTATATGTGACATTTATGAGAATAAGAGAAAGGTTATAATGGAGCTATCAGTTGTATGCCTTTACACTGTTGAAAATTCAATAAAAGTGTTTAAGTAGGTATGATCAGTTTCACAAAATACTTGCAATCATCTACCTAGATCGCAGGGCCGTGCAGTCTTTCACGGAGGATGTAAAGTTATGCGTGCCATGAGAAAATTAGAAGGAAAGTAAAATTAGCCCCTTTTTCATAATTTATATTGAACAAATTAATTTTCACAGGGTATTCACGGCTTTCCAGCCCCTGTGATCTGCAAGCCCCTTCTAAATCAGTAGTTAGACAATCACTTAAGTTATAATTGCACATAAGTACTATGTATTATACACTTTACTTCAATTTGGGAGGAGGGAATGGGTACCGCCGCCCCGGGAACCTTTATTGGATAACCAACACCTCTGCCATAGGTCACCCCAAGTGGTTTGCTACGTTTGGTGATTTAGCAGGGGTGCCCGGGTTCATGGGGTGAGGTTTGTCTAGGTCTTGGAGGTGGATGACCAGGACACACTGAACCTCTGATTCCTACCCAACCCTTAAACCCTTTTCCTTTCCAGAACTCTCCTCTCCTTCCTTTCCTTAAAAAAAAACCTTCACGCAGCATCCCCAAAGATGACATAAGCCTTGAGGGAAATTATTTTCCTCAGGGCCTCCAGTTTGGAGCTCATGTAAAAAAAAAAAAACTTACCAAATCTGTCATCGCGAATCTGGAACTGTATTGATAACGCCCACAAGGAGGCGTTATCGCCCACGTTGAGAACCTACGGTTTAGAGCAGTGGCGGCTCGTGATTACTAAAGTGCCAAAAAAAACCGGCAACATTGATGTTGTTATAGTCGAAAATGATTTTTTTAACGGAAATTTAATTTTTCGTAGAAAGATTTTCAGGAAATCGGTGCCAAAATGAAAATTCTTGAAAAATCTTCATACAAAAATCCGAATTTTTGGAAAACAAAAATCATTTTGGGCTAAAACAACATCAATAATCATCACACTCACGAGTCGCCACGGGTTAAAAGTACAGCTTTTACAGTTCACATAAAGCAATAGTGCTGAAATAACGCATGTCGAAAAAATGTAATTGTTGTTGAAAATGAATAGTAAAGAAGTGTTGACTGTTTAGGTGGAGAGGTGGTATTCCAATGCCGAGATGAAGGATCAATCAGAGCCCCCGTGAAGTGGGTGCGAGAGGGCGGAAGGCCCCTGCCAGTCGGCTCCTCCGACAGGAATGGCCGTCTCGAAATGCCAAACATCCAGGTACTAAATAATGGATCTGTTGATAATGTCAACGCTATTTTTCCGCATTATGGGCCTAATTGTTTTACAAAAGTGGGGAACTTGGTTTTGAAATTACTGTTTTCAATATATCGCTGATTTTGTGTAGATCCATTCAGATTACGCTCCAAAAGTCCATCTACGTTCACAGAAAAAATCTTTTTAAAATCTCAACAACATATGGAAGGCCTTAAATGCCGGACAGTAATGCAATCTTTTTCCATTCAAGTTAAGATAAGTCGGCCATTATGTCGGCACAATGTCAAGTGCAATTGGCATTTTATATGTTATCATTCTGTATGTTTGTAATTTGTCTGGAATATTTAAATTTTTTGAAAAAAAAAATATTGATTATTTATGGAAAAATTGCAAATTTTTATTCTTTTACACATTTTGTACTCCTAACTACCTACATAATGATCAAAATTATTAAAATACTTTTGTTAAATAATTTCAGGTTTCTGACAGCGGAATCTACATTTGCCAAGCTGTTGGATATCCAAGATACACCCCTGGAAGTGAACTTTCTGTTCGTTTGACCGTAGAAGCATGTAAGGATTTAATATTATAAGCAATCTTAAAAATGTATTATTTTTTACATTTATTCAAGAGTTCATTTTAACGTTGTAAATTTAATGTTATTTAGACAGCGTAAATGATGTGACCCGCCCTCAGGAAGCATGCAAGCTAAACGAAGCCACTTGCTCAAATGGTGAATGCATCCCGAAGAGCAATGTTTGCAATGGACGTTATGACTGCACCGATGGCTCCGACGAAATTGCATGCAGTAAGTGATAATAATATTTCATCTAATATATATATATGTATATACACAGTTAAATTTTTTAAATTTATATATTAAAAAAAATATAACTTATACATAACATTAATATTTATTACAAAATATGATATGAAAACATTTCAAATTATAACAGTATGCAAAATTATATACTGTTATTTTCTTAATTATTCTACATCTCCATAAGTTGAACTTCAGTGGCTCGTAGTTATGGGAGGAGTATTTACATACATAAAGAAAAGAAAGCTTAAAGGGCGACATAATCGATTAAATATGTATGAAATAAATAAAGTTGAATTGTATTATACAAACGTAAATTAATGTTCAAAATAATGTTATTCACCATTCGGAATAATTCAACACACACAACTTCAGAAAAAAAACAAAAAAAAAGAGTTTATTATCGTATCATTATCCAATTTCAGGGAGTTAATTTGCTTTTTGAATAGGCCACTTGCATAGATTTCATAACGACTTGGAAAAAATGTGGATAGATATTTTTACTAAGATTACGAAAGGAAAGTAAAATTTTTTCGAAATGTACAGTTTTTTTTATTTAAAAAAAAATAAATCCATTATTTGGGCTCGTGACCACATGAAAATGTTCCTATTAATTTTGTAAAATTCCACACTGATTTTTTTTTTTTATATATGGCATCACTTTGATTTCAGGCGAATTTTTGAATTTGACATTTAACATTCATTAGATTTATTGTTTGTTCTCTGCGAACTTATCATTTGGTTTGACTTTTTGACGGATGTTGTGAAGAGAACCCCTTACATTTTAGATGTCGGTACGTGTTTTAGAGGTATAATGGTTATGGTGCTGATTTTAACAAAATCAAATTTTATAATATTATTATTATTATTATAATTTACAAGTACAAGTATATTACATTAGATTTAGTAATATAGACGTTGTACATTATAATGATTTATGATCAATAAGATGGATCAAGGAAAAAAATATTTATGAGTTGTAATATTTTTGGTATGCCTCGTTATTCTCTTGTGCCATTCGTGTGGAAAAAATTCTTTTTTTTTTAAAATGATTTTCTGCTATGTAATTATCGTCTTTCGCACCTATAAAATTATGTCCCGTCTTTCCGGTTTATAAAAAATGATCTGATTTTTCGGATTGTAATTTTCAAAAAATCCCCAGGGTTTAAAAATAGGTTTAAAAAAAAAACAAAACAGAATGTGTTAGAATATTTGCCTAAACCGGAATTTTTTTTTAAAAATGTGATGCAAGTGGCCTATTGTTGAAGTAAAAACTTCTTCAGCATCGTTGTGATTTTTTTTGATGAAATGAAAACCAGCGACACGAAAAAGAGACAAACACAAACATCCATAGGATTTAGCCTGAAAGAGAATGAAATAGTATAATCAGTCTCCTCGTTGTGCGATGCTTCGTAGTCTCACCACTCTTGTCTACTTTAGTTTTCTGAAGGATTTCTACCGCGAGTTTTTAATTTTTAATTTCTACGCACACAATGTTTTTATATATTTCAAAGTTTCGATTACATTAATTTTTGGACAATAATAGATTGTACCCTCTCTCACCTAAATACAAGTACTTATAGGTATATATGCTTATTTATTAAATAATTAACATCATATTAAATTAATGCCCCTGCAAGAAACATTTACCAACTTATTTTTAATAAACGCACAATTTAGACAAAAAGGACTCATCACTTTGGTCTTGTCACTTTCTAATTATAAAACCCTAATTTTTTTGTCGATTATCCCATCTGCTCATGTGGCAACTGAAAAAAAAAACAGTTGGCAAATCAAATTCCCATCCGCACACAGGCAACTTCTCAAAGACTAGTTGAGGTCGAAACACACTTGTGTGGTGTGGTGTGTCGTGACTACAAATTAACCAATCATCGTCGTCGCTTGTCGACACGCCACAACCTACAAATATGTCTCTAACCATAATAAATGTATGAAACCGATGTGCTTCTGGCGCGCCACGACACACCACACCACACAAGTGTGTTTCCGCCTTTATCAAGGGCGAAGCAAACAGTCACTGTTTCGCCGGCTGTTTCAGTTTCCAGGTTGACAGGTTGCCATGGTTGCGCCTCACGACCTGTCAACTGATTTGCCATATTATGTCAGAGAAGGATAAAATCGATTTTATCAACAGGAAGTTGATAAATTATTATTATATATCACGGTTGATAATTGATAAATTATTAATAAATTATATTTTTGATATACAAGCTTATAAGGGCCTTACACATTCATTTATGTTTTTCACAAAATTTCAGACGTGCATGGACTTTGCGAGCCCAACGAATTCAAGTGTGCCAACAAGCGCTGCATCCTGAAGACGTGGCTGTGCGACTCTGAGGACGATTGCAAGGACGGCTCTGATGAGCAGTCGTGCGACCAAGGCCCCGACGGCGCCGCTTGCCGACCGCATGAGTATCAATGCCGATCTGGCCGCCAGTGCGTACCACGCAGCTTCCACTGCGATGGGGAGAAGGATTGCCTTGACGGATCCGATGAAGTTGGTTGCTGTAAGTGATGATTTTGTAATAAAGTGGCCCACAAAAATATTTCTACTCGCAGCTGGACAGTCCAGTGAGGAAAATATTAAAAATTATTGAAATCACTAAAAACATCTACTAAAGTACTTGTACTTCCCTGATAAAGTGAGGGATATATCCTAAATTAGTTGGCTTGTTTTTAATTCATGTGGTTAACACAAAGTTTAAATGTTTTATTATAAAAGTTACTAACTTCCAAAATTAATAAGTTCTAAAAATTTTAGGAATTTTAGGATTGAGTTTCTTATGTAACTTATAATGAATAGAAAATCCATTTAGTCTTTCTCAACTAATTGTATTTAGGGCTTTCAATCCAGGAATTTTGGTCTTTTGTAGGCATCGCAAACCTGGTGCTGAGCATATCTAAATACCGGGGTTACTGTGCTGGTTGATTTTTTGATAGTGTCAAAATATGTTTTTGAATTTTTGTTGGTTTCATCACCTTGTTTCTACCATCAGATTATCTTTTTTCATTGTCTACATATCGTTTAGAAAACACCATGAGTGTAATTGCAAAAATTCGACAGAGCTATTCATCACGGGCTTAATTAAAAAAAATTACGAGAGTTTAAACTAATTACTATGTAAACAATACGAAAAAAAAAATTAGTTTATAAAATTGCAAAATTTGAAACCACGGATGTTTTATCACTTAAAATTTTTTTTTCGGTAGTTTGGAAAAATTCTTCAGAGAATTTATTTATGTAAATTTAACGATGACTTAAGTGTTTTGAGACATAAAAATGTGGTTGTTTTTTTGTAATAATAGAAAGTAGATAAGTAGTAGCCCAGTATAAAAAATAAATTAATCATGGAATGTAATATTAACCTTTGAATTGCATTTCAGCTCCGGTTTACATCTCTCGCCACCCTCCGCCACTGATGATCCTGTCTGAGTATTCCACACTGGTGATCACTTGCATGGCGGTGGGAGTGCCCACCCCACAGGTGGTCTGGAGGCTCAACTGGGGACACATCCCCAGCAAGTGCTCATACACAAGTGTTAATGGATTAGGAACTCTCACTTGCCCTAATGTGCAGGTAAATATTAATGGCCTTCTCGTAATATTACTATCAGAAGAGCGATTCTGTATGTTTTGAATCTTTGGAATTGATATACATATTATTTAGATAAGCTTGAAATTACTACCCAGATCTGAAATTTCACTCTTTTAAGAAAAAAAAATAAAGCATTGAAATATCCTGATATTCGTTATAATAAATTAATCATTGTACTAATCGTTAAAACCTCCACACTCTTAATTTTAACCTTGATTGTAAACATTTTACTTCCGTTGGTACACGTTAAATTTATTATATATGCAAACCTGTCATTAGCTGTATTCATATCGTGTCTGGGTCCCACCTAGGCATCGTGTGCTCGATTCCCCGGCTGGCTAAGTACTCCTACACGACCCAAGCAACATTTTTCCAGGAAGATTTAAAAATATTGTCAAGTTATTTGTAACCCAGGAATATTTGTTTAAAAAAAAATTAAGAAGATTTTTTAATGAAATCTTGCCAAATTATAATTTTTTTAAATCATTTGACCTATGTGCGGTGGCATAGCTAGCAAGCTAACATGGGTGGCACCCTGGGCGGGCCGCCGCCCCCTCACTACTCCACTGCCTATGTGTGAATTGTGGGGTTCTATTCCAAAACTGACTACATATTTCCAAAAATGTATATATATATACATACATATAATATTTTCTCCCATGTAAATAAGTTACACATGCCCCCCCACTAAATCAAAGACTCTGAATTGATTAGCATATTCAGTTTTTACCGAAATGCAATACTTAAAATAATAATGCAATACTTACTCTAAAATAAGACTTTTCTTCAAAATAAACTATTTCCTGTATAAACCTAATTTCTAAATGACTATTTCCAATGACGTCACAATCAGTTACTCTTTTTTTCCTTTTGAATACAGCAATGTGACAGTGATTTTTTTCTCCGTAGTGGATCCACAAGATCTTCAATTTTAAACTAAAAAATTTCAACAGGTCAGTGTAGGTTTCAAGAAAGAGTATTTCTAATAAATATTACGATTTGTTTAGAACGAGGACCAGGGAGCTTATTCTTGTGAGGCTCTTAATAACCGGGGATCAGTATTTGCCGTACCGGACACCATTTTGGTCATCAATGGCACTAAATCTGGAGTTTGCCCAGCTGGATTTTTCAACAGGTATGTAATTTGTACATTCAACTCATTGCTTCTCATTTTTGTATCTCCTTTAACCTTTCCTTCAGTCTTTCGGAAGATATTGTTTTAACAAGAGCAAACTGATGTATGTTTTCAATATGCCACATTCTCAAACCTGTTGGACTAGACAACAGAGCAACAACCTGTTGAACTAGACAAGTAATTAGCTAAGCTAACAAAGCATATTATCAGATTGCACAAGCCAGCAAAGCAAAAGCCAATGTGAAACCTTATTACATTAGTGAATTAATATTTTTTTTCATACGTATAATATTTTCTCCCAGTGAGGCGCGTGTGGCTCAGGATTGCATCAGTTGCTTCTGCTTTGGAGCCACTAGCGATTGTAAAAGTGCAGATCTCTTCACTTACCAACTACCGCCCCCCCTCAACCGTGGCGGCTCCCACCTCGCTGGAGTCACCCAACCCACCGGACAACCTCTTCAAATTACCGATGAACCTATTTCTGACATATTTGAGTACACACCAGAATACAATGGCGCAACTGTAAGTTTTATAAACAGAATTTTTATGAAAAACACATTAGAAAAACATGATATACAGTAGGGCCTCACTAATCCGGATAGGAAAAAACAAGACCCCTTCCGAATTATCGAAGCGTCCGGATTATAGTACGCAATTTTTTTTAATAGGAACAAAACACATTTTTAACTTGGATTTCATTTATTAAAGTAAAAATTTAAAGTCAATTTAGACTAGAATATGTATGTACGTACAAATGTACTTATACAAAATTCAAACATGTAAGAAATTTGGGCACTTAACATGAAAAAAAAAAAAAAACTAAAAGTTAATTAACGAGTGACGGCAAATGATTGAATATTGACACATTTTGACCCGCACGCATCCGTCCGGATTACCCACACCGAAGTAACGGGGGTCCGGATTAGCGAGGCTCTACTGTATATTTATAATATTTTGATTGATGCTGTGAGATAATCCCATAGAAAAGAGTCGAAAGTCAAATTTTTCTTTTAAATGTTTTATCTCTGAAAAATAAAGTGATTGTGATTATCTATACCCCACGAAAACGTATTTAGGTTCCTCAATCTTCACAAGATGTTGCTAGTATCGTTTTTTGATGGAATAACTTGTTCATCATTCATTAATTTAATGTAATTCATCATTCATTAGTTAATTTAATTAATTTATTTTCCCTCTCCTGTGAAATTAACTTATTTGACTAACAACGCATTTCTATGGGAAATGATTTTTCATCACAATGCAATAATATATTATATATTTTTAAATACCCAGATCACCCGTATTGGACAATGGTCTCCACGTAACATTTACCCGTACCTGGCGCTGCCTGAGTCATACCACGGCAGCCAGCTGAAGTCCTACGGAGGTTACATCAAGTACACAGTCACACCCCACGGAGCACACCCACCCCCATCTGGGTACTCTCCACTTCCAGATATCGTCATCAAGGTATGTTTTGCAACAAATATTAATTATATCCAATCTTAAAGTATCTAATCTTAAGGTAGGTTCAACCATCAAACCAGATGTTTTAAATATCTCTGGTGAATTATTTTACAGCACTAAAACAATACTTCAAATGGCTTCAGCTATACATTTGGCTAGATCCGAATCAGGGCTGGCCTAATGACCATTCATCTCACAAGTTTTCCTGATATTCCCAAGTTTGACTATAGCACCCGTGTGGCTATCAAAAAAATAAATTATTAACAGAAAATGTATCTTTGCAACAAAATAGCTGTTACAACTATCTAATAATTCAAGCATATTGTAATGAAACTATTTTACCTACCAATAAAATTTAATTTTTGTTTCCATCAATAGCTGGAATCCATAGTGAGAGAGAGCTTGCCCTTTCGTCCTTTTTATTTGCACTTTACGCGTGTATAACCTATGTTTTGAACACATTATGTATAATGATTTGATTACTGCTGTTCTTTCAAGACAAATGAGAGTAAAATTAAAAATATGTGTTTCTTTTATTTCTAGGGTGCTGGCGGTACTCTCCTAACCCACAGCATTCCCGGAACCATGAGGGTCAACCAGGACAACAATGTTTCTGTGAGGCTATTCCAAGGCCAGTGGAAGAAAGTAACAGCCTATGGACCCCAGGATGCTTCAAGAGAGGACATCATGATGGTGTAAGTATTTTGTTTGTGGAACTATAAAACAATTCAATTTGGGAGGCGGGAATGGGTACCGCCACCCCGGGAACCTTTATTGAATAACCAACACCTCTGCCATAGGTCACCCCAAGTGGTTCGCTACGGTGATTTAGCAGGGGTGGCCGGGTTCATGCTTGGGTAAGGTTCAGGGGTAAGGTTTGTCTAGGTCTTGGATGACCAGGATACACTGAACCCCAGATTCCTACCCACCCCTTAAACCCCTTTCCTTCCCAGAACTCTACTCTCCTTTCCTTTCCCTAAAAAAACCCTCCACACAGCATCCCCAAAGATGACATAGGCCCTGAGGGAAATTATTTTCCTCGAGGCCTCCCGTGTGGAGCTCATGTAAAAAAAAATAAAAAATTCATATGTGACTGAGCTCTACTGTTTTAACTCAACCGTTTGGTATTTCATCCGTCAACAATTTGTTAGTGTGTTCCATTGCCATTTTCGAAAATCTGCTGCAACCGCTTTATTATTCAATCAAGCCATAAGGCGGAATTACACCTGCCGAGTGCTGGGTAGAGTAATTTGCTTTGTAGAGGTGATCCCATATAGAAGAAAAAGTGGGCGAGTCAGTTCATTGAGATTAGTTTAAAATTCTGTTCAAATCAACTCGTACAGACACCAAACGTCACATACTCCCACTGACTGAATAGGCTGATCGCACTGACTGAGTGGATAAGCGTCGAGTTGAGCATGCAGGTAGAGGGGGTACTTATTCGACTGAGGTGTTGGGCTTTGCTTCTTTCTACTGTCTCGCCTGAATCACTCGCACATCGTCCGGATCGTATGAGCCGAGTACTCGGCAGGTGTAATTCAGATTTAAATTGGTGGCTAACTTTGACTATGGTTCAGTAAAGATTATTTTTTCAAATGTGAAATCATTATGTTTATTTGGACTTTCTTATTTGCATTTTTTTCGTTATTATACTATCCGAAGAAAGTTTAAAAAAAGAATTGCCATTGAGATAGTGACATTTCTTTGGACTAATTTAAAAAATGTACATCAAATAATTTTTGTTTTTAATTAGGTATAAAAGTACCTACCTACAAATTTTATGATTTTAGAGAATACTTTTGTTTTGATTTATTAAATAAGAGAAAATTAGAAACATCCTTTTTCGGAAGCCAGGTCCACCATTCTCAGAACTTCTAGTACATGTTTTATTACATATGTGTTATTTTTATTACTTTATAAAATGATTAACCTCAACACAGGCTTGTCCTAGTGAGATTAAAAATTGAATTGTAAACAGAAATACCTACCACGTAAAGAAACAATAAATAATTAAAAAAAAAATTAATACATGGTCGATACATATCAATAATCCTATTTATCAGTAAACTCACATTATTCAAATGTTTAAAAAAATAATACATGAGTAAATAAATAATTATGTATATGAATAAATATACATACACACCTACATAATCCAAATTGCTTCACAACATTAACCAATAAAAATGTTTTAATAAGCAAAAGGCTAATTTAAGGCGCTCGTCATCATCACATCATGTCATGTAATGTTAGTTGTGGTATTACTGAAAGCCTTCAAACTTTTATAGCATCAATTGACCGGTCAGTGGTTGAGTGGGCATCGCGTTTGGGTCCCACCCAGGCTTTCCGTGTTCGATTCCTCGGCTGGCTAAGTCCTCCATCACGACTCAAGCAACATTTTCGGCTTACTGTGGTGATTGTCTTTCTTTAAAAAAAAAATTTATGTCATTCTTATTGAAATAATCCATTTCCAGGTTGGCAACTATTGAAGCAGTTCTGTTGAGAGGAGAAATCAGTGGATCTGGCGTCGATATCAAGAACTTCCAAATGGATTCAGCCGGTGTATCAAACAGTGGACAAGGATCCGCTTCCTTCGTTGAGGAGTGCGCATGTCCTCAAGGACATTCTGGTCTCTCTTGCCAAGTACGTATTTGAAAGATAGTAGACATATAGATAATAATAATGCTTAATTCACTTAGCGTTCCAAAAGTAGAAGAAGATGGTGTGATAAAAAGAGCATATTATGTATCAAAAAATTAAAGACAAGGAAGTAAAATTATTTTTTGTTTTAGAAATGCAGCCCCGGATACTCGCGCTCTGAGTCCGGCCAATTGCTCGGAAGGTGTGTACGTGAGGAGGTGCCTTGCCAGCCCGGTTACTATGGCAACCCCTCGGGAGGAGTGGCCTGCCGCCTTTGCCCGTGCCCGCTGACCAACCCGAGCAACCAGTTCTCGAGGACTTGCCGACTTGAATCAGATGGCCAGGTCACTTGCAATTGTCCAACTGGGTAAGTTGTCAAGAATATCATCATCATCTATGTATTTTATTGTCAGAGGCGATGATCAGCTCCTTCAAATCTCGGCGTGGTACATGTTTCAATTAAATTATTGATATTTCAGTTCCCTCTTTAAAAGTACCTGTATATTTTTCTAGCCTATATATTCTTTACAAAAACATTCTTCTTTTTAAACATTAACCCCATTACTTGTAAAAGTGATGTAAATACAATGTAGCGCATACTGTTGGAATGGTGAAAAACTTGACTTATTGCCATGATTAAAATGGCATTAAACCATATCAATGTTGAACCAGTGTATAAGAATCCAATTAGTAATATGGAATCACATTATTATTTACAAAAATCGAAGTTAATTGTAATATTATAACAATGTAAGTCTGATTAGACCCTTGCTATCAAAGGCTTCAATGTACTTCCAGAAAGTTGACTTTATTTATTAAGAGATAAAATATATGCTTACTAGAAAATATCCAGTGTGTTCATAATATTGGTTTATTGTTGTTGAATGTTAATAAGTAGTTTTAACATATTGGATGGCATTCCAGCTACCAGGGACGTCGCTGTGAAACCTGTTCTGCAGGCTACATCGGCAACCCCACCGTGCCTGGAGACTCTTGCCGCGTCGCCCCTCCTCCCTCCGACCGCTGCGATTCCAGAGGCACAGCAAGTCAGGACGGTAATAACTGTCGTTGCAAGCCCAATGTGGTCGGATCTCGCTGTAACGAATGCGCCCCAGAGGCTTTTGACCTGTCAATTGAAAACATGTGAGTATGTCACAAGAATTTTATGAAATGTGTATTTATAATAGCACGTTGTATGACACGCCGATAGTCATTGTTGCAAAGTTGACTTTGGTCTTAAGTGAAAAAGTGCCAGAATACAGTGCAAGCTATGAAACCAGATCCTTAACAAATTTGTATAAAGTCGATACATATTTTATATCCTGTTCAGACAAATTCTTGGTCCACTGCCGTGCATAAAAAATATTGATTCATTTAATAATTTCAGGTTTGGTTGTTCCCAATGTTTCTGTATGGGCGTGACGAGGTCTTGCAGCAGCTCTCAATGGAGGTACTCTCCGGTGAGCGCCAAGTTCGGCTCTCAATCTTCCGCACAGTCTGTTAAGCTGTTAGAGTGGGACGGCCAGCTCGCCACGTCTCGCGCTTTTGGTACCGAAGCACTTAGAACAGATCTCGCCAAACAAGAGATCACCTTCAACCAATTTGATGCCAGCAAGCCGAACACCTACTACTGGAGTCTACCTGACAGGTATGCAATACATATTATGTTCCCATCCATTTGTTTCCAATTAAAGTAGAAATATATTCAGATATTTTCTTTATTCTTCACTGTATCATTATTTATTATGAACACATTTCATTAGTTTGAAAAATTCATAGTCTGCCTGAAAGTTAATTTCAGCTGCAGGTTTTAATCATATCTGAGAGAAATTAATGAAACAGAATTGATTTTAATTCAACTTATCAAATATGTATTTCCAAATTATTAACACTTGATTATTATATGTTTACAGGTTTTCTGGTGATAAGATCTCAGCATATGGTGGTTACTTCAACTACAATATCCGACATGTTGCCGGAAATGGCCCTGCATCAGCTAACCTTGACCCCGACGTTCAACTGATTTCCGTAAGTTTGATCAAATGGTTCCTGAAACCTAACTAATCTGAACCTTATTACAAAAGACCGGAATAGCAGAAGAAACATGATTTAAATCATCTCTCTTGACATTTTTACTATTCATAATTGCTGAAAAACTGACTAAGATGGATGTTTAAAATAAATAAACTTTATATTTGCAGAAAAATGGACTCTACTTGAGGCATTACAACGGAGCCACACCTGGAGAAGATGGATATATTAATGAAACCGTTCAACTCTTGGAACAGTATTGGCAAAGGTAAAAATAGCATTTGTGTATAAATGTTTGGTACATACAACGATAATAACATTTTTTCAGTCGCTCACATCATTTAAATAATGCTCGTCGATAAATGTAACATTTGTATACATAAAACAAGTTCATGTTTTGTTAGAGGTTTTCAAGTATTATTTGTTTTTAACCCATTCATTAAGAGTCAAAATATGAAACATAATAAACCCATTCATCGCTATGCGCACACTACGTGAATACTCCATGCCCTCAGTGTTACACGCATGTGTTCACGTTTAAGAAATATATAAATGTCGCGGAGAGTGCATTATTGTGTATACATCGGGAAAGTAGCGAAAAGGTTAATCTTTAAAATATTAAAAAGTCAATAGGTGTATGTATTAACCTTTTTTTTGTAAATGTGCCTTCTATAATTTGTCTTTATTCACTGAATAAACTTTTTTTTTAGGAGTGACGGTCAACCAATGGGTCGAGAGCACATGCTGATGGCGTTAGCTGATGTTGAATCTATTCTTGTGAAGGCGACTTATGCGGCAGGAACTGAGAGGGCCTCACTGGTGTCGGCCTCGCTCCAAGTAGCCAACGACCGTGGAAGTGGTAACCGGGCTAGCCATGTGGAGGTGTGCACGTGCCCGCAGGGCTACCTAGGCACTTCTTGCCAGGATTGCGCTCCAGGATACACCAGGTGAGTTCTATATGATAGTAACAAATATTTGGAAAACTATGGAGTTCAGTAGCAAATTCATTACATTGTTCTATTGGCTAAATTTCAAACGAAAGTTATAAGAAACTTAAATTAAATTATACACAGTATTCGGAAACTCGTAAAACACGGGGAAACTGATGATTTGAGCTTTCGTTAAAATTTTATAATAATTTTTTTTTTAAATTGGTCACCAGGGGGGGATTTAGTAATGCTTCGAATCATAGAATCGGCTCAAAAAGTTTTTTAACGTTTTAATAATAGTCGAAAAAAAAAGAAAAAAAAATCAGTGTTTAATTCACATGCAGTAGAAGTGAAACTAGAAAGTCGCTAGATGTCGCTTTCTTTTCCTTTGCCTGTTTTTTTGTTTATTTATTAAGTACCTTATTTTTTTGTTTATTTTAAATTGGTTTAAAGATTGGATATTGGTTTTTACAAAATATTTTTTTTTTTTTTGATTTGGTAGGTTTCGAACCTCCGTTTGATCGATGTCTCTCTGGACGCTGAGAGTAGGGCGCTTCATACCGCGGTGCTATTGGAGGCCCTTGCGTAGTTGTGAATTTGCCGCATTATATTAGAACCAAGGACCGTCAAATAATAAATTTTTGTGATTCATCCGAATTTCAATTCGCTAAAGGGGCTAAAGAAGTTTCACTTCAAAAACGAAATTCTTGAAACGATTTGTTTCCATTATGTATCTGATGTATACTCACCAGGTTTCGATTTTTATTATTTGTGTTACGAATTCTCGGATGCCGTGTAAAAAAAATAAATGTATGTACATTTAATAAAAGATACAACACAAGACACCGATTAGACAGCGCTTATTTCTTTTTTTATTATTTATTATATTTTCGGAAACGGCTCATCAAGGTACACTATATTACTGAACACTAAACATATTGCTTCTTTTTGCAGGTCGATGGAAGGACTCTACCTTGGCTTGTGTGAGCTCTGCAGCTGCAATGGTCATGCTGACCAGTGCCACCCTGAAACTGGAGAGTGCTTGGTAAGTAAACATGTATTATATTATCTTAGTGTGTAGGTACATAAATTCACCCCAAACCTCATACTTTATTCAAAATATTATTTTTATATATATTATGCACCTTAAATGTTTTAAAAACATCAAAACACCACCAAGAGTTGATAGAATGCATTGCCATCAACAACGAGTCTATCTGTCTAGTTTCAGCTTGTTTCAGTGGGATAATTTCTATTCCAAGAATCCAATTCACTCATTCAATCAAGGAAACAAAATCAAAATTCAAATAGACATATTTTAAAATACTCCGTGAAACTAATCATGTAACTGTCTTTACTTATTTTTTTCGGCAGGAATATATCAATTAATTGTAAGTACCATGTTTCAGAACTGTCAACACAATACAGAAGGCCAGTCTTGTGAAAACTGCTCCAGCGGCTATGAGGGAGATGCTACTCTTGGTAATCCTGACTCTTGCATGCCCGGAAAAGAAAACCAACTTCAGTGCAGGTGTGCCTTCATAGTTTTCAGATTTTTAAAATTATTTATTCACGTATAGCTTGATAAATTACGAAAATGTAGGACCATACTCGGATAGTTAGTAGTGAGTTAGGAACAATAGGATAACATAACACAACATAACAAGGAACAATAGGATAGTTAGTAATAAGTTAGGAACAGCGAAAAACTTGATTTATTACCAATGTATTTGTATGGTTGAAACAAACCAAGTTAGTAAGTAAAATAAGAGTAAAAAAGAAGTACCCACTTAAGGTGTTACGGAAGCGATTGCAGAGCAATGTGTAATAACTTTGTTGATAATTATTATAAACACAAACATGAATAATTTTTGGAAAGCAAGCTTGTAATTCGCACACTTTTATTACACCCAATTGGATGTTTTACAGAACATAGCTAAATTAATACAGCGATAAAAGGTGCACATGAATATAGTATGGAAGATACAAATAGGTTAAGTATTTAGTTACATTATCATATAGAAGTTGTACAAATCAATTTGATAAATTTATATTATAATAGTATAATAAATAACACGAGAGTATATGAGTAGGTAATAATATAGAATAATTTTACCTACCAATAAAATTTATATTTTGTTTCCATCGATGCCTGGAATCCATTATAAGAGAGAGCTAGCTCTTTCGCCCTTATAGTTTCAGTTTCGCGCGTGTTTATTCCCTATATTTGCCCTTTTTTTATTCGACTTGCCACATTTTCTCTCTTGAGTAGGTAATAATATATGTATAAAGTTGTTAATGTAAGTTTGATATTATGTATTAGGGGTCGTCCATTAATCACGTTTTTTTAGCAACTTTTTAATCCCCCCCCCCCGGTGATATGTGGTGAGGTTTTAGACTAACCCCCCCCCCCCCCAAAATCATGTGTATTTTTTTTAGTTCAAAGTAATTTGAAATTTTCAGAATATTATCACGATAAATAAATACACATGATACCTCATTTTACCCCCCGTCGTGATTTTTTCCGACCCCCCAAGCGTATATAAGTAGGTAATAATATATGTATAAAGTTGTTAATGTAAGTTTGATATTATGTATTAGTGGTCGTCCATTAATCACGTAATGTTTTTTTAGCAACTTTTTAACCCTCCCCCCGGTGATATGTGGTGAGGTTTTAGACTAACCCCCTCCCCCCCCCCCCCAAAATCACGTGTATTTTTTTTAGTACAAAGTATTTAGAAATTTTCAGAATATTATCACGATAAATAAATACACATGATACCTCATTTTACCCCCCGTCGTGATATTTCGTGATTTTTTCCGACCCCCCCCCCCCCCCCCCCCCCTTTAGAGCGTCACGTGATTAATGGACGACCCCTTATTATAAAAATAAACATGAACGGTTTTTTGCAAAACATAATTAGCAACCTTTATTACGCCCGATTGGGTGTTTAACAGAACATAGCTAAATTATGTGCAACGATAAAAGGTACACATGAAGAATATTAGGAGATCTGTTACAAACTTTCTAAAAGACTGAATTTTAGTGTCGATGTGAAATTATTTTATTGATCTCAGGCGAGAGTTTAGTAGAGGAAATTCAAACAATTTCGGGATTGAAGATTGTGCTACAATACTAATTAATATTAATGATTCTGTTTATTTACACCATAGATGCGATTACCGTGGTACACAAGCACCATTCTGTGTGGGAGGATCCACCACCTGCCGTTGCAAGCCCAATGTTGAAGGGGAGAGGTGTGATCAGTGCAGGAGTGGCTCTTTCAAACTTTCCGAGGCTAATCCTTGGGGATGTGCGCAGTGCTTCTGCTCCGGAGTCAGCGTGCAATGCGACGAGGTGAGCCATCATATAATATTTGCTAAATAATTCAAAATAAGAGAGCTGCTATCTAATAATATTTAATAATAATATTTGGATGATTTATATAGCGCCGTTTTTGTGAAAAATCACCTCAAGGGCGCTGAATCTCTGTACTCCTCTCTTGCTGGAGAGTAAACAACAAATTTATTTAAGTTAAATATAAACCAAAAATAAATATTTGATTTTGCAAGTATGTAGGTATTGCCTATATATTTTTTTATGGAAAAGGTTATTGGCTGCATAACACTTTCACGTACGAATGTAAATTTATAAAAAAATATAATACCTTTCTGAAGAAATATAATTATTTAAACAACAACTTTTTTCTACATAAATTCTGATTAATGCTAGCGTATCCATATGGATTCGATAATTTAAAAAAATTAAAATCGTTTCCATGAATACAACTAGCTATTCTGGGCAAACTATGTACGATAGATTACATACTTTTTTTATAAATATATTATCTGGTAAAACAGTAAAATACATAAAAACGAAAACAATTTAAGTTATGATGAAAATATAATAAGCTGGCGTAAGCAATGACGTTATATAAATAGACTCGCCATAGTCTCACATGCTCTTAAAATAATGTGGCAAGTAAGCAACACTCTTTTGTTTTCAGCGGTTTTCAGTAATTTCTTAATTCAAAAGTTATTCATATATTAAAAAGTTATGCTACATTCACACTGAAGCCAAACTTCCAACTCGAACTTCCAATGCATGAACTACCCTTCTACGCAATCGTCCGAAAGTTTGAAGTTGGAAGTTGTCCTCAGTGTGACGGTACCATAAGACAATTAAAGAATGTGTGTTTTTTCTCAAATGACGTACAAAATTGTCGGACGGGGAACATGAAAATTAATTGTATTGCTTATAATAATCGATAATAATAAGTAATTTGTGTGTACATATAAATTAAATGTTATTTCTTCACTTTTACTAATGTTTGCCTTGTAATGGAAACATTTTCTCATCATACAGGAGGGCATTTTGGCGCTTTTTAAATGCAATTTTCCTATTGGTAAGACATGACCTTACTTGACGAGTGACAGTTTAGTACTAAAGTACTAGAAATCGAGAACAGTGCAATTGTCTTGCGTTTGGCTTCCCACTTTTGAGATTTCTACCCCCCGTCTAAAATATGTAACGTCTTTGGGCGTAAGTCAAAAATTTTGCAGCGGCACACCAAGAGCTAAACTAACATGGTACTTTTTATACTTACCAGGTCACTTAATTCTTATAAATCTTTTTCTCCAGGCGAACCACTTGTACAGACAGCAGATCCCAACTGCCATCTTTGATGACTCTCACGGTTTCACATTGACAACTTTGGACCAACGTACTGTCATTGATTCTAACTTCCAACTGAACGTTTCTCTGAACCAAATCAGCTATGGCTTCGATGGAAGAGTTCAAACTAACAGACTTTTCTGGTCATTACCATCTACATTCACCGGTAAGTTAAATGAAAAAAATATAACCGAATGTTAATGAAATGGGATGAATGATCCTTCTCCTCTACAAACTGCCAATGGCTTTGAGCAGTACAACATATTTTTGTTTGACCAATAAGTAAGAACAACAATACAATTTAGAAGATTACAAGAACAACAATACAATATTTATTTTAATGTCTGCTACGGTGACCGGACAACTCGGAATAAAACCAACTCAGAAGCATCTAGATAAGTCATTTAGAGTGATAAAAAAAATATACAAAAAATTAGTTAAATAGGTTATGGTTATCGGCAAATTAAAAATATTTTTTTTCGTGGCTTTTAATGATTTTTTAAGGAGGTGTTGGCATTCTAGAGAAATAGAGACTATCTCCAAATAACATGCTGTACATTGCCATTAATTTCAATTTGTTATAGCATGTTTTCGAGTTCTTGAAATGTTGCATTATTGGTGAAGATTGCCAATTACTATGATAAAGCCAAAAAGCTGTGGACACCGATGTAATTTTCCTAATTGTTAGTGCAATGATATAAAATGCGTACTTCTAATAATGTTAATATTCCATCAACAGGCAACAAGGTAACATCTTATGGAGGTCAGATAACAGTCACCCAGAAGTTTGATGTTGCTGGAGGACGTGATGAATATTCCAACAACGATGACTATAATGTCTTACTGGTCGGAGGTGGCTATACCATTTTCTGGAAAAATCCTAACCGCCTACGCTCTGGTACTCCACTAGTAAGTTCTTTTACAATATACATTTTACAAAATGAACACACATATTTTTTCTCCATTATCATAATTTTTATCCCCTTACCCGGTTTAGTCGAGGACCCTCGACGTTACAGAACCACACTCTTCTAGCTTAGCTCTTCTGCTTTTGGAAGATTGATCAAGACATCAAACCATTGTAACATCAGTACCTAATCCAAGCAGTAGATTCCAAAGTGGAGATTATTGGCTTGATGATAGAATGCACTAAAAGAAGATCTTTAATATCCTGACCTATATTAATATGTATTTTCAATTATTTGCAGACTTACTCAGTAACACTGACCGAGGATGGCTGGAACACAATGTCCCCTGGAGAGGCTCCCCGTCCAGTTTCCCGCAGCGACTTCCTGTCCATCCTCTCTGACCTACACCAGGTGCTCGTGAGGGCCACCCTAGCGGACCAACTCACCCATACATACATTGCCGATGTTGCAATGGACATTGCCGTGCCAGCCGAAACCGGACAGCCACTTGCCAACAACATTGAGGTAATTCTGATATGATTTGAGATTTTCATAGCCAGAAGTATGAATGTGATTAATTTTTGGGTTATTATACCATGTTTTGCTTTCTTCTTTAGCCAATGTTACAGACGCTATTACAATTTCCATCACATGTCTCAATTTAAAAAAAAGTAATTGTCAAAAGAACCCGTTGACAAACTGATATCAATCAGTTTAACGGGACTTAATTTAAAAATGTAAAAAAACTGTAAATAAATAATAAAGGAATTTTATTAATAAAAAAAAATAAAAAATTAAATAATTCGATTTTACGAGATTCTAGAAAAAAAAAAAAGGGCAGATTTGTAAATTGTGGTGAAGTGTGTTTTTACATTTGTAGAAGTGTTAATCCTCTTAGAGCCGTTATTTCAGTGCAATAATTATTAAAATTAACGTGGTTTTTGGCATTTTATTGTAGCTGTATAGTACCAGATACCGAAAACTATTAAGTTGATATATTAATCATAATAATTGAGGTAATTCATTTGTCATGAAAATTACTAATATTTCAATGATCGATTATTAATAATATAGTTAGGTACTGATTTACATACAAAGTTTTCAATTATTCCTGAAAAATTTTGTATCATCGGTGTACATAAGTCCAATACTGCAGAAAAACCATTTGAATAAATATTCAGGATGGACCAAAGCTATATGGGGATATACACTTGCTTATGTACTGGGAAAGTTTCATTCGCAGTATTGACTTTGACCAAGTACAAGCAGTTTGTTGGGCAAATTAAATATTTGAAAGCACCAATTATTACATTTTGTGCTGTTCAACTGAACGTGCAAATAAAACAATAATTACGTCTTCAATCTTTGCAAAATCACTTTGTGGCATCATTTTTAATTAAATGAAAACAAATAACTTTGTAAAACACCAATATTTAATCAAAATTATCAATTTGTTTCGAAACCAAAGATTTCTTCGACAGCATAAAGGCAGGTCCAGAGCTCAAACACTTGTCGTGAAAGGCCATCAAACACCACATCAATATTTTTTTGTTTTCCGTCTCCTCCGTTTGTTAAAACACTAAACACGGTTGAAAGATTGGTGCGAAGTTTGCGCGATCACACACAGTTTGGCTTGTGGTCTGCGATAAGGATGTGCGCTTAAGCAATGAGCACTTGAAGTTTGACGTTTTTGGCATTTATATCAATGTTAAAATGCGTTCCGATGAAAAAGAGATACACCAGGGAGAATACACAGATATTTTAATAGTTATTTATTTAACAGGAAAGATTTCCGACTAATATTGATTATTGCACAACCTAAAGTTACTATTAAGAATTTAGAGTTCGTAAAATTTACATTTAATTTGCGTTTATTTACGTCAAAAACAAAATAATTATAAATATTTGATATTATATAATCAAATATTATAAATATTTTATTATCAAATATTTTTATTATTATATGATATTTAGGTATAGTAATATTTTAAACTCGTGATTATGCCCGCTCATTGCACATAACCACAAAAGGCCGTTCCGTTAATTCTCCATATACGACCACCGCATTGCACAGCATCTGTCAAAAAATTCATTATTCCCCCCCCTCCCCCCCGCCGGCCCCTGCCTGCCTTCCCGCTACACCCGGGATGGAATGTTTAGGAAATGTTTTCCGTCGAACATGGGAAGCTCGAAACACAACAAAAGTTGACAATATTTATGATGTTGATGACAAACATTGAATGTTGTTATGGGACTGTCAACGCAAATGACGAAGCTATGGACCCGACTTTAGATTAACATTAACATATAAAACCTTTGGTTGATTTTGAAAGTGTGCAGTAGTATTTTTTAACCCGACATCGGCGACGCCAGGAAACACAGTCCCACCGAGTAAAAACTGCCGATAGCACAACTCTTGTTTCAATATCTTTGAACGTATCCAATATGCATACTGTAATTTACATTATAAATATCATCCTCTCAGGTGTGTCGTTGCCCCGTGGGCTACAGCGGAACCAGCTGCGAGACCTGCACCACCGGCCACTACCGCTCCAAGGCCGGCCGCTGCGAGCGCTGCCCTTGCTCCGGCCATGAGGAAGGCTGCCGCCTCGGCAGCCGCGATGTCATCTGTGACTGCCGACCCGGCTACACCGGTGTTGATTGTTCCAGAATCGGTGAGTAGCCAACCCTAATTACTCGACAATACATCTTCGTCAAAGATTAATATGTTTCTGAAACACTCTCTAAATATTTGTCAAAAATGATATATCTCTATAACAAGACCATCGAATCTATCCTTCTTAGTTCACATATATAATTTGTCATGTAATCAACGTAATTAAATATCTCACTAGAAGACTTAAATATTTTTTTTTATTAAATATTCTAAAAATACACATTAAAAAACAGACGTAAAATATATGAATTAACCTTTTTATTCAAAATACTAAACTCTAAATTCAACTGTTGCGAACTCCTGTAACTAATAAACTTACGAATACCCACAGTAAAAACACGACAAAATACACTATTCTACTGCAACGTTCATAAGCGAAACTACATTGGCCACTCTCCGATACGACGATTTCACACTATGGGAAATCAGTACAGTTTGTCAAATAAGAGTAGAAAATATATGAGGGCGCCACTGTTGATCAAATAAATAACACTAAACACATAACTCATGGTGTTAAAGTAAAGCTGTGTAACCTACATTTTTATAAAAAATTATAAAGGCATAATAGTGGAAAAAGTATTTTTTCATTGCAGTATAGAACTTAATGTTTCATTAATTCCTTATCTTTGGCATTATTATATAACATATTCCTGTTATGGCAACGAGTATGCACGAAGAAAGTAGTTAATACATAATAAGTTAGCTGTTATTCAACTTTTTCACTGCATTCCTGATGTTTATAGGATAACGGTGTGTGGCACTTTTTATTCATTTTTAAAATTTTCTATGAAAATAATGCACATACGTAAGGGCGTGGTTTATTCGCACTCATATATGTGCCCACAGCGGCGATAACCCTAAAGTGGTTGTGCTGCATTCAAAAGTAATTTTCCATCATATTATCATTAAAATAGCTAAGAATTCTTAGAAATCTATCAATGCGCGAAATTTACGATTCAAATTTATTTGAAGTACCGTACGTTAACCGCAGCCCACACTCAGTTTTGTCCCTAAAGCTAAAAAACATTTATAATACATGACAAACTTGAATCATAATATCTAGCAAGTAATAGCTTTGTTTATTAGCAATTTTTTAGATTTGCCTGCCAGCTTTGGGTCAACAGTTTAAAAAAATTCTTGATAGCTTTATGTGAAATAATGAATTGCTTTAATTTTTGTTTTATAACTCAAAACTATTTAATGATTTCAGACTACAGAAACACTACCCACGTCACAAGCCAACGCCCTCCTGCCTCCATTCCGACGATCCAGGTTGTGATCGCAGCCCCGACTGTAGAGAACAAGCCAGTGGGTGGTTCCGTTCAATTCATCTGCTCGGCCAGGAGTTCCTACTCCTCATCACCACTCCGAGCGACCTGGAGTAAGGAGAGGGGAACCCTGCCCCTTGGAAGGTTCATCGAAGATGCCAGTCGCGGAGTGCTTACCATAAGGGACCTGAAAATCACCGATTCCGGAACCTACATTTGCCAAGCCAATGACGGAATCTCAAGTGCAATCGACAGAGCCACTCTGACTGTTCCGCGTAAGTGTAATCCTTAGAGATTTTAACCTGTAATTAACAATAATTTTAAATTAACACAATGTCTTTGTACCATTTTTACAATAACATTTTTTTCATCTCTTTACTGCTGCAGTTTTTCCTGACAGTGTTATCTATGCCCCTGGTAAGTATTATTTTTTTAAGTAGGTAGGTATGACTCTGGGACCACTGTCCCATTTGCCACCATTGTCTTTTTCTGTTTTTCTGTGTCTTGTTCTCTTCCTCTTCAAAAACATGCATAATTGTTATGAAGCTAGATCTATGTAGTAGGGGAGGATGTGGGATTAAAAAAGTTACTAACATGACTTCAGCAGTTTAGAGGGAGATTTGAAGACTTCATCGTATATATATATAAGTAATTTTATTTGGTTAATTTCTCTCTCTCTCAAATCCTCCTTATTGAAAACGAGCCAGGGAGGATGGGAGAGAGAGAATAACCTAATACACTTACTTACACGTCTTTCTATCTCACTCTACACAGCTGAAGTCATGGTAGTAACTTTTCTAATCCCATATGTACGTACATATCTCCATTATTTTAATAATTTTCTAATATCCGTAGATGAACCAAAGATCAATTCATTATTAAAATTTTCATAGAAATCAATGTTAATATTTGATTATTTTGCAGGAAACGAGGTAGTTCCCCCGCAAGTGTCCATCCCTTCCGCCTTCCTGGAGGTGTATGAGGGAGAGCCCATCGAGATGAGGTGTGATGTGGCGGGAATCCCTACTCCGGCTGTCACCTGGTCCCGAGTAAACCGCAAGCCCCTCAACTTCCAGCATACTTTTGTTGATGGAGTATTCAGAATCAGCCAAGCTCGCCAGTCTGACCAAGGAGAGTACAAGTGAGCATGACATTTTTAATGCCCTACATGGCCAATAACCTCTAAAAAGTTTTTTTTTTATTTTCCAATTTTTCATTTAAAATTTTGGGAAAAAGGATGGGAAATAAAAGGATGGGAAAATAAAAGGATGGGAAACTGAACTACCAAACAACCAACGTAATTTATATAAATGCACTAGCGCATACCTTTGAAAAATCACTGACAGTCGGAATTCTCGATAAAACAGTTCAAATTTTGAAAATAGAAAAATAATTTTCTTATAAAAATATTATATTAGGGAACGTACCCATACTACGTGACCAACTTTTTGCAATTTTTAACCCCCCCCCTCCGGTGACCAAAAACCTAAGGCCGCCGCCTCTCATTTGTACCAAGCGTGGTATTTTGAAGACCCCCCCCCGAACAGGTCACCTAGTATGGGTACGTTCCCTTATGGATAGGTACTTTATTGCTTAGGTTGGTAGGTACTTGCTTGTTTCAATTCTCCAAAAAAATACTTACTTAGAATTTTTTAAATTATGAAACTTAAACTCAAAGCAAATCGAAGAATTCTTTGAACCGGAGTTCATATTTATATTTATTTATTGTTTCTTCACAATTAAAATGCATTGCTTATACTAATCCACACAGGGTTTGCCAAAATCGAGGTTAATCATTTTCAAACAGTTAACCAAATACAAAATAATAAAAAATAACATTTATAAAAAGAAAACATATATATACGAAAATATATGACAACAAGGTGTTATTATTCATTATGTCGTAAGTTCATACCATGTTCAACAATAGAGAAAATCATAAAATATATAAGTACCTATATGTTTTAGAAAAAATATAAGTACAAAATAACATTATGGAAAGTAAAGTTTTATAAGCGTTTAATCCTCTTTGATCTGAACATTTAGTAGAATTTACATTCTATTGAAGTGCCCGTTTTCATTGAAATATGATTGTATTTTATTGATGTAATTTATTATAGAAGTGACACCTTAGAAAAATCACCTGTGTGACCTTGTGATTTTGACAAAGTTGTGCGATAGAAATACCCCTGTATATTTATTTGTTTATTTATTTAAATTTTTAACCTCGTGCCAAGCCATGTTGAGGTTAATCAATATATATTATAAAAGAAAGTGTACTACAATGTGCATGCCGCTAAAACGCAGAAACGAGTCCCGGTATGATCAAGGGATTTACGTGGTGTGTTAGCCCTCTATCCCCCATCCATGATGAAGGTTCACGTTTTTACCTGTAGAGTGTGCTTTTGAAGATATATGGGCTGGAACTTTCGCTCTCTAGAAATTTATAGAACAGTCCAGAACATTTGAAAGTATTCCAGAACATTACACAACATTCCAGAACCTCCGGGAACATATTGGAACATTGTGGAATGTTTGGGAATAGTCTGGAACGTTCGGGAACATCCGGGAATATCCCAGATCGTGGTGGAACATTCCAGAGCACTCTCGAATGGTGTGGAATGTTCTGGAATATTGTGGACCATTTGAAGCCTTTTTTGTACAGGTGGGGCTACTCATTGGTAGGAGTATATACAGCAAGATCCGTCGTGGGTTCGAACGTCAGTTCGATCTCATATCAACTCCCTGTGCGAAGCCGGGTATCCCAGCTAGTAATTTTATAAAATAATAAATATGTCACAATAGGTATAAAAAGAACAATATTATTATTATGTAATGTTTCTTACATATTATTATATATTATGTACACTGTATTTAGATTTACGATTTTATCAGTAATTTTAGGTCCTTATACAGGGTGTTAAGGGACGTACTTGACTTACTTTAACCAGTGATTCCTGACATTATTTGGAGTAAAAAATGTAAATGAAATTTTGGTCTCCGGTGACATTTTTGATGTTTTTTTTTTTTTTGTACAAAAACATAAAAAAACGGTAGTTGTTGAACAGTTGGAGGCGGGGTAAGGGGTTCGTCAGATACCCGGCTGAGTGACCAGTGACGACTTGGGGAAGAAATTTTTTTTTGTTTGATTTGAAGAAAAATTTTTTGAAAAAAAAAAAAAAGTCATCAAAAAAAGTCACCGGAGACGAAAATTTCATTAACATTTTTTACTCCAAATAATGTCAGGAATCACTGGTTAAAGTAAGTCAAGTACGTCCCTTAACACCCTGTATATGAAATTGGCATTTTGTATGGGAGGAACATTAAGTCGATTTTTTTAAAATGTAATATATTTATTTAATCAAAGTATGTACCATTGCTATCTATGCACTTTTGCCATCTCATAGGTAGTTCATCGATCCCTTTACTATAAAAACCATTCGGACGGGAATCAATAAAATCTTTGAAGGCGGTTTGGACTGCCCCATCGGAGTTGAATTTTTTCCCTTGCAAGAAGTTATCCAAATTTCGAAAAAAATAGTAATCTGTTGGGGCAAGGTCCGGAGAGTACAGTGGATGTCCAATTGAAGCTCCTCTAATTTGGTAGCCGTCTGCTGTGAAGTGTGTGGTCTAGCGTTGTCATGAAGCAGCAGTGGCCTAGAGCGATTAACCAGCCTCGGTTGTTTATTAGCTAGCTTTTCCATCATGGTTTGCAGTTGCTGACAATAGACATCTGCCGTAATCGTCTGGCCAGATTTGAGAAAGCTGTAGTGAACGACAAAAAAAAAAAAAAAAAACAATTAAGGAAAAAACAAATGAATTATAATTTTCGAAACACAAATACATGAGTAAATAGCTGTATAAATTTGAATTTGGAATTCCTAACCAAAGATAAAAAGATATTTGAGATCAAATTTGCCAGTGTGGCAAAACGCCAATTTCATATGTAAGGACCTAATATTAAATCTATTGTACATATTATTAATGTTTCTTAAATATATTGGGTATACACTCGTACATACTTACATGTATTATATAAATATGTACACTGTAATTAGATTTAAGATTTTGTCAGTACATAATATTAAATCTATTGTACATACTTATACAATACTTAATAATACAATATTTAATAATAAAAAATAAATAAAATATATATATTTCACTCGTCATGTTCTTCAATGTTTTAAAATCGTAATCTTCAATGTTTCAGATGTATCGCAAACAATGCTGGAGGACAGGATAGCAAAGTAGCAGTTATCTACGTCAACCCACGACCCGAGTCCCAGCCACGCCAGCCCATCCTGTCGGTCCGACCCGCTTCGCCTGTCGTGAAGGAGGGCGACTCCTTGACCCTGGTTTGCGCTGCTGAACCGTCCGTGCCCTCCAACTATATCACATGGACAAGGTTTGTAGTTTTTTTTTTTTTTTTTTAATATCATGTATATTATCGAGGCTTCTGACTCAGACAATGTCGTAATGTTTTGCCTCATCTGTTTTTAAATAATAATATTATAATATTATCATTATAATCTCTAATGTTCTAAGGGTACTTGGTCCTTTTTTATTAATATTATATAAAAATCCACTTTAAAATATTTTCCAGTCCACATGATCTAATAAATTTCATTATTCTTGATATGGCATGATACTCGGTTGAGGCTGTCAAATTCTGAACTTCCGATGTTTGAAAGATCATTAGTATTGTCACTCTCTGTCGTTCATATTTAATGCACTTCGATAATGTGTGCTCGACATCTTCAATTCTTCATATATCGAGCACATTGGAGAATCAAAGAGGCCTATCATACACAATATTCTTCCCATTAGATTAGTGCATGTCCCGATCTTAATCTAAAAATGATTCTCATTTTCGATCTTTTCCTTTATCTCAGTGAACCATTGTCTTTTAAAGGGCTCGTTTTGGAGCTTTCTGCACCATGTTCCCTTATTAGTAGGCAAAATTTCAAAACGATTATTTCACATATTATTACATATGGAATTTTTTTTTGGCAGTGATCTTCAGCATCTGGCGTCCCTTATTCATAAATATTTTAAAAGTAATAGGGCACTTGGGGTAACCATATGCACTACCTTTTGCACTCAGGAGTGATAAAAAAAATACTCTCTGCTTTCCTTGGCGGTATATATATTTACATAATCTCTACATATTATAAATTAAAGTCCTCTGCGTCATCTGTCTGTCTCTTCGCGATAAACTAAAAGACGGCAGTGGTTATAAAGGTTGGATAACCATCCAGTAGATGACGTTGTGTTTTATTAGCCACAGCAACGCGTGGCCGGGTCAGCTAGTATATATTAAAAATAAACATATACATGAAAACTAATTTTATTATTATTTGTTTTATTATCTTACAGAGACGAAGGTTACCTGCCGCCAAATTCCCACTCTGCCAATGGCCAGTTACGGCTGGAAGGAGTCCGCCCCGAAGATGCTGGAGTGTACCGTTGCTCAGCCGATAGCGCACCCCAGCGAGTGGTGCCGGCCAGTGTGGTGGTTACCGTGCAGAGGGCGCCGCGCCCGCCCCTGGTGCCGGGAACCGTGGTCGTAGATAGAAGTCGCTCCACCGTACCCGAAGGACAGAGCCTGACTGTCAAGTGCGATCCCAGAGGATCCCTCCCACTACCAATCATCAAGTGGACTAAGGTAGCTTTCATACATTTTATTATGGCCGGCGTAGTCCAGCGGTAAGGCTCTTGACTCGCATTCCGAAGGTCGCGGGATCGTGGCAAATAAATTTTATTTGATTAATTTGTGTTATTTCACAATTTATTAATTTAAAATAATATATAATATATTTGCGGCATAATATATTTGCGTTCCAGAGTGGAAGATACTTTCAGAATCGCCCTTGTGTAAGACCACCATTCACAATTGAAACGTTACTTGAAACGGCTTTAGCCATGTTTGGTGACCAGATCTGAATAGCCAGGTACTTCCCCACCATCCTCTTCCCTATCTCCTTCAACCTCTACCTTCAGCCTCACAACATACCCCACTTGGGGATGCCATAGTTTCACTGGCTCCAGACGAGAGCAGTTGGGATTCTTGTGCGGTATTCATGTAAAAAAAAAAATTATAAGTAATCGATGAAAATAACACTGTAGGATCTTAGTCAAACGGATCTTGATCATTAGTCACTTTTTAAAATTTACTAATAATTTGGAGAACCTTGAAGGACCATAATAATACGCGTTGTACAAAAAGTCGAAGAGGTATGAAATGATGAATTACATGTTTGGTAATTCGGTAACTAAAGCCCTCATAATTTTTTTTTTCAAATAGGCAGTTAACTTGAATCAATGTCCTGACCTGGGTTTAGGAGATTTTCTACTGGGCCAGTCGAAATTCGTCTTGGGTTGGACATCCTTGTTTTATCTGGTATACTGGTCACACAGTTTTTATACTGGTCTGTATAAATAGTCAATATAGATTAACAGGAAAATATCAGAATATATTGATTTATGGCTTAGGGGCTTTAACTGAAACCTGTTATGTATTTATATATGTAGTGTTAATTCTCCTAAATATTATCACAGAGCGGTGGCGAGTTCGGCCCAGGAGTGGTCCAGCGAGGAAACGCTTTAGTTATTTCTCAAGCCAAATTATCCGACAGAGGCGTCTATGTTTGCGTTTAAATAGTCAATATAGATTAACAGGAAAATATCAGAATATATTGATTTATGGCTTAGGGGCTTTAACTGAAACGTGTTATGTATTTATATATGTAGTGTTAATTCTCCTAAATATTTTCACAGAGCGGTGGCGAGTTCGGCCCAGGAGTGGTCCAGCGAGGAAACGCTTTAGTTATTTCTCAAGCCAAATTATCCGACAGAGGCGTCTATGTTTGCGTTGGATCCACTCTTGATGGAGAAACTATTGCACAGGACTCAGCAATCATTGAAATTGAAAGTAAGTTGTTGAAAAAAAATTACATTAAGTATTTATGACGTTAGGATACCTACAGATATTTATGTGTGCTTGGATATTAATATATTCCCATCTAATGATTTAAAAAGTACCAGGGGCATGCAGTTTGTATGCGGGCTGCAAACCTGGTTTTGGCCCAAAAAAAAGAAGAACAGTTAATTTTGGCAAATTTTTTAGCCAGTCGGCTGGTGTTCATCTGACATATCTCTTGAAATGTTAATTTTCAACTTGTTTCAGGACGCGAGGCCCCCACCGTGAGTGTGTGGCCTGAGGGTGTCCAAGCCGTGCGCCCGGGCAGCTCTGTGCGCCTGCAGTGCCGAGTGTACAGCGGTGCCCCTGAACCAGTACTTACCTGGTCTCGACCCTCTGGCCGCCCTCTGTCCACCAACACTCACCTGCTGCCTGATGGCGTACTGAGGTGAGTCTTACTCTGTGTGTGTTCCAAATATATCTTCTTCTGTTAGCCCCAACTTTCATCTCCTGGAGTGTACTGACCACCTTTTGAAAACACCTCCACTCTTACCGGTCTTCTCGTGTCTCCGTTTGTTTCTACAAGGCCTCTCAACACTTTTTCATCCTTCTGGTTTATTATACAAAATCTTTGGTGATTGGATGTCTTCCCATACTATCCTGGCTATGTGACTTGCGAGGTGGAGCTTACAATTGTATAAATCTTATTACTGATAGCTCTTCTAACAAATAAATTTGATGAAATTTTTTCAGCTTCTCATCAATCAGCGTCAATGAAGAGGGAGTATATACTTGCACAGGATCGAATTTGGCCGGCGAAGGATCTGCCAATGCCACTATCAAGATTCACTCACCCCCCGTATTGACCATCTACCCTGATTCCGTCATCACCGTGGTACCAGGAAGAGAAGTGGTTATCGAGTGCCGAGCCTCTGGCTACCCTGAACCAATCGCTCACTGGGTGATGGGTGAGTAATAAGTAGCTGTCTATGTCCGTGTTTGCTATCCAAGATTCAAATTTTGCTGAACTTATAGGTCAAGCCGGGTTTAAAATGTGGCTTATTCTTTATTCCATTGACATCATGTATTGAAATATTTAACAAGAGTTTACTTCATCTTGAAACATGTATAAAAAAAGCTCCCAATTCTCGGCGGCTGGCTTCCGGGGGGCAATCTCCCGTTATTTAGTTGATAAGTACCAATATCTCTCTCGCTTCAGTTTTGTTTATTTATTTTTATATTTTGTCCGTAATATGTGACCATAATTATAGTATGGGATGGTTCTGTAGCTTGTGTGTGTGCTTTCATGTTCATGTTAATCTAAAAAAAATCCAAGGTTTTTGGAACAGGGTAAATGACAAATTAAAGAATGCCAAAACAGAGCTGCACACGGTGAACGTATGCGCTGATTTGTTGAGCGGTGTATGGGTTAAATGATGAAAAAAAAAAGCCAAAATCGAACCGCGCATCTGAGTTGATTTATTGAGCAGTTTACAGGTTAAAGTCCTGTACTTTTTAAAAATATCTTTCAGTGGGTATTCATTATTCTGTAATTTTTTTCTGTGACTTTAAATTACTAAAAAAATTATTTCCAGTTTCTCCCGAGGAAAAGACGATTGGTTCTGAGAGTTCTGGTATTGCAATCCTGACCCTTCCTTCAGTGGAAGAGGCTGATGAGGGAACCTACGCTTGCGTGGCCAGAAATGATGCTGGAATCCATGAGGAAAGAGTTCAGGTCACCGTTCAAGATAATGATATTGATTCAGAACCAGTGCGTGGTGATATTTCTGGTAAGTGCTTTTATACTAAATATAGTATCATCTCCTGTTGGAGATATAAACACTCTTCTAGAATCTTACAACGGGAGGACTACCATTCAAAGTAATTGAAACTTCACTAAAAGTCTTGTTTAATGACTCAGAAGAGCTGAACAGTCAGTGACTTCCTAATCACCATCCTCCCTTTTCGGAGTAGTGGGCCTATTGTTTAGGATTTTTCTTAAATTTTTCAAATGTTTTCAATACATATCCGAATAGTAAACAAAAGACTACAAAACAGTAATTCTTAAAATTTCTGTCAAAGTGAATTAAGGAAGATTTTTTTTGTCTCGCAGGTCCAGTTGCTCCCAAGGTTACTATTTCAACCGGCAAGGGAATCCAGCAAGCAACAGTCGGTGACACTTTACGAGTTAGTTGCAAAGGTACCAGAAATATTAATCGAATCATTTGGACTAAAGCCAATACCAGACTCTATCTGAATACCGAGGTAAGATTTTTTTAAGGCTAGTACGTTATTATAGTTAATACAACCTAGTCTTAACCTTCCTGTTAAGATATTTGTGTATATACTTATTTTATGAATGAATTATTGTGTTCTTATTTAGTTTTTTATCTTTTAGTCCCAGCCAGGTGGATCTGTACTTGTTCTGAACAACCTTGGCCTTCAAGATTCTGGCGTTTACAGATGTGAGGGATACGACAACAATGGAGTCTCGACAGTAAATGAATTTACTCTGAGAGTTATTGCTGGTATGTTTTTGAATACTGAACCGTACCTATTTCTTCTACTCTAAATATCATATAGATATCCATTTGCTGCTATACATTTGTAATAAAATTTCCCTAAACTTTGATTCATGACTTTAGTGCTATTTTTTTTTAAATTATGCAATAAGCAAGGCATGGTGAGCTCTCGATTACAAGGCTGCCAAAACATTTTATTAAACAATAATTTGTTCTGCTAACAATAGAATACCTACAAAAATGTATTTTATCGTGCTGTCACAAATTCTGTTGTCAGAATATTTGTGACGAGTCTAAAATATTTTATGTCGTTGGCTAAAAGTGACTCACCGCCATTATTCAGTAACCTTAAGAAATTTGGGTATAGCGGTTTCAAACTACAAAAATTAAAAATTAATTTTAATAGTTACTAGATCCAAAGCATTTTCACCGTTAAAAAATTATGAAGTAAACATAAAATTTAAAATAGGACCTTGCTGTATAATTTTTAAGATTTTTCTGTTTTGCAAAGGGGTTTTTATAAATTATCTTTTACCGTTTATTTTACCTAGAATCGGTGCCCAACTATGTGCCCAGCTATGTGCCTAGCTATGTGCCCACTATCCCCCCCAGGCTCATAGAGAATGAGCGAGAAAACGAATGGCAACAGGATTCACCCAAGGTGTTCTCCGCAAAGCTTGGAAGCATGGTGCGCATGCCATGCGTTACCACTCTGCCGACGCCCGTACTCTTCGAATGGGAAAGACCCCATGCAATTCTGCCTAGAAGCGTGCAAGCCAGATCGGTGAGTATGGACTACAAGCATAGAAGAAAGAAGAAAACCGTGCGGAAACAAATGTTTCATTTAGCCCAAAAGCCCTGGCATCTGTCTCCCTTACACTCAAATTTTGCCTAACAAAAGACGATCAGATATTTAACTTTCGAATGATCACCAATTAGTAAACTTAAAAAATAATGACATCTGTCAAAAATTTAAACAAAAGAAATACATATTTCAAATGTAGAATTATTAATTAGTTAATTGTAATAAAATAATTTTGGTAACTACTTTATCTCTTGTCTGAATTACAAAAGTCCTCAATTCCAATTTTGAAAATCAAAGCAAATTTCAGATCTAGGGTTCATTGAACCCGAGTTACACATGACAACGAGACACACCATCGAAAAAATGTCAACACAATAATTTTTATAACCTCTCCTTTATCAAACGCAAAACATATTGCACAACGAAAGTTCTCAAAATAGGATTTTTAGATTTTTTTAATGAGCACAAAAAATATTCATTACTAAAAAAAAACACATTTTGTGGATTATGTGAATGATTCCTTCATACATAGATATCGACGGTCCCAAAGAAAAATTTCGGATGCGAAAATTTGTTTTTTTGCAATAGAGCTGTTTAAATTTTCTTTTCTGGATTTTTACCGCTTTTGAGATCAAGAAATATTGTGTTATTTTGATATTTTGCATTTCATTTCATTCAAAATTCCTAAAATACGGACTTAAATCATCAAAATAAGCCAACACATTAATTTTCAATTTTGAGTATATCCGACATTGTTCTTCTGAACTGTCAATAAAACCATTTAAGAAAGCACTTTACTACTTTATAACCTGCAAGAATCGAAACACGATTGGAAATTTCAACTGTTTTCCATTGCAATGTTCATAATTGCTTGCTGCTAATATCATTGTAAAACTTCCAAACCACCTAGTTGAAGTGAAAATTTCATTAATTTTATACAAAACCGGGACCAGCTCATTTTACACTAAAAACATGAATTTTTACCCCAGTAGATAGGCAATAATTAGATGTAATTAGTTCTGTGAGCGGAAATTGAAAAAAATTTATATTATCGTTAATTTCTTAAATTTAAAAATACGAAATTGTCATTTTTCAAAGTGCAAATTACTGCGGTAATATGCACTTTTTCACGAAAAAACACTTTGCAGAAGTTGAATAATTGTTAGAATTACGTATTTCGGAAACTTTTTGCATTGGGGGAGGCGGAAAATGATGCACATTAAATTTCAATTGCGTAAAATCAAAATTCACTTCGCTTCTTCGCAACCTGACATGGCGCGGCCAATCTGTCATACAAGCCCGCTAGACAAACCCTGCGTAGCCAGACAAACCATTTAAAAACGAAGGCTGTTTTTTAAAATAAAGATAATATTCACAAGCCCGCTAGACAAACCCTGCTTTGCCAGACAAACCATTTAAAAACGTAGGATGTTTTTTAAAATAAAGATAATATTCACAAGCCCGCTAGACAAACCCTGCTTTGCCAGACAAACCATTTAAAAACGTAGGCTGTTTTTTAAAATAAAGATAACAACATGGAGGTCATTGAAAAATGACATTTTCGTATTTTTAAATTTAAGAAATTGACGATAATATACATTATTTTCAATTTCCGCTCACGGAATTAATTACATCTAATTATTAGGTACCTATCTACTGGGGTATATATTTATTTTTTTGTGTCCAAAATGAGCTGGTCCCGGCTTTGTATAAATTTACCAAAATTTCTTTAGCACCGTTGTGATTTGAAACTCGATAAAACGAAAAATAGTGACACTAAAAAGAGACAAACATATACATCTATAGGATTTATATTATTGGTCTCCTCTTTTGTGCGGTGTTTCAAAGCCTGCCCACTCTTGTCAACTTTTGTTTTCTGAAGGTATCAATTCTACCATGTGTGAATTGCACACTCAGATTTTTTAAAAATGTATTGACATCCAATGTACAGCAACCATATTGTGTGCACGAATAATTATTGATATATTTATTTGTTGCAGCCTGAACTGGTGTTGACCTCGATCAGTGAAAGTGACGCCGGACCGTATGTTTGCCACGTCAGTCACAAAAACCTGAAGATGGAAAGCCGAGTGATTCTGAAGGTCACACACGTAGTACCACGCTTCTCCGGTGACGGTTTCTTAGCCCTGAACAAACTGAAGGATGCCTACTTTCACTTTGATATCGTGATTGTCATCAAACCTCAGGGTACGTCAAACTATACTAAAGTGTGATTTTAAGAAATTAAGTGTTTTTTAAGCTTGTTGCTTACTTGTTTGTCATATTTTCAGATTATAATGGAATTATTCTTTACAACTCTGAGAAGACTGGCCCCAGCGGCGATATGGTATCCCTTGCTCTGGTTGAAGGAATCCCCGAGTTCCGTTACATTTTGGGATCTGGCTCTGCTGTTGTCATCCGTGGAGACACACCTCTGACCCTCGACGAATGGCACACAATTAAGATTATCAGAAGTCGCAAAGATGGTTTGTTAAAAATAAATGCATAAAGTATTACTACTATTAATGTTTACATACTGCCCTGTATTAAATTTCACTTAACTCGGTTTATTATAAAAGAGTGGAAACTAATTGCTTCCTTACGGCACTTCTAGTATGTCAATTGTAACTCTGGGTGACTATTTACGAACATGAATGTCTAAATACTTCTGTGTTGCAATAAATGTATAATTTGCAATGGTGGTTCTGCTCAAGGGGACGTTGGGGACAGACCCCACTTCATATTTCAGAAAGCTATTGAGAAGTTTTTCGATGCTTTATGTTCACAAACATGAATTCTTAGCATAAAAGTAATTATTAACATTTGTAGAAACATAATCCATAATTTCAATTCAGAACATTTTTAAGCTCGAAATTGAAAAAGTTTCTTCAGACGAACGTGCGACCGCTCCACTCACTTCCTTGTCGCGTACTAACGCGATCCGACGATCGCGAATCGCGACTCAGCAGAATGCAAGCTCGAGCTCAAAACTATCAGTTGCCATGGGCCATGCGCACTACGCAAATCGTTCTGCGCACTTGGGGGACATCACGGGATTTTTTCCTCGAAATTTATATTTTTTATTCATACTGAATACGTTTCTTAGGGATCTCAGGAATTCGGGCATGCGCATTTGAGTCATAGTATCATTATCTTGGGAATAAACTCTAGGATCCCCTCGTGGATAATTGGGAGTTTGTTTTCGTTCAAATTGAAAGATGTGAGCAATGCACGGACCGGGATCCGCGTTAGTGGTGTACGTATTTTGTTATTAAAATAATAATATAGGTCGGATTATTTCTATAGCGCCGTTCAGGTGGAAAATTTACCGCAAAAGCGCTCTAAACCAAAGTTGGATTATATTTGTTATTTTTTATTAAGCTTTATATTCATATGTATACTAATTTTTGTATTTCTGGTAAGGTGCGTAAATAATCCAATAATATTTTTTTGAGAAAAATAAATATTTTTTTGAAAAATTTATGAAATATTTACTTTAGATATTAGAAATTAGAATTGAAAACATAAAAATATACCTACTCGTTAAGGTACATGAATGTAAAAGAGTAGGTATTTTGAATGTTCTCAATTGTAATGAGTTTAAGGTAAATTGTCATAAGTATATTTATTTATACACATAAAAAATATCAGTCCCCACCATCGAAATTGTGCTCGAGCCGCCACTGATAATTTGATTCCTATTTTTTTGATAGGTTACATGTATGTCGATGGTAAGGGACCCTTCTCTGGCACCTCAACAAGCAGTTATCTTGGCCTTGACTTGCTTGAACCTCTTTACGTTGGTGGAGTGCCTGATTACAACCAACTTCCCGAAGACTTCCAGCCAAGGACCGGGTAATTAATACAATAATTTAATAATAATAAATTATACAAAATTAGTACTACTTTTCTTGCATAATATTATATCGCGGGGTAGGTAATTTCTATAATCAGGTGACCCTGAATCAGCATTTTTGAGTTACAAAAACGATAGCTTTATTTCCTCACTTGTGTATGCTACAAACACATAATACATGTTGATAATATAAATATACTATAATATATGTTGTGGCATTCATGGGAGAGGAAATAAAGTTGATATAAGCTGACGTTGACGTTGACGCTGATTTTGGAAACACCTAGATGTAATAATTACCCGTTCGGGTTAATTTGAAGTACCTAACAAACTATTTTATAATTCACAGATTTGTGGGCTGTGTTGGCAGGCTTGTGCTAGAAAGCTCTGAAATTTCCCTTTTAAGAGAGGCTCTAGAGACACAGAGAGCTGACCAGTGCGACTCGTGCACACAGAACTCTTGCAGGAACGGTGCCGTGTGCCAGGTACTTCCCACTTTCTAATTCAGTCTTTTGAAGTTGATTTAAATAAATAACACTGTTTTTAACATTTCTTTTTTGGTATGATTCGCAGGAAGCACTCACAGAGCGCGGGTACTCTTGTCTTTGTGCCGAAGGATACTCTGGTCTGGACTGCAGTAGGACTGGAGACGCCTGTCATCCGGGACTCTGCGGAAGAGGTCGCTGCAAAGACACAGAAGACGGCTTCAGTTGCATCTGCCCTGTAGGATTCGCTGGAAAAAGGTAAGATTGGAACGGAAGCAATGTTCCCGACATGCTTGGCAAAACTGTGAACCTCCAAGACCCAGGTTTACTTATTCTTTTCCTAAAAAGAGATGTACAAATAAAAATAAGTAATCAAAAATAACGAGGGTCAAAATTGTTAATCCATTTACATTTACGAAGTTAATGTCCTTTTCATTAGGGCTGCTATTATTCAAATAATTTTATTGTCTTCTTTAAAACAATATTTGTTCCTGTAGATGCGAAACCAGCATTGATGTTGAATATCCCGCCTTTGGAGGAAAGTCTTTTCTTGCTTTCGCAACTCCCAAGAATTCCCGCGTCCTAAAGATGTCGCTGAAAGTGAAACCAAACTACCCTCTAAAAGATGGAATCATTCTCTACTGCGCTGAATCCAGACATGGCCATGGCGATTTCACATCCTTAGCCATGAAGAATGGTTTCCTGGAATTCCGATTCGACTCTGACTCAGGTACTATTCATAAACTTTGTCTATTAGTTTCATAATCGTAAATTAGAATACTGAAAAACCAGTTCCTTGGCAAACAAGGATAAATGCTTTGAATTTTTTATTTATTTATTTATATGTACTTTTATTCTAAATATTATTGTTTTGTTTTAATTTAATTTTAGGGCCGGTAGTTATCAAGAGCCGTAAACCTCTCGTTCCAAATGAATGGGTGACTGTGAATATTGCGAGGGTGATAAACCAAGGAAAACTTTCAGTAGAAGGTCAAGAGCCTGTCACTGGGAACCAAAGAGGGAAGAAGGTAAATTATTGGATCTTAGTATTATTCCATTTTATTAGTACCTGTATTATGAATTAGTTATCTACATGTTGAATTATAATATCGTTGAATAGTACTGATTTTCAATATTTTTTCTGGCAGACGATGAATCTAGTGACTCCGCTGTATGTCGGTGGTTACGACTCGGAAATGCTCACTATTAATAAGGGAACAGGAGTCGAGGATGGATTTGATGGATGCGTCGGAGATGTAAATATACATTAATTATTATTTTTATTAGAACTTGTAAAAAAATTTCACCAATCTAATTTTATGATTTTATCCTAATTCTTTATATATACATATTTTTTGCAAATATTTTTAATCACTCAAGAGATATTAGTCAATTATTATTATTAAAAACATTATCAATATTAACAATTATTAGCGGCGAACCTTTGCCATTGACTGATATTTTTGGCAGATAATAATTGATTGTCAATCATAATCTAATATGTATCTACTGTTAACAAGGCTGACCCTGTGCCAAATGGCACCTGGCGCTAGTAAAAACATCAAGGATGCTGTATAGGTGTCAGGTATTATCAGCGCCTTGGCTCTTTGCTTCCTTGGCTCCTTGGCAAGTCGGCGCCATGCAAATTGCACATGACAGGGCCGGCCCTGACTGTCAACAATGAAACACTTTAAATTGTACATGAAACAGAAGAATCAGCTGACTTATTTAATATGTCGGAATTTTTCCTGTGGTTTGCGCGAATAATAAAAAATGACCGTTGTCTGTGTAACCTAATTGCATCGCCCGTGGCTAATGCATTATCTTAAGACTTAAGGCGTGAAACAAACTTTTATGTTTGGTAAAATCAGACATGTGTGATGAACGAAGAAAGGGGTATGTGAAAGTACGGAGAATCTGTGATGCACAAATTATTGGTGGATGAAGATGCCCGAGGAAGACACGGCACGGTCAAGAGAAACAGTATCTTTTTAAACTCTTAAAAAAAATAATATTATTTCCACCTTAAAAATGGACACAGTTTTAAGGTACACTAAAACTTAAGACTCAACTTAAGACTCAACTCAAAACTTAAGACAAAACTCCAGACCATTCTGTAACACCGGGTACAAGTCAACTATTAATAAATAAACTTAATTCCTTGACGGTCAGAGACCTTGGATTGCGTAGTTTCTAATCTCGACTAATCTCAAGTTGAATAATCTCACGGAATGAATATTGTTTTCTAAAAACCCTGGTGGCAAGTATTTGAAATACATTGGCCAATAAGAATGCTCCATTTAACAAGCCATATCTCCGAACTAATCATAACTTAAAATGAAATTCCTGCTCCAACCAATCAATGATATACAAAAGTGCTTACCTAGGATTAGAATCGGGTTAATGCACAACGAAACAAATTCAAGCTCTATGCAAACCACAGGTTAATATCGGCAGAGTTTGACAAAGAAATACCAGGCTCTAGGTGCACCCAGGTCGAAAAATCTGGTATTAATAATACAGGGTGTCCGGGGGTAAAGTGCATTAACTTCGGGAGGTGATTCTACACTATGGTAGGAGTAAAAAAGAATAATAACTTTTTTTTCAATTACAACTTTTTTTTCCCATACAAAAAGACATACCTACTAAAAGTCCATAGTGTAAGGTAAAACTTACCTTTTGTAAGTTGTAAGTTGCTGTTAGCTTACCGGCCGCGATTGTTGCAACGTTGCTTGGTTGTGATTTGATCTGCATCCATGGAAACCGTTTGTAAACAATAACAAGACCGAGAGTTTAAACTTTTATACAAAATCGTATACTTTAAACCTAATTTAAAAAGAGAACTGCACTTAAATAACCAATGAAGGCAAGCTTTTAACGATAAAATTATTATAAACTAATTAAGCATTAACTAATGTCATCGCTTTTTACATAATTTCAAAATGTTCACCTTCAGCGTGTAACCAAGCACATAAACGTAAAGTAATATTATTAACATTTCGTACGTTGTGGCGTTTCTCATCGGCGGCTTCATAAATACGTAATTTTGGCTCATCGACGGTATTTACTTGTTTGGCTGGCGTAGTCCAGCGTTAAGGCTCTTGACTCGCACTCCGAAGGATGCGGGATCGAATCCCGGCGTGGAAAATAAATTTTATTTGATTAATTTGTGTTATTTCGAAATTTATTAATTTAAAATAATATATAGTAATAATATAGAGTGGAAGATACTCTCAGTATTGCCCTGGTGTAAGACCACCATTCAGAATTGAAACGTTGATTGAAATAGCTTTAGTCGTGTTTGGTGACCAGATCTGAATAGCCAGGCACTTCCTCTTCCCTATCTCCTTCCCCTCCCCACTACCTTCAGCCTCACAACATACCCCGATTGGGGATACCATAGTCCTACTGGCTCCAGAAGGGAGCAGTTGGGACTCTTGTGCGGTATTCATGTAAAAAAAAAAAACTTAGTCCTTCATCGCACCCCAAAAGAAAAAATCTAATTACGGGAAGGTCATTCATCAATAAATGCAGGTAATCTCTTGAATTAAGTCTAGGCGGCATCAAATGTGGTCCTATAATTTGATTATTAATGATTCTCACCCAAACGTTCACAGAGAATTGAACCTGACGGTGTACATGCTTTACGGAGCATGGGTTTTCTTCCGCCTATTCATGCAAGTTATGCAGGTTTATCACACCAGTTCTGTTGAACTGGGCCTCGTCTGTCTAAAGGATATTCCCAATGAAGTTCGGGTTCGCAAGTTGCTTATGGAGTATCCACTGACAATACGCAATCCTTGATATGGGGTGACATTCTAGAAGGCCTTGCACGCAATGATAATGTAATGGGTGAAGCTTATTCCTTTTGAAGAGATCCCAGATAGAGTTTTTCGGAACACCAGTCATTGTGGAAATTCTACGAAGGGAAAATCTATGAAATTCTACAACAAAAAAAGGGTCATTCACGATTGTAGCCATGATCAAGTCTTCGATCGCCAGTGGTAAATTACCAGCGTAGTTATTTCGAGTTCTTCGGCCTAGGCTTTGATCATGAAAAAGTGCATGCGTTTGAACAAAATACGAACGTTTGGCAAATTTCGATTTGGAAAACGTTGCGCATATTCCCAGCGTCCGACACCAGCTTTTCCATCAACGAGCCCGTAGACATAATGAATGTCTGCCCATTCTTCATTGGTAAAGTCAGGCATTGACACAATAATTCAATAACAAAATTATGCAAAAAATAAACACAATTTTTACAGTTCGGCAAGTCTACAACTAAATAAATACAACGTAAAGTTAACTACAACTAAATAAATAAAAGTAAGTCTGAAGAAAACACGCACCGAATAAAGTTGTTCCATTAAGTCATTGTAATAAATACACACTAGATAAAGATACATTAAATCAACAAATTTTGATTAACAACAATAAAGCTTTTAAAGTGAACTACTACTTCGCGATTAAAATTGTTATATTCAAATTCAACACTGACACTGACAGAATTGGGAGAGCACGTGGGGCGGTGATTTGGCAACAACGGAAAATAATAATACCGCCCACACATGCTGGTCTAATTTTAACTTCTTACCACAAAACTACCCCTAAAAGTTGTAATTTCTAAAATAGTTATTTATCTTATACTATACTATCTATACTATCATTATCACTTACTTATACTATCACATAGAATCACATCCCGAAGTTAATGCATTTTACCTCCGGACACCCTGTATTTTTGTCTTATTCCTAGTAAACCAGTACCATAAAAAAGTTTAAAAAGTAAAACGAATATATTTTTGATACTGAAATCTATTATATATTCATAACATGCTGTAATTTTGCTTGCCTTAGGTAAAAATTTCGGATGTCAAACTGGACATAAAAAGTTCGCCAGTAAAATCAGCGAATATACTTGAGTGCAGGAATGCATCTGAACCCTATACAGCAAACCCAATACCAAGAAGAGGAGACATTTCTGAGGCCAACACTCCCTACCCAGAAGTAAGAAATATAAACTTACATAAATACTTAATATATTTGTGTCTTTCTTGTGTGTAATATGCACTTTCATGGTTGTGATTCATCCCCAAATTTTGATGTGTATGGCTGATTGGTTGTTCCTTCCAGAATGTTTCCCTAAATCAATGTACAAAAATTTGGTATTTTCCAGAAATGAGACACGCCTTTCAATGCGATTTGTAAAGCAGGGTACTCACCTAACCGTGTAACCTGTAACGTATCTGATACTGTATCAAGTGAGTACGTAGGCACGAGACTACTGCGAGCCGCTCGCACGTGGAGCGCAGTGTGCTCGCAGTGACCCGTCGACGGCGGTATCGCTGCGAGCACAAAGGCGGCTCGCAGTGTGCATGTGGACGGCAACACGTCCGCTTGTGTAGTGAGTACGTCGGCGCGAGCTTCAAACGAACATTTTCATCATGGAGTGAACAGATGAATAAAATTCAATTGTTCTTGAAATGTCCACTGATCTCTTGAGACTTCATATCCATTATTAAATTATTCAAACGATTTCTATTTTTGTATATTTAACTTTGCCAGAACCGACGTAGGCTTTTATAATCTTCGATGATATTGTACATGAATATGAACGCAGCACTAGCCACCATTTGAGACATGGTGTCGGCGTGATATCGTCACGAGCACTGCGGATCCGGGAGGTCGTAGCTGGATACGCGGTTACCGTGGACGAGCCGTACTCACTTGCAGATTGATACAGTATCAGATACATTACATGCTACACTCTAGGTGAGTACCCTGCTTAATAATGTTTGAAATGTTCCAGTATGAAGGCATATGCGGCTGGTGCCAGAACGGAGGTTACTGTGCGCAGGCCGGCGACACGCAGTGTATCTGCCTCTCTGGCTTCCGTGGCCAGCGCTGCGAGACCGCCGTCCCCACCGCGCCCCAGTCCTCCCCTTGTGAACTGCAGCCCTGCGAGAATGGGGGTATCTGCAGGCCTACCAGGCAGGGCACCATGTACCAATGCGATTGTCCCAAGGGAACAGGCGGATTCCAATGCAAACAATGTGAGTTAATCTCATCATACCAAATTATTTTTGAAGGAAGATCTCTTATGTGGACTGAGACATAAATTAATAAATATGTTTAGCTTTTAACTTCTTGATGCTAAATTTTAGAGGCGCGCCAATTCAATTTTTGCAAATAGGCCACTTGCATTGAATTCATAATGACTTGGAAAAAATCGTGTGTATAGATCTTTTTATTAAGATTGCGAAAATGTTAGTAAAATTTTTTAGAAATGTACAGTTTTTTTTATTTTTAAATAAATAAATCCATTATTTAGGCTCGTGACGTCACTACATGAAAATGTCCCGTCTCAAATGTTCCTATTAATTTTGTAAAATTCCACACTGATTTATTTTTTTAATATGGCATCACTTGGATTTCAGGCTAATTTTTGAATTCGTTCACTAGATTTATTGTTTGTTCTCTGCGAACTTATCATTTGGTTTGACTTTTTAACAGATATTCTGAAGAGAACCCCGTACATTTTAGAAGTCGGTACGTGTTTTAGAGGTATAATGGTTATGGTGCTGATTTTAACAAAATCAAATTATATAATATTCTTATTATTATTATAATTTACAAGAACAAGTATATTACATTGGATTTAGTAATATAGACATTGTACATTATAATGATTTATGATCAATAAGATGGATCAAGGAAAAAAATATTTATGAGATGTAATATTTTTGGTATGCCTCGTTATTCTCCTGTGCCATTCGTGTGGAAAATGTTCTTTTTTTTTAAAAATGATTTTCGGCTATGTAATTATCGTTTTTTCGCACCTATAAAAGTATGTCCCGTCTTTCCGGTTTATAAAAAATGGTAGAATATTTGACTAAACTGGAATTTTTTATTTTTAAATGTGATGCAAGTGGCCTATTGTACCATCTTATCAAATAATGTGTTTATAAAAATAGTATATAATCTATCATGTTTAGTTTCCCCAGAGGAATGATTTTGTTAATAAATCCTTTCTTCCTGACCATCCTAAATTCCAATATTGGCTGATCAGACTGGTCGATTGAACACATACCTCCTTCCATCCTCAGAGCATGTGTTATAAGTCCGAACAAGTCAGAGCCCCCTTGGTGTACCGGTCACAATGGGACAGGATGAATGATATCAAATGTGTCCTGAAGAATACACTGGCATTCAAAATATTAAGGGTGTTTGAATACGCTATTTTTATTAGAAATTTACTTATAATATAAAGGATGGGCATGGCAAAATAAGTATGTGTAAATAACCTGTGTGTTGTATTTGATAAAGATGAATGCCGGCCCACAAGAGGGGCTAAAATGAGTTTTAAAAAAAAAAAAAAATTTATTGAAACATATAACAAGGTTACAATTTTAACAACATAATATAAACATCAATATTTCAATCACTCTCCTAATAAAGCAACTGCTTGTGTTTAGGAGAGGACAACTAAAAAAATTTACACTTTTTAAATTAAAACAAAAATATTAGTAATTTAACAAAAAATATTTGTGATTTTATGAGAAAATACAGATAAAAGAAATAAAAATATAGGTTAGTTAATAGATGATTCAAAGTATTAATAAGGCAAAAACATGTTTCTAAACAATGTGTAAAGTTATGAGGTGGTACTAGAGTATTTTAATTTAATTTTTTTTAAATATTTTTCATAGTTTTCTTCTGATCGTATATCAAGGGGTAATTTATTAAATAATTTTATACCCTTGAATGTATAGTGATGCTGTGCTGTTGTGGTTCGTACTAGTGGCACGGTTAGTCCTCCAACAGATAATATTCTAAAGAGATATTCATATAGTGAGTGTTGCTATAAAAAGGAAAATTATTATTATTGTTTATCTTTCTGTTCCCAGTATTCGAGCTGTCAGAAGATGTTTCGTTAACAGGAGAAGGGTATGTGGAGCTTCCATCATCCCTGCTTGACCATAACGACCCCACGGCAGAGGAATTTTTCGCCATTGCCTTCACCACATCGTCTCCGGATGGACTCCTTGTGCTGCAAAAGGAGGAAGACGCCAATCTCAGAGAGGGTGACTTCATCATGCTAAGCGGTACGAATAAATACTGACAACCACGTTACGCCGTGTGATTTTGAATTAATATAAATTCTAGGAGTCGTTCTTTATACAAAAACATCGTCTTTTTTTCAGTGAATGGAGGTTACGTTGAGCTGCAGTGGGAGCTTGGAGGCGGAGTAGGAACTATCCAGAACACAAGAGTTCCGGTATCAGACAACCAGCGCCATACGGTGGTTGTCAAGAGAACCGCTCTCGAGGCCACACTCGAAGTTGACAGCAAAGAAGACCATGGAAAGGCCCCGGGAATGACACAGATTCTGAATGCCGACTCCAACATCTATGTCGGTTAGTATATTTTCATATTTCATTTCTAATCAAAAATCATTATTTAGATTCTACAGGTTATTCAGAACCAAAAGAACGTTAAAAAATTTAAATTTTTTTCAGGGAAAATTAAGTACTACTTAACTGTTATAATAATGCAAAATCCTAATATTATTTATAAGTTTTCTACAAATACAGCAATTCTGGAAATAAACTTTTTGAGTCACTGATGCGTTAGGTGTTAGGTTTTATCAGCACCTTTTCTCCTTGGCGCCTTGGCAAGTGGGCGCCCAGAGCGCACTGCTCCGATTGCGCCTGCACGGGGCCGGCCTTATTGATACCAGGGAGCTTTATACTGAGTTGATACTACACTCTGTTACACTGTGATAAACCTTTTGATTGCTGTTTTTAGGCCATGTTGGCTAATTTAAATTTTATTTTTATTTGACTGTTTAGACGAGAATAAAAATCACTTTTGTTGTTTACATCTAGAAAACCCTTTTGCAAGGAATAAACACATATAATAAATTAATTAAACATAAAATAAATTAAAATAACATTAAAAAAAATTATTGAATGTCTTAAAAATCTTTACTGAAAAAACTGAAAAAAATCATATTTAAAAAAAAATCGTATTATGTATTCATTGGTGTCATAGCCAAGTCATTGATTTTCAAGATAGTCAACATAAAATTTTATAGTAAAAATAACAATTATGTATTATATTCGCAATAGAATCACAGGAGTTCAATAGAATAATGGAAAAGCCATAATGGTATTATTTGTGTACATTGAACATCTACTTATACGTACTTTTGTTTTAATATTTGTAGGAGGGATCCCCAGTGCCATGACCAACACTGGACTAATTGGTTTCTCAGGATGTATTCACCAAATTGAGTTCAGAGATTCACTGGCTATCAACTTTGGAAGAACGGCTGTTGCATCCCGAAATGCAAACTCCTGTTCTTCGTGAGTATTTTTATAATAAATTATCCTTGAGACATAAAAAGTTTAATAAAAATAATACCATTAAGTACTAGAACTGTGATGCAAACACTTTTAAAACTTAGGGCAATAGTTGGCTATTGACATCCTTAGAACAATTTATTTTGGATTGGAAGTAAAGGGTTCGATTCCCATCTGAATGTAATAAAAAAGATTTTTTTGCACACAGGCAATGTGAATGAACTCACAAAAATGGATTGAAAATTTGCTTGATAAAACACGCATTGTGCTGTTGTAGCAAAAAGTACACAGTGATTAAAATGATCTATTTAAATAATATGTTTCAACTATATAATAATGATATCATTACCTTCAATATTTTATGAGGAGCATTGAGTAAAACAAAATCTCAATAGGCAGTGCTTTTTTGCGGGGCTTTATTCAAATTATTATTTGATTGAATGAATATTGAAGCTACTAAATCAATAGTAAGGCTACTAAAGTCGCAACTTCAACTTTAATACTTTAGTGGTTGTAATTGAAAGAAAGCACTGCAACTGAAAGGAGTAATACCCTGTGAATTGTTGTTTGGAATGCAGCAGTCTTTCTCTCGGCTCCCTCATGTTCTGGGAGCAATTTGACGCAGTGGAATCCCCCCCTCCTGTTTATATTCCCCATCCCCACCACTTTAATCCCCGCCGCAACTCCGCCCCTCCCTACCCCTGCTCCATTTCCTTAGTTTTCTGTTTGTTTTCTCCCCTTATGTTAAGTTATGTTTATTTATTAAATACCCAAAGCTCAAAATTGACATATCATTTTTATTGAACCGTGAGTAGATCCAAGACTTTTCATAATTTAAATGTTGTAATGTTATAACATTTTTTTCCAAATACTCAAGCAAATTGATATATACCCGCAAATATTTCTTGTCAGTTGATCCACCGACAGATGGCCCACCAGCATACTTATGTACAAGAATACTTATGTACAAGCATACTTATGTACAAGCATACTTATGTACAAGCATACTTATGTACAAGCATACTTATGTAGTCAGTTTAGGAAAAATATGGTATTCAAAACATAACTAAGTGTCCCGAAGGGGTGTGTAGAGAGGATATACAGCCGAATAACAAAATTATAAAACATATTTTTATTCAAATGCATCGAGGAAAAACTACTTGTCTATGTACTGCATATACCAGCGTATAAGTACAAAAAATCGACACTGTAAAAAATTATTATTAAGTATTTTTGAAGTCGATCTTAGGTTTGAAATTTGTAAATAATGCACATCAAATTATAATTTTATTAAAAATATAATTTTGGAGGGCCAACTGGGATTGACCGTCGGGTCACCATAAAATTTATTTTAATATTAAACCAGAAACAGATCTGTGCAACAAATATCACACATTATGTAAGCACCAGTAGCACAATATATATTTTTAATATTATGTAAAATACATATTAAAAAAATATTTGGAACCTAAGCACCTTTTATGTTATATTATATATTAAGTACATTCAAACTACCTACATTATAAAATGTATGATTTTCTTATGAACATTTTCTAGAATTTGTAATATTATTTAATATATTCTGTCTTCTGTTATTTTTCTGTTCACTTCATTAATGCATTTTTGTTTTTTTTTTTCAGTTATTAAGGAATGGACCTGAGTGAAGAAGGGTAAACTTGGAGTAACCCTAGAGAATAAAAATCGAATTTACAGTTGTGCTCGATAAATAAATACTGTAAATAAGATGTTGCTGTGTAATGTGTGCCATGCCACGATAGATTTAATGCTACTATTAAGCTGTCTCGCGAATCTAACGATTATTTAATATGTCTACAACGTTGAATCCAGCGAGTGGATCGAAGTCGTAACGATCATGTTTTATTTTGAAATAATTTCAGTCTCTACATTGGTATTCTAATAGTTATTTGAAAAAGATCACATCCAGCCAACATCAGCCTTCAAGTGGCGTCTTATGGGTTTACGCTTCCAATGTATATTTTAGCTCAGATGCTGCGTCTAGTTAAAACTTATTTCTAAAGAAAATGTTACATATCGAATAGACTTGATTTTATAGCATTTAAAGAACTGTCCCACTATCATTATTGGGGGTAGTATATTTCTATAATATTTTACATTGAATACTATGATATTCTAAGAGCATCCATTAAAACTTCTTCGAACCTCTCCACCATTTATTTGCCCTTACCATATAAATCACCTCGGTTATTTCAGAAATATGTGATTTTTTAGCCTAAGTTTTTTATAAGATACCAGTGTAAGTCCCAAGGAGTAAGCAGAAGCAATTCTGTTGAAAGTAATATATTATTTGTATCTTTTACAATACTGCCTTTTAAGTTAAGTACTTTAATATGATTAATATGCATTTATTGTTTTGCGTCATTTCTTTTAAATAACATTTACATGACTTCATTTTGTGTAATTATTTGTGCGGTCTTATGCTCCATACGATGTAATGGAAATAAAGTGCAATATGTTTACTTCTGATCATAATCATTTATTTAAGGAACAAAATTAGATTTTTTATTTATTAAAAATACAAAATATTACTGTGAAAATAATATATTCAAAATAAAATGTTGCATTAATGATGAATGTTCAATGTTTATGTAACCAAGTTTAATCAATTGTTAATGTAGCAATGAATAATTATTGTGTGACCAACAACATCAATTACTTCTGACAATAAATAATCATTATTCATAAATAAACAAATTCTCGTTTTATTAATAAATCTTAAGATTTTGGTACTTGTTCTGCATAAAATAAACCTGTAGAACTATAGTCTGTCAAAAAAGAGTAGAAAATATAAAAACTGGAACTACTAAATTTGTAGACTGGCAAACCAATTTAACTGTCAAATATTTTTTTGAAGTGCAATGACACTGAATGTATAGAAAACAGTAAACCACATTTAAAAAAAATCATTTTTTCTTCATGACATAAATTTGAATAAAGTGTGATTTATAAAGCGATTTGCTTTAATTTAATTTAACATAAATTTGAATTTAACAATAGATAGAAAGGAAGAATCACTAATGGTGAGTTTAGTTATGCTACTTTTTGATCTGAATGAGTTAAATATATTCAGATCTAAAATTAGAGACATGATCTAAAGCCCAGGCAACGCTAGGTACTTTATCTAGTATTAAATAAATATGAGCAATTCTTAAACTGTGCTTTATATTTTTTTTGTGCTTTATTCTTCATTATGTTAACACAAAATTTCAAAGTAATAATAATATACCTATATGCAATTCTAATTTTGAGATCGGCGAGTATCATCTATACTGCAATGAAAAAATATTTTTCCACTATTATGCCTTTTTAATTTTTTATAAAAATGTAGGTTACACAGCTTTACTTTAACACCATGAGTTATGTGTTTAGTATTGCCATTTGATCAACAGTGGCGCCCTCATATATTTTCTACTCTTATTTGACAAACTGTATGTGAAGTGGTGGTATCCACTGATGAAGTGAACACTTTTTCATTGATCGTTCGCGAACAATGGATTAATAACAGAAATAAAAAATACTTTTTATTCATAGTTTCGGATCTAGCATGGAGCCATCTGCAGCATGACAAAGTTGGACTTGCATTTTGTCAAACTTCTACTTAAAATAAATATGAATAAAGTCCGGTCAGTGGCTGAGTTAGCATCGCGTTTGGGTCCCACCTAGGCATCGAGCATTCAATTCCTCGGCTAGCTAAGTCCTCCATTACGACACAAGCAACATTTTCCACTTACTGTGGTGGTAGTAGATTTTCAAATATTGTCAGGTTATTTGTAACCCGGAATGTTTGTTTAAATTATAAGTGTGCAGTTCACATGCTATAGAAGTGAAACCTTCAGAAAATTAAAGAGTGGGGAGACACACCGCACAAAGAGGAGAACAATTATTCTATCTCCTTCTTTCGCAAACTAAGTCCTATAGATGTACATATATGTTTATCTCTTTTTAGTGTCGCTTTTTGTTTCATCCAGTTTCATATCACAACGGTGCTAAAGAAGTTTTCACTTCAAAAAATAAAAATATTGGAGAGGAGGGTATCTAAGGCCGATTAAAATAATTTTAAAGCCATATTATAAAATATGAAAAATGTATTCACGGCTGCAAAATAGAAGTGTGAATCTAATGAATCTGATTCTGAAGGCTTTTGACTCTCTCCGAGTTCGCAAAATGTAATGGAATGAATCCGAAATCACTCTCACTCGTTTCGAATTGTGGGTGAATCTAAAATTGAAGCCAGAACCAATTTTCAAAAATAATGTACATTGACTCGCAGTTAAAAGACAGCAAGAAGTCTAGCTTTTTACCTAATGTTGTTCTGTATGGAGCAAATTTGCCTTCAAGCAAATTGGGGAAGTAGTCTCACCTTTAGTCTCACCCCCCTTTTCCCCTTCCACTGTCAAACCCCTCCCCAAAACCTTTTATTTTTTATTTTTTATTTAATTATTTTCATATTACATTTGGTTATAAAATGACGTATTGCCCATCTCACTAGGTGTGAAACGCCTGTGTTGAGATGGCAATTTACAGAGTGGTTATCTAAGATTTTGTAGTAATATTATGAAAATGGCAGGTTAATATAATTTTTTTTCTTTAAATATACAATTCAAGTATGTTACATATATATCTTTATGGCTTTGGTTCCGATTCCATGTCTTAGATAAGTAAATCTGATAAGTTCGTTCACTCTTATAACTCCTACGACTCCTATCGCTCCCCAACTCCGTGACTTTCCAACGGGTTCAATGAGTCCAGCAGAAAGCATACAATGAGTTTCTTTCCAGTGGATTCGGTGGGTCTGTCGGAATGAGTCCATTGAAAAATGCCAGGGTAGGTCTTCTTCAGCAATTTAATATGATGTAATGGTGATGTAATAACCATGCCTCGGTGGAGTATTGTGATCAATGTCAATAATTTGAGAATAAAATATCATTTGTTGAAACACAAACCTGTTTATTTTATTTAATGTATAAAAAATATTAATGTTATTACTTCTGAATTACATATTTACACATTCATTATAAAGGACAAGTTTGACTGGTTTAGTAATTGAGGCGGTCAATGCAAATGTGGAAATGATAAGCTGAAATTAACTATTAAAGTTTATATTACGTGAATTTGTTCTGTTAAAAAATGAAAAGAACTCCTACTGCAATTCTTATTATTTGTTGATCTATCTTCCTCTGTTTACTGAATTAAAACCCTTTCAATTCCTTATTATCTTTTTGTGAGTTAAGCCGGGTACAGATTGCTGTAACGTAACAGGCAATGTAACATGCAATGAAAGAATTTGCCGTCCACGATCTGAGATGCGCGTCACTAGTGTTGCCAGCAGAGAGAAAATGTGGCAAGTCGAATAAAAAAAGGGCAAATATAGTGAATAAACACGCGCGAAACTGAAACTATAAGGGCGAAAGAGCTAGCTCTCTCTCATAATGGATTCCAGGCATCGATGGAAACAAAATATAAATTTTATTGGTAGGTAAAATTATTCTATTATCTTTTTGTGAGTTAAGCCGGGTACAGATTGCTGTAACGTAACAGGCAATGTAACATGCAATGAAAGAATTTGCCGTCCACATTGTCTGAGTGAATCATGCAATGTAACAGAATTCCCACAGTGTGGACGCCTTGCGCGCACGAACTGTGCACACTACGCGCACGAACAGAGCATTTCACCGCCGCAATCCACAAAGTGTCGGTTTTTTCGCTGAACACAAAGGGGCACGCAGTGTGCACGGAGTGTCAGTTTGGATGGCTTGTTTGTATCTGTACCGCAGAACGCACGCGAACAATGGAGAAATTGTTCTCGGCAGACTGAGCTATGTTCACTGCGCGCATGCCGGAAACAGATGCGAGTAGGTACATGCTCGGTTCGTGCGCGCGCTGCGTCCACACTTATGAAATGTTCCTTTCATGTTACATTGCAAGTTACGTTACAGCAATCTGTACCTGGCTTTATACTACCTCTACGTTGATTACCTCAATTATTAAGTAGTGATGAATTTTAAAAACAGTTAACTAAAAATGGGGTACTGTAATTATTATATAGAGGAACTACGATCCAAATGCATTGCTGGTGCAGTCTCCGTTATCCTGGGCCGAGTCGGGATGTTCCAGGGGAAGGACTCCAGCTTGTTTTAATTCATCCCTTACCTGAAAAATTAAAAGGATATTAATACATAAAATATAACTTGAGGCACAGTAGATGGGAATGGGAAACGAGGGACTTACGCAGACAGAAAGTTTTCCCAGCCATAGGAAAGATCTCTGTGGCTGAAATAGTTGAAAATTATTAAGAGAATTCTGTCTCTACCACCAATTCTTTCTAACCAGACTAGGAGTAAGAAGTATTGACAGAATATTGTTTGTAAAAAGCTGGCTTTGAGCCAAAAGGCGCCTAGTGCTAACTGCTAAGGTCACGCCTCAAGGTCACTGGGTTGGGTGTTAAGTATTAACATCGCCTTGACTCCTTGGCGGTGCCTGGACCGGACTGCTCCAATTGCGTCTGCACAGGACCAACCCTGGTAATATCATAGTCATAGATCATTGTCTGACAAACTCAAGACATAATGTGGCAAGTAAAGAACACTCTTTTGTTTTCAGCGGTTTTCAGTAATTTCTTAATTCATAAGTCATTCATGCATTAAAAAGATATGCTACTTCCACATCGAAGCCAACCTTCCAACTCGAACTTCCAACGCACGAACTACCCCTCTACACAATCATCCGAATGTTTGAAGTTGGCCTCAGTGTGGCCGTACCATAAGACAATCAAAGAATGTGTGTGTATTTTTTCTAATGACATATAAAATCTTCGGACAGGAAATATGAAAATTAATTCTATTGTTTGTAATAATCGATAACAAGTAATGGAAGACCAATAGGGCGAAGGAGCCTGGGAAGACCAAGACTAAGATGGAGCGACAACGTCCTCAAAGACATATCTACCTTGGAGCTTCCAAACTGGAGAGAGCTGGCACAAAACCGAGATGAGTGGAGGAAGACTCTTGAGGAGGCCAAGACCCACCAGGGGTTGTAGATCCAATAGTGATGATGATGAAGTAATGGAAACATTTTTTCATGACACAGGAGGGCATTTTGGCACTTTTTAAATGCAATTTACCTACTGGTAAGACACGACCTTACTCGACGAGTGGCAGCATAAATAAACCAATCCCAGTGGCAGTTTAGTAGGTACTAAAGTACTAGAAATCGAGACTAGTGCAATTGCCTTACTTTTGGCTTACCACGCGTCTACAGTATAGGCGTCATTGGGTAAAATTGGGCATATAAACATGGGCTATTATTGAAGACAGGCTTGCACTCAAGGTTTAAAATCTGAACATCTGTTTGTTGGCTCAAGATGGGGGAGAAGAGAAGCAAGGAATTTTTTTTGTAAGCTTGACAGCTGTTTCGCCCTCTCTTGGACATTTCGATGTCATTAGATGCTAAATAATTGTGGCATTAAGAATTCTGTTATTTTCTCTTTTTTCTCTGGAAAGGACAAGCGTCCTTTATGAGAAAGAAGGGAGAGGATTCAGTAGGTCTATGAGTAATTTGCCTGTAGCTCAATTCAATGATTGAATTGAAACAATTCTGATGTCTGCTTAATACTCTTACCTGCTCTACTTTCCTGAAAACTCTGATGAGATTGTTTCCAGCCAAGTTCTTGATTTCTTGATCTGTCCAATCCCCGCTTTCCATCAGGACCGAAATAAGATCTGGATATTTGTCTACGTCTTCTAATCCCTTGGGCAACCTGCGAATCAAATAAATACCACAAAGTTGATCAAAATCAGTTTTTTTCGTACACCATTTAATTTCTTCTTTCAACAGAATATGTAGGCGTAGGTCGTATTCGTAAATGACGTCATCAAATTTCATGATTTTTTTAACCCCCCCCCCCCCATATCTTCAAATTTGTGAGACCCCCTTCCCCTAGTGTGACGTCACATATTTTGCAATTTGACATCTAAAAAAGTTTTGCGTTTTAATAATTTGGATTTTTACATGTGACGTCACAGAGCTGATGACCCCCCTTAATACCCCTTGTCACATAGTGTCACACTTCTCTACTCCCCTCCCCACCGTAAAGTGTGACGTAATTTATGAATGGCACCTTACATACAGCGTGTTTAGTTTAGACTTCAAGCCAAATAAAAAATTCATGATTATTTCACAATTCAGAGATCGAACACAAAGCGTGATAGAAAGTTTTTTGACATGACGAATATTGTTTCTTTACATTGTTATTAAAATACTGAAGGTTAATAAAATAATATATGTGAATGTGATAGGACTGAATTATATATACCTATTGATAGATGTGTGCAACATGCATGTAGGTACTTTCAGCAGCTGCAATTGTCTACATCCTATATTTATTAGTAGCATTCGTAGTCCAATGAATAAATGAGATGAAAAGGAAAATAAACAAATTGTGGCAAGAAAACTGACAAAAAAATTTATCAATAACGGTTCAAACTTAAAATAATGAAAACTGAGAATATTATACTCGCAATATCATGCACCGATTGATCTGGAACCTATATTATTTTACCAGCATCGTATACACTTGTTGCCCCTCTTCCGCTAGTGACAATAACAAGGCATAAACAACGGGCTGTTCCTCGCCAGTGAAAGCGTACACCGATACACAAATACTTTCAATGCTAAGCGTTTTTTTATTGCTTCCATCAGTCGTTACCTATCTATTCACGTAAATTGATTTATTTCGTATGACAAAGGATCGAAGACACAAGGGCGGATCCAGGATTTTTTTCTGGGGGGGGGGCACAAGGGGCGGAAGGGCAAAAAAATCAACAATTACTGTTAGGATTTTTTTTGGGGGCACAAGGGGAGGATGAGCAAAAAAATCAACAATTACTATTAGGATTTTTTTTCTGGGGGGGCACAGGGAGCGGACGCGCAAAAAGATCAACAATTACTGTTAGGATTGTTTTCTGGGCGGGCACAAGGGGCGGACGGGCAAAAAAATCAACAATTACTTACCTATCCATACAGGGTGTTAAGGGACGTACTTGACTTACTTTAACCAGTGATTCCTGACATTATTTGGAGTAAAAAATGTAAATGAAATTTTGGTCTCCGGTGACTTTTTTCTACGACTTTTTTTTTTTTTTTCAAAATTTTGTTCCTCAAAATCAAACAATTTTTTTTTATTCTGCATGTCGTCACTGGTCACTCAGTCGGGTGTCCGATGAACCCCTTTCCCCCGCCTCCAACTGTTAAACAACTACCATTTTTTTTATATTTTTGTAGAAAAAAAAAATGAAAAATATCACCGGACACCAAAATTTCATTTACATTTTTTACTCCAAATAATGTCAGGAATCACTGGTTATAGTAAGTCAAGTACGTCCCTTAACACCCTGTATATTGGAAGGTTTATGAAAGTGTCAAACAATAGAAAAATTAAATGTTTAATAAAGACAGTTTTAGCTTCTAAGTATGTACTGTGATGGAATCTCCACAGTACACAAACATACCGTCTGGGGGGGGCACGGGGGCACGTGCCCCCCCCCCCCCCCCTAAATCCGCCCTTGCGAAGACATGCTGCTATAAAACTATATTATTTTGACGATGAAATGAGAAAAAAAAATCGAGTGCAGTTTACACTCGGTAGAAGCGGAACTTTACCAAACAATCTGAACCAATACTTGAAAAGTGAGGTCATAATCAAAGCGACCAATGAGCGCAGACCTCGCGTAATACCTAGCAACCAATAGAAGCCTTTAAAGTGACTTTAAGATGACATCATCATGTCATCAAAGCGGCCGATGAGCGCAGTTGATGCGTCGCAGAGGCAGTAATCGTCATTTCCGTTTCATCCGAAATCCAAATTACAGCGGTGCTATAGAAGTTTCATTAAAAACAATTATATTAAAAAATTATATGTTTATTTCGAGTTACAAAATTTGAAAGCATATTTGATCACGTTTCAAAATAGTTTTTAGTTTTCGGATACGTCCAGAAATATTCCAATTATTTAGATTTTATTGCAAAATGGAAATATTTTTGACCTTCTGACAAAATATGCCCGACGCCTGAGGGGTTAAACCAAATCCGACATTCGAATCTACGTAATTAAGAGTTTGTAGATCTACAGTAGGTATTGTAAAGTTTCGATACAAAAAATCTGTAACAATTATTATAAGCAATAATTATCAGCCTGAAACAATCATCAACATTGAAAAATCTTCCGAGAAAAGATACTTGCCGCCAACGGGACTTGAACCCGTGTCCTTCTGATATATCTTTTCTCGGAAGATTTTTCAATGTTGATGAGTCTTTCAGGCTGATAATTATTGCTTATAATAATTGTTACCCTTTGTGCTATGCATAAAAATCTCGTCTAAACGTTAGTTTATAAATTAAAAATAATAAACATACAATCTGTGTTGAGGATCTACAACAAAAGTCCAGAAGCAAGTCCGAGTAATAATAAATATGTCTATCTACCTTGAATTAGCCAACCACCCCCGAGAACAATTCTGATGGGGTCCAAGAATCCTTCGCGTTGTTTGGTTAATAATGCCCCGACCCTTGGAAGTTTGGTGTAATTTGCAGTGTGGAAATTATACTTCCGGGAATTATTGCCCGGGCAATGGGCCCCGAACCCAACAAATATTTGTGAGGGACAAAATTATGAATGCCGTTTCGTGGCTTGAATCGCACCCTCGGGGATGCTAACTTTTTCACCATAATACTATTTCCATTCTTATTCTGCTGTATTCTGCTATTTTTATTCTTATTCTTGAATATAAAAAAAATGTATTTGGTTTGATCAGATAATCCCAAGAAGAAAACACAATCGAATTTTGAGTGCTGACAAGCTTGTAGTGGCTTAGCGGCCTTAAGGCTCTGCAACCGGGCTCGAAAAGAAGAAGATGGAGAGATATGAAAATACGAATGTTAGAGGAGAGGGCTAACATTTACAGCGACAAAATCGATGCGAAAATTGCGAAAATGTTTAATAAAATACGACCCGTTTAAAATAGAGCAAAAATCTCGCAGGCATTGTCTTAAACAGCATGTAAGGAAACACTGTGAATTTTTTCATACACATAACTTGTAAAATACTGAAACAAACGTGTTTATAATAATTTTTGGAGGATACTTTGCGATTTTTTTCTATAGAGGGAATTTTATATAATTTGAGTTTCGGCGCAGGCAATGTCTAGATATTATCTTCAAGAATAACATATATATTTTTAAGAGCTTTAAAACTTACCGTGTTTAAGGAAGATATGTAAGACATCGGTAGAAATTCGGGTTGCGGGCCCTTTGCCCGGGCCATACGATGCTAGTATTTCAGGCCAGGGTAGCAAGCTATTACTAGAAACCTACTAAGCTAGTAACTCTAACTACCTATAGCTATAGATAGAACTAACTCTGGAAGCTAGCGTCACAAGCCAGGATAGTTAAGGGCCCGCAACCCGGATTTGTACCGATTTATTACATTAATTATTATATTAAAGCCCTTAAAAAAGTATATGTTATTCTTGAAGATAATATCTAGACTTTGCCCGCGCCGAAACGCATATTATATAAAATTCCCACGATAAAAAAAAATCACAAAGTATGCTACAAAAATTATTATTAACACGTTTGTTTCAGTTATTTTACAAGTTATATGTATGAAAAAATTCACAGTGTTTCTTTAAATACTGTTTAAGATAATGCCCGCGAGGTTTTTGCTCTATTTTAAACGAGTCATGTTTTATTAAAGATTTTCGCAATTTTCGCATCGATTTCGTCGCTGTAAATGTTAGCGCTCTCCTCTAACATTCGTAATTTCGTATCTCTCCATCTTCTTCTTTTCGGGCCTGGTTGCAGAGCCTTAAACAGGATGGGGTTCTATTATTTGAGCTAGTAGCGCCCCCCTTACTGGCGTTACTATCCTGGCTTTGTTCTTGCTTCGTGTGGCCGTCCGAAGTAAGTACATGCTCAAGGCTAGTGCGTACGATAACAACAGTTGCGTTTTTTCTGACATCCGATACGCTTCCATGCAAATATGCCAAAACTAGTTACGAAGTTAATTTAAGGTTTGTACAATTGTATCATGATAGAGAATTTCTGTTGAACGCTAGTATTTATGCGTTATTCATCACGAAAAAAGTTGCCGAATTATTGACAATCGGCATGTCTTATCCAAACACGCTTTTCTAACAACCTTTCTAATAATTCGTCCAATGTTCAGAATAAGGAACTCCAGTGAAAAATATTCTGGATTTAAAAAATATGTTCATAAAGACCAATAAACGCTGATTCTGAATATATTAGTTTTATTTAATAATATTAAACGCAGAGTTTTTAAAAAAATATTAAAAAGTCCATTTTTAATCGGGTCGTAAAAACAGGCCGTCAAGGTGACGTCACTGTTCGACGTGTCATGATGTCACCGTAAAGTCTTGTATGGGAATGTACGATATGACACAAACCATTGTATTAATTTATTCGTTTATTCATATAGTGTTTATAGAGATTTAGTTGTTGTGTTTATTGAAACATAATTTAGGCCTAAATAATATTTCAAAAATAAAGGTATCTCATATTAGTTTACCTCTATTATTGAAAATATTCAAAAACTACTCCCCAAAAAAAATAGTAATGCTATTTCTAGGGAGAATATTTCGAACAACGGAATTCAAAATGGCGGCAGTAGATCAGCTGATTCCCGATCCTATAGTAATTTTTCAGGAGTAATGACGTCACACGATTCACCATACATACGGTAGTTTTCGGGGGGTGTTGAAAAATTAAAACTTTGACAATTATGTTAACTATTAAAACTCACTCTAAAAATAAAAATAAAAATTCAGCTATTTAAGTTAGAAGGTCATAAAAAAAATTGGGCTGGAGTTCTCTATTGCTAAATAAGATTCAATTTAATGTACTTCACCCTCTCTTCTGTCCTGTTTAAAGCAGATCAATGCAAAACGAACTGCATACATTTTTTTCTTGAACAGACTGCTAAATAATTACAAGAACATAATATCAAAAATGGCCCTATTTAATTGTGAGCTTCAAAAATATAAAAAGCCCGTAAAAGAGCATTTTTCTGATTTTTCATGAGTACCTAAGAAACTTTTCTGTTGTTTATATTTTTAATTCTGTTATGAATTTAATTTGTTTTACGTAAATCCTGTTTTATGGTTACCAATAAATGACAATGGTGACAACAGATTTGTACTTCGAAAAAATATTATTCTACATTATTATCATAAGTGATTTTTTGTTTTATGTAATTTAGTGTTGTATCCACGGACATATGAATATACATGGACCTGCCCTAAGTGATAAAAACGTATTATTTCCCCCTCCACATGGCGCCGGCTGAAGCACCTCCTTGGAACCGGCTCGCTCCATGGGGAGGGGATAGAGCCTCGCTTGAATCTAAAATGTGTGACGTCATCATTCTTGCCGTGAACAGCTAGAAGGTAACATCCATACATTTAACGAAATACAACGCCAAAACAGTAGCGTATTCTATACAATATATCTACATATCAATGTGCACATAGCGAATGTGGGCGGTTCTCCAGTGTGCTCATCGGTGGTTACAGGGGTAAGTAAATTATGAAACATTTGTAATAGTGTTTTAACTAAACACGGCAACAAAATATTGCTATGTGTATTGGGGCGAGTCTTTTTGAGGCGAACATTTGACCTTAGCAAATATGTTATTATCGTGGCAAGCAATTCGCGCTCCCATGTAAAAAGGTCTATTCATTCAAAGCAGATTTTGCTTTTAAGAACTAAATGGTGATATTGTAATGCGAGATGCCTATTTACTGTCAGATTGATTGTATAACGAATCACAGTCATCTTTCCCCTCTTCCCCCTCCATGGTTTGGTTTGACCCCTCACCCGTAACTGCTTGTCTAGTCATTTGGATGTCTATGGTTGTATCCCAATAATTTTTTTTAGTACGATAAATTATCTTTATACGACATCTTCAATTACACCACACTAAGCTCTATAAAATAAATGTTTTTTTATTTTACGAGCAATTTTTTGTTTTATGTAATTTCTTATAAATTTTATTTTAATATGTTGTTTTATTAGAGTTAAAGTAGTCACAAGGTGGAAATCCATAATTGGCTGTACTCCTTTGTTTCTCTTATCTAAGGCTGTACTATACATGTACAAACTTTTAAAATGTAAACTCTCGATTTTCCAAAAATGAATAAATTGTAATAATTATTTTTTCGTATAAAAGTACTATTAAGTACATATTTGCACGTTGGTGTGTAAAATAACTGTGCAGTTGGCCGTGCCGGGGAAACCTGATCTGGTGGTTCCTGGACTGGCTGAAGGGTCCTTGGTTTCCTCTCGGAGGTTATCCAGATCTTGGAAGCCGTCGAACACCCACCTCACATTGCGGATGTGTTTCGTTAGTGAATTTATCTCTATGTCTCTCTCATCATGTTTACCTCACTTTATGATTATGTGAACATAAGGTTTTTATTTTTTTTTGTAAGGATTTAGATTTTAACGGATGAATGTATTAAAAAGGTTATTATAATAAATTATTTTATTTATTTAGTGGATTTGAAACTCTCCATTTTCAGGTTAAGAAGCTACCCCCACCTTAAACTGAGAGTCTCGTGCGATACATTTACCCTCGTGACATTTTGACACCCAATGTGTAATAACTTTTAATAATGACTTTTTAAACTTTTGATGAAAAAACATTTATGGCGATATTATTATAGGAAGAAGAGACGATTTCAAATAAATTAATTCAACTTTTTCCTTTAATAATTTACGCAGAGATTTCACCGGTTAACATAACTTAAATAATTATATTGGAATTCCTGTGGAGAAAGCGTAAAAATTGAGATTGAAAATATACTTTGATGAAATTCCCCAGATGGAAGAATCTCCATTAAATTTATGTTTTCAACCTTCCCATCGCCAAAGAATTCCAGCAAAATTATGTTTTTCATTAAATGAAAGGCAAATTTTTGGGAAATTTCAGAATACTCTTTACCTGCTTACTCCGTCGTAGTCACCGCCCAAACCAACATATTCGGACCCAATCTTATTTTTGATGTACGTCAGATGTTCTGAAAATGAAAAAAGATATTTTTTTAATAATTCCGCATGAATACATAATATTATCATAATGTAATGATGGGCTGATGCGTAAATCGGTAGATTTTTGGTTTTCAATGCAAAACAGTTTGATTTTTTTTGTTTTTTTGGAGACCGCTAGAATTTCTGGATCGAAAATTTTTGTAGTGTTCATCATCAGGGCAGATGTGTGGATCAAAATTTGACCGATAACCCTAATAATTAAAGAAGCTAACCATTAAATAAAGGTCGATCAACAAAACATATTAAAAAATATATTTTATTTATTTATTTTGAGAAAACAAAACATTAAACAAAATTTACAAAAAACATTGTTAACATACAAGGTTACGTATTTATAGGACAACAAAGGTTACAAGGAGATACATCATGTTCTAACAGCATTTCAACGGAAGATGCTCCGAGGAACTAGCTTCACTGATTCTTTCGCACCGGCACACAGTCCGCGCCTAACATTTGTACATTCGTTCTTGGGTTCAAAAGCTCGGCTGTGGAACGATTTGCCGGCCTCTGTGCTTTCTCCCTGCAGACACAGGTTCACTCCTTCCTTTCAATAAAAGAGACCCTCCAAACAGCATCCCCAAAGATGACAGAGGCCCTGAGGGAAATTATTTTCCTGCGGGCATCCAGTGTGGAGTGAATGTTAAAACATATTTTATGGTTAATTAATAAATACTTCGTGCTTAAATTTGTTGTAGGACACGTAGAAAGTATCCACATTTCTTGCGTGGCAGTTAATAAACCCCGTAACTCGTGAGTCTTCCCAGAGGCATCAGCATTAGTAGGTTAGTTCTGCACCTGGGGTGAATCAGAAGCCTGTGTTGACATGCATTGTAATTTTTTTGAAGTGAAAACTCCCTTAGCACCTTTGTGATTTGAAACTCGATGAAACGAAAAAGCGACACAAAAAAGCGACAAACACGTACATCTACAGGATTTTGCCTGCGAAAAAATGAGATAGAATAATCGGTCACCTCTTGGTGCGGTGCTTCGTAGCCTCTCCATTTTATCTGAGTTTTCTGAGGTTTTACTTCTACCGCGTGTGAACTGCATTTTTGTTGTATTTTTATGGTGTCGCAATAATACGACTCCGCTACTATTATACCGGCCGGCCTTTTGAAGTTCTGGTAGGAGCTGGGATAAACCCTTGCACCAATTATTCTAATTCGTAGGGCCAGTTCCAAAACTATGTCAGCGGGATCGACTAAATGTGGAAGAAATTAGGCATCCGCCAACCCCGATGTATAATATTATCACTTTATAATTAACTTGTCTATCTGGAAACAAGGCAAGGCCCAAGACGGAGAAAAGGTAAAGGGAATAGAAACCGACCCGAAGCAAACCGTTAACATTAGAGATAATAGAGATGCGTTCACTGGTAAATAATAGCTATTTAGTATTTTATAAAAAAATCTGCCTGTAGTAAAAAACGGATAATAAAAAAAAACTATATTAAATCCGTACAGACCTATCTACTATATTTATAGTATAAGGTCATCATTCTAGTATCTTCTGTCTTTTCGTTTTCCCCTTTTTTTACGAGATACAGCTCTGTTGGTTTTCCAAATAAAATAATATAAAACACTGAACGCCTTGAATCGGGCGACTGAAGTAGCTCAGTAGCAGGCGTACTGAATTGGGCGCCAAACTACCTGGGTCCTTTTTAGAGTGTCGACGACCAAAGTGGCGCAGTGGTAAGAGTATTAGTTGGAACCGGAAAGTAGCCGATATGGGTATCAAACTAAGCGTTTCAACTTTCTTTGTACACAAAATTGGTGTACAATATTATTATGAAATTGAGCGATTAACTTCCTGAGTCATTTATGTAGGCTTCACCCACATTTTACACACACTCTTTAATTAATCCACATTCAAACATCAAATCACTTAGTACTTTTACCCTTCCACTAACTAATTGCCTGCAACGGGCAAAAGCTAGTATAATTTTAAAGCTATCTTTACAATGTTGAAAAAATATTTTTTAAGTACCATTAGGTACTTACACCAATTAAAAACTTATTTCTAATAGTGTATAATGAGTGTATATTTATGTGAAATAGTAAAGGTAAGCTTTTGGTAGTACTCTATTTTTTGTTATCGGTAATTGCTGTAGGCTTCTTCTGTAAAATTGTATGGCTGTAGAATTCTCATAAGTAAATCAGTAGATGCTAAATATCGGAAATGTTTCGTAAGGAAGGCCCCTTCAACTAGGAAATGTAAACGGTATTCGCCGTAACCACCGAGCAGAGGCGCTAAGCCCCTTTGAAGGAATGCGGGATCCGCCATATACTCGTATCTCTGCTTCCCAGCACTTTGATTCCGAACTTTACTATTTTATTTCTCAATCAAGGCAGGATTTATTCAATTCAAAGCGATTTTTTTCTCAAAATCTCTTGTAAAAGAAACGAACGCAGGTGATACCTTCCTTAAAACCTTAATATTATAATAAAATGAAACAATGCAACTTTGTATAAACCACTTATAAAATGTGCAAATCCGACCGGTTTCGGAACAAACGTTCCTTCGTCAGGGAAAGCTTATACTAATTTGACAGTTTAGAACAATGTTTTATTAGGGTAGGGGTGGAGCCGTTGTTAGTTAATAATGTAAATTGGGTGGGTAGGTATTAGTGTAGAGTGGGTGGGTAGGGAATATCATTGAAAATAACCATAGTTTTGAAAAAAAACACAGGGATAAATATTCTTCATATTAATCATAAAGGAAAACGTTTAGATAACTTAGAAGCTTTGGAAATTAAAAAATCCCTTAAAAATAATGAATCTATTATCAACAAACAAAAAATATTGTCATATAGCCCAATCATGGATTTGTTCCCCTACCCACCCACTCTACACTAATACCTACCCACCCAATCTACATTATTAACTAACAACGGCTCCACCCCTACCCTAATAAAACATTGTTCTAAACTGTCAAATTAGTATAAGCTTTCCCTGACGAAGGAACGTTTGTTCCGAAACCGGTCGGATTTGCACATTTTATAAGTGGTTTATACAAAGTTGCATTGTTTCATTTTATTATAATGGATAACCACAAAGTAATAGCTACATTCAAAAATACCTTAATATTATATTTGTTAAACTTACAGTGCCACAAGTATAAGTTGGCGAAAAAGGAGGGCGCTGTTGACCATGACATTACGATGGTAGATAGATAGGTAAGTGTGGCCAGATTAAAATATAAAGATATGGTGTTAGTAAGTTTTCAATTTAGGAGGCGGGAATGGGTTCCGCCACCACGGGAACCATATATTGGATGACCAAAACCTTCGCCATAGGTCACCCCAAGTGGTTCGCTACGTTTGGTAACTTAGCAGTGGTACCTGGGTTCATGGGTTGAGGTCTGGGTCTTGGCGGAGGATGCATCTGCTGCATGGCAGGTCAAATCGGGAGAGAATAGTTGAAGGAGTCACATTGACTTCTCCAGCCGTGTCCTCGCAAAATATCGTCTTGCACAGCATTGGGAAGGATGGATAGAAGGAAGGGCGTATCATATCACTCCTGGACACACTGACCCCCAGATTCCTACTCACCCCTCATACCCCTTTCCTTCCCGGAACTTCCTCTCCTTCGTTTCCTAAAAAGACCCTCCACACATCATCTCCAAAGATAACATAGGCCCCGAGGTGAATTATTTTCCTCAGGGCCTCCTGTGTGGAGTTAAGGTTAAAAAAAAATATGTTTACGCCATCGCCAACTTACATGTGTAGCACTGTAAGTAAGATAATATTTTTCTCTTTTTGATACTGAAAATTCGTTGTGGATTTTCATTATCACGACATATGTATTGAAAATTAAATTTTTTTATTCCTAATACCGTGTAATTATACCGGTTTCAGCGTTTCACTGTCATCTCCACTTTAATATTATAAATCTTTATTAACCACCCATTAAACCCCCTCATAAAATGTGTATTTACATCCCCGTTCACGGAAAAATTGTACCAGTCTGAAAATGGCAGTGATAGGGTGAAACCGGAAAAGCGAGGTGAACGGTAGTTGAGAGGGAGATATACGTTAGTGAAGATGGAAAGAGAGTTACGCTTCGTATCTTACTGTAGGGGCAAGAGAGAGAGGTGTGAGCACACGCGTTCTTTATCTCTCTCTCTCATAGCCAGTTACGTTACAAGGTGCAGGCGTATTGTCTGTATCACACTGTAGGAGCAAGAGAGAGCAGTGCCGCGCGCACATTTTCTTTCTCTCTTCCTATCGTATAGATCAGCGGTCGTCACACGTTTCTGGTCAAGGGCCACGTAGCACAATGTGAGGTATCACCGCGGGCCACACACTTATGATTTATGATTTGGGGAGGGAGGGGGTGGGGGGATTTTGGTGTTGCATTTTTTTTTGCAAGAAAACAAGCAATTCTTTCGTATTTAAGTACCGGGTTGCTACCTCCTTCCTTCTTGTATTCATGATATATGTGTACATGATTATCCACGTAAGATCATAATATTATATTAAAAAAAAAAATTATGAAGATCTGTAATGAAATCTTTGACTTTAATTTTCATCCCATTCAGTTTAATTTAACGAACTACCGAAATGTGTGAATTTTCGCACGCGTGATAAAATGATAAACACAATAACAAAAATTAACCGACATTAAAGTGGTTAGTGGATTTTTTGATCTTTTTTAGGCCATATTTTTTTTACCTGCCCACGCCCTCACTGTGCCATCTCAATGCCCTCTAATTTTCTCTGGGTCTTCTACTGCCCCCCTGAAAGTCTCCAACGACCACAAGAGGGCTTTATCGCCCACGTTGAGTACTAAGACGTACACTATACGCGCGTTCATAATCGACTTAGGATGAGTTCAAGAACCAGCTAGGCGTTTTAAAATCAGTGGGGTATTTTCACTTTTTTATAACAACATATTCATTTTATTTTTATGTTGACGAATAAATTTTCTACAGCGAGTCAAAGTTTCCAATTTTTGAATTACCGCCAAAACGATAATTTGGGGTGGGGCCATCGTGTGACGTACCGTGGACGTTCACTGACAGTGTTAATTTATGCTGGCACAACTGAGCGATTTTAAAACTATGGGCCGTTTTAATTTTGTCAGTTTTAGGCCGTTTTTAAAAGCAATAACATGGAATGAAAATATATAAAACAAAAATTTTTAGTAGGATGATTTAAATCAGAAAAATGATCTTTAAATATTCCGTACATTTTCAACAGAATCCCTCGTTTGTGGAAATACCCCATTGCCAATCAATTAAAATCAACCTTTTAAAATCGCACACAAAATATTTGAAAAAAAAACGGATAGTATAATTGTACATTAAAAAAATATATATTTAAAAATAAAACGGCAGATTTGTGCGGGCCGCACACATATCTGCCGCGGGCCGCAGTTTGACGACCACGGATATAGATGGAGCAGAAGTTTTACTTCAGTTGTGTGGTCTAAAGCACACTCGTTTTTTTAAATTTTATTGTTTGATTATAATATCAGACAATCTACGTAGTTAAATAGCCATTCGAGTGGTATGTACTCTCAATATTTCACCCTGGTGAAAGACCACCGTTTAGAAACGAAACATTGTTTGAAATATTTTATTCGTGTTTGGTGTTCAGATCTGAATAGCCAGGCACTCTCTAGCAGTGGCGGCCGCTGCCTTGAGAATGTGGTGGTTCACTTTTTTTTTTTACATGAATACCACACAAGAGTCCAAACTGCTCGCGTCTGGAGCCAGTGGGACTATGGCATCCACAATTGGGGTATGTTGTGAGGCTAAAGGTAGAGGGGAGGGGAAGGAGATAGGGAAGAGGAAGGTGGGGATAGTACCTGACTATTCAGATGTGGTCACCAAATACGGCTAACGCCATTTCAAGCAACATTTCAATTTTGAATGGTGGTCTTACACTAGGGCGATACTGAGAGTATCTTCCACTCTGGAACGTGCCGCAAATATACTATATATAATTTTAAATTAATCAATTGTGAAATAACACAAATTAATCAAATAAAATTTATTTGCCACCCCGGGATTCGATCCCGCGACCTTCATAATGCTAGCCAAGAGCCTTACCGCTGGACTATGCCGGCCGTCAGACAATCCGTAGGTATCTAATTATGACAAAAAATTATTAATTAGGAATTTTCAATAATTTATTTATTTTCAAACAAACTGTTATTTCCTCTTATATATTCAACACTGCTTGCACTCATTTTTGTAATAAAATTAAATATTAGGTTATTGGTATTTAATATAATCAATATAAAAAAAACAATACAATGACAAATATCACGTCACGTCAAGCGCGCGCCGCTAGACGCTAGACTGCGCTAGCCGCTAGCCGCTAGACGCAAACTGTATGATCTTCGCCGAAATTCGATTGTATTCGTGTCACCTCGGGTCATGGTTCGGGTCAATGATTAACCGCCAATCGGTAAACTTCGGCAAGGATCGGAATATCTTTAGAATCATAGTTCCATGGGTGGGTGGCACACCAATTGAAGCCAAATTCTGATACAAATAGCGAAATCCACGCGCTTTCGATGTTTCAAATATTTCATATAAAAATATGATTTCGTTTCGATTTCATGATTTTTCGAATGCACACCGATACGGCCGATACGAGGGCGCTAGGCGGCCGCGCTATTCGAGATTAAAAGCGTAGTCCCTGATAATATTCGTAGCATTATATTGGTAACTAATATTTTGAAATGATTAAATTAGAGATTCTATAGATTTAAATTAGAGAAATTAAATTAGAGATTTTATAATCTTCAGTAAGTAAATAAAGTAAATTTTGACATTATAATTTGCCAGTGCTGTACACAAACACACTAGGCGACCAGCCGCCCTTACTCTCCACCTCCCTCTTCTCCATTTTCGTCCCCTCCCCATACCCTTCAGCCTCAAAACACACCTTAATAAATGGAATGACACATCATCAGTAGCTAGTTAGGAATCTGGGGCGGTACAACAAAATTTACAAAATCACATGCTGTAGAAGTAAAACGTTCAGAAAACTAAAGTAGACAAGAGTAAGGAGACTACGAAGCGCCGCACAAAGAGGAGACCGACAGCCTACGAAGCACCGCACAAAGACCGATTATACCATCTCATTCTCTCGTAGGCTAAATCCTTTAGATGTATGTGTTTGTCTCTTTTTAGTGTCGAGTTTCAAATCACAACGGTGCTTAAGAAGTTCTCACTTCAAAAATGATTTTAGACGTAATTTAATAAACACTAGCTGAAGTCCCCGGCTATGCCCGGGCCTAACACAGAGTTTCCGAAATCAAATGTAGATAGTGACCTTCCTTTGCATACGTATCAAATCTACACCGCCCGGTCGCCAGCCCGCTCGTCCACCACACACAGACATTCTCCTTTATATATTATATATTTCAACCAATTTACAAAAAACCTTGACAAATTATATACCTAAACCTTCCCCATGAATCACTCTATCTGTTGGTGAAAACCGCATAAAAATCCTTTTAGTAGTTTTTGAGTTTATCGAGAACAGACAGACAGACGCGACGGAGGACTTTCATTTGTAATATGTAGAGATAATAACGTTGGCGTAGTACAAACTCCTCGCTTTATTCAGTCATTTAGATCTTTCTACACTTTGACTTTTGAAATTGCCCGAGGTGTAGGAGTATACTTTATGTGTCAGTGTATATGATATAACACTAGCTGACCCGGCGAACTTCGTACCGCTTCAGAATCGATAACTGTTGTGTTAACTTATTAGCTGAAAATTACACGATGAAGCAATTATCGATGCGCTGTCCGTGTTTAGTTTTTGTCAGTATCAGAGATGGTGTTGTGTACGGATTTATATTTTTTTGTGATTTTCTTACTTTTCAACTTACTTACGGGAATTGCGTTTCATTTACGTGTGGAGGAGATTTATTATAGTTATTGCATTTTCCCTCTGGGGAGGTGCAGACATACGTTCACCATTTTCGACTGTTGACATTTAGTGTGTAAAAAAGAGGGGCAGCATTATATCTTTAAGAACAAAAGCAAAACAATCAGCGCATTAACATTTCACGTTTTTCAATTTTTGGAATTCACTCACTATTCAATATTATACTTATCACAATATTGCTGCAACTCTTTCAAAAGCTGAGAATTCGTTCCATACAAAATGTACGAGGAAAAGAATTTTCTTCATAATTTTTTTTTCGTGAATTTTCCGATGTTTAATAGCTATTCTGCTATTCGGGGCGGAGACAAAATCCTACAAATCAAAGATCATCAAAATCGGTCCAGCTGTTCTTGAACTTTATATGGTGTAACTAACCCGACTTCATTATATAATATAAAATGAAGTCGCTCAAAATGTATGTGCGCGTTAATTTTTTAAATTACGCAACGGATTTTCATACGGTTTTCACCAATAGATAGAGTGATTGAAGAGGAATGTTTATATGTATAATCCATGTAAATTATATTAGAGAAAAGCCGAGAAATTCAAAGAAAACATATTTTTGTGCGATTTAAAACGGCTGGCGGGCCGTACTATAGTCACTTTTGAAATTCGATCTACGGAAGAAATTAGAAAATAGATGTCCTAGAGTAAGTACGTATTTGATTTTCCCTTTTCAAATATCCAGTGTTGCATTGCAAGTATTGTATAATTAGTGGCGATCGCTAACTATATTATTATACAGGGTAATAAGGGACGTACTTGACTTACTTTAACCAGTGATTCCTGACATTATTTGGAGTAAAAAATGTAAATAAAATTTTGGTCTCCGGTGACTTTTTTTGACGACTTTTTTTTTTCAAAATTTTTTTCTTCAAAATCAAACAAAAAAAAATTTCTTCCGCACGTCGTCACTGGTCACTCAGCCGGGTGTCTGACGAACCCCTTACCCTGCCTCCAACTGTTCAAAAACTACCATTTTTTTATGTTTTTGTAGAAAAAATTAAAAAAAAAAAAACATCAAAAATGTCACGGGAGACCAAAATTTCATTTACATTTTTTACTCCAAATAATGTCAGGAATCACTGGTTAAAGTAAGTCAAGTACGTCCCTTAACACCCTGTATATATAAAAATAATAATAATAATATAGTTGATTCAAGAGGAAGGTAATATCTATAATACATCCTTATTATAGTAGAGAAAAGCCGAGAAATTCAAATATTCAATTCCGGCAGCGGGCAGCTGGCAAGCGGATGGTGTGGATTTTATAAAGGTTGGGTAATGGCGTTGTGTTTCGTTAGCCACAGCAACGTGTGGCCGGGTCTGCTAGTTGTTTTATATATTAAAGATGTATATGTATACTCTATATATAAGTACCTTCACAATATAAGGGTGTGTGTTAGAGTATGTGCATAATAAAAATAAAAATGTCGCACAAAGTATTTGCACAAAGGAAATTTCTGTGTGCACACATCGTAAAAGAGTGTTAGATGTATTCAGAGCACAGAACAACAGTACTAGCTCGCACCGCCCGCAGCGCTAACTTCAGTGTGCCAGAGCCGAGCGAAGAACGTTTCACACCCACATCGCGCGTCGTTATACCCTGCCTCTTCGTGGGAAATAAAAATGAAAATAACTCATCCAAGAGATTGCTATGAAGACGTGTGATGTAAAGCCACAATGAATTCTTCAGGCGCGCTGAAATAATGCCGGGGAATGAAAGATTTTATTTCCGCCTGCACTTTTACTACACACGAAGTTGCAAATAATATTAATATTAATAATAGAATTTCTTGTTCCCGGCTACGCGAGTGTTTCGTAAAGGACAATACAAAACTTCAAGCTTTGATAACGAACGGAAATGAAGCACTTCAACGTGGAATAAATTTAGTAGTCGTTAAACTCGAGTATATTCATCGATACTTTTTGCAATAAAGCATTATATTTTTGTTCAGATTAAATGAAACAGGGTGCGATAAAAATGGCCGATCATGTTGTGGTGCAATTCTTAATTAATTAAGAATTAATTTTTGTATTTTTGAAGTAACAACACTTCTTTAGCACCGTTGTATTTGAAACACGATGAAAAAAAAATATATATGATTTAGCTTGTGAGAGAATGATATAGCAATAAAATATTTATTTATGTCACGGTACTCGGTTCCACTATAATTTTTTCTTTAAATTAATTCCACTCAGGGAATTTATTTTCCTCAGGGCCTAAGTCATCTGAGATGCTGTGTGGAGGGTCTTTTTGAGGAGAGGAAGTAATGAACATTGTTCTTGAAGAGACCCATATCGTAGGAAGGAGGAAACGCAGAGGCCGGCAAATCATACCACAGCCGAGCTGTTGAACACAAGAAAGAGTCGAAGAAGCGACCCGTTCTCATGTGACAAATTTCAACAAATGTTGGGCACGCGTTTGGACTGACTATGGACCGGTGCCGAAGGGATCAATGACGCCAGTTCCTCGGAGCATCTTCCATTGTAATACCGGTAGAACAAGGATAGCATTCTAAAGATTGCAATCCGTCTGTTAAGATGGGAGAATCTATCAAACTGACCGCCCATTTCTGCAGAGTCGAGGGTATTTTTCAGGTATTTTGGAGGTCCAGACCGGAGGTGGCTGTCAAATTCAACCGTGGGGAGTACTTGTGACTTATACAGGGTTAGTAGTTGTGTACTATTAAAGTATCTGCGGGCCCTGTACAGTACGCCCAGTTTTTGGGAGGCTAACTTAACTCTGGCTTCGATGGAACCCCCATATCCGAGCAGGTCACTTAGAGTTACACCAAGCATATCAATGGAGGGCCTGTTCGGAAGATTGCTTCCGTTGAGGGAGGCTAGATTTTCATTTCGGTCCCTTTTAGACGTAATCAGACAAGATTGGGTCTTTGAAACATTAAAATCAACGAGATATTGGGTTGGGTTGGGTTTAACTTTTCAAAAGTACCAAGTGGCGATCCCTTAATGAGTTTTGATAACTCATGGGAGTGCAACTTCGTTGTTTGTTTTATTTAATAATTTTTTTTTTTTTATGTATATAGGTATCTATATATATTTTTTTTACCCCAAGAGAAAACACTCTCGAGGTAGTCAAGATAATACGATAAATCCACGATCCCGCGCAATTCTCGTTCAGTCTAGTGGTATAAAGCGCCCGACGAACCTTAGCGGCCAGACATTCAGCGGACCAAGGATCGAATCCTATGAAATCCAAAAAAAAAATATAGGTTCATTTTAAAAATCAATATCCATCACAATCAATCTTCAAACCACTCCAAAGTCTGCAGGCAAAGAAAACACAAAAGAAAGCGATAAAAAAGTGTTTCGAAATCTTCCCACTCTTGCCTACTTTAGTTTTCTGAAGGTTTTACTTCTATCGCGTGTGATTGCACACTCTAATTTTTGAAGTGAAACTTCTGTAGCCCCGTTGTGATTAGGAATTCGGATGAAACGGAAATGACGCGTACAGCACATGCGAAGCATAAGCCTCCTATCAAGGCTCCTATTGGTTGAGATATAAAACGGAAATGGTGCCAGGTCTGCGCTCATTGGCTGCTTCGATTATGACCTCACTTTTCAAGGCTCTTTGGTATTATATGCCTCCATTTGTTGAGATTGTTTGCATGCCACAAAAAAATCATTAAAAATTGCACTGTTTTTTTAAACATTATTAGTAACTAGCTGACCCGACAAACGTTGTTCTCCCGTATAAATTATTTCTAGTGAATATTTTAGTTGTTAAATAAAAAATAACAAATGTATTGTAAGTGTGTGGGGATGGGATCTATGACAGAAAGAGAAATGGAGCGCTGTAGACGATGACTGCCGATAAAAAAAAAAAACACCAACTAAAGTAGGAAAAGAAATAAAGAAAATCAATACGAATTTCGGAGAGGAATTAAGGGTACGATATTTTTTGTCAGTCCGTCTTTAGCCAACACAAATAAGCTCGATAGTTTGTCCACGCGAGAACATGATGCCGAATGAAATATCAAAATGACGCGACGCTTCTCGTGAATGTCTTGCGCATATGTAGATGAAAGTTCGATGAGGTGGACTTAGTGCCATCTGTCATTCAACAACATAAATAATTTAGTTCTGTTTGAAATACGAAAGACGGTTAAATTTGTTCATACAAAAACACAAAAAACCGCTATTAAAAAATGGGAGTTAAAATTTGGGGTTATAGGTATTTTTTATGACAAATATTTTTTTTCTGGATAAGGACACTCTAATGACCTAGCGTTACCAAATATACATAAAAAAATCATAAAAATCGGTCAAGCCGTTTCGGAGGAGTGCGACCACAAACACCGTGACACGAGATTTTTATATACAAGAAGATTATAAGGATCAATTCCATTTTACTGAAACTTTTCAAGTTTCAAGTTTCTTACATGTTAGGAAATGCCAACAGTTTTACAATAAAAAGGGAAGGTTATATAAGACTAAATATATCGTGATCCAATTCTTAACCCTTTAAGTTGATATAACATTGAAAGCCTTAAGAATTACATCGCTATATGGGTGATGTACTGTACCTGCGTCACTAAAAAATCCTGTATTAAAAAGCAGACCCAGTTTACAGAATAATATTATAATAAAATAAAATTAAAAAACATATTAATTTATTTTGATTGCAAATGTCCTCCCCTATCACCCGATTCGTTTGATCCATAGCTTACAATGCTTACACGATAACCTGTATATCGCCTGGTATTGTTTTTGCTTGAAATGGCTTTAGCCATGTTTGATGACCAGCTTGAATAGCCAGATACTTTTCATCCTTCCTCCGCCCCATCTATAATAACAATAATAATAATAACGTTTATTCATCAATAGATTTTTTTACAGTACTATACATTTTGTTCTTTTATCATTGAGTCTATTGATGAAAAGGTCACTGCTCAGCTACAATTCAGGATTTCTCCTGGAATGCAGCTGGTTTCCAGCAGTACTACTTCATCACCAAGAGATGCCAGAGCACGATTTAATCTAACTTTACTTTTTTAAAGTATATTTTATTTAGTTATAAAATTTAACATCTTACATCTAATATAAACTTCACTTGAGATTGTGATATGATGCCTTTTACGGCTTCTTCCTATTTACCTATTTGATTATCGTGGATTATTCCATACGATGATTATTCCAGACGTTGATCGTAAGAATTTTCAGTAGTTGGATTTTGGTATTTAGGATTCCGGCTTTCGAAGGATGCATTTCAAATACCTACTGTTAGTGGTGCATACATTGAAGCAAAATATAATGGTGTAATAAGTAATCAATAATCATGTAAAACTATAACTTATCCTACCAATCGCTTTTGGTGCAATGCGAACATTATTAAGTAGGCACCTTCACAAAAAGTAGACTTCAATGTGTTTCAATGTCAAAAAGTAGGCTTCAATGTATTCAGTCAGAAAAAGTAGACTTCAATGTGTTTCAGTTGAGGGAACTAAGTCCAGCTTCTTCACCGTGCCCTCCGGCGTACCTCAAGGTTCTCATTTAGGGCCATTATCTTTTAATGTATATATTTATGATATTCACAAATGTTTTTTACATGCTAATTATCTAGCATACGCAGATGATAAAAAAATATACCTAGTTATTAAATCAATCAATGACTGCATTAAACTTCAAGAGGACCTCAATCGTCTTTTTGTCTATTGTGAATCAAATAAACTTGTTATTAACATCTCAAAATGCAATAAATTAACGTTTACACTTAATAAAAATAAAATTTCCTTTGTATACACATTGAACGGCACACATATCAATGAAGTAGACTACGTCAGGGGCCTTGGAGTAACACTGGATGTTAAATTAAACTTTATCCAACACACTGATGAAGTCATTAATAAAGCCAATAAAATGCTGGGATTTATAATTCATATAGAAAAACCCTTCCGATACATAAACACTCTGTATTCCACTTTTGAATGTAGCTATAACTTTGTGGTTATCCATTATAGATAAATGAAACAATTTAACTTTGTTTGAACCAATTTTATACTTGAGTAAATCCGACCGTTTTCAGAACGAACGTTCCTTCATCAGGGCAAATGTATACTGATTTGACAGTTTTGAAATATGGATGGGAACAATGTATTATTATGGTAGGGGTGGAGCTGTTGCTAGGTATTAATGAAGAATGGGTGGGTAGGGGAACATATCTATGATTGTGCTATAAGACAATATTTTTTGTTTGTTGATAATAGATTCATTATTTTTAAGGGATTTTTTTATGTCCAAGGCTTCTAAGTTATCTAAACGTTTTCCTTTATGATTAATATGAAGAATATTTATCCCCGTATTTTTTTCAAAACTATGGTTATTTTCAATGATATGGTCAGCGAACTCAGAAAAACTGATATTATTAAGACATCTTAAATGTTCTAATAATAATATATTTTTAATTCGGATTTACTCAAGTATAAAAGTGGTTCAAACAAAGTTAAATTGTTTCATTTAACTTTATATTCCCTTTACACTTCATATATTCGCCCGCACTTGGAACACTGTACACCGATCTGGACTACTTTTTACCAATCCTATATTGAACGAACAGAAAGAATTAAAACAAAAATTATTAAACACATAAATTCTTACACTTCTTAAATTATACCGAATCATTAAATTTCACAATTTCAACTTCCTCCAAACACGACGTCTAATTTTCGATCAAATCCTATTGTTTAAAATTCTAAATAATGGCCTGGACTCACCAGAGCTTACCAATTTAATAAATTTTCATATTCCGTCAAGATCAACCCGACAAACCGGTTTATTTTATTTGCCCTCTAGTAGAAGAAATATTATAAAAAATCCCTAATTCCTCGTGTATGTGCACAATATACCTAATACAAAATTTCACAGAATTGACATTTTTAGTAATAACTTAAAGAAATACCGATATGAAGTAACGCGTACGATCGATTATTAACATGAGAGTATGGAATGTATCAGGAGCATCACCTATCCTTTTCCTATAGGTATTCCTCTTCCTCTACCCTTCCTACAACCCTAAATTAATTTTAAGATAGTAAAACTTCTTTGCCAATTAACTTTAGCATAAGAAACTTCTGTGACTTGACTTCAGTATATATTGTATATTATCACTGTAATTATGTAAAAGCTGTTTGCTTCTTACAAATAAATAAATAAATAAGAAAATGGCTCTGTTGATGCTCTAAATATATAATATGTTAATTTAGAGTTCACAATCGAGTCTCATTTCCATTTTTAAATACATCAAATCAAAGGCTCTGTTTTAATACAACGAATTTACATAGTAACACCATTAAATGGAAAGCATAGCTATATCTTAACATTTCTAACGGCAGCGAGGACGAAAATAAAATTCCACGGACAAAATTTAATATTCTGAGCAGATGATTGGTATGGAGAAGAATAAAAGACCTTTGAAACTTTTATATGGAATAATAATTTTCGGAGACAGAAATTTTTATTTCCCGTAAGGTTTAGGGAAAACATTTAAATGCTAAACAAAAGTTTAAAGATTGCTCCACAGCCTTGTCATTAACAGCGAGTTTGTATCTTCATTTTTAAAAGTTTCATGTATTTTTTAGCTTTTGCTATAGATATCGCAACCAGAATTGAGTAGATAGGCATTTGGAGGAATATGGGTACTACAAGGTTGAGTTGAACCTTGGAGATACGATTTGTCTCCAAGTGTCAAGCATTTAAACAAATTTAATTTAATTTACTTTAATTTACTTTAAAAAGAAAGACAAGCATTCCCGGGTAACGAATAACCCAACAATGTTTGAAAATCTCCTACTACCACCACAGAGAGCCGAAAATGTTGCTTGTGTTGTGATGCAAACGCGATGCCCACTCAACCACTGACCGGTCGAATGCATTGTATGTTTCAACTGCACGGAATATAGTTTTAAGAAGGCTATAATAACATTCCTCAATCACAATAATCAAAGTTAGGCATGAGGCATGATTCTTTATCATATTTTACTAGAGATTTTTAACTACTTGCTTCAGACATCTTTGCTGTCAGACTGAAGTGTGTTAGCTATTAAATGTATTATTTTATTCAAAATGATTTTTGCAGTAAAACTTCTTTACGCCCGCTTGACTTGGGGAGTAAGCTGGTGAATGCGTGACGAGAGCGTTACGAAAAGTGTGATCGGGCGAGGCGAGAAGTTGAAAGGGAGATATAAGTTAGTGAAGATAGAAAGAGAGAGAGTTACGTTTCGTATATTACTGTAGGGGCAAGAGATAAAAGCACACATTTTCTTTCTCTCTTTCTCTCATAGCCAGTTACGTTTCGTGTATCTAATACACAGTGCAGGCCTATTGCCTGTATCACACTGTAGGCGCATATTTTTTCTCTCTTCCAATCATAGATGGAGCTAAAGAAGTTTTACTTCAGTCGTGTGGTCTAAAGCACACACGTTTTTTTTAATCCAAAACTTTTATTAAATCTTTAACTGACAGCCCTGAAACAACATAGCTAATTAGCAATACCTGCTAAGTAATTCCAAACAAAGATAACTTTGAAAGTAACAGTAAACTTAACACAAAATTACTCTATTTAGTGTCTATAAATACTGTTGACAACTTTTCTAACAGGTCCCCGTTTACGTATTTTTATTTTAAATGATCGTACATATTATAACATATTATAACATCAATATTATTTTTTTAGTATAGTAACAGTAGTAACACATAATAGTATCATATACCCAAATACTTGTTTTTTTCGTACATAAGTACTTTGTTAAATGTACATTCTTATTTTGTTATTATTGTAATACTGATACCCTCCTATGTACCACTGTGCAATCTTATGTATCATTTGAATGTAAAAGCCATTGTATGGCCTTTAAATAAATAAATAATGTTTCCGAAATGTTATTCTACTTTTGTAGATAATTCCAGTGATAATGATAAAAAGTTATTTTTTAACACGGTGGAAGAACACACTGTTGGTTAGACTGTTGGTTTTCGAAAATAAGTGTGCTTTAGGATTAGGATTAATATTGTGAAATTGTATCATCGACGGAAATGTATACATATGTACCAACACATACACTTCTATTTTTTCTTATATTTATTTGCCCGTGAGACGAAAACAAAATTCTTAATAAGGTAGGTACTTGTTTAAGTCCAGAGGGACTCATCACTTAGATAAGAAACCTTGGCACATTCTAATCCTGGCTTTTGGTGAGATGCCAAGGCAATTGTCATATGCGCCAAATACGCACTGTTTTCCCTCAAGTTTATGGTAACGCGGTATTGTTGTGACAATAATGTTATCAGTCGGAAATAGGTACTGATTATACGGACTGCCATTGGCAAGGCTTCGAGACGGAGACCCGTCGTCCCACTAACGGCGCAGTACGAATACTCCGTACGCCTTTAACCCCTTTGGTGTGGCTGGCTTCATTTGCAGTCTAGTGTAATTAAGACGACTTTGAGGTGCACTGCAGTGTGCAGAGCTAGGTTTGAGAAGTTTTTAACATATTATTATTATTTCGTACTCCACGTGAAAATTCCAAAAGTACAAACATTATATTGTAGAAGCATGGATATTGTGCATTATCTATATACCTTCTATATATATAAAAATCAATTGTTGTTCGTTTGTCTCGCTAAAACTCGAGAACGGCTGAGCCGATTTAGATGATTTTGGCTTTGAAATGTTTGTCGTAGTCCAGGGATGGTTTAAACGGTGAGAAAATATGGAAAAATTGCGAGGAAGATAGTAAAAATAACAATTTCAATCCCCCATATAAACTGTTCTACTTACTTTCCTGTCAAACATTTGACGTTCGTCCATGCGGTACGGTAGACTCGGGTCCACTCAAATTGAAGCAAATAAAATAAAAATAATATAAGTTTTTTTTTTAAAAGTTTTCTTATACTTTGTAGCAGGTTCTTACGGAAAGAAAAATTAAGAAAATGCAAAAAATTTAATAATTTCAGAAAACTTTGTACGTTAGACAGTCCGCCAGTTTGACGAAATAAATGTAGGACGCAGATGTTTTTTTTTTGTATTAAAAGAATTGTCAATTATTCATATTTTAAATATGTGTCTGTATTAGGTACCAAATTTGCCTGTTTCGCTTGGTCACGCAATTAATTCAGAACGACTTTCTTATTTCATTCAAGCATTGGGGATTTGACGTGTTTGCTAACCGTTCATCCGATTGCGATGAAACTTTGGTGCATTGTTGTGAGCACGCCCGAGAAGGTTTCTATATATATATACTGGTGAGCTCTGGCATTATTGCAATTGGTGCCACGCGAACTGTTTGAAAACTGAATGTACCGGGACTGAATGTATGGAATGCGAGAGGGGGAGGCGGATGGGAGAGGGAGGGGGGAGGGAAGGGGAACTCGGGAAAGGGGGTTCTCGGGAGGGGTGGGGAGGGTTTATATGGATCCATGTGTGTTTGTTACTCATTCACGCAAAAAATACTGAATGGATTTTAATGAAACTTTACAATAATATAGCTCATACATCAGAATAACATATACGAGTTCTGGCATCAAAAAATTTGTATAAAAAAGTTGCAATAGGTGGCACGCGAGCTATTTGAAACTGAATGTATCGGGAATGAAAGTATGGATTGCAGGAGAGGGGAGGGGAACCCTTGAGGGCGGAGGGGAACTCGGGAGGGGGGAGGCGAATATGAAAGAGGGGAGGGAAACTCGGGAGAGGGGTTCGCGGGACGGGGGAAGGGGGGGGGTAGAGTGAGGAGAGGGAAGGTGGAGGAGGAGGAGTGGAAAAGCGAGAGGGGAAGGGGACGCGGGAGAGGAAGGGGAGGAGGAAGATGAACGGGACGAATAGGAAAGGACGCGCAGGGAGAAAAAAATTCTCTATTAAATGGCATAGCAACGCATGCCGGGTACCAGCTGGTTTCAAATAAAATTTTCAATTTTAATTCTTTAGAATCGTTGCGATTTGAAACTTGATGAAACGAAAAATAGCGACGAATGAGATAGACTAATCGGTCTACTCTTTGTGCTGAAGATATTTTGTGTGAAGATTTTCAGGATATAGGTATATATGTATAGGTATTTATACAAAAAGTTGAAATATTGAAAAATAATTAAATTCCTTTTCAGCTATAACAACGTCGTATTTTTCAATCTTATCACTCTAGCTCACTGAAAACTCATGCCACTAGTTAATACATGTTTAAAAATCTAAATTAATACTTATTAGATCACCCAAAGCCAAGGCACATAATATTATTACATCTAAAAAATAAAAACACCTCAGATTGAACTTATAGAATATGTTTATTTGCGTGTTATTATTGATTGTTTTCTCAGATGGGAATTACAAATAAATAAAGTCTGTGAACGATTGCATTATTGTTAGTGGATTATATAATTTAAAAAATCGATGTACCAATATCTACACTTCGTATAATTAATTAATCATTTATTAGTTGAATCTATTTTAATAAGGTATTGAATTACAGCTCGGAGACTTTCCTAAGGAATATAAATAATACATATCAGTTCAAAATTAATTAGTTAAATTATCAGCACATAAAAGTTTATACGAACAAAAGCAATATATTCAATACAAAATTTTCTCGGCAAGAGCAATTCTATGGTATAAAATTATATGTCATCATTATTTCATGAAGACTAAGGAGCTTTATGTATTTTAAATGTAAAAGTAATTTGTTACTACGATAAAATAACCCTTTTCTCAAAATAAGCGTTATTATGGAAAAAAAAAATTTTTTCTCTAATTTTAATACATAAACACACGGCAATTTTTTTTCTATAACAAAAAATCGAGTGCAGTCATTTGCGGTAGAATTGAAACCTTCACCCACACAAACTCAACTAATAGGATCCTTGAAGAGTGAGCTCATAATCAAAGCGGCCAATGCGCGCAGTTTGACAGACCGTGACGCTTCGTAGGTACTGAACTTAGATAAAGTTTAATTCTAAATAAAGTGTCACTCGTTTCCGTTTCATCCAGTTTCAAATCAAAACGGTGCTAAAGAAGTTTCACTTAAAAAAACTCATGCATTGAAGGGTTAAGCAGAATGGAAATATATTATATTTAAATAAACTTTAAAAAAAATCGGAGTTTGCAATTTTACATGCAACCTTCAGAAAACTAAAGTAGACAAGAGTGGGGAGATTACGAAGACCACACAAAAAAGAGACCGATAGGTTATGAAACACCGCACAAAGAGGAGACTGATTATATTATTAGTATCTACATGAATATTAGTGTCTCATTCTTTCGCAGGCTAAATCTTATAGATGTATATGTTTGTCTCTTTTTAGTGCCGCTATTTTTCGTTTCATCTAGTTTCAAATCACAACGGTGCTAAAGAAGTATTCACTTAAAAAAGGAAAATTCGTCTATAAACGCAAATCAAGCCATTATAGTAAGAGACTTAGTGCAAAGATTAATGGCAGCGGCGCAGGCGAAAATTTGAAGCAGGTTTGCAGTGAGCTATTCTTCCCTGGACCGGAAGGTTTAAAGGTCAGATAATTCAACGCTTATCGGATTGAACGACCCTGATGTAAAATACTTTAAGGGAATTTATTTACGATGGTGGAAAATTCCTGCCGGCCGGAAAATGCCCGGTGCCCTGCCGGCTCGGTACGCCCCTGGACAGAGCGGGCAGTGGCATGCGGTGGCATTTTTAACATTTTACGGGCATTTAAAAAAACGTTTAAATATGTTTATGAGGAAAGAGACAAAGTTATATAACCGCTTTAAGCTAGAGAGTAAGGTAACACCACAGTATTGGTACACAACGGTTGTTTGTTTAGCAACATTTGGCTAGTTGGTTGGTGTACCCCGAGGGCAGTTATTTTCAGTCATGTTTGAGTTTAACTCTAAAACCCATTTTGTTAAAAATTGGTGATACTACAAAAATTTCGCCCGTAACTGGACAAAGGACAGTGTACCATGGCAAAAATTGTGCTGTAGTAATATCTAAAATGCGTAGGTACTTTAATTAATTCATTGGTAAATTGAATCGCCCTTGAGGTAATTTTTTCAATAAAACTGTAAGGCGAATCCAATGATGAAACATGAATATTTATCAAAAAACGTGATATTTATTGAAAGTGTAGACTGGCGTTTAGACTGCTTAGGACCTTGTCCGAAAGGCGTGCAAGATGGATCGGCCATGTAATACGACAAGAAGGCCTCTTGCATGCCATAAAGGAGGGTATGACCGGGGGGACAAACTCTAGGGGACGCCCACGCCGAGAGTACCTGGAGGACCTGCTGGTGGACGTGCGCTGCTCATCATATGCAGACTTCAAAAGAGCCGCACAAGACAGGGAAGAATGGAAGGAAGAGAAGAATAGAGGAAATTGCTGCAAACCAATCCGAGGATTGAAACCAGAGAGAGAGAGAGAGAGACTGGCGTATTGACGGAACACAATGTGGATAACAGTTGTTTAGATTCCTGAATTCCGTATCATGAATCCAAACCCACAGATCGTGATAAATATTGACAGTCGACGATAAATATAGAACGTAGCCTACGTATCAATATTTATCAGTGGGTTCAGAAATCTAAACATCTGTTATTCTTCAAAACGCTAGCCTGCACGTTCAATAAATATCAGGATATTTGATAAATATTCACGGATTATAATAAATATTGAACGTCTATTGATGTATCACAATCCATCAATACGAAAAGTGATAAATATTTAACGTGTAGCCTACTATAAAATAGCCTATAATATAAATTAAAGTCCTCCGCCACGTCTGTATGTCTATTCGCGATAAACTCAAAAACCACTGGACGGATTTTCATGCGGTTTTCACCATATACAGAGTGATTCATGAAGAAGGTTCAGGTTTATAATTTGTCAAGGTTTTGTGTTAATTGGTTGATATATATAGTCTGTGTACGGTGGACGAGCGTTTTCACATGTGACTTTCAAAACAAGAGGAAGGTCACTGTTTACATTCGATTTCGAAAACTCTGTGTAAAGCCCGGGCATTGAAGGGACTTCAGCTAGTTATTAATAATAATATCAACAGTTTCAACGGGTAAAAATGTTCTACCAAGTTGGTAAGCCCGTTTGGAAGCGGATTTGGACACTTTATCTTATTTTAGTTGGACATTTTGCGTGACAAAAAACTTACCAACTACGTCCTCCAGGGTGGCATTATTGGTACACTTCACGAAGTTCGGGTAGAAGTTCACCATAATGATACCGCCAGTCTCTTTCTGTGGAGGGAGAAAATTACAAAAGTTAACTTTTACACTTGTGAAGGAGCTTAGTGCATCTTCCGCATCAGATTGTTTGCCCTCGGGGCTAAATGCCGGAGATTAACCACTCCCGACTTGATTACAAATTCCAAGTTCCTACCTAGTATAAACCAAAAGTGTGTCAACCAAGGCCAGGAAACTGAATGAAGGTGGCCTTCTATTTATATGTGATCGGCCTTCATAACAGTGTTACAAGTCATTCTCCTTACATACCTAGTAACTAACTCCTTCTTTAAAACATTTATACTTATTAAATTTTTTTTCAAGACCACCTCAAGGCTGACCTGAAAACTGCATCTAGTTGGCTAATTTTATAAAATAATTCCATTTTTCTTATATGTATTATAAAATTTTAATTTCAGAAGAAAATATTAATAAATATCAACGAAAAATTAAACGATTTGAGAGCCGGTAATGGGTACCGCCGCCACGAAATTCATTTATTGGATAACTCCCGCCATAGGTCAGCCCGGGTGTTTCGCAAAGTTTGAGGTTTGTCTAGGTCTAGGTGGCAGATGATCTGGACATACTGAATCTGATTGAAATTATTTTCCTCGGAGCCTCCTGTGTGGAGCTAATTATAAAAAAAATAGCACAGACATTCAACAGACAATAAAAAAGTTACAAATATAACATTTGGGTAGAACTTTGTAATTATACAAAGATATGAGCCAGAAATATGGAAATTACTAGAGGATAATATTTTAGAAAAATGCTACAATATAACTTTGTAAAAACCACTTATATAGTGTGCAAATCCGACCGGTTTCGGAACAAACGTTCCTTCGTCAGGGAAAGCTTATACTAATTTGACAGTTTCGAACAATGTTTTATTATGGTAGGGGGTGGAGCCGTTGTTAGTTAATAATGTAGATTGGGTGGGTAGGTATTAGTGTAGAGTGGGTGGGTAGGGGAACAAATCCATGATTGGGCTATATGACAATATTTTAAATTAGAAATACAATATATTGACGAAAAATAAGTTTTTAGACTAGTTTTTTAATCAAGAAATTAAATGCAGATATTTCAATAAAACGTTTATTTTTATGATTTTTATTAAATGTATGAAAAGTAATAGGACATTATGGGAAAAGTAATAGGAAGTTAAGAATTTGAGTCGGTATTCTGGCCTTGCTTGAGGTAGATTTGTTTAAGTGATTTCGCCTGACGTACCTACCTGAGAAGTAGATACTTATTTTGATGTTATTTATTTATTTGGCTGTTATTATTTATAATTGTTTTATACTGTATGTAGCATGAACACATTAATAAAAATTTGAAACTTTATACTGAATACCCACCACCTACATTCTTAATATGGAGAAAGCAATATGACAACATATACATTAGGAAGATAATAATGTGAACGCCTGAAAAATGATTTAAACAAGCCTGACCAAAAATAAAGGAAGTTGTATCGTAAATGAATTTACATGACTCTTCAGGTTTAGTGAGAAAAATTACCCGCAGCCAATTTTTTCCGGACGCATTTCAGCAACTTTTATATTCTGAAGATGGTGATCTTACACTAAGGCGATGCAAAGTATCTTCCTATAATGAATAGAGAACTCCAGTCCAATTTTTTTTAAATGAATAATGACCTTCTAACTTAAATAACTGCATTTTTATTTTTATTTTTAGAGTTAGTTTTAATAGTTAATAATTGTCAAAGTTTTAATTTTTCAAGATCCCCGAAAACCACCGCATGTAAGGAGAATCGTGTGACGTCATAACTCTTGAAAAGTTACTATAGGATCGGGCAATCAGCTGATCAACTGCCGCCATTTTGAATTAAACTTATAAGAGATACCTTTATTTTTAGGTCTAAATAATGTTTCAATAAACACAACAACTAAATCTATAAACAGTATATAAATAAACGAATAAATTAATTCGATGGCTTGTGTCATACCTACAATGACTTTACGGTGACGTTACGACCCGACAAACAGTGACGTCACCACTAAACATTTCAATAATGCCAACTTGACGGCATGTTTTTACGCCCGATGAAAAATGACTTTTTAATAATTTTTTAAAAACTATGCGTTTAATATTATTAAATAAATCTTACATATTCAGAATCAGCATTTATTGGTCTATGTGAACATATTTTTTTAAAGCCATAATATTTTTCACTGGAGCTCCTTATTGCGAATAGTAACGTACTATGCATTATTATATTTTTTTAGTTAATTTCAAAAGTTATTAAACAAGCCCAAACCTTCAACCTTAGTCCAAACCTAACCTTAGTTCAAATTCCTACCCATTCATCATACCTATTTCCTTCATAGAATCTCATCTTCTTCCTTTCCTTAAAAAACATCCACAGAGCATCTCCAAAGATGGAATAGGTCCCGAGGGAAATTATTTTCATCAGGGCCTCCTGTGTGGAGCCAATGTAAAAAAAAAGTCACAACGTATTTCAAATGGGATGGTCACTCCAGACGATTGTGAGAAATTGGGACTCTAAAAAAACAGAGAAGTAGACTTACAACAGAGTCGATAATATCGTCCTGGACATTCCTGTTGGTGGGGCAGATGGAGTAGACCGAGGAGTGGCTGAACATGACAGGGGCCTTGGACAGTCTGATGGTGGCCCGCGAGGTGTTAGGGCTCACGTGGCTCAGGTCGATCAGCATACCCAGACGATTCATCTCATTTACCACTTTCTGCAAATATTACGTTTCAATAAATTCAATGTGACATAAAATCATTATAATATACTAGCAGACCCGACCACACATTGCTGTGGCTAACGAAACACAACGCCATTACCCAACCTTTAATTTGCATACATATCAAATCTATACTGCCCGCTGGCCAGTCCGCTGCCTGAATTGAACCTTTGAATTTCTCGGATTTTTTCTACTATAATATGCATGTATTATACATATAAACCTTCCTCTTAAATCAATCTATTGACGAAAACCGCATAAAAATCCGTTGCGTAGTTTAAAAGTTCCAAGCGCACAGACAGCGTTAGCGACTTCATTTTATACTATGTAAAGAAGAAGCGCCAAACTGGTGATTCTAAATCACATGGGGAACCCAAATAAACTTTTCACACATCATTTAAAAATATATATTTTCTGCAACTAAACTTTCAGAGCGGGATCTACACTTCGACGCATTTAAAATATATATTTATAGCATTAACAGCTGATATTAACACAATGAATCTGTTTACATACCTTTTATCACCTAGCCTTAAAAGCGCGATATTTTTATTTTTCACACAAATTTTACACTTATTATTACACCATAAACTTATTATTACACTGTACACTATTTTATACACTTTTTGTACAAACTATTTAGACAAATTTTAATCATGTTTTTGCTTAACATGCCCACTGTTTTCTTTATCCTAGGTACACCAAAATGTATACTATATTACCCACGCACAGGCTGCGCCTTAGTGGGTCCCATTACATTTATGATTTTGATAATATGTATATATAAAATGCAAAAGATTTAAATTTTTTTAAATTATTAAAATTATTTGAAATTCGAGTGAAACGGAAATGCGTCACTAAAATTACTACTAATATAATGCGGAAGAATTCGCGCTTCAGCACGAGAATCCGGTAGCGCAGCGGGTAAGGCGCTTGCTAAGTCTCAGATGCCAGAGAGACAGACATCCAGCGAACGGATATGTAATCAATATGCAATCTACAAACCACTTAAAAAAAACAGGCAAAAGAAAATCAAGCGACATCTAGCGACTTTCTAGTTTCACTTCTATCGCATGTGAATTGCACACTCTAATTTTTTATTATGCTGTCGTAAGCAAAAACAGAGCATCATAATATAATCTCAGTATCGCCCTGGTGTAAGACCAGCATTCAGAGTTGAAACGTTGATGGAAATGGTTTTAGCCGTATTTGGTTACCTGATCTGAAGAGCCAGGTACTTTCCCACCATTCTCTACCACATTTTCTTCCCTTCTTCACTTACCTTCAGCCTCACAACATACCTCAATTGAGAAAACTGTAGTCTCACTGGTTTCAGACCGGAGCAGTTGGAGCTCTTGCGAGGTATTCTCACAAAAATAATCTAAAATAAAATGTAAAATTCATGCGATTTTACTTCATAGTTAAACTGGTTATGTTTTCGCAAAGATACAGACATTTTTTCGCATATAATTTGGTCTTATACCAAGAAGGAAGACCGACCAATGGATTCCCCAGGCCAGGCTGGCCCCTCATAAAAGCAACCTCAGAGGAAAAGCAACCTCAGAGGTTGTGCAGGGAGAGGCCGGGACGGCTACGGACGAAGGCCGCGAACAGGAATGCCTGAGGGCGTTTTATCAAAGCGATGGGTCTCCGCACGGAACAGGAAAAAAGGGAAGATCAGTTTTTTTAGTATTGTGTTTCATGGACATGGTCAGTTCAGTAAATAAAAACAAAAATGGGAGTACCTATTCGGAAGTTATTTTAAATTCTTATGGAACAATATCAATTAGACTTTTAATGCTTTTAAAATGTAAATCTCCTTATTCTGCTGGCCTATTTTATATTCGCCAAAATACTTGCCCCAGCTCTGGGAGTGCACACACTTCTAAGTAATACGGTATCGTCTATCACATTGCGCAATCTGTACACAGTTGATGTCAAGCTATTGTTGTCAAAATTTACATGAAACATGTTGACATGGTTTCCTTCATCACAAGCTACCCTCATTAAAGGCTATAATATTATGTACAGACATAATAACACATTAAATTTTGACATATACTATGTCTCAAATCAACATTCACTCAAAAACATTGTTGATAGGATAAGATGTATACTGTATACATTTTAAGTGATATTTAAGTGATTAATTTTGTGAATACCTCATAAGAGTCCCGCTGCTCCCGTCTGGAGCCAGTGAGAAAATGGCATGCCCAATTGGGATATATTGTGAGGCTGAAGGTGGTGGGGAGGGAAAGGGATGAGAAAGAGGAAGGTGGGGAGGACCTGCTTGCATTTCAAGCAACCTTTCAACTCGGAATGCTGGTCTTACACCAGGGAATATTTTAGCTACGTTTGCGTTCAAAATTTGTATATTTTTAATTGCACAACCGTTTGTTATATTAAAATCTGAAAAAGTTATCTTCTTTAAAAACAGTATTTCACTATGTGATGCGTTCTTATATTAGCAGCCAAAAATATTTAAAGACTTTCTTCGAATCCGTTTGGTGTCTTATGGGTGGAACTAAAAAGACGGCATCTTTCTTGCTGAGAGGCAGAGAGGTACCAAAGTATGTTGATCAATGCCTTTACTTTATTTTGTTTTGTTTGACCAACAGTTTACATTAATAACTGAGCATAATAGTAATTGAGTCACAATAATTGAACCATTTTCAAGTTTCCACATAGGTATTGTATACAAGTGTAGTGATTCCAGAAATACTAATGAAAAATTAAATTTCAAGAAGCAAGTTATTTAGGTGGGAATAGGGAGGGGATAGGATGGGGGGGGGGATCGGTTAAGTTGAGGAATAGTAATAAAAGTATGCGCAACCAAAAATTAACATAGAAAAAAAAGGAATTTTATAGGGTGGTGATTGTATTATACTATTAGAGGATATTGTTATTGTAAAGTATCGAGAGAGAATCTTGTCGCATCTTTACCGGATATTCCACAAGGACCTCTTATTGTCCATTTTTCTTTGAAGTGAATGGAGGCAAACGATTGCTTGTCGGAAACTAAATTTGCAGGTATTGTGCTGAGGGTGGCGTCGTGGCATCATCGCCCGGTGAATCGGAACTGCCAAGCAGGTATTATAAATCTTAACCGTGGAATATGAAATAAACTCGTAGACAACCTTTCATCTTTTATGCATGCAGTGTTCAAGAGCTTTTGCGGGCGCGCTTTCTCAAAGTCCCCGCTTTACATTTACCTGGCAGAAAGGAAACATTTACGTTCATTGGCCGGACGGTGGATGGTGGACGCTGCGCAAGTTTTGCTAATGTTATCATAGTATTATTTCAGCCGGGAGATTCAACACGGGTTACTTAGAGAGCAAAACATAAAAGCACGGTTGTTCTAAATACTTTAACGTTTGTTATGATTCGCCAGCGGAGACTTCTGCAAGAGAAATATGAAGTTTTTCCATAAACGGAACTTATACATACTTATCCCTGACGATCTCCTCACTTAGAGCTATAATATGTGAATAAATGTATATGAATGTGCTTGTGCACACGTGTGCATATACCTGTATATATTGTACGTATTTACTAATATTTGATCCTTCTTGTTTTATGTACGCAATTGTAATATAATTTATTATTATGTATTAAAACGTAGGTACTAATAATGTTGAGATGAATGGAGTGCTCATCTTTAATTGGATTTGTTACTGTAACCATATTCAAATCATCAACTAATGTAATAATAATTGTATGTGTGATATTTTCTGCTGGCGAATCAATAAACAAAATAAAAATAAATAAATAAATTTGGCAAGCTAAAGAATCGAAATGTAATTTAAAAAATTCGAGTGCAGTTTACACGCTGTAGAAGAAAAACTTTGCAAAAACAATCTCATTCAATACTTGAAACTTGAGGTCATAATCACAGCGACCAATGAGCGCAGACCTAGCATAATTTCCGTTTCATATCTCAACCATTAAGAGCCTTTAATATGACATCATAATCAAAGCGGCCAATGAGCGGAGTTGATGCGCCGCAGATGCAGTAATCGTCTTTTCCGTTTCATCAGAAATCTAAATCACTACAGAGAGACTATAGAAGTTTCGCTTCAAAAATGTAATTTTTTTAATAAAAAGCTTTATTTTTTTACGTTTCAATGTTTCGTTGCTATTGCTAATATGTTACGACTAGTTTTCCCACAGAAAGCTCTTTGTCACCGGTTTTTCTGATACATGTGTGACTTTTGAGAAACAAGGTGAGACGGATCTCTCGGCGGAATGGCTTCACATTAAGTCCCGACGAACCATTTTGGTTCTATAACGACTTGGAAAGAACTTACGTTGTTTTCGTTTCTTTTCAACCAATTAACTATATATAATAGGGTCATGCGTGAAAGAGAAAGAGGTTTCAACGAATAGATCTTCGATATTCCTTTATACCCGATACATAATCTGTAACTTTTGAAAGTTGCAAGTGATTCATAATTTTTTTTGCACAAAAAGTTGAAGTAGGTATATTTATTTAATATTTATTTAAACTTTGTTTATATTTTTTACGCCCGTGGGATTTTACATTTGATACATAAAGTTAACATTTTTACGTAAGGGTTGGTAATCAACAATAGGTTAACAAACTAATGTCTTACATTTTAATAGGTTTACAGTTGGATACTTGAAAAAAATAAAATAATAACAATAATAATCACAAATTATCATAAACAATATGGTAACATAAAAAAAATCATGTGTGCAGTTCACACAAAACTAAACTTCGAGAGAATGATACGAATGCGGAGTATCAGGAGTAGGATTATTGTAGGGTTTATTTATTACTAGCTTTTTCCCGCGGCTTCGCTCGCATGGTATTAGGGGTTTCCCAGTCCGCCTCCTCCACCTTCCCTCTCCCCATTCCACTCCCCCCATCAACCCCCCTCCCACTCCACCCACCCCTCCCCCACTCCACTTCCCCCATCAACGCCCCTCCCCCTCTCCCCCTCCACCCACTCCTCCCCCCTCCACCTTCCCTCTTCCCACTCCACTCATCCATCAACCCACCCTATCCCTCCCCCTCCTTCTCCTCCCCACTCCATACCCCTCCCCACTCCCCACTCCACCTCCCCCCACCTTCCTCCACTCCTCCCCCTCCCCCTTACCCTTCCTTCCCTCCCACCTCTCACACCCCACTCCACCTCCTCCACCTTCCCTCTCTCCACTCCACTCCCACCATCAACCCCCTCCCCTTTTCCCTCCACCCACCCCTCCCCTCACCCCCTACCCCTCCACATTTCCTCTCCCCTCACCACTCCACCCCATCAACCCCCTTCCCCCACCCTATACCCCTCCCCACACCCTCCTCCATCCTTCCCCTTTTCCCTTCCTTCCCTCCCCCCTCTCCCTCCCCTAACCCCCTACCCTTTCTCCCTACATCATCACCCTCCCAACACCCATCCCCCCCTCCCCACTCATCCCTCTCACCTCTCGCATTCCACACATTCATTCCCGATACATTCAATGTTCAAACTGCTCGCGTGCCACCTATTATAATTTTTTATTCAAATTTCATAATGCCAGAACTCAACGGTAGTTTTATACAAAATAACGAACATTTTTTTAATCCAATTTGGTGCAGTCATTCGGGTTTTTACGCATACATACGTTTCAGTGATTCATTTTTAGAGATAGTTATTAAGTACGACGCCAACAAAGCACTCTTTTTAGGGTGAATTGCCTAATTCAAAAAAAAACATCGTTTCCAAGGCGACGATTGGTTTGTTTTTTTTCTGACGTTTGCAATAAATCGATTTTTTAGGGACAGAAAAAGTATGATAAATAATTTCATAACGCCAGAGCTTACCAATATATATAGCCTATAGATCTCGCAAATAATGTAGCTTTCTATTAGTGAAAGAATTTTTAAAATCCATTCAGTAGTTTTTGCGTGAAAGAGTAACAAACATACATCCATACAAACTTTCGCCTTTATAATATTAGTAGGATAATATTGTTATATAAAATTTTATTCTATATGAGTTTTGTTGTTTTTTTCTGGGAGACCATCTCGCTCCAGTATGCTGCAGCGCGTCGGTGAGCTTTTCTCTACCAATTTACACGGAATACAATTAATATTCCCCTTACATTCCTCTGTTCTCTTGCAATCAGAATTTGTCTGAGACGTGATGTAGATTGTTTGTAGACGATACTTACTAGTTTTACTATCGGGCCTCGCCAGAGTTTCGACACGAAAAAGAGATTTTATCTTATTGGACAATTGAAAACAACAAGTTCATGATTGTGTAGGCATTAGGTTTTTGGTAAAAAACAAAAAAAAAACTATTAATAAGAATATCAAGGCCAAAGCTTAACACTTTTACAGCTTCAGGATCTACATATTCTGCCATTTTGTTAATTATTTACTCTCGTTTTATTTTGTGTTCAGTTGGGTAGAAAGCAAAAAAAAAATAAAGGTGTGCAATTCATTCGTGGTAGAAGTGGAACCTTCAGAAAACTAAAGTAGACAAGAGTGGGGAGGCTACGAAGTACCACACAAGTAGGGGACTGATTATTTACGAAGCACCGCACAAAGAGGTCACCGATTATTCTATCTCATTCTCTCGCAGGCTAAATCCTGTAAATGTATGTGTTTGTCTCTTTTTAATGTCGCTTTTCGTTACATCGAGTTTCAAATCACAACGCTGCTAAAGAAGTTTTCATTTCAAAAATTGTATTCTGTTCCATTTAGCTTTTTACAGGTTTGAACGGCGAAACGTGATAATAATATCCCTGAAGTAGTAAGAAAAAGTAAATTGTTGAATCATTTTGCAATTTTGGAGGCGGGTATGTGTACCGCCGACCCGGGAATTATTTAGATAACCATCACCTCTGCCGTAGGTCACCGCAAGTGGTTTGCTATGTTTGGTGACTTGGCAGGGGTGCCCGGGTTCATCGGATGTGGTGTACTTACGTCTTGGCGGCGGATCGGGACAGGCTGATACGGGGAGACCCATTGAACCCCTAGATTCCTAACCACACCTCATACATTTTCCTTCTCAGAACTTCCTCTATTCTTTTTACTTAAAAAAGCCCTCCCTTTAGCATCCCCAAAGACGTCATATTATATAATTAAAATTATTTTCCTCAGAACCTCCTGTGTGGGGATAAAGTAAAAAAAACACATTTTCATTAAAAAAAACTTGTGTGCTTTAGACCACACGACTGAAGTAAAACTATATAATAGGAAGAGAGAAAGAAAATGAGCGCGCGTACTACTCTCTCTTGCACCTTCAGTGTGATACAGACAATAGTCCTGCACTGTGTCTTAGATATACGAAACGTAACTCTCTCTTTCTACCTTCACTAACTTATATCTCCCTCTCAACTACCGTTCGCCTCGCTTTTCGTAACGCTCTCGTCACGCATTCACCAGCTTACTCCCCAAGTCAAGCATGCGTAAAGAAGTTTTACATCAATAATCAATTAAAAATAGAAGAAATATAATTATGCGTCATTTATTCACGATTTGAAAAACTTGGATTTTAACTTCCGCCTTGTTGGAAACGGTTTACTGTGAAGTATGGTATGTTAAAAACAAAGCAAGATCGTGTTGCACACAATGGAGACAACTTCGAGTAGTTGATGTCTGAAAAGTTGAGAGAGCTCTGATGCAGCTCTATCATCTCTTAGTCATCTCAAAAGGGGATACATGATATTCGTGGGACTCAAAGGAAAGAGGTGAGGCCAGAAGTTAAGGACAAAGTAAGCGGAATAGGTAAGTAATGACGCGATGTGCGCTGCAAATTTTTGTGGAAATGTGAATAACTCTTCCGTGCAGGGAAATCTCGTGCCTCCGCTTTCCGCTGGTTTTTCTGACTCTCTGACGGTACTTATTGAGCGTACTAAAGTCCTGTTTTTAAGCGAGCACTTTGCGTTTGCTTTTCCGTAAAAATTTTTTACGCGTTTCGTGTTCGGTCAATCCTGTCAAGATGGTAGCCGTGTTGGATAGTACCCTTTTACTCCGCCAGAGTTAGCATGAGCGTTACGAGCTGTCCAATAGGAATAATCAACATTACCCGTTGCCCTGTTCACAAGTATAGGTGGGGCAAGAATTTAATTTCTCTTACTGTTTCATGTTGGTGTGTCTGAAATATACTAGTACGTTATTTGTCTTTGTCTCTGGTGATTTTGTTAAAAATTCATATAGGGAGGTACTATATTCCTGGTTGGGAAGATAATCAATTTCATTCACCTATCTAGGACGTAGGATACGAAGTTTTATGTAAAATGGTTTTCTTTCAAATAAGTGTAGATCATAAGTTAGATTTTAAGTGCTTGTATATTTTTTTTATATCAAGTAGTTTAAGCGTCGGTTTCGCTTTTCGTTTAGTTCTCATTTGTATCATAGTGCAAAATAAAATTCAACCTTTGAAGGAGAATGAAATATGGATGGTTAAAATATTGTTAGTTTTTTTGTAATCCAGATTTAATTTTTTTTTGGAAATGTTCACATTAAAAATCAAAATATCAAAATATTTTAGCCCTCGTGCTTGGTTTCAAACGGTCACGAAAAATTTAACTGCAGTCATTATTTTAATCTCCCCCTAAATCTTTTAGTAGTACTAGAAAGGCGGCCTGATGTATTAGTTTCCATAAAAGAAGCAGAATTTAATAAAAGATTGTCTTATATTTTATAAAAACAAATGTAATTTAGTTAAACGTAATATATTAAATAGCTACTTACGTAAGTAAAATATTACTTTCTTCCATCTTGAGTTTATGTTTCGAAGAAGAAAATTTGTTTTCGCCATTTTCTTCATACAAGAAGGATATATTAATAAAATAGGGAAAAGTCCTGCATACATTGTCAAACATATCGAAATACAAGCAAATTGTAGCAATACGCGAGAACCAGTATCAATGTATTATACATATAGATAGGTACAATATGTTAAAACCAACAGGAAAAATACCCGCAGCAGGGTGGAGAGTCGATATGTTGTGTGTTTTTTTGGAAGGTTCGTTTTCGAATAGTTATTTTGGCTTAAAACATGTTTTTCGCCACCAATGATAATTTATTTTAGGGCGCTAGCCTCTCAGGCCTGGAGAAAATTCTGTCAGTTGGTGAGAATATTTCTGCTTTTCATGGAATATTTCTGAAAATATCTGAAAAAAGTTATCGAGATGCCCCACGAAAACCGCATTCACTTTGGATCACTCCATTTCCGCAAGATGTCGCTAGTATTTCTTTTCGACGGGACCGCTTGTTCATCATTCAATCATTTATTTTTCTCTCCTAAAAAAATAACTTTTTTGACTTACAACACGTTTCTACGGGATGTGGAATATTTAAAATGTTCAATTTTCAATGTCATTAAACATTTATATAAAAAGTTTTATTTAAACTTATAAAAAATATATATATGTATGAATATGAAAAAGCCCCGGAAAGGGCGTAAATAAATAAATAAATAAATACTCCATTAACAAACATAAATACTCCACAAGGGCAATAAGACAAAATTTTCTGATTATTCCCATTTTTTGGACAAACAAATATTCAATATCTTGTTACGAAACTACACAGGAAGTTAAGGGACGTACTTGACTAGTGATTCCTGACATTATATGAAGTAAAAAATATAAATGAAATTTTGGTTTCCTGTGACTTTTTATTTTTTCTGCGTGTCATTATTGGTCACTCTAACCTCTAACCCCGCCTCCAATTGTCCAACACCTACCATTTTTTTTATGTTTTTGTAGAAAATAAAAAAAAACTATCAAAAATGTCACCGGAGACCAAAATTTTATTTACATTTTTTACTCCAAATAATGTCAGGAATCACTGGTTAAAGTAAGTCAAGTACGTCCCGTAACACCCTGTATAATAATGCTTTACCGGATCAAAAAAAATTTACAGAAATTATTATTGAAAAAGGAAGAACAGAGTGACCATCAACTTGGAAACATTATGAAGACAAAAAAATTACAGGCCGCCTCAGCACAGGATACCCTGGTGAGGAGAAACGTGAAAACGCTGATATTATTTTCATCTTATACTTTATACTTACATCGTTAATAAACTTTTCCGTAGAAACTAATTAAAAAAAATAATCAAAAAAGGTTTCGAAATCCTTTAGTGGTAACACCTTTTAGTTCGAAGAATAAGTTGGTGAAGTGGAATTTATTTGCCACGATGCTTACAAATAAACAATTGCGATGGACGACCAACTCCTTGGACAATAAAGGCAGTTTCATCACATCCAACTGCCAATAAATTGAACCTACTCGCCTGAAAAAAGTCTAAAATGGTCTTCGCAACATTTCTACCCGACCCCGTTGATCGTATCACGTGCCCTAAGTAGTGAAATCTTACTTGAGATTAAATAGAGTAATGTTCTTTTGCTATCGTTCTCCGATGGTACTTCTCTGCTATATTTTCTTGATATCACGTTTTATCTCTCCTCCCATCGAAATACGTACAGTCCTCGGATTGCTTAAAACTTTGAATACGAGGATGTCTGCCAAGTTTTTATCAAAGAGATTGAGATTTTTATAGAACAAGCCGGTTTTACTTCCCGCCTTTCACTATACTGGATTCGACTTCGGTCACCATATCGTAAAGCAATGGGTGTACCCGATGTTCCAATTTATAATACCAAACCGATCACAGATAATGTGAGTTTATTATTAACAATAGCGTTTATTAATTTGTCACGGAAAAATAAATAAATAAATGGATGTGGGTTATAAGGGCTTTTAAAATAAATTCATGTTAAGGGGGTATAACCAGAGAAAACCAGAAAAATGTAATTTTTAAATCAGATTTTAGATGTATTGTCTCTTTTCCACAAAAAAATATAAATTGATTTCGAAATTATTAAATTAATTTTATCTAGTAAACGCATGTTTTAAATTTTGAGAAAAAAATATTTATTTTTAGTAATATTTGGGTATATTTGAGTATATTTATTGATACAAATTTAAATTGGCAATCACAAATTAATCTGTAACTTAAATATGTAAATATAAATTATAAAATATGGGAAAAATAAAGGAATTAAAAAAAAAAGAATAATTAGGTGATTCCATATATATAATTAGGTTGTTGGCAGATTTGTTAAATTTTCAGAAAAGATTTTGTATTCTCATCACCTATTTCAAATCAAATAATCATCCAGTACATTAGAATTTTAATTTTAGTTTAGTTTAAGAAAAATGATAAATACTTATGATAAAAAATAATTACAAAAAGTACATAATTTTAATATTTTTGTCATCTAATTTTTATAAACATAAAGTTTTATCAACTAATCTCCTGCTGACAAGCTACTTATAGTAGCTTAGCGGATATAAATTCCCTTTGTATGTAACTTTTATACAATAATAAAAACCATAAAAAAATCACGCCTTTCAGCATTTTTGGATGTAGGTATAAATTAAAGCAAATTTGGAATGAAATAAAATCGATATTTAATTGTAATTTTAAAAAGCTGGCACGGAGAATAATAATTCATCTTTTTCATTGGTACCGCCCTGTACGACCGTAAGAACACCTTTCGACGAAATGTGGATTTTCGGCCGCTGGCTGATTAAACGGTGTTAAAAAGAAATTCCAAATTAAAATTAAAAAAGTTGATAATAATTATTATTGATGAACCTATATTATTTAGTAAACTCTGACCAGCACTGGGAGATTTTTACTGCAGTAAATATTATGTTCTTGAACTGTTTTCATAATTTTCATAATATTAGTGAAACCGTGAAAATTACGGGATATTCATCTTCTTCTTCTTCTTTTGAATGGTGAGGGGTCAGAGGTCTAGGTCTAGGTATATCTAGGTCTGCAAGCCAGCCTAGGGCTTCAGGCGTCATCGTGTGTACATCGTCAATCCCAGTTGGGAATGAATGAAGCGGGCATTCGTTGACCACATGTTCGGTGTTCTGCACCGCACCACATTCACACATCGACGACTCTTAAGACTCCATCTATGCACTATGTAGGCAGAGCATTTTGTCCTATTGATGGCGGACCAGGGTTTGTAATACCAAAATTGAAATATGATAATCTTTTTCAAAATTGTCAGATAAACCGCCAAACGAGCATTCGAGAAACCATTCGTAAAAAAAATCTTACGAAAATCTTCGACAATTACAATAAAAATTTTATATATTCCTTTTCCGAATTTTAATTCAAACCGAAGAACAAATAGGTTTTCAGTATTTCACCGTTAATTATGTACTGTGCCTTTACATGGGGAATTATCTACAATGGAAGACAGTTTTTAGGACAAACAAATTAACATGGGGCTGTTCTCAAAGGTACGGTACGGCGCGCGGTAAAACTAAGCTGCCGCAAATACTGATGTTTGCCCCCCTCAACTGCGCTTAGGAATTCTCATTATTAGAGGAAAACGTCTTTAAACGAATTAGATTTCCACGAAAAGTAGTCCTAAAGTAAAGCTGAGGCGATTTGGAGATTTTCAGATTTTGAAAGTTACAATAATTTTAGTTTCGCTTTACGAAACCTATTAAGAGGACGGAAAACAAACGGGAGGCAGGTGTGGTAACCCCGGGAACCATTTAATGGATTTCCAACACCCCTGCCATAGGTCACCCCCAGTAATATTTTTCTAGGGCTTGGCGGCACATGGGTTTGCCCACCTACTGCGGGACTGCATTTAAGATATATTTATTTATATATTATATATATTTTTTAAATAACTAGATTTTATTTGAGTTCCATTTGTCAAAATCGAAGTGTCACCCTAGTTGTTTTGAACTACCTTTGTTTCTTGGTGGGTATAGTAATTAAGGATTTGTTTTATGGTCTATATTGTTACAAATTACCCATCTGGTCACCAATATAATATTGTTATTTCTTACTTTCCGCATATAATATTTTAGTGTTTTGGATGTAGTGTTTTGTATTTTAGTGATTTGTGTGTAAATGCATCACTCAAATTTATGAATTTAACCTCAATACAGGCTGCTAGTCCTAGTGAGGTTAATATTTTTGTATGTAAAAAAAAATAAGAACACATGTATGGTGAGAAATTATAAATAAATAAAAATAAATAAGACTGGTTGAGGAAGACCTTTTTACCTGTCGAGCCGGACTCTCTCGATTCATCGCCTTGTACTAACACTGACCCCCAGATTCATACCCACCCCTCATACTTTTTCCTTCGCAAAAGTCCCTCTTCTTCTTTTCCCTAAAAAGTTCCCCCACACAGCTACTCCAAATATGACATAAGCCCCTAGGGACACTGTTTTCCTCAGGGCCTCCTGTGTTGAGCTAATGTAAAAAAATATATATACTCACATTCACATTAGTTTCAGAATTTTTATTAGAATTCGAATGATACAAATAAACTTTTCTCAGGTTTTCAGATCAAATTTATAAGTTTTGCATGCCTCCCCACCCAAACCCGCAGGCTCCGAAAATGTTAAAATATTTCCAACGGGAAAAACTCAAGTACTTACTGAAAAGGATCGAATGCGAGTCAGGCACATACCGCCTACTTACTCTCATGTAAATATCTAGTCAGAAAATAATGGTTTGGGATTTCAAACTTTTCTGTTCAAACAACGAACGCTTGGAATGGTTCTTTTCAGCACAGTTTAATGTTTGCGTCCATCGAACGGGGGAACATTGTAGAAATATATATTGCTTATGTTAGGTCGGGGGGTGTTCAATTCCTTGTGTTATTAAAAAAATATTTATTTTGATCAGAGAACTACCAAAGCAAATATTTATTTTCAGAATGAGAAAACAAACAAAAAAATGCGGACTACGGAAATTGTGAAATCGTAATATTTTTCATTTTTATGTGAGAAAGCTTTCATTCAACGACAATTCCAAAATTTTAATAGTGTTTTTCCTCATCCTTCAATATATTTTTAAATTATTTTCAATCAATTTTTATACACTACATACACAAGAGGCCCCGAGGAAAATAATTCTCCTTAGGGCCTATGTCATCTTTGGGAATGGGTAGAGGGTTTTTGGAAGTAAAACTTCTTTACGCACGCTTGACTTGGGGAGTGAGCTGGCGAATGCGTGACGAGAGCGTTACGAAAATCGAGGCAAACGATAGTTAAGAGGGAGATATAAGTTAGTGAAGATAGAGAGAGAGAGAGAGTTACGCTTCGTATATTACTGTAGGGGCAATAGAGAGAGGTGCGAGCACTCATTTTCTTTCTGTCTTTCTCTCATAGCCAGTTACGTTTCGTATATCTAAGACATAGTGCAGGCCTGTTGTCTGTATCACACTGTAGGAGCAAGAGAGAGCAGTGCTATCGTATAGATGGAGCAGAAGTTTTACTTCAGTCGTGTGGTCTAAAGCACACTCGTTTTTTTTTAGAAAAGGATAAAGTTCTGGGAAGGAAAAAAAGTATGAGGGGTGGGTAGGAATCTCTGGTTCAGTATGTCCATGAATCCAATCCTCGCACTGGAGTACAAGGCGAAAGAGTCCTGCAGGAGAGATCAAAAGGTCCCCCTCAATCAGTCTCTCCCGATTCGGCTTTGGTTGATAATTCGACGTAGTTGGTGGGCAGACGCATCCGCCACCAAGACCCAGAAAAAACCTCACACATGAACACGGGCACCCCTGGTAAGTCACTAAACGTGGCAAACCACTTGGGGTGACTTGGGGCAGAGGTATTGGTTATCTAATAAATCGTTCCCGGGGCGCAGTACCCACACTAGCATCCAAAATTGAGGTTGACAGAAACTGAAAATCCATGAAGATTTTTCAATTCTAGTGTATCCTACATTACCTAATACGTCAAAATAAAATCATTATAATATTTTACAATATCGAATTAAAAAAAAAGAAGTTTTTTGTAGTGAAAACTTCTTTGGAAACGAAAAATAGCGACACAAAACGGGACAAACACATACATCTACAGGATTTAGCCTGCAAAATAATGAGATAGTATAATCGGCCTCTTCTTTGTGCGGTGTTTCGTAGCCTCTTCACTCTTGCCTACTTTAGTTTTCTGAAGGTGTCACTCTGATTTTCACTCAAGAATTGCACTCTGATTTTTTTACAATAACCAAATTTTTACGTCGTTAAATTATCATATCCGGGATCTAAACGAGGCGCGACGTTCTGTGAAGAAAACAATTGCAACGCGATTTTACTTGCTGCAACTGCAATTTAAACTTTGACCTACATGTGCATGAAACCAGTGCTTTAGATTGCAAAAGGTTGGTAACCACTACGCCAAAAAAAAAGTTTTTTTTTACATTAACTCCACACAGGAGGCCCTGAGGAAAATAATTTCCCTAATGGTTTATGTCATTTGAGATGCTTTGTGGAGGGTATTGTTGAGGAGAGGAAGGAATGAACATTGGTCTTGAAGTAACCCATGTTGTAGGAAGGAGGAAACGCAGAGGCCGGCAACTCGTTCCACAGCCGAGCTGTTGAACACAAGAACGAGTCGAAGAAGCGACCCGTTCTCATGTGACAAATGTCAACCATGTACATTTGTCGGGCACACGTTTGGCGTGTTTCCCGTCTATGCACCGGTGCTGAAGAGATCGAGCATCTTCCATTGAAATACCGGTAGAACAAGGATAGCATTCCCCCCCGACGCCTGTCCTCTAAAGATTGCAATCCATCTGTTAAGATGGGAGAATCCATCAAACGGACCGCCCGTTTTTGCACAGAGTCTAGTGTATTTTTCAGGTATTTTGGAGCTCCAGACTAGGCTACCAAATTCAACCATGAATGTAAATGTAAATGTAAATCACGAGATTTTAGTAGCAGTAATCAATACATATTATATGTAAAAGAAAGTGTACTACAATGTGCGTTCCGCCAAAACTCAGAAACGAGTTCCGGTACGTTCAATGGAGTTGTTTGGTGTGGTAGCTTTCTATCCCCCCATCCGTGATGAAGGTTTTCGTTTTTACCTGAAGGGCGAGCTTTTGAAGATTTAAGATGCAACAGTCCAGAACATTCGAGAGTATTCGAGATTATTCGACAACATTCCAGAACATCCCAAAACATTCTGGAATGTTGTGGAATGTTCTGGAATTGTTTGTGACGTTCGGGAACATCCCAGATCATTGTGGAACATTCCAGAACATTCTCGAATGCAGTTCTGGACATCATGGACCATTATTATAAAGCAAGAACCGTCGTGGTTTCGAACGTCAGTTCAATCTCATATCAATGTAAACGAGCGTGTTCTCGACCAGGGTACCTAGCATGGTCGATCGACATAGGTTTTATCGAAAATGTCGGTAACTTGTCATCGCTCCTGAGCACGACTGCAGACGGCTAACGAACAAATAACAGTTCAGGTCAAATAAATTAGGAACCCTTAGTCATTGTGAACTTTTATTTGTTCGTTAGCGATCTGCAGTCGTGTTCGGGAGCGATGACAAGTTATCGATATTTTCAATAAAAGCTATATCGATCGACCATGCTAGGTACTCTGGTGATTTCGAGTTGCAAGTGCACTGTAAGGGGGTGCAATACACCGCTAGTGCCGGAGGATGCACACCACCGCTCGCTAGAGGTGGTGCTGCGCATGGCCCACGAGCCGTCCCTCCAAATCCCACCTATGTGCCTATATTCCAAAAAGGCGACAAACACAACATAGAAAATTACCGACCGATCTCTAAATTAAATGCAATGGGTAAACATTTTGAAAGATTGTTTTCGATATCATTTTTCCTTGTATACGACCACACATCATTTCGAATCAACACGGCTTCGTGAACAGAAAATCAACAGAAACTAATCTATGCGAATTTGTTGATATGAATAACGGTTTTCAAGTTTATGTAGTCTACACAGACTATTCCAAAGCCTTTGATAAAATCCCACACAGCATTTTAATGAGAAAGTCGAAGCAATGGGTATACACGGTGACCTCCTTCGTTGGTTAGCCTCTTATCTCGACAATCGTACGCAAGCTGTAACTGTATTGGGGTTCTGCTCTAGCTTTGTCCCCGTAACCTCAGGAGTTCCCCAAGGATCTCACCTTGGCCCCCTTTTATTCAACATTTTTATGAATGATGTTAACAAAACTATTCGTAATTCTCAGCTGTTCCTATATGCGGATGACAAAAAGATTGTCAAAATAATTAAATCTGAGATGGATTGTATAGAGCTCCAGGATGACCTGAACTCCCTAGTCAATGTGTATTGTTTAGAAAACCGCCTTCTTTTGAATGCAGATAAATGTTCCGTCATATCTTATTCTCGAAAGAAAAACACTATACTGTATCCGTACATAATTTAATTATGTACGGATATAGTATAGTGAACAATCGTTAAAATAGGGTAAATGTAATTAGAGATCTTGGAGTTCTATTAGACAGTAAGCTTCTTTTTCAATCTCACGTCGAGCACATCACGTCTAAGGCTTTGAAAATGCTAGGATTTATACTTAGAGTAAGTTCTGTTTTCAAAAATCCACAAACATTTAAGATTCTCTACATATCATACGTCAGGAGCCACCTAGAGTATGCTTCAATAGTATGGAACCCTCATTGTTCTACATATAAATCAAATATAGAAAGAATCCAGAAAAAGTTTTTGAAATATGTTTCGTTTCGCATGCGAAATGATGTAATTATGTCTCTATGAACCTCAAAACCCTTGATCAACGCAGAGATATCAGAGACCTAGTAATGCTTTATAAGATAATCCACAATTTTATTGATAGCTCTTACCTATTACAAAATATTAATTTCAGATGTCCAATAAGAGTCACTCGATCTCCAGACATATTTTATATTCCTAAAAGCAATGCTAATTATCTTCAAAATGTGTTTATAAGAAGAAGCTGTAGCACTTTCAATAGATTATGCACAGACATTGACATGTTTAACACGAACCTTGCTAGCTTCATAAAATTCGTAAAAAGTAATATTCAACGGAAAACTTAATGTTTCATTAATTCCTTATCTTTCTTTTTCATTTCTCATTTTCATTTTTCTTCATTTTCATTACATTTTCTTTTTTGATTTCAGCAGTTTGCATTAAAGAATGAGTAGATGCACTTTTTCAGAACTGTTTATATTACATACATATATTGTTTTGTTTGTTTTTCTTTTTATTATGGTCTCAAATTTTTATGTCGTTATTTTATTGGTCAATGATATGACTATCTCTAACACTGTTATATACGAACTTGTAATGACTGTTTATAACGCTAACAAAAAAAAAACAAAAAAAAAAATCAATTCCCTGAGCAAACCCGGGTACCCCAGCCAGTTAATTATAATTATAATAAGGTGGAATTCGCGTCCACGGTTTCGCTATGATCTAATTATTGCATTATTTAATTTGCTGGTCTCGCATTTCGCGCTAGCAGTTAATTAGATCATTACAGCCCCATTCGCTTCATTTTTACGTATTACCTACTTTCAGGAGTTTTCGCCATAAATTCGCTGCCTCGGCGCTAAACTGATCGTAAAAATTCAGACACAAAACAAAAGTTTATAACAATAACTAAAGTTTTATCAGTCATTCCAACGTTTGCCGTATTATAAAGGCGGAATTGATGCGCCGTAACTTGAGACTAAATATAAAGTTGAATAATAACAGTAAAAAATAAAACTTATTTAATAATTAAATGTAGCAAGCATCGATTAAGGTAGGTATTTACGGTAGTAAGGTAGTTTTGTATAGGTATTTACGGCTCTTTATCAGTTGTAAGTAAGATTTTTGTGATTACCTGGACCAATTTTGCCCCTTATCATACGAAAACTGAGTTTAGAGGTGCGTTAAGCCCGAAATATTGACTGCATTCAATATTTAATCGAAGGAAACAACATGTTAACCTCGAGCAACCAATATTACACATTTAAAACGTTATTGTGCTGTATAACATATTACAAACAAAAAAAAAACATTTATACTACTTTTACTTATAATATATTTTTTGATGCGAAGAATTTACATATTTTAAAACATTATTTGATGATATGGACCTCACTGGCTGTTTCACCCATGCTGAGGAAATTTATATTATACAAGAGTAAGGGAACGTACCCATACTACACACATACGACACACTTTTTGCAATTTTTTACTCCCCCCCCCCGGTGTCCACGTGTAGTATATTCCAAGACCCCCCCCCCCCTACAGTTTTCACGTAGTATTTCATAAATATGGTTTCGAATCATTTTTTGCTAACAAAAAATAAAAAATGCATTATTTGGCTTATATTTGTCTTTATTAATACGGCGCTTGCTGCGTGACAGCAAGAGTGCATGCATTACAAGCGGAAAAAATATTATCAAGATAAAACTTATGTCAAAATATATTGAAACCGGAACGTAATTTATGGAAACGAAAGTCTTGTTAGTTTTATAAACATTTTTCATCTCAATCATCTTCAACAAACACGTTCCCTGAACTTTTTCACTTATTTGAATGCACGAGGGTGGGTTTTTAAGTTTGCGGATTGGGTAAGGAGTGGAAATAAAAACCAAAATTATTTTTCCTTTTCAACATATTCACCTAGTACCCTAATACATTTTTCCGATCTTTAAATTAACTTAAAGGAACTTTATAACAGCGCGGAATTCAATTTTCTCGACATTTCACAATTTCTTCCCGATTGAAGTGTTTGGTCGACGATAGCTCAAAGACTAATGACCTAATTACGATAAAACCCGGTGTTTATCCTAAAAATGAGTTGTTCAATTAGTATCCAATTCAGCGGTACGCCCATTAATTACTTTATACCTTTCCATTCCGCGAACTTAAAAACCTCCCCTCGTAGCTCGAAAAAAACGCGAGATTTCTAGATTGACTGCGTGATAAAAACCTAAGCCCCCCCCCCCCCCCCGTTGTGACCAAGCGTGGTATTTTGATGACCCCCCCCCCCTGAACAGGGTATGTACGTTCCCTAATATCATTTTGTTTATTTATTTTCCATTTCAGATTCCACAGAGTAGATATATCTGTGTCAGCACTCTTTTTAAGCAAGATATTTGAAGAATATCTTTAAGTGTAATATATGACCAGAATTTATATATTTACAGCATTTCACAACAAGTTTGGCAAAATAAACTTGCGGGTTCATTTAATCTAGGGAAAATAAATACATTTTGATTCGTTTTCGTTGCGGGAATATCATTTAGTCTGGAGAAAGTAAGTAAATTTGATTTGGTTTCTTACCTCCCCAAAAGCATTGAGTCCATTCAAATTGGGAGTATCGGTGGATGAATCAGCCCTGAAAGTTAAAGAATTTAGAGGAAATTACCTGAACATAAGTAAGTGGTTACTGGTAGTTCCCAGTATTTCAAGATTCCATATTTGTAAATGTAACGAGCCTACATACTTATAAGGATTTCCTTGGAATTATGAAACAAACAACAGTAATTCAAAACAACGACCTCTTGAACATTGTATTGTGTAAGTACTGAGTTTCACATCCGTGCAAGCATCTTAAACTCAACTTTGTCTTGGCACACACTCTGCTTCAGTCACGTCCATACATCCTCTAATACACCCTTCTGTTATTCTGACACTTGCCACGACTCGATTTTAGTATTAGATTCAATTGGTCGTGTAATGTTTTTCTCGAGCGTCCCACACTTCCTCTAGCATTCACTTTCGGGTCATATATTCTCCTTACACTTCCTTCTCCATTCGTCCGATCTACATTACCAAACCATCTAAGTGTCCTCTTTTAAATTTGATTCACTACGATTTCTTCAGAGTCTTATTCTTTCCGGTTATCAATCTTATTATCAAACATGAATACTAAGACAAACAATCTATTTTCATGTCAGTTACATGTGAATTGCTTGCGTCGCTTCTTTGGGCAACTTTTTTCTGCCCTCAATTAATGTAATTGTCTGTGTTCATCCCTCTTCTAATGTATTTTATAAGTCTATCCATCTTAAGAATCTTTTTTTAAATTTTTTAATTTGATTCACCTGATTTATACATGTGTGTTACATATTTGACTAATGTGGGCCTCACTGGGTGCTTTACCCGTGCTGAGGACCTCATTTTACAGTTTGATATGATTTATTATGTTTTTTTTTAATTTAAGATACATATAAAATAAAAACTAAAGAAAAAATAACATATGGGAATTAAAAGAAAGTGAAATAGAGCAAAACAAAATAGAGTAAAATAACACTAAAATAAAACAATAGAATAAAAATATATAAATAGGATAGATACATGTAAACCGATAGTGAAATTAAAAGGTTTTATATATTAGTGAGTATTGCAATGGTGTTTATGTCTATGTGTTTTTTTTTTTTTTTTATGTTGTGATTTTTTTGTAAAGTTGCCTTTTTTGGTCTTTAATCCATCTTTTAATTTTGAGTGTGAAAAGTTTTTTGTTTTCTTCTTTTTTTAAATCGAGTGAAAGATGGTTGAATGCTTTTATTGCCTGGTATTTGTCTTGTCTAACTGGTCTATTAATGGTTTGTGTTTGTTGGAGTTTGTGTTTTTGGTCAAAGATATAGTTAAGAAGTGTTTTTATGTATAATTGTCGTATATCTAGTCCGTCGAACATGTTGAATATTTGAAATATCATTTATAATTATAAATTTTTTATATCATCAAAGACTTTTCTCCCATGGGCAGACAATGTGTGGTTACATAATACGTGTAAGGTATGCAGCACAAAACATATTATTATGATATTTGATCATTCAGTTGATTAGTCAGACATTTCCAAATACTACGTATTGAGATAATTGTTCTTATTTTTTAGTATTTATTGATTTAGTTTATACCACGTTAGAATATAAACTAATATGTACAAATTAACGTTTCATTTTATAATATTAAACATTTTTTAATAAAATTTGTTTTTACATACATTCATTCTTCCTTCATTATTTCTTACATCTTTAGTCCTCTTATACATTAGGCAGTTCTTTGATTATGATCTTTTCATGTGTGGCTCTAACTCTATTTATATTTCTGGTTTCATAATTATGTGAAAAAATAATTTCAAACTTAAAGGTATTTTGGCATTTGGTTTTTATGCACAAAAATTAGCACATTGCATAGTAGTCTCTTTTTTATTTATTTTTTTATATTTTTTTATTGGCAATGCTGATTAAAAATACATATAAAGTTACATCAGTTACATAGTTACATAAGGTTTTAACAAAAAATAAAAAAATTGCCTTACCTCACCATAAAGAGACAATGCTCTTGTGTTTGGTGAGGGAGTTCAATTGATCTTGAATTCGATCTTTCAATTAGTAAATTAAAAGATCGTGCAAGTTAGTAACAACGGCTATTGTAAATAATAAGTAGGTTAAAAAAATCATGTATAAATTTAAAAATAACAATCATGAAGAGTTTAAAAAATCATAATATAAATCAAAAAAATCATTTTAGATGAATGAAACATGTACATAAGTTAGTAACAAAAATTATTGTAATAAGTAAGTAAAGGATATGTAAGAAACAACGCAAGATTTATACAATAGTAGACTTAGAGATATAGAAACAAAGAAATGAAAGAAAAAGAAGGAATGAACGATTTATAAAATAGCAGACTTTAAGATATAAAGCAAACATATTTGGGACTTTTATAGCAGTTTAAAATATTTTTTTAATTTGGGCTTAAATTCCTGCATATTTTCGATGGTTTTTAATTTTAATGGGAGGTTGTTATAATAGATTAGAATTAAAGAAGATAGGAATTTTGAATGTGCATAGTATTAAATTTAGGGATTTTAATAGTTTTCTGGTATCTTGTAAATTTTAAGTATTGAATATTTTTTATACATTTTGTCTATTGTAGGCACATTGAATATTGAAAAAAGAATTTCAGTAGGAAATTTAGACGGTTTTTTCATAGGAATTTCTCTTATTTATAGGAATCCAATCAAGCTCCTCTCTCATTTGATTTACCCTTGCGTATGAAGAAAGCAATATTCGAATGCTCACTATATCTCAAATATTAGGTACACGTGTGCATGTCTTACATATTAAATATGTTATAAAAGAACACCGGGAGGTATAACGCTCTGGTACATTACTAGAAAAGCATCAACATTTAGTTTAATTCGCTACAAGTTTTTGTGCATTATAATTGATTTGATGGTGTTTATTAGCAATCTGAGTATTGTACTAGATAGAAGGTACACTTTTACACATAACAGAATACTCAACTATAATTTTGATTTTCGGAGAAGTTTGCCTAATCAACTATATGAAGTAAATTTCCAAATGTGCACTGAATTTCAACTCACCACAGGGTATTGCAATTGTGGGTCAGAGACATGTATCTAACTCCGAGTTCGTAAAACATCCTCAGAACTCCCAGGGAATTCCCGATGCTGTGACCTCCTTCTATGCCGATCATGGAGGCAATCCTCCTTGGCCGAGCGTCGAGGGCTGCGAGGATGTCTGTAATAAAATGCCAAAATGTGAAAATAGTACTTTGTTACACATGATTAGGAATAAATAAGCATCGAAATGAGTACGACGGGAACACTTAGAAATAAATTATTTGAATTGTGGTATTGTGGATATGTTTGAGTGTCCCAAGTAAACTCAATTATTTCTTACTTCTTTTAAAATTAGACAATTTCAGACATTTACAAATACTGACATTCTTTATTGAACAGAATAATCAAATTCATTGACATGTCTAGACTGTCTAGTGTTCTTATTGACTGACTTCGTTTGAAATGGACCACCTGCATTTCATCTGTCTGTAAATTTGTTTGTGTGACCGAGTCCGGTCAATTCGACCAAGATGGTAGCCGTGTTTGATAGCGCTCTGGCGACTTTTTCGGAATAATCAACATTTAGCGAAATCAGAACTATCAGTATAAATAGGCGTCATTTGTTTTCTGTCGGTGAAAACACTTCTAGATTTTTAGGCATTATTTAGGTGTATTTATTTAATAAAAAAAAAACAGTAATTATTATTCAACGTAAGCATACAAATGATATTTAAATTAACTTAAATGTACAATTAGGCTGTAGAAAATAAAATGTAAGAATATGTATTTAGTGCCTTTTAGTAAATTATTTCGGTACTATTAAAAATATCCGCTACTTCCGCACATTTAAAAGAAAAAGGATGCGAAGGGTTGCGATGGTCATATTCATTAAATACTTGTTTTTAATTTACGAATATTGCCCTTTACGTAAGTTAGGAGTGAGAAAATTATTTTCACCCTATCAATTTAGTCTTTTTAGTGTCACGAAAAGCACACAAAAAATCATTACTGAGAAAAAACAATAAATTTTAAATAAAATATTAAAAGAAGAATCATATTTCTGCTTTGTAAATACATTTAAGGGGTGTTCAGACATGTAATATAACCGCTAGCAGGTATCTGTTGAACCGCGAGCACTTATGTTTCGTGCCGTTCACACAGCGCAGATCAAATATTTCTTCCTATGGTAGGAGAGAGGGTCAGTTGAATCAGCGAGCGGCCACGGAGTGCGCATTTTTCGTACTGAATCTATCAACTTGACATCTGTCATCCACCGGTTTTGGCAGCTCCGTAATTAAAATGACCCCCTCTCCTGTTTTTGTCGGAGTGGGGGGCACTTAACTGTTGCATATCGCCACAGGAGCGGTTAGATGTGCATTGTCTATGGTTGATTTGCGCATAAAGTGCTCAGGTGTGAACGGTCTGAAGGAATTGTATGGAGAGCGATTTTTTTATATTTATATGCTCAATGTGAACGAGCTCTGAATTAGTCAAATAATTTGGATTTTTTTGGGTTGCATACTTTAATAACAGTTGGTAATATTTGTTTTAGCTAATAAATTCTGCACACATATCCCTAGAGCTTTTTAAGAAGAAAGACAATTTTTATGGGTTATGAATATTACCACATCAATATTTGAACTCTGACCATGAGAGTGAGAAAATGTTGTTCAAGCCGTAGGAAAAAGAGGATTTAGCTACGTAGTAGAGGATTGAATCCCTGACGCATGTACAGATATTTGACCACAATCCGGTTAAAGATATTCATGATCATCTAAGCTAGGTTAAAAACGAAAAATGAATTTACAAGAGTTTTAATGACTTGTAGGATTTTGAAATAAGCCCTGTTAGGATAATTTTATTTTTCTCTGCGCCGGATTATACGCCTCTAAAGTTCTCGTCAGTGCTTTGAGACACTGAAAAATGGATATTTAACGACTGTTAATTATCGGCAGGCATCATTCGAATCGCGATTTCGTGCCGCCGGCGCCGTTAATCGCGACGTTTGATGGTAACAATGTTGTTAAATCTTATAATCTACATGGGGTGTTAAGGGATGCACTTGACTTACTTTATTTAACCAGTGTTTTCTGACATTATTTGAAGTAAAATTTCTTAGCTAAGACAAATATTAGCAGTTGGTATTAAAGCTTACAACTCTCCAAAAAAAAAAATCCAAATCATTAGATTGTTTAAATGTATGTTTAAAGCAGAAAATTGATTTTTCTTTAATAAAGAGAAATAAAATGTATAATATAAATTTCATTTAAAATTTCTTGTTTTTGTGTCATGATTTTTTGTATGCTTTTTGTGACACTGACAAGGCTACCACCACTACGTTAATATGAAACTAAAATCAAATTGCTTTTTCATTTTTTAATATTTAGTTTCATTTCAGAAATGCAAATTTTTAATCAGATATCAAATGACAAATAATTAGGTAAATTGTGTAATCTAGCGAAAATATAGGCTGCGGCCGTATATGTTATCAGTTATCATCATTATCATCATCATTACATAGTATAAAATGAAGTCGCTCAAAATGTATGTGCGCGTTAATCTTTTAAACTACGCAACCGATTTTCATGCGAGTTTCACCAATAGATAGAGTGATTGAAGAGGAATGTTTATATGTATAATACATGTAAATTATATTAGAGAAAAGCCGAGAAATTCAAAGAAAACATATTTTTGTGCGATTTAAAAGGGCTGGCGGGCCGTACTATAGTCACTTTTGAAATTCGTTCCACGGAAGAAATTGGACAATAGATGTCCTAGAGTAAATAGGTATTTGATTTTCCCTTTTCAAATATCCAGTGTTGCATTGCAAGCATTGTATAATTAGTGGCGAGTTAATTAGTTTATATCAAAGATATTGGAATATAAGGTTTATATGTATAATACATGCTTATTATAGTAGAGAAAAGCCGATAAATTCAAATATTCAATTCAGGCAGCGGGCAGCGGGCAGCTGGCAAGCGGGTGGTGTGGATTTTATAAAGATTGGATAATGGCGTTGTGTTTCGTTAGCCACAGCAACGTGTGGCCGGGTATGCTAGTAGAGTATAGCTCTACGTTCCAGAGTGGTTCCAGGGTGATACTTGCACTATGGAACGTGCAGAACGTAGGACCATTAAGAATTGGAACTTTACTGGAAATGACTTAAGCAGTGTTTGGTGACCAGATCTGAATAGCCAGGTATTTCCCCACCTTCTTATTCCTCTCCCCACTATCTTCAGCCTCATAACTTACCTCAATTGGGGATGCCATAGTCTCACTGGCTCCAGATGGAAAAAAAACAGTGTGTAATACATACGCGGTAGAAGTGAAACCAACAGAAAAATAAAGTAGAAAATAATGGAGAGGCTACGAAGCACCGCACATAGAGGAGACCGATTATACCATCTCATACTTTCGCAGACTAAATCCTATATTTGCATGTGTTTGTTTCTTTTTAGTGTCGCTCGATTCCGTTTCATCGAGTTTCAAATCATAGTTTTCACTTTAAAAAAAATCGAGTGCAGTTTACACGCGGTAGAAGCGAAACTTTACTAAAACAATCTCAACCAATATTTTAAAAGTGAGGTCATAATCAAAACGACCAATGGGCGCAGACTAGCGTAATTTCCGTTTCATATAACAAATTATTTGTAAATAACTACCGACCGATATCCTTACTAAGCATAATATCTAAAGTTGTAGAAAAGGCGGTGAAAAATAGACTCTGTAAGTTTCTCGAAGATAACAAAATATTATCTGACAATCAATACGGCTTTCGCAAAGGTAGAAGTACTTCAGATGCAATAGCTGCCCTCACAAAGATCGTTTCCTATAATCTTGACAGTGGTCGCAAACCACTTGCTGTTTTTCTCGATCTCGCAAAAGCATTTGATACGGTCTCACATCCATTACTGCTAAAAAAAACTGCAGCAAATTGGAATAACTGAAGTAGCCTACACATGGTTTGAAAACTATCTATCAAACCGAACACAACAAACTCTCATCCAATCTGACAAAATACATATAAGCAATAAACTATCTGTGTCCTGTGGTGTACCCCAAGGTAGCATACTAGGACCAATTTTATTTCTTATATACATCAACTCACTGTGTGCCATGAATATTGGTAGAAAAATATTATCATTTGCTGATGACACGGTCTTAATATTCGAAGATGAAACATGGCAATCAGTTATTAACAAAACTAATAATGCTCTAATAAAAGTAAAGCATTGGCTTGACACAAACCTCCTCACACTCAACATCGACAAAACACAATATATGACATTTTCCATACGCAAATACAATATACCCAACAACTGTCCTAAACCAATCATTCACTCGTGTCCACTCAATTTAGACAATCCGGAAACCACATCTAATATTAATTGTACGTGTTCCACCCTCAAATCATCAAAAGTAGTTAAATATTTGGGAATAATCATAGACAACCAACCACGTTGGGAGGCTCACATCGGTGACACAGTAAAAAAACTTCGTAAACTCTGCCATATATTCTGCTCCCTTAGGTCTATCTTAGATTTACAGACTCTAAGAAGCGTATACTTTGCCCTTTTCCAATCCATAGCAACATACGGTATAGTGGGATGGGTGGTTGTGCTGAAACCATTATTAGACCAATTATTTTAGTTCAAAAACTAATTCTGAGAATAATATTTAAATGTCAACCTACTTACTCATCCCTCAAATGAACTCTTTGCAAAAATCAGGGTCTTAGATATTCGACAGCTATTTACTAAAACAAGCATTTGTTATATACGAAAAAATAATCTACTAATTGCTCCACAACATCAAGCACACACCCGCTTTTCATCAAACCTGGGTTGTGCGGTCCCAAAAACTAAAACCTCATTCGCTCAACGACAATTCTGGTTCATCGCTCCTAAAATATATAATGCTTTGAGTACTGACATAAAGTCAAGTAATTCTAATTCTCTTTTTATAACACGTGTACAACATTGGATTTTCGAAAGTGGACGAGCGTACTTTAAAGAATTCCTGAGTTCTTAACACTACATTTTAATTATTAATTTTTGCATTTCAAAATTTTAATTTCCATTTCCATTTTTATTTCTATTTTTATTTAAAATGTTGTTATTTTTTTCTCTTAATTTTTTCACTAAATTTTATTTATTTTTTAATTTTAATTTATTTACTTAAATGTTTTAATTTATATATTTGTATAGAACACTCAGTTCTTAACATTTAATCTTTATTATTAATATCTGTATTTCAAAATTTGAATTTTCATTTTTATTTCTGCTTTTCTTTAAAATATGATCTTTTTTCTCTTTATTTTTCACTTACTTTTAAATATTTCATAATTTTTATTTAGTATATTTAATCATCTGTTTTAATAAAATAGTATTTGTATTAATTTGAATAAATATTAAATATACGACTACTATAACACGGGCATGAGCCCAGTGCGGTAGCCAAAAAAAAACAAATATCTGTAACTAATAAAAAATTTATGAAATAAAAAAAAGTAAATAAAAAAAAATATCTCAACCAAATTGTGACATCATAATCAAAGCGGTCAATGAGTGCAGTTGCAGTAATCGTCATTTCCGTTTCATCCGAAATGCAAATCACAACGCTGCTATAAAAGTTTCACATCAAAAAAACTGTGCGGTGCTACGATAAAAACAATGACTTGCACCTCGTTCTGGATTACATTTTTTAATAGAAACTTAGCACAATGAGCACAGTGCGATCTAAATGAACATTGCATTCACAATACATAAAAAGCGGGCTCAGGTGCTCTGACCTGGCTAAACTCCAACCGTCACAGTCTTCAAAGGGGCTTTCGGATTTAGCAGCGCGTTCGCTGGATTGGCCAAAGGGGCCCAGACTAAACACAAGGCGGAGCGTGCGACTGGTACGAGTTATGAAACGGCGTACATGTTCCGAGTGTTCAAACCCGACACAATAAATAAGAAAACAATATGAGAGAGGAGACAAAACATAAAATAGGAGAGGTAAATATAAACATTCCCAGGTTACGAATAATCTGACAATAATCATCCTCCTACAATAATCATTCTAATCAGAAAATATTTTTGGTCCAATTATGGAGGAGTAGCTAGCGGAGCAATAATTTGTGAAGTGAAAATTTCTTTAGCACCGTTGTGATTTGAAACTCGATCAAACGAAAAAGCGACACCAAAAAGAGACAAACGCATACATCTATATTTTTTTAGCCTGCGAGAGAATAATCGGTCCCCTCTGTGTGCGGTGCCTCGTAGCCTCCCCACTCTTGCCTACTTTAGTTTTCTGAAGGTTTCACTTCTACCGCATGTGACCTGCACACTTGTAATTTTGAAGTGAAACTTCTTTAGCACCGTTGAAATTCGATGAAACGGAAACGACTCTCAAAAGAGACAAACACGTACTGCTATTGGATTTAGCCTGCGAAAGAGTCAGGTAGAATGTTGAGTTATGTTGAAATATCTCCTAATAGTTGAGATTGTGTGGTGAAGGTTTCACTTGTATCGCGTGTGAACTGCACTCGATTTTTATTTTGTAGGTGGGTATTCCTGATGCCTGGGTATAGTACATTTACGTTTTCTGCGATATTAAACTGTGTGTCAATGCGTGATTATTTGTATATTTTAATTATTTCATTTATTTTAGAAAATTTACATTTCACGCAATGCAGTACCTCGGCCATAGGTCATCCAAGTGTTTCGCTGTGTTTAGGCAGGATTCTCTCGATCCATCGTCTTGCACCGCAGTTAACCACGAATCATACGTTCGTCACTCTTGGACCCACTGACCCAGGTTTCTTACCCACCTCACATACCTTTTTTCTTCGTAGAACTTCATCTCCACTCATTCCAAAAAAAGACACTCCACGCAGCTACTAAAATGACATATGCCCTGAAGAAATTATTTTTCTCAGCGCCTCCCGCGTGGAGCTGAATTTAAACAAAAGTGTTAATAATAAACGATTGATCAAAATTTTTGTTACTTGTTTTTGGGATGTTATGCCGTGTTGCGCTACCTCATTCTTTAGCCAACGTTTCTGACAGCGTTTCGGGCAGATACCGGCATACCACCCCAAAAACAAATAACGAAAATATTTCTGGCCGTGAAAATCTAAAAACGTGATTGATCAAAAATTCATTTAGTCCACCCGAAAAAAACGAGATAGGTACCTTTCTTTGAGCAGTAGTCGATAATAATATATATTTTTACAAATGACAGTGTATTGATATCCCAAATCACTGTCAAACCGCAACATGACATTCAAACAAATTCAACAAATAATACAATAACTCCAACATTAATAATAACTGAAACATGAATAAACTAAAATGAGTACACCGTACCAAAAGGAATTAGGCTAAGCTCCATTAAATTATATTTCAACTGAAATTAAACGAGATTTTCTGGTAACATGCCGTTTAATTCCTTGTTCGCAACCCATTCCACCAATATACAGTTAAGCGATTAAGCCCTTCCCGGTATCGAAGGATTGTGTGCTTTGAACAGCCTGTCAAATACTTGTTCAACGTTGGACACGTGTACTGTGTAACATTATCGGAAATCATGATGTTCAGCATTTAATATGTATTGTTATAGAGATGGCTATAAATATTACACAAATGTAATGGCTTGTTAAAAAATTAACGCGCAAAAAATATTGGATGAAATATGTTTTCGAATAGCCGAAATGATTTTATTATGTACATTACTAGGTGACCCGCAAACGTTGTTCTGCCATATAAATTAGTTATATGTGTGGATTAAAGTTCGATTAGCCGGACGTAGCGCCATGTGTCATTAAACAACATAAATAGTTTCGTTCTGTTTGAAATACAAACGACGATTAAATTTGTTCATAAAAAAGTACTAAAATCGCGATTAAAAAATGGGAGGATGGGTGTAGGAGGGGTCAATATTTGGGGTTATAGGTATTTTTTGATGCCAAAAAAAAAAAATCCTTTTTCTGGGTAGGAACATCCCAATGATCTAGCGGTATAAAATATACTTTACAACCTATTCTCATACTTACCAAATATACATAAAAAATTTCATAAAAATCGGTCGAGCCGTTTTGGAGGAGTGCGACCACAAACAGCGTGACACGAGATTTTTATACATAAATAAATAAGATAGATTTAGATGATTAAATGTTTTTTTTTTAAATTTAAATAAAGACATATATTCACTCGGCGGAATTTTGCGCTAAACTTAAAACTCACCTTTTCAGACATCGTATAAGTAAAAAAAAATAGGGTAGGCGAATATGCGAGCGAAGCCGGTGGCTAAAAGCTAGTACAAAATACATGCAACTTAATTCAATGACGCGAAAATCTAAAAAAAAAATGGTTACATAGTTAGGTTATAACTTTGATTATATAAATGTCTATATAATCAAAGGGTTATAACTTTTTTTCGTAACTTTTAATGACTTTTCAAATGGGGTGTTGAAATGCCATTTTTTTGAACCCCCGATTCCTACATAAATAAAAATGGTTATGCAATTTTTGTTAACTGTAATTAGTAAAAGTGTTTTTTCAATTAATCAACTACCACAAATTTGCATATAACCTTACATCACGGCGCGGCGATGCGATGGGGAGACTGTTAACAATCTAGTTACCTCGTTATCGAGGAAAACAATGCCGGCGACTCTACTCTGTTAAAATGATTATCTTTCATTCTTGAAAGTTTCCCCGAGTCGTTAATTCGCCCGGGACGGCTGCACCTGAATGCAAACTTCCCCTTCGCCATCAGAATTTTTGTATGCCGGTGGAGAATTTTACTCCCGAATGAAATATTAAAATTCCCAGACTGCTTGAAATTTTCCACGCTAAACACGGCGGCACGCGGGAGGTTTTTAAATAATAAATTAACATTTTCCACGAATCTATTTCATAATTTTAAGGTGCTTCAGAAACCACTAGATTTGGTTTTTGCTTTGCCCACGGGGGTTTTGTTTGGCAAATTCCCCGACTCTCGCTTTTTGCAGCGCTTGAATTTATGCCCAATCCTGCACTAATAAATAACATTTTTCAATTTAAAAAAATAACAGTTTCATAAATTTATCTACTCTTCTTAATTTTTTTATAAATGAGGTGAATTTAAGTGCACATATAGGCTTGCCATAGTCTCACAAACTCAAGATATAATGTGGCAATTAATCAAAACTCTTTTGTTTTCAGCGATTTTCAATAATTTCTTAATTCAAAAGTTTTTCGTGTATGATAAAGATAGACGCTAAAGAATATGTGCATATGAACGAAACAAAAGATAGAACGCGGGAGGCATTTTCGTATTCAAAATTCAAAAGTTCCGTCAAATACTGTCTCAAGGCCGACTAAAGTAGTAGGCCTGGGCACCAGTCGAATTTTGAGGTGTCGAATAGCTATAATGAACAACGATAGTTTGCAAATGACGTTGATTGTTATTGTATTTGTTATTTCTGCTGATTTGTATGTTGTTTTACCGCAGGCAAGTAAATAAAGAATCATTAGATTATTATTATAAAAAGTAAATTTTACTTAGCGACGGCATGGCATCGACTTTGTAATTTGGCTGTTGCGGGTCCAGACCTGTACTTTAGTAGGCCTTGAGTTCTATAATGACGCATAAAATCTTTGGGCGGAAAGCAATTGTATTATTTTTATAATCGATAATTATAAGTAATTTGCATGTATTTACAAATGAAATGTTATTCCTTCGCTTTTACGACTGTTTACCGTGTAATGGAAACATTTTCTCATCACACAGGAGGGAATTTTGGCGCTTTTTAATGCAATTTACTTACTAGTCGGACACGACCTTACTCGACGCGTGGCAGTTTAGTACTAAAGTACTAGAAATCGAGTACTCTACAATTGTCTTGTTGTTGGCTTCCCATTTTGAGATTTCTACCCCGCGTCTACAGTATGTAACGTCTTTGCACATGAGATGTTTTTTTTTCTTTATGTAAATACCTCACAAGAGTCCCAGCTGCTCCCGTCTGGAGATAGTGAGGCTAAAGGTAGTGGGGTGGGGAAAAATGGGAAAGAGGAGGGTGGGGAAGTACCCGGCTGTTCAGATCTGGTCACCAAACACAGCAAAAGCAATTTTAGAAAACGTTTCAATTATGTATTTGTAAAAAGCACTAACTTTGTGGCTAGCCATAATTTACAATAAAAAAACACATAAATTTGTTTAAGACCACTTTTATTTTAAAACACTCTACCGGTTTCAGATGCACCCTTCCTTCGTCAGGAGAATATTATAACTAAACTTATAATATTCTCCTGACGAAGAAAGGGTGCTTCTGAAACCGGTAGAGTGTTTTAAAATAAAAGTGGTCTTAAACAAATTTATGTGTTTTTTTATTGTTTCAATTATGAATCGTTGTCTTACACTAGTGTGATACTGAGAGCATCTTCCTCTCTGAAACGTACCGCAAATACACTAAATAATATATTTTTTAATTGAATTAATTGTGAATAACACAAATTAATCAAATATCATTTATTAGCGTCCGCCGGGATTCGATCCCGCAACCTTCGGATTGTGAGTCATGAGCCTTACCCCTCCACCACATCCGGTCGTGATGTATTTTCACAAAACAAAACTAACTAACTAACCATCACGCCGTTTCCCCGCAGGGGTAGGCAGAGAGGACGGACCGCCAAACAACTCGGTCTTGGCACACACTCTTTGCCTCACTCACATTCATACATCGTCTCATACATACTCTTCTATTATTCTGACTTTTGACATGGCCCGTCTCAAGTATCTGATTCACTTGATCGTGCTATGTCTTCCTCGGGCGTCCCCGACTTCTTCTACCATTCACTAAACAAAATACATAATATATATGGTATAGTGTTGGTACCGATCAAATTCACCGGTTTTATCAAAATTATTCGTTAATAGCGATTTTGCAATATTTTTTTCAATACTTCTGAAGGCAGAGAAAGACACAATACCACAAACTTGGATTCAATATTTTCGTGGCTGGTATTAATGTAGTTCCACTTATTTGTTTCACAGATTTAATATGAATGATAGCCAACCCCCGATGGGAGAGGGCATCAGAAGAAGAAGACGAATGAAGTGTTTTTTTAATAATATTTTTGTTAGTGGTACTTGAAAACATATGCATGTATGCCTTGTGCGCACTAGCGACTAGCCACGTAGGCGGTCAACCGCGCGGCCAGCCGCATTTTCATTTTAGTATGAAATTTTTCGGCGGTTGGGTGCGTACGGATATGAGCGGTTGCATACTAAAATAAAAACGCGGCTGGCCGCGCGGTTGACCGCTTACGCGGCTGGCCGCTAGTGCGCACAAGGCCTTGTTGTTTCGAAATATAGCAACGCTTTTCACATTTTCTCACCCACGGCACCCCAAAGTTTTTACAAAACAAACCATTATAAAAAAATGTTATTACAAACCAACAATATTTAACTACCAGTCATGATTCACGATTATATGTAAGGCGACCGATTACTTACAAAACACCGCACAAAAAGGAAACCGATTATACTACCTCATTCTCTCGCAGGCTAAATCCCATAGATGTATGTGTTTGTCTCTTTTTAGTGTCACAATTTTTCGTTTCATCGAGTTTCAAATCTCAACGGTGCCAAAGAAGTTTTCCGTTAAAAAATAAAATCAGAGTGTACAATTCACACGCGGTAGAAGTGAAACCTTTAGAAAAATAAAGTGCACGAGAGTGGGAGGCTACGAAGCACCACACAAAGATTTACTACCATACTATCTCATTCTCTCGCAGGCAAAATCCTATTGTATGTGTTTGTCTCTTTTTAGTGTCATTATTTTTCATTTCATCGAGTTTAAAATCACAACGTTGCGAAATAAGTTTTCATTTCAATGGATTACAAACATATTTAGGTCTATTATTTTTATTAGATAGCAGTAATTGTACCATCACACATGGTATCTCTAGTTAACCACCATCACAATCAAAAGGATACAAGTAAAAAAAGCCGAAAGATTCAACTAAATAAATAAAGGTTTGTTTGAGAACTAGATACATGGTATTTCTTATGTCGCAAATTCTTACAACATTTTTGGAGATTTGTGACAACTAATTGACGGGAATTGAATCACCTGCAACCCTAGCATAGTCGATCGATATAGGTTTTATCGAAAATGCCGGTAACTTGAAATCGCTTCCGAGCACGACTGCAGGACGCTAACGAAGAAATAACAGTTAATGTCAAATAAATTAGGAACCCTTAGTCGATGTGAACTGTTATTTGCTTGTTAGCGGCCTGCAGACGTGCTCGGGAGCGATGACAAGTTACCGACATTTTCGATAAAACCCATATCGATCGACCATGCAGGTTCTATCCTAAGCAGGTCCTATCCTAAATCTACCAAACTTAGATAGGCATCATTTTTCATGACTACGGCATAATAAACATAACCCTCTTCATTAAGATTAAGAAACTCTTTGCGTGTGGAAATAAACATAACAGGGAAATTTATTCACGAGCAATAAAACACTGGAGACATGAATACATTGAATACATATTGGTTTACGAGACATTTACGTTACCCGCAGACGTTATAAAAATATTTTCCCCGGGGTGATCCTTAAACTTGCATACAATTACCCGCGTTGCCAATAAATAAAATATGAACTGGAATTTAACCACTCGAAGCATCGTCAGAATGTTCCTACATTTGTGACATCGTTATTTCGGCTTTGTTGTGTAACTTTTAACATGTTAGAAGTGAGGTTTTCTGGAACTTTTAACACATTAGAAGTGACGTTTCCCGGACGTGTTAAGAGGAAATACCAGCGGCGTTTTTTTCCATACAAACGTATTCCCCGTTTACCTCTCTGGATTTTGACTCTAGAGCAAAAATTTTTTTTACATAATATAGATATTGACCATTAGCGTGTAGATACGTTTTGTTTTTTTTTTGATAATTTACTTCTTATAGAAGTTAGGACCTTCCAAAAATGAATAAAATTGCCTAGTTTAAACGCCGTCAAAAGACGTTCAGTATTCAAACTAAACAATGTATTTTGAAAAAAAAGCAAAACGTACCGACATAGAATATTTTCTTCTAATACAGTTAGTGAAAAAAAATTTGAAATCGGTCCAGTTTTGGAGAAGAAAAATGGGGAATACAAAACATCGATTTTGACGATTTTATTTAGGTATTTTCGGCCCGATATGCAGTTGTCCCTTTCGCTCAGTTCCCCTGAGGGGAGCGCGGAGTGGAACAGAAGACATTGGTTACAATACCTATCGACGATATTTTTAAATGACCGGCATAGCTCTTAAGAATCGATTCTGACAGAAGAGGGCCTTTATCCGTACGAAAGCATTCTTTTTCTAACACATTCGACATTTACAGTAAATGACGATTGTTTATTTTAAGGTCTTCAGTACTATAAAGAAATTACTTGGTTAGTTAGAACTTTAAAATGTGTGATTTTTGTGGTTTGAATTGAGTTTAACTTTAAAATAAATGCTTTACACTTTTCTTTTCTGTATGCTTGTTTTTGTATCTTCTGTTTCAGCTTTATACGCCCCTATAATAACATGTTTTCTTTTTGAAGAGAAAACTTCTCTAGCACCGTTGTGATTTGAAACTCGATGAAACGAAAAGGCGACACTAAAAATAGGCAAACACATACATCTATAGGATTTAGCCAGCGAGGGAATGAGATTGAATAATCGATCTCCTCTTTGTGGGGTGCTTCGTGGCCTCCTCACTCTTGCCTACTTTATTTTTCTGAAGGTTTCACTTCCAGCGCGTGTGAAATGCACACTTGTATTGTTATGTGGTATATCTGACTCTAATATGTTTTAACAATTGTACCGTTTTGTCATATCTATTTAAATAATTGGTTGGCTTTTTTTTTAAAACGAAAATTTGACTGATTATTATTACAGGGTTCATGGTAGGAGTTATAAAAAGAATAAAAATTATTCACCAATTTGTAAACGATTTATAAAAAAAGTATGTTAATTAAAATGCATAAATTACTTTATGAGTTTATAAAATATGTATGTATGCTTTTTCCGAGTTTAAAAAAGGATTTATGTAATTTAAATTTAATTTTATCTGAAACATTTATCGGTTTACAAATCTTACACAAAAAAAGTTGGCTTTAACCAAATAACTAACGTTAAAATCATGCACAAATAGTAATAACAAAAATAAGTTTATAATAATACAGGTACCAGAAAAGCACAATAAACATACATAAAACATAATCTAAATTAGTTCACTTATATAATTGAATTCCAGACAGCCTTAAAAATGGAGAAAAAAAATGTAGGAAGATTTAAAAAAGAATCAAGTAGAAGCGAAACTTTACCGAAACTGTGACCAAAACAATCTCAACCAATACTTGAAAAGTGAGGTAATAATCAAAGCGATCAATGAGCGCTGACCTCGCGTAATTTCCGTTACACATCTAAACCAATAGGAGCCTTTAAAAGTGACATCATAATCAACGCGGTCAATGAGCGCAGTTGTCATTTCCGTTTCATCCGAAGTACAAGTCACAGCGGGGCTAAAGAAGTTTCACTTAATTTATTTTTATTTTTTATTCATAATTAACATAAACAAAGTGAACGATACAATATTGTAATGTGAAATGTACGAATGTTGTATAGGTTTCTAATTAAAAAGTTAAAACATGTTTTTCTTTTTTCCAGAATAAAAATTTAAAACAAAATTAAGGGTATTTTTGAAGTCCATTTTTGAAGTCCATTTTTGAAGTCCATTTTTGAATTGAAATCTTACTAATATTATAAACGCGAAAAGTTTAAATAGATGTATGTGTGTTTGTTACTCTTTCACGCAAAAACAACTGAATGGTTTTTAATGAAACTTTACTAAAAGCTCATACATCAGAATAATATATAGGCTATAATTTATAAAGCTAGCCGGGAGGGGAACGGGGACGCACGGGAAAAGTGATTCATGAAGAAACAATGTATTTCTTTGAATATGGCATTGCAAGCGTGCCGGGATACAGCTAGTTGGTAAATAATGTATAAATAATTATAATGTCTTGATAAATATCATTTCGGGGTCAACTTTCGAGGGATTCACCCTTCATGCTTCACTTTTACAATTCTACTGTAACTTCAAGACTAACTTTGTTTATCTTCTTGAAACCTAACAAAAAATCAACTAACTTGTATGTGTCACTTTGTTACAATATTTTCAAATAAACATTACCTATATTTTTAAACATTTACTTTGAAATTTACATTTTTTACTTGTACCGCCAACTTATTGGTGTAATTTAGCACTTTAGTTAATATTACCCACGCACAGGCAGTGCCTTAGTGGGTTTCCATTATCTATTTTTGTCTTATATATACTTTTTGCTTTTTTTCATTATTTTTATCTTGTGTTATGTTATAAATATTTAGAAAATACGTAAAAATTACTTTTGAAATGTATCAATATATAATGGGAAAAAATAAAGGAAAAAAAAATAATTTCGGGTCACCGAAAAAGATAAAAAAAAATTAAAATACGATAGTTGTCGTTGTAACCACGTGAAAAAACACGTATTTGTATAATTTATTTAAAAAAATCAAATGTTTAAAGAAAAATTCAAACAATTAGGTATTTTCAGTGGAAAAAAGAATTCACTTGATTTTTAGCCAGTTGAAAAGCATGCAAGAGGAAGGATTATATCTGCCGTTAATCTGCGCCGTCGCGACATTTGATTTGACACTTGTGGTGTTTAGAAACTTCTAGCGGTTTTATTACATACTTGCATGCGGTTTTATGCGATGACATTTATTGTGCCATTGGTTTTATGAGATTGAATAGATTATGGGATAATGTCAAGTAATATATATCGCTAACATATCTTTTGCGCACTCGAAGTGAAATGACACAAAACTGCGCTATATAAATATAACGTTATTATTATTATATCGAACTTCCGGTCGCCATACCAGACCGCAATAACTCAAAAATCGAATGTTGAGGGTGACCGAAAAACACAGAATGAAATCGACTCAACACGTCCTTTGAAAAGTCATTAAAAGGGATAAAAATATAAAAAAAGTGTTAAATAGGTTACTTTAGAATAGGTTTTTTATTTTTGCTATTTTAATTTTTTTTTAATAGCTTTAAATGAGTTTAAAAGAAATGTTGAGTTGAGTACCTACTATGTAATAGCAAAACTCCTTCCGTAGGTCACCCCAAGTGGTTCGCTACATTTTGTGACTTAGCACGGGTGCCCGGGTTCATGGGGTGAGATTTGTCTAGGTCTTGGTGGCGAATGCGTTGACCCACCCATTGTGTGGCGGCCGGATCGGGAGAGATAGGTTGAGGGAGACTTGAACCTAAACCTCTCCAGCCAAATTCTCTCGACCCATCACCTTGTACAACGTTCGTCACTCTTGGACTCATTGACCCCCAGATTGCTACACACCCTCATACCCTTTTCCTTCGAAAGACCCTCCACGCGGCATCCCCAAAGATGACACCGGCCCTGAAAATTTTTTTCCTCAGGGCCTCCTGGGTGGAGCGAATGTAAAAAAACAAAATTAAAAAATAAAGTTCCTCAGCAATATTCATAAAATTCCCAAATTTCTTGCGATGGTTACTACCAAGTTACAAGTTACCTACTTCAGAAAATAGCTTAGGTAAGTATGTTTTAAAGAACCCTTGTTGTTCATACATTAATTGAGATTTTCACGGCCAAAAGTATTACCGAGTTTTATTTTTGGGATATTATGCGATAGTTGCGCCACCTCCTTCTTTTGCCATCGGTTCGGACAGCGTTCGAAGAGTGTCCACCATAATTGCAGATGTATATGGTTCTTTGCCAACTCAGAATCAAGTCAACTCAACACCTCTTTGAAAAGTAAAAAAAAAATAATTTTAAACAGCCCTTAACCCTAACCTAACTTAACCTGTTTAATCAATTTTTAATTTTTTTCTATCATCGCTTTTAATGACTTTTCTGAAGAGGTTCTGCGTTGAGTTCATTCTGAGTTGTCCTGTCACCGTGTAATAATATATATATATATCACCGAAATGCTGTCCGAAACGTTGGCTAAAGAAGGAGGCAGCGCAACACGGCATAATACTCTAAAAATAAATGCCTGCCGTTCATATAAAAAAAACGCCACTAAAGGTGTTATAATCTAGTTAATTTAATTCTCCGCCCTTACTTTGTAGTACTGGAGTTCGCAGGGTTTCAAAAGAGTATGTTTCATGAATAAAAACTACACCAAATGATCAATTTACACGTACGACGCATACGTTTTGTCCAAAAAGGTTAGGGTTGGGCTATACCTGTGTATCTGGTGCTTAGTGCTAGAAGTGCCCATCTCAGGACTGAAGATTGTTTTTCAAGTCTTGGCTTAAAAAAGGCTGAATTAATATTTTCATTTCTACAAAAGATAGGCCACAGTTTAATTAATCTACAGCAGGGGTCTCCAAATTACGGTCCGCGGGCCAAATCCGGCCCGCCAGTATCATCAACCCGGTCCGCGACAGCTAATGACCAGTGTCAATGACTTATTGTTGTTATATTGTGATAAGTTGGATAAATAATAACTATTATTTAATAACTAAAAAAAATCCATCTGCATCAACTAAGTTGAACTTTTTCAAAGCAGACTATAATCAAATCATTAATTTTTTATCTTCAACCGACTGGAAATTTTTGGACACTGAAGAAAACATCAATGTAATGGTTGAAAAATTTTACTTAATTCTAAATAATGCTATTGATTTATTTGTACCCGTTTCAAAAATGTATACGCATAATTACCCAAAATGGTTTAGTACCGATCTTATTAAATTAATTAGAGACAAAAAAATCACTCATAAAGCTTACAAATCATCACATGATCCTATTGATTACGCAAAATTTTGTGAACTAAGAACGAGCATCAAAAAAAATTCCAAGTTATGTTACAAAAAGTGCATTGATAACTGCGAAGAATTCGCTCTTGCCAACCCTCAAAATATCTATAAATTTTCAAACCTACTAAACAATAATGACTCCGGTGTACCCTCTAATATGTATTTAAATAACAAAATGGCCGATAATCCCCAAGAAATCGTTAATTTGTTTGCTGAATTCTTCAGCAAAGTCTACGATTCTGCAAACAACTCTCCATTATTCAACGCCACAACATCTAATGATAACCAGATCGATTTCAATCAATGTATATTTGAAGAAAGTGATATTAGAAATAAATTAAAGTCCCTAGACCCGAAAAAATCGGCTGGTCCCGATAACATTCCTACAATCTTCTTATCTAAATGCTTATCAATCTTAACTTATCCTCTTACTAAACTTTTTAATTTGTCAATAAAAACTGGCATCTTTCCGAATAAATGGAAAACAAGCTTTCTGTCTCCAATTTTCAAGAAGGGTGATAAATCCGATATATCCAACTATAGACCTATCTGTATCCAGTCGTCGATCCCGAAAATATTTGAATCTGCTCTGCTCTCTAAACTATCTCCTGAGATTAATAAAGTAATTTCACATAGACAACACGGTTTCATGTCAAAAAGGTCTACTCTCACAAATTTGATGATCTATCAGGAATACTTATTTAATAATATGCACAATCGTCTTCAAACAGACGTGGTATACACTGACTTTAGCAAAGCTTTCGACAAAGTCTCACACAAAATACTTATGCACAAATTAAAATCCCTTGGAATAACGGGGCATATTTTGAGATGGTTTGAAAGTTATTTATACAATAGAAAAATTTCAGTCAAACTCAACTTGCACTTTTCAAATCAATTCGAAATCTTCTCCGGAGTCCCCCAGGGGTCACATCTGGGACCAGTGCTGTTTTCCTTGTTCATCAACGACATAACTACAATCTTTGATGGAGTTATGATACTTTTATTTGCTGATGATCTTAAAATTTACAAAACAATTACTAATCTCAATGACTGTTGCGTATTACAAACAAATCTTGTGAGGCTACAAGAATGGTGCATCCATAATGAACTCTTCCTCAATATTGAAAAATGTCAAACAATAACTTTTGCCCGAATTAAAAATCCTATTAAATATGAATACAGCATCAACAACATCTTTCTAAAAAGAGTTGAACAAATCAAGGACCTAGGTATTATTTTTGACAATCAATTATCTTTTGTTTCTCATATAAACGAAATAACTAACAAGGCCATGAAAAGCTTAGGGTTTATATTGAGGACGGTAAAAGATTTTAAAATAATTAATTCATTTAAGTTGCTGTTCACTGGGTTAGTGAGAAGCCATTTAGAGTACAATTCAACAATCTGGGCTCCTTTTTATAAGATTCACCAACAAAAAATTGAGAGAGTGCAACATAAGTTTTTGAGATTTATAAACTATAAATTAGGAATTCCAATCGAAGAACTTAACTACACATTTTTAATGGACTTACTAAAATTAAATGAATTAACTTCAAGACGAACAATGAGTGATTTAATTTGTCTTTTCAATATTTCAAATGGCAGACTGGACGCCCTGGATGTAACCAAACTAATCCAACTGCGAGTACCTACCCGTAATACAAGATTGAATGCGCCGTACTTCGTTAACGCGCCTACTAATAATTACTTCGAAAACTCGCCTATCGAAAGACTTCATCGACTAGGAAATAAATATAACTCAATCGATGTTTATGGTCATCTGTCAGTGTCCAAATTTAAATTCAGTATATTGGAACAGTTACAATAGAACTATAAATCCCCATCTTGAAATTTTGTGTGCACAGTTTATTGTAAACCCTCATAGTTAAGTTCCGTCAAAACACATATAGGGCGTAATAAAGGTTAGTAATTTATAATTTATAAACAAACCTTATAAAAACTGTTCTTGTTTATCGTTGTAATAGGTAATAATAACAAATTTACTTTAACGACTTATACTTTGATTAACATTTTAATTTGATTGTAATTAGATACTCTGTTATATTATATTATCGAACTCATTTGTCCTCTCCGTGATAGTTTACTGAAGTATCTGACATTATTCCATGGTTTCAGTATAAAGGGGATTGGTATATTTATGGTATAAAGTATTTCGTCTTCGGAAATTGAATTCCTTGCAGAAATTCTGACGATAAAGTAATTGGTCAAAATGCAATTGTTTTGTATATTAATTTTAGTGCGGTGCAAGTCGGTAGTATGTATTTTTGTTTAAAATCAACTTCGCTATGTATTCAACACATAAATTGCACATATATTAAAAAATCACCATTATTATTATTTGTTATATACGTATATACATATAAAACTGATTTTTTTCTCTTTATTGTATAATGCTATACTTTTTACTTACCAGCTTTATTTATATGTACCATGTGTAAAAACTATTCATGTTTTCTTTGTATTCTAAACACACCTGTATGCACTAAAACATAAAAATGTAAATGTATGTAAAAGCCCAAAAGGGCGTTAATGATTAATAAATAAATAAATAAATAAATAAATAAAAACAGAATGATAGTAAGTACTCGTAACTTGGTTTTATTTACTTGCAAGGTAAGGCTTAATGACAAGTATAATATCGAACCAACGAGGTTATTCGCGAAAAAGAAATCAGCAAGAAAAACTAGCGCCATATATTAGCGATGGATAGAGTATGCCACCAGATGTCGCCAAGTGTCGCAGTCGTGTAAATAGTGATTGAACCTGTGATTTTAGCAAGTATACGCTCGCTCAGGGCGCGTACTCGGCGACTAGTCTGGAAATTATAGATAATGGCAGGAAAATAAAAACGGTTTTGGCCCTTGGAACTTACTGGAGCAACCAGTATGGCTCTAAGGCTGGAAAGTTTTGGATACCTCTGATCTAGAGCATCTGAAATACAATAGACCGTAGCTTTAGTATCCAAATAAGGAACTTTCCAGAATTCTTTCTGGTACCTAAATCAAATTGCCAAAAACTGACACAGACACTTCTGGCATCTACTCCCAGGTCTAATATTAGATAAATGTCAGTGCGCATATCGCTGAACATAACCTATTATATGCCTTCAATCCACGTTATGTTACATTTAACTATACAAAATTTCATCAAGAAGGTTCACAATACTGTTTTTGGGAGTGGGAAAATGGGATGTGGGTGATTTTTTTACACATAAAATATACAATTACATTCCCTTTATTTTAGAAGTGAAGATTTTTTTGGGGAATAAATATGCTCGAAGCTTAAAAAGGTTGTCTAATAGATTCCTACCTAACCTTAATTCCTTTTTCCTTCCCAGAACTTCCTCTTCTTCTTTTCCCTAAAAAGACCCTCCACTCAACATCCTCAAAGATGGTACTATAGGCCCTGAGGTATTTTTCCCTCCTTTGTGGATCTAATGTAAAAAATATATACCTTTTATAAAACGTAGATTAATTTATTCCTCATTCAAAGCAAAAATTTTCTTTCATGAAAACGTTCAAGTTACTTAATGTTGAAAAAGAAAGGTAAACCTATAAGCACATTTTCAACTACAAAAGTCTAAATTTCTCCAAAAAGTTTCGCAATTCCTATTCAAGAGTGTACGTAGTTTCGCTATATCAAAATATAAGAGATGAGACTTCGCGTTTGTATTTGAAGCTTCTGAAGTGAGCAGGCACCATTGAGAACTAAGATTTACAAATAACATGGAAAGATTTTTAAAAACTTAATACTGTTTTTTTAATGACAGGAATAATATTTTTTGTTTATTTAAACTTTAGCACAAAAACGCTATTGTTATAAAATACTACTTTCTAGAGGAGGTGAGATGCCTGCCAGATAGATGAGAACTTCGAATTTAAAACTTGAAGAAGGTTTATTGTACTTAAAACTTTCGAATATTGACAAAAGACGATCAGTAATATACCTTCCAAATTAAATTTAAATTTCGAAAACAATTAGTAAACTATCAAACATTTAAAATGTAAAAATTGTGTGTTGACGTGAGTTTGAACTGACGTTCAAGGATCCCACCCAGGATCTTGCTTTATATAGCCCTATCAATGGGTATCCCCACCCATACAAAAAAAAATCGAATGGTCCACAATGTTCCAGAACATTCCACAACATTCGAGAGCGTTCTGGAATGTTTCACAATGTTCCTGATTCTCTATTCCTGAATATTTTACAACACTCTAGAATTTTCTGGACTTCTAGAAATTTCTAGAGGGTGAAACTTCCAGCCCTTCCAGCCTTTAAGCATGTCCTTCAGGTAAAAACGGGAACCTTCTTCATGGACGGGGATAGTGATGCCGTACCATATAACGCTCTTGATCGTACCGGGACTCGTTTCTAAGTTTTAGCGGGCTGCACACTTTTGTACACTTTCTTTTGTATTGTTTAATTAATTTAATTAAAACCTAATAAATTCTTTATGCTTATCTGAATATTTTAGAATTCATTGAACCAGAGTTACACATAAACACAGAGAGACACGCCCATGAAAATATTATTTTTAATAATATCTTTTATTATCCAAGTCTAGTATAACCGTACGGTAGGATTTTTCTGCCATTAAGTAAATCTCTTAAATGTTAAGTTACGCAATATTGTGTCATGGTAAGGTAAGCAAGACAAATGCTTTCTATTATCTGAATTAAATTACTGCTCAAAATATACGTCGTAAAAGTGTACTTTTTACGTCTTCATAAATTTTTCATGTTTCAAATTTATTTCATACCATCCATCTTTGTTGAGAATCTATAAAAAGACAACAGTAAGGTCTGGGGCTATAAATTGTAATCTCGGTGGGGCCGGCAGGCCTGGCTGTGCGGGGTAGAGTTGACCGTTAATCCGTATTTCTGTTTCTCAACATTAGCAGCCTCTAAGGCGGGCGTTATAAATGATCCATCGGATTCGAACAAAGGGGTTTAAAATCGCACCGAATCTCGAGTTTATTGACTCAGAATCTTAACAAACATCACTTTCTAGTGAGATAAATTTCACAGATTTAATCTGTAATCTGGCCATTTGAGAGGCTTTTGAATTCTGTGCAATCTCAAGTTCTTAAATTCTGAGATCGGTACGCGCTAGGGGTACTTGTGAATTAATAATGTTTGTGAAAAGATATTTAAATTGCAAACAAAATACAAAGGTCGGTCGGTAATCACACGTTCATAATATACATTCAATATAATTATTCAATTTTGATTGAAATAAATTTTGAAGGTTATACACATCAATGTAATATATCATTGAAGAAGCCGATAACACTAATAAATCTAAACGAAAATATGAAAAAGAACAAGACACAGAAAATTTTACCGGGATAAGTTACAAATTTCTAGTTGCGACCGTTGCCTTTTTTGTTTTTTTGTGTCTCGTTCTTTTTCATATTTCCTTTAGATTTATTAGTATTATCTTCTTCTCCAATCAATATCATAAGGATGTCGGGCTTTAATAACAACTACTTTTTTTTTGTATCTCGATTTTGTTTTCCGAATGCGTGACGTGGTTTATAATCGTATCTAACTGTGGCGAGTTATACAAATGTAAAGGAAATATATTCCATTTAAATTTGAATCCTGTAGTGTCAGTTAGAATCCGAATTATCACGTCACTTGTTTTGTTTTTCTATTATTTGATTTAAAATATGAGATTTTGTTAGAAGAAACCATTCAAAGGAAAGTGATATAATTGTCGTTTCTTTGATAAAAACTTTGCAACACAAGTGTTTTATTTATAAATTAATAGAAAGGAATTAAACCTCTCAACTTATTATACAAATATTCATAAGTCAACAATATATTGGAATAAAATTGTAATTTGTTGATAATTATTTTAATAGAAAAAATATTTATTCACTCTTTAATTTTTTTGCTATTTGTTTTTTGGTGTTATGGCGTGTTGCGCTACCTCCTTTCGCCAACGTTTCGGACAGCGTTATAGGGTCTGCACACATCTGCCCTGATGATGGACATTGTAACGCTGTCCGAAACGTTGGCTAAAGAAGGAGGTAGAGCAACACGGCATAACACCCCAAAAATAAATAACGAAAATACTTTTCGCCGTATCATACCCCTCTCTTTGAAACTGTGAAAAGATATGATTGAAGTCTTTCACGCCCAAAAGTATAATTGTAATATTTTTTTATATATGATGGGTGTTTTGGGATAGTATGCCGTGTTGCGCTACCTCATTCTTTAGAATGTGTTTCGGACAGCGATATTGTGTCCATTATCAGGGCAGGTGTGTAACATATCTGATCTGATGATTAATGCAACCCTCTCCGAAACATTGGCTAAACAAGGAGGTAGCGCATCACGACATAATACCTCAATAATAAATCCCTTTAAGCTATGATAACTTTGTTCATTCACGAAAGTTCTCATAAACTGAAAAAAACTGAAAGTTCCCATAAATGAATTGAAAGTTTCAAACTGTTCTCCAGAGATATATTTGATTTTTGCACTTACATGACCACAGAATATTTAACATCGTAAAGTAAAGCCTCCGCAAAGGATATGTTTTTTTCATTTTCCGATTAAAGAGCCCCTCAGGCCTGCCGCAGGAAACCACCGAAAGGCTTCTGTATGTAAAATATTATTAAATATCAACCAACATTCTTTACATGTATTTTTCACATATCCTTTGATGCATATCTGTTCATAAAAAAGTGTAATACAAATTCCCTTCCAGCGAGTTCATATGAATATTAAATAAACTAGTATAAAAGGTCTTAGGCCGCGCATTTATCTCTGTATTTCCAGTAGCCACATTTATAAGCAGATCGAACCGAGCGGCAGTTTTTATGGCCATTTTCCTCAGAGTTTGGTGATAAAAACCCTCCAGACCCGGAATGAATCATTCAGTACACACGGAGGCCCGAGCGCCCGCAGCTTTCCGGCCTACCTGAGCCCTAAGGCACCGGGCATAAAGCGAGATAATACAACCGCCACAAATATAACAATCAAAAAGCGGAGACATGAATAGAAATGTTCTTTCACTATTCATACACTTTAAAATGTATCGAAAGAATTCGCATTTTTCTCACCTTTGGGTCGTAAATTTCACTCGGCTAAAAAAGTTTGGACTTTGTGCGCGACCCCCGCCGCGGGATGGAGATATGACAGGCTGAATGGCCTCACTCGAAATTCTAAGCGCAAAAATATTCAATGCGGAAAATATCGGATTCTGATACCTGGAATTTAATACCTCGACTTGGAGTTTGTAACAGTTTAATAGTAGGACGATATTTATACTCCCTCCGTGGCAAAGCGGTAATATATACACCTCCGGCGCAAATTTCACGGGTTTGAAAAGAGGTTTCTGTTAAACACATTTTTTTAAATCATTTACGATGGTTATAATAAGTTCTAAATTCTTTCATTATTACTCGGTAAGAGACCGCCAAATGCCGCATTGAGCAAGCTCGTGCAACCTTCATCCGAATGAAAAAGATGTTCTGCTGTCATGATCTCAACCTCGGATTACGAATGCGAATGGTCAGATACGTCAGCTACGTGTTTTTGATATTATTTTATGGAATGGAAGTATGGATGCTTACTGAAGAACTAATTAGGCGATTAGAAGCATTCGAGATGTGAATCTACAGAAGAATACTTAAAATAAGCTGGATGGACAATGTTACGAATGAAGATGTCATGGTTCGGATGAATAAAGAAAAATAAGTTATTAAAATTATCTTGACCATGTGATGAGACATCCAGAGAAGTATGAGATCATGCATCTCATAATGCAGGGAAAGATTGCCGGAAGACGAGCCCTGGAAGAAGGAGAACCTCATGGCTGAAAACACTGAGACAGTGGTTTGGCCAGTCTACCGTAGAGCTGTTCCGGGCCGCAGTAAACAAAGTCCGCATAGCCAACATGATAGCCAATGTCCGTTGAATGGACAGGGCACAAGAAGAAGAAGAAAGTGACCGCCATTCACATTGGAACCTTTGCCTAAAATGTTACATTAATTAAGTGAAGACTAGTCAGATGCGGTCCCAACCTCTCCCCTCCCCATCTACTTTCTTACCCCGCTTCCTTCAATAATCGTTAACATCATCATCGCTCAAAGGGGTAGAATTTGACCCCATTCATAAAAACTCTCTACGGCTCCGTTCCTTCGCTATTCCCTGCAGTCCTAAAGAGGAACGGTTGCGCGGGCTTTTTCATACAAAACTTAAATTTGAATTTGAGGCCAAAATACTTGACCAAACGGAAAATTTCTGATTTTTATCGAAAGTTATAGCAAAAATCATGTACAGATAAATGTTAGATACTTTTTAAGATTTTCACGGCCAAAAGCATTTTTGTTATTTGTTTTTGGGGTGTTATGCCGTGTTGCGCTACCTCCTTCTTTAGCCAACGTTTCGGACATCGCTGCAGTGTCCATCATCAGGGCAGATCCGGCAGAACATCTACCGGATCTGCCGGATCTGCCATGATGATGGACACTGCAACGATGTCCGAAACGTTGGCTGAAGAAGGAGGTAGCGCAACACGGCATAACACCCCAAAAACAAATAACAAAAAAGATAAATGTTACTTTATTTATTTGTGATTTAAATTTAAAAAAAAACAAACAACCCGACATTACGATTAACTCTCAAATAATTGCCAAAGTTGTTATTTTATTTAACTTTATTTATTTATTTATAAATAATTAAAATCACAAATAAATAAAGTAGCGGATATCCTTAGAAGATATTTGTTACACTTTTTGACTGAAGAATAATTAACCAGTTTGGCAAAGCATTTAAGCCTTATATCCTAATTTAAGCATGATATGAAAAAACCGCCCAGCCGTTCCTCAGAGTATGAGCGCCATACAGACTTACATTTTCTTTGGGAAGTTTATTTATTTTTTTATGGGCTTGCCAGTCGAAAACATTGTAATTTATTATGGTAATGAAATAAATTTTCAACGTGATCATAGCGATGATTCCAATTATAGGTGAGCACACCAATCAATACAATATTCTTTCTGCCTCAAAAAAGGACCAAAATTAAATATTGGTAAAAACATAAGTACATGTTATATATATATTAATATATAATATATTATAAAGTGGTTTTAAGTGAGGAGATCATTAGGTATATGCAAGTATAAGTTCATTCTGAAGGTTTTTTTTTAATTCAATTTTTTTTTTTATTGAAAGAATAGATAATACATAATATAATCAACAAACAAGTTCTGCTAAGCCAATTGAATTGGCTTGTCAACAGGTGCTTATATTTTAGTTTCATATACATTTTTAAAATTTAAAATTTACGTCTTATATCTACAGATTCATATATTAATATAAATATTTTTTTTCCGATAGCCAATTTTTCACCATATATTTTACCTTATTAATAGAATTACATTGCTTTATAGTGTCAGGTAATAAATTAAATATCTTCGGTATAATGTATTCAAACGTTCTCTGTCCGTACTTATTGTTAAATTTCGGAACTATTAACCCGTCGTTGCGCGTGAATCTAGTGCTGTATCTATGTTTAATTTCTCTTTATGCTGCGGGGTAAATATATGCTGAATTCTAATTTTGTGCCATAGTATTACCTTAACAGGTAAAATTTTGGCACTCTGAAACAGCAACGGTGTATCATGTCTCTGTTTGAAAATATTAGGGACGACTAATAATTTTACAATTGCGGTTTGTACAACTTGGACTTGTTTCAGATTGGTTATAGTAGTATTTCCCCATATTGTTAATCCATATCTTATAATAGATTCTGCCAGTGATATAAATTATTTTAAGTGTTTCAATTGAAAGAAAATTTTTAATGTGTACATTCTGCCAGCAATTGATCTGAGTCTTTTACAGGTTTTTTTAAATATGCTTGTGGTAGTGATTGAATTCTAAAATATAATTAAGCATTTATGTTTATAGTGTCTATTATAGTTACTATACATAAAAAGAGGACAATAGCCTTTATAAATACCTTCGGAATAGAGATTTGTGGTAGGTCCCCCCATATTTTAATACAAAATTTGAACTCTACTTTTAACAAGTATGTGTTACTTTCCATGGAATATGAAGTTGCCGCGAACGATCTTTTATTCTTGCACAGGCACTTAAAATTTTCCGAGTTTATAAAAACCTCATAACTCACCGAACCGAGAAAATTTTCCAACAAAGAATATATTTTATATTTAGAAATTTACATTTTACCGAGTAGGTACGGACTCGCTAGGAAAATATAGTGAGAATTTAGAAACTTAAGTGCCACTACCATAAATAAACGGGGATCATTCCCCGCATCTGAGTCAGATAGGAGCTGAGCATTTAGGTAAACGGTATATTAAGTGAGTAAAGGTAAGGACGTAGAGATGTGCTCGTACTATTTATATTAAAAAACACAAAATATTTGAATTACATAGCTATAGAAAAAGGTAAAAAAGTAGAACATAATGAACGCATATTATATTTCTGTAAGCACCGTCTTAAAAAATATAAATTTTTGATAGCAGCATCCCTTGTCAAAAATCACCATCGAAACGTGTCTTCAAATGGCATTATACATGTTAAGGTGATCCAATAGTCCAGGAAAAAATCGGAATCGGAATTCACGCCCCTCTATGGAAGGAGTTTAAAAATAATTAAGAAAAAGCTTTTGGAAAGGTTGGAAAAGGTATTTGAGAATTTTTTTGCAGGTTGATTTCGTAAAGGCTTGTATAAAACATTAAATCCTTTTTTTACGCATCGTTTATTGTAATAAAACGGAAATTTAAAATTGATTTCACGGAACCAAGCGACGCGGAGCCTAACGTCCGTTCCCCTCTCCGTCCGGGGCCGAACTGCCAGAAAATGGGTGTGGCGAGTATTTAGTCGTTAGGTTGACGGCAAAGGGTTCACTTTGAAAATCCAAATTCGTCGACTGCCGGCCGTATTGCAAAATAACAACGCGAAAATGCATATTTTATTATATTTTGTGAAGTTCGGGCGTAAATATCAATTTTTTTTTGCGATTATTATAAAAGAAATCTTAAAGAGTAGTTCCATTGTCATCAGTGATGAGAAGAGAGTTTTTTTGAAATATTTAACTCTTTTTAAGTTTCTCAAATATGGAGATGGAAAGCCTACGGCTGTCAAGATCTGGTTACTAAAATAACTAAAGCAATATAATATATAAACTAATTAAATGAGGCAATATGCCAAAGATGTGATGGTGATTTTCACCAGGGCGATAATGGGAAAATCTTCCACTTCTTGCTGCAGACGAACACCAGAAGAAAACTTCATATTATCTTTCTTTTATCTCCCGTGTATTTTGAGACCTTCTATAATGGACGAGGCGATTCGTCTGATGGGTTTTCGACACCAGTAACAAATGGTTACCAATATTGTAAGCGGGCCACGAAAAATTACTACTATTACCTCTTTGCAGCGCGCATTACGTTTAAAATTGTTTTTGGCTTCTTGCGCTAATAAATCTCTTAAATCCACCAATCCGAGATAACGGGATTACGTGAGCCGATGTTAGTTTTGCCCGTTCAACTTATTTATTTAATCCCAAATTAATATCTATGCGACGATGACAAATATCACACGATTAAGTGACTGACTATCTGAATTCTTAAGACATAAGTCTAAATATTAATGCGATAACATATTTTTGCAATCCTGAAATCAATTGTGTAAATTATACAGTATACTAGCTGTATAGGTGATACAAGATAAACATTTCCATTATATTACCTAATACTATAATACCATATAATAAAGAAGATGTGTGTATTAACTCGGTAGTATATAAATACAGCGGTATTCGGATTACAGAAAACTTCCGCTTCTTTTCGATGATTGTATTACAAAAATTACTTACTGACAACTGCAAAGCAGTTTGATCTGTAAATGACTAAGCTATTGATGAAATTTTCAATTTGTTTCCTTGAGGAAAATTTTGCTCATTCATTGTGACATCGAAATTGTTCGAACTAGATTTAGTTTGCGCTCGCTCAAGCTGCGAAATTGCTCAAGTTTTTTCATAGATATTTACATAATATAAATCGATTTGCACTTTGTTATACTTTCGTTTTTGACCGAGTGGTCCAAAGTTCGGATACAAATCCAGATGTAGCGGGGTAAATCCTCGACAAACTAAGTTCTCCATCTTTACGCCAGTAATTTCTCCATTTTTTAAACACATCTATTTTGTATTCTTGAATGAATGCGAATCTTGGAGGTTGAAATTTCCCGACATCCGATTGAGCTGAAACTCGATAAATATACTCATTGTTGATGGCTATGTTTTTTTTTTTTTTTTTTTTTTAAATTTTTTTATTAGTAATAGAAGGTACATAAATTACAAATAAATTTTATACAGTATTTAATTACATGGTAGATATATTTGATGTACCCCCATAATTAAGCAAGGCTTGTGTGTATGGGGGGGTGTTATTGTATTGCTTTTTTTATATCATTCGGTTTATTTATATCAAATTTAAATTACCATTTAAACAAAGTTTTCAGTATAATTTTTAAGGTGAGTTTTAAAATGTTTTATATTGGTATTCATGTTTCTAATTTTTTCTGGTAATGAATTAAAAAATTTTGCTCCGAGATATTTATGACTCAATTGTCCAATTTTTTTTTTACATTTTGGAGTGGGAAGTATTGATGTTTGTCTAAGACTTCTGTTATTTTTAAATGGTGCAACTTGGTTTTTAATATTATCTTTATAAATTTGTAATGTTGCATGATAAAAGTATAATGCACTTAATTTTCTGACTTTAAATTGTTTGAATAAAAGTTCTGACGAATATGAGTAGGGTTTTTTTAAAATTGTTTTTATTATTAGTTTTTGTGATATGTAAATTGTTTGTGTTTGATTTGTATATGTACCGCCCCATCCTATAATGCCGTATTGTATAATTGATTGACAGAAAGCGAAGTATGTGGTTCTAAGTAATTTTTCGTTTAAAATATCTCTTAAACATCTAAATATATATGTTAGTTTCCTTATTCTGTTGTTCAGAATATTTATGTGTGGAGACCATTTTAAACGCTGGTCTATTGTTATGCCCAGGTACTTAATATCAGTTTTGCTTTCTATTTTTGAACATGATATATTACATTTGTGGTTTTCTGTATTTGTCACAGAGTGGATTATTAAGTTTATTTCTTTAGGTGTTTCTTGTTTTTTAATGAAAAATGGCAAATAATAGGTTTTTTTAGAATTTAAAGTCAATAGGTTTTTATCAAACCATAATTTTAGTGCATTGATATCTGTATTTGCCATTTTGTTTAATTCAGACCAAGTGTTTGCTTTTAGTAGTAGGACTGTGTCGTCAGCGTAGGAGACAATGTCTCCATATTTAGAAATATTGAATATATCATTGACATATATAATAAATAACAATGGTCCCAAAACTGTACCTTGGGGTATTGAAAAATCGCTATATTTTGAATCGCTGACTTGATTTAGTAATTTTACTTGTTGTGGTCTTTCATGTAAATAACTAGCTATCCATGCTAAAACTTTCCCATTAATTCCTATAGATTTTAATTTATTTATTAATTTTTTATGTGATATGCTGTCGAAAGCTTTTTTCAAGTCTATAAATATTCCGATACATTTTTTATCGGAATCTAGGGCCGTATATAAATAGTTGGTTATTTTTGCTATCGCGTCGTGAGTACTTTTCTATTTTCGTTTTCTATCAACTATTGATTGTACTCACGCATACACACGCGCACACATACGCATTTATCTTAAATTGGCTGCTAGCCGGCCCAAAAGATGGCGCAACTATGTAGAAAATTGAAAATAGATGTATTGTCAAAAAAAATCGAGTGCAGTTTACACGCGGTAGAAGCGAAACTTTACCAAAACTATCTCAAACAATACTTGTAAAGTGAGGTCATAATCAAAGCGACCAATGAACGCAGAACTCGCGTGATTTCCGTTTCATATCTCAACCAATAGGAGCCGTTAAAAGTGGCATCATAATCAAAGCGGCCAATGAGTGCAGTTGATGCGTCGTAGGTGCAGTAATCATCATTTCTGTTTCATCCGAAATCCAAATCACAGCGGGCTAAAGAAGTTTCACTTCAAAAATCTTTTATTTGCTGTTGGAAGAAATCACACCACTTGCCGTGTTTACGTAGCCTAGAAACGTTGGTCTTTATGTGAATAGTTTATTTCTATGGAATGGGATGGTGCCAATTTTCGACCATAACAAAGGAGAACAAATTTAGAGAAAAAGAAAAAAACATGGCACTCACATGAGTTCTAATGGATAATTTTATAATTTTTATTTAGCGGTATTTCACTTCGAAACGGTTGTTAGGTTTTCAGTCCAGCGCTATCTCTGTCGGATTAGTTTAAGTCAGGGTGCCTTGCAGGTATCGTTCATGAACACAAAGGCCAAAAGGAATTATAATTAAATGCATTGCCGGTAACAGTGACAATCAACCGCCCTTCCAGCGCCCGCCTGCTCTTTATCTTTGCAAAACGCGCGTGAATCCATTCATTACCCGTTCGTTTGTCTGTTATTTTGCAGACAGGGTGTTTACTTCTCGGAAAACTAGCGAAGGTACTTCATTTGAGATTAAAAGGCAGATAGAGGGAGAGAGTTTCATTTTTAAACGGTTACCTTGATGTATTTCTTTCACAGTTCTGTGACTTTGGCGTTTTCACATTTTAAATAATTTTATTTATGTATTTTACAAAGGAATGTCAAAAGCGATCAAAGATTACTGATGAATACTTATAAGATTGTTATTTGCGATTATATGAACGTATTATATATCAACATCATCTCTCTTGGCTCTACAACCCCTGGTGGGTCTTGGCCTCTTCAAAAGTTTTCCTCCATTCATCTCGGTTTTGGGTCAGCTCTCTCCAGTTTAGAAGCTCCAAGGTAGATATATCACATATTATGTATAGATACACATTATATACACATACGAATATATGCATGTTTAAAAAAAATATAGATATATATTATGTACATATATATACACATATGTATGGGGCGATTCCACAATCGCGGGTGCAACATTTAGACGCATGTAAAGCTTCCTAATGATAAAATAAAAAACGTTTTAAATTAAATTATTTTTGGAAGAGCTTCATTTTAACATGTTCACTTTGCATTTTTTTAAACGTGCATGTATATACATGCATGTTTTAAAAAAAAATATTTTTTGGACATATATTCATGTAAATTTTATTTATTTATGTTTTTTTAAAAGAAAGACAAACATTGCCAGATTATGAATAATTCAAAAATGTTTGAAAATCTCCTACTATCACCACACTAAGCGAAAATGTTGTTTGTGTCATGATGGAGGACTTAGCCAGCCGAGGAATCAAGCACGCGACGCGCGACGCCAGGGTGGGATCCAAACGCGAAGCCCATTCAGCCATCGACATCTTTAAGAAAGCTTTGACTGTCTAACTAAGAGATTTCCCGTTTTAGGAAAATCAAATTGCCTGTTTTAGTTCATATCAGTTAGCTCGCAGAAATCGTATAATAATAATAAATTTCACAGTAATAACCAGAAATATTTGTATAATTTTTCAAAAAATGTGTAGGAACATATTAGATATAGTGATCGATGAAAAAAAAATGAATCTGAAAAATTGAAGCTGAAGCTGAGAAACACAGTTTGTTCGGTAAAAGTAGCGACCTGGAAGATCCAGTTAAAAAAAGTGTAATTTCCATAATGCCAAAGCTCACAGTTCGATAGAAAGATGTTGCTCCTTCAGCCGTAAGTGTTTTAGATCGTCTTTAACAATTAGTGTCTCTAGCCTGTAATACCTAGCAAAATGCACATATTTTTGTGTCCACGAAAAATATCTACGACGATAATCTAATGAAATCAATTCTTAAATAGAAGATGAAAAAATGCCAAGTTGGACAAAACAGAAGTGGGATATTAATAATAATTGGAAAATTTGTATAGCGCCGTCACTCAATTGCGGTGCAAATTTTACTTTTCAGGATTTTTCTTACTATGTAGATGCAAACAGATGGAGAAACAAAGTTAACTAAAGTTACTGAACCTACAATTATCAATAAATATTTACATTAACATATTTGGCTATTTACAATGTAAGATGTGTATTCTGTAAGTGAATTTAGATAGGTGCTCACCGGCTAAATCATCGAAAGTGAAATCGCACCGGTTGTAAAAAAGGTTACATTTTATTGCAACAGTCACCGCATTTTACATGGCGGCGTCGACGTCGAGAGGTTTTATATCCGCTTTTAGAATTATTGAAGAATGATAGATAATATGTGAGCAACGAACAACTCATCACTACTGTTCTTGTATAAACGCATCTGTTAAACAATTGATCAGTGTTGCAAAATCTACATAACTACGAATACTTAATAATAACATACTGATATTTATAATACACAGATCACGACGACTATAATATATGTATGCATATCTTAACCCCCTGATGCTAAAAGCAATTCGACTGTATAAGATTAATAATTATTAATCTTTTTCTGACGAAGAAAACGTAGATATTTATTTATTTATTTTATTTACGCCTATTTAGGCTTTTACATACATATATATATATAACAATATTGTTATATATATATATATATATATATATATATATATATATATATATATATATATATATATAACAATATATATATATTATATATATATATATATATATATATATATATATAATATTGTTATATATATATATAACAATATTAACGAAATTATACTTGTAAATAGTGCAGGAAACTACTGTTTAAAACACTTGCACAAAAATAAATACAAAGTAAAAATATTAGGTATTGAATTTGAACCAAACAGGATGTAGGTACAAAATACAAAAAATCCGAAATAGTTTTTTTTTCTTTCAGCCAACAAAATACTGCAAATGTGTTAGTCAATTTTAATAGCTTTAGCAAAATATTGAATATAAATATTAGATATATTGAACAATTGTTTTCTTCGTCAGAAAAAGATAAAAAATTATTTTTTTCTGACGAGGAAACTTAGATAATATTGAATATACATATAGTGGTGTTTACAAAAAGTCATTTGTTTTCATTTAATTAAAAATGATGCCATAAAGTGTATTTGCAATGTTTGAAGAAGAAATTAGATGTCAAGTATGACAAATTAATAATATAATATTACTTAAATAAAGTAATCATTACCAAAATTATCCCAATGTAAGCCTTTTCTGTCCAGGTTTTAATTATCGAGGGCCTAAATAAGCTTTTTTAAATTAAGCAATTCACCCAAAAAAGAGTTGCTAACTAATGTATCAATTGCTAAATAATTCAATTCCGTCAACAACGTGAAACAACGACAATAAAATATTTTAAAAACGATCTAAACCTGAGTTTGATTGGCTCAACATTCATTCATGAAATATTGACTTGTGGACTCGTTTAGTCATACCAACCAAGCAGTGTGTTTTAATGTGATGTTGTTTTATTCATTTCTAAATGACTTACCAATCCTTATTGTCTCCGGAAACTAGCTCAGAATATTTTCATGAATATTTAAATTAATGCAGTTTTATACATAACCTCTGCCTTCTCACCAATTTGCATCTCTTGGATTGGGACAAAGGCGATGAATTTAATTATATAGGTCTCTTTAAATATATGGATTTTATTTGAGATTTGGTCAAGTCAGTATCTTAATTATTATACTTATATCTTAATCTTAACTAGTTGTCATATAGTTCGGATTGCTTTTCCATTCTTCACATCGTAATTCTTAATTCTTCACTATAGCCAACTTCGTTTCACTCACTGAGTTCTGCGCGGGGGCCTTAGTAGGGCTGAGATCCTTGATGACTTTTCAGCAGCTCAGGCCCTCTTGCCAAGTCTCCTGCCTGCACCTTTGACTTCGCACTTTGGCCTCCGGCCGGGTCTGGTCACCGCACTTTCTTCGCCTCACGCCCAGCTTTACGTCGCCGAGCGGAGGAACATCTTGCGAATCATATTCTTTCGAAAACCTTTTTTTAACTTTTTCATCCACCGCCCAGCGTCACGCCACCAGCGTCACGCCAAAGCGTGCTTGGTGTTCCACCACCACTCATATCTCAATCTCCTATCTATCCCATCTCGATCTTGACCATCCATGCCATACGAACTCGTTTAACCTGTAGATCTACCCATACTTCTCCCTTCTTTCCTTCTTGTTCCAGCGACCCATGTCTGTCAACGTTTTCTTTGTCTTTGAAATCACAATGCGAGGGCTCTTTCATAATTTCAAATTATTTTTTCCAATTTATCTTTGACGAAATTTGATTTATCACAGACGATTTATATATATGATACGAATGACGTAATAAACTTTTATATTCAGAGTCAGAGTTTGTTGATCTATACGTATTTTGACCAAAGTTCCTAACTGTATCGCTTGTGGATATTTATCATTATTATTGCTCCGGCTTCGATGAATTAAACCATCATTCAATAATTTGGATGAATGGAATAGATCATACTGACATCTAAACCTATAGTGGTTCCCACTCATAATGTACGTGGAATTTAAACCTTCGTACTTCGCTATACATAAGGTTAAATTGCTTCTTCGAATTTTCCCACATCTCCTCAATTGGCATCCTCCGATGGCGCGAGACACGTGTACTGTGTAGTCGTGAAAGGTGTAAGCGGCCAGTATCAATATTTGTCCTGCAGAACCCTTTGGAAATTGTAAGCAAACGAGCTTTGACACATGGATACGGATAACCGAATATATACACACTCAAAATAATTGGGGGTATAGCAGTAATAACATGGTGCTGCGCGATGGGAATATCATTTCCTTCTTTCAGCTACCGCCGCCTCCACCGGAAACCAAGGAGTCGTGAATAGTCTTTGTTCGAGTAAATTGCTTGAATACAGTATTATGAAATGTAAATTATAGTAAAGGTAAAAATGAATGGCTCGAATGATGGATTTCATGAAACGGAGCGGCGATACGGTTAGCTAACATTGACTCTGAGAATGAATAACCCAAAAAAAACATTTTCACGTCTCGTTTTTTGGTTGCCTTGTGAAAACGGCCCTGATTTAAAGTGTAAAAGAGTTCCATACGATTTTAATCAGATGAAACCTAAATGGTTGTAAATCTCCCCACAATATCTCAATTGCGAATGACATGACATGACACAGGGACGTTTAAGTCTCTTAGTTTTTTTAATAGTTATTCATAATCTATTTATTTATTGCACAGCTTCCTTGTTGGCAGCTCAATTTTAGCATATTGCGCAGTTTTACTTCATGTTTAATTATACGATTCACGAGTCAAATAAAAGTGACATATAAAATACGTGACAGTGGAGGTTATCCACCACTTACCCGCCCTGGTATAAGTAACATATGGTTACTCCTTCAAGGCTCTCCTAAGGACGCCAATTTTTTTGAATGAACGATACTACATTTTATTTTGAACGAATCTAGACTCCTTCAGTGTCCCTTCATACGTTGTTAGTAAGCAGTATGCAAGGGCTTAACGAGAAATCAAGATACGAGAAGTGTTAGTATGACTATAAAAAAGACAATGGGAATTTAATAAGTGACAAACAGTTGCGTCAACTCAATAAAAAAAAGTTTATAAAGTGTGAATGTTGCAGTTTTAAAACCATCTGTTCTTGCGAACGTTAACGCTTGTGATAAGGTTTTACTTCTGTCTTCGCCACAAGGCAATTAAAAGCATCAAATTGAATAACATACCGATGACTGTGATTTTTGTGACTAACCTGAATAATGTTCCGGTGAACACTCATCACTCATCATACTCGAGATGTCACTGATGATGTTTGGAATCCACCTGTCCGTGATACCAGCCGAAGAAACTTGTTAAATTGAAGAACGTTGAGATATAATTGTTCATGGTGCCCGTGTTCATGGGCTGAAGTTTGTCTAGTAGATGACCTGGACACACTGAATCCCAAATTCCTAACCCCCTCATTTTTCCCTCCTCAACTTCCTCTCCTTCCATTACTTAAAAAGACTCCCCACACAGTATCCCCAAAGATGACATACAGTGCCACCTCTGTGTGGAGTTTACATTAAAAAAAAAACAAGTGTGCTTTAGACTCCACAACTGAAGTAAAACTTCTGCTCCATCTATATGATAGGAAGAGAGAAAGAAAATGTGCACGCGCACTGCTCACTCTTGCTCCTACAGTGTAATACAGACAATAGGCCTGGACTGTGTAACGTAACTGGCTATGAGAGAAAGAGAGAAAGAAAATGTGTGCTCGCACCTCTCTCTCTTGCCCCTACAGTAATATATGAAGCGTTTCTCTCGCTTTTCGTAACGCTCTCGTCACGCATTCGCCAGCTTACTCCCCAAGTCAAGCGTGCGTAAAGAAGTTTTACTTCAAAAAAGAGGTGTGCAATTCCAAGGAGGTCGAAGCAAAACCTTCAGAAAACAAAGTAGATAAGAGTGGGGAGGTGCACAAATTGGAGACCGATATGCTACGAAGCACCACACAAAGATAAGCCCGTTTTTTCTCATTCTCTCGCAGGCTAAATCCTATACATGTATGTGCTTGTCTCTTTTTATTATTCATGTTTGTCGCAATTTTTAGTTTCATTGCGTTTCAAATCAGAACAGTGCGAAAGGAGTTTTCACTTCAAAAAATTTGCTGTGTATTTCATGATGTCATTATGAATCGGATCACCGCTGAGCAACGCTGTAGCGTTCCGGTTACCTCCCTTCTAATTCTTGAAAAAAAAACAGATTTGCGAATGAAAATTTGATGTCGACTACCTTTATCGTGCTTTTAATTCATTTGCTCTCGAATTGACAGGAATCTCACTTCAAAATAACAAATAGAATACAGACAAATCGTTTGCGGCAATTTGAAAAAACTTCCTCTAACATTCCCTTAATAGGCATAGAAGAAAACTAGAAGTGTTTATCATAAAATATGAAAGGAAATAAATGTTCCATTTAATTTCGCAAATACAGCTTTTATATTGGAAATTTAAGACAAGATTGGCCAAATATTAAGATTACGAAATACGACCGGTCAGTAGTTGGCTGGCTAAGTCCTCCATCATAACACAAGCAACATTTTCGGTTTTCTGTGGTGGTAGTAGGAGATTTTCAAACATTGTTGGGTTATTCGTAACCCGGGAATGTTTGTCTTTCTTTAAAAAAATTAAAAAAAGTCCACATGCATTTCTTGTGTCCTTCTTTATTCTCCTTTAAACTCCTTTAATCTCAAAGCACCACTGGCTTTGAGAAGTTAAAACTCTTGTGCGGTATTTACATAATATAGAAAACTATATTATCAGCCCTTCTTGAGTCCGAACACGAACACTAACAAACCTAAATAATGTAGCAGGGATGTTGAATTCATCAAAATTGGTATTTCCGATAACATTTTAATGAATGCATTTCTTGATATAACCTAATTAAAGTATAAAGGTTGAGCAAGTTTGAACGATATGTAAGAAGTTAGTGTAATTACGCACTATAGTCTTAATCGTCCGGAGCTAGTGGAACTATGGCATCTGCAATCGTGACAGTGAAGGAACTGAAGACTGTGATTGGGAAAGTTGAGGAGTGTCTACCAAGTTATTTTATTCCGATATTGGTCACCATCACCAACCACTGTTGTTGACAAAACATACTGAGTTAAATAATATTGAGGAACTCTAGCATTATCAAATGGATCTTTTTAAATGTATTTAATGATTATTACTTATTTTTGATTTACATCTGAAGTACCAATTTACATCTGAAATGGAATAAGATATTTTATTTTTAGTTAAGTTTAATTAGGAAGCATCCAGTTACAGAAATAAATTTATTTAAAAAAAATGAGAGTAATACAAGCCAATTAGGTTCCTTTTATAATCATTATTGAAATGATTACAGATTAGAAAGCAAGTAGATAATAAAAGTTAAAATATAACGTAGTATAATTAAAAATTACAAGTGTGCATTTCACATGCGGTAAAAGTGAAACCTTCAGAAAACTAAAGTAGATAATATTGGAGAGACTACGAAGCACCGCACAAAGAAGAGACTGATTATTTACGAAGCACCGCAAAAAGAGGAGATCGATTATTCTATCTTATTCTCTCGTAAGCTAAATCCTGTAGATGTATGGGTTTGTCTCTTTTTCGGCGCCAAAAAAGTTTCACTTCAAAAATGAACAAAAATAATAAATACACAACTAAGAAATAATAGTTTTGATTTAAGTACCTTGTAAGACTAATTTTATTTTAAACAATGAACTTTTTTGAAGGGTACAATGGAAATTATTAATATCTCTTAGGACATTGTAAGATTTGCAGATTGCACTGTGAGCAAATAGTTTCGTGCGAATTTCGATTTGAAATGTTGTACGTAAAATAAGTTATTCGATCTGGTATTGCGTCCGGGATAACGAAATGCAATGCTTTCCAATAGGGCCGGTGAGTCAAAAAGCAGTTCATAATCTTATACAGAAACAGCACGTCGATGATTTTTCTCCGTATGTAAAGAGCACTAGGGATACACTGATGATTTTCAAAATGATAGGACAGGTATTTGAAAAATTTTGCTCGAACATTTTTAATTCGGTTAATAAAAATTTGACATTGAGGATTCCAAACTATATATGCAAATTCAAGATGAAATATTAAATATTACGTACGCCATACAAGTAGTTCAAATGTAAAAGGGTTGTTGAACGGTTTTGTGATGCGTAGAATGAAGTCCATTTTTTTAAAAAGGATTCATAATAATAATAAATAAGTCTCTAAAGTGTATGATTTTTTTAACTCGTTGAAGAGGAACGTGATTCAGATGGTAAGTATGGAGGATTGGGTGATTTTTACGTGATTAAGTTATCGTATTAATTATTATAAGCAATAATTGTCAGCCTGAAACACTCATTTTACATTGAAAAATCTTCCGAGAAAAGATACTGTCGTAAAGCCGTCTTGGCGTCTTGCCGTCGGATGCTCTGACCACTGAGCTATGGCGGCTTATCTAATACCCGCCAAATAATTCAATATATACTGGTGTTTCATTCAACAATTACTGATTATTACATTTTTCCACCTGAAAACAACCAACTTTTGTGAGGGAGGTATTGTTAGTACTAAATCTCTCGCTAGGTGGCGTCGAGACAAATTATGTCTACATTTTTTGGTGAAATACTTTTAACTTGTTAAATATTAATTATTATTTTTAATTTATAAACTAACGTTTAAGACAAGATTTTTATGCATAGCACAATTATCATATTACATTTATTATGTTTAGATATTGTTGATTTTTTAATACAATATCCATTAATTTTATTAATATACTTGTAATATTTTTCAATCATCTGCTGAACTAATCCATTTACATATTTTCATATCGTCAGCGTAAAGATTGCAATCAAAATAACTGATGACAGACACATTTGATGTCGTTGAAATACAAAGTAAAGAGCAGGGGTCCTAAATGGGAACCTAGAGGAATCCCCGAGGGAACGATTATTATCTGTGGCATATAACGTTTTAGAGAAACGGCTTGACTACTATTTTTAATATTAGATGAGAACTATCTGAGAAAATTTGCATTTATTTTAACTTTTTGAGTTTATTTATTTATTTTTTTAGGTTCTCCATAAAACAGTTATACACCAAATTATTACGGAGAAGATTATAAAATATATGAGAAAAAAAAGGCCGAGGGGGCAGTTTCACTATGTTGAGACATATGTCAAAAGATAGTTACTGAACTCTCTATAGGTAGCATTGAAGATGTCAATGCTCAATGCAGAATCGTTAAGCAGTTGATTTGCTCTATTTAATGGGGCATTCTGAAAGGAAGAAGTTCTCGCTTTCGGAGCATAAAAAAGTGTGTGGGATCTCCCACGAGTATACGCGTTAGGGACAAAATAAAGAGTGTATTAAAGAGTGCTTCATGATTCACTTTGTCGAAAACCTAAGAAAAATTAGTCAACACGGAGTCAACTTGCTTCTTTTTGTCCAAAAAATTAATAAAAATATCAAAGAACTGCCCAAAGTTAACTAAACATATCTACCTTGAAAAAATATGAGTTTTTGTGGGTTGAAAATAATTGTGCTTTGACATAAATTAGAGAATTTACCATAAACGATTTTTCCACGTTTTTACTTAAAACGCGCAGCTTTGACACAGGCTTATAATTCTCAATATTGTATTTATCCCCCTTTTTAAAAACAGTTACAAAAGCTTTTTCCAAAATAGTAGGAAATACGCAATCAAAGATAATTTTTATATTATTCTATCAAAGAAAGCGTATGAACAGTAACGTCACAGGGGTAACAAGTTGATCAGTACAATTACAAATAAAAGTTGGATTTTAGTATGAAGTCGTAGTCGGGATTATTAAGTCTGAGATAACTAGCGGATTCAAAGTGATTTATAACTCTTATTATTTTTGACGCCGTGGAAACAACAAATATTCTTATGTTGGGTATATTCTTTTGTTGGGTGCAGTCGAAGAATACGTAAGTACCTTGCCACATATATATAATTACAATACATAATTACATTAAGATCATAATTAGTACGTACCTACTTATTTCGTTTACACAACACCACAATACTTTTCTAGGAAATTGTATTTTAAAATCGGGGAATAAATTATAAATTCAAACGTATAAATAGATTTTAATAAATTAACCCAAGGCTTCTAGAAAATATATATACATATAAAGTTTCAATGAAACTTCTATAACCGCAATAATTTGGTAAAAAAAAGAAAATTGAAGCGACTCTACGGTACGTCCTCAGAGATATCTAATAACTAATTTAAATAGAGAATTTTTTATTAAATAAATGTGAAAAATGTTTTTAAAAGCTAACATAGAAGCGAACATTTTCAAATAATAGCTGGTATTTACGATCGTAAATAAATCTTAAGGATAAAATTTCAACGAAAGTGTTGGTAGAAAGAGTTTCTTCCCTTTTTCATAAACGGCACAGGTAACAGAAAAAAAGGTTCCACCAGAGCTCTAAGCGGCATACCATAACATACCTTAGGAATATGTATATGTACGGTTTAAACATTTCCCTCTTTCTTATTATCGACGCAAATGACAGAAAAATAGGCTTCGAAGGAGGTCTTAGCGACAGGACATTGTAATTCTTTTTCGGTACGTAAATATCTCGTCAAGATATTCGCCCTCTGTTGCCAGTGAATCTCCCCGCGGAAGCTGTTCGCATGACAAAGCGAAAACTTTATTTCCGGTCTATTAAAACTCTCCGCTCCTACTAGTGTCGGTTTCGCCTCTTATCGTCTGGAATGGTTCCGAGCGCCCTACATTGTGGAACACTGTGGTAACGCGGGAGCGACATTGCATGGAACTTTGGAAATATTATTAAGCAAACTTGCATTTTTGTTATATTTTTTTTCCATTTATCCTCTTACAAAAAACAAAACTTGGATCGATCTTTACTTCTATGTTTAAAAAGAAATAATAGTGTGTAATTCACACGCGGTAGTTTTAAAACTAGAAAGTCGCTAAATGTCGCATTCTTTTCTTTTACTGTTAATTTTAAAGTGGTTTTAAGATTGGATATTGATTTCACAAAGAAGAAATGTTTTTTTTTGGATTTCGTAGGTTTCGAACCTCCGTTCGCTTGATGTCTGTCTCTCTGGCCGCTGAGACTTGTCAGGCGCCTTGCCCACTGCGCCTTGCCGAGGAGAGCATTTACCGCATTATATTAGAACCGATTCTCTAGACCAATGGGTCGAGACTTTTACCTTGACCTTTCCAGCCGGACTCTTTCGACCCATTGGTCGAGAGAATCCGGCTGGAAAGGCCAAGGTAAAAGGTCAATTCTGGTCAAAGCAATGGCCTTGCACCGCTGTTGGAGGGATGGATTCACTCCCGGATACACTGACCTCCAGATTCCTACCCATACCTCATGCCCTTTTCCTTCCCACAACTTCCTATTCTACCCTTCCTTAAAAAGACCCTCCACACATCATCCCCTAAGATGACATAGGTCCTGAGTGGAGCTTACGTAAAAAAATGCGTTTTATTTCAGAGATTTATTATAATTGTATTTTTCCTTTGGAGGGGTGCAGAGACATAAGTTCACAGTTTGTCTCATTTTCGACTATTGACATTTAGTGTGTAAGAAAGAGGGGCAGCATTAAATGATTAAGAACAAAAGCAAAACAATCAGCGCATTGACATTTGACGTTTTTCAAATTTTTGGATTTCACGCACAGTTAAGTATTATACCTATCACAATATTGCTGCAGTTCTTTCAAAATATGAGAATTCGTTCCATACAAAATGTATGAAAAAAATAATTTTCTTCGTAACTTTCTTTTTCGTGAATTTTTGCGATGTTTTAATAGTTATTCTGTTATCCGGGGAGGAGACAAATCCAACAAATCAAAGATCATGAAAATCGGTTCAGCCGTTCTCGAGTTATAAATCGTGTAACTAACCCGACTTTGTTTTATATATTAAAATTAAGATAAAAAAAAGATTTTTATAAGAAGATCTAATATACAAGGGACTGACATTTTAAGAATGTAATATTTGCAGTCATTTTTGACCCTTTTTGAAGGATTTCGTGAAAAAGGGCGAATTTTTTTTTCGCATTATTAAATCGACAGGTTGTCGGGTAAAGACATACCTATACAAAGAACTTTTGAAGTATTTTTAAGAGAATGTGAATGACACAGGGCTTCTTTTTGGCTATTACGAACCGTGGATGTTCCCAGTTCCCAGTACCCGGGACACTGCTCAGGAATGGGACAGGAATGTACCACAAAGGCAAACTGAATATTTATGTAGGTTAACTGAATATGAATTTGTAATACTCGTACAGAGTTTCCATGTTACATGACGTTGTATTGTTAGGTTCGTGTACGATGTTGACTGGGTGGAATTTATAAATTTAAATCAACGCTCAATAATACGTATTATCACAAAAGAAAAGGAGGGATGTGTAAAAAAAATGTTTTGGTTAATATGCAAAGTTGCCTTTTAGGTATATGTATTTTGAGGGTTTGAAGGAGATGTTATATCCTAACTATTGAATTAAATTACCACATAAATTTCCGATATTTTATATCAATGATATTTATGATTTAGTTTTAAAAGGATCTTCCAGCGTTTCTCCAAATTTAACTTTTCTGGGATTTGCCGGGCTTTTAAATCGCGTTGTCGTATGTTTGGAAATCATTTTCAAAGTTCATTACTCTTGATGTGGAAATCTCTAACCATCGATGACAACTGTTGAGCATTAGAACACAACAAAAAGTATGTGTGAAGATGGACTATATAGGCTGAAACCGGTTACGTTCAATAGATTAAAGTGAATATAAGTTTTATATTTGTTTTATTATATATATTACAATGGAATTCCACCATGCATGGGGTACCCGACTTCGCTCAGAGATTGAACAGACGTTCCAACCCACGACGGATCTTGCATTACGTAAAGGCTTTGAATGGTCCACAATGTTCCAGAACATTCGAGGATGTTCTGGAATGTTCCAAAATGATGTTCCCGACTACCTATTCAAGAATTGGAATGTTTTCGAATACTCTCGAATGTTCTTGGCTGTTCTAGAAATTTCTAGAGGGCGAAACTTCCATCCCTTATATCTTCAAAAGCACGCCCTTCAGGTACAAATGGGAACCTTCTTCATGGATGGGGGATAGAGGGCTATCACGCCGTATAACTCCCTTGATCGTGCCGGGACACGTTTCTGAGTTTTGGCGGGACGCACACTTTGTACACTTTCTTTTATAATATATATATTGATAATGAAATGGAGATGTTCCAACTACTATTTTCTTGTCAAGCATCTTTCTCATCGTCCCTTTGCTACTTCTGCAGTAAAACATTTGCGGGTAGCTTATAATGATAGTGCAGAATCTGGCTACTTCTGCAGTAAAACATTTGCGGGTAGCCTATAATGATAGTGCAGAATCTGGTATTTCATCGTTAACTATTCAAAAATAAAAAAAATATCATTTCACTTCATGAGTTCCTAATCATTATTAATACTGCTCATTCAGCTCTAGATGTATAGTTTTCAACCTTATTTAATTTGAATGTTGAGCGCCTTTACAAAATAAATATTACTTTTTGATATGCAGGAATACTTGTACTCGACTAACTTTATTTAACCAATGATTCCAGATATTATTTGACGAAAAAAATGTGAACGATATTTTTTTTCTTCTAAACCAAATAAAAAACTAAAGTAGGCAAGAGTGGGGAGACTACGAAGCACTTTTTTAATCAGTGAGAAGGATGATTTTTTCCATATTTTTGACGTCGATTTCCAGTGCACCCTTTTCTATACATTTGATCATCTTATTAGTATTTGTGTTTTCTTAGAATGTTAATTTTGGTGTGGTTTGAAGATTGGAAATTTATTTTACAAAAATGAAAATTTTACATTTTTTGGATTTCACAGGGTTTGATCCTTGGTCCGCTAAATGTCTGGCCGCTAAGGATCATCAGGCGCCTTATCCCACCAGACTAAAGGAGACTTGCGTGAAACCGTGGATTTATCGTATTGTATTGGAACCGATTACCCGTGAAATAAATAAATATTTTATTGCTCTCTTATTCTCTCGCAGGCTAAATCGTATAGCCTGTGTTTGTCTCTTTTTAGTGTCGCTCGCTTCCGTTTCATCGAGTTTCAAATCACAACGGTGATAAAAAGTTTTCATTTTAAAAAGTTTCTTCCACATGTCGTCACTGGTGTCTCAGCCGAGTAACCGTCCAACTCGTTACGCCGACCCTACCTGTCCAATACCTACTGATTTTTTAAGTTTTAAGGAGGGAAAAGTTACTAGTTTATATTTCATTATCTTATATGTAACTTTGTGTTGTTATTTGTAATTATGGTGTAAGATGCTAATTGTCCTTTATATTAAACGTAACATTGTGTTGTTATTTGTAATTATGGTGTAAGATGCTAATTGTCCTTTATATTAAACGTAAAATTGTGTTGTTATTTGTAATTATGGTGTAAGATGCTAATTGTCCTTTATATTAAACGTAAAATTGTGTTGTTATTTGTAATTATGGTGTAAGATGCTAATTGTCCTTTATATTAAATGTAACATTGTGTTGTTATTTGTAATTATGGTGTAAGATGCTAATTGTTCTTTATATTAAACGTAAAATTGTGTTGTTATTTGTAATTATGGTGTAAGATGCTAATTGTCCTTTATATTAAACGTAAAATTGTGTTGTTATTTGTAATTATGGTGTAAGATGCTAATTGTCCTTTATATTAAACGTAACATTGTGTTGTTATTTGTAATTATGGTGTAAGATACTAATTGTCCTTTATATTAAACGTAACATTATGTTGTTATTTGTAATTATGGTGTAAGATGCTAATTGTCCTTTATATTAAACGTAACATTGTGTTGATTGTGATTTTGCTATAAACTGCTTGTTATAAAGTGAGCCTGATCCTAATACAAGAGTTTCTAGTGAGAGAGACATAACACATCACCAATTGTTATATAATTGATATTGAAGAATAATAAAAAAATAAAAATAGATTCTTGGCAGTTTTCACCAATTCGAATTCGGCAGACTATTCGATGGTCTTACACAAGGACGATACTGACAATTGCTTCCACGTTGAAACATACAACAAATATACTGTAAATATATTATAAATATACCGCCGTATACAAAATTTGGGTAATGACTATAAAGATGTTGCTGATATATTCAACACGAACACACCATTCACCAAATTTACTACAAAAAAGTCCTTACCCAATTCATATCGAAAAGAAAAACAAATTTTATTTTATTTTATTAAACAAACTACGTAGCTCTGTATCAACTTATCTTACCAATGTACTGTAATTTTCCTAGTATTATATTTTTCCATCTTGCATGGCGGAGTATTTAGTCTCGATTTTATTTCGTTTTTTTACTTCGTTTTGCTTTAGATGTTGTTTTTGATTTTGTATTCTATTTTGTTTTTTTGATATTTCTTTGATTTTGTTGTGCTCATTTAGATATTCTTTGTAATAAATAAAAAACCCAGCCAGGCGTGAAATAATAAAAATAAAATAATAATTTGGGTACACCGGGATTTGAACCCGAGAGATTCGGATTGCAAGTTGAGAGTTTTTCCCCTTGACCACGGAGAGGATATGCGAGAAGAGGCAAGACCTACAATGGCCTGAGAACGCTGAAGTAACACAGGACAGAAAAGCCTGAAGGCACCTAATCGAAGCGATGGTTTTCCAAACTAACTGTACAAGGAGATGTACATGATGATGACGATGATTGAAAATACATTATCGAAATTAAAATTAGACACAACAAAAAACAGAAAACTTTCGTAAATTGTTGTTCAAGAAAGCTTTTGGTTATCGATTCTAAAAGCAATTCTTCAAATTAATTTGAATAAAATATAAAGCTATAACGAACTCATAATAATGATGCTGTTGTTGTAATATTAATAAATTTTGATTGTTTCTTAGGAAAGGCAGCGTTTCCACAAAACAATAATTAAAATATTTACTCAAGTAAAACAGGTAGTGAATTCAATATCAGCAAATGGAATTAATAGGAATTTTTTTTCCTCTTTAAAAAAAGATAATATATAGTTAAAATAAATATGGTTCGTGAATTATTTAGGATAAAATATTTATTTAATTAAATATGTGTAACAATCTTGTTTTACAATCTTTCGATCAAGATTTCCATTATTTTGAATATTTAAATTATGACTCCGATTTTAACAGATATGTAGAAAACCAAAGAGCGCTCGTTTCAATTTATAATGTGCATACCAAAAGTGTTTCAAATTGGTTTGAAATTGATGGAATACACGCCGCAGTCCCCTTATATCCCGCAGTTGGTACTCCCACGATTCATAATAATTGTTACATCGCAATAGACAAAAATTGTATCGCAAAGACATGGGTATATTTAGAAATTTCAAAATTAAAAGTATGAAAGGGGATGAGGTTTATAAATATTTAGGATACCCGCAATCGAATAGATTAGATCACACTAAAAATTTAGTAGAAGCAATAAATACTTGGGCAATACCTCTATTAACGTACTCATTTGGCATAATTAAATGGTCCAATACAGATTTAGATAGTTTAGAACGATTAATTAGAACAACGTTAACAAAGTTTAATTGCCATCATCCAAATTCATCTATAGAACGAATTAATTTACCTAGAAATTTAGGGGGTAGAGGTGTAGTCAAAATTACATCTTTGAAACACAATCAGGTAGAAATGCTTAGAAATTTTTTCCATAGGAAAGCTAATAGCTCAGAAATGCAGAAAATAATTTGCAAGGCAGATACAAACATTACACCTTTAAATTTATATGACGAGAATGCCAACATTCTTATAAATACTAACCAGGAATTATTAGATTCCTGGTCAAATAAAATTATTCATGCAAAACACTTCAATTATCTCAACCAAACGTATGTTGACAAACTTTCGTCAAACAAATGGTTGAGTATTGTAGAGTTGAGCGAAGAGATAGAAGGATTTATGCTTGCCATTCAAGATAGAGTCATTGATACTAAAAATTATAGGAAGCATATAATCAAAGATGTAAATAAAATTGATGATTTATGTAGAAAATGTTTGGCTTTTCCGGAAACTATAGAACATATTATATCGGGATGTTCTATATTAGTGCCGTCCGAGTATACATTTAGGAACAATCAGGTTTTAAAAATAATCCACCAAAGTTTGGTAATTAAACATAACTTGATTGACTGCCGTAATATAGTACCATATTATGAATATGAACCAAATTCATTTTTAGAAAATGAATTTTATAAAATATATTATGATAAAACTATACTTACAGATATAACAATTAGTCATAATAGACCTGATATAGTTTTACATGACAAAATTAAAAAAATAACTTATATCATTGATGTAATATTCCAAATTCCTGTAATATTCAAAAAACTGTTTCTGAAAAAATTAGAAAATACACAGATTTAGGAAATGAGATTAAAAGAATTTGGCATTCTCTAACTATAAAAATATTACCATTTGTTATTTCGGCTACTTGCATTATACCTAGGTCTCTGATTAAAAATTTAGGCGTATTAGATTTGTCAAAGAATTTATATATAAAAATGCAAAAATCGGTAATTTTAAATACATGTAGGTTTACAAAAGATTTTTTAAATATTTATATTGAGGGATCAGTAGGATTTATAGGTCCAATTAGGAGTTCCAACGAGCCGAACCCTCTGATTTGAAAATATCTGGAGTCGGTGAATTATTTTCCCATCTGGTCTCTGGTAGGTTGACATGTTGTTCTTGTATTGTTTTGTAATTATAATACTTATATAGTGCAATTATTGCATAACGTGGATTGACCAGATGATCATTTGGGAAGTGTGTGAAAGGGTTTAGTTTTTCCTGTGGGGAAAATTAAACCCGGACATTTAAATCTGGTGCGTAAATTTTTTGGTGAAGAATTTCCACTTTCAAAGCCATTTCTATCAAGATATTATGAAACTTTAAAGCGTCATTTCTTCTTTAAATTTTTTTTTCCAAACAGTTTTATTATTCTCAAGATTGTTTCAATTGAAGAAGGTGTGTGAAACCAGGTCTTAACTTCTTGATACCTATAAAAACATATTTAAAGTGCTAAATGTTATATAGGTACGAATATAGGTAGCTATATAATATGACAGCTTTTGTGGAGCTAACATTGAAAGAGGTCTTTAATAATATATTGATGCCGATTGACTTAAATTCCGGATTTTGCAAGACGTTTTATGACAAGGGTTGTTTTAGGATTCGTATTGGATAATAAATCAACCGATTTAAATTGGAATGGGCGGTAATGCCTGGAAAGGTCAAGGGTGAACATTGGCTTTGTTTTAAAAGCCAATTCTCTTACGAATAATTCTTTCAGAAATAGAGATTCCATTCTTTGGACATTATGAGTAAATCAGGAACCCTATTTTCAAATGAGAGAAGTACCTATGTTAGAAAATGAGACCCATAATAAAACACATACCAAGAATTTGGGTACAAGCGTAATTATATTAATATTTACACACCCGCGCAAAAGATACACCCACACATATAATACACAAAACATTTCGGCCTGGATGAAAACAAAATGGTACACAAATTTTCGAAAATAAATGAATTATTTCAACTAAATAAATAGAGAGGTACCTATTAAACGATATCATCGTTAGATGACGTAGTAACTTTTGATGTTTGAGTTATGTTTGACTTCTAGGGAATTCTCATCAACAAATAGAAAAAAAAACAGAGTCGAAGTCTTTGGTATACGGAGCACTTTAATACATTTGGCAAACTACCAGAGACAAATTAAATTAGAAGAAAATGTAAATAAATTAAAATTAAAATTACTAATATTTCCCTTCTTCAAATACAGCAAATTTATTTTGTGGCTCCATTTTAATTCAAAATTAAAGGAACTTTTTAATGTCGATAAAACCCACATGCAACAAAAAAACAACGGTCTTATATGTGATTGTTTACTGTTATTTGGCTTACTTTTTACACTTATTCAGACAGTTAACACGTGTTAAATAAAAAAAATTGAAGTATGTCTAAAAGTTATATTTTTTATATCACTTCTATAAAACAAACAAAATTTATTAAACAAATAACAAAACATGTTAACTACTTTTTAGAACAAACAATTGTCAATAATCAACACTTACATTATAAAGGAAGGGTCTCATTAATTGAGTATTTTAATTTTTATTGCGTTTACATTCACAAAATTCTTTTTATACGTGTTAAATGAAATAAAAAAAACGATAATTATAATGAAGTATGTAAAAAAATACCTTTTTTATTTGATATTACTGCTATAAAACAAATCAAAATTAACAAACATGTTAACTACTTCTTGGAACAAACATTTATCAATAATCAACACTTAAAAGGAAGGACCTCATTAATTGAGTATTTTGCTGATGATGGCGGGTAACATACGAGCCACGAGCTCACCCGAAGTCAGCCGAACGAGAAGTTCCAAGAAGTAAGTTAACATGTTTTGTTATTTTTTATAATTTTGTTTGTTTTATAGAAGTAATTAAACAAAAAAAATTATGGTAGGTACTACAATTATTGTTCTTTTTTATTTATTTAATTTAACACGTGTTAACATTTTGAATAAGTAAAAATAAGCCAAATAACAGTAAATAATCGATTTTTAACAAGTCTAAAAAAGTTTCGGTTTCGGTTACGGCAGATTTTCTAGATTTTTTTGCCGAAACTTGCCGAAACCGAAACTTCGGTATGTCACTAATTATTATTTAAACACATTGTTCCTTAACTCTGGTATTAAAATTGCTAGAAGTCTTCCTTGCATAAAAAAAATACAATCGTTACAAATTATTTTATTAACCCCAATTTTTTTTTAAATCACCCTTGTCTTCGTTATTTAATATATATATATATATATATGTATATTTTTAATTTGTTATTTGTGTAAAAAGCTGGTTGGATATTAACTGGAATTTTTTCATTATTTAATTTGAAGAATTATTATTTAAAAATACAGTTTTTATTCAATATTTTTCGTTGTGAACTAACTATAATAATAATTGGCTAATTTATATAGCACCGTTTTCATGAAAAATCACCTCAAGGGCGCTGTCCAATAAATATAAAAAAGAATTAATTTTACTGGCTCATAACTAAGATTTACAATTACAACTAGTGACTTACATCTAAGACTTATAGCCACTTATATTACTGGCTTACAACTAAAATTTACAATTATAACAAGTGACTTATATCTAAGACTTATAGCTAGTGACTTATGACTAAGACATATAGATTCTTACCTAAAACTGGTGACTTAATAACATACATATTTACAATTAAGATTAGCGCCGGAAGAAGTAGGAAGTTTTTACATAATATTATAATTCGAGAACACGGGTGCAAAAATGATCTTAATTTGTTAACTGGATTTACGGGAAGGCATAGATATTTTAAATAAATTAATAAAATTGAGTCGATCTTTATCACATTAAGGCGATTCATCGCTTAACATTAAACAGATTGAGGTATTACAATTAACAGATTGCATTCAACAGATTGAGGTGTTACAATTATTAGACTATAAACAAAGAGAAAAAAAAAACTATATAAAATTGCAAAGTTTAAATACAATGATGAATTTATGGAAATGAGTATCGGAAAAAGTGAGTTTTCAGTTTGGATCTAAATTCCGCTGAGTTGGTTATGCATCTCAATTCTGTAAGAAGTTTATTCCAAGCTTCAGAGCCGGATACTCCGAATGCACGATCACCAAACTTAGTGTTCGGATTTCGCTTAGGTTCTTTCAACCCTCCAATTGCAGATGATGTGGCTGATCTAAGAGTTGACTGCCTTAGACCGATATTTTCCGGAATGCATTGTTCAGAGATATAGGGTGGAGCCATTTCATTGATAGATTTAAACACCATCCAGCATAACTTGTATTGGATCCTTTCAAGACACTTCAGCCAGTGAAGATTTCAGAGGTGTTCCGAAATGTGCGAATTCTATGTGCGTATAAACAAAAGATCTAATAAACTTGGTTTTATATTTTTTGTTTAACATATTATCTTTTAATTTAATTTAGGAAAATATATAAAGTACTTAGGTGTAACTATAGACAGTGTGATGAATTGCATTGATCAACAGTGAAAATTAGGAAATATCGTAGCTTCCCACTTTAATTTAAAAAGAAAATATCAATTACTTATAAAACGGACACGTCTACGACATCTATCGGATTAGAGTAAAGTGAATTCATATTTACGGTAGGGATCTATATTTAGACAAAGTGAGACGAGTATTGATAAAAAAATCACAGATGGTATCAACTAATAATCAAAGACAGGGACTCCCCAATATACTTAGCCCGTGATATATTGACAGCCAATTGAATTGCAGCAAAAGCGATTAAAAACCAATTCAGCCTATCAACGGGAAGAGGGCCGAACCCATTTTTAGAACAAAGGAACGACCTTTGGACTTAGCAATTAGAAATGTAATTAATGAGTTTGACGTTCCCACCAAACCGAGAGGTGAATAAACTCCATGGGAAGAAATAATCTGTTCAGGGACAAAAGAACGATGACCCCAAGAAATGTTATCATTAACCGGTACATTCCAGGGATCAGAAACCCTAGTTCTCGAACGCATTAAAACATATCAGGTGCGGAAAAAAAGGATACACGTAAACACGATGCAAAAGTTTAAGTGAAAAATTGCAAAGCAAGTGACGAAAACGTATTGTAAGGCGTTAGGGAGATTTCCATCTATAATACGATTGTTTGTGACGACCGGAGATGATCGATTCGAGGGAAAACGTGCTAAAGGAAATGGAAATGTTGAAAAAACAATGGAAAATTATTGTTATCAATTTTAGACGGAGCTAGGATATTACGATGAAAGATTTAGGGAGGAAACGTCAAAAAAAAATGAGAGTTTTAAAGAATAGGCGAGGGTACATTTCAGATGTCTAGAGCAGTAACAAGTGTTAGAGAAGAAGATAGAGTGCAGTACGGAGGGGAGTGGAAAATGCTGAAAACATTGCGATAGAAAAACTCAGGAAAAGGAGTCATTTTACGTAATTAAAATGGAGGTTATAGAGTAACATAGTACGCGATTGCAGATAAAAAAATGAGGCATTACAATGGTTGTCGATTTCAGATGTATTTTGTTGTGATAAACAAGGAATATTCGAACATGAAAATTGTTTAGATAAGGACGATTAGCCGTTAAAAAGGTAATAAAAATTATCATGGGTCTTATGAAATATTTATATTAAAGAATTCTCATAAAAGTTAACGACACTGAAATAAAAAAGGATTTATTGCCAGGTGGGTACAGGAACTAATGTATACAACTGTCAAGACATATGGTTTATGGGATTTTTCGTAAGAACGGGACAAAATTTGTAAGGCGTTCTCTATGAAGCAATAAAAATGACAGGAATTTAAGGGCCGAAGTGGGGGTATCTCCTATAAAGATGTTAAAAATGATATATTTATTAATAACAAATAGAAAATGAAATTTTCCAAGAGGCAGCAAACATCAAAAAACGATATGGTTATATCAGGGAAGTACGGGGAAGTGAGGGGAAAGGAGATACGACAGAGAAAAACAAAGGAAATCTTAGATTAACAGTGAATAAAATAAATACGGCTTGAAATATAAAAATCTATAGAGATATGAACAATAGCGTAAGAATAAATAAGGAAATTCATGGAAAGAGTGTCGTGAATAAAAGAAAATTCGAGAAAAAAATGGAAAATTCAAATATACGACGTAAATAGAGAAAATTCGGTTTTAAATGGAAAGGTTCATATAGAATACAGAAAAACTCGAGGAAAAATAATAAAATAAAAATGAACAATTTGCGAGAAAGACTTCGACATGAAGATATCTCTGATAGGCGAATTTGGGGACAGATTTGGAACATATGGTAGATGCCGTACGCACGGACATGTTACGGAATAGATGAAAATAGAACTTTAAAATTATTAAATTCAAGCTAATTTTGTATGAACAACAGGACAAAGGAAGTTGGGCCATTAAACATGGATCTTACTAAATCCGGATCTTGTAAGTATGAGAGTACGAGACAGAATTGAAAGTATCAAACGCAAAACGTACAAAGAGACCGCATTCGACAATAATGGAGAGGTTTCAAGAAATTACGAGTTGATAGTAATTAGATTGGTTTATTATAGGAGATTCAGATACGATCTTTTGGACCTGAGAGGGGTATAAAAGTCTAGACAAATGCCAGTTGAGGACAGTCTACGGTCGTGGTCGAAAAGTTTGTAACTTCGCGGAACGTGACGAAACGGTGGGTGACTTAAAGTGGAAAAATTCTAAGTGATAATTATTTTGATACTTAGAAAAATTTCACATTCTATTCAGTGATCTACAGGAAAAAATACTTTGCAGTTAGAGTCAGTGAAAAATAAAAATAAAGCCAACGCATTAATTACTTGTGAAAAATAAAAGTGCTCGTGATAAATACAATTTGTTTTAGTGGAAAATTCGGATTTTATAATCACCTAATATCGTAATTTTAAACTTAGAAATTTCGCGTTCAATATTAGTGCAATAAATAACTGAAGTGATGTGATAATTTAGCGTGACGAAGTTATAATTAAATACGTGTGTTCAATCTAAGTGAAAGTGTTCTAACAAATAATAAATATTTAAATTAATTATCTTAAATAATAATAATAAAACAAAATAATATTTTATTAATACATAAAATTTCGGAGGGATAAAAATTTAATTTAACAACAATTTACCACCTCTAAATTAATCGTGAAGTAACTATCATTTAAAGTGTTATCTAACCAACGAGTTTTGAGATAAAATACAGTTTAGAACGATAGAGTTCATGCATCATTTTAATTACTTAGATTAAATGAAAAAAAAAAAAATTGAAGTCAAAAGATTTAATTAAATTTAGGAAAATAAAAAATTAATTTAGGAAAATCGCAGCAAGGTTACCGTGTATTTCCCGGTCGGAAAAAACCTTGGTAGGGGTAAGTCTTTTCCGTTATAAAATTTTACAGATTCCAAGGAGAAAGCGGAATGGAGCAAACATTGGTATTTGGATTAATTATTTGACCAAGATATTACTCGCTTAATATGTGATATGTAACTATATTAAAATATTATAAGTATAATAAGTATATTTTATATATTTATATATGTAAGTATATAAACATATATATATGTAATTTTTGTTCCCAAGAAAAATTATAATAAAAAAAAAAAAAAAAGAAAAACACTTATATAAAAAGAGGAAAAGGGTATCGATTCCTACCTCTGAATTCATCAATAACTATTAAAAGTAGTTATGTGTGATAAATTTGCAAATCAATATTTTATATTTAATGTTATGTATGTATTAATATAATTTCAGAAAATCCAGAGCATTTGAAATAAGTTATGATATTAGAAATTATTTCAATCATAAAATTTATGTATGTACATATCCATATTATAAATTATTTATTGAGACAAAGTATATATAAATGAATAAATATGTATACGTAATCGGGTATCAGACTAGACAATTGCGCTAAGTACATCATTATCAAACAAAGAAAATTTTAGAGTCATCTCACACGTCTCCGGAATGTCTAAAGTAAACATACCTCATACGCTTGAATCTAGGTCACGAGGCCGTCGAGAATGTTTACAAAGCTCAAATTGTTTACAAAATAAATCGGTCACTGGGGCACTAGTTCGAGTACAGTAAAAAGAAAAAAAAAATGACCTTGATTAATGGATATCGTACTTAGGTATTAACTTCTAGGAACGGGATAAAATTATTATATTGCGCAATTATTAGGAACAAAAAGAAAAAAAAAAAATGACCTTGATTAATGGATATCGTACTTAGGTATTAACTTCTAGGAACGGGATAAAATTATTATATTGCGCAATTATTAGGAACAAAAAGAAAAAAAAAAAAAATGACCTTGATTAGTGGATATCGTACTTAGGTATTAACTTCTAGGAACGGGATAAAATTATTATATTGCGCAATTATTAGGAACAAAATAAAAAAAAATTAAACACTATTTTTAATTTGAACGTAAAGAGGTATCTACAGACCTAAGCAATTGAAAATTAACAGATTTATTATAGCAGTTCAAAAAGGTGTGTTGAAGATTTACATGAAGCATTTGATAAATCACGGGATAGTTCAAAAAGGTGTATTGAAGGCTTAGATGAAACATTTGATAAATCACGGGATAGCTTAATAAGGGGTAATGAAGGCTTAGATGAAGCAGTTGAAAAATCACGGGATAGCTTAATAAGGGGTAATGAAGGTTTAGATGAAGCAGTTGAAAAATCACGGGATAGCTTAATAAGGGGTAATGAGGATTTACATGATTCAATTGAGAATCACGGGATAGCAAGAATTTATCAAAAGTTGAACATTGGAGGGGAGGGAAAGAAAAGAAAAAAAAAATACAGTTCAACCAACAGAAGGCAGTGTTCGCTTCTGTAACAAGGACCATTAATCAAACCATAGAGATGGCGGATCTCTCAAACAAAACCGTCAACAAAACCAAACAAAAGCTTGGAGTTATGGCGAATCTCCAGAACACATCGCCAGATAAGATCTTATTGTACTAGTATATATTTATATTTCACACTATTCTTACGTATATATTCGGTATCAATCTGAGGATTGTGCAGAATCCGATGGGCGAGATCCGAGCTCGGGATGCGTTGCAAGTAGTTTCGCATTGCGAGTTATAAACCTTCCCAAAACGTATGTTTACATATATATCTTTTTATGTACTGTTCATTGAATGAAACGAACTCACTTACAATTAGTGCTTTAGGCCTGTCGGGTCACTCTCGTCTCATTTCTTGAACGTGGAGGGAGGATTCACGACCCGTAACTCCACACAAACCCGTGAGTATATGATTGCATATAGGACGAAACCGGTTCGCCCTAAGTAAATAGTAAACTTTGGAGGAGTAGGAATTTGGAGGTATCTGGGCTTGGGGGAAGACCTGAAGGCAGTGCATGATGGCGAAGGAAGGTCAATTGGGACGCGATAACTTAGGTATCAATCAATTGAACCGTGCCAAAAGACTGTGCGAATTTTGGGTTGACTTCTGATCACCCTGCTTACTTGATGGAGGCTGGAGCCAAATTTTGCCAGAAAAAGGGTTATTCTGAGTTCGTCAAATATGCAATTAACTAATTACATTAACCTACTAAATCCATCTTTATATGTACCTTATAGCAGCTGAATCTAAACGGAGGGGCGCCCAGCAGATACGAGATACAATCATAATCAAATTTACTAACATTTAACCATTTGAGTTATATTTAATTATCTGTTCAATTAGTCATGTGTAGTTTCGATTAGTATTGCTTATTCATGAATTCATTAGGATGTAGGGAATCATAATAAACGTCAAAGGGAAGTTAGTTCATTTAGAGAAATTACTTAAGGTTAAATTTGCAAGAGAGAGACCAATACAGTTTGAAATTCAACACTCTGTTTAGAATCAAGAGGGTTACCACAAAATTTAAAGTAATTAAAGTCCTATATCATAAATCAAAAAAATTACACAACGTTTGATGGAGTTTAATTACAACCTAAATACGAAAATATCTACGTTCAAAGTCGTAAATAACGTATTTATTAGTTAAGTACATATATCGCTAGAGGTATGTAGTACAAGGGAGCTTTAAGTAGCTTTCTGTAGTTATCAGATGAAATAAGGGTCCAAATTTATAAGGGCTTGTGTGACGTAGGGGAGGAATTTTCCATCCCCACCACACATATGCAAAGCCTTAAGAATTTAAATATCGATCAGAGCCAAGAGAAAAGAAGAATATTACGACTGGTGCCAAGTGCCCAGGAGTAAATAAAATACAGACAAATATAAGAGAGTAGAAAAGACAAACATCACAACTGCACAGCCGTGACAGGAGATCAGAGTTTTACAAGTTGTTTTAGAAAAAAAAAAAAAAACTTTTATTGGTCAATCTATTGCAAAAAAAAAAAAAAAAAATAATAATAATAATAAGTAGGACGTTATGTTAAATGAAGTGATAATAAAAATAAAATAAAAATCAGAACAGTGCGCCGTTAAATAAACACGAAAAAAATATATAAATTAATAAATAAATATACGAAAATAAATATATAAACAATACATTTAAATATAAAAAAAAAAAGTGTTAACGAATAAACTCTACATGTTTTAAAATAATTTATAAAAGTGTCGATAAAGTTTAAATCAAGTGACCATGAATTTGTTGATTGCTTATGAGATTATAAGTATCGTAACAAAGAATGTAGGTCAGATACAAGCGTAAACAGTTTATTCAAGGCAGGCCATAAATTGACAGAATAATGGTATTGACATTCCTGAATCCAGAATGTTAATGACCGTAATGTAAACAATCTGATACGAGATACCGCGGTGTTTGTAAGCATCGAAAGATTGATAACCTAAGCATCGAAAGTGATAACAAAACATCGAAAAATTTTGAAGTAGGTGACATCGGGGGTAACGCGTATCTCTATAAGAGATTGTAGAATAAACAAACTCGAAAATAATATCAACACTCGGTTACGGAAAAAATAAACAGACTTTACAGATAAAAACGGGGGAACTTACCTACATAAAGTGACCCTTTGTTTATAGTTAATGTTGTGGGTTTGTATGTGAGGATTATCACATAAAAAGTCATAACATAAAAGATAAGGAACATAAAATAAAAATAACATAAAATATTTGATTGGGGATAGTGTCGAGTTGAGAGCTTTAATATCACAGACGAATGTTTTATAGGTATATACCTATTTAAGGGAACATTTGATCATTCGGACCAAAAAAAGGAGGGGATTTGACGAAATAACATCAAGATAGGTATTGCGAACTCTAAACAGATTTTGCGAAAATATCGTAGGTATTGCGGAACTTGAAGGAATGGTTGGCATTCTAAACAATGAGTAATTATTGGTTGAACGAAAATCACGGGATATTCATTAACATTGGAGTAACAATATTCATTCCGTTTTTTTTGCAATTACCTACATTTAATTGAAATGAAGAGTGATGGTAGAGTTGATCTAATTTGGGTTACAATCATCATGCAAACAAATATAAATAATTAAAAATATTGTGTTTTATAGGGGGACAGGTTCAAAAAAAAAAAAAAATAAAATAAATTATAAATATATATAGGTATATTTATAATAAATAGTTGGTATTGAGTTAAATTCATTAAAAATTTTTTAAACAAAAAATGGCGGAAAAAAGGAAAGTGGATGCGACGGAATTAGAAGCTAAAGAAATACCGTCGGGAGATGAATTACGGGAGATATTTAGACGTTCAAAGAGGTCTAAGTTACGAGTCGAGGATATGATAGAAGTCGTTCAGCCAGAGGGGGAGACCGACACAAAATCGGAGGAACAGGGCGAAAATAAGCGAGAGTGTGAAGAGAGACTCACACATGATATGTTACAGGAAAAACCCGAGGAAAAGGAACAAGAAAAGTTAACGAAGTAAAAGGAAAAATAAAAAAAACAATAAAATAAAAAATATAGAAAAACGAGAAAATTGAAAAAAAAAAAAATAAGTAAATAAATAGAATAAGGAAGGCAACATAATTTACATGAGGTAATTTAGGAAATTAAAATAGAGATTATAAGGTTGTCGCTTAATAAGATAAAAATATAAACATTAACCAGGCGACACTCGGAAAATAAAGAAAATGGTTGGGAAACGTGGAACAAGTAGGCGAGCCCAGGCTTTAGTGACAGCAATCGGGGAAAATGTCACAACCGAGACTTCAACAATAAACATAGGAGATATAACTACAATAATTCAGGCAGCTTTGTCACCGCTCGTCAATAAGATGCAAGAACTCGAGAAACAATTGGAAAGCCCAGCAACAGGGGCGGTGATAGGAGAGGATAGTGCGCCGAAAAGCGTTCTCCAAGTAGTGGAAATGTTACCACAGCAGGAACGACCATCATTCTCCGGTGGAAATCAAAATCCCATTAGTTTCCTGGAAGATTTAAAAGAATACACTAGAAAAGTGAAACGAACGGATCCATTAGTCGTCGTACGGGAAAATTTGAAAGGGGAAGCTAAATCGTGGGCAAAATTGTACAATAAACGATGGGAGACTATGTTAGATTTCGAACGAGATTTTTTAGCTACCTATTGGGGAGACATAAAGAAAAATGAAGTTCGCCGTCGTCTTGCAGAAGGGGTATATGATGCCAAGAAAAATATATCCATGCTCACTCATTTCGCAAACTATTGGGAGCTAGCGAAGGCTTTAAAGATTATTGACACACCGTTGGGCATAGTTGACGAGATTATGAGACATTATCCGAAGGAAATTCAATCGCTATGGTTTTCGGGGCAATCAGGAGATGAGATTGTCGCCGCTGAGTTTCTACGAAAACTAGATACAATGGTATGTACACCAGAAGAACGGAACATGAAGAAGAGGAGTGGGGAGGAATCCAGCAAGAAGGACAAATACCGTGACCGTTACCGCGCCATAAAAAGGAGGATACACGCAATTGAAAGTGTGGGCGAAAACGCTAGTTGCAGCAAGTGCACCGAAGTTAACAGTTCACCAAAAGAAAATTCTACAATAACTACAGCCGGGAAGGAGCTAATGGTCGCAGCCAACTCGGGAGATAAAAGGAGATTATAGCGCTTTACATTTAGCTAGATATTACACAAGTAATAAGAAACAAAAATCAGGTTTACAGTTAGTGGAAATCAACGGATAGAGTGCGAAGTTTACAAATATTTGTAAATGTTAATAAATAAATAAACGATTGAGAAATACAAATAAAAATATGTTAGGATACATTATAATTGGGGAGGGGGAAGAAAGAAAATTACTAAAATATTAGATTATCAGATTGCTTGCGAGGGGCAGATCGTCGTTAAGTCTTTGAGGGTGAGTGGACAAGTTCTTAATAAGCGACAATCATATTCAATTATTGAAATAGAGTAAGGCAAATAAATTCGTTAATTTTGATTTTCTAGTTGAAAAAAAAAAATTTTACTTTTTTTTTATGTGTTAGTGAGAAAAAAAAAAAAAAAAAAAAAAATGTTAGATAAGTAAGAACACTCAAAAGGAGAGAAATTGGAGATATTATATGGCACACAAAAGGGACATTTTGAAAAATAAACAATGCCTAGGAATTTTTTTTTTGAAATATTGAAATAAGAAAGTTTATCTATAGATATAGGGTAGACATTAAGTATAGAGATAAAAAGGTAACATTTGAATTAAGGTATAAATATTTTAGATTTCGAAAAAAAAAAAAAAAGGAAAAAAGGAACGCTGAACCAATTTGAGGATAATAAAGAACATTTATAAAAATTTAAATATTAGAGTGGACAACACTTAGGCTAGAACCACTTTGGATGAATTAAGAAATTACAATTAGAAATTAAGAATTATAAAATAAAGTTAAATAAATAAAGAAAAAAAAAAAAATGCTGGAAAATTTATATGAAACATGTATACCACTGATTGTCGGATTGGGTGAGGTCGTGCGAAAACCCACATTTCACAAAAAATATTCATACTTACAAAACAAAAAACAATTAATTGCACACCAAGAGACCACCCGCTTTTCAGTTGTTCGAAAGGCCGCGAGATTGTAAACAATCTTTACTTAAATCATTGTAAGGGAGGTCTTAGTCCAATTTGGTTGGGGACCACCAAAACACGCGAGTCGAGGGGCGTGTTCCAGCAAAAAGAAATTAATTTTGAATCTATCAAAATTAAAGAAAATTCATAAAGTAAAATCTACGCGAAAAGAAAATAAAGAATACAATGAGATTCAAATTCAAGATTGTTAACAATCCGAACAGAATGAGGAGGGGGAGATAGGAAGTAATAGGATACGGAAAAGAGATAGGGGATAACAGAATGAGGAGGGGGAGATAGGAAGTAATAGGATACGGAAAAGAGATAGGGGATAACAGAATGAGGAGGGGGAGATAGGAAGTAATAGGATACGGAAAAAAGATAGGGGATAACAAAATGAGGAGGGGGAGATAGGAAGTAATATGACACGGAGTAGAGATAGGGGATAACCAAATGAGGAGGGGAAGATAGCTAGTCTAAATTTGAACACAATTTCGGTGTCTAACGAAAAAAAAAAATTTAAAAAAAAAAAAAAAAAAAAAAAAAAAAAAAAAAAAAAAAAAAAAAAAGAAGAGGACATTAAAATAAAATACAACGTTAGCCACAGCAAATTGAGTTCAGAGGAGGGAACTGTGATGAATTGCATTGATCAACAGTGAAAATTAGGAAATATCGTAGCTTCCCACTTTAATTTAAAAAGAAAATATCAATTACTTATAAAACGGACACGTCTACGACATCTATCGGATTAGAGTAAAGTGAATTCATATTTACGGTAGGGATCTATATTTAGACAAAGTGAGACGAGTATTGATAAAAAAATCACAGATGGTATCAACTAATAATCAAAGACAGGGACTCCCCAATATACTTAGCCCGTGATATATTGACAGCCAATTGAATTGCAGCAAAAGCGATTAAAAACCAATTCAGCCTATCAACGGGAAGAGGGCCGAACCCATTTTTAGAACAAAGGAACGACCTTTGGACTTAGCAATTAGAAATGTAATTAATGAGTTTGACGTTCCCACCAAACCGAGAGGTGAATAAACTCCATGGGAAGAAATAATCTGTTCAGGGACAAAAGAACGATGACCCCAAGAAATGTTATCATTAACCGGTACATTCCAGGGATCAGAAACCCTAGTTCTCGAACGCATTAAAACATATCAGGTGCGGAAAAAAAGGATACACGTAAACACGATGCAAAAGTTTAAGTGAAAAATTGCAAAGCAAGTGACGAAAACGTATTGTAAGGCGTTAGGGAGATTTCCATCTATAATACGATTGTTTGTGACGACCGGAGATGATCGATTCGAGGGAAAACGTGCTAAAGGAAATGGAAATGTTGAAAAAACAATGGAAAATTATTGTTATCAATTTTAGACGGAGCTAGGATATTACGATGAAAGATTTAGGGAGGAAACGTCAAAAAAAAATGAGAGTTTTAAAGAATAGGCGAGGGTACATTTCAGATGTCTAGAGCAGTAACAAGTGTTAGAGAAGAAGATAGAGTGCAGTACGGAGGGGAGTGGAAAATGCTGAAAACATTGCGATAGAAAAACTCAGGAAAAGGAGTCATTTTACGTAATTAAAATGGAGGTTATAGAGTAACATAGTACGCGATTGCAGATAAAAAAATGAGGCATTACAATGGTTGTCGATTTCAGATGTATTTTGTTGTGATAAACAAGGAATATTCGAACATGAAAATTGTTTAGATAAGGACGATTAGCCGTTAAAAAGGTAATAAAAATTATCATGGGTCTTATGAAATATTTATATTAAAGAATTCTCATAAAAGTTAACGACACTGAAATAAAAAAGGATTTATTGCCAGGTGGGTACAGGAACTAATGTATACAACTGTCAAGACATATGGTTTATGGGATTTTTCGTAAGAACGGGACAAAATTTGTAAGGCGTTCTCTATGAAGCAATAAAAATGACAGGAATTTAAGGGCCGAAGTGGGGGTATCTCCTATAAAGATGTTAAAAATGATATATTTATTAATAACAAATAGAAAATGAAATTTTCCAAGAGGCAGCAAACATCAAAAAACGATATGGTTATATCAGGGAAGTACGGGGAAGTGAGGGGAAAGGAGATACGACAGAGAAAAACAAAGGAAATCTTAGATTAACAGTGAATAAAATAAATACGGCTTGAAATATAAAAATCTATAGAGATATGAACAATAGCGTAAGAATAAATAAGGAAATTCATGGAAAGAGTGTCGTGAATAAAAGAAAATTCGAGAAAAAAATGGAAAATTCAAATATACGACGTAAATAGAGAAAATTCGGTTTTAAATGGAAAGGTTCATATAGAATACAGAAAAACTCGAGGAAAAATAATAAAATAAAAATGAACAATTTGCGAGAAAGACTTCGACATGAAGATATCTCTGATAGGCGAATTTGGGGACAGATTTGGAACATATGGTAGATGCCGTACGCACGGACATGTTACGGAATAGATGAAAATAGAACTTTAAAATTATTAAATTCAAGCTAATTTTGTATGAACAACAGGACAAAGGAAGTTGGGCCATTAAACATGGATCTTACTAAATCCGGATCTTGTAAGTATGAGAGTACGAGACAGAATTGAAAGTATCAAACGCAAAACGTACAAAGAGACCGCATTCGACAATAATGGAGAGGTTTCAAGAAATTACGAGTTGATAGTAATTAGATTGGTTTATTATAGGAGATTCAGATACGATCTTTTGGACCTGAGAGGGGTATAAAAGTCTAGACAAATGCCAGTTGAGGACAGTCTACGGTCGTGGTCGAAAAGTTTGTAACTTCGCGGAACGTGACGAAACGGTGGGTGACTTAAAGTGGAAAAATTCTAAGTGATAATTATTTTGATACTTAGAAAAATTTCACATTCTATTCAGTGATCTACAGGAAAAAATACTTTGCAGTTAGAGTCAGTGAAAAATAAAAATAAAGCCAACGCATTAATTACTTGTGAAAAATAAAAGTGCTCGTGATAAATACAATTTGTTTTAGTGGAAAATTCGGATTTTATAATCACCTAATATCGTAATTTTAAACTTAGAAATTTCGCGTTCAATATTAGTGCAATAAATAACTGAAGTGATGTGATAATTTAGCGTGACGAAGTTATAATTAAATACGTGTGTTCAATCTAAGTGAAAGTGTTCTAACAAATAATAAATATTTAAATTAATTATCTTAAATAATAATAATAAAACAAAATAATATTTTATTAATACATAAAATTTCGGAGGGATAAAAATTTAATTTAACAACAATTTACCACCTCTAAATTAATCGTGAAGTAACTATCATTTAAAGTGTTATCTAACCAACGAGTTTTGAGATAAAATACAGTTTAGAACGATAGAGTTCATGCATCATTTTAATTACTTAGATTAAATGAAAAAAAAAAAAATTGAAGTCAAAAAGATTTAATTAAATTTAGGAAAATAAAAAATTAATTTAGGAAAATCGCAGCAAGGTTACCGTGTATTTCCCGGTCGGAAAAAACCTTGGTAGGGGTAAGTCTTTTCCGTTATAAAATTTTACAGATTCCAAGGAGAAAGCGGAATGGAGCAAACATTGGTATTTGGATTAATTATTTGACCAAGATATTACTCGCTTAATATGTGATATGTAACTATATTAAAATATTATAAGTATAATAAGTATATTTTATATATTTATATATGTAAGTATATAAACATATATATATGTAATTTTTGTTCCCAAGAAAAATTATAATAAAAAAAAAAAAAAAAGAAAAACACTTATATAAAAAGAGGAAAAGGGTATCGATTCCTACCTCTGAATTCATCAATAACTATTAAAAGTAGTTATGTGTGATAAATTTGCAAATCAATATTTTATATTTAATGTTATGTATGTATTAATATAATTTCAGAAAATCCAGAGCATTTGAAATAAGTTATGATATTAGAAATTATTTCAATCATAAAATTTATGTATGTACATATCCATATTATAAATTATTTATTGAGACAAAGTATATATAAATGAATAAATATGTATACGTAATCGGGTATCAGACTAGACAATTGCGCTAAGTACATCATTATCAAACAAAGAAAATTTTAGAGTCATCTCACACGTCTCCGGAATGTCTAAAGTAAACATACCTCATACGCTTGAATCTAGGTCACGAGGCCGTCGAGAATGTTTACAAAGCTCAAATTGTTTACAAAATAAATCGGTCACTGGGGCACTAGTTCGAGTACAGTAAAAAGAAAAAAAAAATGACCTTGATTAATGGATATCGTACTTAGGTATTAACTTCTAGGAACGGGATCACTAGTTCGAATACAGTAAAAAGAAAAAAAAAAAATGACCTTGATTAATGGATATCGTACTTAGGTATTAACTTCTAGGAACGGGATAAAATTATTATATTGCGCAATTATTAGGAACAAAAAGAAAAAAAAAAAAAATGACCTTGATTAGTGGATATCGTACTTAGGTATTAACTTCTAGGAACGGGATAAAATTATTATATTGCGCAATTATTAGGAACAAAAGAAAAAAAAATTAAACACTATTTTTAATTTGAACGTAAAGAGGTATCTACAGACCTAAGCAATTGAAAATTAACAGATTTATTATAGCAGTTCAAAAAGGTGTGTTGAAGATTTACATGAAGCATTTGATAAATCACGGGATAGTTCAAAAAGGTGTATTGAAGGCTTAGATGAAACATTTGATAAATCACGGGATAGCTTAATAAGGGGTAATGAAGGCTTAGATGAAGCAGTTGAAAAATCACGGGATAGCTTAATAAGGGGTAATGAAGGTTTAGATGAAGCAGTTGAAAAATCACGGGATAGCTTAATAAGGGGTAATGAGGATTTACATGATTCAATTGAGAATCACGGGATAGCAAGAATTTATCAAAAGTTGAACATTGGAGGGGAGGGAAAGAAAAGAAAAAAAAAATACAGTTCAACCAACAGAAGGCAGTGTTCGCTTCTGTAACAAGGACCATTAATCAAACCATAGAGATGGCGGATCTCTCAAACAAAACCGTCAACAAAACCAAACAAAAGCTTGGAGTTATGGCGAATCTCCAGAACACATCGCCAGATAAGATCTTATTGTACTAGTATATATTTATATTTCACACTATTCTTACGTATATATTCGGTATCAATCTGAGGATTGTGCAGAATCCGATGGGCGAGATCCGAGCTCGGGATGCGTTGCAAGTAGTTTCGCATTGCGAGTTATAAACCTTCCCAAAACGTATGTTTACATATATATCTTTTTATGTACTGTTCATTGAATGAAACGAACTCACTTACAATTAGTGCTTTAGGCCTGTCGGGTCACTCTCGTCTCATTTCTTGAACGTGGAGGGAGGATTCACGACCCGTAACTCCACACAAACCCGTGAGTATATGATTGCATATAGGACGAAACCGGTTCGCCCTAAGTAAATAGTAAACTTTGGAGGAGTAGGAATTTGGAGGTATCTGGGCTTGGGGGAAGACCTGAAGGCAGTGCATGATGGCGAAGGAAGGTCAATTGGGACGCGATAACTTAGGTATCAATCAATTGAACCGTGCCAAAAGACTGTGCGAATTTTGGGTTGACTTCTGATCACCCTGCTTACTTGATGGAGGCTGGAGCCAAATTTTGCCAGAAAAAGGGTTATTCTGAGTTCGTCAAATATGCAATTAACTAATTACATTAACCTACTAAATCCATCTTTATATGTACCTTATAGCAGCTGAATCTAAACGGAGGGGCGCCCAGCAGATACGAGATACAATCATAATCAAATTTACTAACATTTAACCATTTGAGTTATATTTAATTATCTGTTCAATTAGTCATGTGTAGTTTCGATTAGTATTGCTTATTCATGAATTCATTAGGATGTAGGGAATCATAATAAACGTCAAAGGGAAGTTAGTTCATTTAGAGAAATTACTTAAGGTTAAATTTGCAAGAGAGAGACCAATACAGTTTGAAATTCAACACTCTGTTTAGAATCAAGAGGGTTACCACAAAATTTAAAGTAATTAAAGTCCTATATCATAAATCAAAAAAATTACACAACGTTTGATGGAGTTTAATTACAACCTAAATACGAAAATATCTACGTTCAAAGTCGTAAATAACGTATTTATTAGTTAAGTACATATATCGCTAGAGGTATGTAGTACAAGGGAGCTTTAAGTAGCTTTCTGTAGTTATCAGATGAAATAAGGGTCCAAATTTATAAGGGCTTGTGTGACGTAGGGGAGGAATTTTCCATCCCCACCACACATATGCAAAGCCTTAAGAATTTAAATATCGATCAGAGCCAAGAGAAAAGAAGAATATTACGACTGGTGCCAAGTGCCCAGGAGTAAATAAAATACAGACAAATATAAGAGAGTAGAAAAGACAAACATCACAACAGCCAACTCAAATGGACTTACCATGTAGAAAAAACTGTAAATAAATTTGAGATACTTAAATTACATATTCAAACGTATGAGTAATATCGTCAATACAAGAACCATGAAACTTGTTTATGATGCATTGGTGCTTTCGTCCATTTCCTATGGAATAATCGCCTGGGGAGGAACATACAATAACCATGTAAAACCATTAGAAATTGCTCAGAATTCCATCATTAAGGTAATGTACCAGAAGTCCAAGATGTGTCCTACTAATCAGTTATTTCAAGAAATTGAAATACTGGAACTAAGGCGGATCTACTGTATCCAATGTCTCAAATATATATTTACACGTCCTAACAATTTCACTAAAAATACATATCGCTCTAGCCAGAGACATAACACGTGCGTGTACACAGTGCCTCACTGCAAAACCAGACTGGCCCAAAGACACATTACCTATATTGCCCCAAAACTATTCAATTCCATACCCCACTCCATCAGCAAGGATCAAAATCTGAACGTACATAAAAAAATGTTAAAATCTGGATAAAAAATAATTTGGAACTGAATAACTTTTTTCTGTAATACAGTTAACAGTTAACAGTTTCTAAAATGTGGAGTCTTTCTGAATATTTAGAATAAAAACAGGAAATATATATATGTATATATATATTTCCTGTTTTTATTATATATATATATATATATATATATATATAGTGGTGTTATTATTGTATATATATATATATATATAGTGGTGTTATTATTGTATATATATATATATATATATATATATATACTATATACATATACAATAATAACACCACTATATATATATATATACAATAATAACACCAATATATAAAGCAGACTGCCCAAAAGACCCACAAAATTACCGCCCTATATCCCTTTTATCTAATATATCAAAAATATTCGAAAAAATTGTAAAAAACCAAATCTGGGCCTTCTTAGAACAACATCACATTATAAATTCTAAACAGTATGGTTTCAAAAAAAACACCAGCACCCATGATGCCATTGCGAAAATGTTAAAATCTGGATAAAAAATAATTTGGAACTGAATAACTTTTTTCTGTAATACAGTTAACAGTTAACAGTTTCTAAAATGTGGAGTCTTTCTGAATATTTAGAATAAAAACAGGAAATATATATATGTATATATATATTTCCTGTTTTTATTATATATATATATATATAGTGGTGTTATTATTGTATATATATATATATATAGTGGTGTTATTATTGTATATATATATATATATATATATATATATATATATATATACTATATACATATACAATAATAACACCACTATATATATATATATACAATAATAACACCAATATATAAAGCAGACTGCCCAAAAGACCCACAAAATTACCGCCCTATATCCCTTTTATCTAATATATCAAAAATATTCGAAAAAATTGTAAAAAACCAAATCTGGGCCTTCTTAGAACAACATCACATTATAAATTCTAAACAGTATGGTTTCAAAAAAAACACCAGCACCCATGATGCCATTGCGAAAATAACAAACTATATATATACCGCCCTAGACTCAAATGAAAAATGCATTGGAATATTTATTGACCTAAAAAAAGCATTTGATAGTATATCTCATACTAACTTAATAAAAAAAATCAAATCAATTGGAATAAATGGACTGGTGCTATCCTGGATTATAAGCTTTTTGGAAAATAGACCACAACAAGTAAAATTATTAAATGAACTAAGTGATTCCGAAAGTAGTAACTTCTCAATACCACAAGGCACAGTTCTGGGACCACTTTTGTTCATATTATATTTTATTTTTATTATTACATTTATTACATACAAGATATAACAATATAAAAGGAAGCTTTGACTGTCCAACTAGGAAGGTTTCCCGTTTTAGGACAGTCAAATTGGCAGGTTGCGTGTACATAATTTCACATTAATGGATTCAATAATAATTAACAATAATGGTACATATTGGGGGAGTTACTTAGATATTAGGTACAATATCAGATATAAGTTGTGTTATTCTAGGTATACATCAGTAATAAACAATAAAATCCAGGTAGGTACATGTAAAATATAAAATAAAATAAAAATATAACATAAATGTAAGAAAGAGAAATAAAAATAAAAATAAAAGTATTTTTTTAGGAAAATACAAATTAGCAGTAATAAACAATAAAATCCAGATAGATACATGTAAAATATAAAATAAAAATATAATATATAAATGTAAGAAAGAAAAATTAAAAAAATATATTTTTTAGGAAAATACAAAATACAAAATCGAAGAAATCAACTCAGACTACGTTTTTTAATAATTTTTCAGAATCTGTCCTACCTAAGTCTAATAACCATTTTGTAATTTTAGTACCGAAGGATGATAATTCACACAGTTTAAATTGAGAGGGGATTTTGTTGTATATTTTTGGTCCCAGGTATGAGAACACTTTTTGATAAGCCGCAGTATTGCTTGTAGGAATGGAAAGGTCGTTTCTGCTCTTACTTCTAGTTTGATGATTATGATCGACTGTTATCGTTTTGCTAATATTTTTGTGGACGCAGATTGTTATTTTTTTTATGTAACATTGTCGAACATCAAGCACATTAAACTCCTTGAAGAGAGCGTCGCTCGAGTATCTGAAGGGTTTCTTCATAATGACGCGTAGAATGGATTTCTGTGCCTTCAGTAGCGGGTATAATATTGTTAATCCTGTTCCACCCCATCCAATGCAACCGTAGGTTATGATATATGTAAATGATATATAAATGTAAATGATATATTTGAAGTTGCTAAATACGGGGAAATTATCTCATATGCAGATGACACAGTGCTTCTTCTAAAAGCAAACACATGGTTAGAACTGAATAAAAAGGCTAACATAGACATAAATGAATTAAAAACATGGTTTGACAATAACCTACTAACATTAAACTCTAAAAAAACACATTACATACCATTTTTCATTAAAAAACCAAACACGCCGTATGAAATAAACATAAGGATCCATTCTGCACCACACACTCAACAACACCACTGTAACTTATTGTGTACTAATATTGAAATGAAAACTTCAACCAAATATCTAGGAATCACTATTGACCAATGTCTAAAATGGATACCGCATATAACCATTCTTAAAAACAGAGTACGAAAATTGACATATATTTTTAGCTGTTTGAGACACATTCTAAGTAAAGAACTACTGAGAATGACGTACTTCGCATTCTGTAAATCCATAATCCAATATGGTATAATAGGATGGGGTGGCGCCTATAAAACTCACACACAATCTCTTTACATTGCGCAAAAACTAATAATTAAAATAATATTAAAAAACCTTTTCTATATCCATCTGAACTCATATTCAAAGAATTTAAAGTCAGAAAATTAAATACTCTCTTCCTGTATCATTCAACCTTACAAGTTTACAAAGAGGATATCCTAAACAAATCCATACCCTTCAAAAACACAGTAAATCTCAGGCAAAAATACATGTTACCAATTCCCATTTGTAAAAAAACTTTGGGTCAACAAAACTATAAATACTTAGGAACAAATTTCTTTAATAAATTACCAGAAAATATAAGATCCCTTAAGGACAGTTTCAAAAATTTCAAAACACAATTAAAAAAATATACTGAAAACCTTAACTAAAAAAAAAAAAAATAATAATAATTAAAAAAATATATACATATACACACATATGTTTCTCTTATTCTTAATATAAACTAAATTAAAAAAAAATATATATATCAAAATAACCTAACAAATAATACTTCCTCCCGTACACACAAGCATTTGCTTATTATGGGAGAACATTTAAAAAAAATATGTATATTTGTATTTAAAATATTGTATTAAGTTTTTTCTTTTTTATATACTTTCATTATATTTATGTATCTATTGTATGTACTGTACCAAGATAAATAAATAAAAAATTTCAAAAAAAAAAAAAAAAATATATATATATACTCGTATGAACATGTGTATTTAAGTATGGGTGTAAATGTGTGTTTATCTAAGATATACTTTTAAATTTTTATACTCCCATGAAGTCAATCATGTTGATCACTGTAGACACTATGCATATATATATATACGCATATATATATTTAAAAAAAAAAATATATTTTTTTTTTATTTGTATTTATCTTACATATATTTTTAAACTTTTAAACTCCTATGAAGTCATACATGTTGATACTGAAGACACTATGCTTATAATATATATTTTTTATAATTTTATTTTAACTACCACTGTTATCCACATAATATAAAACCCACACACAGGCTTCGCCTTTGTGGGATTTTTTTGTTGTTACTTATATTTTTTGTTATTATGTATTTACCTACATGTAAATGTACCAAAAAATTGCTAATAAAAAAAAAATAAAAAAAAATTTCGACGCATAACCATTGTTAATAACGACATTGTTTTATAATATTTAATTCTTTGTTAAAATTACTCAAAGATAAGGAACAAAGAACATGAATTAACCTACTAAGTAAGGTATGAAAAGCTGCTAATTTTTAATTTATGTGATTTGTTTTCATTTAATTAAAAATGACGCAACAAAGTGAATTTATGATAAACATTTTTTTAAACATAAATAAGGCGGAAATGAATCATTATGCATAAATTGAACACCAGACAACACTCCCAACTACAAGGTTTCAGTTGGACTATTGAATTTCTATTGAAGCTGAAGGGAGTGGGGAGAGAAAAGAGATGGTCATAAGGAAGGTTCTGAAGAACCTCGCTATTAAGATCTGGCCACCACCACGACTAAAGCAGTTTCAATTCTGATTCGTTCTTTCACCTGGCGACGCTGAGTCTGAGTGTACGAGATTCTACCTTTTTGGAATATGCCAGGAATGAGAATGAAACTATTTCATCATTGAAGACAATATTGAAAACTCTTAAACAGTGAAATGAAACAGTGAAAAATGTGAAACAGAGAAGACGGAAAAAGATTTGTTTGCATCTGGGAATTGAACCCAGGGCCACTGAGCTTATTTCGACCACATAAATTTTAACACTTCAACTAAGAGCTACCAACATTATCTTATCTTCCTTATATTTTCTTGTGAGACTGATTTTTGTTCATAGTATTGGCTTTAATGATTAAATATAATTTGAAGTTTTACTCAATAAATTAATTCTCTATAAAAATATTCGACATTATTTTAGTTTAATTTTTAAACGACATTGGAGAGAGTCCCCCTTATATTTGATTTTTTGCATTGAGTTAATAAAATTCAAAACGGTCGAATTATGTCGAATTTAACTTCGGTGTTTTCCTCGCGGAATTAAAACGTATCGGCTAAATTTGATTCTATCTCTCTGCCACTGCAGTCCTGAAGTTGTCCGTGCAACCTGATTGTCAAAGTTTCGAGTCGCCTCTGCGGTTCTAACCACCTTTACAGGTACGAGTAGTTTATATAGCATAGCGGGGTAACTATGACAACTACTCAATTTTGCATGGAATTGCAATTCGAATGAAAAAAAAGGACCAGCGCGATCACGATGTTATTTGTATAGCTTACGTACAGTATTCGTGTTATCCGAATCATTATTATACCTAATGTAGCTAGAACCTCCACAGCATAAAATGTGAAGCAGAACAACGATCAGCAGTATAAAGAATACTAATGATAGAGGGAGCTAACATTAAAAATCGATTACAATAATAGGAGTAAGGGACTGTCGTGCAAAATAAATTATGTGAGTTACAAGAGCGAAATTTATTAACATGTGAGTTAAGTACTATTTAAAAAAACACTGAATTTTTTCGTACCTACGACATATTAAGTAACTGAACCAGGTGTGTTTTTATAATTTACGAGGCATTATTTGCGATTTTTTTCTTTCGAGGGAATTTCATAAAATTTCTTTTTCATCTCGGCAATAGAATCCGAATAGAAATGCATTCGTGTTTTTTTTTTAAAACCGTAAAAACTTTCTTCCAAATGTTAAGACTCCGTATTCCGAATTTCTTACAACATACAATTATTTCCTTAAACATTTACAGTCTTACTAAAAAACCCAGTGAAAATTTTATTCAATTGACAAACGGCCGCGGATGTGAAAACATTACTAATTAAAAAATTGCTCATTGAAAAAATACACTTGGTTTACACGGCCTGAGAGGGTAGTTTATCTCTGTTTTAGTAATGATATCCTAACGAAATTTGAAATTTTTGTTTTATTATTTTTTTTATTGTATGCACGAGGAAAAAGTGAGGTGATAGTTTCCTTCCAAATTTGTTATATAAAAGGACTGTGTTTTTGAAATTTTGATTTTTTTAAATTTCTCTATATTTTGGTCAAAAATGTTTGGGTAAGAAATTTTTTTCCATTTTTTTCCAAGTTTGGATCTTAAAATATGGCAGTTTTTGAAAACTAAAGTGTATTTTAAATACACAAATCCAAAAGGTAATTTTATCTAGTTTTCATAAATGGTATTTGTTTTTACGACACCTTCAAAAATAAGAAATATATAGAACATTCAAAATACTTTGGAAAAATTTCAAATTTCGTTAGGATATCATTACTAAAACAGAGATAAACTACCCTCTCAGGCCGTGTAAACCAAGTGTATTTTTTCAATGAACAATTTTTTAATTAGTAATGTTTTCACATCCGCGGCCGTTTGTCAATTGAATAAAATTTTCACTGGGTTTTTTAGTAAGGCTGTTAATGTTTAAGGAAATAATTGTATGTTGTAAGAAATTCGGAATACGGAGTCTTAACATTTGGAAGATAATACGATAATAATTCATCAAAAAAATTGTTCATAAAAAGTGCTCCATTATTTTTAAAAATTTATTCCACGCAGAATCAATTACCTAAGGGGCTTTGCCATCTTTTGGGATGCTGTGTTGAAGGTTTTTTTAAGGTTAGGAAGGAGAGGAAGTTCTGGGTAGGAAAAAGGTGTCCAGGAGTGTCGGAAGTATGAAACCATTTATCCCACCGCCTTGTAACGAGAAGTGAGTAGTAAAAATCTCTCAAAATCCGGCCCACCACGCGGTAAATGGTAAAAAACGTCCATCGCCAGGACCTAGACAAACCTCACCACATGACCCCGGGCACCCTTGCCAAGTCACCAAAGGGGTGTTGGTTATCCAATAAATGGTTCCCGGAGCGGTGGCATGCACCCATACTTAAGATATTGTTTAATGTATCATAACTACATTATTTATTTAGGTATTATATATTGATACAAAAAGAATCTTTGTTGCATGACTACAATCTGCAAAACAAAAAATCAGAGTATGCAATTCACACGCGGTAGAAGTGAAACCTTCAGAAAACTAAAGTAGACAAGAGTCGGGAGACTACGAAGCACTCCTTTTGTCAATGTAAAGAATGATTTTTTCCATATTTTTATCGTCGAATTCCAGTGCACCTTTTCCTATACATTTGGTCATCTTAATAATATTTGTATTGTTCTTCGGAGCAGCTGATGTCGCTTTCTTTTGTGTTTTCTTTTGCCTGTTCATTTTGGAATGGTATGGAGATTGGATATTGTTTTTGAAAAAATATATATATATATATTTTTGGCATTTCGTAGGATTCGATCCTTGGTCCGCTGTGGTTCATCAGGCGCTTTATGCCACTAGATCAAAGGAGACTTGAATGGGACCGTGGATTAATCTCATTATATTGGTACCCGTGAAATAAATAATTTAATGCTTTCTCATTCTCTTGCAGACTAAATCCTGTAGAATTATATGTTTGTCTCTTTTTAGTGTCGCTCGTTTCCGTTTAATCGAGTTTCAAATCAGAACGGTGCTAAAGAAGTTTTCGCTTTAAAAAAATGCAGTTAAGCACTAATCAGCCGATATCCAAGTAGAAACTGATAAGCTTCATCCATTGTTTTCATTGCTTTGTTTCTTTTCACCGAACTTATTCAACACAAAACCACACAAAGCTTCGGTCTATTATTTTTACATTTCCCCGCAAGAAGGAAGATGATATGTTCAAATTATTCAAAGATATTGAAATATACAACAGTATTATTTCATAAAGTTATCCGAAAAACGTAATATGCAAATTTGTAAACCCGTCGTGTACATTTTTCATACTGATGTTGTATTGAATATTTTACAAAGCGCTGAACCTCTACGAGTACTTGTTCAGTCTCTCAAGGAAATATGGCATTAATTTAAAGGCAACTCGCGTCTCAAAAGGGGTAGAGCCGGAAAACAAAAAGAGTATTCAAACCCGAAAAATTGAGGTTGTTTTGCACTTAGAAGTTTAAAGCGTTTTGCGTGGTTTAAAGAATTATGACTCTCGGTTTGAAGTACCTATAGAATTTAATTTCTGTTCATAAGCACGCGAAGTCAATAATTTATTACCACAGAACGGTTTTTAAAGAAAATACGTCAAATTATAGTTAGTATGGTTTCGCCAAATTTTGTAAGAAATTGGGTCATCTTAATTTAATAAATTGCACTGATTAGGGATACGTCGTTTAATAAATTAATTTAACATTAAAACTCACTAAATTGTTTTAGACCACTTTAATTTTATTCATACAATATCGGTTTCAGAAGAACCCTTCCTTCATCAGGAGTAAATTAAATCTAACTGGCAGGTTTATTGACAAAGGAATTGCTTTTCTGAAACCGGTAGAGTGTGAATAAAATTTAAGTTGCCTGTAACAAATTTATGTGTTTTATTGTAAACTAGCTGGGGTACCAGGCTTCGCTCAGGGGATTGATATGAGATTGAACTGACGTTCAAACCCACGACCGATCTTGCTTTATATACCACTGCCAATGGGCAGCCCCACCCACACAAAAAAAGGCTTTGAATGGTTCTGGAATGTTCCACAATGATCTGGGATGTTCCGGGATGTTCCTGAGAGTTCCAGTCTATTTTTGAACATTTTACAACATTCCAGAATGTTCCCGGATGTTCCGGAATGCTCTCAAATACTCAAGAATGTTCTGGATTCTTCTAGAAATTTCTGGAGGGCGGAACTTATATTTTTAAAAGCATGCCCTCCAGGTAAAAATGGAAACCGTCTTCATGGATGGGGCTTAGGGGGCTACCACACCATATAACTCCCTTGATGGTACCGGGACTCGTTTCTGAGTTTTAGCGGCACGCACATTGTAGATATATTAGCTGGTCCCCGGCATGCGTTGCAATACTATTCAAAGAAATAAATTGATTCTCCGTGCATGTGCTTTCCCGTGAGTCCCCGTTCCCTTCTACCTTCCCCGCCTTCCCCCACCCTCATCTCTTCCCTCTCCGCGAACCCCACCTCCCCCATTCCCCTCCCTCCCTGCCACTAAAATATATGAAATACACACATTTTCATTTATACAAATTTCATAACGCCAGAGATTACCTTTATATATAGCCTATATATTATTCTGATGTATGAGTTATATTATTGTAAAGTTTCATTGAAATCCATTCAGTAGTTTTTGCGTGAAAGAGTAACAAACACACTTTCATACAAACTTTTGCGTTTCAAAATCAAAATTAAAATCAAAATCATTTTTTGTACATAATTTTCATTTAGTACAAAAGGTATAACTTATAGGTACCTATATCCTATTTCTTCCAGTTAACCTAACATGTTATACAGATATGAACACAAATGAAATATAAATATAAAAGTGGTGTAATACAAAGTGAATTTGTTTTAATTTATTATATAAATATAAATATAAAAACAGTTGTACCTATGTGAGGTATTCACTTAATGTGTAATGAGACCAGTTCAGAAGGAATGTTTTTAGTGATGACTTAAATCTGAGTGTATCTTGTATTTGTTTAATATCATGTGGAAGGTTGTTGTATACTTTAATGGCCATGTAAAAGGGTCCTTTTTGGAAAATTGTTTTGTTTGCTTTTGGTAGTAATAAATTTTCTGTAAACCTTGTAGCGTGTTTATGTGTAGAGTTTTTTTGTGGAAACTTTTCTGGAGATGATCGCACTAACATGCATAACTCTATTATATATGTATATGTCGGTGACTGTAAGAATTTTCAAATTTTTAAATGTAGGTCGGCATGAATCCCGATTAGCAGAGTTTGTCATTTTTCTTATACATCTTTTTTGGATGATTAAAACATCTTTGACGTTTACTGAGTTTCCCCAAAAATTAATTCCGTATTTTATTATTGAATATGCATAACCATAGTGTGCGGCCATTACCGATTCGATGTTTAATATATTTCTCAGTGTACCAAAGAAAAGCTACTGATTTTGGCTACTATTTTGGATACATGTTCTTTCCAGTTTATATTTGCATCTAGTTGTATTCCCAGCAGTGAACAAGTTTGGGAAGGTTCGATAATATTATTATTGTTTATAATATTATAGTAAGATATTGATTATGGCGAGCCACAAAGTTAATGCTTTTTACTGTTTCCGGAATACAACGAAGGAGTTGTATTCCGGAAACAGTAATCACGTACATTTGCCAGAATCAGTTTCTTCAATAAATTCACCATAGCCACATTTCATTAGTCATGTCTTAGGTTTAACACTGGCTGTGATGTAATGACTCAAACTGACTCCTTGACAGAATTCAAACAAGATATAAAAAAATGGATTATATGTATTGGACGCCACACTGTTACAGACATCTGTAAAATAAATCACACATAGGCAGAAATAAGTACTCATGTACGACTTAACCCATAAAAAATAAACGAAAATAATAGAATCCTGTCAAATTTATAGGCAGAAATAAGTACTCATGTACGACTTAACCCATAAAAAATAAACGAAAATAATAGAATCCTGTCAAATTTAACTCCACGAATAGATTAGACAGAATTTACTTCATCTCCTCCAACAATTATAAGCAAACTCTCTTTAAAAGATTTTCCCACCCTTCCAATCACCTCTCTGTTTTAATTTCGATTCAAATTAATATGTATTTTACTTGAAATACTCTGTAATACTCTTGTAACTACGATATTCATTAATATACTTGTTCGCCTGTCTGGACAAAGGTATATCCCAGTGAGACAGGCATAAAAAAATACCCAATGTACATAAACTTTTTTAATGTAATTTAAATTTAAAAAATGTATATTAACATTAGTATTCCTCTCAGCACTGTCAAAATTCTACATATTTATATGAAACCTGATATATATATAAATACATATCAGGTTTCAGAATCAAACATTAACTGAGGATATAACATCAAAATATCAAAATTTAATACCAAAATAATGCAAAACAATTATATCTATGTAGGAATAAAGTTTATCAACAGCTTTCCCATTGAAATAAAAAAAAAACAACGACATCAATAAACTGAAACTCATACTGAAGCTACACTTCATCAGGAAGAATTAACTAAATAATTACCCGTTTTTCTCTTTCTTTCGATTAATTATTAATCTATATTCATCTCTATTTTATTTAGATTTTTTCGAATTTCTCCTAAGTGTACAATATTTTAGTATGTAACCGTATCCTATGTATGTACACCTACATATATAGATGATGCAGAAGTTTCAATTGATCCTATTATATACTTACCTTTTGCATAATGTTATTCTGTTTCAGTTATAATAAGTGTAATTCGCTCATCAAGCACAAGAGCTAGCTTCTTCTTTGGTGAGATTGCAATTTTTAAATAATTTATGTACCGATATGTAATTTATATAACTCCACTGTACAATTATATATCTATATTAAAAAATATATATATATGGTTAGTGACCAAATCAAAGTCAATGTTTGAACTTTTTCAAATCTAAAGCGTTTGTATTTTACCAACAAAGAAAAACCTTGAGTTGGTAAATTAAAAGTACAATATTCATTCTGAACTGTGGAAATCTGTAATACGTGCGCACATTTTTAAAACTTAGTTATTCCCACAGCACACCAGACCGAGGCGACGACAGAGTCGTTTCGCAGGTTATAATATATCAGATCACTGACACTGCCGACAAACTAGCAGACAGCTATTAGAATTCCGAGATTGATGACTGAAACGCAGTGAAACTTTCACAAGAACGGAAGGATTGGTCGGGAACTAATTTGGAAACCTGCTGGGATGAAAATACCCGAGGTTTCTGTGGTTTGAGACATTTGTTGCACGACTGAATTTCGGTATATATTCTAGCTTACGATATTCTTACGTATTGTGAACTAACACTCTGTCAACAGCAGACTTCGAGTAATGTTCATTACTCCGATTTGACAGATCGCAACAATCGCAACTAGGGTTCCCAGATCCAAAAATCAAAATCCCGGAGAAAATTCCTGACATTTGAAAAAAATTCCGGACTTTCTTGTAAATATAATATTAATTGCCACCCGACCGAGTGTCATCCCCAAGAGCACAATTCTATAGCCACCCCCCCCCTCGCCCCCCACAGGACGGGCAAATTTTTTTGTTGACAAATGCAAGTCGAAATGTGCATTTGTCAACTTTAATATGGGGGGGGGGGGTGGTGACTAATCAAGCAAATTGGGATTAAATGCCAATATCCAATGGACCATTATTCTGAAAGCAGCTGGACCAGGACCATTTTTTTAATTATACAGACAGTATAATTTAAAAAATATGACTTGCGAAATATTCTACAAAACTATTATTAAAGATTCGGAAGTGTAATATGTGAATTGTATTTCCGGGAGCATTAAATATCAGAAGCGATGTTTTTACTTCTGTTTTGTAATAAAAGTAATTTGATTTATTTCATTTTTTATATCAATCTCCACTTAACTAACTAAGTAACTAACCATCACGCCGTTTCCCCGCAGGGGTAGGCAGAGAGGACGGACCGCCAAACATCCCGGTCTTGGCACACATTCCTTGCCTCGTTTACATTCATACAACGTTTTCATACATTCTCTTCTATTATTCTGACTCCTGACATGGCCCGACTCAAGTATCTGATTCACTTGGTCGTGCCATGTCTTTCTTGGGCGTCCTTGACTTCTTCTACCATTCACATTTGCGTCATATATTCTCCTTACACTCCTTTCCTCGTTCATTCGCTCTACATGCCCAAACCATCGGAGCGTTCCTTTTTTGATCTTACTCATTACGCTTACATCAGCCTTGCATTCTTAGCGGATTTCCACATTTCTCACACGATCATACATGGTTTTACAATTGTAGAAATTCCGGACTGTTTAAGATTCCCCCCGCATTCCGGACAAAGACCTATATTTCCGGACATGTCCGGAAAATTCCGGGCGTATGGCAACCCTAATCGCAACGCTCTTGCTGTCTGGGGAGATAAAAGTGAAATACCAAACATAGCTATCATCCTGACGGAATTGACTAGTGACGTGAGCAAACCTTTTAGATTGTAAATACAGAAAATATGTAATGGTTCTTTCATTTATAAAATTTAGTAAAGTACTCCGTACAATTGCAAAAGGTTTAACATGAAATTTAAAATGAAGCACGTGATTATTTTTTTTAATATCACCCATCAAAAATGAAGTACCTACTTAAAAAAATATTAGAAACCAAAAAAGAGTTTTTCGCATTTTTTCTAAACTCTACCTACACCCTATGCGCTAATGAAGGTCCAACGTATTCATATTCATACATTCACATTATTTTATATTTTTTTCATTTTTTTATTTTTTATATTTTCATTCATTTCACACGATTCATACATTTTTATATGCGTGCATTTATTGCCACCATGCGATAGATATAAAAATTGTTTTATTACAATTAAGAGTCTAAGTTGGTCGGAAGAAATATTTGTTGTTTATATCGATCTCATCCCAGTATTAAACAGCAACAAAATTAATAAAAATGTCTGACTCTTTAAATAATTAATTAAAAATATATTCATATTTACCCAATTTCATGTAATCTATTTCGAATTGATTCCATTTAAAACTGATGAGATTTAAAAAAAATCAGTGTGCTCAATTCACACGCGGTAGAAGTGATCCCTTCAGAAAACTAAAGTAGACAAGAGTGGGGAAATTACAAGCACCGCACAAAGAGGAGACCAATTATACTATCCCATTCTCTCGCAGGCTAAATCCTATAGATATATGTGTACATAGATGTATGTCTCTTTTTAGTGTCGCTTTTTCGTTTCATCGAGTTTCTACTTACTGGGGTTTTGGAATGGAATGTAATTCACATTGGCATAAGAGCAGAAAATAGAAAAAAACTCACAAAAAAACGTTTTATCTTTGAAATTCTTCTTTGCGTATCTCCCAAGAAAAGTATGCCCTTATGTCAACCGAAAAAATTCTCGGAAAACATAATTGCGACAAAGAGCGCACTAAATTAATTTTGCTAAAATTTCATAGCCGAAATGACGCCCATCTTTCTCGCTGCGTAAGTGGAAACGTCTCGGCTAGTTGGAAGGGCGCTACACGGTTCATCGAAAGGTCAATAATAAAACTACTTGTCTAACTTTTACCATAAACTAAATGTATAAGTTAACTGAATACGTAATTGTTCACCTGCGAAAACACTATTAATTGAGAATTTCATTTGAAAAAACTAACTGTAACGAATTTATTTAAAACTTTGTCGCTTTTTTATCGCAAACAATATTTACCTAGGAATATAAACCTTTTTTAACCCTAGAAGCTCAATCATATTTTGCTATCAAAAAAGCCCAATCACAGGTAAAATTTACCAATATGAATAAATACACTACCTTGGAACATAGTTTATTCTGTGTAATTTATTATTTTTTATCATTATTTATTCGTATTAACTATTTAGGAAATGAAAAAAACGCATAATTAGAATAATATTTATTTATTAGACTTTATTAAAAAAAGCTATTACTAATTAATAGAAAAATTTGGTACAAAATGAGATTCTTTCGGTTTGCTTCTTTTAAACTAAAATTTAAAAAAAAAAAAAACTAAACAAAATCTTCTTTTTTCTACAAACCAGTTTTAACAGTTACAGAAAAAAGAAGATCAGTCTTTTATAGTTATTTTTTCTTCATAAACACTTTTCACACACATCATCAAATTACCAAAGACTAAATATAGGTCAAATTGACTTACAACAGTACGATAACTCCAGTATGAAGGGACTTACCAAGGCAACACCGCCGCCGTCTCCGCCGGCTCTTGGCGGGTACTAAGTTGGTTCGATCAATCAGGGCAATCGAAAGAAGTGTGCGAAAGAGAAAGTAGATATTTGTTTGCGTATAGGTAAAAACGACCCAGATTGGGCTTCTAGGGTTAAGGAAAGGGCAACATTCTTATATTGCGATTAACCTGACAGTATTTCAAGCCTTCCTACCACCATAATTACAAGCTGAAAATGTTGCTTGCGCAGTAATAGATGCTTTTGTTGACAAGGATTGAAAGATGCAACGCCTTGGACTCTATTATTAACCGTAAGAAATAGTTCATTTTCTTATTCCGAAGGAAGGTGATTGCTCCAACCTGGTGAACTATTAATTGCTAGCGACCCCATCAGTTTTGCTCAAGGTGATGGAACGTGTGGTCAACGGCAAACTGCTCACATTTCTCCATAACAACAAAATTATTAGTCACCGTCAATACGAATTCATGCGGAACCGCTCGTGTGGTGAACTACACGCATATATGGCAACTGGAACATTACGGGGAGACCTAAAAGGTTGTACTGGACTTTTCCACGACCTTTGACCGGTTGGCACCGAGGACTCAAAGAAAGGTCTGTAAAATGCCTTATTTAGAACTTCCCGCAACCTTGTGTACTTGGTGTTTCGGCGATTGGTTTTATTTGGCAAATTTATTTCTGTATTTCTCTCCGGTCGTCACACTGGCAACAAACTTGTAATGGAAAGGAGTACTTATAGGTACAGGTGTAATGACTTCTCTGCGATATAGTTCACTAAATAATTCACAACTAATATATAATTCGTAATATAATTAATAATAGTTAATTCCCAAGTGAATCATGCGACGCAATTTTATATGCGTTTTAGTGAACTCACCGCGATTGCATTCCAATCCGGATTATTGTGAAACTGTAGTCCAGGAAGGAAGTAGAGAGGGAAGGGAAGGGACCAAAGAACAATTAATTGCCATAGAATAAATCCCAATTCCTAATCAAAATATAAAATAATTCGTCGGGTGTCACCATTATCGGCACAGACACTTTGATTGCTACTTTTGAGGGAGTGATCAATTCAGACAATGGCTGACGGTTTAACCTCTTCCTAACTATCAATAAATTCTGGCATCCCACAAGGATCGGTTCTGCTTCCGAATTGTTTTTTGTAGCGTATCAATTTCTCTATTTCTCGTGTGTACCAAATCATCGTTATGCGGATAACGTCACAGTTCATGATATTTTTTTTGAAGAAAACATTTCTTTAGCACCCTTGTAATTTCTCGATGAAACGAAAAAGCGATACTAAAAAGAGACAAACACAGGATTTAGCCAAGAAATAATAAAAACATTGTATAATTAATTTAAAAAAATGTTGAAACCTGGACGAATCCGGGTAGCAAAACTAGTCTTTATGACATGGGTTACAATATTTTTTTGAAGTGAAAACTTCTTTAGCACTTGTAACTCGATGAAACGAAAAAGTAATACTAAAAAGACACATACATCTATGTACACATATATCTACAGGATTAAGCACACAAGAGAATGAGATAGTATAATTGATCTCCTCTTTGTGCGGTGCTTGTAATCTCCACACTCTTGCCTACTTTAGTTTTCTGAAGGCTTCACTTCTACCACGTGTGAATTCCACAATCTGTTTAATTTTTATCATACTGACTTCGGTAGGGAGGAATTCACGTAGGTGTTAATTAAAAAAAATATCGGGTGCGGTTCACAAGCGGTAGAAGCGAAACTTTACCAAGAACAATCTCAACCAAGAGGAGCCTTTAAAAGTGTGGTCATAACCAAGCGGCCAATGAGCGCAAACCAAGCGTCATTTCCGTTTCATAACTCAACCAATATAATCATAGCGGTCAATGAGCGTAGTTGGATGCTTCGCAGGTGCTGTGATGCGTCATTTCCGTTTCATCCGAATTTTAAATCAAAATGAGGCTAAAATCTTTTACTTTAAAAAATGAATGAATTTATCTGTTAGATTTGGTTTGTGACGTTGACATCAACTTTTTAAGTCCAAATCGTCAAGCGATGACAAGTCTAAACATTAAAGAAAAGCATTTGTAACAAAGTAAAGTTCAAACCTATTATTCCCACCATATAAAAAACTTTGGAATCACGTCCCAGCGGTGATTATTTCGGAAACGCCGTGTAGCCCCTTTAAGTACCCGGGGAAAGTTGACGAAACGTGACTTCTCATAAATTCGCCGCGGCACTCGCGAGGAGAGCCTTCCTTGGAAATCATGGAAAGCAAAACTTTTCAACTGTAATAATCATTCGCTTAACACGTTTTCCGAATATAACCCGATAATATTTAGAATAGAATCATTGAGGATGTACTTATGCAATCATATAAATATGCGGAGTTGTCCATGGATAGACTGAAAATGTTTTACGGATATCGTGGAAAACAACCTTTTTCAACTGTAATAATAATTCGCTTAACGCATTCTCGGATTCAAATTCAAATAGAGAAGCTGCAAAAGGTATGGCTATAGGTATATATAGTATAGGTAGATACATCATTTTTCTTAAAATCGTCTTCTTCTTCAATGATTAATAACAATTTTATTTAAGGGGGTATAACCAGAGAAAACCGGCAATCGTCATTTTTAAATCAAATTTTAGACATATTAACTTTTCTCTTTTCCACAAAAATTATAAATTGATTTCAAAAGATTGGTCTTTTATCAAGTAAACGCATGTTTTAAATTTTGACAAAAAAGTTTATTTTTAGTATAACAAGGTTATACCATAGGTCGTTGGCAGATTTGTTAAATTTTATTTTACAAGATATTTCATATATATTTCATACCATATAATCATATATTATTGTAAATCAATACGTTCTCTAGTAAACGCATGTTTAAAAATTTTTAATCAAATAAAATCATTAAAAAATATATCCGAACACTTGTTTATGACGAAAATTTCTCTCTTTTTAATTAAATTTAATATTTAAGTTTTTTTGCATTGTTATTTTGCTTAGGCATTATTGAAAAATGATAAATACCTATGGATCAATAAATAATTACAAAAAGTACACAATTTTAATAGTTTTATCATCACCATTTTTGGATGTAGGTATAAATTAAAGCAAATTTGGAATGAAATAAAATCGATATTGAATTATAATTTTTAAAAACTGGTACGGAGAATAATTAATCTTTCTCATTGGAACCGCCCTGTACGATCGTAAGAACATCTTTCGCCGAAATGTGGATTTTCGGCCGCTCGCTGGTTAAAGGCACTTAATTTAACATCAATGTTTTACAATTATTTTAATTTACCATTGACCCATTTCTAGTTCCTACAACAGAACCTGCAAGTAGACATATTTTCGCTTCGTCCTATTCTACGTCATGGAAATGTTGAATTGCTTTAGGGTCCTCGCTGATAGTTAAGTGATCTAAGGAACGACACCTTTACGGTAATGCCCTGCTATCCTATAACATCCAATGGGCCCCCAATTTAATTTATTTTACTAGGGTTATAATACTCAGGGTCTTTAGGGGACCCTAAGCTATCCAGGGAAACCACTTGAACAGAACAAATTTAATTTGTTTGACTACATTTAGATTGTATTATCATCTTCCCTACCTATTTTTAATGAAATTTTCAATTGACGTAATTGTTTACGAAAATTTGTTAAGGCGATTATAACAAAATTAAGAAAATATGGTAAACTGCTTCAAACCTCGTCAAAAGCAGATAAAATAGGGAGGACTAAATTTCAGGTTTTGAGTGTTTTTGGATATATTTAGAGTTAGTGATAAAGGAGGCTTTAAAACAGAAGAGAAAATAAGGATTTGCATGACAAAAGACGCCATGAGCAAAATGCGAAAATATGCAGTGACGTAGGCGTAACCAAGACCACGAAGATGAGACTCGTCCGGACGATAATTTTTCCGCTTTTTTCTATTTGGTGTAAAAGCATGGACAATGGACACTTAGTGCCAGCGAAGAAAGAGGGCTGTCACCCTCAAGTGTGGTACTGGAGAAAATGCTAGGCATCCACAAAAGGCAAACAATTGTCTATTAATACCGTTACAAGTAGAAAATTTGGACTCCTTGTTCACGGAACTGAGGATCCAAACCAAGAGTAACTGATAGTAACCTGGCGTATAACTTGTATAACTGGCGTCAGGTATGCTGATGTCCTTGGCTCTCCTCGTAGCGCAGAACAGCAATGAGTGAAGGAGCCTCGTCCACCATTGAAATAGGCCACTTGCATGGATTTCATAACGTCTTGGAAAAAATCGTGTGGATAGATTTTTCTACTAAGATTAGGAAAATAATAGTAATTTTTTTTAGAAATGTACAGTGTTTTTTTAAATTTTAAATAAATAAATCCATTATTTGGGCCCGTGACGTCACTACATGAAAATATCCCGTCCCCGAAAATGTTCCTATTAATTTTGTAAAATTCAATTTTTTTTTATATTGCAACACTTTGATTTCAGGCGAATTTATTGTTTCACTAGATTTATTGTTTGTTCTCTGCGAACTTATCATTTGGTTTGACTTTTTGACAGATGTTATGAAGAGAACCTTGTACATTTTACGCCGTCAGTACGTGTTTTAGAGGTATAATGGTAGTGGTGATGATTTTAACAAAACCAAATTTTATAATACTCTTATTATTATACAAGAACAAGTATATTACATTGGATTTATGATCAATAAGACGGATCCAGGAAAAAAATATTTATGAGATGTAATATTTTTGGTATGCCTCGTTATTCTCCTGTTAGCCCTTTCTTGTGGAAAACGTTCTTTTTTTTAAACGACTTTCGGCTATGTAATTATCGTTTTTTCGCACCTGTAAAATTATGTCCCGTCTTTGCGGTTTACAAAAAATGGTCTGATTTTTCGGACTGAAATTTTCAAAAATCGCCAGGGTTACAAAAATACAATTAAAAAAAAAAAAACAGAACGTCTTAGAATATTTGATGAGATCCGACTCAAAAAGACTAGAAGATTGACTTTTCTTTTGATTTTTATAATTAACGTGTTTGTAAAGTTTAGTGGCTGTTTTTTTAAAACTAACCCGAACATTAACGCCTAGTTGGATTAAATACAATTAAACTAATTAAAGGTGGGATGTAGGTTCGATACAATTTTTAGAAAATTGAATAATGTATGTGTACACAGGTTTTTTTTTAAGTCAAACTTCTTTACGCATGCTTGACTCGGGGAGTAAGCTGGTGAATGCGTAACGAGAGCGTTACGAAAAGTATGATCGGGCGAGGCGAACGGTCGGGCGAGGCGAACGGAAGTTGAGAGGGAGATATAAGTTAGTGAAAGTTTACTTCAGTCGTAAGCACACTCGTTTTTTTTTCCTTATGTTGAAGAACATTGGAATCGGAAAATGGGATTTGTGCAACCTAACCCTTCTCCCACTTCACTCAGAAAACGAAACATAAATTTATTTTATATCTAAGAAGCTATTTAAGCCGAAATCTATCTTGGGAACAGCAAGATTAATAAAATGTCGACACCTTCAACGCAAACTACTATTGTCATAAAAAAATACGTTTTAACTTTTTAAGCTTTTAGTATCCACAGTAACTACGCTTTATTTATGATGCAATTAAAGAATTCCTAAATTTGTATTATAAGTGCAATTTCCCAGCATAGCATGTTATTGTATCTCGAATTTATTAACTTTTTAACCATAAAAATAATGGTAACGTCTTTAGAGACACTTTAGAATGGAAGCACGCGGGGAGTATTTCGCAAATCGTAAACTGCCAGTTGTCACATATTGATAGTTGTAACTACTTGGGAACTGTGCACGGTAATCTCTGCACCATTAATTTAGTGCTGTCGCTTGGTTCAACTAACGCCAAGAGTTGGAATAAGCCTCCCCGTTTGAATCCGCTTAGAAATACGTTTCAGGATCAATCACCTTTGACTGGCTTTGTCGTTGAAGGCGATTTAATCACTCTAAATAACGCGGGGTGAATGGATTGCCATCCTGACGGATTCGTAATATTATATCACCGAGTGATGAACCATGATGACGGGTAGTTAATAACTATTATTATAGCATGGAAAGGTGAAGGAAAATATAAAGCGTTCATCCAGGTAAAAGAAAGGTGTTCAGAAGTTAGATAAACTTATTTAAAATAGAAAAAAAGGCTGATGCGTTGGCCTGCTGCATTTGAGATCTTTTTTCAAAATAATTGATCAATATAAGAGTATAATGGAAACAACACAAAAAATAAATCTTTCAAGCTACATAGCTGATGATGAAAATGACGCAACCTCAAAAGAGTTACGTTGAGTCGAAGCTCAAGAGCTTCAATTGATTTATTTCTTAAAAACTTGCCACTTTCCAATCAAGACATCCACAATCATAACATTTGAAACAACAATAAAATCTGTGTTCCTCAAACACACTACAAAATATGGGAACATAATCTCTAAACTACATTGCTTACGCACGATAATTTAAATATATAGTTCGAATTATATTCGCTTCCAGATATACATAGAAAAACTTCAGGCATAATAATAAAATCAAAATAATGCTTTATAATATTTCTTAAGAGCACTTAAAAAAATATATTTAATTTTCTTGTTTTATTTTAGTTTTGATCTATCTTGTTTCCTTTTCTCTCCATTTCTTTTCCCTGAATTTGTAATCATCCATATTTATATTTCCTTGTTTGTTTCTTAAATTGTTTTCTTTTCTTATTTGTTCATTATCAATTATCCAATGCAAAATTATGCCTATTAGCTCCCACTTATGAATTGTTAATTCCTCCTATCCTAAAATGAGTTTTTTTAACCCTTTAGGATTGCCCCAATGAAAAATAAAAACAATAAAAATAAAAACTTTTTTTGGGTACTTGGTTGAAAAAATTGAAAGGACATTCAGAAGTACCTGACTATTCAAATCTCGTTGCTAATCACAATTAAATCAATTACAAAATTACAAAACAAAGATTCGTTTCTGAATACTACTTCACCATGAACTAACTATATTAAAATTATTATTATTAACCATTGCGTTGTTTAACTATAAGGCAAACAATAAAGGATGGTTCACCACCTAACTCTGCCTCACACACAGTTTTTGCATCAATGAAATGTGTTAATTATATCGTTCTCTAATATTCCACCATCTCGAATATTTAATTCGCTTGATCGTGACATGTCTTCCTGGGGCGTCGTCTAATTAAAATTTGTTCAAAAACCAAATTTTATTATTCCAATCACTATTGAATAAACACACATTTTAACTAAATAATGTTTTCTATGTTTTTTACTATGTTTTCTATAACATACAAAATATTTCAAATAAGAAAACTATCAAAATTGTCTATTATGCATTAATTCAGTCCTTATTATAGTACGGCATTATTGGGTGGCGAGGGGCCTTTAAGGCTTCCTTACAGCCCATAATTATAATTCAAAGAATAATTATAAAAATCATCCTTAGGAAACCATACGCCTTCCCTACTATACAGATATTTCGGGAATTTAATTTTTTTTTTTTTTTTTTTTAATTGTACAACAGATTTTTATCCAATTACTGTACAATTTTCTCATTTAACACCTAGGAAGATGATTAATATACAAAAAAATCTTAAGGCTATCTAAAGAAGTGTTATATATATCTAGTGTTTCCGATATTTCGTTCAACAGCACCATTCCTCTTGTCATGCTATGCTGTGCTAGAACATCTGTTCTGCCGTATGGTATTTTGAACAAGTCGTGTCGACGACTACGGCTGAAATTTTCAGGCACGTATAAGCCATAACATTCCAAGAGGAATGGGCTGTCAATACGATTATGGATTATGTTAAAACTAAGAATTGCAAGATTTGCATAACGTCTAGTTTCCAAGCTAAATCTATTTGTTGCCTCAAGTAATTCCATATGGTGCATGAATCTCGGGTACGTTCCATTCATCCGCATATAGACATACCTAAGGAATTTTTTCTGAACTTGTTCTAGCATATTAATATATTTCGCTTGGTGCGGAGTCCACACACCACTGGCATACTCCAGCTTACTTCTTATGACTCCATCAAACATGGCTATCATTGCATCTGGGTCATCAAATTGCTTACATATTCTGATGATGAAACCCAGGAGTTTGTAGCATGCTGGAGTGAGCCGTGATATATGATCCGAGAATGTCAGTTTGGGATCAAAGACGATACCGAGATCTATAAAGCTATTGACTCGGCATAATGTTTTCTCTTTAATGTTGAATTCAAAAAATATGGGCTTCTGGGAGCGGGTATATGTCATGGTTACACATTTTTTAATATTGAATTCTAATTTGTTTTTTACTGACCATTCTGCAATAGCATCAAGGTCAGATTGCATTTTTAAGCAGTCATAGTAACAGATTATTTCCATCAAAAGTTTGAGGTCATCTGCAAATAGAAGACATTTGCAATATTTTACACAAACCTGGATGTCATCTATAAGTATAAGGAACAGCAAAGGACCAAGGTTTGAACCTTGGGGAATACCTGATAACGTCGGGAATTGTTTAGATTCATGTCCATTTATTATTACATATTGACTTCTAGCTTTTAAATAGGACGCGAAGAATATAAGTGTTTGTTGATCGAAACCAAGTTTGTACATTTTAAGTAGTAAAATATCATGATCAACTCGATCAAAAGCCTTGGCAAAATCCGTATACACTACATCTATTTGGTGTCTCAAGTCCAGTCCAACGGCCACCAATCGCGAAAATGTTAACAAATTTGAAACCGTGGATTTTCTTGGCATGAAACCGTGTTGGTTTTCTCCTAGAAATGGCATAATTTGGTGATGTAATTTCTTGTAAATAATCATTTCAAATATTTTTGGTATAGTTGACAGTACAGCTACTGGTCTGTAATTCCTTATATCAGACTTGTCTCCAGCCTTGAAAATTGGGCTTACACGCGTGAGTTTCCAAGAATGAGGGAAACAACCAGTCGATATGCTAAGATTAAATATATAGCTCAGCGGTTGACAAATGGTTTTTGACATATGAGCAATTATATTAGGGGGTATTCCGTCTGGGCCTGCAGCCTTTTCGAGCTTTAAAGTTCGAGTACAGGAGTCTACTTCCTCTGGACAGGTTAGCTCAAGACCGATTTTACCAATATTCCAGGGCCTCTCGGTTCGAGTAAAGTCTAGATTTAGTTGAGGAGCAATCTGACTGTACACTGATTTGAAATAATCGGCAAATTTTTGGCTTACTATTTCGGGATCGGAAAAAGTTTCCGTTCTATCACTCAAGTTAATTTGGGTATGCGGATTTGCCTTTTGGGATTTAATAAAATCCCAAAAACATACCATAATGTACCATCTATCACAGAATTGTATAAGAGAAACGCCTTACATCAAATTTGTAAAGAATATCATATTTTATTAAAAAAATTCACCCCTCAGATAGCATAAGCAATAGATTTAAAACTAATGGCTTAATAGCCATTCCTATACTTAGAGCGACCACGGCTCAGCACCACTATTTGTATTTAGGTGTAAGATGGTACAATATATTATTGTCCAAAAACAAAATAAGTATAACAGAAACACTGAAATATAAATTATTCAAAAAGCAAATTAAGTCTCTGAAATTGGATAATGATATATTTTACCTTAATGTAATTTACCCTTACTTAAACTGTAATGTTTAATATTAAAAAAATATGTATTGTTATTAATGGAGTTACCGGCATTCACCCTTCTTTCAATATCTCTTTCAGCCTTCCCATCTCTCGGGACTGAATGCCGTTGGCGCTAATAAAAAACTGTCAAAAAAAGCGAAGCTGGCAGTCCACAATGGAGTCCTGGTACCTACCCTGATGTATGGCAGTGAGGCATGGAACTGGCAGAGGAAGGATGAAAGTAAACTGAACGCTGTTGAAATAAGATCCCTGAGACGTATATGTTGTGGAACAATTTATGATCGTGTGAGAAATGTGGATATCCGCAAAGAATGTAAGGCTGATGTAAGCATAATGAGTAAAATTAAGAAAGGGACCCTCAGATGGTTTAGGCATGTAGAGCGAATGAATGAAGGAAGTAGTGTAAGAAGAATATACGACGCGAATGTGAATGGTAGAAGAAGTCGGGGACGCCCGAGGAAGACATGGCACGATCAAGTGAATCAGATACTTGAGTCGGGTCATGTCAAAAGTCAGAATAATAGAAGAGAATGTATGAGACGATGTATGAATGTAAGTGAGGCAAAGAGTGTGTGCCAAGACTGAGTTGTTTGGCGGTCCGTCCTCTCTGCCTACCCCTGCGGAGAAACGGCGTGATGGTTAGTTAGTTAGTTAGTTTGTATTGTTATTGCCCTTCTGTAACTATTTTTTCCTAAATTTTGTACCTATCTAAAATAATGTTGATATTTTATTTCGTAAGTTCTTTGATAATTTTTTACACATTTCATTTGAACATTATTATTATTATTTGTATGTAAATACTCCTCCCATAAACACGAGCTCCTAGAGCTCAACTTATGTAATAGTAGAATAAAATGTAAATTATTTTATAACCTTCCATATGTAATCATTTGTAATGTATAAACAAAATTCCTGTATTAAAAAAAGTCTGAGAATTTCAATATTAAAACAAATCCAAGTACCAAGAAGCAAGTCTAAGTCAATAATTAAAGTTAGCTCTCTGCTTACGGCTTAAATAATATATTAATTAATTAATTAACTAAGCCGACATGCCCGGAGGGGATCTAAAGAATAAATTACAAGAAAAGAAAATAATGTAAATGAATGCAATTAATTTTAAAAGCTTAGCTTCCTTAAATTAGATTTTATTTATCTGTTAGAATTTATAATTTATTTTCCATGCAGGCTGTGAAATAGGAGTGAATCTTTTAACATTAATTATTCGGGCTGAAGCCTTTTATTCAATTTAGTATTTTAATAAGAAACTTTCCCTCGGCAGCCTCCATTGTTTTTCAATTAGATTCCCCGGGGATTTTCTTCTCAAAACACTGGGTTAAAAGTTAAAATTATGAAGTCACGAAAAAGTAGCAATGCTGAATAATCATGATTCATTATATTTTCAAATACCTGTCTTAATTTAATCACGATTTTAATGTACATAACTGGTTAACCTCTATTGTTATAAAGTGTTCACAATATTTAGTAAATATATTCAGGAATTTTTAGCGGCGATCGAAAATATAAAAATCTTCACCTATTGAAAAACAATACCTTTCAATTTGGGAGGTGGATTTGGTGACCACCGCTCCGATAACCAACTCCTCTGACTTTAGTTTAGTGACCAGCAGGAGTGCCCAGGTTTATGAGGTGAAGTTTGTCTTGGTTTGGGCGGCGGATGCGTTTGCCCACTTACTGCGTGAGAGATCGGGAGAGACTGATTGAGGGAGACCATTTGATCTCTCCAGCAGGACTCCCTCGACCCATCGCGTTGCTCCACAATGGGAGGGATGGCTTCGTCCATCATTCCTGAACCCACTGACCTTTCAAACATTTTTTCCCAGAACTTAACCTCAACCCTTTCTTCAAATAACACTTCGCACAATATACCCAAAGATGACAAAAGCCCTTTCCTCGGAGTCTCCTGTACGGAGCTAATGTAAAAAAAGAAAAAAAAATACGAGTGGGCTTTAGATCACACGACTGAAGTAAAACTTCTTTTGCTCCATCTATATGATAGGAAGAGAGAAAGAAAATGTGCGCTCTCTTGCTCCTACAGTGTGATTCAGAAAATCGGCCTGCACTGTGTCTTAGATATAAGAAACGTAACTGGCTATGAGAGAAAGAGAGAAAGAAAATGTGTGCTCGCATCTCTCTCTCTTGCCCATACAGTAATATACGATCGTAACTCTCTCTCTATCTTCATTAACTTATATCTCCCTCTCAACTACCGTTTGCCGCGCATTCACCAGTTTACTCCCCAAGTCAAGCGTGCGTAAAGAAGTTTTACTTCAAAAATCGAGTGCAGTTCACACGCGGTAGAAGTGAAACCTTCACCACACAATCTGAACTAAAATAGGAGCCTTGAAAAGTGAGCTAATAATCAAAGCGGCCAGTGAGGTAAGTTTTCATTCTATAACATTCTCTCGCAGGCTAAATACTATAGATGGGAGGCGGGAATGGGTACCACCGCCCAGAGAACCTTTATTGGATAACCAACACCTCTGCCACAGATCACCCCAAGTGGTTCTCTACATTTGGTGATTTAGCAGGGGTGCCCGGGTTCATGGGGTGAAGTTTGTCTAGGTATTGGAGGTGGATGACCAGGACACACTGAACCCCAGATTCCTACCCACCTCTTAAACCCTTTTTCTTCTCAGAACTCTCCCTTCTTTACTTTTCTTAAAAAAAACCCTCCATACAACATTCCTACAGATGACATGAGGGAAATTATTTTCCCCAAGGCCTCCTGTGTGGAGCTCATGTAAAAAAATATATATGTGTTTGTCTATTTTTAGTGTCGTTTCCGTTTCATCAAGTTTCAAATCAAAGGGGTGCTAAGAAAGATTTACTTAAAAAAATCGTTTTCAGGTTCAACGTTCTCCATATGGAAATGCGTTAGTTCCATTGGCTACGTTTTTTTTTCCAACGCTTATCCAAATTACGTCGTTTAGAACAAGAAAGTCATGAACCGCAACTGGCCTGACATGAAAATACCCATAGACCCCGCACGATATGATGGTAATGATCTATAAAAAATATTTATGTGAGCTTTCCACTTTGGTAAGTTTATCGCTCAGTATTCGTAAAATGTGTAATTTTTTTATGGCGCATTACAAAATTACGCCAAACGACATAATCTAATATAATATACTCGTATAAAATTGATTGTTTGTCGCGGGCGGGCGGCACACTTCACCTTTAAATAAGATTTCGAAAAACCACCCTCGTCCCCCTTTCCCACCCCTTAAGGATGTATTTTGAAAATTTTTTGATGAAATTTTGCACAAAACTAGAGAAAATTACTGTCTACGTCTGATTTAGAAAAACTCTGCATAAAGCCCGGGCAAAGCCGGGAATATCAGCTATATATTGACTTCTTTTTTTGACATTAGCTTCACACAGGAGGTGATGCTTAAACTTAGGGGATGCTTAAAACGATGATGCTTAAACTTAGGGGATGCTTAAACTTGAAACTTAGGGGATGCTCTGTGGACGGTCTTTTTAGGAAAGAAAGGAGAGGAAGTTTTGGGAAGGAGAATGGTGTGAGGGGTGTGTAAGAATCTGGGGTTGGTGTGTTCAGGAGTGACGGACGTATGAATCCATCCCTTAGGAGAAGTCAAAGAGACTCCCTCAACCATTCTCTCCCGAGCCGACCTGCCACGCAGCTGGTAGGCAGAGGCACCTCATGAACCCGGGCACCACTGCTAAGTCACCAAACGTAGGGAACCACCTACGGCAGAGGTGTTGATTATCCAATAAACGGGCCGGCGCGCGGCGGCTATTCATATCTAGGTACATGTTAAGTAATATTCCGGTGTGGTTTGTTTTTACACAATTCTAAATTTTTGTTCCGAGATTGATGAATAATTTTTGCTTTCATGAGATTTCAAAAAACGGCCCCTATCCCATTTTTCCATTCCTTAAAACAGAATGTTGTTATTACTTGTTGTTATTAATATTGCAAACTTTACTTTCAAAATTAGAGAAAATATAATGTTTACATCTGATTTCGAAAACATTTCGTGAAGCCCGGAAAACACCGGAGACTTCGGCCATATTATTTATATTATCTATCTCTTTAAATAATAATAATTATAATTTTAAATAATAATATTAATTATTATTAGATTTTTTAAATATTTATATTGAGGGATCAGTAGGATTTATAGGTTCAATTAGGAGTTCCACAGAGCCGAACCCTCTGATATGAAAATATCTGGAGTCGGTGAATTATTTTCCCATCTGGTCTCTGGTAGGTTGACATGTTGTTCTTGTATTGTTTTGTAATTATAATACTTATATAGTGTAATTGCATAACGTGGATTGACCAGATGATCATTTGGGAAGTGTGTGAAAGGGTTTAGTTTTTCCTGTGGGGAAAATTAAACCCGGACATTTAAATCTGGTGCGTATAAATTGCTTAGCAACGCTAGCCTCGACGTTTGCTTGTATTTTGGCTCTCTGATTTTTTTATTGTATCAGATAGAAAAGAATTAGCTTTGATCCCAAAACATATAAATATTTGAAAATAAGTATATTAGATAACCTAATAAATAAACTGCCAGTCAACCGTAGGATATTTAGATAAATAAATACGATATAAAATTTTTCCTTTTGTGAGGGCTTCAGTAACCAAGGTAAACAACAGTATTTTGAGATAACGTTGAAATATATTTTGCAGGTAAATTTAATTATATATTTTATTGGGTAAAGTTCGGTTTATGGGCCAAATTCCTAAAAAATAAAACTAGTTATTTTTATACTAATTTGGGGTCGGGAAATCCGAATCGGAAAGAATTAGGCAGCGGCAAGCAATATTAACTGAATTACAGGATATTAAAAAATTTTATACACATACAGGAAGATAGCCATTTTGGAAGCATTTTGATTCCTAGAAAATCAAACTAGTTATTTTTATACTAACTATGGGCCGGGAATCCGAATCTGAAAGAATTAGGCGGCGGCAAGCAATACTAACTTAATTACACGACTTAAAAATTTTCTATACACACACACATGAAAATAATCATTCCGGAAGTATTTTGACACATGTAGTACAAAGATCATAGAAAAACACGATAACATAGATGTTTTTACCACACAAAATTAAGTGTTGCCATTAAGCAGTAATATTTATAACGTAAAATAACATGTTTATATTTTAAGTACTTATTTTTTATAATTGATTCTCAAATATTTTAGGAAGGTACACCAACCAGTATTGTGGAGTTTTTATGCCTTGACGCGAGTAGGCGTTATAAAGGGGCACGTTCTTTTGTATCACAAACCATGTTACATAAACCCGGCGTAGCTGCTAAACTACTTGAAAACAGGGATGTTTTTTTGCCGTGACGCGAGCAGGCGGTATAAAGGGGCACAAACCATGTTACACAAACCTAGCGTAGCCGCTAAACTACTCGAAAACAGGGATGTTTTTTTGCCGTGACGCGAGCAGGCGGTATAAAGGGGCACAAACCATGTTACACAAACCTAGCGTAGCCGCTAAACTACTCGAAAACAGGGATGTTTTTTTGCCGTGACGCGAGCAGGCGGTATAAAGGGGCACAAACCATGATACACAAACCTAGCGTAGCCGCTAAACTACTTGAAAACAGGGATGTTTTTTTGCCGTGACGCGAGCAGGCGGTATAAAGGGGCACAAACCATGTTACACAAACCTAGCGTTAGGTTAGGGACGCGAGCAGGCGGTATAAAGGGGCACAAACCATGTTACACAAACCTAGCGTAGCCGCTAAACTACTTGAAAACAGGGATGTTTTTTTGCCGTGACGCGAGCAGGCGGCATAAAGGGGCACAAACCATGTTACACAAACCTAGCGTAGCCGCTAAACTACTTGAAAACAGGGATGTTTTTTTGCCGTGACGCGAGCAGGCGGTATAAAGGGGCACAAACCATGTTACACAAACCTAGCGTTAGGTTAGGTTAGGTTAGGTTAGGGACGCGAGCAGGCGGTATAAAGGGGCACAAACCATGTTACACAAACCTAGCGTAGCCGATAAACTACTTGATTGGTGGTTATTGTGCCTATGCTTACTGAAAATTCATATGTATGTTGATTGTTTAGTTGGAATTTATATACTGCAGCGTCGACAAGCAATTATTTGTTAATAATGCCTAAAGGAACCAAAATTTAAAAGATTTTACTGGCAGAAGTACACCAATAAGTACAAGTAACGTGATGCTACCCAATATATATTTGTTTTTTTTTTGTGTTTTCAACAACATTACAGTATATCATTTATCAATTATTATTGAAATATTTTTTCAAGTAGTTGGCGGTTATTTTACGTTATTAATATTACTGCTTAATGGCAATACTTAATTTTGTGTGGTAAAAACAGCTATGTTATCTTGTTTTTCTATGATCTTTGTACTGCGTGTGTCAAAATACTTCCGAAATGATTATTTTCATGTGTGTGTGTATAGAAAATTTTAACGTCGTTTAATTCAGTTAATATTGTTTGCCGCCGCCTAATTCTTTCAGATTCGGATTCCCCGACCCCAAATTAGTATAAAAATAACTAGTTTTATTTTTTAGGAATTTCGCCCATAAACCGAACTTAAGCCATTTTATTTTGATAACATTACTCTAAAATATAATATTTATTATAGATTTGTAGTATTGAAGGGTAGTTTACATTAAAATATTTAATTTGGCCAAATTGAAAATTATTTGTTGACAAATGACAGTATTAGGTAACGACGACAGTTGCTTGGTTACTGGAATGTAGGAATAATATTAATAATCATTTCAAAGTTGTTTTGAACGGTGACAAAATGTCATTTTCAACCAACGGAAATGAAAATGGGTTTATTATGTCATCTTTACAGATGAACATTGATAATCTGAGACCCCAAAAAACAAAAGCAGGTATTCCTAGGCAGAGAATGAAATGGACGAACGATGTCAAAATGTTCATCGTTCGTTCATATTTTTATGTGACGAAACTAGAAACAGATATGTTATTGTATAGGAAAAAATTACATTTACTTTTCTCACATAATTATCCGGTTGCCCAAGTAAACGAACAAAGATTAGCTGACCAAAAAAGGGCAATTTTCAAAAATAATTGAATCCCTGTAGTAACATTAAATCAGATAAAAAAGGAAATAGGAGATAGATTGCAATTAGAGAATAATTTAGAACAAATTAATACGAGTAGTAATGTTATATTAGATACATTGAATGAAGACAGTTTAGATAATATTCTAGTAGAAGAATCTAATGATATTACAGCAGATTCAAATAACTTAGATGCTATTCATAATCTTAGGGAAATCAACATTGCAAATTTAAACTTACTAGATGATAATGTAATAGAATTAGCTAACTTGCTTCATAATAATATAAATAGATATATAGATATAGAGCCCACAGTTAGACCAAAATTACCAAAATTGCATACGTCAAAAAAATTATCTAAATTAATTTCTGAATTAAATAATTTAATTTTACCAAAAATAATATTTGACGATATTAGTTTTTTAGATCTTCATACGATAGTGTACGCTAGTGCTATCACTATATGTACTAGGTTAGGAGTTAAATTAACATCCTCTGATGATAGATCATATAGTTATAGTAAACCAGAATGGCAGATTAGATTAGAAAATGATGTAGTATTTTTAAGAAGTAGTATAGCTAGAGTAATTGAATATAAAAATGGGAATAGAAGTAGAAATATTTTGAGACATGTAGATGAAATTGGGAGAAAATTTGGTTATAACATTGGTAGTAATAATAATGAAAATATAATCAATGATTTATTAGATTTATTAAAACAAAAATTAGGTGTAAAAGCTAGTAGATTAAAAAGATATAATTATACGTATAATAAAAGAAATAATAATAGATTATTTCAAAAAAATGAGAAAATATTTTATTCCAAACTTGATGATAAACAAAATATTATTTCGAATAATAATATTCCGTTGCCATCTGAATCAGATATGCGCGATTTTTGGACAAACATTTGGAGTAAAGATATAAAACATAATGAGGCAGGTTCATGGATATAAAATGAAGAACTCAATTGTTCAGACATTGAACAAATGAGTTTTTCTGATATATCGGTTGAATTGTTAGCCAAAATTATAAAAAATACTCATAATTGGAAAGCCACGGGTTGCGATTGGATACATAATTTTTGGTACAAACGTCTAACTACTTTACATCCCCTTTTTGCAAAAAATCTTTCAAAACTTGTCAAACAACCTCAAAATTTTCCTAATTTTCTAACTAAGGGCATTACTTATATGTTACCTAAAAGCGAAAATATTAATAATCCCTCTCAATATAGACCCATTTCATGTCTACCGACAATATACAAAATTTTAACCTCTTGCTTGACAGATTTAATATATACTCATTTGGATGAAAAAAATATTTTATCTGAACAACAAAAAGGTTGTCGCAGAAAACATATGGTATGTAAAGAACAATTAGTTATTGATTCTGTAATTTTAAAACAAATTCAAAATCAAAAGCGTAATTTACATACTTGTTATATAGATTATCAAAAGGCTTTTGATAGTGTCCCGCACTCGTGGCTAATCAAAATATTAAAAATATATAAAGTTAACCCAATTATAATTAGCTTTTTGAAAAATATTATGTCCTTTTGGAATACAGATTTACTAGTAAATTTAAAACGTAAGAAAATAGTAGTACCGGGCATTTCAATAAAAAGAGGGATTTTTCAAGGAGACTCATTGAGTCCTCTTTGGTTTTGCTTAGCATTGAATCCTATGTCTAAAATGTTAATTAAAAGCAAGTTTGGAATAAAAATTAAGGGTAATACAAGAGAGAGTAGTATAGTTTCACATCTATTATATATGGATGATATAAAATTATTTTCAAATTCTGAACCAAATTTAGAGAAAATGATTAAGGTAGTTAAAATTTTTTCAGATGATATAAAAATGACTTTTGGTTTAGATAAATGTAAAACGATCCATATAGAGAAAGGCAAAATTGTAGATGGAGACGAGGGTATATTTAGAAATTTCAAAATTAAAAGTATGAAAGGGGATGAGGTTTATAAATATTTAGGATACCCGCAATCGAATAGATTAGATCACACTAGTATTAAAAATGATATTAGGATTAAATTTCAAACTAGGATCAGAAAAATTTAAAAATGCAATCTATCTGCTAAAAATTTAGTAAAAGCAATAAATACTTGGGCAATACCTTTATTAACGTACTCATTTGGCATAATTAAATGGTCCAATACAGATTTAGATAGTTTAGAACGATTAATTAGAACTACGTTAACAAAGTTTAATTGCCATCATCCAAATTCAGCTATAGAACGAATTAATTTACCTAGAAATTTAGGAGGTAGAGGTGTAGTCAAAATAACATCTTTGAAACACAATCAGGTAGAAATGCTTAGAAATTTTTTCCATAGGAAAGCTAATAGCTCAGAAATGCACAAAATAATTTGTAAGGCAGATAGAAACATTACACCTTTAAATTTATATGACGAGAATGCCAACATTCTTATAAATACTAACCAGGAATTATTAGATTCCTGGTCAAATAAAATTATTCATGCAAAACACTTCAATTATCTCAACCAAACGTATGTTGACAAACTTTCGTCAAACAAATGGTTGAGTATTGGAGAGTTGAGCGCAGAAATAGAAGGATTTATGCTTGCCATTCAAGATAGAGTCATTAATACTAAAAATTATAGGAAGCATATAATCAAAGATATAAATCAAATTGATGATTTATGTAGAAAATGTTTGGCTTTTCCAGAAACTATAGAACATATTATATCGGGATGTTCTATATTAGCGCCGTCCGAGTATACATTTAGGCACAATCAGGTTTTAAAAATAATCCACCAAAGTTTGGTAATTAAACATAACTTGATTGACTGCCGTAATATAGTACCATATTATGAATATGAACCAAATTCATTTTTAGAAAATGAATTTTATAAAATATATTATGATAAAACTATACTAACAGACAGAACAATTAGTCATAATAGACCTGATATAGTTTTACATGACAAAATTAAAAAAATAACTTATATCATTGATGTAGCTATTCCAAATTCCTGTAATATTAAAAAAAACTGTTTCTGAAAAAATTAGAAAATACACAGATTTAGGAAATGAGATTAAAAGAATTTGGCATTCTCGGAATATAAAAATATTACCATTTGTTATTTCGGCTACTGGCATTATACCTAGGTCTCTGTTTCAAAATTTAGGCGTATTAGATTTGTCAAAGAATTTATACATAAAAATGCAAAAATCGGTAATTTTAAATACATGTAGGATTACAAAAGATTTTTTAAATATTTATATTGAGGGATCAGTAGGATTTATAGGTTCAATTAGGAATTCCACAGAGCCGAACCCTCTGATATGAAAATATCTGGAGTCGGTGAATTATTTTCCCATCTGGTCTCTGGTAGGTTGCATGTTGTTCTTGTATGGTTTTGTAATTCAATTGCATAGCGTGGATTGACCAGATGATCATTTGGGAAGTGTGTGAAAGGGTTTAGTTTTTCCTGTGGGGAAAATTAAACCTGGATATTTAAATCTGGTGCTTTATATAAGTTTATTCCAGAATGTATGCAGGGGAAGTGCAATGTAATACATTCCATATTTTTAAATAACAAAAAAAGATAAATAAGAAGTTAAGGTAAAAAGTAAATAACAACACATAAATTAAATAAACAAATAAGCATGAAAAATGAAACTGAAAAAAAAAGTATATATCAAACACTAAAATGAACGTAAATAGCCGTTTACGGAGGGTATTTGATCGTCTCCCGTCTCCAGAGGGTCATCAGGGGAGATTCCATCCAGGCAGTCATGGCGGTGATGATCGCATTCTTCGAATGGCGCAGTCTGCGCCATAAATTTCCTATGCGGTGGCGGAGAAGTGCACGGAAAGTATGAACTCGTCCCTCCAGGAACATTTCCGTAGCACCACAGTATCTCGGTAGGCGGAAAAGTTGGCGATAAGCGTTATTGTAAGCAACCTTTAACTTATGCCATTGGGTTGCAGTGTAGTCAACCCACAGTTCTGATGTGTACAGCGAGGTACAGAAAACGTTGAGCAGTATTATTTTTACTTTGGGGCTGCAGGAGTAAAAACGTCTTGACAGCATACCCGCTCTAACTGATATTGCTCTTCTCTGCCTTTCCATGTCCTCGATATCCGTAAGGTCGTCTGTGATGACATGTCCCAGGTATTTAACGCTGTGATTAACATTCATTATCCTTTCATCTAGCCATACTGAGGGTGTTTGGACGATTTCGTTTTTCGGTTTAAAAACCATAACTATTGACTTGGTGGTATTATATACAAGGTTATGGTGTTTTGCAAAGTCTTCACAAATTTTTAGTAATTTCTCTATTGACGGTGCAAGAAGAACCATGTCATCTGCGTAATTAATGTTATTTACACACACCCCATTTAAATGGCAGCCTATTTTCGTGGCATTAAGTCTTTGAATAAGTTCATCGGTGTATAGATTGAATAGAACCGGAGACATGCTTCCTCCTTGCCTTACGCCACTTTTCAAAAAAAATGGGTTGGAAAATTCCCTAGACCATTTCACAATATTTTCTTGTTGCGTGTGCCAAATTGAAGGAATAGCTATTACATCTTCTGAAACTGCTCTTTTCCTTAGTTTTTCCCACAGTTTATTATGGCATACACGGTCAAATGCTTTGCTTAAATCTAGAAAGCAGGTATAGATTGGCGTTTTTCTTAGTTTATAATAACTGATGGTTTCTTTTAGAGAATATATTGCCATAGATGTTGACAGTGCAGGTTTGAATCCGAACTGGTTATCCTATGTTTTTAGCTGATCTATTATGACAGAAGATAACATTTTTTCAAATAATCTTGCAACTGTGGTTGAGAGTGAAATTGGTCGGTAGTTATTGATCACGGATGGATCAAGATTTGTTGATTTAATTATGGGAATAATACCGTTTTCGTCATTTCATTCGGGATGTGCCTGTAACGTACAATATTTGAAAATAGTTTTGCTAGGATATATAAGTCGCTGATCCAGCATACTTAATGTGCTCAAGAGCTATTGAGTCATGTTCTGTGGCTTTTCCTGTTGCCATTTCTCTGACAGCTCTTTCTACCATATGCGATGTAATGCTGAGAGCGGTAGTATTATCTACGGTTTTCAAACTAAAATTTATATTCTGAGATTTTTCTGCTGCTTCTTCACCCGCCATAGAGAGGAAGTTACGAAATTCATTGGCGATATTTTCCTTGCCTCTTACTTCATTGACACAGAGAGGAGTTTTCATATTAGTTTTCAATTCTGAGGAGGTTTTTTGCCAAAATTTATGGAAATCTTTATTTATTAGTGATGCGGCGATACCATCCATTCGTTGCTGAATTTCTGACTGTTGACATTTTTTCAGAGCTACTTTGAAGATCGTTCCGTATTTCTTCCTGTCTTCGGCAACCGGCCCTGAGAGTGGTTTTTCGGCTTGAAGCCATGAGAGAAAGGCGCTTCTTGATTCTGCGTAAATACGCAGCAACAGCATACGGATGCAAACATGTGATTCCATTCCGGAATTTTTCTATTTTTTCGAATCTTGTTATTAAATGCGTTGGAGGCAGCACTTCGCAGTGCTGTAAATAAATAGCAATATCCGTACAGACTAAAAAACTAACGATTTTGCTGAAAATTTTAATGTACGTATGTTCTTATTAATGCTAGGAGTATTAAGAGAATGATATGAATGATATTAGAAATCGGGGAAGCCTGGGAAAGACATATGTAGGTTTTACACCATCTCTTGACCAGCCCGATTCCACTTAGAGACCAAAGTTAAAAATTTTTGCTTTACGCGATCGCTATTTTCATATCTACGATTTCAATTGTCATCACTGCAAACAACACATGAAGTATGTTGTTTGCTCTAATGCCAACTGGTAGAAAAATTAGCGGACGACCTTGATAGACTTAACGTATTATCGAAGTAGGTGAAATAAAGGTTTTTTTAGCAGTTAACCAAATTTACAGTTAGACTTAATGCAATATCTCTGCTCTGGAATGGTTGAGTCGAATTAAAGTGAATTATAAATTTCAAGTAATTACACGAAGTTAATGGTAGAAGATGTCTGGGACGCTCGAGGAAGATCTAACAGGATCAAGTGAAACAAATACTTAGGGTTGGCAAAATGAAGCGAATTTATATTATAATTATATGAACGGAGAAAGGGGTGTAAGAAGAATGTGTGAAGTGGAAGTGAATGGTAGATGAAGTCGAATGGTAGAAATACGGCACGATCAAGTAAAACGAATATTTATGTATGCTAAAATTATAAATTGGAAATTGGTAACAGATGAATTTGTGACGTGGAAATAAATGGTTGAAGAAGTCGGGGACGCCCGCGGGAGACATGGCATGATCAAATGAATCAAATACTTATGTGTGGTAAAATGTAGCGTAAAATGTTGAACGAACGTACAATGTTGGGTAAGTGAATGGTAGAAGAAGTCGAGGTCGACCGAGAAAGATGAAGAATAACTATGGTAAGTCGAGGCGGATGGATCAGGCTGATGTAAGCGAAATGGATAAGATTAAGAAGAGTACGCTTAGATTGTATAGGCATAGGGAGTGGATGAACAAAGAAAGGAGTGTTATGAGAACATATGACGTGGAAGTGAATGGTAGGGTAAGTTTGGGATGCCCGAGAAAGACATGAAACGAAGAAGTTAATCAAGCACCTTGAAAAATTAACTTTTTCAATTTGCGACAATACTATTATTTCCACCTTAAAAATTACACTCGATTACTAGATTTCTCAACCATAAAATTTTAATCCAAACCATTCATAACCCCGAGCAACGCCGGGTTCACTTCAACTAATATATATATGTATATATAATGATATGGTTAAGGTTTTCACGGTCGTAAGATGTAGAACAATTTTCTCGGTTTACCCGCGTAACGTAGTTCTTAAAAGGACTTTTTAACTTCTAGCGTTTCGGACAGATCTCACTGTCCATCTTCACTGTCCATCTTGAAAGCGATTAGTTTGAGACAAAAACTCAACTCAACTGGGTAAACCGAGAAAAATTTTCTACATATATATATATGAATAAATATTATCTGTGGGGGCCGGCGTTAGTTTGATTTGTTTACAAATCTACAGGCTTATTCCGAGATTGCTAAAATTTTGCATACTCGATTTTTGAAATAAGAGGAACATCATCGTGTAACTCTGATTTTGAAAAACTCTGAGAGATAAAATTAAATGAAAGCGTTTTGTGTCCCGCGGCTTCCTGCCAAGATAATGATGGCGAAATTTCAAGATTTTCGGCGTGTTTATTCTTGGCGTCAAATGAAATAATTAAGGCCGCGGGTCTCTCATCTGCGAGATAATCGAATCCTTCAATTAAATGTAAGTCTAATTTGAATGTACGCGAGAGCTCCGCCTTTTGTCTTTTTTTTGTGGCTTCGTTCGCGGGATTATAATTTAATTCAAGGAAAAGCCCAGAGGAGCATGACTCTGGTTTTTATTGCGAATGAAACTCGATGCGGGAAATTATTGCGTGCTCGAGCTTTGCCTACAGCCGAGAACATAGCCATGAAACTTGATATTTGGTACTTAATAATAATAATATAAAATACGCAGGTTTCATGTTGGAACAATAAATCAAATGAGAAAAGTTTGTTTGATCAACAAAAATAAAAAATTTAGTATGACTATTTTTCTTTGAAGTTATTTTATTGCTGTGTTATAAGATTGATTGTTCCTGTTTAATCTATATGGATGAAATTAATAATTTCCTTTTCGAAAACTTCTAAACGAAAAATAGCGACACAGAAAAGATAATTACATACATTTTTAGGATTTAGCATGTGAGTGAATGAGATAGAATAATCGGTAGCCTCCCCACTCTTTAGTTTTCGGAAGGTTTTACTTCTACAGCATGTGAATTGCAATTTTAATGGACCAACGGAAGGGGCCTTTCTTACTATTTACTTAAAGATATTTTAAATGTTATTGTTTCATTCGAAATTAGTTTTAGTTCATGGAGACATCTTCTCAACCTGAAAAATATCTTACTTACAATATAGCTTACCTACCGTTTAACACTTTCAACGTACCTCTTCTACGTGTTAAGTTATTTTACATATAATATTCGTACTTATTCGTTAAATGCAAAAATACTCATTTCGGTTGTGGCTCTGTCTGTAATTTCGATTGAAAAAACTCTAGAACTTTTGCATTGAATTTTAGTTTCATTATGTTTGTCAGTGTTTGTTTTCAATAAAGTACCCACCCACAATATAATATGTTTTATGGAAAAATTAAATTTTTCTCCATTTTCAAAATTTAAACCGATTTCGGAATTTTAAAATTTCGAGAAATCAGACTATCCCATGTAGATAAGACGTGAAGCGAAATAAATGGTTCCACTTTTAACCTTCGATTGGACCAATTTGACCTTCAACGCTCCCAACGCTCCCAACGCTCCCAACGCTCTAACGCCGAACGACTGGAAACTATCAAAACCTGTTCCCGCGCACTGTAACGCAATTAGTACGCAATAACTCCTCTATGACTAATTCGTAATTTTTCACGTCAATTTAACAACACATCTTCATTACGAAATTTTCAATTAAATATTTAAGGCTACGCCGTGAATGGAGGCCAATTTAAGATCGATTGTATTTTATTACCATTGAAATTTATTTCCGTCTGATCTAACGACCCTTATACATTATTGGTGATTCAACCGCATTTTGGAAGCATTTAATTATTTATAAATTTGTGCGACAAATTCAATAGGCTCCCTATTCTCCAATACCTCCCCAGGGTGCCCCAAGGATTCAATTACGCCCCTGTTTTAAATTAACCTGAAGCAAGAATAATTGAATGATGACCATGAACTTATTCAGCGATATTTTTTTATTTATAAAAAATACGTATTACGTCTCCAGACCGTTCGGAACCAGTGAGAATATGGGATACACAATTGGGTTATTTTGAGAAGCTGAATCTAGTGGCTAAGGGAAGGAGATGGGAAAAATGTTGGTATGGAAGTACTTGGCTATTTACATCTGCTTACCAAATACCGTTAAAGCTATTTCAAGCAACGCTTCCATTCTGAATGGTGGTTTTTCAAAAGGGTAATACCGAGAGTAACTTTCATTCTGGAACGTGCCGCAAACGTTGTTACTATATTACATTATTTTTAATGATTTAGTAGGGAAATACCATAAATAAATTGAAATAATATTTATTTGTGCACGGAGGAAGACGCGATCTCAGACAAAAATTATAAAGAGTAGTGTCTGTGGCGGGCGGTGTGGCTGTGTATACAAACTTACAGTTTCTTCCGAAATTTATGAAATTCTGCACACTTACCTTCGAAACAAGAGGATGGTGTCTGTTTACACCCCACGAAGCAAAATTTTGATACTTTTTAATAATTATAATTTTGATGAAATTTTGAGCACTTCGCTTCTACGAGGAATTCAATCGTAACACTTGTTTCATTCAATAAATAATATGTTTATATAATTAATCAATGTAATATGAAATTATGATATGAACTAAATTTGTCAATTTGACTGGCCTAAAACAGGATCCATTCCTAGTTGGCTAGTCAAAGTTTCCATATATGTTTCATTGTATAATTTTATGTGAAATAAATATTATTATTATTATTATTATTTATTACTTATTCAAAATAACAGAATAATTAATATCGACATCTAGAGCAACGCCGGGGTCTTAGCTAGTATTTTATTAATATTATTCAGAACAGTATTTTATTATATGAAAAAATTATATTTATAAAAAAAAATTATGTACATTACGCTGTGTACTGATTATTTTAGGATACCACTCTCTTTTCTTACTTTTTTTTTTTTTCTTTTTTTCCTTTCCTTTCTTGGTTTATGTTTTTATTTTTGGTTTGACTTTGTTCCATCTTTACTCTTATTTATAAAAACCTATGTTTTTACTTGAATCCCTGTACTCTTTGTGGGATATATGTGATTGCGCTTACCTCCCCACATTCCGGAATAAAGACCATTCTTCAGATTTTATGTCCGGGTTAAAATCTTCCCCACAGGAAAAACTAAGCCCTTTCACACACTTTTCCACAAATGATCATCTAGTCAATTCACGCTATCCAATTGCACTATATAAGTATAATAAATACAAAACAATACAAGAACAACATGTCAACCTACCAGAGACCAAATGGGAAAATAATTCACCGACTCCAGATATTTTCATATCAGAGGGTTCGGCGCGGTAGAACTCCTAATTGGACTTATAAATCCCTCTGATCCCTCAATATAAATATTTAAAAAATCTTTTGTAATCCTACATGTACCTGATGCATGAAAACTGAAAAGTGCAAGCACTTTACGATAATGGGTTAGCAATTGGCTTCTGGACATGGGGAGAGTCGAGAGCGAACATATGTTAACACAATCTCCCATACCTAATATGTACTAAAAAGTTTATGTTATTGCATAAAAAAAAATCCCCTTCCTCTGTTTTTTTGATCCGTGTAAAATAACGACTGTTTTTTGATTCTTGAAAAATAACGACTAGACATATTAAAAATAAGTTTGAAATTTAATAGATTGGAAATTTATAATCATATATTCTGGTTTATAAATGGGTAATTTCTATTACTTAGGAAATTCTAAAAAATTATAGTACATTTATTAAAAATTAAATAGTCATAAATGCTGGTGTAAAAAAGTGTAAATTCTAATTATGCAATTGCAAATGTTCCCAAAAATAACCTGGAAAACTATTAATGTAATTAAATGTAAGGCCTTTGCAATTTCATTGAAAAAAAAAAATTGTTAATTTTTTTTTACCTAAAATATTAAATTCAAAATTGGATAGTTCCGTACTCCTGCAACTGGCAGAAAGAGGTAAAGGAGGTAGGTACCTTCGATACATCGGCTTGACACTAACAATGTACTTAGGTGTTAAAGACAATATGATTAATGTTGCAATTTTGCAAACCTTTTGTTTGATCACTTACTTTTAAATTTTCGTTGGTTGTATTTTTATATTATGTACGTATTTTTTTTATCGTAACAAATGGATATTATATATCTCACTGTACTAATTTTTTTTTGCTTATATTTTTATTTCATTTATATACTTTTTATTTCCATTCCTTTGTTAATAATATTATGAACTTGGCTGTCCTGAAACGGGTATCATTCCCAGTTGGACAGACAAAGTTTCATTGTGTAATGTTTTGTAATATATATGCATGTGTAAATAAATCAATAAAATAAATAAATAAATTTAAAATGACTGATTTTTGCATTTTTATATATAAATTCTTTGACAAATCTAATTTGCCTAAGTTTTGAATGAAAGAGCTACTGAGGTACTGCCAGTAGCCGAAATAACAAATGGTAATATTTTTATTTTTATTATTATAACTCTACACGAATATATTTTTAGACAATTGGAAAAAAATAATGTTAGTAAAATCGGTATTCTCACAAGTACATGATTATTCCATCCATCTTCTGTCCGGAGTTGGGCTTAGCCGGATCAACTAGGCAATTATTTGCCCTCTGACTCGATAACGGCGAGGGATTTAAATTGATGGATCGTCATATTAATAATAGATCGATCAAAATATAACTATTTCTGCTTATCGATTCATTATCACGATTATTCGAGTGTAAGGATACATCATAAATGTGTCAAACAGTTTCAAGTTTAAAACAAGTTACATCACCAATTAAATATACTGTCAGATAGTGGGCTTACTATTATTGAAAATACTAATACCTTTGGTTTAAATGATTAAATTTTATAATTAATCTATCTTAAGAAGCGAAAAACATTTCAAGTAATGAGGATTACTTAAGGGGAAAGGCGGCGCAGCCTTTTCATACAAAAAATAAACTTCGATTTTGGGGCCAAAATTCACAACCAAAAAGAAAAAAAAGAAAATCTAAAAATTCGGAAAATATCTATTAGGGATATATTATGCAAATTTATTTATTTGGGTTTTGAATTTGAAAAAATATAGAATTTTAAAGAATTTAATTTAATCGGCAACAACATGTATATGAATTAATGATATTAATTAAAAAATATAAATTTTCTCTGTTTACTTACAAATATAATGACAATTAAAAATTTGTCGTTATTGAATAAAATTTCTGCCTTTAAACATGATTTATTCAACGTTTTATTGCATATTTCATTATATTTTCATATAGGGCAACGTTGTTTTTTTATTAATAATAAACCTTAACCCACAATAATTGCCAAAGTTTCCTCTAAAATCATGAAAATTCCACTTATTTGATAGCCTATATTTTATCTTTTGAAATACAGATAAATAAACTTGCAAATTTCCGTACTACGAATTTGATATAACTTTTGATAATTTTTGGTTGGTTAAGTATTTTGGCACCAATATATATTTTTACACCCAAATTAACTTAACGTTGAACAGTTAATGAGACTACATAAAAAAAAACAATTATTTTGCCATACTTGTCAGCTCCTTAGTTTTTTTTGTCTTCCACATAGATTTCTAGCGCGGACCCGTGGAAAATCTCGGGAAGTAAAATTAAGCAAAAAAGTATTTTATATAACAAAAAAATCGAGTGCAGTTAACACGCGGTAGAAGCGAAGCTTTATTAAAACAATCTCAACCAATGTAGAACCAAAGAGCCTTGAATAGTTCGGTCATAATCACAGCGGCCAATGAGCGCAGACCAGCGTCATTTTTGTTTTATATATCAACCAATAGGTGCCTTAATACAAGTTTGATGCATCGCCGATGCTGTACGCTTCATTTCCGTTTCATACAAATTCCAAATCACAACGGGGCTATAGAAGTTTCACTTCAAAAATTATTAAAAAAAATTGCCACGGCGGAGAATCGAATCCCGATCAGCAGCGTGGGAAGGCTGACGATTACATCACCAACTATCATAAGAAAGGCACAATAAATATTGTATGCAGAAAACGATTAGGTACTTATAATAAGAATGAATTATTTTTGAATTTTAGAATGTTATACATCATCTCCGAAACCCGGTTCATGGTCAGGGTCTCTAGCATGGTCGATCGATATAGGTTTTATCGAAAATGTCGGTAACTTGTCATTGCTCCCGAGCACGACTGCAGGCCGCTAACGATTAAATAACAATTCACGTCAAATAAATTAGGAACCCTTAGTCGTTGTGAACTCTTGTTTGTTCGTTAGCAGCCTGCAGTCATGCTCGGGAGCGATGTCAAGTTACCGACATTTTCGATAAAACCTATATCGATCGACCATGCTAGGACCCCTGGTGGTTGACACTATCGATTCGATCATCACCGAAATTACATTGTTTAACAATGATATTTCCAGCTCTCTCAGAGGGTTACCAAAACAAAGTTTATTTTACTGGAGTGTTTCACACAAATAAAAGAATTACAGAGCAGATATACAAAGCATACATATAAAATGTGAAAGTTATACTGATTTGAAGGAAAATAGACTCTATCAATATTCATATACCTTTCAATTCCTAGCCTCAAGAAAGGTTATTGATATTACGTTTTCGTTTAAGAAAGGATTTCGATATTTTAAAATGTTTGGATAAAATAAAGTTTACTTCCGATTCACAGATACGTCCACAATAAAGAACATAATAAATATTTTATGTGATCCAAAAGTCTGACCACTCCTTCAGTAAATTTCAAATACAGAAATTGTTATCTTCGTCATTATAGTGATCATTTCGATCAAATGGAATGACAATATACGATATCACGCAATATAAAATACACAATACCTGTGGTAAATGCGCTAGAACCAAAAAGTACTAAGTCAGTGGCGACATTATTCTATTCAAATCTACATGAAAGGTATTATTAGTGGGTATTATCGATTCAGTTTTTACATTACACTTTTGTCGGTTTGTCCCTGCAGAGCCATAAATGAATTCATTGCACCCATTATGCACTTAAGTACCCACACATAAAATACATAAATTTCATTATAATCGTAATGCACACTGGCGCTAAAGGGATCACTAAATCCCAGAGTACCTTCCAGGCAATGGTGGCTGGTGGTCAAAATACGTGGGGGTCAGACAATAATTTGAATATTAGCAACCTTTCTAATAAACTCAAAATAAAAATGGTGTAAATTTTATACAATAGATAAATATCGGTGTACGCAAAAACCTTACTATTAGCGAGGTAAAATAGAAATTCACATACTATACATCAGCCATAAAATAAATCATGAAAAGATAAAGACTGTTTAGACAGCCAAAGAGGTTTATTTAACTTTTGTATAAATTTGAAATTTCGGAATATTTCCTAGGTATTTCAAATGTGTTACGTGGGCCTTCCTTTTGAAGACGTACGAAAAAATACCAATCTAAAAGGTAAATAAATTAACCTTTTCGATTTTAATATTTCAACTGTACTTGAAAACACGAAAAAGGTTAAAAATAAACCATAATAATTGGATAATTTTTAGAGCGCCGTTTTTGTGAAAAATGAAACATATTTATTTACTCCAAATATATATAATTACTACAAACGTCTAAAAATTGTGGGTACTTAACACGAAATTTTCAACACATCCCTTATATGTCGGAAAACAAGGATATAAATATAAAGGACAAGAAGGAAAGAAAAAAAAAAGATTTTTGGATTAAGTGTTTGCGCAATATAAACGTCTATTTCCTGGATTTATATTCACCTGTATATAAAAAAAAACATTACTAGAATTCAAAAAGTGCGACGTTTCCGTCTCTTTCGCATCATAGTTAAAATAATTTTTTTATTAGTAAGAATTCAAAACCGAATTTGTACGGTCGTTGTTCAATGTGTAACAAAAACTCTGTTTAACGGTTGGGAGGCTTTTTTATTAGTAAGAGCGTGGGTAGATGAATACCAATTTAAACTCTACACTACGATATTTTTGTTTATCGAACGCCTATTTTGTCATAATTCTTGTCATAATAGAGGTCCTTGCTAAGCATTTTTTTTTTAAAGCTAAAAATATGTCAGTTCAGTAAAATAATATCACAGTTTGTAATAATTATTGTGAAGTTCTGATAGGGGCATACTTTTTCGGCAAAAGTAAGAAAGATAACACCCAAAAATAATGGCTTGTTTTTTGTGAAATTATGAGGGTCGCAATTCTCTTGGCAATTTAGTCCACCGCTCTCATCCAGTCCGAGTCTCGTGATCCTCGCGCTCAAGTGGGGTGAAACAATTTGGGTAAAAATGGGCTACTCACCGTCTGGGGACGTGGCGAACAGCAGTGAGTCCGGGTTCCGAGCGACCAGGCGCTTGATTACGTCAACCTGTTCGAAAGTTAGCTGCACAGCGTCCTTGTTTTGGGCGCTGCATGGCACATACGCGGACCAGAACTAAACAAAAAAAACGCATAATGAATAAATGTTTTATGATCTTTCTTTTGTACAATAAATTGAGAAAATGATATCTTCGCTTTCAAGGATTTAATTAATAATATTTTTGTTTTGTTTTATTTTTGAAGTAAAATTTCTTTACGCACGCTTGACTTGGAGAGTAAACTGGTGAATGCGTGACGAGAGCGTTACGAAAAGCGAAGCGAACGGTAGTTGAGAGGGAGATATAAGTTAGTGAAGATAGAAATAGAGAGAGTTACGTTTCGTATTTATTACTGTAGGGGCAAGAGAGAGAGGTGCGAGCATTCATTTTCTTTCTCTCATAGGTAGTTACGTTTCGTGTATCGACACAGTGCAGGCCTATTGTCTGCATCACACTGTAGGAGCAAGAGAGATCAGTGCGCGCGCACATTTTCTTTCTCTCTTCCTATCATATAGATAGAGCTAAACAAGTTTTACTTCAGTTGTGTGGTCTAAAGCACACTCGTTTTTTTTTAAAAAGCCATTCCATATTTGGAGCATAAATTGAGAGTTATTCAACCTCAAATTTCTTCTCTTTCACGCATCGTTTCGTCCTTTACTATTGCGGAGCTAAGGATGCTATTGGATGATTTTGCACACTGCCGCTCAACCAAACAGATACCATAGGCCATTCAGCCATACGCCACATAGGCCACAGATGAATATAAGGTCAAAGAAAGTTAAGTTGCCTCCCGGTTCTACCCGCGCATCTTCAAGGAAAAATCTCTGGTAGGTCTGAAATACGTTCATCTAACCCAAAGCGAATTCTCGACACCCTTTTGTTAAAAGGTTTAACGAGCTTTTATAGAGTAAAATTTCCTTTGGGTTAAAGCACCCATAAAGTTATTGTCATAGTTTTTACTGTTTTACTATTATTGACATACTTGCAAATAAAGACTTATTTGTGATTACGTTAAATTACCGCTGCTATACACCTATATTATTTGAGCGATGATTTAAGTGCAGTTTGATTTCTGTTTCGGTCTGTATTTGTTGTTAGTAAGTTTTTCTATTTGAGGTCTTTTATGTTTCGTAACCAGGTTATTATTTGAGTCTTAAATATTTTTATGTTGTGATTTTTCCATGAGAATCGGATTTTCTTCTAGAGTTTGGTGTGGTTTTTTTGTCCAAATGATGAATTCTTAGCTGCTTGTTGTTTATGATTTCGACCTTGTGATCTAGGAACGTAAATGAGTAGTGTTTTAGAAGAGTTGTTAAATTGACATGATGTTAAGATTGTTGCATAATTTGTCAGTTGTTTTAGTTCTTACAGGGATTTTTAGCAAAATTGTCATGAGGGGTTTTGAGTTACAATGTGTGAATTAAGAAAATTATCACATGCATTGCCCCATCCGATAATACCATATTCTAATTTGACAAAGAGCCCTGTAGATTTTGAATTTTTTTATGCTGATTTAAAAAAAAAAAAAGAATTTGGTTATTTTATTAATATACAATTTCAAATGCAAATATATGACCAGTCAGTGTCTGAGATGGCATCGCATCTGAATATCACCCAGGCGTCGTAAGTTCAATTCCTCAATGGTCAAGTCCTCCTAGATCATGACACTAGTAACATTTTCTGCTTACTGTGCTGGTAGTAGGAGTTTAAAAAATTATTGTCAGGTTATTCGTAACTCGGGAAGTTTGCCTTTCTTTACAAACCGCAAATATTTTCAGATCGAAAAGTTTTTTCATTATAATGTCCCATATTTTTGATCTGTCCAAACTGAAAACTAATTTTAGGGTGGCAAAAGTAAACCATTCAGCAACTTATTCGGCATTGGTATAACATACCTAATATTTAAATTTGGGAGGCAGGTATGAGTGTCGTCGCCCTGGGAACCATTTATTGGATAATTATCCACAACCAACACCTCTACCATACGTCACACGAAGTAGTTCGCTACGTTTGGTGACTTAGCAGGAGTGCCCGCTTTATTGGGGTGAGGTTTGTTTGGGTCTTGCGTCAACATCATCTTGGTCTGCGTGGCGGGCGGGATCGGGAGGGACTGGTTGAGGAAGACCTTTTTTATCTCTCCAGCAGAACTCTCTTGGAACTTTGCCGTGCACGAAATTGGAAGGGATAGATTCATACGACCGTCACTCCTGGACACGTAGATTCCAAACCATCCCTCATACCTTTTTTCTTTCAGGAACTTCCTCTCCTTTTTTACATTAGCTCCAAAAAATAATTTCCCTCAGGGCCTATGTCATTTTAAGGGATGCTGTATGCAGGGTCTTTTTAAGGAAGGGAAGGATAGGAAGTTCTGTGAAGGAAAAAGATGTGAGGGGTTGGTACGAAACTGGGGGACAGTATATCCAGGAGTGACGGTTATATCAATCCATCCCTTCTACTGTGGTGCAAGGCGATGGGTCGAAAGTCCGGCTGGAAAGGTCAAAAGGCCTCCCTCTACCAGTCTCTCTTGATCTGTCCCGCCATGCAGCAGGTGGGTAGACGCATCCGCCGCTAAGACCTGGACAAACCTTACCCCATGAACCCCCCATCCTTCTTTCCTAAAAAGACCCTCCACACAGCATCTCCAAAGGTGACTTAGACTTTGAGAGGAATTATTTTCCTCAGAGCCTCTTGTGCGGAGCTAATTTAAAAAAAAAAAACATGAACTTGCCTTCATGACTGGGATGCGAGAAGAAAAGCTAAATAATTAATTCAAAGTTGTGAAAAGGGAACATTTCTAAACATAGAAGTAAAAGAGGAACTAACAAACGGGCGAACTCTTTTACAAATCCATATAATTTTCTTATTCACAATGTTTAAAATAGCTGTGCGCGGCATACCCGAAACATATATACTACCTAACTTTGCACATCTGTAACATTTAAAAAAATATTTCAGCTTTCTGAAGACACGTCGAACACATTTTAAAAATTATCTTTAATATAAACAGAAAATATCTCTATCCGATAAAAGTTCTTTGAAAAAAAAGACGAAATTTTATTGTAGTATAAGGTGAGCACTTGAATGCTCTTGATAAATGCGATGGTTTTACTTTCAAAGTAATATGCTGTTCTTTTAAGGTATACTTGAAGGAAAAAGAAGTGCCGGTGAACGGAGAACGAACGGAAAAACTGAAAAACCTGCGAGTTGTAGTCCGACTCATTGTTGGGAGTGGCCGGCGCAGCGCCCTCTTCACAGGGACAACAAAAAGTCGTGTAAAATACGGGCATTTACGAAAAACCACCATTTAGAAATGAATCTTTAAAATAAAACCTACCACTAATTATATTTCACGTTGCAGTATTATTTACTTTCGTTGGTGGGGAAATTTCAATCTGACGTATATTATGGTAGGTAATAATGGTGAGCCGTTTATGGCTTGTAGACCGCAAAGTGATATAAGAGCTGATGGCTTATTTTAAAATTAGAAAAAAAACATATATAAATACAGGCTTTTAGGTCGGCGGGACCGGTAGCTAATTTCTCAAGGACATGGGCAATGTTTTTGCACTGCTTTGAAGGTTTCATTGTTAAAGTAAAGAGGAGAGATAGAGAGAAATAATAGAGCAATTTGATAGAGCTAAATTATATTATAAAACATAAATAAAAGTAAGCATTATACTTGCGGACTACTTTAACGAATCTAACTGAACCACACTGATCTGACTTTGATGGCGTTGGATCAAACCGAAGGTCTGTTGACCGACGGAATCTATCAACAACTGCGGCGTAGTAGCGATTGTAGAGCCATCCAGTAGATATGTTAGAGGTGGATAGTATCCACTTCTCCAAAGCGCGTGGTCGTGATACCAAGGAGATTTCCACGCGTTAGGATTCCCATTTGAAATCTTGCACAGCAACAGTTTCAGCGTGGTTGATATTTAATCTTAAACTCGGTGAGTTAAGATGTCGCGGCATATATGATTTCACTTAGGCCATAAGCTGGCGAATAACACATTTTCATTTACTACTATGACCAGAGGGCAACGATAAACTTAGATTTAAATTGACAATGTCGGTCACAGAACCGCTATTACATATTATGTTGGGGATTTTCGCCGAAATTATAAACTAATTGGTTACGCCCATACATATACCTACATATACACATACATAGCACGCATACATACTGTCACTGCTTGCGATTGGTATTAATATTGTTGCAAGTTCCTTTTTCCTACCTATCCCAATTGCCTACCCGTCAAGCTTACCCACAGTCAGTCTGTAATAAACTCCCGTCGCAACATATAGCCATTGTGCCCCGCTATCGGTGATCCGCTATTAAAAATAACTCCGCCGTGTATTATCAAAATAAACCAACTCACGCCTATTGCCGTTTGTGCCTGTTGGATGGGAGAGGAAGCAGACAAGTGCATTGCCACCCTACAAGTTCTTTTACCCTTTTCGATGAGTCCTTTCCTTTCTATGCCACATGTATTTTATCATTTCAAGCAGTGATAGTAACACAAAATCAAGGTCCTTCGCCAGTCATTTTTACACATCAATCCACTCTACACAATCATAATATCATTCACTAATATTCTTGACAATTGAATGAAGACCGCTGCTCTTCTCAGTCTCCGTTCAAAAAGTTACAGGAAGCGACACTTGACGCTCTATTGCTAAATAAACAGAACTAAACACAAAACATGTGTTATTTTCCGGTCTTATATTTATTAATGCCTTATTTCAATTTGGGAGGCGGGAATGGGTACCGCCGCCCCGGTAACCTTTATTGGATAACCAATACCTCTGCCATAGGTCACCCCAAGTGGTTCGCTACGTTTGGTGATTTAGCAGGGGTGCCCGGGTTCATGGGTTGAGGTTTGTCTAGGTCTTGGAGGCGGATGACCAGGACATACTGAACCCCACATTCCTACCCACCCCTTAAACTCCTTTCCTTCCCAGAACTCTCATCTCCTTCCCTTTCTTAAAAAAAACCCTCCACAGGGAAAACCCTCCACCTCTCCCTGAGGGAAATTATTTTCCTCAGGGCCTCCTGTGTGGAGCTCATTAAAAAAAAAAAACCGGGATTATTGTAATTAATTATTTATTATTATATTGGTTTTAATATATACACCTATCATCATACATCTGTACAATATAACGGCATGCCGATACGAGTCAAATACTCTTCCTCCTTTTCTTCGCCCATTTTCAAACCCAACCCCCCCATTTTTTTTTCAGCAACACCGAAACTATAATACAAATTTATTTATCTATTCAGTTGTAACAACATAACACACCACTAATCCCTTTAAGTGTAAATGATGTGTTACTACAAAATGCCAACCAAAAAATGTAGTAGTTTAACGGGATAAAGAGAAAAAATAAATAGAAGAGAAGGGAAAGAAAGGAAAGGTGAGAAGTGAGAGGGGTAGTAGTCGATTTGAAAAGGGAGTAGGAGTAGGAGCCGCATTACGTGAAGAACCCGGGTTTAAGAGCCCACTGGAGAGAGCGGGGAGGGGAAGGAGGGGAAGGAAAAGGGCCTCCCTCAAAGGAAGGAGAGGAGGAAAGAAATTTCAAGAATTTTTTTTTTATTTGAATTTGAAGAAAAAAAATAACGTTAGTTTATAAATTAAAAATACTTTCCTTCCTGTCCCCATCTCCTTCCTCCCAGGCTTCCCTCGTAATCAATATGTTTGTTTTCCGAAATGACAGGAAAGCCTTTTTGTTTAAACACGTAAACAACCGAAAAAACACACTAAAAAATATTTAAAAAAATTATTTTTAACATCTTTAGGAAAAGAGGGCGAGAGCCCCACTGGATAGGTCTCATTTAAACACTTGAGGAAAGGAAGGAGAGGGGGGGGGGGGCCTCCCCTTCTTCTCAGGGAGTGCCGCCTCTAGAAGGTCGAGGCAGGGGAAGGAGGTGGGGAAGAGGAAGGAGAACTATATACATATTTTTATGTTGTATTTGAATTATTTTTAGATATGGTGAAGATAAAAATCATTAAGTGATATATTCTTTAATCGCAGTCATAAATAATAATGTGTAAGTAATACACATTAGATTCATATATCCACAGAATTAAATCGCTTAAGTAACGATTGTGGCTTTAGGGACAATTCAAAGTCCTTTCATTGTGATGAATAAACATCTAGATAAGTTATCTAACGTCAGCGTAAGTTAAAGTAATCCAGAAATTCAATTACCGCATTAAAAAGCGGCTCCATTCAAAACCGAATGATAAAATTCATTAAGTCTATTAAGACTCCTTTTATTAAACATTAAAAGAGCGTGAATTATGTGTTCTGAGTCCTGAACAACATCCTTTCACGAACAAAAGGTTTTCTGTTCGAGTGACCTTTTTTACTCCTTTATCCTAGTTTCCCTTATTGAAGTGGGCCACTAAAAGGAGAAAAGCGTGCAAAGAAAACGGAACGAGAAATGCCAGCCCGTGGGAAATATTACTCCAACAATAAAGAAAATATGAAAACGAAATGTCATAATGGAAATGGAACGTTAATCGCATAATGCGGTCACATTTCCCGGCCAACGTGACCGATGATATTTTTATAGGGAATTCCTACAATTTCAGCTGGATGGAACTTTTTGAATCATTTCATACACTTTTAATTTCTCAATCACGTTGACTGATCACCAAACCGTCCACCCTTTGCAGTGTTATTGTTCACAAACAGATTAAGGGCTAGTCGTTTCACAGAATTTGAACAATTTATCAAATTAGTTCATTTGAAAATTCAGTGAATTTTTTAAATTAAACTTTTTTAACCCCGTTGTGATTTGAAATTCGGATGAAACGGAAATGACGCATTACAGCACCTGCGAAGCATCAACTGCGCTCACTGGCCGCTTTGATCATGATGTCACTTTTCAAATGGTTCCTATTGATTGAGATATGAAACGGAAATGGAGCTAGGTCTGCGCTCATTGGCCGCTTTGATTATGACCTCACTTTTCAAGGCTCCCATTGGTTGAGATTGTTTTGGTAAAGTTTACCGCGTGTTAACTGCACTCGATTTTTTTCCTTTATTATACCATTATGGACCTGTTTCTTAACAGAACTGAAGTGATAACAGAAATTGAATATTTACTTAATTAATTAACAACTTCGACAGAACTTGAAAATTATCTTCGAACATTGATGAATTGGTCAAATTCTGAGAAACAACTGGCCCTATATACGAGTATTTAATATCTATGTTGATATATGTTTTTTGTTTATAATATTGGACGAATGCGTCAAATTAAAACTTTTTCGTTTGTTTGTATTTTAGTTACGCAACTATTTGTAATTCGTTACGTCATTTAAACCAAATACAGACTTAAATAAGACTGTGTTCATTACACAACAATATTCTCTCTGATGTAAATATCTTCTATGTTTATATCTTCGACAGTAACGAAAATAAATATTAAAACTCTATTCAAAATGTTTTAAATTTGTACCAAACCGCTTTATACGTGATAAATATACTCCCTATTCCGACGCACTTCTTAATTCATTCACATGTATACATTATTTCATACATAATCTTTCTTCATTGTCAAACTTCACGGCCTCACGACATTTGATTCCCTGAAAATTGTTCCCTCGGCATTTATATTTGTGTAATCGTTGTAAGTAAACTGTTAATTTTAAACACATAATTCGTTTGTGTGAGGAAATCTCAAATTGGTCAGGTGAATTACACATATACAAATTCACCAAACTAACTGTTGATTTAAAAATAAATGGCCGTGGTAAAAGAGTTACTCTACGTTTTGAACATTATATAGCAAACCATAAGAATTTGACCTATTTAGTCGTCTGACTAATTTGGAGAGATGTTAAGATTGGGATTGATTTTTTTTTGTTGTAGATGTCAAGATTGACAAGTTTTCCCTTAGTTTTACATTCTTTAAGGAATCAAATTACCAACTTATGGTAGCACAAAGCATGTGACCCAATTCTGTATTAAAAAAAAACGACATGGACAAAAGGTTAAGTGCACTCGTTTCGTTTGGAACATTTTATGACTCTTCTCTTGTTTCTTATGTTCAAAGAATGATCGACCACAGGAAAGCTTAAGTTAATTAACCCCTCAGGCCAATTTTTTCGCTTTTCTGGAACAACTCAAATACGTCTCAGAGTCGTTGTGTCCTCCTCACTACCATGGTTAGAAATATGATTTAAACGGTGTTAGAAAAAAAATCGGAATCTAGAAATTCGCTAGATGTCGCTTTTTGTTTCTTTTGCCTGTTTATTTAAAGTGGTTTGAAGATTGGATATTGATTTTACAAAAATAAAAATGCGTATTTTTTTCGAACTTCCGTTCGCTGGATGTCTCTCTGGGCGCTGAAAGTCAGGCGCTTCATACCGCGGCGCTATTGGAGGCTCGCGCATATTTGTGAATTTACCGCATTATATTAGAACCGAGGACCATATATTTTTGTGACGCATTTCCGTTTTATCCGAATTTCAAATCACTAAAGGGGCTAAAGAAGTTTCACTTCAAAAAACCACGCTTTATATTCAAATCTAAAAGTCAATCACAAAATAATTCAAATGTACACTTTTATGAAACCGAGTTTTCGACCGAAATTTTTGGGAACTTTTCATCAATAATTTTTACACGAAGCAATAAAAATGCGAGTTGACAATAACGTTTATAATACCATTCCTAATAAAATATGCATATTTTTTTGCGTTATTTATTTCAACATTGTCATTAACTTTAGTGGCAAAACGCGTAAGGTAAGCTATTTTCAAAACTTTTTAAACTAAAACGATATCTTTATTTCAATTTTATATAATAGTTTTTAGTTTTCGGAAGCATTCAGAAATATTTTATTTATTTGGAATTTATTGAAAAGTGGAAATATTTTAAACATCCGACAAAATAGGCAATAAAACAATAGATTAGGTTAGGTAATGTTTATTTGATTAATACATCTATAACTTTTTCCTTGAATTTCACTGTTCTGCTTTGTCATGAAATTTTGCTGAATATAGTAAGAGTACCTACACGTAAATGTGAAGAATAAGATTAGTTGTAGAAAAAGAAAAAAATCATAATTTGTTTTTGTTATGATTAAAACCTTAGAAGATATTAGTTTTTTTGAGATATATTTAGTTTTATATAAAAATAGACAATTAAGTGCCATAAGTTTAATTCTCTAAGAAAATGTTGATTCAAATAAAAATGATTAAACTACTAATTATAACACTTTTATACCTAGTTTCCAATAACAATTACTTAGAAAACAGAAGAAAAATAATATCTTAGATATAATTTCGGATGAAAATTACCCACCAATAACCAGAGAAAACCGGAAATACCTGTCACTTTTAAATCAAATTTTAGACGTATTGACTCTTTTCCACAAAAAAATTGTTAATTGATTTCGAAAGATTGTTATTTTATTTAGTAAAGGCATGTTTTAAATTTCGAGAAAAAATGTATGTTTTTAGTAAAATACGATTATACCATATGTCTTTGGCAGATTTGTTAAATTTTCAAACGAAAAATTTATTTTACGCATGTTTCAAAATTTTAATTTTAGTTCAAATAAAATCATAAAAAAAAATCCGAACACTTATTTATGATGAAAATTTCTCTATTTTGTCTATCTATTAACGGTCTTACAAATTAATATATTGCATATTTTTTTAGCACATTTATTTTGCTTTGATATTATTGATGAAAAAATAATTACTAAAAGTACATATTTTAATAGTTTTGTCATCACGCTTTTCAGCATTTTTGGATGTAGTTATAAATTCAAGCAAATTTTGAATGAAAATGGCTGGTTAAGGTCCCCTACGCTCGATGTTACAAATTTGAACCTTACGCTCGCCGGGTTAAAGAAGTAAAATAAGTAATTTGGAATTATCTTTACAAGAGCCCCGCAACTCCACCCACCGATGGACTTCAGTGTTGGGGTACTGGGGATACGATCAGGTGAGTGTGAAAAAATGAGGTAAATTATTTTTGTTATTTGTTTTTGGGGTGGTTTAACGCTGTCTGAAACGTTGGCTAAAGGAGGAGGTAGCTCAACACGGCGTAACACCCCAAAAACAAATAACAAAAATACTTTTGGCCGTGAAAATCTAAAATCATATCCGAGGTAAATTATGCTTACCTGAGCCCCGACATGTCCGGAGCGCAGTCGAGGGAGGTCAGTGTGGGAGTACTGCGAGGAGGCCCAGGGCTCCGCCACGGTCAGGTCGGAGTCCAGCTCGAATCCATTGATTTGATTCCTTAGAAATTTGCGGATGTTCCAGGGCAAGTCATTATGCCTGCAATAAATATATTTCATATAAATCTTCAAAACGATTTCAGGACATGGATATAAGCGCATTATAATTTGGGAGGCGTTTGGCCGGGTCATGGCAGGCCGGATCGAGGGGGAATGGTTACTGAAGTTCAAAATTTCAATTTAAACAATAACACCTAAATTAAAAAGGTAAAGAAACAATAAATATATAGGGGTTATCGTATCCCATAACTTTGCCAAAACTAAAAGATCACACGGATGGCATTTCTAAGGTGTCACTTACACTATAAAATACAATCATATTTTAATGAAAACGGGCACTGAAATGGAATGAAAACAATAATGTTGTGATCAAAACGGTTTCTTTCATATTTATTTCATAATTATTTGATAGTCACTATGTTGCATAAGAAAGATTCGCTCTTATGTAATCGCTTATAAATCTTTGTTTTTTTATTAGGTTATTTTTACACATATTTAAAAAAAAAACCTTAAGGACATATAATTTATAAATTTTATCAATTGTTGAAAATGGTATGAACTAATGATATAATGAATGATAACATTTTGTCTGATCTCTCTACACTTTGTTGTTAATTCATATATTTTTTTTCTTATTATTTTCTCTGTTTATCATTTTATTTAAAATTTTATTATTTTGCTTTTACTTAACTGTTTTGCATGACCGATATTTGCGTGTGTTATTTTTATTAAATTATGAAATTATTAACCCCGATACAGGCGAACCCTAGTGGGGTTAATAATTACATGCTAAAAATATATGCATATAAATTGTGAAGAAGCAATAAATAAATAAATAAAATAAATAAATAAATGGGAGGGATGGATTCATACGTCCGTCCCTCCTGGACGCACTGACCCTCAGATTCTTATCCACTCCTCATACCCTTTTCCTTCACAAAAATTCCTCTCCTTCCTTTCTTAAAAAGACCCTCTCTCCCATCCCCAAAGATGACATAGGCCCCAAAGTGAATTATTTTCCTCAGGGCCTCCTGTATGGAGCTAATGTAAAAAAAACTTCTATTATCAGACAAGATGGAAAACTAGACGTTGCAGACTTTTCCTTTTAAATCACGACTGGAACATTTTAAATAGACACGTGCATAGTGCTCTGTAGAATACAACTAGGTAAGTATTTAAAAAAAAGAAAAATATGAAAACAGAAATACAAACAATGTGAGAAAGCTTTTCAGAGTATAACCTACAAATATCAATAATGATTAAGATCTCAACATGATGTTTTCTAGAAATCTCCTATTTGATACCAATTCCAATTCATTTATTTCGGTGGAAGTTTGGTGTGAATAATAATTTGGAATAACACATGAACAACAAAAGAGAGAATTAAGGATTGTTTCAATTTTTGATGCAAAATATATTACTTCCTCAGTGATTATAATTAAATTAAAACAAATATTATTGTATACACCACCACATCCAGTATCGAAATAATTACTGAAACACGAAAGACAAAATATTATAATACATATATTTTTTAATATTTGATGAACTGGAGACGCGTAGAGAGGTAGCAAAATTACCATTTTTTATTTATTAATTCTTAAAATGTGTTTCGTAGAGAAACTCATCTGAGTTCTGGGTAATTTTCTGGTATATGAAATACAATATTCAAGTATTGTTCTAGATATTTGTAATGAATAATTTCAGAGACGATTTAATTATATCACGAAGTTCTGTTCAAAACAACATTAATTATGTAATATTATGTTTATTTTTTCCCCGTTTAAGTTTTCCATAAAGTCAAAATATCAATCGTCCATTTGATTAGTCAGACATCTCCAAATAATAAGTTTTGAGATATTGAGGAAAGCTCACCATGAATCAAATATTGATTGTCTATGACTTGTCTATGATTTTCATATTCAATGTGCTATAGTGGAGGCATAACGGTCCGGTAAATTAGTCCGACTTTTTGAAATGTCCTACTCTTAGGGTGGGTTTCTTCATTTACCGAGACTTCTAAATGCAATGCTAATTGTAAAAATAAACGATCGAAATTTAAAAATTTCTGTGCATTCGACCGTTTACTTTTACAATTAGCATTGCATTTAGCATTCTCGGTAAATGAAGAAACCCACCATTAGATAAGAGAAACAAAGGGTCCTACTAGTAACCCATAAAATATCATAATTTTGTTGAAGTAACACTTCTTTACGCACGTTTGACTTGGGGAGTAAGCTGGTTATTTTTTACCAGGTACAGGGTACACTTTTACATTTAACTGCATACTCAACTCAAATTTCGATTTTTCAGAGATGTCTGACTAATCAACTGGACTATCGATGTCTGAAAATTGTTCCTAAAAATACAACAATTTGTTTTGACACTGAAATCGTTTCAGAATGAATTGCTTGTATTAGGTGATACACTATTTCGAGTCTCTGATCAAATGTTCTGTCGTATCATTTAATTAAAAATCATCCAAAGCATCAAAAATTGCTTTAAAACTGAACTGACAATCTTATATGTTTATTTTTTGGCTTAAGGCGCCGCTACCCGCATTTCTACCGATTTCTTACATATCCCCTTAAACGTTTGAAGTTTTAAGTTCTTAAAAATATACATGTTTTTTTTTTTAAGATAATGTCTAGATGTTGCCCATGCCGAAACGCAAATTATATGAAATTCCCTCGATAGAAAAAAATCGCAAAGTATGCTTCAAAAACTATTAAAAGCAAGTCTGTTTCTATTATCTTATAAATTATATTGGTGAAAAATTTCACAATGTTTCTTTAAATGATGCTTAAGAAGTTTCCCACGAGATTTTTGCTCTATTTTAAACGAGTGGTGTTTTATTAAACATTTTCGCAATTTTCGCATCGAATTTGACGCTTTAAATGTTAGCACTCTCCTCTAACATTCGTAATTTCATATCTCTCCATCTTCTTCTTTTCGAGCCCGGTTGCGGAGCCTTCTATTTCTTTAAAAATATAATACTTATTATTTGTTAAGCAGAAAAAAATGTAGCCCAGACCTGGTCGTTATACAAATGTTCCCCTAAGAAAAGAGTACAGACAGAAAGTAAATGAAACCTTACCCGTCTATGAGTGGCACTTGAGACAGCAATATCTCAGCGTCTTGCCTGCTTCCTGAGGAGGACAGAGCACAAAGGGCCAGAACCAAGAGCCGAAGAGTCGGGCTAAATTGATGATGGGCTAAAAAAATAAACACAAATTAGTTGGAAAAACAGGGAAACACTGTGGATACGTGTATTGAAAATTTTATCACTATACACAATGTTACAATGTTTATTTGTATCGCAAAGAAAAAATAATTATAGTTTTTTTCATAATTTATTCAATTATTTACGCCCAAATTGAAATTCATTCATTAATCATTTTTATCAGTACAGTATGTAGATACGCTCTATATGTAATATAATAGAAATACAGCAATTAAAACATAAATTCAAATAAAAATATAACAAAGAAAAGTAATACATGTAATATAAACAATAGCGTAGAAAAGTATAAAATAAAATGAATTTGGGCGATAACTAAAAAAATTCCAAAGAAGCGAAACTAGAGGTCCACAATGTAGCGAACCTAATGTATGGCAGTGAGGCAAGGAACTGGCAAAAATGGTGAAAGTAGACTGAATGCTGTAGAAATGAAATCTCTGAGAAGTATGTGGGTAAAACCGTGCATAAAAAATGTGGTTTGCGTAATTAGTAAAATTAAAAAAGGAAGATTTTTGATGGTTTCGGCGAGCGCAAGAACAAGGTAAGGAGAACATATTATGACGCAAATGTGAATGGTACAATAAGTCGAGGACGCTCGAGGAGGACATGTCATCATCAAGTGAACAAAATACTAGGGACTGGCCATGTGAAGAGTCAATGAAGAAAGGATGTGTCAAGACCGAGTCGCTTGGCTGTTAATCTTCTCTTCATACCCATAATGGTTAGTTAGAAACAATGATAAGTATTAAGATTAAAGTGAAAAATATACATCTGTGAATTTTATATACCTACCCAAGGAGATTTTTAAATTTGGTAAACAAACAATATTATTTTTATGGTTATTTTTTCGCATGTTTATATTATACTGTTTTGGATTTATGATAAAGATAGAATGAATTGGTAAAATTTTTTACACCGTGCAAACCTTTTTAAACGACTTCAAAAAGGAGGAGGTTCTCAATTTGAGGGTATTTTATTTTTTCATATTTATTCTCAACAAACTTTTTCAGATTAACTATTTATTGTTGATCTACCAAAAATAAAACCATGACGAAATAAAAAAATCAGACGAAATAAGTAAAAATTACAACGGGAAAACAAACAAACAACCACTAAACGCTCTCAATTGTATTACATTTTTGGCGTAAAACATTAAAGTAAAAATTTAAGTTATATATATTATCGTGGTAAAATATTATGTAATATATTATTGAAGAAGAACATAGAACTAATAATCTAAACAGAACCTCTCGTCTAACTATATGAATATGATATGGAAAAAAATAGTCGATGATAAGTAATATTTTTAATTATAAAATTTGAAAATATGAGATTGACAGTTTTATGACGGTTTGACGGAAGGTGGCAATGACTGTCGATAAAAGCGCACTTCCCGGTTAGACGAGAGGTTCTGGGTTCGAGTCCCTGTTGCGACTATTAACTTTTTCTATTTTCTGTGTCCTGTTATCTTTCATATTTTCGTTTAGATTATTAGTGTTATCTTCTTCTTCAATGATATATTAAATCGATGGGAATAACCTTCAAAAGTTAAAAAAGAGAATTCTTCTTACAAATAAATAAATATTACGTAGCTTACGTACACGCGTAGAAGTAAGATCAGAAGAAGAAACTACTGCTACTAAGAAGCTTACTGCCTCTAGCAGTGTTTTAGAATGATATCCCCAACAGCCGTTTCGGCAGACCCGTGAAGTGTGTTTACTTGATCTTTCCTGAGACCTGTGATAAGGCAAGTAGCGCTGGCGGGATGAACACATTCCCGACCACCAGTTGCCTGAGTTCATTTATAGGTTGGTACTTTAGACTTTACAGGTCGGAGAAGTTACTCGAAAACCTGATTTACACAATCGATTAAGTATTTGAAAATTCTGTTTAAAAGTTTAAAAATGTTAAACGATCTTCAGAGACAACAGATTATTGGAATTGTTTCACTACTTTCATTTCACGTACGTGGAATCCTTTTCTTTTAATTTCATTCAATCTGAATGATGAATTTCAATTGCTACACATCTAACTTATTTCTCAATTGTCCAAACGACTATAAGAAAATTTTACAGGAGGAGAAGGTTTTCTTTGATTATTTCAACGAAACATTGTGATAGACGTTTGATAAAGCTATTTTCGTAAAGGTAAAGGTATCATTAGTTCAAATAATTCTTAGTAAAGTAATTAAGTATCATTTTTTATACTTTATTTTTAATTTTAAACTGGAGATTGAACAAAACAAAATGGTTGTTTGTACAATTAAGAACTAAGGCGACGACAGGTAGAAGCACAGTCTCAAGGACGACAATGTTTTTTCACTCATAATGGCAGAACGTTGCATATATTATAACATGCGGCGAACACATAAACACACCTACAATCTTACACTCTTGTTCACATCTCGTGAACACCTAGTCCTTCACGAGACATTCATTTTCATGCAGTACTGATCTTGTAATATTATATCACTTACTTCCATACTATAAACTACATGAAAAATAATAGAAAAAAAGTTTCCATCACCACCAAACATAATAATACCGGTCTAGTGCAATCATCAATTTGGGGGGCGCGTGTGGGTACCGCCGCCCCTAGAACCATTTATTGGATAATCAACACCTCCAACGTAGGTCAACCAGAGTGTTTCGTTACGTTCGTTGACTTTGCATGGGTGTCCGGGTTCACGGGGTGAGGTTTGTCCGGGTCTGGGATGGATTCATACGTCTGTCACTCCTGGACACTGAGCCTCAGATTCCCACCCACCCCACATATCTTTTTCTATCCCCGAACTCCCTCTCCTTATTTTCTTTAAAAACACCTTCCACACCGCATCCCCTAAGATGACATTGGTCTTCATGGAAATTATTTTCCTCAGGGCCTCCTGTGTTCAGCTAATGTAAAAAAAAACGAGTGTGCTTTAGACCACACGACTGAAGTGAAACTTCTTAAGCTCCATCTATATGACAAGAAGAGAGAAAGAAAATGTGCGCGCGCACTGCTCTCTCTTGCTCCTACAGTGTGATACAGACAATAGGCCTGCACTATGTCTTAGATATAGGAAATGTAACTGGCTATGAGAGAAAGAGAGAAATAAAATGTGTGCTCGCACCTCTCTCTCTTGCCCCTTCAGTAATATACGAAACGTAACTCTCTTTCTTTCTATCTTCACTAACTTATATCTCCCTCTCAACTTCCGTTCGCTTCGCCTGATCACACTTTTCGTAACGCTCTCGTCACGCATTCACCAGCTTATTCCCCAAGTCAAGCGTACGTAAAGAAGTTTTACTTCAAAAATCATTACTCTGTTGGTAAAAAAACTTCCCTCACAAATCCCCACAATGAAAGCAAATAAGTAAATATCTGTTTCTTATTGTATAACAAGGAAATCATTATTCAAGAAAACGCAAGAAAGCATTAAGAACATCTATTATGGGCACTTTCCCGAATGAACTTCAGGCGTATTTCTCGTAAATAAGATATAGGTATTTAAAAGAGGGAGCAAAAAATAATACGGCGCGACCTTCGTCTTTATCGCCGTAATTATTTAAGATTATGTGACCTTTAATTTTCTGAATATTTCAAAGATACGAACCGAGCAAAACACTTACTTCGTTATTCATTCGTTGAGTGCTAAATTAGAGCTACGTATATATTTTAAGATAAAAATTCTTGAATGGAAGTGAAAGAATTATTTCATTTAATTGGAAGATGAAGCAAGATTTAATGGCTGCGTTAAATACATTAAACCAGTGGTTCTTAACCTGGGTTCGATTAAACCCCAGAGGTTCGGTGAGTCAGTCTCGCGGGTTCGGCGGAGGTCAAGACACACCCCCGATTGAGTTTCAGTTCGTATGTTTCGGTTCGATTTCCAATTAAGAAGGGTTCGGTGAATGCGCTTATGAAACTGGTAGGCTTCGTATCTCCAACAAGGTTAAGAACCACTGCATTAAATAGTCTATAATACTGGGTTCCTAACATGCTTATCGTAATGTCTCTATGCATTTGTATTTGTGTTGAACATTTGATTCTCGCCCTCAGAGAAATAATAGATTTATTATGTCTAAATATCGAATAAGTAAGAGATATTAATTGTGAAATTTACACAGCCTCTTTTCAGCTGTATTCTCACTATTTTCAATTTATAGCGTTTGTCTGAGAAACTTTAAAAAATCTGTTTTATTGTGAGAAAAAATTAAACAAAACACCAATATTATTAAAATGAAACACCAACTTAGTAAACCATACTATTATTTTGTTTATGTACTTAATGCCGACCGCTTTTCGCTACACCCGTAACTTCTTCTTCAAGTATAATGGTAGAGTAGGGTATTATACTGACCAGAAGAAGCAACGATTGAAACGAAACCCGGCCGGCATGAAGTATAAAAAATAAAAGTGGTGTTTACTAATTTATCGTTTTATTTTCAACTAGCTGGTCCCGGCATGCGTTGCTATGCCACTTAATAAAGAAATTATTTCTACCTGCGTGTCCTTTCCCACTCCGTCACCTCCACCTTCCCTCTCCCCTCTCCACTCCCCCCACTTCCCCCGTTCCGCGAACTCCCCTCCCGAGTTCCCCTCCCTTCTCCCGGGTCCCCCTCCCCCCTCACAAGTTCCCCTCCCCCTCAGTGGTTCCCCTTCCTCCCGCTTTTCATAGCAATAGCCGTTTCCTCGCCACCAATGCCACCAGTGCCACCAATAGCAATTTTTTTATACAAATTTCGTAATGCCAGAACTCACCGGAAGTTTTATAAAAACCTTGTCCTGATAATAACGAACACATAATTTTTTTTTATCCAATTTGGTACAGTCGTTCGAAAGTTATGTACACATTCAGCGATTCATTTTTAATTATAAGACTAGCTGACCCGACGAACTTCGTACCGCCTCAGAATCAATAGCTGTTGAATTAAATTCAGTTTTTTTATTAAGTTAAAAATTACGCAATGAAGCAATTATCAATGCGCAACTGTCCGTGTTTTGTTTTTGTCAGTATCAGAGATGGCGTCGTGTACGGATTTATATTTTTGTGATTTTCTTACTTTTACAATTACTTACGGGAATTCGGGAGGCGGATACGGGTGCCGCCGCTCCGGGAACCATTTATTGAATAACCAACACCTCTGCCATAGATCACCCCAAGTGGTTCGCTACGTTTGGTGATTTAGCAGGGGTGCCCGGGTTCATGAGGTGACTTATGTCCGGGTCTTGGCAGTTGATGCGCCTGCCCACCTGCTGCGTGGCGGGCCGGATCGAGAGAGACTGGTTGAGCGAGGCCTTTTGACCTTTCCAGCCGGACTCTCTCGACCCATTGCCTTGCACCATAGTTGGAGGGATGGATTCATACGTCCGTCACTCCCGGACACACTGACCCCAGATTCCTACCCACCCCTCATACCTTTTTCCTTCCCAGAACTTTCTATCCTCCCCATTCCTTAAAAAGATCCTCCACACGGCATCCCCTAAGATGACATAGGTCCTGAGAGAAATTATTTTCCTCAGGGCCTCCTGTGTGGAGCTTATGTAAAAAAATGCGTTTCAATTCAGAGATTTATTATAATTATTGTATTTTTCCTTTGGAGATGTGCAGACATACGTTCACCATTTATCTCATTTTCGACTATTGACATTGAGTGTGTAAGAAAGAAGGGCAGCATTACATGATTAAAAACAAATGCACAACAATCAACGCATTGACATTTGACGTTTTTGAATGTTTGGAATTCATGCACAGTTCAATATTATACCCCTCACAATATTGCTGCAGTTCTTTCAAAATAGGAGAATTCGTTCCATACAAAATGTAAAGGGAAAATAATTTTCTTTATAACTATTTATTTCGTTAACTTTTGTGATGTTTTAATAGTTATTATCCTATCCGGGGCGGAGACAAATCCAACAAATCAAAGATCATCAAAATCAGCCCAGCCGTTCTCGAGTTATTAATAGTGTAACTAACCCGACTTTGTTTTATATATTAAGATTAATAAAGATTAATAAGATTAATATAATGTCACATTAGAAAGTATCTGCTTCACATGAACCAATATTCATAATTTCAAATTGTATGTTCAAAAATATTGTCTACTTATAATATAATATTCTCTACTAAATATTGTTTAATTCCAATTTAGAAAATAACTGTTTTAATTATTTTCAATTAAAATATTACATTTTTGGTAAGTAGGTACTTTATTGCTTGTCAGACAAAATCAATTCTAACTTTGGGAACGACACTTAAATTTAATGCGGATTCACAAAGCAAGACACACAGACAACCGAAATCAGTATTTTTAATTGGAAAATTGTACCTAGCAGTAAATAGTACATAAATATTTATCGAAAATTTAATATTTTATACAGCTATAATGTTTGGCAACAAAACAATCATATTTTATGTACTCTCTCGCAGATGTCGGTAAAAATACTTGAGTTTGCCGCTTTGAAGCATCACAGAGTAGAGAAAGAGTCGATGCTTTCGGAAAACCGAGAACAACATAGTCCAGTGGAATAGCGCTTAAACCACAATAATAATTTATCATTTTTGTACGAATACTTGACGCCATAGTTTAATTTTATATAACATGTCATTTTAACTATTTTAATATTAATCTTATATTCTTACGTTATATTATTTTTTTCCTTTATATGGCAGACTGAAAATTGCTCACATCACTCTGTTTGACAAAATAAAAATAAATTACACTTATAAAAGATTTCTAGATATTGTCTAGAAAAATACACTGAACAAAATTGAGAAAGTTATCGCTGGTTCACATGAGAATTTATAAGTTATTATCTTTATAATATTATATCATAATTATATAATAATGCAAAACATAAATGTGATTATTCGCAATAAATTCATATTAAAAAAAAGTTTTTTAACTTACAAGCCATGTTGCACACCGATTCGCTTTAAAAACAACAGTGAACTGAGTGCTGATAAAATTTAACAAGTATTCATATTATTATATCAGTAATAATTTCAAATCTTTTGATAAGCAAAGTCTCAAAAGCGAGTGGTTGGGTTTTTCCAAATTCTTGTCACATTAAGTTTGATAATTTCAAATTGAAATACAGCGGCATTTTGAGTATTTGATAATCGTATGGTCTCCGTTAAACACCAAATTCACTAACATAACATCCTGGTTGGCTTTTACATGTTTCTAAAAAACTTAATTTTAAAACATATAACAGCGAGTTTCATTCTGTTGGAATATTTGATCCCTTTGCTAGCAACATCAACAGTTTTTTTCTTCTTATTGAACTAGAGTATTGTTTAACTTATAATAAATACACCCATTGCGTAAAAAAATAATACGAAATTGCGTACATTTAATTACAAACCTACACATTACCTTGTTTTATCAGTTCGTCTTTGAGTGCAAGGTTGAGTGCGGGTTGGTTATTATACTAGTCGTTCTGTAAACATTAGATCTCGCATCGGAAGTAGTATATTTCTAACTTTCTCTTATTTAATAAATAAAAACCAAAATTTTCCCTGAAATCGTAAGATTTCTAAGTACATATTAAATACACCTATTTAATTTTAAACCATAAATATTGTTTGTATAATTCTTTTATCTCAAGAGCCTTACCCCTAGCCGATGACGTCACTCTGGTGGTATAAAAAGGTTAAATAAAACACGTCAACAACGGAACCGGAAAACGCATACAAATTTACAGACAGACGAAATTCAAAACGATAATTTGCTCATCTAATTATCACTGAGCCTTCTTCTGAAACCTTGTTGGAAGTTGGATGTCATAAATTTTCGAATTTTCAACATGCAGATTGTAGCCCGGAAAATTACTGCACTAGTACCTGCCACTAACTATTTGAACTCTAGAGTCTGTCAAATAAGAGTAGAAAATATAAAAAAATTAACTACAAAATTTGTAGACTCTCAACACCAATTAATCTGTCAAATATTCTTTTAAAGTACAATGACACTGAAAATACAGAACACTGAACACACATTTAAAAAAACTTTTTTTTCTTAAAAAAAAAATTAAAATCGAAAAAGCACTGTTGTTAAGTTACGTACTTAATGACATAAATTTGAATAAAATGTGTTTTACAAAGTTATTGGCTCTCATTTAATTTAACATAAATTTGAATTTAACAGAATGTGGAAAGGAAGAATCGTTAATATATTCAGATCTAAAAATAGAGACATGCTCTGAAACCCGGGCAACGCCAGGTACTTAAACTAATATTAAATAAATGTGAGCAATTTCTACATTATGCTTTATATTTTATTACAATATCGTTATTCTTCATTATGTCAACACAAAATTGCAAACGTATAATAATAATATATAAACATGCAATTCTAATCTTGAAATTAGTGTGTATCTATATTGCAATGAAAACATTTTTTTTTAATCGTTTATGCCTTTTTAATTTTTTAATAAAAATGTACGTTACACAGCTTTAGATTGCCACCATGATTATATTTTTAGTCCTGCCATTTGAATGGCAGTGGCTCCATTCTGTGTTTTCTACTCTTATTTGACAAACGTGTACCTCTTTCTGTGTTTCGACCTTGTAGGGAATTGGTAGTGTAGCCGACACATAAAAAATTCCTATTTCCAACCAAGGATTTTTAATGCCAAAATGAGTTAACCTGTTGACTGTGATACTTTGGCGACCTTCAGAAAAAAAGACATGACGAAATATCGTAGGTAGTTTATTTCAAAACCGCCATAGAAGCTGAATACAACAAACAAAAAGTATTTTTTTTTAATTTTTAACTTTATGAGTAAAACCTCAAATTGTAACATTTAATTAAATGACGACAATATTAGAGAAACTCAATCGAAAATCTGGAGATAGAAAAATCAGAAAAAGATTTTGGCACCTCTGGGTCTCGTGCCCAGGACCTTCTGCTAAGGGTCGACTGAGATCTCGGTCTCGGTCTCGGCATTCTCGGCTACAAATTCTACCGAGAACTCTGTCTCAGATTCTCGGCGAAAAATCGCCGAGATTCTAGGCCATAACTGAGACCGTTGTAAATAGGTACGGTGTAGGATAATGGGATTCAAATCTTCAAATCCACCGCGCGCGTCCACATTCGTCACTTAATAGGGCACGAGGGATTTTTCAATATTTAATGGATTTTGTGCGTTTTCAAAGTCGCCTACGTTCATAAATGTACAAACAAAAAAAAGGTAAACCAAAAGAATGATAGTTACATTCACGCTCTATCCTTCAAAATAAAATTATATATTATCAAAAAATATTTTTCTTATTTTATAACTGATTTAAAAATAGCTGTTTTCAACAAATCTCAATCAACCTGCAAATATTTTTCTTATGTGGTCATATACAAGAAAGAAAAAAAAAGAAAAAAAAAATTTTTGATAGAAAACATCTCAATCTATGCCCGTTTATTTTTACTTTTTTTAATTAAAGAGCCTTTTTACCTAAATTACGATGTGATATTATTGAAAAAACGGCATAAATCAGTCAACTTTAAAATCGTTTTAATGTACCAAAAAACAGGTAAGTTAATAAAATAAAAATATCATCCAATAAAACAGTATTTTAAATAAGTCAATTCAAAAAAATATATATGAAATTCCAATGATTTACTTGATTTATGTTGATATTCCTAAGTATATAAAAATACCACTTTGTTCATTTAACTTCACTCCGCGGGAATGGTCCGCTCAAGACGGTCGTTCGCGACGCTCTCCCGCGTAATTTAAGTAAAAACAGAATCACCAAAAAGATCAATCATTTACTACACCTGAATACATTGTGAGAATTATTAAATTGACTTTTTTACCAATGTTCCTTAATTTACCATCCACAATATTTGCGCGGGCGAGTTCGGTCAACGTTGGCTTCAGGGATATTCAACATAAACATTTAATATTATATTATATTTTAAAAATATCTTAACGTAATTTCGTTAAATTATTTACATAAAAATTATTACTTACATCCTAGTTTTGTTCACTTTTAGAAATATTTATTTATAAAATATTTCTTTCATTACTAGTTTTGACATTTTTGGTAAGGCTCTCGACTAGCGTTAAATTTTATTTGATTGGTTTGTGTTATTCCACAATAAACTAATTTTTAAATATTCTATGGTATATTTGCGGGTCCCATGACAATTGATCCGCCGACAATTGCATTCCCCTGCATACTTATTTACAATATGCAATCGGCTTAGGGAAAATACGGTATACCTTAATAGACAAAATATAACTAAGTGACCCCGAAGGGATGAGCAGTGAGGATGTACTGCCGAATAACAAAGAATAAAACATATTTTCATTCAAATGAAAACATATTTTCATTCAACGAAAAACATACTTGACCATATATTAGTTCCTTACATATGAAATTGGCGTTTTGTATGGGAGGAACATAAACTCGATTTTTTTTAAATATAATATATTTATTTAATCAAAGTATGTACCATTGCTATCTATACACTTTTGCCATCTCATAGGTAGTTCATCGAATCAATAAAATCTTTGAAGGCGGTTTGGACTGCCCCATCGGAGTTGAATTTTTTCCCTTGCAAGAAGTTATCCAAATTTCGAAAAAAATGGTAATCTGTTGGGGCAAGGTACGATGAGTACACCGGAGAGTACGGTGGATGTCTTAGATGTTCCGATTGAAGCTCATCTTATTTGGTAGCCGTCTGTTGTACTGTATGTGGTCTAGCATTGTCATGAAGCAGCAGTGGCCTAGAGCGATTAACCAGGCTCGGTTGTTTAGCAGCTAGTTTTTCCATCATGTTTTGTAGTTGCTGATAATAGATAGACATCTGCCGTAATCGTCTGGCCAGATTTAAGAAAGCTGTAATGAACGACACCAGCACTAGTCCACAAAACGCTCACAAGTAACTTTTTTGGAGTCAATTTTCGCTTGGGGCATGGTTTGGCTGGTTCGGCAGGATTCAGCCATTGCGATGAGCGCTTTCGATTATTGTACAGGATCCACTATTCACCACAGGTAATGATTCGATTTAAAATCCCTTCCTTATCGTGCGGGTTGAGTAATACAACGCAGCAGTCATCGCGCGTTTGTTGATTTGCTTCACTCAATTGGTGAGGTACCCACCTTTCAAGCTTCTTCACCTTCCCAAGTTGCTTCAAGTGGATTAAAACAGTTTTATCACTAACACCGCAGTTTGAAGCTAACTCGGACGTGGTTTGCGATGGATCCGCTTCCACAATAGCCTTCAATTCTTCATTATCAACTTTGGTCTTCGGCCGTCCATGGGGCTTGTTTTGCAGGTCGAAATTTCCAGAACGAAAACGTTGGAACCAAAAACGCACTGTGTTTTCTTTTGCGGCACCGTCGCCATATACATCATTAATCCTTCGAGCTGCCACGGTGTAACTCGTACTCGTAAATAATGCGATATTTCAAGTTTTCCATTTTGTAAACTAATTGACGCAAAGATAAAAACAATTAAGGAAAAACAAATTAATTATAATTTTCAAAACACAAATACATGAGTAAATAGCTGTATAAATTTGAATTTGGAATTCCTAACCAAAGAGAAGATATTTGAGATCAATTTGCCAGTACGGCAAAACGCCAATTTCATATGTAAGGACCTAATATATACTCTTACCCAGCACATGTGTACTAATATATACCCTTACACCAGCACATGTTTACAAAAAATCTTTACTGTGTATAAATTCGTATGATATTCATATAAACTTAATATTAGGGGTATTTTTGAAGTCGATTTTAAGTTCGAAATTGGTAAATAAAGCAAAAAAATATATTATTTTATAGTAAATATCATTTCGGGGGAGGCAATTGTGGGCGGATCAACTGTCGGTTAGAAATTTAAAAATATTAGACCACCATTCAGGATTGAAACGTTGCTTGCTGTGGCCTTAGCCGTGTTTGGTGACTAGATCTGAATAGCCAGGCTGTCTGATCTGGAAGTAACGCACAAGTAACCGATTGAAAAAAAAATATCCTTAAAAATTTATGATGGGTTTAAAAAAAAAATGAACAATTCATCAAATATTTGAAGTAAATTTTCGAGTTCTGTGAAAGTTTTATTCAAGTTCTGTGATATTTCATTTTTATGAAGCAACTGGTTTATAATGTTATAATAACAGAACTTGTGTAGAACTTACAAAAAACGTGAATATTATCTTAAAATATTTTATGAATTGTTCAATTTTTTTAAAACAACTCGTCCTTAGTCTTCGAACTCGATTAGTTCGAAAACGAAAGTTCAAATAAAAAAAAATACATCTTCCACACAGTAACCAGTTTCCCGCTTGAATCCACTACTAGTTACCCGGACACCATGCATATATATTATTGTGTTATAATATATTTAAACATAATATGGAATTTTTCTTATGTTTTTCTTACTTATCTTTTTATTATTGTTTGAAATATTTTATCATTTAATTACTTACATAATAACTTATAAATAAGTGTGATTTCCTTCACCAACCACAAGATCCTTGTCTCTTTATGGTGCGAAACGGCTATTTTTATATTCATTGCAGCACTGTTTAACATGTAAAATAAATGTACACACTTATTGTAAAAACATACAAATATTAAATAAATAAATAAAAAGTTAAAAAAAAATGTACTAATAAAAGTACCTACATAATCGTCTATTCAACCCTTATATTATGCACGATAAATATGTCAAGTTGTCAAAGAAAATCAAAGACAAAAATATTTTTTTCTTTGTGATAATCAATAAAAAATAAAATTTCGATTCATCTAAGTAGTATTTACTAACCGCAAAATACGTTTTAATCGTTTAAATACATAATTTGAGATGAAAAAGACATAATTTCCATTGAAATATATTCCTTTGTGCCAAAACTCAAATAAAACTGATTTTATACCCCTGAGAACGGTGCTTCTTTTGTGAACATAATTACACATGAGTTTCACGGTAAAGTCGACGCCTTACGACTTGACGCGAGGAACAAATGCCGCGGAATTAGATTAGAAGAGGCGTTATGAAATTATTTACAGATTCGTCGAGGATTTTACGTTTCCAAATTCAAGAAACGACACGGGCGACGTTACGTGAATGTGCGAAACTAAAATCACCGATTTTGAAAATATTCAAAGGGCTGCTACGCTCTTAAGTGACAGTGCGTGAGAGAGCTGTGATTGGTTGAATGGCAGCAAGGCCTATCTACCAGTGTAGCAAGTGAATAGCTCTTTAGCAGAGCTGGTCAATTATACGACATGAGGCGTAGGGATGTCGAAAGTGAAAAAAAATATCGATGTATCGATATTTATTAAAATATCAATATCGACGTCGATATATCGGGGAAAGAATATCGATATATCGGTCAAATTTTCAAGAGATTCTGCGTTTTTAAAATAATAGTGTATTCAGCTCAATATTATTATAATTTTTGTACACAATTTGCTTTTTTTAATGTACAAAAATCTCAATAAAAATGAAGGTATTTTTATCACTCTTCATTTTTATTAAGTAATAATTACAAAAACATCAAAAACTAAAAAGCTGTCTTCTAACTTATATGTAAACTGAGACGCATACAAAGTTTGTATGCGTCTCAGTAACATTCTATTGGCGTATTAATATGTCAAAAAGGACTTCGTGTTTGGAACAAGGTATAGTCAATCATAGATAATTGGGAACCAACACATAGAGTGGCTTAGAAAAAAATGGCGAAAAATAGCATACATTTCTATGTATGTACCTACACACATGAGATAGTATTGGTGATCACAAATACTAATGCAAAGACAATAGATTTGCAAGCTATTAATAGTTAAAATTTTAACCGCCAGATGTCATAACCCAACAGTTACTTTTTTCCGTTCGTTCCTGAACGGTTTTGGATTCTAGTGACTTTAAATACATTAATTAAAAAAAATATCGTTTTTGATACAATTTTCGATATTGGATATTTTGTATCGATATATCGGATCAAAATATATCGGCTAAAAATATCGATATTTTGAATTAAAAATATCGATATTTCGATATATCGATATTTTTTCAACAAGCCTAATGAGGCGACGCTCTTTGATGGGTGAAAACATCATGTTGTTCAATTTTGATTATTAAAACTATTTAAAACAAATTATTATTATTCTTAAATACACTATATTATGCAAAAATAGCCCATTTTAACTTTTTTTCTCAGTTTATCTATTCTCGGTCTCGGCCAAGATTTTAATTTATTCTCGATCTCGGCCGAGAACGAAAAACCTGTCTCGGTCGACCCTTACCTTCTGCTTACAAGGCAACAGCTCCACCAACTGAGCTAAGGTGTCTTTATCCAATTCGGTAACTTTTAACTGTATCATCATACTTCGACTAAGAACCACAAACATTATCTTCATTTTCGTAACGCACATATTATTGGCTGCTATCTTTATATTTGATTGCAAGATTCAAACCCTAACCAAATGCTTTCTAGATAGTGTCCGGATAAAGTTTTATCCATTTTATTTTTATTATGCGATATCTCTTGAGTTTTCTGCAAGTCTAGGATGTAACTATCGGGATTAATTTTTGGGCTACCTGGCTAAAGATGGAAGTAGTGCAACACGCAATTATATCCCAAAAATAAGTCACGATACTTCTTTTGGTTGTGAAAATCTTAAATCGTGTCTGATTTTGTAATTGTAAAACATTTAAAAAAACGGTAGCGCATTCTTTGAGATTATACCACATTCTGCTGCTCCGATAACAATCTAATAATAATAATGTGCTCTGAATATGTACGAAAAACTGACCCGACAAACGTTTGTTCTGCCATATGAATTATTTCCAGTGCATGGTTGTTAAATAAAAAATAACGAATGTGTTGTAAGTGTGTGGGGATTGAATCTATGATAGAAAGAGGAATGGAGCGCTGTAAACGACGACCGCCGATAAAAACAAAACAAAAAAACACCAACTAAAGTAGGAAAATAAAATAAAGAAAAGCAATTGAGTGTACGATATTTTTTGTCTGTCCGTCTTTAGTCAACACAAATATGCTCGTCAGTTTGCCCACGCGAGAACTTGATGCCGAGTGGACATAGCGCCATCTGTCATTCAACAACATAAATAGTTTCGTTCTATCTGAAATTTGAAAGACGGTTAAATTTGTTCATACAAAAATACTAAAAATGCGATTAAAGAATGGGAGGGTGGGGGGTAGGAGGGTTAAAATTGAGAGGGTTATAGGTATTACTTGATGCCAAATAAAAAAAAAAATACAAAAAAATAGTCAAAAAAGTGATTTTTTTCTGGATAGGGACACCCTAATCACCTAGCGGTATGAAATATACTTTAAAACCTATTCTCATACCTACCAAATAAACATAAAAAATTCCTCAAAATCGGTCAAGCCGTTTCGGAGGAGTGCGACCACAAACACCGTGACACGAAATTTTTATATATAAGATTGTACGTTTAATAATTTCCTTTTATTTGTTCCTTTACCTGTAGGTACTCACATATTTACATAATAAATTAAGTTATTGTGGTTTAAATTCCAATTAAACGCTGCTAGTAGGCACGTAAGCAAATATTTGAAATAATAATTGTAGGAAGGCACTATTTATTCATCATATTTAACACGTAATATATAAAGATAAACAATTTGGGACCCGGGTAGGAATACGCCCGCCGGGAGCAATTTATTTGATAACATAAACCCCGTGGTTCGCAATGTTTGTTGACTTGAATGGGTGCGGATTGTCTAGGTCTTGGCGGCGAATATATTTGCCCTCATACTCCCTGGAACGCCGGATCGGGAGAAACTGGTTGAGGGAGACCCTTTGATCTCTCCAACCGGACTCTCTCAACCCATCGCCTTACACCGCAGTGTGTGAAACGGATTCATACGATTCAAACGGATTCATCCTGAAAACAATGTCTTACAGATTCTTTCCCACCTCTCATACCTTTTTCCTTTCCAAGAACCTTCTTTCCTTCCTTTCTCTAAAAAAAAACCCCTACATATATAGGGAAATTAAAATAAGTCAAGTACTTTAACCAGTGATTCCTGAAATTGTTTGGAGAAAAAAAATTAAATTAATTCTTGTTAACGCAACGACATTTCGGATGTTTTTTTTTGCGAAAGAAACTTTTATAAATTTTAATTTTGAAAAAAATAATTTTGAGATTAAGTCCCCAGGATAGACATCCATGTATATTCATATGTCCGTGGTCCCCAGAGAATTAAATTTCATTTACTTTGTTTACTCCAAAGAATGTCAGGGATCAATGTTTAAAGTAAGTCAAGTACGTCTCTTAACACCCCATATATATTTAGTCGAAACCCGACCAAAACGACGTTTTGCAAAAGTTTTATTGTTTTAACGATTAATTTACTATTATTTCGGTAGGTCTCGCCGACAAAGTCGGATGCTACAGGTCACAGTATCAAATATTATGACATTTGCTATCAGTTGCATAATATATACAGAATTCATATATTATTCATAACAAAACAATAAACTTACATTTAATTATTCTGACAATGATAATTATATTCGAACGAAAAGAAAATCGAAAAAAACATGGAACAGAAAAAAGATTAAGAAGCAACCAAAACAACCAATCGGAAATTTATTTTTATCCTGGAGGGGAGAGTTTGCTTTAATTTGTTATGTTATTAATTATTTATTTTTTCTTTTCTGCTGCATTATATTTGAATAGATATTTTCAAAAAAAGGGTAAGGCACGAAAATGATTAATTTAATATTTAAATATTAAATTTATAATAAGTACAATATTATAACGTTTTTCATTTAACTTGAAAAAAATATGCTTATTTGTTTTTTTTTTATCAAAAGTAACCCAACAGCTTATTTGTCGCGGTTTTACAATAACTTTAAGTTATTAATAATTCTATTTTTGATACTGACATTTCGTGGTGGAATTTCATTATGATGATATAATAGATAAACCATTTCAAACATTTTTCCATTTGTTTTGTGAAATATAAATACTATTATGATAACGTTGATTATTTTGAACCAATAATTATTTTGTGAATTTCAAAAGAAGTGGAAAAAGTTGAAATTGTTTATATCATTAAGATAAATTTGTAAATTACGGAAAATTTACGAACGGGCGTGTTCTTGTTGATCGAAACATAAACAAAGTTCAAATCTTCAAAGTTCGAGGTTCAAATATATTACTATGCGATATATGTATTTAATTAATTTTGAGGAAAATAATAACATATAAAATTTTCTTTCATAAAATATGGTACTACTATTGAGGTGATTTTTCCCCCCCAAAATTAGTGCTTTGTGAAGAATATTATTAATTTATAAAATGATAATAAATTACTTCGTTTTAACCACAATTTTGATCATTAATTGTGTTTCAGAATGGTTAAACAAGCAAGGTATTTCAATTTCTCCTGCCATAGGCCACCTTAAGTGATTCGCTGGGTGCCCGGGTTCATGGGGTATGGTTTTTCTTGGCGCCACACGCGTTTTTTCACCTAATGAGTGGCGAGCCGCGGGAGAGACTGGTTGAGAGACCTTTTTACCCATTTGGGCTCTCTCGATCCATTGTACCGCATCAGATGTCTTCTGGACACATTGACCCCCGGATTCATATCCATCTCTCATAACCTCTTCTTTTTCCTTAACGTCCTTTCCTTCCTTTCCCTTAAAAGATCCTTCACATCATCAAAAACGACATAGGCCCTTGGGGAAAAGTTAAAAAAATATATCTAAAAAGTGAAATAAATATTTTGTTATTTACGCTTTAACACGAAAAATAATTTAAAAAAATTGTATTAACTATTTTTTCTACACAGTGACAATGGTATATCAAGTATATGATATTGATTTATATAATAAAGAGTTACAAAGCATAACGTAAGAAGAACTAGAGAAGCTAATCGAACATTATCTGCCTTATAAAGAAAGACAACTAATCCCGGATTACGAATAACCTAACAATATATATGAATTCCTTCTACATCCTTCGTTATAAATGGAAAATGTTGCTTGTGCAATGATTGATGACTTAGTTAGCAGACGATTGAAGAATTTCTTGTTTTTGTTTTCGCGGGTTTCGACCCTTGGTCCGCTGAATGTCTGGCCACCAGACCAAAGGAGACTTGCGGGGGACCGTGGATTTATCGTATTATATCCAAACCGAGTACCCATGAAATAAATAAATATTTTATTGTTAGCTCATTCTCTCACAGGCCTCAATCCTACTAAATGTACGTTTTTGTCTCTTTTTAGTGTCGCTCGCTTCCGTTTCATCGAGTTTCAAATCACAACGGTGCTAAAGGAGTTTTCACTTCAAAACTAGGCTAAATTATGCTATAAACATGGTGTTAAGGGATGTACTTGACTTACTTTAGCCAGTGATTCCTGACGTTGTTTGGAGTAAAAAACATATATGAAATTTTGGTCTACGGTGACTTTTTTTGATGAAATTTTTTTTTCCATTTTTTTTTCAAATTTAAACAACAAAAAAATTTCTTCCGCATGTCGTCACTGGTCACTCAGCCGAGTAACCGACCATCTCCTCAAATTCAAAATTCAAAATTCTAACTCAAAATTTTACGTTTCCGTAATTTCCCACCTTCTATGAAAGTTTCCTAACAACTCCCAATAGTGTCAGGAATCACTGGTTGAAGTTAGTCAAATACGTCCGTTAACACCCTGTATAACGAATATTCATAGGTTTAAGTACCGAATAGTAAACTCAGACATTTTAAATAAATAAATCGTAATATATCATTGACGAAGAAGATAACAATAATAATCTAAACGAATGTATGAAAGAGAACAAGACACAGAAAAACAGAAAAAAGACTCTGGTCGCAACTGGGACTCGAACCCAGACCTCTCGTCTAATCGGGACGTGCGCGTTAACCAATTTCGCTATTGCCACCTTCTGTCAAACATTGTCTTTTTTTATGTGTCTTGTTCTCTTTCATATTTTCATTTAGATTATTATTGTTATCTTCTTCTTCAATGATATATTACGATAATGATGGGAAAAAGCCTTCAAAAATTATTAAAAGAGAGTTGTCTTATAATTTTTTTTAATTAATCGAAAGTGCACGTTATCGTATGAATAATCTATAAGGAGGATGGTGAAATACTCCTTAATCTATTTATTATAATACATCATACAAGCCCACGTATTTGTGTAATCTCCGTAATGAATTGCGGTCTGGATTAGGCGTAGACTGTATATACGGTGGGGTGGGAAGTGGACGATTCCAGAGGAAATTAGATACTTTGAGATAACTGTGCGCACTGCCAACGGTCAACCTCAAATCAGATCACAATCTATTTGGTGAATACCTCGTAGAACGCTGATCGCACCATCTAGTGAACTCAATGATTAGGTGATGTTTGTTCAATCAGAGCGTTTAACCAGCCAGCGGCCGAAAATCCTCATTTCGTCGAAAGTTGTTCTTACGATCGTACAGGGCGGTTCCAATGAGAAAGATTAATTATTCTCCGTACCTGCTTTTTAAAATTATAACTCAATATCGATTTTATTTCATTCCAAATTTGCTTTAATTTATAACTGCATCCTAAAATGCTGAAAGGCATTATGATGAAACTATTAAAATTACGTACTTTTTGTAATTATTTTTTGATCAAAAGTATTTATCATTTTTCAATAATGTCTAAGATAAATAAGAATGTAAAAAAAATAGAAATATATTAGTTTATAAGTGCACAAATAAATACACAAACGGACCAATTTTCGTCAAGAAACACATGTACGTATATATTATTTCTACGATTTTATTTTAACTATAATAAAAATTCTGAAACACTCGTTTCCCACATAATGTATTGATTTATATTACTGCAAGCTTATATGATTCGAAATGGGTGGTATAATACAAAATCTTTTTTGAAAATTTAACAAATCTGCCAACGACCTATGGTGTAACCTTATTATACCAAAAAATTTTTTTTCCCAAAATATAAAACATACTTTATTAGATAAAACAACAATCTTTCGAAATCAATTTATAATTTTTGCGGAAAAGAGTCAATACATCTAAAATCTGATTTAAAAATTTCTGGTTTTATCTGGTTATACCCTCTTAAGCATCATGTATGCGGTAGAGGACTGGAAAATATGGCTTATCATATTTTTATTTATTGAGGTGAAAAATTCTTTAGCACCGCTGTACGTTTGACAAGGACAATATAATGTGCTGAATTCATCAACAATCAGAATACCTGCCGATCTCATAACAAGAACGGAAAATAAACACGATGGAACCCAACCAGCGTCACGAAACAACCGTTGTGATTTCAAACTTGACACTAAAAAGTGATAAACACTTGCATCTATAGGATTTAGTCTGCGAGAGAATGAGATAGCAATACAATATTTATTTATTACACGGGTACTCGGTTCCAATATACTACGATAAATCCACGGTCCCACGTAAGTCTCCTGTAGTCTCGTGCCCTGTAGCGGACTACGAAATCCAAAAAATATTTTGTTTTAATTTTTGTAAAATAAAAATCTAATCTTCAAACAACTCCAAAATAAAAAGACAAAGAAAACACAAATAAACTTGCAAAGAAGGCATCTAGCGACTCCGAAGAAGAAAACACAAATACTAATAAGATGACCAAATGTATAGGAAAAGATGCACTGGATTTGGCGACAAAAATATGAAGAAAAAAAATCACTGAAAAAAGGGCTTCGTAGTCTCCTCCACTCTTCTCTACTTTAGTTTTTTGAAGGTGTCATTTCTACCGCGTGTGAATTGCACACTCTGATTTTTTTTAAACTCAAATAAAATGATAAAATATGTAAAAAAAGTAAAATTATGGTTGAATAATGTAGAGATTGAAACGCTTTTTCTATAAATTTATCCATCCTTCTACAACTCACTTTCTGTAACTTTCTAAACTGTAGTACAATATGTTTATTGTTTATTTTTTTCATAACTAAAAAAAAAAATGAAAATCAGTATGTTTTTCTCCATATTTTATTTTATTTCACTGGGGCAGTATTGAGATTATCTGCTATTCTGAGACATGCCACAAATACATTATACATTATTTTTATTAAACCAATGGTTAAATGGCACTAATAAGGTAGGTAATAATTTTTTAGTTGCGCACGCGGAATTTGAATCCGTGACATATCGCGGACCTTACCTTTTGACCACAAATGCCGTCAAAAAATAATATGCATCATAATGCTGACGGCCGGCGCAATCCAGCGGTAAGACTATTGACTAGCACTCCGAAGGTTGCGGGATCGAATCCCGGCGTGGCAAATAAATTTTATTTGATTAATTTGTGTTGTTTCACAATTTATTCATTTAAAATAATATATGGTAAATTTGCGGCACGTTCCAGAGTGCAAGATACTCTCAGTATCGCCCTGGTGTAAGACCACCATTCAGTATTGAAACGTTGCTTGAAATGTCTTTAGCCGTGTTTGGTGATCAGATCTGAATAGCCAGATGCTTCCCCACCTTCCTCTTCTCAATCTCCTTCCCCTCCCGACTACCTTCAGCCTCACAACATACCCCAATTAGGGATGCCATAGTGGCATTGGCTCCAGACGGGAGCAGTTGGGACTCTTGTGTTCATGTAAAAAAAAAATAACGAATTCTTATACATCCTGAAACATTTTTAAAAAGCTCCATAACCATAAAAAGGTACCGTCAGAGTTAGCGGGGAAACGCTTTTGTGGTAGTTAAATATCTAAATATGTCTCTTGGCCCAAGGGCTGTGGCGCCCAGTGACGTGTTTATTCTGAAAATAGTCCAATGTCCGTTGCATTTTAGTGCGCTTACGTCATCCCGCGGGGAAGGGGGTCAGATAAGAGCCCCGAAATTCAATCTGCCCGACCAAATGACTCAAGAAATAAAGGTGTTATATGAGTTATTCATGCTTCGTCGTGTAGATTTTGAGGTGCTCAAAAATTATGCTGAGCAAAACACATAAATTACGCCCAGTTAGACGAATGAAAGACGTTTTCATAAAAAACGAGTGTCCTTTAGACCATAGACCATACGCATTCACCAGCTTACTCCCGAAGTCAAGCGTGCATAAAGAAGTTTTACTTTAAAAAGTTACGGTAGGTAGATATATTATAATTATTTTTTTATAATCAAGAAATATGAAAGTGGTAAAAAGAATTATGTAGTTTACAAATGATTTCATTCGAAGTTCCTGAGCCTCTCAAACGAGTTGAGAGACTATTTATTTTACTTATTTACGCGCCAGATTTAAATGTCCAGGTTTAATTTTCCCCACAGGAAAAACTAAACCCTTTCACACACTTCCCAAATGATCATCTGGTCAATCCACGTTATGCAATTGCACTATATAAGTATTATAATTACAAAACAATACAAGAACAACATGTCAACCTACCAGAGACCAGATGGGAAAATAATTCACCGACTCCAGATATTTTCATATCAGAGGGTTCGGCTCTGTGGAATTCCTAATTGAACCTATAAATCCTACTGATCCCTCAATATAAATATTTAAAAAATCTTTTGTAATCCTACATGTATTTAAAATTACCGATTTTTGCATTTTTATATATAAATTTTATTTATTTTTTATTTATTTATTATTATTATTTATTTTATTTTATTTATTTATTTTACTACTCTGAGGTATTTAGCTTTCTCAAATATGACCCTCAAGGCTAAAATGAAAAACTTGGTTTGGGTTTCCACAAGCGTAAGGCTTCGTTTCAACCTTTCCTCATTTCCTTTTCCATTTCTCGTACACACCGACTCTTCCAGTCCATTGGATTTGTCACGCTAAGTTATACATAAATATTTCCTTAAATAAATACAATCAATGCTGCCGCCACAAAATCGCAGAGATTTATAAGAAATTGAATTGAATGCTAGTCATACCATATTTTTATGTGTTAAGAGGTTATTACCAGAGAAAACCAGAAATATGTCATTTTTAAATCAGATTTTAGACGCATCGACCTTTTCCACAAAAAATTATAAATGGATTTCGAAATATTGTTCTTTTATCTAGCATTCGCATGTTTTAAAATTTGAGAAAATAGTATATTAAAATATAAGTGGATAAACAGGTTTTTAAAACACGCGCGATTTTTCGAGCACGACGGCGTAGCCGAGTGCTCGAAATAAAGCAAGTGTTTTAAAGACCAGTTATCCACGAATACTTTACGCTATTTTTTTTTATTGGTACACTTTGAAAACATAAATATTGATATTATTATTAAAAATTTGGAACTAAGAACTATTAATGAATTCGTGATGTGACATCACAATATCTTGTTGTCATGGAAATGAAAAACACAAACATTAATTTGCAATCTGTCACATTAAAATATTCCTGTCAGATTTATAGTTAAAAGTTGACATTTAGACTTCACATTTTGTTGATTTGTTGATGTTGCCATGGTAACTTTAAAAAACGCGCGTTCCATAAAGTGCGATTTAAACACGCTAGAGCGTACTTTAAATGAGTAAAAAAGGGCACCAATAAAAAAAATATATTTTTAGTATAATAAGGTTACACCGTAGGTTGTTGGCAGATTTGTTAAATTTTCAAAAAAGATTTTGTATTATACCACACTCATTTCAAATCGTATAGTCATGCAGTAAAATAAATCAATACATTTTCTGGGTATCGTATGTGCAAATCATAAAAAAATATGTACGAACATGTGTTTCTTGGCGAAAATTGGTCCGTTTGTGTATTATTTGCGCACTTACAAACTAATATATTTCATATTTTTTTAGCATTCTTATTTAACTTAGACATTATTGAAAAATGATAAATACTTATATTCAAAAAATAATTACAAAAAGTACATTATTTTAATAGTTTTATCACCACGCCTTTCAGCATTTTCGGATGTAGGTATAAATTAAAGCAAATTTGGAATGAAATAAAATCGATATTGAGTTATAATTTTAAAAAGCTGGTACGGAGAATTATTAATCTTTCTCATTGTAACCGCCCTGCACGATTGTAAGAACAAATTTCGACTAAATGTGGATTTTCGTCCGCTGGCTGGTTAAACGCTCTTAATAACTTCAATTAGTGGAACAAAGAAAAAAAGTATATCTTTATGTTTTCCAAATTTTGAAAATCAATTTTGGAGGTGGTTATGAGTACCACCGCCCCGGAAACCATTTGTTTAATAACCAACACCCCTGCCATTGGTCACTCCTAGTGGGTCGCTACGTTTGGTAACTGGTAGCAGAGGTGCCGGGTTCACGGGATGAGGTTTGTATAGGTCTTGGCGGCAAATGCGTTTACCCACCTACTGCTTGGCGGGTCAGATCAGGCAAAACTGGTTGAGGGAAATCTAATCTACGTTAGTCACTCCTGGAAACAATTGCCCCCAGCTTCCTGGCCACCCCTCATACCTTCTTCCTTTCCCTCTTTTTGCTAAAAAGACTCCACACAGCATCCCCAAAGATGACAAAGGCCCTGAGAATTTTTTTCCTCATGGTCTCCTGTGCGGAGTTTACCTCATTACCAACTTTGGAAAATTAATACCTTTTGATATTTTTTACACACGTTCTTTTTATTTATTTACTTATACCCATATTAATAAGTAATATTAAGAACCCTTCTCATCCCAAACAATATTACTAAGATTGTATGGATATAAATAATAGGTCCTTTACTGGGTATAATTTAATGTACCTACCTTATCACTTATAATTAATTTTATCGTATGTCTACATAAATAGGTACATAAACATATCATTTATTTTAACTTCTTTCTATTCTATTTACCTTGAATCAATAAGTATAATGTTAAAAAATATATAAATACATTTTCCAAACCATTTCCACGTTACTAGGAGTACCCAAGTTTCGGAGAATGAAAGTGTCTGCCTGCGTGCGAAATAAAACGACGAAGTTTTCCCCGTTCTAAACCCTTCAAACTCAATATTTGGGGATCGGGCCGAGAGGGTCGGGCGGTTTGAGCAGGGGTAACGCCGGGTCCGGGCCGCGCTTCCGCTCGGGGATCCAAGGGGAATCATCATTGAAGGGATACACCCTAGAAGCGTGATGTGGGAGGGTCCGTCTGTTTTGGTCAATTTTATCTTACTTCGAGTGAATTAAAAATCAGCCGGCTAGCGACCACTTAACTCAAGAGATAAGTAGTCTGTGTACCTGAAAATAGGTCATTTCTGTTTTAACTCCTTATTTTAATTGATCAAGCATTTCAATTGCTGATTTTCTTTCCCAGACATATGATCAATTTTATGGGGCTAAGAGAAGCGAAGTCCTGGTTTAACATGTCTATAACATGTCTATCAAGAATTTACCAACTATTCATATGTACATATAATATACGTATATACCTTATATATATATATGTATATATTATTTTTTTTCTTCTAAGTAATCTATGTACAATTACCATTAAAATGTAAAAAAATTTTAAAAAAACTAACTTTCTAATATTATGGTACCCATCAGCCTGAAGGTTTGAAAAAGAATTGTCGTTGAGATGGTGACATCTCTTTTGGCAAATTGTAGAATTCTTTAATTGGAATAAAAAAGAATATGAAAAAAATTTGTTTAAGGTACGTAGTTGGGTACCTATTATAAAAATCTTACCATCACCGTGGAAATTTTGGAAGTGATTTATTAAATACTAGCAGACCTGGCCACACGTTGCTGTGGCCAACGAAACACAACGCCATTACCCGACCTTTATAAAATCCACACTACCCGCTTGCCAGCTGCCAGCTGCCCGCTGCCTGAATTAAATATATTTGAATTTCTCGGCTTTTCTCTATTATAATTAGCATGTATTATACATACAAACATTCCCCTTGAATCACTCTATCTATTGGTGAAAACCGCATGAAAATCTGTTTCGTAGTTTAAAAGATCTATGCGCACATACATTTTGAGCGACTTCATTTTATACTATGTAATGCAATTTGAGCGATCGCCACTAATGCTTGCAATGCAACACTGGATATTTGAAAAGGGAAAATCAAATACCTACTTACTCTAGGACATCTATTTTCCAATTTCTTCCGTAGAACGAATTTCAAAAGTGACTATAGTACGGCCCGCCAGCCGTTTTAAATCGCACAAAAATATGTTTTCTTTGAATTTCTCGGCTTTTATCTAATATAATTTGCATGCATTATACATATAAACATTCCCCTTCAATCACTCTATCTATTGGTGAAAACCGTATGAAAATCCGTTGCGTAGTTTAAAAGATTAACGCGCACAAACATTTTGAGCGACTTCATTTTATACTATGTAATGATGAAGAGAAAAAATGTTTTTTATACTTATTTTCTCTACTGGTCACGTGTACTGATTTAATTCGGCACCTATCATACTTCTAGGGACTTTTTGTTCAGTGGGGTGCATGATTTTAACATATTACGGCGATTATAACTAGGCCTTTGGACAGTGGATGCGTGCGCCGTGCGCTGTCTTTGGAAAAAAATGATTTAATTCAGCTTTTAAGTATTTATCTCTATTTTTATGATATTGTGGTATTTTTTATGATATCAAACTAATCATAAAAAATACCATATTTTAATTCAAATACAATATTTTAATTCAAATACACTTTTTTCGATTACATTTGGTCGCGGTCATTGGTCGGATAAGGACTTGGAGGTTGCCCACCACTTTCCCACGGCTTTCTAAGGAAACAGATGGTTTCCTCCGTCACAGTACTCGTCAGGATTCTAATTTTTTTTTATTTATAAAGAAACTAATTTTTATTTAAAATGACTCTAGCCCCCAATGTCCGGGCATACATTGTTATGCTAAGGATAAGGACTGTACCCGTTACGGATAAGGACTGTACTTCTCTGACGCCGCGCCCTATTTTCGTACTTGAAGTTTGTTACAAAGCTTCCATCTTGCCGCCTACCACCCGCCAGTCCCAGGTTAACTGCTATTGGGAGATTACTTTGCCTAAAATAATGTGGGTTTTGATACAGAATAGTAACGCATGTTTGGAGGGCGATGCCATCTAAGAATCGTATAATAAGATTGTTTTTATTTTTATTTAAAGATATTAAAAGGCTGATAAAAAGCTGTAAATGTGCGCTTTAATAAAACTAATTAAGAAAATAAAGTTATTGTTAATTAAAAACTTTAAATATCTTCATCAATTATAATTCTATAATAATATAATTCTTGGTTGGTAAATAACCGCATTTTTTTACATTAATCCACACAGGGGCCTCCTAGGAAAATAATTTCATGGAGGGCCTATGTCATCTTTGGGGATGCTGTGCGGTATCTCTTTTCAAGGAAAGAAAGTAGTGGAAGGTAAAAGGAATGAGGGGTGATTAGGAATCTAGGGATCGTTGGTCCAGGAGCGACGGACGATTGGATCCATCCCTCTCGCTGTGGTGCAAGATGATGGTCGAGATTGAGGGAGACCAGTTGGAGAGATAAAAGAGCTCCCAAACCGGCCTCTCCCGATCCGCAGTTGGTGGATAGGCGCATCCGCCACCAAGACCTGAACACACCTCACCCGATGAACCCGGGTACCCCTGTTATGTCACCAAACGTAGCAAACGACTTAAGATGACAATATACATGTCAGGGGTGTTGGTTATCCAATAAATGTTTCCCGGAGCGTACTCCCAAATTGACTACAAAAATATGATATTTTTCACACATTTTAACTTAACTTGGTTATCTAACAATCGATTAAAGCCTTCTCCCCGAGCAGAATAATAAAATAATAATAATATGTTGTGACTACCCACTCTCCCATGTGCTAATTTGCATGAACATTAATGCGAGCTTCAGAATTTAGCTTAATGGCGCTAGTGTCGCTGGCAAATAACCGCCTGTGGAGCCGACGCGGTAAACTTCCCTCGAAATTATTACCCAAAACAGCTTACCAAATGGAAGCACACATAAAAAAGTACCCGACTTATAAAGTAGTACTTAGGTATGAGGAATTGTAGCGTAGATGCTTTTTGTGCGGGCTTATTCGCAAGTGTATTCGTTTTCTTGCCGCTGGGTTGTAGAGCTCCCCTCCCATCCCTTCCCGGTCGTAGAGGTTCCTCTCCTCCCGCATTCAGTACCCGCACGTCGGCCAGGACGCTTGTCCTTCAGGGAGGAAACTCCGGAAAATCTATCGGAATATTTGGAGCAACCGGTGGTCGCGTTTTATTTTTTTAAACTTAGAAAAACTTTAAAAAATATTCTTTACATCAAAAAAATATATCGACGCTTTTTGTATGTTCGCTCCGCGGCAAAGGGTAGACGAGGGAAAAATGCTTTTTTAAGAAATCGAACTTTAGTTTATAGTGAAGGTGGTGTGACGAGTTGCGAAGAGAGATGTTGTGTTATTACTCAGTTATGCAGATCCTGCGGGATAAATGTTCTTCAGTTATCCAGTATTCATCGCACATATTTTCGCGAAATTTTTACAAAGGTAAGAAATTTTCACTTTTTTCTTCACATTTGAACTATCAAAACTGCGTTTAAAATAACCACTCACTTTATACACCTAGATTCAATTGCCAGTGCTATTTTTGCAAAAGACCTCGTCATTATTGTAAAATTGAAAAACAAACATAATTTGTTATTTTATACCTGCTATTTACATACTAATTGATTTACTGCAATCACACAGAAATATCATAAATATACGAGATTTATTTTCGCATGTCGCATACATAAACAAAAGTAACATTTGGATCTGACTGCAGCAGCCTCTCGTATAAACGTGCTTAAATAAAATCAAACTATCCCATATATCTCGTTAATAGACCTAACAAATTATTTAAATAAATATTTATTTAGACAATATATTATGTTAGAGAAATCTCTGAAAATAACTGAATATTATTAATCTATCAGGAAGAATATATAAAAAGCCGTAAACCGAGTAATTTGAGGAATAGCGTACCATATATTACTATTTTATACCTTCTGAATTATGCTGTATGAACCAATCAGAATAAATAAATTAAATTAAAGAATTTTTCTAAACAAAAACCATAAAAAATAAATATTTTATACAAAAGATATAACATCCGACCTGGATAAAGGCATCGTGGCTCTCTTATCGGGCATAAGAGCTGCTCTTTTCTGATAATGTTTACATGACCAATGATAACCTTAAATATAATATCTATAATATAAAAATGAAACGCTAAAAGCGCAAATCTAAATATAATATCTATAATATAAAATGAAACGCTAAAAGCGCAAATCTCGAGAGCGGCTGAACCGATTTCGCTAATTCTTTTTTAGAATATTCCTTAAAGTTCGAGGATTGTTCTTACGGAGAGAAAAATTAATAAAATTGCGCAGAAAATTAGATAATAACAGAAAACATCGCACGTTTGACAGTTCGCGTGTTAGAGAATGACATTTTGCAAATGTTCAATCAGGATTCTATTTTTGAAAAGTTGAAAAATTTATTTAAAGTAGGTACTCCCCTAATAGTTTGAATCGAATCAAGAATTTTAGATATTTTAAATAGGTACCTATGTTAGGTACCAAATTTAATAGACATGAAAAATGGAAATTTTAATAAAAATTGTAAAAGGTGGCACGCGGACTGTTTAAAAACTGAATGTACTGGGATTGAATATATGGAACGCGGGAGGGGGATTGGCGGGACGAGGGAGCGGGAAAGGGGAGAAGTAAGGCGGGAAAGGTGGAAGGGGAATGCGGGAGGGGAAGGGTACGTGTGTGGGGGGAGGGGAACTCGAAAGAATGGTTAGCGGGACGGGGGAAGGGGGGAGGGGAATGGAGTGGGGAGAGGGAAGGTGGAGGTGGAGGTGACTGAGTGGGAACGCGAGAGGGAAAGAGGACGCAGGAGAAGAAGGGGAGGCGGAAGGGGAACGGAACGAATGGGAAAGGACACTCAGGGAGAAACAATTTCTTTATTAAATGGCATAGCAACGCATGCCGGGACCAGCTAGTTTTGAATAAAAATATATGTATAAATTTAACCCACTAGTGAATCAAGCAGCTTATTATGTATAATATTGTTGGCAATATCGGTAAGTTAAAAAATAATAATTCAATAATGTATGAGGGTAACCTCTACAATTTTGACTCCCCACTTGTAGATTCGTGAAGGTGTTACATTTTATTAGTTGCATGACAACAGACGTCATTATTCACGGGGTGAAAAACACCTGTTTCTTACGTAATTTTTTAAATAATTTTTTTAATTAAATCTCGAAAAACAAGGTGTTTTACACCGCGTGAGCAACGACGGCTGTTGTAATTTATGTAATGTTACGTTTAATAGCATCTTAATGAATTTATAAGAGGAGGTGATGTTACACATTATATTAGAAATGTTCTTGAATGTAATTAAGATCAGGTAATGCATACCATCCATGTTCGCATGAACAAAGATACGGTTAATGCATTATTTAGCGTGCCAGAGCGAAATTACACAGGCGCGAATTTCACTTACCAATATTACACACGGATGAAATTACACACCGACCGAGTTACACCTACTTAAATTGGACGTAATTAAGTAAAGGGAACCAAGTAACGATTATATCATAAGATACTGGAGTGAACCTTATTTTATTGTATTTTTGCATGAAGGTAAATAACAGAAACTTATTTATTTTCTGTGATATGAGTAAAATAAGCACTTGGCTCCTTTTGTATTTACTCGACATTCGATATAATTCTCTCCATGCTTAATTTCGTCCATGCTTAATTCGGCCCGAATGTAATTCGGTCCATGTGTAATTTAGTCCAAATATATTTAACTTCGTGTGTTATTCCGTCCATGTGTAATTTCGCCCGTGTGTAATTTCGTCCGTGTGTAACTCCGTCCAGGTGTAATTTCATCCATATGTAATTCCGTTCATGTGTAATTCCATCCGTATGTAATTCCGTCCTTGTGTAATTCCGTTTGTGTGTAACTGCGTCCATGTGTAATTTCATCCACGTGTAATTCCGTCCGTGTGTAATTCTGGCGGTGCAATGTTCAATGTTCGTGCGTGTTTAAAAATCAGAGTGTGCAATTCAAACGCAGTAGAAGTGAAACTAGAAAGTCACTAGATATAGCATTCTATTCTTTTGCATATTTATTTTAAAGTGGTTTGAAGATTGGATATTGATTTTTCAAAATAATTTTTTTTTTTTTGGATTTGTTAAGTTTCGAACCTCCGTTCGCTGTGTGTCACGCTGGGCGCTGAGAGTCGGGCGCTTCATACCGCGGCGCTATTGGAGGCCCGCGCGTAGTCGTGAATTTACCGCGTTATATTAGAACCGAGGACCGTCAAATAATATTTTTTTGTGAAGCATTTCCGTTTCATCCGAATTTCCTAACGGGGCTTAAGAAGTTTCTCTTAAAAAAACAATCCTTAACAAAAACAATGTTTTTTAAAACAGAATCTATTTATTTTTAATTATTTCTGACCATTTCTTGAAACGCTAGTAGGATTTATTACTTTTAGAATGCTTTTTATTTTTTTTGTTTTTTTTACGATTTGACTGAGGATTAAAACTTTCTCCCCAGTTATTGATTAAAGTTTTTATTTTTTTTAATTTTTAAAGACATTTATTTCTTACATTAAATGCTGTAAATTTTTAAATACAATGTAACCAATACAATTCAATTTGGGAGGCGGGAATGGGTACCGCCGCCCCGGGAACCTTTATTGGATAACCAACACCTCTGCCATAGGTCACCCCAAGTGGTTCGCTACGTTTGGTGATTTAGCAGGGGTGCCCGGGTTCATGGGGTGAGGTTTGTCTAGGTCTTGGAGGCGGATGACCAAGACACACTGAACCCCAGATTTCTACCCACCCCTTAAACCCTTTTCCTTCCCAGAACTCTCCTCTCCTTCCTTTTCCTAAAAAAACCCTCCACACAGCATCCCCAAAGATGACGTAGGCCCTGAGGAAAATTATTTTCCTCAGCGCCTCCTGTGTGGAGCTCATGTAAAAAAAAAAAAAACCAATTTAAGAAAAATGCGTTTTTGCATACGTAGTATATACACGTGAGTACCACCAAAAGTTGATATAATGCATAAAAGTTGATATTTGCCGAGTTTCAGCTTCAGCTTCAGTTTCAGCTCGATATAATGTCCAGAAGTGGGTTAATTTCCAATGGGGTATTTCCACGTGTTTTTGTATTGCTTAAAAGAATTAAGCAAAAAATTACGATGATTACAAATTTTTATTTTATTTTTATGTTGACGAATAAATTTTCTACAGCGAGTTAAAGTTTCCCATTTTGGAATTACCGCAAAAACGATATTTTGGGGCGTGGCTATCGTCTGACGTCATGAGTGAGGACGCTCACTGACAGTGTTTATTTATGCTAGTTCAGCTTAGCGACACTTGTGACGTCACAAACTCATTTCCCAACCATGGGCCGTTTTGATTTGATCAGTTTTAGATCGTTTTTAAAATCAATAATATTGAATGAAAACATAAAAATCAAACATTTTTAGTAGGATTATTAAAATCAGAAAAATAATCTTTAAATATTCCGTACATTTTCAACAGGATTCCTCGTTTGTGGAAATACCCCATACAAAATTATAATCGAAATTCAAATACATGTGTATAAAAATATTTACAAGTATGAAATATAAGTATCCAAATGTAAACCAATGATTTAGTTATGATATTAGTTTGCTAAATATGATTACTTTGATTTACTAACTTTCGTTTACTAAATAAATTGTGATAATGTATAAAGGTATTTAATTTAATATTTCTTGTTCTGACGGTAAACGACCCAAGTTACACTATCCGTAAACGTCTCAGGCTTAATTAAATTACGTGAAGCGCCTTTGAGGTGACTTTCCACTGAGACGGCGCGGCGCTATGTAGATTATCCAATAAAATCTAAAAATATTAATATACTATCCCCGTCATTGGATTCGGTACAAAAACGTAGAAATTGCCAAAAACTTATTTTAGATTATGCCTTTCTTAATTTTCATCGAATTCCATAGGTGTCGACGTATCAAGTAGCGTGTAATTAATGTGTCACAAAGAAATTACATAAATACATAATATGTTCGTAAAGAAGTAAATAAATGTATTATAACTACCCTAGAATTTGGAACCCATATAACAAAAATGAATCAAGAATTCATTTACAAAAAAATAAAGTAAGATTCGGAAGTGTGCTTTTGATTCTGAATTTAGTTTAAAGAACTGCGGTGGGCGGCAAGGTAGATCGTGAAAGAATTCTTATGACATTCGATGTTACAAGTAAAATAATAATGCACAACAATGAAAATCATCTCCGAGTGGTTAAATTCTCGATGACGATCGACTGAAAAATTAAAACCATGCTCCAGTGGAAGAATCCTAGATGACGTATGACGGTAACCATGAAAACCATGTCCTGGTGAATAAGTGCTAGATGACGTACGACAAAATAACGAAAATCATAATATCCATGTGGAAGATTTTTATTCCAAATTAAATTAATCGTACTACTGAACAATAAATACCATAGTCATTGCAGATGACGTAAGACAGAATAATGATAATTATGGCGTAGTGGAAAGAAGCAGCAGACCAAAGAAGAGGTATGTGAAGCAGAATTGGAAGGCCTGAGGATTGACTACGAATTGAACGACCAAGGAAAAAGGTTGAAAATAGGAATTAGAATAATTAAAGAATAGAATTCCGAATGACATCCGACGAAACAATGAAAATCATGGCAACGTGGAAACACGCCGAAGCAGTTCAAAGAAGTGGTATTCTGATTGCATAGAATAAGATCAAAGCAGAATGGGAAGGCCTGAAGAGTACTACTATGAACGGAATGACCTGGGAAAGCGGTTAAAACATTTTGAAGTTGAATGTTATCTATATTCTTTATGGAAGTTATGAGGTATGGAAAATCACGCTGATTTCGCTTTCGCATCTTGCTCAGCGAAAGTCTTCCTATTCTTCCTTTCCTTAAAAAGACCTTCCACACAGTATCCCCTAAGATGAGAGAATACTGTGTGGAGAGAAATTATTTTCCTCAGTTCCCCTTTTCCCGTGTTCCATAAGGAGCATAATTATATGATGTATATTTAAGCTTACGCATTTTTTTGCATATATATGTTCAATTACTCGGCTGGCTAAGTACTCCATCACGACACAAGCAACATTTTCAGCTGACTGTGGTAGTAGTAGGAGATTTTCAAATAGAGTCAGGTTATTCGTATCTCGGGAATGTTTCTTTCTTTAAAAAACATTGTTATTCATTTATAAACATTTTTAAAATACATAATATGAAATTGGTTATTAGCTGGCCCAAGAGATGGCGCTACTATGTGGAAAATTGAAATTAGATATATTTTACTAAAAAATCGTTGTTTTTTACCGGTTGATTTTTCAAAATTATTTCAGGTTAAAACATCTCGATAGTATCATTTAAAACAACTTCACTATAACAACAACCGCAGATAAAATTAAATGATTTTGTTATGAATTAATTCATTTCCAACTTTTAATGAGAATTTACTTCCCTCGATCTAACATAAGCTAGTTCTAAAAGGAGTACGCCCATTGCTTCCACAAACTAATCAGTTCGTGGCTAGTGAACCGCGGCAAATAATGGCCAACCTGATAAGTGGCTGAGTAGAGAGCTGTGACTTTTTTGTACTAAAAAAATTATTTAAGAGCTAAACATTTCTAAATGCTGTCGGGAGATAGCTCCTTCGGGAAGAAATAAAAATTAAACTCATAAAAAGAAACCAAAAAGAATTATGCAATGGAAAATCAGTACGACCGATCACTCACTCGTCGTCTGTATTTTCGTTTGGGATCGATCAACTGCGACAGCATGCACTTTACAATAATTGAATCGTATTTTCTCTCTTTGCGTTGGAATATGATGATGGCGGATAGTGGGCGGCGATAGAGCTGAAGCGGAATGCGGCAATGTCGTTATAATATTGTATAATATGTAGACTTGCCATTATCTCACAAACTCAACATAGAATGTGGAAAGTAAGAAAAACTCGTTAGTTTTCAATAACTACTTAATTCAAAAGTTATGAATGTATGACAAAGATCGACACTCAAAGAATGTGCGTATATGAGCGACATGGATATAGGACAAGGCGACGTTCTATTTGCGTCGAATTCTTCATTCTACATCACGGGTGAGACTGAGATGCGAAGATGCGCTTGCTCGCTTACACTAAGACGGATACGGAATGCTGTTTAAGACGACCTACTGTCCTAGGTTGTCCTTATATTGAATTGTTGCCAGTGGCGTAGCTAGCATGGGTGCCACCCGGGGTGGAGAGTCACCCCCCCCCCACCCCCTCCCCCAATTTCATCTTCAGAAATGTGTAGAAAATTAGTACGTCCTGGGAGGGGGGGGGGGGGGGGGGTTGCTTAGGAATTTCAGAAATAGGCTATTTTTGTCAATAAAAAGACCATCAGGCTCTACATTCTCCCCGTTTCGAGACATTCCACGGGGAGCCATAGAGCTACGAAAATATAAATAACACCGTATTCAATATTTTTGCGTCAATCTCCTTTGTAATTTTTTTCCACGGTCGGGTGTCACCTCCCGTTGGTTGTAGTGTCACCCCCCGTCGGGTGGCACCCGGGGCGGTCCCCCCCCCGCCCCCCCCTCGCTACGTCAACGATTGTTGCTACGTTTACTATCTCATTTTCTCCAATGGCGCTAAAAATCACCGAGAAACAATGGAAACAATTGTATATTTTACAATAATTAGTAATTTGCGGGTATTTATGACTGAAATGTTATTCCTTTGCTTTTACTAGCGTTTGCCGTGTAATGGAAACATTTTCTCATCACATTCAAGGGCATTTTGACAACTTTATTAATGCAATTTACTTACTTGTAGGACACGACCTTACTCGACGCATAGCAACTCCAGTAGGTACAATGCAACTGCATTATTTTTGGCACATCACTTTAACATTTCCACCAAGCGTCTATATACCTATTATATGTAACGTCATTGGTATGCGGTGTTACGTTAACGACAGTTTTATTCGAACTCGAGTGCCTAAACTACCTAAGGCCACTTCTAGAATTAGCAGGTATATGTGGGTTAGTGGTTCAAAGCTAGGTATACCCAGAGCGACATCTTCGGATGGAGATCTCCCAATTCATATTATAAGTTTTAGTTCGGGTCCGAATATCATATCACGGAATTGTAAAAACAATTATATACCAATTGTTGTACACATTATGAGTACAGTTATACCGGGTAACATAAGATAATATTTTTAGTAATATTTTTATTGAATCTGCCAGCTTTTATTTAATTAAGGGCGCTACTGGTCGATGGACCAGGCTAGCAGACGGGACAACAAAATTCTCTCTCAGGGCCTTGGGAATACATACTTTATAGTCAATATAAAATGATTAGAAATGATAAACGGTATTCAAATTGAATAACAAATTACATTTATTTATACACATTTAATAAAGATAGAACTTAAAATAATATTTTAAATGGCTTACCCCTGGATCGACCAATTCTATTAACTAGCTATCTAATTCAATGTACGCCGAGGTGGTGTTCCATGGTGTGAGACAGGCCACAATGGGCACCCCACGGTCTTCAGGGCAGCTTCAACTCCTGATGATGGTTCCATAGGTTTCCTGTGGACAGAAGTCGGCTGTTGTTTCACTCGAAGAAATCGCTCCAACCAACGAACAATTTTGAGTTCTGGCGAGTCGAAATCTCCTCGAGGAAAATAATATTTCCCAAAATTCCAAAGATACTTGAACGAACGGGGCTAGTCACCTGTAGGTGACCTACAAAATACTCTAGCACTCTGGCTTGCGTGTAATTTATGAGCGGGTAGCCTTGTTACCCGGCAATTGTGAAATTGTGATTTGTCAAACCATCGATGCGATGTTTCAAATTATAATCAAAATCGCGGAAGAAACGAGTCTTCAAAAGGAATATTAATTTCTTTATAGCGCCATTTAGTGTAAAATAAAATTAGTAAAATCATGTCAAGTACACATGTTGGATAGGATTATAAGGTACATTCAGTGGCGTAGCTAGAGGTGGGGGCCCGCCCCGGGTGCAACCCGAGGGGGGGGGGGGTGGGGGGGGGGGTGGGGGTGATACCCGACCGAGTGTCACCCCCCAAGGGTACAGTTATTTGGTGAGGGCATTAAAAAGAACTGAAATTATGCGAAGTGAATTGTGGAAGAAGTCAGGGAAAGCCAAGGAAGGCATGGCATGATCAAGTGAATTAAATACTTAAAAAAAGTTGGACCACGCCAAGAGACAGTACATCGACCGTGTACCGATAAGTCATTTTAAAGAGCGCACGTTTAAATGTATCTCCTACCCGCAGTATTCCTCCAGTACTGTGTACCGCAACGCAACCGTGAGACGATTTATGAAAGCGAATGAAGCAATAAGTTTGTGTGATACAGAGTTGTTTGCTGGTCTTCCCTCTCTGGGATTTTTTTTGTTTAAAAATCGGCGCCCCTTCGTAACCTCGCGCCCCTAGGCACGTGCCTACTTTGCCTTAGGGATAATCCGCCACTGCATAAATGGCAATACTGTTTGTTTGTGTCCGATTAATACTTATTTTTGTAGTTCTCTAATTTAATTATTAATAGTTTTGGTTGAAGATTGACATATAGGAAGATTAGGATAAATTAGGCTTGTTTTTCTTCCCCTGTTAGTTGAAATTGGTAAGTGATCACTTTTTAATTTAATTTTTCAGTAGGTACATTATGACAACATAATGTGCAATAACAAGGTTCATTTTCATATTATAAAATAATAACTAGATAAATTAGTTAAATTACAGAATAGTACAAATTTTAAATATGTAAATAGCGGTATAAGTTTAGTGGTATAAGCCTTATATAATAAACAAGTACAAATGAAAGTAATATGAACAAGAGAATATACATTTTATTAAACAAACATATATAAAATTAATTATAAATTCATAGTTTCATATATAAAATGTATAATAATTTCAATATGATTTTCCATTTCCCTGGAAAGTGAATTCCAATTAGGAATAAAGGGCTTTGGTAGGGCATCAATATAAATCATCAGTATTATCAGTCATTTCCTTAGATTATATTTGACTTTAGCAGTAAAAATGTTATTATTTTTAATTGTCACTCGTAGTTTATTAAATATTTTGATAACAATATTAAGGGTTCTTTCATCGTATTTACTGGTACATTTCGTTACCACCAATCCTTCATTTTGAGTGAATCTTGTATTATTATTTTTATTCTTGTATTATACTTGTTTATGGTAAATTATTTCCCTATACAAGGAATCAAACAATATAACATGTTGATTTACAATACTATAAAACAATAATCCTCTGTCAGGTTAAACATTCAGAGACGGCTTAAAGTCAAGATATTTAACTTCATTTCAAACTGATCAATTTCAGGGATTTATAGTATTATTTATTTTGTAATACAGCGGCTGAGAATTGAACGAGGTTATAATAAGCCAGAAGTGCTTTACTTAGTGTAAATTACATTTAAAAATTATGATAAAAATAATTTTAAGATTTTGATGTTCGTTAATTTTTGTTATATGAATACCGCACAAGAATCCCCAACTACTCCCGTCTAGAGCCAGAGCGACTACGACATCCTCAATTGGGGTATGTTGTGAGGCTAACGGTAGCGGGAGGGGAAAAAGAGGAGAAGAGGAAGTTGGAGATGTAGGTACCTGGCTATTCAGATCTGGTCACCAAAAACATCTAAAGCCATTTCAAGCAATGTTCCAATTCTGAATGGTGGTCTTACACAAGGGCGGTACTGAGATTATCTTCCACTATGGAACGTTGCGTAAATATGCTATATATTGTTTTTTTATCAATTAAGAGGAATATAAAAGCTAGAAATATTTCGAATCTCATGCTTGCAAAATTTTAAAATCGAGCGCCTTTTTGCATGAGGCTAGTAAGCGAAAAAGTGGTTTTTATTTATTTTGAGCATAATTTTATAAGAACGAAAAAAGTTAGAACATGGAAAACCTCAAAAATAGTCTTAGACATAAAGAGGTATTTTTTAAAAATTGTTGCTTGTATTACTTCATAGTTAAGTCATGAAAAAACTTTTTTTTTTTGTGGTTTACGCTTATATTTTTTGTTACGTAAATAATAATTTTATTGTAATTTCAATACATAGAAAAGCTAGTAAAAGCTTCGATTTATCCGTAGCATATTTTATGATGTTCATACTGTAAGCCGGTTCGTCGTAAAGATTAATCAAAATAGTATCTAAATAGGATTTCACGTGTATATTCATCTTAATTGTGAAATACCATAAAATAATCAAATTTTATTTTAGCGCACGCCGGGTTCGTACCTGCGACCTTCGGATTGTGAGTTGAAGTCTTACCTCGGGACCGAGCAAGACTCTTTGTGTATTGGATATTGGATACAAGAGCAAGCTAAATAGGTTAAGAAATGTAGCTCGTCCAAGTCGAGAGTCGCTATTTTTATGAATTCCTTTTTTTATGTTGGCGCTAATGGCACTAGTGTTTTATTGTAGTAGTTGCTAGCTGTCTTTAACCAGTAGTGGCTACAGCATAAACAAATCGATTCACTAATATTTTTACTGTTGCTTGTTACAGTTGACGTGGACAAGAACCTTGGAATGACCGTACGGCTATGGACCTTGGCTGCCGGTCTACTTGTGTTGGCGACCGCTGCCTCGGACCGGGAACGCCTCGAGACCGCCATGCAGATTCTCGCTGAAGTACCGCTCGTAGACGGGTAATCACGTTATTACGCTTTCCGATCTTTTATGCTGCCCGACTGGCCGGAGTCACAGATTTTATGTTACCATGTATTTCGGATAATCATACTAATATTATAAATGCGAAAGTGCATGTGTTTCTTTGTCACTCTTTCACGCCTAAACCTCTAAAGTGATTTAAAAAAATCTTGACCAATAGAAAGCTACATTATCAGCGTGTAAAATTAGATGTATATAATGGTAAGTTCTGACTTCATGAAATTTGTATAAATGAAAATGTGTGTATTTCATATATTTTAGCGGCAGGGAGGAAAGGCAGGAGGAAGGTGGTAGCCCTCTATCCCCCATTAATAAAGAAGGTTACCGTTTTTACCTTTGAAGAGCGTGCTTTTGAAGATATACCTAAAGGCTGGAATTTTTCCCTTTAGAAACTTCTAGAACAGTCTAGAACATTCGAGAATATTCGAGAGCATTCCACAAAATTTCAGAACATTCTGGAATGTTGTGAAATGTTTTGGAACATTGTGGACAAATCGAAGCCTTTTTTGTATAAGTGGGCTACCGGTATATAAAGCCAGATCCGTCGTGGGTTCGAACGTCAGTTCAATCTCCCTGAGCGAGGTTGGGTACCCCAGCTAGTGTTATCATAATATAAAGAAAGGAATTACGGAGACGATATAGAAAAACTACTAACTGTTGAAACGTTTTATTCCAGACATTATATGCCTGTGTATGTACTTCCTTAGGTCTCGACCCAGGCGGACTTCTGTTGCACTTTACGTTGTCACAAATCGGCGATTAGGGCCAATTAGAAAGTTTTGATATTTGAGCTGTCCATGTTAACGATTGATTTTCGGCTCGTTTCTGAGTTCGATCAGTTTTTGATATCCGCTAAGCATAACCCCGTTAAGTATGACGGTTGATCAAAATTTGGCCGAACGGACCGAGAGTCGGTGGTTAGCGAGGATCGTTCAGATGTTAAATAGTGCATATCGCCGAGTAGTCATCGTCATGCAATCGACATTTTATTTGAGAATTTTGTTATATTTTTGTAATTAGTACTTACGTTGGTAGGTCCTGTTTATATTTGCGGCGGGTTTAAGAGTGGTAAATACTTTCAGAATCGCCCTAGTAAACACCAATATTCATAATCGAAAGTTGCTGGATTTGACTTTGTGATCGGCGACCAATAATAACCAGATAATAATCAGATACTTGTACTTCCCCACTTTCTTCTTCTCCACTTACACCCTTCTTATTCTCCACTAACTTCAGCCTCTGCTATAATCTCACTGGCTCCAAAATATAAAAAAATTAACACTTAAAATCATTTGAAGTTATCTCAAGAGTCCGATAACAAAAGAGCATGTATGAGACGATGCATGAATCTGTATGAAACAGGGAATGCGTTTAGAGTGTCAGCGTTGTGTGGCGGTTGATCCTCTGGTTAGTAAGATGTATTTTTTACGGTAAAATATTGGAGACTATCTGAAATTACATAATACGATAGTTCTTGTGTACCTTTTATCATATACGTAACGAGAAGCTCTTCTCACTGATCGGACGTGATGGATCGCGTAAGACCTTCTCAATGCCGTGTTAGGTCACCCAACTGGGGGGAGGGAAAAGCTTAGAAATCTAATCTAGCCACTAAGATCGCTAAGATAATGTTACAATAATGGATGGCAGCTATTATTATTGTGCGGCCCCAGTAGCTGGAGGTGCCATTAGGGCCTCCAATTAACCGCCCCATTCTACTAACCGGTTTTCCATCGCTCATGCATCTGAGAAAGCGTGGAAATTTTGTCTATTCTTTTATATTCAATTCATTTGATTAGGGTTTCTTTCTCAAACATCTTCGAAATTTTATTATGTTCACTTGCACGTTGTATGCAACCTCATGATAACTCTTTTTTCTATCATCCTTTTATTCTACTAAACTGATGATTGATTTTTAACCGACTCAATTGCTTGATTCACTGATCATGCTATGTCTTACTGGGAAATCCTCGACATATTCTTCTACTCGCTTGGAATTTATTGGTACATCCTTCTGACATCTCATTTTCTTTCCATCTTTTAATAATTATTATATAATTATGTCCAGAAATCTGGTGATTGATTTTACCCGACTTTACCTTATTTTCTTATTTGTGAATCGTTCGCTTATATCATCGTGTGTGCCAATTCATGTTGGTACACACATAAATATTATACAAATATATTTATTTATACACCCAGAGTAACAAGGCCCACCTTAGCCAGACGCGTACAAATGCTGGTGTCAGGGATCCATTTAGAAGAATGTGCGAATAATTTAATCAAAATCAAAACCTCAAGGATTCTGACTTATTTTTTGATACAGGCAGTACTTTTAGTAGAAAATTGAAGGCTGTTTTCTTACACAGTAAAAAAACTTAGACATTACTTGGTTTATGGTATATTTAGGACGTGTATTCGTATACAAACTTAACGATTGTGGCAGACATTTATTTTTTTAAAATTAAACGTAACATTTTCAATTTATTTTACCTAAATTATAATTTTTTTTATTTTTAGTTTAATTTTAGGTTTTTTTTATGCAGCTTGTTTTTTTTATTATTTTTAATGTAGTATGTATAAATTTTTGTTTTATAAAATGGAGGCCTAAGCACAGGTGAGCTACCCAGTGAGGCCGACATTGCTGAATTGTTTTTAAAAATGTTAGATATTATGTCAAATAAATAAATAAATCGCAGTAATTTTTTAAGAATTTTATTACATAATTGAAAGGCCTGGTACGCAAGATCTTTCTGTGGTTTTGATTTTTCCTTTTATAAAACCTAATTTGTATTGCATTACCTGTCTCGAAATGTAGCTTTGCATCTCGTATCTGTGATTAATTGTTCTTTTGAGTTCCTTAGATATCATTAGACTGATTGAAAAGATACAATCAACTTACACGTCATACATCTTACTGACACTGCTTTCTCCTACCGTTCTTTCATTCTGAATAATAATTACATACGACTAGTTATAAGAAACCGATTACTAATTTTGACCTGTCACAAATATTTAATTCACTTAATTTTATTATGTCTTTCTTACATATTTTGCAAAATACTCACACATTTTTCACACGTGTCTTCATCTATCAACTTGCAAAATACACAATATCCTGACACTCTTTCTATCCTTACATTCGGTTTTTGGTTAGTCATAATACATCGGAGAAATAGGTGACTTAAACTAGGTGGGTTAAAATTATATTTTTATTCGACAAATTGAAGTACTTGAAACGTTTTAGATTGTTTCGAATTTGTTCAATAACAGGTTATCCGATATCGGATTAAACCGGTTTGGAAGCCCTGGGCGCCACCTAGCCCCAGTCCTACCACCTTCGCCCGTCACCGTCACCTATGTTGCTAATTTCCCGGGCATCGATAAATTACGGTTTATTCGGTGTAAATCGGTTTTGCCTCTAAAATAATGGTCCTTCTGTAGATTTGGTCCGTGTATTTATGTATTCCCTCGCCGTACGGAATTACTTAGCGGAGAAAATCTTACTGAATGAAATTATACCCGGGTTCCGACACGCTTCGCTGCCCTTACCCCCCCTCAGGAAACCACCGACCAACTTTGGCTAAAGCAGGGGATATTATATTTTGAAGAAGTAAATAATTGTGTTTTCGCTAGTTGCGATATTTTGTTTGGGATGTTTTCATAAACTCGCCGCTTGATTTCGAAAGGTGAGGATGTCGGTTTACAATTATTAATTCTACTTGGGCGTGCAATCAGATTTTTTTCTTTTATGCTTCTCTTGTTTATGTTTCTCTATTTACGCCTATAAAGTTCACATTAAGATTAGTATAATTTTTCGTTTACTTAGGTCAACTGTAAGACATGAGATACACCTATTCAGATCTTTGTCTCATAATAGAATCCCGTTTGACTTCAGGATCGAGCTTAGAAGAACATTGGAGAAAGACACTGGCTCCCATAATCCCAGACCCGATGGACTAATAAGGGCCCAATTAAAGTTTTTTATACTTTTGAATGTAGCTATAACTTTGTGGTTATCCATTATGGATAAATGAAACAATTTAACTTTGTTTGAACCACTTTTATACTTGAGTAAATCCGACCGGTTTCAGAACGAACGTTCCTTCTTCAGGGCAAATTAATACCTAGCAACAGCTCCACCCCTACCATAATATTAAATTGTTCCCATCCATATTTCAAAACTGTCAAATCAGTATACATTTTCCGTGAAGAAGGAACGTTCGTTCTGAAACCGGTCGGATTTACTCAAGTATAAAAGTGGTTCAAACAAAGTTAAATTGTTTCATTTATAATTTAAAGTTTTTTTCTTGTTTTTTTTTTTTAAATTTTTTATGAAGGCTTTTTATCTAATTTAAAATTTTTTTTATTTAAATTTTTATTTTATTTTCTCCTTCTTACCATATTTTATAAATATCTATGTGTTTAATGTATGTACTTACATTATAGGATGTGTGGGATTGCACTGACCTCCCCACATTCTGGAATAAATACCATTTTACTATTATTTATACTTTTTTATTTATGTTATTTTTATGAGTAATTATTATTTTTAAAACTTGTTTGATATCAATAAATATATTATGTGACGGTATTGGATATGTAAGAGGTCTGAACAAAATTTAAGGCAGATGTAAGCGTTTACCTACAATGTTTACCGAATTCGTCAAAAAGAAATTAGGCTGGAAGTCCATGTCCATGGAAGTCCATGGAAGAAAATTGAAAGCATTCCTTATACGAGCTTTAGTTAGAGTTTGTACGTATATACGTGTGCACGTAGGCGGTGGATGTCGAAAGGTTTCCCAGTATATTAAATGAAGGCAACAGGCGATCGATAGAATCAAAGTCAGTTCAGGTCTAAAATAGAAATAACAGAATCTACAAATACGAATGAAGCAAGGAAAATGCGGCAAAGCAGATTTGTATGGCTTCTCTCTTTCTATTATATAGATGGAGCTAAAGAACTTTTACTTCAACTATAATTAATATAAATTAAAATTTATGTTGCCTTGATGCACTCTCAAACTTACATATAATTCTATGGTTGAATCCATACTTAGATATGGAATTCGAACTTGGGGACACTCGAGCATAATTAATATTAAATATATTCAAAATTTACAAACAGCTATAATTAAAAAAAAAATGTTAAACCTAGCATTTACAAACAAAGAAACAACTTAAAATTACTGTATGGGTCTGAGGGCCTACTTCCAATAAAAGGGCTTCTCTGGTACATTATAATCATGGATAATTTGGGAGAAAGCGCGTATAAAAAGTTATTGATGCATAGCCACACAACAAGATTTACCGAAAACAAAGGCCTAAAAATACCACGAATGTCAAACAACTTCGTTTATTTGAATTTCACTGGACCAATGAAAACTAATTTCTACTAAGTAACAAACTTCCATTAATTTAAAATTTCTTCTGGCGATATCGGAAAATTGGTCAGAAAATAGGCCGGTAATTTTTGATATAGGTACGAATTTTTTTTTCTAAAAAATTTCTTCTGTAAAACTCGCTCTCGAAAAAAATTGCTCTAAAATTAGACGAAAAGTGCGTCGAAAGAGTATAACATTTTTGGAAACCGAGTAATTCCAAGTATCGTAATCCTTTTTGTTATTTTATCATCAGGGACGCTGTTTGCAGTCTTCGATGGTTCTTTTTTAATATAACGGAGGGATAATAATCCTAAATTTTACAGTCATTAAGATAATAATTCTTTTACTATCAGATACTTATCGTCTCGGAGTCGATAAATTTATTGTACCTTTCATTAAAAAAAGTACATACGTTTTATTATGTAACATGTGAAAATGTTTTGTACAAAACTGATCTTGTTAATAGGCACAACGACTTGCCGTGGAACCTACGCAAGTTCATGCGAAACGAGCTAAACGAGTTCGACCTGGACACTGACCTCACTATCGTGGAGCCCTGGTCCAAGTCCAAATACTCACACACGGACCTGCCCAAGCTACGGGCGGGGATGATGGGTGCACAGGTAAACAATTATTTAATCCGGCCCTGTCCATAATGTAACGATAGTCTACTTTGCTTTTTCAACCTTCTTTATCTCCGTAAAAACATTTAATATTAAATCCATATTTTAGGTATTCCTGAAACAAATATTTTTGCAACCATTAGACATAATAACGAAAATTGCAACTATTCAACAAGTAATATAAAATCGATTTTGGTAACCAACAAAAAACTAAACTAATTAAAAAAACTAAAAATTATACTAATTCTGAGAAACAACCCGTCCTAAGTTGATTTTTTTTTCAGTTCTGGTCTGCATTTGTGCCCTGCGCCGCGCAGAACAAAGACGCCGTGCAGCTGACCCTCGAGCAGATTGATGTTATCAAGCGCCTGGTGGAGAAATATCCCAATTATTTCCAATTCGCCACCTCCGTGAACGGTAAGCCAACTACTTTACTGTTTTTAAAGTGAAAATTCTTTAGCGCCGCTGTGACTTGGATTTCTTCGAAATGACGTTTACTGCCGACCTTCGTAGTCGAGTGGGTAAGACTCTTGACTCACAATCCGGAGGTCGCGGGTTCGAACCCGGCATGCGCAAATAATTTTTATTTGATTAATTTGTGTTATTTCACAATTAATTCATTTAAAACAATATATAGTATATTTGCGGCATATTCCAGAGTGCAAAATACTATCAGTATCGCCCTGGTGTAAGACCACCATTCAGAATTGAAACGTTGCTTGAAAATGGCTTTAGCCGTGTTTGGTGACCAGATCTGAATAGCCAGGTACTTCCCAACCTTCCTCCTCCCCACCTCCTTCCCCTCCCCACTACCTTCAGCCTCACAACATACCCCATTTGGGGATGCCATAGTCTCACTGGCTCCAGACGGGAGCAGTTGAGATTCTTGTGCGGTATTCACTGTAAAAAAAAAATGATGCACTTTTGATGTCACTTTAAAAGGCTCCTATTATGACATACGAAACGAAAATGACGCAAAATCTGCGGCGCTCATTGTTCGCTTTGATTATGACCTCACTTTTCAAGTATTGGTTGAGATTGTTTTGGCAAAGTTTCGCTTCTACCGCGTGTAAACTGCGCTCGAATTTTTTAACTTTACCCTTATAAACTTATTTTATTTAATGTTTTAGCCCAAAATAATACTGTTCCCGAGAAGTTTACGGATGCAAGTCCAAAATTTGAAGAAATGAGTTTTTGATGCAGACTTGAAGTAAATTTTCATGTTTATCAGTGGCAGAAAAATACCAGTCCTATCATGAACAAAATAGGATTTTCAAAAATGTATACGGATGCATCTACCTTTGATTCAACTACTATCTTAGAAGCAGAAAGGTGTAAAAGGACTTGCATCTTTATGCAAGAAAAATAAAAATAAATAAATTTAAATCCAGAAGAAATTCCTCAGGTATGTTTATATGCGGAAGCATGGAGCCTATCCAAGGTTCATGCACCATATTGACTTACTTGAGGAAACTGATTCTGTGAGTCTAGAAACTCGACGGAAAGCAAGCCTTGCTATTCTGTCTTTCAAAATTTGGAACAATTTCATCGATAGTCCATTTCTCTTGGGATGCTATGATTTATATGTACCCGACCACTGCAGCCGAAGTCGACATCATGACTTATTTAAAGTACCGAACGGCAGAACAGACGTCTTGGCAAAGCATAGCATGACGAGGGGAGTGGTGCTGTTAAATGAAATTGCAAACCATTTGGATATAAGTGACTGTTCTTTATATGCCTTAAAAATATTATTGAAGAGTCACTTGCCTAAATGCTGATAGGGTAACTAAATTGTTCTGTAATTGGAAGTATTCTGTTGTACAATAAAAATAGAAATAAATAAAATAAAAATAAAATGATTTAGTTGCATTTTGAGTATTATGACTCAAATCCTAGAACACAATGTCGAAACACATCATATCTTTGTAGACTTCAAGGCCGCGTACAATAGCATAAACAGGAATGCATTGTACATTGCAATGAGTGAGTTTGGAATACCGCGTAAGCTGATCAATCTGGTGAAATTAACAATGTCCCCAGTAACGTGTAGAGTCAGGGTTGGCAGTGATCTGTCCGAGCCCTTTGAAGCGCTCCACGGGGTGAGACAAGGAGAAGGATTGGCCTGCCTCTTATTCAACATAGCCTTAGAAAAAGTTATTCGTGACCCAGGCATTGAGATAAGAACAACGATATTTGACAACTCTGTGCGACTATTATCTTACGCTGATGATATCAATATAATCGCGAAAACTCCAGATGCTTTACGTAACGCCTTTATAAATCTTGAAAGCTCTGCCAAAAATATGGGTCTCGTAGTAAACCAGCAAAAGACCAAATACATAGCTGTAGGATGCACCCAACAAATCCCAACTCTCTCACGTGGAAACCAAAATTTCGAAAGGGTACCAAGATTCACATACCTAGGCTCCCTGATAACAAACGACCATAATACCGCAGATGAGATCCAGAAGCGCATAGTGAACGCAAATCGCTCTTATTTCCGCCTACAAAACCAATTAAAGTCCAGACTGCTGTCCAGAAACACGAAGATATTAGTGTACAAAACACTTATCAGACCAGTACTTACGTACGCAGCTGAGACTTGGGTACTAACTAAGAGGAATGAGCGAGCACTGGACCGGTTATAACAATGAGCTCTATACTCTAGAGCCAATAGTGATGATGATGATGAGTGACTCAAATCCATTTGCATCCTTCTGCCTCTAACATTACGACACTTTCTATGGAAACATTGATCCTTTCATAATAAACCACTAAATATTCCATTTTATTTTGAAACAGAAGGACTCAAGTCCGTGTTTTTGTAGTGTTTTTTAAACAATATTTTTAAAGGATTTACCTATAAAATATTTAGTTTTTTTGCTCGTAATGACTTTTTTGTAACCTTTCAGTATGGATATCAAGAAGTTATGAGACCATAGTTACAGAGTTTTTTGGCTCTCCTGAGCATTTACCTTTTTGGACTTGCATCCTTATGCATCCCGGAAACAGAATTAATTTATAAATTTGGATGAAGTTTTTCAGCTAGCTGGTGTAGTGCACCACCAAATTGAAAATCGTGAAAATTTTTATTTAAACATTTTTACTAAATATGTTGAACAACACAAACAGTCAAATTTCACAATTGTTGGTCGTTAGACAACTTTGAAAAACGCCAAACAGTTCTTTTCTGTCATGTTTTAGAATTATTTGAAAAACGAAATCTATTGGTATTATGTTTTTTTTACTAAGTTCGTCGTTTCAGACTTTTTATTATTATTGTCTGCGAGTGTACAGTATGATGAAAAAGAAATAAATTAAATATTTCAGTGTCGTGCAGTGCACTAAGGATGAAAGGCGGAACTTGACCCAAATAACAAAGAAAGAAGAAGAAAATGTTTTGCGTTGAATTACTGATGAAAGGGTTCACTCTCCATAAAGTTTTTATTAATGCCCACCCCTTCTGTTCGTACGTTTCTCCCGGACAATTTAGTTTTTCACGCTAATTACACACCCTTCCATCCTACCATAAACAAACATTTGGCTTAAATGTACATGTTATAATATTGTTGATTATTGCGTTATTAATATGTGTTGATCTTTAGTCATAGTTTGTTTTTGAAGTGAAAACTTCCTTAGCACCGTTGTGATTTGAAACTCGATGAAACTGAGAAACGAGCGACACTAAAAAGAAACAAACACATTCATCAGTAGAATTTAGCCCGCGAGAGAATGTACAATACAATCTTTGTGCAGTGCTTCGTAGCCTTCGGTTTTCAATTTGTGCGGTGATTCATAGCCTCGCCACTCTTGTCTACTTTAGTTTTCTGGAGGTCTCTTTTTATAAAAGCCGACGCAAAGCGCCTTAGATACGCAATTTAAAAATTAAATTTAAATTCACAAATGTAGTATCTAACGGTACATTTTATAACGAAGAGATATTGACTGACAGCTGTACAGTTAATCGTCACTTAATTTGTGTCACACTGAACGTGGTTATCAGAAGGATTTTTCAGTAACATTAGAGGAAAGGGTAGGGCATATTTGTCAAGTTACTTTATTTTAATATAATTTGATTTTTGAAAGTGACTTACTAGTTGTTTTGATAACAAAGCATACCTCTATATATATGTAATGTATTTAAGTAAACAGGGAAATCGCGCTCTGACAAATTAATTTTGACGCAGGTATCTTGAGATTTTTAAAAATATTATGTCTAGGTATATACATCATCTTTAAAATTCAGTTTTTGAAAGTTGTTTTTTTATGGTGGATCGAGATATATTTTTTTGTGGAATGTTGATAGGGAGTTCATAATTGATGACGTTTAAAATAAGCCATTACCGTGTCGATTTATTTTCAACGTTATCGGAACATGTTTTTGTTATGTATTTACACAACTTCGGATACAAATTTAATTTTTTTTTAGGTTTTATATATTTACATATAATATGATATAATATAATATAATATAATATAATATAATATAATATAATATAATATAATATAATATAATATAATATAATATAATATAATATAATATAATATAATATAATATAATATAATATAATATAATATAATATAATATAATATAATATAATATAATATAATATAATATAATATAATATAATATAATATAATATAATATAATATAATATAATATAATATAATATAATATAATATAATATAATATAATATAATATAATATAATATAATATAATATAATATAATATAATATAATATAATATAATATAATATAATATAATATAATATAATATAATATAATATAATATAATATAATATAATATAATATAATATAATATAATATAATATAATATAATATAATATAATATAATATAATATAATATAATATAATATAATATAATATAATATAACATAATATAATATAATATGATATAATATAATATAATATAATATAATATAATATAATATAAAATAATATAATATAATATAATATAATATAATATAATATAATATAATATAATATAATATAATATAATATAATATAAAACCTAAAAAAATTTGAAATTTATATCCGAAGTTGTGTAAATAGATATACCTATATTTATATGAAAAATTATATATATGTATATGAAAAAAAAATATATAAAAAAATATGAAATATATATAGGTTTCGCTTATGTTTGAACCTTCCTGCTCAGCGATACCAACCTTGCCAAATTCAGATTTTTAACACCGGCACTTATTTTGTAAACGAAGTGTTTTCTTTAATTTTTTCGAATTTAAGAAATATGCTTACATATTCGTAATTTTCCTCAAAAGTTAATAGAATGCATTTTCATCGACAACATGTCTATCCGACTCGTTAAGAGAGTGATGTGTGTTAATTTCCTCTTTTAGGATTCTGCGTCAAACAAACGAAAGTAAAATTCAAATAGTTGCATTAAAAAAAAAAACACAGCAAAAACCCAAACAACATAAAATATATCTACCCCTTTCGAAAGAGCAAAGAAAATGCCCCCCCAATTTTTAAATATTTAAATATTTTTTATTATTTTTTATATTAACTCCACACAGGAGGCCTCGAGGAAAATAATTTCCCTCAGGACCTATGTCATCTGAGATGCTGCGTGGAGGGTCTATTGAGGAGAGGAAGGTATGGACATTGGTCTTGAAGAGACCCATGTTGTAGGAAGGAGGAAACACAAAGAAGCGACCCATTCTTATGTGACAAAAGTCAACCGTGTACTTATGTTGGGCACGAGTTTGGCGAGTTTCCCGACTATGCACCGGTGCCGAAGGGATCAATGACGCTGGTTCCTTGGAGCACCTTCTATTGAAATACCGGTAGAACAAGGATAGCATTTCCACCCGTGTAATGGAGTGGAAAGTGGATTCCTAAATAACCCCAGAATGAAACCGGTAGAAGAGTGGACGGATTTTCGTGGTGATAGTTGAACACTTTGATGGTATTTATTTATTAACGCCCTTTTCAGGGGCTTTCACATATGGATAGTAAATATAAATACATAAGTAAATTGCTTCAGTGACAACAGTTTGGAAGTCCAATGAATTTGTATAATTATTGCCCTCTAATATTATTCTAGGCAAAGAGGAATACATTAGTTAGAATACGTTAATTGGTCCTAGAATTTCTGTATTGAAATAAATCCCGACTTCTAGTAACACGTAGTGGAATCCTTGAAAAGCATATCTTTGCAAGCAATTCTGTACTATCAACGACATCATTTAGTATTTTATACAGAAATACCAGGTCGGTGAAATTCCTTCTGTCTGACAATTTCAGCATATTCATATCTTTTAAAAGAGTATTGTAGTTTAACATGATTGCTGAAATACCCATTTTAAAATTTAGAAAATGTATTTTTTTTGTATTCTTTCAAAAGGTTTCACATGAATATTATAATGTGGGTTCCAGACGGGAGAATTTTATTCCAGTTGACTACTTACAAAGGCAAAATAGAATATTTTAATACATTTAATATCGTTGAAATTTCTAGTTAGCCTAGTTACAAACCCCAACATTTGTAAACCCTTATTAGAGATATCCATTATGTGGTTAACAAATGAAAGATTTGATTGAAAAGTGATGCCTAAGTTTTTAATTTGTCTTAATGTCTCAAGAATTAGTTATCAATGTTGTAATTGCAGATCACCGGATTTTTTATTAGAGAAAATCTGGCTATTGACATTTTGAGATATTTAAGTAAAGTCTATTTTCGTTGCACCAAATTAACAATTTGTTGATATTATCTTGAAGAATTTTACAATCGCGAATACTTTGAACAATTCTAAAAAAATTAAGGTCATCAGCATGAAATATTTTTATATTATGATTTTTAAACGTGATTGGACCAAGGTGTGAACCCCGTGGGACTCCAATTAGACGAGTAATAATAATTGATCGAAAAACGATATTTGTAAAGTACCTGTTCTTAATTTAAAAAATGGTAAAACCTAAAAACGTAACGGCTGTCTAGTTATCTATCATTGAACATTCACCTAAAACACGAAGGATTATTTTGGGACCGTTAAATTTAGTAGGAAGTAGTATTCAAGATGATATTATACCATGTTATTTTTTAATCAATTTCATAGTGTTCAAAGCATGAAAGCTTTTCAGTGAACTGATAAATTAAAAAAATAAAATCCTTTGAATTTTGTTATTCCGGCGATCAAAGGATTTTTTAAAAATTCAAAGCGTTTTTAATTTCGTAGATATAATAACCGAATCACTTTTATGTGATCCCCGAGCCTACGGGAGCTAGTGGGACTGTACAATTTATACTTTAGGGGTATACGATAAGGCCAAATGAAACAGATATAGCAAGGAGATTGAGTAGAGAGGCAAGTTGGGACGCATCTGGCGATTCAGATCTGGTTAGCAGAAGTAAGTATTGACATTTCAAGAGTTTCTGAAAGGTGGTCTTTCACTATTGCAGGCATAACCTCTCACTATTTTATTTTATTATATTTGGTAATCAATCTGTTATTAATGAGACAATTATATTGTAAATGGGAAATACAGGGTGTTAAGGGACGTACTTAACTTTAACCAGTAATTCCTGACACTATTTTGAGTAAAAAATGTAAATGAAATTTTGGTCTCTGGCGAAAATTTCTGGTCACTCAGCCTAGTAACCGGCCAAACCCACACCCCGCCACCAACTATCCAACACCTACCATTTTTTATATTTTTGTAGAAAAAAATATCAAAAATGTCACCATGTTTACATTTTTACTTCAAATAATGTCAGGAATCACGGGTCAAATAAAGTAAGTCAAGTTAACACCCTGTAAAATAAAAAAAATATGTATAGATAATCTCAGTATCGTCCTACCTGAAAGACCACCATTCAAAATTAAAACATGTATTGTGATCAGATTTGAATGGCCAGGTATTTCTCCACCATTCTCTTTTCCATCTCCTTGCTCACCCCACTACCTTGAGCCTCACAACACTCTAATAGGGGATGCTATAGTTTCACTGGATCAAGAGCCGTTGGAACTTGAGAAATAATAAGTACCTAATCTGATTGCTTGATGTTTGTTTGTTCGCCAGATATCCTGGAGTCCCACGGAGCGCGGCCTCGGAAGATAGCGTCCCTCATCGGAGTGGAAGGGGGCCACAGCATTGGCAACTCGCTTGGCGTCCTCAGGATGTATTACGAGCTAGGTGTACGATATCTTACCCTCACGCACACCTGCAACACACCCTGGTGAGTACCTAATCAACAATTCATTTAGGTGTTTCCTCATATTATAGAAGCAACAAACCAGAATACTCTATTTTTTAATATGTGTAGGTACCTATCTCTCACGACTACCAGCTGCAGGAAGTTTGTACAAGGCGGTATTTTGTGAGAGTGAAGAGAGTGAGAAGGGAAGGGAAAGATGGAAATGTGAGGTTTTTTGTATATTCCGCATAAGTTACAACGGCTCTCATCTGGGGCCAGTAAGACTGTGTCAATCCCAACAAGGATCCAGTCCTTTTTTTTCTTATGAATAAACCTTTTATCTTAAATAACAGCATATTTATTTTTATTTTTATAGTTAGTTTTAATAGTTAAAAATTGTCAAAGTTTAAATTTTTCAAGATCCTCCGAAAACCACCGTATGTATGGTGAATGGTTTGATGTCATCACTCTCCAAAAGTTTTATTTATTTTCAACAGGTGTTGTCATTTTGTATAGAAGAAACTGTTCAATATGTAAAAATATTTTTTAGGTGGAATTATTTATTTATTATATTTTTCAACATCATTACGGGAGAGTGGCAAAAAAATGGTTTGAAATTATAATTTTTTTAGCTTCACGAGTCGAAATCAATATTATGGAAACCGAAACATCACCTGCACAATTGTAGGCAACTGATAAGATACAGCATACAACGCCGAATCAGCTGTTTGACGTCCGCCATTTTGAAGTTCAGAGTTGGAGGGTTGCGAGTAGCATTACGATTTTTTTTTGTACGGTTTAAAGTTTTTGAATATTTTAAATAATATAGATACCTCAATTTTTGATTCTGAATTATGAAGGCCTAAATAATGTTAACAACATATGTCTAAATCTCTGTAAACAGTATGTAAATAAACCTATAACATGAAATGTTGAATGGCTTCTGTCATACATTTCAATACAACTTCAATATGCTATCATAAGCTGACCGGAAAATTATGGAGAGCAGCATTAAAACTCTACGTTTAATATTATTTAATAACATCTATATGTTCAGAAACAGCGTTTATTGCTCAAATTAAATTGTGCAATAACGCAAAACAATGAAAAAAAAAATACTCGCACACGCCGTTATTTGAACGCTTTGGATTGCTAATGAATGACCTTTGGATTGCTGGTCGAGAACCTAACCCCTCGACCGCTTGAAGAATCTGCCTATTTAGATCACCAAACACGGGTAAAAAATGGCGTTCATCGTGTTAGTGTACAAAACATAATCAAATCACTTTATTTGAACACTCGGATCACTTTATTTAATTCTTCCACCAATAGGAAAAGCAAAAAACAAAATAAATTTTTTGTAGTGTTTTTACAATTTTTCTAATATTTTTTTCATGTTTGATAAATATTCCAAAAAGGTATCAGTTCCAAAAATAAACGGTTCCTCAGAAAAAATATATTGATGGCTCCCATGGCAGCAAAGTAACCGGTTCCTTTTAACCGGGACAGGAATATCAACTGTCTCTAAAGAAGACGAAGTACAAAAATAAATGCTGAAAAACATTATTAAAAATATCATGAAACGAATTTATATTTTATAATATTTATAAGTAGCTTGTTTCTAATAATATATTCAAGGGCATCACATTCACTCGAATAAATACTGCGTGTTGGAAAAAAGTGAAAATGAAAGCAATAATAAATAATTTGTGTTCTGGACAAGGAGATAAGCAAAAAGTTCTGATAAAAAAAAAATGAAAGTATTTACCAAGATTGTTCAATCCACGCATTTTTTATAAATTTTTCTATGTACATAGGTGAGTACAACATTATTGTAACTATTAAAATGATCATGAAGTTGTATTCTTGTCCTTTTCACTTCCACATTCTCAGAAATTAATTGCTTCAAAGGTTTATATGAGGGTTGGATCTTATCGATTGCTCAACTAAAACATCATTTTTCTTTTAGGGCGGATTCCTCCGGTGATAAACCCAACTTAAACGGCCTCAGCCTTTTCGGAGAGGTAAATATACAAAAACCAAACGTTGAACTAATGTCATGACCAAGGAAGTAACTGTACAAAACATTTAAATTAATCTATGATAATTTACGATAAATTGTTTAAACTGTGTCATAAAAAATGCCTTGCGATTTCTTAATTACAAAATGCAGGCAGATTAACAGGTTTCTGCTGGTTGCCTTTATTTTTAATCTTTTAGGATATAAAATAGACTTTAACCAGCGATTCCTGAACTTGGGTACTTTGGACAAATAATGCTGACCTATTGCCAGCACGTTCTTAACTCGGGATATGCACCATCCCCTACTGTCTAATGCTGTGGGAACTGGGCGGTGAATATCACTTGGTACAAGCACGCTGGCGTTAGAATCGGTGCCGACATTTGAAAGAAATAAGTATTTTTAATTAATTGCAATAATGTCACTACAAACTTTTTTCATTACATTTAAGCTCAGAAATCGCTTGTTAATAAAGTCTGTCGGATACGTCCTGTTACAACCGCGTGTATTGAATCTTAGAGTCTAACTTTAGTCCTTTTTTAAATGTATAGTTATATATATATAGAAGCGATTATTATCATTGTGTGTGCTATACTTTATTATTTATTATTAATATTGTATTATAATGTGCGGCGCTGCGTGTAAAAACCAATTTTATAAACCAACTCTGAAGGTACACTCATAAAAAATGATAATATTTCTACAATTGACTTGATTGAAGTTTATGAGACGGCAGTTTTTATTGGTTTGTCGTCTTTTTATTGTTTCCCGATGGGCGTCAGACGAACGCCAAAATGTTTTGTGAATATCCAGAACCGATCAAATTACAAATAATTTTCTTTATAGGTATTGTCTACAATGTTTAAATGTTTTTTGTTGAAATTTCGTTCAAATGTTGGAATTACCGTGTACGTTGAAAATATTAATATTGACCGCGTCTGACGCTTTGGGAATATTGAAATGCAGTGTTTTGATTGAAAATCGGAACTTGCAAATGATTGCGTCAAGTACTTAATTGATTTTTAAACCAGAATATTTCCCATTTTTGTGAGTGTACCGTTATATGATGAAATTTCAAAATGTGTTTTGTGTTGTAGTTTATGTGTGATTTTTCAGAATTCACGTAATGTTATTCCGAATGTGTCTGCGTTAGTAATCAATTGTTGTGGTAAGCAACGTGAAGTTAATTGATCATTATCTGCCATTATTGGAAATTTACAACCCACACTAAACTCTGTTCAAATAATGTTCCCGTGATTTTCAGAGGTCTCGTTAGTCTAATAATTAACATCTATTTTTAATACCGCCCGGGATCCATTTATTGGATAACCAACCTGCAATAGGTCACCCGAAGTGGTTCGCTACGTTTGGTGTTGTGGGATGAGGTTTGTCTAGGTCTTGGCGGCGGATGCTTCTGCCCATCTACTACGTGGTGGAACAGATCGAGAAAGACTGTTTGAGGAAGGCATTTTGACTTCTCGAGCCGGACCCCGTCGAACCGTCATCTTGCACCGCAGTTGGAAAGATAGATTCATACGTCCGCCACTCCTGGACATACTGACAACCCTTACACCTTTTTTCTTTCCAGAACTTTCTATCTTTAATTTTCTTAAAAAGACCCTCCACACAGCATCCCCAAAGATGACATAGGTCTCAAAGAAAATTATTATTTTCCTCATGGCCTCCTGTTTGGAGCTAATTTAAAAAGTTTAACGTATACATTGAAATATAAATAAGTAAATGAAAATATTGTTTCGGGAAGCAGTATTTCTCGTTTAAAATTCATGGAACTACTTTACTGATTCGACTCGTTTATTATATTATCACGAATAATCCTCACGACCCGCAGATAAACACAGAATTATGTATTAAAACACAATTCTGTTATCATAGATCACGAGAAACCCATATATTATCCGAACGGGACTCCCGATGTTTATTCGAAGTAACGAAACTCTAGCGAAATCCATTCAACCCGGCTTTCATACAACATTATTTCCATTTAGTAACCAGTAGTTACATTAAAACACTTAAGCCTTTAGATTCTCGTACTAAAGCGTAAAGAATTTGCAAAACCTAACGTCTTATGGTGAGTGATGATTTTTCTTCCAAAATTATTAATTAGAATATAAATTTAATAATAAATTTCAAAGTACATAAAATAAAAATTGGGATAAAATGAAACAATGCAACTTTGTATAAACCACTTATAAAATGTGCAAATCCGACCGGTTTCGGAACAAACGTTCCTTCGTCAGGGAAAGCTTATACTAATTTGACAGTTTAGAACAATGTTTTATTAGGGTAGGGGTGGAGCCGTTGTTAGTTAATAATGTAGATTGGGTGGGTAGGTATTAGTGTAGAGTGGGTGGGTAGGGGAACAAATCCATGATTGGGCTATATGACAATATTTTTATATATATATATATAGCCCAATCATGGATTTGTTCCCCTACCCACCCACTCTACACTAATACCTACTCACCCAATCTACATTATTAACTAACAACGGCTCCACCCCTACCCTAATAAAACATTGTTCTAAACTGTCAAATTAGTATAAGCTTTCCCTGACGAAGGAACGTTTGTTCCGAAACCGGTCGGATTTGCACATTTTATAAGTGGTTTATACAAAGTTGCATTGTTTCATTTTATTATAATGGATAACCACAAAGTAATAGCTACATTCAAAAATATAAAAATTGGGAAATTATTGTTCAAGAAAAATAAAAAGGAAAGTCAAGGCACATCTATGGTAGGTAGATTATATAATGTTTAACTTTATTTCTTTGCGATTTGATCCTGTGATTCGTTTATTGAACGTTTTGCTGAGCGATATATTTTTAATCTCTTTTTTGTATCTACATCACATAATCTCTGTACAACAATGAGAATAAAAAAAGATGATTTGAGAAAACTCATGCCTTCAATATTATACTGATCGATAGCTTCGTTGGAAGTTCGCGTATATTATTAACTGGTGCGTTTAACAGAAAGATGGATTTCAACAAAACTTTTATCACATTAATTAATGACCGTCAAATCGATGATCAGCGTCAATAATTATGATAATAATGGTCATGTTCAGCTGATTATGATTTTATCAACAGATAACACCGCGCAAAAATTGGCGTTTAATGGGATCGTTAATGAATTTGAAACAGCACTACCTAAATATTGCCAAATGGCCGTAAATGCCACAAAAATGTTCCCATGCCATGTGGACATGCCTCTGGCGTACACCTCCGCTCGTGTAGCGTTGCCACGTTGCCTGCCGCCGTGTGGGCGAAGCTTATGTGATTTGATTAGTTGTAATGATTTTACAGCTAATTGCTCCGTTGTTAACTCTCTTTCTGTTACAAAGCGAATGCTTAAAACTAAGTTATCGAGGCAGCCAATAGTATTTCGGGCAATGGTTGAGATGTTAATCCATGTTGATTGTTTGCCTGGAATACGCCTGAATTGTTCTGAATTGCAGAAAGTGGTCCGCGAGATGAACCGGTTGGGAATGCTGATCGACCTGAGCCACGTGAGCGCCAACACCAGCCGCGCTGTCATCAAACTGTCCAAAGCTCCTGTGATCTTCAGCCACTCGTCCGTGTACTCGCTGTGCCCGCACAACCGGAATGTGCCCGACGATATCATCAAGTCCATTGTAAGTTCATCATTCCTTATTTAAACGTGCGTTCTCTGTAGATCTCTGGAGCTAACCCACTCGACAGCTTTTGTTTATAGATCTAGAACAATTCGATTATTATAAGCAATAATTATCAGCCTGAAACACTCATCCACATTGAAAAATCTTCCGAGAAAAAATACATGACGCCAACGGGACTTGAACCCGTGCCCTTCTGATTGCCGGTCAGCTGCTCTCCCAATTGAGCTATGGCGGCTTATCTTATACCCGCCAAATGATTCAATATATACTAGTGTTTCATTCAACAATTTCTGCTAATTATATTTTTTCCACCTGAAAACAACCAACTTTATTTTTGCGATAATAACGGGTTCAAGTCCCGTTGGCGTCATGTATTTTTTCTCGGAAAATTTTTCAATGTGGATGAGTGTTTTAGGCTGATAATTATTGCTTATAATAATTGTTACCCTTTGTGCTATGCATAAAAATCTTGTCTTAAAACGTTAGTTTAACAATTAAAAATAATAATTTACAATTCGATTGTTTTGTGTGAAGATAGAAGCGTAATATAAAATATTCTGCAAAGGGTGCTACAGTCCAAAACCAAAATTAAAAAAAAAAAACATAAAAAAATTCGTACAAAACAATTGTGTTATATTTTTAAATTTTTACAACTACAACAATACGCCATTTTTTAATCTTAGCACTGCAGCACATAAAGTAAAAAAAATACAAATTTTACAATGTTAGTTACTAGTCGATTTTCGCTGGTGAAAATCTGGTTAAAACAATGGAAAACCTGGTATGATAAAAAGCCGTCGGAACGTACGGAATATTTTAAGATCATTTTTCTGATCTTAATCATGCTGAAAATGTTTTTTTTAAAATAAGTTTTCATTAAATATTCTTGATTTTAAAAACGGTTTAAAACGGACAAAATCAAAACGGTCCATGGTTTGAAAATCGGAATGTGACGTCACAAGCGTCGCTCAGCTAGGGCAGCACAAATAAACACTGTCAGTAAGCGTCCACGCTCATGATGTCAATCGAAAGCCCCGCCCCAAATTATTATTTTGGCGGTAATTCAAAAATGGGAAACCTTGACTCGCAGTACAAAATTTATTCGTCAACACAAAAATAAAATAAAAATGCTGTAATCATTGTAATTTGAAATACCCCGTGTCCGTCCAACCCTCGGATGTTGGTAAACATCGTTTTCTCAAAATTTTGGTGGAATTCAAATGTTTGGCTAATTTTAGATGAACGGAAGTAGATTTCTTAGGGACACGGAATTTTGGCAGTTATTACGGATTATTTTAGTATTTCGACAAAAATTTTAAGCAATCACCAAATACTGCCTGAAATCATTAATAAACATAATTTGGTTACTCTCATGTCTACTCCACTGAAGAGATTAACAGATATGTGACACTTTGTGTTGCGGGCGGGTGAATTTGAGTGAAGTTGCAAAATATCTTCTTAAATTATTTTTTTGTTATTAGTTTTTGGGGTATTATGCCGTGTTGCGCTACCTCCTTCTTTAGCCAACGTTTCGGACAGCGTTGCAGTGTCCATCATCATCTGGGCAGATGTGTAATAGTTAGGGGTGATGTTAGTACTTATCTACTTAGGAGCGATACCGTGTCGCCAGCTCCACTCCTCTACGAGCTGGCGCTACAATATACTTCAACATGTTTTTTTGCGTTTAGCCTTGATGTAACCGTCAATTACCGGATACCAAGAACTATTGAGTTTAGCTCCGTCGTCTCTATTAATATTTATAGGATTTTTGGCTAACTAATGATTAACGTTAATCGTCGATTTTTGGCTAATTAATGATTACCGTTGGCTAAAGAACGAGGTAGCACAACACGGCATAATACCCCAAAAACTAATAACAAAATAATTTTTGGCCGTGAAAATCTAAAATCATCATCTTCTTAAATGTACATTTTGAAAATTATTGAACAAATACACAAAAATTTCATTGACCTGTTATGGGATATGATTCAAAAGGGCTTTTCAGTTTTCTTTTAAATCGTAGTCTACATTACACCTTTAGGGATTATGTGTTTAGCGGAGTAAACTAATAATAACATAGCTTCTCAAACAGGGATCAAACATCAAACCAACCGTACTACCGGGTGGTTCAGAAACATAATTATCGGAATCTTGCAAATTAATGCAAATTGTCGGACATGAATATGCTAATGAATATGAGATATTAGAGAAGGTAATATTAAGATAGTATATATTGCCCTGAGAAAGGAACAGTTGTTCTGAAACCGGTAGCCGTTAATATAAAAAAAATATTTTGGTTTAAACAAAAGCCCTAAAGCTTAGACTTACGGATTTTCAATACTTCGTTTGTATGGAAAAATTATGATATGAAAATAATTTGATATAATTCCTTGGAAATTTTCTTCTAAATCAATTTGGGGGCGGATACGGGTACCGCCACCACGGGACCATTTATTGGATAACCAACACCTCTGCCATAGGTCACCCCAAGTGGTTCGCTACGTTTGGTGACTTAGCAGGGGTGCCCGGATTCATGGGGTCGGGTTTGTCGGGATTTTTGCGTTGGATGTGTCTGCCAACAACAGGGTGGCAGACCGGGTCGGGAAAGGCTGGTTGCAGGAAATCTTTTGACCTCTCCAGGAGGACTCTCTCGGAACATTGCCTTGCATCACAGTGGAAACGATGAACGCAATCGTCCGTCACTCCTGGATATACTGACCCCCAAATTCCTACCCACCCCTCATACCTTATCCTCCCCTGAATTTCCTTCCTTCCTTCCCCTAAAAATACCCACCACAAAGCATCCCCAAAGATGTAACAGGCTCAGAGTGGAATTATTTTTTTAAAAGCCTCATGTGTGGAGCTAATGTAAGAAAAAACGAGTGTGCTTTAGACCCACGACTGAAGTAAAACTTCACTAACTTATATCTCCCTTTCAACTTCCGTTCACCTCGCCCGATCACACTTTTCATAACGCTCTCGTCACGCATTCACCAGCTTACTCCCCAAGTCAAGCGTGCGTAAAGGCCCGACCACTCGCCTCGTCCGGTCACACTTTTCGTAACGCTCTCGTCACGCATTCACCAGCTTACTCCCCAAGTCAAGGGCGCTTAAAGAAGATTTACTTCAAAAATACATCTTAGTTTCGTTTGAAAATGTTACGAGAAATTCTTTCTCAATCTACTAGCAGAAGTCCATAGCGTTGTCTGGGCTCTATGTAGTTTTTTGAAATCAGATGTAGACAGTAATTATTCTCTAATTTTGAACATAAAGGGTAGAAAATTTCATCAAAAAGCATTGAAATGCCGCTTTTAGGTGTGGGAAATGGGGATGGGGATGGTTTTTCAAAATCTTATTTAGTCAGTGACCTCCTTCTTGTTTTAAAGGTCAAGCAAGCAAATTTCATCATCCTTTGAAAAAAATTGTAGATTTGCATTCAAATCAAATCCACACCGCCCGCCTGCCCGCCGCAAACGAACGACTTAAGATTAATTTTGAGACTTTGATAATAATAAAATACAAACATCCACAAAAAACATATCACAGCCTGGATCAAAAATCAAGATATTCACTTTGTTCAAAATACTTTAATCCCTAACCAAACATAACCAAACTATAATAACAAGTGTAAAATAAATAAACATGTCTATCAAGAATTTACCAACTATTCATATGTACATATAATATACATATATACCTTATATATATATTTTTTTCTTCTAAGTAATCTATGTACAATTACCATTAAAATGTAAAAAAAAATGAAAAAAAACTAACTTTCTACTACAACACATAAATACCTGTACCTGTCACACTTAATCATAAACACGTAAACACCTCAGCACAGGTTCTCCTAGTGAGGTGTTCACGAAACATACAATATTACCAACCAACAGTTTCACCTTCTCAAACCTACCTAACACACAACATAATGAAATGTAATATTAATATGTAAAAATGTTTTCAAAATATATTACATATGTAAAAATGTTAACAATAAGGTGTAAACTGTAATATATAGATTTAAATAAATAATAATAATAATAATAAAAAATCCCGGTTTTCGTATGTGGTGCAGATAAATAATGAAAAACACAAATAAATTTCAATGAATGCCACGTTCGTAATGTCGCTGTTCAGAAATGATTTCCAATCAGACGACCTAACTGTGAAGCTTTTAAATATGTTCGTAAATTCCGTGAACACGTTTTATTTGATGTTCAATTGATATGAGTTACAATCCTGGTACATAGTGTTCACGAAGTTTTGTAATATTCAAATGGTGCCTAAAAACTTGGTGGCTTTACGAACCTGAATATTCGCTGACTAGCATTGAGCGAGTAAATCATGCAGGATATTTATTTGAAGGAAATTCGTGCATTGTTTCAGCTGAAATCGTATTGTAAAAAAACCTTTGTGCTATGAAAACTGGCAAAAAGGCTAATAATATTCGAACCAACCACGCCAATCGGTTGTAGAATCACTGAAATGGATTTTAAAATTGGTTAACAACCTTCATTTTTTTAAAGAATGTTAACGTATTTGGTGAATAAATTCCAGATTTTATAAAAAATCATGTGTGCAGTTCACACGCGGTACAAGTGAAACCTTCAGAAAACTAAACTTCGAGAGAATGAGACGAATGCAGATGCAGAGTTCAGTATTGGGAGTAGGATAATTGTAGGGTTTATTTATTGATTATTTATTTATTTATTTATTTATTTATTGCTTGAATAATGTTACGCATTACGCAGGATCATTTAAACATTTCTTACATATCCACGCACCGACAACCAAAATATTTCATATTCATCGGGATGCTATTTTTTCGGGCTTATGATATTTTTTGCTATATTTAGTTATGTACCTAATACATTTTTGAAGTGAAATCTTCTTTAGCACTAACTTCTTTGTGACACTAAAAAGAGACAAAAACATAATCAATAAAATATAAAATTTTGTTTGAACTTGGTAACATAACATTGTATTATATTATTAACATATTATTGTAACATAACATAACTTATAACATTGTTACCAAGTTCAAACAAAATTTTATATTTTATTGATTATGTTTTTGTCTCTTTTTAGTGTCACAAAGAAGTTAGTGCTAAAGAAGATTTCACTTCAAAAATGTATTAGGTACATAACTAAATAAGGCAAAAAATATCATAAGCCCGAAAAAATAGCATCCCGATGAATATGAAATATTTTGGTTGTCGGTGCGTGGATATGTAAGAAATGTGTAAATGATCCTGCGTAATGCGTAACATTATTCAAGCTCAATGAAATTTATTTAAAAAATATTATTATACTTACATCAGACAAACGATAATGTTACCAAATTATTTTATAAACATTAATTTTGTAAGTAGTATATATTTTGTTCAAATGTTAAACAGATTAATAGTCAAGATTAAGATTAACATCACGTCTAATAAACAACTCTGTCTTACAAATTTACTCCTTTCATTCGTAAATACAAAACACAATAAATAACTACTTAATTAGGTATCGTACAAGTAACTACAAATACAACATTTAAGAAAAAAAAAACATCTTTTACTATGGCTTTAAGCTCTACAATAAAATACCATTCCTAGTCAAAAACCACAACAACATTATAACATTAAATCTCAAATAAAAAAGCAGAATGCTAATATTGGGAGACCAAATATAGAAAATATTCTGACCCCAAATACAGACTGAAACCGACCCAAATCAACTGGACTAAAAAAAAAACATCTAATTTATTTTATAATTAATTCGGAAAGACTCTATATTATATGTTTATAATTACTTCATACTTTAAAATTTTAATATGTAAATTCAGCACGGGTTCCCTGTGAGGATATCATTTTCTCTATTTGTTCAAAAAAAGAAAAAGAAAATTACTTTGAGCTTCACAAATACCCCAATTATAATATATTTTTCAAGGGTCTGCGCCAGAAACTAGAATAAGTAATGAAATACTCTTTAAAACCTTACTAAACTATATTTAAGAAAAAAAATTCAACAAACACAAACTATCACTAACAGACCAGTTAGACAAGAGTACAAAGAAAAGTAAAAACTCCAACGGTAAACACAAGCATTGAACAAAGACACCATAAATACCATGATATAAAAGCATTCAATAATCTTTCACTTGATACACATAATGTGGAAAATGAAAAAAAAAAATCAAAAAAGTTGGACTAAAGAATAAAAACTAAAAATATTACAAAAAAATATAACACAAAAGAATAAAACCTATGTCACATATCTAACATGTCATTCAAACATACAATTCATAATATATGCCGATTATTATTTTTTTCAGAATTTTGCATTATAAAATGGGGGCTTCAGCACGGGTAAGCCTCCCGGTGGCGTTTTTCCAAAACCTATACCAGTTCGGTCGGTTTACATTTTCAATATCAAAATTTAAATATTTAGAAATTAGATCATTAATTTCTAATATTCACATTGGAAAGATTATTTTATCTAGATTTTTGAACAATTTTTGATTTTGCAAAGTGATAAAAAATAACCAATATAGAGGTGTATTTACAATATATGGGAATAATATCAAAATAAAAATATTTAGAAATAAAATTATTAATTTCCAATATACACATTGGAAAGATAATTTTATCCAGATTTAAGAACAATTTTTGTTTTTGCAAAGTGATAAAATATAACCAATATAGAGGTGTACTTAAAATGTTAACTGGAAATACGCCTCCCGGCGAGGCCAACATCACTAAAATAAAAATTAGTGTACCAAATAAATCATAAATAATATATTAGTTAAAAAAATGTACAAATTTATTTATAATTATCCCAGATTAATTGAAAATAAATCACTTAGCATTCACCACTTATTGAAAGTACTAAGTGATTTGTTTGTATTTATTTAAAATGATGCTACAAAGCGAATTCGCAAAAATTGAAGAAATAAATTTTATACGGCCAAAATAAAGAGAGAAAAAAAAAATCATTAGAGAACTGCCGTCAAAGATTTTCAGCTGTTATGTTCACGTCATAACTTTATGAAATCTGAAACCTTTCACGAACATTTTAAATGCGATTTAAAAAAGATGAAGTTAAGAGTTGTCGATTCAAAAGTTGGCCAACAAAAGCGAAATAATTTCACGGGAAATTTCCGCACTTCGGCAAAGTATTCGAGAAATTTTACGGTGGCAAATAATAATTTCGTTTATGTGTTTTTGTATATTGGCGCCCCTTTTGAATTCCAACTAAGTTGGGTTTAGAAGTAAAAGTGAAAAGCGAAATTCGGCAAGCCTTTCAGACTTCAGTCGGTCGATATTCAGAGTTTGAGTTTTGATCCCTACGGCTTGCTTAACCTTGGTCGTTATGACTTAATTATCCAATTGAATAGAAACTTTCCAACTAGGTATATGCCTTTTGAGTAACACGTTCAAAGTTTGATAGCTAATAGCGTATAAGTTGTGTTTTGCTTCGATAAGAAGACGAAAATAATAATAATAATGTTTAACTAATTTATACAGCGCTATTTTCGTGAAAAATCACCTCAAGGGAGCTGTACAAATAAATATGAAAAAAATTAATATTACTGACTTACAACATAGAATTACAATTATAACTGGTGACTTACATCTAAGACTTACAGCTAGTGACTTACATCTTGGACTTATAGCTAGTGACTTATGACAAGGCATAAAAATTAATGACAAACATATTTACAACTATGACTACGCAGTGGCGAAGCGAGGGGGGGGCGGTCCGCCCCGGGTGCCACCTGATAGGGGGCTGACACTCGACCGTGGAAAAAAATTACGAAAGATATTGTCACTAAAGTATTGCATACATGAACACGGTCTGTTATTTTCTTTCATTTGTTCCCAATTTTGTGTCTAGGTCTTTTTATAGGCGAACGTAGCCTATATTTGTGGAGAAATCTGAAATTCTCTAGCCACTCCCCCCCCCCCAGGACGGACCAATTTTTTCATGAAGTCGAAATTAACGTTTTGAATTTTTTCTCAAGTCAACTTTAATAGGGGGGAGGGAGGGGAGGGGGTGACACCACGCCCCGGGGGGGGGGGGGGGGGGGGGTGACATCCGCCCCGGGTGCACCCATGCTAGCTACGCCACTGTGACTACGACTTAAAGTATGACATAAAGTTAGAAATTTACAACTAACATATTTAAAAATACTTGAGTAGGGTTAAAACCAAATAACATACAAACATGAATATTATACCCTACACATATATTTCTTATACACATCATTTTCATTATGCATTATTTTTAGTATTATTAGCGCCAGAGTAAGGAAGTTTTTAAATAATATTACAATTTAAGAATGCGGTTGCAAAAATGATCTTAATAGGTTAACTGGATTTACAGGAATGTAAAATATATCTTAAATAAATAAATAAAATCGGTATCGGTAATCGGAAAGCACGGTATTATCAAATGAATACGATATACGTACAGTTTACAGGACAGTTGCCCTGATGATGCATATCTTCCCTGATTAATAAACGTAATTACCAAAAAGATTATAAGAGACCGGTGTTGGAATCACCCGATCTATAGTTATCCGGGCGACTGTTTTAGTCACTGTGTGGTGTTTTATTGTGTAAATTAGTACAACCAACATCCTTTCAATGTGTCCAACAAATCAAACATAATAATTAACACACCACGTCAGCTCAAAGACAATTTTTCTTCCTAGCTCCTAAAATCTTTAACCTTATCCCTGAAAACTTAAAAACGTTGAGTCAACCCCATTCCTTTAAAAAACAAATAACGAAATGGATCCTTACACATGGAATACATTACAATTTTAACACCCATTCACTCTACACTCTATCAATTTAATCACCTTTCAGACAAAACATAATATATCTCTATTTTCTTATGTACAAGATGTGATGTATGTCTTTTCTCTACTCTCTTATATTTGCCTGTATTTTATTTACTCCTGGGCACTTGGCACCAGTCGTAATATTTCGTTTTTTATATCTTATTTAACTCTCCTTTCATCGGCAAGACAGTTGTAATATTCTCGCCTTTTCTCTTGGCTCTGATCGATATTTAAATTCTTAAGGCTTTGCATATGTGTGGTAGGGATGGAAAATTCCTCCCCTACGTCACACAAGCCTTTATAAAATTGGACCCTTATTTCCTCTGATAACTACAGAAAGCTACTTAAAGCTCCCTTGTACTACATACCTTTAGCGATATATGTACTTAACTAATAAATACGTTATTTACGACTTTGAACGTAAATATTTTCGTATTTAGGTTGTAATTAAACTCCATCAAACGTTGTGTAATTTTTTTAATTTATGATATAGGACTTTAATTACTTTAAATTTTGTGGTAACCCTCTAGATTCTAAACAGAGTGTTGAATTTCAAACTGTATTGGTCTCTCTCTTGCAAATTTAACCTTAAGTAATTTCTCTAAATGAACTAACTTCCCTTTGACGTTCATTATGATTCCCTACATCCTAATGAATTCATGAATAAGCAATACTAATCGAAACTACACATGACTAATTGAACAGATAATTAAATATAACTCAAATGGTTAAATGTTAGTAAATTTGATTATGATTGTATCTCGTATCTGCTGGGCGCCCCTCCGTTTAGATTCAGCTGCTATAAGGTACATATAAAGATGGATTTAGTAGGTTAATGTAATTAGTTAATTGCATATTTGACGAACTCAGAATAACCCTTTTTCTGGCAAAATTTGGCTCCGGCCTCCATCAAGTAAGCAGGGTGATCAGAAGTCAACCCAAAATTCGCACAGTCTTTTGGCACGGTTCAATTGATTGATACCTAAGTTATCGCGTCCCAATGAACCTTCCTTTCGCCATCATGCACTGCCTTCAGGTCTTCCTCCAAGCCCAGATACCTCCAAATTCCTACTCCTCCAAAGTTTACTATTTACTTAGGGCGAACCGGTTTCGTCCTATATGCAATCATATACTCACGGGTTTGTGTGGAGTTACGGGTCGTGAATCCTCCCTCCACGTTCAAGAAATGAGACGAGAGTGACCCGACAGGCCTAAAGCACTAATTGTAAGTGAGTTCGTTTCATTCAATGAACAGTACATAAAAAGATATATATGTAAACATACGTTTTGGGAAGGTTTATAACTCGCAATACGAAACTACTTGCAACGCATCCCGAGCTCGGATCTCGCCCATCGGATTCTGCACAATCCTCAGATTGATACCGAATATATACGTAAGAATAGTGTGAAATATAAATATATACTAGTACAATAAGATCTTATCTGGCGATGTGTTCTGGAGATTCGCCATAACTCCAAGTTTTTGTTTGGTTTTGTTGACGGTTTTGTTTGAGAGATCCGCCATCTCTATGGTTTGATTAATGGTCCTTGTTACAGAAGCGAACACTGCCTTCTGTTGGTTGAACTGTATTTTTTTTTTTTTCTTTCCCTCCCCTCCAATGTTCAACTTTTGATAAACTCTTGCTATCCCGTGATTCTCAATTGAATCATGTAAATCCTCATTACCCCTTATTAAGCTATCCCGTGATTTTTCAACTGTTTCATGTAAATCTTCAATACACCCTTTTGAACTGCTATAATAAATCTGTTAATTTTCAATTGCTTAGGTCTGTAGATACCTCGTTACGTTCAAATTAAAAATAGTGTTTAAATTTTTTTTTTTTCTTTTTGCTCCTAATAATTGCGCAATATAATAATTTTATCCCGTTCCTAGAAGTTAATACCTAAGTACGATATCCATTAATCAAGGTCATTTTTTTTTTTCTTTTTACTGTACTCGAACTAGTGCCCCAGTGACCGATTTATTTTGTAAACAATTTGAGCTTTGTAAACATTCTCGACGGCCTCGTGACCTAGATTCAAGCGTATGAGGTATGTTTACTTTAGACATTCCGGAGACGTGTGAGATGACTCTAAAATTTCCTTTGTTTGATAATGATGTACTTAGCGCAATTGTCTAGTCTGATACCCGATTACGTATACATATTTATTCATTTATATATGCTTTGTCTCAATAAATAATTTATAATATTGATATGTATATACATAAATTTTATGATTGAAATAATTTCTAATATCATAACTTATTTCAAATGCTCTGGATTTTCTGAAATTATATTAATACATACATAACATTAAATATAAAATATTGATTTGTAAATTTATCACACATAACTACTTTCAATAGTTATTGATGAATTCAGAGGTAGGAATCGATACCCTTTTCCTCTTTTTTATATAAGTGTTTTTCTTTTTTTTTTTTTTTTTTTTTTTTTTGATTATAATTTTTCTTGGGAACAAAATTACATATATATATGTTTATATACTTACATATATAAATATAAAAATATACTTATTAAATTTATAATATTTTAATATAGTTACATATCACATATTAAGAGAGTAATATCTTGGTCAAATAATTAATCCAAATACCAATGTTTGCTGCATTCCGCTATCTCCTTGGAATCTGTAAAATTTTATAACGGAAAAGACTTACCCCTACCAAGGTTTTTTCCGACCGGGAAATACACGGTAACCTTGCTGCGATTTTCCTAAATTAATTTTTTTATTTTCCTAAATTTAATTAAATCTTTTTGACTTCAATTTTTTTTTTTTTCATTTAATCTAATTAATTAAAATGATGTATGAACTCTATCGTTCTAAACTGTATTTTATCTCAAAACTCGTTGGTTAGATAACTCTTTAAATGATAGTTACTTCACGATTAATTTAGAGATGGTAAATTGTTGTTAAATTAAATTTTTATCCCTCCGAACTTTTATGTATTAATAAAATATTATTTTGTTTTATTATTATTATTTAAGATAATTAATTTAATTATTTATTATTTGTTAGAACACTTTCACTTAGATTGAACACACGTATTTAATTATAACTCCTTCACGCTAAATTATCACATCACTTCAGTTATTTATTGCACTAATATTAAACGCGAAATTTCTAAGTTTAAAATTACGATATTAGGTGATTATAAAATCCGAATTTTCCACTAAAACAAATTGTATTTATCACGAGCACTTTTATTTTTCACAAGTAATTAATGCGTTCGCTTTAATTTTATTTTTCACTGACTCTAACTGCAAAGTATTTTTTTTTTTTTTTGACTAGAATGTGAAATTTTTCTAAGTATCAAAATAATTATCACTTAGAATTTTTCAAATTTAAATCACCCACCGTTTCGTCACGTTCCGCGAAGTTACAAACTTTTCGACCACGACCGTAGACTGTCCTCAACTGGCATTTGTCTAGACTTTTATACCCCTCTCAGGTCCAAAAGATCGTATCTGAATCTCCTATAATAAACCAATCTAATTACTATCAACTCGTAATTTCTTGAAACCTCTCCATTATTGTCGAATGCGGTCTCTTTGTACGTTTTGCGTTTGATACATTAAATTCTGTCTCGTACTTCCATACTTACAAGATCCGGATTTAGTAAGATCCATGTTTAATGGCCCAACTTCCTTTGTCCTGTTGTTCATACAAAATTAGCTTGAATTTAATAATTTTAAAGTTCTATTTTCATATATTTCGTAACATGTCCGTGCGTACGGCATCTACCATATGTTCCAAATCTGTCCCCAAATTCGCCTATCAGAGATATCTTCATGTCGAAGTCTTTCTCGCAAATTGTTCATTTTTATTTTATTATTCTTCCACGAGTTTTTCTGTATTCTATATGAACCTTTCCATTTAAAACCGAATTTTCTCTATTTACGTCGTATATTTGAATTTTCCATTTTTTCTCGAATTTTCTTTTATTCACGACACTCTTTCCATGAATTTCCTTATTTATTCTTACGCTATTGTTCATATCTCTATAGATTTTTATATTTCAAGCCGTATTTATTTTATTCACTGTTAATCTAAGATTTCCTTTGTTTTTCTCTGTCGTATCTCCTTTCCCCTCACTTCCCCGTACTTCCCTGATATAACCATATCGTTTTTTGATGTTTGCTGCCTCTTGGAAAATTTCATTTTCTATTTGTTATTAATAAATATATCATTTTTTAACATCTTTATAGGGGATACCCCCACTTCGGCCCTTAAATTCCTGTCATTTTTATTGCTTCATAGAGATCGTCCCCCAAATTTTGTCCCGTTCTTACGAAAAATCCCATAAACCATATGTCTTGACAGTTGTATACATTAGTTCCTGTACCCACCTGGCAATAAATCCTTTTTTTATTTCAGTGTCGTTAACTTTTATGAGAATTCTCTAACGTAAATATTTCATAAGACCCATGATAATTTTTATTACCTTTTTAACGACTAATTGCCCTTATATAAACAATTTTCATGTTCGAATATTCCTTGTTTATCACAACAAAATACATCTGAAATCGACAACCATTGTAATGCCTCATTTTTTATCTGCAATCGCGTACTATGTTACTCTATAAACTCCATTTTAATTACGTAAAATGACTCCTTTTCCTGAGTTTTTCTATCGCAATGTTTTCAGCATTTTCCACTCCCCTCCGTACTGCACTCTATTTCTTCTCTAACACTTGTTACTGCTCTAGACATCTGAAATATACCCTCGCCTATTCTTTAAAACTCTCATTTTTTTTTGACGTTTCCTCCCTAAATCTTTCATCGTAATATCCTAGCTCCGTCTAGAATTGATAACAATAATTTTCCATTGTTTTTTCAACATTTCCATTTCCTTTAGCACGTTTTCCCTCGAATCGATCATCTCCGGTCGTCACAAACAATCGTATTATAGATGGAAATCTCCCTAACATCTTACAATACGTTTTCGTCACTTGCTTTGCAATCTTTCACTTAAACTTTTGCATCGTGTTTACGTGTATCTTTTTTTCCGCACCTTATATGCTTTAATGCGTTCGAGAACTAGGGTTTCTGATCCCTGGAACGTACCGGTTAATGATAACATTTCTTGGGGTCACCGTACTTTTGTCCCTGAACAGATTATTTCTTCCCATGGAGTTTATTCACCTCTCGGTTTGGTGGGAACGTCAAACTCATTAATTACATCCCTAATTGCTAAGTCCAAAGGTCGTTCCTTTGTTCTAAAAATGGGTTCGGCCCTCTTCCCGTTGATAGGCTGAATTGGTTTTTAATCGCTTTTGCTGCAATTCAATTGGCTGTCAATATATTTCGGTCTAAAGTATATTGGGGAGCCCCTGTTTCTGATTATTTGTTGATACCATCTGTGATCCTTTCATCAATACTCGTCTCACCTTGTCTAATTATAGATCCCTACCGTAAATATGAATTCACTTTACTCTAATCCGATAGATGTCGTAGACGTGTCCGTTTTATAAGTAATTGATATTTTCTTTTTAAATTAAAGTGGGAAGCTACGATATTTCCTAATTTTCACTGTTGATCAATGCAATTCATCACAGTTCCCTCCTCTGAACTCAATTTGCTGTGGCTAACGTTGTATTTTATTTTAATGTCCTCTTCTTTTTTTTTTTTTTTTTTTTTTTTTTTTTTTTTTTTTTTTTTTTTTTTTTTTTTTTTTTTTTTTTTTTTTTTTCGTTAGACACCGAAATTGTGTTCAAATTTAGACTAGCTATCTTCCCCTCCTCATTTGGTTATCCCCTATCTCTACTCCGTGTCATATTACTTCCTATCTCCCCCTCCTCATTCTGTTATCCCCTATCTTTTTCCGTATCCTATTACTTCCTATCTCCCCCTCCTCATTCTGTTATCCCCTATCTTTTTCCGTATCCTATTACTTCCTATCTCCCCCTCCTCATTCTGTTCGGATTGTTAACAATCTTGAATTTGAATCTCATTGTATTCTTTATTTTCTTTTCGCGTAGATTTTACTTTATGAAATTTTCTTTAATTTTGATAGATTCAAAATTAATTTCTTTTTGCTGGAACACGCCCCTCGACTCGCGTGTTTTGGTGGTCCCCAACCAAATTGGACTAAGACCTCCCTTACAATGATTTTTTTTTTTTTTTTTTTATTATAGCGACTATATAGAAAAATTTTACATACAAAATGAAATGTGAAATTAAGTACAAAATATTGTATTTCTTAGTCCTCCTCACTAGGGGGTCCTGTGCCGAGGAGGACTAAAGTTATTCAAATATAGTTCATTTGTCTTCTATGTCGTTTTTAGCGTCTTCGCTAGGGTTTTCTCATTGACCTCTTTAAGCCATATTTTTATTCTTGATTTGTATTCAATTGGATTTTTTATTAGTTTTATGTCTTGGGGGAGGATGTTATGGAGTTTTGTTGCAAAGTATGTATAGTTTCTTTGTCCAAATGTGGTTTTATAACTTGGAATATTTTTTATATCATTTTTATTCGATCTAGTGTTATGCATACACGGTCTAGTAGAGGATTCATTATTTTTGAAGAGCTTCAATAATATATTTTTGGAATATATTTGTTGTACATTTGGTACGTCAAAGTTATTGAAAATTTCAGTTGAAGGCGTTCTAATTGGTACTTTCAATATGGTCTTTATGATTCCTTTTTGAATCGTATTCAGGCTGTGTAGGTACGTATTTGCAGCAGATCCCCATCCTATGATTCCATATTCAATTCGAGAATGACATAACGCATAGTAGACCAAAGATTGTTTACAATCTCGCGGCCTTTCGAACAACTGAAAAGCGGGTGGTCTCTTGGTGTGCAATTAATTGTTTTTTGTTTTGTAAGTATGAATATTTTTTGTGAAATGTGTGTTTTTGCACGACCTCACCCAATCCGACAATCAGTGGTATACATGTTTCATATAAATTTTCCAGCATTTTTTTTTTTTTTTCTTTATTTATTTAAACTTTATTTTATAATTCTTAATTTCTAATTATAATTTCTTAATTCATCCAAAGTTGTTCTAGCCTAAGTGTTGTCCACTCTAATATTTAAATTTTTATAAATGTTCTTTATTATCCTCAAATTGGTTCAGCGTTCCTTTTTTTCTTTTTTTTTTTTTTCGAAATCTAAAATATTTATACCTTAATTCAAATGTTACCTTTTTATCTCTATACTTAATGTCTACCCTATATCTATAGATAAACTTTCTTATTTCAATATTTCAAAAAAAAAAATTCCTAGGCATTGTTTATTTTTCTTTCAAAATGTCCCTTTTGTGTGCCATATAATATCTCTAATTCTCTCCTTTTGAGTGTTCTTACTTATCTAACATTTTTTTTTTTTTTTCTTTTTTTTTCTCACTAACACATAAAAAAAAGTAAAATTTTTTTTTTCAACTAGAAAATCAAAATTAACGAATTTATTTGCCTTACTCTATTTCAATAATTGAATATGATTGTCGCTTATTAAGAACTTGTCCACTCACCCTCAAAGACTTAACGACGATCCGCCCCTCGCAAGCAATCTGATAATCTAATATTTTAGTAATTTTCTTTCTTCCCCCTCCCCAATTATAATGTACCCTAACATAATTTTACTTGTATTTCTCAATCGTTTATTTATTTATTAACATTTACAAATATTTGTAAACTTCGCACTCTATTCGTTGATTTCCACTAAATGTAAACCTGATTTTTGTTTCTTATTACTTGTGTAATATCTAGCTAAATGTAAAGCGCTATAATCTCCTTTTATCTCCCGAGTTGGCTGCGACCATTAGCTCCTTCCCGGCTGTAGTTATTGTAGAATTTTCTTTTGGTGAACTGTTAACTTCGGTGCACTTGCTGCAACTAGCGTTTTCGCCCACACTTTCAATTGCGTGTATCCTCCTTTTTATGGCGCGGTAACGGTCACGGTATTTGTCCTTCTTGCTGGATTCCTCCCCACTCCTCTTCTTCATGTTCCGTTCTTCTGGTGTACATACCATTGTATCTAGTTTTCGTAGAAACTCAGCGGCGACAATCTCATCTCCTGATTGCCCCGAAAACCATAGCGATTGAATTTCCTTCGGATAATGTCTCATAATTTCGTCAACTATGCCCAACGGTGTGTCAGTAATCTTTAAAGCCTTCGCTAGCTCCCAATAGTTTGCGAAATGAGTGAGCATGGATATATTTTTCTTGGCATCATATACCCCTTCTGCAAGACGACGGCGAACTTCATTTTTCTTTATGTCTCCCCAATAGGTAGCTAAAAAATCTCGTTCGAAATCTAACATAGTCTCCCATCGTTTATTGTACAATTTTGCCCACGATTTAGCTTCCCCTTTCAAATTTTCCCGTACGACGACTAATGGATCCGTTCGTTTCACTTTTCTAGTGTATTCTTTTAAATCTTCTAGGAAACTAATGGGATTTTGATTTCCACCGGAGAATGATGGTCGTTCCTGCTGTGGTAACATTTCCACTACTTGGAGAACGTTTTTCGGCGCACTATCCTCTCCTATCACCGCCACTGTTGCTGGGCTTTCCAATTGTTTCTCGAGTTCTTGCATCTTATTGACGAGCGGTGCCAAAGCTGCCTGAATTATTGTAGTTATATCTCCTATGTTTATTGTTGAAGTCTCGGTTGTGACATTTTCCCCAATTGCTGTCACTAAAGCCTGGGCTCGCCTACTTGTTCCACGTTTCCCAACCATTTTCTTTATTTTCCGAGTGTCGCCTGGTTAATGTTTATATTTTTATCTTATTAAGCGACAACCTTATAATCTCTATTTTAATTTCCTAAATTACCTTATGTAAATTATGTTGCCTTCCTTATTCTATTTATTTACTTATTTTTTTTTTTTTTTTCAATTTTCTCGTTTTTCTATATTTTTTATTTTATTTTTTTATTTTTCCTTTTACTTCGTTAACTTTTCTTGTTCCTTTTCCTCGGGTTTTTCCTGTAACATACCATGTGTGAGTCTCTCTTCACACTCTCGCTTATTTTCGCCCTGTTCCTCCGATTTTGTGTCGGTCTCCCCCTCTGGCTGAACGACTCCTATCATATCCTCGACTCGTAACTTAGACCTCTTTGAACGTCTAAATATCTCCCGTAATTCATCTCCCGACGGTATTTCTTTAGCTTCTAATTCCGTCGCATCCACTTTCCTTTTTTCCGCCATTTTTTGTTTAAAATTTTTAATGAATTTAACTCAATACCAACTATTTATTATAAATATACCTATATATATTTATAATTTATTTTATTTTTTTTTTTTTTTTTGGAACCTGTCCCCCTATAAAACACAATATTTTTAATTATTTATATTTGTTTGCATGATGATTGTAACCCAAATTAGATCAACTCTACCATCACTCTTCATTTCAATTAAATGTAGGTAATTGCAAAAAAAACGGAATGAATATTGTTACTCCAATGTTAATGAATATCCCGTGATTTTCGTTCAACCAATAATTACTCATTGTTTAGAATGCCAACCATTCCTTCAAGTTCCGCAATACCTACGATATTTTCGCAAAATCTGTTTAGAGTTCGCAATACCTATCTTGATGTTATTTCGTCAAATCCCCTCCTTTTTTTGGTCCGAATGATCAAATGTTCCCTTAAATAGGTATATACCTATAAAACATTCGTCTGTGATATTAAAGCTCTCAACTCGACACTATCCCCAATCAAATATTTTATGTTATTTTTATTTTATGTTCCTTATCTTTTATGTTATGACTTTTTATGTGATAATCCTCACATACAAACCCACAACATTAACTATAAACAAAGGGTCACTTTATGTAGGTAAGTTCCCCCGTTTTTATCTGTAAAGTCTGTTTATTTTTTCCGTAACCGAGTGTTGATATCATTTTCGAGTTTGTTTATTCTACAATCTCTTAAAGCGATGCGCGTTACCCCCGATGTCACCTACTTCAAAATTTTTCGATGTTTTGTTATCACTTTCGATGCTTAGGTTATCAATCTTTCGATGCTTACAAACACCGCGGTATCTCGTATCAGATTGTTTACATTACGGTCATTAACATTCTGGATTCAGGAATGTCAATACCATTATTCTGTCAATTTATGGCCTGCCTTGAATAAACTGTTTACGCTTGTATCTGACCTACATTCTTTGTTACGATATTTATAATCTCATAAGCAATCAACAAATTCATGGTCACTTGATTTAAACTTTATCGACACTTTTATAAATTATTTTAAAACATGTAGAGTTTATTCGTTAACACTTTTTTTTTTTATATTTAAATGTATTGTTTATATATTTATTTTCGTATATTTATTTATTAATTTATATATTTTTTTCGTGTTTATTTAACGGCGCACTGTTCTGATTTTTATTTTATTTTTATTATCACTTCATTTAACATAACGTCCTACTTATTATTATTATTATTTTTTTTTTTTTTTTTGCAATAGATTGACCAATAAAAGTTTTTTTTTTTTTTTTTTCTAAAACAACTTGTAAAACTCTGATCTCCTGTCACGGCTGTGCAGTTGTGATGTATGTCTTTTCTCTACTCTCTTATATTTGCCTGTATTTTATTTACTCCTGGGCACTTGGCACCAGTCGTAATATTTCGTTTTTTATATCTTATTTAACTCTCCTTTCATCGGCAAGACAGTTGTAATATTCTCGCCTTTTCTCTTGGCTCTGATCGATATTTAAATTCTTAAGGCTTTGCATATGTGTGGTAGGGATGGAAAATTCCTCCCCTACGTCACACAAGCCTTTATAAAATTGGACCCTTATTTCCTCTGATAACTACAGAAAGCTACTTAAAGCTCCCTTGTACTACATACCTTTAGCGATATATGTACTTAACTAATAAATACGTTATTTACGACTTTGAACGTAAATATTTTCGTATTTAGGTTGTAATTAAACTCCATCAAACGTTGTGTAATTTTTTTAATTTATGATATAGGACTTTAATTACTTTAAATTTTGTGGTAACCCTCTAGATTCTAAACAGAGTGTTGAATTTCAAACTGTATTGGTCTCTCTCTTGCAAATTTAACCTTAAGTAATTTCTCTAAATGAACTAACTTCCCTTTGACGTTCATTATGATTCCCTACATCCTAATGAATTCATGAATAAGCAATACTAATCGAAACTACACATGACTAATTGAACAGATAATTAAATATAACTCAAATGGTTAAATGTTAGTAAATTTGATTATGATTGTATCTCGTATCTGCTGGGCGCCCCTCCGTTTAGATTCAGCTGCTATAAGGTACATATAAAGATGGATTTAGTAGGTTAATGTAATTAGTTAATTGCATATTTGACGAACTCAGAATAACCCTTTTTCTGGCAAAATTTGGCTCCGGCCTCCATCAAGTAAGCAGGGTGGTCAGAAGTCAACCCAAAATTCGCACAGTCTTTTGGCACGGTTCAATTGATTGATACCTAAGTTATCGCGTCCCAATGAACCTTCCTTTCGCCATCATGCACTGCCTTCAGGTCTTCCTCCAAGCCCAGATACCTCCAAATTCCTACTCCTCCAAAGTTTACTATTTACTTAGGGCGAACCGGTTTCGTCCTATATGCAATCATATACTCACGGGTTTGTGTGGAGTTACGGGTCGTGAATCCTCCCTCCACGTTCAAGAAATGAGACGAGAGTGACCCGACAGGCCTAAAGCACTAATTGTAAGTAAGTTCGTTTCATTCAATGAACAGTACATAAAAAGATATATATGTAAACATACGTTTTGGGAAGGTTTATAACTCGCAATACGAAACTACTTGCAACGCATCCCGAGCTCGGATCTCGCCCATCGGATTCTGCACAATCCTCAGATTGATACCGAATATATACGTAAGAATAGTGTGAAATATAAATATATACTAGTACAATAAGATCTTATCTGGCGATGTGTTCTGGAGATTCGCCATAACTCCAAGCTTTTGTTTGGTTTTGTTGACGGTTTTGTTTGAGAGATCCGCCATCTCTATGGTTTGATTAATGGTCCTTGTTACAGAAGCGAACACTGCCTTCTGTTGGTTGAACTGTATTTTTTTTTTTTCTTTCCCTCCCCTCCAATGTTCAACTTTTGATAAACTCTTGCTATCCCGTGATTCTCAATTGAATCATGTAAATCCTCATTACCCCTTATTAAGCTATCCCGTGATTTTTCAACTGTTTCATGTAAATCTTCAATACACCCTTTTGAACTGCTATAATAAATCTGTTAATTTTCAATTGCTTAGGTCTGTAGATACCTCGTTACGTTCAAATTAAAAATAGTGTTTAAATTTTTTTTTTTCTTTTTGCTCCTAATAATTGCGCAATATAATAATTTTATCCCGTTCCTAGAAGTTAATACCTAAGTACGATATCCATTAATCAAGGTCATTTTTTTTTTTCTTTTTACTGTACTCGAACTAGTGCCCCAGTGACCGATTTATTTTGTAAACAATTTGAGCTTTGTAAACATTCTCGACGGCCTCGTGACCTAGATTCAAGCGTATGAGGTATGTTTACTTTAGACATTCCGGAGACGTGTGAGATGACTCTAAAATTTCCTTTGTTTGATAATGATGTACTTAGCGCAATTGTCTAGTCTGATACCCGATTACGTATACATATTTATTCATTTATATATGCTTTGTCTCAATAAATAATTTATAATATTGATATGTATATACATAAATTTTATGATTGAAATAATTTCTAATATCATAACTTATTTCAAATGCTCTGGATTTTCTGAAATTATATTAATACATACATAACATTAAATATAAAATATTGATTTGTAAATTTATCACACATAACTACTTTCAATAGTTATTGATGAATTCAGAGGTAGGAATCGATACCCTTTTCCTCTTTTTTATATAAGTGTTTTTCTTTTTTTTTTTTTTTTTTTTTTTTTGATTATAATTTTTCTTGGGAACAAAATTACATATATATATGTTTATATACTTACATATATAAATATAAAAATATACTTATTAAATTTATAATATTTTAATATAGTTACATATCACATATTAAGAGAGTAATATCTTGGTCAAATAATTAATCCAAATACCAATGTTTGCTGCATTCCGCTATCTCCTTGGAATCTGTAAAATTTTATAACGGAAAAGACTTACCCCTACCAAGGTTTTTTCCGACCGGGAAATACACGGTAACCTTGCTGCGATTTTCCTAAATTAATTTTTTTATTTTCCTAAATTTAATTAAATCTTTTTGACTTCAATTTTTTTTTTTTTCATTTAATCTAATTAATTAAAATGATGTATGAACTCTATCGTTCTAAACTGTATTTTATCTCAAAACTCGTTGGTTAGATAACTCTTTAAATGATAGTTACTTCACGATTAATTTAGAGATGGTAAATTGTTGTTAAATTAAATTTTTATCCCTCCGAACTTTTATGTATTAATAAAATATTATTTTGTTTTATTATTATTATTTAAGATAATTAATTTAATTATTTATTATTTGTTAGAACACTTTCACTTAGATTGAACACACGTATTTAATTATAACTCCTTCACGCTAAATTATCACATCACTTCAGTTATTTATTGCACTAATATTAAACGCGAAATTTCTAAGTTTAAAATTACGATATTAGGTGATTATAAAATCCGAATTTTCCACTAAAACAAATTGTATTTATCACGAGCACTTTTATTTTTCACAAGTAATTAATGCGTTCGCTTTAATTTTATTTTTCACTGACTCTAACTGCAAAGTATTTTTTTTTTTTTTTGACTAGAATGTGAAATTTTTCTAAGTATCAAAATAATTATCACTTAGAATTTTTCAAATTTAAATCACCCACCGTTTCGTCACGTTCCGCGAAGTTACAAACTTTTCGACCACGACCGTAGACTGTCCTCAACTGGCATTTGTCTAGACTTTTATACCCCTCTCAGGTCCAAAAGATCGTATCTGAATCTCCTATAATAAACCAATCTAATTACTATCAACTCGTAATTTCTTGAAACCTCTCCATTATTGTCGAATGCGGTCTCTTTGTACGTTTTGCGTTTGATACATTAAATTCTGTCTCGTACTTCCATACTTACAAGATCCGGATTTAGTAAGATCCATGTTTAATGGCCCAACTTCCTTTGTCCTGTTGTTCATACAAAATTAGCTTGAATTTAATAATTTTAAAGTTCTATTTTCATATATTTCGTAACATGTCCGTGCGTACGGCATCTACCATATGTTCCAAATCTGTCCCCAAATTCGCCTATCAGAGATATCTTCATGTCGAAGTCTTTCTCGCAAATTGTTCATTTTTATTTTATTATTCTTCCACGAGTTTTTCTGTATTCTATATGAACCTTTCCATTTAAAACCGAATTTTCTCTATTTACGTCGTATATTTGAATTTTCCATTTTTTCTCGAATTTTCTTTTATTCACGACACTCTTTCCATGAATTTCCTTATTTATTCTTACGCTATTGTTCATATCTCTATAGATTTTTATATTTCAAGCCGTATTTATTTTATTCACTGTTAATCTAAGATTTCCTTTGTTTTTCTCTGTCGTATCTCCTTTCCCCTCACTTCCCCGTACTTCCCTGATATAACCATATCGTTTTTTGATGTTTGCTGCCTCTTGGAAAATTTCATTTTCTATTTGTTATTAATAAATATATCATTTTTTAACATCTTTATAGGGGATACCCCCACTTCGGCCCTTAAATTCCTGTCATTTTTATTGCTTCATAGAGATCGTCCCCCAAATTTTGTCCCGTTCTTACGAAAAATCCCATAAACCATATGTCTTGACAGTTGTATACATTAGTTCCTGTACCCACCTGGCAATAAATCCTTTTTTATTTCAGTGTCGTTAACTTTTATGAGAATTCTCTAACGTAAATATTTCATAAGACCCATGATAATTTTTATTACCTTTTTAACGACTAATTGCCCTTATATAAACAATTTTCATGTTCGAATATTCCTTGTTTATCACAACAAAATACATCTGAAATCGACAACCATTGTAATGCCTCATTTTTTATCTGCAATCGCGTACTATGTTACTCTATAAACTCCATTTTAATTACGTAAAATGACTCCTTTTCCTGAGTTTTTCTATCGCAATGTTTTCAGCATTTTCCACTCCCCTCCGTACTGCACTCTATTTCTTCTCTAACACTTGTTACTGCTCTAGACATCTGAAATATACCCTCGCCTATTCTTTAAAACTCTCATTTTTTTTTGACGTTTCCTCCCTAAATCTTTCATCGTAATATCCTAGCTCCGTCTAGAATTGATAACAATAATTTTCCATTGTTTTTTCAACATTTCCATTTCCTTTAGCACGTTTTCCCTCGAATCGATCATCTCCGGTCGTCACAAACAATCGTATTATAGATGGAAATCTCCCTAACATCTTACAATACGTTTTCGTCACTTGCTTTGCAATCTTTCACTTAAACTTTTGCATCGTGTTTACGTGTATCTTTTTTTCCGCACCTTATATGCTTTAATGCGTTCGAGAACTAGGGTTTCTGATCCCTGGAACGTACCGGTTAATGATAACATTTCTTGGGGTCACCGTACTTTTGTCCCTGAACAGATTATTTCTTCCCATGGAGTTTATTCACCTCTCGGTTTGGTGGGAACGTCAAACTCATTAATTACATCCCTAATTGCTAAGTCCAAAGGTCGTTCCTTTGTTCTAAAAATGGGTTCGGCCCTCTTCCCGTTGATAGGCTGAATTGGTTTTTAATCGCTTTTGCTGCAATTCAATTGGCTGTCAATATATTTCGGTCTAAAGTATATTGGGGAGCCCCTGTTTCTGATTATTTGTTGATACCATCTGTGATCCTTTCATCAATACTCGTCTCACCTTGTCTAATTATAGATCCCTACCGTAAATATGAATTCACTTTACTCTAATCCGATAGATGTCGTAGACGTGTCCGTTTTATAAGTAATTGATATTTTCTTTTTAAATTAAAGTGGGAAGCTACGATATTTCCTAATTTTCACTGTTGATCAATGCAATTCATCACAAAGATTAATTAGAATGATCTATATCTAACAACTCCTCAAATTTCTCATTTTATAATAATTCTCTTATTTCTCCATCTTCTTCTTGTAACCCAATCTAACTTTTAGTATATCATTTTCTTACTGTAGAAGATCTGTATGCATAGTATTAAGAGCAGGCAAAACATAAAATATCTTTATTTACTATCTAAGCAGCATTATATGTAAAAGACTGATTAATGTGAACTATATATATCAATAATTCCTTAATTTACTAAAAATAACTTATCTTTTCCAATAATTCTTTAACTTCTTCACCTTATTCTTGTAATCCAATATAACTACATAAACTCTGTTACTGTAGGAGAATTTGTGTGGATAGTATCAATTAGTGAAAAATTTCAACCTATACTAATGAATGTATATCCGCAAACTGTAAACTTCACCCGCCATAACACAGAGTCATCCCTAGCATGGAGGGTGAAATATCACAAAAAACTATATGTACTCTCGATAATTCATGTATTAAATAAATAAATTAAAAATTTCAAAATATTGAAAATAGGTATAACCCTTCTGGTCACCAATGTTATAAATCCATTATCTGAGCCTCTTCTGAAAAAAACCATATCCTAGAAATAGAAAAAGGACAAAAAAGTGTATGCGTTACCTGTATGTGAGGGAATGTGCATACTATCCTATCCTGTATCCACCCTTATTCTTAACAGTAATGCTCGATTTCAATACCTTAGAAACCCGCCGAAAAATATTTTTAGATAAACTATTTCTTAAGCTAATCTCTGGTACTATGCTCAATCTATGATGCAAGAGATTAACTTACATGTCCCTAACCATTATACTCGTGGGAGATGTCTTTTATGCTCCGAAAGCGAGAACTTCTGCCTATCAGAATGCGTCAATAAACAGAGCGCCTCAACTTCTTAAAACGATTCCACTTCAGACAGTTCAGCGACTATCTTTTGACACATGTCACAAAATAATAAAACTGCCCCTATGCACTTTTTAATTTATGATCTTCTCCGTGATATATTGGTGTTCTAACAGTTTTATGGAGAACACTAAAAATAAATACATTAATAATGTCACTCATAAGTGGTTACAAATTGAGTATATTTCAAGGATTAGCGTGGAAAAATACTTGTCGGTGAAAGACACATTTTTCAAATACTCTAAGTACCTTTTAAAGATCATTAGAGATTATAATGATAATATTATAATTTAAAAACACACGAGGCAAAAAATTACAACATTGTGTGAGTCAGAAGCCTCGATAATATACATGACATTAAAAAAAAAAAAAAAACTATAAAAAAACTATTGAACTTAAATATGAACCAACAGATTTAAAAAACAAATAGAATTAAGCTTTATTATCGACCTTTCGTAATGCATTATCATTTTTTTTCTTTTTTTTTCATATCTTATTTAATTTTTTTTTAAATATTGTTCTACAAAAGTCGAAAATAATATGACCTTACTAGGGTACCCTGTTCTAGGGTCACATTGCACGTAATGTAGTTTATGATTTTCAAATTAGATCATGTGTTTTTTGTAAGTAATTTGTACGATGATTTTTTAAATAAGTCTGATAAACTATAAAGGATAATTATAAAGCAATATCTACAAGAAAAAATAATATAAACAACAATCTTAAAACATAAAATAATCGTAAGTTTGCAACATTGTATCTCTCTTCCGTGTCCATAATCCATATCTTAACAATTATTTTTTAATGGTTTTTATTGGAAGAGGGTGTATATAATATGTGTCCGAAATTCGTTTTAGTAGTAGGTTGTTGGAATGTATGCTGTAATAAGGATAAGGAATTTGTGTGCTCAAATCCTGGTTTTTGAACGAGTACATTAGAACGTCTTTTGAATATAATAGGCCACTTGCATGGATTTCATAATGACTTGGAAAAATCGTGTGAATAGATTGTTTTACCAAGATTACGAAAACGTTAGTAAAATTTTTTAGAAACGTACAGTTTTTTTATTTTTAAATAAATAAATCCATTATTTGGGCTCGTGAATTCCACACTAATTTATTTTTTTTATATGGCATCACTTTGATTTCAGGCGAATTTTTGAATTTGACATTTAACGTTCACTAGATTTATTGTTTGTTCTCTGCGAACTTATCAATTGGTTTGACTTTTTGTCAGATGTTATGAAGAGAACCCCGTTCATTTTACGCTATCCGTGTACGTGTTTTAGAGGTATAATGGCAGTGGTGCTGATTTTAACAAAATCAAATTTTAAAATATTCTTATTATTATTATAATTTACATGTACAAGTATATTACATTGGAAATAGTAAGGTAGACGTTGAACATAATAATGATTTATGATCAATAAGATGGATCAAGGAAAAAAATATTCATGAGATGTAATATTTTTGGTATTCCTCGCTATTCTCCTGTGCCCTTTCTTGTGGAAAACGTTCTTTTTTTAAATGATTTTCGGCTATGTAATTATCGTTTTTCCGCACCTATAAAATTATGTCCCATCTTTCCGGTTTATAAAAAATGGTCTAATTTTTCAAAAATACGATTAAAAAAAAATACAGGATGTCTTAGAATATTTGCCTAAACCAGATTTTTTTTTTAAATGTGATGCTAGTGGCCTATTGTTTCTGAGACATTACATTCAGAGCATTAAAACGGCAGTCCGTAGAAGTTCTGATGGGGACTTTAAGTATAATTTTCAAATTGCTTTTCGAGCTATGAGGACTGGTTTCATAGTCAAATCGCACGAACTTTATCATCCGATAAGACCGTATTAGGGATGAAATTGGCGTAATAAATTTTAATTTGTTGTCCTTTATCTAAAATATTTCTTATTTTTGAAAAAATGGGTTAGTTTTTTAAAAATTTGTTGCTTACATTTTCAACTTGGGAGCACCAATTTAAGTTTTGAAGAATTCCCTGGTATTTATTTTATTGTCTGTATTTCATTTCGTTTTCTTGGTTAACATTCAAATAACGTTTTTGAATTTTTAGTTGTTTTACTTAAAATAATTGAAATATTAAACACCGTTTCACAAAAAGCATTTATTTATTTATCATATATATAACGAAAATGATTATTTTTATTTAGAATTGTAACAATATGAAGGTATATTGTAACAATATGTGGTACTATATGAAGGGTCCTGCAAAGTTTTCAGTTTCCGTTCTACAGTCAAAATGTTAAAAAAACAACAATGGAAATGTAAACAAAAAACAAGACGTTGCTTCAAAGCTTTGTTTTGTTTACAAAAACAAACAGTTGCATGTTCAGTTGCTCGTACGCTTGTGTTTATCCTGGAAGATTCTTCTTTTATAAGATATGATGTTGATTGCAAAAGTTTTAATCAGTGTTATTTTTTCCCGCAGCGCGACTCCGGCGGCATCATAATGGTGAACTTCTACCCAAACTTTGTCAAGTGCAGCGACAATGCGACTCTTGCAGACGTAGCCGGTAAGTTCTAGCGGCCACCTTCTATTTATTGCTTGTCGGAATATCTAACGGTAATAGCCTGTGAGCTCGCGCTACACCGAGCACCTACCCGCTTTATCGGCAACAGTAAGCCTGTTTCGCTATACACCCTGCACGTACCCGCTCTAAAATCTCGATCACAAGGGGCAATTCTGTCGCTGCTACTTTGATAGCAGCGACAGAATACATAAAATAACAAGGTAGTCGCTGCGGGTGTCTCAAATCGCAGCTGGTACGCAGATCGATTAGAACAGTATTAATTATAGTCATAAGAAAAGCACAAATTTGCCATTCACGTGACGTGGTCGTCGCTTCACAGCGCTACTCTCGCCTCATATGCTAGTCGCTATCTCAAGTTCTTATCAGTGTGTTGAAACATTTTAATCGCTACTACGCAATTGCGTGACAATCAGCGGCTGTAAATGTGGCGATTGCTTGCCGCGGCAACGTAGCAGCGACTAAATCGCTTCTTGTGACCCAGCTGGTAACAGTACGCCCAGTGAATTCACCATACACTGTGTATCTACAAATAAGGTGTCTAATTTAAACTTACCCCTTACCAAGCTCGAAAACTTCCTCGCGATCCCAAGATGACAACAGCATTTCGTCATGAAAATTTATCATATCTTCTTTTCTTGTCTTTATTTATTTAATTATTCCCTCACTGAATTAATTCGTCATGTCCAAAATATGATTTGACTAATTTGTACATCCCGTTACCAAGTTCGAGAACTTCATTACATTTCACAACATGACACACCAGCGCTTTTGTGCATTGCTTTTACGTTTCCCTGAATAGTAATGATTTTGAAATTATTTATCTTCTTGATAATAATGGTGTGTTCTACGCCTTATTCAATGGGAGGAAATCATGTGTTAAAATCAGTTATTTGTTTAACATTATTATCAGCCTTACTAATAATAAAACGCCGTAACGAGCGGTCAACTGCATATTTGTTGCTTGCGCGGTGATCTGCGTTTTTACATCTTTACTAATAACACTATCACGTATTTTATGATTTTTATGTTGATCCCCTTGAATCTCACATAGATCTGCGCAGGCGCCGCGGCCATCTTGTTTTATAAACTTCGCGGTAAAACAATGTTTGACAATGTTCAGTTGTAGTTGCAGTTAATTTTATGTTTTTGAAGATAATTTTCATTTTAATCATCAATTCACTGTGATATTAGTGTAATTCAACATAATTACCAATTGTGATATTTCGTCTTTTATACTTTCGTATATTTGTCTGTATTTTATTTACTCCTGGGCACTTGGCACCAGTCGTAACATTTCGTCTTTTTCATACTTATTTAACTCTCCTGTTCATCGGCAAGACAGTTGTGATGTTCTGTCTTTTCTCTTGGCTCTGATCGATATTTAAATTCTTAAGGCTTTGCATATGTGTGGTAGGGATGGAAAATTCCTCCCCTACGTCACACAAGCCTTTATAAATTTGGACCCTTATTTCCTCTGATAACTACAGAAAGCTACTTAAAGCTCCCTTGTACTACATACCTTTAGCGATATATGTACTTAACTAATAAATACGTTATTTACGACTTTGAACGTAAATATTTTCGTATTTAGGTTGTAATTAAACTCCATCAAACGTTGTGTAATTTTTTTGATTTATGATATAGGACTTTAATTACTTTAAATTTTGTGGTAACCCTCTTGATTCTAAACAGAGTGTTGAATTTCAAACTGTATTGGTCTCTCTCTTGCAAATTTAACCTTAAGTAATTTCTCTAAATGAACTAACTTCCCTTTGACGTTTATTATGATTCCCTACATCCTAATGAATTCATGAATATGCAATACTAATCGAAACTACACATGACTAATTGAACAGATAATTAAATATAACTCAAATGGTTAAATGTTAGTAAATTTGATTATGATTGTATCTCGTATCTGCTGGGCGCCCCTCCGTTTAGATTCAGCTGCAATAAGGTACATAAAAGGATGGATTTAGTAGGTTAATGTAATTAGTTAATTGCATATTTGACGAACTCAGAATAACCCTTTTTCTGGCAAAATTTGGCTCCTGCCTCCATCAAGTAAGCAGGGTGATCAGGAGTCCTCCCAAAATTCGCACAGTCTTTTGGCACGGTTCAATTGATTGATACCTAAGTTATCGCGTCCCAATGAACCTTCCTTCGCCATCATGCACTGCCTTCAGGTCTTCCCCCGAGCCCAGATACCTCCAAATTCCTACTCCTCCAAAGTTTACTATTTACTTAGGGCGAACCGGTTTCGTCCTATATGCAATCATATACTCACGGGTTTGTGTGGAGTTACGGGTCGTGAATCCTCCCTCCACGTTCAAGAAATGAGACGAGAGTGACCCGACAGGCCTAAAGCACTAATTGTAAGTGAGTTCGTTTCATTCAATGAACAGTACATAAAAAGATATATATGTAAACATACGTTTTGGGAAGGTTTATAACTCGCAATACGAAACTACTTGCAACGCATCCCGAGCTCGGATCTCGCCCATCGGATTCTGCACAATCCTCAGATTGATACCGAATAGATACATAAGAATAGTGTGAAATATAAATATATACTAGTACACTAAGATCTTATCTGGCGATGTGTTCTGGAGATTCGCCATAACTCCAAGCTTTTGTTTGGTTTTGTTGACGGTTTTGGTTGAGAGATCCGCCATCTCTATGGTTTGATTAATGGTCCTTGTTATAGAAACGACCACTGCCTTCTGTTGGTTGAACTGTATTTTTTTTTTCTTTCCCTCCCCTCCAATGTTCAACTTTTGATAAATTCTTGCTATCCCGTGATTCTCAATTGAATCATGTAAATCCTCATTACCCCTTATTAAGCTATCCCGTGATTTTTCAACTGTTTCATGTAAGTCTTCAATACACCCTATTAAGCTATACCGTGATTTTTCAACTGTTTCATGTAAGTCTTCAATACACCCTATTAAGCTATTCCGTGATTTATCAAATGTTTCATGTAAGTCTTCAATACACCCTATTAAGCTATACCGTGATTTTTCAACTGTTTCATGTAAGTCTTCAATACACCCTATTAAGCTATTCCGTGATTTATCAAATGTTTCATGTAAGTCTTCAATACACCCTATTAAGCTATCCCGTGATTTTTCAACTGTTTCATGTAAGTCTTCAATACACCCTATTAAGCTATTCCGTGATTTATCAAATGTTTCATGTAAGTCTTCAATACACCCTATTAAGCTATCCCGTGATTTTTCAACTGTTTCATGTAAGTCTTCAATACACCCTTTTGAACTGCTATAATAAATCTGTTAATTTCCAATTGCTTAGGTCTGTAGATACCTCTTTACGTTCAAATTAAAGATAGTGTTTAATTTTTTTTTTCTTTTGTTCCTAATAATTGCGCAATATAATAATTTTATCCCGTTCCTAGGAGCTAATACCTAAGTACGATATCCACTAATCAAGGTCATTTTTTTTTCTTTTTACTGTATTCGAACTAGTGTCCCGGTGACCGATTTATTTTGTAAACAATTTGAGCTTTGTAAACATTCTCGACGGCCTCGTGACCTAGATTCAAGCGTATGAGGTATGTTTACTTTAGACATTCCGGAGACGTGTGAGATGACTCTAAAAATTTTTCTTTGTTTGATAATGATGTACTTAGCGCAATTGTCTAGTCTGATACCCGATTACGTATACATATTTATTCATTTATATATACTTTGTCTCAATAAATAATTTATAATATTGATCAGTATAATTATTTTTTGATTGAAATAATTTCTAATATCATAACTTATTTCAAATGCTCTGGATTTTCTGAAATTATATTAATACATACATAAAATAAATAAAAATATTGATTTGTAAATTTATCACACATAACTACTTTCAATAGTTATTGATGAATTCAGAGGTAGGAATCGATACCCTTTTCCTCTTTTTATATAAGTGTTTATTTTTTTTTTTGATTAAGATTTTTCTTGGGAACAATAAATTACATATATATGTTGATATACATACATATATAAATATATAAAATATACTTATTATACTTATAATATTTTAATATAGTTACATATCACATATTAAGAGAGTAATATCTTGGTCAAATAATTAATCCAAATACCAATGTTTGCTGCATTCCGCCTTCTCCGTGGAATCTGTAAAATTTTATAACGGAAAAGACTTACCCCTACCAAGGTTTTTTTCCGACCGGGAAATACACGGTAACCTTGCTGCAATTTTCCTAAATTAATTTTTATTTTCCTAAATTTAATTAAATCTTTTTGACTTCAATTTTTTTTTTTTTCATTTAATCTAATTAATTAAAATGATGCATGAACTCTATCGTTCTAAACTGTATTTTATCTCAAAACTCGTTGGTTAGATAACACTTTAAATGATAGTTACTTCACGATTAATTTAGAGATGGTAAATTGTTGTTAAATTAAATTTTTATCCCTCCGAACTTTTATGTATTAATAAAATATTATTTTGTTTTATTATTATTATTTAAGATAATTAATTTAATTATTTATTATTTGTTAGAACACTTTCACTTAGATTGAACACACGTATTTAATTATAACTTTTTCACGCTAAATTATCACATCACTTCAGTTATTTATTGCACTAATATTAAACGCGAAATTTCTAAGTTTAAAATTACGATATTAGGTGATTATAAAATCCGAATTTTCCACTAAAACAAATTGTATTTATCACGAGCACTTTTATTTTTCACAAGTAATTAATGCGTTGGCTTTAATTTTATTTTTCACTGACTCTAACTGCAAAGTATTTTTTTTTTTTTTTTTTTTTTTTTTTGACTAGAATGTGAAATTTTTCTAAGTATCAAAATAATTATCACTTAGAATTTTTCAAATTTAAATCACCCACCGTTTCGTCACGTTCCGCGAAGTTACAAACTTTTCGACCACGACCGTAGACTGTCCTCAACTGGCATTTGTCTAGACTTTTATACCCCTCTCAGGTCCAAAAGATCGTATCTGAATCTCCTATAATAAACCAATCTAATTACTATCAACTCGTAATTTCTTGAAACCTCCCCATTATTGTCGAATGCGGTCTCTTAGTACCTTCCGCGGTTGTTACTTTAAATTCTGTCTCGTACTCCCATACTTACAAGATCCGGATTTAGTAAGATCCATGTCTAATGGCCCAACTTCCTTTGTCCTGGTGTTCATACAAAATTAGCTTGAATTTAATAATTTTAAAGTTCTATTTTCATATATTTCGTAACATGTCCGTGCGTACGGCATCTACCATATGTTCCAAATCTGTCCCCAAATTCGCCTATCAGAGATATCTTCATGTCGAAGTCTTTCTCGCAAATTGTTCATTTTTGTTTTATTATTTTTCCTCGAGTTTTTCTGTATTCTATATGAACCTTTCCATTTAAAACCGAATTTTCTCTATTTACGTCGTATATTTGAATTTTCCATTTTTTTCTCGAATTTTCTTTTATTCACGACACTCTTTCCATGAATTTCCTTATTTATTCTTACGCTATTGTTCATATCTCTATAGATTTTTATATTTCAAGCCGTATTTATTTTATTCACTGTTAATCTAAGATTTCCTTTGTTTTTCTCTGTCGTATCTCCTTTCCCCTCACTTCCCCGTACTTCCCTGATATAACCATATCGTTTTTTGATGTTTGCTGCCTCTTGGAAAATTTCATTTTCTATTTGTTATTAATAAATATATCATTTTTAACATTTTTATAGGAGATACCCCCACTTCGGCCCTTAAATTTCTGTCATTTTTATTGCTTCATAGAGAACGCCTTCCAAATTTTGTCCCGTTCTTACGCAAAATCCCATAAACCATATGCCTTGGCAGTTGTATACATTAATTCCTGTACCCACCTGGCAATAAATCCTTTTTTATTTCAGTGTCGTTAACTTTTATGAGAATTCTTTAATATAAATATTTCATAAGACCCATGATAATTTTTATTACCTTTTTAACGGCTAATCGTCCTTATCTAAACAATTTTCATGTTCGAATATTCCTTGTTTATCACAACAAAATACATCTGAAATCGACAACCATTGTAATGCCTCATTTTTTATCTGCAATCGCGTACTATGTTACTCTATAACCTCCATTTTAATTACGTAAAATGACTCCTTTTCCTGAGTTTTTCTATCGCAATGTTTTTCAGCATTTTCCACTCCCCTCCGTACTGCACTCTATCTTCTTCTCTAACACTTGTTACTGCTCTAGACATCTGAAATGTACCCTCGCCTATTCTTTAAAACTCTCATTTTTTTTTGACGTTTCCTCCCTAAATCTTTCATCGTAATATCCTAGCTCCGTCTAAAATTGATAACAATAATTTTCCATTGTTTTTTCAACATTTCCATTTCCTTTAGCACGTTTTCCCTCGAATCGATCATCTCCGGTCGTCACAAACAATCGTATTATAGATGGAAATCTCCCTAACGCCTTACAATACGTTTTCGTCACTTGCTTTGCAATTTTTCACTTAAACTTTTGCATCGTGTTTACGTGTATCCTTTTTTTCCGCACCTGATATGTTTTAATGCGTTCGAGAACTAGGGTTTCTGATCCCTGGAATGTACCGGTTAATCACAACATTTCTTGGGGTCACCGTACTTTTGTCCCTGAACAGATTATTTCTTCTCATGGAGTTTATTCACCTCTCGGTTTGGTGGGAACGTCAAACTCATTAATTACATCCCTAATTGCTAAGTCCAAAGGTCGTTCCTTTGTTCTAAAAATGGGTTCGGCCCTCTTCCCGTTGATAGGCTGAATTGGTTTTTAATCGCTTTTGCTGCAATTCAATTGGCTGTCAATATATCACGGGCTAAGTATATTGGGGGGGTCCCTGTTTCTGATTATTTGTTGATACCATCTGTGATCCTTTCATCAATACTCGTCTCACTTTGTCTAATTATAGATCCCTACCGTTAATATGAATTCACTTTACTCTAATCCGATAGATGTCGTAGACGTGTCCGTTTTATAAGTAATTGATATTTTCTTTTTAAATTAAAGTGGGAAGCTACGATATTTCCTAATTTTCACTGTTGATCAATGCAATTCATCACAGTTCCCTCCTCTGAACTCAATTTGCTGTGGCTAACGTTGTATTTTATTTTAATGTCCTCTTCTTTTTTTTTTTTTTTTTTTTTTTTTTTTTTTTTTTTTTTTTTTTTTTTTTTTTCGTTAGACACCGAAATTGTGTTCAAATTTAGACTAGCTATCTTCCCCTCCTCATTTGGTTATCCCCTATCTCTACTCCGTGTCATATTACTTCCTATCTCCCCCTCCTCATTCTGTTATCCCCTATCTCTTTTCCGTATCCTATTACTTCCTATCTCCCCCTCCTCATTTTGTTATCCCCTATCTCTTCTCCGCATCCTATTACTTCCTATCTCCCTCTTCTCTTTTGCTCGGATTGTTAACAATCTTGAATTTGAATCTCATTGTATTCTTTATTTTCTTTTCGCGTAGATTTTACTTTATGAAATTTCCTTTAATTTTGATAGATTCAAAATTAATTTCTTTTTGCTGGAACACGCCCCTCGACTCGCGTGTTTTGGTGGTCCCCAACCAAATTGGACTAAGACCTCCCTTACAATGATTTAAGTAAAGATTGTTTACAATCTCGCGGCCTTTCGAACAACTGAAAAGCGGGTGGTCTCTTGGTGTGCAATTAATTGTTTTTTGTTTTGTAAGTATGAATATTTTTTGTGAAATGTGTGTTTTCGCACGACCTCACCCAATCCGACAATCAGTGGTATACATGTTTCATATAAATTTTCCAGCATTTTTTTTTTCTTTATTTATTTAAACTTTATTTTATAATTCTTAATTTCTAATTGTAATTTCTTAATTCATCCAAAGTTGTTCTAGCCTAAGTGTTGTCCACTCTAATATTTAAATTTTTATAAATGTTCTTTATTATTCTCAAATTGGTTCAGCGTTCCTTTTTTCCCTTTTTTTTTTTTTTCGAAATCTAAAATATTTATATCTTAATTCAAATGTTACCTTTTTATCTCTATACTTAATGTCTACCCTATATCTATAGATAAACTTTCTTATTTCAATATTTCAAAAAAAAAATTCCTAGGCATTGTTTATTTTTCAAAATGTCCCTTTTGTGTGCCATATAATATCTCCAATTTCTCTCCTTTTGAGTGTTCTTACTTATCTAACATTTTTTTTTTTTTTTTTTTTTTTTTTTTTTTTTTTTTTCACTAACACATAAAAAAAAAAGTAAAATTTTTTTTTTTTTCCAACTAGAAAATCAAAATTAACGAATTTATTTGCCTTACTCTATTTCAATAATTGAATATGATTGTCGCTTATTAAGAACTTGTCCACTCACCCTCAAAGACTTAACGACGATCCGCCCCTCGCAAGCAATCTGATAATCTAATATTTTAGTAATTTTCTTTCTTCCCCCTCCCCAATTATAATGTACCCTAACATTTTATTTGTATTTCTCAATCGTTTATTTATTTATTAACATTTACAAATATTTGTAAACTTCGCACTCTATCCGTTGATTTCCACTAACTGTAAACCTGATTTTTGTTTCTTATTACTTGTGTAATATCTAGCTAAATGTAAAGCGCTATAATCTCCTTTTATCTCCCGAGTTGGCTGCGACCACTAGCTCCTTCCCGGTTGTAGTTATTGTAGAATTTCTTTTTGGTGAACTGTTAACTTCGGTGCACTTGCTGCACTTAGCGTTTTCGCCCACACTTTCAATTGCGTGTATCCTCCTTTTTATGGCGCGGTAACGGTCACGGTATTTGTCCTTCTTGCTGGATTCCTCCCCACTCCTCTTCTTCATGTTCCGTTCTTCTGGTGTACATACCATTGTATCTAGTTTTCGTAGAAACTCAGCGGCGACAATCTCATCTCCTGATTGCCCCGAAAACCATAGCGATTGAATTTCCTTCGGATAATGTCTCATAATCTCGTCAACTATGCCCAACGGTGTGTCAGTAATCTTTAAAGCCTTCGCTAGCTCCCAATAGTTTGCGAAATGAGTAAGCATGGATATATTTTTCTTGGCATCATATACCCCTTCTGCAAGACGACGGCGAACTTCATTTTTCTTTATGTCTCCCCAATAGGTAGCTAAAAAATCTCGTTCGAAATCTAACATAGTCTCCCATCGTTTATTGTACAATTTTGCCCACGATTTAGCTTCCCCTTTCAAATTTTCCCGTACGACGACTAAAGGATCCGTTCGTTTCACTTTTCTAGTGTATTCTTTTAAATCTTCCAGGAAACTAATGGGATTTTGATTTCCACCGGAGAATGATGGTCGTTCCTGCTGTGGTAACATTTCCACTACTTGGAGAACGCTTTTCGGCGCACTATCCTCTCCTATCACCGCCACTGTTGCTGGGCTTCCCAATTGTTTCTCGAGTTCTTGCATCTTATTGACGAGCGGTGCCAAAGCTGCCTGAATTATTGTAGTTATATCTCCTATGTTTATTGTTGAAGTCTCCGCTGTGACATTTTCCCCGATTGCTGTCACTAAAGCCTGGGCTCGCCTACTTGTTCCATGTTTCCCAACCATTTTCTTTATTTTCCGAGTGTCGCCTGGTTAATGTTTATATTTTTATCTTATTAAGCGACAACCTTATAATCTCTATTTTAATTTTCTAAATTACCTTATGTAAATTATGCTGCCTTCCTTATTCTATATATATTTATTTTTTTTTTCAATTTTCTCGTTTTTCTATATTTTTTATTTTATTTTTTTTTTTCTTTTACTTCGTTAACTTTTCTTGTTCCTTTTCCTCGGGTTTTTCCTGTAACATATCATGTGTGAGTCTCTCTTCACACTCTCGCTTATTTTCGCCCTGTTCCTCCGATTTTGTGTCGGTCTCCCCCTCTGGCTGAACGACTCCTATCATATCCTCGACTCGTAACTTAGACCTCTTTGAACGTCTAAATATCTCCCGTAATTCATCTCCCGACGGTATTTCTTTAGCTTCTAATTCCGTCGCATCCACTTTCCTTTTTTCCGCCATTTTTTGTTTAAAAATTTTTTAATGAATTTAACTCAATACCAACTATTTATTATAAATATACCTATATATATTTATAATTTATTTTATTTATTTTATTTATTTATTTTTTTTTTTTTTTGGAACCTGTCCCCCTATAAAACACAATATTTTTAACTATTTATATTTGTTTGCATGATGATTGTAACCCAAATTAGCTCAACTCTACCATCACTCTTCATTTCAAATAAATGTAGGTAATTGCAAAAAAAAAACGGAATGAATATTGTTACTCCAATGTTAATGAATATCCCGTGATCTTCGTTCAACCAATAATTACTTATTGTTTAGAATGCCAACCATTCCATCAAGTTCCGCAATACCTACGATATTTTCGCAAAATCTGTTTAGAGTTCGCAATACCTATCTTGATGTTATTTCGTCAAATCCCCTCCTTTTTTTGGTCCGAATGATCAAATGTTCCCTTAAATAGGTATATACCTATAAAACATTCGTCTGTGATATTAAACACTATCTCAACTCGACACTATCCCCAATCAAATATTTTATGTTATTTTTATTTTATGTTCCTTATCTTTTATGTTATGACTTTTTATGTGATAATCCTCACATACAAACCCACAACATTAACTATAAACAAAGGGTCACTTTATGCAGGTAAGTTCCCCCGTTTTTATCTGTAAAGTCTGTTTATTTTTTCCGTAACCGAGTGTTGATATCATTTTTGAATTTGTTTATTCTACAATCTCTTATAGCGATACGCGTTACCCCCGATGTCGCCTACTTCAAAATTTTTCGATGTTTTGTTATCACTTTCGATGCTTAGGTTATCAATCTTTCGATGCTTACAAACACCGCGGTATCTCGTATCAGATTGTTTACATTACGGTCATTAACATTCTGGATTCAGGAATGTCAATACCATTATTCTGTCAATTTATGGCCTGCATTGACTAAATTGTTTACGCTTGTATCTGACCTACATTCTTTGTTACGATATTTATAATCTCATAAGCAATCAACAAATTCATGGTCACTTGATTTAAACTTTATCGACACTTTTATAAATTATTTTAAAACATGTAGAGTTTATTCGTTAACACTTTTTTTTTTTTTATTATTTAAATGTATTGTTTATTTATTTATTTATATATTTTTTCGTGTTTATTTAACGGCGCACTGTTCTGATTTTTATTTTATTTTTATTATCACTTCATTTAACATAACGTCCTACTTATTATTATTATTTTTTTTTTTCCACTTTTTGCAATAGATTGACCAATAAAAGTTTTTTTTTTTTTTTTTTCTAAAACAACTTGTAAAACTCTGATCTCCTGTCACGGCTGTGCAGTTGTGATATTTCGTCTTTTATACTTTCGTATATTTGTCTGTATTTTATTTACTCCTGGGCACTTGGCACCAGTCGTAACATTTCGTCTTTTTCATACTTATTTAACTCTCCTGTTCATCGGCAAGACAGTTGTGATGTTCTGTCTTTTCTCTTGGCTCTGATCGATATTTAAATTCTTAAGGCTTTGCATATGTGTGGTAGGGATGGAAAATTCCTCCCCTACGTCACACAAGCCTTTATAAATTTGGACCCTTATTTCCTCTGATAACTACAGAAAGCTACTTAAAGCTCCCTTGTACTACATACCTTTAGCGATATATGTACTTAACTAATAAATACGTTATTTACGACTTTGAACGTAAATATTTTCGTATTTAGGTTGTAATTAAACTCCATCAAACGTTGTGTAATTTTTTTGATTTATGATATAGGACTTTAATTACTTTAAATTTTGTGGTAACCCTCTTGATTCTAAACAGAGTGTTGAATTTCAAACTGTATTGGTCTCTCTCTTGCAAATTTAACCTTAAGTAATTTCTCTAAATGAACTAACTTCCCTTTGACGTTTATTATGATTCCCTACATCCTAATGAATTCATGAATATGCAATACTAATCGAAACTACACATGACTAATTGAACAGATAAATAAATATAACTCAAATGGTTAAATGTTAGTAAATTTGATTATGATTGTATCTCGTATCTGCTGGGCGCCCCTCCGTTTAGATTCAGCTGCAATAAGGTACATAAAAGGATGGATTTAGTAGGTTAATGTAATTAGTTAATTGCATATTTGACGAACTCAGAATAACCCTTTTTCTGGCAAAATTTGGCTCCTGCCTCCATCAAGTAAGCAGGGTGATCAGGAGTCCTCCCAAAATTCGCACAGTCTTTTGGCACGGTTCAATTGATTGATACCTAAGTTATCGCGTCCCAATGAACCTTCCTTCGCCATCATGCACTGCCTTCAGGTCTTCCCCCGAGCCCAGATACCTCCAAATTCCTACTCCTCCAAAGTTTACTATTTACTTAGGGCGAACCGGTTTCGTCCTATATGCAATCATATACTCACGGGTTTGTGTGGAGTTACGGGTCGTGAATCCTCCCTCCACGTTCAAGAAATGAGACGAGAGTGACCCGACAGGCCTAAAGCACTAATTGTAAGTGAGTTCGTTTCATTCAATGAACAGTACATAAAAAGATATATATGTAAACATACGTTTTGGGGAAGGTTTATAACTCGCAATACGAAACTACTTGCAACGCATCCCGAGCTCGGATCTCGCCCATCGGATTCTGCACAATCCTCAGATTGATACCGAATAGATACATAAGAATAGTGTGAAATATAAATATATACTAGTACACTAAGATCTTATCTGGCGATGTGTTCTGGAGATTCGCCATAACTCCAAGCTTTTGTTTGGTTTTGTTGACGGTTTTGGTTGAGAGATCCGCCATCTCTATGGTTTGATTAATGGTCCTTGTTATAGAAACGACCACTGCCTTCTGTTGGTTGAACTGTATTTTTTTTTTCTTTCCCTCCCCTCCAATGTTCAACTTTTGATAAATTCTTGCTATCCCGTGATTCTCAATTGAATCATGTAAATCCTCATTACCCCTTATTAAGCTATCCCGTGATTTTTCAACTGTTTCATGTAAGTCTTCAATACACCCTATTAAGCTATACCGTGATTTTTCAACTGTTTCATGTAAGTCTTCAATACACCCTATTAAGCTATTCCGTGATTTATCAAATGTTTCATGTAAGTCTTCAATACACCCTATTAAGCTATACCGTGATTTTTCAACTGTTTCATGTAAGTCTTCAATACACCCTATTAAGCTATTCCGTGATTTATCAAATGTTTCATGTAAGTCTTCAATACACCCTATTAAGCTATCCCGTGATTTTTCAACTGTTTCATGTAAGTCTTCAATACACCCTATTAAGCTATTCCGTGATTTATCAAATGTTTCATGTAAGTCTTCAATACACCCTATTAAGCTATCCCGTGATTTTTCAACTGTTTCATGTAAGTCTTCAATACACCCTTTTGAACTGCTATAATAAATCTGTTAATTTCCAATTGCTTAGGTCTGTAGATACCTCTTTACGTTCAAATTAAAGATAGTGTTTAATTTTTTTTTTCTTTTGTTCCTAATAATTGCGCAATATAATAATTTTATCCCGTTCCTAGGAGCTAATACCTAAGTACGATATCCACTAATCAAGGTCATTTTTTTTTCTTTTTACTGTATTCGAACTAGTGTCCCGGTGACCGATTTATTTTGTAAACAATTTGAGCTTTGTAAACATTCTCGACGGCCTCGTGACCTAGATTCAAGCGTATGAGGTATGTTTACTTTAGACATTCCGGAGTCGTGTGAGATGACTCTAAAAATTTTTCTTTGTTTGATAATGATGTACTTAGCGCAATTGTCTAGTCTGATACCCGATTACGTATACATATTTATTCATTTATATATACTTTGTCTCAATAAATAATTTATAATATTGATCAGTATAATTATTTTTTGATTGAAATAATTTCTAATATCATAACTTATTTCAAATGCTCTGGATTTTCTGAAATTATATTAATACATACATAAAATAAATAAAAATATTGATTTGTAAATTTATCACACATAACTACTTTCAATAGTTATTGATGAATTCAGAGGTAGGAATCGATACCCTTTTCCTCTTTTTATATAAGTGTTTATTTTTTTTTTTGATTAAGATTTTTCTTGGGAACAATAAATTACATATATATGTTGATATACATACATATATAAATATATAAAATATACTTATTATACTTATAATATTTTAATATAGTTACATATCACATATTAAGAGAGTAATATCTTGGTCAAATAATTAATCCAAATACCAATGTTTGCTGCATTCCGCCTTCTCCGTGGAATCTGTAAAATTTTATAACGGAAAAGACTTACCCCTACCAAGGTTTTTTTCCGACCGGGAAATACACGGTAACCTTGCTGCAATTTTCCTAAATTAATTTTTATTTTCCTAAATTTAATTAAATCTTTTTGACTTCAATTTTTTTTTTTTTCATTTAATCTAATTAATTAAAATGATGCATGAACTCTATCGTTCTAAACTGTATTTTATCTCAAAACTCGTTGGTTAGATAACACTTTAAATGATAGTTACTTCACGATTAATTTAGAGATGGTAAATTGTTGTTAAATTAAATTTTTATCCCTCCGAACTTTTATGTATTAATAAAATATTATTTTGTTTTATTATTATTATTTAAGATAATTAATTTAATTATTTATTATTTGTTAGAACACTTTCACTTAGATTGAACACACGTATTTAATTATAACTTTTTCACGCTAAATTATCACATCACTTCAGTTATTTATTGCACTAATATTAAACGCGAAATTTCTAAGTTTAAAATTACGATATTAGGTGATTATAAAATCCGAATTTTCCACTAAAACAAATTGTATTTATCACGAGCACTTTTATTTTTCACAAGTAATTAATGCGTTGGCTTTAATTTTATTTTTCACTGACTCTAACTGCAAAGTATTTTTTTTTTTTTTTTTTTTTTTTTTGACTAGAATGTGAAATTTTTCTAAGTATCAAAATAATTATCACTTAGAATTTTTCAAATTTAAATCACCCACCGTTTCGTCACGTTCCGCGAAGTTACAAACTTTTCGACCACGACCGTAGACTGTCCTCAACTGGCATTTGTCTAGACTTTTATACCCCTCTCAGGTCCAAAAGATCGTATCTGAATCTCCTATAATAAACCAATCTAATTACTATCAACTCGTAATTTCTTGAAACCTCCCCATTATTGTCGAATGCGGTCTCTTAGTACCTTCCGCGGTTGTTACTTTAAATTCTGTCTCGTACTCCCATACTTACAAGATCCGGATTTAGTAAGATCCATGTCTAATGGCCCAACTTCCTTTGTCCTGGTGTTCATACAAAATTAGCTTGAATTTAATAATTTTAAAGTTCTATTTTCATATATTTCGTAACATGTCCGTGCGTACGGCATCTACCATATGTTCCAAATCTGTCCCCAAATTCGCCTATCAGAGATATCTTCATGTCGAAGTCTTTCTCGCAAATTGTTCATTTTTGTTTTATTATTTTTCCTCGAGTTTTTCTGTATTCTATATGAACCTTTCCATTTAAAACCGAATTTTCTCTATTTACGTCGTATATTTGAATTTTCCATTTTTTTCTCGAATTTTCTTTTATTCACGACACTCTTTCCATGAATTTCCTTATTTATTCTTACGCTATTGTTCATATCTCTATAGATTTTTATATTTCAAGCCGTATTTATTTTATTCACTGTTAATCTAAGATTTCCTTTGTTTTTCTCTGTCGTATCTCCTTTCCCCTCACTTCCCCGTACTTCCCTGATATAACCATATCGTTTTTTGATGTTTGCTGCCTCTTGGAAAATTTCATTTTCTATTTGTTATTAATAAATATATCATTTTTAACATTTTTATAGGAGATACCCCCACTTCGGCCCTTAAATTTCTGTCATTTTTATTGCTTCATAGAGAACGCCTTCCAAATTTTGTCCCGTTCTTACGCAAAATCCCATAAACCATATGCCTTGGCAGTTGTATACATTAATTCCTGTACCCACCTGGCAATAAATCCTTTTTTATTTCAGTGTCGTTAACTTTTATGAGAATTCTTTAATATAAATATTTCATAAGACCCATGATAATTTTTATTACCTTTTTAACGGCTAATCGTCCTTATCTAAACAATTTTCATGTTCGAATATTCCTTGTTTATCACAACAAAATACATCTGAAATCGACAACCATTGTAATGCCTCATTTTTTATCTGCAATCGCGTACTATGTTACTCTATAACCTCCATTTTAATTACGTAAAATGACTCCTTTTCCTGAGTTTTTCTATCGCAATGTTTTTCAGCATTTTCCACTCCCCTCCGTACTGCACTCTATCTTCTTCTCTAACACTTGTTACTGCTCTAGACATCTGAAATGTACCCTCGCCTATTCTTTAAAACTCTCATTTTTTTTTGACGTTTCCTCCCTAAATCTTTCATCGTAATATCCTAGCTCCGTCTAAAATTGATAACAATAATTTTCCATTGTTTTTTCAACATTTCCATTTCCTTTAGCACGTTTTCCCTCGAATCGATCATCTCCGGTCGTCACAAACAATCGTATTATAGATGGAAATCTCCCTAACGCCTTACAATACGTTTTCGTCACTTGCTTTGCAATTTTTCACTTAAACTTTTGCATCGTGTTTACGTGTATCCTTTTTTTCCGCACCTGATATGTTTTAATGCGTTCGAGAACTAGGGTTTCTGATCCCTGGAATGTACCGGTTAATCACAACATTTCTTGGGGTCACCGTACTTTTGTCCCTGAACAGATTATTTCTTCTCATGGAGTTTATTCACCTCTCGGTTTGGTGGGAACGTCAAACTCATTAATTACATCCCTAATTGCTAAGTCCAAAGGTCGTTCCTTTGTTCTAAAAATGGGTTCGGCCCTCTTCCCGTTGATAGGCTGAATTGGTTTTTAATCGCTTTTGCTGCAATTCAATTGGCTGTCAATATATCACGGGCTAAGTATATTGGGGGGGTCCCTGTTTCTGATTATTTGTTGATACCATCTGTGATCCTTTCATCAATACTCGTCTCACTTTGTCTAATTATAGATCCCTACCGTAAATATGAATTCACTTTACTCTAATCCGATAGATGTCGTAGACGTGTCCGTTTTATAAGTAATTGATATTTTCTTTTTAAATTAAAGTGGGAAGCTACGATATTTCCTAATTTTCACTGTTGATCAATGCAATTCATCACACAATGCTGGCGTTACTTTTTTCAGTTTTAGTCCTTTAAATAATGTTTTGTTGATTATTTAGTTTCGTTAACGATAGGTTGTAGGTTATTTCTGAAATTTTTTTTTTTTAATGACTTTTCTGCGTGAATTTAATAAAACTTCCATAAAAGTAAAATTATTTAATAATGTAAAAACCTCATGCATGTGTAAATAAATACAAATTGGAGAAATCAACGTATTAATTGCGTAAAAATGAATCCAAGATGTCAGATTTTTTCAGTTATTTTTTCGGAATTATTATAATATTTTTTTAACCTTTTTAATTGTATGAACGAGATAAAAAGTGAAGTGACAGTTTTCTTCTCGGAATTATTATAATATTTTTTTATCCTTTTTAATTGTATGAACGAGATAAAAAGTGAAGTGACAGTTTTCTTCCAAATTCAGAAAGTAAGAGGTGTATATTTTTTAAATTTTGAGTTTTCTAAAATTTTTCGACCATTAGAATATGTTTACAGTCAGCTGTTTTTTTCAAAATTTTTCATGTTGAAACTTAAAATACTGCAATTTTCAAACACGAACCTATATTTAAGATACAAAAATCAAAAAAGCAATTCTATCTAGTTTCTATAAAGGAATATGCTTTTACGACATCTTCAAAAATAAGAAATATACAAGATATTTAAAATACTTTGGAAAAATTCCAAACTTCGTTCAGAAATTATGAATACAACAGTCGTACATAACAGATAAAGTACCCCCTCAGGGTGAGTAAGCAGTGTACATATCTTTTCGTAAACAATTTTTTAATTAGTAATGTTTTCACATCCGCGGCCGTTTGTCAATTGAATAAAATTTTCACGGGGTCTTTTAGTAAGGCTGTATATGATTATGATTTCCATATCTATCACATTTCTCTAAGCTTTCAATACAATTTTGATAGTGATGAACGAAAATAATTATTTTAATAATTTTGTTACATTTTATTTATTTATTTATTTATTTATTAACGCCCTTTTTCGGGGCTTTTACATATAAATAGTAAGAAATATACAGTATTTATTGTACATAACTGAACTGCCTTCGTAACAATATTTTATATTTGTTTAAAGATAAAATGAAGATGTCCACTGACTTGGATTGTTTAAATTGTTTAAATTGTTTTAATTAATAATTTTAATTTTAATTATTTAAATTGTTTCCCTCCATTAGTGTTCTGGGTAAAGAGGAATACATATGGTAGTTAGTTCCAGAATTACTGCACTGAAATAAATCCTGACTTCTAGTATTACGTAGTGGAATCCGGAAGCTTATCAATTCGAGCAATACCGGACTGTCAACTAAATCATTTATATAAAAAAAAACGAGTGTGCTTTAGACCACACAACTGAATTAAAACTTCTGCTCCATCTATATGATAGGAAGAGAGGAAGATAATGTGCGCGCGCACTGCTCTCTATTGTTCCTACAGTGTGATTCAGACAATAGGCCTGCACTGTGTAACTGGCTATGAGAGAAAGAGAGAAAGAAAATGTGTGCTCGCACCTCTCTCTCGTGCCCCTACAGTAATATACGAAACGTAACTCTCTCTTTTTTTATCTTCACTAACTTTATCTCCTTTTCAACTACCGTTTGCCTCGCTTTTCGTAACGCTCTCGTCACGCATTCACCAGATTACCCCCCAAATCAAATGTGCGTAAAGAAGTTTTATTTCAAAAGTTGTAATAGTATATTTGAAAAATAAAGAAAAAGACTTACTAAAATTTATATCAGTTATTACACAAGTCAACAAAGATATTAAATAATAAGGTTGCTGGGTAACGTGAAATGTAATCTTGGGTACAAGAAGGTTAAATATTGTATCTGTGGCAGGATGAATCCGGTTTAATTGAAAAAAGGAGAAGTCGAAAACGTGTATTCGTGTTTTCAAATACTAACCTTAAACTAATAGATCAAGATGGGAATCAAAACATTCGTTACTTCGCCGGGTAACTCCGCCACCCTTTGTGTTTACGAGAGAGTTATCCAGTTACGTGATTTATGCGGAAAACAGGCTACGATAATCCGGTGTTCGAGTTGTTCGAGTTTTCGCGTCGGTTTGATTTTAATTTATATTTACAACACATACACACTGTTGTTTTATTTTTAAAAATACAGCTTTTTTCCATTTACTTTTTATTCAAAATATGCCAAGTAACGGAGATTTACGATTTTACACCAAATACGAGCAGTTCAACTATAGTGTTTATGTTAAAAATTTTCGCCCTGAAGGTGGCATATTTCATATTTCGTTATATTTGATTGACGATCAGCTCTATTGTGATTTTGTTTATTTTTTAAAAGTCTTCACTAAACTCTGAATCTCGGCCCGTTTCAGTTATAAAATATAATACTTTGACCGACATGCACACCAGCTGATTATAATTGGTTTAATCAGCGTTTAACGGCAAACTGTCAAATGTAAAAAAAAATACAAGTGTGCAGTTCACACGCAGTAGAGGTGAAATCTTCAAAAAACTAAAGTAGACAAGAATGGGGAGGCTACGAAGCACCGCACAAAGAGGAGACCGATTACTCTAGATCATTTTCTTGCAGGCTAAATCCTATAAATATATGTATGTCTCTTTTGGGTGTCACTTTTTCGTTTCAACCACAGCGGTGTTAAAAAAGTTTTCACTTCAAAAACCGAAATAGGGCTGATCTTTGATTTTCTCGTTAAAGTAATGAGAAGAAGTTCATGGTCTGCTTTAAAACAAAAAAGGTTTTTAAAGTAGTAAGAGATTTTTATTGATTTTTCTTCCGCTATTAAATTGTACATATCTAGCGACTTATAATAAACTAATCACTCCAAAACCTTCCATGAATCTAATGCGTATCTCTGGCCTTTCTTTAGACCTTTCAAATACCTTCAAAATATTATGAAATAATTTGTCAATCTCTTCTACACCAAGACCCTTTCTTTCTTTAAATGGATAACTTAAGAGAAATCAATATACACACCTAATAGGTATTAGGTGTATATTCAATTTGATAAAATCAAATAAACATAATATTAAGAATTATTTTGGCGCGCCTGGTTTCAAGGAGGAGCGTGAAAATAAATATGTGTTCCAAAAATCGGGTTTCGGAGTAAATTTTAATTTATGGTTTGCTGGCATTTATTTAACCCATTTAAACATTTTTCACTTTACAAAAAGCGTTCCACCATAAATTGCCGATACAATACCCCGATGGTTATAAGTTGGTAACAATAGTCTAGCTGAATTTTCGCCAACACGCCGCTGAAAAACAACATTTAGAAAAGTTTTCGCGAAAAATAATATAAATAACTCCTTTTTCTTATCGTTCAGCTACCATGTTGACGCATAACATCAAATACGATATATTAGATGTTGACACACACGCACACATTGTTAAAAACATGTTTTTTGGCCTTTTGCAGGCTAAAGTTCTGACGTTATGTCCTCTTGTTTGTAATCTTGACAAGATATCGGCGTGTCTTGGTTTTTCCACTCTGTCTGGCGCACACAGTTTTTCTCATTCCCTCCTAAAGTAAGAAAATTCGGGCAGGGGGATATTTGATTATCAGCGATAAAAGAATGTTGGATATCTGTTCCAAATGAATAAAAAACACGATTTGGGAATCGTTTCAATACCAACAAGCGAAGGGGAATTGTCTGTGCGGCCTTAAAAAACGGTCCGCTGACAATTTTTCTAAAAACGGTTATCTTATGTAACATAAATTTTGTATCCAATTCAATAAGCATGTCACTAAATGCGAACACTTTGTGTACCTATACATAGTGGATACAACAAGTTATAATGTTCATAACAAAATAAATCAATATTGGGAAGTAAAAGGGGTTTCGTATTGTGCTTGATTTTTAAGACTGGCATCCTAATGGTTTACTTTTAGATTTTAACATTTTAAACAAAAAGTGTTATGGTTCAACACATTGTAAAAAACAAATTTCATTTATTATATGGATTCAACAGAATCTTTACTTAAAATTCAAAAAATAGTTTTCATCGGATGGCATAAGCATGTTAGTGCGTTTGTCGAAAAATGCTCTTATTGCCATGAACTTTTCAATGTTGGATATTATTTTGTAATTATTGTTGTTTTATCATTTTTTGTAAATTTAATTTAACAAAACAGAAAAGCAATATGGAAATCGCGTCATACTAGTTTTCATCGACTGGGAAATGTTTTTGCGTCAATTAATAATTAACGGTTCGATGATGATTTTTCGTCAAAAGTGAGTATCACTGGCTTGGTTCAACGCCTGCAGAGTGCATATCGCAGTGAGCCGCTCCCGGTTGGCAAGTAAATGGTCGAGCAGTCAAAGGGGTACGAGCCCTCATAGCCGAAAATTAGTGTATGAAATCAGTTGTGACCATAGTGGTATGTTAGGTTCTTTCCATCAAAGGACCAGCCCTTTTGACGGCATCACTCAGTTACAATTATGATGATAAAATTATTAGTATTAATTTCTGACCGAAATATCGCAGTCGATAACAAAAAGCAAAACGAACATAACATACCAAGCACGCTCCCCTGACCATCCGCTGCAAAGTATTAGGTATTTTATACAAAGTGCGTATGTATTTATCCGCGGTAGCTGCTCGCGGCGAGAATCTTCGAAAGCGCGAAAATTATAAGCATTAAAATAGCTATACACTTTGCAGCAAAAGATCAAAAGAATACATGAAATGACCTGCGACCGACTATACATTGGTTTTGCTTCTCTACAAAGTGCAAAGAATTGTTTGGCGCATGGAATAACCCCTATTAACGCAGCTGCGGGATTTTAACAAGAGTAACATTGCATATATAGGAATATACGGAATATTTGCTAAAGAAGTTTCGCATCCTTTGAGATGATTCGAAACTCTTCTAAAGAGTTAAAGATATTTTTCTAGTTACACTTCATATCTAATCGAATATGTATAAAGTATGTTACCGCATGTGGAAATTAAATATATTTTTTACAAATGTACAATAAATACTAACAAGCAAAGAGAATATTATCTTTGCGACCCTTATGAATCATCTGCAGAAGATTGCTTTTGTCTGATCCAGTATAATCTCACAGTATTTTATCTGAAGGATTGTACATTTTCGATTGTTGTAAACGGAAGTGGGGACCTCTGTTATTTTCGTTTTATTTCATTTTTTGCGCCATTTTCGTTTCATTTGCAATTGCTTCCAAAGCAGGATGTTAACAGTTGTGTATTTTTTTGATACCATCTCAAGTCAGGCCATGACACTGAATTAATTTGGTCTCTTAATGTGAATGACAATGTTTGTAGTGGAAATTAATAATTTGGGAGGCGGGTATGCCCCAGGAACCCTTAATTGGATAAGCAACACCTGTGCCATAGGTCACCCTATGAGGTTCGCTACGTTTGGTGACTTAGCAGGGGTGTCCGGGTTCATGGGATGAGGTTTATGCGGGTCTTGGCGGCGGATGCGTCTGCCCACCGGCTACAATACAGGCCGGATAGAATGGTTGATGGACTCCCTTTGACATTTCCAGCCGTACTCTTTTGGGATTGGATGGGGTGGGATAGGGATGGGTTGGATTGGATGGGATAGGGATGGGTTCATATGTCCACCCCCATACCCTTTTCCTTCCCAGAACTTTCTTTTTTTCCTTTAAAAAAAGACCCTATACACAACATTCCCAAAAATGACGTAGGCCCTGAGGGGTATTATTTTCCAGTAGGGCCACCTGTATGGAACAAATGTAAATAAAAAAACCACTTCCTGGCATCCGATAGAGCTGAAACTCGGCAGTTGGACTCGTTGTCGATTAGGAAGCATTCTATATATTGATGGCAGTCGAGCGCACTGAAGCGCAAACACGTATTTTTTTAAATTGGATGAAATGAGGCGCAACAAACAAGCGCATCAAACCGCGTGGCCAATTGGCGGAAATTATGTTTCACAACATAATAAAAATAGATGTATCAAACTAGAAAAACACGATTTTTTAACATCTTTAACTATTTCAATAAAAAAGGAGAATCTTTAGATGTACTGGTCTGGTTAAAGGCGGCTTGGCTCGCACACATGTGGAACCGGAGGGGCTTATGCGTATTAGGGTTTACAAAAGAAAACGACCAACCTTGTTATTTTTCAAACAAGAAATCTGAATACTGAACATACCTCATTAAATAATATTTTCTTCACTGCGTCATATTTTCTCGATTAAAGGGAGCTGAAAAATATTTTCTTTTATCCAACATTTTAGACACATTTCTTATATTGGTACTTACATTTATAAACGGAAATTTTGTCACGTCGCGCTGTTCTTACGCAAAGTTAAAGTAATGAACTTGATATGTAAGACATATATCCACAAAGCGTTTGACAAAGTCGACCATGATATTTTATCAAAAAAATTGTGTGACATCGGATTCTCTCAGGATTTTCTCGCTTTCGTAGCTAGTTACTTACACAATCGTCGTCAGTATGTCAGCTACGGACACCAGCTTTCTCACGAATACAAAACAAAACTCCGGGATTCCCCAGGGATCGAATCGACCCCTCTTCTTCCTTTTATTCATTAACTAGCAGACCCGGCCACACTATGCTGTGGCTAATGAAACACAACGCCATTACCCAATATTTATAAAATCCACACCACCCGCTTGCCAGCTGCCCGCTGCCAGCTGTCTGAATTGAATATTTAAATTTATCGGCTTTTCTCTACTATAATAAGCATGTATTATACATATGGAATCGTTTTGAATATTAATTTTAGTGCGGTTCAAGTCGGTAGTGCGTATTTTTGTTTGTAATCAACTTCGCTATGTATTCAACACGTATAAATTACACATATATTAAGAACCCATTCATTATTATTATTTGTTATACATATACTAGCTGGGTTACCCGGCTTCGCACAGGAAAACATTCGAGAGTGTTCTTTAATGTTTCACTTTGATGTTCCCGATTCCCTATTCTCGAACATTCCACAATTTTCCAGAAGGTTCCCGGATGTTCTGGAACGTTGTGAAAAGCTCTCAAATACTCTGACTGGGGTGTCCAGCATCGCTCATGGAGTTGACGTGAGATTGAATTGACATTCGAATCCACGACGGATCTTGCTTTACATACCCCATATGGGTAATCCCATACAAAAAATGGTTCCGGTATGTTCCTGAACGTTACATCCTCTTCCCGAACGTTCCAGAATAATCCGAGATGTTCTGGAATGTGGTGAAATGCTCAAGAATACTCTGGAATTTTTTGAAGTGTTCTAGAAATTTCAACGGGGCGAAACTTCCAGCCAATATATATCGCCCTTCAGGTAAGAATAAGAACTTTCTTCATGGAGGGCTACCACACAATATAACTCCCGTTATCGTACCGGGACTCGTCTTTGAGTTTTAGCGGCATGCAAATTGTTTTTTTTATATTATATATTCAAACTTCTAGAACTTTCCAGAACCTTCTAGACTCACTGACACTCTCCGCCACTCATTTCTGAAAGCTTCTTGAACTTTCTCCTTCCATAACATCCTAGAGCATAAGGGAACCTTCCAGAACTATCTAGAACCTTCTAGACTCACCGAAACACTCCAAGAACTTTATAGAGCTTTATCAAACCTTCTAGAACTTTTCGGAATTCTAGACTCACCGACGTACTCCGCCACTCCTTTTTATTTATTTATTTATTTATTTGAGACACAGACAGGATATTTATACAACATTTTTGTAGGTAGTATATAATAAATTAAAATACAAACATAAGTATCCCTAGATTAATGTGTCTGCATTAATCACATATGCATTTTCACAGAAGCAAACTCTTGAAAAACAATGCAAGTGTTATTTATACATAACTTGAAAACTTAAATACAAAATTGAAATACATAATAATAACAAGTATAGAATATTTATAAAGTATTTACTGAAAAGTAACAATTTTTTTTTTTTTTTTTTTTAAGTGCACAAATTGTGGAGATATTTCTTGAAATATGTTATATTATTTGCAAAAATATCTATGGAACTACACTCCTTCCAGAACTTTCTACAGCTTTATCGAACCATCTAGAACTCAGGAACTTTGTAAACTCACTGACGTACTCCCCCACTCCTTCCCGAAGTTTCTAAAGCTTTATCGAAATTTCTAGAACTTTTCGGAACCTTCTACTACTTGTCACTCCTTATAGATTTTTCTACAGCTTTATCGAACCTTTTAGAACTTTTCGTAGAACTTCTAGACTCACCGACATACTCCGCCACTCCTCCCAGAACTTTGTACAGCCTTACTGAACCTTGTAAAACTTTCCGAAACCTTCTAAACTCACTGACGTAACTCCTTCCAGAACTTTCTATAGCTTTATCAACCTTATGAAACTTTATAGAACCTTATAGACCTACCGACATATTCCGTCATGCCTTCCAGAACTTTCTATAGCTTTATTATTACTTTGTAGTCTCACCGACGTACTACGCCACTCCTTTCTGAACTTCCTACAGCTTTATAGAACCTTCTAGAATTTTTTGGGACCTTCAAGACACACCGGCACACTCCTCCACTCCTATCAGAACTTTCTACAGCTTTACAGAACCTTCTAGAACTTCTAAAGTTTTATCGAACCTTCTAGAACATTCCGGAAACTTCCAAACCCACCGACATATTCCACCAATCCTTTCAGAACTTTGTACAGCTTTATCGAACCTTCTAGAATTTTCCGGAACCTTCTAGACTCACCGACTTACTCCGCCACACCTTTCAGAACTTTCTATAGTTTTATCGTACCTTCTAGACTAACCGAAATACTCTGCCACTCCTTCCAGAACTTTATACAGCCCTATCAAACCTTCTAGAACTTCCTACAGCTTTATCAAACCTTCCAGAACTTTCCGGAACCATCTACACTCATCGACATACTCCGCCACTACTTCCTGAATTTCAGCCCTATAGAACCTCCTAGAACTTCCACAGCTTTATGAAACTTTCTCGAATTTTCTGGAACCTTCTAGACATACCGACACACTCCTCCACTTCTTTCAGAACTTTGTATAACTCTATCGAAACTTCTAGAACTTGCGCAATCTTCTAGAACTTTCGCAATCTTCTAGACTTAACGTCATTTATTTCTGAAAACTTGTAGAACTATCTCCATCCACAATTTTCTAAGCATTTGTGAACCATCAGATCCTTCTAGACTCACCGACTTACTCTGCCACTCCTTCCAGAACTTTGCACGGCTTTATCGAACCTTCTTAAACTTCTTACAGCTTTGTGGAATCTTCTAGAATTTTCCGGAACTTTCTAGACACACCGACACACTCTTTCTCTCCTTTCAGAACTTTCTAGAGCCTTATGGAACTTTCTAGAACTTTATACAGCTTTATCGACCTTTCTAGAACTTTCCACAACCTTCTATACTCACCGACTTACTCCGCCACTCCTTCCAGAACTTTGTACGTCTTTATCGAACCTTCTAGAACTTCCTACAGCTTTGCGGAATCTTCTAGAATTTTCCGGAACCTTCTATATACACCGATACACTCCTCCACTCCATTCAGAACTTTCTACAGCCTTATGGAACCTTCTAGAACTTTGTAAAGCTTTATCGAACGTTCTAGAAGTTCCTGAATCTTTTAGACTCACCTCCTATTATTACCGCCTATTAAAGCTTCTAGAACTTTCTCCTCCCACAATTTTTTAAAGCATTCGTGAGCCATCAGAACCTTCTAAACTCACCGACATACTCCGCCACACCTTCCAGAACTTTCTACAGCTTTATCAAACCTTCTAGAACTTTCCGGAACCATCTAGACTTACCGACATACTCCACCACTCCTTCCAGAGCTTTGTACAGCCCTATCGAACCTTCTAGGACTTCGTAAAGCTTTATGGAACCTTCTAGAATTTTCCGGAACCTTCTAGACACACCGACACACTCCTCCACTCCTTTCATAACTTTCTACAGCTTTATCGAACCTTCTTGAACTTTCCGGAACCTTCTGGACTCGCTGACATACTCCACCATTTCTTCCAGAACATTCCAGAGTCTTATCGAATTTTCTTGAAGTTTCCGGAATCTTCCAGACTCTTCTTGAAGTTTCAAGAGTCTTCTTAGAACTTTCAGCCCTTATATCTTCAAAAGCAAGCCCTTTAGGTAAAAACGAATACGCTTATTCCCTAGGGGGGATAGAGATCTACCGTACCATATAACTTTCTTGATCGTACCGGCATTCGTTACTGAGTTTTTGCGTTTTATAATATATATTGATTATGCTATCCGCAGCTCTAAAACTGATTTTTTTCTCTCTTTATTGTATAATGCTATATTTTTTACTTACCAGCTTTACTTCTATGTACCATGTGAAAAGTTTTATTTTTCATCTAAACACACCTGTATGTACTAAAATAAAATAAAAAACGTAAATATATGTAAAAGCCCATAAGGGCGTTAATGATTAATAAATAAATAAATATAAACTAATTAACTCGCCACTAATTATACAATGCTTGCAACGCAACACTGGATATTTTAAAAGGGAAAATCAAATACCTACTTACTCTAGGACATCTGTTTTCCAATTTCTTCCGTAGAACGAATTTCAAAAGTGACTATAGTACGGCCCCAGCCGTTTTAAATCGCACAAAAATATGTTTTCTTTGAATTTCTCGGCTTTTCTCTAATATAATTTACATGTATTATACATATAAACATTTCTCTTCAATCACTCTATCTATTGGTGAAAACCGTATGAAAATCCGTTAGTAGTTTAAAAGATTAACGCGCACATACATTTTGAGCGTCTTCATTTTATACTATGTAATGATGATGATATAGGCAAGACCATTAACCGCTCAAAATATCTCCTCTTCGCTGACGATATCAAACTTTCGGAGCTATTAAAAGTCATATAGATTCCATTATTCTGCAGAATGATCTTGATTCTATCGTCAAATGATCGGAACTGAATAACTTACCCTCACAGAAATGCAGTGTTGTTATATTTACAAGATCCAAAGACACATTTCTATTCCCATACCACATTAATAAAATTATACTTATACGCAAAAACGAGATTCGTGACCTTGGCGTGATTTTTGAAGCAAATCTCTCTTTCAAATCCCACATATCTGACATTGTCTCCCGCGCCAAAAAAAAACGCTCGGATTTGTTCGATGCGATATCATTTACTAATGAAATTGCAATACGAAGAACATATGAAGCACTTGTTCGCAGCATCCTAGAATACAGCTCCATTATTTGGGCCCCCTCTGAACAAAACCATATCCTAGAAATAGAAAAAGTACAAAAAAGGTTTAAGCGTTACCTGTATATGAGGGAATATACATTATACATACTACCCGTTCCTGTATCCATCGTTGTCCTTAACAGGAATGCTCGATCTTAATACCTTAGAAGCACGCCGAAAAATATTTTTGGGGAAATATTTTTTTAAGCTGATCTCCGGTATTGTACTGAATCCACCTACGTTAAAGGAGATTAACCTATATGTCCCTAACGCGTATACTCGTGGGAGATCCCACGCACTTTTTTATACTCCGAAAGTGAGAACTTCTTCCTATCACAATGCGCCAATAAACAGAGAAATTCAACTGCTTAACGATTCTGCATCGAGCGTCGACATCTTCAATGTGACATTCTTGACATACGTCACAACATAGTGAAACTGCCCCCACGGACTTTTTTTTCTTATTTTAAATTTTGTAATCTTCTCCGTAATAATTTGGTGTATAACTGTTTTATGGAGAACCTGAATAAAATAAATAAATAGGTTTAATTTTTTATTCGTTGTTAATTAAAGATTTTCATACATCTTTTTGGCTGCAAAACACAGCGTGCGTCAAATTTTACAAAGAAATGTTACATAAGAGTTTGAAGTGGGTGATAATTGAAACAGAATTGGTCGTGGTAAGGTTAATAAAGGCAAGCCGTGTATGGCTTATAATCCCACAGTGGTGTGTAGAGCTGAAGGCTTATTTTAGATTTAGAATTACCTAGCCGCCACCGAGTTCATTTGGGAAATTCAGATTTTCAGTACAGTAGAGCTGAGAACTTCTCTAACAGACGTATGCACTGTTTCACTTTGGTTTCACAGTCCGGTCAGTGGATGAATTGGCATCGCGTTTGGATCCCATCCAGGCGTCTCGCGTTCAATGCCTCGGCTGGCTAAGTCCACCACAATAAGCAACATTTTCGCTTATTGTGGTGGTAATACGAGATTTTCAAATATTGTCAGGTAACTCGGAAGTATTTGTCTTTTTTTTTAAATAAAAAAAAATTTGAGTGTATAACACAATTGTTGGTAGAATGTTATTTATTTAAAGTAAGTTCACAGATCACATATAGTAAAAATAGTCACAATGTATCAATTCACAATAATAATAATTAACTGAGCAAGGGATCGGAGGGAACCTTGCTGTTTAGTCTTTAGGAACAACAAAACTGACTGTGGTTCTGCTTAGAGGGTCGTACCATAGGACGAAGCGCAACTAAGGCAGCAGTCGGGGTCTGGTTGGTGCTTTACTTATGGTAGTAGAATACTCCTTAGAGGGTCGTGCCAAAGGACAAAGCGCAACTAAGAGAGCGTACTAGTCAAGAGCGAGCTACAGACGAACTGGTTTAATTTAGGGCTCGCAGCTCTTTATATAGGCCATTCCTTGTTGCGGGGCGTGGTTTATGTAGCGACTCGAGAGTAGGAAATGCGCAGAAGGCGTCTGCGCAGCCTGGTTCGCCTAGTTTTGGGTGAGCAGGATGGCGCTGTACGGGGGAAAGAGATGGTGTAGTGGCAAGCGTAAAAACGGCGCGCTACAAGTGTATATTTTAAAGTGGTTTGAAGATTTCGTAGGATTCGAACTTCGTACGCTGTTTTCTCTGGCCGCTGAGATTTGCGACGCACTACACCGCTGCGCTATGGGTCGCGCTCGGCGAGGCGCGAATTTACGCATTAGGTATATTCCGACGACCCGTAAAAAAACAAAGCGGTCAATGAGCGCAGACCTATCGTCGTTTCCGTTTTATATCTCAACCAATAGGAGCCTTGAGCGCAGTTTGATGCTTCGCAGGTGCCGTAGTGCGTCATTTCCGTTTCATCCTAATTTCAAATCACTCAAACGGGGCTTTAAAATTGTTCAAACGAAAGAAGATGACTTTGAGAAGTATTAATTATATTGATAGAAACACTGTACAAGTACAATGAGAATAAACGTACCTACGGAGCATATTATGTATAAACTATGGTATGTAAACCTTGACTGAGTCTTTTTGTTGAGGATCCACCGGTGACGTCGGAATTCCATCGGTCGGCCACACCCCTGGGAATAGGCCACTTGCATGGATTTCATAACGACTTGGAAAAAATCGTGTAGATAGATTTTTTTACTAAGATTACGAAAATGTTTGTAAATTTTTTTAGAAATGGACAGTTTTATTTTTATTTGGGCCCGTAACGTCACTACATGAAAATGTCCCGTCTCCGAAAATGTTCCTGTTAATTTTGTAAAATTCAACAATGATTTATTTTTTTTATATGGCAACACTTTGATTTCAGGCGAATTTTTGAATTTGATATTTAACGTTCACTAGATTTATTGTTTGTTCTCTGCGAACTTATCATTTGGTTTGACTTTTTGACAGAAGTTATGAAGAGAACCCTTGCTTAGAGGTATTATGGTAGTGGGGCTGATTTTAACAAAATCAAATTTTATAATATTCTTATTATTATTGTAATTTACAAGTACAAGTATATTACATTTGATTTAGTAATATAGACGTTGAACATTATAATAATTTATGATCAATAAGATAGATCAAGGAAAAAAATATTTATGAGATGTAATATTTTTGGTATGCCTCGTTATTCTCCTGTGCCCTTTCTTGTGGAAAACTTTCTTTTTTTTAAATGATTTACGGCTATGTAATTATCGTTTTGTCGCACCCATAAAATTATGTCCCGTCTTTCCGGTTTATGAAAAATGGTTTGATTTTTCGGATTGAAATTTTCAAAAAATCGCCAGGGTTTCAAAAATACGATTAAAAAAAATAAAAAATACAGGATGTCTTAGAATATTTGCCTTAACCGGATTTTTTTTAAATGTGATGCAAGTGGCCTATTCTTTGCAGCGTCGCGTTGATTAATGTCAGCTGTGGTCTCAGCGACCAAAGAGACTGACATCAAGCGAACAGGGGTTCGAATCCTACGAAATCAAAAAAAAATATTTTTATTTTGTGAAATCAATATCTAATATTCAAACCATTTTAAAATAAACAGGCAAAACAAAAGAAAGCGACATCTACCGACTTTCTAGTTTCTCTTCCACAGCGTGTGAATTACACAATCTGATTTTTTTTTAACAATAAACTTGGTTTATTTTCAATTGATTTTTTATTAAAACGGTAATACAAAATAAGTTTGCTGTGTTTGAAGACGAAAATAGCTGATTTCATATCAACCATTGATAAGGATACAATGAGTACAGGAATAAAGTATACACGGTCTCCGGAAACACGTAGTACAAGCGGGAAACTGGTGAATCTGAACGTTTATAGTGCTAAAATTCTTGCAAAGTCGTTGTAGATCTTAAAGAATACGTTGGGTTGAATATCCAATATATGCAACAAGAAGTTATCCACACAATTTTTGTTAATTAATTTCTTATTGATCAATTGATAATTTGGACACACTTTAAAACAGCCTAACTTAAATTTTGACTATACAAACATATTAAAATTTCATAACGCCATACTCCAGGCATTTCGGATTTCTTCCGATTTATAACATATTTGTCTTAAACAATATATATCTTAAAAAATTATATTTGCCGAGCCGAAAAGGTAATTATATGAAATTAGCAAAAAATCGTGAAACTTCCTTAGCCCCGTCAGAGTGATTTGAAATTCGGATGAAACGGAAATGACGCACTACGGCACCTGCGAAGCATCAAACTGCGCCCAAGGCTCCTATTGGTTGAGATTTAAAACGGAAACAACGATAGGTGTGCTCTCATTGGCCGCTTTGTTTTTACGGGTCGTCGGAATATAATGTTTAAATTCGCGCCTCGCCGAGATTTTCGCGTGCGTCGAAAATCTCGGCGGCCAGAGAAATCCAGGGGACTTAGGTTCGAATCCTACGAAATACAAAAAAAATACCCTTTTTTGTAAATCAATATCCCATCTTCAAACCACTTTAAAATAAACAGGCAAAAGAAATCGACATCTAGCGACTTTCTGGTTTCACTTCTATCGCGTGTGAATTACGCACTCTAATTTTTTAAAATACATTTTGTTCAGTTATGTAACATGTTATAGGTGATTCATGAGTTATGAAATAAATCACAATGTATCTTTAACGCTACTTTACACATTTGCTGAGATATTCTTGCTTTATTTAAAAGGAGTCGCGTTTCATTAAATATTTTTACATATTTTCGCTTATTTTTAAACGTTTTTTAATATTAACGCGCTCCCTCTGACATTTTTATTTATATATCTCCCATATATTTTTCTTTTTGAAAGCTTACTGCGGAGCCTTAAACGACATATTCGTACATTGAAACAATGGGAATAAAAACGTACTGTAAGTAGAGAGTTTTGTGCATAATATTCCGACATTGTTAAAGCAGCACAAAACCATTTAAATAGTGTTTGAAAGCGTTGGTCAGTTGGTATTATTTCCTCTGGTATCGAAATAACACAACTTACAGAGGCACACAAAGGACCAAAGTACAGCCACAGAGATATCATAAGTTATGGCTTTCCAGAATAACTAACCAACTAGGAACCTAACTATTCTAGGTAACTACTCTAGTTTCAGGCTTCGATACAGAGAGAAAGCAACAAAGGTAGAATGTCAATATACCTATCTACGTGCGACCAATTTACTGAGGTCCTGCCATGGATATAACATACATAATTTGGTCTTTGTACAAAAAAAAACAACCTATTAATTTGCCTAAATTGTCTGAATTTAGCCCCCGTGGTTGATAGCTTACCATCATTGGCTGCGGACCCTGAGATGAGGGGTTCAAATTTTATTTAATTAATTTATTGTGTTTCACAATATTTATTAATTTAAAACAATATTTTGTGTATTTGCGGCACGTTGCAGAGTGTTAGATACTTTCAGTGTCATCCTGATGAAAGACAACCATTCAGAATCAAAACGTTGTCTGAAATGGCTTTTGCCATGTTTGGTGACCAGCCGAGCGATTCTCTGAGTTTTGTGAGATCGAGATAGATATCGGGTGATCACACAAATCTGACAAGAGATCTCGCCCGATATCCGCCTCGATCGAGATTGATATCGGGCGAGATCTCTTGTCAGCTGACAGTTCGTAGCAGAAATTCTGTCATCGGCCCGTAGAAAAAGCAAATAACAGCCAAAAATATCACACAAATCTGACACGAGATCTCGCCCGAGATCGATGATCTGAATAGCTAGGTAGATCCCACTTTCCTCTACCCCATCTCCTTTCCCTTTTTGCTACCTTCAGCATCATAACATACCCCAATTGATGATGACATAGTCTCATTGGCTTCAGACGGTTGGTAGCAATCAGGACTTTTTATAGATAATATAAAAATGAGACTTCTACGTCGCTTTTTCATGCAACACCGCGAATTAAGATAATTAAGGAAATCAGCACTTGGATTGATGACTTTTGACGATTTGATAGCATTTAAGTGCAATGTAAATAATTGTCCAAAAAAGTAGGATGCACTTTTGTACTTTCTGGTTGCAAAATATTGATGTTTGTTTCTTAGTTCATGATTACAATAACAGCAAATATAAACTAAAAATTGAAGTATTTACATTGGTGTGCTTGACTGTGGAGTGTAAGCGAGTACCTTCATCAATTAGGTATCGTAAATACATTTTAATAACGGGTTTTCTTTCTTAACGAGGTGCTTAGTTACTTTTTTATAATTTTTAAGTTGTAGTTTTCATAAATTAAAACACCAACGAACTATTGTACAAATATCCATAAAGACAGATAGGTACTTACATAAGTATTTATAAAATTACACAAAAGTCAACAAAAGTGCTACAGAAGGAATAGAAGAGGTGTATTTGAACCATTCAATAACATTAAAAAATTAAGGTTGTTTATTTAAAGCTCCTTTTGAGATATTATTTACTAAAACTGAGTGTAACATCCGGCAAGATTTTAATTTGTGTAACCCTCGAGTATGTCAACTGAATTATCTAATCTCACTAAAGATGTCATAAACTATCTATAGAGGAGTTCAACATGAGTTTGTAACCCATCAAAACAACAACAAGCATACCTACTAACCTTTGAGATAGGCATTTGGAACTAAACGCGACACTCTGCTCGTATGTGGTATTTATGCATACAGACAAAGTAGTTCAGACATTAATACCGGCTTTGCAAATGTTAGAGAATTCCAACTCTACTTTAGCTATGCTTTAATCAAGTTTTATTATACAATGATATGCTGTAAATATGCCAGACTTTTCAACTTATCAAAGTACAAAAGTGATTCGTAAAGCTAGAATTTGTAGGTACACGGTTGACATTAATTTGTCATACGAAAATTGGTCCTTTCTATGACTCGTTCTTGAGTTTCACAACTCCAGATTCATGTTCACTCATTTCTCTCTAAAATATCCACAACACAGTGTCCCCAAAGATGACCCGAGGGAAATTAATTTCCGCAGGGTCTCTTGTATGGGGTTAATGTTTAAGAAAATTGATCTACAAATTATAAAATACATTTTCTTCTTTTTTTTTAAAGTATTTAATTACTTAAATGTACACAAATCAATGAACCATATTGGTCGTCTGGGGCCAAGCAGGACCTATGGGTCCCTAATTATAAGTGTTATTTTATAAGTGCACTGGTTACGGTTTTTAGTATAAAGCTTTAAACATTTTGTTTTTGTTTTTTATGGGAGGTGAGTTGGGGTTGAAAGATTCGTATGCATTATGCTCGTATGGAATATTTCAACAATCCTTTGCCAGTCGTCTTTTCTGTGAGAGCTCAGTGTGAGGTAAATGTGTTTGATGTATTTTTTGTGAAGCTTGGTTTCATCAACGTGCGGTCTGCTTCGTCTTTGTTTTGGTGTTTTGGAGTTGTCGTTATCATCAAACTCAGTGTACATAATATCATTTAAAATGGGAAAAAAACAGTGTGAAATTCACAAGCGAAAATTCAAAAGCGGTAGAAGCGAAAACTTCAGAAAACTAAAGTAGACTAGAATGGGGAGACTACGAAGCACAAAGAGGAGACCAATTATACTATCTAAGGGTCGCTAATCTATCACAGGCTAAATCCTATAGATGTACGAGTATGTGTTTGTCTCTTTTTGGTGTCGCTATTTTTTGTAAATCGAGTTGCAAATCACAATGAGGCTAAAGAAGTTTTCACTTAAAAAATAACTTATATTAGATCCATTAATAATTTACTCTCAGTTGAAAAACAGGAAATGGTGTTTGTTTGAAAACTCGTCTCCTTAACAAATAATAATCCCTTTATATTTTATACTGTGAATTTCAAAAGACACTGATTGAAAATTACTTGTGAAAATAAGATAACGAGCGGTATCGATAAGTCTTTGTGTTCAGTGGCGTTGTTGGTTGGGAGTTTGGGTATATAATACAGTCGAAATTACCCGGAAAAAGAAACAAGTTGTTTAGTAAGAATGTTGTTGGGTAATATGTTGTTGGCGGTTATAGAATGTTGGGAAAAGGATGTGGGATGATTGTGGGAAGGGAAACTAAATACAGGGTGTAATAAGTCGTCCAATCATATAAAACCAGCGGTGAAAGAAAAGTTTTTGAAGTGAAATTTCTTTAGCACCGTTGTGATTTGAAATTGAATAAAAAGAAGGAAACACTTAAATCTATAGGATTTAGCATGCGAGAGAATTAGATAAAACCTTACCGCTTTGAGTATGAGCTCACTTTTCAAGGCTCCTATTGGTCGAGATTGAGTGGGCGAAATTTTCTCTTCTACGACACGTGAACTGCACTCGATTTTTTTAACGTAATAAAGATGGATATTATTTTATACAAAGATTACTTTTTCTTGTCCAACAAAAGAAGTTTGAAGTCGTCGATATGACTTGTTTAAAATACCATACGGCAGAACAGATGATCTAGCATATAGCATAACAAAAGGAATGGTGCTGTTGAACGAAATCTCGGTAACTTTTAATATCAATAACTATTCTTTAGATAACCTTAAGATTTATGAAGTGGAAACTTTTTTACTGCCGTTGTAATTTGAAACTCGATGAAAAGGAAGCGAGCGACGCTAAAAAGAGACAAACACATACATCTATAGGATTTAGCCTGCGAGAGAATAAGAGAGCAATGAAATATTTATTATTTCACGGGTACTCGGTTCCAATATAATACGATACATCAACGGTCCCACGCAAGCCTCATTTGGTCTAGTGGTATGAAGCGCTTGTCGAACCTTAGCGGCCAGACATTTTACGGACCAAGGATCGAATCCTAAGAAATCCAAAAAATAAAAAAATTGTAAAATCAATATCCAATCTTCAAACCACTCCAAAATGGACGGGCAAAGAAAAAGCGACTCCGAAGAAGAAACCACAAATAGTAATAAGATGACCGAATGTATAGGAATAGGTGCACTGGAATTCGACAACAAAAATATGGAAAAAATCATCCTTCACATTGTTAAAAAAGTGCTTCGTAGTCTCCGCACTCTTGTCTACTTTAGTTTTTTTAAGTTTCAGTTCTACCGTGTGTGAACACTTTTATTTTTTTAACTTCAAATGAGACCAGGCATCGTTGGTTAGGTTAGGTTGGGTTAGCAGTAATCCCTGATACACCCTGTATTTGGAGGGAGGATATAGAATGTTAGCGGGTTGGTATAGAAGTATATAGAATATTGTTCCCGGTTATGGGCTAACAAAGATATGCGAAGACTCCCGTCGGTCCCGTGCTCCCCGATAGCTCCCTTTCTAGCACACAAAGAAACTGTTTATTTCACCAGCTTACTTCACGGCAGATCCGAATCGGACAAGGATTGGTCCAACCGATTCAAAATCTGTTTTTTTAAGTGAAAACTTCTTTACCACAGTTGTGATTTGAAACTCGATGAAACGAAAAAGCCATTCTAAAAAGAGACAAACACATACATCTAATGTATTTAGCCTGTGAGAGAATGAGATGGAATAATCAGTCTCCTCTTTGTGTCTCCCCACTCTTGTCTTAGTTCAGTTAGTTTTCTGAAGGTTTCACTTCTACGTGTAACGTGCACACTTTTAATTATTTTTTTTTAAATAAATATATAACTATAGTTTACACGCAGACACTAATATGCTGATATATTTGTTTGACGTTCAGTTAGGTACACTTTTAATGTCTTTCCCTATAAACGCCGAAATATCCTTGACAAACGAAAAAATCAACACGTAATGAAATTAAAGAGTTTTACTGTAATATACCTTCAATTTTCGGGCCATATTTTGGACCATCTAGTAGCCAATTTTAAAAAAATGCGGATGGTGGGATAATTTCCACTTATTCGATTATTTCCAATGTATTCATTCACGAAAACACAATCGAAATTCAAATAGATGTATTTGAATTTCGATTTTGTTTTTATTTATTTTTAACTTTGTACCGCCTCAGAATCAACAACTATTGTGTTAACTTATTAGCTGAATTAAATTCGGTTTTTTTATTAAGTTAAAAATTTCGCAATGAAGTAATAATCGATGCGCAAACTGTCCGTATCAGAGATGGCGTTGTGCACGGATTTATATTTTTCGTGATTTTCTTGCTTGCGGGAATTGCATTTCAATTTCTTTATACGTGTGAGGGAAATTTATTATATCTAATTATTGTATTTTTCCTTTGGAGGGGTGCAGACATTCATTCACCGTTTGTCTCATTTTCAACTGTTGACATTTAGTGTGTAAGACAGCGGGACTGCATTATATGTTTAAGAACAAAAGCAAAACAATCAGCCCATTCACTTGACGTTTTTGAATTTTCGGAATTCACTCACTATTCAATATTATACTTACCACAATTTGCTTATCAAAATGCTGCAGCTCTTTCAAAAGATGAGAATTCTTTCCATACAAAATATATGAGGAAAAGAATTTTGTTTATAATTTTTTTCGTGAATTTTCCGAGGTTTTAATAGCTATTCTGCTATTCGGGGCGAAGACAAATCCAACAAATCAAGGGTCATAAAAATCGGTCGAGCCGGTCTTGAGTTATAAATGCTGTAAATAACCCTACTTTGTTTTATATATAGTATATAGATTTTTATTTATGTTAGGTATTTACTTTATTTTTATTAAATGCATTAATAGACGAATTTGCCCTGAATTTGAGTCAGTTTACTGAATCCTTCGGACAAGTTTTAAATAAATGAAGCTAACCCCAAATGCTAAAGGCTGACAAATTTGATCATATTGACCAAGGAAGTATTTACCATTCACCCTTCGGTTGCTGGGGATTGAAATTTTTTTTAACCTTGTCAGTGTACGTTTTTAACTTAACACATTATGTAAAATGCTTTGATGTTAGCAAAATTACTCATATCTGTAAATTATTATTTTTTAATTTATAAACTAACGTTTAGACAAGATTTTTATGCATAGCACAAAGGGTAACAATTATTACAAGCAATAATTGTCAGCCTGAAACACTCATTTACATTGAAAAATCTTCCTAGAAAAGATACTTGCCGCCAACGGGACTTGAACCCGTGTCCTTCCGATTGCCGGTCGAATGCTCTGACCACTGAGCTATGGCCATAAGCCGCCATAGCTCAGTGGTCAGAGCATTCGACCGGCAATCGGAAGGACACGGGTTCAAGTCCCGTTGGCGGCAAGTATCTTTTCTAGGAAGATTTTTCAATGTAAATGAGTGTTTCAGGCTGACAATTATTGCTTGTAATAATTGATATCTGTAAATAAAATTATTATAGTACTCGTTGCGCTATATACGTATTTTATTGAATTACCCCGCCACTTATGTCCCAGCCATCATGCCACTGACAATTGTAAGTTGAAATATTAGTAGTGTACTCTCTAAAATACCTCTGAATACCATATTATAATTGCTTGCCTGAAACCTAACCACATCAAATATATCATATTGTTTTCCTGTTCTGTTGTGATGCACTGTACTGCATTGGCGTACATTGCTCTTTTTAGAAAGGTAGGGAATTTATAGTTTTTTTAAGTTCAGTATGAATATTGTGCGTTGAATATTTGAAAAGGACTATTTTGACAATATTTTGCCGATTGCTGTGCAAAACTGATTTTGTTATTTACCAAATTCATTATCAAAGAATTAGGGAAAGAATGCAATGATTGCAAAACTTTTTTTTTCATAGGCAGGGCAAAGATATTTCTTAAGCCCTTTTTAAACACAGGCGCACTCTTGATGAATCCAGGCTTTGCACATTATACACTGTATCATAAAAATATATATTCAATGGAATAATGGAGACAATTCTTGCAGATCCGATTAGTTTCCGCTCCTCTTTCGCTTTTTGGTTTGCGCCGTCGAGACTACTTTTTGGTGTCGCCTTCGGTACTCCATACAAGCAACTTGCTGCGTTTAGACCAACTTAGTTGTGAGGCAAGGCTTGCAATGCCAGGCGTCCCCCCGCCTGCTGGTTTCATTCCAGCACTTACCTACATAGTACCTTCTTTTAGCCATCCTAAAAGAATCCAAGATATTACAAAATGCGAAAAATCGTTGATACCGGGCCGGTTCAACAGTTGAGCCAGAATGATAATGGTAGTGCCTTCAAAAAAATTTGATGATTTTTCAAAAAATTATTGTTTAAAAAATATATATATTATTTCAAATTACAACAAACCATTTAATCACAGGAGACCATATGTGTATCAGCTCATACAGGTCTCCCTTATTATTATAGTGAGAAATATATTCTAAACGGTGTTAGAAAGGCAAAACACCACACTTTATATTCGCAAAAAAGTAAAACATACACCTTTATGAAACCAAAGTTTTGAATCAGAATTTGAAAAAAAATATTTTGAAACTTTATGATTTTTTATTAATTACTAGCTGACCTGACTAACTTTGTTCTGCCATATCAATTATTTCTAATGAATATTTTGGTTGTTAAATAAAAAATAACCCATGTATTGTAAGTGTGTGGGGATGGGATCTATGACAGAAAGAGGAATGGAGCGCTGTAGACAATGACCGACGATTAAAAAAAAAAACCAACTAAAGTAGGAGCAAAGAAAATCAATTTGAATTTCGAAGAGCAATTGAGTGTACGATATTTTTTGTCTGTCCGTCTTTAGCCAACACAAATAATGCGAGAACCTGATGCCGAATAAAATATCAAAAAGTGCGCAACGCTTCTTGTAAATGTCTTGCGTTTGTGTGGATGAATGTTCGATGAGGCGGACGTAGCGCCATCTGTTACTCAACAACATATATAATTTCATTCTGTTTGAAATACGAATGACGGTTAAATTTGTTCATATAAAGATACTAAAAACGCGATTAAAAAATGGGAGGGTGGGGGTAAGAGGGTTAAAATTTGAGATTATAGGTATTTTTTGATGCCAAATGAAAAATACAAAAGAAAAAAAAATTCCAAGAAACAGATTTTTTTGGATAGGGACACCCTAATCACCTAGATGCATGATATATACTTTAAAACCTATTCTCATACCTACCAAATAAACATAAAAATTTAATAAAAAGCGGTCAAGCCGTTTCGGAGGAGTGCGACCACAGACACCGTGACACGAGATTTTTTTAATATAAGATTTTCATACGGAACAACAAAAAAGTCAGGTAACAGTAACGTTTATAATACATTTGTCTAATAAAATATGTATGTGTTCTTATTTTTTTTTGTTATCAGTATTTTAAATGTACCAGTAAACGTGAGGGGAACCATTTTCAAAACTTTTTTATGTTTGCATGCAATATTTTTTTATTTAAAAAAATATATTTTTATATCCAATTATAAATTTTTAAAGTGTATTTTGTCACCTTTCAAAAACAGTTTTGAGTTTTTGAACACGTTTAGAAGTATTCCATTTATTTGCATTTTATCGTAAAGCGGAAATATTTTGCCCATCTGAAAAATATTTCCGCTTTACGATAATTTTTATACAAGGCATGTATAGTATTTTAGTTTTTAATTGTTGAACTGACCAACAGATTGAAATTTCACACACGAATAAGGAGTTAATTGTAGATTAATAATTGAAATCCAACAATATAATGCGATAACGTCAATTCGATTGTCTGTCTGTATTATGATCCACTAATTCAATGCCGAAGCACACAATTAACTAATCGTTTAGCATGCAATTTAACTTTATCAGCTCTCAGTGGAAATAGATTAAAAGTTATTGGAGAAACAGATTGTTAGTAATAAGTTAAAACAATTTACAAATAAATTATTTATTTAAAAAGCAAAAGTAAATAAGTTATAATGGTAATAATTTATAAGTCATAAGGGAAATGCATTAGAAATTTTAAGAGAAAACAAATTACACGTTATAAGGTATTTAAAAAAAATTACAATATATAAAAATAAGTAGAGTATTCTCCTGCATCCTATTTATTTCTCGAGAATTTACTTGAACAGCGAATAAATGAACATTTTATGATATTTTTACAAGTAAATAGGGAAAAAATATATATAATGAAATTATTTTATTTGTGAAAAATTAGAGAAATGCAATAAAACTTAATAAATTTATTAATAATTTTTAGAAATGTTTGGAGAGTAAAAAAAAGATAAAAAAATGATGTTTCACGGATATAAAAATAAAAAATAAAATCAATTAAGGAATTATGTTATTAAATTGTTTTCTCTTTTCAAAGAAAACAAGTTAAAGTTTTTCATAAGAAAACGGATTACACGTTATAATATATGAGATTTATTACAGATTATATATAAGGAGACGAGGAGAAAGCTAAATTTTTATTGATGCCCTTTTTTGGGTTTTTACTCGAGTGTTTGGTACTTTTTTTAGAAAATAACAAAACTGTCTCAGGAACGATCTTTTGTATTCATTTAATGTTGTATTAAATACTTTAAAAATTTGTCGCCTAACAGTAAGATAACTCATAACTAGACTAACGTTTTTTCCGCTCATTCCAATATTTTCTAATTTCCAAATAAGAATTTTATGGGAAACTAGATTTTTCCCGCGGCTTCGCTTGCATGGTGTAAGGGGGTTCCCACTCCGCCTCCTCCACCTCCACCCTCCCTCCCCACCTCTCACCGCCCTCTATCGCCCCTCCCCCCTGTTCCTCTTCCACCTCCCCCCCCTCCACCCCTCATCCCCCACTCCCCCATCTCTACCTCCCTCCCGCTTTCCATATATTCAATCCCAGTACATTCAGTTTTTAAACAGCCCGCGTGCCACCTTTTACAATTTTTATTCTAATTTCCATTTTTCATGTATATTAAATTTGGTACCTAACATAGGTACCTATTTAAAATATTTAAAATTCTTGATTCGATCCAAACTATTAGGGGAGTACCTACTTTAAATTAATTTAGCAACTTAAAGATTTTCAAAAATAGAATCCTGATTTAAAAATCATTGTTTAGCAAAATGTCATTCTCAAACACGCGAACTGTCAAACGTGCGATAGTCGTTAGGTTTTCTGAAAATATCCAAATTTCTGTGCAATTTCCTTAATTTTTCTCTCCGGAAGAACCAATCTTGTACTTCAAGGAATGTTCTAAAAAAAGAATTAACGAAATCGGTTCAGCTGCTCTCGAGATTTGCGCTTAGCAACACATTCAGCGATTCATTTTTATATACAAGATTGTTTTGACGCTTTTCAGACATCTGTATCTGTTACTTGTACGTTTTTCATAAATAATTAAATTGGAAAGAGTGTAAAGTTATAAATAAAATATATTATACGCTTTAAGTGAAATTGATTATCAGTCAAGGAAGAAGATAAAAAGTTTGAAGGAGAATATTTTAAGTTATAAAGTAAATTTTAAAGTTATAAGCGATATAGATTTTCAAGAAAAATATCGTCCACTCCGCCCCTCTCCGCCCCTGCCCGGGTACTCACTAATAAAAGTTTTCCAAGCAGGGCTTCCGAAGGCTTACACAAATTATTTATCACTAACACGTTTTTGCCGATGCTGCAAACATTAAACTATCTCGTCCTTGTGCCAGAATCAGTCGTTGCGGAAGTCTAACAGGGCTTTGTTAGCGGCGAGACTAAGTGTTTTCCGACTGCATTATGGAGAGATGAGCGCTGCAGCCGCTCAAAGTTGAAAATAAGCAAACGAAAAAATCAATCATGCCCATCGAAGTGCCGAGAGAGTCAGTAACTAACTTCCACCTCCCCCTGCGAGTTTCGTAAAATAAGTTACTGTGCAATCAACTAAAAATATTATTATGAAGCACCCTCAGTAAAAATTTAAATTCATTCAGATTTTTACGTACATACTCTCTACAATAATAATAATAATATTTGGCTAATTTATATAGCGCCGTTCTCGCGAAAAATCACCTCAAGGGCGCTATAACCTTCGTTACTGTGTCCAATAGTGCTTGAATAATTACCGATCAGTGGCTGAGTTGGCATCGCGTTTTGAATACACACCTATGACGTAGAGGTAAATTCATTATTAAAAGACAAAATAAACTTTTTTTAAATAAATGAAGACAATATAAGCGAAACTCAATCGAAAATCTGGAAACAGAAAAATCGGGCAAAGCAAGAGGTCCTGGGTTCGAGTCCCAGAGGTGTCAATATATTTTTCAGATTTTTCTGTTTCCAGATTTTCGATTGAGTTTCGCTTATATTGTCTTCATTTATTTAAATATTACAATTTGAGGTTTTACTCATAAAGTTAAAATAAAAAATAAAATAAACTTTTTTTATTAGTACAAACCGATGAATTGGGTAAGGGTAAGGGTAAGCGTTTTTTAAATTCAATTTTTTATAAGAAAAACTTTATTTTTATAACTTTTGAAGGTTATTCTCATCTGATCATCATTAAACTCATTTGATGAGAATAACCTTCAAAAGTTATAAAAAGAGAGTTTTTTTACAAAACATTTTATTATTTTTATTTAAGTTTTTATTCCAGCAGGGCTGGGAGGGTAGTGCAATCCCAGTCTGCCATATTACATAAAAAATGAAAATAAAATACGAACATAAATAATAATAATAAAAATTAATCACAAAATTAAAAACAAAATAAAATTAAACAAAAATAAAACAGAAATTAAAATTTAAAAAAGAAATATTGTTTTTTTTATCGTCCATCAGGGAGGTCGCCTCATCATTTGCATCATTTACATTAAATATTCATTTAGACTTTTATAAAATCAATAGTTCCACATAAATAAAATTGGATATATTTATTCGTGACGTTATCTTGGTTATAAGCCAATTATTAGGATGAATGTTTCCAATAAAAACGGTAGTTGCCTATAATATGGAAAAAAATAGTTGAAGATAACATTGTTAATTCTAAAATATGAGATTGACTACTACTACAGTTTGACAGTAGGTGGCAATGGCGAAATAGGTAGACGTGGGTCCCTGAAAGACGAGAGGTTCTGGGTTCGTATCCCAGTTGCGACCATAATGTTTTTCCGTTTTTCTGTGTCTTGTTCTATTTCATATTTTCACTTAGATTATTATTGTTATTTTCTTCTTCAATGATGTTTAAAATTATTTACTCTCGAATTCCGTGTATTAATGTATTTTAATGCCAACTTTAACAATTTTATTCATAAAACTCATGAAAATCGGCATTCATAAAATAGTGCGATCCACTCACTGAGCCGCTCAACATGTGTGTACTGTAACTTATCCATTTAGCCTTGATTCCTACAAAGCGTGTTCAGTTTCCGCCACTGGCTTAATTGAGAAAACTCAAATTGCTCTTGCAAAATAGAGATTAATTCATTAAATCCCCCTCACACGTACCACGAAGCGCGCACAAGTGTGTAAATGTGTGTATATTGTGCTATCCCATATAATATTCACCCACAAAGGCAGGGGGCTCCACCTGGGCTCAGAGTCATAAATAAAACGGAAATTAACAAAACCCTAACAATATAATAAGGCGGCACACACACCTAAATCATTTTAATGTTGCCCGTGTTCCCCGCTATATCTCCACCTTGCTTACACAGACATACGACTAGAGGGGACACACACAGACAAGCTAATGAATGTGGATAGCCATGACAAAAGTTTCACTTTAGCCTGGACGATTTTTATGAAATATCATTGCGTGCTTTCAAAAGGCACACTTTTTATGCTTCTGCACTAGAGTGGCAATTACCCAAAGCTCGTGATGCCGTGGCATTTTTCATTCGGGGATATGTTGTTGGTGAGACGAAAGTTACAGGGGTAGAGTACGGGAGGAAGTTGAGAAGTTACTAGCTATTGTTATTTCGTTTTAAAGAAAAGCTAAAGTCATTTCAGAACCGTATTGATTATAAAGAGTCATTTTCGGAAGAATTTTAGTAAGGTGTTAGGAAAAGGCCACTTGCATGGATTTCATAATGACTTGGAAAAAATCGTGTGAATAGATTTTTCTATTAAGTTTACGAAAATGTTACCAATACTAATGTTAGATTTTTAGACACTTATTATTTGTTTTTAAATAAATAAATCCTTTTTTTGGCTCGTGACGTCACTACATGAATATGTTCCGTCTCAGATAATATTCGATTAATTTCGAAAAATTCTTCAATGATTTTTTTTATATGTATTGAAAAACTTTGTTTTCCGGCGATTTTTTGGATTTGACACACTGGGGCCAACTTCCAATTGCAAACGTTTGGACGATTTGGCCCAACACATATTATTACGGGAGTGTGGTAAAATTTTTTATTGTAGTAGATAAAAATTGTTGCTTAAAATATAATTTTTTTAGCTTTACGAATCAAAATCAATATTATGGAAACCGAAGCATCGCCTGCACAATTGTAGGCAACTGATAAGATACAGCGCAGAATCAGTTGTTCGATGTCTGCCATTTTGGAGTTCGGAGTTGAAAGGTTGGCTTCGGTGTGAAAGTAGCATAAAATTCACTTGCTTTATTGCCTGCGAACTTCGCTACAGGTACTTTACAGGTACATTCGAACGGTGGTTACACGAATCCATTTTTAGAATTGAAATATTTTGAGTTATCGTTTTGACAGATGTTATACGGACGGTTTTTTTTTTAATGATTTTCGGCTACGTAATTATTGTTTTGTCGCACCCAAAAAATTATGTCCCGTTGTTTCAGATTATAAAAAAAAATCCGATTTTTCAGATTGAAATTTTCAAAAAACAGCCAGTGTTTCAAAAATTCAATAAAAAAAAATACGAAGTGTCTTGGAATATTTGCCTAATCCGGATTTTTTTTTAAATGTAAAGCAAGTGGCCTATGATATGGGTCCTTTCTTCATTTAAAAACACCCCTAGAATTTGAACTGTTCGAATATTAGCAGTAAAAAGAGAAAGAGATTACAGAAAACCGGCCTTTTATATCAACAAAAAACTTTTTTGACAACCTGACAGTTTTAATACAAGCGCCATCTGGACGCACAAAGGAAACCTGTATTATCGACATATAACCTGTCGGTAAATAAAACTAGATAAGACTGGTAGAGGGCAGTACCTAACTGAACCAATTCAATTATAATATTATAAAGGTTTAAAAAAATAATTGGCTTATGTTTGTCTTTATTAATATGTGACGGCAAGAGTGCATGCATACCTATAATTGCAAGTGGAAAAAATATTATCAAGATAAAACTTATGTCAAAATATATTGTAACCAGAACTTAATTTACAGAAATTTTCAGTTTTCAATCAGCTGACGTCTCGGCATATGTACGTCAGTGTTGCCACCTGCGAGTTTAAAAAGCGCCATATTTGAATGTAGCTCGAAAAAAACGCTAGGTTTCTAGATTGACTACGTGATAAAAACTTAAGCCAACCGCCCCTCATTGTGACCAAGCGTAGTATTTTGAAGATCCCCTCCCCCCCTGAACGGGTCACGTAGTATTGGGTAGATTCCCTTATGTGGAAACATCCTATATATATGTTTTAAATAAACAAATTTGATCAAGATTGATTTGATCTCGTGACCACTCTGTGCATAAAACAGGTTTTTACCGCTCTGCCAAGAAGATTGGTTGGTCGGATATTGACACTACTTTCTCCTTAATTACGCAAATTTGCATGTCAGGTAAATCATAATCACATCAAACCGACAAGAAATATCAAAAAATTCTCCAAATCTAATGTTTATCCTCCAGAGTTTTTCCTTCAACTACGAAAGTACTTATTCAAATTTATCAAGTGTTTTTTAAGAGTTGAGTAAAACATTTGTAAACAGGTCAACACATTTAAATGTTGATTAAAATCTACTAGGATACTATTTAACCTTATTCGTTCGGCTAAGTAGGTACTAAAAATAATGAAGATATTTTCAACGGAAACATTTTCAAATCCAAGGAAGGTAATTTAAAGCTTTCGTTTTAAGTATGTACGTAGAAAGTGTAGAGTGTAGAGTAACCATCACTTTTCAATAATAAGCAATCATCTCCGGGAGAAAGGCGGGTGCTAAAGTTTCAGCGTTATCCGAGCATAATAATATTGCAAAGCTAAATAAGATCCATTCATTTTACTTTTCATTTGAGTTTCTAATATGTTTTTTTTGGTTCCAAGGGAGATTAAAAAATAAAAATAACTGAAGATTCTCCAGAAGGAAACGGCACGACCACAGAACAAATTTATAAGCAAGTTTATGTCAATTGTCATTTTAACAGAAAAGTATGCGACGATGAGTGAATGTTGATGAAGCAAGGAGTGTGTGCAAGGACAGGGTTGTGTAAGGGTTCATCTGTTCTTCCTATTTCTGTGAAAAAAAACCTTTAAATAATTCATGACGTATATTTTGAAATAAAAATCAATAATGTTTCCACATGTTTCGAAGAAATTCGTGAAAAGATTTTTCAGTTTTTACTTCTAATTCTAGTTAATGTTTATCAACTTATTGATGATTTCAATCGAGTGGGCAAATACTTATTGGAATTTTAGCATTAGAGTTATAATTTTTTTAAATAAATATCTGAAAAAACATTAAACGGTGAAACTTATTAGGTTTATTTATGCGAGACAATCTCGATTGGATTATGGTGCTATAGGAAGATTATTAAGAATTATCAAGAGATTTGCGAAAACGAGCGCAATTATCAGGCAGGGATTAACACATTTCAGAACGTCTGCCATTCCTATCTAATCTAGACTACACTCTAAAATTAATACAACATCATTCCTGTGGGTCTTCAGTCACCTGTGCGCAGTCATCAGGTGCATCTACCGCCGAAGGGCCATTAATTATCTGCCATTCAACTGTACGTGCCAGACAGGGTGAGACACACAAGTACTGTGAATCCACGGAGGCACAAGATGTCGCTCCTTTCACCACGTTTGAAGGGAGATCGTAGTCTGTGTTGCTGCTCATAGTTGTTCCGATTTGCTTCAGAGGCTCCTTCCGTTTGACGTAGCCGGGTGTGGTCCATAGAAAGGTAGGGTGGTCCGTGGTCCAGGGTGAGGTGATGGTCAGAAGAGAGAGGTGTAGACAAGGCCAATGCAGCTAGTGATCTGACTTGTGGTGAGGGTTTGTGGCCCGTATTGGTAGGGGTTGACAGCGGTAGAAGTTTAGCAAGTTTACAGCTGATATTGTACCGGAAAACGATTCCTGGAATTGAGGCCATATTGAAAGCATCTTTTCTTGCTACTCTTTCCCCCACTCAAAATTTAATTTATTTTGACAATTAAAAAAGGCTTTACACAGTCCTTAAATTATACTTTTTAAAGAGACCCGTGGTTACGTTGGTCACGCCTTGGGCTCGAATTTTTCTGTCTAACCCCGTCTCAAGGATGTTCAGCTTCTCTACATTACGTTCGACACAATGATTTTCCTTAAAATGTGATAACATTGGTGTAAATTCATTCGCAACGCCATAAACAATTTCAATTTAACAAAAATGTTAAAATAAATGTAACCTTAATAAAAAAACCTGCATTTCTGAAATGAAAAAAACGCGAGCCGCCGTTGCCACTTTTATTTCGTTCGAAAAAGATTTTTACCCTTTACAAGCCATTAAAATGATACACGTTATAAATTAAATAAACACACACAATTAGCTGAACGTTGGCATGTTCGCATACATTGACATACATGTATGTAAATATTATACATGCAAGGCGTGCACCATTGAAAAAGAAACCCATAGAAAGGTATAGTAACCAATACTAACTAGATTGAATAAAAAAATATTCATAAACATTTTCAATCATGTTTAGATTAGATTAAACAATAATCGTATTTATTGCAAGATGCATCTAAAAAATAATAAAAAGGAACAGTATTAAAATGCAGCTATACTTGAATATAAAAATTCGTAATTAAATAATTTTTGAAATTTCTAGGTAGAGTTACAAATTATTAATATTATAATGCTTATACGAGTATGTAGGGACAACAGTATGGTAAATTTCAATTGTGTTTTTCTCTGTTTTCTTCCTTGACCTGTATTGCGAATTCGCATCAGAACAACACGCCAATCTCGTGATGTACATGTCCCTGGTTTACACTAATTGTTAATGTACCAAATGCGTATGTCCAACGAGCCAAATATGTTCGTAGCTCGCGCTGCGGCGGGAAATAAACGGGCTATAGTAATTGAATGCCTGTCCGTGGCGGAGCACTTGTTCTAATTTTCACATGGCCTTTAAAAAAACTGCCATAAAGACAGCGTCCACCCATAAAACAAACAACAGAGTCCGGTGCTTTGTTAATTCACTTTATTGTGATTCAACTTAGAATTGCTAACGTTTGTGGACGCAGCGCATGTTTGGAATTCATGGTAATTAGAGGCGTGGAGTTCATGGTAAAGATGTAAAGTGGTTTTGCATTGTGTTTTGCTCTTGTAGACTACCATTCAGAATTGAAATGCTTTTAGCGTAATTTCTCGATCTCTAGCGCAAGAAAACTTCTCTCCAACTTATTCAGCTATGTACGTAGCATCCCACTAAATATAAAGCTATAAAACTTTACCCACTTAAGCTGGGCATGGTTGTGTATTATGATAGGTAAATCAATGATGTCACTTTTTTAATAATATACTCGTTTGTATATTGTTAATTTTCATTTTATCCTGATGAAGAAACTATTGGTTTCCATGTTGATAATTTTAACTTATCATCCTTTTGGAGAACTTAAATTACCCGTCGTTAATAAATATTTTAAATATCCCAACTTTAGAAAACAGACGAAAAATAAATGACCTAACCTTTTTATTCAAATTATTAAACTCTAAATTCGACTGTTGAAAACTCCGTCAATAAATCGACATGTAACTACACGAATAACTAGACAAACATTAACATTTTATATACATATAGATATCTCATTCCAACTGTAGTTTGCATTCCCCAATATAACATTTACATAGGCTTGGTAACAAATACTTAAACGATATGGATGTATTTCACAAAAATTTGAACTTAGCAAACTTCAAACGCCGTACGTGCCAACTATTTCTACCTATTTCGTAAAGTAATGTGAACACTGAACACCAATTATAAACATTTTTATTTATTTTATTGTTGAGTCGGAGGATATTGGCAGATTATCAATTTTTTATGTTATTTTTATAATTCTACGTTACCTACGTTGTGTCAACTCTTATATTTTGTGTAACCTACATTTTGTTTCTTATATTTTATGTTACCTGTATTTTGTCAACTCTCTCAACTTTCGTAAAAGCCCTAAGGGAGTTTATATAAAAATAAATAAATTTTTGTTTAATTAAGCGGAGCGCCAAGTGAATTAAGTTTTATTTAAGTAATAGTTTTCAATCCGAATAATAAATTAACGAATAACGATCGATCAAAGAAATTTGAAATTAAAAGGATAAAATGTTAATTTTTCGAGAATTTTTTTTTTGCTTTTTCAAAAAATCATGTCTTTTGTTTTTGTAGTCCTGTAATTACGATTTTTATCATAATTAACATTGAATAGATATTTCAGAATACATAACATTTTGAGTAACTTTTTTTAAATAACAGTACTTAATTTATTTTTATTTTTAAATGCACCTCTTTAAAAACGCACCCATTTTCAAAGAAATGCAGATCGAATAAGAAGAAAAAGTGAGAATACACATTTTTGGATTTATTGTTCCAGCTTTTTAAATTTCCGCTGGTGATATAAATTTACAGTTTCATAATGCTCGATTGGAAGTAGGATTGTAGTTATAAATTATATTGATGAAATGACTGTCATTCTTGTTCCTGTCTAATCTCTTCCTCACCAATATCATTTCATACTTTATCTGCCTAAGATCAAATTAACCAATCTGTCATTGCAAGAACTCGATCGGTCTAGTATTAAATTCAAGAAAATACGTCACTTCACAAGTTGTAATTTATTCCACCCACCGTGTGCTAAATTCCACAAATATCTATCGCCAAAGTTCCTTATTTCGATAAAACAAATAGAAAAACTTCCACCACAGTTCTCCAAATTGTCGGTCTCTCATTTTCTTATTCGTCTTGAGTAGGTAGTTCTTACATTGTCTATGCCTCAGCAGTCGGTCAGCAGTTTAACTTTTTTGTTGTTGTTCTTGTTCTGACGGAGCCGTGGAAGACAATTTGCAGTTTAAATAGGACTGCTCGGAACAATGCTGATGAAGGTAGGTACATCAAGCGCGGACTAAAGCGTTTTCGAAAATTTTCCCCCCACATTTGTACTACAGCGTGCGCTTCGTATTCGATCAACATGGTTTCTAATTGATTTACTTGGAAAGTCTCATACAATTATTGACTACTCAAGTATTTGATAGCTCCTTTATTTGTAAAGTATAGATAACACCATAGATATTGAGGAAGACTCTGAATGTACTATTGAAGTTTGTTTCTTTAACAGTCATTAATACAAAATAAAATAACACTCTCCGTTTATTGGCAGAGTAAGTCGAATAGAAATAAGTTTTGATTTTTTACCTTTTTATATTCACGTTTATGTCGAAAGTGAAGGACTGATCAAAGAAAATCAAAGTACGACATTAACAAAAAAACGATTTTCGGGATAAAGGCGCACAACCCCGAATAATCTCGACACGGGTAAGTCACCCAGTGAGCCAACCAATTATTAACTTATACTTTTTTTTTTACGTGAGCTCCACACAGGAGGCCCTGAGGAAAATAATTTCCATCAGGGCCTATGTCATCTTTGGGGATGCTATGTGAAGGGGTTTTTTTAAGGAAAGGAAGCAGAGGAGTGTTCTGAAAAGGAAAGGGGTTTAAGGG